>JAEIGQ010000004.1:0-4800000 GCA_018904275.1 Lordiphosa clarofinis
CTCAGTCTTAAAAAGGGTTAACAGGGTATAAATATGGCATCGCAATGGGCCCAAAGCGGCCTAAGTGGGAGAGCGACTTGTCGCTCTCAGCCATCGCTACCTAACCTAACCTATTCGATATCGATATTTTGTTATCGCTACTTTTTACAGCGCTGGCTCCAAGTCAATTGTCAAATATAATAAAATACAATCAACACAATTCATTAGAGATAGCTCAATTCATTAGAAATAGAAATATTATGTCTGGACAGGCTGCTTCGGAGTTTTCTCCAATTCACTCATCAGCAGACTTTGTTGCTTTTCACAAGTCGAACATTTGCTCTTGCTATCTTGTGCTTTATCTGTCAACAAACGACATCCGTTCGAAGCGATTACGATTATATATATATCTTGCGATATTGTTTTGTGTGTTGAAATCAGACTATAAAATAGTTAGAAGTCATTTTTAAGCTTTTGTTTGGTAAAAATGTTATGCGGGTCGATGTCTAATACGAACATGCTACAAATTCCTCCTGGTAAATAATTATGACTCAGAATATTAGATGCGCTCAGTGTGATTAGCCTATTATAGTCTCAGCTAGGTTGGTACAAAATGTCTAGACAGATACAGTTGCCTGATAAGTCCATACGGTGACATGATCACTGCTAGTGAATGATTGATTAAAATTAAATCCTAGGTTCATCGCTCGAAAACCCTTGTAAGAAAATGACTAATGATGATGAAGGGGAGGGCGTCCAGAATGGCCCGTAAGAATTTAGTGACTATGTAATAAAATAGATGCTTTAATTCCAAAAGTGTGAACTATAAAACTCGACTTAAAAATGCAACTTGGGTGACCTCCATTCCATTTATTCACCTAAATTCCTTATCATTTGCAGTCCATCGAGGAAAATGAGTTCCCGAATTTTCGCTGAGCCCTTCTCAATACTTACTAAGAAATAAAGCTTGGAAAGACGCCTCCTCAAAAAGAGGCATACCCCCAAATTGTTCTGTGATGTGACAGTACAAAAATGTACATAGATTGGACGAATTTAAGAATTATTTCACCAAGTTCAATGCATAGATTGAAATACTCTTAAAATATTTAATGAAAATTAACATTTGCTGCCCCATCTTCGCGTGGCCCTGGATGAATTAATTCTTAATAACAGAAAATCGTTATGTAATTTGATTGCTGGCAAAATATAAGCCCTTCCTTCTTATTAGTAAAAGAACGTTTCGACTTATGAAATTATCTGTCCATGGGATAATTAAGTTTGTTGTGGACATTCTCTTTGACAGATGAAATCGACAGACGAACGAAGACGTGTGTAATTAGAATGTAAAGAATAAGAAATAGTAAACCGTATATGTATATAGAAACCCGTGTAAATAGTGTGAATAAAGGCCGAAAACTGAGAAAATCAACCATAAAGAGTATATAGCTCGTAAATAACTCTGACCCCAATGTTCAGTTTGCTCCGCTCACATCATTGGTTCCAAAAACCAAAAGCAAAACGCTCGAGAGCTTCACTCAACGGCGTTCACTGTGAAGTAAAAATGTTGACAGCACTGATCGGTCTGAGAGTAACGCCAGACCAGGCTTAAGTCAGTCAATCGGTCATAAAATCCTTGCTTATCTATGTTAGTTGAAAATTTTGTACAGTCAGGAGAGCGCCAGAGAAATCGAGAGAGCGCTTATAGTTAGCCGAGTCTAGGCTGTAAGCTTACACACAGTGTTGCCAATTTAGCTATTTTCCCACCAGATCGAACCTGGCATTCTAGTGCAAAAAGTCTTATAAAACAGCCTCAAATGTAAACTAAGCATAATTATTTTCTTTTTTGTGAACTCATAAGAAAAATGAATGATAATACGATTTTCAAATCAAAAACGTGTTATTTCCGTTCAAAAAAAATTTAATGCGAATTTTCATTGTAAATTTCAAAATTTCTAATACTTTCATTTCCCCCACCCCACACCCTCTCTCATAATTTCCCCTTTTCTAATCCATTCCAGGTCTGGCCATACTTCTGAATACCTGCTCCCCCCTTACACACGAGCACTATGCTCAATTCTGTGGCCATGTCACCGCCGTGGCCATGCTCGATAAAGATTTGGTGCCCGTGACAAATCGGTATGCGTATGCCATCATTGAATCCAGCAAAAGCTTTTTGCATGGGTACGTAGTTTCATTGCCATACTCATCCCTTTGACTCGCTTAACCAGAACGTTTACTCTTATACATTATGATCCAATTATACGAATCTAGTTTATTGATTTCACACTTGACAAAAGCTGAAAAGAAAAGAAAAACTTGAAATGTTTGGGTATTTGCTTTTTGATTTTTGACACAAATCGGATGCAATTGGTAAAAAGACGTGGACATAACCATAAATTGCTCGTAAAGTATTTTTGATTTTCAGTCAATCCCAGCCTCAGACCTCTTGTCCAGCCATGCTTATCATTTCATTCATTGAAAATAAAAGTAATTTCATATTTAGTTTTTTTACACCCACCCGCCTTCGCCTTCGCCTCCGCCTGCTCCTCACCCACACATTTTGTCTGTACATAATTGGCATGCTATTTTAAGTAACAAACAACAAAAATTATTATGTAGCGCAAGAACGCTTAAATATAGTCACCTCGCCTTGCCTTGCCCCACCACCCCCGCCCCGCCTGCTGCATGCTCACGCACAACCGCCTTTTGGCATCCAGTAGTTGGAACCAGTTCTAATCGGTTTCATTTCGATCTGTTACCAGACGCTGCCTGTGCGAACTGGCCAAACAAATTGGATTCACCGATCATGCCACGGATCGTTTTGCATTGGAGGGACAACTGGCCAGCTATAGGCATCTGGTAAGCATTATGATGATATGATGGCAGTGCATATAGAATTTACACTATGCTACAGGTAAATCGAAATATTATCAACTGACTAGCTTAGTCCGACGCCTGAGCTTGACATTAAGTTGGGTAATTATTATTTTAAGTCTATCATAAATCGTTCCTATTTTCGATGGTACATTTAAATATAAATTATTCGGATGTTTGTCACCCATTGAAATAAAGCATTTAAATATTTTCTTGATCATCATGACGAGCGGGACCATTTCGGTATTAGACAATAATAACAAATAGATAAATAAAACTGGCTTAATCATTTTTCAAAAATATTTTCCATGAAAATTTATGCACCTTTGCATTCTCTCAAACCAATTATCCAAGCACTTTTTCCACTATGATTGAGGCACCTCCAAAATATAGGATTAAAACGGCATCAACAGCCGAGTCGATTTAGCCATGACCGTCAGTCCGTCAGAGCCACAATTTTAAAGTTATCTTTGGCCCTTAATCTATCTATTCTGAAACGCACAATCAGATCTGAGCAAAAACACCGAAGTTATTCACAAAACAAATTTTGCCCCCTCCCCCCTCGCTTTACTTATTGCGCACTGTTTCTGGCTTGCGCGTGTGTGTTTGCTTGTGTATGTGTGTGTGTTTGTTAATTGTACAGGATATTTTGAAGTCGAGCTACCCGACTGCAACGGTCTTACTTGTTTTTTGTTTGCTTTTGTGAAAAAAAACGCACACACATAAACGCTCATAGCACGCTCCCACTCTCTCTCTCTCGCGCTCTTAGCGAAACTACTTATTCCACAACATTGCCTGAGCACAACAACCGTTATGTCCCCATAAAAACTTTTCTCTTGTTTCGCGGTAAAATGTTCCAAGTTTTCTTTTCAAGTGCGCGCCTGCATAACTAAAAGAAATTTTTTGAAAAAAAAAGTGACTTTTGATTACATGTACTTTCGCTATCTAAAATCTTTCTAATGGTTCAAAGGGGTATATATGAATGCATTGGAAACCATGGGAAACTAAGTCAATACAATTTACTGTACGTTTTTGCTTCGCATTATAGCAGAAACCACATAAATATAATGATGGAAAAAACTGTCCCGTGCGAAAATGCTTAAGTTTACATTTTGAAAAAACTGTTAATTATTTTTGGATGAAAGGGCATAGCAGAAAAAGCATACAAAAACTGCCCCCACTCCGATCAGAACCAAATTTAAATATGTTGTTACCATCAATAAGAAACTCACTCTCCTAAATTTGTAGTCTTTTAATCGCTAGTGGAGAAGAGTTGTAAGGGCGGAAAGGTAAAACAAATAACTCGTTTATCTTAAGAACCGCTTAACCGATTTGAATGCGTTAAAAATATGTTATAAGTGTCCACCACAGAATTTGGAAAATCATTTTTGCACATTTTTATTACCAATTCTTAAGCAAAAAAAATATTATTAAAATTTTCAAATAATTTTTTCGAGGTGTAAATCGATTTCAACTCTAAGGGCCGTTTTCTCATGTTGCTGTTTTTGCAAATCTAGGTGGATTTGGTGCAATTCGTATTTCGAAAAAAATCGCAAAAAGCATAACGGCAAGATTTCATGTTAAGACTAAATACATTTTGCATATGTTGTTTATTCAATATATTCCTTGTCAGAGATATAAAAATGTCAGAAGATCAGAAAACTGTATTAGACCAACTGGAAACCGCTGCTTATACGGTATCTCAACGGCACAAGGGTCGCAGCTTTATCTGGAATATTTTAGCCGAAATTATTAAGGAAGATGAATCCATTGTCCAAGGTTACGTGTATTGCCGAACATGTCGCACCCTGCTTAAGCGGAGTGGGAACCAAACTTCCAATTTAAATCGCCATAAGTGTTGTCGGTCTCCTAAGCAATCACCCACCCTAAAAGAAGTTTCAGCGAATGACCCCATTTCCACGATGGATTCATTTGACAGTTTATCTGAACACAATATACCACCAGCTCCTCGTCACAAAGATAGCGTGTTTTTTTTTCTCAGATCTGCTCCAAGGCGCATCGATGACAACATCAGAAACTTGTAGAAAAGAAATTAATAGGTATGCGCGAGACATCGCTAAAATGACTGAGGACTTCGACGTGGTGGAGACAAAATGAGCAAAATTACCCTAAGCTGTCAAAATTGGCTTTTCAAGAGCACGGAATACCAGCAAGCAGTGCAGCAGCGGAGCGTGAGTTCTCCTTGGCTGGAAACATTATTACGGAGAAGAGAAATAAACTTGGCCCATATTGCTATATGAAAAAAAATTTTTCTCACACTTTACAAAACAACAATTTGAAGAATACCAAATAAATAAACAATAGTATGAGGTCGCTAATAAAAAATTTTTAAAAGTAATTTTCATATTAAACTCATATACCCCGTTTATATGTGAAGAAATACGTTGTAACTTATGGCGTTTTTTTTGCACTAAAACACTCATTCTGACTAAAGGTCAGTGAAAAATTTCTCCTTGATTACTTCAAAGGGAGTTGGTTGCATAGAAAGAGAATGACGCACGTACAAAGCTCAATCGACTAAGGCTAACTCATACAATCACAAAAAAAAAAGAAAAAAAAAAAAAAAAAAAAAAAAAAAACTTTCTGGTTTTGAACCCCTTCATTTTTTATTAATTTGTTTTTGCTCCGTACATATTTCTACTGAGCTACATACACTCATAACACTAGTTTACAAAAAAAAAAAAAAAAAAAAAATGACCCATTTCAGCTGAAATTTTTTCAAAGTATAGTTTGGAATGGTGATCTAAAAAATCGATTTCAAAAATTTTTTCATGGCTCCGTTTTTGAAATATTAATTTTTTAAATTTTTTTGGTAGGTACTCTTACATTTTAAGCCATATCTCAGTTCATAATTGTCAGATAGAGTCAAGTAAGAAATAAATCGAAAGGTAATGGAGCTGCCAATAATTGCGTGGAGCATTGTTTTGAAATCGGTTCAGTAGTTTGAATTCAACAACCAAGAATATTTCAAAAAAATCGATTTTTTTTGCTCGAAAATCCAAGAAATTTCATTTTTTAAATGACTAGAAAAAATATAAAAAAATACAAAAAAATTATTTTTATTTTTTCTACTTAAGAATCGCACTTTTACGAAGAAAATACGGTATTTGTGAGGAAAATCGTGTAACACGTACCATAGATGGATCAAATTGAGTAGAGGAACTAACAGTCAAATTTGAGTATATTGTGTATTTTCAAAAATTAACATTGTACTTTTCTTCGTTTTTTGGTCAAATTATGAAGTGAACGAAAAGCCAGAACAAAAAAAAAATTAAAAACGGAACAAAAGTCAAGCAAACGAAAATTTATTTTAAAATATTCGGGAAAATATCACATTTTTTTGCACTAAATTGCTTACAGCTCCTGTGTTTGTTCACAGATTTTGATCATCGATATCTGTTTTTCTTCGTAGAAGTGCGTTTCTTATGTAGAAAAAATAAAAATAGTTTTTTTGATTTTTATTTTTTTCCAGGCGACCAAAAATTAATTTTCGAGCAAAAAATCGATTTTTTCGAAATTTTTTGGATATTGTAGTCAAACTAATGAACCGATTTAATAACAATGTTTGACTCGATTACCGGCAGCGAAATAACCTTTCGATTCTTATCTTGCTTGACTCTATCTGACAATTATAAAGTGAGATATGGCTTAAATGTAACTGCCCCTACCAAAAATAAAAAATTATATTTCAAAAACGGAGCCATGAAAAATTTTTTTGAAATTGATTTTTGAGATCACCATTCCAAACTACACTAAAAAAATTTTCAGTAGAAATGGGTCTTTTTGCTGTAAACTAGTGTAATCATCATGCTTCGGAAATATAAATATATAAACATTGCGGTAGTAATGCGGTGCTTACGATATTCAAATGCGGTAGTAGGCGGTAGTACGATATTGAAATGCGACCATTGCGGTAATGCGGTGTATGCGGTGTTGCGGTGTTTGCGGTGTTTGCGGTGTTTGCGGTTTTTTTGCAGTGTAAGTATAATACTTACTCATACCGCAATTTTTATAAGTATACTTAAAGTCAAAAAACAGCACCGCATGCAGTTCGAAGTTCGAACTAAACTAGGACTACTTTACTTGCGAAGTGTCAACAATCAGACCGCCTACTAGATTATGTGGAAGGAAACCCGTACGCTTCAAATCTACTTGGCTTTGAGCAGGCGGTTTCAAATCGCTCAGCTTTTGTCATCTAATCTAGTAGCCGGTCATATTTGAGCCCTTAACATATAAATGTAAACAGCTTTAATATGAAATGTCAACGTTTATACGAAAACCTCTAGAAATTTCTGGGACACACCCGATTTTGATTATTCTGAAGACTGAGCATAATTTTACTTATGTATATGTAAATATTTCAGAAAGTAATTTCATCAAACTCACTTTTATTTCTTGTTCACATGATTTTATTAACCAATTGTTTACATTCAATGTTGCTTTTATTCAAAGCCAAATACTGCCGAAAACTTTTGGGCCTTGGCGTTTTAAGCGATCGCTCAATTAATTGCTCGTGGTGGTTGCTTAGCACAAACACGAATGCAAATTTAACAGCTATTAACCGTTGTCCATGTGAAGGCGATTTTACTACTGAGCATTTTCGTTTTTCATACAAAAGCAGCAGAAGGCTAAGACTTAGCAGGAAGCGAACATACAAAAACAGAACTTAAGTGAAAGAGTGCCAAGTAAATACGTACTTTTGTTGCTGTTTTTTTAAGGTCTTCTGCACTAAAACATACAAAAATGTGTTTAGGCACTTTTCGGCTCTAACAATATCGGTTCTGGGATAGCGGTATACACAAAAAAATATATTCTTTTCGGTATATGGTTCCGGTTTAAATTCCTGGTTTGCACGTAATTTTAAAAAGAAATACTCAAACCACAAAGGAGGCTTGTACTGCTGTTTCAAAAACCCCCCCGTTTACTGCAAGTTAGGAGCTTCCTTCTCAAGCCAGCGCAACCTCGGTTGAATGCAATTCTGCACTCAGACTTATTGGTCATTGTATTAACCGTGAAAAGGAAGTCTCTCTCACTAATACAGTAAGGCCATTTGGGGACACACACACACACACTCAAAGGCTATTTTTTTATAAGATTGCTCAGTCGTACTTTAATGTTTTGTTATTTTGTAAACAGTTTAAGGAAAAATCTTTACAATCTTTAAGGGTTCCTATTTTCCATATCTCCTCCAGCATTTAGTTTTAGAGTGCCATTTTTTGTTACATACAGAATTCAGGAAATTTTTTATTCTGGTTTATTACAATACAATTTATGGGTTTTTTTTTTGCAAAGCTTTAGCATTTTGCTGGCCAGAGAGAAAAAATTCCGCGCATCAAGGTAAGAACATCTATGACCGTTTAATGTCAAGGTTTCCAAACAGCAACTGTAAGAAAAATTGTCACATTAGGTCCTTATCTCCTTTAGGTAGAACATATCCAAATTTAATTATTGCCCTTCTTTTTACCATTCACAGCAACCGGATGTGGTGCGTAGGGATATACGCTTTGCCCGACAGCTGCAGCTGTCGTCAAAGGTGAAGGTCCCTTTTCCTCACTCCTTGTCGGTGGTAATGCGTGAGAATCCTGGGGGTTATTTGTCGCTCTTCACCCAGGGTACGGCGGATATAATAATGGATTGTTGTGATGATTTCTGGGATGGTAAGGATTTGCGTCCACTCTCACCGCAGGATCGTAAGCGCGCCTTGGACTTTTATCAGCGTAGCGCATTGACTTCGTATTGCACGGCTTTTGCCTATCGTCCGTTGAGACATGGTATACACGGGGCTTTAAGTGGACCCAAGCAAAGTGGAGGAGCCATAGCCTATTTGGAGCTGCCGCCAGAGTCGAAGCTGAGAATGCAGCATGTGGACAAAACGCACTGCGATTTTCAGGGCGAACATCATGTTAAGCTAAGTCATAGCATCAGCACCGATTCCCTGCTCTTCTCCGATACCAAGGATGAGGACTGCAATGATGTGGAGGGCTGCTTTGAGATGCAATGCCATCAGGTGTTTATAGGGATGGTCACCATGCAGTATCAGGCACAGAATGATATAGTGCAGCTGGTGGAGCGTCTGGAGAGGGCCTGTATACGTTTTGTGCATTTCAGCAAGGAGAACGAGTTGAGATCGCGTGTGTTTTCGGAGAAGATGGGCCTGGAGTCGGGCTGGAATTGTCACATATCGCTGTTGAGTGAACCGGAGACGGAAAAGGAGAAGGAGGCGGAAAGCAAGTCACCCAAAAATGCGGGTAAAAGCAACCACAGCACCCACATTAATCATCCAAGTGCCAAAGTCATGTACATCTCACCCGCAACCACAGATGAGGCTAAAGCTGAACCCATTGAACTTGTAGGTGACCCTGATGCAGCCACTGTTCCTGATCTAAACTATTTACTGGCTCCGCCCACCAACTTGGAGACATCCAAAACCCTCAGCTCTTCGGCCCCGGGAGCCATTTCCAACCCAGATGATTGTCAGCCTTTGGACGAAGTTCCCGTAGAGAACGTTGGAGATCCTGAGCTTCACAAACAACGTCACTCTTTGGACTCGGCCATGGATGAAAACTGTCGCTCTTTGAGCACTCTGACCGAGAGTACGGATCAGAGTGCACCCATTAATTTTGACATGTCCAATCGTGCCAAGCTGCCACGTGGCATTGAGAATATACGTCCTCATCTGGAGCAGGTGGACAATGTGCCCCTACAGGTATCCCTATTTACGGACTGCTCGGCCGAGGCCACGCGTCAAATGTTGGACATTATGCAGTCCTATGGCGAAATTGTGGTCTGTCTGGGCAGCTCTGCCAGCAATTCAAATTCGGACATTTTTCTTCAAGCTGATTGCTCCATTGCGGTCGAGCCTTTGTATCCTCAAGTCTGTCAGGACATGGAGGCCTACACCGAAACCAATATACAGCTTAATAAATTGCACTGGCAGCGTCAACGGAACAAAGGTAGCAAATCCTTACCCAACGATGACGAACATTTGCTAGAGTCCGGCCTCGGAGGGCCACGTGCCATGCAATCACCTGGCCTTACCGTCTCACCCATCTACCTAAGCCGCCTTCTAAACTCACTGCCCTGCTCCATATCCATTTGTCGCGATGACCCACTTTCCCTGGTGGCCATAATTGAGCTATCACGACGATTTTCGCTTGGCTTGTGGAATTGCATACAATATTGGGCCTGCTGTGCGGGCTCCATTTCCATTTTAAATGTCTTGTGCGCTTGCGCCTCACTGCCACCGCTGATCACACCCCTTTGGGGCATCTATTTGATGTGTGTGCCTGTGCCGCTAATAGCCATTTCCTTGGCTCACATCGATGTGGATCCCAAGATAATGAATCGAGCCACAAGCAAAAAACAAACAGACTATGATACACATGCATTTGCCTTTGTTTTATGGTGCTACGGCTGCAAGTTCCTGGTTCCGGTTATATCTTTGGTAAGTTTGGCAAAACATACAGAAATGAAAGGAGTGTTTTTGAAGATCCTCTGGATGATTTTTTGAAATCCATTGTATCTTTTCGAAGTTGATTTTAGTTAAATTTCGAAAAAAGTATTTTAAAATTAAGGCAGAGGTTCGAAACCATATTGGGTTCGGGAACCTTGGTTCGGGTTTGAACAATTTAGTTCTTCGGTAATTCAAAAAATATATACCTATACATAAAGTGAAAGAAACCTAGGGCCGATTTCGCATCTTCCACAAAGCTGCTATGTGTCCGATAACATCACCATATTTTAATAACAAATATCTGAGTAAATTCCAATTAACCAACCTTATTCATTTTGTTTACATATAGAAGTTTAGAAGCTTGATGATCGGTCCTGATCCGAATTCCGACCAAGACAAACTTTGCGCTGCTTCTCAATTTTGCTGGCGCTAAACGATAGTGTCAAAAAAAGATATTTTATATTGCCAGTAGAAAATCATTGTGCTTAGAGCGAGACGACCAATTATATCGAGAGTGTGAGTAAGAGCGAACAGCTGACCCAAGAGTATTAAGAGAGCGTAAGGAAGAGCGAACAGAAGCGGTGTTGACTAAGCAAAGTTCAGCTCTAACACTTATTCTCCATGTTCCGATTCGGTTTCGGTGTAAATGTGTTTTTTCTTATATGAAATTTACAAATCGATGTGGAAGAACCGAAGAATATCTTAGGTTACTAGACTAGATCGACATTTCCATTGATTCAGCAATTCCGATTTTTCTCTAACCGGATCTAGTGTTAATAGATATGACTAGACAGCGGATTATATGCAACTTTTTAAATAAAGACGGATTAAGGTGAAAATTTGGATTTGGACTAATTAAATAACCCACTTTTCATTGAAAACTGCATATTCAATATATGCAAATTTTGCAAAAAATATGCAAAAAATATGCAAAATATGTAAAATGTATATAAAGTAAAACTTACTATAAAAAATAGACGGTTAAATAGAAGTTGAAGACCGAACGATCAAAAAATCTCGAAATATGAACATTTTTCATACAAGCTTATAATGGTCCAACACCGCAAAATTTGCCAAAATTTCATTTGAGTATTTAAAAAAAGCAGACGTTAGTAAATGCAAGGTGTACAGTAAACTAAACTAAACTAAACTACTAAAATATTGAGAAATTTTTAAATTTTTCATAAAACCTAAGATTACTATGAAAATTTAATAGACGGCAAGAGTACACGAGTAAATACAGTAAAGGAACAAATGATAAAAATCGCGAAGTAACACATTTGAGTTTAGGTTATCATAAAAAAAGCGTAAGCCGGTAAGTAAAAAGGAGGAGTAGATCAAAGGGTCAAAAAAAATCAAAGGACCTAAGATAATCATGAAGATTGGATAGATAGCAATTAAAAACGCGTATACAAGAGGTTTAGTTCAAAAGACGCGAAATTTGTCAAATTTTGCATTTGAGTATCTCCGAAAGAGCAAGCTTCAACAAATAAGAGGCGTAGATGGAATGGTCCAAAATTTGCCAATTTTTCGTATGACCTAAGATTATTATGAAGATTCAATGGATGGCAATGTAGACGGGTAAATAGGAAGTGTAGATGGAACGGCTCAAGGAATCGCACCATTTGAGAATTTTTCACACGTCCAAAGATAATTTTGAAGTTTAAATAGACGAGTAAGTGTATAAAGTGTAAGACTTACTGCCAAAAATTAATATTTGAGGTTGGATTTTACGCTAAATTTGCAAAATTTTATGAGTTTCGGGAATTATTAAGATTTAATAAATGGCGATTGTAGACGCGTAAATGGCTCGATACAACGGTCCAAAAAGTCGCGAAATTGTAAATATAATGTGGATCAAGATCGATAGACTGTCAAAAAGATTTAATAGTTGGGAACTAAAGACGGCTAAAAAGGAAGTGATTGTCGATCGCCTTAAAGAACATTTGTTTAATTTTAATATGAGTTTAGATTGACACGAACACGTGTGAGCTGACTGCTAATAGAGATACAGACCAAAAAATCGCGGGGTTTCGGATAAAAATTGTATATGCTTCGTTTTGTGTTTAAAATTCTTAAGGGTGTGTACCTCATATGGAAATATGTATTTCAAAACAGTTTGATTGCAAATCTTTTAGCCGTTTTTAAATCAAACGTGATTTTTATCACTGATTTTCTGTTGTTGACTTTTAATAACCATAGCCTAGTAGGATAATAATTGATCTGAAGTATGTAATTTCATATAAAATATGAAATTTATGCAAAAATATTTATGTTAGCGGACTTAGATCATATTTCAATAAAAATAAGATGTGTGCAATCAGAATTTAAATCAGACATGCGGTTCAAAATATGCAAATATGGAAAATCCGCTGTCTAGATATGACTGTTCACATTGTTCAATTGGAATTCCACTTGAATCGATTAGAAAATCAGTACAGAAATCACAGTGGTTAGAGCGAGACGGGCATGTTTCCAAAAGCACTCAGAGCGAAGCACTTTCTAAAGCGTGGTCGACTGCGCAACCGTTCAGCCTGTATCAGTCCTGTTCCGAATTCCGCTCGTTTCAAAAAGTAAAAGCGAAGGGAAAATAAAAGTTTTACATTATCGCTGTTCTGAATTCCAAAACATTTCTAACTCGATTTCGAAAGCGGTCAACAGCTGCTTGGATGGCTATCGCGCGTATTTTTGTATATTTTAAAGCAACATGAGTAGGCACCAACTCTATCAGACATGTTCCGGTTTTTACTAAAGCCCCATACGAAAAATTCGTTTCGATACAGTCTTTCATAAAATTAGAAACACCTTGGCTTTGCTTTGATGCTCATGTGCTGTTAATAAGTGTTCTAGAACCGCAATGAGGTCGATTTGCGACAATTAATGTTTGTTAACAACTTTCAAAACAAGACACACACCACAAAGGAGGATGGTCGACTGTACAGCTTTTCAAGAACCTCCCTGTTCTATCATCAGCAGACTTTGTTTATCTTCTGCAAGACGGCAAAGGCCATTGCTATGAGTGTTTGGGAATTTCATGGAAGCTCATTTTGCTCTTGTTGCGGCTTGGGTTTAGAAAGAAAAAATTGTTACTCTTCCCAAAAACTCAAAACATTTTTACAGCCCTGACAAAAATATCTTTGGGAAACTTAAAAACTATCCAATTGAACTGTCGTAAATTGTCCTGTTTTCATATCTATTTAATCTTTGATCTTTTATTAATATCATAATGACATATCGCAATGTTATTATTATCCTATTTATATCTATTTGTTCTGAAAAACATATCCTTTAGATCTGTTTTTAACATCCTTTCCAAATAAAATTCACCATTTTAAACAATTTATTTTTCGAATACCTTTGGAACATTTAAGTGTAATAAGGATATTTAATTGATCTTAATAATTCATCCAATTGAGCTTAATAACGTATAAAGGATATTAAAAAATTGATATTTCGAATACCCCTTCTTTTTCCCTATTTTTCTGTGCATTCTGTTTAACAGTTTTTATTTTCCCTTTCAGCTCATTGCCTATTGGATGTTTATGGCTCAGGTCACTTTAGATTCGGATATGGAAGGCGTTAAACCTTTCGAAAATGAAGTCGAATTTGGGCCAGACAGTATGGATTCGGTTTTGAAAGACGCGAAACCCTTTGGAAATGAAGTTGAATTTAAGCAGTATCTCTATATAGCACGGAGCTGTGCTTTGTTGGCCGTACTCTTGCATTTTGGTAAACCCTTAAATTTGAGAATTTCTGATTAGTTTCTTTAACTCTGTTTTAATTGTTCTTTTCAGTTCTTGTCTCGATTTGTTTTGTGCATCGTGATCATGCGCTCTGGCAGCGTAATCCTTTTCGTAATCGCATTTGGGCTTTGACCGGTTTGGGTCTGCTTTTGTTACATGTTGTCATCTGTGCCACTCAATTAGCTCTGGAGGAGTTTCTGCAAGAGAAATTTTCCCGGCTATGGATGGCTTTGATAGTGCTATACGGTAGCAGCTTGCTGAGTTTTATAGTCAGTGAACTGGCCAAGTTTCAGGAGAATAAGTAAGTACAGTACAGACAACAATCATGTTTGCATATCACGCATGTTCACCAGCACAATCTAACGAAACTGAACTTTATAACTTTTTTTCTTTTCAGAGTCAATGCGCGTTATCAGCGTCGAGCGCGACTTGATTTTGGCACCAAACTGGGCATGAATTCACCATTTTAAGCTACAACACACAAAACACCTGAAGAGCACACAAAAAGTGTTACCAAATGAAAGACGCCAACATTAAACATGTACTTAGTGCCAAGGCTGTATATAACACCAACCCAACAAACACACACACACACGCTTTTTTATGTACTTGATGACTTTCAACCACCATTGTTAGGGTATTCATAGTTAGTTTTGGCCCCCATCTCGTGACACCTTCATAAGACCACACTTGTTATGCTTTGTTTCTAAAACGATTTGTATTTGTATTTGGTTCCTTGTTTTTATAATAACGAGAAAACTTTGTGTACTAACATTTAAAAGACTTGCAATTATTTTATGAAATATATGAAATATTCTGAAAAAAAAGAAGAAGAAAATTTATTGTGTAAATAAGTAAAAGTTAAGCCAATTGCCCAGAACTGGTTCTCTTCATCTGTGAATGAGCAGCGTACACAGAATATGGGACGCCTGAATGGTGTTAATAAGAACATTCACGCTGTAGTTATCAATTGGCCGTGCTGCAAGCAATATTTTTTGACCCACATAACTACGACAATAACAATTTGGTTGACAAATATTTATGGCTTTTATTTTAGACTAGATTATTATTATTATTATTTTTTAATTTGGGTTTATATTGTGAGTGTTATTAATTAGCATGTTGAATTACTACAAATGTGTTCAGTTAAAGCAATTGGTAAACAGAATTTAAATTGGTAAATATCCATGAGTAGAGGAAGAATTTTTATAAGAAAAATGCGCAGTATTATTGTTTACTATAAAAGTGGGGCACAATATTATTAATCTGAACTTAGTCTTTTTTTACTGTACTTCTCATAGCTGCCTACCTTACACTTAGCTGTGAAGCTTTACCTCATTATCTCAAAGAAAAAGTGGAATTATTGATGGATGATAACTAAACTTATTTGCAAATGTAATAGCTAATGGTTGGAAGTGTATGGAATAGCAGCTCTTCAACAGTTGGTGTGGCTCCACTTTTGAAAGTTATCAAGTAAAAACAAAATTTTAAAAGACGGGCTTGAGCGACTTTCTTACATGTTATATATTTTTCAATCTAAATTTTTCACATAAGTTTATGTGATGCCAAAAATGTGTACCCCAATCAGTTTTTTGCCAAAATTTTGTTGGGAAATTTCTGAAAATTAGCAGAGAACTGTAGTATTGTACTTTTTTGTTTATCAACTTAACAGGTTGAAACTCATTTTCAAAGATCTATGGGAAAATTCACCAAAGACTGCATCCAAATCTTCCATACAAGATTATGTAAGCGAAAGATTAGTTTTCAAACAATTAGACCAAACCTCATTTGATTTTCATTCATGTGACTTTCAAATTGTGTAAACTATTCACCCAAACACTCTTGATGTTCGTCCCATCATCTTCAAACTTCTTATTAAAGTTTCACACAACCTGATTTTCTGATTTTTAAACTTTGGAAAATCTGGAAAATAGTCAGAAAATTGTTTGCAAAATAACTTTTCGTTTTCCCTTCGATCGAGGTCAACAAAATATTCAAATTTTTCATGCATAGATGCAAAATTTGTTAAAAAAAAAGGTTTACTTTTTTTAGAGTTTTCACACTGCAAAAAAGATCAAATGGATATTTTTTGTATGGAGATTATCTTCATTTTATTATAATATAATATGATTGAGTAAATATAATTAGAAGGAAATAGAATCTTTTTGATATGAAAAATTACTTCTCCATGGAAATTGGTGGAATGACCTCGTTAACTCATTTTGAATGCTACAAACACAAAAAGATGGAATATGTATAGAATTATGCACCTTTAATGAGCACGTTGGTACTGCCTAGCTCTTGTGAGTGTGTCTTGCTTTTATTTAGAATATATTTATTTATTTATTTATTTAGTCGACAAAAAAAGGCTGTCAACTCAATTACACATACGTTATAAAAAAGCCTTGTTGAATAAGAAAGCCTAACAAAGAAAAACTAACAAAATTACAAAATAACTAATCACGACTCCGACTCGATGGGGGAGTTTTATTTGCCCGTCCGGCAAGCTATGCCCCTACTCACAGTCAGGAGTGGTCAGAGATTTCCCCTAGGATAATTATAGAGAGATGTTTTTAGAGAGGAGAGAGAGAGATCTGTTAAGAGCAGGTGATAGAGATCATTATAATTTTGACATAAGACTCGAAATCGATTGTGCTTTGCATAATCAGTTGTGCATCCAGGCAATACTAATGGAAAATAGTTTCTGATTGGCCTAGAAGGAACGGAGAAGTTAAGGCGACCTAAAAGTTCAGATGAATCTACATCACCGATAATTAGTTTATAAAGAAAAGAAACACCTAATACTGTTCTACGGTTAGCTAACAAAGGAAGGTCAATAAGCAAGAGTCTGTTTATTGGAAAAACTTAAAACATTTCATACATATTTGGAAGTTTGGAGTCTTGATATTTGGAACATAATATTAACTTAATAATAGATAGATTAAGGGATATTTTACTATAAAATCAAAGGGAGGTTTTGAAAAAATTTTTAAAAAAGTATCTAGAAAATTTCCTCTTTTTACCACCCTTTTAAACGTTTTTTATAGAGAAAAATACCCATTTTTATTTTTTTTTTTTTTTTTTAAAAAACACTTGAAAAAAATTGTAGAAGTCGATATATTTTTTAAATACATAATATAATTCCATAATAATATATTATTTTTAATATATAAAAAAAGTAAAAGGTTTTTTTTGGTTTTTTTTTTTTGTTTATGGGTACATGATGTAGAAAGAAACAGAAAGTAACTTCTCTTAGCACACGTTTATACAAATAGGACGTATTTTGTAAATCTGACGTGCTGGGTGAAAACAGAAATATGATTTAAATTCAGCGACCAACAAAAATTTTGAAAAGTTTTCTATCATTCCTGTTGGAAAAGTTTGTCTTTTTTGTATTCCGGTGTTTCTGACAAATCTCGCATATTTTTATTTATAGAAAATTTTTTTCTTAAATTGTTTTATTTCATATTTTTTAAAGTTCTAAAAAACTTTTTCGGTTTATTTGAAATTTTTTCTTTAAATTGATGTCACATTTTTTTTCTTAGCGTGCATTTAGATCAGTGGTGCCCAAATGTCAATTGCCCTATCCCGTGCGATAGGAGTCATAATTCTGCCAGCGTCGCAACCGTCACACGCATAGAGAGAGAATACGTGTGCTCTATAAATAGCACGCACACACATTTGTGTGTTTGTTTGTACCCTATATTTGACAATAATGAGCAATAAGGAGCATCCGACTCCGGAGCGGTTCATCTCCGAACCGGTTTGCAGCCCTGATATTAATTATTTCTTTCTTCCCTAAAACTGATTTGCACGCACGAAAACTCTATTTTTATATTAAAGTTCACATGAATAATAGAAACACATTTGAACTGTTTTGAAATCTGAATGCTATTGTAAAGCAGTTTTAATTGAATGAAGTATTGTGCCAAAATAAATTGTTATGTCATCTGGAATCAGGCATTTAGAAGGTAAAGCACATTAATCTTCCCAAGATATGGCAAGTCAAGATGGGGTTCAGTCACAAGAGATCACCTTGAACTTTAAAAATTCATGTTATATCTGCAAGCTTCACGTCGTCTGTTATGTAAGCGGTTCTTTATAGAATTATACACTATATAGAGCACGGTTGTAACTTTAGATCTGGCGAGTAAGTTTGCTTTCTAAACTAAAAATGTGTGTGTAAAGACACATCTTTGTATGTAAATGGTCTGTATAAGTCATAAGGGTGGTTTTTCACACAATGCATGCGCTTGTTAAAGGAATACATATTGCCCCACATGATCCACTAGATGGCAGACCTCTTCAAGTAGCTGACCCTTATCAAACCGTAATTAAATCTAATGACTTCCCTATTTGTGTATACAATTTATAACGCTAAAGGAGGCTCGAAGTCTCGTCTCTTGTTCATGTTTGAACAGGTTCCAAGGTATAATTTATATATTTATAAGTTATAAATTATAACCTCAATTTATAATTATTATAAACTTCAAGACTCTTTAGTTCCGTTTTCTCTTTGCCATACAAAGTCCGCTTTTAAACGCTTTGCCCTCAATACGTTCTTTCGAATTATGTATGTAGAATGCTTTCAAGGCTATCGATGCTCATAATAACCGAATAAAATTTTGATTTTGTAGTTGAAGTAGGACATGAGTGTGAAAAAGAGTTTGTCTTTCAGTAACTTTTCATATTTCAGTAAAAATCTATAAGTAAAAATCATTTTCGGGCTCATGGAATAATTTCTCTTTAAAGCTTATGCAAAGAAAGTTACATTGATTGATTGATTACAAAAAGCAATTTAAATTGAAGTTTAGTGGGGGTTTACATGAAGTTTTTGAGAGAAGCGGGGTCTAGTAAAAATCCTTTGAGTTTTCCGCCTTCTAAGAAAACTTTTTCGTGAAAATCCCATCTTCATCTTCATCACTTGAAGTTATAGTTTAAATTTTAAAACTAGAATTCAACTATTTCTCCGTTGTCATCCGGAAGAATCATGGCATGGTCTTACCCTTAATAAATTTTGTACTAATTAGTTTCAAAACAACAGGCACACGCTCCAGCTGCAAGACATTTCACATTTGGTTTGCCCAGAACATACTTCAATAACGGAAGGGAACAAAATATGTGGAGTAACAATTGATTAGCACCTGCTGCTCAGCTCCAAAGACGACGTCAACGAAATGAAAGTGCTGTGCCTTGGCTCTGGGCTCTTGCTCTGGCTATCATTAGCACAATGTAGAGCAATTCTAGTAGCACCTTTCAGCCTATTTGGGTCATGAAAAAACGAAATCAAACAGCACGATCTTTGGGTTGGAATAAAACCATTGGGATGCAGAGTTTTTCAGTCGATTTGGAAGTTTCGCGCGACGCGGAGCAGATGTTAAACAGAGCTCAAGTGGATATGTGGATATAGCAGACATATAATTATATATAGTGTCCTAAGGGAGTAGTGTTATAATGCCAGCTCATGGGGCCAAGTGGGCTTTGCTGGTGATTGTGTGTGGCTTGCTGAAGCCTGTTCAAATGCGGGCCTATTCTCAGGTTTCAGTCAGTGATTCAGATCAAGGACCACGCATATTTAAGGCTCTCAATACGGATTTAATATTTCCCAAAACGTAAGTTTTCAGTGATTGATATTATTAATATCAAATGGATACCCAAATCATCACTTTTTTTGTCTGTCTACGTTCAGCTTCAATTCGAGTGAAAATGTGGTGTCCACCACTGAGGCTGCGGTGTCTACAGTTTCATTACTTCCACCCATACCGTATAATCATTTACCCCAAGAGGTGACACAGGAAACGGAAACATTTCCACCTATTTTTGTCACACCTGTTAGTGTCATAAAAACTGGAAAAGAGGAAGAGACGCAGGACCAAACTTTAATCGAAGCCGCATCTACGGGACGTGCGGTTGACTATCGCCCTGCTTATCCATTTGGACAGTTAATCACCCCATTGGTTAAGTCGCATAGACCACCGTCATATGGCTTACGTCCCACCCAGACACGTATCTATGCTGAGGGAGGCTCTCCGTATTACTCCTCATCAGCCTCAAGGCAACCAAGTCGCTATCAGAAGACAAGACCATATTATAGCAAAGGTAGGTAAAAATCGAAACTGACTGAAAACAAAATGGTAAAGTGATAACCTGAAAAAAACTCAACTTTAATAAGCCTAGTCTTGATTGTGCTACACGTTGGGGTTTAAGATCTTAAGTAACAAACCTTAAAAAAATAAGATAGCTAAAACCAGGGAATCAAACCAGAATTGTATACCGAAAATAATCTATTAAAACTCAGAACCGGAACCGATATTTTTAATTTTTTGTATACCGGTATCTGAGAACCGATATTTTTTGAACCGCAAAGACAGAAAAGTACCTAAACATTGCAACGGTACAGTTTCGGTTATGAGTGCAATAACTAGACTTCGTATTTGGTTAAATCGTAAGCTTTTAAAAAGAATTATGAAATAGAAAAACGCGAGAGCAGTATCTTTGAACATATTTCTAGACCCTCCATATAATTCCAGTTTGCTAACTGATGGTTCGGTTAATGGTTGTTAAATGAAGGCAAACCGCGGTTTAGGTGCGGTTTAGTAGTTCATTCTCAGTTTTCGTAATTTATATTTACGTTCAAAACTATATAAGTCGAATATACCCATGCCGTTTCAGGACTATTCTGAAGAACTGGGAGTTGATAATGTAAGCTTCTTTTTTAAATACCTGCTAATTAATACACCGAGAAGACCAATGAGTGTAATATGGAGAAACACTACCAACGGTAGAATGTTCTAAGCACAGGAAGTTAAATATGAAACTTTTCAGGATTCATGAAAAGTAAATAATAGACGACAATTGCCGGAGCTAGACAAAATCAGGTGCTGTCCATTAAGAGTTAGTAGGAAAAAAATTACAGCCAATTGGTAAGCAGAAAAAACTCTTTCAAAAAAAACTATAGCAGAATATCAGGCTACAAGTTTAACACATAGAAATTCTTCTTTCTTTATTTACCGACTTGAAGCGTGAACAATCCAACAAAGTCCGCTGATGAGGTCATTTTTTTTTTTTCTTTTTAATCTCTGTTGATTTGTGTTTGGTTATTTGTGTTTGTTATATTAAGCTGAAGAAATGCAAAACTATTCAGGGGTGTCACAGAAATCTATAGAGATTTTGGGTCTTGGCCGGAACTTCAAGAGATTTCATTTTCTTAATTGAAAATCGAGTTGGAAGGTTTGTGTCCATGCTAATGGACATATCTCTAAACAGGGTTGCTCTTTCTCGCAAAAAAAAATTTCTCATCTTCTAGTTATGAGTTAATTTGATGTTTAAAGGAAATTTTTTGATTGTGGTATATGTTTTATGGTGCTTTTTTAAATTATAATTAATATTTAGGTCAGATTCTCCAAAAATAACATGCAAAATATACAAATATTTTTTGCGCCAATCATAAAATGTAACTTGGCAACCCTTAGCGCTTGTTGGTAAACAGAGGGCGCCACCATATATAAAGGCCGCTAGCTGAGGTTGGTAGGTTTTGCGTCGGTGTCCCAGAATTTCAAGAGATTTCATTTTCTTAATTGGAAATCGAGTTGGAACAGAAACTGTTCCAATTAAAGTTCCATCTACACAGGCAAAAAAATTTCCCTATTTTTAGTCTAATCAACTAAAAATTTTTGATTCTGATAAATGTTTTATGATGCATTTTTAAATTATAGTTCAAACTTAAGTAATATTCTTCATAAATAAAATTAAAAATATAAAAATTTGTTGGCTCCAAACATAAAGTATAACTTGCCAGCCCTTATTCCGCTGGCTGTGACAAAGAGGGCGACAACATTGACAGAGGGAGCCAGCGATGTGAAGAGACAATACGTTTTTGGCGTCACATGTGACATCTATAATATCTTTAAATTTTTGCTCTCAGCCGTATAGCCAATTTAGAAAACGTATAGCTAAATTTCAACAAGTAAGAGTATTGCGGTCCCAAGTAATGTGGTTCCTATAGCTTTGAATTCCTTGTATTTTAAAATTTATTTCGAGGAATGGGCAGGCGCACTTATGTACATATCTTCGGTGTTTTTGCTCGGATCTCATTGTGGTACACAGAATATATAGATGTTGGGCCTCACTGAATATATATTAAGTCAGTAGGTTATAACTTAATAATTGAAGCTCTGGCAGTTTTTCGCGGTTAAAAGAAGATGGAGGAGGAATTTGCAAAACCTGAAGCAAACTTTATCTGGGTACGGTGTACACCTACATACATGCAAAAATTTGTAGTTTTACTTCTTATAGTCTGTGAGATCAACGCGTTTATACATAGAAAGTGACAGTTTTTCGCTGCTAAATGATGGAGGATGTGAAGTTTTCCAAATCTGAAACAAACTCGATGTGGCTACAGTATACACCTACATACATTCCAAAACTTGAGGCTCTATCTATTACAGTCTCTGAGATCGACGCGTTCCTACAGACAGACAGACGGACAGACAGACAGACGGACAGACGTGGCTCTGCTTAGAAGGATCATTGGACCATTGCACTATGGGCGATTAGCCCAAGTTTGTGGCATAAACCATAAAATTTTATATAGTAAATGTAACTCATATAAAACAAGAATATCGAAAAAAATTTTGTCAATTGGGCCGACCCAACTTCTCGCCCTTACCACTACGACCTAAAATGGTATAGACAAACGTCAGTTTACTATTAAAATCGATTTTAAAGACGTGCAACTTGGCACATTTAAAACATATATATTGACATGTATTACCCCAATTATATGAATTAATTAATTTCTAATTATTTTTATTGCAAAAGCATTATATTAAGTCTTCATCTAAACCAATGAAAAATTCGTTAATGTTTCCGGTTTTTTAAGGGTTTTGATTCAAATGACAAAGATCTCATTTGTTCGGTCGGCACTCCAAAATAATTATCTGCCATGTTCCGGTTTTCACTAAAGTGAATTCGAATTTTTTATTTGTTCTTTTTTCTATTAAACATCAAGGAAATCCATATCTAACCTTTAGTCTTTAATTACTCTTCACTCGACGGACTCAAATTAAAACGCTGTAATCTGATTAACCAAATAAATTTGATGCAAGAGCACATTCAACATGCCGGAACATGCCTGTATAACTTCTTTTGGTTGGGGTTTTCTTCCTGATTTGCTTTTGGCCCCCACTAAAACGCAAACTTGATAACAAAAGATCGGAGGTGTCCATAGCTTTATGAAAAACGATATATATTTTAATCTGAATTTTAATGTACTCTTTGCTTTAAAGTACTCTGTTAACAACATTAAGTACATTTGGATTGTTGCTAACCCAAATATTGATCGTAGTTTTGACGAAAATTCATACCTTGAGCATTGTCTTTTATATTTTACTTGATTTTGTTATTGAAGTATTGCATATTTATTTAATTTGGAAATACAATTAACTGGTAGCGTCCATTTTCACAAGCACGCGTTTTGATAAATCAGCTGACATCAGCGATCTGCCACCCAGCCGAAATAAAAATATTTTTTAATCTAGCTGATGTATTTACTTTGAAAAAAGCTCTTTCAAAAAAGCCATTGCAGAACAGCACATAGAAATGATCATTTCTTAATTCGCCGACTTGAAGTGCTTAAATAAAAAACTGCTAGGTTTTTGAAGCATGAACAAGCAAACAAAGTCCGCTGATGAGTACATTTTTATTTGTACCATACCATTTGCTATTCCAAAATGTTGTAATTAATTTCACTTGATTTGGGTTTAATTATATAACCAACATGGTGGCCGTCGATTTTCTGATGTATTGCGAAATTTCTTACGAAAGGTGTCAAAACATGTTAATAACTTTGGATTTTGTGTTTTATTTTTTTTTTTTGGTTTGTTAAATTTTCGCCTATCCCAAAAAGGTACTTCCGTTTGCGCTACCTTGTTATTATTGTATCGTGATTCACACATATAGTTGCCTCATAATAAATAGGACCATACAAAAAATTCAGCATTTTTACAAAACAGTGTAAGGTTTTTTTTTTACAAATACTTTTTTTTCGTCTGACTGTGAAAACACCTAGATCTCAAAAAAATTTAATTACAATTTCTTCTCAGTAGAAAAAAATATTGAAAAAAAAAAATTAAAATAAATTCGTAACTCAAAAACGAAAATATTAGGGCAACTTTGAACTTAAAAGTAGACAAGAAAACATTGGTGCTTAATTAAGTTTTTTTCGCAATCTTAACATAAATATGCTTCAATTTAAGGTAATGCCTTACTTTGGTTCGAGGACCGTCTTCGAGAAGGGCTGATCCAAAGATTTGGCCTCAACTCTGTAAGTCTTTTCCCATTGTAAAGAAAGCAGGACGTCTGTGTCAACGATTGGTTTCAATTTTATAAAGATCCATAATGACTTTCTAAAATAAGGTTTAAGGTTTCCTTAGTTTATCAAATCATATTATAGAGCAATATACTGATCATATCTCCTTTATTCTAGGACAAATCAACGATCGTTTTACACCCGGCGAAAGTACAGCAGCTGGCCTCTTCAAGAATCATCACAAACATGTACACGATCACTCCCAGGATGGCAAAGTGGCGGCGGGTTCTAATTCGGTGTCCTCCTATGTGCCACCCTCGGATGCTTATGCATTTCCACCGTTAAATAACAAATATCCCTCGCCATCGCAGGATCCCAAGGCAACCCTACCTTCAAATCAAATTTCTAGCTATTTAGCCCCCGCCTCGGGTGGCCTTAGCAATGCGGGCTATATGTATCCGGGACCATCGGGTGGCTATTAGTATCCTGGTCCTGTAACGGGAGGGAATGGTGATAAAGAACCGGCGGCCAGTTCACCAAGTGCCTCCACTCCAGCGGTCGATGATGATCCCGGTAATGATGATGTTATCGGAGTACTGCCCGCAAGTGCACAGGATAATGTAAAAGATCAGGATCAGGATGGCAAAGATGCCGGTGGCATGGCAGGCGATACGGATATGGGAGGTGATGGAAATATGGGATCAGCTGATGCGGGTGGTGGGGATAATGGAGCATTGCCCGCTTTAAGCAACGATGGTCCACCGCTGGATGATAACAAATATGATCCACATATGGAGTATGCCACGCCACCGCCGGGATGGTTGGAATCTCATCCAGAATCAGCTGCACCGAAACCAGAAGATCATGATCACGATCATTACCCAGACCATGATCATCACGAGCATCATCATGATCACTTTCCAGGACATTTACATTATCCCGATGTGTCATACCCTGAACTACTCGATGACGATCATCATGCACATCATCATCATCATATAGAACCCCCGCCACCACGTCCTCCCCCACCACCGCCACCTCCTCCGCCCACAGAACCTCCGCCCCCACCACCTCCCCCACTTGAGCCTCGTGTTAAAAAGTACAGTTACTTCTACATTGGCCGCAAACTCTGGTATATCCCACTGTACTTTACGGTATGGTTCAGTTTCTATATACTCTGGCTCATTATCAAGTCCATTGGCCGGCATAAGGTCAACTTGCCAAATCACTATGTAAACCGTCGTAGCCTGTCGCCATCACCCGAATATTCCAAGCAAAGTCGGGATGAATATATCAATAACTTAACGGTTAAGGTACTCCAGCATATAGATAGCTTTAAGCAAAAGTATTTGAATTGATAGCCAAATACTGCGAATATTAAATGGAAATGACTAAATTTATTTATTAGATTAATTTTGTTTCAGTGGAACAATTGGGGAAGAAAAGGGACATTGCAAAAACTGAAAAGTTTTTATGCCAATCTTTGATCCCAAAAATAAATTGAATATTTTTCAGTTACATTTTTCATTTAGCTATAAAATAGCCAAAAATTCAGCTTTTGGCAAAACTGCTAAATAGCTAGATCTGTTAGACAACAACTCTACTCGCAATACGGTCACTCTGCCAATTTGTCACAAACAGCTGCTGCTGCTGCTTCTGCTTATTGAAATTGTTTATGTTTTAATATTTATTCACTCTTAACTGAAGACAAATAATTAACCCATCAACATGTCGTATATGCTACCGCATTTGCACAATGGCTGGCAAGTGGACCAGGCCATTCTTTCCGAGGAGGACCGCGTTGTGGTAAGCCACTTCCCGCCAGACTCTGATGTCTCATTTTGTTCTGACTCTGTTGCCTTTCTCAGGTCATACGCTTTGGCCACGATTGGGATCCTGCGTGCATGAAAATGGACGAGGTCATGTACAGCATTGCCGAAAAGGTCAAGAATTTTGCCGTCATCTATTTGGTGGACATCACCGAGGTGCCCGACTTTAACAAAATGTACGAATTGTACGATCCCTGCACCGTCATGTTCTTCTTTCGCAACAAACACATCATGATTGATTTGGGCACGGGTAATAATAACAAAATCAATTGGCCGCTGGAGGATAAACAGGAAATGATTGACATTGTGGAGACGGTATATCGTGGGGCACGCAAAGGTCGCGGACTTGTCGTATCACCCAAGGATTATTCCACCAAATATAGATACTAAGTTGTGGTTAGCTATAGCTTTTTAGGGAATAAACAATATACAAATATTTGAAACGTGTCTCAGGCTGAGCTGAATTGAAAAAGTGCAGAAGCGTTCTCTCTATTATTTATTAATTTTTAAGGATGAAATTATTTAAGAGTTAGCATCAAAAGACTCGCTTTGGCACTCATGAAGGGAAGACAATCAATCGTAGTTAAAATTCAAAGAGAAACCCCTAAGCTCAATTTATGAAGGAGTAATTCATGATTTACCCAGTCAAAATTTCCGATTAGGAAACGATTCATTGACTTTCGCAGTAAAATTGAATTGCCCGAAAAAAGTTGAAAGTCGCAGAAAGTTAACAGATTCTCTAAATTCAGCTTCATTAAACCTGGACCCCTTGTCATGAATAGGAATAATACACGAATCGTTCCTTTTCAGCCCCAGTCGAGCAATATGAAACAGAATTATGGACATTTAAAGCAGCGGATTAAGTGGCAATTGGATTGAAAGAAACTTCGTCAGAGGATTTATGGAAAGAATTACAATCTCTAAGATATCTATGGGCAGTGCCCATTGGGCACACTAATCCAATCGGACGACCGAAAGCCTGGGGAAATCGGCAGAAGGGAAAGGCCGACACTGATACGGGATGACCAAGACCAAGACCCAACTTGATGTAAACCACGGCTCTGAAATTAATATTTCGGTCACAAAGCGCAAAACGTTTCTTTTTGATTGGTCTAATATTGCCAAGGTCATACAAATGATCGGTACGGACCTCGTATTAATTTTCTTTGACTTATGCTTAACAAACCCATTGAAACTTTTTGCTGTATTAACAATTGATTCTATATCAGAGTTCCCCAAACTACATTAGAGGCGCAAACATGCTCGGCAAAATCACAACGAATGCTTGAAGATGTCACGCATCACTGTGTGTTAAAGAGAGACACACCCACATTTTCGCGTTTTCTTCCTGGAGAACCCTGTTCTATATGAGAAATTCGCGCTCTTTACTTTAATAAATTAAGAAAAAAGGTTTGCTAAAACAGCAATATAAATATTTGGGGGTGATTATTGTGGGCTTTTTTATAAAGAATGTTTCAAACCACATTCCGTGCCTCGTTAAATAGCGGAAAATACCAATGAGGATCAGAAATAGTAACAATGTCCATAAAACATAACTCCCAATCAAATGTGGAAAATCATGCCAAAATCAATGAATAAGCGCATTACGCAGCTGGGGGATTTCCATGGTAATAACACCGCTAAATACTTAAAACCCTGATTTTTCAACACCACAAATGACTACATAGCCATGATTTTGACAATACAGAACCCCGAACCATGGATGACCAGTGCTGAAAACATAGATGAAGCATAAAGAATGTCTCAGTGCTACCATTTAAGCGGGTAATTTAGCGCAGGAGCCTGCTAGATATAGTCCATAAGGCTTATTCAATAATATTTGCAAATGTCATTTACTATTGTGTAGTGGCGCTTGAACAGACATTTTAAAAATATTAACGAGAAAAATAAAAAGACTTTCTTTGACGGCCTAAAAGTATGCGAACATGTTCTGTAGGGAGAAGAAAAGAGAAATTTGGCGGGAGAAATTACATTAACAGCATTAGTGAGAGCCAAAGATAAAAAGGTGAAAATCCCTTTTGAGTCTGTTAAAAACTTTCTTCAGGCTGCTAGTCTAGGCGAAGATTCATTCTATTTTCAATAGCCAAAATCACCAGTCATCTTTTCATGTACGGTCTAGCAAAGTTAACCACGACCAATATTATAAGTGAAAGTGACCAATATAGATAACTACGGCCAAGTACATATAATTTGGTACCTACAAGTGTCATACTCAAAGTAAGTCCGTCTAATGAAATATAAATTGTAGTAGTCTCCTTTTTTTGAATGTGCCTGTAAGCTTCAACACCCTGATCTACTTACAGGTGTGGCACTTAGTACTATCTTTAGTATCATCTGTAAAACAGCAACACTAACATTAATTGCTGCTCGAAGTAGCAACTCAACGATCTTCTCAATTTTCTCTAATTCTGGACGAAGACAAAAAAAAAGCTCTCATCAGCGAGTCGACGCTCCATCTGAGAGAAATGCTCTGCAGCCTAGCTTAGTTTCATCGGCGAACGACGGGCGCGCAAACGCATTCCTCGTAATTTTTGATTCGGCATCGGAGTGGCAAGTAAACGTACAGCCCAAGGAGCAGGTTAACAACTCGAACCTCTAAGTAGTGTCCCGCGACGGCAAAGATCGTCGAAATTCGATTTTTTTTGGTGTGTGAAAGATTTACCGTTCGATTGTTCTTTCCCTTCCACATTCAGAATCCTCCCTTATTCGGTCAGCCATTTTTGGGCGCGAGAGCAGCTTCTTGCTGAGAGAGAGAGAAAAAAAACGAGAAGGCCAAGCTAACTTCGTCTTTGCCGAAGTTTTAATACCCTTGCAAATGTTTTAATACCACAGAGTTTACGAACGTCAGCATTAAAACAAACCATTTTTCTGATAAAACCCACTTTTTGACCGGTAGTTTTTATGGCAGCTATAAGATATAGTCATCCGATTTTGACCAAAACTTCCAAATCTGTGTAAAAGCGTGTAAAACTTATAATTGCTGAAGCGGGAGGCGTTTACATTAAAAATAAAAAGTTTTCTTACAAAAACCCACTTTTCGACCGATAGTTCCTATGGCAGCTATAAGATATAGTCATCCGATTTTGGCAAAAACTTCCAAATCTGTGTAAAAGCGTATAAAACTAATAATTGTCGAAGCGGAAGGCGTTTACATTAAAAACAAAAAAGTTTTCTCACAAAAACCCACTTTTCGACCGATAGTTCCTATGGCAGCTATAAGATATAGTCATCCGATTTTGACAAAAACTTCCAAATCTGTGTAAAAGCGTATAAAACTAATAATTGTCGAAGCGGAAGGCGTTTACATTAAAAACAAAAAAGTTTTCTCACAAAAACCCACTTTTCGACCGATAGTTCCTATGGCAGCTATAAGATATAGTCATCCGATCCGGTCGGTTCCGACATATTAGCAGTGTGCAGTAAAAAGAAGACTCTGTGCAAAGTTTCAGCCCGATAGCTGTAAAACTGAGAGTCTAGTTTGCGTAGAAACAGACAGACGGACAGACAGACGGACGGACAAAGCTCAATCGACTCAGCTCGTCGCCCTGATCAAGAATATATATAGTTTATAGGGTCGGAAATGAATATTTCTATGCGTTGCAAACTTCTGGGCAAAATTATAATACCCTTTGCAAGGGTATAAAAAGAAAAACGGAATTTGTGGAAGGCAAGGAAATAGCGGATGGAAGAAGAAAGCAAAGTCTCCAGTGTTTAAATTTGCTAGTTGGCCAACATTTTTTTTTTTTTTGTGTTCTTTGTGTTGTGTGACTTTCAAATATATTTATTGAATTTTTATTATATATAGCCGATGCAGCCGGAAAGAAAGCGCTTTCTACCGAGGATAATTAAAAGCATGTAAGTCATTGGTATTAACCTTTAATTAAATAAACGTTAAAGAGAGTGCACATACAGAGAGATGAATTAAAGAGAGAGTGGCTTGACCTGGGTCAATTTTATTTCTTTTCTTCTCATTTACGATATTCGATTTGATTTTGATACCTCGCAATTTTGCAGTAAATATGATCGGTTATGATCGAAGTTTGTTTCTTGTTGCTTCGCTAAAATACTTAAAGTTTACAATTTAAAATTAAAAGAAAAATTCTGTCGAAACTAGATCATGAAAACTCTTCTGAATTATTTGAATTAATTTTTTTTTTTTATTTAGAATTTAATTCCCTCGCACCAGGTTAATCACTCTTAATTATTTTATAAATTTTACACTCCCTTATTGTTAAACCCTTATTATATAGGATATTTTCTTCTTGTTAATGTTACCCATCGTAATGCTACTCCGTCTAAGGAATTATTATGTTTAAAATATATTTTTAATTTTGTAGTCGAAATGTGCTAATCGTAATTTTTGTGTGGAGCCATGCAGTGTTCTAGGGAGAACGGATAGGAAGAGTTAATGATAAAAGGGATCACCGGCCAAGGAAGGTCATGCGGCATAAGGTGATCAGAGGAAGGGTGGGCATCTGCTGTTGCAATACACCTGCACAGCCATATCTTCGCATTAAGATATGCGATTAAAACAGCGTAAAGCCATAAATGTAGATTAATGTTTTGTATCGTCTGTCCAATCGGACAAAGAAAATATTTGGTATTTCTATTTTTTTTTGCAAGCGAAATTTTAAATAGGTTTGCGCACCTATGTGAGCAAGTGGCCTATAGGAAATAAAGTGAACCCTACCCAAGCCGACGACGCACAAGCCGGGAATAACCGCGTGCCACTGTAGCCGCCACATTACCACCAGCTCTCATTCTCCACGTTGCATGCTACAATTGGTGACGCCAATTTAGACAATTTCTGATATACTTATGTATATACCACCTTTAATATATCACATATACCCAGAAAAAATTTTCGTTGGTTGAATCTACCAATACTTACAGTAAATTTTACTGTGAAATATTGTTACATGTAATTTGTTCTTGTTTTGTTTACAATTTCTTTGGTAAATTTACCCCTTCAAATAGTAAATCTAGCGTGATTTCAGTGTTTGTTTTTTGTTGTTGTTTTTGAAACTTCGGCTTGCAGTAACATTTTACTATAGAACTAGTGCCACGCATATAACAGCCGAGCCAGTTAAGATGTCGTCCAATTCATGTTGCAGTCAATGGGCCCTGAGTTCGAGTCACCCCGGAGTAAGAAAAGTTTTTTATGAAATTATTAATTAATAATTATTAATTAATGTTTCGATGTCAGAATTAGTACGTGGTATTTGCACTGTGGTGTGTGGTACTTATACTGGTGTATATATTTGTGGTATTTACACTGCTTCTGTGGTACACATATGAGTTTACTGTAAACAATGGTAAACTAACTATTTTTGTGGGTCGGAGCAATTTTGACCGTCATTTCTGGTTAAAATCTACTGTGTTACCGTAATCATTACGTTATGTGCTATGACACTTTTACTGTAGCTGACGGTTGATTCAACCCATGTCTCTAGGTTGGAGCATCTTAACCATAGAATTGGTTGATTTTACAAACAAAATTTTTTCTGTGTATGTGCTCATTGGTCATCCATGGTATTTATCGCTGTTCAGTACTGTTCACAGCTGCATAGTAGCACGTGATTTTTGCTCTGAGAACTTTTTTGAGAACCCTTTGAGAACAGCCTGTTTATGTAGAAACATAGAAGCGATAAAAACCGTGAACCGAAAAATCGAGATCATTTTAAAATGAATAAAATAAACAATTTAAATATATTTCATTTTAATGTCAATTGAAAATTTTAAATTAAAATTAGTTCAGTTTTAAATGCCAATTAAAAATTTTGTAAATTATCATTTAAATTTTATGCTAATTCTAAAATAATGCTAATGCTAAATTGGATCTTTAAAGGATAAATGCAACTTTTTAATATTCAATTAAATGCAGGAGGCAAGGAGGTTGGATCAAATTTGTATCAGCATTGCCAATTTAGCTGTTTTTTCACCAGACTGTTGAATCTCAGTATTGTGTGGCACATACGATCGTTGATACAATTTTCGCATCCAATACCTTTAATTTACGAAAGTCAACTAATAATGCTCTGCCATTCTATGTGCAATTTAGAAAACAATTATCGTAAAATGCTACAAAAATGTTAGGACAACCGTAGTGTCCTCAAGACTCAAACTTATCAAGAGCCACAATGCGAATAAAAATTGTTCATCTCTCACTTCCATCCACTGTCAAGATCACAGCGCAATTTGTCAATTTACCGCCGCCAAGTTGTCAAGATGACGGCGTGCCAAAAACATTTTCCTTACATAACCAAGTGTAAGTCGGAAGAGAGTAACTTGAAAAAGGCGATCTCGCAAGCGACAACCATACATATACAACATTACGTTTTCATACAAACAAATTGACTGTATAATAACAAATATAAAGAAAGATGAGGAAGGTAAAGATTTTAGTTTGCTTCGTTGTAACTTTCTCGTTCGCTCTCTTTCCGTTGCAGCCAATAAATCCATATATTTGTGTATGTTATGGTACTGGTAACCGGTTATGTTAATAGAGAATACAGGGTTACGGTTGGTTACAAACTGTAAAGTGATTTTAGCGGTTCAAGGTTACGGTTGCGGTTTCAATCTCTGTTGTGGTATCTCGCGACAAGCGGGCATTCTCGCAGTAATCTATTTCTATATTTATACCTACCTAAAATATTAGTTTTGATACTGCTGCTGGAAAATATTTAAGAAAAAAAAAAACGCAACTTTCGACTGGCAACGTTTTTTGTATATATTTTTCACTTTTGTCACATTTTCTCTTTAATATTTCTAACATTTACATCAAATTTTCGTTTTTTCTTCATATAATATATATATAACATTTAACTAAGTTTTTCTTTTGTTTTTTTTAATAGCTCATACTTTTTTTTTCTGGCTGTTTGTCTAAATTTGTAATTGTTTAAAGTAATCTTTTGCAATAAATTAAGTATTTAGTGTTTAGTTTATTCAATTGCTTGCTCGATTTGACCAATTTATCAATTTATCAATTAATTACATTTTAAAGTTTTAGCTAAAGGTCATTTGTAGGATGCGATGTGAAGTGGATCTTGGAAGATTTTCATTCTGGGGGTGTTTAGTACAAAAGTATAAAAAGAAATGGGAGCAACAGAATATTTATTTATTTTATTTCAAAATTTACCAAAAAACTAAATGGGGCAACATTTGTTATTGTTTCGTTAAATACAACAGCTCAGTTTTCGCTCTGCTTAGAATTAACAATTGGTTCCGCTACACTTTGACTTACAAATACGGGTTAGGTTTTAGCTACGTTATATATATATATATATGTTCATTGTGAAACAATTTAACGCTACAATTACAATGGTTTTCGAATTTTGTCATTCAGCATTTAACCAACAATTGAATTTCTTTTATATATATGTAAGTGTACAATATTTGTTTTTTGATATACCATTTCCTAGGCGACCCATTTTCTGGATGAGTTGTACAAAATTTCGTTTTATTAGTTTTTAAAAAAATATTTTAAATACTTATATGCATAGGAAAGGTACAAATTAGGCTCAGGCTTAGAGGCATGGGTTTCCATTCTGGTGATTTAACCCACAGACGACAAAATGCAGCTCTATTTTTTAATTTGTTATTTTGATTATTTTAATGCAATTTTCATAGAAAAATAGAGATGCATAGGTGGGATGAGTTTAGGAAATTGTTTATACTATTTATCGTTTTTTATTTTTCAATATATATTTTTAAGTAACGCTATTTGCTTGACAACAATTCTATTATTTATACTCAACAACAGTTTTACCCTTAAGTTTGTGTGTGTGTGAAAGGAGAAATAGACGACAATTTTAGGCAACTTTTAGTAAACCTTGTTGGAGGTCATTTTCATTATAGGCTTGGTTTTCTGTCTGGTTCTTGTGCAATCTATATAAAATTTCTTTTAAATTACATTTTTGGCTGCAGTTTAAGACACTAGAAGAGAGACTGATTTTTATATATGCGGGCTGCTGGCAATCTATATAGAAATATATATATAAATTTCTGTACTCTATACAAATATATTTGGTTGTTGTTTTATAGATAGTGTGTGAAAAATAAATCCGAGTATCACTACTTAACTTTTACAGTTCTATTAACAATAATAGACAACAGTCTCTAAGTACGAATACGTTGTTGTTGTTGTTGTTCATTATCATTTCTTAATTTTACTACTGGTAACTGCACACAATTAATACTCTCTCCCTTTCTATAGTCAGTTGTAAGATTTTCCTCTAACTTAAATGTTGAGCAACCCAGGAAATTGGCTGCCATTTACCATGCGACTAACTCACAGTGAAAACTTTCTTTGCTGGAACAAAAATTTAATTTCTAGACTATATTTGGGAATGGATTTTGAAGCCATACCTTTCATTTCATGCTTTATTCCAATGGCAAATGTGTAAAGAATTTTTCAGCTTTTCACAAATTTTCCATCTTTTAAACAAGTTTCTCACTCTAATTTTTGCTTTTGCAACTATTTTTTTGTGCGAAATTTATGGCGGCGCAGCTATTTTGAGACTGAAGTCGGAGTAACACAAGAATGCAGAATCTCTTCCTACAATTAGGCCAAAAAGATTTAACATAGAAACATAGCTTGCTACGTCGACAACTTTTCACCCAGATAACTAAGCTTTTCGCTGTCATTTTTGCTCTGAGAGCAATTCACTGGAGCAGAGACGGCCAAATGGAGAGGGCAGAAAAGTGTGCTTGTGTTGGTGAACAAGAAAGCTCTCTCCAGACTACAGCCGTTTTACTTGCAATTCAGTGCTCACCGATAAATGTTCTGTGTTTGGGAGTAGCAAATATTCTTCAGCTTCTTTTGCAGACGACATCGTCATCTTTTAGGCTAAGCTGAAAACCAAATGTACAGATTTTTGACAAGACCTCCTAAATACATTTTTCCTTCAATTTTGTACAATCTTACTTATAGCCAATTTCCATCAAAGAAATAAAACTTCATTTCTTGAATTCCGTACGATTTGTCACTTCATTTTGCCTTGCATTTCTATAATATCTAAAAAAGGATTACAACTGTCCTTGAAATATAAATTGGTCAAAATAATTTGTGTATTTAGCTTTTTACTGATAGTTCAGGAGGAGGAATTGTTTTCCTGAAGGGATTGGGTCTTTTTTACTGAGTATTTCATAAAGTTCTCGTTAATTTGAAAGTGCCGCCTGATATTTAAAACACACAAAGCAGCTGTTTTTTTTTCAACGTGTCAAAGAGAGGACGATTTGTCGATGGAATCGCGATTATTTGGACGAAACTTGGCAAACAGATAGTGTAAGACCTGGGCGTGAACATAGGCTATATAAATTTTATTTCAATGGTAAGAAAACCGCAAAATAGATCCAATGGTACAAAAATTTGCGAAATTTGCAAAATTTTCATGCAAATAGAGGTCTATTAAGATTTCATAGATGGCAATCGTGGACACATAAACCATCAGATCAAACGGTAGACTATGAAGTAGATGGGTAAGTTGACTTGTCAAGTTCAAGCGTTTAAGAAAAATCCGGATATGCACAAAATTTCATGATTAGTTCAGATTTTAGTGAAGATTTAATAATTGGCAATTAAAGACGGGTAAATAGAAGGTGCCGGTCAATTGTCTTATAGAAATTTTAGCATTTGCAATATTCTTAAATGTAGATGTAGATATATATATGTAGATCAAACAGACCAAAAAATCGCAAAGTTTTAAAAAAGTTTTGATGTGTTTAGATTAGTGGTGCCCAAATGTCAATTGCCCCATCCCGTGTCATAGGAAGTCATAATTCTGCCAGCGTCGCAGCCGACAGACGCATAGAGAGAGAGAATACGTGTGCTCTATAAATAGCAATAAAATTGAGAGAAGCTTGGCTTGGCCCCGTTGTAGGAGCTGTGTAGCCAACATTTACATTTTACACACATTTGAGTGTTTTTGTTTTTATACCTAGACGGACTTTGCAGCATGTGCTTACCAAAATAAGTACATTTGGTGGCATGAAATTTAAGGAAAAAAATTACTACATAATTTTTTGACATGACATTAGCACATTTATCATTAACTTACGGCTCAGAACTTCCTCCCTTCGATATACAAAGTCAGTGCATCTGAAGTACTGAGTTCGTAAGGAGAAACGCGAAACCCGAAGGTTACAACAACAACCTCTGAGTTTCTCGGCGTTTCTTAAGACAAACGAAACGGAACTTTCAGGTTTTGGCATGCCTTCTGACGTGAGAAGTTGGCATGAAATATGGACTTCTGTCATGCATCCGACTGGGTATTTGACATAATGACGTTTACTTAGTGTTTTCGCTGCTACACACACAATCGCAATGCTTGATAGTGTGTGTTTGGGCACCAATGGCTTAGCTTATTATGACGATTGAATAGATGGCAATTGACATGTAAACTTCACTTCGTTTTAAATTCTAAAAAACAATAAACATTGAACTTGGACAAGGTAGTAAGTATTTTTTAAAAGAAGATTCTTTATTAGGCAAGTTCTCGTTTTCGAATCCAATTAATCGGTATCGGTAAGAATTGTGATTTCTAAGAAAGGATTAAAGGCTTCGGTCGAATCTTTGTGCTATCCAGAGGATCGATTGAAGTCAATTGGGATTTTGAGATAGTCGAATAGCACAGTCGGTTTTTGGAATTCTTATTCCGCATGATTTGATCGAAATCGGAAACAGACCTGTATATTGCCCAAAGAATGCTGAAATTTCCAAACTATTTTCTTGTAACTTTTTAATTTAACTGTTTCAACTGACGTTTTATATCGTTAACCTAATTTTTCCAAAAAGTGGTAAGGTTCGGGTCAGAACTGCTCTGCAAAATACTAAAGATTACACGATAACTTACTCGGAATTCGAATCAGGGATGTATATTTAATGTTCCGAAGATTGTTGACTTAAAAGCTTAGAACAAAATAACCCCCGATTCGTACAAACTTATAATACTTAGAAAAATGCAAGCATATTGTACTACAAGTTTCCGTTGGAACCTTAGTTCTTAGCTTTCTAAGCCGGTGAAACACTTTTTAGTAAATTTTCGAGAAATCTAGAATCAAGATCTGAAATCTTTTTAAAGACTCTTGCCATCTGGGAAAAATAAATTGAAGGTATTATTTCAACTTGGTTATCATGTTATCCGTTGAGAAACTACATATATTTAATCTTCAACTTTTGCTTCTTAAAAATAAAAATCAAAATAGGTTATCGAGACTTGATCTCAGCCAGGTTTTGAATAAACTGTAAGCCAATGGTGGACTTCATTCGGCTACTGGCGCACAAGCAGTTGCCTCAACCATATCTATGCGTAAACGTTCACAAGCAGACGGCGCAACTGGTGCACTCGCTCGACGTTCAAGCAGACGTGTTAATCAACACTGAATGTTATACTTAAAGAGTTAATTTCGTGAAAGTGGTTTAGTCTGGAGATTGAGGCTCTCAGAATGTTTTATGGATGGGTACCAAATGGGTGCCTCGCCTTACATCAGGAAAAATTAATATATTTGGATTTGTTCCGCTTGGAAAGTTTTCACTGTTTACCACCCTAATTACCCTGCCTATAAAATCAGTTACTAAGCTCTTAAATAATGGCCCGGCCCTTGGAGCGGAAACCAACTGGGCTAGAAGAGTGTCTCCTTGGACCATTTCCGGTTAGAGCCGGGCAGGCTGGGATCGCCTGGGGCCGCCTTTCCGCCATCATCATCATCATCTTCATCATTGCCCGCCCCCTCGTCGTTGGCATCGTTGGGCAAACGGATCAGTGGAAGCTCTAACATGACATTGGAGCTGGCTTCGTGGCTGGGCAGGCTTAGGTTGGTGGCACTTTTACTGATGGTGCCGCCGCTGCCGCCACGCAATATCAGCTCCTTCAGGGAGTTGGGCATACAAATGCTCTGTGGCCGTGAGGCTATCACCGAATCGGATATGGATGTGGGGCAGTTGAGTGGCAGTTGAGCTGGCGGCGCCTGATTATTGTCCGTGCGTGGACTGGGCGTGGAGTGACCCAGACTGATGACCGTATTCAGACTACTGTACTGAGTGTGCGTGGTTGATTCTCCACCAATTCCACAGCCGGCGGCATCGGTGCCCACTCCCAGCTCTGTGTTTAGAGTGGAGCAGGTGTCCTCCTCCGTGGTGGTGGTGGTGGTGGTCGTGGTAGTGGGTAAACTTTGTGGATCGCTGTACTGCTGCAAAAGCTGGCCACGACGCGAGGGGCTGGAGACCACCGAACCAAAATGTGTCTCCAAAGGAGCATTTGGAGGTGGATGAGCCAGGGCAGGCGACTGAAACTGTTGCAGCGGCAAAGCGGACACCCGATCACCGGAACAGGTGCTAATGGTGCGATGACGTTGTAGTAGAGGCCGTCTGGGTCGAGCCACCGCTCCTGCCAAGGGCTGATTACTCAAACTCAAGCGTTTGACGGGCAGAGCGGCTGCCTGGGCCTGAGCCTCCTCCAGGGCAATGGCCGCCGCTGCCGCCTGTTGCTCCTCACTGTCGCTACTTAGTTGTTGCATATCATCGTCGGTGTCCGCCGGACTCTCTAGACCAAACACCGAATCCTCTTCCAGCGAACGCAGATCCGAGTCAGGACACTCCAGCGAGGAGATCTTAAAGGAACTTAGTGAGGCCAGTGGAGCTCGCTTCTCCGGATTGCCATTGGCATTGAGGGGAGCCGCCGCCTTCATTGATATGGACATGGAGAGGCTGCCATTAAGACGGTCCAAACTAACAGGAGTGCTGTCCACACTGATGCTGCTATTGGCGGTGTAGGGATAACTGTTGTTGTTGCTCTCGTGTGCTGCAGCTCCACCAGGGTCAGTTTGCGTCTCACCCCCGTGGGCGAGTCACCAAATGGAAGGCCTGTTGGGCACTGGAAGGCGGTGCTGATTGCGCAGGATTGGCCAGCGGCAGCCAAGTCCACCGCCGCCTGATTATACGGATACACATCCACCGTATCGGCACTGATCGAATGTATCTGCTGCTTACGTCCAGCCTGAGCACTCTCCGGATCGTACGAGACTATGCTGTGCTTGCGCTTAAAGCTCGGAGCACTTAGACCCGAGGAGCTCTTGGGTGTAGCCGAGGCTTCATGTATACTCCGCTCTGAGGGACAGGGCGAGGCCTTGGGCGTGGGCTGAATCACCTGGATGTCCGGATAGTAGTAGTCCCAGTTCTCTATGCTGGAGGTGCGCGAGGCGGTCGATAGCTTCCGTTGCAGCGTGGGCGGCAGATTGCTCATGCCCAAGGTGTAGGCGGAGGTGCGACGTTCCAAATAGGAGCTGTCCGTGCTGCAACAGGTCATGGCGCTGCTGCGACGCGAATCGTGACCCTGAACGAAAAGAAGGGTGGGAGAAGTTAGTTAGAGGAAAATAGTCAAATCAGTGCAGACACCCTGACTTCGGCGCAAAATGAGACCAAAAAGCGTAGGAGAATATTATAACACTCACGAGTCTTTTATGTGAAACATGATCCTAAGTTAAAAAGCTTATTTTCAAATCACAAGCTCTCTCAATGGTATAGAAATCAGCAAGGGCTCTCTTTCGAAAGAAGAAGTTAAACGGGGAGTAGATATACCAGAAACAAGATCACTCGCTGCAGTGTTCTTTCATTTTTTCAGAAAGTTTCTTGTGCTTATCCATAGATAAATGATGATGTTTCACCCCCAAAGATACCTCCAAGGTGAGATCCAAGATCCCACTCAGATACCTCCGAGATCCCAACCCAGATGCTAGACAGATATCTTCCAGATCCCATCTAGATCCCTTCCACTTCCCACCCTGAGCGCTTCCAGATCCCATTCAGATCCCGCCCAGATCCCTTCCAGATTCCATCCAGATCACGCCCAGACCCCATTCAGATACCGCCCAGATCCCTTCCACATCTCACCCTGATCCCTTCCCGATACCGCCCAGATTTTCATTTCATATCAAATTCATCATGATCTAATTAATTAATGTTCAAAAATATAATTAATGAAATATTTAAGAAATGTTCAGACACAGCTGCCCCCACCTTTTGGGAAAGCTGGCTACGCCATTGCACATCCCATACACTTCTCAGTGGGCATCCCGGCGAAATTTCCAACATCAGAAAATGAAAACACAAACCGAGTTTCAAGTCAATCGGACGAAAAATAGTTAAATTGTATGCGGAATTTTCCGGGAAGTTTCACGCCTGGGGGCGGATTTTCCGACAATGAAAAATCACATTTCAAATTATTTCGTATTCCGTCCTTACAAACCAAATTTCAAGCCAATCGGATGAAAAGTAGTTAGTAGTAGTAGTAGTTCTTCTTTATTGATTTTGTAGATATTTTCTTTTTTAAAAAGTTTGCTTGGTAAATGACATATTTGATGTTAGTGTTATTCCTAGATACTTATACTCTTTGACCACTTTTAAGGGCGTGCCATTCAAGCTCCACTCTTCCGTTTTCGCAAGACGACCTCTGCCTGCTCGAACTACCATAACTTTGGACTTCGTGGTGTTGATCCTTAGGCTCCACTTTTGACAATATGCATGCGCGGCATTAATCATGTTCTGCATGACTTGTGAACTGTCGGCAAAAAGGACCATGTCGTCCGCGTACATGAGAATTTTTAAGTTCATCTGTCCAAATTGTACTCCTCCAGGTAGCTCTGTCGATATATCATCCACAAATAGCGCAAAAAGCAGTGGACTTAGTAAACAACCTGGCTTTACTCCTAGATTTGTTTCAAACCACTCCCACACTGCAGTCTCATTATCCGAGTACAAGCTTCGTAATATTTTGATCATTTTTGTTGAAACACCTATTCTGTTCAATTTGTCTAGCAGGCTTCTTCGATGGATGGTATTAAACGCAGCTCTTAAGTCTATAAAAAACAAATACAATTTTTTCTTTTCTTCCAGGTACGTGTAAGTAGTTATATTCAGTCTTTACAAACCGAGTTTCAAGCCAATCGGATGAAAAAAAGTTATTTTCATGCAGAATTTTCCGGGAATTTTCCGCCCGTTGGGTCAAATTTTTCAACATCGCAAAATTACATATCAAACTTTTTCGTATTTTATCCATAAAAACCGAGTTTGAAGCCAATCGAATGAAACATAGTTTTTGTCATGCAGAATTTTCCGACCATTTTCCTCGTGGGTGGATTTTCCGAAATCGGGAAAACACGTGTCGAATTATTTCGCGTACCATGCTTACAAACCAAGTGTCAAGTCAATCGGATACTAAATAACATTTTCCGCCGGGAAATTCGAAAACCCCTTCTTAGTACGCACTAACAGAAACTCCTGTGAATATTACAGCCCTCTATCTCTTACCGTTTAGGCTGTGCGATGATTGCCAATCAGTCAGTCAGTCAGTGAATCAGGACACTCTCTCTTATAAATATAGAGATTGAGAGAGTTTGTTATTTTAAAATTAAGCCCTTATCTTCATCATAATGTTTCACAAGCCTCGTGAGTCTTACCGACGCCCAAATCCCAAAAAGCTGGCCAAAAGTCGGAAAACAAAATAATTTTTTATTGACTTTAAATGATTGGAATAGTTGCAGTGGTACATCTAGTTTATATTCTGACCGTTTATAAGGAGAAAGTGTCCCCACCTGGCAAGGGTATGAGCTGCATTCGTGAGCATTGAGCGTGCCTCATCGTTTATTCGTCATGCGTCGAAAATAACACAACGTTCAGAAGCGTATAGAATCGCGAAAAATTAACCGATTTGGATTCTGAAAAATGGATTCTACTCTAGAAAGTAAGTACAATTTAATCGTATTGCTCAAAATTATTATTAACAAAGCATGAAATAGTGAATCATTAATAAAAGTAGAGGTTTTTAATTCGGTCGCATTCTGAAAAACTGTGTTAAAAAAGCAATAAGTCAAAACTCCCAGCAGATCCCACACTCAAACGAATGAGAAATTGTTATTTAGACAATTCTTCAAAACATAGTCAAAAATTAGCTGCAGATAGCTGCAGATTCAACCCGGTGATGATTTTTGTGCGACAATTGTCGCGACATTACAAATATACACTGCTCGAAAACACTCTCCCCCAATTCACCAAACCAACAATTTTTTTTAAGTATTTGAGCACGAAAATACATGAAAAAAAATCTGTCGAACAGTTATCGAGATATTAAAGATAAACGGGTTTTTCGATGTTTCAGCCAAATCAAGTAGGTTTCCGAAGAAATTGTCTGCCATATTGGATCCACCATTTTGTTTTTCTAAGTTGTGACTTCGGATTCGTGATCTGCAACTTCGAAAACCCCCCCAGAACAGACTTTCAGCCAAATCAAATGCGTTTTTGAAGAAATTGTCCGCCTTATTAAATCCGCCATTTTGTTTTTCCAATTTTTGACGTCAGATTCGTGATCAGCGACCCCGAAAACTCCCGAGTACAAACTTTAAGCCAATTGAAAAACGTTTTTCGACTTTTGGCTGTGTTTTTGGGATTTGGGACCAATGTGCGAGGCACCTTTTTTCCATTTTACCAAAGTGAAAAAGCTTAAGAATACAATTTCTCTCACCTGCAAGGGCACGGACAGAAACCCCGGTTTACTTCTGGTGGAATCTGTGCGCTGATGCAGTTGCTCCCGCTCATCTGTGTTATCCCTTTGCATATACTCCTCCTGCTCCAGCTCATCGTCCGTCTCCACAAAGTAGTCATCGGTGCCAAAGCTACCGCCCATCGGATAGTTACTTAAAATCCTTGAGGACTCTGAGCCGCTTTTCCGGCGTCCACCGCCGGGCGATGTGGCTGAATAGGAAAATCGTCGCGGTGGTTCCAGCAGATAGCTATAACCCACCGGGCCACCTGCACCCACTCCACCTTTGAATAAATAGAGGATTAACTTTTAAATCAAAGCTTCATTTCTTTGTTCTTACCCACAGAACCACAACGATAGCCACGATTCAACAGCGGCGGAGCACTCACATTCCCCAGTGACAGCATACGCTGTCTACGATACACCAAGGCATCATACTCATCCGGATAGATGGACATGCCAGTGGCCACAATTGCATCATGAATCTCACGCTCCTCCTCCTCTTGCATACAGACAGCGGCCACCGCCGCCATTTTGGGATCCTTAAGAACCTTGAGTGTCCAATTTTTCTTTTTTCTGTGTAGTATAGGAATTCTCAAAGAACTCTATGGGCATGTCGACTATTGTAGAAGCTGCTGCTCAGTTCATGAAGAAGAAAGCATTCATCATCTTCTCTGCCACTGTCTAACGCTCAGGAGGAGACGACTGGCAATCCTAGGTCCGTAAAACAGCCTCGACAAGGAGAATACCCCCTAAAGTATTTTCAAAAGCGCAGACATTGGAAAATTATGGGTGTAGATTGATTGCCAGAGTTTAGGCCAGTGGGCATTATATATAACAAGCTTTTTAACAATGTCAACATCACGCAGATTGGACGAAAATATCAAATAGCTTAGCGTTTGGGGTGACCAAAGTAAGTTATGAACCAAGCACCCCGCCACCCCCCCTCTCACCCTTTCACAACCAACATCTCACAATTTTAGAGAGAGAAAGAAAGAGAGAGAAAGAGACAGAGATTGAGATAGACACAGTAGCAGCACTGCAATTCAGCTGCAACTCCAGGTACGGAGTATGTCATAGTCGGGCTTGACTGACTTTCTCACTTGTTAAGATATCCTTTTTTTTTTTTTTTTTGGTTTAAGTTTTTGGGTATATTTGGTACATAGAACTTAATCTATTTACAAATAGTTAACAAGAAGGACTAATATATACAGGACTAAGACAGTACGGCAAACGCCTGAGATAATTAGCACGCAGCACAGGTCCTGGGGGTGAGCTATCTTCCTGCTGGGAACCAGCAGCGTGCCTTATAGGTGGGGTTAGTCCCAAGGGGACACTTAAGTCAGGTTGATGAGGCGACCCGAAGGACGCCTTCCATGGATCCAGACTTCAGAGGGGTGTCGTCGATTAAGTCGTCTTCTGAGCCTGTTAGTAGCCAGTTCAGAGGCAAGACTGTTGGTGTGGGCCACTAGTCGGTCATGATACCTGCTGGTATGTAAGTTAATTTGGGCACATAAAGGCAACACATTCAGATCGCGGTATAGGGTCGTATGTCTGACATACCATGGAGCGTCCGCGATGCGCTGAAGTACTCGGCTTATTGAAGATTCGAGTTTCTTCAGTGTAGTGGAGCATGCTGTACCCCACAGAGGGATCCCCCAGGTCCAGGAAGGCATGATAATAGCCTTGTAGACAAGAATTTTGCACCGCAACGAAAGTCCGCTACGAGGTTTTAGAAGCCAATCAAGCTCCTTGGCCTTAGCTGCAACTGTAGCTGCTGCTCGTACAACATGGGCTTTCCAGGTCAGTCGGCGGTCCAGAGTCACACCAAGATATTTGACTGATGATTCCGAATACGGTACTCTCGACCCTTGTAGACGCACCCGAGCAACTTTCCCTCGTCTCTTGGCGAAGGTGCAGTGTTGACTTTTTGATCGATTAATGGCAATGTTCCAGCGGTTTGCCCAACGACCAAAGCCATCCAGGAACTGTTGGACCTTAGCAGATGCCCTTTTGCGGCTGTTGCTAGAGGCAAGGAAAGCGGTATCGTCAGGATACGTGGCTATGAAGGTGCGATGGGCTAATGGGTATGGCAAATCCGAGGTGAAAAGGGAGTAAAGTACCGGTCCGAGAACACTTCCCTGAGGTACCCCCACAAGAATGGGACGGATGCTGGACCGCTCGCCTCTCAGCTCAACCGTAAAACGGCGCCCTAGGAGAAACGAGCGGATCAATAAATATTTTTTTGGGGGGGGGGGGGAGAGAAAAAAAAAAACCAGCCCCCCCAACAAACCCCCCACCCCCCGATTTCACCAAAAAAAGCGGAAAGGAGGTGGGGGAATTTTGGGGGTGGTTTTTATGTTTTGTATGGTGAGTCGATGGACCTGTTGCGGCGCACAGTGTCCTTTGCGGAAGCCAAACTGATGGTCTGGTATAGCCTCTTCAACCGCGCTGACTGCCAACATTCTTCCAAGAAATATTCTTTCAAATATTTTGGAGAAAGTTGGCAGTAGACTAATTGGCCGGTAGGAGTCGGGCTTAGAGAGATCCTTGCCCTTCTTGGGGATCATTACGATTACCGCAGACATCCAGGAGGTCGGGAAGTATTGGAATCGTATCATTAGTTAAAACTACAAAAAAACCTTCGGGGACTGTTCTGCCGTCGATATCGTCAATGCCTGGGGCCTTAGTGGACTTAAGTTGTGGTTTGAAATTTATTTTATTTTTTGTTGGTGTATGTCGGTTAAAAGACCAGCTTGAGTGGTGGCGACATCCTCAGCGGAAGCCAGACTGAAGGGGGTGAATCGTCCCTCTAAGTTGTTGGCAAACTCCTCGACTATCTCCAGGTCGGACCTAGCCCATGACCCGTCTTCCCTTCGAATTACGAACCTTTGTGGGGGCTGTCTCTTGACGTGTCGGGTGCATTTCCAAAGGGAGAAACCTCGGTCCTGCGATGGAAATTTTAACTTATCAAATTTATAACTTAAGTTTATATTAGCAACAACTATAATCCCTGAAATTTACAGCAAGATCGGATAATAAATAGCCGAGTTAAAAAAATATTGCATACTTTTCGGATGTTCACCCTAAGGAACGCAGGAAAACTGTTAAACATGTTTTTCATGAGTAACGGGAAGTCAGTTAGAGCCGACTTTATCCTACGCTCTCGGTTTTTTATATTAAAACAGTTGTGCCGCAACTAATTATATAGCACAGGAAATCCGCTTTTAAAAATTGTCAGAGCGAGTACTACGTTAAGGCATGGTGGAATTAATAAGGTGAAGCCGAGGGAGACAGCGCTCTTTCTGTTTGTAGGACTAAAGGGCCGAACTGCATTACACTAGCAGGTACAAACCAATGTTCTGCCATCTCTTTCTATCTTAAAGGCTCTCAGCAGAGGCTGACGGCTTCACCTTGTTAATTCCACCATAAGCCAAGGCAAGGTGAATTTACTAATAAGGTGACGTACTCAGCACGGCTGCTGTGTTTCTAACTCTTTCTAGTTGATGTCTCTCAGAGCAGCTGTCATTATTCTCAGAGAGTCAAGAGAACGAGTTGAAAAAAATTAAGACCACTCCCCACAAAGAAATACATCACCTTATAGTAAATTCACCTTGAGCCAAGGTATACATACTTAACCACGTAGCCGCACTCGCTCTCTCACAGCTTCTGATTTAAGTTAAGATAGATTTTTCTATAAGTGTCGAAAAGAGTAAAGGAGGCCTATCTTGTTCAGTACATGATTAAACTCATGATAAATATGAGGATCACATCATGGTTAAGAACACCATGTTGTGAGCAACTAACAGTACGCTATTTCAATGAGTATGGATCTGCCAACTCGTTTTGGTGAAAACAGCTGATAAATTGACGAAGGGGGTCTGGAAATTATGAAACTTTTTCGATAATTGTCCAAGTAACCTTTGAGAATTGAGCACACAATAAATAAAAAAAACTAAAGCAAAGAAGTATAAAAAACAAAAACTACAAATATTTGGTGAGCTGAGAGGCGGACAAACAAGTGAAGCTGATCAAAGTCGGAGAGTGGCAACCATTTTGATGGAATCTAGCACATAAAAAGCATTCATTTCGTTACCGGCAGCTGCATTACTTATGGCGAAGAATCTTTCTCGTGTGCACACCATTAAAGTTCAATCCTCCGTAGCCTCCACAGCTCTTCACAGGGTTGAAGAGATGGATCTCATCGGGTGGAGCGTCATGTACCATTTCCACTTTTATCATGCTTGGAATGAATCTCATCTCCAAATCCGTGATATTCTGATCATTCGGTTGAGCCGACTGCTCCAGCTCCATTTGTTGCTCTTCAATTGGCGAAGGTTTAATCACATTGTTCGCAATCGTTTCTACCGGCATTTTCTCATCTTCCGCGTCGTGCTCCTCCTTGGGCATAGGTTTGATATAGCCCGAGCGCAGCATACCACGCGGTATCTCCGCGTAAAATATATCTAAGAGGCTGAACGGTTGCGGCCGTTCCTGCGAATAGTTTATTCTTACGTCGTTGCTAGCTGTTATGGAAAAGATATTTGATAATTTTCTAACTTAAATATACACAAGTTTTCTGCTGCTCAAACCAAAGTTTTAATTATGCACAAAGTAAGTGTGTGTGTGTGTATTTGTGTTTGTGTAATACGACTTTAAAATTTTGAAGAACACCTTAAAAAATATATATAATATTAACCAACTTTTGATCCGTCTTATAAGTCAACTAAAACGCTTAACTATAGAATGTATAGAAACAATAGTTCTCGACCGGATTGGGAATGGGTGGAGCGGCGTGCTTAATTTCCATATTTATCATGGGAATAAATTTCTTCTCCAAACCGGGAATAGCTGGGAAAGACTTGGGAGTCAAAGGGCTCAATTCCATCCATCATGTAAGAGTTATGCTTTATGCCGGTTTCCACCGGCATCTCCTTTTTCTCCTCGCTCTCCTCCTGGGGCATGGGTCGGACAAACCCCGACCGGAGCATCCCTCTCGGAATTTCAGCATAAGTTTCCGTATTTTGCATCCATTTGTGTTCATTTACCAACCTTCTTTTGTTCCGTTTTAATAAAAGGGTGGACTGATCCTGTTGCCCAGCGAAAACTCCAAGAATTAGATCAGTTAAACTGTTGCTCTGTCCACTTACCATTTCTTGCTTAATATTTGTATAATATTATTTCTCTTATTTTTCACCCTATTTTCGGTCTGTTCAGTTGGAATTGTTTGACTGAATGAACGAGTAGAGAGAGAACGCCTCCAACGACATGTGATCTTTCAATTTGATTATTGGATTTTATACATTCCTCTTCTCAAATGGAGTGGACTATACACTCAAGGAAAAAAAGGGCATAGTAAAAACCAGAAAAATCTTAATTAAATTAAATAATATGCACTTTGATTTGAATAAAAACATATTTAATTACCCAATTTTAGTTGCCGCCTTTTGATTGATTATACACTTTTTTCTTTGACTTTTGGCACGCACAATTCGGAAGGCGAAGGATAAAGTAGCAGACAGAAAAGGCCTAAAACTGCAAGAAACGTGTGAAACCCATGTGAAATGTGGGGACCCAAACGGAGACTTAACGTTTATCAGAGGACAAGCACATTCTTCTATAGACTACTGTCTAATAAGTGGACTATGGCACGAACTCGTCACGAATTTTGCAGTAATGGAAGATATACATTCTGATCACATGCCTCTCGTAGTCAATGTGGCGTTGAGATGCGTTCAACTTATAAAGGAAGTATCAGATGTCTTACGGCCAAAGCTCAGGTGGAAAGAACGTCTCGCTCAGCGCTTCACGGACACCGTAGATGAGCGACTCTCTAACAGCACTCACCAAACTATTTTATCCGCAGAAAAGATCACCGAATGCATATACCGAGCAGCGCAATCTTTGTTTGGACGTTGACGTACAATGCGCAGTACGTTCAAGTGGCCCATGCGACACCAAGCCAGGGCCTGTTACACGCGAACCGCAGGCAAAATAGTAGACGAACCCACCGAGAGGCGGAGACACAACGTATGACACGTAATCGCGAAGGAAAAACGTAAAGTAATGTCAACTACGGGCTAAATACAGTAAATATCGGTTATATGACGAACCGCTTGTATGCAAATACCGGTTATATGCAAAAGTTTAATATTTTAAAGCACTATGCAATATTTTGATATAAGAATTTAATCGCTTGTATGCAAATCGCCTATAAGCAAATATCGTTTATATGCAAACATTATACATCAAATTTAAAATTACTGCATACTATTTTAATCGGTTGTAAGCAAATTTTGCACCAAAGATCCTGATAGCTGAGCAGATGACTTTGTAATAAAACCTGCATGATTTTCACATCATATTCTAACAGCTAAAGAAAAATTTCGATTTTAAACGGCTTTTAAACCAACAATTATCAAAAGATGTTTGCAACGAAGGATAAAGCGTAGCTCCGCATCATCTCGTGCATTAAAACCAATGCAATCGAGGTGTTGTACCCAATCCTCACAAGAAAAGGAATAGAATATCACACATATACACTTAAAGACAGCACTGTTGTCGTAGATTAACCAAATCCGCTATCAATTGTTGATAGACCAGTCTGCTCGCTGGAACATGAGCTTACTATAAAGCAAAATAAGGACTATGCTCCGGATCATCAGCTTTGGTGCAAACGAAATTCTATCAACTTCGCAAAGATTCATTTAGAATCCAGTAATAATAATACTGCCAGTAAGCCTCTTGAACTGAAGTCATTTTCCGCAAACTAACCCAGATTGCATATACATATAGTGCGGATTACTAGATTGTACTTCAAGGCTTTACCATACGGAAGCAAGCAAGAAAGTTTAAAAGGATTTAAAACCCAGAAGCAATGCTGAAGTTTCCGTGTAATGAATCTCAAATGACATGAAAATCCAAAGTTGCAAGGTTCAATCTAATAAAATGCCGAACATGTTCAATGCGACAATGATCTTGCCTGATTTGGCATTATTTTGAAATGAAAATTATTATTGAATAAAAATTAAAATCCAATTGAGGATAATTATTTTGCGCTTTCCGAGTTCAATACAAAACCAAAGAGGCCCTACTAAAATTGGATTCACTACTTCGGCCCTTTTCTTATATAATAATAATATTACCGCTTTTGAAGAAATTGGATATCAGATCTTGAAAAACGATGAAAAAAAGTAACTAACAAACAAAAATACATAACAGATTTTTTAAAATCAATTTGTGTATGATAATTTCAATTTCAGTTCTGTTCTCAATTCCACTTCGGTTTTCGTATAAACGCTTGCACTTTGAACTCTATGTTAAGCAGGCCATCCACACACGAATTTGTTTGACGAATTTGTTCAGCTCGACGAAATGTTCGTCGTTAGTGGAGGTGTTCGTGACAGATTTTTGTGTTCGACGTTTTGTTGGCAGATAATAAAAATGTTTCTATCTTGCGAGTGTTCGTGCGAACATGTTCGTCAATGGATGGGAACATTTTGACGAACATCATTTTCAAAAATATTTGTAGAGTGAACACGTGCCCAAATGAGCAATGAATTGTTGCTGGAATTTACTGAATTCCCCCCAATTGGTCAAATAATGCTCTAAGCTAATTTGTATCGCCATCTAGGCCATGATTCTGTTAGTTTCCTCTGACATATTTTCATGTTTATTCGTTGAGATTTTGAAGCAAATGATGTTCGTGAAAAATGTTGGCCAGGTTAGTGGGCAAATGAATTTTTGTTCGATGAACAAGTTCGTCGAACAAATTCGAGTGTGGATGGCCTGCTTTAATAAGATCTCAAGATTGTATAGAAAGTGACACTTATATCTACGGTTACTAGATCCGTTTTCAGTAAAAGTGGAATCGCTTATGCAGTTGAAGCCGACAACTTAATGCCAAGTGGATTCAATTCGTAGACAAATGAAGCCTTGATCTAGTAACCACAGATTTCCTTTACACCTTCCATTCAAATTTGTAATAGTAAAACGCCCAATTCAAACGTTTATACGTAAACCGAAGTGGAATTGAGAACAGAACTGATTGACAAGACTGAAACAAAATTTTAGTTGTAGGACCCATTTGCATCATTTGAAACGTAATGTGATTTAAGTTATACTTATCTAATAGGTAAATTACACATAAGCATTAACTATTTGTCGTTAAAACAAAATGAACATAATTCACCGAATTGCTTATATGCAAATTTTTTGCTTACAACCGATATATTGTTTATATGCAAATGATTTGCATATAACCGATAACCGCTTAAATGCAAATATCGCTTATATGCAAAAACATTGCTGCATTATAACTTTTGCATATAAGCGATATTTACTGTATGTTAAAATAGTTATTTTTTAAGCAGGAAGAGAAGCTTCCGAGTTGATTACACGGTAGAGTTTATTGTAATCAGCACAGAGAACACGAAACGGTTCATGCTTTAGTGATAGGGGTATAAAATTGCGAGTCGGTCTAATAGGAACGTTGAGGTTAATTTGACCAACCAAGTCAGATGAGTCGATTTCACCATTAATCAATCTGTGTATAAAAATTACACCAAGCATAACCCTACGGTTAATGAGGGAGGGAACGTTAATCAAAAGTAGCCTACTAAAGTATGACGGTAAACGGACCTCAGGATTCCAGTTGAAACCACGAAGAGCAAACAATAAAAACTGCTTTCTGGTCGGAAACTGGTCGAATATTGCGGAGACCACACACAAGATCCGTACTCGAGTATAGGGCGGACAAGAGAAATGTACAAAATTTTCGTCGTATATGGATCATCAAATTCCTTCGACCAGCGCTTAATAAACCCAAGAATACTCCTGGCCTTACAAACAGTAGCCGTTATATGAGAGTCAAATTTCAGTCGGTAATCTAGAATAACCCCAAGATCATTTACCTGATTGACTGTATCATTCAAACACTCTAGTGGGACATTATTAATCATATAAGAAAAAAATTGTGGTGTGGTTCTATAAAATGTCATAACCTTACACTTGGAACTGTTAAGGTTTAGTAGGTTATCTTTACACCAAGAATGAAATGCATCCAAGTCAGATTGCAAATTAAAGCGGGAAACCAAATCATTATATGTTAAACATAGTTTCACATCGTCGGCGTACATAAGCGCACGAGAGTGAGTCAAGACTGACGGAAGATCATTTATGAAGAGTGTAAAAAGCAATGGACCCAAGTGACTACCTTGGGGTACACCAGAGGTAACCTGGATTGGTTTGGAATATGAATTACTGAAAAGAACTTTTTGTGTTCTAGAACTAAGGTAATCAGAGATCCAAATAAGAAGGTTGGTTGGAAAACCAATTAAACTCAGTTTGTGAAGCAGCAAGCAGTGATTGACAGAATCAAAAGCCTTACTAAAATCAGTATAAATCACGTCAGTTTGCATATTACATAAGAATCCTTTGATCACTAATGATGTAAGCGCTAATAAGTTAGTTGTAGTGGATCGACGCTTTACAAAGCCGTGTTGATAGGGTGAAATAATGGAACTGCATAAATGTCATAATTCTCTCAAAAGCTTTCGGAATTGCAGACAACTTTAAAATACCTCTATAATTCTCAACATCAGACTTATTTCCTTTTTAGAGCGAAGCTCTTTTACGGACGTCAGACTGGGGAGTGAATCTTGAAAAATTTTGTCTTTGCGACAGATTCTTTTGGGGTATGTCTTTGATTTTGTGTTTTGTATTTTGTATTTGCAAAATCAGCTGCTTTTACCATTACCGCGTAGTAGCAGGTGGGTTATGTGTGGAGTGGGATAGTGTGAGGTGGAAGTGGGGGAAGGTGATGGGTATTTGGTAGAGACCTGGTGGGGATCTGGTGAAGATTTGGTGAGGATCCGGCGGAGATTGGGTGCTGATCTGGTGGGGTTCTGGTGGTGATGTGGTGATGATCTGACGGTTATCTGGTAGGGACCTGACGAGCTCTGGTTCTGGTGGAGATCGAGTGGGGATCTGGTGTGAATCTGGTAGGGATCTGGTGAAGATCTGATGTGGATTTTGTAGGGATCTGGTGGGGATTGGGTAGGAATCTGGTGGGGATCTACTGGGGACCTGGTGAAGATCTGGTGGGGATTTGGTGAAGATCTGGTGGGGATCTGGTGGAGATCAGGTGGGGATCTGGTGTGGATTTGGTAGGGATCTGGTGGGGATTGGGTAGGGATAAGGTGGGGATCTGGTGGGGATCAGGTGGGGATCTGGTGGGGATTTGGGGGAGATCAACTTGTAGGGGTTTGAGGGCAGGTGGTGGAGGGGATCTGGTGGGCTCTAGTTGGGATCCGGAGCGGATCTAGAGGAGATCGTGTGGGGACATTAACATAACAGTAACTTAACAGTGTCTTGACAGTGACAAAGACTTAACAGTGACTTAACAGGGACTTAACAGTGACTTAACAAAGACATTACAGAGACTTAAATGTGACTTAACAGTGGCTTGACAGTGACTTAACAGTGACATAACAGTGACTTAGCAGTGACTTAACAATAATTTAACAGAGACTTAACAGTGGCATAACAGTGACTTAACAGTGACTTAACAGTGGCATAACAGTGACTTAACAGTGACTTAATAGTGACTTAACAGTGACTTAACAGTGACTTAACAGTGACTTAACAGTGACTTAACAGTGACTTAACAGTGACTTAATAGTGAACAAACAGTTACTTAACAGTGACTTTATAGTGAACTAACAGTTACTTAACAGTGACTTTACAGTTCCCTAAAACGACTTAACAGTGACTAAACAGTGACTTTACAGTGTTTTGGGGTGACCTAATATTTGATAATTTAACATTTATTAATACAGAATCCAAATGTGTCTTTTTCCATTACTTAAATCGGATTCATCGTAAAGAGCTTTGCTCGTACCGTGCGTCTCATGACACACACTCTTTTTATTTATGGAGAGGAATGATAAAAGATTCCTTCCATAACATAGGGAAAGTGGATGATTGCAAAGACAATTCAAATAATTTATGAATAGGCTTACAAAGTGCATCAGCGCAAAACCTAAGTACACAACCAGGTACTCCGTCGGGTCCCGGTGCATAGACAGGTTTTACAGAGTTAAGATCACAAAGAAGAGAGCTTTCAGTTATCACAGGGCTAAAAATACAATTAGATTTATTCAGCCGATAAGGGTATTGTTGATTCGCAGGAAAGCTAGTGGACGAGTAGGTTGACGTAAAAAACTGCGCAAACAAATCGGCTATGGCCTGATCAGTGTTCGCTTTCACATTACCATAGCGCACAGATGAGGGGATAGTGGAAGATTTGCGTTTAGAGTTAACAAAGGAATAAAATAATTAGTTCTCTTGGGGAGCTCAAGTGGAACACAGACATCAAAAAGCGAATACAAGGTTTCATTAACAAGTTTTATGGCGACATCAATATCTGTACAATTGTACAATTGAGACCAATCGGTTTCAAAAATTAAATCACTGAGTTTCAAAAAATCTGCTTTTTGAAAACAGCGTGTTTTAGCCGTCGAATTCCCAGAAGCAGAGCACACACAAGAAGGCAAATCGATAGTAAGTTGAACTGTAGGATAAAAGGGGTCCTCAGGAAACACCAACGGGTCGATTCTAGATGCAACATTGCCGGGAGGATCCAACAGAAAGATTAAATCAAGAGTTCTGCTGTTCGAGTTCCGAATAGGATTGACTTGAGACAACGACAACTCAAAAAGTCCATCGATAAAATCATGAGATTTCGATGGAAAAAGTGCATTGGATTCATCATTCGTGGACCACATTACTTCCGGCAAGTTGAAATCTCCAAGAACAACCAAAAGGTCAGTGTTAGAAAGTAATAGAGATTCCGACTTGATGGCAGAAAGGTGAGATGAGTAAACTGTGGCATCAGAGCGAGGAGGAATATAGGAGCAAGTAATTAAAACGGAAAAAGTAGAAAAAGTTATTTTAACACTTATAAACTCGATGTCAAGGGGAATTAAAGTATCTGTCAACTCCGACGAAAGGCCGGAATCTACAGCAATTAAAACCCCTCCTCCAACGCGAGAAGAACGATCGCGTCTATAAGTGGTGTATTTAGTGGTAAGAATTGTGGAATCTGAGATGTCCGATTTTAGTCACGTCTCAGTAAAAACTAGAACATGAAAATCGAAAGATATACTCTTTTTTCTCTCTCTCTCTCTCTCTCTCTCCTTAAGATTGTGCGGTGTTGGTTGTGAAAGGGTGGGAGGGAAGAAACATTTGTCCCATACATGTCAAACCTCTATCTCTTACCATCTCTGAGATCTGTTTGTTCATACGGACGGACGGACGGACGGACGGACATGGCTATATCGACTCGGCTGTTGATGCTGATCAAGAACTTTATGTGGTCGGAAATGATTCCTTCTCCCAGTTACAACCAGTTACAAACTTTTGCACAAACTTAATATACTCTATGTACCTTTCGTACAGAGTATAATAATCAAAGAAGTTTGAAAAAAGCAAAACTACAAAAATTTGATGAGCTGAGAGTTGGACAAACAAGTAAAGCAGATCAAAGTCGGCAAGTTGCAATTATTTTTATGGTATCTAGCCAATAAAAAGCATTTCGATACCGGCAGCTGCATTACTTGTGACGTAGAATCTGTTATGGTAGACTCTCCCATTGCCCAATGTGTGCATACCACTCGAGTCCAAAATTCCGTAGCCTTGACAGCGCACGACCAAACAGCAATAAGCCTTTCAAGTCTCCACAGCCCATGATGGTAGTGTCTCCTCAGGCTTATTAGTTTAAGCTCCCAGCCACTTTTTCTGCCTTCAGACCATGGAGCTGGCTGTGGTTATGAAAATAACCTCGGACTTAATGTGCTAGTTCTTATCCACCGAAGCAAATATCTGTCATATATCGCTTTGTCCCCCGGAAAATAAAATACACAAGTTTCCGGCTGATTGATAAGTGTGTATGTGTGAGAGCAACTGTAAAATTAATACGATTTTAAAATTTTGAAGAACACCAAAAATAAACTATCTAAAATATGTCTTAAAAAATATAAAAATTAACTTCTGTCAGCGTCAGTTTTCATCCTTATCAACTCAAACGCAACTCTAAACCAAAAATAAACTGAAATCGTCATAGGCCAGGACATCAGTTCCTGCTTAGGCTGCTAGGTTTCAGATTTGGGTTGAAGATTTGGGACCATCACTTCATAGAATGATTGGATCTCATCCGCATCGTCATGTACCATTTCCACTTTTATCATGCTTGGAATGAATCTCACCTCCAAATCCGTTATGTTCTGATCACTCGGATTAGCCGACTGCTCCAGCTCCACTTGTTGCTCTTCCATTGGCGAAGCGTTAATCGTATTGTTCTCAGTCGTTTCTACCGGGTTACTTTCATCTTCCGCGTCGGGCATACGTCTGATAAAACTCGAGCGAAGCATACCACGCGGTATCTCGGCGTATATTTGAGACTTCTTAAACCATTCAATTGTTCTAACAAGCTTACGCTTGCTGGACACGATCTGATCCTGGTGCCAAGCGAAAACTTCAAGAATTAGAACAGTTAATCTGTTGCTCTGTCCACTTACCATTTTTTGCTTTATATTTGTATAATATTATTTCTCGTTTAATTTCTCCTTTTTTTCGGTTTGTTCAGTTGGAAGTTGGTTGACTGAATGATCAAATAGAGAGAGAAAGCCTCCAACGACATGTGACAGTTAACAGAATGGCAAACTTTGTTTAGAAATTTTCACATCTAGGATTTTTCAATTTGATTATTGGATTTTATACATTGGCTTATTCACTTCACTTATTTTACTTCAATTAAATAATATGCACTTTGATTTGACTAAAAACATATTTAATTACCAAATTTCAGTTGTCCCCTTTAGATTGATTATAATAATCTAACTAAGAGGTTGAACTAAAGAGCTGCACATCACGGTTGCGGCCGTTCCTGCGAATAGTTTAGTCTTACGGCGTTGCTTGTAGACCAGCTGCTATGGAAAAGACATTTGATAATTTTCTAACTTTTTGGATCGAAAAATATATTAAAATATATTAAAATTTCAGAGCTTTTTCCCCTCAGTGTATAAGGAAAACAGTTTCTCTTCGCATTACTAGCTGTGTTATTCCATTCCATTCAACTGAATCCACTTGAATGATTTCTTTGTCGTACCACAAACTCAAACCACAATTCAATTTTTATGTGAGGAAATATGCCACACACACACTCTCACACACACAGAACCACAACCACACACAAAGTGATGTGTGCACACACAATATACAATTTCAATTGATTTGCCGTCAATTTCATTTGCCAAAGTTGAACAAAAAAATAAATGTGGTATTAGGCCGATATGCCGTTAACATGATGAATTATTATTTACACGGCCATATACACATATTACGCATACGCAGCGGAGACCAAGTTCAGTCCACAAACATTCATCAAGCGCAACAAGCAACAGTCTGGTCGTTGTTGTTGTAGTTACACAGAGAAAAAGATGCATGTGGAATGGATGATTTTCTCAAACCGCAACCAATTTAACATTATAGAAATATTATTTATATACTTTTTGCAATTCTAAAACTAATTTATTTAAATAAATACCTAACTTAAAATCCTGCCTTTTTTCTCTGTGTATTTTTGGACTGTCCATTTGCTTGCCTTGACATGGATATGCCACTCTGATATGTATTATATATGCTAACTGCGTATGTATTTGGTTTTTCCTTTTGACTTGAGCCAGGCCAAACACAATTAACAGTCTTGGCAACTCATCAGCAACAGCCTAAAACCAGTTCCCCTGTGTCTTCTGTGTGTGTATGTGTGTGTGTGTGAGTGGTAATCCATCAATAAGTATGTATGGTCTCAACACTTCGTCTTAAACGGAAGCTGCAACTTGTTAGAAGTACAATAACTTCTGCCTCTCTTTGGCGGTATAAAAGCTCTTCCTTTGCCTAGAAACAAAGCCAAGAGACAAGTTTTTCACTTAATTCGTCTTCCGTTTACCTGACGTTGAATTTTCCTTTTTCTTTTCTAATTTTATTGCTGCTAAACTGACTGGAAATTGATTGAATAAGAGCTTGGCATAAAATGAAAAAAAAAATTAAAGAGCTTAAGTCGAAGGGGAAAGCAAGCCAAAAGTCATCTTATAAGTATGCTACAAAAAATCTTTGCCATTTATTGGGCGTTAACTCCTTTGCCAAATTTGCTTAAAACTTAAATTATTTTGATTCACTAGTTCACAAATACGTCAGTCTTTTATATACCACGGTTTTGATTTAGCAGAGCTCTGTTAACTGAGCAGCTGCTTAATTTAGTGTGTTAAGTGTGCGGTTTTTGGTGCAATTTGCAATTGCCAAATATTAATCAAAACAAAAAGTTTTGTCAAATATTTTTGATAGAATCTTATCGTTGTGGTATATTCTACCTTTGATCTACCTTTTGTCCTTCGATTTGTAGAAATTAATTGTAGAGTCCTTGTAGTTTAAAGTATTCGTGATTCACATAAAAAGTTTTTGGGAAGAAAATTCTAGTTCCAAATTATTAGGACTGTGACTTTTTGCAGCATTTCGCTTCTTGTCCACTTTCACCACGAGCTCACCTCTGCCTGAAAGGCGCTTTAACTAGGTCTGGACAAAAAACTCCGCCTCCCACCTGACTTTCCAATTTTGAAACATTTGTTATATGGAATGAGTTAAAATCCAAGCGACTTGGTATTATGACCTCATACATGGTATCAAAGACTATCAAAGGCTAAAAATAATCAATAATTGTTGATAGCGCTACTTGACTACTTAGTATAGCGGAGTGACCATAGGAACCTACACAAAAGTTAGGTGTTTCTGTAAGCCTACACCCAAAAAATTTGTATCAATATCAATTTGGATCACATGTTTCAACAACTGAAACTAGTATCATTTTTTTTGTATCAATGTTAGCCTAGAAAGTACTGCATTGAAACTTGGAATATTAATTTAATGCGCAGAAGTATCAATTTGAAACTAACAAATTTTTTTAAGTTCGAAATTTCGAAGAATGCATGAATTGTATAAGAAAGCAGGCCAAATGTGGCAGCTGGCGATGCTTGACCTGCCAAATTTAATTATTTAATTTATGTGCAAACAATTCAATAATTGGCAAATCACACTAAGCACATCTAACATCCAACATCTTGAACTTAAATCAGTGGCTGCAAAATACACAAGTTCATTTTGGCATCGCGTGTGTGTGTCAGCCACGTTTTTGCACTTGTTTGTTGTTGCAAACGAGTGCAGTGTCAGCTCGTATACTGTCGGAGTAGCAACGTCGCTGCTACTCTGTGGCTTTTCTATACACAGCAAATAGAATCGTGTCGAACTCTGGTTAAAATGCTTAATAACCATTTGCTAAGAGGGTCGATGATAGTAACATCTACAAATCTGGCAAATTTCGCCTTGGTAAATATTTTTGACTTAGGATGTTGGATGCCAGATGTTCTCAGTATGATTAGGCTTTAAAAGTAAACGCTATGGAAGAAGACGTGATGAAGATATATAAATGGATTTCAAATGGAACACACTTACAAGGAAAGTTTAAGCAGCTAAGTATTAATGTTGCTGTGGTCGTTTTTGCAAACATATATAATAATAAATGTAACTATTCAGACAGGACACATAACATGCCACAATGCTGCGTGGCCTGTTTCAGCGCTTTGCATGTTAGCGCACAACGCGATAGGTATCAAACGAAGACATCTGCTGTAGAGGCGTTTCAGAGTCTCTGAAGGAGTAAAGAGCTACGTGTATGGGTTCCAGCAAATGGCACATCAGTACAGTGATTCTAAAAATACAACATACGCGTGGACATGAGACTTGCAGTGGGAGACCAATGTTTCTCCATAGCAAGGTTTCCACACTTAACAAATTCAATTTATTAGTATAAATGAATTTAAAATAAATTTAAAATAATTAATAAATTTAAAATTAAAAGATAATGTTTTTTTATTAATTTTAATGGCAGGCTTGTAAAGAACTGAAATTATACTACAAACTTGATAAGAAATAATATTAAATTGATAAAAGCAAGTTTCAAAATGATACTAAAAGTTTGATAATTGAAGTGTCAAATTAATAAGACCTAGTGTCAAATTGATACTAATAAAGTAATACAAAAAAGTGTCAACCAGATACACGGTAGTATCAATTTGAAATCCTCGAAGTATCATGTTAATATTTTCGAAGAAATCAATTTGATACTTGGAGTATTAGAGAGAATTCGATACTCAATAGTTTCAAATTGATGTCTAAATTGTGTCACTGTGATGACAACTTTTTTTTGAGTGTACACTCAGAAAAAAAAAAACTGTTTTTTAAACCCGTTCTTAAAACAAGACCATGTTCTCAAACATATTCCTCACATTCTAAATCGACGAACAAATTAAGAAAATAAAATTCATTCTTAAATTGTGTCTTAAAATATATGATTATACACAGAAGAAAAAAAGTCGAGATATTTGCAATATTTTTAATTTTGGAGTCCCCGGCACGAGCTAAAAAAATTCAATCCCGACTTGCAGGCCTTTCCCATGCCTTTCGAACTTGTATCATTCCAAATGTGCTTACTACAATCCCATACGAGATTACATGTCCATAAATTGGAGAGCGAGAACGAAGAAATTCAGTAGCTTTTTAGTCACGCTGGACCAATCATGACCAATTCCATAAGTGTTCATTGCGAGTGGTCGTGTGTTCGAGTCCCAGTGGAGCCCAACAATTTTTATATTTATTTCTTTGGTTTTCAAAAGTTTTAAATTAATCCAAACTGGTGTGGTCTTTTAAGTGTATGAGGATGTCCTAACGCATATGCAGTGCTGGCACTTTAGCAATTTAGTTGCTAGATCTAGCAACTTTTAAAAAAATTTGCAACTTTTTTTTTTAAATGCTATTAGCCACTAATCTAGCAATTTTTTATTTTTCTTTAGCAATTTTAGCAACTTTATTATAAAACTAGCATTATTTTATTTTTCTTAAGCATTTTCGCCGTTTTTTATACCTTTTTGCTATGAACCTCACAAATTACGTTCCCAAGGATGTCGGATCTTGTAGTGGTTCGATTATAAGAACAACTTGAAACACTTTGCTCACTCTTTTGCTGTGTTTTGTGATTGGGTTAAGAAGCCAACAGTTTGTAAGCTAGATTTTCGTGATGCCTGACAGCAAGATAAGGAGTTAAGGCAATGGATTCTTAGGTATTGCACTAGTGCGTATTGAAAATCTGCCAATGGTTGCACAGCATTTTGTATCCTTTGATGATAACCTTTTGTTCGAAAGACAACAAAAACAGTAAACAAGAAGCAGATTTCAGATTGCAAAGCTCTTGCAAATATTAAATTATGCAGAACGTAGTGAACCTACATCAAAAATAATTAATTGTAAAAATGTACTTGCAATGCATTTCATGGACGACTTACGCACCAATATCGGAAACGTCGCTTTTAGTCTTCTGATGGACAAGTCCACTGACATCAGTTTTACAAAAATTCTAAATAAGCTTTTTGTAGATAATAATATAAGATTCTTAAAACACCTACATTTGGTTACTAAATTTTGGTATAATTGTTAAAAAACAAACAGAATTATATTCCCTTTTAATTTGAGTATTTTTAATTTTATTCTTAAAATACATAAATACGTATATTTGTTGAAAACGAAAATTTAATGTTTTAGCATTTTTTTTTTGGCAATTTTTACAAAAATTTTAGCAATTTTTAGCAACTTTTTTTCCCAAATCTAGCAATTTTTGCTTGGGAAAATCTGGCAGCACTGCGCATATGGCATGATGGAGGGCAAGGGAAGAAGCGTTATCTATCATGGGATCAAAACAATTATTATATATCCAGTTTAAGTTAATCTAAAAAATAAATAAATAAATCTAGCTTTGGGATTCAACTGTGCTCGAATTTTTTGCTCAATTCAATCTTTTATAAGATTACCCCGGGATAAATGTAATCCTTTTAAGGATTAAAAAAGTCGGATCAACTTAGTCTTTTTTCTGATTAGGTCACTCATATCCGGGACTACGTTGTTTTCATTACCGCTTGGGATTGATTTTCTTTCGAGTGTAATTGCTAAATAATCTATAATCTATGTATATGTAAGGTGGCAACCCTGTATATGCAGCGCAGGTTGGCATCCCTCTGCTTGGTTGATCAGTCGTCAGCGAGAAGCAGCAGTTGAAGAAAAGTCGTTCTAAAGTTGTCAAGTTGAATGAGAAGTCGTTGTCGGTCTAAAGTTGAAAGTTGTAATCCGCTACGTCGTCTAAATCAGTTCTCTGTTATCAAGTTGAACATTCACATTATACCTTTATTGTGAAACTCATATGCAAACACCAATGTATTCTTTAATTTAACCGTCTGTGCCAAACTAACAATCTTACTTGGTAATAAATGATTTATCTTACAATCTTACATATATAAATATCGTGCCACGTTTTTGTTAGTCAACTCCTTCGTATCGGCTTGACCGATTATTACTATTTTTGTAAATAAAATCGTTTCAATTTGACTGATCTGTATGTGTAACACTAAGCAATGCCAGCAACACGCAGGGGTAGCTATTTGGGCCGTCGAACGAATGCAGCAACGGACTTTGCAGCTAGAACAGATCAACGATTACATGAAATATATAAAATTACGCGGTCTGAATGTCGCAACTTCGATCTTTTCAGTCACAAGAGGCACTTGCTATCCACAGTCAAAAACAACAACAACAACAACTGACGCAGGGATAAGCGCGCCGGACAAATGTTAACACAATTTGACCGTTCCTTTGTCTAGCATTCGAGTATGAGCCTGATATCCAATATTCCAAAGAATATTGCAAGTGGCATGCGCTTAACTACCGGAATTGAGACGCCACCAGAACCATTGGACGGCTTACTCATCGGCAGAGATCCAGATTCAAACCTGTTTCTGCAGTCCATTTGTAGATTTGATTCATGCTTTTAAATGACATCGTTCGAAGCAACAGATGTAGATACAGCGACAAATTGTCAGCAATTTAATTCAACGTTCAAAATCATAAGCCAAGTGTACCATAAAGTGGGAACATTGCTGCCAATGCCAAACGAACCACATAAATTTTAACAAATCTTCTTGAAAGGCGGTGAGAACGTTAATCGTGTAGATGCACGTTGTAGCTACAATAGCCTCATCGTCGGCGAGCTGGACTCCCTTTTGAATGAACACAATGAACTAGTGAAATTCTTTTACTCACACATGCACCGAATTTCTTACTGACAATAACGCTATTGTCATTAATCCTGATAAAACACCAGATGGAGAGCACATGGGTAGCTTTGCGCTGCTGTTGACGACGCTGCGGGAATAATGGTAATAGTCGACCGCACAGCGACGAGAGAACTTGTAATTCAAAGAAGAAACAATAACACACTAAACAATAATGTGCCTTAACTATGATTTAAGCGCTACCTTACTCGTGCAAGTAATAGCCGTGTGAGCTAAAGCGTTGTCGTCATCCGTGTGTTTTCAGTCGTTCAAGGTCACGAGTTTGAGTCCCAGTAAGACAAGGTGAGAGAAATTCATTTAAGCGGTTAACAAAATGCGGGATTCTTTACTCATCATCTTCATTATCCTGTTAAAACTGTAATAATTTTTCCCAATGTTTAGATTTACATCAACTGTTTCAAATTGTTCAATTTTTTCTATTTGATTAAGATATTAGCCCATCTAATTTCAACTTCTCCTTAACCCTCTCATGCCCGCTGTTGCATATACGCAACATTGCATTTATAAGCCTCTAACTACCGTTATTTTACATATTTTGTTTTGAACCTTTCGCAGAAATTTAGCTGCATGTGTTGAGTGAGCTTACACCTAATTGTTTGGTAGTCAGCTGCACACGCGTTCAGTTAGTAGCTATTAGTAGCTATTAGAAGGTAGAGCGCAGTTGACAAATTCATTGTGCAAAAAAACGTGGTTTTAAAAAAGTGTTAAAAAACATTAAAATAATTACTTTATCCTAAAACCAAGTTTAACAACTAAATAAAGAAAGGTAAGTGAGTATTTTAAAAAAAACTCCGCATGAAAATATTATTTAGTTTGCCTGTAATAATTTTGTAAATGTTCTGTTGCGTATCCTGTAGCTCTTGAACCAGGACACCTAGGACATTGAAATTTTTGTCAGTTGATATTGAGGTCAACTCTAGCTTATATGTCTACTCAAAAAAAGTTTAGCCACGCCCATTTTAATTTGGGCATGAGAGGGTTAAAGCACTTAAACAACCCTGCAAAATAGCCCCGAACCAAGAAGCCATTAAAAATCATTTGAAAACTGTTTAGTCTGCAAATTTGCATTTACATTTTTCCTCATTATTTTGCACGGAAGTTGGACACAAATTATGGCCCACGTCATAATGGCCATTAAAACTTTCCCTTATTTTTTTTTTTTGTTAAAATTGAATGGAAAGCAACAAAAAAAAAAAAAACGAAATAAGCCAAGGTACAAATTCGAGAAACATTAGACGAAAACTTTTATCATAATCATTTTTTTGGACGGAACGGACTCTGTCCTTGGGTTTATATATAAACCAAAAACAAAACCATGAGAAAGGAATAACTCAGATAGAAAATTCAGTAGAGCGCAGCTCCGCCACACTGCGATTGTCAATACAAAGCAAACAATTAGAGAAGGGGACAGGACAGCCTGGACAATGGCAACAGGCGACTGACTGTCCTCCGTAATGTCCTTCTGAATTATTGAGCGTGCAACTTGTTGCGAGTTCAAGGATATCAGCAGCCATACACTTTCCTTTATTTATGTAGAATTCTTAATTTACTCATTTGCACAAAACGCTGAAAATTTACCAAGTTATTTCAAGCAAAAAGCTAGAGAAAAGGGCCACGCGCTGAAAACAATTAAAAACTTTGAGGCGTTGCTGAAGAATGCGCCAAGAAATGTGAATAAGTTTATGGGTTTTTAATTGCTTTGGGCGGGCGGGGACTTTTGATTATTTACGAGCGTTAGAGCGTGACATTTTCTTAAAAAGGGAGGGAGAGGTTTCAGCAGAAATCAAACAGCTTTTTTTAGGAAATGTTTAAGTTATATGAATAGTTTCTCATTTAACAGTTTTAGCAAACTACTCGAAATCCATTTCAAATACCCACCAATATGAGAACCGAGAAAATGCATCATAAATAATATAAAATAATCAAAAAATTTCAGTAAACATCAAATTAACTCATAACTAGATAATGGGAAATTTATTGTGCGAGAAAGGGCAACCCTGTTTATCGAGTTGATAGAGATGTACATTAGCATGGACACAAACCATTGCAAGAAAATAATATCTATTGAAGTTCTAAGACACCGACGGATTTTTCGAACCAACCGAGGCCTTGAGGTCTTTAGAGATTTCTGTGCCACCCCCGATAGGAACGTATTTTTTTTTCAAAATTCAAAATTAAAATTTCAAAATTTTGACAGTTTGATTTGTCTGATAGTACTCAGCTTAAAGATAGAGACACATATATTAAAATCAAATTGGAAAAAGCTTTTGAACTTAAAGTGTGTGTGAGGGCGCGTGATTATTTGCGTTTGTGTGCGTGTTTGTTTATTGTACAGGGTATTTTGAAGTCGAGCTACTGCAACGGTCTTACTTGTTTGAATATATAGATTCTTCATAAATTAACTCATGTTGTTTCAAAATGGTACGAAACCGGCTCGGCTCACAATTAAAGGGTCCTAGACCCTAAATCCTTCAAAGTTTTAAGAACTATTTTTGATGTGAAAGATCTTTAATTTCGGTACGGAGAGAGGTGAAAGTGACGGAAAGAGAAGTGAAATTGCTGGGAAAGTGGAGGTGACTAATCAGGGACTCAGCAGTGTGTTGACAGTGACTAAACAGTGACTTTACAGTGATTAAACAGCGACTCGACAGTGCTTAAACACTGACTTGGCAGTGACTTGACAGTGACTAAACAGTGACTCAGCAGTGACTTGACAGTGACTAAACTGAGACTTGACAGTAATTAAACAGTGACTCGACAGTGCTTAAAAAGTGTATTGGCAGTGACTTGACAGTGACTAAACAGTGCTTAAACAGTGACTTGGCAGTGACTAAACTGTGACTTGACAGTGATTAAACAGTGACTCGACAGTGCTTAAACAGCGACTTGGCAGTGACTTGACAGTGACTAAACAGTGACTCAGCAGTGACTTGACAGTGACTAAACTGAGACTTGACAGTAATTAAACAGTGACTCGACAGTGCTTAAAAAGTGTATTGGCAGTGACTTGACAGTGACTCAGCAGTGACTTGACAGTGACTTGACAGTGCTTAAACAGTGACTTGGCAGTGACTAAACTGTGACTTGACAGTGATTAAACAGTGACTCGACAGTGCTTAAACAGCGACTTGGCAGTGACTTGACAGTGACTAAACAGTGACTCAGCAGTGACTTGACAGTGTTGAAACAGTCTATATTTTAAAGTCTTCAATGCTTGGTACGGTAGTTTTTGGAACTATTTAAAAATAACCGGCAAGATGTAAATATGTACAAATATTAGTTTTAACGTATTTTGTAAGAAATCTAATAATGGTCCCACTTTATATAGAACGGACGATAACGAGACCGAGATTTGAACGTACTAGTAGACAGAAAGACAGGCAAGCCGTGAAGAGAAAAACCATTTTTGAGAAATTGTAAATAGAAAACCGTGTGTAAACAGAATCCATATAGAATGGACTATAAAGAGACCTATACTTGAAAGTAGAAGTAGACAAACAGACATAAGGAAAGACTCGTAATGGCAAACAGTGAAACGACAAATCCTTAAAGAGACATTGTAAATAGAAAACCGTGTGTAAGTAGAATATATATTGTGCGAACAATGACGAGACGGAGAGAAGAACATAGTAGTAGACAGACAGAAAAAAAGGAGGACTCTTAACAGCATACCTTAAGAGAAAAACCTTTAGACTAACATTGTAAATAGAAAACCGTGTGTAAATAGAATATTTTTAGAGCGGACAATAACGAGACCGAGACTTGAAAGCACTAGTAGACACAAAGACATAAAGAAAGACCAGTAATGGCAAACCGTGAAGAGACAAACCTTTAAAGAGCCATTGTAAATAGACCACCGTGTGTAAATAAAAACCCGAAAAACCCTCGTTTACATTTCTGTTCTTTGATTTAGTTCCTTATTCAGAAAATTTCAGTCTTAAGGCATGAGAAGCTATAATTTTGTAATAAAACTATGATCAATGAAGTCTCTTCATATGTGGATAAAAGCAAAATTCAAATTAAACAAAAATGTCTTTTGTCTAGAAAGTACCACAAACCATTAAATTACATCGAATTTAACATTTCCATTTACTTTTGTTAATAAAATTGAGCTTTTGCTAAGGACAAGTTGAAGCTCAAGGCATAGTTTTGATTTCCCACAGCAATGCACATTCTGTTCTTAGTAAGCACATATTGACTTTTGACTACAAATTGACCTCATTATGGAAACAAATATTTCTTATTTGATTTATAGACACACACACACACACACACACCGAACATTATCTGTGCTCTTCCAAGTGATTAAGCAATAAATATACAAGTTGACAGTAAATTATTAACACAAAAATCGAAAAGAGAGTGAAAAGCAGGCAAAAGTAAATACAGATTCAACTAGGTGAGGGAGGAGCTTAGACTGGAATGGACTCGGTCATTTTGGCAAGGCAAAGCACGTAATTCTGGTAAATATTTGAGCAAATATTAAAAGTAGAAACACAAAACGTGCCACATTTGGGGGCCAGCCATCGATTTGGGCTTTAAGAACATAATTTGCGTGCGAGTGAGCAGAACCGTAACATAAATGCAATTTAAAAGTCATCCGCAGTTTGTTATTTTAAGCCCCCCAAATGAGGCAAAGGCGTGGCTAAGTCTACGTTTTGGGCTCATAAACGTAAAGCGCTTAGTATTAAAGACAAAAAGAAACACACACACAGACACACACACACACAGAGAGAGAAAGAGAAACAAAAAACATGGCCATAACAATAAAAGCACAACAATAAGCAATAACAACGAGGACAACAACAGAGCCGGATGGGGATGGGGCTGAAGCCCGAGCCGGAGCCGGAGCCTTGTGGCCATGGCTGCCAAGTGTAGCAGATTAACGGAATGTTTGTTAAATGGCGCACAGCTCGGTGGCAAGGGCCAAGGCGTGGCTTGGCTTGGGCTCGGGCTCATAATTTCATTTGCTATGGCGCATTGTGCTGTCCCCTTTGGGGCATAGACACAAAAACAGACGCTAATAAGGCTTTAAAAATATTTAACATTTTGGTTAGCAAATCGAATATCCATTGAAAATATCCTTTCATTTGCCTAATTCTTTTTAAGCAGCTTATGTACCTGCACACATACATACGCACTTATGTGCTGACGCTTGTTCATGTTTTGTGGTGTGGGCGGAATACACACTTGAATATTTGAGTTACTTAGGTGGGCGGGCCGTATGTGGGAGAACAATGCACAAAGACTTGGAAGAGAAAACCTTCTTTTTTCGAATTTAAATGAATTTTTAGCTTAGCTCTAGGCAGACTCGTTTTCAGCTGAAGAAAATTAAATTCAATTTGAAAATATTGTTATTCTACTCTAATACATATTTTATTCACAAACATTATATTAAATTTACTGAAAACGACTTTAACGCACAATTTCTCTAAGCTTTAAGTTAGTTACACTCAAGGATGCATCTTCTTCGTGGTCCAATGTTTGCATCACAACCGCTTGACGATCTCGGACTCTGTGATAAATGCCCTCCAGTCGGTTCTGTTCCATCTGAGCTGGCACCAGTTGTTCACACCGTGGTTGGAAATAAACTTCTTCGGACTTCAAGGCTACTCTCCCATAATAACAGGTTGTCCAAGACTCGTAGAAGTCCTTTCCGCGGATAGTAGGTACTTTGTCTTGTTCTCGTTAACCGCTTAGCCCATCAGTTTAGACTGCCTTTTAGTCCGCCCGTTCGTTTCGACTTTGTTAGCGTCCAAGATCTTAAGAATTTGTTGTGTTGTTTTATCTTCAAGTGAACGCTGAAAACTTACTTCTTCAGGCTTTTTTTTAAGTTCCTTATTTTTAAATACGGTCAACATATTGTTAAGGCTATCGATGTGTTTGATATATGGCATAAGATTGAATTCAATTGGATGAGGCTATTCGCTTTTTGATTTTATACGCACACACTCTCTCTCACGCTCTTAGCAAAACAGTTTAGTCCACAACAACTTAGCTTTAGCAATAGCTTTAAAATATTGCGAAAATACTGGGAAACGCAGAGTTGTTGAAAAAAAGCTAAGAGCATAAACCTCATTAAATTTGCTAAGGACCCAAAATTGTAATAAGCCAAGTCTAGATTGTATTATCCGTGGAGGGTCAACTTACTTAAAACTCAAACGTTAACTTTTTATCTTCAATTGAAATTGGCTTGAAATAGAAAATGAGTATTTCTATGGCTGGCAGGCCAGCAAAATTCATGTTGAAAAAAAGGGAGGACGACATAGCTCAGTAATTGTCAACTCTTTGCAAAATAGAGCTCCGCCTGTTTTTGAATTCGATTTCTTAGATTCCAGGAATCAAAGTTGCTATCAGAAGAAGGAAAAAAGGTAGCTAAATCACATTAAATGTTAATATACAACAAAATTCAAAACGTTAATAAAAACATCACGGATAATTTCTTTGAACTCGATAAGTAAAGAACAACTCAATAACAGGGATTCAATTCCATGAAAAAGTAAAATATGGATTGTTAGCGTGCTATTAGCGTCTAAAGATTATTAAATGTTGGAATATTTATCAGAAAAATCAATTTAAGCATATCTTGAATAGTGTTAGCAATTTCACCCACACAAGTGTCAGTAGAATGAACAATTTCCACATCGGAGTTTGACCAAAGATGTTTCGTCTCTTGATATGTAAAGTTGTAGGATTTCAAAGCGAAACGAGAACGTTGATACGGAAATTACCGTCGAAATTTTGTACAAACCCGATTAACTGAAAATCAAATTTTTTTTTGTTAATGAATAATCCGAATACTTGTTCTTTATTTATTTAAATGAAACGAGAGCGCAAGTTAAAGTCGGCTCTAACCGACTTCAATAACCCTTTACTCATGAAAAAACATGTTTAACAGTGTTCCAGTGTTCCTTACGGTCAACATCTGAAAAGTATGCAACACTTTTTTATCTCGTCTAATTTTACATTTTTGCTCATAACTTGAGAACCGTTCATCTGATTTTTATCATTTCTTTGGCAAATATATTCATTTTGCTAATTACTAACTATCTCTAGAAGGTACAAATCGTCTATCTTTAAAACTGTAGGAGATATAACATTCTTTCCGAATTGCGGTGACGGGAGTGGGCGTGGCCAAAATTTGAAATAAACTTGATCTGCGTGCAGATAAAAGAAGCATTTGTCCCATACATGTCAAACCTCTATCTCTTACCATCTCTGAGATCTAGGTGTTCATACAGACAGACGGACAGACGGACATGGCTATATCGACTCGGCTGTTGATGCTGATCAAGAATATATATACTTTATATGGTCGGAAATGATTCCTTCTGCCTGTTACATACATTTGCACGACTTTAGTATACCCTTTTTACTCTACGAGTAACGGGTATAAAAAGAGCAAACCGAACCGAACCGAACCGTAACCGCGGTTCAGTAAGCCCAAAAAACCAAGCAATGAACCAAACCGGCGGTTCAAAAACTGTGTGAACCACTGAACCGAACCAGTCCCTATTTTCAAGTGGTTTGCATCCCTGATATTGTGTATCCTTTTTATTTTTTTCGAGACTGGCTTTAATTAAATTTCGTAGTAAAAATTGAATTGAATTGAAAAATAAGCTGTTACACTGTTTATTTTTCTCCTTTAAACACACTTTTCATTGAGAAATGTTGTTATGAATTTTTAGGAGCTTCAATCGATACAATTCTTTAAGATAATCAACTCACAGCCTAGTTTATTAGCAAAGACTCCCCAATGAGATAAGGACATCACTTTCCAGATATAGCGTTGAGATCATGTACCACCATCTCCAACAAAATACGGACGCCTGGTACCCTGTGGATTGTGTATGTTTGTGCATATGACAGATAAAATCAATCAATATTTTGGCTGCTAGTTTTGTGTAATTTTAATTTCTTTATTTTCAAAGATTAAAAGATAATTTCTCCATTCTGAAATAGATTTTTTGTTTGTTTTTGTGAAAAAAAAACACACGCTCTCTCGTGCTCTCAGCGAAACAACTTGTTCCAAAATATAGCCTGAGCGAAACAACCGTTATGTCCCCATACAAACTTTTCATTGGCCTTTTCAAACACTTTGAAGAAAATTTTCCCAAATTTTCTTTCTTAGGGCGCGCCTGCATAACTAAACGAATAGACAGACCTGTAGGATAAGCCGTTATGGCTGTGGGTTGATAATATGTCAGTCGGGCCAATAAGTATAGATGTGCCCGATCTTTTGCAGAATAAACTCCATCAGCAGAATAAAGAAGTCACACAATAAGGTATCACCCTGCCAAAAATACCTTTTTTGGTATAAAATGGTTCGGATAGGTTCTTTCCTATTTTGATAGATTTTTGCATGCTTATCAACGTCATCATGCAAAGTCGAACCTACTTTGCTGGTGAACGAAAAGAAGACAGGGTTTTAAAGAACCTTGATTTCATCGGTTTTGACGTTCTGAAATAATAGGCGACAGAAGCCATATTTTACGTGGAAGTGCTAAGAGACTCGGTTCAGCAACCCTTTAAAGCAACGTTGATTCCCTGCTAAGAGCAGTTAAACTTTGATATCAGGAAAGACCTAAGTGTGTAGCTCGTCTAACTTCGTTTCCCCTCACAATTTGACTCCCTCCTAGTTTACAGCAATTTATTAGCCATTTAATTAAAGATAGAGCTGCAAACAACTGCATTTGCTAATTAGCTTGAGGTCATTAAATTCAGAACAATTAATTTCGACAAAAAGCGTTTAATTAGTCAGCACTAAACCAGTTAAATGCGCATAAAACAAACCATTTGGCCAAGCTCAAAAATGGCCAAGCTCAAAAGGAGGAGACATTTCATGTCATTTAATGTCCAAGCAGGATTTTCCACTGTGTGGCCAGTATGTCCTGTGCTATCCTGTCACTAGACAAACGATGTCTAGACTAAATTTTCTAAGGACTTTGTTGTGTGTGTGCGTGTGAGTGTGTGTGTGGCCAGCCGCATTTTGCCATTTTGCGCATTTAATTTTTTGACATGAGATTGACGTTGGCCAAGGGTTTTGGTGGGGGTTCCGGGTCAGTGACCAAGTGTCAAGTGTTAATTAAATGTTATGTGGGGGCCACAGCAACAGTTAATTTTGCACAAGTTCATTTCCAGTAAAAAGAATTACGGCCACATGGCGTATACGTAATTTACTACATGTGTGTTTCATTACGGCCAAAGATGTGGCATATTGTACACAAAGTACGCAACAGGAAATAAACGTCGCTTAAGTTAACAATTACTGACACCATTAAAGTTCTGTGCCACGCCACGCCCCCAAACGACGCCCCCTTGGTTGAACCTTTTGTCTAGTTTTTGCCTGCTTTTGTGGCTTTTGTTGTTTGCTGCTGACATGGTGGGGGTGCAGGAGGGGGGAGGGGGTGTGTGTGTGGGTGACATGTGCCTGGCACAGATTGCTGCACATTGTGCCTTTTCCCTAGGACAACTTACGAGCATTTTATGCAAACGACTAAAAACTTTCCTTTTTTCTTTTCTGCGTTTGCCACAATTGAGCAAATTGCCAACCGGAAATGTGCTTTGATTCAATAGCCAAAGGCCAGCCCCGACTGGACCATCTAAAACTTTCAGTCATCATGCCAAGTAATTTAAAAGTCCATTCGCTCCAGCCCTCAAGCCCAAATGTATATTTATCATAATGGCAATGGCTGTCGAGTTGCAAGTCTTGCCATAGTTGCAGCTGCAGCTGCTTCTGCCGCCATTAACCCATTAAAACCCCCACACCCCCCCCCAACCCACAAGCACGTACGGACAAACACACAAACGTAGCCCACTTCCGTTGAAGAAGGTAAGGCCAGAGAAGCCGGAGTTGGGCAGGTGGCAGCTGCAGCATCATACTGCGCCATGGCCATTAAATCACAGCTAACAACTGCCGGTTTCCCCTCACTGCGCACAGTATGAGTGGGGCTGGAAGTCTTTAGGAATTTGTGGCTGAAATTTAAAATGGAAACTTAAGTTTTAAAATTTCATTCTTTTCCTCTCTAAAAAAAATAGTAAGAAGTTTAGTGTGCTCAGCATTTCATTTAAAAATCATTCGAAATTGTTTGCTTTTATTCCACTGTAATCTAAGTTTGCTCTTACCCTCTCCCCCTTGCAATCACAGCGCCACACAGAAAGCACACAAAAAAAAAAGATTAAAACTGCAGCAAACAACTTTGGCTTTATTTGCGCAAAAAAGAAAAACGAAGGAAGCAAAAAGTGCAGCATACTTTGCGGCTGACTCGCCAAAAAAACAATTATTTGCTTATACGTGGCCCTCGGCGCACTTTATATATTTATTCCAAAGCCAGCAGCAGCCAAACTCACACAAAACGACGGGCGAAAAATGCCATCTGACACTACCTGGCGGACGCTTCCAGTGACTGCTACATATGTCAGCAGGGGTAGGGGTGGGGGTTGAGGTGAGGGCCACCTGTTGTCGTTGTTGTTGTACCCGCTATCGCTATCGCTGTTGCTGTCGTTGCACTTGTTCTACGCTATTTCCGTCCCCGTTGTCGACAGCTGCTGCTGCTTGCTTTCATTTTGTACCGCAATTTCATTTCATTTCACTTTCCCAGGCGCTTTGTTTCGCCTTTCTTTCTCGGCTGTGCAGTGTTTTTTCATTTCGTAATTGAATACTTTAAGTGATTTCTGCTTTGACTTGTTTTTAGCTTTTGCTGCTCCTAATTGACAAAATCCAGAGCAAGGAGGCAACTCTTGACTGTAGAACGTTTGGTTTGTTTCTTTTGAGTTTAATTTGATAAAGCGTTTCAAATTTTGGGGAAATTAATTAGTAAACCTGAAAAGGAACTAATAAGAACTGTTAAGGACCAACATTACATTTTCTAAACAGCTGCACTCAGTGAAAAAAATAGAGAATTTCAATCTTGAATCAAGCGCAATAGTTTTCAAAAGTACGGTAAGAGTGAAAATTCTTGAGCCAAGCGTGAATTTTGGATCCCGACATTTTTAAATCAAGAGTTGATCCAAGACTTAAATAATATTTATGAGAGACACGACCGCGAAAGCTTTACATTAAAAAAATGCTGCACATTTCAAACACTCCAACAGACAGGAGACTCAACTACAAGATGGACACTGAGAACTACGCTCACTTAAAATGCTCTTCTTCTATACAAATTGATACTTTTGGGGTTTTCACCAAATTAATTGAATTGGATCTCGTCTTATTATATAACAATGTATTTTGAACTTCCCACAGGAGCGTTGCTTTTTGTCCTTTTTGTAATAGTCATATTGAATTCAACTGTATTTATGTATGCAGATGACGTTAACATCTGTCTACCATACCCACTTCTGGAGGCCTTTGCGGCACTTGACATTACACTGCTTAACAATGGTGCAAAACAGACCTACTATAAGGCGGGCAGAGGCTCAATCATCGATCTGACGTTTGTAAGCAGCAACCTTCTCTCACGGAGCAGCAGGGAAGTAAGCGAAATATACACGGGAAGTGACCATATGGCCATTATCACCACACTGCAACAACCCTGCAGCACAGTTAATAGATGCGATATAAGGTAGAAACACTGGATACAGATATGATTCCCATTCACATGGATCAGCCAATGATAGAGCGAACCAAATGGCGGCGCATCTAAAAGCTGTATGCGACTGCGCGATGCTTCCGAAAGGCCGTGGACTACCGAAGAGGAACCCAAAATACTGGTGGACGCGGGAAATAGCAGAGTCACGAAGGGAATGCTTACGTGCGAGAAGGAGATGTCAGAAATCACGTCGCCTACAAGATCCAGAAAACTGGCAGACATTGCAGGAGTGCTTTAGAGGAAAAAGACGAGCCTTAAAAAGGAAAATTGAGGAGTCAAAGTGCGAATGCTTCAAAAAGATATGTAGCGACCTTGATGAGAATCCCTGGGGCCTCGCATACAAGCTGGCGATGAAAAAACTTAAGGTTAGCAACCGGCATAGTTAAGGAATTGTTCCCACCCCCAAGCTCTGCGAACGCAACGGACCCAGAATAGACCACAAACACCAGATTGGCAAGGAACGACACAAGAGGAAGTGCTCGTAGCAGCGACGACAAAGCGCCAGGACCAGACGGTGTCCGCAACAAGGTACTTAAATTAGTAGCCAAAGCCAATCCTCAGTCATTCGTTGACCTATTCGACGCCTGCCTATCAGAAGAAATCTTCCACGAAAGGTGGAAACGGCAGAGGCTGGTCCTAATCCCAAAAGGAGCAACCCAAACGGAAAACGCATCGGCATATAAGACCAATATGCATGCTGTCTAGGCGTCCCATCATACCTTGGAGCTATCATAGAGAACTACTTCAGCAACAGAGTACTTATCTATGAGAGGGGTTCCACAAGGATCTGTACTAGGTCCCATGCTCTGGAACATTATGTACGATGGTATACTGCGCTTACAGCTGCCGACAGGAGCTACAACGATTGGATTCGCCGACGACATCGTCATAGTGACGGAGAATTAGAACGAAACTGCAACTTAGCGATCGCAATAGTGAAACAGTGGCTTGAACGGATGGGCCTGATTTTAGCCACACATAACACGGAGGCGGTACTTATCAGCAGTCGAAAAGTTGTCGAGACGGCCACGATAAGGGTAGGCGAAGACACCATCACCTCTCAGCCATACCTAGGGGTTATGATCAACCACAGGTTAAACTTTAGGGAACACTTGGCGTACGCTAGTAAAAAAGCAGGAATAACGGCGACAGCCTTAGCCAGAGTCATGGCCAATATAGGAGCGGAAATGCAAATGGAGACCCTACGAAGATGGCAAACCAGATGGCAAAGGTCTACCAAAGGACGGTGGACGTACAGCCTAATCCCTAACTTAGGCCCTTGGCTAGACAGAAGACACGGACAGGTTACATACTATCTGACGCAACTTTTGACAAGACACGGGTGTTTGAAATCTTACCTCTATAGGTTTAAACACGCTGACGACCCTTATTGCCCGGAATGTACCGGGCAGTTGGTCATCCAAAACGCAGAACACGTTATTTTTAATTGTTCGTCTTTCATTAATGTGCGAACTGAACTAAGCAGGCGGGTTGGGAGGACACCAGCCGTTTGTAAACTGGTGGAAATAATGCTCAAATCAGAACAAAATTGGTCTGCAGTTTGCAGTATGGCCACAACTATTTTTCAAAAGCTGCGCTACGCAGAAAGACTGCGTATTGCAAATTCATAGGAGAGAATCCTAGGTGAGCCTTGGGCATTCCCCCCGGCGAAGTAATACCTAAAGGTAGTTCCGCCGGGAATCGGGATGGGGGTGGATTGTTTAGTGGGTGCGGTAACTCAAGTCCCACACTTTGGTTGCTGCTCTCTAGCGTCAAACCGGCTTTAAACCTTTCAACCACCCCTACAAAAAAAAAAACAAAAAACCATACGCCGATTGGTTCTTGCACACGCGCCTTTAGCTAGACCTTAATGAACTGGAAAAGTGGTGTTCAAATAATCTTCTTTTCTAGAACCATTCTAAATGCCAAATGATGACTTTTTCTCGGACCGTATTACACATGTAAGCGATCTTGGTATAGTATTTGACCAGAAATTGTGTTACAACAGCCATATCAGTCCAAAGAGTTTGATGACCCTTACACAACCAAATCATTGTACATATCCTAAGTACGCCCTATTTTGGAATTCTGCTCTAGTGTATGGGGCCCACAGTACAAAGAGCAGCAATCGCTAATTGAATCTGTCCAGAACCAATTTCTAATTTTAGCTCTCCGCAATCTGCATTGGGACCCCAATAGGCATTTACCGTCGTACCGATCGAGGTTAAAACTAATTGATCTTTAATCTATGCATAGACTCTCAATCGCTCCTCACTTTAAGCTTCACCCGACATTCCGGCCACTACGTTTGACACTATGCAGGTCCAACTAAGCCCTTCATGAACCTGTTCGTGTCTTATGCTCTAATTATAATTCCCTTACATTTATTATTTCGTTTGAAAAATATATTAATGTTATTTTAAGTGAAATTTATGAACACCTTGAAGTATCTAAGCTCTAAACCTATTACTCTAAACAATTTTGTATAAACATTACCAATTGTTTTAAGTTAGCAGATCATTGTTAACCAAATCAATAAATAAAATATAAAAAAAATATCAAAACAAATTGACTTTATGGCAACCACTCTTCAATTCAAAGTGGCTTTCCTATTTTTCCTCATCCCCTTCTACACAGCACTCGAGTCTTTCCCCTCGCACATCTCTCTCTCTCTTCCTGCGCTCTTCATTCTTTCCCGTCTCCCATCATTCCTCTTCCCTGCCCCAAACACCATGTCATTTCGTTCTGTGTGTACTCCCCATCCTCCTCTTGTTAATTAATATTTCTTTATAACACATGTTTCTCAAAGCACCTATCTTCAATCTCAGAGACCCAAAAGACATACATACAACCCATACCTAATTTGTATTAGTGCGAGTCGTTCCCTCTCTCACTATCTAACGCGCTCTTACCAAAACAGCTTAGTTCACAATGTTGCATGAGCTCAATAGCTGAATTTTTACCCATACAAACTTTTTTTTTGGCCTTTTCACCCACTTCGCGGACAAATTTTTAAAATTTTTAGAGCGAAGCTCTTTTACGGACGTCAGACTGGGGGAGTAAATCCTTAAAAAATTTTGTCTTTGCGAAAGATTCTTTTGGGGTATGTCTTTGATTTTGTGTTTTGTATTTGCAAAATAAGCTGCTTTTACCATTACCGCAGGTGGGCTGTGTGTGGAGTGGGATAGTGTGAGGTGCAAGTAGGGGGAGGTGTCACCTCCGAGGTGATGGGTATCTGGCAGGGACCTGGTGGGGATCAGGTGAAGATTTGATGAGGATCTGGCGGAGATTTGGTGCTGATCTGGTGGGGTTCTGGTGTTTATCTGGTAGGGATCTAGTGAGCTCTAGTTTGGATCTGGTGCGGATCAGGTAGAGATCTGGTGGGGATTGGGTAGGGATCTGGTGGGAAACTGATGGGAACCAGGTGGGTATCAGGTGGAGATCTGGTGGGGATCTGATAAGGATCTAGGGGGATCTGAAGGGGCTCTGGTGGATTTCTGGTGGGGTCCTGTGGGGATCAGGTGGGGATCTGTTGGGGATATGGTGGGGATTTGTTGGGGGTCTGGTGGGGATCTGGTGAGGATCTGGTATGGATCTAGTTGGGATCAGGTGGTGGTCTGGTTGGGATCTAGTGGGGATCTGGTGGAGATCTGCTGGGGATCTGCTGGGGAACAGGTAGTGATCTGGTGGGAATATGGTGAAGATCTGGTGGACTTAACAGTGACTTAACAGTGACTTTACAGTGACTTTACAGTGAATTAACAGTGACTTAAAAGTGACTTAACAGGGACTTAACAGTGACTTAACAGTGATTTAACAGTGACTCAACAGTGACTTAACAGTGACTTAACAGTGACTTTACAGTGACTTAACAGTGACTTTACAGTGACTTAACAGTGACTTAACATTGACTTAACAGTGACTTAACAGTGACTTTACAGTGACTTAACAGTGACTTAACATTGACTTAACAGTGACTTAACAGTGACTTAACAGTAACTTAACAGTGACTTAACAGCGACTTAACAGTGACTTAATAGTGAACTAACAGTTACTTAACAGTGACTTTACAGTTCCTTAAAGCGACTTAACAGTGACTAAACAGTGACTTTACAGTGATTTGGGAGTGACATAACATTTGATAATTTAACATTTATTTATACAGACTCCAAATGTGTCTTTTTCCATTACTTAAATCGGATTCATCGTAAAGAGCTTCGCTCGTACCGTGCGTCTCATGACACACACTCTTTTTATTCTTAGTGCGCGCCTGCTTAACTAAACGAAGGTCTATGCCAATTCTTAGCAGTTTTGGATGTGGGTTGATAATATGTCAGTCAGTCGGGCCTGCAGATTTGTAAGTATAGATGAGCGGTCACACAATAATTACACCCCTACAACACTTACTTGCCCTTCTCATAGGCCACACAATTGTGCAAAGATTGTCTACTTTTCTGTTCACCATTTAAGTACATTTTCTTTTTCCAGATTCTTAAAATATTTGGCCAATACTAAAATGGGACCACGGTTATATGAACGGGTCAGGATTCTTATTCGAAAGGGCCGCCTTGTGCCTTCCAGCGACTCAAAAGTCTCTCTTGGCCACGCATTGATCGCATTGCGCAATGAGAAATTGTTTACTGCTCGGACAAGGGCGCGCTTCAAAGTATCATAATTATGATGTCGAGTAGAGCAAGCTATAGCATCCATTGGCTACCAGCAGTTCAATCATCCGTAGAAATGAAGCTGGGTATATGGGTGTTTAGCTATGTTCTGAGTCGTTTTTGCCTTGTGGGTTGTCTCAAGTTGAGAAGCTTCACAACCTTTTCTAAAACGTAGAATTGATACACTATTGCCAAAGTTTTGACTCCTCTTTTCCAAAAATAGAGCTTGGTGACCCCATCATTGGCAAATCCCCAGCAAACCATCACATAAGCCGAATGGTGATCTCTCTGAACTCACGGAATGAGTTCGGACGCTTGTTTTGATGACACAGAACTGTTTGTTGAACGATTCATGAAGGGAGGTTTTCTTCCATCAGTATTTTGTAATACCTTCAATGTACGATACACAACATTGAATCATACTTTTTACATTTATTTGCCCCAAAGAGATTCGGAATTATGTTCAGATCGGCCAGATTGGTCTTGAACACAGTGCCCCCCGATTATTCCACTTTTTACTTACTTTTCCATTTATTTGGTCAAAAAGACTTTCTAACGGAATTTCATTCAGATAGGATAGAAAACAACATTCCACCGCATCGCTTTTTTTAACACCGAAAACTAAAATCACAAATTAATTGGCTTTAGTTTTTTGCGTGAGGTGTAAATAAATCGTTGAATCCGTAAATCGATCAATTAGGACAAACTCTTTTATATGTATAGAGATAATGCCAAGAAGTCGTTAAAAATTTGCACTACAATTTAATACAAATGAAACTTTCACTGTACAATGATTAGCATTGCATACTTTTGGGCAGCCACAATAAATATCAGCCTTTTCATTAAGTCGTTCAATAAGGGCGATACGGTTTTTATTAATTTCATTATACCCTTGGAGAGGGTATATTAAAATTGTCCGGATGTTTGTAACGCAGAGAAGGAAGCATCTCCGACCACATAAAGTATATATATTCTTGATCAGCATGACGAGCTGAGTTGATATAGCCATGTCCGTCTGTCCGTCTGTCCGTCCGTCTGTCCGTCCGTCTGTTTCTATGCTATCTCCTCCGTCAGTTTTAAAGCTATCGTAACCAAACTTTGCACGAAGTCTTTTGGTACAAATACGCTGCACATTTGTCGGAACCGGCCGGATCGGATGACTATAGCATATAGCTGCCATAGGAATGATCGGTTGAAAAACTAGTTTTTGTGAGAAAAACTTTTTTGTTTTCAATGGTATCGCTCCCAACGCTCGTATTTATAAGTTTTCAATGATTTTACATAATTTCAACAAGATTTGTCGAAATTGGACCACTATAGCTGCCATACAAACTGTCAGGCATATATCAAGCTCCAAGGGTATGTAAACTTCGGTCGAGCCGAAGTTAGCTTCCCTCTATTTTTTTAATTTAAAAACTCACTTATTTTCAACCATAAAAGCTTTTCTTTGAATGGATCAGCTCACCTGTAAAAAAAGAAGAAATAAAACATTAAAATTTAATATAAAAGCCATAATTTTTTACAAACACTAAAGAAATTACGATCTACTGCAAACTTCTCTACTAATTGCCCATTTTATTTTACGCTCCTAATAAATAAAAAATAAAATAAAAAGAAAAAAAAAGTTTTCCACTCTTGACCCCGACGTGATTTGAACACGCAACCTTCTGATCTGGAGTCAGACGCGCTACCGTTGCGCCACGGAGTCTACACAATTCCCACTAACCCCACACAAATATAAGACCCATTCCCATTCCCCCCGAGCGTTGTGGTTGTTGTTGTTGTTGCCATTCGCGTGCCTAAAAATAATGCTACCCCCCACTAAATAATGCGCTTGACTTTAGACAAGCTGCTGCTGCTGCTGCTGCGCTGCCAACGTCACAGTCAACTCACGATTTCTGTTTACTTTATCTGTTTCAATTAGTTGTTGTTGCTGCGGTTTGTACTGTTGTTGTTGTTGCTGTGGGCAAAGCTAATTTTAGTGCGCGGCCTTTAAATCATGCAAGGCAAAACCAAAAAAAACAAATCGAATTCAGCTGCGACGGCAGCAGCGTTAGACCAGTATTAGAAAACGGGTTTGCAGCATTTAAGCAGTGCAGTCTATGGGCAGGTTTTTACAGCACAGTGCTAAATGCAGTGCGAAATAGCGTAGGCTGCAGAGCAGGTCGCGTATAGCACTCCCTCATACTTGGTTTATTTTTCGGGAACTCTCAAAATCTTAAGTTATGGCCCAAAAACCGTTTATTGACCATTTTGCCCACTTAACCCACAAATGGACCATCTGGTTTTAAATAACTTTGCTAATTCTAACATCTAGGACAAATTTACCAAACTGAAATCGGCTTTTATTTAGATTTGTTCGAAAGGACAATTGAGGTATACTGACAAAAATCCGATTTAAGAATTGTGTAAAATAAAGACAACACTGAGAGAAGAATCAAGAATTTTCAATTTCAAAACTTCAATTAGCCAGAAAATATTAATTTAAGTACGAAATTTACTGACTCAAAAGTGTTTTTACAAATCCTTAGATTCTTAATTTCAAGAACGCTAAATTTTAAAGCTCAAAATAAGCCCACTTAGAAGTAGAGAATTTCACTCTTGAATCAAGAGCATTTGTTCTCAAAAGTACGTTAAAAGTGTTGATTAGAGACACGACCGACCCAACCGAACGACGCTTGGTGTTGGTCTAAGCCGATTGAATTTGAGGTAGCCACCACAAAGATACATTTTTTTTATTTTTACTTACTTTAGACTTGAGACTTGAACTCGGGACCTTCAAGACTGAACACACGGACGACGGCGCGTTAGCTCACTCGGCTCTTTGGCATCAGCGAAACCTTTCGGAACACATTTCTCTCTCTCTCTCTTTTAGTGAGAGCGCGTCTAACGCTATTCTCGCTGAGTTTGCTTCCCCTCTCTCGCCTGGCCGCTAAGAACCAAATTGAGAACGAATTAACTCGATTCCAAGAGCAAAATTTTTAAAATTCTATTTTGGAATCTTTAACAGTCAATTTTTAATTAAAGAACGAAATGATCTTAAATTAAAACTTATGTTTCTTAAATCTAGAATTTTATTATATTTTGAGTGTGGGCTCAGCAGATTATTCCGATTAGAGTCCATTGGGATTGAAAAATATGACAATCAGTTTTGAAAAATATAAATCGATCAAAACTTTTGATTAGTTATCGATTGCTAGGTCATCCCACATTTGTGCAGAGATTCAAATTAAACTTTCTATTTAACAAATCAAAAAAAAATTTAAGATTTTGAGTTGATATGATAATCTGACGTTTTCTAAGCGAACTTCAAGCCCACTCGACGACTGCCCTTCTGCCATGTCTAATCTAACCAACCAAAACTAATGTCGTTTGATAAGTCTTATATGTTTAGCATAAAAACATAACACAAATTCTCGCAAAAACCACTTTAAAAAAGTTTTTAAAGACTAAGTCAAAGAACTTGCATATTATTATACCCTTGCAAAGGGTATTATAATTTTGCCCAGAAGTTTGCAACGCATAGAAATATTCATTTCCGACCCTATAAACTATATATATTCTTGATCAGGGCGACGAGCTGAGTCGATTTAGCTTTGTCCGTCCGTCTGTCTGTCCGTCTGTCCGTCTGTCTGTCTGTCCGTCTGTCTGTTTCTACGCAAACTAGTCTCTCAGTTTTAAAGCTATCGAGCTGAAACTTTGCACAGAGTCTTCTTTTTACTGCACACTGCTAATATGTCGGAACCGACCGGATCGGATAACTATATCTTATAGCTGCCATAGGAACTATCGGTCGAAAAGTGGGTTTTTGTAAGAAAACTTTTTTGTTTTTAATGTAAACGCCTTCCGCTTCGGCAATTATTTATTTTATACGCTTTTACACAGATTTGGAAGTTTTTGTCAAAATCGGATGACTATATCTTATAGCTGCCATAGGAACTATCGGTCGAAAAGTGGGTTTTTTTGAGAAAACTTTTTTGTTTTTAATGTAAACGCCTTCCGCTACGACAATTATTAGTTTTATACGCTTTTACACAGATTTGGAAGTTTTTGTCAAAATCGGATGACTATATCTTATAGCTGCCATAGGAACTATAGGACAAAAAGTGGGTATTATCAGAAAAATGGTTTGTTTTAATGCTGACGTTCGTAAACTCTGTCGTATTAAAACATTTGCAAGGGTATTAAAACTTCGGCAAAGACGAAGTTAGCTTGGCCTTCTCGTTTTTTTTTAAGATTTTTTGATTACGCCATAAATATTGAATGCAAGCAAAGTTTATTCTGCCGAGACTCACAGAAAATATGGTTTGATGCTGCAAATTTCATGGTACGTTCCGAGTCGTTTGCCAGGTACTCTTGTGTCTGTGGGAAAAGTTACTTGCGATTTTCTTAAACGAATTAGGTAGAGCTTATGTGGCGGCCCAGCAACAAGCAAAACTACTTTATAAAGCAAATAAGAGAGAAAAAAAGAGAAGGAAAGCTGTTACAGTTGGGCCAACCATTAACTTTGAGATTTTATGTGAGTCGTGTGTGTGTGAGTGTGTGTGTGTGCGAGTTTTTTGCTCCTGCTGCAAGATGAGTTCTCGGTCCCAGTTCAGTCTAGAATGTGTTTCCCTGTGTGTAGTGTTTACTTATTAATGAGTTCGCACAGAAACACACACTCATACGCAACCTACCCTCCCTCCCACCAATCATTCAAGGTACTCGCCGCATTTGCACATTGCCTCGTTTCGCTCCACGTGGAACAACAACAACGACACCTACACAGATAACTGAGCGCCTGGCTGCCAATTTGGCGAAACCTTCACATACAAACACACACAGATGGAACTCGACAAGTATTTTTGTGGCTCAAACAAGAAAAAGTTACTTTTTTTCTTCACTTTTTTTTCAATTTCTACTGAAATTTTCAGCTGTGCAACTGTTGAGTATTTATTAGTCTGCAGCATAAGCTGGGATAGAGTCGGATGGGAAGAGTCTCTGTGGCTCCCAGGAGGATTTACGCTTGAATACAATTATTGGAAATGTATAGACGAGCAAGTTTAAGGGTAAACAAATCAGAAAACTTATAAATAGAGCTACACTCAAAGAGTACGGTAAGACGAAATATTCTTTGATTCAAGTACTGAAATCAAGCATGAACGTTTGAGATTGAAGTACTTAGTCGATTTCGATACTTAAGTCAATTTAATATCAAGCATAGATCTCTTGGTAGTAAGCATAAGAAAAACATATTTATTCAAGCATAGGTCTACTTGGATTTAACTAGAATATCCGGTGATAAGGGACAGAAGATAACGAACGACCAAATACACTTACTTTTCTAAAGCTTGGTATGGAGATACTTGCGAAAAGTGTGCGAAATCTCTGCACATTATTTCGTCGATAGCAAGTGCGAAATAAGTCGCTCATCTCTAGTTGTTTTGTTTTCATATTTAATTTGGCGGGACAATTTAAACTAATTATCAGCGAATATTTATGGTGGCCTTTAATGATGCAATGTGAGGACTTTATTTTTAAAGTCTCACAGTTAGAGTAAATGGAAGTAATATTTAATAACTATTATGTATATTTATATTGTTTTATATAGTTTTAGATTTATATTTATATTTATAGTTAAATGTATATTTAGAGTCAATTTACATTTAGGCTTAAAAACGAAAACCAGGTGGCCGCACAAGGGTTAAGGGGTACGGCGAATTGGTTGCAGGAGCTGAAGGGCGAAGCGCAGAGGAGGAAGCGGAGTACCGTTGGAGCGCAGCGGAGCGCTGCATAAAGAACCGCTGGAGTTGCTGTGGAAAGGAGACAGCTGGCGTACGGCGAGGGATCACACTCGCACTCGCGGAGGCCAAAACGGAGACCAGTGAAAAATTCCACTGATCTGGCGGCGCATGGCAACAACGGGACTTGGCAAAACAAAGACGCAATCGAAGCAGGCCGGTGGCTATAAAAAAGCTCGCTGCTCGCGATGCGGGACAGTCGAGTATAAGTCCGAGTGCGGTCATTTTTCAAAGCGAGTGCCAAGTCCCAGTGCGCGATTTCAAGCGAGTGCGAATACCAACGCGAGTGAGTGGAGCCAAGTCACATCGAGGGAAATCACCAACGGATCCAAGGATTGACGCAGGAAAGGGCAGAGTGAGTGCGAAAAAGCCTAATTTTATTAGACCATCGAGCTGAGCGTGAAACGAGGGTCGGCGTAACTGAGCGTACTTGCCAGTGGGCCTGACGGAGTCGTGGTGCCAGCGAGAAAGGGTGTAAGCTGAGCCTCCTGCCAGGAGTACATAGCTTCAAGACAGTAGCTGTGCGGTTACAAACGAGAGCCGGCGAGTTTTGCGTACCAGCAAACGTGCTCGAGCGAATCGTGGTGCCAGCGGTGTCTGAAGTAGCAAAGGAGTAAAAGGCGTTAATTAAGTCTTAGATCATAAGCGATAGAAGATAAGCAAAATAGAGATAAGCCAGCTTGTAAATTTAGTATTTTAAGGCCAATAAACTGGCAACACAATCGAACCAAAACCGTCTTATCATTTTAACCACCAACTCCACAATATAAATTTGTTGGAGCGATCCACGACTGCCCTGAGCGGAAGCCGGCAGCAATAAAGGTTCGTTACAGCAATAGTTGCAGCAATAGCTTTATGTGATTTGTAAGAAGCTGTAATGAAGGCACCTAGGGTTCGGCAGTGTTTGTTTAATCCTTACTTCCTGTGAAGATCCATGTGGAGGCAGTTGTATAACTTAAATAAATCGCAAAAAAATAAATCGTTTGTAGGTTCATCGTTACCTTTATCTGTAACTTTTCAATCATTTCCTTCAATTGACAATTGGTGCTCTTTGGACACGACTAGAGAAATGGCAGAATCGACTATTGTGGCCATTTCATCTCGACGTTATGTACTTATAATGCAATATCATAGATTAGAAGATGTTGTCCACCATTGAAAAGTTCTGCGGCTCATCCGGTCGACTTACGGAATCGCCGTCGTTCACAATTGAATCACTTTGTGCTGGATTAAGTTCCTCATCATCACCGCTTTCGTTCGAAGAGCTAAGGTTCTTGAAAAGAGAATGAGCACTTATTTGTTCACATGCATGGCACACATACCTTGTGCCGACAATTTGGTCAAAAACGACACAAGTGGAGCTAATTGCCACTTCACATCGTTGCGATGGATACTCCACCACCGTTTTAACTCTTCGCGTGCTTAGGACGCCGCCAGTGAACGGTGGCGCTGTCCTTTAACGAAGCCCAAGCCGCGTTGAAATGATTTCCTAGCAAAAACAATCAATTGTGAATAGCATAATTAAACTCAATAAATATCTATACTTTTACAGATCATTTTTGTCAAGCCGCTATCACCATTTCCTCCAATGAAAAGATGTTCAGCCTTTTTAATGTGTTTGTATTTAACTACCTACTAATTTAAAAACTCTGCGCCACAACACTTGTATGTATATGAGTGTCTACCGCCATGTAGAGTACGAAAAATATGTTTTACATATATTTCGCACCTTCGAAATCATCTCTCATCACTTGCCTATCGGGTGCCTATCGCGTGACACGTTGACGTCGGGTGGCAACGCTGTGATATCGATAAGCTACCATACCAAGCTTAACGAAACAGCAACTTGCGAAATCCGTGCGAAATCATTTTTTTATATGGACTTTTTCATTTCGCGGGTATCTCCATACCAAGCTTAAGCTGATAATTTTAAGATAAAAGTTTGTTTTCTACTTACTTTACTGGGGCTTGAACTCAATACCTCGAAGACTAAACACAAGGACGACGGCTCGACGTAAGATATCTGTTCTGTCGGTTACTAATATGGAGTTGAATATTTTACGGAATCAGGACTGTTATCGAACAAGTTTCGAAACTGTTAATAATAAGTTCAGAGCCATATCTAAGTGGTTATTATAATAATGATTTAATGTTGGTATATGGAGTTGGATATATTACTGGACAAGGACCGAAATCGCAACGGTTAAATAATGATTCAGAGCAAAGCTGCAAGCCGGTCCTGAGACGCCTTTTTTAAAGCTTTTATCGACTGGATACAAATAATTTGCCGAATCGGAGCATGATTATTTAAAATTAATTTTCAAACTCGGCATATTCGAGAAAGAAATTTTCGGATTTTTAGCAACTTTAATAGAGTTGTTGGTTAGCGACCTTTCTAATTGTAGAAATTTGATGCTTGCTGGCTCGAGGTCAAGAAGAAAACTCAGTTTGTATTTGTTTCCAATATATTTCAGAAGCGCATCGGCCTCCGTCTTCAGGGACACTACAAAAACAATATGCCAAATTATCACAATACATTGAAAAAACATTACTTTACATACAATTTTATGACACGTCTGTTCCGCTTGACGTGGAGTTCAATACTAAATTATAGTTAAGAGAGTAAATGTCTGTATAGGTGCGCGCAGTTGTCAGTATCAGTCTTGTAATTCAATCTCTTCTCTGTTTCTGTGGAACTGATGTGTAACATTTCAAGAGTAAACCGTTTCCTATAGTTACTCTCCTGTTGCAAAATTGTTGTTCCTTCAAAATTCGGTGAATGTCCGCTCTCCATACAGTGTGTGGCTAGTGCTGTTTTTTGTGTTGTCGTTTGGTTTCGAAGCTTGTAATCCGATTTATGTTGTGAAATCCTTGTTTTGAGTTTAGACTTGGTTGTTCCAACGTATAGTTTATTGCACTTGGTTTCCGAATCTCCATTGCATGGTATTCTGTATATCACATTGCTTTTGTCGTCTTTGTCTATTTTGGATTTCGTCTTGTTGTAAAAGTTCCTCATTGTGTTTGTGGGCTTGTGGGCTATTTGTTTGGTGTGTTTGTTGAAACACTCAGATTTCGCGAAACGCTCTGAGAGTTGTGGAACGTATGTAAGGCTCCTAAAGGATTTCGGTTGTTTATCGACTTTTGGTTTTTGGATCCTGTTTCTACTAATTAATGATTTTATTACCCTCATTGGGAAGTCATTGTTTTTTAAAGATATAAGATATTTGCTTGATCCGTCTACAAATTTCGAGATGCTTGAAAAATATTCAATGCTTAAAGATATAGCGATCAGGTATAACACGCCACTAACGTCGTCAGCCCCTGTTGAAAGAATGTTTTCATTTGCCAATATAATTAACGACTCAAGACGCCATACCCTTTCCGATTTTTCTTTTGAAAAACTACTGGTGATGAAGGCCAACATGAACTTCATGGATGATATAATATAAGATTTGTAGTAATAAATAACATGTATGACCCACTGTGCAATATAACTGTAAGTAGTTTTAAGTAACTGTAAATACATCGTCAAGTTCGTTCAAAGAACAAACTAAACGATACTCTCGCTCTCAATCGCTCTGACGAGCATCAATAAAAGTGACGAGCGGCATTCTTAGAGTGACGCTCAGAGCATACACACGTCTTTTACTTGGCTCTGGTCCTCTCCCTACAGATTGCTATTTTTTTCAAACAAAAATATGTAATATAAATAATGAATGTTATAATTGGGCTTAAGTAATTTCATTTGACACCTAAAAATTCATAAATAATTTGACTTTTCAAGCACAATTACTCAATAATCACCCTTTACCGTTACAATTATCAATGTAATTGTAAAAGTAATTAAATTTTGGAATAATCACTGAATATTCGTAATTCCACCTTACAATTACGATTATAAAATAATGGTAATCAGGAATTGTTTTCAGTTATGTGAAAAATGGTAATGGTAATGGTAATGGTAATTCAAGTTTACAGCTATGCTAGAAACTTGCACGAGAAGGTAAAATAGTAATCAAGTAGTACTTGCCGAGCAGAGAACGGCTTCATTCGATTGCAAATCGCTCAGACATTTTTCAATACACGAATAAACTGCATCGAACTTGCAAACGCAACATGCTCTCCCTTGAGTTTAATTAAACTCAATTGTTGGCACTCTGAGTATAAGAAAGCTCGCTTCATTCCACTCAGCTCGGGTCAACGACAATCAAATATATAGAGGGCAGGCTTGCTCAGTGGAAAGAAGCTTTGTTTCAGACTGCAACCGCCTTCGTCACGAACTCGAACCGTTTTTGTCACGCACTCGAACCGTCAGAGCCCTGTCTCACTCCAACCCATCAACCAAGCATTGCACAGTGGTCGATTTCATAGGCCAAAAATAAAAAAAAAAAAGTCGGAAATTTTCCACTGTAAGTATCTGAACTAGTTCTTAAAAGAACAGTAAATCAAACGGTAAATTCATTTTTGTTCCATCCCGGCCGAACGCGCTACGAATAAAGAGAGAAAAGTGACAATAAAACCAAGCGGACTGCGCAGTGAACAGAGCTTAAAATTTGTCTCCACAAGAAAATTAAGATTTATTATTAAATCGCTTTTAATTGACTTAAGCTAAAATGAATGTTGAAAATAAAGGTATTGACTATATTACCAAGTGATTTTTGTGTAATAATTATTAACATGTTGTTTTAAAATTGTTGTTTTACCGGTGACCTGTAAAGTGGTGTATTTTTCTTAATGAATTGATTTGAGATAGAAAAAAAGTAGTGACCCCTGTCTTACCCTCAAATGAAACTTTTTTCTTAATATTAGTTAATGTTTTCTTAGTCTATATTATTAATTTCAGCCGCCACCTTTTGCCTCCTTCTGTGTTATTCGTGTTTTTCTACCACCCATTTTTGTGCTGTCTTGCTTTTGTGTGCGTACGTATATGCGTGCGTGAACTATCGAACTAGCAAAAAACTCACGGGTCGCAACAAATCAGGACTTGCTTAACCGCTTACTTTTGAGCTCAGATCCTCTGATAACTGGTCAAAGAAAATTACCTTGCAAAAATAAGTCGATTCTTTTAAAATCAGTTCTTGACTTACTTGAATAATATTATAATTTGTTTTCCATTTATCAACTTAAACTGTTATTAGTAAAATTAAATCCGCTACCGTTACAATTATTTCTCATAAATTTTGTTAACGTAATAAGGAAATAAAATTGTTAAAAGCAAAGCAAAAGAATTTTTGTTTTGTACAACACATTTTCCGATGGGCGGAAGGCGCCGTGGGTAGTGGGTTAGGAGTTTGGAGAGGTTGATTGATGGTTATATTGTTGTTGATTACTTATTACAATTATATAAAGCTAAGAAAAAAATTGTACTTTGATATAGGCAGTGGAAGTATTTTTGGCCGCTGATTCCATACAAGACCGACCACTGTGCACTGTGATATGGCAGCTATAACCTATAGTATCCAGATTTTACTGATGTTTCCCAGGTTATATACGAAAATTTCCAAAGTTTTGTTGCAATAAAATGAAAAACAAAAGTTTTTCATATAAAAACTGAATATCAGACCGATTGTTCATATGGCAGCTATATGATATAGTTGTCCGATCTGGCTGATTTTTACATATTATTTTAGGATAAATATAAAAAAATTTTGAGCCAAGTTTCAAGTCCCTACCTCAACTAGAAGTATTTTTGGCCGCTCTCCCCATACAAGACCGACCACTGTGCATTGGTGCAAACAAAACACAACCGCGAAAGAGCAAGACAGGGCTAGGTTCCAACCTCAGCGCAGAGCAGCTAGCAGCGAAGAGGCACCGAGCAAACATTTTATCTAGGTTTCTCTCATCTGTGCTCGGGTAATTTGATTGCTTAGCACGACGACGATGATTCTGAGCGAACGAAAATCATCTCGTATGAATAAACTGATGCATATGCTGAAACAGTGGCGCCCATGACCATTGCGCCAGCTGTGTTTTGTTATTGTCGCGCTCTGACCTGCAACAACAACATCATATGTGTCTCTCTTCTCTCTCTCCTATGTCTCTCGCAATGCGTTGGCCTGAGTTGGCTGAGTTTTGTTCGATCGAACACACAAGTGTCGCGTCAAAAAATTCTAGTTCAACCGTTCGATGCGATTGCGGTATGAGTTGAGTTTGTTCGATTGAAAAAATTTGCTCGATAAATAAATATGAACAAAACTGTTGGATCAAAAATCTCTGGCTTAATCGCTCGATGTGATTGCGGTTTGAGTTGAATTAATTGAGTTTTGTTAGACGAATAAATGTGTAAAAGTGCTCAAGAAAAATGTGATTTTTGCAGTTCTCTGGTGCGTTCCGTATGTCGAACGGATGGGCTGCACAACTTTTCAATGGTCGGACAAGGACTTCTCAGTAGAGACATCTAATATTCTATGCCGTTGCATTATAAGCACAAAATAGCGAGAAGTCATGGCCTAAACGGTCCATTCAGACCCTTATTTCGCACGTGCTATCGACGCCCACTTTCGCCGTACCCAGCTTAAGAGCTTAACATGGGTTTTTTAGGGAAATTTGACGCTATCTTTGACTAACGAGATATCATGTCGTTAGTGTTTAATCACCGGAAGGCTCGAGTTCAAATCCCAGCTAGGTAAAGTTTTTAAAAGATAAACAATATCAAAAACCGGTTCAAAACCGGAAAAAAACGGTTAAAAAGGGGTTCAGAGCCAAATCTCAACTGTTATTTATCCATATCTCAGGAGTTATTAAACTTGAAAGCTGGAGTTGAATATATTTTTGGATCTGGAATTGTATCGAACCGGTTAAATAGTGGTTCTGAGCAAGGTAGCAAGCCGGTCCTGAACGAAACCCCGGACTTTCACTTTAGTCTGATTTTTAAGAACTTATCTAACTATCACCATATAAATCGAAGGGAAAAAAGTTAGGACGTCTCAAAATAACCCAAGTTTAAATTAGTTTAGCAATTAAAGAAACTTGTTCAATTGGTGAATAATCAAACAAATAAACTGATTTGTCATCCTCCATTTTCACACATAGGTAGGTAGGTATTACCGGCTGGCCCCATGTAGGGGGGGCCACACATAGACCTTACGGTCCTTAGTGAGGCCGGGTGCTTTATGGTACCATTTCCTTTAGAAATCCTGTAGGATTCTTGACGTTTTGGCAAATGCCAATAGTTGTTTGGGGGAGCTCTTGGCTGCCTCTTCCAGAGTGGTGAAGCTTGGGGAGTGCAGATGTTTTAATCTTGTCGTGGCGATTGCTGGGCAGCTGCAGATGAGGTGTTCTAGAGTTTCTGCTACTCCAGGTTCCTTGCATTTCCTGCAGGTGTCTGCTGTCGTGATGCCTAGCTTTATCGCGTGAGCGGCTGCTAGGCAGTGACCAGTTAATATGCCTATAAGCAGTCTGCAGTCTCTTCTTTGGAGCTGCAGCGTATAGTGCGTGAGTTTTTTGTCTCTCTTATTGCACATAATTTTAGAGATTCTGCAGCCGGTCGTGTTCTTCCACTTTTCCTCTGCTTCTTTCTCCGCTATCTCCTCCATCTTGCTGTATAGCGTCTGTAGGGAGATAGGTATATTTAGTGTTGCTTCTCGGCTTAGTGCGACCCCGGCTTTTGCAAGAGTGTCCGCCATTTCGTTTCCATCGATGCCCTGGTGGCTGGGAATCCAGTAGATTTGCACCTTGCTGGAGGTGCTGAGGGAATCTAATGCTTCTCTGCTTGCCAGAACATTTTTGGAGTTGATGGCGTGACTCTGCATTGCTTTGATTGCCGCTTGGCTGTCTACGTATATGTTGATTTGATCGTTTGGTGCGTGTAATTCTGCCAATTCGGCTGCTTTCCTTATGGCGAAAACTTCCGCCTGGAATATAGTGCAGTGGTTTGGCAGTTTGTAGGAGAGTTTCAATTCCGGTTCCTTGCAGTACACGGCGGCTCCGACTCCTGAGGCCATCTTTGAGCCGTCCGTGAAGAGGTGCATTGCTTCCTGAGCCAGCCCTGTACGCCAGTCTTCTGGTCCCAGTAATGCTGATGCGCCTGTAAAGTTGGTTTTTGGGATCATGTAGTCCGTGCTACAGTTGATCTCTCTGCCCACTTTGCTGTGTCCATAGCTTTGTAGAGCCATGGTGCCAGCCGCGCAAAGACGTTGGGCCGTCCTGTGTGCAGTGAGGCGTGCTTGGATGTCCAGGGGGTTGACACCTAGGATGTGTTCCAGTGCTTTTGTTGGAGTAGACCGTAGCGCCCCCGTTATGCAGACCAGTGCCTGCCGCTGGGCCTTTTCCATCAGCCTTAGATATGTGGACTTCTCTGTGGCTTGCCACCATACCAATATACCGTGTAGTAGTATAGGTCGTATAACTGATATGAAGAGCCAGTGTGTTAGTCTTGGTGATAGGCCCCAAGTGCTGCTTAGCATCTTCTGGGATGCATATAGCGCATTGGTTGCCTTTTTCACCCTTTCCTCCACATTGAGTCTCCAGGATAGTTTACTATCGATTACTACTCAAGGTATTTTACGTTGTTTTTTGGCGTTAGCGGTGTTCCATTTATCGTGGGTGGAGTCCATTGCGGTACCTTGTATCTCTTGGTGAAGAGAATGAGGTCCGTCTTCTCCGCATTGATGCTAAGTCCGGCTTCTGTGGCCCACTTTAGTATCTCTCTGAGAGTAGAGTCCATGATTGAGCTGACAGTCGATGGACATTTTCCCATAATAATTATGCTTATGTCGTCGGCATATGCGGTTATCTTGGGTGCTTTCCTGCGAAATTTTTTAAGTAATTCGTTGACCACAAGGTTCCATAGAAGAGGTGACAGGACTCCGCCCTGGGGCGTTCCGCCGTGTGCCTCTCTTGTAATGGTTGTGGTACCCCACTCGGCTTGTACTCTTCTGCAGCTCAGCAGGTTATATATCCAGGAGTCCAATGCCGTGTGTATTGCTAGGGCTCTTAGGCTTCGCATTATTGCTTCTGTAGTGACGTTGTTGAATGCACCCGAAATGTCAAGGAATGCTCCCAGGGCAAATTCTTGATGGTACAGTGCCTTCTCGATGGTGGCTACTAGGGAGTGTAGCGCTGTTTCCACCGATTTCCCTTTCGTGTAGGCGTGCTGGTTTCCCTCCAAGGTCAGGTTCATGCCTTCTCTTATGTGAAGGTCCAGTAGCTTCTCCATTGTTTTGAGCAGGAATGATGTGAGGCTGATGGGCCTGTAGTCTTTTGGTTGCACGTGACTGCATTTCCCTGCTTTGGGCAGGAATACAACGCGTGCTGTCCTCCAGGCCACAGGTACATAGCTCCACCTCAAGCATGCTATAAAAATGGATCGTAGCCATGGGACGATTGCGCATTTGATCGTTTTTAGCATGGCTGGGAATATTCCATCTAGCCCTGGGGATTTATAACTCGCGAACGAGTCGATCGCCCATCGGATCTTTTCTGGAGTGATGATATTGTCTGGGATGTTGACTTGTTGCGTGTGTAGGTCTTGGGGCGTATCTGCCTCAGTGACTGGAGTGCAGCCTGGAAAGTGCGCATCAAGTAGAGCACATGTCGCTTCCCTGCTGCTTTCTGTCCAGTGTCCGTCGTTCGTTTTTAGCTGACTCTGCATGGGTGGCTGCTTTGAAAGCAGTTTCCTGAGTCTAGCTGTTTCGGAGACCTTCTCTATGCTGGAGCAGAAGTTTCTCCAAGAGTTCTGTTTTGCCTTCCGTACTTCTTTTTTGAAGACGCGAAGTCTAATCTTGTATTCCTCCTCTTTTTCACACATAAATCATAATTCAAAAAATTGCCTTGGAACTGACTAACAACAAGTTAGTCTCATAATAAATCCATCCCCTGCTACCAATGATGGCAATAATTTGATTTATGGAGACACTAGAACAACTATCACAAACTACAGCGTTTATACACATTTATTTACAATTCTCCATTTCCTTTGAGTCAGGTGTAAACTTTTGATAACTTTCCCCAAGAATAACTTTTAACCAAGTTGTTTAACAACTCTCAACTATCTTTTTTTTACACCCACACACATGCAGGAGGCAAGCAATGTAAGTTTCTTTTTTAATTAACTTTACAACATCATCGAAAAAACAACGACAGGAAAGTGCAGCCAACGACAGTTGCAAAAACTTATTTAATTAAATTTCGCCATTGAAGCAGCTAATTAGATTTTTAAAGCGCCTTTTCATTGGCGTTGTTTTCCTTGTTTTTCGGATATGCTGACCATAAAATAGTTACAATTATGTTTACTTTGGCAGCGGACTGCGGGTTCAGGTTGAGGATTTAGCCAGCATAAATTTACATAAATTTTGTTGTTCCAAAAACAAAAGAAACTGGCAACAAAAATCGATAAAGCAAACAACAACAAATTAAAATGATTAATTGACACGTTTCAGCTAGCAACAACGACGAAAAAAATGAAACAGAGAAGGAAAAAATGCAATTTTTGTATAGTCCTTGGGCTTCAAAAATAATTGAAATTATATCATTTTGGTATTTGATTTCAATTCAGTGTTCTACTTTTGTTACTGTGAGCGACCTGGCAGCTTACCCTACAATTTCCCTGTTGCTGTCAATTATGTGGGAATTGAACCTGAACCCCAGACCACAGAAAACACCCCACGCACCCAAATCACTTCACCAATTCACGTTGACAGCAGGGCTTTTAAGTTGGCTAGGTACAGGTGAAGAGATGGAGGGCGCTAACTGGACCGAGTACACGGCTGATTGACAACACACGAGTGCAAATTGATGTCGCTTTTACACACACACACACACGGGGCGACAGTTTGAGGTCAAAAAAACACCAACTTTGGTCAGCGTCCTCTCACTCTTTATGGAAATTTTATGCAAAATATTTAAAATCTAACGTCCAGAAGGTGTTGAAATGGGAGATGTCGATACATTCATTATTTAGTAAATGTGTGCAATTTGGCAGGACCATTAAGTAGGCAATTTGTTTATTTATTTTGTGAACATGAAAAATGTGTGTACACGCATTACTCATAACGCGATTTGTATGCGGATTATTATCGTAAACATTATTTTGGCGAGTATCAAAAGCTGCAATAAATAGCACCTGGAAGACATTTGTTTGCCAAACAAAATGAACTCCCACGTATGTAGAGAGGAAAGCGTGGCACGAATATGGAGATGATTTGTTCAAGCCAATCACAATTAGGGTGTTCACCAGCCCGCGTAAAGGCGTAATTGAGTAAATTAACGCGACGTAGCTATTGAGCGCACTTTAAAGGTTTACTCTCGTAATTTTTGACGTATATCAGCTGTTTTTTAAAGTAGGTGTGTCTAGGTGTTGTTACAGACGGAGTTTTCTTAGCTATATTGAGGATGATGTCTCAATTTATTTATTTGTTAGTGTGCCAGCATATTCTGATGAAAAAATCTCAAGCCAGCTCGATACCAAGTGTTTTTTTCTTTGATATTTTAATTATTTTATAACACTTTACAACTTTACATTTTTGCTATTTTACGCTGACTTTTTAATCATACCCGAGGGCTGCAAAAAGATGGTCATTTTTGTTTCTATGTGTTTTGTTGTTGTGTAGAAAACTTTTGGAGTCTACGCTTTTTGGAGGGCTGGTGAATACCCTCTTTTCTCTTAAATCAGTGGTGCCCAAAATGCCAATAGCCTATCCTATGTGATAAGAACTCATAGTTTTGCCGGCGTCGCAGACGACAAACGCACAAAGAGAGAATTCGTGTGTTCTATAAACAGCACGCTCGGCGGCTTGCTCTCTCACGACGCGAGCTTCCAGCTATTTCTTTTCTATGCCCTAAATAAAAAACAAGTAAGAAAGTCGGTCAAGCCCGACTGTAACATACTCTGTACCTGGAGTAGAAGCTGAATGCAATGCTGGTGCTGCGCTCATCACTAAGTCTCTCTCTCTCTTTCTCTCACTCTCACTCTCTCTTTCTCTCTTTAAGATTGTGTTGTGAGTGATGTACTTTTTTGCTCATAACTTGAGAACCGCTCATCCGATCTTTATCATTTCTTCGGCAAATCGATACAGTTTGCTAACTACTAACTATCTTTCGAATCTTCTATCTTCAAAACTGTAGGAGATATAACGTTTTTTCCAAATTACGGGGCGGGATTGGTTGTGACAAAAATTGAAAATAAACTTGATCTGCCTGCAAGTATAAGAAGCATTTGTCCCATACATGTCAAACCTCTATCTCTTACCATCTCTGAGATCTAGGTGTTCATACGGACGGACAGACGGACATGGCTATATCGACTCGGCTGTTGATGCTGATCAAGAATATAATATCGGGTAAAGTTGTGTTTAAAAGTTTTTCTGTGTTTCTGAAGGGAAACAGCCGAAAAGTAAAAAAAAAGATTGTGTGTCATGAGACGCCCGGAACGAACGAAGCACTTTACGTCAATGAATCCGATTTAAGTTATTGCAAAAGACATAAAATTTAGGTCACTGTTAAAACACTGTTGGGTCACTGTTAAGTCACTGTTAATCCCCTGTAAATCCCCACCTGATCCCCAACAGATTTCCACCTGACCACATTTTTAGGTCTAGCAATATTTCAGTCCAGCGCACATTTCTAGTAAATATATGTGGATTGTGGACTTCACAGTATCATCAGCAATGCTGGCATATAATTAGGAAAGTATAGATTCCTAAATCTTTTCTCATGGCGGCCACTCTTTATTCAATTTAAATTGGCTTTCGCAATTTTGTTCTGCCCACCGTTAACCCACTGTTCCCTTTCTATACTCCTTCTTCTCCTCTCTCTTCTTAATTGCTATTTCATGCTAATTAAATTTATATTGGCTTTCCCCTTCTTCCAACGCTCTCCACTCTATCCTCCCATCATCTGTCTCAGAGAGTTAAGAGATGCATCTCATTTTTGGATTTCACGCATACCTAATTTGTGTAAATGTGAGTCCTTCACTCTCATACTCACTCTGTCTCACAGCTTAGTCCACAATTTTGCCTGAGCGCCAGAGCTCATTTATGATGACCAAAAAAACTTTTCTTTGGCGTTTCTTTGGTCACTTCACAGTCAAATTTTTCAAAGGTTTGTTTTACAGTCAGTCGGGCTTACGCATTTATGAGTATAGACATGGTCGGAAATTATTCCAAACCTTTGCACGACTTAAGTATACCCTTTTTACTCTACAAGTAAAAGCTGTAACAGCTAAAGTAAGCTGGAAGTTCAAGCTAAAATCAATTAGTTTTGATTCCAAAATAAGCTTTCCACATGATATATGATAATTATAATTCATTAAAAACAAAATACACACTCAACACTATAAAGGACAACTGTTTCAAGAACCACTCGGTTCTATCTTCAGTAGGTTTCCCCACCGACTGCAAGTCAGCTTACAAGACAGAATAGAAACCGACTCCAAATAACAAAGGCTAAATTGACAGAGCCCTTCATTCACCCTTTTGGCCTTACGGTATTAGTAATAGAGATTGTTTTCGAACTTGCTGTTAGTTACTTTTTATTAAATTTAATCAAATTGAACAACTTTCTATTCTGATTCAATGTCAATGTCTCTCTATTCAATGTTATTTTCTGAATACTGAGCTACTCTTCTCGAAATATCGTCCCACAGCACGTAGCCGCTGGCCATTTAACTGAGGCGACCCATGAAATTCCTCTTTTTTTGGTTGTGCAAAAGTTTTTCAATATTTTGTTAAATTAATTCAAGTCGCACTTGGGAAGTCATCTGAACACTTGTGATCTGATTAAATATTTAAAAGCTAACTGCACACAACATTTGGCCAGGCCTTTGCAGCAGGCCAAGACAAACTTTGGCTTAAGCCTAAACAAGGACGAGGAGCACAACGAGGATGATGATGTCGCTGATGTCGAACTATAAAATTCATTGAGAGCAAAGTTAAGCAGCAAAAGCAAGCAACAAGTTATATTATGATGGGAGGGAGCCCTGCCAGCAGCAGTAACAGTCACTTAAAATGAACCAAAGCCGTTGCTAAAATGTGCTCCGTGCATACTTGAAACAAGAACAGATTTAAGTGCACACAGACACACAGAGCCCTTGGCCGGGTTGGGGAAAATGTGAAGGTTGTGTGCCTCAATGTTGCGATATTTTTGTCACTTAAAAGGCGGGTCTGAAGACGTTAAGAGACATCAACGGCACGAAAAACACTTAAAGGCTACCCAGGGCGTATACGTAATCTCAGTGGGGGCGTGTGCGTGCGCGTGCTTTAATGAATGTGAACGCTGCCGATAACAACTGATAATAATGAGTATCATTAACTTGAGCGGGAACGGTTGCCAGTTGACATTTGGCACTTGAAGGCGATTTGGTGTGCGATTTAACCTTGGTTTCGTTTTTATTTTTTGCCATTTGGCTGGCATTTCCCGTTTTGGATAAACGCATTTACCCATGTCCTTGGGTTCAAGGGATGTAGGTGGCATTGTAGCTAAAATGCATTCCTGGTGCACACAAGCGAATGCCTAAATGCATTAAGCCTGCAATTTTAATTTCCCGCTGGACTGCATTTAGAGCATTTTGCACAACTTACAGTCGCAACTTACAGTTGGACTGAAATTGTAGTCTAAGAATAGTTGGCATGGCAATTTTGAAAGGATACGAAAAGTTGAGCGACTATTTTAGCTGCCCACACCTTCCTGTCCTGTCATTTTGATTTGCGTGGATTTCAGTATTTGGTTTTTAGTTTCCCTGCTTACTGGCAACCCACTGTTCGCCCTCTATATTCCCTCTCCTACTCTCTCTGTTGTTAATTGCTATTTCTTTGTAACATATTTCTCTTATAGCAGCTGTCATCTGTCTCTGATGTGTGTACTTACACATACGGTTAACTTTCATGCACGCTCTCTCTCTCGCGCTCTTAGCAAAACAGCTTATTCCACAATATTGCCAATGCGCTGCAGCTCATTTATGTGCCCCATACAAACTTTTCTTTGGCATTTTCGCCCAATTTACGGTCACACTGCATAACTTACCAAAAGACTATGCCAAATCTTAGATTTCTAGGATACGCAGTTTTGGCTATTGTTTGATAAAATTTCACTCAGTCGAGTCTACAGATTTATAGTTTAATGTGTCTGTAATAATATTTTTCTGCTGATTTGGTCAAAGAATACAGCTTTTTTCTCTCTCCATCTAGCCAAAAATGTTTTTGTTTTTTAAATGTTGGCAACATAACAACAGCTTTACGGCGGTTTTTCAAAGAAGAATTAAGAGAGAGAGAGCAGGTTTGTGTGTACTACTTCGACTGGAAGTAGTAAACGAATTGATTACTGCTTATGCGTATGGTCAATACAGTATGCAACATACCAGGGCTTTATTGAGTCGGTGCAGAAACAATTTCTCCTATTCGCCTGACGTGGACTTATCTGGGCGGCCATTCTAGCGCGTCGAAATTTAATTATTCAAGTTTGAAAAAGCATTAATTTTTTATTATATATCGATTACCGATACTTTGACTAGCTTATAAAAGTTTATCGCAAAGTATGGCGATATATGTATAGCTGAACAGCTGTGAGGTATCAAACACAACATATGGTTTGCCAAGTGCTTTTTAATTAATTCCCGCATTTTGGCAGTTTTTGTAAATTTAGCTGTGAAATAAAAAGTTCTCGTTGTTTTACATAAAATCTTGATTATTTATTCATATAAAGGTATGTATTAAGCAAAAAATCAATGTAAGTGACCCGTCCATAAGTGTACTACTTAAAAAACGTAGTGAAAGTAACTTGTATTACCAACCTGCACTTAGTTGCCAACACCTGTCTTTCGTGGAGCAAAACTAAAAATGTTCACAAATGATCAAGTCACTGTAAACTTTTTTTGTCAGTGTGAGTCCTTGCTGTTTAAAATTTTTAAAGATCACCTGCTAGTATGTGCTACCCTTGCATTTGTTGGACTTTTTCAAAACGGAAGCTGTTTTCAGTATGGCACAACGAGCACATCCCCCGCAAAGAAGTTTTTGGTTTTGGAGAACTATGTTTTCGATACAGTATTGGAGAAAAAACCTGTAGTGAGGATGAACGTATCGAAATTGGCCAAAAATTGCGATATTTCAATCTTTTGAAATTTTGTAAAAAAAATTTTTTTTAATTTTTATATATATAAAAAAATTGTAAAAAAAAATTTATTTTCTTTTTATTTCTTTTATTCCAACCTTAAAAAAGTTGTGCAATCTTTTTGAAATTAAAAAAAAATTTTGGTTTTTTAATTTTACAATAAAACGAAAGCGCAAGTTAAAGTCGGCTCTAACCGACTTCGATATACCCGTTACTCATGATAAAACATGTTTAACAGTGTTCCTGCGTTCATTAGGGTGAACATCTGAAAAGTATGCAACACTTTTTTAACTCGGCTATTTTTCACATTTTTGCTCATAACTTGAGAACCGCTCTTCTGATCCTTATTGTTTCTTCGGCAAATTTATTCGGTTTACTAATTACTAACTATCTCTAAAAGTTACGAATCGTCTATCTTAGGAGATATCTGTAGGAGATATAACGTTTTTTCCGAATTGCGGGGGCGGGAGGGGGCGTGGCCAAAACTTGAAATATACTTGATCTGCCTGCAAGTATAAGAAGCACTTGTCTCATACATGTCAAACCTCTATCTCTTACCATCTCTGAGATCTAGGTGTTCATACAGACGGACGGACGGCCGGACGGACAGACGGCCATGTCTATATCGACTCGGCTGTCGATGCTGATGAAGAATATATGTACTTCATATGGTCGGAAATGATTCCTTCTGCGTGTTACATACATTTTAACGACTTTAGTATACCCTTTTTACTCTACGAGTAACGGGTATAAAAAAATTTGTTTAAACTTTTTTCTTAATTTTTTTTTATTCCTTTTACTCCTACCTTTAAGAGAAAAAAACAGATTGTGATTATCTCATTTACTTTGGACGCGCTAGAATGGCCGTTTCGCTCACTGTGCGTCGCCTGCAATCGTATGTGACTCAGTCTATTACCGTCCTGCACGATCGTAGAATTTTGCACGGAATTATGTTCTTTCATAAACTAATAAACGGGTATATGGACTCTTGTTTTCTTTTAAGCAAAATTAAAATTTCGATCCCACCTTGACTGTTCCGGTCAATTTTCTCACATATGAGTCGATCTTATTTCGAATCTCATAATCCTTTTCGAAACATATGCAATCACTCACTTCAAGACTGGTATAACTCAAAAAATACGATTTTTGACTTAATAATATTTTGTGTAAAAATGTTCGTATTGATATCTCTTCTACTTTCCGTGTGATATGAGAATATGAGGCGATAGATTTTTACAGGTTCATTTTCATGTTAATGTAAGAACGTCATATCTCAGTTGCCATGCAGTCGATATTGAGCAAACATATATGATAAATAAAGTCGGTTTACATTTTGCGATTTCAAAAGTGATTTTTTGTTTAAAATCATCCCAGACGCCTTGCTGAACACTCGTTCTGACTCTGTCGTCGACCTTAGAATGGGCAGATATCGCACAGCCACAGTTTTAAACGGCGCATGTTATCTGTGCTGTTCTATCTATATATATAAAAAAGTTCAACCTGACTAATTGACTGACTGACTGACTGACTGACTGACTGGTGACCGTCGAACAGCCTAAACCAAAAAAGATAGGAAGATGAGATTTTCACAGTAGTTTTATCTTATGCTGAAAGTGAGTACTAAGAGAGGATTTTGGAAAGTTCTGCCGGAAAGTGTGGTAAATTCGCGAAAAACTTTTGTAGGAAACTTTTTTGTTTTACATTCGATCAAGTTCAAACTCATTTTCAAAGCTCTATATGCAAATTCGACAACAACTGCATACCAATCTTCCGGAAAATTCACTCCGCTGGGTGGAAAGTAGGTGGTTGTATGGGCGAAACTTTAGTTGCCTGCGTCTAGCGCCAAACTCATTTTCAAAATTACACATAACAAAACATAAGTTGTAAGCATAGTACGCGAAATAATTTGACACGTGTTTTCCCGATTTTGGAAAATCCGCACACGAGGAAATTGGCCGGAAAATTCTGAATCCAAAAAAGTATTTATTATACGATTGACTTGAAACTCGGTTTGTAAGTATAGAATACGAAATAGTTTAAAGTATTATATTCCGAAGTTGAAAAATTTGACCTGACGGTCGAAAAATTCCCGGAAAATTTTGCATGAAAAGAAAAACTATTTTTCATCCGGTTGGCTTGAAACTCGGTTTGTAAGGACAAAATACGAAATAATTTGAAGTGTGATTTTTCAATGTCGGAAAAGCCGCCCACGAGGAAAATGGCCGGGAAATTCTGCATGCAAAAACTATTTTTTATACAATTGGCTTGAAACTGGGATTGTAAGGTCGAAATGAGAATTTATTTTGTTTTTAATTTTCTAATGTTGGAAATATCGCATGAAGTGCATGGTATGTGTATGGGATGTGGGTGGAAAGTTGTTTTGGAAGTGGGTGGTTAGTGGATGTAAAGTGGGTGAAATGTGGGAGGGATGTGGATGGGATGTTAATGGGAAGTGGGCGGGAAGATGGCAGGAAGTGTGTGGAATGTGGGTGGCAAGTGGGCGGGATGTAGGTGGGAAGTGGGCGGGAAGTGGGATGTGGGCAAGTGGTGGGAAGTGGGTGGGATGTAAATGGGAAGTGGGTGGGCTGTGGGTGGCAAGTGGGTGTAATGTGGGTGGGATGTAAGTGGGGAAGTGGGTGGGATGTGGTTGGGAAGTGGGTGGGATGTGGGTGGGATGGAAATGGGAAGTGGATGGGATGTGGGTGGAATGTGGCGGTTAGTGGGAGGGATGTGAGTGGGATGTAAATGGGAAGTGGGTGGGATTTGGGCGGTAAGAGGGCGGGAAGTGTGCGGTATGTTGGTGGCAAGTGGGTGAAATGTGGGTGGGATGTAGGTGCGAAGTGGGCGGAAAGTGAATGGGATGTGGGCGGGAAATGTGCGGGAAGTGGGTGGTAAGTGGGTGTGCTTTGGTTGAATACTGTTGAAGGCGCAGCGAAGCGTGACGGGCTATTTGCTAGTAAAGTGAAAATAACTAGAAGTAAAAACATTTTATTTGCCTTCCAAAATACAAGAGGGTCTTGAGTTCCTAGCTTAGGTATACTCCTAAAGATTTATTAATTTGACAATATACTCGTAGAGTAAAAAGGGTATACTAAAGTCGTGCAAATGTATGTAACAGGCAGAAGGAATCTTTTCCGACCATATAAAGTATATATATTCTTGATCAGCATCAACAGCCGAGTTGATATAGCCATGTCCGTCTGTCCGTCCGTCCGTCTGTCCGTCTGTCTGTATGAACACCTAGATCTCAGAGATGGTAAGAGATAGAGGTTTGACATGTATGGAAAAAATGCTTCTTTTTTCTGCACGCAGATCAAGTTTGTTTCAAATTTTGGCCACGCCCCCTCCCGCCCCCGCAATTTGGAAAAAACGTTATATCTCCTACATTTTTAAAGATAGATTTGTTTCTTCTAAAGATAGTTAGTAATTAGCAAAATGAATCGAATTGCCGAAGACATGATGAAGATCGGATGAACGGTTCTCAAGTTATGAGCAACGAAGTGAACCAAGACCCCCCCTAACCCACCCTAAACAAATGTTGCATACTTTTCTGATGGTCACCCCAAGGAACGCAGGAACACTGTTAAACATGTTTTTTCATGAGAAACGGGTATATCGAAGTCGGTTAGAGCCGACTTTAACTTATGCTCTCGTTTTAAATTTTAATAGTGGGTCGTGGTCAGAGCCGTCGAACTCTTTCGAAGCATTTGATGACGCTGGCAGTTGTTCGGGAGTAGAATCTTTTAGGGACGTTAGCTCATTTTCAATTCAATAAACTGCATTTTGAGCGATTATTTTTTACCGGAATCCGACTTTCCTAAATCTAGGTTCCAAAATGGTCGCTATTTTGATCTTAGAACTGCTGTGTTTTCAGCAATTTCTTACTCCGATACATCGATAGCAGCTCAAAACAATATCAATAGTGTTATCGATATTTCTTCCCCGCCCACCCCGAGAACCAACCTGGAGGAGGCTTCCACCTATCCTTTTTCGGTTCAAGACCGAGACCAAAACGAGAACATAATGTTTATAATACAAGACCAAACCGATCATATTTGAGAACAAAATGTACATAGCATCAAGTAAACAAATGTTCATTAGTATCGAAAAGCGTGCTTAGTAGACTATCGTCGACAAAAGTCCATGATTGTGCTAAAACTCAAAAGGAGAGAGATGGTAAGAGATAGAAGTTGACATGTCAAGTATAGGTACTCGATACTCCCGTCATTTTATGTATATTACATCTCTAACTCACACACACACAGACATTATCTGCGCCATTAGTGTTATACTTATTCTTACCAGCTACACGCCGTCTCTAATAAACCGAAATTATACCTAATCTGTGTGTTAAACTAAATACTTAAAGTTTTTGCATTTTGGCTGGCTTGAGGTCGGTGGAGAGTTACAATTCAATGTTTGCAAAAACTTTGACAAAAAACAGGTCGCCAAAACCCATATAAGTATGATATAATGGACGGCACGCCATAATGTTTCCAATAAAACCCAAAAAACGGTTTCCCTATTGAAAAACAAACAAAAACAAATACCCTGTGTATTTACAAAAAACGCCGTGACTCTGCTATGGAGGATCATTGGACAGATTGTTCAACCACCTTGCGGAGCTCAAAGGCAAAAAAATTAATTACAACAATTGGAAAAGCAAAAGCAACACGTTCAAATAAACATAGCAGAGTTCTAGGCTGAATCGTGGTATCGTCCCATAGCAAATTGGAGTCCCCAATTCGTTATTCGGCGATATGAAGATTTATAAGGGAGTCTGTGTGGTCGTTTGAATGTGAATATGCAATACAAAAGTCTGCTGATGATAAGATGTGGTTATCTTTGAAACAGCGATCGTTGTACAGACATACCAATTGCTATTCCAAATTGTTGTAATTAATCTCTGTTGATTTGTGTTGACTACATTGAATTGTAACCCTCTACCGACCTCAAGCCAGCCAAATGCAAAACCTTGACAAAAAACAGGTCGCTAAAACCCATATAAGTATGGACTAAATACTTAAAGTCAGGGCTTAATCCCGAAACGAATTTCGGTTCCGGTTCCAGTACCGGTACGTCCCGAAATGAATGTTTCGGTTAAAGGTTCTATTTTGGTTTTCAATTAATTTTGGTTTTCGGTTTCGATTACGGTACCCGGATTTTTATTTCGGTATACCGGTACGTACCGGTACTCACCGATATAAGTACTACTTATTTTTAATACTGAAAAAAAAAATTTTTAAGATAAATCTAAATCATTTTATTCCTGTTTAATAAAACGAATCAAAAATCAACACAAAATGAATGGTTTCACATTTCAAAATTATATCGCCTTAATATATAGTATTTTTTTTACGTAGTTATATGTAAAAACTAATGATTTCTAGCAGGTACCCGACATGCGTTGTTACACCGCTCACAAAGCGAAGAAGTGAAGCATACTTGACAATTACCATCTATCAAATCTTCATCTAGCAAAATTCACCATCCGTCTATTTACCCGTCTTCATAAGAATCAAAATCGTTATAAAATTTTCAAATTTTGCGAATTTTTGGTCCGTTTGATCAACACGTCTCATTAACCGATTGACCGACACCTATCATATCTTTATGATAATCTGAACTCATGCAATTTTATAAATATTCGATTTTTGGGACAGTACTACACATTATTTTACCCTCTACTATGTATTGCAGTCTATCAAATCTTCATAATAATTTTGGGAGTAAGAAAATTAAGCAAATTTCATACCTATATATTTTAGTTGCTTAATTGTTTTTTGGTGTTTAGTTGTTTGATCTACACCTACTGTTTACCCGTCTATATTGCCATTTCCAAACTTCGCAATATTTTGGACTGTTCAAACTTTTGTTTATTTTTGTCTACATACATAATAATCTTAGGTCCTATGAAAATTTTAAAATTTTGACGATTAGTTTGACCATTTGATCTACAACTCCTATTGGAGGAATCTGACCACCAGTTAAGTACGTTTTAATGTTTTTAAATACGTATAAAAAAACCGAAACCGTACCGGTACCAAAGTTTCGGTTTCGTTCCGGTTTTATCGGTTCCAATAATAACGGTATACGGTATTCGGTTCTCAAAACAAATTTTGTATCGGTTCAGGTTCCGGTTCCGGTACGCGATTTGATACGGTTTATTTCGGTTAACGGTTCCGGTTTCGGTTCAGGTATTAAGCCCTGCTTAAAGTAGATCACAGTAGCGGCGCCATCTGTTTGCCAGTTTTGAAAATCCATTCACCAGTATTGTTCAAAGCAAGTATTGGCGCCATCTATTGGTCCAGTTATGACCAAAATGAAGTTCGGTGCTGCAGCGCAGTAGAATCGCTGCTATTGCAGATACGGAGTATATTACAGTGTGGCTTAACTGACTTGAACACGACCGGCTGCAGAATCTCTAAAATTAGGTGCAATAAGAGAGACAAAAAACTCACGCACTATACGCTGCAGCTCCAAAGAAGAGACTACAGACTGCTTATAGGCATATTAACTGGTCACTGCCTAGCAGCTGCTCACGCGATAAAGCTAGGCATCACGACAGCAGACACCTGCAGGAAATGCAAGGAACCTGGAGTAGCAGAAACTCTAGAACACCTCATCTGCAGCTGCCCAGCAATCGCCACGACAAGATTAAAACATCTGCACTCCCCAAGCTTCACCACACTGGAAGAGGCAGCCAAGAGCTCCCCCAATCAACTATTGGCATTTGCCAAAACGTCAAGAAACCTACAGGATTTCTGAAGGAAATGGTACCATAAAGCCTCACTAAGGACCGTAAGGTCTATGTGTGGCCCCCTACATGGGGCCAGCCGGAAATACCTACTTACCTACCTTAACTGACTTTCTTACTTGTAATGGTTAATGTTACTGTAAAATTGGCTATACAACTCCAAAGGGGCCGAGCCAAGCTTGTTATGGTTAAAATTTACCAAAATAAAAAAATTAATGTTCCAATATTTTAAAGTAAAATTACAGTAAGAATAAGTTAATTCAAAACAATAATACAGAAAGCGTTGCTTCCCTCTTATATGCAACTTCTACAAAAATAATAAATCAAAATTAAATGCAAGTTTTAAACAATTTTGTATACTTTGGTCTTTAGTAAGAATATTATTTTTTTCTGGCTAGAAAAATGGATTTAACGCCAGTCTATCGACTTGCCAGAGCCAGTTATGCCATTCACAAACAAACACACGACTGATTGCTTTGTTGATTTCATTTTCGTTTTGAATCATTCTACTTTTTTTCCTGTTTTTTTTCGGTGCGCTCTATTTTGTAGCAATTTCTTTTCATGTGTTGCGAATCATTGAAATATGATTTTCTGTGTGTGTGAGTTTCTGTGGGTGAGCCGAATATCAAGGTAAATGCTGCTGTAGCTCGACTGCGTTTACACGGTTATCTGATAACTTAATTTGCTTTGCTGTTCATTCACACACACACACACACTTGCACTCAAACAATAGCGTGTGTGCAGCTGTGGCTTTCTCGCTCGATTGATTTTTGGTGCAATTTTTCAACAAAGGCCCTGGGGCGCTCTGACAAATGACTAAAGATGGAAAGCAGACTCAAACATTTTGCATACTTTTAGGAACTCTTCTAACTGACTGCGAACACATGTCATTGCTGGCTTACTAAAGTTTTCTTTCATAAATTTTGTGTTAATTAAAAGTTGCTTCTAATTAATAAAACTTTATGGCAAATCTCAATGCGGTTGAACAACTTTTGTACCCCGCAACGAGTTTTAAGCTTAAGCATTAACATTTTTTAATTATAATAAAAATGTACACACCAAAAATGTCAGAAGACAGACAAGCTGCTGCTGCACATGGCGTATGAGTGATGTGGGTTTCACTTGGCCCATCAAATATGCATAATAAATGACAGCTGCCCTTTTTAAGCTGCACGCACAGACGCCATTTACAATTGACGGCATAAATTATTTAAATTGTATTTTCATTTTCGCAACCGGCTCCGGTCACCTACAGCCGAGTCCGGCAGATGCATGCATGCACACATCCGGTCAATGAACGTGCCGCAGCATTGAGATAATTTGCCAGAGTTTGCCTTGAACGAAAACTGGCAAAATATTGAAAGACGGAAAACGTAATTACGGTTGCGTTCGTTGTTCTGGGGACCATGGATGAAGATTCGTGTTCATTTTGCAAATTGAAAGCAGGTCAATAAGGGCAAGAGACAAGTAAAAGGGGAAGCAGACGTTTTTGAACTTTATCATGAACCTGGCTCATTACTCATAGTCACCATACCAGACGTGGTACTGGATTCGACGACTTTATAAGTGATGAGTTTGAAATTAAACTAATTTCTGGACACAGAATTCTGCTTAAGTCATGAACTGTCTAACCAGCACATGAGTTCCAAAAAATGGTAAGTTGGCAAAAAATTATTGAAAAATGGCTAGAAATAAAAAAAATATCGTTTTTAGAACAAAAATTCAAGAAAAAGTTAATTAAAAAGGACTAATCCGATTGTACATTTAAGTACTGGCAAAGGGATACTTTTTGGATTCATGTGGATAAACCCCAAACCACCTTACCACCAGATCACCTGTAGGTCTGTTCATCCCCATCAGATCCCTCCCATTTCCACCTCACACCACTCCACTCCACACACAACCCACCAGCTGCTAAGGCAATAATAATAGCGGCTGATATGCAAATACAAAATGCAAAGACATAGGCACACCCAAAAGAATCTGTTGCTTAGACAAAATCTGCAAGAGTGTCTGTTGCATCAATACTCGCTTTAAGAGCGTTTGCGGTGGGTAATCAGTCAGGTCATATATATGAACGTTCCGAAGTAGTCTCTTGTGTGCTCCTCGGTCTAGGAGGTTTTGTATTTTATTTGATTCAGCATAATAGCTTAAAGAAAAAAGAAAGTAGTTAGTCCTACTCTCCATTTAAATTAAGAGAGCTTTTGTATGATGTACGCCGACTCACATGAAGTTGTAATAATTGTGACAAAATATTAGATACATTTACCGACATTAACAAATGATACAAATCGTTATATCGCTCACTTACTTCCAGACTGGCATAACTCAAAATAATCCATTTTGATAAAAGCACGTCTAATGGAATTATCCCACAAAAAATGAATCTTGTTATTTCGAGTTAATCAATTAAAATATTTTACATTTAACATGCCACTCGCCTGCAAAGTTCTTACTTATATATCTCTCATCTTTAAAGCACTGCTCCCCTTTTTGCACTCTTCTTCTCAACTTCGGCATGCGTTCGGATCGTGTATGTGTAAATAGAGAAGTGTGTTCGCTCCTGACTATATTCCATAGGATAAGAGACGTTCTGCGACAACTTCAATTGACCCACTTCACTCGACTTGTTTCATTAAAGCCTTAGGGATTTGAACTCGGCACCCTTCAGCACTTTATTAGCTTGCTCTAGAGGGCTAAGTTTACTTTTTTTGTCTGGTGTTTGAGCTGACAAAAAGTTAAGTTCAAAGTGAGAGCCCACTTTCTCGCTCTCTCTGCCGAAACCCGGTTTTAGTGTTGGTTTTAATCAAATATTATTCGATTGAGTGCAACTTTACACAGATCCTGATAAATTGCACACGCTAAATGTAGAATGGAAGAAGCTACACGTGGCGTGCAGAAAAACTGCATGTCACATGCAGAAATGCTAAATGTAAACGTCACAAGTAGAAAAGTAAAGTGCTGTATGGCCAAAGGCAAAGTCTACACGACATTAGAAAATCAGAAATAGAAATTTTTCAAGCAGCAATCTTCTATCTATTTGGGAATAATTTTAGACAAAAGGATGCTTTTTAGAAAGGCAAAAAGGTCGCCCAAATAGACAAGCCAAAGCACTGTTAAATGAAAGCAGAGCGGGCAAACAAACGAAACGAAACGTTTCTGAATCGTTTCGTTTCGTTCTTTGCACAGAGCGAAACACAAACAAAACCCGAGAAAAGTAACTGTAACACAAAATGAGTTCTGTTCAGTTTGCGTTCGTCAACGCAAACTAAACGTAAAGCGAAATGCTCTCATCTTGATTTGCGGACAAAGGGAATCGGAACGATATGCAACGAGCGCGAATAGTTCGGAAACGTTTGCTGCTCTATTTGTATTTGTATTTGTATTTGTATTGTTGTTGTTTTTTTCTGTTGCTTACTTCTTTGTTTCTCTCAGCTTTGTTGTTGTCGTTCCGAAACGTTTCAAGGCAGTGCAGCTTTCGGAAGAACAATATTCCAATCGTTTCGTTTGCGCTCTTCGGCAATATAAAGTTAGTGGTTTCGTTTTCCCTCACTAGAGTAACAGCTACAAAACAAATGAATCGTTCCTTGGCTTTCGCGAACGGTTCGTTAAACGTTTCGTTTGTTTGCCCGCTCTGGATGAAAGTAGACCCTTAAAAAGACCTATTAATAGAAGAAATCAAAAAAGAGGCAGAATCAGAGTTAAAGATCTGCCTAATAGATAAATTACCTAGAATTAATTTAAAAACTTGGTATCATTTATTAGATACTAGCAAATAACCCGTCACGCTTCGCTGCGCCTTCAACAGTATATAACCAACGCACACCCCCTTCACATTTACATCCCACCCACTTCCCACCCACATACCGCCCACATCCCACCCACTTTCCGCCCACTTCCCACCCACATTCCATCCATTCCCATTTCCATCCCACCCACTTCCCCCCACATCCCACCCACTTCCCGCCCACTTCGCACCTACATCCCACCCACATTCCACCCACTAACCACCAACATACCGCATACTTCCCGCCCTCTTCCCGCCCAAATCCCGATCACTTACCATTTACATCCCACCCACATCCCTCCCACATACCGCCACATTCCACCCACATCCCATCCACCTCCCATTTCCATCCCACCCACTTCCCACCCACTTCCCACCCACATCCCACCCACTATCAGCCCACATCCCACCCATATCCCATTCACATTCCACCCACTTGCCACCAACATTCCTCCCACATAACGCCACATTCCACCCACCCACTTCCCACCTACATCCCACTTACTTGCCACCCACATACCACACACCTCCTGCCATCTTCCCGCCATCTTCCCGTCCTCTTCCCGCCCACTTCCCATTAAAATCCAACCCTCATCCCACCCACATCCCTCCCACTTCCTGCCACATTTCACCCACTTTACATCCACTTCCACCCACATCCCATTCACTTCACAGTGAGCATCCCGGCGATAGTTCCAACATCGGAAAATTAAAAACAAAATAAATTCTCATTTTGACCTTACAATCCGAGTTTCAAGCTAATCGTATGTTTCTGCATGCAGAATTTTCCGGCCACTTTCCTCTTGGGCGGCTTTTCCGACATTGAAAAATCACATTTCAAATTATTTCGTATTTTGTCTTTACAAACCGAGTTTCAAGCCAATCGGATGAAAAATAGTTTTTTTCATGCAGAGTTTTCCGGGAATTTTTCGACCGTCAGGTCAAATTTTCCAACTTCGGAATATAACATTTTAAACTATTTCGTATTTTATACTTACAAACCGAGTTTCAAGCCAATCCATGATAAAAACTTTTTTGTATTCAGATTTTTCCGGCCAATTTCCTCTTGTGCAGATTTTCCAAAATCTCTATTTCGCGTACTATGCTTACAACTTATGTTTTGTTATGTGTAATTTTGAAAATGAGTTTTGCGCTAATCGCTGGCAACTAAAGTTTCGCCCATACAACCTTGACCACCCAGCGGGGTGAATTTTCCAGAAGATTGGTATGCAGTTGTTGTCGAATTTTCATACAGATCTTTGAAAATGAGTTTGAACTTGATCGGATGAAAAACAAAAAAGTTTCATACAACCGTTTTCCGCGAATTTTCCACATTTGCCAACAGAATTTTCCAAAATCCGTTCTTAGTACTCACTTTCAGCATAAGATAAAACTAATGTGAAAATCTCATCTTCCTATCTTTTATGGTTTAGGCTGTGCGACGGTCACCAGTCAGTCAGTCAGTCAGTCAGGTTGAACTTTTTTATATATATAGATAACTAGTACTAAATGGATATAAGTCAAAAAGCCAATTGTAAATACTAAATAGATTTAGAAGAACCAACCCGCGCGCGTTTCAGCCAACATAAAGGAACAACAAATTCAAATGCGTGCTCTACTCTTCCTTTTCGAGCTAAGGTTTTGTTAATGATTCATTCTGACCTGCAACAACAACATCATATATGACTCTCTTATTTTTCCTCTCTCTAACAACAAAGATGCTTATGCGTAGTCAACGCTTGCCACGCTTGCAGCGGACGAACACACACATTAACAAAAATCGGGTTCTTTTTCTTGTGGTTGTTCTTCATTAAGTGATATTTTGTGCATTTTTATTTGTTTCACGCGGCTTTAGGACTTTAGGTGCTTTAGGTTTTGTACATTAACATTTGGATATTGATTCTACATGCAAACTCTAAACAAAAAAATTAGGTTTGAGTGTCCTGAACACTCACGAGGCTTTGATGGGAAATATGATGCTAAGTTTAATAGCTATTTAAGTGCGGTTTAAGGTCTGTTTAGCCACTTTCTAGTCACTGATTAGTTAATTTCAACTAACTGCTTAGACATGCTTAGACAAGTCTCTGTCACTGATTAGTCACTGTCAAGTCACTATTAAGTCACTGTTAAGTTACTATCAAGTCACTATAGTCACTGTTAAGTCCCCGCTAAATCACTGTTAAGTCATTGTCAAGTCACGGTTAAATCAATTTTTAGTCACTGTCAAATCACTTTTGAGTCACTGTTAAGTCACTTTCAAGTCACTATTTAGTCACTGCTTAGTCATTATTTAGACATTGTCAAGACACTTTTAAATCACTGCTTAGTCACTGTCGAGTCATTGGCAAGTCACTGTAAAGTTACTATCTTGTCACCGTTCAGTCACTTTTAAGTAACTGTTCGGTTACTGTTTACTCACTCTTTAGGCAATCATAAGTCTCACTTTAATGACTGTTCAGTTAGTGTTCATTCATTGTTTAGTCACTCTTAAGTCCCCTTGAAGTCATTGTTTAGTCACTGTCTAGTCACTTCTTAGTCACACTTTAGTCACTGTTCATTTATTGTTTAGTCACTGTGTGTCACTGCTTAGTCACTGTCGAGTCATGGGCAAGTCACTGTTAAGTCACAGTCAATACACGGTCAAGTTCCTTCACTTTCCCTCTTCTTTCCCTGGGACACATTGCCAAAACAACAACACAAAATATGCTGACCTCAGCGTCACGTGACGCTGAAATCAAATTTTACTCTTACTAAAATCGTCCGTACCGAAATTAAAGATGATTCACATCAAAAATGTAGCAGTAAATCAGTACTGAATTCTTTCATTCTTTATTTGGAGAGCAATGAATTCGAACTTGAGAATTGCAAGCAAGCAAATATTGGTTTGTGCCTTTAGGCAGATTCAATACAATAATTACACGCGCGCCGTGGCGTAGCCGTCTAAAACATAATTTCCATCAAGTTTCAGTCCAAAGGCCTCGAGTTCAAATCCCCCAAGTAAGTGCAAAAAAAATAATATAAGTCATTATTTAATCTTTTGCTCTGAGATGAAGCATAGCAAAATATTGGAACTTAAAGCTTTTTCTCTGTGTACTCAAGATTCAAGATTATTTTCAACATATGTTAAACAATATTTAAAAAAATTTTCTGGCCTTTAGTTAGGTTGTTGCCTGGTGAAGTGTCTAGAAAAAGAAACTTTTATCAAAATGAACGTCATTAAATATAATGATATCGATTAGGTTTCAATATTTTCACTGTGTGAATGAAGTTTTTTGGCAATATTTATGTGTTTCGCTCGCTTAGAATGTTTTACATGAATATTGAAAAAATAAACATTATTTATGCTCGACACGTCCCTCACCTAACAGAGCAACTGACTCGATGACTGAGTGACTCAGTGAGAGTGTGTGTGTGTGCGTGTGTGGGTGGGTGTGTGTGTGTTATCGTTGAACTGTCTATATAATACACATGGAAAGGTGCCCGCAGGCGCCAGAGTTGAAGTCGTTGGCGATAAAAGCACCAAAACATATTCATATTTATATTCATATTCACATGCAAGGGAGTATATACATACGTACACACTATTACACACATACATATATATTCAAATCGCTGGAATTCTCAATTTCTTTTTGTGCAAATGCCAAAATTGAATGCGAAATTGAACTTTTACCCAAAAAGAGAGAGAGAGAGCGAGAGAGAGCAAAAAGAAGCGCAAAAATTTCCGCACGGAAATTTGGTATAATTGTGACGATGTCGAGCAGGAAACTGTTGCTCTCAGTATTTTAAGCCAGTTGGTAAAGTCCATGAAACATTTAACTGCTGTTTGCCATGTGAACAGCAAATATTGCGTATACGCCGCTTCATTTGGTGCATATAAATTAAACATTATTGTCGGGCATAAAATATGCCCAAAATAAATCTGGCTGTGCTTAAACAAATTTAATTTACATTTCAGATTTTCATTTTAAGCGTAAAAAGTTAAGAACTTCTTGATCGAACCGGGCCACATGCGACTCAATCAATAAACATCGCGTATACGCAACGTGCAAAGACGCAGCCGCAGGGCCTGCACAAACACAAACACAAACACAAAACGCAAACTCAAACACAATTCATAAATGCGAGCCCTTTCCTTTACTACCCACACCTGACCATGTTGAGCATTTTTAAAAATGGATCAATATTTTCCCCCCAAAGCCAGCAGTAGCCTGAGCAGGCACTGCCAAGACGTTGACATGGCAGCTGTGTGTGTCCTTGTAAGGACAATTGTGTCTTTCTGCCTCTGCCCCCCCCTGTGGTGTGAATGTCTGAATTGGATTTGAAGCCAAGGTTTGACAATAAGGACTCCAACTGACCCAAAAAAAAAAAGAAACGTTTTGGCCTCATATTCCCTTCATATTCAAGTGCCAATTAGTTTCCAGCGCAAAAGCAAAAAAATTAACTCACAATTTTACCTTGACAGCACACAAAAATAAATAACACAAAACCAAACACCAGCAAAATATCAACAAATTGTGGCCACAAGCACAAAAAAAAAAACCAAAACAACAACAAAAATTAATGCAAATTGTTTACAAAAGTGAAAACTAATTGCGTTTAAATTACAAATGTCCGATTTTTGTCTGACTAAACTGTTGGGGCCCAGCTAATCACCTACGGAATATGGACTCATGGAGGACTCATTCTGAACGTCTTTAATAAAAAGTCAAAACTTAGCAAAGGCATAACAAAACTTATCTTTTCTGGGACAAATAAATATTAATTTGGGATAAAATTGTACACAGATTTTTTTGCTTAATTCAATCTATTATATCTTTGCGTTGTTCTCATTACGGCATGGGACTGATTTGATCTCATATAAATTGTGTTTTTTAACTCTATTTTCTCAGTCAGTACTCTCAGACGTAGAGTCTGCAGATAAATGTAGAATATTTCTGTTTAAAGCACCAACAATTTGCATAAAATATATCATATTTGAAGACAAGGACTCGAGTTAATAAAATTACACAGGCACTGCAAATGTTGTGGAAAAATTACCTTATAATAATGCAAATGTATAAGTTTAAAAGGGACAAACAGAATTTTAGGCGAAACTTATTTTGCCCCTATAGTTGCCTCCCCTGTTTAGATTACTGACATTCCCCAAAGCAATTCCAACATCTCAAAGCATGCCTCAATTGGCCCAATTCAAATGACGGTCCCATCAGACTGATGCAGGGCATAGGAAAAACAGAGACCGCAGCATTTTACAGACCGCAATGTGCACAACGTTTGCACAAATTGGCTTAGCTTTAATTAATTAACTTAAAACAGCTATTGACAAACGTGTAGATGGGGAACTGACACACACACACACACATACAGACTCATGCAATACGTACACCCAAAAAAATTAATCGCCCTAAAATAACTTAAAATCTTATCCCTACTTTAATGTTACTAATGACCTTAAGAATATTTTGTAATAAAACCTTATTAAAACAAGTGAGAAAGTCGGTCAAGCCCGACTATAACATACTCTGTACCTGGAGTAAAAGCTCACTGCAATGCTGGTGCTGCGCTCATCTCTTAGTCTCTCTCTCTCTTTCTCTCTCTCACTCTCTCTCTCTCTCTCTTAGATTGTGCGGTGTTAGTTGTAAGATGGTGGGAGGGAGTGGAGGGACATTTTTGCTCATAACTTGAGAACCGCTCATCCGATGTTTATCAATTCAAATCGATTCATACTACGAATGACTAACTATCTTTAGAAGGAACAAATCGTCTATCTAAAAAACTGCGGGAGATATGACGTTTTTTCCAAATTGCGGGGGCGGGAGAGGGCGTGGCAAAAATTAAAAATGAACTTGATCTGCTTGCAAGTATAAGAAGCATTTGTCCCATACATGTCAAACCTCTATCTCTTACCATCTCTGAGATCTTGGTGTTCATACAATCGGATGAAAAAATAATTGTTATTTTGCATGCAGAATTTTCCGGGAATTTCGCGACCGTCAGGTCAAATTTTCTGACATTAGAAAATCACATTTCAAATTATTTCGTATTTTATCCTTTCAAATCGAGTTTCAAGCCAATCGGATGAAAAATAGTTTTTTGCATGCTGAATTTTCCGGCCATTTTCCTCGTAGGCGGATTTTCCAAAATCGGGAAAACACGTGTCAAATTATTTCGCGTACTATGCTTACAAACCAAGTTTCAAGTTAATCGGATGAAAAATAACATTTTTCCCATACAAACTTTTCCCACGCTTTTCCGACTTTTCCGGGTGGAATTTTCCAAATTTTCTTTCTTCTTCTGCCAAATCTCCAACCTGTAGTATAAGCCGTTTAGGCTGTGCGTTGATAATATGTCAGTCTGTCAGTCGGGCGAACAGATTTATATATAAAGATAGGGTCGGAATTGGCTCCTTCTCCCTGTTACATACTATGTACCAAAGGTGCATAGAGTATAATAAGTACAACCAAGAAAACGAGGTCGTTGTGTGGAAGTGTCATTATTAGTGTTAACTAAGTTTTTCTTTCTGAAAAACTTATATAAAGGGTCTAGCCCGATAAGGGAAGGGGTGTGGCCTAAAGTCTGGGATTTTGAAAATTCGATTACAATTGGATAGATAACTTCAAAACAAACTAATCTGGCCCAATGTTGTGTCATTTTGGTGCCATGTCCTTGAGATATCGTCAAAAATCCTTTTTTTATTCGCTTTTTTTTAAATAGAAATACCTCGGGAACCAGAGTAGCTAGAGACATGAAGTAAATTGCCTGTAATAGAGAATTGATCAAAGTTTTTGAAAATTGGAAAATTGGTGACATACACTGAAAACATTTTTTGCTATAATTAAAAGAAAACTTGAATGTGATGGTTTTGGCAGTTCGCGTTGGACCGCAACCTTAAAACTTTTCCTGGAATTTCCTTCAACCTTAAAGCCAATTATCAAAAAGTTTGAAAAAAATCGAAGATATGCTTCCTAATACAAAATTTTAAAATGTATATATTCTCTAATTAAAACTGCCATTTCATACATTAACAATATAGTTAGCGTATCCACATGACCTTATTCAAAATCGATTAATAACAATTAGTTCTTTTCGGAATTCAAAAGCGTCTTGACTTCTTTTGCTGTTACTTAATAAGAATATTTTTTCAAATTAATTAAATAAATAAGGGTCGAACTTACATCTTCTAAATATTTGCTATATAAAATGACAATTTATTTTTCAAATAACCAACTTATTATTTGAAAGATAGATAGTTTTATCTAGATAATGTAAATTCGGCTTCATTCTTGACATATGCGGTCCGTTTTATGGTAAAGAAAACGATGCTGCGATTATGAAAAAATTCTTGCCAACTTTTGCAACCTACTGACATATTCGTTGTGGATATGGGTTTTCGCGATGTCGTTGGTGAAATAGAAGGAAAAGGCTTTAGAGTTCTGATGCCAGCATTTAAAGGGAAAATAGCTCAACTGGACACTGAAGAAGCAGATGAGTCTCGAAAAATTGCTGGGTATCTTAACAAGTTTGGAAAGAGGTTAAACTCGGATAAAGAATTAGGAAGCAGAATACTTTATCATTTCAAGAATCGTATGATGCCTCTGAATACTTTGTCTGAAGAAGTTGAGCAAGAGCGTTACAACTGAAGAAGAAGTTTATTAAGTCCAATGAATACTTCATCGCTTTTGGAATTTCCAAGACCACGGAAGACGAGGTAAAGGTATTATATTCTTGATCTTACCAACTGTCACTAGCAGTCCCATACCTAACAGAATTCCTGAATTGATGCTTCAATCGTTAAAATGATAATAAAATTCGAGGTTCGCTCGAGGCTTATTAACAGCATGTCCTACTGTGTCTACGTAGATTTAATTCCAAACAATAATAGCATAGATGGCGTACAACGTTATTGCTGTAGTTGTCTCAACGGAAAGAGGACTGACTGTTGTTCTCATGCTGCAAGTGTGATTTATTACTTGGCTCATTCAAGATACTTATCACGCATTATCCAGCATCAATTTTATCAAGAATTTTTGAGTCGGATGAAGTGAATGTTGTCATAAACGATAAAAGTGAAGACGACGAGTAAATAAAATAAGCGAATATATATTTTTGAATTTATCACTAGGAAGCGTATCTTCGATTTTTTTCAAACTTTTTGATAATTGGCTTTAAGGTTGGAAGAAATTCCAGGAAAAGTTTCAAGGTGGCGGTCCAACGCGAACTGCCAAAACCATCAAATTCAAGTTTTCTTTTAATTATAGCAAAAAATGTTTTCAGTGTATGTCACCAATTTTCAAAATTTGATCAATTCTCTATCACAGGTAATTTATTTCATGTCTCTAGCTACTCTGGTTCCCGAGATATGTCTATTTAAAAAAAGCGTATAAAAAAGGATTTTTGACGATATCTCAAGGACATGGCACCAAAATAATCCATCATAGGGACAGATCAGTTTGGTTTGAAGTTGTCTATCCAATTATAAACGAAATTTCAAAATCCCAGGCTTTAGGCCGCACCTTTTCCCTTATCGGGCTGGACCCTTTTCAGTTTTAGCTTTAACTTGCTGGAACTCGAACTCGAACCCTAAAAAACTCTCAGCTTGCAAAAAGCCGAGTGGTGCAGACGGTAGAGCGTCGCCTTAAAACTTGTAGATCGCAAGCTCAAGTCCCCAAAGAAAGAATTTTTTTTTTCAATTTTTTTTTCATATAAGGGTTTGAGTGATCTGCATTGCTTTTAGTCAAAGTTATTTTGTGCTTTTTACAGCGCGTCACAATTCAACAACATTTTATCGGAATAGCAATTGGTATGTCTTCACGACTGACCAGAGAAACATATATAGTTGTAAGGTGATATAAGGGTAATTAAACTCTTTGATGAAGCCAAAAACTCCCATAAATGTATTAGCAATAATCGATATATGACAACTGAAACATAACTTGTCGTACGATGAATAGATAAATATATTCATTTCTCATTGTTAGGTGACAGACTGTTATACATGCACCAATTATTGAGAGAATTTAAGTTAATATTGATCATCGTAAGACAGGCAATGCTTCAGATCGTGCACATACATAAGTACATGAGAGAAAGATAACGCGAATAGTTATAAGCCCAAATGCATCAAAAACTGTCATAAAAGTTCGAAAAAACCGAATATTATCGGTAAAAAAGTAAATAAATAAAATTCCTTTAGTTTAACTAAGCTACTTTTTCGTCGTTCATTGCTTAGTCAAATTCTTTATAGTTTTCAAGAAAAAATTGCAAAACAGTTCAAAATGAGTGGAAAACATGATGAATTTAAGACATTTTTGCAATTTTGAGTTTAAAGAAGTAACTATTTTGACTTGTTACTTAGAAATGCTTTGTAACAACTTCCTTTAAGACGTCAAAGCAAAATTCCAAATAGTTTACGAGATATAGAGTTACAAGTCAAAATCAGTTCAATGGTCAATAAAAACAAAACGGCAGCTAATCAGACCAAACCCAGGCAGTGTTTTTATACTACCATCACACCCTTTCAGAATTATTTGGTCTCGACCGTATCAACTTTTTAGTGTTGCACAGTGTAATCAGCGGAATCGAAATCTGTATATTACATCCGTTTGCTACAAGAGATGTAAACTCTAACAAGTTGGTGTTAACCGACCGCCTTTTCATAAACCCGTGTTGTAATGGAGAAATAAATGAGCATCATAAATACTATAATTTGGAAGTTTAGACAATGCCGAGAACTTAAAAATGTCTCTATAGTTTAATACAACTGATATTCGGCCCTTTTTGTGAATAGGAATAATGTATGATTCCTTCCAGTGGTTAGGGAAATCACCAAGCTCAAGAGAGAGGCTAAAGAGTTTAAGAAGAGGCAAGCACAGAGCCCCCCAGCTAGGAACATTGTCAGGACCGGAATTAAAGAAAGATTCCACCAATCTAAGACTAGATAGCAGACTCTCTGATAAAATATATTGTAGATTTTGGAATTATTCCAAAAATAGCCGGCAAATATGTACAAATGCATAAATAAGTATTTTAGCATTAAGGTATATGAAGACAAGGACGATGGTCACACTGAATACAGACTGATCGAACTGAATACAGACTGACCTATAAGAGAATAGGTGAAAGAAATCTGTATAGACAATGTAAATCAGGGATCGGAAAAACACACATGCTCTGTGTGGTGTTGCGTGTGTGTGTTTAGACATTAGAGCGCGCTCTTTTAGCATTTTAATGTTGTTGCAAAAGGGAGCAGAAAATGCTCTTATACTGTCGGTGTGTCGACGTCTGAAGTGCCCTGCCGCCAAAGGCTGATGTATACAGCTGTAAATGGTTTCCGCTGTGTATTCAACCAGTGTATATATAGAGTGTATATAAAAGCCCAAAAGTCGAGAAAAACAGACTGTTACAATATCGCTATCAATATTTCAAAATTATTAGCCATTTATTTTTGAGGACCTAATTCTAGTCTTTACTTTTTTCTTTCAGTGTAGACAGGCGGAGATGCACAGATGAGCTGCAGGCACACGGACATTGGCATTGGCATAAATTTAATTGAATTGTGCGGTCTGGGAGGAGACACGCAGCTCAGTTGCATCAGCTGCAGTTTGGTTGTACATTAAAGGTGGGAAAATTTATAACAACCTGAACCAATATATGGAAAATATCAAAATTGCTATCAAAGTACGTCCAGTTCGACTATGAAATACCCTGCTCAAAAGAAAGTAACGCTTAGCTGTTTTCATTAAAAAGTTTCTTCCCTTTTAACACAATCTTGCTCAGAAATTTTTAACAGAATTTAACAAATCTCATTTCCCTTTTAATGTTCGCCTGCAAATAAACCCCTTTTTTGAAATTACCAAATTTGTGTAATCCATCGGGATTGTGAGTATATATGTCTGCTTGAGTAAACCATCCGGCATTAACTCGGCATCTACTCACAGCTTATCCTTGGCATTTAATGCTGTTGTTTTGTTTGTTGTGGTTGTTGAATTATTTAAAAACACAAGTGCACCTTCAACCCACCCACAAAACCCACCCGCCAGACGACACCAACAAGTACAAGGATAACGCCAGGCCAGCCAGCTCTGGCGTCCTCTTTGGCAGCGGCAGCTTGATTATGTCTCAAGTCACTCCACCGGGCCCATCCACAAAAAAGAAATTAATTAATTTTTAAGCGTAATTAAATGCAAAGCAGCTCCGCCCAAGCCGACGACATCGCTTTGTTTGCCTCGTCCGTGAAGAAGGCAAGGCTATTAAGCAAGGACGCGAATGCGGCCACAATGAACCGCCAAATAAGTTTTGGCCTAAGATTTATTCTGTGTTTATTTTTTACACCTCCTTCGCCTGGCAATTAAAAATTCCACTTGAAACCCCCAAAAAGGTTTTCCACGCGAACTTCGATTCGTTTTGTGTTTGTTTTGCTGCAAATGATTTGGCAAAGGTAAGCCCCCAGGCGACGCCAATGTCTGCCAATGACTTTGAATTTGGCCAGGCCAATCAACGCCCCAAGGAAGAAGTGAAACCCAGGATTGCCAACTGACAGCAGCAAACAATAAAGCTGCCAAATTCGCATTCAATTTTTATGCCTCGTTTCGTTTTGTTTTTTTGGTCAATTTCACTTTTATGCCGGCCATAGTCATCAGTTAAATGCTTTTTTCGCTTATATAAGTATGTATGTACAACATTTTCGTTGTGGGTTATTTTTAGGCGCGTTTTCACCAAACAATTATGCCGGCTGAGGCGTTGGCGCCCGCTCCAGCTCATGAATATTCACTGCCAAATGGACAGCAAAATCGAACGATTTAGTTTGGAAAATCATTAATATGCAGAAGGCAGACAACATTTACCGAAACAAAAAATACCTAAAATTTTAGTAGGTCAAAGTAAAAAAAAAAGAGAAAAGATATATGAAAAGATATTTGTTTTAAGCTACATCAGGTGAAATTATTTTCGAGTCTGCCATTAAATGGCATTGATTAGAGCCCAGGTCAAAAGAAATTAGCATTTTGAACTCTGGCAGGTTACTACACAGCAAAAAAAAGTGCATAGTATAATTTAATAGAAACATATTAATTTCTATTATGCCAGTTTTCATATTAAATTTAAATATAAATGACTTAAGTTTAAATAAAATCATATTAGCAATATCTAGTTAATATGAAAATTATTAAAGTCGAAGTGTAATCCAGTTAATTTTAAAGTTTGTCATATCGAATTGTATGTTACGTCATATTCATTTATATTATGCACACACTTAAAAGAAAACGTTGTAAGGTTAAATATGTTTCGTATTAAATTTAAATATTTTGTTCAACTTAAAATCAAAGGTTTCCGTAGTAGATTTAAATGTATTATGCAAAAATGTAAATTGAATATTTTTCATATTTAAATATAGATTTTACCATACTTGAAGTATAAGGTAATCATATTAAAATTAAAGTTTAAACACATTTAATCAAAAAATCCAATGGTTAATATGAGACAAATTAAATTTAACTATGAAAAGTTTTTAGTTTTATGTTGAACATAATTAACAATTATCTGTGTTCTTAATTGAGTCTTGCTGCACCGTCACGCGAGCCCTGAATAGTCGTGTAGGCTAAGACGCCAGCATTTGAGTTTAAGAGCCCGAAGTCCTGAGTTCGAGTCCCAGTAAAGGTAAATAAAAAAAAAAAATATTTCAGTCTGAGCCCTCCCGCAAACCCATCCCCCTCCCCTTCCCCCTCCCCTTCCCCTTCCCCCTCCCCCCCTTCCCACTCCCCCTCCCCCCCTTCCCACTCCCCTTTCCCTGCCCCTCCCCTTTCAACCATCCCTTCCCACACCACCTCGCCATAATTGCTATTTTTTTTTTTTTTTATTTTATTTTTTTTTTAATATGAATCATAGTTAAATTTAATAAGTTTTCACTTTAATTTAAATATGCCGTCACATCAAATAGAATAGCAGGACACTTAATATCAATTATGTTCATATTAAATGTGAGATTTAAGTGGCACACACTTTATATTTAATAAAACACATTGTGGTGCACTTTTATTGGTAAAAATATTTAAATCAAATATGAAATATTTGGATTTACGTGGTTTTTTTTTCTCTGTGTACAGTCTGTAAAGTTATGTTATATTGTGCCACAATCGGAGGTGCCACTGAATTCTCTTCCAGTTCCAAAACTAATTTTGCGTGTCCCAGAATTCTCAGAAGTCTCAAATCTCGTGTTTTCTATGGAGATTTAGCCAAATTATTTTAATAAGCCAAAATTATTTTGGAATTTTAAACAATTGCCAAACGAAAGCAGCCGAATCAAACTTGCCTTTCAACCTCGGTTGGCACCATCTATCTATGGTGGCGCCATCTGTGGGCCAACCAACGGGCTAACAGCTGCTTCATGACTGGAGCAAAACAGTTCTAAATTTTTTGATCTTACAAAAAAAAAAAGAATAAATTAAATTTGAGCTTGCTTAAAACCCAAGAACGGCTATTCCAACTATTTCAGACAGTTTGAAGAGATGGGCCATTATTTTAGACCCAAGCCAGGTATTTTAATATTAAATATAAAAAATTTTTAATTTTACTTCTTCAAGAGGTGATTGTTTATATTTAATTAATACTACCAAACAGCATGATGTCGAACGTTACCGTCCAATGTACTTTAAGTGGAATAAAACTCATTTTAAAATATTCTTTTCTTCTGTTTTCAATTTTATGAAACACTTTGAAGAAAAAAGCGCTATTTTTTAAAAACGGTGGAAAATTTAAAATTCGAGAAACCTTTCCTGCGTTACCTGGGGAATACTATTATCGATCTATTATCTTGTTTATATTTAAACATGTGACCCTCGCATTCAACAAGAGAAGTCGGTACAAATTTTACTGCATGAATTCACTTGAGAAGAACAGTCCCTCTCCCACAACTACAAGCGGGAATATTTATGACAAGAAACGATAAATAACTACATATTGTATAAGTTTAGTAAGCAAGAGCACACCACACTATTTTAAATAGGCAAGTAAGATAATCAAGAAAGAGATAACAACTGAGTATATAAGAAACAAATGTTTCACATGTATTGAATATTTATAATTACAATTGCCACATATATTAGGTATACAAGTTTTGTCTTTATTAACCAGCTACCGAATATTAATAAAGATCATTAGATATTAGGGATTCAGCAATTGTGCAAATTCTTCAGCTGAGTCACTGAGCGGCTCTTTGACTGCCGTCTCAGTACTGAATTTTTCAATGCTGAATCAGACCTGAGAAGTAGGAATTGCTCCAACCCATGACTGATTTTAGTACTAGCCATAGTTTTTCAGTACTGAAATCATGCCTGAAAGTTGAAAAGGCCATGACGTAGTGAGCCATGTCTATGTTAAATTCATGCCTGAAATGCATGTAAAGGCAGGCAGTACCGTATAATAGCTCTTTCAGGGGCTTTCTTAGCCTTAAAGTCTATAACTTGTCCGTTCACCACAGATTCTAATGAACCAGTCACTTGCGGAATATTGAATTATCTTAAAGTAGACGCTAATATGTACAAATATCACGATTAAGTTATGTGCAAACATAAAGTGACCTTAAGTTGGCTAAAACGTGCTAGTTGGAATATCAGAACGAAACAGCGCTGGCATGTGGAAACAGTTGCTGTCTAGAAGTAGTCAGGCAAAGACCGCTGAATAGCAAACTAGGAAGTTCAAATGGTGTGTTGGGTTCCTGTATAAAGTTATGTGCAAAGCAGACGCTTTATTAAAAGTAGAGAAGACAAGCCCGACAAACATTGTAAAGAGTAAACCGTGTATATACAGAAAGCCGTGTAAATAGTGTGTAAATAAAAGCCCGAAATACCGAAGTTTTTTTGTAATAAAGTCGAAAACTTTATAGAATCAAAACTCATTTTTAATAATACACCCTTAAACTACATAGTCTATGTACCTAAAACCGAATAATAATTTCAATTGCTTGGCAACCCTGAAATTTGTTATCGATTATTAAAGTCAACTGTTTAGTAAAATTATTTTTGCTATCAAACTGGCGTCAGCTACTGTGGAGTACGGTCTCTGCGGCGTAAATACTAATCTTCTGCGTGTTTCTGCAAAATAAAGTAGAAAATGTGTATTTAAAGATTATAATTATTCTGTTTTCGGATTTTGGCGGCTTGACGTAACGTAAGGTAACGTCAAGTCAGATACTTATGCTAATAAAAACGAGAGCGTATGTTAAAGTCGGCTCTAACCGACTTCGATATACCCGTTACTCATGAGAAAACATGCTCAACAGTGTTCCTGCGTTCCCTAGGGTGACCATCCAAAAAGTATGCAAAATTTTTTAGGGTGGGAGGGGGGTGGTTCACTTTTTTGCTTATAACTTGAGAACCGTTCATCCGATCTTTATCATTTCTTCGGCCAATTGATTCATCTTGCTAATTACTTACTACCTGTAGAAGGTACGAAACGTCTATCTTCAAAACTGTAGGAGATATAACGTTTTTTCCAAATTTCGGGGGCGGGAGGGGGCGTGGCCTAAATTTGAAATAAACTTGATCTGCTGCACGCATGGGAAGCATTTGTCCCATACATGTCAAACCTCTATCTCTTACCATCTCTGAGATCTAGGTGTTCATACAGACGGACGGACGGACGGACGGACGGACGGACGGACAGACGGACAGACGGACATGTCTATATCGACTCGGCTGTTGATGCTGATCAAGAATATATATACTTTATATGGTCGGAAATGATTCCTTCTGCCTGTTACATACATTTGCACGACTTTAGTATACCCTTTTTACTCTACGAGTAACGGGTATAAAAATCCAGCAAATATTTTTGAGTATGATTACCCGGAAAATAAACTTGTATTATTTTAAATTCAGCTAGAAAAAAGTTCTTCACAAAAAGCGTTGCCCAATTGGCAGAGTTTTGCATTAAAACAAGTCAAAAACCACTTTCGTTTTTTGTAACGTCACGCCAGCACATATTTGTGCTTCAATCTTTAACTCCTTATGATCGATTAATGTCGTTGTTTTGGCTGATTATAGTACTACTTTTTATATTTTATCTATCTTAATAGTGTTTTGGCGACCTTTCTAATTGTAGATGAATATTCTCCGGCTCCAGGTCAAGTAGATAGAAAAAATAGTTCAATGTTTCTTTTTTCTTCGATAACTTTCGGTTACTCTTCGGCAACCGTCTTCAGGGCAAAAGTACACCAATATTAAACAAAATTTACAAAAACAGTCTTAAACTGGTTTTCAGTCTCGAGTAAGTGTCTGTATAAGTGAGCGCAGTTCTCAGTGTCCGTTTCTTAGTTGAGTTTCCAGTCTGTTGGTGTGTTGACTTTATGTACAAAACGTCATCAGAAAAACAAATGCATCAGTATTTGTCCACGAACTTTTTGAACCAGCTTGTATCCATTTCTTTAAATTTTTACTTACAAATAACTGCCAAATACAAGAGCACAAGATGTTATATTACAGCGATTAGTCTCACCTGTAAATAAAAGAACATTTTCATAAATTAAAAAATTAATTAATCGTTTTTTAAAAAAATTTCTATAATGAATGTTTAATATTTATCACTTCTAAAGCTTTTTTCAATTATTGTTCTTTGGAAATTATCATCCACATCATCATCATTCTCTTTACTACGCGCACATTTAGTATCTTTTTTCAATTGTTTATAAATTGTTAAATTGTTGTTGCACATCAAAGCGGATACAAAGCAGAGCTATTTCTTTCGTTGTTTTCTGAGTGAAACAAAAGCTAAGTAAGCAGTTTACAGCATTTTGTGCAAAATGCATTTCGAAAACAATTTTTAATAACTCAGTGTGGCGCTGTAATAAACAACAACAACAACAACAACAAACAGACAGGCAACCACAGGCAGCAACAACAATAACAATTGAGTCAATTCTCGCATTTGAAGGTCGCTGGCTGTTACTTTGAGTGTGCACTGGATGAGCGCAAGGATACATATTGAATTTGCCCTTATTCTTTCTCCCTCTCCCTGTCTCTGTCTCCCTCTCTCTGTCTATTGCCTGCAGCATAAGAACAAATTGTTTATTGCACTTGTGTATTTTTGGTTTTGTTTCCATCAGTTTATTTTCGGTCTTTGAATTATTTAGAGAGGCACAGAATGTTGTTGAATTTATAATATTTGGAATACAATAACGTATTATTAAGTGTACTCGGTACATACATACCATATTATTTATGCATATGTAAGAGCAACAAATTACGTCCAAAAATGTATACAAACAATGTAAGTTTTACTGAATTAAGTCTCAAACACGCTGCGTATACGTAATGTGAAATTAATTACTTACTTGCCGTCTCGTCGGTTTGGCAGTGCAATTTTGTGGTTAAAAGCTTAAATCGTATCAATTTAGAAAAGGGAATCAAGTTGGGCAGAAGGAAAGAAATGGATTTAAATTTTTATTGAATGGAAAAATGTTTTATGCTACTTTTAATTTCTAATAATAAATCAAAACTGAAGCATTCGTGTGCATATTTTATTTAGAAACTTATCATTTATACAGTTTGTACACTGAAAGGAAAAACTTAACACCGTAAGTGTTGTATATACGTTTGTACGTTGAGGTACAATGCGCAGTATTGTAAAACAGCAGTCCATCTCCTGCCCAACCTTCTAAGAGGCTCACTCGCTTAAATGCGACACGAAAAACTGAAGAAAAACATAAAGTAATGTTAATCACGGGCTAAATAAGTTAAAATAGTACATCTAAAAAGAGGTAATCATCAAAATGACACTTTTTAGTACTCAATTTGATCCGGGAATAAAACCGAATTGAATATCGGTTCTGGTTCTGATCCTGGTACATACCGAAATTTATGTATCCTTATTAAGGATTCCTTTAATCCAAACTAAGTGTGTAAACAAGTTTTACACATGTATGCGTGGGCTTAAACAATTCATCAATGTACCTGGAACCAGCAGTTTTCTTTTCCTGTGCTTAATTCTGCTGCTCGACTTGACTGTAAAGCTTTTTTATAAATTCGGCGTGAGGTCGGACTATGTGTGTATGTCTACATATATATAAAAATCTTGTGTCACATTTTTGTTAGTTGTTAAATAACTCCTCCGAAACGAAATTTATTTTTATTGTATATAAAGGGTGATTTTTGAGCTATTATCTTTTTGGCAACACTGGCTTAAACAGCTCACGCACGTTTCGTGTTTTGTTTCACTGTCAAACATCTTCAGTTTTGGTCCATAATTTAACCATGAATCGTCTTACAAACGAACAACGCTTGCAAATAATTGAATTTTATCATCGCGCACTTCTTCCATTTTATGGTCAGTTTAATCGACCCACTGAAGCGGCTATTCGAACTATTGTGACTAAATTCCGCACCAAATTTATATTGTTGTAAGTAGCAGCTGTATCGGCCAGTGTTAATGGTGACCATCAATTATCGATTCATCGCCGTTCGCAGCAACTGGGCCTCTGTTACTCAACAATGTGAAAAATTTTTCGGAAAGATTTAGGTGTGAAGCCTTTCAAAATACAGCTGGTGCAAGAATTAAAGCCGAACAACCTAATGCAACGTAGAATTTTTGATGAATGGGCACTTGGAAAGTTGGGCGAAGATCCACTTTTTTTACCGAATAATTGTGTTCAGTGACGAAGCTCATTTTTGCCTCAATGGGTTCATAAATAAGAAAAATTGTCGATTTTGGAGTGAATATCAGCCAGAAGCATTGCAAGAGCTACCAGTGCATCCAGAAAAAGTCACAGTTTGGTGCAGTTTATGGACTGGTGGCATCATTGGACTGTACTTCTTTAAAGATGTTATGAATCGTAACGTAACTGTGAATGGTGAGCGCTACCGTGAGATGATATTCAACTTTTTTTGCCCAAAATGCAAAAGCCTGACTTGCATGACATGTGGTTTCAACAGGACGGTGCCACATTCCATACAGCACGCGCAACAATGGACTTATTGAGAGTCGAGTTTGGTGAACATTTTATTTCACGTTCGGGACCGGTCAATTGGCCGCCTAGATCGTGCGATTTAACGCACTTAGACTATTTTTTGTGGGGCTATGTTAAAACTCATGTCTATACAGACTAGCCAGCTTTAATTGACGCATTGGAAGATAACATTGAAGCATTTATTCGTGAGATACCGGCCGAAATGTTGGAAAGAGTGTGCCAAAATTGGACTAAGCGGATGGACCATTTGAGCCGCAGTCACGGTCAACATTTTCATGAAATTATCTTCAAATATCGATTCAAATAAAGATTTCATGCATTTTTCTGAATTTTATGTTTTTTTTTTTTTAAACTTTCCTATAACTCTTAAAAAATCACCATATGACCAGTGCACTTCAGTTTTTTAACTATATTTTGTAACGCTAGGTGATTTGGGTGTCCCTCTGCAGAATATTCTTCTCGTAGGGGTGGCTATTTGTGCCGTCAAACATGCAAATGCGACAAAATGGAGGCCATTAAAATATGAAAAATCTATTTTTGGCCCTTTTTTTGTAGTTTAGTGTAAAAAAAAATAGAAAAATTTTTTTTAAAATTATGATTGAGGTTCAGACCAGAATGGTGACGATTCTGCGTCGATTTCAGTTTTGATCATCAAAATCGGTTCAGTGTAACTGGAGATATCATGGCCGCCAGCTCGAAAAACGTGGTTTCGAGATAAATGCGTTTAAAGTTTGAAGTAATATAAAAATTATTTGTATTTGTGAAGACATTGCTCCACTAAAAAGGCTATATCTTCTGAAGTATTTCGAATTTCAAAAAATCCTTTTAAGGCGATATTCTCAAATATCCGAGCTATAAAAAAATGCAACAAAAAAAATCGAAATAAAATTTTTTCACATGAGGAATACCCCCTTAAAAGGGGCGTGAGCTTTGCGAAGGCAACAACAACTGGATTAGAGACAAGCGCGCCGGACAAATGTTAACACACGTAGAAGAATTGACCGACAACCCCAGCAACTACATCAAGCATTTACATTTGCTTCGTTCCTTAGTCTCGTCTTCGAGTATGAACCTGATACCGAATATTCCGCTCATCCAAAGGTTTTGAATGGTTTTATGGACAAAGAATGTCCCAAATGACAGGCGCTCAAATTCAAAAATGACTACTGGAAATTAAGACACAATCGGGTTTCTGAAATCTATTCGTAGATTTCGTTTTTGCTATTAAATGACAGAAATAATGCAGAATACAGCGGTAAATGGTCAGCTCATTGCTGCCAATATAAATTTTTACAAATCTACTTTATGGGCGGTGAGGACATCAATTGTGTGGATGCACGTTGCGGCTACAATAACCTCAATTCGCCTTAAGCAGGCGAATTGGCAGGTTTTCCTTTTAAATGACACAAAATAAACAAAAAACGAAAGTAGATTTCGACACACCCACCGAAACATAATTCGCGGCTTTGTAAAAATTTTTTGTTGTTTGTTATAAACAATTTCAAAAATCGACCTAAACGAAAAAATGTAAAAAAGGGTTGTTTAAAAACGTGATATCTCGTACAGGTTTAATAAGATCTCAACAGTATTAAATTGGCAACATTTTTGCTCATACGCGTAATGTGCTATTAATCTAGCCAAACGCTGATAGTGTTTTACTCAATTCGGGTAGCTCTATCGATTCCGCATAGTGCAGTTTGGTAGTTTTTTTTACTGTTGCACTGTGTTATTTAATAGTAGGGGAGAGTCTCCGGTTGTGGACACCCCAGTCTATTTTTTGACAGGTAACAGGTAGTTTGACAGTGCACATAATCTGAGCCAATACCGAAGTGTAGACACGCAATTGGTTTCTTGCACTTTGATCCGGTATTTGGAGAAAGTCAGAGCAAATTTTGCAGATGTTTTGTCCGTTGTTGATTCGGTTTTGTTGGAATTCGTTCGTGATTGCAACCAACTAGCTCCATGTGTTTTTTTACCTCTCTCACAAGAAGCGTAAAATATTTTTCTGGTATTGTTCCGTTTGACCCTGATGCTTTCTCCGAAGCTGACTTCATTGAGGCTGTCGAACGAAATGCAGTAGAAGTCGCCACAGAAGCTGATCTTGATGAAGAAAATCAGCGTCGTATCATCGTTTCCTCCGATTTCAATATTGGAGAGAAGAAGAGATGTTAACCTCCCTCGAACCATCCACTTCACGAGCGTCTTCGGCTAGCCGCTTATCACTGTTGGATGAAATTGGGCCGGTGCAAGAAACTTCTTCGAAAAAGCCATCGAATCGCGGTCGCAAGCCAATGCAAACCACTGTGCTAACTTCTCTGGAAAGCGTCGAGGTTTGAATCAGCTGAGCGCGCAGTCAAGCGTGATTCTGTGTCGCACTAAAAGAAGACCCCCCAAAAACGTAGCCGGCCAGGAAAACGACAGGCAACACCACCAGCCAAGCCGTTGGCCAAACGCGGTGTCAAGAAGAAGGCGTCTTCGTCATAGAAAGAAGACGAAGATGTCGACTTCTGTTTGATTTGTGTGGTGCTTTTGCCAAAAAAACTGACCGCTGCAAATTCGATCCAATGCATTTCGGAATCATTTTTTTCTTCTTAAATAAATAAACGTTCTTTTTTCATCAATTCATGGCCATTTTACTTCATATTTTTCCATTTGTAGCGATTTAACAAGGGTGTCCACAACCGGGTACAAAAAAAATTTTGGCCAAAAATCATCACTTCATATACATGGCTGCAAATTTTTTCTTGTTTGTCTAAAACAATAGGTTACTTCAGAGGAAAGTTAGCTAAAGTCTCTAGCTTCACAATGATGTTCATATCACCGCATAATGTTGACTTGGAAAAAGTTATTAGTGAAAAACGCAACTATGTCCACAACCGGAGACTCTCCCTACTATCTATATCTATCTTCTACATATTAAGTAATTGTTGCTAAATTTTATAAATAATTTGTATCAGTGTTAACCACCTTGTTGTAGCTTCTAAATACAACTTTAATTACGTTTTACGTGATTTATAATTTAAAAGATATTAAATTATAAAATTATAAACAAATATGAAGATGCCTAAAATATACCTACATAATTTCGTTTATGTTTCTCTCTCACGCTTAACACTTTTGGCGCTGTTAGCTGCACTGAATTTAGAGATGACACTCTCTTATGCCCAGATCATTGACAAAATGCGACTGCTACGGAAATTTAAAAACAAAAGAAATGCCTTAGATCCGAAACTGTCTATTCATTTCTAAAAATATCGGTTCTCAAATACCGGTATTAAAAAAAATTTTAGTTGGTTCTTTTCGGTATACGGTTTCGGATTGATTTCCTAAGTTGAATGAAATGAGAACTTGACATTTTAATTGTCAAGCCTTTGGTATCATTTTGTTACTAGATTTGATGAATTTCATATTTTTTCTTACCTTTGTTTTCTTTGAAAGTACTATAATCTTTATAGGTATTTGGATTGTATAGAGAAAAGTCTAATGAACCAGTTCCGAAATTATTTATGTAATTGAAAAGAAATTAGGACCTTGTACTAATGAAAACGTTCCTTTTTGTTTAAAGCGAAAACAGCATTAGCGTGCCTTGATTTCTGATGTCTTATATCCGACTTAAATTTTCTTCAAGTGTATAGACCCAAAATGAATGACTTTGCTTAAAAGCATTTCTTATATTTCCCGCTCTTATAGTTTTCTTTTTCCATTTTGTGAAAAGTTTAGCAAAAGCGTAAATAAACGCCGTATAAAACACATGGCCGTTGGCCTTTTAACACACACACACACACGCAACCACACACCCACACACTCAGACACTTCTTTACCCCGAAATTTACACAGGAAGCACTTTGTATACTATGTACACCTGGGGGTCAAGAGGGGGCAGCAGTCGCTAAAATTAAAAGCAAAAAAAAAAAAAACAAAAAATTACTGGGCAATAAAAATCAAGCATTTCGCTTGTATCTCATTCACTTTGATATGGACTTTAATATCATTGAAATTATAATGATGTGTGTTTTAATGTGCAACCATAAAATGAACAGAAGACCTCATTTTTCTTCCAGGCACAGACAGTTCGCTTGGTCACCTAATTCCGCCCACCGTCCCACCCGTACCGCCACTCAAGGGCAGGCAATGTATTCAGTTTCGGACAGGCAAAAGTTACTGGACGTTTCTGACCCTTATTTTAGACACCCGGGGCCAGCGACTTGTTCAATCCTCTGGCCAATTTGATTATTTATGCTACGTTTACGTGTTGATTTCATATATATGCAAATAAGGTGAAATAAGTAAATGTGTATGTGCGTATCAAGATGGGGCCGAGAGTAACTATCGATCGAAGTGGTTTTGGGTTTAATGAAATTCAAAGCTTGCTTATGGTTGCGGTAGACAAAGGGAACTAGAATTTAAGACTTCATTTTGTTAATTTTATTTCAAGTAAAAGTTGATTCTCTTTTTAAAGAGTCAACCACCACACACAACCATAATCCGAACAGGTTTTCTGCAAATCGAACCAAAATATGCAAAACTATGCAAGTATTTGAAGTGTAAAAAGCAACAAAGTCTGCTGATGAGTGAATTGGTAAAAATTTCGAAACTGTCTGTGCAGACAAACCAGAAATAATATGAAGATATTAAAAACGGAAAAAAACAGGAAACACAGAAATAATTTTGTCGGTAAATTCAACCAATTCTGTGGTGAAAATGCTCCAATCCATAATCGTGGGTTGAACTTCCTGTCAGGTACACATAACGTAATGATTATGGTAGGTTGCAACCAGAAATGAGGGTTGAAAAGGCTCCAACCAATAGAATAGTTAAGTTGACCATTGCTTACAGTTAACTTATAAGTGCAATAAAGTGTCAGTAACAAATACCATAAACGATACAAAATACCACCACAGCGCAAATATTTAGAAATTAATTTTCTTTAATTTTTTTGAAACAGCTTTAATTTCGTTACGAAATTCACGTCATGTGACGCTCTTTTGTAGATTCTCCCGGCACAAACACTTGACTGTGACTTAAAAATGACATAACAGTGACTTGGCAGTGTCTTGACAGTGACTTAACAGTGATTGAACGAAGAGTGAACAATTATTAAACAGTGACGAAATATTGACTTGAAAGTGACTTAGCAGTGACATAACAGAGACTAAACATTGACGTGACAGTGCCTTAACAGTGGCTTTAAAGTAACTTAACAGTGACTAAACAATGGCTTGACAGTGACTAAGTTACTCATTTTCTAGTTTGAGCACACAGGAAGACAAACAAAAAGAAAAAAATAGAGGCCAGCTAACTTCGGCTCGATCAAAGTTTTTATACCCTTGGAGCTTGATATATGCCTGACAGTTTGTATGGCAGCTATACTATATAGTTGTCCGATTTCGACAAATCTTGTTGAAATTAAGTGAAATCATTAAAAACTTATAAATGCGTGCGCTGAGAGTGATAGCTCTGAAAACAAAAAAGTTTTTCTCACTAAAAGTTCTTTTTCAACCGATCGTTCCTATGACAGCTATATGCTATAGTCATCCGATCCGGCCGGTTTCGACAAATGTGCAGCGTATTTATACCAAAAGACTTCGTGCAAAGTTTGGTTAAGATAGCTTTAAAACTGACGGAGGAGATAGCATAGAAACAGACGGACAGACTCGTCATGCTGATCAAGAATATATATATCTTATGTGGTCGGAGATGCTTCCTTCTATGCGTTACAAACATCTGGACAATTTTAATATACCCTCTCCAAGGGTTTAAAAAGGCAAGTAAGAAAGTCGCTCAAGCCCGATTGTATTTGGTTATAGCTTTACCAATTGATGGAGCAACTACTTGATTTTCAAAACTGACCAATAGATGGTGCCACAACTCTAAATATTGTTGCTACGCTACAAGACACAGATTAGGTTTAAGTTTGGATTATTGAAGACGGCGAATGGCCGCTAAGAATGTGTGTTACAGAAAAGCGGAGAGATAAGTGCATGGATATAATTATGACAGGTAAGGCATTCTCTCAATGTGCTCTCTTTTCGAGACTCCACAGTTGTAGTGTGTTGCTGTCACTTGATTGAAAAGGTTGTAAGCGCACGAATTTAAGTTTGTTTTGCCGACGGAATTTCTCTTTTAGGTTGAGATGGCTAGGGGCAGTAAGACTGTTCCTACACTTTGGCCAAGATAGGCCCATTGCGATACCATATTATTCTCTATTTAAGCCAGGGTGGGTTCCTCCCGACTTTTAGTAGAGATGGAATCTCATTAGCGGATACCTCCGAGAGGTTGAGTAGAAATGGGTGACCAAGAGTTTTGAGTCTCTTTCTACTAAAAGCTGGGCAATGGCAAAGAAGATGTAGGAATGTCTCCTCCTCTTCTTCACATTGGCAGCTTCTGCAGAAGTCGTTGTGAGCTACGCCCAAGCGTCCTGCATGTCTGCCGATGAGGCAGTGACCCGTTAGGGCCCCTACCAGAATTGATATGTTTTCTCTACTTTGGCGCAGAAGACTGTTAGTTCGTTCTAGGTTAAACCTTGGCCACGTGAGTCTAGCTACGGCGCAAACCGGAACGTTGTTCCATCGTTCTGTAGCCAGGCGCCACGTTTCATTCCTTGTAAGTAGTTTAAATGAGGCTAAGGGCATCCCTATCAAGCTCTTATCTGGGAGGACCTAAGTGGTAGTTTCCTGTCTTGCCTGTTAGTCGGCCGACTCGTTTCCCTCAATGTTGCGGTGGCCAGGCACCCAGATGAGGTGGATACGGAGATGCTGAGCGATCGCATTTAAGGATCTACGGCATTCCGTGAGTGTTTTGGCGTTATTGGTGTGCGAGTCAAGAGCCCTTAGAGCTGATTGACTATCTGAGTAAATGTATATGTTCCCTTCATCGATCATGAGTGTGCCAAATATCTTAGGCGGCCTCCTGGATGGCAACCAATTTTGCTTGGTACACACTGCAATGATCAGGGAGTCGGAAAGAGATTTCCATACTTAGGTCAGTGGAGAAAACTCCCCCTCCAATTTTGTTATCGAGCTTTGATCCATCTGTGTAAATATTGATGGAATTGGCTCTGCTATGCGGCAAGTTATCCCTAGGGATATTGTCGTCATAAAGTTTGTGGAATGACGTTGTGGGTATACAGTAGTCTGTAATAGCGGGAACCGCGCTATGGTGGTTTAGTATTGTTGAGTGTCCTGATTCACCCGTGTACCAGGCTTCAGACTCTCTTAATCTCAGGGCTGTAATGCACGCTAACTGTTTAGACATCAAGTTCCGTTGGAGTGGTTCGGAGTGCACCGTTTATACATAATTCAGCACTTCTCTGAACCTTGTGTAAAGTGCTCAGGACTGTTGTTTTCTCGATTGCTGGCCACCATACTAGAATTCCATAGAGTAGTATGGGACGTACTATGGCTATGTAAAGCCAATAAACAATTGCTGGGGAAAAACCCCATTTGCGGCCTACCTGCTTACAAGTGAAGAGGGCAATGGATGCCTTCTTCACTCGCTCAGTAATATTGTCATGCCAGAGTAGTTTCCTGTCCAGTACGACGCCCAGGTACTTGGCATTGTCTTTGAATTCTAGACCTATATTGTCTAGTTTGGGAGGGATAAGATCTGGAACTTTGTATCTCCGTCTAAAGAGAACTAGTTCTGTCTTTTTCGGATTTACACCCAGACCGCAACAGGACGCCCATTCAGAAAGTGTCGCCAGCGCGGTCTGCATGAGGTCACATAAGGTTTGTGGAAAACTTCCACATTTGAATATGTCCACCACCACATGTCCCTCCGCCTCCATGAGTAATTTGTAAAGATATTCCAGCCAATACTATTGCCTATGTCGGACAAATAATAAGAAACTTACACAATATAGCCCGGAGTACCGATTGATAGCCGCCACATTTCTTCAAAACTGACAAATAGATGGCGCCACTACTGTAAGCATATCAAAACTGACCTTTGATTGGAATTGACTTTTGGTCTAGACTTGACTAGTTCATACGATCTTTATCATTTTTTTTGCAAATCGAAAACTAATTAGAATTCTCTAATTTCTATAATTGGGGCAAATTTTTTGCCAATGGGTATTTAGAATCTAACTTTTGATCCATAAATAAAATATTAAAAATCCAAATTTTTGTATAATTTAACATTTTTTACACAAATTCCAAAAAAGAATTCACATTTCCGAGCAGATGTTGTCTACTAAATAGTGAACAAGTTCTAGTTGGCCTTTTTGTTTGTTATTGGTTTGCCAGATTCCACACACACACACACACACACACCTGACCCGCTATTGAACTACAATATTTGGGGTGTTCTTTCGAGTTCATGGAAATGTGCGAGTAAATGTAAATTTCCATCTCAGCTGAGGCCATACAATTCAATTAATTTCAACTGCCAAACAATGGAGGTCGTAGCTAATTGCCAGGCAGGGGGCCAAATGTAATCAAGTCGAAGGGGGAAGGAAACATCAACTTGATTTACATTTACTTAGCCAGACAGCAGGCGAGGAGGAGGAGGAGGAGTAGCAAGTGCAACCGACACAGATGCATCAATTATGTGCCCAACAAATTTGTCTACATTTGGGGTACCCATTAAAATTGCAGACAGTGAGGGGTAAGGGTATCGGATTGAGTGGCAATCAAAGTCAGACAGACAAGCAAACATACAAATATTTGCATTGGTCTGGGGTAGAGTGGGTCGCCTAATCGAATTATGCAAGTCAACGGGAAAGCAGTTGCAACTAACCCCTCCCTGATGTCTATTACTAAAAATTAAAACAACAGCCAGGCAGGCCTTTCACTTTTCTGACACCTCACAGACAATTCAGTAAATCGAATCATTTAGGCAAATTTTCTGAATTTAGAATGCAGCAGCTCAACACATTTGTCGGTCTGACATGGCTGACATTGTTTGTCCATTTGGTTTATGCCGAGATTAATTATGAAATTCTCTTTAACGAGGGTAAGTTTATAACAAAAGTTCTGAGGTTATTGAGATATATAAATGGTTGCCTTAGAACATCCCGAAAAATGCTGTGTCAATATACCCCGGGGCCAGCCGGTGTGGATTGAAAGCGGTAAAACGCAACGTCATCCCACTAAATGTGCCGACATAACTTGCGGTCGTAATGGCTGGGCCTTGGTCTATAGGTAGGTTCAATTGTAATCATTTTATCAACTATAATTTCTATTATTTTATTTAGTTGTGATGTCAAGTCCCCACCCGAAGGCTGCGAATTTACCGATTATAAGAATTTTGAAGCCAGCTTTCCGAAATGTTGTGAACGGAAGTTGGAGTGCAATGAAGTCGTCTCCCAAATGAAGTAGATAAAATATTTTATTTAAATTGAAAGTTAAATATATATTTATTGACTTATCTTAGTCCCAATAAACATCCCCAGTCTTTTATACAGCAAAAAGGCTTGCTTCCTTAGCCTTAGTATAAACTAATTCGTCTATCCGCTCTAGAAAAAAGACGGATCGGATCGGTTTTTATGGTCCCTTGAACCTGAACCTTCCTTTCATATTTAACACCTCTTGAACCTAAAAGCGATCCAGACACAAGCTTGGAATTTCAGTTCGAAGACAAAAAAAATCTTTGTTCACAAAAGGCATAGCAGAATAAGCATACAAAAACTGCCCCCACTCCGATCAGCACAATAAGAAACTCACTCTCCTAAATGTTTGGTCTTCTAATCGCTATTGGAGTAGAGTTATGAGGGAGGAATATGTCGCAATTTCTTTTTGCAGGTTCATTTTCATGTTAATGCAAGAACGTCATATCTCTGTTGTCCTACAGTTGATATTGAACAAACATACTTCGGCTTTTAGTTAAAACATCATATTTTCACTTTTTATTATTAAGCATTCTAAATTTATAATATTTTTTCTGATTAACTGAAAACTAAAGGAACAATTATTTCTAGGTTAAATCCATTGAGAACTTCAAACGTGTTTTTCTCAAAATGGATTATTTTGAGTTATGCCAGTATTGAAGTAAGTGAGCGATATGTAGAGCAACAGTCAACTGGCAATGTCTCTGACAGGCGTTCACACATGTGTGGATGCAAATGGGTGCCATTTATGACAACACAACTTACAAGAATGATTGAATTTTCCGAACTCTTCATATAAATCTGTAGGACCGACTGACCTATTATCAACCCACAGCCAAAACTGCTTATCCTAAAGATCCAAGACTTGGCATACATCATCATATTGTCATGCAGGCGCGCACTAGGAAAAACAAATTTTGAAAATTTGTCAGCGAAGTAAGTGAATCGGAAAAAAAAATTTAGTATGGGGCACATAAATGAGCTATGGCGTTTCGGCAATATTGTGGACTAAGTTCTTTTGCCTAAAGCGCTAGAGAGAGTCAGCATGAGAGTGAACGACCCACACTCAAACAATCAGATGAGAAATAATTTAACAAATTTAGATAAATTTCTACCAGCTGTGAACTCGAAACTGCCTACAAGATAAAACAACACAAAACAATTTCTAAAAATCTTGGACGCGAACAAGACGGTGGGTTTAGCAAGCTATCTATAAAAAAATATAAGATACAAATTTAAGAATCCAGAAATTTGATTACGACGAGAAATCTGTGCAAGAGATTGACTGTGTGTGTGTGTCACTCGATACTCAGTACTCGATTTTCAGTAATCGATAGTAGATACTCAACACTGAGCACTCAGAACTCATGGCTCGATTCTCAGTGCTCGGGACTCTGTACTTAGTACTCGATTCTTAGCACTCAGTGGTCAATACCCGATACTCTGAACTCGTTACTCAGTATTCAATACTCGATACTCAGTGAGCTGATACTCGGTACTCAGTACTTTATGCTTAACACTCCATTCTCAGTACTCAATGCTTAACACTCGATACTCAATACTCAACCCACGATACCAGAGCTGATTTTTTGTGCGTAAGCAGGGTATATATTAGTTCATGTAAATAGACTGCCTGATTATTTTGACGACTATAGTTTCTATCCTATTGTTTGTAGGTGAATTAAGCTATGTTCACGCAGCCAAAAAATTTGCCCAAATTATAAAGAAAATTTGTCTAAGTCTGCATGATTGAACATATTGCAGGACTTACAACTATAACTATGGTTTCATACGCAAATATATTGATCAAATTCTACCGAAAAGTTTGCTAATTTGGCCCATTTATCAACGATTTTTATCAAATTTTGGGTAAACATAGCTCTAATAAAACCCAATTTTTAGTAGAAAATTATCAAGAGAACTTGTCACTTTTAAAACGAACGACAGGCTAAAAGCGATTAAGTAATAATTAGGGCTTAAAGACTGTTTTGAACAGAACCGGTTTGAACTTTGATTTCCGACAGATTTTTCACAGCGATTCGAACCATAAACCTTAAGCCAAGCGCGACAAATTATTTTAGCTTGAGCCTGTTCCGATCCCAAGATTATGTTTCGGTTCAACAAAAACTATAACTTTAAGCAGGGGTGCCCAGAATGAGCTTAATGCTGCGTGAAGCAACAACAACCACAAACAATAGAAAGAGAAACACGATTTTTGTACACGAAAAGTGTTCGCCCACGCTCTTTAAGCATAAGCAACATTGTTGTAGCGTTCGAGTTTGCCAGAGACATATGAGAAAAGGGGAGAGAGATGAAGAGAAGAGAGAACATATAAATCTGTTGCTGCAGGACGGCACGCGCCGAAAACAAAACCTTCGCTCGGAATGAAAAAGAGGAGAGAACGCTTATGAACTTGTAGTTGCCTTACGCAGCCCATAAGACATGGCCTGGCAAAATACATATGCTTATTTTAGAGTTGCGAGTGTGAGTTCATTTAGCTCTTCAGCAGTTTTAGCTCGTATACTGTCGGGTTGTGGATGTCGGTGCTGCAGAGCGCTATACGCGTATACACAGAATACATGAATGCGTGACTTGCGGAATGGGCTTGGACACCCCTGTTTTAAAATATCTTAAGTACTGGAAAACGATGCCAAGCAAGTAAATGTTACTAAAATGCTGTTTTCTTTTTAATTCTGGATGTAAATGTAGAATTAGTGTTTAAGTCTGCACTTAAGTGTTTAGATCCTCCATTCGCAAAAGTTAAACGGCACATGGATAATATTTTTCAAGTTTAAGTATGACTGTAATCTCACTTTGAAAAAATAACGAACTAGAACATCAGCTTCGCTAAAGTTTTTCAAAATGTTAAAGATTTATCATTTTTTATCATTTTTTTTTACCTTACTCTATCATCGTGTCTTAAGCCCAATTCTCTTTTGTGAACTAACCAGAAGGAACGTGAAGTGAAGAACAAAATTAAACGTCTGCTCTAATGATCAATTTTTAATATGAGATTGTTACTTTTCTTCTCTTTATTAATAAAGTTTATTTCTCTTTACTTCACAACTTCGTATTTGGTCTATATACAATTTTTCTCAAAGATTATGAAATTCGGAACATTAAATTATATATTTAACAAATTAGCTGATTTTCTTTTTTAATTTGGAACAAAGTGAGCCGAAACAAGGTTTGAACCAAACATCTTTGTCTTTGTCTTTGCCTCGAACCTTAAAAAATCAAACAAATGGTATATGAAAGGCTTTTTAAAACTTGTCAATTAGCTTAACGCACACTTTTCTGTACTCAATTAAATATGTACTTTCACTTCATCTCCATTATAGTTCTTTCAAATCTAATTCTCACAATCCAGTCCGCCGAATGGATGAGTATCCATCGCAATACCAGTAAGTAGTTGAAATTCTTAATTCTTCCAGATATATCTATAGATTTTCCTGATGCAGAATTTCCGGGCAAATGTAGCATCAACTCCACGCTAATACTCAACCAAGGAGTAAGCATTAAGGATCCTTATCACAAGTGTCGTCAAATTGTTTGTGGTCACAATGGTCTGGTGATTTTTCACAGGTGAGTTGTGTGGGATTTGTAGTGACTCACCTAAAGATCCTTTCTATAGTTGTGGAGTTAGTTTTGTGGCAAAAAACTGTCACCAGGGAGACTATCTGAACTCCAAGCTACCGTATCCGCAGTGCTGTCAAAGGGCAGTTTACTGTAATAATTCCATTTCGGCAGGCTGAGTTGGAAAAGTCATCGATTTACTTGTAGTTTTCTCTGATGAAATGTTTTTCGCCCACAAAGTTCTGATACTTCAACTCATGGTTTGGGGTTGTCTGTGTGACATGTCTCTGAATTATTATGGCGATAATTGTGAGTATAGAAATGTGGTATTAAAAGCGAATTGAAGTTATGATCCTTGGTAAATCTAGCGTATCCCGGTCGCTGTGTATTGGATGTGGGTACTTCGGTAATACTTCTCAAAATGGGTCAGTCAGTCAAACTGGATAATCTGCCCTGCGTTAATGTTTTTTGCATTGGCGATGGCTACGGCATGCTTTATACGTAAGTGATTGTTAAAATAGTTAGAACTTATTGAGTTTAAGTCTTTGAACTTTAGATGCGAACGTGCAGCCCCACCAGATGATTGTCGATTTACAGAAATTTTAGACTGGGACGCCGCGTATCCAGAATGTTGCAAGCGACGCGTGATTTGTGATTGAAAATTAAATTTTTAGTTGGCTTTATTTTTGGAGTTAATTTATCAAAATTTTCGAAGCGTTGAAATAAAGAAAATAAAGTTAAACTCTAGTTCCAAATTCCTTAGTCAAAATCTACTCTCACATATGGCAAGCAATTTTCCTTAAATTTTTATTACCCATAATTTTCATTACCCTCATGCACAATTTGGTTTATGAACTCTGAAAGCTTTGTCAGCTTTCGGTTTTTATAATTCTATTTCGCACTAACATTTTGTTTATTATTTTTTACGACCTTCGTGAATTTTCTTAACTGCGGGTCAGCTATTTTTATGGCATACTTTGGCCAAATTTATTTACCAATGTCCTTCAATTACTCGATCGAGTCCCCAGGGAAATGAAATGCCAAACAAACTGCAGCCGGAAAGATAAAGGGAAATGTGCAGAAACTAAAACCACGCCAACAACAAACACTAATTGCCAAACTGTCTGTGTGTGAGTGTGTGTGTGTGTGTGTGTAAGTGCAGATTAAGCGACATATTGGGTCAAATGTTTCAACCTTCAAACGTATCTTGTTTGGTGCGCCAATTGTGGGGGGAGGCCTTAGCGTTTGGACTTGGTTACACTCTTTTTAAGAGGATTTTTAAAGTGGAATAATTTTGGAGCATTGAACAACAAATTACTAACAAGTTGATTACGTTTTTTTAGTTAATACTCATAATTTTAGATTATTGTGAACCCAACTTGTCTGTAAAAAATATCAAATGCTTCAAACTAAATTTATTGTATTACATAAACTTAGCGTTAAATTTATTTAAATTTAAATTTAAATTTAGATGTAGAACGGGTAAAAAGGGGTCGGCAATGTGAGGAGAGACGAAGTTCGAGCTTTGGCCCAAAGAATTTTGGTCAAAAGACCGGACCCCAAAACGGCAAAATGGAAAAAACTAAGTCTCAGCATTCCCAAAGCTGGTATTTGGTTTATAATAAATAATTGTGAAAATCAATACATTATATTTTAATTTTAAATAGACAGAGCCTTAAAGATTTGAAAAAAAAATTACTCATACGACACGTTCATTGAATACAATTTTTTAGATAGAAATTGTTTGTTCATTTCAATTGCTGTCAACTTTTGAAATAACACATACTTTATTACTATTATTATTTTTCATTTGAATAATATATGATAATAGGCAACACTGCCTATGAGTTATTACAAAAACTATAGAGGCTAATCGCGCCCGTTAAAACTCTATTTTTTTCACCTTTATTTGTTTTTACGCAAATTATACATTAAAAAGAATCAGATAGATGGTTGAGAGCATGACCTAAAATATATCATACTCATGGGGTCCAAACTAATGGTCACTCTGTTCTTTGCCTGGGCTTGGTGCATCAACATGGGTCAATCATTTTTATGCTTCTGAAATAACTTGAACATTTTTCGTAGTCCAAAAATAACTGGTTCGTAACCCTTTGAGCAAAGAATCAGAGATAACCCGTTGACATCGTCTTTTAAATAAATAGGTCTGCTCTCAACGAGCAACCAAGTTTATTCTCTATCTTTTGCATTGTTCATTTGCTGAACGTTTTGAGGCGAACGAAGTAAATAAAAGTCTTTTGCGTTTGTATGCGTGTGTGTGTGCGATTGAGGCGTCTGTTTGAGGTTCTGAGTCACTAAAACCACTTAAAAACAAATAAAGCAATAAAAAACGACCGTTTACGTCGAGCCTTTTATATTTTTGTCATCTGCTGTCTGTTAATGCGCAAGGGCTCAGTCGGGACGCTTTCTTTAGGTAGTTTTTGAATGAGCCCAACAAGAATAGCTTAACTGGGAACAGTGAACTAGAAACGAAGTGCTCTGCTCAGAAAGAGCGAGCGTGCATGTGCGCAGACAGTTATTAGCGAGCTCTGCTTTTGCTACTGCCTACTCCTGTGCTAGCCTCATCCATTCAGTGTGACCATCGTCTAAATACTTATTGATATATTTACAATTCAAAACTCTACGACTTAATTCGGCCAACACACCAATACGTCCACCGCTTCATGCGTCATGGGAAACCTGATGTTGCCAAAAACTTTGTCCTTGAATCAAGTACAAAATCTTATTTTAAGACCGCTTTGGGATATCTTAGGTACATTTCGAACTAGTATAAAATCATTTTGCTCATACTTTTAGTTTGTTATGGTCTTAAGAACAGTACAATTTACTCTTAAAATAAGTGCAATATGTTTTTCATCGCAGTATAAAAAACTCTAAAGACAATCCCAAAACATTGTTGAAACAAATTAATACTTCATAAAATAAGTACAAAATTTGATGGTCTAAGCCAGAGTCCGGCACGTTCTTATCTACTGAGTAAACAATGCCGCTCTGCGGCAGCGACGTCGACACACCGGCAATACACGAGCTTATACTGCTCTCTTTTGCAACAACAAAGAAGTGCTAAATGAGCGCGCTCTGCTGTGGATAAACACACACACGCAAGGCCAAAATAAGCATGTGTGCTTGGCCGGCCTATAAAACTCTAAGCCATTCCCAATTTGTTCTTGAAACTAGGAAAGACCAAGATGTTTATGCTGTAGGTCAGGAGAGAATTTTAAGAAGAGATTAAACCTAAAAATCTTCGCATTTTCCGTAACACAGTTTTTAAAGCTTGCATAGTAAGTCTATTTTATCCTCAATTTACGGTCGATTTTCTATTCTAGAATTTTTCGCACTTTATTTAAGTACGTTTCAAGAACAAAACATACTTGAAGTTTAATGTACAAAACGGTATAAATTCCAAGGCTGCAAACCGGTCCGAAACCGAACCCCTTGAAACCGGTACGGTTTTGGTTTTTTGAGTCTGTAGAACCGGTCCATGAACAGAACCTTTAATGTTTTTGACTTCTCGAACCTGGACCTGAACCCGAACCGGACCACTTTTTGGAAAAATTAGGTTCGGTTCACAAAATTAAGTTTTCGAACGAAACACGCTGGGAAATATTGAAAATATCTAGAGATTTTAGTATAAGCTTGGGTGACTTTTTATTGCAAAGAAGAGAAGCAATAAACAAATATCAAAACTGTTACAGATTCATTTGAAAACTGTTCAAGACAACATCCTATACATCGAGAAGTGTTTTAGGATTTTGGAAAAAGTTGCCTTGCTGTCATCACTCCGACAGCATGCGACCTCATACTGCTCTCTTTTGCAACAACATGTGCTACATGAGCGCGCTCTCGAGTGGCTAAACACACACACGCGACGCAAAATCAGCTGATGAAATTTATGATTAAAATTACATTATATAGGCTATTATTACCAATGAAATGAAGAAAATCATATCATTTCTTTCATACGATTTGGCATTCCCTACGAAGGAGTTTGGTATTTTTTTAAAAAAGTACTCTCGACTTTTTGGAAGCAGAAATTGTCATCAGAAATAATTTGTTAATCAATGGAAACGGCAAACTTTTAAGAAAATAAAATAATAAGAAATTATGCAAGTGATAAGGAGCTAATAGATATAAAGAATATTATTTTATAAATATTTGTTTCAATAAATCGGAACTATTCTTCTATGTTCAAGCGAACCGAGGTTTGAACCAAAACCTTCGGTTCAAGGGTCTTAGGAAACGGTCTGCGAATCGAACCTAAGACTTTACAACAGGTCTGGACCGAACCTTCTGCAAAATTTTTGAGGTTTGCAGCCTTGATAAATTCTATCCCGAACGATCTAGAACTCTTCCGTTCATTTTTTTTCTTTGTATATAGACCTGCCTCTGGACCTTTTCGGCAGACCTTATGTTGATTGAAATCAATATTTGCGCGCTTTATTTTATTTTTATAATATTTGAGCTCAATTATTTTGTTATGCAGAAGAGAATTTATATTTAATTTTTTACTTACTCTGGGGGGATTTGAACTCAAAGCCCTTGGACTGAATGAACACGGATGAAAAGTCGTCTCAATCAAAGACTCATAAATGCCTTACATTTTGTTTATACGTATAAAATGATAGAAACAAGAAGAAAAATTGCTAATTGTAAGAATTTTACCCTAGAACTATACATCACCTAACCAACAGGACCTTAAGGTGTTGTCTTACAGTTGGCATTGGCTTGATATAAGAAAATTTTAAGAAAATTGTGATCAGGCGTAAACTAGGTGTTTCCTTTTGGTGTCGGTTTTTGCCGTTATATGTACTGTCTTAGAATTCCTAAGCAGTTATAGCACTGCTGGCATAAGGAGGCAATAGGCAAAGACTACTGATGATTAAGTTGAAAGGTTCTTAACACAGTTTCAAAGCCGATCAGCCTTCTTTGTGATGTTGTGTGTTCCTATTTAAAGTTATGTTTAAACATAATAAACCTCAAGTCCGCTAAAACTGAAAACATAATAATTGAATATTTAATTTATATAAATTAGTTTGTTTTTAAAATTTATTTAGAGTACAACATTAATAAAATTTGAAGACTACTGTGATCAACTTTTCCCATTTTGCCTCCCTACAAAATTATTAAATCACATTTAATTTCGGCAATTGAGTATGCACATAAATTAGTTGTCTCACCTTCCAAAAATATAATATTTGCTCTTCTCTACAATAAGTTTCATGCTCTTTCTCTACCTATCTCTCTTACACACACACACAAACACAACCAGGTTCAAATACACAAGTTAAGCCGCAAATACAAATTGATTTGGTAACCGTGTTGAGTGCATTTAACTGGAACTAATTAAAGTTGCTGTCGCTAGAGATGATTTGTGTGCAAATACACAGATGTGTAGGTGTAGGTGGATGTATGTATGTTTGTGTGTTGAATGTATTACCGGTGGATTTAATTGCAGTCAACCTTCATCAACGTTTAATGAATGCCAACCACATCACATGGCGTATAAGCAATTTTGGGGGGCTTACCAAATAAATGGTAAAATATAATATGTATATTATTTGAATGTGATTTGAAGGATACACCAATTTATATGTGATTTAGAAATGGAGATTTGACAAAGGAAATTTTATTTCAAGTTTTTTACTTAATTTTAAAAATTTAATCAGAGGTCGGTATCTGATATAACATTGTTTCAAAGGATGCCCTGCCCACAAATCAGAAAATGTTCAGATTTGACTATAAATCTGGGGTCGGCAATGTGTTCAGAGAAGTTGCCACTGGTGACTGAGAAGAAATGCTTTCTAAAAAATAAGAAAAAGGGCAGAAAACGTTTCGATTTGCTTAGATTTTTGTATTCGAATTAGCAAATGTTCAGATTTCACTTTAAATCAGGGGTCGGCAATGTGAGCAGAGAAATCGGCATCTGAGAGAATATTCGTAATCATTTCATGTTTTGCTTGAATTGTTTTGATCAGATCAGAAAATTATAAGAATTGATATTAGAATAAATATTAGAATTATTAGAATCAGGGGTCGGCCATATGAGCAGAACAGTTGGCACTGGCTACCAAGAAAAAATGCAGAAAGGGGGAAAAGAGCTCTGCTTTGCTTAAATTTTTCTGATCAGATCAGACAATGATTAGATATGACTATAAATCAGTGGTCGGCAATGGGAGCAGAGAAGTTGCCATTGGTGACTGAGAAAATATGCTGAAAGCGAGGAAAGAGCTCTGCTTTGCTTGGATTTTATTAAACAGATCAGAAACTTATCAGATTTGTCTATAAATCAGCGGTCGGCCATTTGTGCAGAGAAGTTGCCATTGGTGACTGAGAAAATATGCTTTCAATAAAAAAGAAAAAGGGCAGAAAACGTATCGATTTGCTTAGATGTTTATATTTGGATCAGCAAATGTTTAGATTTCACTTTAAATCTGGGGTCGGCAATGTGAGCAGAGAAATTGTCACTGGCAACTGAGAAAATATTCGTAAGCATTTCATGTTTTGCTTGAATTGTTTTGATCAGATCAGCAAATGCTCAGATTTCACTACAAATCAGGGGTCGGCAATATAAGCAGCGAAGTTGCCACTGGTGACTGAGAAAATATGCTAAAAGCGGGGAAAGAGCTCTGCTTTGCTTGGACTTTATTGAACAGATCAGAAAATGATCAGATTTGTCCATAAATCAGCGGTCGGCAATATGTGCAGAGAAGTTGCCATTGGTGACTGAGAAACTATGCTTTTTAAAATACAGAAAAATAACAGAAAACTGATCGATTTGCTTGGATTTTTGAATACGGATTAGCAAATGTTCAGATTTGACCATAAATCAGGGGTCGGCAAAGTGAGCAGAGAAAGACAAACATTCACTTTGGGACTTACCGTATTCGAAATTCAGAATTAATCCCTGGATATGAATAAATATAATTATCTGTAGCCCAGCAAGCTGCTTAACTTTGGCCAAGTGCATGCCAAACCAAATTTACTTTATGCCCAACGGCCGCTGCGTAAGAAATTTTGATTTTTTCCAAGGGCTCCATTAAAAGCAAGTCGTATTATGTGGCCATAAGAAATATAACCTTTGTTTGCTCAACCGAAACTTGGCCATGACAAGCGACTACGGCTACAAAGTTTCCCCCCTCACCCCTCCCCACAGCCCAAAAAAAAAAAAACAGAAAAGTGAAAAGTATGCAGAGAGACCGCAGTAGTAACTTTTTAGTCGCATGCGAGAGATGGCAGGCTCAGCATAAAAAGTGAATATTCCAACGCGCCGCAGCAAAGTTAAAGCTTGTGTGTGTGTGAGTGTGTGTATGTGTGTGTGTTGGCCAAAACTCATGCACATACAACATTTATAAATTGGCAGCGGTGACCTCTCGTGCCAGTCTGCAGTTCCTTCCCTGTGTGTGGTTTGTGTGTGTGCGTGCAAAAGGTGAAGGTAATGCTGGTCAGGCTACAAATGTGTACATAAACGGAAACTGAAATAAAACTCTGCCCAAGGAGCGCGAGCATAAACGCAAAAAGAGAAAAAAAAGAAGGCAACTCAAATTCAAATTCAAATTTACTCGCCTCACGGCATATAAAATGGAAAGTGAAAAGAAACTGCTTAAAATATGCAACACCATGGCAACACACACACACACACTTACATACCTACATAGTCCTGGCAACTTTTTGGTGCAAAATAAAATCTTTAACTGCACTGGCAAATACACCCAACCTTAACTTATTCATTACATCTCACGCGTTGTCTGTCCTCCACCCACAAAAACAAAAAACAAAAAAGGAAAAAATGGCCGCAGTTCACAGCTACAAAATTGAAATTTTTACCTTTTATTTATTTATGCTTTTCTTTGGCTGTCATTTCCAGCCAATGAATTTGGTTTTTTTGGAACCCGTGCAAAATTTTACAAAATATTAAAAGATGTTAAGGAGGTTACTGTTATAGTTACTTTAGTGCGGAGTTGTTTATAAGTAAGTTCAACATAATGCTGCCTTTACACTGTTTGATACATGAGAAGTGATAATCTAGTAGACAGCCTAATTCTCTTCACTCAGTTGTTCATCCAATAAGTCGATATACCAACACTAAGAGAAAACTAGAGGGTATAATTTGAGTACGAATTTTCAAGAATTTCGCTCTTGGAATCAAGCTAAATTCGTTCTTAATTTGGTTCTTAGGGTAGTGGGGGAAGCAAACTTAGAGAGAAGTAGTCTGTCATTGTCAGATGTGAGCGAACGGCCGTTTATTCATTTTAGGTTAAATATTTAAAGTCTGCAAATGTAATCTTTTAATGGATTGTATAGATAGAGACAATATAATAAACACGTCACTTAAAAATAATAAAAAAAAAAATATTACATAAAAAGAAAAACTATAAAAGAAACTACAGAAATGTGCCAACAGCATTTATTCTTAAATACGGTTTCGACGCGACGAGTGGCTTATGGATGTTAGTCGAATGGGCTAAACTGCCCGTTCACTGTGTGTGTTTCAGTCTTCGAGGTACCGAGTTCAAGTCAAAAAAAAATTTGTTATCTGATGTGTCTATCTCAAATTTTATCACATTTTAGAAAGAAGTAGGTGGGAGTGGTGGTTGATGTTGGTAGCCGGTCGGGGTCTTGTTCGTGTCTCTCACACCCAAACCCCCACCTGGTCGAAATATTGTTTAAGTCATTTATTTTGACAATTATTCGTACTTGAACTCTTGAATCAAGAATGTCGGGATCAGAAATTCACTCTTATATCAAGAACTGCGCTCTTGGATCAAAAATTTTTACTCTTACGGTACTTTTAAGAACGAATGCTCTTGATTCAAGACGAAAATTCTTTATTTTTTCTCTGAGTGAATGATATTGTAAAATAAAAGGCTATATTCCAACATTCCAACATGAAATTTCTTGTAAAAATTTTATCGTCTCACTTGACAACCTCTTTAGAAAATCCGCTGTTAAACACAAATGTCCTTGAAATGGGCACAATTTAATTTGGCTCAACCATCACACAGAATAATATAAGAAGCTTTTTAGACGTGAAACTACAAAAGTGTGTAATAGCTCAATGCGCTTACACGCCATGACATAACTACGTATGTTGAGTGCAGAAGCTACCGTAAGTAGGCAAGCTAAGTTGAAGTTAATGTACAGCGATGTTTCTTATTCCTTTGAATTATGCGCAGGAATGTTCTTAGGTGAAGGAAAGGAATTTGATGATACCACAAAGATTTAGTACAATTCTGTTGTGCATCCAATTCTAGAGTACGGATCATGTGTATGGTCTCTGCAATACTCGACCCATCAAGATAGAATTGAATTTGTGCAAATGCAGATTTTATTGTTGGCTCTTCCTGGCTTAAACTGGAATCCTGAGGTTAACGTACTTTTACTTATTAACCGTAGTAATCTTTATACACAGACTATTTAATGGTAAATTTGACTCATCGAAGTTTGGCCAAATTTACCTCAACGTTCCTACTAGACCGTCTAGTAATTTTATACCCTTATCACTTAATTATTGTACCACTAACTAAGACTTGCATGAAGCGATTCGTGTCCTCTCTGCTGATTACAATTAACTCTACCAAATAATCTACTCGGAAGCTTCTCTTTCCGCTCTAAAAACCAGTATTTTAACTTATTATCCCAAAGATAACATTTTCACGCCTGTTCCCGTTTTTGGTGTGGATCAAATCCTTCGTAATCGCAATTGTTAAATGTTCTCGCTTTCGAAAATCGAATGTGCTATTCGGCTTTAAATTTTAAAGTTATATTCCTTCACTCGATCCTCTTGATGGTAATAAGATTTGAGAGAATTCTGTAATCCGTTCTAAGAAATCAATCTTACCAATTCCGATCAATCGTATTCGGAAACGTTTTCTTAGAAATAGAAAATCTCAAACCGACAACTAACTGACTTAATTCAGACGCACAAGAAATCCCCTCGCTTCGAAGTGTGGTAAGCATGCGTAATGAAGAACCGCAAAAGCAGACGGCGCAATAAATGCAGTGTGTTTGCCCGAGACTCGCTGCTCACGGTTGCCATTTTCTGTACCAAGAGTACACAGAGAACTTAAAGTTTGTGCTAAAGTATGTAACAGATGAATAAAGCATCTCCGACCCTTTAATGTACATATAATTTGTACCTGAAAGAATATTATCAGTGTAACTCCCAATAGTAAGTACTAAAATATGGAGAAATAAAAGTTTACACTAGAAATGTGTTTTTCTCAGAGATTAAAACCTTAACCTTAACAGAAACACTTAACTGCTAAAAACACTTTAAAATCTGTAACCGAATACATTACCGCTACCTAAATAATTTTTCTTCTTATAACCGTAACCGTACTCTCATTAATTCCAACTTCCATATGAGCGCCAACAGTTTTATTGGCCTCTTCGATTTGTTCAAGCGGCACTTGGCGCCAAAAAGACACACCCTCTTCAGACGCAGTTTGGATCTGTTGTAATAAGTTTTCTTATAATGAAAAAAAAATTTTTTTTGTTTTATTTCAAAAAAACTTAGTATTACTGTGGTTGCTTTTTGCTTGGACATGCTTGTTGCAGATCTTCTTAGACTGCTGCTGGAGGTTCTCCATGTCAACTGCATCAAAATTATTTTTATTGGTGAGGGCCCAAATACTTATCTTTGCTTATACGGTATCAATTACCGCAATTATTTCTTCTTAATGAAAGCTCTTCAAACGATTACTTTGAGAGCCCAAACAAAGCTCGAACAGCTGTTTATACCATCCATAAATTCAGAGTTCGGCGTTCGAGTACTATTCGTCTGCGTAGAAACCGTAAAATGTTTGAGGTCAAACTTTTTGCAAGTGGTTTTACAACTTTTTTTTATTTGAAGTTTCTCTTGAACTTTTTTAATAAATTTTTTTTCGTACATAATTGGCAGGTGTGGTATAGAATTTTAACTATAATTCGTGGTGGTCGTTGATTTGGGTGTCACTCTGCAGAACATTCTTGCAAACTCCTCTTTTGGTTCATCTGTGTATAGGAGTATTACAGTAAGAAATGTCACCAAAACAAAGGGGTGGCTATTTGGGCCGTCGAACGAATGCACCAACACACAAGCGAAATGTGAGGGCATGGATGTGGGCATGAAAAGGGTAGGAAGTGGGTGGGAAGTGGGTGGGAAGTTTATGGGAACTAGAGAGCAGAGATTTATATATATAAAGACTAGAAACAATTTTTATAGCAGAACAACGTTTCTGTCATTTTCGTATTTCTACATTTTAAAAGCATAAAGCCTTCCATAAAGATTTTTCTGCTCAATTTACTAATTTGTTTCCCAACCGTAAAAATGGCTAACGAATTGGTTCCACTTTTTAATTATTGCCTCAGAAAACAGCTCAAGCCACAACCTGTTTAACTCTCAAAGCAGTCAGCATTTAAATGAAGTTGAGTATAAGTCTATTTCTTTTTATGGGTAAGAGTCTAAAACTGTTCCATTTACATAACTACTAAATATTATAATTTCAGGCATCATTCATTGTGCCATCCCAAAGAAACATTGCGAAGTAAAATGTCCTCAAGATGTCGACGAGGGATGTGTTGTCAAGGATTCGCCTCTTGGAAAATGTTATACAACCATACGAAATGCCTGCATGTTAAAGGTTTTCAACTGCTTTCGTACACAAAAACAACTATCTCGTAGGTTTGGTATTATCAAGTTAAATACTTCACACTTCTTTTTACTTCTTTCACAGCTCTTAAACCGTTAGTTCAAGGTTCCTGTGGTCCTGATAAGCAACCTGTGTGTGATCATCTTTTGCATACTTAATACTAAGAAAAAAACAATGTTTGTTGTTTTCCCATTTCCACTCTCATTAAATTTGTCATTGTCCTCTGAAAGCATTGAAAGGCAATTAGTATGCATTGTTCTTTTGCTGTAAACCAAAACCAGACTCTCATCTGTCCGTGGCAGCGCACAAAAGTAGGCTACATCAATGCCATTTGACAATAACCAGTTTAAGTTGACGCTAATGGCCCAGGCTCAGGCACTTGTTGTGCTGCCATCAAAAGACACACTAATTATAACAAACTGTTTCCATTACACACCCATTAAGACACGCCCACTCCGGCCGTCCGTCCCTCCGTCCGTCCGTCCGTCTGTCTGTCTGTCCCTCCGTCTAGGATGGCCAGCGCCTAATGACAAATTCATTTCTGTGTCTTCTTGTTCCCATTATAAATACAGCCATGAATCAAAAAGTTTATTGACATTTAACGCTGATTTCATGTGTGGCAAATGGAAATATTTGCTATGCAAACAACAAACGAGCCACAGACTCTCGCGTAAAAGAATGAAATGAAAAAATCAAATTAAAATTTATACACAGTTTCACATAAACAAGCTGGCGCACATAACGAATGAATTTATGGAAGAATGATAAAATACAACAATAAAATCATTTTATACCCTTCGGAAAGGGTATGTTTGATATGTTAATAAACATACATAAAGTACATGTTTTTCAAAATTCAGGGGCATGCAATAAAGATATTTCAAATGTGTCTTTAAACAAGGCAGCAGAAGAGGACTGGGCTACATATAAATTCTTAATTATGGAATGTAATAGTCAGGGGAATATTATTTCCTTAATATTGAAAAAAGGTAACCAAATTGTTTCCCAAGTATACTGAACAAAATGTCAAGCTGGTTCTAGCATATCCTTATTTGCGATAGATAAAAGCCCTGATTTTCTCAAATCAAATCCGAGAAGTATTGATTTGAGTACGGATATCTCAATGCCGGTATTCTTGTCTTGATCCTGACTTAACCTCACATGGGATTAATTGATTTAAAGTCATTTTAACCCCAAAAAGCATGTCACAAGAGCTCTATGCTACCTTTTTAACAAACTTTTTGTTTATAAAATCTGTTTGCAAACAACTGTAGAAACAGGAGACAAATAATATTACTATAGAGGCAGGTTTTTTGACGCAAAGGAATAGCTGCCGCGTATACAGCGCACGCACGCCATACAACAAATTCAAATGCGGGCTTCCCCTCTTTATTTCTTAGCGAAGGTTTTGTTATTGGCTCGTGCAGACCTGTAACAGCAAATCCCTCTAAAAATATACCTTTGTGCATTTAAATTTAATTCCACGCGGCCTTATGCTCGTTTTGGGTGCCCTTGTTCTAAGCTGTCATAAAAATTTGTGTAATTTGCTTTGACCTAGTCGTTTTGAACTCTGGCGAGCGATTGACTGCTATCTATTGGTCTCAGCTTCGGCATGCGTTCGGTTCGTGTACGTGTAAATAGCGAAATGTCTTCGCCCTGGGGGAGGAACCATAGACCATTGCTGAATTATACTTAACTTAAATTGTGGACAGAAAATGAAAGCAACTACTCTCCTACCAAGAGACTATCAGTTGAAGGTGAAAACATAAGACTTCTCCTCTCTATCCCGATGATATACTCATTACATTGACTAGAGATATACGGGCCTCACCATAAAAGATAATAAATATGGAAATGCAGGGCAACCGCACCAAAACTGATATTAAAACTGCAGGAAATCAGGCGAACTGAATATATATGGAAAATCTACAAATATTAAGATATAAGGAGGGGCCATTCTAATTGCAAATTATCGATGGTAAAGAAGTTCGGTTATGCAGCGGACATTTTTTATTTATCAAAACTTTTGTGTTTTTAAAAATTTTGGTCCTGCTTGCATCCCTGCCATAAGCTATATATATTCTTGATCAGGGCAATAATCTTGGCTTCCGGCTGATGGTCAACTGTTGATTAAAATTCAATTATCAACACAATTCAACAAAGACTTCACTCAGAGTTAAAAAAAGGTTTCCATTTCGCATTTATGTGTATCTCTCTTTTTCCCAGGAAGTTATTCCAGGTCATGTTGATACTAGTTTTAGCCTCAATACTTCTTCTAAGAACATGCTTTGTAAATGATACGGTCGGCGTGAAAACGACTTCCAGGTACCTAAATTCAGATGAGATTTTTACTAATTCTCTCCTGTAGGTCCATCTTTCAGACGCCGATAGTCTGCCTCCTTTCCTGAATACCATAATTTCAGACTTAATCAAGTTCACCTCCATTCCCCATTTACTGCAATACGTTTCTAGCCGGTTTATCAAGGTTTGGAGTACTTGGGTCTCATCAGCCATTATAATCAGCATTACAATGTCGTCTGCATACATTAATAAGCGAATATTTAGGTCTCCTACAGATAGTTCGCCTCCTGGCGCATCATGCAAGTCGTCTAGGTAGAGTGCAAAAAGTAGCGGGGATAGTATGCATCAAAATAATTGGATAAAGCTCCTCCTGTCCATATTTCTGCTATTTGGTCATAAATCCTTTCCAGTAAATTAATAAATTTTGATGACACTCCCATAGAATGCTTTAAAATCCACAAAAAAGCATATACCTTTTTCTTTTCTTGCAGCTTTAGATGAACAATCCCCGCAAGGTTGTTCACGTTGTCAAACGCAGAGTAGCCTCTCCTGAAACCTGCTTGATATTCGCTCATTTTATTGTGGAGCTCAACCCATTTAGCCAACCTATAATATAGGATGCTCATTAAAATTTTAATGTTGCAGTTTAAAAATGAAATTCCTCGATAATTCTCTGGCTGGCTTATATAACCCTTTTTATATATAGGGAAAACTATGTTCGGTGAGCAGCACTTTTCGACTTTCTCTGCATTGACCATTTTATTGTAGACCTTTGCTAGCGCCACTAGAAACTCTTTGGCCTTTGCCTTTTCAAGCGCATCTTTGGTTTCATCGTAGGTAATTTCTGCGTCTAAAAGCTCATCTTGGATAAGGTTTCTAGCGTACTGTAAATGGCATCCCTGCCGGCTGGGATTGAGGAGGTTTTTGAAATATTTTTCAAAATCAGCAACCGCGATATATATTCTTGATCAGCATCAACAGCCGAGTCGATATAGCCATGTCCGTCTGTTCGTCCGTCTGTCCGTCCGTCCGTCCGTATTAACAAACAGATCTCAGAGATGGTAAGAGATAGAGGTTTGACATGAATGGGACAATGGCTTCTTATACTTGCAGGCAGATTTAGTTTATTTTCAATTTTTGCCACGCCCCCTCCCGGCCCCGGAACTTGGAAAAATCGTTATATCTCCTACAGTTTTAAAGATAGACTATTCGTACCTTCTAGATATCTCTAGTATTTAGCAAAATGTATCTAGTATTTAGCGAAATGATAAAGATCGAATGAGCGGTTCTCAAGTTATGAGCAAATAAGTAAACCACACCTCCCACCATTTCACAACTAACACCGCAAAATCTTAGAGAAGAAACAGAGAGAATGACTTAGAGATGACTACAGCACCAGCATTGCATTCAGCTTCTACTCCAGGTACAGAGTATGTTATAGTCGGGCATGACCGACTTCTCACTTGTTTTCCTATGGATAATATGTTACCTATTTTTTTAAATGTATTAAAAGATGTGAAAACATGTGAGGCATTCCACAGAAAAAAAGATATTTTCTGACATGATAACTCTGAATTGGATTATAATTGGCCCAAAGGGAACTTTTTGCGGAAGTTACACATTTAAAAGTGTAATAATGTACATTTTTTAAATTATAAATACCTCAAAGACGGTTTAAGAAAGATCTTTGAAATTTGTTCAGGATTAAAAACCCTTTTTGATAAAAACTTAGAAAATTTGTTTCAAAAACAAAAAGGTCTTAGTCAAGCAAAAACACCCATCTTCCAAAAAAGCAGCATCTTTTCCAAACATTCTGCATACATGAACATATCGAAAAAATATTGAAAATTGAGGAAGTTATAGCCATTTTTGTCATGTAATCTTAAAAAATATCAGTATGGAAAATCAAAAAATATCGGTATGGAAAGTTTGCTAAAAATTTCCAACAAATTTGCCTACGTACAATGCTCAACTTTACTAAAAGGACTCCAACCAGATTTTTTTCTAGCGATGGGGAAGAGGAGCGGCAAATTCCAGGCTGCAGTAAGGTTCTTTTTTTTCAGAAAATTTTTTTTAAATTTTTGTCAAAAGGGCTTTTTAATTCTGAACGTTTTAAAAACAACAATATTACTTTTTTAAGTGTGGAACTTTCGCAAAAGAGTTACAAAAAGCTCAAATTTTTTTGGTTAAGCTATTATCCAATTCCGAGACATCATGCTCCCATTTTCATTAGTTCTATGACACAATTTTAGAGCCCAATTTACTAATCAAATTTCAATAACAATTTCATAATGAATCCCATAATTAAGGAAAATTCACTTTATGTACATCTACCGACTTTAAGAGTGCGTAATTTGCCAAATACTTTTCATTCCACTGTCCAACCAGCATTACTTTTCAAACCGAACAACTATTTCGTTTTGGTGTTGTGAGAACGTGAATCGATTCCGCTTTCGAAAAGTTGCAGTGGAAGCGGAATTGAGAACATGCTTTTATGTTTTACAAAAATAAACAAAAACTATTTTTTCGATGGTTGAATCTACCCATACTGACAGTAAATTTTAATGCGAAATATTTTTACATGTATTTTGTTCTTATTGTTACAGTATTTTTGGTTTAAGTTTTCCTTAAAAATGTAATATAAATGTATTATTTTGTAATATATTTTAATTTTTTGTAGCATTAATATATAATTTTATACACTTGTGGTCATTCCATGTAAACTCAGTCATCTACACATCGGTAATTTAATCCTTTAGTAAATAATTTCAAAAACTATCAAAAACTAAATTTACCCTCCACCTACTCTATAATTTAGCCACAATCAAAACGATTTTAAATTGGCAAAATAAGACATAATTTGTGTGCGCTGCTTTATAATGTGGCAATTTTAACGATTCGGTCGATTTCATTTCAATTTTTAATTGTGCGCGTAATTTTTTATGCGCTTCATTTTTGCTCATAAATTGTGTACATCTCGTTATTTGGTTGGTTTGGTTTTTTTATGGGATTTTACGAGCTGATGGCTGAATTTAAGTTGAAAAAGTGGGAAGCGGTTTCGGTGCGAGCATAATTGATTGGGGCAGATTAATTACAAAAAAAAGGAACAAATGTGTAAAACTCACCTTCATAGAAAACCGCCAACTAGAAACTGCTGTGCCAAGGCTTCACCGAAACACCGAAACAGGTAAAAGTGAGTTTTTGTTTTTTGTTCAAGGTTAGCTGCCAATTTCTTGCACCAACGACGCTGAGGAGGAGCCTTTGTTTTGTGGGCGCTTTTAATTAGGCTGCACTTTCAGCTCAATGATTTGTTGTATTATTCTTGTTATTATTTGTGATGATTATTTTTGAATGCGTCTGCACTAATGGCATATCAATATATCAATAAAGCATTAAAGGAAAAAAGGGCAACCGCAGCGGAGCCTTAACATAAATTTTGCATTTTATTTATCATGTGTGCGGGTGCGTGTGTGTGTGTGTGTGTGGGAGAGAGTGTTGAATAAAACAGCAGCTGTCCTTTAATAATGCATCAGACGATGCGGCTGGGCTGAACCGAGCATAAAGTGGCAAAAAACCATTTTGCATAAAGGTCATCCAGATATACGACAAAACTTAAGGTTGATGTGCAATCGTAATGAAAAAGTTTCACAAACCCACTCACTCTTTTTCTGTCTCTGTCTAACTTTTGACATGCTAAAGGGATTTGTAACATATCGACAAGAAACCAAAGAAAAAAACTCACAGGATTTGTGCCAAGTGGTTTCTACTTGTTTTTGATGAGGGCTAACTTGTGTTTAATGTGACCAAAATAACAAAAAAAAAAACTAACTTTGGCTTTTTTCGATTGATAAGTGGAAACCTTATTTCTTGACTTTCTGTAAGGAGTGAAAGGATTACCTTCGAGTAGTTTTATCATCATAAATAAATCTCTTTACCTGACTGACTGATTACTGATACACAGCCCAGACCGTTTATCCTAGAGAACTAAGATTCAGCGCTCACATAGGTGGAAAATTTGATACAGGAGGAATGAAAATGCTCACATATTTATGTGTTTTTTGTTTTTGATCGAAAATAAACAAATAGCGAAAAGCCTCATCCAATTGACATGAAACATACTAAACACTACAAGAGCATTAACAAGATGTTCACTGATTTTCAAAGTAAAGAAATTGCAATTTTAGAAATCTAAACAGAGTTAAAAAACCAAGAAACGTTCCCAAAAACAGTGCATGAACGGTTTTTCTCATTTGTGGTACAATGTTCTCACCTCAAGAACGGTTTTTTGAGAACGCAAAAACTCACATTGAGTTGATGTTGTTCCATTTTTAAGGACAGCCGTTGCAGATTTTTGCAGATTCACATCTTGAGGGCTGCCTATGCTTGGTTGAGCTCAATATATACTTAACATTCTAGTCGCACTTGCTTTCTTGCTCTCTTTATTTACTTGTTAAATGTCAGAGTGTAAGCCAGAGATCCCCAGCGATAGCTTCGGGAGCACGAACTTACTTGCCGAAGTCACACATTATTGTGTGTTAGAGAGAAACACAGTCACGTTTTAGTGTTCTTTCTTGGGGAACCCTGTGGGCTACGCATTACTCTCGCACTCTTTTATACACTCAGTAAAAAACCAAGATCTGTGTACTTGTATCAAGTACGAACGGTGTCATTAGTACGGTAAGAGCTTAAATACTTGATTTAAGTACAAAACTCTTATTACAAGTACAAGTTTTTCAATCCCAAAATACTTGTTTAAAAACTGTTTCGGGATATTTTAAGTAAGTTTCGAACAAATTTAATATCGTTTTGGTTAAAATGTTATTAATTGAAGTATAATAAATTCTAAAGGCAATTTTTTGAAGCAAAGTACTAATTGGTCTTGTTGTAAGCCAATAAGCTTTCCCAATTTGTCTTTAAAAATAAGTCTCTGTATAATAAATATCAAAATCCAGAGGAAAAAATCCAATGACCAAACTATTTGTAGGTCACAAATTTACCCTCACAACATAACCAAAGTGTTAGAACCAGGAGGGAATTTCAAGAACATTCTCGCATTTTTCGTAGCACACTTTTTGGAGTTTGCATTGTAAGTCTATTCTGTACTTAATCCAAGAAATTTGGTACTTTTACTAAGTACGAAATGTTCTTAATACAAGAACGATTGTTCTCATTTGAATAATTTTAACAGTCGTTTTTCCACTCTAGAATGTTTCGTACTAAATTTAGGTACATCCAAATGCAAAACATTCTTTAAATTTCAAATACAAAACGGTATAATTTCTATCCCGATCGATCTAGAACTCTGCCGGTCGTTTTTTTTTCAGAGTGTACTCATTTTGACACATATAAGTAGTTGCGAGAGAGCGAGTGCGGCTACCTTGTTAAGTATATCTTGTGTGAGCTGACAAGAAATTGTGTTAAAATATAAATAGATCAATAAGTAAGACCGTTGCAATCGAGTGGCTCGACTTCAAAATATCCTGTACAATTGAGACACACATGCAAACACACCCACATAAACACGCTAAGTCAGAGTTTCGGGCTTGATCATCGGTGATCCGTGCTTATTATCTAAATAAGCCAAAGTCGAACATCGTAAATACAGAATATGCTGTACTCACAAAATTTAAAAAAACTTGCTTAACTTGCTTTCCATAATAAAATCCATTAAAAAAGTGACTTGAAAATCAGTTAAGAATGGATTAGAGCAGTGGTTCCCAATATGCCAAAAGCCTATCCCATGGGATAGGAACTCATAATTCTATCGGCGTCGCAGCCAACACACGCATAGAGAGAGCGAATACGTGTGCTCTACAAATAAGAAGCTCGGCGGCTGGATCTCTCAGTACGCGTGCTTCAGCTCTCACCAGGTATTTGTTCGTTTGCTTGTTGCTCATGTTTGACGTCATTACGTATACTTCTTGCTTAGCTGTTACGCGCAAAGCTTAATATTGAGCATAACGATCATGAAGAGCTAAACTCTTCTTAAAGCAGTAATGCGCGATTTACTTGGTTTTTGGATTCTTCATACAAGAAGGCGAAACCTTAGACAGTATATACAAGTGATGAAATTCAAAATTACGTAAAGTTTCCTATAGAATTTGCATTTGGAATTGAGGAAAAATATTTCATGCATACCATATTTTAGAATTATAAAACATTCGGGCTCTGTGAGAAATGTGTTTATCGTAAAATTATTTTCATCGACGAAGCTCGTTTTTGACTCAATAGGTCCTATAGGTCTGTTCACAATCAGAATTGCCGAATCAAGCAATGCTCCCTTAAAAATGCGTACAGTTTGTAGACCGTACTTTTTCAAAATATGGTTTCAACAATACGGTGCCATATGCCACACGGCGCAAGAAACCATGGACCAATTAAGAGGCGAGTTTGTACCAGTCCATTGGTCGCCAAGATCATTTGATTTGACTTTATAAGACAGCCGCAATATCAAGCCTTTAGTACAACATTCCAGCTGCCATTGGTAAAATACCGGCCGAGATGGTGGAAAAGTGTTATCTTTCAGCCAAATTTAAAAAGTAAATGGCAGGCATTGATATATTGCTCGCCTCAAATATTTTATCCATTTTTTCTTATTTAAATTCTCAAAAAACTTACACTTTAAAAAGCACCCTTCAGTTCGAAAAGAAATATAAAGAAAATGTGAAGCTGTCAAATTAAATTACTAACAAAGAAACTGAGAATCCTGGACTCAAGACGAGCATATACAGCATGCACGGTGTTTCTCATTTGGGGCACAATGTTCTCACCTCAAGAACAACTTGACTTATTTCGTTTTCAAGAACATTTTAAATTCAACTGGGAAACGAATTCCATTGATTTTGGTGAAGGTTATAAGCAGATCCTCACATTTAGAGGATTAAGAAAGACATACCACTTTGAAGGTCCTAATTACATAGACATCGCAGTACAACGAAATTCAAAATTCCTATTAATTCTTTAACCGATTTAGTTCAATCAAATCTTTCAAAAAAACACAAAAAAATCCGACCCTGAAACAATTTATGGAATGGCATGCTAGCACATTGCGCTACTGCTACTTTAGTACTGATTCCGTTGCAGTGAATTGTGCTCAATTTAAGCGCTTTTAAGACATTCGGAAAATTCCATTTGTATTTTAAGTTGAAGGGAAATTATTTTCTCAGCATGTTTTTTATATACATATATAGAAGATATATAGACCCGACCATAAATTGACTTAACAAATGGATTGGTAATTTATAAATATACTCCAAGGTTAAATGGTTTAACTATACTACTCGAACAAAATCCTTAAGTTTGAAAAGCTAACAAACCGATTCAACTTTAAGTATTTGTATAAAGAATTCTTTCAATCCTTCTTATTCTTATCACAAATTTTCTGCAAAACCCATAAAAATTCAATTCCAATTTCAGACCCATTTCACCGATGTACGACATTATTCTACGACATTATTTATTCACCTTGAAATTTCACTTTTATTTTTTTAATAATAACAATAAAACAAGTTTGACAACCTGATCCCCACATACTCGTTAAAATCTCAACGGCATTCACATTTTAATGCGAACTTAACATTATTTTATGACATTGAAATAGCTTTTCGTGTGTTGTTATTGACACTGCGAGTAAAAGAGTGTGCCCTTTAACCGTTACTCCGAGCGAGCGAGAGAGAGAGAGAGAAAGCGGGTTTACCTGTTACATGTGTTTGACTAGTTTAAAGTTAATCCGAAATCGTAAATAGTTTTTGATGCGACTAAAATCCCTTCCCCCTCTCCTTTTCCCCCCTCTCTGCCCAAAACACGCTACTTTGCTGACATTGATGATAATGATGATGATATTTTCGGATATATTTCATTACATTGTTGTACTTTTACGACTGTTATCCTTGAGTGAAGAACTTGCCACAGGATGCTAGCACAGACGCGGGCAACAAAGATGGCTGAACACACACACACACACATACACACACGCATGTGCGAGGTGAGCGAGCTTTTTTCAATTCAAGTCGAAAACCGTTAGTTTTGTGAGAGCGTAATCGTAAGAGAGTGGGCAGAATTTTCACCTTCGCACTTTGAGTTTTTTTTTTTTTTCTCCTTTTTATATTTATTTATGATATTAATTCAAGGATGCCGCACTGACCAATTTTTATTTTTAACACACACACAAAATCACTTTTTTTTTTAGTTTTAAGCAATTTAGGAATACATTTTTATTTAAATATTTACAGACGCGCCTTGGGGCATGCCACAACACACGCGATGTTAGTCCGTTGCTGTTTGAAATTAAACTGAATGCGAATGCTAACAAGTTCACGAACCGCCACGCACAACTACATGTCCAGTGCGCTGGCGAAGATGGGAGCTTTCCGCACACGGACCCTGAACGTGGGTGGCCGCCATCCGAAGAGAAAGAGAGCTAGCAGGCTAAAGCTGACAGAGAGCGAGAGCACACACAATGGAGTTTAATTGAATAGAATCATTCGGAAGAAATGAACAGTTACTTAGGTTTTTAAACTCACAGAGTACAAATAATTATTTTTTATTTTACTATTATCTAGATTCTAGAACTATCGGGATGGAATTGATACCGTTTTGAACTTAAAATTAAAGGTTGGTTTTGTTCTAAGTGCGTGCGTGGATTAAGTTTAAATATTGGTGCTCATAGAACTTTTAATCTTATTGACTCGTTTCCGAATTCTATCAGTTTGGTATATAATTCGAATGAAGATGAATATAAATTTGAAGTTAAATATCGTTAGCATTTAACACTTTCGAAAATACTGTCTTTCGGGGAAAGAATGTCAAAATAAAAGCTACAATTTCGAGCACAAAATCTGTAAAGAAACAGAAACAGATGTTTTCTGCCAGAATTCGATCGGATTCGTATTTCGGCACAGGTTCTGAATTTTATTCGGATCTCTTCTGTAGTCCGATTTAATATCTTGGTTTTTTGGCACGATTATTAAGAAGATTTCAATATAGTTGTCGTTTTTGCCATACCACTCCGTTGCATTCAAGTGCACATTAAGAAAAGTAACTTACTGTAAACTTCGGAAAATATTACTCTCTTCACTTAAATGCTTACTATGAAATTTGGTTAATTTTACAGACTTAGCGGGTTGGCACATTTCTAATTTGGTTAAATTTACCAACAGATTTTTTGTGTGAATAAATTATTTTATTTGATATCATCATCCTCATCACATAAAGAAAAATGTACCTAATAAATCGAACCCATTCTTTTATGTTCAAGCGAACCAAGGTTAAAACCAAAACCTTGGGTTCAGGGGTTCCAGGGACCGGACCTTAGACTTTACAACGGGTTCGAACCACCAGACCGTACCTTCTGAAAAATATTAGAGGTTGAAATAAATTGGGATTTTTTTAGCTGGCTCGAGGTCAATGTTTTTTACGTGCTTATTAAAACAAACAAACACGAGTTTTGATTTTCCAATATATTTCAAACCCCTTCGGGTTTCTTCTTCAGGGCTGTAAACCATATAACACAAAAAACAACAATTTATAAAACATAATTTTAGACAAAATCTTTTAAGTGTACGTACAAAAAAGCACAGCGTCCGCTCAGTCAGCTGTGGAGTTGAAAACTAATTTGGTTTTTTGTTTTGGTCAAGTAGATGTCTGTATAAATGCGCGCAATTTTCTGTGTCTTGCTTTGCGTTCATCCTTCTATGTAATGGTGTGGATATGATATGGAGCATTTCCAAGGTAAACCGTTTATTGTAATGTTGTTCTTGTTGTAAGATGCTTACAGCTGTTAAGTCAGGAGAGTGTCCGTTCTCAGTACAATGGGCCGCAAGTGCTGTTTTTTGGATTGTTGTCTCATTCCTTCTTTTTATGTCCGACTTATGACCGGCTATTCTAGTTTTTAGTTTTGCCGTGTTCAGTATCATATGTTTGGGATGACTAGAATAATAATTAATCATCCTCCCGGATGCCATCGGTTTCTGGTACCAATCCAGTTTAAGGGTGTCATCTACTCTGTGAACGATGGAGTCAAGAAATGGTAACTGGCTATCCTTTTCCAATTCAAGGGTAAACTTAATGTCCTTATGATATGAGTTTAATATTGTCATGGTATTTTCTATTTGGTCCTCCTTTACTATGGCAAATAGGTCGTCAACATATTTGCTTAATAATCTAGTGTCAGGTACTCTGTCTAAAATTGCCTCCATAACTATGTCTGCTATTATCGGTGATGCGGGGGAACCCATTGGTAGACCTTTAAGTTGCACATACAGTTTGACACCATATTTAAAATATCTGTTTCCGTGATACAAAATGTTAACATCTCCATAAATAACTTCCTCGGAATGCTGGTATGGTTCTCGATATCTTTCCATCTTTTTTGAATTACTTCTAGCGCCAAGTCCGTTGGAACACTAGGAAACAATGACACCACATCAAATGAAACTAATCTTTCGTCGTCATATATGTGAGAATTATTAATGCGCGTCTTGAATTCAAACGTGTTTTTAACATTATATCTGGAGTCTAATGTCAAGTTCTTCAAAATGTTGACCAAATATTTGCATAGGTGATAATACGGCGAGTTTATCATCGAGCAAATTGGTCGTAGAGGCGTGTTCTCCTTGTGGATCTTGGGAAGTCCATAAATCCTGGGTGGTAAGGCTGTATTTGTCGATAGTCTATACTTTTCTTTCCTTGTGATTATTCCATCTGTGTAAAGTTTTTCAACATATGTGTTATTTTTGGTCTGTAACCGTGATGTGGGATCCTTTCGTAAGATCCTGTATGTGGTTGAAATAATTTTTAAATCCCAATACGACTTTTAATTTATATAAAATAAGAAGAATCATTCATAAGCCATGAATGTTTCGTACTTATAATGTGTTAAACATTTTAAAAAAATCTCATTCTTAATTCAAGTACGCCATTTCTTGGATTGACTATGGATAGTGCAACGGGTGCGGTCTAAAGTCTGGGACTTTTAAATTTCCTCCTAATTCGATAGACTCCAAAAGAAAATGCTTTGGCCCAATGTTGGGTTATTTTTATGCTATGTTCTTGACATATCGTCAAAAATACTTTTTTTTAAGCTTTTTATAAGCTGTTCCTTTTTAAAAAAAGGAAAAAGGTAAAAGGGTCCGTCTGTCTGTATGATCGCGTCGATCTCAGAGACTATAAGAGATAGAGACACAAATTTTTGCATGTACATAGGTGTATGCCGTAATCAGATCACCCCAAATTACTTTTCCTGAAATTTCCTCTAACTTCAAAGTCAATTACAAGAAATAATCGAAGATACGCTTCATAAAGAACGAGAAAGCCAAGCTAACTTCGTCTTTGCCGATGCTTTTATACCCTAGTACCTATGGAAGCTATAAGATATAGCCATCCGATAGAAAGGCAAATGCACAGTATAAAGCGCTATGTACTAAAAAGGAGTACATTTATTACCAGAATATGGAATCGGAGATAAATAGAGTGAGAGACAGCAAAGCCTTCTGGCAACTTGTTAGGCTTTTAAATGGACAAGCGATTAGGCCCAACATTAAAATAGATGCCAGCATACTAGCGGATCATTTCCGAAACTTGCTTTACTCACCCGACAATCCGGAACAATTAAGCATTGCGATCCCACAGACCATAATTGAAGAAATGGACCGTAGGATATCCATGGAAGAAGTACAACAAGCACTCAAAAATGCAAAAAACAACAAGGCCCCAGGAGAAGACAGAGTGCCAGTGGAATTTTAAAAAAGTGCCCCAACACAGTTCATAGAACACCTAACAGCAACAGCGGAAATATTCCAGATAGCTTTCGTAAGAATATAATCTTTCCGATCGCAACGAAAGGCGACCTCATGAATCCAGCAAACTATAGGGGCATTTCTTTTATAAACACCATAATGAAAACCTTTGCAGCGATCTTACTTGCACGCTTAACTGATTGGGTGGACAGTAACAACATATTAAGTGAATACCAGACAGGATTCAGAAAGCGATATTCCACCGTGGACAGCATATATGCACTTACCGCCATTTCAAAAGAACGCCTAGAAATCAAAAAGAAAACGTATACCTTCTTTATTGATTTTAAAGCGGCCTTTGACACTATCGACAGGCAAAAGTTGATAATGAAATTGAGCTCTATCGGGTTAACGTATAAAATGGTAAAGATTATCCAAAGCTTGTACTCCAAAAACCGAACGGCAGTTTGGGACGGAAGCACTGTATCGGATTGGCAAAAGCAAGGCTGCCTATTAACTCCGCTTTTGTTTGCACTATATGTTGACGACATAGTCATGGCACTGCCAGGCGGAGTCAAGTTTGGAGATCAAACAATAAAAATCCTGATGTATGCGGATGACATGGTCCTATTAGCCGAAGATGCGCGAACACTTCAAAAAATGATAAATACGACGCAACGTTATTGCGACACCTGGGGATTGCTAATAAATACTCAAAAATCAAAGGTGATGGTTATAAAGGAACGAGGAAGAACAGCTATAGATGAGCAGTGGATGCTAAATGGACAAAAACTTGAGGTGGTAAAACAGTTTACATATCTTGGTGTGACACTTACACCCAATATGAAATTTTCAAAACATATTGCCGAAAAACTAGCAGATGGAAAGAAGGCGCTGAACAGCACGTGGAAATCTCTCCTCGGGGAAAAAACACGTTTACCATAGCACGAAATTTAAAATGTTTGAAGCAACCGCCAAAGGACAAGTCTGGGGTTACCAGTACTACGATGAGGTGGAGCAATTGCTACGGTTCTACATAAAGAAAATGTTCCGTTTACCCAACAACACCCCAACATACGCCATTCATCTTGAAACAGGGCTACCCCCACTCTTCATTCAAACCCTCAAACAGCACTTTCTCTACATAAATAAGGTGATGGATATGCCGGAGAGCAGACTGCCCAAAATTGTCACAAAGCATTTACTCCGCTCTAAATCGCAATTTTTTTCGACATGGGAAATACTAGCTCAAAAGCATGGTGACAATTGGAATGAAAGTGAAGTCCGCAACTGGTCCAAGATGCAGCAGAAAATAATTCAAGGTGAGATAACAGAAGCCAGAGCAAACTGCGAGCAGAAAGCGACCCAAAGTGTCACCAGAAACACATACAAACTATTAAACCACAGTTTAAACGAAAAAATTATTTTAACGACATGTATGACGTCTTCAGCATATCGGTAATATTTAAGGCACGAGTTGAACTGCTCGCCTTAAATGTTATACCTCACATTCCAACAGCAAACGAAGAATGCTCTTTATGTAATCTGCGTGTTAGAGAAGACGTTTACCACTTAATCGCAAAATGCCCAATTTTTAACGAGCTCAGGTGGTTACACTGGAAAAAGACATCGCTGACGAAGGAAGAATTCTTAACGGCGCTAAACGGTGAAGACTGGCACATGCTAGTTGAGTACCTAAAGGAGACGCTGAGATACAGGCGAAATATTATGAACGAGTTTATCTGAAGGGGACAAGCACTGCCACTGAAGAGGAACGATGTGGTATCTCGCGACGAGCAGAACAGCTGCATGTAGTACTCAAAAGCAATTTTTAAAAATAAAGATACAACTACTACTAGCCATCCGATTTTGACCACAGCTACCACGCCGTGTGAAAGCATGTAATATGCATAATCGCTGAGTTGGGAGACGTTAACATTAAAACCAAAAAAGGTTTTGCCACTAAAACCCCCTTTCCAATCGATAGTTCCTATGACAGCTGTAAGATATAGTCATTCGATCCGGTCGGTTCCGACATATTAGCAGTGTGCAGTAAAAAGAAGACTCTGTGCAAAGTTTCTGCTCGATAGCTTTAAGACTGAGAGACTACTTTGCGTAGAAACAGAGCTCCATCGACTCAGCTCGTCGCCCTGATCAAGAATATATATACATATTTCAATGAGTTGCAAACTTCTGGGCAATATTATGTAAATGTTTACTATACAGCTCCTCCAACGTGGCCAGCCAAGCTTCTCTCAATCTCTTGGCGTGTGTGCCTTTAATTTTTCGCACAAGAGAAAGGGACCTACAGTTTAACGCCGGATCCGAACGGCAAAGTTAGAGAATTTGCTTTTTCATGGCTAGTTACTTTCACGTGTTCCACTATAATCTTCTGTCTAAATGAAAAGCAGCCGTATCATTAACAAGACTATCGGACAGAACTACCGAACTTTGTTATTATTTTGCTACCGATAATAATAGACTATTGGATGGACTGTAAACAGCATCTTGAGCCACAAAAACGGACTATTCTCTAGCGATAAAATTTAGATTCTTTCAATCGTTCACAAAGTAGATCGACGAATTCATTCGTTGGAATCATTTTAGTTTGTAAGGTACATTTGTCCGTACTCTGCCCATTTTAATCCCAGCACTGGACAGAAGCTTTTTTAGTTCAAGAGACAGTGATTTTGACATTCATCCAAATTACGGTTACGGTTACTGTTTTGGCCTACTGTGAGATATCGCTTACGGTACTGGTTACGCTTATTAACCTAATTTTGTTTCGGGTTTCGGATTCGGTTACAGTTATTAGTATACAAAATCACTTTGACAAATCCAGCTTGTCCTTAACAATTTAATACAGTTAATTTTCTGCTCTGCAGATAAGGGCACATTATATCTCGGATCAACAAATATTCCACATAGGTAAGCATCACCCTCGAACAGACTCGCTTCTACAAAGACTAATTCTGAGTTCTAATACAGCTTTAAGTGATAAGCAAACCAATTTTTGCGTCTGTCTTCAAACTGTCGATCAATATGCCAAAATAAACAATTCCCGCTTTATATTAGATACTGAGGATGATGTGGAAAAACTGATGACAGATTTGAAATCAGGATGTTGGAAATCAATATTGATAGAGATCAAAAAGTTTGATTTTGTTGCCTTGTGTTATCAATTACTTACTTTTTGTTTTCTTATTAATTATTCATCTTGAAGTTTACTTATTCTGACTGTGAAGTGTGTCTAATACGAATTTGTTTACTTTTAAACCGCACACACAAAAAAATTCCATTTGTTTTCAAGTATCGTCCCCCCACTTTAACACATTAAAACTTGTTTTTCTATTATTACTAAATTTACAATTATAAATCCACTCAGCTGACCTCATCCAACCCTCTGATAAGCCCCATAGAAGCTGCTGAAATAGCGAATGAAATTGTCAGTACACGATTTGAGTGCCACACATTAGGATGAATTATTTGATGATGAGCGGAGTCTTCTTGCTGTTTGCCCTTTTACTAATCCCCGGCCTGGAGGCAGCTGTATCTCGTGGCATCTTTAGGGATCCTGCTCATCCGGGCAAATGTGCAATCACATCGAAGCTAATTATGAGTCCTGGTGAAACTGCACGCCATCCGGAAATGTGTGCTCGTGTGGTGTGTGAAGAGAAGAGCCAAGCTCAGATACAATCGTAAGTTTGGTAACAGAAATGTTCAGATATTTCGAAATATATGTTGATATTCTTTAAACAGATGTGGCGTGGTGGGACTTTCGCCAGGTCAAACATTTGGTGCCTTCAAAAATCCAGATGGCAACTATCCCGAGTGCTGTGAACGTCACATAATTCAAGGCCAGAGAAGTGAACTAATTCCAGAAATTGAAAAAGTGCTGTCAAAACCTAATTAAACATTTTTAGAATTTGTGATAGAATACAAATCTTACCTTTTAGCAGGTAAATCAATTTCAAAGAAATAAATAACAAAATGAAAACAAAATTAATAAATAATTATTGAATATTTTTATAACTTTTTACTTCCAAACCTAAGGCTATTGTCAGAGAGCGCGCGAGAAGCGATAATTTTTCTTGCTAGGAGCAAAGCGAAAGATTTGAGCGAAGCGAGTCGCAATGATAAATTTTAATTTACTGTCAGAATTTACCATGATTTAATTATACGAACTTTATTTTCTGTGATTATTGTGAGCGCAAGCGAGTTGCATTGCTTTATTTCAGTTTTTAGTGTGGGCGTCATGAATTCAGACGAAGAATAGAGCAACAATTAATTTTTTAACAAAACAAAGTCTCCAGCAACCACTCAAATTAGATGTTGATTCTCTTTGACATTCGCGGAAAAAACTACTCCATAACTTTGAAAAAAAAAAAAAACAATACCACACAATTCTACGATTTTTTCCAATGAAGATATACTATTTTTAGTAATTGTATACGTTTTCACAAAATACCTGTTACTTTATTGCTGCAATGGGTTTTGTTGATAATGCACTTTTTTTACCTTACTGTTCAAGGTATTACAAATCTCGATGTGATGGACCATTTCTGATCAGCACACGAAAATGATCCGGCTGCCAGGACAATCTATAACAAACTGGCCAATGATATCAGGATGGAGATTAAAGGAAAGGAAACTTGACAACCAATTAGCGTCTATTGACCCAAGTGATAGATACAGCATGCAAAAGCTGTGGCGATTAACAAATGGTATCAAGAGGCAACCTGCTCCAAACCTCCCTGTCAGGAAACAGAATGTTGAACCTGGTACAAGTCAATGGTGTAAAACTCCAAGTGAAAAGGCTGAGGCTTTTGCGCAGCATTTAGAAAGCAGATTCATGCCTATACTAACATCTGCCCCAGAGGATAGGAGAGAAATTGAAACTCAAGTATCGATTCCAGTATCTACTATTGAGATGAGTTTCCCGCCTGTATCGCCTACAGAAGTCCAAGCAGAAATCAAAAGGCTTGTAAACAACAAGTCGCCTGGCTTAGATAAGATTGATAACCGAACAATTAAGGCACTCCCACAATCGGCCATTTTATACCTCGTACTTATTTTTAATAGTATACTAAGGTTCGGTCACTTTCCCACTCAATGGAAATGTGCCAAGATAACTATGATACCAAAGCCGGGAAAGCCAACTGATCAGCTCAGTTCTTATAGGCCAATCAGCCTACTAACTGGCTTTTCGAAAATATTTGAGCGATTAATTCTGCACCGAATGCTTCAGTTAGAACACGTTACTAACGCCATTCCTAGCCATCAATTCGGTTTTCGGAAAGAGCATGGAGCTGAGCAACAACTGGGTCGAACTACGCAATTCATACTGCAAGCATACGAGCAGAACAAATACTGTTCCACTGTGTATATGGATATTAAAGAGGCATTTGATCGTGTGTAATTACGCGAGGGAGTCGCAGTTTACGTCGCACCCAAAAAACTCAAGACGGCAACGATTTAGTTGGTAAACGTTTTAATTTTTATTGTAAATCATTTGCATATATGACAGACCGTACGTGTAAAGTACGTCTCGCCGTATCGGCTGTATTTCTCGGACTGTTTGGCTACATTTTATTTGCCATTTAATTCTTTTGAGTTAGCAGCGCGCGCATGCATTGGTATGTGTGCGTGTGTAGCTTATCGCTTATCCACAGCGTGGGATATGCTGACACAGCGCCCTAGTCAGCGACTGAAGTGGTCGCTCAGATTTCCTTATGGGATATGCAACAAAGTGTTACATAGTTGTGATTGAATTGTATTTACTTTGACTCAAAGCATGTGCACGCTACACCTCCCCTTTTAAGAAGAATAACGTATATTTATGAAGTTATTCTAAAATAGTGTAGTGGTGTATATAAAAATTGTATGCTTAATATTTATTGATGTATAATGATTATGGAAATTGTAATCAAAAGAAAAGTATTAATAATTTTTTTTTTTTTGTTTCATATTTTGTATAGATAAAAAAAAATTGGTAATTAATAAAGTTTTGTTGTTTTTTTTTTTTTTTTTTTTAATTTCTTTGTTTATTTTTATTTTTATTTTTTCATTCATTCATTCATTCATTCATATTGTAATGATAATATTCTTAATATATGTATATTTTTTTTTTTTTTTTTTTTTTTTTTTTTTATGCGTTATATATTTTTAGTCTATCTTTATGTACTATTTGCTGTTTCTTTCCTATTCTAATTGTAATATTATCTCTATCATCTATTTTTTCAACTTTATAAGGGCCAACATAGTTGTTATCTAATTTATGCCCAGTTTCGTTTCTTAATAATACAAAATCTCCTACTTCTAAGAGAAAATCGTTTGATTTCTTATCATAAAGCGTTTTTCGCTTTTGCTTTTCCTTATCTAACATAATTCTAGCTCTTTTATAGGCTACTTCTAATCTAAATTTTACTTCTTTAGCATAATCATCTATATTATATAGAGGATCTATCATATCTTTGTTTTTAAAGTTAATAAATTGTCTCGGTGGCCTTCCGAAAACAAGTTCATATGGACAGTAGTCGTGTGCTACTGACGGGGTTGTATTGAAACAGTAGGTGAAATAATTCAACCATATGTCCCAGTCATTTTTGTCGATCGAAATATATGAACGTATATATTCGTTAAATGTTCGATGATTGCGCTCGATTGTTCCAAGAGTTTGGTGATGGTGAGCTGTTGAATGTATGTTGTTTATTTTCATGTATTTACATAAGTCTGTGATTAATGAATTTTTATATTCAGTACCCATGTCCGTAATGAATGATTTCATTGGACCATACTTGAGTATGAAAGATTCAAAAATTGCTTTAGCAACTGTTTTAGCACTTTTGTTTGGTACTGGTATAGTGACTAAATATTTTGTTAAGTCACATATAATGGTAACTGCGTACTCATTGCCATCCTCAGTTTTTGGAAGTGGACCAATGGTATCAATTAGTACAGTATCAAATGCTGTTGCTGGAGTTGGGGTTAAAGTCATAGGTGTCTTTGTATGGGTAGTTGTTTTCGCTTTTTGGCATTTCAAACAAGATTTTACATACCGTCTTATTGTCTTAGTCATGAAGGGCCAATAAAAATATTTTCGTATTTTTGACAGAGTTCGCGACGTCCCTGAGTGGCCTCCTTCAATTGGTTCGTCATGGTATTTTGACAGAATTGCGTTTATTTGAGCTGTGTCGTTTTTGTCTATAATGGTCACCTTTGGGAGTATGCATACTCGTACTTTCTTTAAAATACTATTGCCCATTTTTTTAAATATACTTAGTGATACAGATTCGAAAATTTGATCACTTGGTGACATTTTCAATTGGTTTATTTTAAGTATTCCGGCTTCTGTTTCAAGCCTTTGGAAAAGCTGACCTAAATCGAGTTTTCCATTGGAGTACAAATCATTAATTGTAAAGCGTGAAATCACTCGTTTTCCCATTTTGAACAAACACTTGTGCTTGTCGAGTTTTAGTTTCACACATTTTTTGACATCGTTGTTGTTGATTACTTCATAGACATTGGGCTTTTCATTTTCATTTTGCTCGTGCAATTTTTTAGCAGTGCTACTAATAGCTGAACTGCTTTCTTGGCCTGCGCAGGCGTTTTTTCTGTCTTGTTGAAGACCTCGTAGAGACCTTCAATATTTGTCTATTCATTTCTTTGAGCTCTCCAATTGTTATTCTGGATAAAGCATCTGCAATATGGTTATCTTTCCCCTTGAGATATTCCACAGTGAAATCATATTCTTCCAAATCAAGTCTCATTCTTGTTAGTTTGGAACTTGGGTTTTTCATTGAAAACAGATATGTTAACGGTCTGTGATCAGTTTTTACGAAGAAATGCCTTCCATAAACGTAAGGTCTGAAGTGTTTTATTGCCCAGTGTATAGCAGCTAATTCCTGCTCTGTAGTTGATTTGTTACTTTCACCTTGTGTAAATGATCTGAGGCATATGCAACTGGAAGTTGCATTCCATTATGCTCCTGAGTTAATACTGCTCCGCAATCGTGTTTGCTAGCGTCTGTGATTATGCAAAAATCTTTTCTGAAGTCTGGGTACTGCAGTAATGTTGGTTTCATTAATGCTTCTTTTAAGTACTCAAATGCATTATCGCATTCTGTAGTCCATTGAAATTTAACGTTCTTTTTACAAAGCCTCGTTAAGTGGCGTGAATGTTCTGCAAAATTTTGGATAAATCTCCGATAATAGTTACAGAAGGCTACGAATCTACGTGCACTATCTGCATCATTAGGTTTTGGATAGTTTTTGATGACGTCATATTTTTTGTCATCTGGGAGAATTCCTTTATCGGTACATTTGTGACCAAGATAAGTAACTTCGTGCATGAAGAATGAACATTTTTCTGGATGTAGTTTTAAATTAAATTTGCGACATAGTTCGAAGACGTTTGTCAAATTTTTGAACATATGTTGTTCGGAACATCCAATGACTACTAGGTCATCCATATAGAGAAATGCTTGCGATGGTTCTAGACCTGAAAATGCAAGTGTCATCATGCGCATAAAAGAATTTGGTGCGATTTTAAGTCCATATGGTAATCGCGTGTAGCGATAAGAGCCTGTGCTCGTTGAAAATGATGTCATATTCCTTGATTTCTCATCAAGTTCTATCTGGTGAAATCCGGACATTAGGTCGAGACATGAAAAGTATTTCGCTCGACCTAGTTGATCTAGAATATCTTCTATTCTTGGGAGTGGGAACTTGTCCGCTAGTAACTTTTTGTTAATTTGGCGATAATCAACTACTAAACGCCATCTTTTTTCCGTTGAATTTGGAAGTGATTTCTTGGGTACCAAGAGGAGTGGGCTGTTATATTCAGAGATGGATGGTTCGACAATGCCATCTTTAATTAATTTTTGTACCTGATCGTTTATTTCTTGCTTTTCCGACTCAGCATTTCTGTAGTTTTTAATGTATACAGGTGTTTTATCATTCAATCTAAGCTTTTGTTTATAGAAATTGTTGGCGGATATAGGTTCTGTTTCTAAACCAAATATATCACTGTATTCAGTGCAAAGTTCGGTTAGTTTAGATTTGAACTGTTTAGGAAATCTTAATTTCTTCAATATTTCCCTTGTTCTTGACTTTTCTTTGTTTAATTGGATTATATCATAGTCATTAAGTGACTCAAACTGTATGTTTTGACTGTCAATTTCTGTATTTTTCGAAGTAGTATTTACTATGCGAATGTATGCATTATTACTTGTTACTATTGAACTTGCTATTATTATTCCCGGCTGTATCTCCTGATTGGGTACTAAAACCGTTTTTTCGCTAGTCTTTAATCTTACTTGTCGTATGACTTCAGATCTAGCAGGTAATAATAATGAGTCATTCTCGAGTGAGTGTTTTATTGGGATTTGGATGTGTGTATGGAAATTTTTTTGGGCGCAAAATTAGTGTATTTTGCTCTTCTTGATAATCTAACAGACAATTAAATTTTTTGATGAAATCATAGCCTAATATACCATCTGTTGGTATTGAAAAATTTTCTGGTACTACGTTGAAATCATGTGGTACGATGTATTTGTCTGTAAGTAGTTGCAGATGTACTAGACCATAAGAACGTGTTGTTCCTTGTCCAATACCTGTTATATTGCTTATTATGTTTGTATTTATGTTGTAATGTTCATTTTGTTGGTGTTTTATTACCGAAATGTCTGCTCCTGTATCAAGCAAAAATGTCAGATTTGTCTTTGTTTCTGCATTTTGAACTGTAATTATATTACTTAGATTGAGATTGAGTGAGTATACCTTTACTGATTGTCGTTGCTCAAGGGGGGTTGAGCGTTTTCCGAATTTGTTGTTCGGATGTTGTGATTATTATTATTGTTATTTTGTCCTCGCCAATTATTTTGGTTTCCTTGGCCTCTGTTGTTGCCGTTGTATTGGCCTCTATAGTTGCCATTATTGGTACCTCGGCCACGATTATTGTAACCATTGTTATTATTTTGGCTGTATCCCTGATTACCTTGGTAACCTCTTCCTCTGTTTCCATTATTATAGTACTGACCCCGTCCATTGTTGTAGTTACCACGGTTGTTGTTTCCGCGATTGTTCGAATAATATAGGACGGAGTCAGTTTTTCCGGTTGCATCAGTGCAACTGTTGACAAATTTGGCGATAGCGTCATTCATGGTTGTGAAGTTACCTGCCTGCATGATAAGTTTTACCTTATCAATAGAGCAGTTGGATGTCATGGCTTTTACAGCGTTTTGTACGCTATATTTTGACGCTAATTCAGGAGTAAGTCCATCATTTATGTAAGCGCCTTCTAGACTTTTTGCTAGTTGTTCAATTTCTTTTGAGTACTGATTGGCAGTTTTATTTTTCTGCTGGAGATTCATTAATTTTGCAGAAATAACTTCAACCGATTCTCCTTTAACGGAAATTTTTAGTTTGGCAATTATTTGACTTATGGTGCTTTCTGTACCAATCAAATTTCTTGCATGTCCCTTTAATTTTGTTTTGATCAGGGAGACTGCAGTTGTCTCATGGGTATCCATAATAGATTCGACCAGAGATAATGCGTCTAAAAAACTTTGTATATTTTCGGCTTTGCCGTCAAAATCTGGGATCAGACTTGAGGCTGTCTTGAGGAATTGAATCTGTGTCTGTGCCATGATTACTGATTCTTTTGGTCTTTTGGAGTTTTAGGATTTTTATGAGTTTAGGGTATTTAGGCGTTTAGGGGTGTCCTAGAAGAGAGTAAAAATAAATTTTGGACACCCCTAATTAATAGGGAAAAAGTGTTTGTTTTTAGGTCATGTTTTTCATTTTTCTTTTTTCGGTCAAAATTTTCATTTCTGTAGTTGTTATGATTATTTTTAAATCATGGAGTGGTTTTCTTTCTTTATTTAATTTTTGCGTACAGCATGAATGAATGAATTATGCATTTCATTTGATTAATTTTTATTTTTTGTGAGGTCGACTTCACTAACAACATTGGCTGTATTGTCAGCCGCCTTAGATTGGGGTTTGCCCATCTCTATTAAGTATCAATTTTCTTCCCTTTTTTTTTTTTTTCAAAAATTATTAATATTTTTTTTTTTTTTTGAGAGAGAGATGATGGTTTTTATGATTGATTATTACATTATACAGTTTACAGCATAATTTTACACTGTATAATGTATGTTAGTGTGAATGGTATCATGATATGTAGAATGGGATTTTTTTTTTGTGTTAATGAACTTATCTAACGTACCCAGCTCATACGCTACTTGAGGGTACTAAAAAAAATTGCGAACTACCAATGTACAAGTACATTGGACCGCTTTAAAAAAAAATATTTTCGGTGGGCGCACTCTGCGCACGGGCCAGCTTCTTTTTGGTCATCTATGGGTCGTCGTCTATTGGTCGTCTATTGGTATTCCCTCGGTGGTGCAGACGGCTTCATGCCTCCCGCACTAATTTGTTCTTTTTGTTGCATTTAATGTGAGCTTCTTGTTGCCAGGCCGGTCAACCGGTGACATTGCTTTGTCACCGTCTCTTCCTTCTCGCTGCCCAAAGCCTTGCAGCGGCTTTGGTGACATAAAGTAGTTTGCATTTTTATTTGTATTTGTATTTGTGTTTGTATTTGTATTTGGTTTGTATATGCGGTTTCCTCCGCAGTTTTTTTTTTGAAGTATTCGTTTTTTAATTTTTCATTTTTTTGTTCACATCACTTGTCACGGGTCGCCATGTAATTACGCGAGGGAGTCGCAGTTTACGTCGCACCCAAAAAACTCAAGACGGCAACGATTTAGTTGGTAAACGTTTTAATTTTTATTGTAAATCATTTGCATATATGACAGACCGTACGTGTAAAGTACGTCTCGCCGTATCGGCTGTATTTCTCGGACTGTTTGGCTACATTTTATTTGCCATTTAATTCTTTTGAGTTAGCAGCGCGCGCATGCATTGGTATGTGTGCGTGTGTAGCTTATCGCTTATCCACAGCGTGGGATATGCTGACACAGCGCCCTAGTCAGCGACTGAAGTGGTCGCTCAGATTTCCTTATGGGATATGCAACAAAGTGTTACATAGTTGTGATTGAATTGTATTTACTTTGACTAAAAAATTGGGAACGCACAGCATGTGACGTGTGTGGCATGACGGATTGCGTTTCAAGCTACAAAGAATCCTACCTGAGGTACTCTATCGAACTGTGAGTAACTATTTGACTAACCGTTCTTTTATGGTTTATTGCTGTCAAGTCAAAGACAAATACGTGCTGGAGTCCCACAAGGAAGCGTGCTATGCCTCAGGAGAGATCACTGTACAGGTCCCAAAGGTTAATGATTTCCACATATGCTGATGACACGACAATTCTTTCAACGGCCGATACGCAGCATGAAGCAATTGCCAAGCTGGATCAATTCTTGATTAAAATTTCAGACTGGGCTATTAAATGGTGTATTAGCATAAATACCAGTAAAACTAAGCACGTTATGCATACCTGGCGACATACCTGGCACCCGATCTATCCACCCAGTATCATGAGTGAATACCTTGTGACTGAAAATAAGCTTGCCTATTTGGGGGTTCAAGTTGATAACAAACTGCTGTTATCTAGCCATGTAACAGTGATTGTTGGGAGGCTAAGAGCCAGAGCGAGCAAACTGCATTGGCTTATTGCAGATAGCAGCAAATTGCCATTGAGAACTAAGGTAACGCTTTACAAAGCACTAATTTCACCAATGTGGCAGTACGCATTATCCGTATGGGGACCGCTAGTCAGCGAATCTCAGTTCAAACGGTTGCAAGTGGCCCAAAACCTCATACAAAGATCTATTGTTGGAGCTCCATGGTATGTGAGGAACCTAACAATCCACACAGATCTTAAAGTTAAAACAACGGAAAGTATCTACAAGGAGGCCTGCATTAGATACTGGGAAAGATTGCGTCGTCACCTTAATGAGGAAGCTCGGCAAATAGCACTGAAACCCGTTGTGCCCATCAGACATAGGGGACATAGGAGGAGGTATAAAGAAATGCTCCAAAATTGTATTCCTGTTGCTCTAGAAGTCCAACACCAAGTCCAACACCAAGTTCAGCATCAAGTTCAGCATTCAGTTCAGCATCCAGTTCAGCATCCAGCTCAGCTATCGCAACCAGAACAAGAACTCGCACAACCAACTTACCTTGGCTCTTCGCCTATGCAAAGGCCTCTAACCCAGGTGGAACCAATATTAATCTCAAGTGACTCTGATGAAAATTCCTTAGTGGATGAGTTTGCCCAGAGACCTCTAAGTCTTAGGGAGCAAATTATGTATAATAGCAGAAGAAGAATAGCGGAGAGACAATAGCATAGGCAACAACGTCAGCAACGACAGGCCCAGATTGGATCCTCTAATCTTCAACAAGGCCTAAGGCGGACACAATACTTACGAAATGATAACAGAGAGCGATATGTCATCCAGCAAGACCCTATGCCACGCCCAGCAAGACGTATTATTCTACAACAAAGGCAGAAGGATCCCTCTCAATCAATTTTGCTAAATGATCTGGGCATCAATGAGGCAACACAAGTGGCTATTATTAACCAAGAAGAGCAGTCGAGCCGCATCCTGATCTCAAGCGATCCTAATGAGAATCGCTCCTTGGTGGACGAGCCTGGTTAGCTGTGCTCCTACCTTTTCTGTATTTACATAATGTAATTTGTTATTGTTTATTTTTCTGTCATAGTTGGCATTGAACTAATTCAATTTAAAATCTGATCATTGTTTGAATAAACAGTAGGCTCTGTCTTACAAATCTTGGTGTATTCCCAAGTTTGTTAGGCATCCTACTCAGAATGTGTTCAGCCCTCGTGCTGAGCAGTTGTTAAAAAAATAATACTCTGCGAGATCGGTTACGAGAAGCTGCCGGGGCATTTCGAGCTCTGCGGATGCTGCGACTGTTTGCTGAAAGACGGGGACCGGGACGATCCGAACTATCCTCTAAATCAGCAGTGGGAGCATTTTCCCGTACTTCACTTGTCGGTTCTTCAGGCATTGTGTTTATCGATACACTTGGCATTGCGGGTTGATTTATTGATCGCCGTGTTCTGCGACTTCGGTTGGATATGGCAATACTGGTAGGGTTGACGCTTGTGGTTGCAGGAACAGTCGAAACGGTTGCCACTTCTGCAGCTGCAGGCTGTTCAGGATTTGCCAGACTTGCTGCATTACGTTTGGGACGTCTTCTCTTCCTCCCCTGTGGCTCAATACGAGAGGCATCCTTGGGAGGAGCCAACGGCACAGCTTGACTCGAATTGTCCACTTCAGCTGAGGGTTCTTCAGGATTTATATCAATGACAATTGTTTCCATTGCCTGCGCTCCTAACCGTGGAGCAACAACTGCATTACGTTTGGCACGTCCTCTCTTTCTCTTTTGTGTTTCCATACGATCCCCGGGAGGAACCATCGCTTCAACAACACGCATGGGAGCTTCGCTTGAACTGTCTTCAATTTGGGCAGGCGCCACAACTTCAGTTACTTCAGGTGTAAGTCCTTCATTCTCTAGGATTCTTCTGCGTTTATTTCGCGTGTTGTATTCAAAGGAAGCTTCCGAAACTAGTATTGCATTTGAAGCAGAAACCCTCTTCGCTTTAGCTTTGTTGACTTTCGGTTCCATTGTTCTGTTGTAGAAAAAATATTTTTTATAAGAAAAAAAATATACAAATTATTTTTTTTTCCTGCTTACCCGAATTCTACGTATACCTGCTTGTGAGACTGCTCCGTAAAGAATGAATTGTATACATCAGCACATTCTGAAGTATATTTTCAAGGGCATCTATGTTTTTTCATTTTTAATTGAAATTTTTTAAGCCTACTTCGATGCATTATCAAAGCAATTTTGTGTGCATGTTTTTACTTTAAAGCTTTCACCGTTGCACTATAGGTCATATGATCACTACAAAATCATGGCATGCAAACCAAAACCTTTAAGAATTTCTTAAGTTAGAATAAATTTATTACTAAGTTATTATTAGTTCTAAACAAGATTTTTTTATTGTACGTACAAAAAAGGCACAGCGTTCGCTTAGTTAGCTGTGGAGTTGATAACTAATTTGATTGTTTGTTGTATAAATGCGCTCATTTTTTTTGTGTCTGTCTTGTTGTTCAGTCTTATATGTATTGGTGTGCCTATAATGTGGAGCATTTCCAAGGTGAACCGTTTATTTTAATGTTGTTCTTGTTGTAAAATGCTTACAGCTGTGCTGTTTTTTGGATGGTTGTCTCATTCCTTCTTTTAATGTCAGACTTGTGACCAGATATTCTAGTTCTTAGTTTTGTTTTAGTTCTACGAATGTACACTTTTTCGCATACTTTTTTTCTTTCACCAGGATTTGACTAGTCTGTCGGACAATTTCAGTATGTATACTAATGATTTGTATACTTTAGGGGAAGTTTCCTTCTCATTAGTATTATTAAAAATATAATATAAAATACGGTTGCAATGGTTTATCGCTCGTTCTCGCCCAATATTATCGCATCGCTTCTCGCGCGTATTCTGATATTAGCCTAAAGCAGCGCTGCATGAGTGAAGTAAAAAATGAAAATCTCAAAATTCGCATAAGAGGATACCATGGACGATCCTGTGGCGTAGATAGGGGGGTGATTAAGATGATCGATTTCCCCCCATTGAGTTTAAAAATTTGGAATCACTGGGGACGAAACCTTTTTTTATTTGGTAAAAGAAATGATTAATTAATTATGATAACATGGTAATCTAGGAATAGCTAGGAATACTAAATCCTGCGTTTTCTCGGAAAACTATAAAAAAAAATCAACCATAGATCGCGAATTATGATGAATCACTCAAAGAAGTCGCGGGATTTGCATGGTTTTTTTTTCAACGGAATTTTAAAAATTCATGTTATATTTCAAAATAAGTATATGTTTTTCTTCAAGTGTCATAAAATAATAAAAAATACTATATTTTTAAGGCTAAGGTCGAACGTATTTTGGTATATTTTCTTCTTATAGCTGATAAAAATTCTCAAATTCCAGAGTGCTGGAAAACAGCTATGTAGCTAGATCTAACCGGAAAATAGCTAAATCGACAACAGTGATTGAAAGTCAGTATATTTACCATAGTACATTACGGTCACACTTTTACCGAAAAGTGGAAAATTCTGCGTTTTAAAACTTATTGGATTTAACTGAGAATGGCCTACATAACTGTAACCCAACTGTGCTGCATCTGCAGGGCCATTCCGGGTTCTGGGGCAGATACCAACTGGCTGAATATATACACCGACTCGGATGCTGGACAGGACTTAAACCTTCTAATAAAAGAGACAACTGGCCAAGAAGTCAAGCCAGCTGAAGATCTACCTGGACGCATTTGCCCCTTATGCTTGGCATTGGCTAAAACTGCTTTAAACTTCAAGAGGCGTTTGGAGCAGAGTCTGAAGTGCTTAACCACGCAGAAGGAAACTTCAGACAGCCTGGTCAAGCAAGAGAGCGAAATGGAAGAGTTTGAATCTTTAACTACAGAAGAAATAGAGTCCCTCAAAAAAAGTGAAGAGAGTCAATTGAAATGTTCCTACTGTTCGAAGACCTTTGTACACACCGGCACTCTTAAGAGACATATTTTCACTCATATACACGAACGTCCTTTCAAGTGTTCTCAGTGCTCTAAATCCTTTATACAAACAAGCGATTTACAGCGACACCTTCTTACTCACACAGGCGAGCGACCCTTTGAATGTCCACACTGCTCGAAGAAATTTAGAAGTAAGCGCGCTGTGCAGCACCATTATCAACACATGCATACAGACGAGCGACCCTTTGAATGTCCACACTGCTCCAAGACTTTCAGCAGTAAGAGCAATCTGGGGAATCACCTTCGCACGCATACTGGCGAACGGCCTTACAAGTGTACAGAGTGCTCAATGTCTTTTATTCAAAATGGCTCTTTAGCCAGACATCTGCTTACTCATACCGGAGAGCGATCCTTTGAATGTTCTGAATGCTTCAAGAAATTTGGCACTAAGGGAGATCTAGAGCAACATCTACAAACACATACGGGCGAACGACCCTTTGAATGTTCGCAATGCTCAAAGACCTTTACCAATAAGGCCGATCTGAAGAAACACTATCGCACGCATACGGGCGAACGACCTTACAAGTGTACGGAGTGTTCAATGTCGTTTGCCCAAAGTAGCACTCTAAAGAGACACCTAATTACTCATACTGGTGAAAGACCCTTCAAATGTTCCAAATGTTCAAAGACCTTTAGCCTAAAGAACAATCTGGAGAAACACTTTCTCATACATGCGGGCGAGAGAGAAAAGATATAATTTTAAAAAAATCTGACTAAGCCGAAATCAACAAGAAATATGTAACAAATTCAAAATCACTGAAAGCCTAAAAAAAAACAGGCTCTAACTGGAACATAAGACTCATATCATTTTTTCAAATCAACCTTACCCAAAAACGTGCCTTCTTTTAACATTTAATGTAATAATAATTTACCCGTAGTTGTCTTAAGATAGATTTAAGAAATGAAATATTTAGAATAAGAGCAAGATTGCTCGCAAGAGTGATTGAGCACAAGTATTTGTAACTTAATATTTGTAGTTTATGTGCAATTAAGTATTCCTTTCTACAATAAACAGAATCCTTGAGAAAGGCAACAAAGCTTGCCGAAATGCGTAGGAGAACAGTTGAACTTAAAAATGTCTTAACTGCAGCATTGAAGACGGCCAAAAATAGAGCTGGAGAAACATCGATGGCAACATTGATACATCGATGTTTTTATATCTCGGTTGCAATGAATTGACCCCTCTCTCAGACTTGATCGAAAAACAGCTTGCTCGACGCCTAATGAATGTAATTTTACGATCATGACAATAACATAATAAGTACACTTTTTCCCGGATTTGCCCGATGTTTTTAGTCCGAATATTGTAAAAAAAATGAGACAAAATCCATAACTTCTTAATTCAATAACTCCAAAACAATTAACTTAACTTCATTCACTTTCCTTCTACTTTTTAAAATCAGTCATGTTTTGGTGAAAATTTAAAAAGCTTGAACTTTAATATTTCAAAAAAACATCAGTATAATTTGTTCTAAACTTATTTCTTATAAGGGACCACCAACGAATCAGAAGAAAGTCGGTTTCAACCAGAGAGTCATTCAGCCTGTTGCAAAGTGTTATCATTCAAATATGCTAGTATGGTTTTAACCAAGACTGCAAACCTATGAAATTTCGCTGAATGTTCGGTCTGGCTGTTCGAACCTCTTAAAAAGTCTAAGATTCGATTCGCGGACCTATTTTTGTGCATGGTTCATAGATGTATAATAATACTAGAACTTGAATACGATCTAGAATAATCAACTCTGAAGTATGCGCCTATGCTAAAATGCAGATTACTACTGAGCACCGAAACCATTACAATTTTATACATGAGTATGAACCGGTAATTTTACGATGCCGGAATCACTCTTGCAGATTTTAACTACAGATATATACTACAGTAGTCCGATCTGAACCAAAGCTAGCACGATGGTAGTAGGACTTAAGGTATGTGCCTATGCAACTTTATGTCCCGATAGCTTGTATAACTTGGCAAATACTGCAAATCAACGTTTATTTTTAACTTTTAAAATAAACGTTGCAAAATAATAGTTATTTTTGATTTTTGAATTATAAATCAACATTTTTGAATAAAAGTTAAAAATAACTGTTATTTACAAACTTTTATATAAAAACGAGAGCGCAAGTTAAAGTCGGCTCTAACCGACTTCGATATACCCCTTACTCAAGGAAAAAACATTTTTAACAGTGTTCCTGCGTTCCTTAGGGTGAACATCTGAAAAGTATGCAACACTTTCTTAACTCGGCTATTTTTCACATTTTTGCTCATAACTTGAGAACCGCTCATCTGATCTTTATCATTTCTTCGGCAAATTTATTTGTTTTGCTAATTACTAACTATCTCTTGAAGGTACAAATCGTCTTTCTTTAAAACTGTAGGAGATATAACGTTTTTTCGAATTTCGGGGGCGGGAGGGGGCGTGGCCAAAATTTGCAACTATTTTCTTTGAATTAGCCTGCCAATTTTTTAAACACAACAGCAAACTTTATTGACTATTCTGGTCATTTTCCGCTCCGAGAAAATTGTTCGCGTCTGAGTACCTACCTTAATCAATTAATGACATAAGTATAAAGGTCAAGCTCAATATTTTCTTCCGTCTCAGTGCTATATGACACTTTTTAGGACCAATGTATTAAGGATACTTCATGGCACTTCGTACTTTTGATCGAAAATTTTACTAAAAAAGGAAAAACCGAAATTAACCCATATATTTGTTTCGGTTACGGTACTGATAACCGGTTATGTAAATAAAGTTTATACGGTTACGGTTATAAATTTTTTTTCGGTTACAGTTGCGGTTTCGGTTTCAAATTTTAAAGGGTTTTTAACGGTTTTTTTACGGTTTTAATCTCTGAGTAGGACACATTCAATTTAACAAGCTCTTCAAAGCGACAATCTGTACTCTAATGGACCACATTCATTATTAATAATTTTCATACGTCCTCTACACAGGCTTTCAAAAGTGTCTGGTCTTTGCAATTGGAAGATAGCCTCACTTACGGGTTTTCAACTTGACTCATGCTTTATGTCCTTCTCAAATATGCAATATGCCGATTTTGGATTTGATTTCCTAAATTTTAAATCCGTTTACAAGAAATTGTGTTGAATCGAATCTATTACATCCTTAGAAGGTTCGGCACAAGGGACTCAAAAAGCTCGAACCGTACCGGTTCTTCAGGTTTCGGTTCAGGATTCCAAATTATAAAAATATGTTTCTTACGCTCTTTCCATCTGTCTTAGGACTAGGATCCACGATCCAAGATATCAAACTTCGCTCAAATGTAAGCTAAATTAAATAACACTACAGCAAAACTAAATCAATATCAAAACAAATTTGGTTTTTCAGTAATCATATTCAATTATTTTATTCAATAATTTGAATTGAGCGCCCCAAAATATATATGGAAAGTTTTCTATCTTCTCTGATGCAAAAGCTTTTTTATCTATTTTTATGAACTCTGATGAAGCAAATTACTAAGGCTTTCGGTAAGAGACATTCATTAACAAAACCTTAATAACTTTAAAAAGTCTTTGTAAGAAGTTTCTGATCTAGAACCCCATAAGGAGAAAAGTTTTTTAATTTGTTTGGCTTTTAGACTCATTCTGTATTATTTGGATTCGTAAAAGCTAGAGGATCTCAGCGATGTAGCCTCTCAATTGGGCATGTAGCACAGTCCTGTTTAAACCACATGTCAGCCAAGTCCATTCACAGTAACGTTCCTGTCTTCTTCATCTTTAACACATTACGGTCCAATGATGTACGTTTGTAAGTCGATTAATGGTTCAATTAGAGACCAAACTGAACATGTTTGACGGTAATAAAAAATCCCCCTTAACCTAACTAAGGCAAATGTTTTGTAGATTCTTAAGTCAAAGGGATAAGAAAGAATTTGTTTTATTTCGATTGTGTTTTCGATTACAACAGATTTTGATCACTCTGATCAATTGAACGATCGCCAGTATTCAAACAATGATGTTCCTCCATGCTCCTTTTAGTGATAAATGACTTCGAACAGTGGGAACATTTAAAGGATCCCTCTTTAGTATGAGTAAGTAGATGCCTGCTCAAAGATCCATTCTGTGCAAAAGACATTGAGCACTCTGTACACTTAAAGGGTCGTTCTCCCGTATGCGTGCGAATATGTTGTACCAGATGGTTTTTATTGCTAAAGCTTTTCGTACACTGCGTACATTGATGGGGTCGCTCTCCAGTATGAGTAAGAAGGTGACTGTTTAGACATCTTTTTTGGTAAAAACTCATTGAACACTCTGAACAATTGAATGGTCTTTCGCCCGTGTGTGTACGATGATGTTCCTCCAGAGTGAGCTTAGAGCTAAAGGTTTTCAAGCAGATGGAACATTCGAAGGGTCGTTCATCTGTGTGGGTAACCAAGTGTCTCTTTAGATCAGAGTTTTGCCAAAATGTTTTCAAACAGTGGGTACATTTAAATAATCGCTCTCCAGTATGTGTAAGTAGATGCCTGCTCAAAGGGCCACTTTGGGTAAAAGACATGGAGCACTCCGTACACTTGAAAGGACGTTCACCAGTATGAGTGCGAAAATGTAGCATCAGACTCCGATTACTGCTAAAGGTTTTCGTACAAAGCGAACATTCGTGGGGACGCTCTGCTTTGTGAATAAGACGATGTCTATTTAGACTTCTTGTTTGGGCAAATGACATTGAGCACTCTGAACATTTGAATGGTTTTTCTCCAGTGTGTGTGCGATGGTGATCATCCAGAGCGCGCTTACTGCTAAATTTCTTCGAGCAGTAGTTGCATTTAAAGGGTTGCTCTCCAGTGTGGGTAAGAAAGTGCATGTTTAGCAAGCTTGCTCGACTGAAGGTCTTTAAGCAAAGGGAACACTTATATGGTGGGTCACCAGTATGAAGCCGCAGGTGATTATTTAGAGAACTTTTATGGGTGAAGCTCTTCGAACAGTGGGAACATTCGAATGATCGCTCGCCGGCATGAGAAAGTAGATGTGACTTTAGATAGCTTCTGTGGGCAAAAGACTTGGAACACTCTGTACACTGGTAAGGTCGTTCACCAGAATGTGAACGAAGGTGATTCCCTAGACTTCCTCTCAAGGTAAAGGTCTTTGGGCATTGGGAACATTTGAAGGGCCGCTCGCCCGTGTGAATGCGAAGGTGTCCTGTTAATCTGCTTTGTTTGTTAAAAGTCTTTGGGCAGTGGGGACATTGATGAGGAACTTTTGAGGGGCTGTCTGCTTCTTCATCCGTTAAAGAATCCGAATCTTCCAAATCGCTTTCTTCGCTTGTGGAGGGCTCCTCTTGCTTGACCATTTTTTTAAGACTTTGCTCCAATCGCTGCTTGAAATTGAAAGCAATTTTCGCCCCTACCAGGCAAGGGGGGCAAATGCGTTTAGGTAGATCCTTAGAGGGCTTAACATTCCGGCCAGTCGCCGCCTCTAATAAAAACATCAAGTCTTGTCCTTCGTCGGAGTCGGTATATATATTTGGCCAGGTGGTGTCCACGCCAGGAGTCGGAATGGCCATGCAAACACAGCATAGCTCGGGCAAAGTTCGTTGAGCCATTCTATCAATTGCAAAACTTCTTATTAATGTTACAATTTGTTTAGTTTTTTTTGTTGCTTTGAAGTAGACTATCGTTATCGATAGTCCAATCGATAGTCACAGTGTCCCATTTGGCGACAAACACAGGTCCAATAAAATGAGAGGGATAACAATTTTATTGTTTTTAAATACAACAGAAAACGTCTATATATGTATACTAGCATATAACCCGTCGAGATTCGCTGCTCCTTCAACAGTAGTAAAAGAAGACGTAGTAGAAGTTCTTTATTCATAAAACATTAAATATATATAGATCTTTCACTCCTCCAAATAATAAAATAAAAATAAAAACAAAGAAAAAATAAGAGAGTTCTCTTTTAAAATGCTTCCTCGGGATTCTTGCCCTGTATTTATGAGCATCCAACAGGTATTTTGCTAACACTCTCCAAGATTGCCCGTTTAAGACTGCTACAAGCTCTTCCAATTAGGATTGCCGAATATTTTTAAAATATCGTATCGATGATATTCTCTGATTTTAAAAAATATCAAATGATATTAAATATATTGCTTTTTAAACATCGATATAATTGATATTTTAATTTTTTTTTCTGTTTTTACCAAAAAGAGGAAATACTCTGCTCTAAAATAAAAAGATATAGTCTATATTAAGCAAACATAACAATATTTTCCATGAGAGTCGAGTTTTCTATGTATTATACATATAAAATACTTTTAGTTCCAACATTTGGTCAAAATTTTACATGTTTTTTAAAAATTCATGGAAAAAGATCGGGAAGAGATTTTGTAATTCTGTTTTTTGTATTTTATTGTAGTTAGTATGAATGCCACTATCGTCCGTAGCAGAATTGTGAAAATAAAATAGAATTTAAAAAAGTGCGGCCTTTTAAAAACGAAAAATCAATCTTTGACCATTTTTTTGCAGTCCAGTGTACAAAAAAAATAGTAAAAACTTTTTTTCTCAAAAATTGAAGTAGGGACAATTCTGCGTCCATAAAGCCCTACATCATCAAAATCGGTTCGGTAGAACTTGAGAAAACGTGGGCACCATTTTAAAAACCGTGGTTTCGAGATAAACGCGTTTAAAGTTTCAAGTAATTTGAAAATTGCTTTTTTACCGAAGTCATTGGTCGACAAAAAAAGCTATATTATCTAAGCTATTTCGCTATTTTTAAAATTCATTTGTGATAATATTTTTAAATATCTAAGCTAAAAAAAAAAGACAAAAAAAATTTTTGAAAAAAAATTTTCTAGACCAGAAGAGGGCCTTAAAAGTCTTTAAAAAGACGCCTCGCTTTGACGCATATGGCGCATTCTATATCAGAAGCAAGTCGCTCCGAAGGCACAGGGGTAATAAGATACCTTACGGCTAGTCTGGATAGTCCCGTCATTTCCGCCTTATGCGAATTCCAGAATATTAAGCATAACTTTCCCATGATGTTTGTGGCAACCTAAAGTATAACTTCAGCCCGCTATTTTGCGACTCTTGGGCTTGCATAAAGTCAACACACGGGACATTTGGTCGTGCAAACGCTTTCTTTAAATACTTTTCCGCACAAATTACACTTGGCTGTGCCGTTTTTTATGTCGCTCTAGTTTGCTTTTATAAAATATGAATCCATTTTCTGTCTCTTAAATGCGCTTGCGCTCGCTACCCAGATCAAAGAGTTACCAACGCAGAAATATCATAAAATATCAAAAAAAAAAATCGATATTCGATATTTGGTCAAAAAAAAAATCACGATATAAATATATTAGTCTTAAAAATTATTATCGATATATTGATATTTTGATATATTTTCGACAACCCTAGTGTGAATAGCGAAATGTTTTTACCCCCTGGGAGGAACCAAGGGCTATCGCTAATAGAGAGATGTTAAAATTCCATTCAAACAATTCAGTATTTATTTGAGCATCTTTATCTTTATAATATACTAGCAGAACCCGCCGCGAAGATTTTGAAAAAGTCGTAGTAACACTGTCGTAAACACTGTTTTTGGATATAATCTATTTGTTAAAAAGCAAATTCTTTTTTAATATCATTGGCTTCCTTAGCTTATTTTTAAGACAGTTTCGAATTTACGGTTGATTAAAATAGATCAATCTGGATTAAGTAAGGCGTGAAAAATGTTATAAGGTCGCACCTATATACATTTGTTTAACATTAGATCTCCAGAAAATTCTTTTCCGATCAATTTATGTAAATCAACGCAGTATATAACGGCAACCAAATCAGGGAAAATTCATTTCTTAAATACAAAAAAAATGAGCAAAATTAACTTTTCTTCTATAAAAACGCAAAAAATAAATATATTTTTTATAAAGGTCACAATTCCCGCTGCCCTCTGATTTTTTATCTGCCAAAAGCTAATTTGAAATATAAGCTGCGTTGGCAACACTGTTTATTTTTCTCTTTGTTATCAATCAATATAAATCTCTTTGATTATCAACTCACAGCCAAGTTTATTAACAAAGACTCGCAAATTGAATAAGGAGAAAACTTATTTTAAGAAAACTAACTGCTCACGACTTGCGTGCCATCACTTTTCTGATCTCACCTCTAACAAAAGTCGGACGCCTGTGCGCTCAAGGCATACTAAACAAGGTAGGCTAACTCGCTCTCTCAGAACTCCGAATATTTGTTTCAAAGAGAGCGAGAGCGGAAGAGTAATATATTTCAATACAAAGCCTACTAAGCTACTAGGAAAAACACAAAACATTCGTCCGCAGAGATGCTTTGCTTACAACAGTTGCTTAAGCAGGCCATCCACACACGAATTTGTTCGACGAACTTGTTCACCGAACAAAAATTCATTTGCCCACTAACCTGGCGATCATTTTGCTTCAAAATCTCACCGAATAAACATGAAAATATGGCAGCAGAAACTAACAGAATCATGGCCTAAATGACGATACAAATTAGCTTAGATCATTATTTAATCAATTTGGGTGCATTTAATAAATTCCAGCATCAATTCATTGCTCATTGGGGCACGTTTTCACTCTACAATTACTTTTGACAAATGATGTTCGTCAAAATGTTCCCATCCATTGACGAACATGTTCGCACGAACACTCGCAAGATAGAAACATTTCTATTCTCTGCGAACAAAACGTCGAACACAAAAATCTGTCACGAACACCTCCACTAACGACGAACATTTCCTCGAACTGAACAAATTCGTGTGTGGATGGCCTGCTTTACTGACTGAAATTTAACAAGTTGTCAAGAGAAAGAGAGAGTGAGTGAGCCTACCTAGTTTAGTATGCCTTGTGTGCGCTGTCTGTTGTGCATTTGGCTTCTAGTTTTGTGTAATTTTATTGCAACTTCTATATTTTAAAATACATCTTAACCGTATTGTTAGAGCTATCGATGTGCCAAAAGATTATAATTCTAATTATAATCATTATCATCACATTGCGCTGTGACTCTGTGACACTGAAACGTGACGCGCTGTGCCCCAAATGTAAACCCGGCCTAACAGAAACTGCTGTCCAAATTACAGCCCTCTATCTCTTATCGTTAAGGCTGATGATGATTGCCAATCAGTGAATCAGTCAGTCAGGACACTCTCTGAACCGTTGATCCGATTGTGATGAATCTTTGGAGAATGGTTAGACGCTTGCTTGCCTGTCATGGTTTCTAGGTGAAAGAAATGGGCAAAAAAAATTTCCAAAACCACCGAAATTTCCCCAATTTGGCGTTCATACCTTTGAGGATTTGTTAGACGCTTGCCCTGTAAGGTTGTCCAGTTGAAGAAATGGACATAAAATGGCAAAAAAGAAAATCAGCGAAAATTTTCCAACTTTCCGATTGCGATTAGACTTTGCGGTATGGTTTCGTCTTATTTAAGGGTCAAACTTGCCAAATATTCAGTTTGCGAAAGCGCTTAATTGTCCTTATTTATTTAAAAAATCCGTACTCTTCTTAACCATAATTCCTAATAAAAAGGAACAACTTTCAGTTCGATCGGACCCTTAGTTTCTGAGTTGTCATGTATGGCAATAAAATATAACGAGTTTAACAAAAAATTTTTCTTTATTTATAAAAAAATATTTTTTGTGACCAATGCACCAATTTATGTATCTATGGTATAGCTTTCTGATAATACCAAACTAAACTTAAATTATAACACCCTTTAAGGGCCGATTTCTGTTCTCTCAGATAGCTGCTATGTGTCAGATAGTCATCGATTTTACACGGTAATTTGTTAGTTTATGTGACAAATAGCTCTATGTAGAATATGAGAAATCGGCCCTAACTCTATGTAGTCCTTTAACGGATGGGGAAAGATTTGGAAATAAGTCAACGATCACTGGGAACATTCCAAGGCATGAGTAAGCAAGTGTTCCTTTAGATTTCTTTTTTGGGCAAAAGACATTGAGCACTCTGAACAATTGAATGGTCTTTCGCCTGTGTGTATGCGTAGGTGTTCGTCCAGAGACCGCTTACTGCTAAAGGTTTTCAAGCAGTGGGAACATTCGTATGGTCGTTCGCCAGAATGTGAGCGAAGATGAATTTTTAGAGAGCCACCCTGGGCAAAGGACAAGGAGCACTCTGTACACTTGTAAGGTCGTTCGCCAGTATGCGTGCGTTGGTGCTGTCCCAGATTGCTCTTACTGATAAATGTCTTTGAACAGTGGGGACATTCGAAGGGTCGCTCTCCTGTATGGGTACGTAGGTGTCTGCTCAGAGAGCCACAATGGGTAAAAGACATTGAGCACTCTGAACATTTGTACGGTCGTTCGCCAGTATGTGTGCGAAGATGCAGTTCCAGATTGTGCTTATTCCCAAAGGCCTTTGAGCAGAGGGAACATTCGTGGGGTCGCTCACCATTATGAGTAAGTTGGTGTCTCTTTAGACTGCTTGCTCGACGAAAGGAGTTAGAGCACTCTGAACATTTAAAGGGTCTTTCTTCAGTATGCGTGCGAAGATGTTCCGTTAAGTGTCTCATTTGAGCGAAGGCCTTGGGACACTGTGGACACTTAAAGGGTCGTTCGCCCGTATGAGTGGTTTTTATGTGCAAGGTAAGAGATCTTTTTTGTTGATAGGTTTTCGAGCAGTGAGAACATTGGAAGGCTTCTTTGGAGGTATGTGTGTTTGTGAGAGTCTCCTCTTTTCCAACCGTTAAAGATTCAAACTCTTTCAAATCGTTTACTTTTCTGAAAGTGTGGCTTTTGAAGGGCTCCTCTTGCTTGATTCTTCGTCCTGAGGTGTAATTTTGCTCCATCTGCACGTTTAAGCATTTAAGACTCTGCTCCAATCGCTGCTTGAAATTGAAAGCAATTTTTGCCCCCACCAGGCAAGGGGGGCAAATGTATTTAGGTAGATCCTCAGCGAGCTTGACCTCTCGACCAGTCGCCGCCTCTAATGTAAACATCAAGTCTTGTCCTTCGTCGGAGTCGGTATATATATTTGGCCAGGTGGTGTCCACGCCAGGAGTCGGAATGGCCATGCAAACGCAGCATAGCTCGGGCAAAGTTCGGTGGGCCATTCCGTCAATTGCAACTGAAAAGTTTTTATTATTATTAAATTGTATTTGTTTTTTTTCTTGTTGCTTTGAAGTGGACTATCGTTATCGATAGTCCAATCGATAGTCACAGTGTCCCATTTGGCAACAAATACAGGTCCAATAAAATAATTGGGGAGGCTTCTTGGATTTGGTCACCGAAACACCCCCTAGAACTAGAACAAAAGTATAATCGATGCTTAATTGCCCTCTTAGCAAATCTAAAAAAGAAAATGATGCCCCTTGGTGGTATCCTACCTTAGAGAAACTCAGAAAGAAGACCCGAATTCTTTTTAATGAAGCCAAAAAGAATGGGGTCTGGCGCAAGTACAAGCAAGCCCTAACACTATACAATAGTGAGATTAGGAAAGCCAAAACAAAGAATTACAGGAAATTCTGCGAGTCTATAGAAGACACGAAAGAAGGAGCGAGATTACATAGAGTTCTGGCCAAGAAAGGCCCGGATGGCAACATCTCGCTCAAAAAGCAGCGAGGAAACACGTCCCGGGAAACATCCCCGTGGAAGAATGTGTCGACCAAGAGCACTGCTACCAGCCTCGTAGCTCCGACTGGTCAGAAGCTAAGAAAGTTGTGTCCGCAGGCAGACTTGAGTGGGCAATCGGAACATTCCAGCCCTTCAAATCCCCCGGCCCGGATAACATTTATCCAGCATTCCTGCAAGAAGAAAAGAACATACTCCTTCCGATACTCAGGAAGATCATCACCAGCAGTCTGCCAACTGGATATATCCCACGTGCCTGGCACAGAGCAAGGGTAGTCTTCATCCCCAAGGCAGGGAAGAATGATATAACTAACCCCAAGTCCTTCAGACCCATTAGTTTGACATCGTTTTTACTGAAAACGATTGTAAAGCTAGTAGACAATAGCATACGAAGTACGCTGTTAAAGAGGCACCCCTCCAACCAACACAGCACGCGTACAGAGCAGGCCGTTCGACCGACACGGCATTGTATCAACTCGCGAAGATACTCAAGAAAACAGTAGAAGCAAAGATTTATTTATGTTATAGATGACGCATGTGAAACTAAAAACGAGTCTTTTTGGGAGCTGACATTGGATGCAAATTTTTGCATTTCGCTGCCTTTACGAGGATGCGGATTCTGAAACTTTGCTATACGTTTTCTAAATTAGCTATTCTGCTAAGAACAAAAATTTATAGATAATTTAGATGACACATGTGACGCAAATAACGATTTTTATTGGGAGCTGACATTGGATCCCAAAAAAAAAATATTGTATGAGATGCGGTATCTATATATGTATTGTCTTTGGTAGAAGACAAGAAAGTAGCTCTATGCGCCTTTCTAGATATTGAGGGAGCATTCGACAACACATCTCATAGTGCGGTCAAGAATGCCGTAATCAGAAGAGAAATAAACCCCACAGTAAGCAGATGGGTAGATTCACTTCTGCGATGCAGAGAGGCCTCTGCAGTGGCAGGTAAAGAAACCATCACAGTAACCACAACTAGAGATTGCCCTCAGGGCGAAGTTCTCTCCCCACTGTTGTGGAGCCTACTAGTGGATAAACTCCTGGGCATAACATGCCAAGGATACGCAATAGACCAAAATTGGTCTCCCCCAACAACAAATAATAATAAAATAAGATGGCCTGCTAGAGTAAACGCGGGATACAAATTTCATAGTTTTTAAGTATCGTCTATGTGTATACTATGCTGCAGGGCTTTCCCTCCAATTCCCACACATCCCACCCATTTTCCGCTCAATATCGAAAAATGAAATCACAAATGAATTTGCATTCTATCCTTACAAACAGAGCTTCAAGTCGATCGGAATCTTCCGACCGTTGGGTCACATTTTCCAACATCAGAAAATCACATTTCAAACTATTCCGTTTTCTAATCTTACGAACCGAGTTTGAAGCCAATTGGATGAAAATTGTTGATGTGAAACATCTTTAATTTCGGTACGGACGATTTTAGTAGGAGTAAAATTTGATTTCAGCGTCACGTGACGCTGACGTCATTCATATTTTGTGTTGTTTTGATTTGTGGAGTTTCTCCGCAAACACACACACAAGAGGATGGGCAGAGAGGGGAAGCGAAGAGGTAGAAGAAGAAGAAGAAAGGGTGGGTTCTGGGAAAGATCTGGGTGTGATCTTGGTGGTATGTGGGATGGATTTCGGAGGAATCTTATCTGGGCGGGATCTGGGTGAAATTTAGAAGCGATATGGGTGGGATCTGGGAGGGATCTGTATGAGATCAGGGTGGTATCTGGGTGGCATTTGGATAAGGATCTGGGTGGGAGCTGGGCGAGATCTGGGTGAGTTCTGGGTAGGATCTTGGAAGGGATCTGAGCGGGATCTGTGTGGGATCTGGATGAAATCTGGAAGGGATCTCGGTAGCATCCGGGGTGGGATCTGGAACGGATATGAGTGGGATCTTGGATCTCACCTTGGTGGTATCTTGGGGGTGAAACATCATCATTTATCTATGGATTACCACAATAAACTTCTTGAAAAAATTAAGAACACAGCAGCAAGTGATCTTGTTTCTGGTATTTCTACTCCCCGTTAAACTGCTTCTTTCAAAAGAGTGCCTAGCTGATTACTATACCATTAAAAGAGCTTGCGATTTGAAAATAAGCTTTTAAACTTAGGATCATGTTTCACATCAAAGACTCGTGAGTGCTAGCGACACTCACACTTTTTTTTTTTGCAGTTTTTGTGTTTTTGAGAATAGGTTAAAGAAATGGACAGAAAAATGTTCCAAAAACACCGAAATTTAGATTTAGATAGACGCTTGCCCTGCAAAGATGTCAAGTTGAAGAAATGGACAGAAAATGGTTTTTCTATTTTTCGATTAAACTTTGGGACACGGTTTAACGCGTGCTCGAAAAGGTTTGGCCTTATTTAAGGGTCAAAACTAAGTTAAAGCGATAACAAAAGTGCTAAAAATTTCCCCATAAAATTTTAGGTAAGTGGAATTAGTATTGGTTTCAGAATCTTCCATATGCTAAATTTCAGGATTGAGTGGGTGATTCGACAATATCCAAAAAGCATATATAGAAGTGTAGATCAAAAACCGCGAAATTTGACATATTTTCAGTTGGAGTACTTACGAAAGCGTTTTTTTGACCATACCAACAACCATACCTACTTCGTAGTAAAGAGGAAAAACGTTCTGTTCGATCGGACCGTTGGTTTCTGAGTTATCTTGTAATGGAATGAAGTCATTTGACAGATTTTAACAAAATTTTTTCTTTATTTACAAAAAAATTAAAACACCCATTAAGACTCTGAAGTCGTTTCTCGTATAGGGAAACATCCTGGAAAAAAGTCATCGATCACTGGGAACTTTCCAAAGAATGAGTAAGCAGGTGTTTCTTTAAATTCCTTTTTATGGCAAAAGACATCGAGCACTCTGAACAATTAAATGGTCTTTCGCCAGTGTGTATGCGTATGTGTTCCACCAGATTCCGCTTACTGCGAAAGGTCTTCGAGCAGTGGGAACATTCTAAACTTCGTTTGGCAGAATGTGTGCGACGATGAATCTTTACAGAGGGTCTCGCTCCAGTATGAGTAAGCAGGTGATTCCTCAGAGTGCCACTATGGGCATAAGACATTGAGCACTCTGTACACTTGTAGGGTCTTTCGCCAGTGTGTACGTAAAGGTGTTCCTCCAGAGTCCGCTTACTGCTAAAGGCCTTTGAGCAGTGGGAGCATTCGTAAGGGAGCTCACCATTATGAATAAGTTGGTGTGTCGTTAGAGCGCCTCTTTGGCGAAAAGACTTGGAGCACTCTAAACATTTAAAGGGTCTTTCTTTAGTATGTGTGCGCAGATGATCCGTTAAGTGTCTTTTTTGGGCGAAGGCCTTGGGACACTGTGGGCACTTAAACTGTCGTTCTCCAGTATGAGTAGTTCTAATGTGCAAGTTAAGAGATTTTTTCTGATAGTAGGTTTTCGAGCAGTAAGAACATTTGAAGGTTGGTTTGGCGGTATGTGTGTTGGTAATAGTCTTCTTTTTTTTATCCGTTAAAAATTCCAACTCTTCTATATAGCTTACGTTGCTTAGAGTGTTTTTTTCGAAGGGCTTCTCTTGCATGATCTGTGGACCTGAGGTGTCATTTTGCTCGTTTAAAAACTTAAGACTCTGCTCCAATCGCTGCTTGAAATTGAAAGCAATTTTGGCCCCTACCAGGCAAGGGGGGCAAATGCATTCAGGTAGATCCTCAGCGGGACTGACATCTCGACCCGTCGCCGCCTCTAATATAAACTTTAATTCCTGTCCTTCGTCGCAGTTGGTGTATATATTCAGCCAGTTGGTGTCCACACCATCACCCGGAATGGCCAAGCAGACGCAGCATAGCTCGTGTACAGCTACCCTTCTTGTTATATGGTCCATTTTAATCCGAAGTTTTTGGTAATAGCCAAATGAATTGCATCCAATGATTTTTTAATAAAAATGGGAAACATTTACAGATTAGTGTGACCGTATGTTACTTGAGCTAAAATACTGACTTGAACTAGTTCCATTCAATTACATTGGCCGTTTTATTCTGTCATCAATCTAAGCCAGAGATGGGCATGCACACATACCGTCACACTTTTCACACGCATACAAGCACAAGCAAATATAAGTAGCTGTCAATGCTTATAGCGTACGTGTGATTTTTGCAGTCGGCCGCTGCAGCGGCCTAATGCACACGCTGCTTGGTGTGTGCATTGGAACGTCGCGACGCGCCCATCTCTGATCTAAGCTAAACAACTAAATAAAGTTATGATCAGGCTTTTAAATTTTTATGACTGTGGGCCTATTTCTGTTCTCCCAGATAGCTGCTATGTGTCTGATAGTCATAGATTTTATACTGCTTTTTGTTAGTTTATGTGGCAGATAGCTTTATGTAGTAGATGAAAATCGACAAATCCTCCTAGAATCCCGCTTGACTTTTCCTTAAAAATTTTGTAAGTCATTTGATGCTTTTTGTAAGCTCAGCGAGAATGTGCACAACAATCTCAAATATCGGATGGCCTTTTCTCATTTAGAAATAGGAAAGACTTCTGTTGTCCTAATGACCAAATTACCAGGGGTGACACTGAAATCTCTAGAGATTTCGCCTACAGTTGGTTTGAAAAACTTTTAAAACTTCAAGAGGTTTGATTTTCTTGTTCGAAAATCTAGCTAGAACCAAGGCAACAGAATCGTTTTGGGTTTTTCAAACCTCGAACCTGAATCCGAATCGGACCACTTTTTCGAAAAACTAGCTTCGGTTTAACAAATTAAGAAGCTTTTGCAACGACACATAGAATCAAAAGAAGTTCTCCAATCCTACGACATTTCTTTAGGTCAGATTTATACTAAGTATCACCGTCGATAATAGAGCGAATATGGATCGAGCAGGAGAACTTTTAAATGACAATTGCAAACCATAAAAGGAATGTAACTATGAAGAATGTTGTGTATGTTATCAAAAGCAATTCTTGATTTGGACGATGACCAATTTTACTCTGTGCAGCACAACAAACAGTAAATTTATTAGTTAACGATTTTTTAAAGAAAGTTTAGTTTGACATTCTCCTTACTCACACTGTATCAAATCTATGCTTATTAAAGAATTGAAAGAACCAGTGAAAGACTGTATGAGGCGATAAAACTTCGTTGAGATAGGTTTACAAAATGTGCGTACGTTTACTATCGTAAACATCGAGAGAAGGATTGCTTATAAATATAAATAGCAGAAAATTATGGAAGGAAAAAGTAACATTATTTCCCAATAAAGATGTTATTCCATACGTACTGTATTTTGATGACTTCGAAATTAACAACCCTTTAGAATCTCGTAAAGGAGTCCAATCGATTGCTGCTTTCTATTATACATTCCCTACTGTACCTGATATCCTTTCTTTCTAGACTCGAAAATATTTCTCCAGCACTATTTTTTAAAAGTCAATACAAAAAGTTTGGAAATGATGCTGTTAGTTGACAAAATTAAAAATATCGAAAGAAACTACGAAATGAAGTAAACTGTACTGAATTAATTAAAATGGACAAAGTACCCACAAAGAAAATAAAAATTAAACGGAATTGCAAAAAACATCATTTTAAACTCTATTAAATCGTTTCATGTAACGAAAAACACTGTTGGAGATATCATGCATGACATATTTAAAGGCGTTTGCGTGTATGATATCTATCAAATTTACAAATATTAAATGAAAGGAAAAATTTGTTTCGGTATGGTGATACGAAAAAGAAGTCATACTTCTCCTCCGATTACAATTGCATACTTAAGAAATCTAAAGTTAAACATGTCCGTTCGAAAAACATGGACATTTTGCCACTTTCTGCCTCTAATGATAGGAGACTTCACCCCTGAAGGAAACATACACTGGAACCTTCCTTGTTTATTAATAGAAATTATTGATTTAGTTCTCAAAACAGATATATTTACCAGAAAACTGTTAAATTACTATTTTAATGGTAAAATTACTGTACACACAGTAAGAAAATTAACTAACTGTGAGCATCGGTAAATATTACTAATTCTGTGGATTGGCGCATTTCCAAACGAGATTTTCGGTTGGATTTACTACAGCATTTGTTCTCTTCTTGTAAAGGTTAATGTGATAGTAACTGTCAAATATGTTCAATTTTACCGATTTTTTGGGTTGACGCATTTCTATCCCACAATATCGGTTAAATTTACCCACAGATTTTTTCAAGATTTTCTCCGCCTAAAAAGATTTGATAGTTCAAAATATCTTTTTATTACTGCTGCCCAAAAAAACTTCTTTAAAGCTACATAATTCACAAATAGAACCAAGTGAATTCGAAATCCTTTATTACTATATTCCGAAATCTTTTTATTACTACTATACTCGTTTAATAAACCCTTTTCTATTAAGAGCTCAATACCAAGATTGGCTAAAGATTATTATAATGAATAAAATAAGTGTTAATAAATTCAAACAATTCTTCTATGTTCAAGCTAACCGAGGTTCGAACCAAAACCTTGGGTTCTGGGACTCCGAGTACCGGTCCACGAACCGAACTTTAGATCTTACAACGTTACAGCGACCGAGCCTTTTGCAAAATCTTAGAGGTTTGAAGCCTCTAACTAAATACAGGGCTGAAAACTTTCACATAAATATTGTGCAACTGATACATTCTTTATGCTCTATCTATGTTCTTCAGCATTGGTCATCCATGGTAAATGTAAATGTTGGCTATACAGCTCCTACAACGGGGCCAAGCCAAGCTTCTCACGATCTCTTGGCGTGTGTGCTTTAAATTTTTCGCACAAGAGAAAGGGACCTACAGTTTAACGCCGGATCCGAACGGCAAAGTTTGAGAATTTGCTTTTTCATGGCTAGTTACTTCACAGCTGGCGCCAATAGCTGGTGAAGGAGACCGTATGTGTAAAAGCTATTTTCTAAAGAAAGAAAAAACTTTTATTATTAGATGTTCCGAGGCAGGATCGAACCCACGACCTCCCGCCCAGCAGTCCAGCACACTAACCACTGGGCCACATACGGCCATCCATGGTACGGGGTTCAGTATTGTCATAATCATGGTTATGTAGTTATGTGTGGTCATAAGCGATGTAAAAAGCAGTTTTTTAAGTATTTAGTGGTCTTATTAACATGAAAATCCCTTAACTGCATTGATCCTGGCATGATTTTCCACTTGATTGGCATCAACTTTTCCACTACTACTATTTTAAATCATCAATTGTAATTATTCGCGATTCAAGAAGTTGTCAGTCATGGGAAATAGGTGTAAAAAATTTGGGATCAGGCTCCTTTCCGTCGCATATAAAATTTTGTCTTTCATGATTTGTGATTGACTTAAGTTGCTTCTGACCTGGTAAGTCCAACACAGACCAAATATTCACATTACGAAAAATCCTGGAGAAGACCTACGAGAGCGGCATAATAACTTACCATCAAGGTTCTTTGAAGCCCTATCTACATTTGGTATACCAACAAAGTAAGTTACACTTTGCATGATGACGTTGAGAAGCACACAAAGCCCCGTCAAAATAGGAGAGAATCTTTCCGAACCATTTGATGTTTTTTTTGGCACGGTGATAACTTATCGTGTGACTTTTTTAATCTGCTAGTGGAGTATAAACGGCACCAGTGCCTTTTTCTTTGTAAAGATCCCGACTTTCTCGAGTATTTATCCTTTTTTAACATAAAAAACCAGGTGTCGAAATTCGTGCGTCTTAGGAAATAAAAAACTCCCGTGTTGATTTCCATTTATCTCATTTATTTTCACATAACAATGAATAGCTTAATTTAGATCAAACTTCACAGAACATTTCTTATAATTAATCTATATTATACAAGAAAATATCCCTTACTAGCGAGGGGCCTCTTATACCAATATTTTCATTTGCCCAATCTCCGATTGATCCTGGAACTTTAACTTCTCTGAACCCAGTTACAAGGTAAGTCTTCAATGCGCCTTTTTAAAGCGTCATTCGTCGGTATGAGTGCGAAGATGTTTATGCAGATCGTTCTTTCTGATAAATGTCTTAGAGCAGTGGGAACATTTGTGGGGGCGCTCGCCAGTATGAGTAGATAGGTGTCTCTTTAGAGTGCCAGAGTTACCAAACGACATGGAGCACTCTGTACACTTGTAAGGTCTTTCGCCAGTATGTGTCCGTCGGTGTTTCTCCAATATGCTCTTACAACCAAAAGTCTTTGAACAGTGGGAACATTTAAAGAGTCGCTCATCCGCATGAACATTCTGATAGTGTAGCTCCTGAGCGCTTTTAGTTTTAAAAGCCTTTGAACAGTGGGAACATTCAAAGGGTCTATCGACAGTATGAGTAATCAGGTGTTTCGTTAGAGTCCTCTTTATGCTAAAAGACATGGAACACTTCGTACACTTGAAGGGTCGTTCGCCTGTGTGCATGCGAAGATGGACTTCCAGATTGCGTTTACTGCTAAATCTCTTCGAGCATTCGGAGCATTGGTGTGGGCGCCCTCCAGTATGAGTAAGCAAGTGTTTCTTTAAATCGCCTGTTAGGCAAAAGGTTGCCGAGCAATGGGAACAGTTAAAAGTACTTCGATTGCGTAGGTGAACCCTCAGACTATATTTGTGTGTGAAGGTATTCGAACAGTGGGGGCATTGGAAGCCACGCTGGCCGGTATGAACAAGTAGGTGACTATTCAGAGTGCTACTTTGGGCAAAAGACCTGGGACACTCTGTACACTGGTAAGGTCGTTCGCCAGTATGTGTAAGATGGTGCTTCTCCAGAGCGTTCTTACAGCCAAAGATCTTCGAGCAGGTGGAACATTCAAAGGTTCGGTCGTCAGTGTGTGTACATTGAAAGTGTTGCACCAGATTGCGCTTACTTTTAAACGCCTTTGGACACTGGGAACACTCATAAGGACGCTCGTCAGTATGCGTTCGTAGATGGAGCTTTAAATTGGACCTTATGGCAAAAGTCATTGAGCACTCTGTGCACTTGAAGGATCGTTCGCTAGTATGAGTGCGAATGTGTTGATCCAGACTGCCCTTACAGCCAAAGGTCTTTGAGCAGTGGGAGCAATCGAAGGGTCGCTCGTCAGTGTGAATGTTCTGGTAGTGTAGCTCCAGAGCGCTCTTAGTTTTAAAGTTCTTTGAACAGAGGGAACATTGGAAGGGCCGATCTACAGTATGAGTTAGTAGGTGTCTCTTTTGAGAGCTAATTTTCGAAAAAGACATGGAACACTCTGTACACTTGTAAGGTTTTTCGCCAGTATGTGTGCGAAGGTGACTCTCTAGATTCCCCTTTATGGTAAAGTCCTTTGGGCATTGCGAACATTTAAAGGGACGCTCGCCCGTATGAATGCGTAGGTGAGCGGTTATCGTGCTTATTTTGTTATAAGTCTTTGGGCAGTGGGGACATTGAAATGGAGCTTTTGCCATATTTGAGAGGCTCTCTTCTTCTTCGTCCGATAAAGATTCAAACTCCTCCATATCGCTATGGCCCTCTTGTTTGACCTGCAGCCCGTCCACGCTTGCTTCGGTAAGGCACTTTAGACTCTGCTCCAAACGTCGCTTGAAATTTAATGCAATTTTAGCCCCTGCCAAGCATGAGGGGCATATAAGTCCAGGTAGGTTCTCAGAGGGCTTGACCTTTTGGCCAGTAGTCTCCTCTATGAGAAGCATTAAGTTTTGTCCAGCATCCGAGTCGGTGTATATTTTCAGCCAGTTGGTATCCGGCCCAGAACCCGGACTGGCCATGCAGACGCAGCATAGTCCGGTTACAGTTATGTGAGCCATTTCACCATGAAATCTTTGTTAATTGCCAATGGAAATCTTTCAATGAGTTTTAAAATGCAGAAAGTGCAACCTTTTGGGAAGAGTGTGACCGTAAATTACATGAGCGAAAATACTAAATATTCAAATATTTCGGTATTTTTGTACAGCTATTTGTTTAGCTACTTTTTTAGCTCCTTTTTAATATATTCTTTTGATTTAATGCATGGATATTAAAGGAATGGTCAAAAAATTGTATTACACAAAAAATCATAGAGTTTAAGAACTGCTTTTTAAATTGTAACGAACTCTGGCCTAGAAAGTGTGGACCGATTCCAGGGTTAAAGAAATTTATAATTTTATATATTCGTGGTTGCTGTAAATAAATTTCCATAAGGGTACTGTATACCTTCAGAAAAATTTGTTTTGGATTTTTTTTTATTTGCTTAAACGTTCTATTAGGATCTTATAAACATCCTGCAAAACTTTCAAGCTGATCCGAAACTCAGTTTTAAAGATATAAACAAAAACAATTATTTTTTCCGACCCTTTTATATGAAAATTGTTTTTATCGACCCTCGTATTTTTAGAAATTCGTATTTTTTTGCCTTATTTGGTCAAAAACTGTATAAATATTTATAAAAAGTTCGATATTATGGAAAAAAAAATTTTTGAAAAAAAAATTTTACTTGGAAATTTTTGGAGATTTTAATTTTTACCATGTCTTGACGCACTTTGACTCAAATTTCTGGAGAACTGCTTAACCGATTTTGATAATCTTTTTTTTTCGGTGAAAGTTAACACCCAAATGCACCAAATCCGACTTATACATTTATTAAATATAATTTTTATTTCATCGAAAACAGATGTCGAATCTTTAAATGGGATTATCTCGGAACCACTTTTTCCAAAATGGTTGCAAAGATTTAAAGAGTACCTGTTGACCGATTTTCAAATTCTTTCCCTTAAGTTGCTACTAATAATAATCAAAAATATCCGATCGGTCAACAAATAACGGAGCTAGGACCAATACAGTGGGAAAAAATAGTCGATTTTCGAAATTTTGACTTTGAAACCCCATAACTACGTCATTTATTGACCGATCCAAAATATCCTAGTTTACACCAGAATTACATTATTTCTAAACAAAACCCTGTCTTCAGTTTTAAATTCAGATCATCCGTTCTCAAAAATTTTTTGCAACCATGGGACTACGTTTTAAATTTTTGGTTAACTTTGAACAGAAATACAACAACAACCGTAGGTACAACAACAACAACAAAAATTACTAAATTTAGTTTAACCAATTACCTATCCAATGAAAAAACCCGCTTCTTAATACCACTTATAGTTTTTGAGTAATCTAATTTTTTGTAACCCTTTAAAAAATGACACCTGAAGGTATACAGTACCCTTAACAACGGCCTGAGGTTTGAATGCATTGCCATTATGGCATTTATGTTAGGATAATTTGTGAAATAAGCTTAGTTCTAGAGTTTATTCTTAGTTTATTGGGTTACGGGATCTGTTGTGGGTTCCCCGGATTGTTTTCGATCCTCTGGGTCCTTTTGTAGGCGACGGTACCTGGTTTCCAGTTTCGCGCTCCGGATGCTCTGTCCCGATAGAGAAAAGAAAGTTAGATGTTGACTGGATTGTAATACAATTCTGGGAAGGAATGGCTCTTTAGAATACCCAAGAACTGTATGAATGCTCAGCTGTCCCGTAGAGTATTACAACTTTGTGGAGGGGAGAAATCAAAATCTGGGAGATCGAAAACAAGAAATATAAAAAATGGCATATCCAAAAATAGGAAAAGTAACAAATTAAAAACTTAAAAATTAAGAACCCCAAAATTAGGATATGTCAAAAATTATTTAAAAAAATCGCGCGGTTTTTGTTGTTATTTGTTATTTTGACTCTTTGCGATTTCTTACTATATATATATATTTTTATTTATCCAGACTCGGATGTTGATGCCGATCAAGAATATATATATTTTATGCTTCCGGAAATGCTTCCTTCTCCCTGTTACATTCATTTGCACAACTTCATGATCCCGTTTTTCCCATTTTTAATGGGAACAAGGCATAATTACATAGAATAAAATAGTTAAGCCAGTGTAAAGTACAAATTTCTTAAACAAAAAAGTTTAAAATGGCAGATCTGCCATTAAGCGTTTAATTAGTCTAAACGATGATGATAATCGAAATTGAAACGGATATGAACAATCAGACGGTCCATTCACGAGTTATATCTATTTAAGTGCGGTAAAATAGCAAAAAGCGATTTTTGGGCCATAACTTCAGATTTTGGGGGTCTTTGGAGAAAAGTATGAGGATATGCTATACTCGACTAGCCCAACAATATGTACTAGGTCCCGTGAAAAGTATGCACAGATTTTGTTATCTGTAACACTTGATACACCTTCGATATAAACACTCATCAAAAATGAATCGCACGACATGTTGTGCGTCGGGTGGCAACGCTGTGACACCGATAAGTCTACTTCGCACGTGAGGTTCAAACTATCTATTAAAACAGCAACCAGCAAAATCCGTGAGAAATAATTTTTCTATGCATTTATAGAAACCCGCAGTATTTACGATACTCAAAGTTTGCCGCAAAGACGGCCGCAACCGTGATCCTCAGCACTTCAGTTCAGCTCGTGTGAGGCCTCATTTATCTAAAACTAAATATTTTAAACATATTGCATTGGTCACAAAAATCTATTCTCTTTTAAACCATACGCAGGCTGACCTTCCTAATCAACAGTTCAACATTCAGCTGCATTGGTACTGTAGTCTGTGGGTTATCTTGCTTATTTAATAGTGGAATAAAACGAATAAAAATTCTTTTGTTTATTTAAATTGTTGTATTTGTATATATTGAACAGAGACTTATTAATTATTGCTTTAGTCACAAATATAACAGTTACTAGCTTAAGCATATTGCATACATTGCATAAATAGGACGGTGTAGAGAAATTAAAAAAAATTTGGTATTGAATCTAATTCGTATCTAATCTTACTAAGGGTTATAGTACTAGTTGGATGGTGCTTATGTTGTTTCTAGGTGACTTCTAAAGTGTGATGTGCTTGTTATGTTTTTAAAAGTGTTGGGTAGTTGTGTTCAAAGCTAAATAGCATGCACTGAAAATACTTACTAAAATTCTGTGAAGTTGTGTTCAAACTCAAAGTTAGACCCAAAAATTGTAAAGGCATTCCAAAGATGTTATATGCACAGGTCACAGCTTAGCAAACACTTAAAAGGTCCGTGAACCGATCCTGGCGGGACCCCACGTAATAGAAATTCAAAGGATTATCTCTCAGAGTTATTCATAACGGTCTAACTTCGTCTACATAAGTGCTCATAAGGTTAAGGGCAGAAATCATGATTGCTCCGCCCATATGCAAAGCCATTGAAATAGCAGCTGTTCTAGTGGTGACACTTGACGAATTGCGATAGCTTATCGATAGAAAATCTTTTCTTTGACCCTAATAATTTCACAATCGGCGGAATTCGTACTTGAGAATTACAAGCAGTCTTACATACGAGTCAAAAACAGAATGAGTAAGTAGATTACTCCTTAGAGAGTTTTTTTGGACAAAACACTTCAAGCACTCTATACGTCTGTACAGTCTTTTGGCTGTTTGTTTGAGAAGGTTTCCCTATAGATTGATCTCACTTGCGAAAGATTTTGAAAAGTGGAAGCACTTGAAAAGTTGGTCGACGAAATGAGTAAGAGTTGCTCGCCAGAATTATTAAGTACATGAGTCCTTAAAGTTCTCCTACAGGTAATAGGCACTGAGCCCTCTGAACCCTTAATATGCCGTGTGAGTTTGTGTAGCTCCAGATTGCGCCTACTTGCAAAAGTCTTTGAACAGCGGGGACATTTGTAACGTCGATCAACAGAATGAGTAAGTAGATGAGCGTTTAAAACGCTTCTAAAGGCAAAAGACTGTGAGCATGCCGAACACTTGAAAGGACGTTCGCCGGAATGTGAGCGTAGGTGCAGCTCCAAATAGCGCTTACTTCTAAAAGTCTGAGAACAGAGGGAACATTTCAACTGTTGCTCTACAGAATGAGTAAGTAGGTGAGTCTTTAAAACACTCTGATAGTTGAAAGACTTTGAGCATTTCGTACACTTAAAAGGACGTTCGCCGGTATGTGAGCGAAGGTGTCTCGTTAGAAAGCCCTTTTTAGTAAAACACTTTGAGCACTCTGTACACTTGTAAGGTCTGTCGTCAGTATGTGAGCGAAGGTGTTCCTGTAGAGTCCTCTTGAATCTAAATTTCTTCGCGCAGTAAGAACATTCAAAGGGTAGCTTTTTAGTATGAGTAAGTAGATGAGTGCTTAAGTAGATCCAAGAGGTAAAAGACATTGAGCACTCTGAACACTTGAATGGTATCTCGCCAATATGCGTGCGAAGATGTCTCTTTAGATAGTCCTTTACCGTAAAAGTCAGTGGGCACTCTGTACACTTGAAAGGTCTTTCGACAGTATGAGTGCGAAGGTGATCCTTTAGAGTTTTCTTAGTTTTAAAGGTCTTCGCGCAGTGGGAACATTTGAAGTCTCGATATTCAGTATGGGTAAGTAGGTGAACACTTAAAGCGTCCTTACGGGAAAATGACTTGGAGCACTCTGAACATTTAAAAGGCCGTTCGCCTGAATGCGTCAGAAGATGTTTTTGTAGAGAGACTTTTCTGGTAAAAGAGTTTAAGCATAATGTACACTTGTAGGGTCTAACTCCAAAATGTGTTTGAAGGTGTTCCTCCAGAGGTGTCTTACTTTTAAAGACCTTCGAGCAAAGGGAACATTTTAAGTTTCGCTCGCTAGAATGAGTAAGTAGATGAGTGTTTAAAACGTTCTTACAGACAAAAGACCTGGAGCATTCCAAACACTTAAAAGGCCGTTCGGCGGTATGTGAGCGAAGGTGACTCGTTAGAGAGCTTTTTAGCTTAAAAGACTGAGAGCAGTGTTTACACTTGTAAGCTCTTTCGCTAGTATGAGTGCGAAGGTGTACCTTTAAAGTCTTCTTGTGGCTAAATTTCTTCGTGCAGTGGGCACATTCGAAGGAGGGCTTTTCATTATGAGTACGTAAGTGAGTACTTAAAAAGTCTTTACGCGTATAAGACTTAAAGCACTGTGAACACTTGTAAGGTTTTTTGTCCAAATGTAAGCGAAGGTGTTTCTCAAGATTCCCTTTTAAGTTAAATTTCTCCGAGCAGTGGGAACATTCAAAGGGTTGCTTTTGAATCTTTGTCGTATGAGTGCTTAGGTGACTCTTTAAACCGCCCTTTTGGATAAAAGTCAGTGGGCACTGTTTACACTTGAAAGGTCTTTCACCCGTATGTATTCGAAGGTGAGGCTTTAAAGACCAGCTTTGGGTAAAAGTTAGAGGGCACAGTCTACACTTGTAAGGTCTTTCTCCAGTATGCGTGCGTAGGTGTTTGTTGAGATTCCCCTTTTTGCTAAATATCTTCGCGCAGTGGAAACATTTGAAAGCGGGCTTTTCAGTATGAGAACGAAGGTGAATACTTAAAGAGTTCTTACGGGAAAATGTCTTTGAGCATTTTGAACATTTAAAAGGCCCTTCTTCAGTATAAGTGAGAAGATGACTTTTTGGAAGTCTTTTTCCATTATGAGTGCGTAGGTGAATCGTTAGAAACCCGCTTTGGGTAAAGGACATGGAACACTTTGTGCACATGTAAGGTCTTTCGACCGTATGAGTTCTTAGGTGTTCCTCCAAAATGCTCTTACTTTTAAAGGCCTTCGAGCATTGAGGACATTTGAAATTTTGCTCTCTAGCATGAGTACGTAGGTGTCTCCTTAGAGAGTTACTATGGGTAAAGGACATGGAGCACTCTCTACACTTGTGAGGTTTTTCGCCTGAATGCGTGCGTAGGTGTACAATTAGATTGCCCTTTAAACTAAAGGACATAGAGCATTTGGAACATTGGAAGGGTCTTTCGCCCGTATGCGTGAAAAGATGATTCTTTAGACTGACCCTATGGACAAAAGACATTGAGCACTCTAAACACTTATAAGACAGCGCGCCAGCATGCCTTTGAACATGTTGATCCAGGTCACCCTTATATTTATAGCTTTTCAAACAGTAGTTACATTTGAAGGGTCTTTCTTCTATATGAATTTTGAAGTGACTCCTTAAAGCGTCCCTCTGAGCAAAAGACTTTGAACACTCTGAACACTTAAAGGGTCGTTCACCAGTATGCGTTTTAAGGTGTTGTTCCAGACGGCCCTTTCCTTTAAAGGTCCTAGAGCAGTCCGAACATTCGAAAGTTTGTTTGACCGAGTGTGTAAGTAGGTGGGTCATTAGATGGGCCTTTAGAGCAAAACACTTTGAGCACTCTGTACACTTGTAAGGTTTTTCGCCTGAATGCGTGCGAAGGTGAATCTCTAGAGTCTCCTTTGTGGTGAACTTCTTTAAGCAGGTGGAACATTCGAAGGGTCGCTCGCTGGCATGCGTGAGAAGATGACTCTCTAGAGACTCACTTTGGGAAAAAGATTTTGAGCACTCTGAACATTTGAAAGGTCGTTCTTCAGTATGTTTGAGAAGATGTCTCTTAAGAGAGTCGTTTCTGGTAAAAGATTTTGAACACTTTGGGCACTTGTGAAGTCTTTCGCCAGTATGCTTGAGTAGGTGTCTATTTAGATGCCCCGATCTGCTAAAGGTCTTCGAGCAATGGGAACATTTGAAGGGACGCTCTCCCGTATGAATGCGAAGGTGAACTTTTAAGTTTGATTTTAGGATAAAACTCTTAGGGCAATGAGAACATGGAAAGGTAGCTTTTCCAGGGTTTGTGAGGGTTTTTTCTTCCGTTAGAGATGAAAGCTCTTCCATATCGCTACCTTCGCTTAGGATGTTTTTCAGGATAGTCTGCACGGGATCAGCCTTTTTCTTTCGTGTTGGATGTGGTTTTGTTGTGCTCCGTCTGCTCGGTAAAACACTTTCAGATTTCGCTCCCATCTCCGCTTGAATTTTAGAGCAATTTTTGACTCTGCGAAGCTTGAAAGGCATACGCGTCCAGATAGATCCTCAGTCGATTTTTGTTTTGCGTTGGAGCAACAAGAAATAAAGTTGTTTTTTTGTTGTCACTGTCTGTCTCACTCTTTGGCGTAAAGTATTGATTTTTCACATTATCTACATGCAGTAGTTTACATGGCTCAAAATTGAGAGGCGTTTCAAATTGAGCTTCAATGTTAAATCTTCTTTGTGAGCACAGCTCTATGGGCCACAGCACAACAAAGTTTCTGTTTATTTCAAATAAAATGCTTTTAATTATTTTAAAAACGCAGAATTGACGACTTTTCAGGACGAGTGTGACCGTAAATTGCAAGCCTGAAAATAACATTGTCAATCAGTGTTGGAAATTTAGCTATATATTTTGTACAATATTTAGCTAATTTTGCGGGAACCTGCTATTTTTAAATCTTTTTTCAAGAAATAAAAGAATTGGAATTGTAGGAATGAACCGTCTTTAAAAATGCCAAAAATAAATACAACAAAAATATTGTACATAATACAAATTACCAACGAATGACAAGTTATAAGTGTTAAAGGTAAATATTGAATATCGTTGCCAAAATTGGATAGATACATCACTGAAAAAAGCTCTTTGTTAACGTTGTAGATCAGCTAACCAATAAATTCTGTAGAATTTTACAAATATTTAAGCATACAGGATTTAAGCTATTTTTATAGCTATTTTTAGCCATATTTTTTTAGACATTGAATAGTTGTGCTGTAGCTAATCCGTTTCACAAACGAAACCGCCGTCTTCCACAATTTAATCACAAAGTTCTTCATCATCAGACAAGGAGCTGTGGTTTCTGTAAAAGACAACTCAAAATGGTTAAGGCTGCCTTCACACTGTTCGACACATGACCCATGACATCTAGTAGGCCCGCATTTCCCCATGAAATTCGAAGAATTTGACAAGCTTTTCAAAATTAAAATAGAACAAAAAACCAGGACTACTAGACTATCATGTGTCATGTGTCGAACAGTGTGAAGGCAGCCTAAGTCTATTTCTTTGAAAGATCATTTTATGCTCTTAACTTTAGAATCACACATTTAAAACGCTTTGGCATAGGTTTTAATAAATTTAGTCGTTGTTCTGTTAAAGTAGAGTCTCACATCTCTTACAGTTTTCTTTTTAAATCAGAAAGGGTTCTTTGAGGTTTTTGGTTTCTTTCTTTTTCTTCTTTATTGGCCATTACAACCGCTCGACGGTCTGGTCCTCTGCGATTAACGCTCTCCATTCGCTTTTGTTCTGTGCGAGCTGGCACCAGTTGGTCACACCAAGCTCGGCAATGTCTTCCCGCACCTGGTCTTTCCATCTTAGTGGTGGTCTTTCCTTTTTGCCGCCTCCATAGTCAACCGCCTTCGATTTATACGCCTTTTTTACTGGAGCTTCTTCCTTCATTCTGGCGACATGTTCTAGCCAGCGCAGCCGCTGCTGCTTTATGCGCTTGACCAGGCTGGAGTCCCCATAGAGCTCATACAGTTCGTCATTTTTTCGAATGCGGAAATCATGGCCGACTTTTAAAGGTCCATAAATCCTTCGGAGAATTTTTTGCTCAAACACGCCAATCGACGCTTCATCCGCTGCTGGCATTGTTCATGCTTCTGCGCCATATTGCAGGACTGGGATAATAAGCGACTTGTAAAGGGCTGTTTTTGTTCTTCGTTTAAGGTCTTTGCTCTTGAACTTCCTACTTAGCCCATAGTAGCATCGGTTTGCAAGAGTGATTCTTCTTCGGATTTCCAGGCTGATGTTGTTGTCGCCGGTTATCATCGTTCCGAGGTAAACAAAGTCCTCTACAACTTTAAAGTTGTACTCTCCCATTGGAACAGATTGCCCTCGGCACGAGGACTTCTGTTTCGAGGACACTAGGTAAACCTATTAGTTCAGACTGCTTCTCAATCTCTGAAAACGCCTTGGGTAATCGGCATATGCGAGTAGCATTACATCTTTATTAAAGATGGTGCCCGATCTGTTGGCATTTGGGCACTGGCGCAGTATATACTCCATCAGCAGATTAAAGAAGTCACACGATAAGGTGTCACCCTGCGTAAAACCTCTATTGGTATCAAAAGGCTCGAAGAGGTTCGTTCCTATTTTGACGGAGCTTTGAGTGCTTCTCAACGTCATCATGCAAAGTCGAACGTACTTTGCTGGAATACCTAAAGTAGACAGGGCTTCGAAGAAGCTTGACCTTATCGGTGTGTCGAAGGCTGATTTATAATCAACAAAAAGGTGGTGTGTTTTTATGCCTCTTTCATAGGTATTCTCCAGGATTTGTCGTAGTGTGAAGATCTGGTCTATGGTGGGTTTCCCAGGTCGAAAGCCATACAGATGATAACTACATGGTGGTTATGTAACACAGTTGGAACTTTAACTCCCTTTTAGTATTCTTCTTTTAAAAGATTGGTTTTGGCTTTAAAATGAAAACACACTGCATTTGATCAACAGTTGGTGAGTTATCTTGAATATTTAGAAATCAAATAAAACGAGTTGTATAAGAATTCTTTTGTAATTTTAATGTTTGTTTTTGTTTTTATTGTACAGAGACTTATTAATTATAATTGTTGGGCTGTGTTATTGCAAAAATATTAATTACTAGCATACTAATTTAACAGAGGGTGAAAAAACTAGTTTGATGGTGCAAATGTGGTTTTTTGTTGACTTCTAAATTGTGTTTTTAAGAGTGTTGGGTAGCAGTTTTCAAAGCCTTATATCATGCACTAAAAATACTTACTAAAATTCTGTAAAGTTTGACCCAAGATGGTAAAGACATTCCAAAGATGTTATCTGCTTCACAGTTAGAACAAACATTTAAAAGGTGCGTAAACAGATCCTGACGGGACCCCTTGTAATCGAAATTCTAAGGATGATCTCTCAGAGTTATTCACAACTGCCTAACTTCGTTGACATAAGTGCTCATAAGGTTAAGGGCAGAAGTTTTGAAATTTTTAGTATGCAAAGATTTGTGCAGAGAATTTGACTCAAAAGTCCAAGATGATAAGAAAAGTTACATTATTTTTGTCATACTGTTCGTGGATATCGTCAGAAATTTGTATTGCAATGCAATGATTGATTGGTGCTTAAGAAGGAGTTTGCTGCTTGAAAGACAATTATTTGAGTTGCCATAAGGTGCTCGAAAACCTTTGATAATGAAATGAGTATTACCTCCGCAGTCTTCCATGCGATAGGGAAAGCCGAACTGTCGAAGACAGTGTTTAAGATAAGTGTTGGGTTGTTTATTTTACTGAACATGTTCACTTGTTTTTTTTTTTTTTGATGTGAAACATCTTTAATTTCGGTACAGAAGATTTTAGTACGATTAAAATTTGATTTCAGCGTCACGTGACGATGACTCAATGCATATTTTCTGTTGTCGTTTTAGCGGAGTGTCCCAGAGGGAGAGGATTACAAGTGCGTGGGAAGAAGAGGGAAACTGGGCGAAAAGTAGAGGTGACTAAACAGTGACTTGGCAGTGACTTAACAGTGAATAATGAGTGACGTGACTTGATACTGAATTAACAGTGACATGACAGTGACTAGTCGGTGACTTGAAAGTGACTACTACTAAATAGTGACTTGAAAAACAGTAAGCAGTGACTTAACAGTGACTTGACAGTGACTCAACGGTGACTTGACAGTGACTAAATAGTGAACTGACAGTGATTAGTCAGTTTCTTGACAGTGACTTCACAGTGACTAAAAGGTGACGTGACAGTGTCTTGTCAGTGACTAAAAGTTGACCGTGACTTAACAATGACTGCACAGTTACTAAACAGTGACCTGACAGTGAGTAAGCAGTTACTTAACAGTGACTTGACAGTGTCTAATAAGTGATGTGACAGTGACTTGACTTAACAGTGACTAAACGGTTAGACTTGACAGTGACTAAATAGTGAACTAGACAGTGACTTAAACAATCTAACAGTAAGCAGTGACTTGACAGTGACTAAACAGTGCATAAACAGTGTTTCACATCTAAGCCTCGTGAATGTATACGACACTCACACATTTTTTTTTCTAGCTGAATACACTCACTCAAATTGCTCAGTACTCACTTGTTCAGTTGTTCAACAACATACGACTGACCAAACGAAACTTTTCGTTTCGTTAGTTTGCCCGCTCTGCTACAAAGTGAGCACCCAGTGATTCTTTATAATGTCGTTTTAGTTAGTTTTACACTTTCGTTTGCAATATCGTTTAATCCAGTGAAGTTGTCGGACTTTTTTTGCGGGAATATGCAAAACTACCGTTCAAAAATGATTAAAAAAACCCGGAAGTATATCAAAAAACAAATACAATGGGTTGACCTTTCACAGTATCTGAAACAGATGGCAAGTGAGCTTGCTTATGTTTATAGGCTACATTTGGAGACCACGGAAGATCACCTGAATGTTTCATTTCGAATGAATTCTAAGGTGTACTAAGGTGTATTATGGATGATGTATTAAGAGAGTTTAGAATCGCGAAGGTGTTTCTAAAGCAAAATAAAGTTTTGGTAGGGCTTCGAGCATTGTGGACACCAAATGGTTCTTTCTACGGTATGAGTGAAAAGGTGATAATCTAGTGTGTGTAGCAGCGAAACACGAAGTAAAGCAAACACTCAAATGTGTGTGCGAGCTATTTGTAGAGCACACGTATTCTCTCTCTCAATGCGTGTGTCGGCTGCGACGTTGGCAGAATTATGACTTCCTATCACACGGGATAGGGCAATTGAAATTTGGGCACCACTGATCTAGAGTGTTCGTTTTTGAGCAATGGATACTTGGAAAAAGGCATTCGTTCAGATTACTTATTCAACCAAAGAACTTTCTGCCGTCGGAAAATTTGAAGGGTATCTTTCGAAAGACATGCGAAGCGAAAGACTTGAAGCGCTCTGTACATCTGTATAGTCTGTTGGCTGCATGTTTGAGATGGTATTTATACAAATTGATCTTGCTTGCGAAAGATTTTGAGCAGTGGGAACAGTTGAAGAGTTGGTCGATACAATGAGTAAGAGTTGCTCGCCAGAATTATTAAGTACATGAGTCCTTAAAGTTCTCCTACAGGTAATAGGCACTGAGCCCTCTAAACCCTTAATATGCCGTGTGAGTTTGTGTAGCTCCAGATTGCGCTTACTTGCAAAAGTCGTTGAACAGCGGGGACATTTGTAACGTCGATCAACAGAATGAGTAAGTAGATGAGTTTTTAAAACGCTCCTAAAGGCAAAAGCAGCTGTTCTAGTGGTGACACTTGGCGAATTGCGATAGCTTATCGATAGAAAATCTTTTCTTTGACCCTTATAATTTCACAATCGGCGGAATTCGTACTTGAGAATTACAAGCGGTCTTACAAACGAGTCAAAAACAGAATGAGTAAGTAGATGACTCCTTAGAGAGCTGTTTTGGACAAAACACTTCAAGCACTCTGTACGTCTGTATAGTCTTTTTTCTGTTTGTTTGAAAAGGTTTCCCTATAGATTGATCTCACTTGCGAAAGATTTTGAGAAGTGGAAGCATTTGAAAATTCGGTCGACGAAATGAGTAAGAGTTGCTCGCCAGAATTATTAAGTACATGAGTCCTTAAATTGCTCCTACAGGTAATAGGCACTGAACCCCCTGAACCCTTAATACGCCGTTCGGCAAAATGTGTGCACATCAGGTGTAGCTCCAGATTGCGCTTACTTGCAAAAGACTTTGAACAGCGGAAACATTTGAAGCGTCGCTCCACAGAATGAGTAAGTAGATGAGTGTTGAAAACGCTCCTAAAGGCAAAGGACTTTGAGCATTCCGTACACTTAAAAGAACGTTCGCCGGTATGTGAGCGTAGATGCAGCTTGAGATAGCGCTTACTTCTAAACGTGTTTGGACAGCGGGAACATTTCAACCGTCGCTCGTCAAAATGAGTAAGTAGGTGACTCTTTAAAACTTTCCTATAGTTAAAAGACTTTGAGCATTCCGTACACTTAAAAGGACGTTCGCCGGTATGCGTGCGAAGGTGAGTCGTTAGAGATCCCTTTTGCTTAAAGCACTTTGAGCACTCTGTACACTTGTAAGGTCTTTCGCCAGTATGTGTGAGAAGGTGTTTCTTTAGATGCCCCTTTAAGCTAAATTTCTCTGAGCAGTAGGAACATGTGAAAGCTCGCTTTTCAATATGTGTAATTAGGTGAACACTTAAAGAGTCCTTACGGGCATAAGACTTAGAGCACTGTGAACACTTGTAAGGTTTTTCGCCCGTGTGTGTGCGAAGGTGTTCCTTTAGACTCTTCTTGAAATTAAATTTCTTCGCGCAGTGAGAACATTTAAAGGGTTGCTTTTGAGTCTTTGTCGTACTCGTACTCTCTGCGCCAGTATGCGTGCGCAGGTGACTCGTTAGAGAGCCGCTGTGGTTAAAAGACATTGAGCATTCTGTGCACTTATAAGCTCTTTCGCTAGTATGTGTGCGTAGGTGTATGTCCCGACCGCCTTTACTTCTAAACGTCTCCGAACAGTGGGAACATTTGAAGGGTCTCTTGCTAGAATGAGTAAGTAGGTGACTCTTTAGAGAGCCACTATGGATAAAAGACATAGAGCACTCTGTACACTTAAAAGGTCGTTCACCAGAATGCGTGCGTAGGTGAATTGTTAAAGAACCGCTTTGGGTAAATGTCATTGAGCACTCGGTGCACTTGTAGGGTCGTTCTCCAGTATGCGTGCGCAGGTGTATCTTTAGAGACCCGCTTTGGGAAAAACACATTGAGCACTCTTTACACTTGTAAGGTTTTTCGCCAGTATGCGTGCGAAGGTGTTTGTTTAGACTCCCCCATACGCTAAATTTCTTCTCGCAGTGGGAACAATTGAAACCTCGCTTTTCAGTATGAGTAAGTAGGTGAATACTTAAAGAGTTCTTGAGGGAAAATGTCTTTGAGCATTTTGAACATTTAAAAGGCTCTTCTCCAGAATGAGTGAGAAGATGACTTTTTAGAGAACCAGTTGTGGTATAAGACTTTGAGCATAAAGTACACTTGTAAGGTCTTTCCCCAGTATGCGTAAGAAGATGACTCTTTAGAGAGCTACTTTGGGTAAAGGACCTGGAGCACTCGGTACATTTGAAAGGTCGTTCGCTAGAATGCGTGTTAAGGTGTTCCTCCAGGCTGTCCTTTCTTTCAAAGGTCTTTGAGCAGTGCAAACATTCGAAGAATTCTACGACACAGTGAGTAAGTAGGTGGGATATTAGATGGCTCTTTAGAGCAAAACACTTTGAGCACTCTGTACACTTGTTAGATGTTTCGGCAGTATGTGCGCGAAGGTGAATCTCTAGAGTCTCCTTTGTAGTGAACTTCTTTAAGCAGGTGGAACATTCGAAGGGTCGCTCGCCTGAATGAGTGAGAAGATGATCCTTTAGAGAGTCACTATTGGTAAAAGTCTTTGAGCATTCTGAACACTTTAAATGCTGGAGAAGATGTTTCTTAAGAGCACCGCTTCTGGTGAAAGTTTTTGAGCACTCGGTACACTTGTGAAGTTTTTCGCCAGTATGCGTGCGTAGGTGTGCCTTTAGGGTCCCCGATCTGTTAAAGGTGTCCGAACAGTGCGAACATTTGAAGGGCCGCTCTCCCGTATGAATGCGAAGGTGAACTGTTAAGTTTGATTTTTGGCTAAAACTCTTAGAGCAATGAGAACATGGAAAGGTAGCTTTTCCAAGTTTGTGAGGGTCTCTTCTTCTTCAGTTAAAGATGAAGGCTCTTCTATATCGCTCTCTTCACTTAAGATGTTTTTCAGGATAGTCTCCACTGGATCAACCTTCTGTTTTCGTGTTGGATGTGGCTTCATACTGCTCTGTCTGCTCGGTAAAGCACTTTCAGATTCGCTCCCATCTCCGCTTGAATTTTAGAGCAATTTTTGCCACTGCGATCCTCAGTCGGTACTTGTTTTGCGTTCGAGTCGGTATTAATACTCATAAAGCAACAAAATATAAAGTTCTTTTTTTGTTGACACTGTCTGTCTCACTCTTTGGCGTAAAGTATAGATTTTTCACATTATCTACATGCAGTAGTTTACATGGCTCAAAATTGAGAGGCGTTTCAAATTGAAGCTTCAATGTTAAATATTCTTTGCGAGCACAGCTCTATGGGCCACAGCACCACAAAGTTTCTGTTTATATCAAATAAAATGCTTTCAATTATTTTAAAAATGCAAAATTGACAACTTTTCAGGACAAGTGTGACCGTAAATTACAAGAGCGGAAATACTACTTCCGTGTCAGTGTTGCCAAATCAGCTTTTTTTCTCATTATTTCTAGCTTTTTTTTTTAGCGGGAAAACTTACAAACCTTGGAAAGCGGGAAGTGATTTCGGCTTCTTTGTAGCTTTGTTTTTTGTTTTGGAGCAAATTAATAGTTTTTTACATATGTCAGTCATTTATCGACCATAATTCACAGGTGTCTTATAAATGGGCTTTAAATTTCCGAAAGATTTCAGAAAGATTTTACTGTATCCTGAATTAAAGGTTCGGCTTCGGCAGTATGAATCTGATACCTCTCGAGTTTACTGCAGTTATTAGAAATACACAATATGAGAATGAAATTTTGTAATGAAATATTTATTTAATTTGGTTTTTTGAACCTATTCTTTTGAAAATGCCCCAAACTTACTTCTGATTGCTATCAATTCGCTACCAAAAATGGATTCTTCCATCAGATACACAGATGAAAATAAGATCAAAAAGTGATTGTTTTAGTGACCTTTTTGATTGAAAATCATAGAATATGATAGGATATTGTCCAAAACTTGTCTAAAACAAGATCAAATATCAAGTTAGTATCTCAATATAATTTCAATAATCCCATCAAAGTAAAACTATTTAATATCAATATGAGCCTGTTGTACTAAGTTGATACTAAGAATATTATATTGAAATGGGAAATGATCTATGTGATATGCAAAATGCCCTAGTGATATGATTTGAGATCTAAGGAGACATCAAAATTCTAAAAGCAGAAAGAGACACATAGAGTTTCTCTAGTCAAAGAGAGACAGATATACAAACCTGTTCCCGTTTCCGAATCCGATTGATCGGAATTGGTAAGAGCTGTGATTTGTAAGGAACGATTAAAGAATTCGGTCGAATCTTTATGCCATCCAGAGAATCTATTGTAGGCAATTAGGATTTTGAAGATAAAAGCCGAATAACACAGCCGGCTTTTTAAAGCGGGAACATTTTAAAATTCCGATTCCGCATGATTTGATCGAAATCGAAAACGGGAACAGACCTGATAGTCTCTCTCGAAATAAGCAATAACAATGCTCATTGCTCTGCCGCAGCAAGAGCGAAAACAAGTGACGGTCGATTTTTCTTCGAAGTTGGCCTCGGGTCAGCAGCGGGTTTCTAGCCTCTTCTTGATCTTTTTTTCTGTGTACCAATATTAGCATAATACAAGTAGACGATTTGGAGAAATTTGTTGTCTAGGATTACATTAAAGATATAAGTTTGAGAAGTAAATTAGAGTGCTTCAGATAGATTGCAAATTGAAAAATATTGGGTCTATAATATTATATGTATATGGCGCATTCCATACAAAACAAGTTATTTTGTTTCATGATGTCTCCGAACTTGATAATAACTGGCCCTAAGGGAGCTTATTACACAGTGCAACAAATTTCAACTTTTTTAAAAACTACCATGCACCACTATGCGGAATCGATAGTGCTACCCAAACTGAGTAAATCCCTATCAGCGTTTGGCTAGATTGGTAGCACTTTTTTTTTATGGACCCTCAAAGTTTTTGAAATTGGGTGTGATGACAAAAAAAGGTGTCATCAGATTTGGGCATACAGCTCATTCAGTTTTAGTGATAGCTGCAAACTGTCTTCGGCAAAGTTGTAGCTGACAGTCCGCAGAATAAAGTTTTCTTACAAAGATTTTCAAAAAAATTTTACTTTCCGGGAGTTTTTCTTAAAAAACCTTTTTGAAAAATCGTATTTTTTTACTTTTTCGAGTATAACTAATAGAAAATCAAAATTTTTGGCATACATTCTGTGGGAAAAATGAAGCTTTTGAGATAACAAACATCTGTTCTGAACAAGGTTTTACAATCTGAACACTTCTACATCCTCCAAAGCTGCCCCAAAAGTGTGCATTTCCAAAAAAAAATTCCCTTTTTGCTGTTATTGTTGTATGTGTTACTCTATCCATGAATAAAGAAAAAAATGATTTTATTTTCCCAAAATAGAAGAAAAACGACTAATCATTTATGAAAGAATCATTATTATCATCAGATTCATCATCATCAGAATCCCTATAGTCTCCGAAAATGTCAACATATTCCTCGCCTTGCTGTTCTACTTCAATTGGCTCGGTTGCCCTCTCAAACTGTGCATCTTGAAGTAAATGTTTTGCACGCCAGCAAATTTCTGCCATGACCGAATCCGGACGGGCCTTTCCTTTATATCTGAAATAAAACGAAATAAGATTTAGAAAATAAAAAAGGAATACGGACAAACTTGGTTACCTGAACTCAAATGGTAAAGCAGTTTGGTGGAACCGCTCCCCTTGTTCGTCGGACTCAGTCGGAAGTTGTTGGCTGAACAGATTTATATGGTGGTGAAGAAAATGAATCTTTAAAGACATTCGCACGTCAATCGCCTCAAATGCTTTCAACATAGTGCGCACCAATCGCTCATAGTCGTGGCTACGATGTTTTCCGAGAAAGCTTTGTATGACTCTTTTCAAAAGACTCCAAGCATTTTTTTCGGGGTCTAACAAAATGTCATCGAATCGTTCATCTTTGATGAGCTTCCGAATATCTGGTCCGTTCAGCACACCTGGAAAGGATCATTTTTTTTAAGCTGTAAAATATATTTAAGGTATTTACCTTACCTTCTTTTAATTTGTCAATGCTAATTTTCTCTTGGAAAACTTGATATCTTAAGAAGTGCAAAACCTGAAGAGCGTGATCCTGATTCTTCTCTTGATTTTTTTTCCAACGATGGTCTTAATGAAGCTTTTGACAAGCCCAAGCTTTATATGAAGTAGTGGCATTAAAATGTTGTCGCGAGGCACCCGCGCTTTTTGTACCACATTCTTTTTGCCCAGTTTAGCCTCCGCTCTATCTTTCCAAGAATGGTTCCTGTATTGATTGCCTTTGAAGCGCGAATCCCAGTTACAACGGAAACACATGTTCTTTGTATAGCCACCTTGCAAGCCACACAGCATTGCTACCACTTGGAGGTCACAACAAATTCGCCACTTATGGTTGTCGTATTGGACTGACTTCAATATGTGATCCATTTGACCATACGTTTCTTTAGTGTTTAAACTGTACGCTATTGGTATAGAAGGCTTTAAATTCAGTTTATGCAGCAAAACAGATTTAAGGCTTTGTTTTGAGCTGTCTATAAATAACCTCCATTCTGCCGAATCATAAGATATGTTCATGCAATTCATAAGTTCCTTGATGTCTTTACAAAATGCCATTTTTTTGGAGTCATCAATGTTAAAAAACTTTTGTAACTCTTCTTGGCGTTTTCTGTAACCAGTAACCTTCACGTCAGGCATCAAAAGGTTTTGTTCCTTTAACAGTTTAGCCAGTTCTTCCGACTTGCGTTGGGACAATTCTAGTTTCGCAACAAAAAAATCGAGCCGGGTTTGCGATATTAGAATTGGTCCCCTTTGTGAATATGATGGTCCCGGACTAAAGTCAGTCACAGTTTCTCTTTCATCGCTGTCGCAGCACATGTCTCCAGCAGCTTGACTGTCTGTGGGCTCACTTTGCTGAAGATCAAGTGGCAACTGAACACTTGGAACCGCCTGATACTGGAAAGTTTTGGCTTTTATGGCGTTCATGCCCCGCACTTTATTTTTGCAAGCATAGCAATCCTCGGGATTGTGCTTCCTGCCTGAATTCGTCCAAATGACAGGGGTATCATACTGAAGAAACCGCTGCTTTCCGTTATTGTATTCAAGAACATTTCTTGAACATTTCATACATACTGAATTCGGTGCCCATTTTTTTTCAATAACATATTTTTTATAGCATTTTTGATATGCTTTTTTAAAATCTTTGCTGAAACCACAAGAATTTTTTTTGTATCTCTTGCGCGAGTCTATTTTTGTTATAAATTTTCCACACACATAGCAAAAATTGTTAATGTTTCCTTTACACTTGTTCATTTTGCTCTTTGTTTGCTTTTACGCAGTGTGACGGTTCAACGCCAAAATACCACCCTTTATCAAAATGCCACCGAATTTGAAACGGTCACACTGCGCTGTATTATCGATTTAGTTGATACTAAGCTTAAGGAAGAAATTAGTGAAATTTTTTCGGAAATGCACACTTTTGGGGCAGCTTTGGAGAATGTAGAAGTGTTCAGATTGTAAAACCTTGTTCAGAACAGATGTTTGTTATCTCAAAAGCTTCATTTTTCCCACAGAATGTATGCCAAAAATTTTGATTTTCTAAAAGTTATACTCGAAAAAGTAAAAAAATACGATTTTTCAAAAAAGTTTTTTGAGAAAAACTCCCGGAAAGTAAAATTTTTTTGAAAATCTTTGTAAGAAAACTTTATTTTGCGGACTGTCAGCTACAACTTTGCCGAAGACAGTTTGCAGCTATCGCTAAAACTGAATGAGCTGTATGCCCAAATCTGATGACACCTTTTTTTGTCATCACACCCAATTTCAAAAACTTTGAGGGTCCATAAAAAAAAAAGTGCTACCAATCTAGCCAAACGCTGATAGGGATTTACTCAGTTTGGGTAGCACTATCGATTCCGCATAGTGGTGCTTGGTAGTTTTTTTGGCTGTTGCACAGTGTTATAAGAGAAGCTTAACCCCCAAAATTTGAGCTTTTTTGGAGCTCTTTTGCAAAAGTATGGAAAATTTGTCAAAAATTTCAAGGATGGTTCTTTTTGGCTAGAGAAAAAAACTTGTTTTTATATTTAGTGAAATGGGAGAACAACGAAAAACTATATAGGTTTGGAGTTAACTAATCGCTTTGATTGTGGGTATCAAAGATTTTTTAGTTAGCCTCGTTTGCGAATAAGATGTTTTTGCCATGGTCCAACGCAATAGTTCAGCTTGTCTACAGATAAGTTTTGCGTCGACATGCAAAATGCCTTCCCTAGTTTCCTTAAGGCACAAGTGAGGCCTTTAAAAAGGATGTCAGCGAGAAACTTCTTCACTCTTATAAAATATTTTCTATATATGCATAATTAGGGGAAGATGGGGGGGTTCAGAGCCACGCGAATATTGGCCCACAAAAAAAAAAAACAATTTCTTGTTTATGTCAAGTGTCTTCCTTCTTATTACCTAACTTTTGACAGGCAGCCTATCGGTCAACACGTTCTTTAAGTATGTGCACCAGAACGCGGTTTTTTTTTAAATGTCTTTTTTTCATTTTTGACTTGTGAATACTAATCAAAATTGTTTTCGTAATGCCAAAAGTAAGTACAAAAGAAATGTCTTGGGTAAATTCCCTTTAAGGTTCTGAGCCACCAAAAATTCGGGTTTGACTTCCAATATTCAAATTAGAAATGGAAGATCCCCAAAAATTTGTTTTTTAAAACTAATGATGAGGAAAGTTTCATGCATCTTTTAACTAAAATAAAAAATTTACAGAATGAAAAAATATGGATTTTTGGCGAAGTTATTATTACAACCCCCAATTCTCCCTTACTTATTTGGATTTCTGTGACTCTAAAGTAAACACTTTGGACTTTTGACTACTTTGGTCGAGCTATTTTGTATAGTAATGAAATAAAACGAGTTCCGAGAAAGATTTTAACAAAATTTATTTCTTTATTTAGATCAAGATAAAAGCAAAATAACAGAGCGAATGTGATCCCTTAGATTAAAGATTTAAAAACAAAATCATCGATCACTGGGAACCCTTATAAGTATGAGTAATCAGGTGTTTCTCAGGGCTCCTTTTTTGGGTATAAGATAGTGAGAACTCTGAGCAATTCCCCGGTATGCATGCGATGACGTTGATCCAGATTACGCTTACTGATGTCCTACTTGGTGTCTTCTTAGATCACTTTCTCGGCGATAGGTTTTAGAGCAGTGGGAACACTTGAAAGGTCATAAAGGTTCAGTATGAGTGCGTTGGTGTTTCTCTAGGTTCCGATTACTGTCAAAGAACTTCGGGCAGAGGGAACACTTAAACGGTTGCTCGTCAGTAGGATTGTTAAGGTGATTCTTCAATATGTGTTTCTGTAGGCTTCTATTTTGGGCATATGATACTAAGCACTCGGAACATTTGAAAGGTCGTTCCCCGGTATGCATGCGAAGATGACTCTTTAGGGAGCTACCTTGGGTAAAGGACATTGAGCACTCTGTGCACTTGTAAGGACGTTCGCCTGTATGAATGCGCTCGTGTTGCTCCAGATGACGCTTTCTGCTAAACGTCTTTGAACAGTGCGAGCAATCGTAAGGACGCTCTCCAGTATGCGTGATAAGGTGATTCTTTAGGGAGCTAATTTGGGTAAAAGACATTGAGCACTCTGTGCACTTGTAGGGTCGCTCGCCGGTATGAGTGCGAAAATGTAGCTGCAGATTGCGCTTACATCTAAAGGTCTTTGAGCAGTACGAACATTCATGTGGGCGCTCTCCAGTGTGAATCAGTAGGTGTCTGCTTAGAGAGCCTTTTTGGGTAAAAGACATGGAGCACTCTGAACACTTAAACGGTCGTTCCCCGGTATGCGTGAGAAGGTGATTCTTTAGGGAGCTACTTTGGGTAAAGGACATCGAGCACTCTGTGCACTTGTAAGGACGTTCCCCAGTATGTGTGCGAAGATGAAACTCCAGATTGCGCTTACAGGTAAACGTGTTTGAGCAGAGGGAACATTTAAAAGGATTGAGTTCTTGTGTGACTGTCTTTAAGCATGGCTCGCTATTATGAGTAAGCAGATGACTCCTTAAAGTGCCCCTTTGGCTAAAAGACTTTGAGCACTCAGTACACTCAAAAGGACGTTCGCCAGTGTGCGTGCGTAGGTGCTGCTCCAGATTGGCCTTACTGCAAAACGCATTCGAGCAGTGGGTACACTCGAAGGGTCGTTCGCCCGTATGTGTGAGATGGTGTTGCTTAAGATTCCGCTTACGGCTAAAGGTCTTTGAGCAAAGAGAACACTCGAAGGATCGTTCGCCAGAATGCGTAAGAAGATGACTCTTTAGAGAGCCCTTTTGGGTAAAAGACATGGAGCACTCTGTGCACTTGTAGGGTCGCTCGCCGGTATGAGTGCGAAGATGGCCGCTACTCAAGGTCGAGCAGTGGGGGCGCTCTCCAGTATGCGTGAGAATGTGATTCTTTAGGGAACCAATGTGGGTAAAAGACATGGAGCACTCTGTGCACTTGTAGGGTCGCTCGCCGGTATGAGTGCGAAGATGTAGCTGCAGATTGCGTTTACAGCTGAAGGTCTTTGAGCAGTAAGAACATTCATGGGGGCGCTCTCCAGTGTGAATCAGTAGGTGTCTGTTTAGAGAGCCTTTTTGGGTAAAAGACATGGAGCACTCTGAACACTTAAACGGTCGTTCTCCGGTGTGAATCCGAAGATGACGGATTAAATTGCCTGTTCGGCTAAAAGACTGCGGGCAGTTGGTACATTTGAAGGGTTGTTCGCTCTTGAGGCTAAAGGTCTCTGAGGTGTGGGATTTTTCACTCTTTTTGAAGTCCTCTTCTTCGTTAAGGCTGTCGTAATTGAAGCTCTCCTCTTCCGATTCGCTCTCTTCGCTTATGCTCAAGTCCTCTTGCTTGACCTGCAGCCCGTCCGTGACAAATATGTTTTCATTCTGCTCCCTTAAGCACTGAAGACTCTTCTCAAATCGCCGCTTGAAATTCAAAGCAATTTTTGCCACTGCCAAGCAGGAGGGGCAAATCCTTTCAGGTTGATTTTCATTAGGTTTAACCATCCAACCAGTTACCTCCTCTAATAAAGCCATCAACTTTTGTCCTGCGTCGGAGTCGGTGAATATATTTGACCAGCTGTTGCCGGTGGCAGCTTCTGAACTACAAACGCAGCATAACTCCATCCGGGACATTTTACCACAAATTCTTAGTGAATAACGTTAACGTTGGTGAAAAATAAACAAATTAACAAAATTTACAGACGAGTGTGACCGTACGTGACAAGGTTACAAATACTGAATTGAACCAGTTCTAACGTAATAACGTAAGCGTTTTTTTTTTTGGAAATTTAATTTTTAAAGAAAATTTGTTCTGCAATTATATTTTGCATCCTGAGGGCATTCTTTCTTTGTTGGAGTAACTTTTGGAACCTTTTGAGGTCGTGGTTCACTATTAGTCTGTTCTAAGCGTATTCTCTTCCTTTCTAAGAAGTCCTTTTATTGTGTGCTGGCCAATGCCGCAGTAGGGTTCTGGCCCTACCATTGCTGCACCCTTGCGTTCCAGTTCGTCAGCCAATTCGTGTTCTGGGATGTTGTTGTGTCCCGGTATCCATCGTAGGGTCAGGTTGTTCCTGCTGCCTATTGTTGCCACTGAGCTTGTTTTAAGACTAGCTTGAACCTTGAGAACTTATTGCTATCGGAGAGGATATGGTAGTTCTTAATGGTAAGTATTTTATTGAATTAATTTTTTCTCTTTTTATTTTTAGTCTAGGAGGAATTTCGAGACCACAATTTTGTAATGAGTAAGTTCAAAAATATGCACGAGTCTACTCGTAGTGCCCTACGAATCCCATTTCAAAAAAACAGTTCGAATACATCAGCTCTGGAAATGTTTCCGAATCGAATAGTTCAGTACCTTCCTTTCCATAATGATCTATTTGACTCGTTCGAAATGAAACAGCTCAACGGTTCGAGCTCCAAACGATTCAATCTACAAAGTGTTTCCCCAGAAATGCCTGACGTAGAACCCTACGCTAGGCGCTCTGTTCGTGAGCCGGAAGCCACAGTTCGGGAGCCAGCATAATTTCATAACCATGATTATGTACTGAACCGCAAGAAATACCATGGATGACCAAGAGTACAAAATATAGTCAAGTTCATAAAGAATGTTTCAAAACACTTTCCGCGATTGACAAATCATCAAATCGCAGAAAAATACCATTGCGGATAAAAAATAGTAATAATGTCAAGCAAACTTTACTCCCAGTCAAGTGGAAAACCACCAATGCATAAGCGCAAATCGTTAATAAGGGATCTCCTTGGTAATAAGACCGCTAAATACTTAAGAAACTACTTTTCATCACCATAAATGACCGCACATAACTACAAAGCCATGATTTTATAAAATTTATTACAATTATTTTGTGTGTTAGGGGTTAATTTTTTTTTAAATATTTCAGTTTAAATTATTTTTTAATATTAGGGTTTATAAACATTATTTGTTTAATCATTTCGTTGTTCTTCGCAATAGCACTTCGCTTTTCTGAAATAAGTAAAAGGCACTGCTTGCCGGAGTGCCTAGTATTTGGGAGCTTGCATGTTGTTTGATTTCCACCATTTTAAAGGATCAAATTCATCGCAGTAGCTGGTTATAGTATTTAAGTATGACTGCATTTCCCGTTTAATATTGTCGGCATCAAATTCTTCGGAGAAGCTCCTAACAAAGTCTCGAAATTTTCCATTGGTTGTTCCTTGTGTATTTGATTGTAAGTTGTTTTCTTGTCGCGATAAAATTTTGCTCATCATACTTTTTCATAGTGAATTGTTATGGACACGTAACCGCACTTATAAACATCGTCAGTCCAAGCATCGGTTGTGATGCTGTATCCGAAATTCCCGTGCTTGTGGTCCGTAATTTCATTTTTTACCCTCTGAAAATGTTCGGCATATAAATGTCTAACATTTCTCGATTATGTTGTTGGATGGGGTAAAATTGAGTTCGTCTTTAAGTTTGGTCCAAATTTGGCTCCAAGTTGGATCATCGCGTCTGCAAATTTTTCAAGTCCTGTGTCGGTAATAAGCTGGAAAGGGCGGCAGATATCAATAACCCATTCAGTTGCCAGCTTGCAAACTTCATTTTTATCATCTGCCCCGATTTGAACTGTTGCCGTCTCTGCTTCCTGGCTTTGGCTTGTGGTCTCTTTAAAACATTTGTGCCTGGTCAAATTCGAAGTAGTGTTGCCATTGAATTTGAAAACACTATTGCACTTCCTACATGCTACGAGATTCTTAATTGCCTCCCCGTCATCATTTTTTATGATGCCAAAAAGTGACCAGACGTTGTTCCGTCCCCGCTTCTGGCTTATATTAAATTTGCCCGATATGAGCTCCAGCTTAACCTCTTGCAGACTAAGATTTACTGCGCTTGAAGAGCTCTGTTTTTTTATTGGTTATTAATTTTCGTTTCATAAAAATACTACAATATTTAGCAACACTTACCGCTGAGTCTATTTCGTTTATTTCGCCACAATCAAATGATATGTTTTTACAACTGGGAAGAGCACACACTTTTATTAGAAATATTTTAAATTTATTGCTCTGGAATTTCTGACGTTGTACGAGCTATGTAAATTTTGCGTTCAGCTCGTTTGCTCTAGTTGTTTTGTTAACATAAACTGTTTGAACTAAACTGTTTAAAACGAATCGCAAAAAATATTCCAAATGTCAAAGGCTTTTGAATCGATGAATCGTTGACTCACTTTAGAATAAAACATGAACTGACTTAAAACTCTACTCGTGCAGGGCTCTAATAGTTATATTTGTAAGACTGCTGGACTGGACCGATGCAGTGACTCTTGTCTTACTTCTCCCAAGAACTCTCGAAATATTTAAAGCAAAGAGCACCCTAAAGAATGTATGTAAGTAGCCCCTATATTAAATTTTAAATTAAAAGAAAAATGATGAATTACTATGAACTATTTATAAAAAAGAATGAGTTTGTGTTTTACTATATTTTTTAAATCATTTTTCAAATTGGGGTTATAGGTTTTTTTTTTTTACTGCTTTGGCATGCGATGCTGCACACATTCCATTAGCACTGGTGCAGTATACGTTCTGAATGCGTTCTTTTTGGAAACGAAGTTGAACCTACAACAACAACCCATGCAAACGTCTCGGTGGCAAAAGTTCTAAAATAATAGTTCTTGTTTATTTTTTCTAAAAATATTTCCGGATCTGCTTAAGAGTTTTACAGGAAAGTTTACATTTCTGTTATAGATTTTGTATGTGTTGCATATTCGCTTGGTTCTTGTTGCCCAACATGAATGGCAAGGTGACTGCTCGTAATGTTATTTTGGCTTTGGGTTTTCATTATGTGGAGACCGATTTGATTATTGAATCCTTTTAGAGACTCTCGCTTTGTTATTTAGCATGAGCGCGCAAATGTCGGTATAGATTGCTTCTTTGGCTAAAGGTCTTCGAGCAGTGGGGACATTCGAAGGGCCGCGCATCAGTATGCATGTTCTGATAGTGTTTCTCCCGTTTAGCTTTAGTTTTAAACGTTTTTGAACAGTGGGAGCATTGGAAGGGTCGATCTACAGTATGGGTAAGGGTGTGTCTCTTTAGAGAGCTACTGTGGGCAAAAAACATTGAGCAATTTGTACACTGGTAAGGTCGTTCGCCAGTATGCGTGCGAACATGTTGATCCAGATTGCCTTTACCACTGAAGGTCCTCGAGCAGTGGGAACATTTAAAGGGCCGCTCGCCCGTATGAATGCGATGGTGACCCTTCAGATTGCTTTTCCGTGCAAAGGTCTTTGAGCAGTAGGAACATTTGAAAGGACCTTTAACTTTATCAACGCTTAAGGTGTTGCTGTGGAAAGTCTGCTCCTGCTTGGCCTGCTGTGGGCCTTTGCTGGTTTCTGCTTTCAAGTATCTCTGCTCCTTACAGATCTTTAGACTCTGCTCCAATCGCCGCTTGAAGTTAAATGTAATTTTTGCCGCTGACAGGCAAGGGGGGCAAATGCGTCCAGGTAGATCCTCAGCGGGCTTGACCTCTCGGCCTGTTGTCTCCTCTATTAGAAGCATCAAGTCCTGGCCCTCATCGGAGTCGGTGTGTATACTCAGCCAGTTGGTGTCCAAATCAGCACCCGGACGGGCCATGCAAACGCAGCATAGCTCAGCCACAATTAGACCCCTGATTCTATGGGCCATTCCGCAGCGAAGTTTCTTAATTAAAAAGGGAATTCCTTTAATGATTTTAAAATCAAATTAAACTAAAACATTTACATACGAGTGTGACCGTACACGACTTGAGCCAAAATACTCAATCAGAACTGGTTCCATTTAAAGCTGAACATCTAAATTTTATATTCTAAAAGATTAAAATTAAGCAAAAGCCACCACTTAATAACCAGCGTAAAGATTCTTGTCAAGTCTTTTCTCCAAATCATATGACTTGGCATGTCCCATAATATCAAATGGCACGCCATACCATATTGGCGGGAAAGAAAGTGTTCTTCTTATCGTTTATCATGAAAATAATGGGGAAATCCCATCATTTCCTTATTTACATCCAAGTTGAAACGTTTTTCATCTGAAAACGCCACGGTATGCCATTCCTTCTGCCAAAATGATTTAGAGCAAAAACTTGACCAGAATCTTTACGTTGGTTTTTTTTTCATATCATTCTTTTAAGATCTTCAGCTTTATGTAAAACTCTCCCTACAGTATCGACATTTGCTTTTAATTGTAATTTTAAATGAATTTACGAATCTGAAAGGCGTTTATTTAAAGCTTTTCGAGCAATTTTATTCTCTTTCATACTTTACGCCCTTTTATGGTACGGTTTTTTAGGTTATTCATATTTTTTGATGGGTTTTTAAGAAAATTTCAAGTTACGCTTTTGTATTTTGGAATTTTATGCAGAAATATGTCTGTACTTTCAGTTATACTTTGTATTCCGTTTATCTACTTCAGTTAGTGCTTTACCGCTCCCCAAAGTATTTTTTATCGATTCTATGTTGCCAAAATATAAACTTATTCTGTCCCTATTCAAATGCTGCATACATCCCTATTCAAGTACACGGCAGTTATCCAATCCTTATAGTTCATGGGTCCATTAGGTCTACATCTTATATTAATCACCTCTTGTTTTGTCCTCTAAACAAGTAATAATCGTAGACCAATTTTTCGAATTTCGCGGTTTTTTGGATTTTTTAAATAAAAGCTATATACCCTATGTTTAACTCCAGATTATCAAATAATAATTATATAGGTAATATAATAACAATAATATGTTCCTTTATAAATATTATTCTTAAAAACAATTTCAGCATGATTTTTGAACAATACAACACTGATTTTAAATCGTCTGTCGGTAAAGAGAGATTTACTTTTGCAATAATTTCATTTTGCGTGAGTGACGATTTCCCAAAGAATCCACAACGTATGTTTTTGAGGATTGAGCATCTACCTATAAAATATTCTAAGTCGTGGCATTCTTTAATGTCGCATAAGGAGCATTAATCTGATACATTTCGTAAATGCTTGCTTAATATTATGAGATTACATCTTGCTTTGATAGTTCAGACTATCTTGTCCCATTTGTGGTATTGAATTAAGGAGCTCGGTTCTAGGTCATGGTCTAAATATCTCTGCTCCACATAGTTTGGTGTTTTGTATCCGCTTTTTGATCTATCTAGTAAGTTCCAGTCCAATTTGAAGTTGGTACTTAAATCGTTTGAGCATTTCGCCCATCCTATCCTTTTCCTTAGTAGTATTTTTCAAAATTGTTTGGTAGCCTGTTAGATTCATATTCAAAGATCGTTTTCAGATTGTAAATGTAGTCCCCTGTAAAATGTTTTGCTTTAAAACCAGTCTGGAACTCGTTCATAAAGGATATGCTTCAATAGTTCACCGGCAAACTTGCGTTTCCTTTTTTAAAAATTGGGAATAGGATGCTAGTTTGGAATCCTTCTCAGGTTATCAACTATCTGCGTGCCAAGTTTTATCCTAATCTTTTCCGCCATTGAGTGAGTGTCAGCGCTTTCATAAATACTCTTCTAATCATTTGGCGAATTTCACGGTTTTTTGGACCAGACTTAAGAAAACTCTTTCCTGATCACCATGAACATACTGTGAAAATTTCGTGAAAGTCGGTTTAGCGGTTTAGACGCCCATTAGGACAAAACATTCAAACATAATTGAACTTTTAAATACAGGGTGGTCCATCTAGTGTTTGAAATTAAACCTTTTCATAATTTGACTTTAAAAACGTCAAATGTCATTCCGAAAGCGAATAATATTTAGTAGAAACTTTGACACTTACGTAATGTGTGGCTATTCGCTTGAAGAAAGTTGGGAAATATTAAAAACATGTTTTCAAAGTGGTAAGTCCTCGACGCAAACTGTGCGAAATTTGAAAAAAAAAAACATTTTCCAAAAAAAAAACTCAATTTGTGGATCAATTCGTGAAGCGATTTCGTGATCAACCCGTGTACGTACTTGTCCGGTGCGCTCGACCGAAAACATTGTCAAATTAGTCGTGGTGGTCATTTGACCGAAATTGTTTGAAGCAACATTTTTAATAAATGTTCAACCTTTGAAAATATAGAGCCGTTTTTATTTATATCAAACTTAAATTTCCGTTTTTAAATGGACCACCCTCTATATGTATAAATTAAAAAGAATTATAATTTCTTCAGACTAGGGATGTCGAAAAATCGATATCAAATAACTTTTGACGAAATAATTATGAACATCTTTTCATTCTTCGATATTAGTAATATCAATTATTCATACTAGCAATCTCTAAGAGAATGCCTTCAGAAATCCTCCCTTTTGTGGCCGAGACTAACTAAAATATACACCAAAAAAACACTTAACAAGTATTCGGTGTCAATATTTCAACATCCCTTCTTCAGACTGAAGTCCCAACAATTTTACTTGTTCAATCTTCTATGCAGGTTCAAAACTTGAGATATCATGTCAAAAGCCCAGTTCTGTTTTTCATAATTGATTTATTTGATTTATGTCCAATTTCAAAGATTATAAAAAAATCTATAATAATATAAATGCACATGCCCAATCTTCGCTACAGGCGTCAAATGTCGCTACAGAATTATTTTTATAATGTTTATCCTTAAATTGCCAATTTGACATAAAGATATCTATATCAAGGAGTCTTCAGAGCTCCTTTTTGGTGAGAAGCTCATTTGCCGCTATGAGAGCGAAGGTGTTGCTCCAGATGGTCCATTCTGCCAAACGTTTTCGAGCAGAGGGAACATTCGTAGGGTCGCTCACCAGTATGAATAAGTAGGTGTCTCTTCAGAGTCCCACTTCGAGCAAAAGACATTGGACACTCGGTACACTTGAAATGTCGTTCGCCAGTATGAGTTCCTTTGTGTCGCTCCAGACTGCTCTTCAATCCAAAGGTCTTCGAGCAGTGGGAACATTTAAAGGGGCGCTCTCCGGTATGAGTGAGAAGGTGTCTCTTTAAAGTGTCGAGTTGGCCAAAAGACATTGAGCAGTCTGAACACTTGAACGGTCTCTCACCAGTATGCGTGCGATAGTGTTTATCCAGATTGCTCTTATTATTAAAGGTCTTTGAGCAGTGGGAACATTCGAATGGTCGCTCGCCTGTGTGGGTAAGCAAGTGCCTCTTCAAATCGCTTGTTTGAAGAAAGGACTTGGAGCACTGAGAACACTTGAAATTAATCCGTCGTTGATCTGTATGACTGACTTCGGTACTGCTTAATTTTTCTTGCTTGATCTGTTGCTCGTCTACGCTGGTTACTGCTTTCGAGTGCTCGAAAAAGCCCTTAAGACTTTGCTCTAATCGCCTCTTGAAATTTAAAGCGATTTTTGCCGCTGCCAAGCATGAAGGGCAAATGTATCCAGGTAGTTCTAGTTCCTCAGCGGGCTTGACTTCCCGCCCAGTCGTCTCCTCTATGATAAACTTCATGTCTAGTCCCGCATCGGAGTCGGTGTATATATTTAGCCAGTTGGTGTCCACCCCGGAACGCGGACTGGCCATGCAGACACAGCATAGTGCGGGCACAGTTAGCCCTCTTGTTATGTGGGCCATTCCACTACAAAGTTTTTTTTATTTGCAAATGAGTTGTTTCCAATTATTTTTAAGCGAAAATATGTATTTAGAGACAAGTGTGACCATAAAGTACCAAAGTGAAATTACTGATTTGAACTAGTTCCATTAGCAGTTTTATACGACTTGAACAGAATAATAGCCTAGTTTAAAATCTATGATATATATGGGGTTTTTGACGAATTACTTACAAAATACCAGTCCTAGCTGGGCAAATGTTTCCTTTGTCCATACATTAATAAGCTCAATGCTAGTTTTTTAACCGAAGATATTTATTTGGAATTATACCTCATACAATATTTGTCAGTACATCAATTAAAATTAAATTTGTGTTTCCTTCTGCTCATTACGCTGCATTTTCGGCTTGCACCACACACAGAAACACATTGCGCGAAAATGCCTGTCCTGAATCTTCAGATGCTCGGAGACAACTGACCAGCTAGGAACGCCCTCTACCGAATCCAGTCGGTGGGACAAACCCTGTATTCCTGATTAATGTACAAAAGCAAACCACAAAAGGCCCGTTAGGTTTTCCATAAAAGATTTATTTGATTTATGTCCAATATCACGAAATATTTGCGTAGTTAAGTCTTCAGAGCTCCTTTCTGGGGTGAGTGCGAAGGTGTTGCTCCAGATGATCCATTCTGCTAAAGGTTCTCGAGCAGTGGGAACATTCGTGGGGTCTTTCACCAGTATGAATTAGTAGGTGTCTCTTTAGAGTGCTACTTTGGGCAAAAGTCATTGGGCACTCGGTACACTTGAAACGCCGTTCGCCAGTATGACTGCGTTTGTGCCTCTCCAGACAGCTCTTCCATCTAAATGTCTTCGAGCATTGGGAACATTCAAGGGGTCGCACTTCAAAATTTATGTTCTTTATGTGCATCTTCAGAGCTCTCTTAGTTCTAAAGGTCTTTGAACAGTGCGAACAGTGGAAGGGTCGATCTATGGAATGAGTAAGTAGGTGCATCTTTAGAGAGCTCTTTAGGCCAAAAGATTTTGAGCACTCTGTACACTCGTAAGGTCTGTCGTTGGAATGTGTCTTGTTGCGAAGATGTTGATCCAGAGTGCTCTTAAGGCTAAAGGTCATCGAACAGTGGGAACATTTGAAGGGCCGCTCGCCAGTATGCGTGCTTTGGTGTTGCTTCAGATTGCTCTTACTGCTAAAGCTCTTTGGGCAGCGGGAACATTGATGTGGGCGCTCGCCTGTATGAGTAAGAAGGTGTCGCTTTAGAGTGCCACTTTGGGCAAAAGACTTTGAGCACTCTAAACACTTGAAAGGTTTTTCGCCCGTATGTGTGCGTTGGTGGTCTTCCAGATAGCTCTTATTTCTAAAGGTCTTTGAGCAGTAGGAACATTTGTAGTTCTCGTCTTGGGTTAAGCATTCAAGCTCTTCCATATCGTGCTCTGAGTTGGTTTGCTCCATCTGTTCGGTACAGAACTTAAGACTCTGCTCCAATCGGCGCTTGAATTTTAAAGCAATTTTCGCCGCTGCTAAGCATGAGGGGCAAATGCGTTCAGGTAGATTTTCAGCGGGCTTGACCTCTCGTCCTGTAGTCTCCCCTATTAGAAGCATCAAGTCTTGTCCCGCATCGGAGTCGGAGTATATATTCAGCCAGTTGGTTTCCACACCAGCAACTGGGGTGGCCATGCAGCCACAGCATAAATTGGCCATTTTACAACGAAATCTGAGATAATTGCAAATAGTTTGTGAAACATATGGAAACGAGAGTGACCATAAATGACTACAGCGAAAATACCGATTTGAACTAGTTCCATAACTGTCAAAATAGCTTCGAAATGGAACAATGGAATAGAAAACACTGCAACATATTTTGATTTTGTATATATTTCTTAACTATTAGACTAATTTGAAAACTGTAAGTCCAATATTGTTAAAAATTGCATAATCTATTGATTTATTTAACCTGTGGGGTATTTTATGCATTGGGGGTATAAAATAAATGAAGTTTAAAAATCGCCTACATACAATTTTGTTCATTTCTCCGCTCACAAAGATGGGCCCAAAATCCACGGTATATCATCTTATAAGACACATATTCAAGAACGTTTACTGAAAAGCGGTTCGATATCTATCCGTTTGTTTTTAAAAAAAATCGCTTGGCAGTGAACCTACCTCAAATTTTTCCCATGCAAATTGGAACCATAAGATCGGGTTGTCATAGGATTTGTAATTTTTCCAATATAAGAGTTGGGCCGAACCTGTACGATATGTTATCTTAAAGTACACATATTCAAGAGTGTATTTTGTAAAGCTTGTTTTCCAAGAAGGTGAAGTTGTATGTATATTTGAAAATAAGCTGAAATTTTGTACCAAGCTTTCTCGAGGTCTCATGATGCTTGCACTTAACTTAAGTCCACCACAAAGGAGGCTAGTTAATCGTACAGCTGTTTTATTTGTATCTATTTCAAATCATCCGCGATCTTCGCTCACTTGTATTGAGACCAACGGCCCTTACTCTATGCCAGAGCTACCATAGCTTAGAAGCGTATCTTTGATTTTTTCAATCTTTCTGATAATTGGATTTAAGGTTAGAGGAAATCAAGGAAAAGTTTTAAGGTAACGGACCAACGCCAACTGGCAAAACTATCACATTATAGTTCTCTTTTAATTATACCAAAAAAAGGTTTCATGGAATGGAGCTGTCATTCTCTGAATTTGATCTGCATGGAAATGTTGTAAAATTGTTTAAATCTATCTGGGCTGCCGAACTATACGGAGGTAAATAAACATAAATAAATTGTAAATTATATTTGTGTTCGTTTTCTGAAAATACGTATTATTACAGTGGCGACGAGAATAAAGCTGGTAAGAAAAAAAAAAGAAAAGAGGTATAGGCGAATCTCTGGAAAATACAACCTCTAAGGTATAATGAGTGAAATAAAACCTTTTCAATGTGATGTGATCGAAAGGTCGCTAATAAGATTGGAGTGGAAGAAATGGCTCCGGGCACTAAAAATATATATAAAGGTAGAAATCATAACAGGGGCGGTTCGGAAAAGGAACAAATTACTACACCTTGGTGGTCCACAGTTACAAGCAATGGCCTACTCCCTTCCTGGAGCAATCGAACCTTGTGATGAGAAGACAAAAGACGACGTATTTGACATCCTTGAGAGAAACGACCATTTCAGTCCAGAGCGTAACTCGACATTCGAACGGCATCTTTTCCGGAACATTACACCAATTGGAGACGAAAATTTCAGTCAAAATCTTAGACAACAGATGAGGTAAAGCTCATTCGGCTCATCGAAAGTGGAGGCAGAGAAAATATCCCTAAAACACAAAATTCTAAATTCATGGGCATCCTGGAGTTGAAGAAAAAACTTTTTGGAAAGGAACATACCCTCAAAGAAATAATTGATATGTGCCAAGTGGGAGAACAAATTAATAAACAAACACTGTCAGCCGGGGCAACCATAGGAGGATATGATTCACAAAATCAACTCAAGGATGATCCAACGGTAATCAACACTAGTCACGACAAGCTAACAAAAGAAGAATGTGGGCGATTGCCCGGCGAGGAATTCAAAATGTATGAAATGTTCACGGACATTTTGCTAATAAATGCACGACTAAACTAAAACGAACATTTGGACAGGGGCGTGAATTTGGAAGCAAACCTCAACGCACAGAGATAAGAACAGTCGAAGAAGGACCGACTAATCAAAATGTTAAAATCTACCATTCCGACTGGGTTAACCAAGATTTTTCAGAACGGATAATGGTAGACAGTTTGTCAGTGCAGAGATGGCACAATACTGCAAAATATGTATGTGGGACATATCGAAGGACAATAACGAAATATAAAAAAATTTTAAATTATATTTGTGTTCGTTTTCTAAAAGCTTCTTCAGGCTAGTTTCGTTCCTGAGAAATTTATATTTAAAAAAGGCTTTAAACAAATTGATTTTTGACATTATCTCAAGGACAAGGCATCAAAACGACCCAACATTGGGCCAGATCAGTTTGTGTTGAAGTTATCTAACAAATAACAAAGGAAATTTCAAAATTCCAGACTTTGGGCAGCACCCCTTATCTATATATTTGGAAAACTTAGCTTTCTTTGATTTTACTTTACATGTTTAATTTGGATAAGACTTTTTATTTAGAGAATTTCGACAACCGACTTTTAAAGGTGTAAAGATTTTTGATATATATTCTTTTTCCCTAAAATGAATAGCTAAATTGACAACTCTGACTGATTAACTGACTGTATTTTCAAACTAATAAATTACGGTCACACTCGCCCCAAAGAATTGTACAATCTGCGTTTCCATTTGCCATTAAAAGAGATTTCGTTGTGAAATGACCCAGAAAATAAGGGGACTAACTGTGTCCGAGCTATGCTGCGTTTGCATGGCCACTCCGTGTGATGATAAAGACACCAACTGGCTGAATATATACACCGACTCCGATGCGGGACAAAACTTGATGTTATTAATAGAGGAGACGACCGGAAAAGAGGTCAAGACCGCTGACGATCTACCTGGACGCATATGCCCTTCATGCTTGGCATTGGCGAAAATTGCTTTGAATTTCAAACAAAGATTGGAAAAGAGTCTTCAGTGCTTTAGTGAGCAGTTGCAGGGAAACCAAGAGAAGACCGAAGAAGAAGACACTCTCCGAAATGTGGGAAAAGCTACCTTTCAATGTTCACACTGCCCAAAGATTTATACTCACAAATGTAGGCTAACAGTGCATCTTCGGACTCATACAGGCGAGCGGCCTTACAGCTGTACCCACTGCTCCAAGAACTTTAGCTGTAAGAACAGTTTGAAGGAACACCATCGCACTCATACTGGGGAGCGACCCTTTGAATGTTTCCGCTGCTCAAAGACCTTTAGAAGTAAAAACAATCTGCGTCAACATCAACACACTCATACTGGAGAGCGACGCTATAAATGTTCAGACTGTTCAAAGTCTTTTGGAAAAAATTGCGATCTAAAGAAACATTTTCTCACCCACACGGGCGAGCGACGTTTCGTATGTTCACTCTGCTCGAAGACCTTTAGCTGTAAGCGTACTCTGGAGGAACACCATCGCACTCATACTGGAGAACGACCCTTCAAGTGTAACAGCTGCTCAAAGTCATATATAAGTAAGAGCAATCTGGACCAACACCTGAGCACACATTCTGGGGAGTGACCCTTTGAATGTAACCGCTGCTCAAAGACCTTTGGAAGTAAAAGCCATCTGGGCCAACACCATCGCACATATTGTGGGGAACCGCCCTTCGAATGTTCCGAATGCTCGAAGACTTTTGAACAAAGATGCGATCTAAAGCAACACTTACTTACCCACACTGGCGAGCGACCTTTCGTATGCGCCCACTGCCCACTGACCTTTAGCTATAAGTACACCCTGGAGGAACACCAACGCAGTCATACGGGCGAACGACCTTTTAAATGTTCAGAATGCTCTATGTCATTTGCCCAAAGAAGCACTTTAAGTAGACACATGCGTGTTCATACGGGAAAATAAAATAAATAATAAATAAATAGTGGGTGTCTTTTATAGGAACCTTTTCTCCAAAGCCTACTGCAACACGCTTATTTACAAATACAAAGGACCCAATAAAGAAGGAAGACAAGAGGGCAAAAACGGAGAAAAATGAAACGGATTAATGTAAACGCTCTCCGGGCCGCTCAATCTTTGTACGATACTTTTTCTAGGTGTATTTCAAGACTTGCTTCAACTCCAAGTTAGGGCTGGTGATCAAACTCTGAGGGTACATATTGAAAAGAGAAGAATCTCCAAGAATTCAATATGAAATCATTGGACTATGTGGACGTGTATTAAAAGATGATATCTTCAAAGAAGTTATAATGGGTGATGAAAGTTGCGATATTTCAGGGAGAGAACAACTTTCGATTGGTATTAGATACTATGATCAAAAGAAACAATCTATTCATGTAGAGTTTATAGGTTTCGTACAGTTGGAAGTCATGGATGCCAAAAATATTGCTTTTGAATTAGATAAATTCATAATTGATGCAGCACTTAATCATCTTGAACTAAAGGGACAAGGCTTTGATGGTTGTTCGACCAAGTCGGGGAAGGATAATGGCATTTCACTTCCACTGCGCAAGTCACTAGCTAAATTTAGTAGTGAATGATCATAATAAAGTTCCGGAGATTCGTAATTCGATATCAACAATTAAAGATGTTATTAATTTTTTCCGTAAATCATCTACGAGGGGAAAGTATATTCCAAACATTCCTGCTCTGGTCGTAAAAATACAAAAGCATTGGAATTCTTAAGAATCACTTCAAAAACTCTCAATAGAAGTACACTCTGGTACCAGATAATCTACTTTACAGCTGCATTCTGGCATTACCGAATCAACTTTTATAATATGCCTCTTCATTATAGCCAAATATTCTGCGTACCTTGAGCCAGTGGTTAATGTCCTACAATCACAGAGATGGACCTTCTCAAGTGCACAAAAGGTCTTCCGACAAAATGTAGATTCTATAATATCGGAAATTTGTGGTGATGCTATATTGATCTCTGACAAAATCGGAGTTGAATCATCAAATTTAGTTGAATTTTGGAAGAGATGGCTATTAATTTTGTTCAGGTGGGTCTTAGCGGCGATGCCATATTGGGGCCAGAATTACCTTGTAGATAAGGTCCTCATTCCTAAGCAAGAGCTTGTTATTGGCTTTGAGTAGACAACTCATTCTCGTCGCCTTGCTGCAGATACTTATGGGAGGAAGCACCTCACCATGCAGGAAGACTTCAGGGCTACTGTCTCTTCTGAGAGTGTGCGTGACACTAACTCACTTATCAGCGTTGATGGATATATTCCAGCGACAGGCCCAGTTCTCAAACCTCCTGAGATATTCCTGCAACGCATCTGTTGCTGAATAGACGCATCTGTCACGTGCCATGATTGCCGTGTCGTCGGCAAAGGTTCCTCAATGGGAATATCCAGAGCAGAAGGCATATCTGCTGTGAACAGGCTGTACAGGTTTGGCCCCAGACCGCTACCTTGAGGTACACCTGCTCGAATCCTCTTCCTCTGGGATGAAAGGCCATCCTGGACAACTCTAAATGTCCTGTCAGAAAGGAATGATTTGACCATTAAGAAAAGCTGTGGATTAAGTGTTCCCTTGAGCTTGGCTAGTAAGCCATCATGCCAGCCACTGCCACGACGTACTCCTTGGCGTGGAATCCTTCCAGGATGAAATTGAACACTCTGTGTAGTTGTTCTGGGGTTCCATGTCCCAGTCGAAAGCCGAACTGGAATTCAGGGATCCTCCTTTTGACTGCTGGGGTCTCCAGAATCCTTCGCAATAAGCATCTTTCCAGCAGCTTGCCAAATGCTGGAAGGAGGCTTATAGGCCTGTAGGAGTCCAGCTCATCTGGGGGCTTCCCAGGTGTGTGAAGCATCACTATATTGGCTCTTTTCCATGAACTGGGAAAGTAACTGAGGCATAGGGCTGCGTTGAAGATGAGCAACAGAAACAATTCCGCCTTGCGAGGGAGGAGTTTTAACGTTCTGTTGTCAACATCGTCTTCTCCAGGAGCCTTGTTGCATTTGAGCGAGCCAATTTCTTTCTTCATATCTTCAATTGTGATAGGTTTAACTGGCAGCGCCATTTGAAGAGGGACGTCCAGTGCGTCTTGGCAAAATTATAGCGGAGAAGCTGAATGAAGCCGAGTACGATCACTGGAAATAAAAAAAAAATAAGCACAGAGGATCTCAAGAAACTAGAGCTGTGCGATTTTGCACAAGAAGCAAACGATTTTTTCCCAATAACAAAGATCGCTCTTTGTATTGCTCTAGCTCTTCCTTGTACCACATATTCGATAGAATAAACTTTCAGCACATTGAGAAGGGTAAAAAACTTGGCTTCGGTCAACCATGGGGGAAAACCGTTTGATTGGTAAATATGTACCAAAAAAAAAAAATGGAGAAAGTTCTAAAAATATTCGCTGAGGATCCACGACGTTTAACATTAAATTAGATATCCCGTCTTACCTTACCTTATTACTTTAATTTAAAACGTTGCTTAGACTTAACACTCGAACTTTTCTAACTAAAAAAGGTCTGTGGACCTTTCGTTTAAATGCCCATATATAAAAAACATTTATGTATTATTTCTATACTGTTATGCGCCACGGAACCCTTCAATGAACTAGTTCAGTATTTTTGCCCTTGTCAAATAAGGTCACACAAGTCTCCAAATTGCTTGCAAATTCCTAAAGATTTTGTTGTGGAATGGCCTGCAGAGCCAGCGAACTATGCTGCGTTTGCATGTCCAGTCCGGATGCAGGTGTGAACACCAGCTGGCTGAATATATACACCCACACAGACTCCGATGTGGAGCAAGGCTTGTTTTTCTTAATCGGAGAGGTGACTGGCCAAGTGGTCAGACCTGCTGAAGGATTGCCGGAAAGCATATGCCCCTCTTGCTTGGAAACGGCGAAAGTTGCATTCACTTACAAGCGACGATTTGAGAACAGTCTGGCCCAGCTCAAGCGAGAGAGTGAAAGCCCAAGTGAAGAGAGCGAAGCGGAGGACCAACCACCATTCGTATGTTCACACTGCTCGAAGATCTTCACCCAAAGATGCAAGCTAAGGAATCACCTACGCACACATACTGGGGAACGTCCTTTCCAGTGTTCCCACTGTCCGAAGACCTTTGGCCAAAAAGGCGATCTAGCAAAACACCTACGGACTCACACTGGCGAACGACCCTATAAGTGTTCCCAGTGTTCCAAGACCTTCAGACAGAGTCAAAGCTTAAAACATCACCTACGGATTCATACAGGGGAACGACCCTTTCAGTGTCCCAAATGTCCAAAAACCTTTGGCCAAACAAATAGTCTAAGGGAACACCTGCGCACTCATACGGGCGAAAGACCCTTCCAGTGTTCCCACTGCCCGAAGGCGTTTAGTCAGAAAAGCACTCTGGACCAACATCTGGGTACGCACACTGGTGAGCGTCCATTTAAATGCTCACAGTGCTCGAAAGCCTTCAGACGCTCAGGTCATCTAACAAGACACAAGCTTACTCACGGGGAACGACCTTTTAAGTGCTCCCACTGTACCATGACATTTACCCTCGCCGCTCAACTTACGGAACACCTACGCATTCACAATGGAGAAAAACCTTTTCAGTGTGACCAGTGCTCCGAGGCTTTTAGCCGAAAATCCGCCCTAGCAAAACACCTTCGGACTCATACAGCAGAACCATCTCTCAAGTGTGTCCATTGCTGTAAGACATTTACCCATAAAAGTAGCCTAATCGATCACCTGCGTATACACACGGGCGAACGACCCTTTCAGTGTTCCCAGTGTCCAAAGACCTTTAGGCGCTCCACTCATCTGACGCGACACAATCAGACCCATGGTGTGGTGCGACTTTTTAAGTGTTCCAAGTGTGAAATAACCTTCACACTTGCGGCTCAGCTAACGGAACACCTACGCGTTCACAGAGGAGAACGAAGCTTTAAGTGTGCACAGTGCACGAAGGCCTTTAGGCGATCTAGTCATCTCAAGAGACACAGTCTGACTCACAGGGAAGGAACTGTCAAGTGTTTACATTGTCAAATAACTTTCAAGCAGACTGTTCATCTAACGGAACACATTTGCGTTCACAATGGGGAACAAGCGGTCAACGAAAAAAATATAATGTAAAGAATCATTTACGGATCTCCCCTACTGTTCCCAACCCATAGATATGCATATACATTGTGTATTATTAAAAATAAATGTTTATAGAAATACAAAATAAACTTTATAAACCACATTTGAATATCGTATTTATTTATTGAGTTGACCGACAGATGTAGATATACCATTATACTGAGATTGTGTTAAGGAACACACAACCGGGGACAATTGTCACATTTTTATGACATGCCTGTGTAAAATGGACGACTCGAATAGATGGATTTAGATATTACACTTCCCTACAGAGCTTTTGTTCTTTTTCTCTTCTGAGCATCTCTGAGCATATAAGCAAAAGCTGGCTAGAACTGAACGCTCCTTCTGGACCCACTACTGCAGCAATATTAAGTCTACTTCTGATGCCTCACGGCTAAGGAAGATTCTGGCAAGCTCACCAAACTCGCCAGGACTCTTACGAAAAAAAAGATGGATCCTGGACCGTCTCCAGTAAAGAATCTCTAGATCTTCTACTTAGGAACTAACTTTCCTAAATGCTCTACTAATATAACACCTCAGTTTAGGACATCAGACCTGAGAACACTTTTGGCACCGGGCTATCTTAAATTCATCACTTTATATTTTTTTCTAAGCCTAATCTGTAAGTCTTTAAGGCCAACTCTCAGATAAGATACAAAATTATCTCGTCACAAAACTCCACATGAAAAAGGTGAAAAGGTGTTCTCTCACCGCTGGCTTATAACAGTTAACTAACTGCTACGACTTTTGGAAGCGGAGGGACACGTAGTTGTGGCTTCAAATGTAGAATTTTTCCCCAAAACGCTGTGTGATTTTATGCAGACAGCACTGACAACACATTCAATAAAGGTCTTTAACCAACCATCAACTACGCTCGCTGCCTCTTTTTAGTTGTGAGAGAAGAGAAACACATTTTTTTAAATTTTTTCTGTCAGGTCTGTCTCGGGCCCTTTTGCCAAAACTCGCGCATTCAAAAGGTCTTCTTCGTATGTATGCGTCGGTGTGTAAGCGTACAGCTTAGGCTCGGCTAACAATATCAATGTGTGCGAAAAACTGTATGCCTTCTCTCGTTCTCTTTCACGCTGACTCGTTCTCTGTTTATGCTTTTGTCTGGCGCTCTCCTTAACTGATAAAGCCCATGGCTTTATTCACAGAATGTTCAATGTGAGAGCCAAACACAAAGAGAAGATGTCCAATATGGCTACCCTGGGGAACTCTAGAGGTAACAAAACCAACTTTCTGATTTCTATATTGCAGATAAGATTTTATCCAATCAAGAAACCCAATTATCCCAACATTAAGGAACACACAATGAGGAGCACTAACGAAAGCCTTACTAAAATCACTAAAAATAACATCAGAACAAGAAATCGTGGGGTAATGTAACTCTTTGTGCACTCTTTCAAAAGAAGAAAACTAAAAGAGAGTTAAAATACCAACAACAAGATCACTTGTTGCAGAGCTCTTTCATTTTTTCAGGTAGTCTTGATTATTGTACTGATCCGTAGATAAATGACGATGTTTCACTCAAGGTAGGATTCCAGATCCCAACCAGACCCCTCGCGGATCCCTTTTAGATCCCACCCAAATCTCTATCTACCCATATCTCTACCCATATCCCACCTTGATCCCACAAAGGTCATAACCAGATCTTACCAACACCTCACACAGATCTAGCCTATCTAAATCCCACTCAGATCTCACCCGAATCCCACCCAAATCCATATCCCACCCATATCTCAGACCGATCCCAACCAGATCCCTCTACGATTCTACCCTGATCCCATCCATATCCCAGCCAGATCTCAGTCAAATCCTAACCAGATCCCACCCTGTTCTCACCCCGGTACCACCCAGATCCCGCCCATATTAGACTCCACCGAAACCTTCTCAAATACCACCAGATCCCACTAAAATCCCACTAAGATCTCCCTCATATCTTTCCCAAAACCCACCCAGCTTCCCCTCTTCAGCATCTTTCCTATCTCTTCGCTTCCCCCTTTGACCATTCTCTTGTGTTTGTGTGTGTGTTTGCCGGGAAATTGCGCAAAACAACAACACAAAATATGAACGACGTCAGCGTCACGTGACGTTGAAATCAAATTTTACTCCTATGTACAAAAATCATCCGTACCGAAATTAAAGATGTTTCACATAAAGAAGCTCTCACCTTGGTATACAAATCAGCAATGGCAGTTTGTCAGAAGAAGAAAACCATGATACAACTAAAACGGTTTGATGCTGCTCTCAGTGCCCTGTCTTTTCAGTACTTAGTAGTACTCACTCTCCCTCTTGCGTTTACAGCAAAATTTGTGGGAGTACGCTCTATATTGTTCTCTCGTTGTTGTTGTGGTAGTTTTCTCTGTTTTGATTTTTTGGCTGAGCCTTAGGCAAAGAACTGTAAATGGGTGTGGGTGTGTGATCTTAAACTCTTCTCTGCATCTCTCTCCGCCCCCCATCACCAATCTTCCCCCTGCCATCATTCTATCAACCGTCTTGTGTGTGTGTGCCGAGCCACTGCACAAAGCCAACACAGCAACATAGTATGGTTGGCGTCAGAGTCACGTGACGCTCAAATCAAATTTTACTCCAACGAAAATCGTCCGTCAGCGTCACGTGACACTGAAATCAAATTTTACTCCTACAAAAATCGTCCATAGCGAGATTAAAGATGTTTCACATCAAAAATTACCTTGAAAATGATTGATTGATATCTGTAATTTTTAAATTTATTTAAAAGATTTTTTTAATTCTATACCATAACATTTATTATAATGACATCTAATAAAAATCATGAAACTATGGCCCTTGTTTTGTTTGGCCTTGAAAAATTTTGTACTCAAACTCGGGAAGTTCGGAAAACTATAAAAAATGAAACTTCTGTCCCACATCTAATCGGCTAAGAAATCATTTCTTATGGTTTGGTCTGTCTGAAATTTTCCGACAGTGGGTGGATTATTTCGCTTAATATGTTACAATCCAAGTTCATTCACCACAAATGAACACTCCAGTTCAAATTACAGCCTTTTATCTTTTACCGTTTGGGCTCTGCGTGGATTGTCAATCAGTGAATCAGTCCAGACAAACTGTTTTATATATACAGAGATGCTTAACATCAAACTAAATTTTAATGGGTTTATAAATAAATGACTTGTAATGTTGTAGGCTTTTCTTGTTTAAACAAAAGTGATTTCATATATGTTACATATTTCTTTGTTTCTTGTCTATTCTCCAAGGGCCACTCGCCCTTTCTTCAGAGTTCTTTTACTGCCAAAGGCCTTCAAGCAGTGGGATCTTTCGAAGGGTCATTCGTCAGCATGTGTGCGCTCGTGTTTCCGCAGATCACCATTATAGATAAAAGTCTTCAAACAGCGGGAACATTCGAAGGGTCTTTCGCCTGTATGTGTGCGAAGATGTTGGCCCAGATTGCCCTTGGAGGTAAAAGTATTTCCACAATGGGAACATTCAAAGGGTCGCTCTCCAGTATGGGTGAGTAAGTGTCTGCTTAGACAGCCACTTAGGGCAAAAGACTTCGAGCACTCTAAACATTTATAAGGTCTTTCTCCAGTATGCACGCGAAGATGAGTTTTTAGAGCGCCCCTTTGGTTAAAAGACAATGAACACTCTTTACACTTGTAAGGACGTTCGCCGGTATGTATGCGAAGGTGATCCTCCAGAGAGCGCTTAAATTTGAAAGCCTGCGAGCAGTGGGTACATTCGAAGGGTCGTTCACCAGAATGTGTGCGAAGATGTTGGTCCAGATTGCACTTACTGTTAAAGGTCTTTCAGTATGCGTAACTAGATGGTTCCTCAAAGTGGCTCCTTGGGCAAAAGACATGGAGCACTTTGAACACTTAAAAGGTCTTTCGCCGGTATGTGTGCGAAGGTGTTCCTCCAGATAGCGCTTAGTTTTAAAGGTCTTTGAGCAAAGGGAACATTCAAAGGGTCGCTCGCTGGAATGTGTGCCCTGGTGTTCTTCCTGAGTGCGCTTACAGCGAAAAGTCTTCGAGCAGTGAGAACATTTGAAAGGTCGCTCGCCCGTATGAATGCGTAGATGAACAGTTAAGTATTCTTTGCGGGTAAAAATCTTTGGACATTGGGGGCATTGAATGGGACCTTTTTTGATAATTGTGAGGGAGTCTCCCTTTTCTTCACTTGAGGTGTCGCTTTGAAAGGCCTGCTGTCCCTCGACGTTGGATAATATGGTTTCCTTCTGCTCCAACTTTTTAATAAAGCTTTGAAGACTCTGCTCCAAACGCCGCTTGAAATTAAAAGCAGTTTTTGCCAATGCCAAACAAGAGGGGCAAATGCTTCCAGGTAGATTCTTAGAGGGCTTGACCTGTCGGCCTGTTGCCTCTTCTAGTAAAGACATCAAGTCGTGTCCCGCATCAGCATCTGAGTATATATTCAGCCAGTTGGTGTCCCCGCTAGCAGTCAGACTGTCCATGCAAACGCAGCACAGATCGGTTACAGTTCCTTGGGCCATTCTACAAAGAAATCTCGGTAGATTGTAAATTGGAATGATCCAAATGAGTTTTTGAGACGAGTGTGACCATAAATTATTAGAGCGAAAATACTAGTTCCATTCAGACAGTGTAGCCAAATTAGCTATTTTCTCCGCTAGATCTAGCTATAGCTTTGCCGGCAACTGCAATTTTACCACTTTAAAATATTTTATGAAGAATTGGAATTGTAGCTAATACTCACCTATATGTTCTATATAGCCTATATGTTCCAGTTGTGTGTTTAAGTATTATACACATTTTTTAGGCTCTCTCTAGAACTTGCTACTGCCCAGCAAGCAATGTGTGTATTTTCTGACACTTTTCAGATATTTTTTAAGGGCTTTCGCCGTCATAATGTGGACAAAAAAGAGTCTGGAAAGACCTTTTTATTTTTCTATGAAAATGGTCGCATTTAATATGGAAGTTTTCCGAATCTAATCTGACTCTGTTCTGATTTCACTGCTTTCACCCACCCAATGAAGCATATAAAAACCTCATAAAAGACACATAAAAGTCACGTGCCTAGGCACTTGAAGGGATACTAAATCGCCTACTAAAGGCTCATTATAGATGCATATTGAAGTGCACTAATGTTGGGGAGTGTAGAATTTCCAGAAAAAAGAGAAACGAAACAATTTTATTCTTTTATATGTTTATATTTACCTTAAAAATTGACCATATGGTAAAAGTAACAAATATCTTCAAGAAATATTGAACTCAACTGACCAGCTAGCTTATTCCTCGAGCAGATATTCCATAGCACACTCGGAATCATCAGAATCTGAATCGTCATTGTTGTCTGTAAATTATCCATCATTATCCATAAAATTTGACTCCAACTGAATCTCGGAATTCGAAGATACTTGCTTATTTTTATGATTCAGTTCACCAAGCTCCGATACAGCGTCGTTTCTTGGCTAACAGTGCTTTCATTATCTTTCGACACTTCCTTTGATTTTCTTTTTTAATTTGTTTAAACTTTGGAGCGCTCCGAACTTGGCTTGCAGTGTACCTGTTTTTATGGTATAGATGACGATTGGTTTCCCAATTTTTTTTTTCTGTACAGATTCAAGTTTGTGCTGATATTTTCGGTAGTCTGAAGACCAGATACATTGTCCATACTCAATAATAGATCGCCTCTTAATGAAGTTAAAAACTCTTCCCCGCCAATTCCTCGCCCTGCTACTGACTTATAGGCTAAACACACTAAGCAATTTGCTTTATTTTGTACTAATTCAATCAATTTGCTTCATTCATTCGCACTCAGTTAGTTATGAGTATTCCAAAATGCAATAAAAATTCATTCAGTTATGTTCTCTTACTTAAAAAAGAGTTTCATATTCATTGTTGCTCACAGTTTCAGCTCCTAAACTATGTTGTTTGCAAACAAATTAAAGTTAGTAAACTTTTGGAGAGTCTCTTCTATCAGCATTTGGGCCATTGTTTCCAGTGCTGTGTTGCATGTGGCACCGTTTTGTTGAAACCACATGTCAGCCAAGTCTAGCTCTTCCATTTTGGGCAAAAAAATATGTGTTATCATTGCACGGTAGCGCTCTTCATTCACAGTAAAGATCCTGGCTTCGTCATTTTTAAAAAAGTACGGCCCAATGATCACACTAAACAGTGCATTTCTCTAGATGAATTGGCAGTTCTTGCAATGCTTCTGACATTTCATCATTTACATTAAAACTGTGTAACAGAATTTTGCTAATTTTATATTAGTGGTATTCCTGAAAGTGATTTGCTTTTGATTTGCTTTCGATTTGATTTTGCGAAACAGCTGATCACAGCTGCTCCATACAAAATGAGCAGTGTGCCCAGAAAATGTTAGAAAATTAAGGTCATACTAATTGCTTTCGCGAAATCAGCCTCAAAGTTGATTTCGATTTGCTTTCGTTTTAGTGAGACCGCTCTCGTAGAGAAAATGGCTCCGCGCGCATGATGTTTGTTTAAATTTTGTTGTGATTTAAATATAAAGAACGTTGTAAATTATTTTGCATTCTATATTTTAGCAATTAAATGATAATTATTTATTGCATCTTAGACTGCATACGAAACTACTGAAAACAAGGCCCGCGGCCTTAAGTGGACAGAGTCATAAGTGCTCGAGTTCCTGGAGCTTGTGCTTGACGTGGTCAGAGATGTTCAGGCTTACATATTTGCACAGCTCTCCTAGAAGGTTCGAGGTTACAAATTCTTCCACTATTTTATCCTGCCTCTTCCTCTTTAGATCTGTCAATTTGCATCTCACTTTCTGTGGCCATAAAAAATACATAATTAATTGAATTCACCTTAGTTAAGTTACAAACTTCTTAGAACAACAGATTCTGCCCACATACATACAATTTGACAATTTCATTTGTCATTTTTTGCTTACCCGCCAATGTTTAAATTTTGCGCCAGTTGAAAGCAAATCAAAATGAAATCAGGGTCGTTCCACCAACTGCTTTGCTTTTGCTTTCACGAAAGCAAATCAAAAGCAAATCAACTTTCAGGAATACCACTATTATATGTTAAGCTCTTAAAATGTGTCCCTTGATGAACTGCCAGTTTTACCACAGAAATGGTAAACAAAATATTAACTTTTTGTAGTATTTTTTGGGAAAATTCTTAGTAAATTAATGTCTCTGTTATTCTATTAAATCTTAATTCTTGTTCGCTTAAATACAAAATATATCTAGGGGCGAAGCAAAGCATTTACCACTTGGACGATTAGGGCAACAAAATTTTAAAGTATTTTCGTATGGAATGTGGGTCCAATTTCGCCCATCTTCGAACTGAGACCTACGAAGGTCTTGAAACTATCGTATGACAAATTTCAAGTCGATATTTTATTCCCTTCAAAATCTATCTGATAGATGGAGAGACAGACATGATTATATCGACTTATTCCTTTAATTCGTTCCTAATATTATTTATACCCTCAGCTCCTAAAGATGGAATAGAAATTGATTATGGAGAAGAAAAAGAACGTTACATTATTTATTTTCATAGAAATACTAATTTTAATGACAATTAAAGTAATTTAGATTTTTGGTGAAGGTGTCTGCTAACTAGAATCTCTTCTATCAGCATTTCAAGTGAGTGTGTTGGTGTGTCTGTAGGGCCTGTTTTTTACCAAATGTTTTTGAGCATTGAATACATTTGTAGGGTCGTTCTCCAGTATGCGTGCGCAAATGTTTTTTTAGATTACATCTAATACTAAATGCCTTTGGGCAATCTGTACATTGGAAGGGTCTCTCCCCAGTATGAGTGCGTAGATGATTGGTTAGCTCTCCTTTTTGTTTAAAAGTCTTCATGCATTGGTTACATCCAAAGGGTCTTTCCCCAGTATGAGAGCGAAGGTGTTTCGTTAGATTACCTTTCAAGACATACGTTTTCGAGCAGATGGTACATTCGTAAGGTCGTTCCCCCGTATGAGAGCGCATATGAATCGTTAAATCTCTTTTATGAATAAATGACCTCAAGCACTGGTCGCATTCGAATGGTCGTTCGGCAGTATGAATGCGTAGATGTATCTGTAGATTGCGCTTCCCGCTAAAAGTCTTCGAGCAGTGAATACATTCGAAGGGTCGCTTGCCAGTGTGAGTGCAAAAGTGATTAATGAGACTCACTTTTTGGCAAAAGGCCTTCGAGCAGTCTGAACACTTGAAAGGTCCTTCAGCCGCATGTGTGTAAAGATGTCCCTGTAGATTGTTCTTGCTGATAAATGTCTTTGGGCAGTGAAGACATGCAAATGGTCGCTCGCCCGTATGAATTCGTAGGTGAATCGTTAAGCTGCCTTTTTGGCTAAACTTTTTCGAGCAGTGTGAACATTCAAAGGGTCGCTCGCCAGTGTGAGTGCGCAGGTGGATCTTTAGATTGAAATTATTGGTAAAGGTTTTAGTGCAAAATGAACATTTGATGGATCCCTTTTCAGGTTTTGTGGGTTCACTTTTGCCTTCTTGAATGGCTTCGTTTAAGCACTGAAGACTTCTCTCAAAACGGCGTTTGTAACTGAAAGCTATTTTTGCCCCTTTCAAGCATGAGGGACATATCCTTTCCGGGAGACCCTCAGCGGGTCTGACCACTTGGCCAGTCACCTCTCCAATTAAGAAGTGCAAGTCTTGCTCCACGCCGGAGTCCGTGTCGGTGAATATATTCGGCCAAGTGGTGAAAGTCGGCGCTTCCGAACTGGCCAAGCAAACGCAACAGAGCTCCTTTGCTTTGCAGGTCATTCCCAAAAGTCTTCTTATCTTTTTAGTTACAATTAAAACTATTTTAAGCTATCTAGTGACTAGTGTGACCGTATGTGGCAATGGTAATAATATTGATTGGAACTAGTTCAATTTCGTTTGTGTACTTCATCTGGAAGCAAGATCTTTGCTATCCCACATCAGCATAACGTGAAATTGTATGGCTGGAAAAAATTCGAACAATGCGTATAACAAAATCTAAATCTACGATCAATACTAAGAAAATTTCCCCAAGAAACCATGGGTCTACAATGAATTAGTCCGCGTAGTCCGCTCAAATGGACTTCAAATATTTATTTTACATTTTCCCAAAAAACAATTTAGATCAAACGCTAGACGTCCAAGGAACACAGAACACTGACCTGAACCTGACCTGAACTTGTGGTACGACTTCAAGAAGGCAGTTGCTGCTTCCAAACCAACCCTTATCGAATCACTTTGGAAAGAAATTACAGAGTCCTGGTTCAAAATTCTTTTAAAACGATGCTAGGATCTAGTATTTCCCACGTCAAAAAATCAAAATAATAATAGAGGTATTCCTGCAAGTGATTTTGATTCTAATTTAAATTCCGGTGTGACCAGTTAACCTGAAGAAAATTACAAAATAAACTGACACACAAAATCAAAATCAAATCACTTTTCCAAAACGACCCAAAATTAATGTTGAGAAGGAGAAAAAAATTTAATAAAATCCGGAAAATGCCAAAGAAAAGTGGTAAGACAGCGTTGATAGAAACAGTCAGAAATTGTTTACTCGCGGACGATATAGCTTTGAAATTTTCGCAGCTTAAAATCTTACTTTTTGTATGGTTTTGTAAACGTTTCATGAAATATTGCAGATCGTTCGAGGAAAAGGCATCTAAGGAGAACTATTTTGATATGGCTTTCCTAACATCAAGCAATCTGTCCCAAAATGTAAGCAATTCATATGAGGGTAAACTGGGAAAGCTTCAACGTCTTTTTGAGCTTAATAGAAAATGATGAAGTTTTTAATGGTTTGCGCAGCAGTCAACTGATCCCAACTAACGTACAACTTATGGTGGTTTTATATCGTCCTGGTTCCATTGTTACAACGGCATGGCACAATTCAATGAATCACTCGAAGGGTATTTAAAGCTATTTTGAAGATACTCACCTCAGAACCTTTACTAAATCGAAAACAGGCAAAGACATCTTCCTAAGAGAATTTAACGAAACAAAACACAAGCTAAGTAAAATGTAAATGTAAATGTTGGCAGCTCCACCAATCTCAATCTCTGGGCGTGTGTGCTTTAAATTTTTCGCACAAGAGAAAGGGACCTACAGTTTAACGCCGAATCCGAACGGCAAAGTTTGAGAATTTGCTTTTTCATGGCGAGTTACTTCACAGCTGGCGCCAATAGCTGGTGAAGGTTTTTTCTAAAGAAAGAAAAAACTTTTATTATTAGATGTTCAGAGGCGGGATCGAACCCACAACCTCCCGCCCAGCAGTCCAGCACACTAACCACTGGGCCACACACGGCCACTACAAGCTAAGTAACCATACATTTATATCAGTGGTGCCCAAATGTCAATTGCCCTATCCCGTGTGATAGGAAGTCATAATTTTGACAGCGTCGCAGCCGACACACGCATAGAGAGAGATAATACGTGTGCTATGTAAATAGCACGCACATACATTTGATTGTAGCACATATAATATATGACGTAATGACGTATACTTCGTGTTTCGCTGCTACACACACAATCACAAAGCTCGATAGTGTGTGTTTGGGCACCACTGATTTATATACACCGACGGATCTTTAAACAAAGAAGTAACAGAATATGCAATAACCACTGAAAAGGAAGTTCTTAAGCTCCAATTGTGTCCAGCTTTTCATCTGAGTATATTGCGGAGATAATAGCTTTACTAGAAGCAGTAAAAATTCCAGTTAAAAAACAAGTGAGAAAGTCCGTTAAGCCCGGCTATAGTATACTCTGTACCTGGAGTAGATGCAAAAAGCAATGCTGGTGCTGCGCTCATCTCTCTCTCTCTCTCTCTCTCTAAGGGTGGGAGTGGATGGGGGGAGGGTGGTTTACTTATTTGCTTATAACTTGAGAACCGCTCATCCTATCTTTATCATTTCTTTGGCAAATCAATACATTTTGCTAATTACTAACAATCTCCAGAAGGTACAAATCGTCTATCTTCAAAACTGTAGGAGATATAACGTTTTTTCCAGATCTTGCGGGGGCCGGGAGGGGGCGTGTCAAAAATTGAAAATAAACTTGATCTGCCTTCAAGTATAAAAAGCATTTGTTCTATACATGTCAAACCTCTATCTCTTACCATCTCTGAGATCTGTTTGTTCATACGGACGGACGGACAGACATGGCTATATCGACTCGGCTGTTAATGCTGATCAAGAATATATATAATTTATATGGTCGAAAAAGATTCCTTCTACCTGTTACATACTTTTGCACAAACTTACTAACATACTCTATATACCTTTGGTACAGAGTATAAAAACAGGGAAAATATCTATTAGTTCCGACTCATTAGCAGGTGTCGATGACATTCAGAACATAAATAATTCTTCCTTTTATGCAGCAAGCGAAAGAACTCTTCTAATAAGGTTTTTCCCACAAATATCACACGCCTTATCAAACAATAACATAAACCTAATACAGCACACTTCACCCTGGTACCAGTCCTTAAATGCGAACAAAAACAATATTGATCAGATCACTACTTAAGCAGACAGAAATCAATCTCCTACCAAGAAAAGAACTTGTAAAAATTATAAGACTAACACTTGGACATAAAAGGCTCACCCATGAACATGGGTTTTCACAAAACAATAGCAACTACTGCCACCTTTGCAACTCAACTGAACCTCACACAATAGAACATGTACTAAACGAATGTATTTCACTGGACAACGGAACCGCTTCCCCAACCGAAATTTAAGCTCCCTCCTTACCGATCCTTCTCCAAAAAACCTTCTAGAAATATTGAAATTCCTTAAATCGTCGGATATTAGTCCTTTTCTCGAACTATTATTAATTTCAATATACAATGGTATGTTATACAATCTGTTACTATAAATTTAGGTCCCTTTCTATATTCCTCTTAAATCAACATGTAAAAAAAATTTATAAGAATCAGCCGAAAGCCACAGTAGCTATGGCTGTCCCCCATTTGTAGCTTTAGTTTTAACTAAAAGCATGCAGTATATAAATAAATAAATAAACCATATTCACTCATCTTAGGGGAAATTCTTTTTTTAAAATCTGGGCATTTTTCCAAGAATTTTAAGGACACGTCAAATTTGCCCTCTACACCGATGAGCACGCTCGGTATATAGCTAAAGGCTCTAACTCCTCGATATCTTCAGTATTCTGCTGAAGCTCTACGTGGTCTTCATAGCCCTCCAAAATATGGAAGTAGAGAGTTGTAGTTTTGCAGTATTTATTTACATTCATAATAAAATAATATACATTAAATAATAATATTTGTCGTGTATTCGTTTCAGAGGTACTCTGGTTGGGAAAGACCATGTTGATGTCTATAGTTGTAAGTAAATCGTTAGAAAATATATTGTAAGTTTGTTCAACAAAATTAGTTTCTGAGGAGAAAAGGGGATTGGATAATGTTTGGGCAAATGATTCCAATTCTTTCATGTGTAAGCCGTGACAGGCGACCGATAGTTGGGCCCGTTACAGAAAATCGAATCCTAACAACAAATTTTAATATTTTGGCCTAATCAACATTTTTACCGATTTTAGTTCAATTGGCGTTTCTTCAATTATAAAGCGCATTTTGTTTAAATTACTGAAATAGTAAGATAATGTTTAATATAATAAAATGGTTAAATTTAAACAAATTATACTCACCAGGAATCGTTAGATAAGTACCAAAAATTGAGATGTTCGATAAATACACCATTCTCATTTGATCGCATGGCATCGCCAGCGTTGCCTGAAAATGCTCCCAATGATTTCAATTTGTATTCCTCATCTCGGCTGCCAATAATGAAGTGATCGTAGCGAGCATATTTCATTTGGTCATCAAAGTCCACGAGATGAATAAATAATTCACAATGCTGATTTGTGGTCAGTTGATGCAAATTCTCTAGACCAAGCCAAAAGTCTCCATTGAAATCGCCAAAACCATTAATAAAATCATTTAACTCGTGATCACGATTAAATATGACGTTGTTTTCTTTGAAGCAGTGCTGGATGAGCAACCAACCTGGCCCTGCTATTTCTATGTTATTTTCTAAAGGCGCTGTGAAGGATATTTTGCCAGGTATTTTGATATGTGCAATATCTGAGTTCTTTGCTGGGTCAAACCAAACAAATTTCTCGAGTTTTTTAAAGTTCTCAGTCAATTCCTTGATTTTGCCGGCTTCCGATAGCAAATCGTCTTTTAATTTGGATAACTGATTATCCCTTTCCTTGAGTTTTGTTTCATAGTCAAGTTGAAGTTTTTTGATCTGATCATGCGGTTCAGTTTCCGTTTGATTGATATTCCCTTTAAGTTGAGTCTTTAACCAATCGATAGTATTTTGCATTTCAATTGATTTCTTCAAGGACAGTATGAGATCATCCTTCAGTGTACTGCATTGGCTGTCTTTAAGTTTAATTAGTTCATCCTTATCCCTGCATTGGCTGTCCTTGAATTTTATAATACTGTTGGCCCGTTGAAGTACCAATTGTAGTTGTTGTCGACAGTTTCCATCACATGGTTTGTCCAAAAGCTCAAAATTTTCGGGCAACTGAAATATGTTTGCATTGGAATTTACAAATTTTACCATTGATTGTGTTTACTTACCAAATTTGGGTTTGAAATGGAGTCCTCCGGAGATCCCTCAAGACTTGGCAACATCAGATTTAGTGTAGCTTGGTCAATGTCCATTTCAACTACAAAAACAAGATAACAAATTTTCTTTTAAGAAACATATTTGTATGTATGCGTATGTATATGTATTATAAATCTGTTCAGATAGCTATAAAAACATCCGCCGTCTACTTACAATTTGATTGCCTGTTTAGGAGTATAGAGTTTGCTTATAAATACGGGCAAGAGCTCAGGTTTTAGCCAACAGTAATTAAAAGTAATGCTTGTAAAAAAAATGCATTTGGATCTCCTCAATAGAGATGTGCATGTGATCATTATGCTCGGCTTACACGAGATTACACTGTGACAATTTGTGACAAAAGTCAAAAGTTTACACTGGGACACAATCGTAAACTGTCCATCGGAAATTCAAAACGTCAGTGGCGTAGCGAGTGGCAAAAACTTACAAAATATATATTGATTACACAAGTTTACAAAAAAAAGGCCAACTTTCCCACAGAGAACTTAGCAAGCAATCCTTATGTATCGAAATTCTGAAAATATCTAAAATAAGAAGAAACAAAGGACTACCAACTATTTTTTTCTAAAATTTTCAATATCAGCGGGAAATTTTTGAGAATTATTTAAACTTCGAATAAAATTGATTTTACAAAAAAAAAACCACATTTTTTATATTAAAATCCAAAAATTTGTACCTTATTAGCAAAATCTAAGCTTCGTGTTTCGTTGCATTGAATGAGCTTACATTAAAACAAATTTGGTTTAAAAAGGACATTTAATATGGCCACAGGACCAACAAACTTAAAGATATCTCGTTTAACACACGTCTATGCAAATATCTTGTAAGCCCGACATGATGGGAGAAAACAGACAATTTATTTGAGTTCAGCGGCCAAAAATACATAAGGAACGGTTTCAAAGTTGGCCTTTTTTTTAAACTTTTGTTATTTTTTTTTAAATAAATAGTGGTATTCCTGAAAGTGAATTCAACATGAAGAACGGTGCAAGATTCTGCACTCCAAGATCTAGTAATAAAATAATTATTAAGTTGAATGCATTTAGAAAGCTTGCGATCCTGTTTAAAGGGATAAAAGATCAGTGGTCTACAACGGATGGAGTCAAAAATGATCCAGCCTTTAGACCTTGCGTTTGACTTAATTAAGAATATTCGCAATTCAATATTTTCCATTCTTTATATACTGCTTCTTCCTAGATATTGATTGTGTTATCAAGGGTATGCTTTGTGTATTTCTTATGTAACAAAAGTTGTGTCAAATATTCTGAACAATAATCTTTCAGTTTTACAGAACCTGCGGGCCTAAATAATATGCCACAACGTTTTCGAGTGTCTAAATGATCTTTGTTGAAATTTTGGAGTTCTTTCATTTTGTTTAAGTTTAACCCCAGAATTGAATTTACGGTCACACTATCATTTGTCTCTACCATAGCTTTTACATACATAAGTAAATATATGTATATTTCGCGGCATTCATCTCTCGGTTTGCAGGACACTTATGGATATTTGTTCTCTCCTGGCATTACCACATTGGAATCCAGCATAAAATCCAAACATGGACTTGCTTCCAAGAAAAACCACGTAAAAGTTGTTTTTCAAATATACTTTTTAATTTTAATTTTAAAGGAGGTACGTAAAACTCTTTTTCGCGGCTTTTGCCCAGTAATTGATATTATTTTTGAGGGGGGCGTCCAAGTAGACTTCCGCCCCGTGCGGCATAACCACACGCTAAGCCACTGAAAAACGTAGTTGTCTTAAGACCAGCGATGGCCTCTGGTTCCCTCCCAAGGGGGCGAAAACATTTCGCTATTCTCACGTACACCAAGAGAGCAGAAAGCCGTCATTCGCTTGCCAGAGTTCGATTGACAGAGCGATTACTTTTCGGCCAGCGCTGTTTTAGGCGTGTCAAAATTAGTATTCAGGTGTTTTTGGGCTCAATTCTTGAAATATTTTTCCGATTGGTAGGTAGGTTGGGTGGTAAAATTTAGAAAAAACAAAATCAAATAGAGCATCGTTTAATAGTTTTCGGGTGCTCCGATTCTAGGTAATTGTCTAGTATAGGAACCTTTTCTCAAAAAAATCTACAAAAAATTCCCTTCGATGGATTAAAAATTATGAAGATTTTTCATGCAAATAATTAGCGGGGGTCTTTAATGGTTTTAAACAGGGATGCAAACAGTTCAGTGGTTCACGCGGTTACGGTTCGGTTCGGTTCGCTCTTTTATTTAATTAACTAAAGAAACCTATTTTTGATAAAAGTTTTCGGATTATTCATGAACTAAGACTTAAGTTTTTGTACAAACCCGTTCCGTATGAACGTCCTCATTTCGTTTTGAAATCCTACAAATGACGAAAACATATTTGGTCACTTGATATTCTTTAGAAACTTTGACGGTTTGAAATCGACTACTGAAAGCCAGCCAGATCTCAGTCGTCAAATAATTACAATTTTCTTTTGACCCGATCAAGTAATCGGAATGAACTTATGGAATAAATGAACTTGGAAATCGACGTCGATATGTGGAACACACCGTATGATACAATAAACATTTAATTTTCAATAAATTCTAAATTTGCGTTGATAGATCTTTAAGACTGGTTCATTTCATGAAGACATTTCCATTTGAATAGTTTTATTATACTTGTATATGAGATTTTCAAAACAACAGAGATTAATATAGATTTTAAAAACTTACATTAAATTCAATATGATTAAATTTTAGTTAAGACTTAGTAATAAGATATCTCCTAGTATATTTTCATTAATATTGAAAGACTGAAGAGCGTCTGACAAAACAAGCTCCAATGAGGCAAATGTTCATTCTACTGACACTTTTCGAGTTATTCTTAAGTTGATTTTCCTGATAAATATTCCAACATTTAATAATCTTTAGGTAAACGCTAACAATCAAAATTTTAATTTTTCATGGAATTGAATACCTATTATTGAGTTGTTTGGCAAGCATTTCCAACTAGTCTTTACTTATCGAGTTCAAAGAATTATCCGTTATGTTCTCATTAACGTATCGAATTTTTTTTTTCTTCTGATAGCAAGTTTGATTCCTGGAATCCAAGAAATCAAAGCGGAGTGGACAATTACAGAACTATGTCGTTCTCCCTTATTCAACATGAATTTTGCAGGCCAGACGGAGAAATACTCATACTCGTTTTCTATTTGAAGCCAATCTCAATGAAAATTAAAAAGTTAATGTTTGAGCGAAAATTTTCAAGCGATTTATCAAATCGCTAGAAGCCAAATCGCTAGTGAATTAAAAAAAACCAAATTAAAAATGAACCATGTTTGATCGCCAATTAGTTATTTAACGTAAATTCTTTACAGTTCGGAATCCATAGAGGAAAAACAACATTGATAAAGATTTACCATTCAATGGGTCACAAAGATATCATTTTTATTTAGTACATACCTTATCTGAATGAGAAAAAAAGATATTCGGCCCTGTTCCGAATTCCGAGTCGGTTTTGAAGTTGACAATCAAATCTATGACTACTAGATCTGGTTTAAGGAAAATCGGAATTGCTTTAGTAGTTGAAATCTATTGCTTAATGTCAAGTGGAATGAATTCGACAAAAAGCGACGTCCCAATATAGTAGTACCCACAGCTATTCTTCGCTCCTTTTATATTGATTTATTAATTTCTAATAAGAAAAAAGGACGTTAATAAGCTTTGACAAGTATTGTTGATTAAAAGAAAACAAAAAAAACTTGGAATTTTACCAAATTAAAATTAGACTAAAATCCCGCTAGATTGGTAATTTGGGCCACTCTGCATCGGCATTCGAACAACTTCAGGAATGGCGGGAAAATAGCTAAATTGGCAACGCAGCTGATAAAACAGTGTGAACGTTTGACCTCTTGTGGTAGTTAGCTGTTGAAGGAAACCTTTTTAGTTGCATCTCAATTAGAAATGTCCTGCCAAGCAAAGAGCTTTACTGTGTCGGAGCTTTGCTGTGTTTGCATGTCCAGTTTGCCAACTGGTAACGACACCACCTGGCTAAATATCTTCACCGACACAGACTCCGCGGTAGGACAAAACTTGTCCCTCATCATAGAGGAGGCTACTGGCCGCTTAGTCAAACCGGTTGAGGATCTACCAGGACGAATATGTCCCTCATGCTTGCAATCAGGCACAACTGCATTTAATTTTAAACGGCGATTTGAGAAGAGTCTTCATTACCTAAACGAAAAGCGGCAAAGTACCACCAAGGGAAAGAGCTTCAAGCAAGGGAAAGCGCTCCACACATGCTTGCACTGCTTCAAGAACTTTACCCGGAATGCTACTCTTTGTAGACACTTGCAGACCTGCTCCAGGCTAGTCCTCACCAACACTGTGAAACGACCCTACCAATGTACGCACTGCTTGAAGACTTTCACACAAAAAGGAAACCTGCAAACTCACCTGCGCAGTCATACGGGGGAACGGCCCTTTGAATGTACCTTTTGTTCGAAAACTTTTAGCATACGGAGCAATCTGAATAGTCACCTACTCAGTCATACTGGGGAGCGACCATATCCGTGTTGCCACTGCTCGAAAACCTTTAGACAAAAAGCCTGTCTAACGGCACACCTGCGCATCCACACGGGAGAACGACCCTTTGAATGTACCCTTTGCTCGAAGGCCTTTAGACAAGCTGGCAATCTAAAGATTCACCTGCGCAGACATAATAATGGTAATGATTCTTTAGGTATTTCCAACTAAGAAAAGCTCGATCGAGACTGAATACATGATATATAAAAAAAAATCGTTGTTTTTGTTTTCTATATAAATTTTATGGGGCCTTGTTTAATTTTTATTTTTAGCCGAAAAATCACTCTGAATCATCACATATTAAACCATACCACAGTGGTCCCGCCCGTAGGCCAAAAATAAAATAACCAAAGTCAAAATGTTGACTTTAAATGTAGCAATTCTTATTTATAATTGGTCTAGCTATTTAAATTTTTTCATCTTTTTGTTTTGCTCTATCTGTCCTCTTCAAGAATAGCATCGAAAGAGATAGCATGATATTCATTGTGTATTGTAGCGTAAGCAACGTGCAAGGGAAGCTCTCCGTAAAAAATTTGTTAAATTTATTTAAAACAAGTGTTGGTGCAATGGAAGTGATTAATATTTTAAATAAAGGTATTAACTTTCTTTTTACAACAAAAAGTATATGTAGTATGTGCTGTGTCTTGTGTAAATCATTATTGTATTTAGTACATAATTGTGAACGTGCTTAGTTTGCCTTTTTTGTGTTTGGTTAGAGTTTTAGTTGTGAAGGGGTTCTTGGGGTTGAACAAATCTTTTTGTATAATATTCTTAGGTATTTTAAGAATATAAGGAAGTTTAATTCAAGTGCCGTAAGGTGCCGTACGTCTTGCAATATACGAAAAGGTAACCTAACCTCAATTTTAAAAAAGCACGTGCTTCTGCTGTGTGCTGTTGTTTGTTGCCGTTTGTTGGTTTGTGTTGTCATTTGTTGTTATTATTGTGTTATGTTTTGTGTTTATATTCTTTTCTTTAAAATATAAGCTCATTATTTAATTAGGAGCCACTTATGAATGTATGAAAATAAAGACATTAAATTATTTATGCTAAACCATACACGGAAAATTTCAAGGGTCCTGACAAATACTGATTTATTGAACAGATTACTTTTAAGTTCTGATCCTTTTATTGCGGGTCAAAGACAACTTCAATGCAAACCAAAGTCCAAGCTACTAAAATCAGCTATTGATTTACTGGACGAAACTATATGAAATATGATTTTTTTTTAACATTCATGTGTATGTTTTTTGAATTGTTACTTCACATATATGCAAATATTAAAGGGTAAACATATAAATTTAAAAAATTGATTTATTTGATGGTCGTTTTTGTCAAATATATGTATCATTTCTGTCATTATTATTTTAAGGCGAAATAGTTTTTCCGGCAAAAACTCGTTTTACACTGATTGTTCCTATGGCAGCTATAACCTATAGTATCCAGATTTTTACTGAAGTTTCTCAGGTTATATACGAAAATTTCCAAAGTTTTGTTGCAATAAAATGAAAAACAAAAGTTTTTCATATGAAAACTGAATATCAGACTGATTGTTCATATGGCAGCTATATGATATAGTTGTCCGATCTGGCTGATTTTTACATATTATTTTAGGATAAATATAAAAAAATTTTGTGCCAAGTTTCAAGTCCCTACCTCAACTAGAAGTATTTTTGGCCGCTCTCCCCATACAAGCCGGACCACTGTGCATACGGGAGAACGACCCTTTAGGTGCGTACAATGCTCGCGGGGTTTTATTCAAAAAAGCCATCTAAAGGATCATTTGCGCATACACTCTGCGGATCAACCTTTTGTATGTTCCCACTTCCCGAAGTCCTTTAAAATCAAGGGCAAATTAAAGGATCACCTACGCATTTATACTGGCGAACGACCCTACCGGTGTTCGCTGTGTTCCAAATCATTTAGTCATGGGAATAGTTTAAAGTATCATCTAAGGACTCATACGGGGGAACGACGCTACAAGAGCTCACATTAAACGATGTTCTTCAGAATGTCTGGTCATTTTACGGATCATATACGCAGTCACACAGGGTCTGAGCTTAAAGTTGTTGTTTTCTCTATATTTAATTAAATAAAATGAAATATGAAGCTTTTTCCTACATTTAGTTTGGGTTATAAACTCTGTAGCAAAATTATAGCCACACCTTGATTTTAAAGTGTACGCATAGACACAGTGGAGCTAGAAAAACTTGGCGATTACCGTTTAAAAGATGGTTAAAAATTAGAGAAAACAATTGACAAACATCCACACTCTCAGTGTAAAAATGAACCGTTGTTTCATAATTATATTACTAATTTCTTATTCTATGTTTGCTGGATGACATTTTATTTCAGCACACGTGGTTGAGTCCCTATTTCTAATTAACTTGTAAATATGCCAAGTGGGCCAGTGCTGTCAGATGTAGAGAAAGGCCCAATTCTGGCGCTCAAAAATGAGAACTGCTCATTTCGTGAAACTGCCAAAAAAATTGATCGCTCCGGCAATGTTGTGAGAATTTTTTGGAAAAACCAAAATGAATATTGGAAAATAAAACCCGATGGAAGTTATCCGAAGATGTCAGCTGGACCAGCGACGATTCGTGAGTGCTGCAAGTAATTCATTAAAGATCGCTTATGAGTTATTGGCTGAATGTGGCCTAAAAGTGTCTCGATGGACCGCATGGGCTTTAAAGGAATCTGAAAACATAGTGCGACAAAAATTAAAGGTGGCCAAAAGGTTACCAGACCGCCATAAAGAACCCCGGATGAAATTCGCCAGAAATATTATGGCTACTAACTAGACAAATATAAAGAAAAAGTTATAGCGCCATGCAAATATTAATTTAACTTTCTAAATCATTTTCTTGGATGAGGTAAATTTTTATTTGGACTGTCATCATAGATTTTCCCACTATTGCAGTGATTTGGGGAAGGAACTCCTGTACTTTTCTGAGAGAAATTTTGGAGGAGGGTCATTGATGGTTTGGGCTGCGTTCTGCAAGTGCAGTCGCTTGAAACTCTCATATGAACTCCAGAGAGTACGTGGGCATTTTTCAATTGAATTTATGGCCTTTTTTTGCGGTAGAAGGCGTTATTTTCCAACAGGACAACGCATCAATGCACGCAACACAAAGTAATAAAATCGGTTTTTGGAGTGGCCCGCATGCTCCCCGAACATGAATCCGATGGAAAACCTGTCTGAATACCGAAATGTGTTCGATGGATGATGTTCATTTTTTCCGTCAACTGTTCCTATTGCTGAAACTTGATAACCTATCGATAGTTAAACTAGCTTTCCAGAGGACAAACGTTGCTTTGAACTTAAAATGAAATGAGTGAAATGAGTGCGAGCGAGTGAGCGCGAGTTAGCTCTCTTTTTGATCTCTCTCTCTTTCTTGTCAGCTCAACAGAGCATAAGTAGCCCTCTAGACGTGCATCCGCAAAACTGTTCAGCGGCTGAATTGTCTAGCGCGTCATTCCATACGTTTAGTGCATAAGGTACCGGGCTCAAATCCGCGTCAAGTCCGAACCAATTTGTCTGCGTAGTCCGTAAAACTTAAATGAAACGAGTCTGGTGAAGTGGGTCATTGAAGCGATACTTCTGATTTCTATTGGATATATGGGTGAAGCAGCAGGCAAATGATAGTAATCGCCCACACCTGGTCCAAGTGCAATCAAATTTTGCCTGAAAATGGAACAACATTTACTCAAATCATGTTCACAAAAATGGAACAATATCAACTTAATTTGAGTGTTTGCGTTCATAAATAATTGTTCTTAAAGTGAGAACATTGTACTACAAATGAAAAAACCCGTTCATGCATCCTTTTTGGTAACGATTGTGATCGTTTTGAGTCCAATGTTCTTGGTTATTTCCCTCTGTGTACAAATAATTATTTATTATATTATAATAGGTCTGAAAAAAAGTTTTAGTAGGAAAACCTTTTTTGATTTTTAATGCTATTGCATCCAAACTAGTTACTGGTCAATATTATATGTTACCCCACAATTCTGCCAAGTTTAATACAAATCAGATGACTATAGAATATAGCTGCTATATAGCTGATCGGTCAAAAAACTAGTTTGGTGAGAAAAACTTTTTTGTTTTCAATGGCAGCGTTTTAATACTTTCCGTCAGGGAATCAAACCGAGACCAGAACCGGAACCGTATACCGATAAGAACCTGTTAAAACCGATATTCTTGAAACCGAAAAGATCCTAAACGTTGTACCGGTACAGTTCCGGTTCTGAGCAATAACTGGACATTAAAGCTGGCACTTAGTTTTGGGGGACTTTGAAGTAATTTGTTTGGTTCGTATGCATTAAAAATTTTTAAAAATTTGTAATGTGGTCACACGATCCACAAATGAAAACAAACCTCTCGTAACCCTGAGGTGCTGGGTGAAAACGGACAATTGATTTCAATTCAGCGACCAAAAAAAATTATGAAAAGTTAGCTATCTTTCCTTTTGAAAAAGTTGGCCCTTTTGTATTGCTGTGTTATCAGACAAAGTCATATTCTTATTTTCTAAATACTAGGACAAATTTAATAAGAGGAGAGTTCATTAATTTCATTTCAAATTTTTATCTTATTCATTAGGTATATATTGGAAAATGGTGAAGTTAACAATTATAGCATCTAGAAAAATTTTAAGAATTTTTGAGCCGAACACATTTACAGGGTATATAACAGTCACCATGAAAGAACTAGATCAAATCAGTATATTTGCTCTTACCCCAAACGGTCACACTAGACCCAAATCAGCTTTGTTTATTTTTTTTTTAGACATTTGTCTCCATTTGCGGTTTCCAAAGAAGAGATGTCCTTTAGGGCAAAGGACCAAATTCAGGGCGAACTATGCTGCGTTTGCCTGGCCAGTTCAGAAAATGGTTGGCCGAATATATTCACCGAAACGGACTCCACCGTGAAACAAGGCTTTTACTTCTTAATTGGAGAGGTGACTGGTCAAGTGGTCAGACCTGCTGAGGGTCTCCCGGAAAGGATATGCCCCTCATGCTTGCAAACGGCGAAAATTGCTTTCAACTACAAACGCCGATTTGAGAGAAGTATTCAGAGCTTCAACGAGGAGTTTGAATCTCTGAGCGAAGAAGATACCACCACAAAAACTGGCAAGAGAACCATCAAATGTTCATACTGCTCGAAGACCTTCACCAAAAACTGTACTCTAAAGATTCACCTGCGCACTCATACGGGTGAGCGACCATTCGAATGTTCACACTGCATGAAGACCTTCAGCCAAGGGGACAAGCTAAGGAGGCACCTACGCACTCATACTGGGGAACAACCATTTGAATGTTCCTACTGCACAAAGGCTTTTAGCCAAAAGGGGAATTTAACGGATCACCTACGCATTCATACTGGTGAAAGACCCTTCAAATGTTCACAGTGTTCAAGGGCTTTTAGTAAAAAGTGCAATCTAAATGAGCATTTGCATACGCATACTGGAGAACGACCATATAAATGTATCGAATGTTCAAAAACATTTGGTAAAAAACAGACACTAATGAAACATCAACGCACTCATGAGGGGAAACAACAAATAATTTAATAAAAAGTAAATTTTAAAATTAAATTGTTTCTTTTCTATAATTTTATTAATTGTATTTCATTCATCACTTTAGACCAGGGTTCCCGAAGCAGAAGGCGAAAACGTGACACAATGAAGTATAACTTCGGCCAGCTTACGGAAAGCAAGTTCGTGCCCTCGGGGCTATTGCTGGGGAACTCTGCTTTAGACTTTCCGGGTTTTGCGAACCTTTTAAACATCCGAACTTGCAACCACACACCGATCCTGATAGCGCATTTATACAGATGTCCTAAGTGAACACCCATACTAATGCTTCTCACACGTATAAGAGCTCTTTTCGCTGTTAAGCTTAAGCTTAACAGCAATGTGTGTATGTGTATCGCTATCATGTCTCTGTTATTCTTATGCTAAAGATGTACATATCAAATACCGCATGATTTGTTTCGGACTCAATTTGAGAGAGCGAATTCATATCTTGTTATTTTGTTCAAGCGCCCCATTCATATATGTAGAATGATTCAGTTCGCCTTTACATTGGGTGTGATATCAGCCCTGATCTTTCACACACTTGCTGGTTTTTGTGTCCATCCTCCTGATCCCTTGGCTAATGGATCCGCGATGAAACACGGAGATCTAGTGCTTTATCGTTGCAATGCCGGCTACGCACTGCAGGGCCAATCGGGATTGTTTTGTAACTTTGACCACCGTTTGGAGGGAATTCTTCCGGTTTGTGCCAGTGAGTGAGAGCAGCATATGCCAGTCGAAGACATTATTCCCCTTGCACTTTTCAGAGCCTGGTTGCAGGAGTCTTAGTCGAGATAAACTGGAGCATGGTGTTGTTGTAATGAGCAGTGAGTTGAAGGCGGTGATCAACTGTGAGGCTGGCTATGTGGTGGCGGGCAGTCAGTTAACCTACTGCAATGGTACCACTTGGGATCGCCTGCTCGGCTCCTGTCGTCTGAGCAATTATTCACATAACCATGCCTGCGACTTTGAGAGCGAGGATCTGTGCGGCTGGCGTCCACAACTGACTTACAGTCATCTTTGGCGACGTGTGTCCACAGTCGAACAACTGCACTCATATCCATCTGGACCCAGGCACGATCATACGCTGCAGAGCCTGTATGGCGGATATTATATGCTATTGGAAACATCGAGTGTTTCATATGGCTACTATCACTTGTTCTCACCCATTTATCCAAGGGAGCTGAGCCTGAATAAAGCCTGTTGTTTCCGCTTCCACTATTTCATGTACGGCACGGGTGTGGGCTCTCTGCAGGTGTCGGTTATGATATACACCCTGGAACTGGATCTCAGGTGGACGTTACCGTAAGTATTAAAGCGACTTGAGCTAGATAAGATATTTAAGGCATTTGGTTTCTCAGTTCGAAGAAATTTGGGATTTCCGGCAATCAGGGTCCACAGTGGTTGGAGCACACCATACAAATTGATGAAATGGAGGACGACTTTCAGGTGGTATTCACAGTCGGCGATGCAAGACGTCAGTATGGTGACATTGCCATTGACGATGTAAGTCTGATGACGGGCAGTGATTGTGGTGCAGCCAGGAAACCAAAAGTAACTACTCCTACAACGACAACCACCAAAGAACCTACCACCACACCTAAGAAACCCATAATTAGCACATCAACCTCATCAAGTTCCAGCACTACATCTTCCACAACAACATCCACAACACCTTCCACCACAACATCGACTACTCAATTAACCCCTTCCTCAAGCACAACAACCACTAAAGCTTCATCTACTCCTACTCCCGTACCAAGTAGCCCGGGTAAGTTTATTTCTTTATTCACTCATTAATTATATTCATTATTTGGTACTTTTAAAAGGAGATATCTTTAATTTAAGTACAAAATTCTTATTTCAAGTTAAGTAAATGTAAATGTGAAACAAGTAAAAAAGTCGGTCAAGCCCGACTATAACATACTCTGTACCTGGAGTAGAAGCTTATTGCAATGCTCTTTCTCTCTCTCTCTCTCTCCTTTTAAGATTGTGCGGTGTTAGATGTAAGAGGATCGGAGGGGGTAGGGGGAAAGGGGATTTACATTTTTGCTCATAACTTGAGAACCGCTCATCCAATCCTTATTATTTCTTTGACAAATTGATACATATAGCTAATTGCTAACTATCTCTAGAAGGTACAAATCATCTATCTTCAAAACTGTAGGAGATATAACGTTTTTTCCAAATTGCGGGGGCGGGAGGGGGCGTAGCCAAAATTGAAAATAAACTTGATCTGCCTGCAGCTATAAGAAACATTTGTCCCATACATGTCAAACCTCTATCTCTTACCATCTCCGAGATCTGTTACTAAACATGGCTATATCGACTCGGCTGTTGATGCTGATCAAGAATATATAGTCGGAAATGATTCCTTCTCCCTGTTACACACTTTTGCACAAACTTAATATACTCTATGTACCTTTGGTACAGAGTATAATAAGCCATACTGCCCCAAAGAGCCAAGCCAACCTATCTTCCACACTGAATGAGATAATCGCAATCTTTTTTTTTTTCTCTTAAAGGTAAAAAGAAAAGCAACAAAATAATATTTAAAAAAAAACTTTAAATGAGTTTTTTTCAGAGATTAAAACAGAAACGAATAACGGTTTGTTACTTTTTTGACCGATCCCTTTTTTCCGGTTACGGTTGTATTACGGTTGTGAGATATCGGTTACGGTTATTAACCTTATTCTGTTTTGGGGTTCGGTTACGATTACGGTTATAGGTATAAAATATCACCTTGACAAATCTTGCAGCCAAAAGCGGCCCCATTTGGATTCTCATTAATTGAGTAAATGTACTTAGCTCAAATTTCTTATACAGAATTTCCACCTTTATTTTCGCCTATTTTAAAACATTATAAGTCTTAACTAAAAGATAAGAAACTACTTCATTCACAAAAGTATCGTCTTAAGTAGAATAAATTAGATAAGGACACATTGGTTCATTGTTTTCCCAAAATTCCAATACTCCACCTTATTTTGTTTTAGAATGCATATTAAATTATGATGTGAGATTGTAAGTTAAGCCTCTGCTGAGCACCGATATAAGTATGCCTAGCTTCACCTTATTAATTCAACCAAGTGCGTGCTGCATACGACAAGGCGAGACAGAGTGCTACTCAAAAGACACATTTGGTAATGGCCTTCGCAATTGTGATTGGGAATTGAAAAACGGCCGTGTGATAACACTAGTTTACAAAAAAATACAAATTTCGCAATCCCGAACATTTGGTAGCAATTCCTTCCGCTGAGTCCAAAAATCCAATCCGCAAATTTTTTTATGGGGCCGTTTTCGAGAAATCGCAGAGAAGCTAGTTTTTTGATTTGTAAAAAAAGTACTTTTAGAAAAATGCGTATATCTTTGGTACCGTTTCTTTTATTACAGAACAGGTAATGCTTACTTGGAAGGTAATTGAACGCCCTATCATTCGTTGATCTTAATCCGGTGCCGGACTTCGGCGTTATAAAGGCTTTTATCGGCCACTTTTTTAAAAAAAGCTAGATTTTAAGTGCGATTTTCACAACGAAAAAAATTGTGTAAAATTTATTTTATTGCTGGTCACTAAAGATTTATCTATTAAAAATAAAAAATAAGAATGTAAAAGTTATTGGCATTTAAGTAAAAAGTTCATGCAAATTGACTCAGTTTCAAAGTTTTGTTGTTCGTCGTAGGAGGCTTAGTTAAAATTCAAACTAAACAATATCAGAGGTGTTCTAGAAATCTCTGGAGATTTTCGTATAAACGATTGCACTTCGAACTAAACTGGGACTACTTTATTTGCAAAGTGCAAAGAATCAGACCCCCTACGTTCGGCGGTTTCAAATCGCTCAACTTTTGTCATCTAATCTAGTAGCCGGTCATATTCGAGCATCTCAACATATAAATTCAAAAAGCTTTCATATGAAATGCTAACGTTTATACGAAAACCTCTAGAGATTTCTGAAACACACCCGAATGAGAAAAACTGTCTTTTTTCTCAATATTACTGCTCTCAATCACTGTCATGGGTACTACTAAATGTTTTTAAGCTGATCTGCAAAGTTTGGTCGAAGTCGCGAACCGTTAAGACAAGCGTTTTCAAGTGTATCAAAACTTCGGCACAGACGAACTTTGCTTTGCCTTTCTCTTTTCTTTTAAATTTTTTTGGTGGGTAAACCTACAGTTTGAGTCCAACCTCGACTCAGATATATTAGATTGAGTCAAGCAAGGTATAAATCGGTCAAGTAGTTTGAATGCAAAGAGCAAAAATATTTCGAAAAAATATTTTTTTGCATAAAAAGTTTCAAATTTCTTTTGTAAACATTTACAGCAAATAATAAAATCATAGAACATAAATATTTTTATTTTTTATTCTTAAGAAGAAAATAGGGAATCTCTAAATCGTTAGAAATGATTTCGGCGTTTTGAGCAAGCCCATTGGTAAAATCTCGCAAATTAATTTAAAGGATAAGAAAATCCATACCAACTTTCTTGTTTTTCAAAAGTTTTCTCCCAAAAATTTATAATATTTTTCCATGTTTTCCAGAGTCTACCACCAAGCAGCACAACAATACACGCATGGATCTGAATGTGCTCGATGGCAATACCTCGGAGAGTTCCTCAAATCCGGCGCGTTACTTGTGGTTCGTTATGCTCGTCATACTTATCATTATTGTGGTCAGCTTAGCATATCGCTGGACATCTTTTTCGTGTTCGGCGGGCATAACAAAGAAGGCAGTTAGATGTAAGAGGAAATGGGTCAATGTGAAGTATGCGGCTCTATCACAAATCAGTGGTTCATATGTCATTAACGATGAACAAGCAGCGACCCGTTGTACAGAGGACTTCAGTGAAGCCAATTTTGTACAGTTTGAGGAAATGGGCGTGGATATACGTTGATAAAATAAAAATGTTATTTTCTTCTACTCTAGATCAGCGTTGGCCCTCGGTTCCATCCCGGGGGCGACAAAATTTCGCAATTCACACATACATGAGCCAAACGCTTGCCGAAGCTGACATCGAGAGAGCAAGAAAGCGTCAGTTGCTTGACAGAGTTCGAAGCGATTAGGTCGAAGCAAATTCACGGAGCTTTGTTTTCTCATACTAATACACTCTTACTTTTTGGCCTCGCTCTCGCTGGCCATCGCTGCTCTAGATGATGAATTTTAAGTTAAACTTAACATTTCATTGATAATTAATCTAAGCTTATAAATTTGATTTTATGAAATTACGCGATTTTTTGGTCTGTATGATTTATCATTTATTTAAACGTTGCACATTGGTCCCAAATTCCAAAAAGACGAAGTCAAAAACGTTTTTGATTTGGATAAAAGTTTGTTATAAAGCGGACAATTTCTTCAAAAAAATCTGTATTCGGTGGTTTTTAGGGTCGCTGATCACGAATCCGAAGTCAAAATTTATGAATACGAAATGGCGGATTCAATATGGCGGCAAATTTCTACGAAAAAGTTTTGATTTGGCTGGACCATCGAAAACCCCGTTTATCGATAATATTTCGATAACTTATTAACAGATTTTTTTTAAAATGTAAATTTTCGAGCTCAGCGGTGCAAAACACTTTAGAAAAATTTGGTATGGTGAATTGGGGGAGAGTGCTGTCGTGTAGTGTATATAATATCGCTACAATTGTCGCACAAATATCGTCACCGAGACTAAATCTGCAACTATTTGCAGCTTACATTTGGCTTTGCTCTGAAGAATTGTCTAAAGAACAACTTCTATTTTGATTTTTAAGTGGGATCTGGTGGGAGTTTTGACTTATTGACAGAATGTGACCACAAAAAAACCTCAACTTTTATTAACGCTTCTCAATTTCATGCATTGTTAATAATAACTTTGAGCAATACTTACTTTCAAAAGTAGAATACAAATCGGTTAACTTTTCGCGATTTTAACTATGTGTTATTTTCGACGCATGCCGAGTAAACTATGAGCTACACTAAATGCTAGCGAATGGAGAATGGTGGGGACACTTCCTTCTCATTAACGGTCAGAATACAAACTAAATGTACCACTTCAACTACTCCAATCATTAAAAGTACATAAAAAAAATGTTTTTCGGCTTTTGGCCAGCTTTTTGGGATTTGGGACCATAGTGCGTCTTCGTGTCAATCTAAACTCATATAAAAATTAAACATATGTTTAAATTTCTTAAAGTTGAACAACCGACAACGCCTATTTACCCGTCTTTATATTTAATCATATACTATAATAGTAGTTAAAATTATCTTTGATCATATGAAATTTCCATCTACACCTCCTATTGTTTACCCGTCTACATTGTCATCCATTACATCGTCATAATAATCTTAGGTCATACGAAAAGTTGGCTTATTTTGGACTATTCAAACTCCTGCTCTTTCGTAAATACTCAAATGCAAATGCGTATTCAATTGCTATCTATCCAAACTTCATGATTATCTTAGGTTATTTGATTTTCTTGAGCATTTCATCTCTTTCTCCTCTTTACTTGCCGGTTTACGCTTCTTTATGATAATCTAAACTTAAATGTGAACTTTTGATTTGTTTCTTTACTGAATCTTCATAATAATGTTAGGTTGTATGAAAAATTTACATAATTTCCTAATTCCTTGAATGAAATTTTTCCAAAGCTTGCGGTGTTCGACCCTATAAACTTATCTGAAAAATGTTCAACATTGGCAATTTTTTGATCGTTCGGTCTTTAACTTCTATTAAACCGTCTATATTGGTCATCTATCTATTTTTTTTTAGTAATTTTTATCAGGGACCGTAACGATTATAATTTTTTGTTAAAAAAATTAAGAAATAATAATTATTTTTTGATATTTATCATAAAAATTATTTTTAATTATTAAAATTAATTTAAATAATAAAAATTAAAAATAATTATTTAATTTCAATTTTTTTTATAAAAATTAAACCATAACTCTTATTTTCAATTTTTATTTTAAAAATTGAAAATAAGAGTTATTTGTCAACTTTTATAATATAAATTGAAAATAAGAGTTATTTGGCAATTTTTATTATAAAAATTGAAAATAAAAATTGAATTCAAATATCTTTTGAACCGAGGAAGCCAGACCTTATATCAGCCTATATATATGATCTACACATTAATACCTTTCAATTGATATATAATATGTATGTACAAGTGCACGCACATATGGGTCATTCTTTTACAATCCGAACGCCTGCGTCGAGTCAACATTAAATATTAAAAAAAATTTGTTTAAATGCATCTTGCAATAATATTTGTTGTTGTTGCAAGAACAGAAGAAAATTTGTTTTTTTATACACTTGAAAAGTGTGTGAATAGCTCTTTGCTCGTAGCTCTCGGGAGCCGGCTCTCGCTCTCAGCTCACTACACTCAACCGGCTCTCGGCCCGTGAGCCACAGCACGTGAGCCGCTCTCGGCTCGTGAGCCCCAGCTCTCTGTTCTACGCTGGGAGCCACAGACTGTGTGGTTCGCGAGTTTTTCTAACCTGTTTACCATGACCGTCGACTTTTTAAATCGCGAATTTATACCAAAGAGGATAAAAAATAGTAAAAAAAATTAAGAACGTTAACAAAATTCGCAGCTAACGGATCTCCATGGTAATAAAATCGCTAATTAGAAAGAAACTGCTTTTCAAGTCCACAAATGACCACACATAAGACCATTGCCATGAATTTGACAATACTGAACCGCGAAATTACCATGGAAGACCAATGCTAAAGAATATAGTCAAGACCATAAGAATCGATTCAAACTACTTCCCCCTACTGACAAATCATTAAATCGCAGAAAAATACCAAAGAGGATTAAAAAATGTGATCATGCCAAACAAACTTTACTTTCAAGATAGTAAAAAATCATGTCAGGATCAAAGCATAGGCCCAATATGTAGCTAAGGGGTCTCCATGGTAACAAATCCGCTAATAACTTAAGAAACTGCTTTTCAAGTCCACAAATGACCACACATATGACCATTGCCATAAATTTGACAATGGAAGACCAATGCTTAACCCTCTCATGCCCGCTGTTACAAGCCCAATAAGTTTTTAAGTGTTGTAATTAGTCAAGTAACTAGTTGTCATGGGTAGGGTATTAATGTGTAGATCATATATATAGGCTGATATAAGGTCTGGCTTCCATTTTTCGACCGATCATTTGTATGGCAGCTAAAAGAAGTAGCTATCCGATCCGGTCGGTTCCGACATATTAGCAGCGTGCAGACAAAAGAAGACTCTGTGCAAAATTTCAGCTCGCTAGCTTTAAAATTGAGAGACTAGTTTGCGTAGAAACAGACAGACGGACGGACGGACGGACGGACGGACAGACGGACAGACGGACATGGCTATATCAACTCAGCTCGTCATGCTGATCAAAAATACAGTAAGTCAAGAAAGTGTTTTGACAAAGGAAAAAAATTCACATTTTGCACTTTTATTGCAAAAAAGGGGCTTTCTATAGATAGTAAAATGTTGTTCTTATTTTATTCAGATTCTGTACCGTCCCTAGAACAAGTATGCAAAAAGAAGTAGCCAAATCCATCTAGTTTTAACATTAAAAAAAATAAAAAACAAATAAAAGCTGTTTTGACAAAAGTCAAAACACTTATATCTTCAGTATCAGAGCTCAAATGGAAATATAAATTAATGATTCTGGACAAGTTTGACACTCTGAACCCGAATCTGGTTAAATAAACTCAAAATCTTTAGTGGATTAGCTCTAAATTTTAATTAAAATGCAGAAAATTCATCATTTTACCCCTTTTTGGTACGTTTGAATCTCGTAGAAATCCGACTATTTTGAAAATGATTTTTTCTTGATAGTTAAGCATCAAATCTAGAGTACACAAGGAATAAACAAAATCTGTTTCATCGGCCACAATATAAGGAGTTTTTCGATTTAATACTAGTGTTGTTGTAAATCTTGACTAATGAAAAATATGAAAAAAGGCGGGACACGCCCTCAAATTTGAACAAAATATATTTAGTTTCATCAGAGTTTTGGATTATAAGGCGTTTTTCTTAATAATCCAACCGATTCTGCTGAATTTTCTCACTCATTTACAAAATTGCATACCAATCAGCCATTTTTTGGGGATTGATCATGAACTTATAACCTATGAAATGATTAAAGTGTTTAATTTATTGTATACATATTGGTACGTACTACTGAATGTTAAGATCGAAAATTTCAAAATCAGCTGATTTTTACGAGATTCGAATGTACTAAAAAGGGGTTAAATTAGCCGTTTTCTGCATTTTAATATAAGTTTGCTGCTAATCCACGGAAGATATGGAGTTTATATAACCAGATTCGGATTCAGTATGTGAAATTTGTCCAGAATCATTAATTTATATTTTCATTTGAGCTCCGATACTGAAGAAATAAGTGTATTGACTTTTGTCAAAACACTTTCTTGACACTTCAAAATTTAGCTTTTATTTGTTTTTTATTTTTTTTAATGTTAAAACTAGATGGATTTGGCTACTTCTTTTTGCATACTTGTTCTAGGGACGGTACAGAATCTGAATAAAATAAGAACAACATTTTACTATCTATAGAAAGCCCCTTTTTTGCAATAAAAGTGCAAAATGTGAATTTTTTTCCTTTGTCAAAACCCTTTCTTGACTTACTGTATATATACTTTATGTGGTCGGAGATAATTCCTTCTATGCGTTGCAAACTTCTGGGCAAAATTATAATACACTTTTCAAGTGTATAAAAAAACAAATTTTCTTCTGTTCTTGCAACAACAACAAATATTATTGCAAGATGCATTTAAACAAATTTTTTTTAATATTTAATGTTGACTCGACGCAGGCGTTCGGATTGTAAAAGAATGACCCATATGTGCGTGCACTTGTACATACATATTATATATCAATTGAAAGGTATTAATGTGTAGATCATATATATAGGCTGATATAAGGTCTGGCTTCCTCGGTTCAAAAGATATTTGAATTCAATTTTTATTTTCAATTTTTATAATAAAAATTGCCAAATAACTCTTATTTTAAATTTATATTATAAAAGTTAACAAATAACTCTTATTTTCAATTTTTATTTTAAAAATTATGTTATGGTTTAATTTTTATAAAAAAAATTGAAATTTAATAATTATTTTTAATTTTTATTATTTATTATTACAAATAATTTTAATAATTAAAAAAAACTTAAAATATAAGTTTATCCTGTTCTCGAATTTACCGCAAAAAAATAAAATATGTGTATTTTTCCCACACTTCTGGGAGGCTTTTTTGGGCTTCAATTTTTTTAAGCTCATAACTATTATTTACGGTCCCTGATTTTTATTTTTTATAAATTTTTCATATTTCATTTAAAAAGTTGTATAAATGCCGCTGTCTATAAATAATACCATAAATAAATGTTTTGAGTTTTTTAATTTTTACATATTTTATATTTTAAATTCATAATTAATAGTCTAATTCACATTTTTTCACATAATATTACTCTCAGCAGTTGGATAATTCCGTCTTGAAACATATTAAGCTGAATTATCATTTAAATTGCACACTCTTTCTTGATTGCTTTTTCCCCCTAAACATCTAATGGTAATGTTACAGAATGAGTTCGTAAATGACTGGTTAGATTTCCCTTTAGGCTAAAAGACTTCGTGCACAGCGTACACTTGTGGGGTCGTTCCCCGTATGAGTGCGAAGATGATTCTCTAAATTCCCCTTCAAGCTAAACGCCTTGGGACAGTGGGTACACTGAAATGGTCTTTCCCCAGTATGAGTGCGAAGATGATCATTAAGATGACTTCTTTGGTTAAAAGTCTTCATACAGTGGGAACATTCGAATGGTCTTTCTCCAGTATGAGAGCGAAAGTGTTTCGTTAAATCACCTTTTAAACTATAAGTTTTCGAGCAAATAGAACATTCAAAGGGTCGTTCCCCAGTATGAGAGCGCATGTGTTTCGACAAATCGCTTTTTTGGGTAAAGGTCTTAAGGCACTCCTTGCACTCAAAAGGTCGTACAACATTATGAGTGCGTAGATGTATCTGTAGATTACGCCTTCCGCTAAACGTCTTCGGACAGAGGGAACATTCAAAGGGTCGCTCACCAGTGTGAGCACAAAGATGATTGGTGAGACCTACTTTTGCACTAAAGGTTCTCGAGCAGTCTGAACATTTGAAGGGTCGTTCACCCGTATGTGTTTGTTGATGGTCCTGTAGATAGCGCTTCCTGCTAAAGGTCTTAGAGCAGATTGTACACTCGAAGGGTCGTTCGCCCGTATGACTGCGTAGGTGAATAGTGAGACTGCCTTTTTGGGTAAAGGTTTTTGAGCAGTGGGAACACTCATAAGGACGCTCGCCCGTGTGAGTGCGTAGATGCAATTTTAGACCGAATTTTTGAGTAAAGGTCTTAGAGCAGAGGGAACATTGAATGGGGGCTTTTCCAGTGTCTGTCTTGTGAGATTCTTCACTTAAACTTTCTCGTTTGACCTGCGGCCAATTCACGTTCCAGCATTGAAAACTTTTCTCAAATCGCCGTTTGTAGTTTAAGACAATTTTGGCCGTTTCCAAGCAGGAGGGGCATATCCTTTCCGGCATTCCCACAGTAGGTCTGACCACTCGACCAGTTACCTCTCCAATTAAGAAGTACAAGCCTTGGTCCACGTCGGAGTCTGTGTCGGTGAATATGTTTAGCCAGTTGGTGTCGGTAGCAGCCCTTGAACTGGCCATGCAAATGCAACATAGCTCGGACACCATAATACTCGTTGCTGTGCAGGAAATTAGGAAGGGGAATTTGTCTTAGCTAGAATTAAAATGCTTTTTATAACTTTAAATAAAACAATTTTAAGCTATTTCAAGACTAGTGTGACCGTATGTTATAAGAATAAAAATACTTTTCCAATAGGTGTATATACTTTTAAGACCCGTTTATCTAGTGCTGTCAATTTAGCTATTTTCGCATTTCAAGCTTTGAACAATTTCATTTGCGTTTCGCTATTGCTATTGATTGCTGAGATATTTTCAGCTCTTAGCACATTATTACATAATTAAAGGCTGATTTTTACTAATACTATAATATTATTCTGACTTACCCAAATATCAAAATTAATTGGAAATCTTCACTTTCTATAAAGTCGTTTTCTTGTTTTTAGTCGAATGAAGATGATTCGAAATTGATAGTCAAAACCCTTAAAAGGTAAATTAAAGCATTTTTATGCTCTCGCTGACTAAGCTTATCAGTCATGCTCCCATTTTCACTACAGTTTTTTCACAAACTGCTTGTACCTAGTCTAATATGGTGGGAAAATAATGACTTGAAGGAGGCAACAGTTCGCACTATCAAAAAAGTAAAACTGAAATACGACGTGGAAGGATTGGGTAATTTATATATCTACAAAATTTACTAGTAGAGCACGTGCATCTATTTTGGAAAAAATGGAAAGAGCATTTAGCATTTGCATTGACGATAGATACGAAAAAAAGATCATTCAGGAAAAGGCGCTCAGGAGTTATGAACTTCTCAAGCAAAATGAAGATACCTCTTCCAGCATAGATTTCGTTGCTAGTAATGGATGGTTCGATAAATTTAAAAACGAAAAACGGTTCTTCATTCACAGCATGAAATTGAAAGGCGAAGCGGCATCGACCGATGATGGAGCTGCTATCACATATCCAGAAGAAATTCTGGGGTTCAGGGGGAAGTGCCAAAATGTGAATGTGAGGATATATTGGATCTTGCTCACTCAAATAAAGGTAAAGGTTTTTATTAAGGAATTAAGGACGAATCATTGTTTGAGATTGCTGCGAAGGAAGCAAGCAGCTCTGAAAAAAAACCGATCCGATTAGTTTAACGATAGAAAAGTTCCAAGAAGGATTCGCATATGCTAGCAGCTTGGAGTCGTGCTTTTTAAATTCAGATCCGGTCATCGAACGGCGACTTAAGTTTAAGGGAGAGTTGGGAAAAATACTTAGTGATATAAAGAAGCTTTATAAGCCACCAAACAATCGAAAATTACAGATTTGTTTGATAAGGAGCTTAAACTATAAATACCACCAAATTCATTTAAAATTTTAATATAAATATTAACATATGATATTCTACCTTTGTATCATTTCTGAGTTTTTAAAAAAGCTTAACTTGATAATTAATTATATAAAGCAACTTTTAATTTTAAAAATATGAATGTTATACAAATATTTAGAGCATATACATAGTAATATTGGTTACTTTTGCACAAATGTATGAGTCTTTGATTAATAGCAGACCAGATTTAAACAATAATCATTTTTTTATTGCCTTTTTTGAATTTCAGGAACGTAACCCCTTATTTTGTTCTGAATTCATGTTTCGCTTAACACGAAGTTTTCTAGGTACAAAACCCCCCGTGTTAAGTGAAGGCCAATTTTTTTTTAATTCTAGTGAAATTTATGTTTTAGTTAACCCTTTTTTTTGTTCCTATTTTGTGTGTCCTTATTATGTTTACTTAAAGTTTAAGACGTGTTCCTTTAAGTTTCCCCCTTAGGTTTCTTTTTTATTATATTAATCTGAGTCTAAAGGTAATACAAATGCTGAAGTTAGTTGCGGAAAAGCGCGGATGTGCATACTAGCGGTCTTACTCTTTTAAGGTCAAATTTGCTCAACGAAGCCTCTGTTTTACCTTTTTATCGTGCTGTGTGTTTGTTTCGTCGTCGGGTTACAATATTAATGCCTATAAATTTAAAGAATATGCCCTAGATACTGCCAAGGAAATAAACAAAGAGTATCCATGGTACTATTATCCGTCTACAGTCTATATGGTCTGTGTTCACGGATCTGCTATGGTATCAATTGGAAAGTTTTCAATCAATCAGAGTTTTGAGTTCGTATTTTCAGCGATCTAAAGGTACTCATAACATTCACCGACAATCCTGTAACCAAGTCATGCAAATTCGGTTTCCGCAACAAATCTTAGGTGAAGAAAATCTGCAAAAGTGCCGAACGCGAGGAATTCAGTCATTGTGAATGAGGATAGAAGAAACCCAAATGTCATGTCAAAGTTCATTCTTTTTCCCAATGATCCCACTGCCCATTTCAAGCTATAAAATGTAAAGTTAAGAAATAATAGGGACACCGTCCAATTTCACCACTTGATTTGTGTCTTTCTTACATAACCAGAGGGATTACATATTCTTCCATAAAGGATTAAGCTAAGAGAATTGGGTCCTAGATTTACAATCAAGCTGAGCTTCTTGCAGGAAGGCAACTTTGATAGCAAATCGAGAGACTATACCTGGATAATAAGCTACCAAAGGGCACGCCATGGAATCCTATTTTAAATAAATAAACAAAAATAAAATACTCATCTAGGACTTGCTTCATAACCTGATAAGCATTTCAATAACAAGGAAAGGTTTTTTTTTTTCATTTTTATTTCATTACAAAACCAATTTTTTCAAATTATAATTGGAGTTTTAAACCAAATTTAAAACCTTTCTTCTCTCTTCTTAACCATGTGCAGTCTCATCTTCCTTATCAGCAGAAAATCGTTCAGTTTAAAGCTCCATTAGATAGTCTGGTATAGTAAAGTGAGAGATTTTAACAAAATTCTTTTGTCGGTCAGTGGGAGACTTCTAAGTATGCGTACGCAGATGTCTCTTTAGCTTATTTTGTTGGGCAAAAGACATGGAGCACTCTGAACACTTGTGAGGTCGTTCGCCCGTGTGAGTGCGTTGATGCTGATTCAGATTGCTCTTACAGCTAAAGGTCTTCGAGCAGTAGGAACATACATGAGGGCGTTCTCCAGTGTGAGTCATTAGGTGTCTGTTTAGTTCGCTTGTGCGTCGAAAGGACTTAGAGCAGTGGGAACACGAGTAAGCTCGATCACCAGTATGTGTAAGCAGGTGAACCCTTAGAGTGCCGTTTTGGGCAAAAGACATGGAGCACTCTGTACACTTGTAAGGTCGTTCGCCAGAATGTTTGCGATAATGTTGCTCAAGATTGCCCTTACTGCTAAAGGTTTTCGAGCATTGAGAACATTCGAAGGGTCGTGTATGTGTGCGAAGATGTTGCTCCAGATGATGTTTACTGCCATAGGTCTTTGAGCAGTGGGAACATTCGAAAAGCGGCTCGCCTAAATTAGTGCGATCTTTTTCTTTTTCGCTCCCTTTCCTTTCCTTTTCCTTGACCTCCGGTTCGTCCAAGCATGATGTGGGTTTAATTTGCCCCGTCTGTTCGGTAAGAAACAGAAGGCTCTGCTCCAAACGCCGCTTGAATTTAAATGCAATCTTCGCCAATGTCAAGCAGGAGGGGCATATCCGTCCCGGTAGATCCTCAGCAGGCTTGACCTCTCTGCCAATCGTCTCCTCTAGTATAACCATCAAGTCTTGTCCTGCATCGGCGTCGGTGTATATATTCAGCCAGTTGGTGTCCACACCAGTTCCCGGAATGGCCATGCAGACGCAGCACAACTCGGGCACAGCTATGCCCCTTGGTTTATGGGCCATTCCAGTGCAAAGTTTTTGAATGAATTGATGAAACACGTTCAGATGAGTGTGACATACTAAAGCGAAAATTCAGATTTGAACTAGTTCAAATTAGTATTCTCACATATGCAGCATACGGTCACACTAGTTGCAAAATAGTCGCAAATGGTTTGTTTTTAAACACTTTTATAGCCAATAAATTGTTACTAACAAACATTCCTTTGTGGAATGACTTACATACCAAAGGAGTTCACTGTGGCCGAGCTCTGCTGCGCTTGCCTGGCAAGACCAACCTCTGATAACTATGCTAACTGGCAGAACATCTACTCCAACCCCGAAGTGGGACAAAACTGGAGAAGAATAATAGAGGAAATAACTTCAAGTTTGGTGAATCCTGATGTGGATCAACCTGCAATGATATGTCCCTCATGCCTGGCCTCGGTGAAAATTGCATTAAAATTTAAACGTCGATTTGAGTCCAATATACAGCGCTTTCAAGAGCTGTTGCAGCAGAGCGCAGGCAAACTGCCGGTCAGGCTAAATGGGAATTATGTATACAACAGCGTTAGAAAGAAAAGAGACACTGGGTTACGCAGCTTCCAGTGTGACGGCTGCTCAAAGACTTTAAGCATAAAATACGCCGTAAAGATGCAAGCCCGCACTCCAACTGGAGGGCTAATTTTAAAGTGCAAACCGTGCGCTAAGAATCGTTTCTTCAAGTGTTTGCAGTGTGCGAAAACCTTCAGCCGGAAGAATGGTCTTAATAAACATATACTCATTCACACGGGAGAACGGCCCTTCGAGTGTAACCAATGCCCAAAGACTTTTAACCAAAAATCCTCACTAACGACACACCTACGCACACATACGGGCGAACGACCCTATGGGTGTTTGCAGTGCTCGAAGACATTCAGCAGAAAGGATAATCTTACAGCACACCTATTCACGCGTAAGCACAAGGGGGAGAAACGACCCAGCAAAAAATAAAGAGGATAAACAGGTCAAGTGAGAAGCAAAGAGGCAAAGTCAGAATCTGCAACTTTGGACTAATAAATATAAATATAGATTAAGTATAAAATCAGAAATTGTATATAAATATAAAGACTATATGAAAATTGGATGAATGTCAAATTATCAGGGACCGAAAATAATGATTATTTGTAAATTTATCATCCAAAAAAATCATTAACTTGGAGTGCCCGTATGAAAAAATGGAAGATAATAAAATATGATTATTTTTCGGTAATCTATTCATTTCTGCAATGAGTTTTATTTTTTTGATTTTTATTTTATTGCTCAATGGATAATCATTATTTTTTGAGTAATATAAATAAAAATCAAAAATAATGATTATTTCCTGAGTTTTATTTTTTTTTGATCAAAAAAATTACTCAAACAGCGATTACGGCTAGTGCATAAGGAATTTTATTAAGTTTGATGGATGTACCTAGTAAGGGGACCAATGTGAATAAGATCCACACTCAAGATTTCAATAAAAGGTATATTACATTGCGGTTTTCAAAAAATAAATTTTTTTTAATTATTTAACTTCACAAATAACAATTTTTGCAGCGAGTCCGACGAGAGATTGCACCTCAGATCCGATAATACCAATTTGAGGGCAGAAAAAGTTCGTTCGACACTTACTTGCGTTGCTGGAACGGCATGTACTACTTTGGCCAGCTGGTATAAATTCGGATAGTCGAACTTTTTGCCCTCCCAGTACTCCATTACGTTCATGTTGGTATCGACAGGTTTGGGGTTGTAGCTATTGATTTCGCTATAAGCTTTCTTTATTTTTTCATTAGGATCTTCATTGTGCTCTTCGTCCTCCGATGCAACCTCAATGGAATTGAGGAACTCGTCCAGAGCTGAGTGATGTTGAACCTCAGCAGTCTCTTCCATAGTCGACGTAGATGCATCCGCTTGCATTGGAAGACTCTTTGCAATATAATAAAATGGAAATGCTTTATATTATACATTAAGGTTTACGACAAAATTTATGAATATTTACTTACAATTAGTTCCAAATTGTATATTTTTAGCATGAGTTTCTTAAGGTAAGCTCTAGCAACAATTAGGCTTGGTGGATTTTGCAACAATACCCGCCTAATTCGCGGATCTAAATAGATGCTGCTAACTACAACGGGGTTGCCCATCAAGGCCTCTTCCCTTTTTTTAATGCAATTGTACAAGATTGGGCTGTTACCATCTTTTGTTGCGCCTACTGTTAAATTCAGCTCCAGCCACAGTTTATAAAAATCGCCCATGTACAACTGGGCACTTTGCAATTTTTGAGTCTATAGCTTGAGCTATATGAGCAGGCTCTAAAGTCTTGACAAGGTTCTTAATTTCAATCCATTCAGACGAAGTTAGCTTCACCGGAAGTTCCAAGTGTACTTCACAAAAGCCTTCTAACATTATTAGTTTTTTTTTAACATAGTAAATGTTGAATTCCATCGGGTAGCAACATCTAGCTCCGCTTGTGGCAATGATTCTGATTGTATTTCATACCTTTAATAATAAAGATTAATTTATTAAAATCATTTTCAATGTTTAACCTACCTGTATTTAGGTCCCCGATGAAAACCAAGAATGTGGGAGCGCTATACGCGACTTGCTCTATAGCGTACTCTAAGTCATTCCCTAAGTTATTAAAATTTTGTTAAATTTGTAGCAATGTGTAATGAAAAAAATTTATTTGTTGAAAACGTCAATGTAATATAACTTTTATTGAAATCTTGAGTGTGGATCTTATTCGCTTTGGTCCCCTTACTAGGTACATCCATCAAACTTAATACAATTCCTTAAGCGCTAGCCGTAATCGCTGTTTGAGTAATATTTTTGAGCAAAAAAAATAAAACTCAGGAAATAATCATTATTTTTGATTTTTATTTATATTACTCAAAAAATAATGATTATTTCCTGAGTTTTATATGTAAAAATCAAGTTTAATCATTATTTTTTGAGAAATAAAATAAAAATCAAAAATTAATCATTAAAAATAGATTTTTATAATAGAACTCATATTCTTTACGGTCCCTGCAAATTATTCTTAGTTATTAAGATGAAAAATTGTCAGTGGCGTAGCGAAGGAAATTTTTTTGGGGCGGCAAATACGTACAAAATATATTCTCATTATTCTTTTAAATTAATACACTCTGCTGTCATTTCAACATGGAGAACGTTGTTTTTAAGATAAGGCCAATTGTAGAGAAACTGAACACAAATTTCGGTAAAGTAGCAATGTAACAGTTCCTGTGCGTTGATGAGCAAATCTGCTCTACCAAAGCTCGAAACCAAATGAAGAGGTATTTACCCAACAAATCTCATAAATGGGAATATAAGATTTGGTTGCTAAGCGGTATTTCTGAGAAATACCAAGGCACCAAAACTATCGCTTAAATTTTGATAATTATTTCACATCCTTGCCTCTCTTGAAACTATTAGCTGATGACGGAATTTTGGCATTGGGTACAATTAGGAAGAACAGAATTCCAAATTGCAAGTTGAATGATTTCTCAAATGGAAAGAAAATTCCACGTGGCACCTGTTTGGAATATGTCACAAATTATGACGGAGTTGACATCGTGGATGGACAACAAAGTAGTTACATTGGATTATAATTATGCTGGAGTTGTTTCCAAGGATTCTGCACGTCGATTCGATCGTCTTAAAAAACAGCATATTGTCATCGAACGTCCGTTTTCTGTGTCGCAATATAACAGCTATATCGGAGGCGTCGACCTGATTGACAGCATTTCCATTGGAAGTCAAAGGTGGCAAGTTAGAGTCTTTTACCACCTTCTAGACTTAACTGGAGGCAATACTTGGCTTTTATACAAGCGAGTTCACAAAGAAAGGGCGTCCACTGAAAAGTAGCTTAATTCAGCTGATTTTCGACTACAAATAGCAGAAGCGTTGACTAAATTGGACGCTACAAAAAAAATCCAACATGCATTGAATGAAAAGAAGCGAAAAGTGCCTTCGCAGGAAATGTCAGACAAAATGGTTCGACAGGATCAATTCGGGCATTGGCCTGTTTGGACTGACAAAAGGCTGCGCTTCAAGTATCCAAACTGCACTGGATTCTTCCAAACGGAGTGCGAAAAATGTGGCGTTTCATAAACGTAATAATTGTTTTAAAAATTTCCATTTAAATTAATAAATATTATATAAATAAATAAATTCAAAATTATGTAAATGCTTAGTGAATATGACATTCATGCTATGGGCCAGTTCGGCAAGAACTTTCGCAGTCCATTGAGGAAAAATATTTTCCGAATTTTCGGGGTTTCCGGGACTATACTAGACAACTTTCAATTTCTCAAGTCATTATGGCACCCAACGAACAGGAAGTCACATGAAATTGTTCTATATTTAAGCTTCTTCGCCACTGAGATCGAACGAATTGACTTCTAAAGTTTGGGCAAATTTAATCTTTGAGCATGAATTAGTTTTTCTAAAAAAACGTAGACCAACACGTATTTTATATCAGCCTCCAGTACAAATCTCTGCCGGCAGACTACAAAGAAAGTTATTTTGGAGTTAAAAACTAAATTCGAATAACCAGGGGCCCACTCCGGCGCTCAACTCTTTAAAACTTTTTGGGTTAGGGTTTACGGAGCGCGTTCAGAAGGTCGCTGAACCAAGGTTCAGGTTCGAACCGGGGTTCAGGAATAATTTCGTCTTCACCGACTCACAAAAATTTATGTTCATTGGAAAATCCTTAAACATTTCAAACATATTTGAAAGTTCAGAGTCTATATATTCGATTTCAATAATAGTTATTTGAAGGGATATTATACTTAAAAACCCAAGGTAAATTTTAAACTAATTTTAAGAAAGTGACTAAAAAAGTTACACCGAATTACACAGCCTAATAAGCTTTTGCAACAGAGCAGATAGTAAACTTTTTATATATACCTTAGGGTGGACGCCGATAAAAAATATAACAGATACCATCTTAAACGATTACTTTTAGGGTGTACATAATGAATCATGTTTTAACCTCTGCGAAAAGCCTTCAAAGTTTCCACAAATATTACGTATACGACCCGTTCACCGAATCGAAATTCTGTCGACGAATTCTTCGTATCATTTTAAAAGTTGTCAAATTTGAATTTAATCGAACAACAAATAAAGAGGGAGGAGGAATCGAAAGTATTTTTGACGACTCGAGCCTTTTTCCAACGAAGAGATGCGTTTTTTTCCACGCTTTTATATGGGACTAAATTCTTAAGACTGCCCATTTCAGAAAGTGCGACTAGCTTGGCTCGCAAGTTGAAGTCAGCAAGGTCCACGACCGGGGTTTCAACAAAGGGCCATGTACGCATGAACGCACTGCCCTTCTAGTCAGATACTACAGACATAACAGTGAAAACCATTTTGAGTGTCCATTTTGGCTTCTAAGGGCAATTCGCTTAACTCAAGAGATCGCTCCGTGGACACCGTTTTGAATCGATAAAGAGACAGAGCCCCAAACGAAGAAGAAATTAAAGACTATACCAGAAGAAGACTTTGCAGCATGTTCTTAAAATTGTCCTACAAACACATGCAAAATTGTAAAAAACGTTCGCACAAGTGTAATGCAGTAGGAGGAGGTTACTTTCAAGGGAATAAAATGAATTGACAACATTAAATAAAGAGTTTTTAACTTATGAATAATTTCCCTGTATTTTTTGCCCATAGCAGTATAGTACAAGTTTTTTTCTTTCTTTAGAAAATAGCTTTTACACATACGGTCACCTTCACCAGCTATTGGCGCCAGCTGTGAAGTAACTAGCCATGAAAAAGCAAATTCTAAAACTTTGCCGTTCGGATCCGGCGTTAAACTGTAGGTCCCTTTCTCTTGTGCGAAAAATTTAAAGCACACACGCCAAGAGATCGTGAGAAGCTTGGCTTGGCCCCGTTCTAGGAGCTGTATAGCCAACATTTACATTTAGTATAGTAATCCGCATTATTTTTCGATCCTGAAGAAGCTTATTTATAAGCAGCCCAGAAATGTAGACTATTCGCAGGAACGGCTGCAACCGTGATGCGCAGCACTTCAGTTTAGTGTGGGACCTGACTTCAAAGATATCTTGATAGCCTCTTAATGAACGGCTAAAACTTGCTTTCATCTAGAAATAAACAGCGCAAAATAGTAGAAATTTTGCCGTAATATAAAATTTTTACGAAATATATTAAGTACCATATATATTTACCTACATATTGTGTCTGTTACATAAAAAACATTTTTTATTGGTCATGGTTCCTTTTTGTCAAATGTTATGACTTCAAACCAAGTCTACGCCAACTACTAAAAAATTAAAAATGTAGGCATGGCCAACAGTACGTGTGAGTGATAATCTTTAAGTCCAAGTCGCAAACCCTAAACCTTTTTTTTTCTCAAAAATTTTTTTTAACTATGCGTTTTGTACACTAATATGCATCGTATAAGCGGGAATCAGGATAACGTTACATTTTTCCATATATAAAATGTCCGACTTATTGTACATGTATATTCTTAGCGCTATAACTTTCCAACGACATTGAATATTCTACGTAAGTTATAGAATACATTTATGGAAAAAAAAGTGTGAATGTCATTAACACTCACAAGGCTTTGATGTGAAACTTGATGTTAAGTTTAAAAGCTTGAGATTCAAAATCACAAGCTCTTTAAAGGGTTCACAAATCAGTAAAGGCAATCTTTCAAAGGAAGAAAACTAACGGGGAGTAAAAATGCCACAACAAGATGACTTGCTGCTGTGTTCTTTAATTTTTTTTTATAAACTCTTGTTTATTTTGCTGCTCCATAGATAAATGATGATTTTTTAACTACCCAGTTGAGATCCCACACAGATACAACCCAGACTCTACTCGGACTCCATACAGGTCCTACTCAGATCCCACAGAGGTCCCACCAAGATGCCACCTTGATTCCAACCAGATCCCACCCAGATCTTACTCAGATCCCACACAGCTTCTATCACCAAGATCCCACCAAGATGCCACATAGATCCCATCCAGATCCCTCCCAGAACCCACCTAGATCCCAGCCAAGATTTTTAAAAAGCTAAAGAAGGATAAATTTAGAGAATACACAACTGGAACCAGGTCTCAATACCGGAACTGAAACCTGAACCGTTTACCGAAATAAACCGTTTTAAGTTATATACCGGAACCTAAAAAGATACAATTTTTTTTAGAGAACCAAATACCGTTTACCGTTATTTTTGGAACCGATAGTACAGGAACGAAATCGAATCGTAGGTACCAGTACATTACAAATATCAATTTTCGTTTGCACCAGAAAGTGTGGAACTCAGTTCGCAGAATTGGCTGAGGTGGCCACTGGCCAGAACTATACTTCAAGCGAAAAATCAAATTTTGGGCGATTTTTTTATTACATCGATTCGTCATCTAGCGAAATTGTTTGTTCAGGAAATAGAAAATTGGGTGAAATCCCCTTTTGAAAACAACGCTTGTACGGTCCAACATCCTTATTACGAAACTGTACATTAATTCATTGCAGCTGATATTAAACAAAGTTTTCTTTATTTTTGTACGACTAAGTTATGGTTTATATTATTTTAGAGGAAAAAGAAGACGACAAAAAAGTTTTACTTTGCATAAATGTTAAAATTACCCTCCTTATTCAAATATTACAGTCTCCTTCTGATGGTATTGCGTCTGAATGACTCCGCAGATGACACGTAAGTTTGTGCTTTCGACTAAAAGCCTTCTGACACAACATACACTTAAACGGTCGTTCTCCTGTATGAGTGCGAATGTGTTTCTTAAGCAGAGCAGAGCATTTGAATGCCAGCGTACATTGTGGACACTTAAAGGGTCTTTCTACGGTATGAGTGAGTAGATGATACTCTAGACTGCTTCTTTGACCAAACGTTTTTGTGCAATGGGAACAATGAAAAGGTCGTTCGCCCGTATGAATTCGCAGATGATCCCTTAGACTGGCACTGCGTCCAAAGATCTGAGAGCAGTAAGAACATTTAAAAGGGCGCTCGCCAGTATGTGTGAGAAGGTGTCTCTTTAGAGTACCGAGTTGGCCAAAAGACATGGAGCAGTCTGAGCACTTGAACGGTCTCTCACCAGTATGCGTACGATAGTGTTTATCCAGATTGCTCTTATTGTTAAAGGTCTTTGAGCAGTGGGAACATTCGAATGGTCGCTCGCCTGTGTGGGTAAGAAAGTGTCTCTTCAAATCGCTTGTTTGAATAAAGGACTTGGAGCACTGGGAACACTTGAATGGTCGTTCACCAGTATGACTGTAAATGTGTCGCTTTAGAGTGCCTGTCTTGCCAAAGGTTTTCGAACAGTAGGAACATTTGAAGAGAGCATCTTTAACCTTTGAGGGGGTCTCTGCGGCTTCTTCGCTTACAAATTCACAGTCTTCTATATCGCTCTCTTTTTCTTGCTTGATCTGTTTGGTAAAGTACTTCAGACTCTGCTCCAATCTCTGCTTGAAATTGAATGCAGTTTTTGCCGAGGCAAAACATGAGGGGCAAATGAGTCCAGGTAGATCGTCAGCAGGCTTGACCACTCGGCCTGTAGTCTCCTCTATTATAAACATCAAGTCTTGTTCCGCATTGGAGTCGGTGTATATATTCAGCCAGTTGGTGTCCACACCAAAACCCGGACTGGCCATGCAGACACAGCAAAGAACGGGCATAGCTTCTCCCCTCTTAATATGGGCCATTCCGTTGCGAAATTTCTCTTAGTTCCAAATGAATTGTTTCCAATTCTTTTTAAGTCAAAATGTGAAACAATTAGTGACAAGTGTGACCATAAACTACCAAAGAGAAATTACTGATTTGAACTAGTTCCATTTGCACTTGAATAGAAAAATAATTTAGATTGAAATCTATGGTTTATGTGGTTTTTGATAAATAACAAGCAGACGCTACTGAGAAGTAGCGAAGAGAAGAGCCCAAGTCCATTGCAGCCACCAGAGAGCCATAGCTCTTGTTTTTATTTTTAGACATTCTGCCCATCAGCTTGGCATTCATCTGAATAACCACCTAGTTGGCAATGGACATTTCAATATTCATTTTCTCCTAAATCGGACCATTTTGGATGATCCAGTTAAGTTTCTTAATGCAGCTATACCTGGAAAAGCAAATATACAAATATATTTATGTCAGTCCTCAGAAGTTGTTCGTAGCCTCATTTCAAAACTTACTTTTCTTCGTTAGGACTTTGGATTTCCACCCCAACTAATTGGGGATCCTTTGATGGATTATCTATCTCTATCGACTGGGAATAGTAGGTGCCGTTCCGAATCATCTAGTATCTCGTCACTGTAATAAAACATAGCAATAATTCTAAAACCCTCTTCCTTTCTAACAATGTGTTGGTACGTACTATCTATCGTGGCTCGTCAATCTGCATCTTCATGCCACTGGCATTCGCACAAGGTACGATCATGTCATCATCAGCGCTTGGGCAAACATGCTTCTGTTCAGGAACTCTGATGTCTAATCCGCACAACGCTTCTGATTGATGGCGAATATACCTGGAGAAGAGACAAGAAAGAACTTTTATAAAATCATTAAATTAGATATCTCTGGATAGTTTGGAAAAAAGGTCTACTCGGAGTGCGAAGAAATCGGAAAAGTATTGAAAAAAAAGGCTTCATAGAAACACCAATTTTAGCACAAATGTTGGCATACTTATAGCAAATATATTGTTGCCAAAAGAATGGATTTGGAATGGGAAAGGACTCCTTGCCAACTTGTTACCTGACCAATTATGTACATCTTAATGGTAAAACACATTTAAAAACTCATTCATTTAAGGACTCATTGTACGTAACGTAAAGTAGAGGGTTTTCATTTCACGGTAAAAAACAATGTTTTTATTTGCAACAAACTTACTTTCTAGCTGGAAAACCAGTTGAATGACAAAACATCACAGTTCAGGACATATTGCGATTTGAATTCTGTAACGTACGAACAAAATCCCAGCAAATTTATCAAAACTGTGGCTCCTAGACATAATAATGATAGAACTTGGAAGAAATAACAATAAGCTATATGAATAAGCTACAGAATCCTGCATTGAATTGAATTAGGGATATTACAGACAGGACTGCAAACCTCCTAAAATGTTTGGGTTCGGGTTCACGGAGCGGGTTCAGGAGGTCGCTAAACCAAGAATCAGGTTCGAACCGGGGTTCGGGAATAGTTTTGTTATATCGCTAATTCGGACAGAATAAATTTGAAATTACTTTAAAATTTTAATCATTAAGGTCGCGCGCGCACTTAAGGCAGAACTTTAAGGCTGACCTTGACAAATAACCAAGACCTACTTAAATATCATGGTCAGCCATCAGCTTATCTTTCAGATGCAAGTGTGCGCGCTCCCTTATAAAATTTTAGAGTCTTGATATTTTCTATATAATATTAGAGTATTTCAGTAAACTTTTATTAAGTCTGGCTCTTTGTGTATCAGAAAGAGTGTATACAAGAAATGAGAAATTTTAAGTTCTTCCAAATCTTTAATACATAAGAAATTTGAAACAATCTTTAAATTCCGAGAAAAGAAAGAAGATGAACATGGTACAGAATACTGATGTTTTTATTTATCAGTCCCTTTTGATGATTATTGTTGGGAAAGTTGGGATTGAATTTGAAATGTGAGAACGGTTTTCCAAGCAGTGAATGTTTAAACTTACAAAAACCTGCACGAGTGCATTAACGTGTATTGGAAATTTATAAATGCTAAAAAAAAATTTTGTAGAAACATATTTTTAAACCGAACCCTTTCTGATTTCTTTTTAATTCGGTTCGGAGTCAGGTTCGGACACAAAAATTTAAACTTGTTCACCGAACAAAAATTCATTTGCCCACAAACCTGGCGAAAATTTTTTACGAACATCATTTGTGACAAAATCTCACCGAATTAACATGAAAATATGGCAGCGTAAACTAACAGAATCATGGCCTAGATGGCGATAAAAATTAGCTTAGAGCATTACTTGATCAATTTGGGGGTATTTAATAAATTCCAGCAACAATTTATTGCTCATTTGGGCACTTGTTCACTCTACAATTATTTTTGACAAATGATGTTCGTCAAAATGTTCCCATCCATTGACGAACATGTTCGCACGAACACTCGCAAGATAGAAACATTTCTATTCTCTGCGAACAAAACGTCGAACAAAAAAATCTGTCACGAACACCTCCACTAACGTCGAACATTTTGTCGAACTGAACAAATTCGTCGAACAAATTCGTCTGTGGGTTGCCTGCATAAACTCCGAAGCGGTTTGCAGCCCTGATGATTTCAAATCACTTCGAGAAGAGCACTTTTTTGCATGCAAGGCAAGGTACACGCATTCTCTAACAAATGCTGTATGATACAAACTTTTGCCACTTTTTTCAGCTTTGCTGTATATCAAAATACATATAATCAAAGAAAACTAACTGAAATATATGTATGTATGCTTGTAAGTACATATGTATGTAAATATGTACATATATTGGGAGGAAAATGTACATTGAACATCATTCATTAATTTATCTACATGGTTGATATATTTTTTGGTAAAAAATTATTAAATGGTTGCACTCATACACACACATATGTACGAGTGCTTACAATCTAACTTTTTAAATGTCAAAGTGTTCCAAATAAGGTCGCCATTTTTCGTGTCAACTGCATACATACACAATAGCATAGAATATGCACCGCTTCTTATTGAAAATGCTGAACTGGATGCACCGATTATAAAAGATGAGGTCAAGAATGCTTTACGTAAAGCGAAACCAAATAAAGCGCCTGGGGCTGACAGAGTCCCCTATGAGCACCTGATATATTCCACGGAATCATTCCAAGAGGAACTTGTCGGTGTATATAACCGAATGTTAGTGACGGGTGAAGTTGATAACGCGTTTGTAGAAACTGTAATCTTCCCGATTCACAAAAAAGGCTGTCATCATGAGGCTAGCAACTATAGAGGAATAGCTTTCATGAACTGTGTGGCCAAATTACTAATGGGTATAATTGCCAACAGATTAACACACTGGACGCAACGAGAAACGCTTATTTGCGAGTATCAAGCAGGTTTCCGGTCTGAGTACTCTACTTCGGACAACGTCTACATCCTGGCAGCGGCAGTACATCTTAAACTAGTTGAAAAGAAAAAAGTATATGCTTATTTTGTAGACTTTACGGCAGCGTTTGACAGAGTACCACGGCAACTACTCTTCTATAAATTACACCAACTGGGTATTTCATCAAAAGTACAAAATCTCCTGCAAAATATATATGGCAATACATCTTCCTCAGTGTGGACTAGGAGTGAGCTGTCACAATCTTTCCGCACACACACAGGCGTAAAACAAGGATGTCTTCTTTCCCCATTGTTGTTCATATTATTCCTAAACGATCTACATGATGAAATTGAAGGAGGACTATGGATCGATGATATTAACCTCCGAGTACTTTTGTATGCAGACGATGTCGATATGATGCAACGAATGATTAACAAGCTCGAACAGTACTGCAAAAAGTGGAATATGGAGGTGAATACCAGTAAGTCTAAAATGATGGTATTTTGAAAAGGTGGCCGGCTGTCTCAAAACGAGAAATAGACTTACAATTCGGAACCAATACCGATTGTTTCAGAGTTCACCTATCTGGGAGTGGTATTTACACCAACCTTGTCCTTCACAAAACATGTTGAGCAGCGAAACAGGTCAGCGAAAAACTGTATTAACAGTACATGGAAAAATTATTTTTGCAATCAAAGAGTACCCCTGAGCTCCAAATGGAAGTTATTTCTTGCGGTGTGCCGTTCCACACAATCTTATGCAGCACAAATATGGGGATCACATCATTTTGAAGAGGTAGACAAACTTCAGCGATACTTTGTTAAAAGGATTCTTAGGCTGCCAGACAATACTCCTAATTACTCATTGGCGATCGAGCTTGGCATGGAAGACAACCACTTTTTCACGTTCATGACTCACTTAAACTATATTGGGAAAACCTTATTTGATTACCAAGAGCATAGATTACCACGAAAGCTTTCCACGTACATCATCCAAAAGAACGTTTTCTGGGCAAAGCGGTTAAACTTCCTAAAAGATGGGCGCGATTTAGAATGGCAATTGGAAAATGGAACTAAGGAGTCATGGAGCTTCGGGTGTAACGAACTGGTAAGCCGATTAAAAGCTGAGGCAGTCCGAGAATATCTCGAGCAGGCAGCAGCAACTACGCGTCGTATCTATAAATTTCTGGATTATACCGATGGAACCACTTATATTGCAGATGACATGAAGCTTGCAGACATTACATGGATTTTTCAAGCCCGATGTGGTCTCTTAAAACTGAATGGCGGATTTTCGCCGACCCAATCGGGACTTTGTACAATGTGCAATTTAAACGAAAAGGAGACATTTTGCCATTTTCTTGGACGCTGCCCAGTTCTCAGAGAGTTTAGGGTGCAGCATCTAGGAAAGACTGTACTAAGGGAGAACGAGATTATAGATATATTCAATGGGCCAAACTGGGATCAGTTAAATAACTTTTTAAAAAATGCGTTAAGATACAGATCATTTCTTTTAAATAATTTTAATTAAGTAAACACTCATCTTCTATCAAAATTGTAAGAAATAAAACGCACTAATTATCTATAAACTTTTGCCGACAGACGACTATTAAGTCATTGTTAGTAGTTCTTAATATACCCCCAATCAAATTGTAATTTTTTTCGAAACAATTTAAATAAAGAATAAATACATACATACATACACATGCATATAACAAATTACTGTACATGGTCACTTTCATAGTTTTCCCCGATTAGACATAACTTAAGCCTTTTCGTTTTTTGTAGAATATTTTTCGCACGTCAAAACTAACAGAAATTTCCACTCGGCATTTTGCTCTTCACACACAGATTGACTGTACCAAACTTATAATTGAACATACACACACATATACATATGCATGTGCTTACGCTTGTATGAAATATATATGTATGTATGCAGATTTTGAGATAGTTAATGAACAAAAACACTATAAAATTGTTTAAAAAAAATTGATATGTTTGTAAGATTCTTTTAACACACCTTTATTCACACCTTTCTTTTGTTGGTTTCCACGTCAGCGGCTATGGAGCCATAAGTATTCTTAGTAGAATTTAATAAGTATACTTATTGCTCCACGCCGCGGCTGCAAAAGTGTCCAGTGTTGCTTGGTAAATTATTTTTTTCACCTTTAATTATAATTTATATTTAGTTAGTTTAAAATTATTTTTCAAGTCAGGAGCAATGAAAATGCTACCTACCAGCACAGCGAGTCAATTAGAAAGAACTTGACGAGCAGATTTTAGAGATGGCAATCAGAGCCGATTTGTTATCGATTGTCGTGCATGGTAGGTAACTTTAGAGGTTACATTCAATGTACTTTATCAACTGCCGTTGTTAGCTTACTGCAGCTTTAAAGTATTCCATTTTGTTCCAGTCTGAAACTTTACTATAACACAGTGGAACACTCAAAGTAGCCTGGGAACAGGACCCATAAATTGTAAATCTAGAGGCAACACCTCATACCCAGTTTATCTTGATCACGATTGATATGTGTACATTCGGCCAAATGAAAATTAGAGTTATGTCTAAATTTTAGAATCAAAACCAAATGAACAAGCTCCACATATATCAAGTCAATTTCTGAAATCTAAAATTTATGGGATGGGAATAATTGTAGATGTTTCATCATAATTAGCAAGATTGGTTAATAAAACAGACAGACATCAATCAGCATTTGCCTACAGATGCACCACTCCACCTTAGGAAATTTGGCCAAATATTAGGCATAAACCTCTTTTCCAAAAGTGTTCAAAACTTAAATTTTTTGTCCCACTAGACCACAAATACATCAGTCTTCAATGTCACATACCACAAATTTTGATTTAACAGAGCTCTGTTAAGTGAGCAGCAGAACGTTACAATTTCTTTTTGGTGTCGCAAGGACCTACTTCAAAGCACAGTCTCACCATCGAGCTACAATATCATTCGGGACACCATGTGACTGGATGGATTGATTGACATCTCTTGCGCCCGAAAGCATCAACTTAGTCCCATGTATGGATTTGGAAAACAAGCTAAAGAGCATACCTTTTCCTACATTTCTATTTCTATATTTCTTTTCCTCCTAGTATTCCTTTGATTTTATCGGATCTAAATGTAACAAGGAAGCAGCTACAAACAGCTAAGAATCTTTCACCTCCTGCAAATCGGAACTGATACAGCTCGTTGGAAATCCCAATCATTCTATTTATTTAATAACGTAAATTTTTTTTGGCAAAGCATAGAAATGAAAATATAAAATGTACAGATTAAAAGTACAAGCATTATCTCAAATTCTTCTTCTCATGATGCTAGCGTTTCGGGATGGGTGCGAAGGTGACACTTAAGCTTGTTTTTTCGGGTAAAGACCTTGGGGCACAGCGTACACTTAAACGGTCGTTCTTCTGTATGAGTGCGCATGTGATTCTTCAGCAAAAAAGAGCGTTTATAAGTCTTCGAGCATTGTGGACACTGAAAGGGTCGTTCAGCGCTGTGACTGCGAAGGTGACAATCCAAATTGTTTCTTCGGTCGAAAGTTTTTGAGCAATGAGTACATTGAAAAGGCCGTTCGCCCGTATGAATGCGTAGATGAGTCCTTAGATTGTCAATGCGTCCAAAGATCTGAGAGCAGTAGGTACATTTGAAGGAGCGCTCGCCAGTATGCTTGAGCAGATGAATCTTTAGAGTGCCACTTCGTCCGAAAGTCATTAAGCACTTGGAACACTTAAAAGGTCGTTCGCCAGTATGCGTGCGAAGATGTAGATCCAGATTGCCCTTAGTGTTAAAGGATTTTGAGCATTGGGAACATTTGAACGGTCGCTCGCCAGTATGAATAATTAGATGTCTCTTTAAATCGCTTGTTTGGAAAAAGGACTTGGAGCATTGGGAACACTTGAAAGGACGTTCGCCAGTATGACATAAAATATGTCTATTTAGTGTACCCAATTTGCCAAAGGTCTTCGAACAGTGGGAACATTTAAAGGAAGCTTCTGCATTCTTTTTGAGGGTCTTGACTTCTTCTTCCTTATTGCTTCCTATGCTTAAGGTGGTCTTCTGCTGCTTGAAGCTGGATACTGCTGTTGCGTTTTGCTTGAAGAAGAACTGAAGACTCTGCTCCAATCGCCGTTTGAAATTCAAAGCAATTTTCGCCAATGCCAAGCATGAGGGGCAAATGCGTCCAGGTAGATCCACAGCGGGCTTGACCTTTCGGCCAGTAACCTCCTCTATTAAAAGCTTCAAGTCTTGACCAGCATCGGAGTCGGTGTTTATGTTCAGCCAGTTGGTGTTACCCGGACAGGCCATGCAAGCGCAGCATAGCTCGGGCACAGTTAGCTTTCTTGTTTTGGGGGCCATTCCACAAAGAAGTTTCTGTGAGAGAGTTAAGTATAGGCTAGAGTGACCGTTTGGGTCAAGTGAAGAAATACCGTTCTGAACTAGTTCGATGGAATTTTCTGCCTAAAACTACTTTTTCAACTGAGCATTGAAACGAAACCTGTGGATTGTGTTTATGAAACCAAATAGGCAACTACCAAGGCAATCATTAACCACCCAGTTAACCCAAACTCATTCTATTGCTTGATTTCTTAAACTCTAGTCAAAAAAATATAAACAAAAGAAATTAGAAATTCTAATTTCTTTTGATTCATATGCCCGTTAAACGCAAGAACATTAAACAGTGTTCCCCATAGTATCACACGTCGTCGCCGTTCTAAGCCTTTCGGTGCTGTATGTGGTCTACTCAAGTCGTATGGAATTGGCACATGTGAAGTCGGCTCTCAATGCAGCGGCTTCTTTGGGTGCACCTGATGAGCCAGAACTGGAGACCGATAATCAGCTGCTGGACTATGTCTTGGGCAGGGAGTAATACATTAAACAGTTTTATCAATGTGCTTATATGAAAGATGTCCGAAGATTATATATTTTCCCTAAGCTCGTAATGCTTGCAGTGTGATTTCGCAAACTGTGCTTTAGATGGCGACCAGGACTCTGTCATTTTCCCCAAAGTGATCCGATAATGGTTGGCTTGGAAGCAGCAACGTAACGTATGATCGAGATCCCTTTCTACCAATTATCTGACCTTAGAATATTCCTCCATTGTTGTGTTGTACCAGTTTCATGATCCCTGGAAAACTTCATGCGCTTCAGCTACATTTACACGACCTGATCGCTCAGATGAGTTTTCGTCAGACGAACACTGTAACTCGATAAATGCCACTCAGATGAGTGCTCAGGCCAAATAGAACCGGTTCTATTTCGTCTGACCGCTCATCTGAGTAGCTTCATGTCTACTCAGACGCCTTTTTACACGGTCAGACAGCAAATCAGACGAAAACTCAGATGAGTGATCAGGTCGTGTAAATAGAGCTTTAGTAAAGTTTGTCGGAAAGTTTGTGCCTAGAATATGTGCAAACTGTTTGGTATCGAATGTACTTTAAGTCTTTTTTTAAGCTGAAAGGATCCTTCTTGCTCTGAAGAATCAGTCTCTTGACATGAAGAGGGGTCATATATAGTTTTCTTCAAAGTTTAAGGCGTTTTAATGATTATTAATAATTTTTATGATAAAAACAATCGAATCTTAGTCAAAGCTAATAATTACGTGCTTTCTACAAAGAGAATTCCGCGAAATATTCGGAACTCACTAAAAAAAAAGGCTAATGGTGCTATATTTTTTGTCATTTTTGGGGGCTTTTTTTCTTAAATCCTATAAAAACAAAAATATATACAGACAGAAATTTGAAGAACGGTAACACTTTTTTGTTTCCCCAAACAATATATAAAAAGGGGTGTGAGTGTTCTTAACACTGCCGAGGCTTCCCAGCCAACATTTTATGAAATTTTTTATCACATTCGAGTCATCTACGAGTCCTCTGTCTGATTAAAACAATCATAATTGCGCTCGTTTTCTGATCGAAAATGATACTTTGATCGGGAGAAAATGGTACCCTAGCCGCGACTCTTCATAAAGAGTAATTTTTATGCTGTTTTTCAGATCAGTTTCGACTCTTTTTCGAGTTATTTGCGAGTCTATTTTGAGTGGTCTTTAAATGAATCACATTTTGCGCATTGGCATGAGTCATTTTCGAGTCTTCCTTAAGTCGCACATGAGATGAATCTTCTTTTAATCATCAAAACGGCTCGAAAAAGACTCTTGCAGGTGAGTTTTGTAACAGTGATCTTCCAAATGCTTGGTGGGTTTGATGTGAAACTTGATGCTGAGCTTAAGAGCTTATTTTCAAATCACAAGCACTCTCAATGGTATGTAAATCAGCAAGAAAACTCTTTCGAAAGAAGAAAACTAACAGGAAGTAGAAATGCAAGCAACCAGATGAATTGCTGCAGTATTCTTCTATTTTATCAGGAATTCGTGTTTATTGTGCTGATCCATAAATAACACTGTTCAACAGTGAAAAGTATCCAGAGCATCGTTAACTAACTCCAACGAACCTATTCATGCTGATTACGAGATGGTAAGTCAAAGCCATATCTTAGTTTCCTTTTCCAAGATATCCGCAAAAACTAAATTTCCTCTTTTTTGCCGTTCAAGAATTTTTGTAGGCCACACTAAGCAATAATTGCTAATTTTATAAAGCTTCTAGGATAGTACACACATCAATGCAACTGAGAAAAATCAAACACGGCATATAACTATTGCCAATGGTTTCTAAATTGGCCATCAAAGTCAAATTTTACTTGATTTATAGCAATTTTGTCAAACTGAACCATTTGCTACAAGCCATTCTATTTGTCGGACATTTATTGGCGTCATATCATCATATAGTTCAACATATGCTCTAATTATGGTAGTTTTTTGGCAATTTTGTCATGACCGCAGGCAAAGTTACAGCCTTTTATATTCGAAAATCAAGATTAAAATTTATGGGAGGCAAACTAGATTCCCACCCCAAATGTTTATAGGAGTTTTAAAAAGGCAACTTGATATAGCATTGGCTTAACTAAATATTTAATCTAATGTAAAATAACAACATTCATGGAATGCTACGTTAACATTTGCGATTAGTATTTAAAGGAAAAGTCTAGTTCTCCCTTCTTTTTGGCGCTGCATGAAAATAACAACAGCTTAACGGTCTCCACCGCTGCAATTAATGCCCGCCAGTCGGTTACCGTAGAAACATCAGTTTACAAGAGTAATTCTTCTGCTTAGTATAGTAAGAATATCCTTCGAGGACATTCACTAACAAGATATCGGAAGATTCCCTGTTGATGGTGTCAACAATCTAAGTCCATATCCTCAAAGCGTGGTCCCTCAATCGTTTGCGTGCGTGAAGTTCTTTTGACAGGGGTGGGTACCAAGCCCGCCGCACCAACCCAATAAAATAAAGGATTACTTAAAAATATGTTTCTTAAGTATTGATATACCGATATAAGTAAATATACTAAAGCTTCTGTTATTACTAGTGAATTCGTCGGGTTCTTTTTGCTGCCCTTTTGTGTTCTGCCTCCGTACCTTCTCGATAAACATTCTCGCAATAATCCGCTAGCATTGAAACATTCCACTTACCCTGTTATCGTCGTTCCATGATTGCAAGATCTTGATGAAAGCGCTCCCCATGCTCATCACTAAAAGCCCCGCAACTATTGAATGAATGAATGTATGAATTTTCAAGGACATGTTATAACCCAGGATTTTAAAGGATGATAACATATTTTGGGCTAGTTCGGAATAGTTGGCACTCCTCTTGTTTCCTAAGAAAGACAAGGCGAAAGTCGTCGCAGGCTTTTTTTTCTTTTCCTTTATGTGATGATTATAGCATACAAATATCCACTGACATACTTACAATATGCTAAGTTCTCATCACTTTCGAAATATTGCGTAAATTATTTTTTTCTACTGCGTAAAGATGTAATAGTCGTTCCACTTCTCCATTGCTGAAGTTCCTAGAAGTTTAGCTAAGCTCTTTGGTAAGTCTAAGTCCCTTACAAGATCATTCAAATCAGCTTGCTTTATTATATATAATATATGTGGTTGTGCTGGCGAACTTAGTTGTTCGTTTTCTGAATTCGAGGAGGAAAACTTTAAAACATTGAATGAAAATTACAAAAGCATAAGGTTCCTTTTTAGTATTCCATGAATGTTGTTATTTTGCATTACATTAAAAATTTAGTTAAGCCAATGCTATATCAAGTTGCCTTGTTAAAACTCCTATAAACATTTGGGGTGGGAATCTAGTTTGCCTCCCATAAATTTTAATCTTGATTTTCGAATATAAAAGGCTGTAACTTTGCCTGCGGTCATGACAAAATTGCCAAAAATTTACCATAATTAGTGCATATGTTGAACTATATGATAGTATGGAGCCAATAAATGTCTGACAAATAGAATGGCTTGTAGCAAATGGTTTAGTTTGACAAAATTGCTATAAATCAAGTAAAATTTGACTTTGAAGGCCAATTTAGAAACCATTGGCAATAGTTATAAGGCGTGTTTAATTTTTATCAGTTGCATTGATGTGTGTACTATCCTAGAAGCTTTATAAAATTAGCAATTATTGCTTAAGCTTAGTATACACTTCCACCAAAGACTCGCCAAAACAAAAAACTCCATATAAAAAAAACTCACAAAAATTTTTGTGCCAAAATCCTTTGGCAGTCTCTTTGGTGGCAGTCCACACTCAAAACAAAAAGGCCTCGATTAAATACCGATAAAATACTAGATCCGTAGTTTTTGTATTTTTATCGATAGCTCCCTGAATAATTAATTTTAATTATTTCAAGAGGTATCGGACATTGCCGATACACAAATACGCGTAATCGGGTGAAATTTGGATAATTTTCCCATCAATGATTGAGCGCAATATTCAAAGTAAGGTACAAAACACCGTGAGACTTCAATCATACTTTAACTGGGTTATAATTATGAATTTAATCATTGCAAAAGTGTCATATCTGCTCATCAGGCCCAGTAGCCAGGGTTTGGCCACGAAGAACGCATGTTAATAACTTGTATTTATTGATTGTAAAACTTATAGTTTAAAATTAAACCAGAAGCTACGGTCTTGGCAAAGTGACCATTTTACATGCATACATCTTAGTATCTGGTCACATTGTCCCAAAACAAAAGAATTGTCACTTTTGGTATTTTTGTTTTGGCGAGTCTTTGGTGGAAGTGTATACTAAGCTTTAGTGTGGCCTACAAAAATTCTAGAACGGCAAAAAGTAGGAAATTTAGTTTTTCGCGGATATTTTGGAAACGGAAACTAAGATATGGCTTTGACATACCATCTCGTAATCAGCATGAGTAGGTAAGTTGGAGTTAGTTAACGATGCTCTGGATACTCACAAGAGGTCACAATTTGTTGAACTGTGTAATTGATGATCTCTTACCCACCCAGATATCCCCAAGGTGAGATCCCTGATCCCATCCAGATCTCTACCAAATCCCACACAAATGCCTCCCAAATAATACCCAAATCCTACTCAGATCCCTTCCAAAACCAACCTAGATCCCACAGAGGTCATACCCAGTCCATCCAAGATTCCACCCAGATCCCACTTAGATTCTATACTGCACCCAACTAGATCCCTTCAAGTTCCCACTTACTTCCCAACCAAACCCCACCTAGATCCTATACGGATCCCACTTATATCCCTCCTAGATACTACCCGAATCCCGCACAGATCCAACAAAGCTAGATTCCACTCAAATCCTACCCAGATCTCACACAAATACCGCCCTCATTCCACCCAGATACCGACAAGATCCCACCCACGCAGTTTTTTTTTCGCAACTGTACCTTTTAATAAGACCAAAAAGTTAATAATCGATCGAATAATCGATTATGTGGCCTGGCGTTGTCCTGATGGAAGACAATTCGGCCTCTGTTGATCAAAGATGGCCTCTTCTGCATGAGTGCTGCATTCAAGCGGTCCAGTTGTTGGCAGTACAGGTCCGAATTGAGCGTTTGGCCATAGGGGAGCAGCTCATAGTGGATGATTCCCTGCCAATCCCACCAAACACACAGAAGAACCTTCCTGGCCGTCAATCCAGGCTTGTCCACCGTCTGGGCAGCTTCACCGCTTTTTGACCACGACGGTTTGCGCTTCACGTTGTCGTAAGTGACCCACTTTTCATCGCCAGTTACCATCCGCTTCAAAAACGGGTCGATTTTGTTGCGATTCAGAAGCGATTCGCATGCATCCATACGGGCAAAAAATGTTTTTTTGCGTCAAGTCGTGTGGCACCCATACATCGAGCTTCTTTTTTAATCCAAGCTTCTTGAAATGGTTTATAACGGTTTGATGACTCATGCCCAGCTCTTGGCCGATGCTACGGCTGCTACTATGCCGGTCTCTTTCGATCACCTCTGCACCAGAACGAAAACGTTGAAACCATCGTTGTGCGGTGGAAATGGAAACTGTATCGGGTCCATAAACTGAAACATATTTGTTACATTATCTCAAAATAAGTTTGGATCGGTTGGTTCGGAATTGCAGTCGAAATGTGCCATACCAAATAGTTTTTAACAAGGCTGCAAACCACTAAAATTTTGCAGAAGGTTCGGTCCGGGGGTTCGAACCCGTTGTAAAGACAAAGGTTCGGTTCGCGGAGCGGTTCCTGAAACCCCTGAACCCAAGGTTCTGGTTCGAACCTCGGTTCGCTAGAACATTAAAGATAACAAATCATATTTTTATTTCGATTGTATAAAATTATGTCAGCTAAAGAATTTAAAAACTAAAATAGTAATTGAATTCTTAATCTGTCATTTAGAACTTTTAAGAGCTGCTTAGCTTAAGTTAATTAGTATTATAACTTTTAAGCGCTGATCATCTATGTATATTAACTTTTTTTCGTTCAACTGATACCTAAGCAGCACAACAAGTATAAGTAGTTAAGGCTATAATTTTTAAGTCCTCGGTTTTTGGAACATTTTGAAATCTCGGGTCTAAGAACACTGAGAATTTCTATATCTCTGATTTAGCTCCCGTAATGCGCCTAAGGGTTTTCGCCTGGACCACTGTAATCTTGTCAGGTGAGACTTTGCCGCGATACCATAAATTTGGCTATATCACCATACCGGAGCTAGAATAGCCGTGAAGTAAGGACTTTTTTCCTGAGTGACAGCTTTTTCTTGGAGTTCCGGAGCCATCCCATGCGCCGTACTTTAGTAGCCACTGCCTGAGCTATTGCCTTGATCCGGTGTCCAAAAGTCAGTCTTCTGTCGAGTGTCACCCCAAGGTATTTATGGGCTGCTTTATGCTCTATAAGCTGACCATGCAAGAATAATCCCGGGCAGGTATGAGCTTATGGCAATGTACCATCTAGCCGCCCAGTTGCCAAACATATTCTAGTAATTTTGAAGGGCATCTGTGGCTGAGTATATGCATTTAGGAACACGAAGAACACATTGTAATAAACAATGCTTTGTGAAAGATTTTAAAAGAATTACTCGAAATGAAAAGCAAGCGATATTAAAGTCACCTGATTGTGAATCGTTCAGCTTTAAAGAAGTTTTATAAATTGGCTACAGCAAGTTATATACATTTTAAATTACTTTCCCAAACATATGTTTTTAGGTGAAGTCTTTTCTAAGGAACTCTAAATGCAAAAATCTTTAAGATTTAGTAAGCATTTGCACATTTTGTGGATTATGTTCACCGCGTCACACAGTCTAGCACTAGTTTTTTAGACTTTTCTATATGGGCAATTCTCTGATGTCGAATGCGACATTTGTACGCAATCAAACTGAAAAAAAAACATGTTCCTAGATTTTTTTTTATATTTTTTAAAAGCGAATTTTAAAGCTCTTGGTTAGCACTATAATCTGTGTTAAGATCGATTTTGGGCATTTGTTCATTTTCAAGATAATCACAAAAATGTAAGGCATTCGCACGCGACACAGACAGAAGTCACTTTTTCGAAAACTAGCTCAAGCACTGATTTCAGCGAAACATGATGGAAAATTGTAATGCCATTAATTTTAAAATGTTATGTATGGATTTTTCTGATTTCACTTCTGATGATTTCACTTAAAAATATTAAGTAGTTTTTTTTTAAATTGAATTTGAATCACTGTCGCACGCGACATTTTCTTCCATCATAATTTTTATGTGGTTCTGCTATAATGCGAAGCAAAAACTTACAGGTAATTGCATTGAAATAGTTTCTCATGGTCTCTTATGCATTCATGTATACCCCGTTGTACCATCAGAAATATTCTAGATAGCGAAAGTACATGTAATCTAAAGTCACTTTTTTCCAAATAATCAATCAATTTTAATGTCAAAATGAGAAAAATTGAGCTAGCACGGCCGTGAAACCAAATATATCCATTTGGGTTATTAGTAAATGTAAGATTAGCTTACATTAGCTTAATTTGGTTGTTTCCCTATAAAAATTCGATAAAATATAGTTTTTTTAACCACTTTTAACTTTTTGGCTGCGATTGACCTTTCTGGAGAATTGCCCATATGCAATAGATTTCGTATTGTGTGAGTAGAGAGTTTTCTGCAAAGTGTGCGACCTCTAGAGTGTGTACAGCATACAAATAGTGATCGTATAAATCTGACATAGGATTGAAGAACTTCTTGAATGATACCAGATAGATTACAAAAAATCTCTGTTTGTCTTTGTATGTGAACCGAACCTAATTTTTAGAAAAAGTGGTCCGGTTCGGGTTCAGGTTCGAGTGGGCAAAATAATTGGTGGTTCGGTTCATGGCCCGGTTCGGGGAACCCAAAAAACCCGAACCGGTTCTAAGGGATTCGGGTTCGGACCGGTTTGCAGCCTTGGTTTTTAAATTGATTTAAACTCATAAAAAGGATTTCGAAGAAAAGACCATTTGCAGGCGAATTGGTTAGTAGAACACTTGGGATAATTAAGGACAGTGGCGCATCTTTAAACCAAGTAATGCCTATTTATTGTGACAAATATTTACAATCTTAAATCTAAAAAAAAAGGATTTTAATCAAAGCAAAATACATTTACAGCAGATTTTGGCCAATTCTAGTACAAAGTATATTACAATTAGGCATAATCGACTTTCTTATTTGTTATAATGATTATGCTTAAATCTATAATTTAACTAAACCAAATCGAGATCTAGGAAATTTAATTTAATGATGTTTGATTCCTTCCTCTGTACTTAAAAAACCAGACTGCTCACAAATATGCTTGCGTAGGTGAATGTTCAAATTGCCTTTTTGAGCGAAAGTCTTCGAGCAGTGGGAACATTTGAATGGATGCTCGCCCGTATGAGTTCGTATGTGTCTTCTTAGAGTGCCCCTTCGACTAAAAGACTGTGGGCACTCTGTACACTTGTAAGGTCGTTCGCCCGTATGTGTTCGTTGGTGTTCCTGCAGATTGGACTTAGTGCTAAATGTAACCAAACAAAGGCAACATTCGAAGGGTCGATCGCCGGTATGTGAGCGAAGATGTATCTCCAGATTGCGCTTACAGCTTAAGGTCTTTGAGCAGTACGAACATTCGAAGGGTCGTGGTGGGTCTCCAGTATGAGTAAGTAAGTGTTTGCTGAGATTGTCCTTTCGCACAAATGCCTTGGAGCACTGTGAACACTCAAAAGGACGTTCCCCCGTATGTGTGAGTTGGTGTTGCACCAGATTGCGCTTTCTTCTAAAGGCTGATGGACAATGGGAACATTTAAAGGGACGTTCGGTTTTATGATTCCGTAGATGGTCTATTAAGCACCATTTTTGCATAAATAACTTGGGGCATTGGGAACACTGAAAGGAAGCTTTTTCAATATTTGTGAGGGTCTGTTCTTCTTCATCCGTTAAAGATTCAAACTCTTCCTCGCTTTTGACCTGCGGCGCATCGGCATTGCCTGTCGTTTCGTTCTGCTCCAAACTCTGCTCTTTATGAGTGATTTTGTGCCTATTAAGACAGCTTTTTTGCATAAATGTTTTCGGGCATAGGGAACATTCAAAGGGACGTTCATTAGAATGAGTGCGAAGATGCTTGTTGAGAGCCCCTTTTTGGTTGAAGGTCTTTGAGCATTGTGAACAATTAAAGGGTCGTTCACCTGTATGCGTACGTAGATGCTCCGTTAGGCTTCCTTTGTGTTTAAAGGTCTTTATGCAATGGGAACATTCAAAGGGTCTTTCCCCAGTATGAGTGCGTAGATGATCTGTTAAATGGCTCTTTACAGCAAAGGCCATGGAACACTGTGAACACTTAAAGGGTCGTTCAGTAGAATGAGTTCGATTGTGCCTCGAAAGATCGAATTCTTTGCTAAAGGTCTTTGAGCAGAGAGAACAATCAAAGGGTCGACTATGACAAAACAAATGATTATCTAAATTAATCTTTAGTCTGAAGGCTTTTGGGCATTCTGAACACTTAAAGGGAAGTTCCTTAGTATGAGTTAGATTGTGCCTAATAAGAATGTGTTTTTGGCTAAACGCCTTTGGGCAGTGAGAGCATTTGAAGGGTCGTTCGCCGGAATGAATGCGAAGGTGTTTAATCAATACGCCTTTTTGGTGAAAAGACTTTAAGCACTGAGAACATTGAAAGGGTCGTTCGCCAGTATGCGTGCGTAGGTGCTCCGTAAGGCTTCTTTTGTGTTTAAAGGTCTTGCTGCAATGGGAGCATTCGAAGGGACATTTTGCGCCATTTGTGGGGATGAGCTTGATTTGCTGCGGGTCCAAGCTGGATACTGCTGTTTTGTTCTGTTCAATGAAGCTCTTCAGACTCTGCTCCAAACGCCGCTTGAAGTTCCAGGCAGTTTTCGCCAATGCCAAGCAAGAGAGGCATATGCTTCCAGGTAGATCATCTGAGGGCTTGACCTTACGGCCTGTAGCCTCCTGTATGATAAACATCAGGTCTTGTCCCGCATCTGAGTCGGTGTATATGTTCAGCCAGTTGGTGTCCACATCAGCCTCCGGACTGGCCATGCAGACGCAGCATAGCTCGGGCACAGCTATCACCCTTGCTGTATGGGCCATTCCACTGCAAAGTTTTTGAGCTACAAAGAGTAAATAAACAAACAATTTTTTACTATTTTAAGACTAGTGTGACCGTATGTGTCAAGGGCAGAAATACCGATTCGAATTTTTAAAATTTCGTTTAATAAAAATAAAAATAATAAAAGGAAAGAAACATAAATTATGGAGGCTAATAAAAAAACCTTTGTCATCTCACCCTAGATTATTACGAAAGAATATTTAGAAACGAAAGAAAATACGGTAATTGTCTATTATAGTTTTATATATTATATAGTGTCTATTATAGTATTTCGACCCATTTTTTTAAAAAAAATAATTATTTAATTCTCCGTATTGACATAGGAGTTATACTTAATTTACTTTTAGTTATCAAAAGATCACTGATTACAAAATTATTAACTTGATACTTGTGAGAAACAGAGACTGTACTTATTATTATGATCAGCCGATATGTGTGGTGGACTCGCAACTTATAGAAAAGCTTTGATATAAAGTTTATTCCCTTTTTCAACTCTTTGTCACAGTGTGGCCAGATATTGACAACAACTAAAAGCTAAAAATTAAAAAGTTGTCAACACTAAAAGTACGAAAAGACCAAAAATTCCGGTGTGTACCTATTAATATGATCAGTAGGGTGGACGCCGATAAAAAATATATCTGATACCATCTTAAGCGATTACTTTTAGAGTGTACATAATGAATTAAAAAATCAAAAAATTTTATATCATGTTTTAACCTCTGCGAAAAGCCTTCAAAGTTTCCACAAATATTACGCATACCAAATCGAAATTCTGTCGACGAATTCTTCGTATCATTTTAAAAGTTGTCAAATTTGAATTTAATCGAACAACAAATAAAAATGGAGCAGGAATCGAATGTATTTTTGGTTGGTAGACTAGGACCAAATTTTGACGAAGCGAGCCCATTTCCAACGAAGAGATGCGTTTTTTCCACGCTTTTATATGGGACTAAATTCTTAAGACAGCCCATTTTAGAAAGTGCGACTAGTGTGGCTCGCAAGTTGAAGTCAGGCATGGTCCACGAGCGGGGTTTCAACAAAGGGCCATGTACGCATGAACGCACTGTCCTTCTAGTGAGATACTACAGACAAAACAGTGAAAACCATTTTGAGTGTATAAATACCTATTTGTGTCTCTTTTGTTCATTATTTATACTATTCTCTGTTATTCTATATATATATACTATTTTAAAAACATTTATTCAAAAGATAGAGAGAAGGATTTTTTACTGATCGGCGTTCTGACAAACTTTGTCATTATTGAACAATCGATGATGAAAAAATCTATGAAAACAGATGGGGGCATTTCTCAAGGAAGAAGTACGAAAGAAAGTGTGATAAGTAAATTAGTTTACGGAATGAATGCAAAGAATACTGTAAGTGAGAGATTGAAATTTCTTGCTAATGTTCAAATGGACTCGTGATGCAAGTGATTCGCGGCGTAGGACATTAAAAAAAATTTTTTGACTGGTTTTCATCATATGATCCTTTTCCTAACATTAACAAAATCGTATCTATTGCTTCTGGATTTGCTGGTGACGATTAATCTTAATTGCCATAAAGCGCGTGAAGGTGGGATTGCTTCCATGTCTAGAATGGCAGGTGAAACATTTTCTAATATAAAATTAAAACGCACTGAAAAAGTACTCCCTCTTTTAGCTGCGAGTAGCACCGTCAAAGTTCACATAGAAGAAGTTGCTATAGACCCTGTATTATTATTTCAAGGCTTGAGTATCACTAAAGCTTTTGAGGATGAGATTGAAAAATTTTTTGATTATGAATTAGCCCACTACCCCTTATCACTCTTTCTTTCAATCAGTCAATTCTGAGGTTGATCGTACAAACGCTACTTATGTACATTATTGGTGAAGGGTACCTACTACATCATGTTGTGTGGGATCGTGAAGAAACCCTTGTCGTTATTTTTGATAAATATGTTCAGAACAGCTTACATTATGGGCTATCAGTGACGGTAGTATTTGAAGGCTACAGTGACTCTACAAAAAAAAATATTAAAGCTGCAGAACAACGTCGTCGAATTACAAAAACTTCAACGTGTTCCGAGAATATCTTTGACGAATTTATGACGAATCGACAAAAATTGTTCGTTTTATTTCCATGTAAAGTGACAACTTAACAGCTGCGAGTATTGCAGTGAAACAAGCTCAAAATGATGCAAAAAGCGCAATAGAAAAATTGTATATAAGTATTACATAAATTCGAAAATAAGACGTCTCTTAACACGATGTCGTCTGCAGAACAACTCTGATAAGTCTCTCTTGTTGGATCACGAATTTGAACCTGTAAATCAAGGTTTCCCACGAAGAGAAAACCGAAAATGTGACAGTCTCTCTCTCTGACGGTGATGCATGACTTTGGCTTTGACTGGAGCACTGTTCTATTCTAACTGGGTCTTTATTAAAGACTAGCACATAACCCGTCGCGCTTCGCTGCGCCTTTAACAGTATAGAACCAATATCAGACCGTGGTCGGATTTTCCATCATTGGGAAATCACACTTAAAATACTTGCGAATTTTATCCTTACAAACAGAGTCTCAAGTCAATCGGATGAAAAGTAGTTATTTTTCATGTAGAATTTTCCTGGAATTTCGCGCCTGGGGCGGAATTTCCGTCATTGGAAAATTATGCTTCAAATTAATTCGTATTCTATCGTTTAAGCCAGTGGTGCACACAATTAATTTTTCGTACCACATGTGATACGAATTCATAATTCTGCCGGCGTCGCTGCCGACACACGCATAGAGAGAGAGAATACGTGTGCTCTATAAAATGCACGCACACACATATGTGTGTTTGTTTGTAGCCTATATTTGACATAACAACGTTTACTTCGTGTTGCTCTGCTACGCACACCAGCGCAAATCATGATAATGTGAGTCTGTGCACCACTGGTTTAAGCCAATCGGATGAATAAAAGTTTTCTTGCATGCAGAATTTTCTGCGCATTTTCACTCGCGGGGATCAGATTTTCCGACATTTTTCTATTTCATCAATTGAATCCGAGCTTCAAGCCAATCGGATGATAAATAGTTTTCTTCTCGCAGAATTTGCTTTGAAAAGACGCTTTTTAAATTAATTGGTATTACATCTTTACAAACCGATTTTTAAGCCAACCTGGAGCGGTTTTTTTGGTAAGAAAAATCCCATTTTAAATCATATCGTAGTCTGTCCTTACAAACCGAGTTTCAAGGAAATCGGATGGAAAATACTTTTTTATGCAGAATTTTCCGACCTTTGGATAAAATTTTCCAACATCAGAAAATCACATTTCAAACTATTTCGTATTCCATCCTTACAAACCGAGGTTAAAGCCAATCGGAAGAAAAATAGTTTTTGAGTGCAGAATTTTCCGTCCATTTTCCTCGTGGGCTCCGTCTTAGTACGCACCTTCTCCACTAACAGAACTCCTCTCCAAATTACAGCCCTTTATCTCTTACCGTTTAGGCTGTGCGATGATTGCCATTGAGTTAGTGAATCAGTCAGTGTATCAGTCAGTCAGCCAGTCAGTACACTCTCTTTTTATAGATATAGAGCGAGGCCAAAAAGTGAGAGAGTATTGATGTCGATTCGAACTCTTGCGAGCGCATGACGGCTTTCTGCTCTTTTGGTCTCAGCTTCGGCAAACGTTCGGGTCGTGTACGTGTGAATAACGAAATGTTTTCGCCCCCCTGGGAGGAACCAAGGACTAAGTATCGCTAGAATAGGGATATTAAAATTCCATTCAAACAATTAAGCATTTATTTGAGAATCTTTATCTTTATAATAGATTACAAAAGAAATATGCCTTGCGGACTGAGCGCTTCATAATTATAAGTGGTCTGCCACCGAATTGAAAAAGTCCAAAGTGGCGCGAGGGTAGAGAGTCAGCCGCCCATGTCAGCAGCTGTGGGTTCGAATCATGGCCTGACGCAAGCGAAGATTTTTTTTTGTTTTTTTTGTTTTCAAATTGTATTTTTATTGTATTTTTAAACAAATATAATTTTTTGTTGTTTTTGATATCAAGAAAACACACATTTAGTAAATATTTTCAGCACTTAAACGTTTTTTTCGTTTTGGAGAGCAATGGGAGCTGCGTTGAGGAAATGCTTTCTTAGTACAACGTCCGATCACTATAGGAAGTTATTGTGAAATTTTGAAGTTTCTAACTATTATGGTTTTGGCTGCACATCGATGATCATATGAAATGTCTTATCATTATATGATTATAGATTGTTGCATTGTTTATGCACAAAATCCTGGTGTTTTTTTGCCCACGGTAGAATGTTCTGTTGTATTAGTTGAATGGAACTAGCTCAAATCAGTATTTTCGTTCAACAAACTTACGGTCACACTCTTCTGTAATGGTTTGACAATTTGGCTTAAAAATTATTGGAAGCAATTAAGTTGCAATTAAAAGACTTTAGGCAGCGGAATGGACCACAGAATCATAACCAAACTATGCTGCGTTTGCATGGCCAGTCCGGACACCAACTGGCTAAACATATACACCGACTCCGATGCGGGACACGACTTGATGTCTCTACTAGAAGAGACAACCGGCCGAGAGGTCAAGCCCTCTAAGAATCTAAATCTACCTGGAAGCATTTGCCCCTCTTGTTTGGCAGCGGCGAAAACTGCTTTGAATTTCAAGCGGCGATTGGAGCAGAGTCTGAAGTTTTTCACCAAACAGAACGAAAACAAACAACAACTCAAGCAAGAGGTTACCTCCAGCGATGGGAGCCATATGGAAGAGTTTGAATCTTTAACGGATGAGGAAGAAAATATGAAAAAAACTCCATTTCAATGTTCACACTGTCCAAAGATTTTTAAGCTAAAATGCAGGTTGAGAGTTCACCTGCAACGTCATACGGGCGAGCGTCCCTTCAAATGTTCCCTCTGCCCAAAGGCTTTTATTGCAGCAAATTATCTGAGGGCACACACACGCACACATACTGGGGAACGACCTTTCAAGTGTTCCGAGTGCTCAATGACTTTTGCCCAAAGGCGAACTTTAAGGAGACATCTTCTGACTCATACTGGTGAGCGACCATTTGAATGTCCTCATTGCAACACGACTTTCATTCAAAAGAGCGCTCTGACAAATCATCTACGCATTGAAACTGGTGAACGACCTCTTAAGTGTTCCCATTGCTCTCAGACCTTTTGCGGAACCAGCGATCTGAATAGACACCTACACTCTCATACTGGCGAGCATCCCCATAAATGTTCTGACTGCTCAAAGACTTTTAGCAGTTTGCGCAATTTGAAGCAACATCAACGCATACATACGGCCGAACGACCACACGAATGTTCCCACTGCTCCAAGGCCTTTTGCAGTAAAGAAAATCTGAGGCAGCATCTGCGCACGCACACTGGGGAACGACCTTTCAATTGTGCAGAGTGCTCTATGTCTTTTAGCCGCAGGAGCTGTTTAAAGAGGCATCTACTTACTCACACTGGCGAACAGCCATCGTCAAAAGACGATGCCTTGAAATGTTCCCACTGCTCGAAGATCTTTCGCTGTAAGGTCAATCTGGAGCAACATCAACGCTTACATACGGGAGAACGACCCTTTGAATGTTCTCACTGCTCGCTATCCTTTCCTGGAGCAAACTATCTCAGTGCACATCTGCGCACGCACACTGGCGTACGTCCTTTTAAGTGTACGGAGTGTCCCATGTCTTATACCCGAGGTGGTTCCCTAAAAAGTCACCTGCTTACTCATTCGGGCGATCGTCCTTTTAAGTGTACCGAGTGCCCCATGTCTTTTACTCGTATTGGCACTCTAAAAGGTCACCTGCTTACTCATTCAGGCGATCGTCCTTTCAAGTGTTCCCACTGCCCTAAGACGTTTAGCCGCACAGGCGATCTAAACCGACATTTACTCATTCACACTGGCGAGCGACCACACGAATGTTCTCACTGCTCAAAGACCTTTGGCTGTAAGCGCAATCTGGAGCTACATCTGCGCACGCATACGGGAGAACGACCTTACAAGTGTACAGAGTGTACCATGAGTTTTACCCAAAGTGGGGGTCTAAAGAGTCATCTACGATTACATACGGGCGAACGACCATTCGAATGTTCACAATGCTCCAAGGCTTTTAACAGTAAGCGCTGTCTGGAACGACACGTTCGCACACATACGGGAGAGCGACCTTACGAATGTTCCTACTGCTCGAAAGCATTTATCAGTAAGAACAATCTGGTTCAGCATCATCGTTTACACACAGTAAGGACGAACGTCCTTTAAAGTGTACAGAGTGTTCAATGTCTTTTGGCCGACGGAGCTCTTTAAGGAGACATCTACTTACTCACTCAGCTCATAAGCGTACATCCAAAGAGACGCTTTGAAGATTTCCTTTCTGACGACTTAAACCTTTGCATCTATGCTGGTGGATTAGATGTGTCGACTAATATATTTTATAGTAGTTTAGTTTGTTAATGGCATTTTGTCTTCAGTCGTTGTTTACCAAATAATGAAAGTTTCTTATTAATAATAATTTATGCATAAATGTTATTTTATCTTTTTGAAAATGCTTTATTTTTCTTTAGTCTCCTGTCTATACTGCTCCGTGCGAGCACCAGTTTTTCACACCAAGCTTGGAGATGTCTTTTTGCAGCTGGTCGTCCCATCTTAGTGCTGCTTGTCCGACCTTGACATGTCCCAGTTCTTTCATGTCCTAGAAACTTTCGCTCAAAAACGTCAGTGATAATATTGCCCATGCTTCTGCGCCGTATTGCATGACTGGGATGATGAGCGTTTTGTATAGCATTATTTTAGTTCTTCGGGCGTGATATCTTCTCTTGAACTCCCTACCGAGCCCGTAGTAACATCTGTTTCCAGGCTCAAACATTTAACATTCACTCTTCATTCACCTCTCAAGGACACCTCACTCATGTTTTTTATTGGATTCATGTCCGGGAAAGGTGCTAGCTGGATTTTCTGTTCATTGAACCACTTACGACTGGCCGCATTATCTTGCTAAAAGATTGTATCCGGGTCCGAATCTTGGTTTAAAAAGTCTGCTAAGAGTTCATCCAACAAGTTTAGGTAATCTTCTGAATTCATGCGACTTGTAATATTGAAGAAAATGAAGACTAAGCCTACATTGACAAAATCTAATTAATAAGCCTGAAGAGATATTACGAAATGTCAAATGTTTTGGAGGGAGGAGTGGAAAAATGTGATACTCTAAGATGAGAAAATGGGCCAGATGGTTTTAGTTACTAAGGGCACGACATTAAAGCGTTTAAGCGCATTTGGACCTCCCAAAACTGTAGTGGCGGCTTTGTAATGTTTTGAAACGCTATTAGCTATCACAATCGGACACCAAAATGTAAGATTTGATTTCACAGTAATAAAAAGGGCTATTTAAGCTTATTGGATGAAATGTTAATTAACTTTTTGGAGCAAGAACCGGACCCGGAACAACTTTCAGCAAGATAATGCGCCAATTCACATTTGAAGGGCCAGTCGTGGTTGGCAAATTAAGAAGAATATCAAGCTTTTAGTATGGACATTTTCCGGACATGAATCCAATTGAAAACATGTGGGGTAACCTTGCACGTCGTGTTTATGCTAGACGACGAAAGTTCAACTCGACTGTAGAGCTTCGAAAAGCTGTAACTGAGGAATGGGCCAAAATTCTGTATTCAGAGTTTGAAATCATGATTAGCGCCATCCGGTTAGATATTTTTTAGCTAATAAATAAGCCTAGAGTTTAAATCCATAAATAATAGATTTTTTATTATCCGTATTCTGCATCCTTTATATTTTTTTCAAGACTGGCTTTAATAAAATTTCGCAGAGAAACTTTTTCATAAAAATGGCAAAAAACATGCTTTTATTTTAATAAAAATATTTGATATTGTTGATTTACCTTAAATAAAGCACGTTTGAACAATTTTTGTCAAAAAAAAGTACTAGAACATGTTTTAAAAATTTTTTACTGAACAAAATTAAGGTGGCTTTAATTAAATTTCGATCAGTGAAAGTGTGTTAGTATGTAGTTTAGTCCTAATGGGTGTCTAAACCGCAGAGCCGATCTTCACGAAATTTTCACAGTACGTTCATGGCGATCAGGAAAGAGTCATAAGTCAAGAGTCATTATTATAAGAGTATTTCTGAAATCGCTTTCACGCACAAATGGCTTGAAAAGATTAGCATGAGATTTGGCACACAGATAGTTGACAACCTCGAGTTGAACATAGGCTATATAGATGTTATTTAAATGGTTTATAGTATTTTACAGTACAGTATTTAAAAAAACCTCTTTCACGCACAAATGGCTAAAATGATGCGGTTAAAACTTGGAAAAATGATAGTTGATAATCTGGATTTAAGCAAATGCGATATAGTATTTATTTTAATGGTGCTGAAACCCGCGAAGTTTGCAAACTTCCGGCCAAAAAATCGAGAAATTTAACAACTTCTCATTTAAGTTTAGCTTATAAAACGAACGAAATTTGCTAAATTTTTAAAACCTAAGAACTATGAAAATTGGATAGATGCCAATTGAAGACCAAGAACTGTGAACTTTGACAAATTTTCTTTTGAGTATTTACGAAAGTGCAGAAACAAAATAAATATTACTATGTTATATATTATACTAAAATATGAAATTTCCAATTTTATCATATCACTCATAAGACCTAAGATTATTATCAAGTTTCTATTGACGCTTAAGACTAGAGTCTAAGAGTAGAATAAACGATCCAACGGTAAATATAATTTGTAGATCAAACGGTCGAATTAATCGTAAAAATTAATTTCCAAACTTCGCAATATTTTGAACTGTTCAAATCTTTCGTAAAAACTCAAATGAAAATTTGAAAAAAATTTGGTCTACTTACACAATAATCTTAAATCCTATGAAAAGGTACTGGGAAACTTAATTAATAAAGGACACTGTTTTAGCATAATTTAATATTTGGTATGCCCACCCTTGTTCTTAATATTCATATCGGTTTGGGTTTGGTAAGGAATCGTAATGTTTTTCAATCTTATTGCCACTAGGTCCCTGAGTCACTTGTCTCTACTGTATACTCTACTGCAAAAGTTCCCAAATGTTCTTGTAATGTACGTAGGGGAGAGCGGCCCCGAGCAATTTGACGTTTTGATTTTAATCCACGTTTACAACGACTATGATAAGCGTTGTCATGTTTGTACGTCATGGAATAGACCAAAATCCCGAAAACTAGGGAAAAGTTTTTGGAGCACAGGTCTTGACACATTTGCGTTCATCTTCGACGTGACAACTGAGCTCGCAGCCATAAATCGATATGGCCCCCACAATAATACTCCAACTGCACATGAGTGATGACGACCTAAAAACACCCTTTCGCATATCGTGGATAGTAATTATAGCCTCTGTTTTTTCCTCCACAACGTTTTGACTTCGACCGATTTTCTTGGCTATTTCATAGTGTTTTAAACCAGTCTAGTCTTTTATTTGACCTTTTTCAAAATCGGTTGAAGGTTTTCCGCGGCCCATTTTATAAAAAACTGATAGTAGTTGGCTTAAAAAAAAAGTGAAGCAAAAATGTCAAACCTATTCAGATGAGCCAAAAAAATAGAGATATTTTGTTGTTTTTGAAAAAATATTAAATATAACAAAACAGAACCTTTACTATTTCACAAATGACTGTTTTCTTTATGAAACAAAATTTATTTCGCTCAAATCGGAGTACTCGTTACGGAGATACAACGTTTCAAACCTAAAATAAAAGTCAAACCTATTCAGTTAAGCGGCACTGTAGATGTTATTTAAATGGTTCAAAAACCGCTTTGGAAAAATTATTATCCGCATATTGGCTGAAATGATGCGGAAAAAAAATTGACAAAATGATAGATAATGTGGACTTAAGCAAATGCGATATTGCATTTATTTTAATGGTCCTAAACCGCGAAATTTGCAAACTTTCGACAAAAAATCGAGAAATTTAAAAGAATGAAATTTTCAAAATTTTTAGAACCTAAGAATTATGAAGATTGGATAGATGTCAATTGTAGACCAAGAACTACGATCTTTGACAAATTTGTATTTGAGTATTTACGAAAGCGCAGGAACAAAATATATAATATTATATTCTATAGGTATCTCAGGTACCACTTTATTCTGGAGCCATAGAGACCTCGACGATTTGGGTCGTCTAGACCTCCTGGCTGACCTCATGCAGGAGTCCTGCTTGGAACGTTTGTCCACGGTGGGAGGTGGCCTTTGTCGTGTTCCCGTTGGGGGGAGGGGGTGGTCCCTCTTTGTTCCTATATTCTTCCCTACCGCAGGAACTCGGTAGGGACCCCGTGGTGGGGGTTCTGGGCACTGGTGCGCGTGTCTCCTCTCTCACGAGGCTTGGACGCTCCCGGTCCATCTGCCTCTCTTCAAACTGCCTTGCGACAGCGGTTGCAGGGATATCCTGCTGAAATTTGATTTTACTATTTTTCTCCTTTTTTCTTGGGCTTCTATATCCCAATAGTTCCCAAATTTATTTTGCATTGCTTTCGCTACAAAAGAGAACGTTTGTTCTGCAAAAATTATGTATTCTTAGAGAAAAGGGTAATATGCTTCTTTATTCTTGAAAAATAACTCTTAAACTCAACAAAATAGTTTCAACATAAAGTGAAGTGAAGTTTAATATAAGAAAATTATGAAGTACAGTTTACTTATGATGGAAATTAAAGAAGCAATCTTTTTGCTTTTCCGGCACATAACTTGCGTTTCAAAAGCGCATCCCGGATTCTGGAAAATGATCAACTCCATCAAAGCGAGTGTCTGCAGGTGTTAAAAAAATGTCTTTATTTCCATGACCTTTTTTTAAGGAGCTATGCATGGACGTCCAGGACCTTTGGTAACCTTTTTTAACGAACAAAGCACTTCTGGAACATTTGTTCGGAAATTCGGCATTCGATATTGCTTGTCATTGGGATCGGGTTTGTGAAATGTAAGCATTCACCATTGCAACATCAAGCAAATGTGTAAATATGCGATTTGAGTACTTTTCAGTTTTCCAAGAAATTTTGTATCGACCAATAAGTCCATCTATATGGTCGACGCCACCCATGTGGTTGTTGTATTCAAATATTGCATTAGGACAATCGATATCAACAAACTTTTTTGCTGAGCGTACAAAACGCGACACAGTTTTTTTTTGCAGAATGGTTTTTAGCCGTCGTAATTTGATACGAGCCGAACAGCCTTATTGTTCTTCCAAACCGTAAATGAAACGTCAACATTTGCTGCGGAGCCACAGAATTCAATCGAGTATCCTCGCGGATGCTTCTTGAGATCATAAACTGTTGAGAGCAGAGAATAAATTCCACGTGATCGGAGGAACACAAGCAGTGGCAGTGAAGTATAAAAGTTGTCGAAAATTAAAGTTGATTAAAGTTGATTTTAGCTGGCTCTAGGTCGAGAATAAAAACACAATGGTTTTTTTAAGGATTAGTTTCCAATATATTTCGGAAGCGCATCGGCCTCCGTCTTCAGGGACATTACAAAAACAATATGCTAATTATCACAATACATTAAAAACACTATTTGACATACAGATTTATGACACGTCTGTTCCGCTGGACGTGGAGTTTAATACTAAATTCTTGTTAAGAGAGTAAATGTCTGTATAGGTGCGCGCAGTTGTCAGTATCAGTCTTGTAGTTCAATCTCCTCTCAGTTGCTGTGGAACTGATGTGCAACATTTCCAGAGTAAACCGTTTTCTATAGTTGCTCTCCTGTTGTAAGATCGTTGTTCCTTCAAAGTTCGGTGAATGTCCGCTCTCCATACAGTGTGTCGCTAGTGCCGTTTTTTGTATTGTCGTTTGGTGTCGAAGCTTGAAATCAGATTTATGTTGTGAAATTCTTGTTTTGAGTTTAGACTTTGTTGTTCCAACGTATAGTTTATTGCACTTGTTCTCCAAATCTCCATTGCATGGTATTCTGTATATCACATTGCTTTTGTCGTCTTTGTAGAAGTTCCTCATTGTGTTTGTGGGTTTGTGGGCTATTTGTATGTTAAGTTTGTTGAAACACTCAGATTTCGCGAAACGCTCTGAGAGTTGTGGAACGTAGGTAAGGCTCCTAAATGATTTGGGTTGTTTTTCGACTTTTGGTTTTTTAATCCTATATTTACTTATTAACGATTTTATAACCCTCATTGGGAAGTCATTATTTTTCAATGTCAGTTTGATTGCGGAAATTATATCATTATGGTAGATCTCGTCGCTAATACTAAGCATCCGTTGAATACAGCTGGCAGCCGTATTAATTATCATATTTTTTGGGTGTTTTGAATAAAAATTGATGATTCGTCCTGATGCTGTCGGTTTCTTGTACCATTTTATTTTAAGGGTGTTTCCATGTCTGTTAATTGTAGAATCTAAATAGGGAAGTTTTCCCTCTATTTCTATCTCCGTGGTGAATTTTAGATTTCTGTGAAAGGAGTTTAGTACATCAACTGTGTCCTGAATATCGGCTTCCTTAATAATGGCGAACAGATCGTCCACATATTTTGTTAGCAGTCTTGGTGGGTGCTTGAGTTTTTTCATTGTGTTGTTCAGAAGTTCTTCCATCACAATGTCTGCTATATCCGGGGATGCTGGGGAACCCATTGGCATACCTTTAAGTTGCGTATACAGTTGATCCTCGAACTTGAAATATCTATTTTCCATTATGCAAAATTTAACAATTTCCATAAACAATGGTTTCGGTATTCTGGTGTATTCTTCTATTGCTGTCCATTTATTTCTAATGATGTCTAATGCTAAGTCTATGGGGATGCTCGGGAATAATGAGACTACGTCAAACGATACCAATTTTTCTTCTTCCGATATGTGAATGTCATTGGTCCGTTGTTTGAATTCAACTACGTTTTTAACGTTGTATATGGAATCCGCCGTGATGTTCTTTAATATTTGTGCTATATATCTACATAGCCCATTTGAAGGTGCACCTAATGATGAGCAAATCGGACGGAGTGGGTTTCCTTCTTTATGAATTTTTGGGAGACCGTAAATCCTAGGGGTAGCGCCGTACTTGTCGTTAATTTATTTCTTTCTGTTTTAGTGATGATTTCCAGCTTGAACAGTTGGTCAACCAAACTGTTGTTTTTAGTTTGTAGTCTTTTTGTTGGATCCTGTCTTAGCTTCCTATATGTACACATGTCCCCTAATATATCTGTCATTTTATTTCTATAGTCATCTTTTTCCATTGCCACCGTCTTGTTTCCTTTGTCTGCATTTAAAGGAATTTAAGGAATTTACGTGCCTGTTCCACTGTATCTAGTATTGCGCGATCTCTTGTGCTCTCTATATTTTTGGATTTGGCGTCTTTCACTAACAGAGAGAATCTTGTCCGTGCCGTTTCTTGTTGTTCTTTATCTTCAAGAGTTTGCACCAGTTCCTCTCCGTCCGCTATGTATTTAAAGAGAGGGAATCTCTTCCTATCTCTGCATTGGTTTTGTTTACGAACCAATTATGGTTATTTATCGAAAATTATGATATGGTTTTTGAATTCTGGAACAATGCGGGACAAGCGAAATACCACGTATGACGACGCTCCAAGATCTGGTGCACCAGGTTGAACCAAAATGTCGCCTGCACCACCATGTACTTCAAAGTTGTAACAGAAACCGGACGAATCGCATAGGACGAATAGCTTTACTCCGATTTCTTGACATTGTGTCTTGGATGAATTGAAATGCATATTTGCTCCAATATAAACGGATACTTGGATAGTGAAATACTGACATAAAAATTCGAATGCCAATAAATTTACGCAAATCCAAGTTCCTTATAGTAAATGAAGTCGCAATGTTATTTTGGGCGGCATAAATGTTGGTCTGCTAAACGATGTGCGTTATGATTTCGTCATCTAGAAAATATTCAAAGCAATTATATGGTGTGTCGAGACTTTGAAATTCTTTCAGATCGGGATCACAAAATGAGATTTATCTAGCCGATTTATATATCTTCTCTTTTTGAAGGCCTCGGATTTCGGATTTATATCCAGAACGCATCCTACAAATGCGCTTCTTCTTCATTATCCGTGTCGCCTTCAAAATCCAACATTTCTAGAACTTTTGTGATTTCATCATCAGATAGCGCTGATAATTTATGCGTTTGTTTAAGCTCCTTGGCTAAAAAAAAAGAGATTTTTAGTAAAACTGTTCTTATATAAAAGTTTGCATTTGAAACTTACTTTGAAATATTTTTTTCGCCAGCTGTCCCAAGACTGCCTCTAGGCGGGTGACCTTTGAACTCAGCTAAAATGCTCTCAAGCACGTTCCTTCTTCAGCAAAATCGCTTTTTGTTTGATAAAGACGTTCAGCAACACACAGATAATTTCACTTTTCATCTACGCTTATGAATAATATTTTTTTTTAATTTTTTTTTTTGTGTTCACAAACTTCTGCATTCAACTGACTTTCACAGCTCCTCTTCGTGCTAGCGCAAGCTGTAAAAGCGCAAAAAAGGGCCTTCAGCCAGGCTGATTCTCGGCACGATCCGAGTGACACCTTAATCCGGCCCGGTGTGAGATGGGAGAGGGGTAGGTATTGTGTGGGAGTTGGGTGTGTGTGAGACTACTTATAGAAGGCGGCAGCACAAGCGCCTTGTCGGTGCATTAAGGCGTGACACCCGCTGGCTGTCCGGGACTGCTTATTTGTGGGGTAAACCCACTTATTCGCAGTTAACCTTCATAAGAAGGCCTTTCGCTATCCACAACCTGCGACCCGTCCGATGGCCCAACAGCTAGGTCCCCCTAAAAACCATCTCACAAGCTCTTTGGATAGGTGTCAGTCAATCGGATTAAAAATATTAGAAAAAAATTCTTATGAGTTAATAAGACGTATTGATCAAACGGACAAAAAAAAATATGCGAATTTGCAAAATTTTATAATCTTTTGATTGTGAAGAAGACGGGTAAAAAGACGGATGGTAAAATTATCTCTGCCAAATAAGAACCCTCAAAAAATGTATATGGTAAGCAAAAAGTCTTTTTTTTTCTGCAATTTAGGTCTATATGTATACAGATCAAACACAATGGGCCATAGAAACTAACACACTTAAAACAATCCAGAACTTTATTATATACCTACATAATCCACCAATATTCATGTTGTTAAACCACACACACTTAGTCGCCGGCATGTGTCCGAAGCGAAATCTTCAAATCGTCTCTTTGGGTTTAGGCTTGTGAGCTGAGTGAGTAAGCAGATGTCTCCTTAAAGAGCTTCTTCGACCAAAAGACATTGAACACTCTTCACACTGGAAAGGACGTTCGTCCGTATGAGTCCGCATGTGTTCCTCCAGGCTGCGCTTACTAAGAAATGCCTTTGGACAATGGGAACACTCAAAGGAACGCTCGGCCGTATGTGTGCGATGATGCTGATCCAAATTACGCTTAGTGCTAAAGGTCTTTGAGCAGTAGGAACATTCAAAGGGTCGCTCTCCAGTGTGTGTAAGAACGTGTCGGTCCAGACAGCGCTTACTGATAAAAGTCTTGGAGCATTGTGAACATTCGAATGGTCGTTCGCCTGTGTGTATGAGTAGATGACTCTTCAGACTCCCACTTTGGGTAAAACACATGTTACACTCTCTACACGTGTAAGGACGTTCTCCCGTATGTGTGCGCAGATGTAGATCCAGATTGCGCTTAGTGCTAAAGGTCTTTGGGCAGTGAGAACATTCGTGTGGGCGCTCGCCAGTGTGAATAAGTAAATGTCTGTTTAGATCGCTTGTGCGGCTAAACGACTTAGGGCAGTAGGAACACGTGAAAGGACGATCGGCTGAATGAGTAATCAGGTGACTTTTTAGAATGCCACTACGGGTAAAAGACTTTGGACACTCTGTACACTTAAAGGGACGTTCTCCAGTGTGTGTGCGTAGATGTGCACTGAGATAGTCAGCTCCGAGAAAGGATCGCGAGCAGTAAGAACATTTAAAGGGTCGTTCTCCCGTATGTATGCGCTGATGTTGTTCCAGATTGCGCTTACAGCTAAACATCTTCGAGCAGTGGGCACATTTCAAGCGTTGATAGTCAGTAGGAAGGTGAATCGTGACATCGTCTTTTGGCGAAGGCTGCTCTCCGATGTGAGTTAGTAGATGTCCCCTTAAAGTGCCCCTGCGGCTAAAAGACATTGGACACTCTGTACACTTGAAAGGTCGTTCGCCCGTATGAGTGCGCAGGTGCTGAATCAGATTGGCCTTACTGCAAAATGCATTGGAGCAGTGGGAGCATACGTATGGTCGTTCGCCTGTGTGTATGCGTTGATGCTGCTCCAAATTACGACGACTGCTAAAGGTCTTTGAGCAGTCAGAACATTTAAGGCGATGCTCTCCATTATGAGTAAGAAGATGTCTCCTTAAAGAGTACCTTTGGCCAAAAGTCATTGAGCACTCGGAACACTTAAAAGGTCGTTCTCCAGTATGTGTGCGAAGGTGTTCATTCAGATAATTTTCTGCAATAAAAGCCTTTGGGCATAGGGAACATTTGAAGGGACGCTCGCCCGTATGACGTCGCAGGTGAATTTTGAATCTGCATTTTTGCGTAAAAATCTTGGTACAGTGGGAACATTGAAATGGAGTTTTTCCCATATTTTCTTCTTCATCCGTTAAAGATTCAAACTCTTCCAAATCGCTTCCTTCGCTTGAGTTAACCTCTTGCTTGACTTGTTGATTGTTTTCGTTCTGTTTGGTGAAAAACTTCAGGCTCTGCTCCAATCGCCGCTTGAAATTCAAAGCAGTTTTCGCCGCTGCCAAGCAAGAGGGGCAAATGCTTCCAGGTAGATTTAGATTCTTAGAGGGCTTGATCTCTCGGCCTGTTGTCTCCTCTATTATAAGCATCAAGTTGTGTCCCGCATTGGAGTCGGTGTAGATGTTTAGCCAGCTTGTATCTGGGCCAGCACCCGGACTGGCCATGCAAACGCAGCATAGTTTGGTTATGATTCTGTGGTCCATTCCGCTGCCTAAAGTCTTTTAATTGCAAATAAATTGCTTCCAATAATTTTTAAGCCAAATTGTCAAACCATTACAGAAGAGTGTGACCGTAAGTTTGTTGAACGAAAATACTGGCTTTTTTTAAAACCGTATTGCGGGAAAAAGTTACAAACGGGGGTGCCACAGAAACCTCTTCCAACCAAATTCCAACCCAATTCCAATTCTTAGGTGCCACAGAAATTCCGTTTGGTTGGTTTCAAACCTCCCGTGTTTTGTAAGGAGATTTAGCAAAATTCACCACCCAAACAATTTTAAAAAGCAAAATAAATTTTGGGAATGTAAACAACATTATTTTCTAGGATAGATTGCATCAAACGAATAAATTATTTAATTAGTTTAAACATTGAAATTAACGTTTCAATAATTATTGGGAAAAACAACCAAAGTCTTTCATGTTAATCAAAACCAACCACTTCTGTGGCTCCTCCTATCGTTTGTCGCGAGTTTGTGTCGCCATCTGGTTGGCAGCCAGCGGATTAAGGGCTGGCAAGATATTCTTCATGTTTTGCGCCAACAAATTTTTAAACTTTGCATTTTATTTATGGAGAATTTGACTTTAATTTAAATTATAATTTAAAAATGCATCATAAAACATATAACACAATCAAAAATTTAATTTAAACATCAATTTAACCCTTAATTACAGAGAAAAATTTTTGGCCGAAATTCAGCCCTGTTTTAGAGATGACTCAATTGAACCTGTTTCGCACCGCGGTTTCGGTTTACCCTTCTGGCACCCCCGAAAATGCGGGAAGCGGGAATTCTGGCTTTTTTAAAAGGATTTCGGCTTCTTTTTAGATTTATTTTTGTTTTGGAGCAAATCAATAGTTTTTCACCTGTGTCAGACATTTATCGACAATAATTAACACTTGCCATATGCCACGATAAATGGCTTCGAAAGGCTTGGATTCGGAGGTATAAATCTGATACCTCTCGAATAACCTCGAGCAGTTCTTGAAAAGGAACAATAAGATTCAATTCTATTGAAAATGCCACAAATCAACGAGATTTTTTAAATCAATGACACTGACGCATCCGGCCTGCTGAATGATCTTAAAGATCTGAAAGATTTTACAAGTTATTCCATCAGATACCAATAATAAAATACTAGATGAAGACTATTTGGAGAAATGCTTCAGATGGATAGAGTATTGAAGAAATCTAGTTGAGCATGTGCTGCAAAAATTTTATAGTTGATCTTATTAATAAACAGAAGCTGAAGTTTATTTTTTTAATTTATTTAAGTAGTCTTCTGCTGATCTGATTCTCGGATTTTAATAAAGTTCATTGTTGCCTGAAAACCACAGCATTCTTCAAAAAAATTACATATTTTCAGTTCACCTCATTTTACAACCAAATAAAAAGTTCTTTTCCATTTTGGAAGAATTTTCGGCTATTAGGAAAATATTGGGGGTAATAATATTATTTATATTTAGGGAAATGAGAGAATAACGAAGAAAGTATTAAATTTTTGAGTGAAGTAATCGCTTTCCATGACTAAAGGGAATCAAAGATTTTTTGAGTTAGCCTCGTTTTCGATTCAGAGTTTGTCCTTGCCATGGTTCAATGCTAAAGTTGAGCGTGCCTACAGATACTACGTGTTATAAGGTCCTCTCTTGTTACCTTAAACTAACAGGTACAACTGAAGCCTACGGCAAGGACGAGGAACTTCTCTTCACTCTGATGATATATTAAAAATATTTGGTATATATAATTACATTAAAGACAAGAAAGAGATGCGCTTTTTTTAAGCTTTTTTTGTCGAAAAAAACCGCTTTTTTTTCCTCTCCCACCTCTCCAACTTTCATCGTCCTCTCCTTCTTATTCGACCGACATGTTCTTGATAGAGAAACTCTCCCATAAAATTTTGTGCTAACGGAATTAGTTTTTATAAAAGTGTAAGAAAGAAAAAAAATTGAGGGAGTGTGAATAGAGAGGAAGAGTGTTCTGTGGCCAAATAAGCCTCATCTTGTCTGGGTGCCTTTTTTTTGTTTCAATTACAGTGGCAACCAGAGAAAGCGCTTTCCCGTTGGACCAAACTACATGTAAGTGAAAACACCCGTTTTATCGTACCCTTCTCTCGACAAAATGTACGAAGAGAGAGAGAGCACCGTTATTGGAGTTAAAGATATACTCATTCCTCTGCGTTAATTTTTGCGTAAAATCTTTTGGCTTTTGATACCCTCTAACTGCCAGATTTGGTTCGGCCATGCTCGAATTTAAAGTTGATTTGCGCATTACAATTTCATCCCCATTTCACTTTTGTTTTTTCCTTGAATTCTGTTAAAGTTGAAATACCATCTTTTAATTATACAAAAATCCAAAATTTTTCATTATTTTATCAAAATTATTATAACCTTTAAGGCAAATTTTTATTGTTTCCCTCTTTCTACATTTTAATTATTTTATTTACCTTTGCCTTGTTCCAATGTGTTATTTGAAGTTTAGTTGGTTAAATAAATTTTTGTCAGTGAATGGAAAATGAATATGTGTTAGTTTGTTTAGGAAGGTTTGACGGCTATGGTGATCACGGTAGGGTGGGCAAAAGCTGTCACCAGAACACCTGGCCAGCTCAATAACAACCGCAGTGTATCAGCAGCTCCAACGTCATCTTTGCAGTTGTTGTTAAAACCCTAAGCCAGAACCTGGACGCGAATTTTAATAGCTTTGCCGCTTTGCCGACTAACGTTGAGCCGGAACCAGCGCGTGCTCCGCTATGTCTATAATTCCATCAGCTCGTCCATAATAACGTCTTCGTTGTATGTTACAGTATACAGATCAAACACAAAGGGTCAAGGAAACTAACACACTTAAAACAATCCAGAACTTTATTATATACATAATCCACCAATATACATGTTGTTAAACCACACACACATATGTCCCAAGCGAAATCTTCAAATCGTCTCTTTGGGTTTAGGCTTGTGAGCTGAGTGAGTAAGCAGATGTATCCTTAAAGTGCCCCTGCGGCCAAAAGACAATGAACACTCTGTACACTGGAAAGGACGTTCATTCGTATGAGTGCGCATGTGTTCTTCCAGGCTGCGCTTACTGAGAAATGCCTTTGGACAATTGGAACATTCAAAGGAACGCTCGGCCGTATGTGTGCGATGATGCTGATCCAAATAACGCTTAGTGTTAAAGGTCTTTGAGCAGTAGGAACATTCACGTGTCGGTCCAGACAGCGCTTACTGATAAAAGTCTTGGAGCATTGTGAACATTCGAATGGTCGTTCGCCTGTGTGTATGAGTAGATGACTCTTTAGACTCCCATTTTGGGTAAAACACATGTTACACTCTCCACACTTGTAAGGTCGTTCTCCCGTATGCGTGCGCAGATGTAGATCCAGACTGCGCTTAGTGCTAAAGGTCTTTGAGCAGTTAGAACATTCGTGTGGTCGCTCGCCAGTATGAATGAGAAGATGTCTGTTTAGATCGCCTGTGCGGATAAACGTCTTAGGGCAGTGGGAACACTTGAAAGGACGATCACCTGAATGAGTAAGCAGGTGATCTTTTAGAGTGCCAATACGAGTAAAAGACATGGGGCACTCGGTACACTTAAAAGGACGATCGCCCGAATGAGTAAGCAGGTGACTTTTTAGGGCACCACCTCGGGTATAAGACTTGGGACACTCGGTACACTTAAAAGGACGATCGGCTGAATGAGTAAGCAGGTGACTTTTTAGAACGCCACTACGGGTAAAAGACTTTGGACACTCTGTACACTTAAAGGGACGTTCTCCAGTGTGTGTGCGTAGATGTGCGCTGAGATAGTCTGCTCCGAGAAAGGATCGCGAGCAGTAAGAACATTTAAAGGGTCGTTCTCCCGTATGTATGCGCTGATGTTGCTCCAGATTGCGCTTACAGCTAAAGATCTTCGAGCAGTGGGCACATTTCCAGCGTTGATAGTCAGCAGGAAGGTGAATCGTGACATCGTCTTTTGGCGAAGGCTGCTCTTCGATGTGAGTTAGTAGATGTCCCCTTAAAGTGCCCCTGCGGCTAAAAGACATTGGACACTCTGTACACTTGAAAGGTCGTTCGCCCGTATGAGTGCGCAGGTGCTGAATCAGATTGGCCTTACTGCAAAATGCATTGGAGCATTGATTGGAGCGTTGATGCTGCTCCAAACTACGACGACTGCTAAAGGTCTTTGAGCAGTCAGAACATTTATGGCGATGCTCTCCAGTATGAGTAAGAAGATGTCTCCTTAAAGAGTACCTTTGGCCAAAAGTCATTGAGCACTCGGAACACTTAAAAGGTCGTTCTCCAGTATGTGTGCGAAGGTGTTTTCCCATATTTTCTTCTTCATCCGTTAAAGATTCAAACTCTTCCAAATCGCTTCCTTCGCTTGAGTTAACCTCTTGCTTGACTTGTTGATTGTTTTCGTTCTGTTTGGTGAAAAACTTCAGACTCTGCTCCAATCGCCGCTTGAAGTTCAAAGCAGTTTTCGCCGCTGCCAAACAAGAGGGGCAAATGCTTCCAGGTAGATTTAGATTCTTAGAGGGCTTGATCTCTCGGCCGGTTGTCTCTTCTAGTAGAGACATCAAGTCGTGTCCCGCATCGGAGTCGTTGTATATGTTTAGCCAGTTGGTGTCCGGACTGGCCATGCAAACGCAGCATAGTTTGGTTATGATTCTGTGGTCCATTCCGCTGCCTAAAGTCTTTTAATTGCAACTTAATTGCTTCCAATAATTTTTGAGCCAAATTGTCAAACCATTACAGAAGAGTGTGACCGTAAGTTTGTTGAACGAAAATACTGATTTGAACTAGTTCCATTCAACTTATACCTTCGGACTGACACCGCACAGTGAATGATGTTGTCAATCTAGGGGGAAAAGTGCTTCAAATTATATGATTTTCTTTTAAATGCTAGTAAAATATCCAGTTGTTATGAAAATAATAAAAAATCACAGTTAAATTATCATTAACAGCCATAAAATAGTCATTAAACTGGAAAAATTCAATTTTACATCTCGCATCAGGCACAAAATTAAAGTGATTAGGAGAGGGGAAGTAGTTTTAGTCCGATTTGGTTCATCTTCCGTATGGGCAAAAAACTCTTACAGTTGAAAAATCAATTCGACATCTCTTAAACTACGGTCGCAATTGATTTAAGTCCCTCTAGATGGGAAAAATCGGAATTCTGGGCGGCATCTTCAACCCTAGCCCGCAAATTACAGACTCTTCACTACCAAAAAAAGGCTAAACGTCACAAATTCAAGCAAACAAATCCCCAACAGACAAACAGCGCCATCGGACGGCAAGCTCGGTGACCCGGTTTTGGTGTTCTTACCAGCAGCGGAACCAAAATCATCGTCAGTTCTAACAGACGGTCGGCTCACTCCAACTGTCGGGCCAAGCAATCCTTTCCCCTGACTAAAATCATTGACAAAATCCTATGGGACAGATCGGTACTAGAGGTTGAGAACTATCGATAGTCGGCGCCATCGATAGCCATCGATTGTTTTTCTCAAACAAGTGAATATTAGTTGGTGTTTCTTTTATAGACAAGCTCATTAACTCATTCTCAAATAATGCTGATGCTTGCTCTGCATTTAAGTTGTATTGAAAGCCGCTCCTTTTAAATCGTGGATCCAATATTGTAGCTATCTTGGTGGTTGTCCGTTGCTCATAAATAGAAAGCCGTTTTACTATCGATTCCAATAGAGCGTTTTGCATAATTTTTCCTTTCGTTGTTTCTAATTGTGGTGTCAGACTTTGAACTTTGCGGTGGAGTCCATATGCCATCGGTATTATTAAAGAAATTGTCACATATTTACCGCCAGATATTTTTTCGCTCGCTTGATAAAACAAAGCCAATATTTTAACAATAGTGGTATTCCTGAAAGTGATTTGCTTTTGATTTGCTTTCGATTTGATTTCGCGAAACAGCTGATCACAGCTGCTCCATACAAAATGAGCAGTGTGCCCAGAAAATGTGAGGAAATTAAGGTCATACTAATTGCTTTCGCGAAATCAGCCTCGAAGTTGATTTCGATTTGCTTTCGTTTTAGTGAGACCGTTCTCGTAGAAAAAATGGCTTCGCGCGCATGGTGTTTGTTTAAATTTTGTTGTGAATTTACATATAAAAAATGTAAGTTATTTTGCTTTCCATATTTTAGCAATTAAATGATAACTATTTATTGCATCTAAGACTGCATTCGAGACTATTGAAACAAGGCCCGCGGCCTTAAGTGGACAGAGTCATAAGTGCCCGAGTTCTTGGAGCTTGTGCTTGACGTGGTCAAAGGTGTTCAGGCTTACATATTTACACAGCTCTCCTAGAAGGTTCGAGGTTACAAATTCTTCCACTATTTTATCCTGCCTCTTCCTCTTTGGATCTGTCAAATGGCAGTCACTATCTGTGGTCATAAACAAATACATAATTAATTGAATTCACCTTAGTTAAGTTACAAACTTCTTAGAACTACAGATTCTGATCACATACTATTGTTAAAGAAGATTAGAAAACTCAATTTTACAATTTCATTTGTCATTCTTTGCTTACCCGCCAATGTTTAAATTTTGCGCCAATTGAAAGCAAATCAAAATGAAATCAGGGTCGTTCCACCAACTGCTTTGCTTTTGCTTTCACGAAAGCAAATCAAAAGCAAATCAACTTTCAGGAATACCACTATTATCCTTTAATATATTAATTTCTTCTGCCCTGAATGGTTGTGGTGCATTGGTCGTTGACAGTAATACCTGAGCAATGGCATCATTTGTACTAATTAAACGCTCAACCATTAAATAAAAACTGTTCCACCTTGTTGGCGTTTCTTGTAAAAGCGTATATGAAAATTTTTCTTTAACCATTTTTAATTTTTCGCCTGCTATGGTGCTTTTCTAAAAAAAAAGTAACAATTGTTTTGCACTTATTAAACAAAGCTTTCATTGCTTCATCTTTCTCGAACTTTAGCCCATCTTGCACCACCAGATTCAGCGTATGAGCAAAGCATGGAACATTCCGTATTTTTAATAATTCACATGCTTTCAGCATTGAACTGGCATTATCGGTGACAATGCGTATGGTTTTGAAGAGGACATTCCAATGAACCAATATCTCTTGTCCACAAGTTTTTTTTGTCGCTAATGATGCTGTTTTTAATTCAAAATCGTAAACAAAATGACATGTGACGGTCAAAAAGCTGGCGTTGGCACGTGACGTCCACAAGTCACATATGACCGCAATATCTGAGACATCTTCCAGCATTTTTGACAGTTTATGCGAAGTTTCCGTAAACAAATTATGCATCAGCACATCTCTTAAATGTGTTTTGCTTGGCAGCTTATACCTTGGATCCAAAACATTAGTATACTTTATGAAGCCTTCATTTTCCACTATGTTGTATGGCTGCACATCCTTGGCAATCATTTCCGTTAAAGCCTTGTCTATGTCAGTTTTACGTTTCGAATTAGAGTCTTACAAAACGGCTCTCTTGAAGTATGTAGCTACTGAGTGCATACTTGATATACAGCTGCTGCTTGTAGGTGCGGTGTCGTCAGTATCTGTCGAAGCAACTACAGGAGGAGTGCTTGAATCTGGGACAAGAACTTCCAAACCTGGATGAAAGCGTTTCAAATGGTCGCGTAAGTTGGACGTATTTCCACTCGTTCTATATTCCTTTCCGCAGTTAAGGCACTTTGCAAGCTTTTTATCTTTAGAACGTTTGAAATATTTCCACACTTGTGATATCCTACTCTTTTTTTTAATGCATTGTTAATCAAAATACTTTTGTATAATACATTATACATACCTTTTTGAAAGAAGCGATCCATATCTTTTTTAAATACAAAACCTAGGGCTCATAAAATTGCTGGGGAATAAGATAATTGAGTTCCATGAAGAGTGGCAAGTCAACTAAAAATTTTAATTCCTGTGGGAACAGCAATAATTATTGTTGCTGAGGTAAAATAAGCTCGAGTATCAACGTCTATTCCAACTGTAAATATGTGATGGGCTCAAACAATAAATCCTAATAAACCAATAGCTTAATACTTTTAATAAAATTGTTAAGCAGCCACAGAACACGCGCAAATTTCAATTTTTAGTGATGTGAAACGTGTGTCGATTGCACTATCGATGGTGCTTGGTTGCAATCGAGAGTGCAGGTCTGCCTATCGATAGTTCTCCACCTCTAATCGGTACGCTAAATTTTTAACCTGGACTTGAGAGAATGTATAGCTTGGCGAAAAGGAATTACTGGTTCTCGTGCAGCATTTACACAAAAGTTGGGTATACAGATGTACTAGCAAATAACCCGTCGCGCATAGCTGCGCCTTCAACAGTATAGAACCAACGCACACCCATTTCCAGGCCACATCCACTTCATGTCCACATCCCACACACTCCCCGTCCACTTCCCGCCCACTTTCCACCTAAATTCCAACCTGTCACATTCCATCCACTTTACATCTACTTATTACCAACTTTAAAAACAACTTACCACTCACATCCCACTCACTTCACCCACATTCCATTCATTTTCCAACCACTTCCCAGTGGGCGGTATTTCCCACATCGGAAAGTAAAAACAAAAATGAATACTCATTACAAACCGCGTTTCAAGCCAATAGGATGAAAAATAGTTGTTTTCATGCAGAATTTTCCGACCGTCAGGGCCAATTTTCCAACTTCGGAAAATCACATTTCAATTCGTTACACCTACTTTCCTTTCAAACCGAATTTCAAGCAAATCGGATGGAAAATAGTTTTTTGCATGCAAAATTTTCCGGTCATTTTCCTCGAGGGTGGATTTTCCAAAATCGGGAAAACACGTGTCAAATTATTTCGCATACTATGCTTACAAACCAAGTTTCAAGTCAATCGGTCGAAAAATAGCAATTTTTCCCATACAAACTTTTCCGACGCTTTTCCGACTTTTCCGGGTGGAATTTTCATTCTCCATTTTCACTACTAACAGAAACTCCTGTGAAAATTTAAGCCCTCTATCTAATTACCGTTTAGGCTGTGCGATGATTGCCAATCAGTCAGTTAATCAGGACACTCTCTTTTATAGATATAGAGATGAAAGTGTTTAAATATGTGAGCGTAAAACTAATTTTTAAACCAGAGTTTCCCAGCGATAGCCCCGGGAGCACGAACTTACTTGCCGAAGTCATACTTCATTGTGTGTTAGAGAGAGACACACAGTCACGTAGAGCGCTCTCTTCTTGGGAAACACTGTTTTAAACATATGTAACTGCACTTGTGCTTTTATAAATGTAAATTCCAAATATTTTTAATTATAATAAATTTTAATGGTTTTTGTAGTTATGTATTTACGACGCATGTCGTGGATTAAAAAATTTTTTTGTTTATTTCCAGGTGATATTTTTACTATATATATATATGTATGTATGTATGCGAGTGGTGTGTGCTTGTGCTAATGGACTGTTAGTTTTGCTCATCCAAGAAAAGGGTACATTAATCATCCAGTGGATATTGTCAGCCCAGGTCAGACTCAACCACCATAGGATTGGAGCGGACATACAGTTTTATTTTTGACGAGCCTGTCAGCTGCCTCATTGTTTCTTATACAAAACCTGGATAAACGGTGAGGATCCTGGCCTTAATGTTTATAAACAATGCAGAATGGGATCGATTTGCTACAATACCAAAAAAATTACTTTGATAAAAAAGTGCTGAAAGAAAATCGAGAGTCGTTGAAACGACGACCTTTCTAGGCTTAAGATTATCCTTAAAGCCACCCACAGATGAATTGTTCTTCAAAACTCCGCACACTTCTTAACCATACTCAACTTTGATAGGACAACTTGTTTCTGACCAAAATGGTATAGTTATAAAGTAAAATAAACCTTGTGGTATTTCAACACAAATATTTATTTTTTTAAATCAATATAAAACACTAAAAGACTTCGATTTGGGAACCAATCTTGAACCAATGGGAACATTCATTCGCATGGATTAAGCGTCTAGTTGGACTTCTCTTTTGGGCAAAACACTTTGATCACTCGGAACGGTTGATAGTTGTTCGCCTGTATGCGTAAGAAGATGACTCTTCAGAGTTCCACTTCGGGCAAAAGTCTTGGTGCACTCTGTACACTTGAAAGGTCGTTCACCAGTATGTGTAAGATAGTGTTGCTCCAGATTGCGCTTTCTGCTAAAAGCCTTTAAACAGTGCGAACATTCAAAGGGTCGTTCACCTGTATGCGTAAGAAGATGACTCTTTAGAGAGCCCTTTTGAGTAAAAGACATTGAGCATTCCGAACACTTAAAAGGTCGTTCGCCCGTATGAGTGCGATGGTGTTTCTCCAGATCGCAATTACTTCTAAACGTTTTTGAGCACTGGGAGCATTCAAAGGGTTTCTCGCCCGTATGCATGCGTATATGTAGATTCAGTTTGCGTTTAGTTGTAAAGGCGCTTGAGCAGTGGGAACATTCGAAGGGTCGCTCAGTATGAGTAAGTAAATGTCTGCTTAGAGAGCCACTTTGGGAAAAAGACATGGAGCACTCTGAACACTGAAACGGTCGTTCTCCGGTATGAATGCGAAGGTGATGGCTTAAATTGTCTTTCCGGCTAAAAGCCTTCGGGCAGCTGGAACATTTGTAGGGTCGTTCGCCTGTATGTGAGCGCTGGTGAATTTCTAGCCTGCTTTTTTGATTAAAAATCTTTATGCAGTGGGAACATTCAAAGGTTTCTGCTTTTCCGTTCTCAGGGGGGATTTCTTCTTCCGAATCGCTGTCTTCTTTGCTAGAGTCCTCTTGCTTGATGCCGTCCACGCTGCATATGGTTTCACTCCGCTGCCTTAAGCTCTGAAGACTCTTCTCAAAGCGCCGCTTGAAATTCAAAGCAATTTTAGCCTCTGCCAAGCACGAGGGGCAAATCCTTTCAGGTTGATTCTCATTAGGTTTGACCAGACGACCAGTTAGCTCCTCTAATAAAGCCATCAACTTTTGTCCTGCGTCGGAGTCGGTGAATATATTTGACCAGGTATTGCCGGTGGCATCTTCTGAACTACAACCGCAACATAGCTCCTTCCGGGACATTTTACCACAAATTCTTTGTGAATGGCGAAAAAAATAAACAGTTTATAGACGTATGTGACCGTTCGTTACAGTTGAAAAATGCTGAAATGAACTAGTTCTACAAATTAGTTCTATCAACAGCATCTTGAAACAAACTGAGTTGGAAAATTTTCATGTTTTTGATCAAATCTAAATCCAAGTAGATTTTGGAACTATTTGGTTTTTGTGCAATTTGTTGTCTAATGTAGTCACACTAGAAGGGCTGAAAAGGCACGTATAGTACAGGGTTGCCCATATTCGACGGACCCATCTGGCAACGCCATAACTTTTGACAAAGATGTCAGATCGCTTAATGACATACCGCGTTTGAAGCGTCAGTCCAAGCAGATTTTTACCATGGAACAATACACGCCACGCGAGCTCTCTGAAATAGTTGAAATTTACATTCAACAGAACAAGTCAATTGTAAAAACTCAACGTGCTTTTAAAAAATTAAAAAATGTGAAAAGTGCGCCTTCTAAGAACACCATTAAGCGTTTATACAAAAAAATTTCGACTGGTGAGGCTCTTTCTAATCCGAAGAGGCCAAATAAAAGTCGACCAAGGCGATCGGCCGAGAATATCGCTGCCGTACGAGCCAGTGTTGAGAGGTCCCCAAGAACATCCCAAAAACGCCGTTCTCAGCAGTTGGGCATGGCTCGGTCCACTTTACAACGTTGATTTCCATTTGTTCCCGTACAAAATTCAATTGACGCAAAGATTGTTGCCTGCGGACAAGCCTCGTCGATTGGAATGGGCCCAAAGAGTCATCGAAATGGCCGAAGATGACGAGCAATTTTGGAACAAAATTATCATGTCCGATGAAGCCCATTTCTCATTGAATGGGACCGTAAATAAGCAAAATTGCCGTATTTACGCCACTGAAAATCCTCAGGAGATTCAAGAAGTGCCTCTTCATGACGAAAAAGTCACAGTTTGGTGCGGCGTTAGTGCGAAAACGGTCATTGGGCCGTTTTTCTTCCAAAATAAAAATGGCCATGCTGTTACCATCAACCAGGAGCGTTATCGCGACATGATGACCAATTTTGTGATGCCAATTATTCGTCGAAAGCGTATGAGGCAGTTCTGGTTTCAACAAGACGGCGCTCCACCGCACACAAGTCGCATAACAATCGATTTTCTGAAGAAATTGTTTCCGGGCCGTTTGATGTCGAAAAGTGGTGATTTGGACTGGCCACCGCGTTCGCCCGATTTGACGCCGCCTGACTTCTTCTTGTGGGGATATTTGAAGTCAAAGGTTTACGTTAACAAGCCAAGGACCGTAGAAGAGCTCAAGGACAACATTCGTGAAGAAATAGCCGCAATTCCGGCCGAAATTTTGGCGAAATCGATGGAAAATGCTGCAAAAAGGGCACAATACGCCATCAACGCCAGAGGCGGCCATTTAAGAGATATCATATTCAAAAATTGATGTAAACAAATCTACTTGGAACAAATTAAATGATTAAGATTGCCAACCGCCAAATTTTTATTTTTTTCTTTAATTTAAAAAAAAAAAAAATGGGTCCGTCGAATATGGGCAACCCTGTAGATTGGCAGCACTTCTTGCCATTTTAATGGTATGTCAATTTCTCAAAGGAGGACAAGGAAATCTCAAGAAATCTTATTTTTTGGACAAAACTGTGTCTTTTCTACACCAGCCTAGCTAGGAATCTGAAATTTTTAATGAAATGATCCCAAGAGATTGAACCTAAAGGCCTTTTTTGGGCTAGAAAGTTATTTTTTTCTTTTATTTTTTAGCTTAGATATTAAAAAATATTACTTAATAGGTTTTTTTAAATTTCCAGGTTGCAGTCACGGTCAACATTAGCACGAAACAATCTTCAAACATTAAATTATATGGACCGTACTATCGATTCAAATAAAGATTTTATGAATTTTATGTGTTTTGTTTTGAAAAACTTTCCTATAGCTCTTAAAAAATCAACCTTTATTTTAAATTTAAAAGTTTTCTAGTTCCATTTTTTTCCTGTACCTTATTATATTTTTAATGAATTTTGCAAAATCCTTCCAGTTTTTACCATTGTTAAAGTATGCTACTCTATATTCCGCCAAGATACAGTTCTTCTCTCGATCGCGTATTACATAATGTGCAGATATTATCGCTGTAGTGGAGTCACATGTGGTTTTGAAAATAGTTCCAATAGTTTCCGAGCTATATTGTTCCCCAAAGTAATTGTTTATGCCCAGGTTGTAGTTGAGCTCTCTGTACCATACTCTCGATTCGCTTCTTCTGGCTTAAGCTTCACACTGAAATCTATGATTCTTGTCTATCGCAACATTACATTCTTACATTCTTCAGTATTTAAGACATCATACTCTACATTGTGTGTACTGCCAAGTTTTGAAGCACAGCGCTTTCTTCCTTAGCATTTCTAGCGCCACTATTTTCGGCAGGCGATGTTGTGGCAGTCCCATTGTTTTATTTATGTACCAAAAGTAAGTTGTCAGCGTGTTGAGGTACATCGCCGATAGGCCTGTATCAAGATATAGTGCATAGTTTGGGGTATTCACAGGCTGTTGAAATAACTTTTTAAGGAAGTTTCTCCTCGAACTCAGCGACCACTTGAAGGTTTGTTTCTTTATTATGAGAGCGAATATGATGATTCAGACCGCTTTTTTGAACGTAGGTTTTTGAACAGTGGGGACATTTGAAGGGTTTTCCACCAGTATACGAGAGCATGTGTCTCTTTAGAGAGCTGCTTTGGGCAAAAGACATTGAGCACTCTGTACACTTGAATGGTCGTTCGTCAGTATGTGTACGAAGATGTAGTTGCAGATTACGATTACTGACAAAGGTCTTCGAGCATTGGGAACATTTGAAGGGTTTCTTGCCAGTATGATCGAAAAGATGTCTCTTTAGAGCACCGCTTCGGCCAAAAGACAGTGGGCACTCTGAGCACTTAAAAGGTCGTTCGCCAGTATGCGTGCGATTGTGTTGCTCCAGATGGTGCTTTCTGCTAAAAGTCTTCGGGCACTGTGAACACTTGAAGGGTCGATCGCCAGTATGGGTTCGATTGTGTCTCGCTAGATTGCTCTTAGAGCCAAAGGCTTTCGAACAGTTAGAACATTTGTAGGGTAGATCGCCAGTATGTGCACGCTGGTGAATTTCTAGACTGCTTTTGTGGGTAAACAACTTGGGGCAGTGGTTACATTTGAAGGGTCCTTTGCCTGTTTTTGTGAAAGCCTCTTCTTCGCTCAGGCTTTCGGAATGGTAGCTCTTGCTTTCCGATTCACTCTCTTCGGTTATGCTGTTGCTCTGTTGCTCCTGTCCGTCTATAATGGATGTGAGCTCATTCTGTTCCATCCGCTCGCTTAGATACTGCAGACTCTTTTCAAATCGTCGCTTGAAAGCCAAAGCAATTTTTGCCGCTGCCCAGCAGGGAGGGCAAATCCATTCAGGGTGATCCTCATTTGGTTCGACAATCCGACCAGTTACCTCCTCTATTAAAGTCATCAAGTCGGTGTTAATGAACATATTCTGCCAGTTGATGTCCACATCAGCGCCTGAACTGGTCTCACAAGCCCGGCATAGCTTTGACACATTGGAACTCTTCGCTTTGCTACCCATTTTACAATAAAATCTATTTTAAAATATAAACATAAGAAACAATTGTCAAGTGTGACCGTAAGTGCCAAGTGAAAAAATGCTGATCTGAACTAGTTCTACAGATTAGTTCTATGAACAGCATCTTGAAACAAACTGAGTTGGCAAATTTTCGTTGTCTCATTTTCCTGTTTTTGATCAAATCTAAATCCAGATCTAGATTTTGGAACTTTTTTTGCAATTTCTTGTCTAATGTAGGTTGATTATCAATTTTGGAATTTGCTTCACGGTCACACCAGAAGGGCTGAAAAGGCACTTGCCATTTTAATGGTGTTGTTGAAATTTGGTCTGTATTTATTAAAGTTTTATACATTTGTACACAATTAACCTTAAAGTCATTCATATTTTCAAAATTAAAAGTTAGTATTAAATTTAAAAAGTTACTTTTACTTCATTACTTTTTAAAAACTCGTAAATGTTAAACGTAAGAAGATCATATGTTTCTTTTTATATCAATTTTAAAATGCATTTAGTGGCTTTTAAAGTTTAAGCCGATTTTTTTCAACATGTTTTTTGGATCATTATCAAAAAAATCAGTAATTTTCGATTGCTTGGTGTCTTTTAAAGCTTCTTTGTAGCATTCCTTAGAGGGCAAAAGTATTTTTTCCAACTTTCTCTTAAACTTATAACGTCGTTCTATGACCGGATCTGAATTTAAAAATATGCGAATCCGTCTTGGAGCTTTTTTATCGTTAAACTAATCGGATCAGCTTCTTGAGAGCTGCTGTCATCCGATTTCATTAACAGCAGTCTCAAGCAATGATATTTCATTAATTCCTTTATCTTCAAACAACTCTTGCACATCATCAAACGCCATGTCGTCGAAACCTTCACCTTCATTTGCATGAGCAAGGTTCAATATATCCTGGAATCCACATTTTGGCACTTTTATTTCATGGGTTTTAACAACATCTGGCATCTATTTAATGTTGTCACCTTCTATCTTTCATAGAAAAATTTTCCAAGCACTGGCTACATCGATGGAGTCAGTTTAAGTTGTATCCAATCGTATGGAGCGCCTGATTTAATATGTCTTGAAAGTGTAAATTATACCCTGATCCATTGGCTGCTGTAGTGATGTTGTATTAGGTGGAAGAAATTTTTTTGTTAAACTTCGGATGGCTTAAGTGTTTCGGATGACCTGGCTCATTGTCCAACAACAAAAGTGCTTTAAAGTGTAAATTCTTCTTTTTAAAATATTTTTTCAACAATTCAAGAACCAGTCTTTCATTTAGATTCATGGGATTCAAAGACTTATAAACAAGCATTGGCTTTATTTGAAAGTTGCCAGGTACAATAGGCTGCCTTCATACTGTTCGACACATGACACACGATAGTCTAGTAGTTTTAAATTTGAATAGCTTGTCAAATTCATAGAATTTTATGGGGAAATGCAGGCCTACTAGATGTCATGGGTCATGTGTCGAACAGTGTGAAGGCAGCCTTACTACACAGCAAAAATGTAAAACGATCTTTTTGCGCCTTAAAGCCGGGAGCTACTTTATCATTCTTTAATAAAACAGTTCGATTTGGCATTTTTTTTCCAGCAAAGTCCAGCTTCATCAGCATTGAAAACTTGGTCTTGGTATGTGGTAACAGCTCCATTTTCGGCCAATGCCTCTTCGTCTTTAAATTTGATGCTATGAATGGAGAACCGTTTTTTAAATTTCTCGAACCATCCATTACTATGTAGCAATGAAATCTATGCTGGTAGAGGGCTCTCCATTTTGATCGAGCAGTTCATAAATCCTAAGTGTTTTTTCCTGAATCATCTGCTGGCTTAAAGGGATTTTTCTTTCGTTGCTATTGTCAATCAAATTTCTCCAAAATAGGTGCACGTGCTATACTGGTAAATTTTGTATAATGCAGACGACCCAAACCTTCCTGCTCGTCGTTTTCAGTTTGACAGTTTGAACATTTTCTAAGCGGCTTAAAATTTGAATTTTCGTTTCAATGAATGTGACTGTTCTTTCTGCCATTGTAAAAGCTGAAATTTATATATTTTATTGATAAACTTTTTCAATTAATCATGTGGGTTCTCAGAGGAGGACAATGAAATCTCAAGAAATCTTATTTTTTGGACAAAACTGTGTCATTTCGACACCAGCCTAGCTAGGAATCTGAAATTTTTAATGAAATGATCCCAAGAGATTGAACCTAAAGGCCTTTTTTGGGCTAGAAAGTTATTTTTTTCTTTTATTTTTTAGCTTAGATATTAAAAAATATTACTTAATAGGTTATTTTAAATTTCCAGGTTGTAGTCACGGTCAACATTTGCACGAAACAATCTTCAAACATTAAATTATATGGACCGTACAATCGATTCAAATAAAGATTTCATGCATTTTTCTGAATTTTATGTGTTTTGTTTTGAGAAACTTTCCTATAGCTCTTAAAAAATCAACCTTTATTTTAAATTTAAAAGTTTTCTAGAACAATTTTTTCCTGTACCTTATTATATATTTAATGAATTTTGCAAAATCCTTCCAGTTTTGCCCATTGTTAAAGTATGCTACTCTATATTCCGCCAGGATAGGGCATAATGCATTAATGTGAATTATGTCTTCTCTCGATCGCGTATTACATAATGTGCAGATATTATCGCTGTAGTGGAGTCACATCTGGTTTTGAAAATAGTTCCAATAGTTTCCCTGCTATATTGTTCCCCAAAGTAATTGTTTATGCGCAGGTTGTAGTTGAGCTCTCTGTACCATACTCTCGATTCGCTTCTTCTGGCTTAAACTTCATACTGAAATCTATGATTCTTGTCCATCGCAACATTACATTCTTACATTCTTCAGTATTTAAGACATCATACTCTACATTGTGTGTACTGCCAAGTTTTGAAGCACAGCGCTTTCTTCCTTAGCATTTCTAAGGAAGGCGCCACTATTTTCGGCAGGCGATGTTGTGGCAGTCCCATTGTTTTATTTATGTACCTAAAGTAAGTTGTCAGCGTGTTGAGGTACATCGCCGATAGGCCTGTATCAAGAAATAGTGCATAGCTTGGGGTATTCACAGGCTGTTGAAATAACTTTTTAAGGAAGTTTCTCCTCGAACTCAGCGACCACTTGAAGGTTTGTTTCTTTATTATGAGAGCGAATATGATGCTCCAGACTCCTTTTTTCAAAGTAGGTTTTTGAACAGTGGGGACATTTGAAGGGTTTTTCACCAGTATGCGAGAACATGTGTCTCTTTAGAGCATCGCTTCGGCCAAAAGACATTGAGCACTCTGTACAATTGAATGGTCGTTCGGCAGTATGTGTACGAAGATGTAGTTGCAGATTATGATTACTGGCAAAGGTCTTCGAGCATTGGGAACATTTGAAGGGTTTCTTGCCAGTATGATCGAAAAGATGTCTCTTTAGAGCATCGCTTCGGCCAAAAGACATTGGGCACTCTGTACACTTGTAAGGTCGTTCGCCAGTATGCGTGCGATGGTGTTGCTCCAGAACGTGCATTCTGCTAAAAGTCTTCGGGCACTGCGAACACTTGAAGGGTCGATCGCCAGTATGGGTTCGATTGTGATTAGCTAGATTGCTCTTACTGCCAAAGGCTTTCGAACAGTTAGAACATTTGTAGGGTAGATCGCCAGTATGTGCACGCTGGTGAATTGCTAGACTGCATTTGTGGGTAAACAACTTGGGGCAGTGGTTACATTTGAAGGGTTTTTCACTAGTATGCGAGAGCATGTGTCTCTTTAGAGCATCGCTTCGGCCAAAAGACATTGGGCACTCTGTACACTTGTAAGGTCGTTCGCCAGTATGCGTGCGATGGTGTTGCTCCAGAACGTGCATTCTGCTAAAAGTCTTCGGGCACTGCGAACACTTGAAGGGTCGATCGCCAGTATGGGTTCGATTGTGATTCGCTAGATTGCTCTTACTGCCAAAGGCTTTCGAACAGTTAGAACATTTGTAGGGTAGATCGCCAGTATGTGCACGCTGGTGAATTGCTAGACTGCATTTTTGGGTAAGCAACTTGGGGCAGTGGTTACATTTGAAGGGTCCTTTGCCTGTTTTTGTGAAAGCCTCTTCTTCGCTCAGGCTTTCGGAATGGTAGCTCTTGCTTTCCGATTCACTCTCTTCGGTTATGCTGTTGCTCTGTTGCTCCTGTCCGTCTATAATGGATGTGAGCTCATTCTGTTCCATCCGCTCGCTTAGATACTGCAGACTCTTTTCAAAACGTCGCTTGAAATTCAAGGCAATTTTTGCCGCTGCCCAGCAGGGAGGGCAAATCCATTCAGGGTGATCCTCATTTGGTTCGACAATCCGACCAGTTACCTCCTCTATTAAAGTCATCAAGTCGGTGTTAATGAACATATTCTGCCAGTTGGTGTCCACATCAGCGCCTGAACTGGTCTCACAAGCCCGGCATAGCTTTGACACATTGGAACTCTTCGCTTTGCTACCCATTTAACAATAAAATCTATTTTAAAATATAAACATAAGAAACAATTGTCAAGTGTGACCGTAAGTGCCAAGTGAAAAAATGCTGATCTGAACTAGTTTCAACTTAATTCAAGAGAACTAGCAGAAAGTACCAGCTACAGAGCAAGGTGAATTTACTAATAAGGTGACGTACTCAGCACGGCTGCTGTGTTTCGGGGGGACTTATTAATTTTTATCTCTTTCTAGTTCATGTCTCTCAGAGCAGCTGTCATCAGTCTCAGAGATTCAACAGAACGAGTTGAAAAAAATTAAGACCCCTCCTCACAACGAAATACGTCACCTTGTAGTAAATTCACCTTGCTACAGAGTATGAATGTAGGAACCATGATGCAACTATACAAGGTATGGCACTCAGAGTTTATCGAGTACTGACAGCTTTTGCTAAAATCGCGAGAGAGAGAAAGATAGAATAAAACAAAAAGCAAAGCCCCCTCTGATTTACAAAACATAGGGCCATTTTCTCAAAAGTTGCGGTTAGGTACCGGCCGGTCAAATTTGCCGGCGGAATAACCTGCCGGTAAGTCATTTGGTTTTCTCAACGAAACTTACCGGCAGGTTCGCCTGATATCGATAGATTGCTATCGCTGCCATAGTGTGACCAAATACTGTCAACAAATCAGCTGCGTTTGCTTAGGTTTTCTAAATTCTATTGCTGTTGTTGGTTATCATTTAGCAAAAAAAAAGTATATGAAATGCTGAATTTGTCAACCTGAATCGTTGAAAAGATTAGACTTCATCCAGAGCATTAAATAATTAGCCTCCTCCCTGTACTCTCTTGCTTTATTAACTCGTTGCTCCGTATAGGAATATGTCGCCATGTGGGCTATTGAGGTAATACTGTTCCTGGTGCTGGCAAGTATTTTCGTTATGGTGCACACGTATCTGCAGTTGGACCTCAATCAGTATCCCACATCACAAGGCCGTTGGCCTAGTTGATCCTTCGATTTCGCAGACGGCGGGTAGTGAGTTTGCCTGCCTTGCGATTGGTGCCATTTAAAATTGATCGGCGCGGCGGTCAAGACATTTGCCATTGCGGCGGCTGCCATTCTGCTGGACTTTCTGTTCCAGATCGCCGCATGTCTCTTCCTGTCTCACTGCCTGCCTCCCAATTTCATTTCGTGGATGCAACAATTTCGTAAACATTTTGGTTTGCTAATTAGCAAAGTGAATAATTCAAGTGTTTGACACAGCTGTTGTCTATCGAGTGAAAGTATCGATAGTTTTATCGAGACTTGCCGGCCGGTTAAAATTTGACCCCATCGTGAGGCTGCGGTTAAAGTTGCCGCCAAAGACAGCATGAGACACTCAAATTCGGCTAACCTGCCGGTAAGTTTGACTAACCGGACATTGAGAAAATGGGCCATAGTAAATATATACATGACTAAATTTTATTGGTATTCGATTGGCACTTTTCAAAAGAAGTCTGCGATTATTTTTATTTCCTTTTGTTGAATAAAAGTCTCTGTGTTTAAAATGCCTTTTGCAACTTTTACTATAGTGATCACACTTTTTTCTTTTTTCATCTTTTGAAGCATGTCTCAATATAATGTTCGACACTTTACATTAGAGTTCGCCAATCATAAACATACTCGCCAATTCACACCGAATGCTTGCCAAAATCATGCTTCTTTGTGAGGGAGTGTATTTGGATGGGAGAGAAGTAGAGCTGGAGAAACATCGATGTTAACATCGATGCACCGATGTTTTTATCTTAGATGCAGACATCGATGTTTTTTTTAAACAATCGATGTTTTTGCAATCCTACATGAACAAGACACGGCCAAACTATTTTCTTATAAAATTAACTTGGCGACCCTAAGAACTGTAAGATGACCAATTTGCGGCTCTGTCAAGATGCCATATGCCAAAAAAATGTAGTTGGACAAAATCCTATAGTGTATGAATTTAGAAGCAACAATAAAAAAAAACGTGCAATTTACCAAAACTCACAAATTTTCCATGATTTGAACACTTACAATCGCTTTTCAAAATGTAAGCGAATTGTGAGTTTTTAAATCAAGTGAGTGACCAATGAAAAAACTAAAAAAGTCCAAACAAAAAAATTTATGGCATTATTCGAGAGTCTCTACTCGGTGAAATAGTTTGAAAAGCGAATTTTACTTCTGTCCACAATTTTACTCCAAACTTTAAGCAATTCCAAAAGCCCCAAATAGAAACTTTACAAGAGATATCAGAAATCCTTATCATATTAAGATGCCACTTTGCAAATTTCTTGTAGAAAATATGCCACTATTTCACTTATAATCCCACTTATATTCGAGACGCAGTGAAACACAAAAAATGGGAAGTGAAGTTAAGTCTGTCCAAGCTGTCTGAGCCTACTAAAAGAAGTGGGTAAAAATATGTATGTATTCCAGCAATATCCACATCTTCTGAAAGAAAGGTAAGTAAAGCTGGACAGATACTATCGGACGCTGGTCTTCAAAAACGTTGGACCCAAAGAATTTTCAGCGCTTATATAATATGTTTCATTATAAAAATTTGAATGATTTTAAAAAGACTTAACGAGAAATATTTTATCCAGAGCCCTAGAAGGAGCATTGGTTTTACATATTATCAAATTTATTTGTAATTTATGCATTCTTTATTTATTTTGAATTTAAACTTAACCAAGAAAGTGGTTTAGAAAGGTACATTAGACTCTCAAAATTTAAAATAAACATCGATGTTTCATCGTTACTGTTAAAACATCGATGTACACAGACATCGATGTTTCTCCAGCTCTAGAGAGAAGGTTGCCAAGGCATAGAGCGGCCAACTGGAGAGGACAATAAAGTGCACTTGTGTTGGTGAACAGAAAGTCGCAAAACGTATTTGATTTGTCTGAAAGACAGTACCCGGGGGTTTTTGGGGTGGCAAATAAGAAGTCAAAATTCAAAAAAACAATAAGACGGATCCAATATGGCGCACTGTTTGTGCAAAAATGTATTTGATTTGGGTGAAACATCAAAAAACCTGTTTATATACAATATCACGATAAGTATTGGACCTGATTTTTGTTTCCAGCGGGCCAAATTACTTGAATTGGGCAAGAGTCCTTTCGAGCAGTGTACAATTTACATATATATACATATAATATTGCGACAATTGTCGCACAAAAATCATCACCGATACTGAATCTGCAGCTATCCGCAACTAATTTTTGGATTTGTTTTAAAGAAGTGACTAGATAACAATTTCTACTTCATTCGAGAGTGGGATCTGATTAGAGTTTTGACTTATTTCCAACACGAATTCTCAGAATGTGACCAAAACAAATCCTCTACTTTTATTAACGATTTACTATTTCATGCATGGTTAATAATAATTTCAAGCAATACATTCAAATTGTACTTACTTTCAAATGTAGAATCCATTTCGCAGTATCCAAGTTGGTGAATTTTTCGTGAATCTATACGCTACTGAACACGGCTAGTAAATGTTGAGGCACGCTCGACGCTTACGAACAGAGTTCATACCTAAGCCAGTTAGGGACACTTACTCCTTATACAAAGTAGATTAACCAAACATTAAAAGTCCCTAAAAAATATGCAATATTCGACTTTTGGCTAAATTTTTAGATTTGGCAAAAATTTAAGGGTAAGTTTGATCTGCCTGCAAGTATAAGAAGTTTATGTCCCATATGTGTCAAACCTCTATCTATTACCATCCCCGAGATCTGTTTGTTCATACGAACGGACAGACGAACAGGGCTATATTGTCTCGGCTGTTGATGCTGATCAAGAATTTATATAGTTTATGTATTCGGAGATGCTTCCCTTATGCTTTACCGGATAATTTAAAAATACCCTTTCCAACCTTTCCAAGGTTGTAAAAAAATCGATTTATTTTTATTTTTGTTACTTTTTATATATATAACAAGATTTTAAAGATAAAAAAATATGGTAGCTTAGGAAATATTTTAACATATTACATTGTTTTTCGGTACAAGTATATGAAATCGGGAAAAAAGCAAGACAATAATTTTCATGGAGTCCAGTCTGAAGTCACAGTCCATTCAAAATAATTTAACAGTTCTGTAGAAATCTCTGTTAATTGGTGATTTCTTAAAATAGGCTTTGAATCTCTCCTGTATCGTATCTTTATCTTAAAAAATACACTTCCCTTCGTTGTCAGTTAAACTATAATATGCATTTTAAGATATTTTTCAAATAATAAGGCAATATGAGGTAGAATTCTGTTTGGAATGGTTTACTGGTTTAATTCTAAACCTTTAACTCTTCATTGAACCATTCACCGAATGCAGAGTCTGCAAGGAACACTTCAACAACATTAGGAACACTTTGTACAATATTTAGAAAACGGAAATCACACAACTGTAGCTTAAATGGCAGCTTTCGTTGGTTTTTCCTTTCTTGAATGTCTTTTCGTAAGAGACTACTGATGCTGTGCACCAGGTTGTCGCTGATATTTGGGCAATTCTTAATTTTCAGTTTGCTTAACTTGGGGCAGTTGACCATTAATTGTAGCACAGAACTATCGGTAATATCGCTGTAGAATAATCCAAAGCGCTTCAGCTTGGTAAGCTTGGCAAATGCCGATATGACTTCGTCATCCATTTTATGTGGATTGCCCAAGACAAGAGTATGCAGACCAGTTAGACTCGTAATCTGTAGCACTTCCTCTTTGTTGAATTCTTCTCGGCTCGAAATCTGCAAATGATCCATTTGGGGAGAAAAGTTCTTGATAATCTTCCGAATAATATTCGAATATACAAATTTGAAATATACGCTTATTTTTTTAAGTTTTAGTAACTGAGCAAACTGCTCTTCATCGTAAAAATCCATGGTACTTATTCGAAGTACCTCCACGGATGCAAAAGCCTGCGATCTGGCCATTTCCTTAAAAACGTTCCTTGGCACGTCAATTTGAAGCTTCTTAATCTGAGTGTGACCCTTCAAAATACTTGGAAGACAACTAAAACTACTCCATTTGATGAGAGACAATGCTTCGATAGATGTGGGAAGACTAAGACTTTCCGCATTCCAATCGGAAATTGTCAGCTTCTTGAGTTCTTTAAGGTGGGCTAAGTCCAGCCGGTCGGTTCTAGGTTTAGTTTTTAGCGTTAACTTCCTTAATTTGTTTGTTCCCCACAATATTCGTTGTAAATTGTGAACGTTCAACTCAAAATCATCCACATGCAACTCTTGAAGGTCTGGAAAATAAAGACCAGCATAGAATAACCGTATAAAATTAATACTTGTCCAATCAGTTATGTCCAATCTTTGAACATGATGGCCGGACAGTTGGCAAAACTCCAGTGTTTCCCATAGTCAGATTTTTGGTTATTTTGGAATGAATCCACTTGTGCTGTCTGGCCGAAACCCTTTGATAAATGTTTCGGAAACGTAAGCCAGTTCGAGTCAGACGGATCTGATCGGCTAGCGGCAGATACTGGAGCACACACTCCAGGCAATCATCGTTTAGTTGCAGAAACTCCCAATCATCGGATTCTTCACGGGCCACTGGCTGACGCCAACTATAACTGGCTTGCACCTGAAATTGATAGCCGCCGACCTTGTGTTCCGAGATTTGCAGGACTCTGTAAATGGATACATCAGATTGAATTGAATCTGTATAGGAATTAATATGAAACCTACTTGGCTGCATCGCGTGCATCGTCAAACAGAGCAAATGCATTCCAAGTTGGTAGAAACTCAAGTTTTTCATTATCTGAGGCAAATTCCTTAGCTATTCTTAAGATCACATTTTGGGAATAGTTCCGGGTGAAGTAATCAAGTAACGTGTCTTGTGTCAACTGGAAGATATATACAAACGGAGAGAGTTGGATCAGTAAGCACAGATAATAACTGGGTCTGGAATTAGTAAATAGTACTCAAGCCACACACTTTTCACGCTATAATAATACTCTACTTGACCTTTTCTTCGTTAGTGATAAGAGTAAAATTCTGCTTTATTACCGTTTTTTCGAAACACGATCTAATATTTTTAACTTATGACATTTACATTAATAGACTTGACTCATTCATAGAATATAGGGACTTTAGAAGTATAAACTATTCGCTACTACAAAATGACCTCTATAACTATGACTGGGATGCAATTTATAATTTGCCGACAGCAGACTCCCAAATCGGTATGCTGCAGGATGGGATCAGTCAATTATTTCATAATTTTGTTCCAGTACGAAGAATTACCATTAAAGCTTCTCAAAAGCCATGGTTCAACCGTGACATTAAGATAGCTATAAGTAAAAGAGACAAAGCGTACTGCAAATTGAAAAGGTATAAAACTGAGTTTCACCACAATAATTTTAGAACTTTAAGAAAAACAGTAGTCAGTTTGATACATTCATCCCAAAGGGCTTATTACTCTAATAAATTTCAAAGTGCAATATCTAGCAAACAGAAATGGACGGAAATTCAAAAACTAGGTATTGGAAAACAGAAGCAAGAAACTCATCTTGATGTTGATGCCAATAAACTCAACAAACAGTTTGTTAATCTATCTGAAATCCCCGAAGTCTTCCATAATACGTACCTGGGTAGTGCACCACACAACAACTGTGATAATAGCTTTAACTTTAGATGCGTAAGTAAATGTGATGTTCTTGAAAGTATTCTTAGAATTAAATCTAATGCAGTTGGACTTGACGAAATGAACCCAAAATTTTATAAAAATTCTTCTCCCTAAAATCTTGCCCCACATAACTCATGTGCTCAATACATCACTTACAACTTCTGTCTTCCCTGAGATATGGAAATCTGCCAAAATAGTTCCTATACTAAAGCCGGACAATAACTATCGACCGATAGCTATATTGCCATACCTATCAAAAGTTTTGATCAAATTCGAATCCACATGTCTGACAATTCGCTGTTAACTGAAAGGCAATCCGGCTTTAGGAAGAATAGAAGTTGTACAACAGCTATTTTAAATGTGGTTGAAGATGAACTCTACTCGCCCTGCTGGACTACAGCAAGGCTTTTGATGCAGTAAATCACGATATACTTTGCACAAAACTGGACAAATTGTATAACTTTTCGAACACAGTATCTGTCTAATAGGTGTCAAGCAGTTGTTATACCGTCTTCAAAGTCCTCGTTATTACATGTTAAACGTGGTGTGCCTCAAGGCTCTGTCCTCGGCCCTTTACTGTTTACCATATATGTTAATGATCTGCCAAATATTTTGTGTAATAGTAATTGTCATATGTACGCCGACAACGTCCAGTTATATGTTAGCCGTCCACTAGATAAATTAGTTGAATGTATTGATGTATGTAATAGTGAGTTAATGAAGATCTCAGACTGGGCAAAAAACAATGGTCTATGTCTGAACCCGTCCAAATCCAAATGTTTGGTTATAAGTAAAAAGCTCCTTAACACAAGCAACTTACGACCCCTTTTAATTGAGAATTCGCCATTAAAATATGTGGAAGAAGCAAAAAAAATGGGTTTTCATTTCAATAGAAATCTCAACTGGAACACACATATACGGGTGTGTCACAGAAATCTCTAGAGGTTTTCGTATAAACGTCAGCATTTTATATCAAAGCTGTTTAAATTTATATGTTATGGGGCTAAAATATGCCCGGCTACTAGATTAGATGTCAAAAGTTGAGATTTGAAGCGTACGGTTTTCCATCCACGTAATCTAGTAGGCGGTCTGATTCTTGGCACTTCGCAAATAAAGTAGTCCCTGATTTGTTCGAAGTGCAATCGTTTACACGAAAATCTCTAGAGATTTCTGTGACACCCCTGATAGTGAAAGCTGTGGGAAGAACTTATGGCGTGTTAAGCAATTTAAATCTGTCCCAACAATATCTCCCTACCAATATTCGCTTACAAATAGCAAAAGCATTTCTTTTACCCACCCTTTTCTAGGTGACACGTCTATAAAACACACAGTCATTTCACCCAACAACACAATTCAACAATCCGTCAATTCAACACAAACAAATTCAACACAAAACAAAGTCTTCACAAAACAATTTCAACACACGTCAATACAACACTAAGTCATTTCACCAAACACAACAATTCAACACACGTGAATTCAACAAAAAAGAAACTGAACACGAACAAATTCAACAAAAAAATAAAACACTTTCCAAATCGCTCAATTTTATGTGTTTTATCATCAACACATCTGATTTTTAACTGTCAACATAAGCAAACCTATAATTTAAAAAAAGGGTTCAGTAGTGAGTTATCGTTTGTTAATATAGTTAAAAATGCCTCTTCACTTTGTTTTAAGTCAACGAGGAAAGCGTCAATTGACGCATAAAGGATATGTATATAATTTCCTACGTGAAACGAAGGACAAAGACAAAGTCCAATGGAGATGTGCAGAGTACCATGGAAAATACAAATGTAAAGCTCTCGCTGAGACTAGCTCACAGGAAAAGACAGGTAGTATACCAAATCCACATGCCCTTTGTCGGCGCTAAGCTCCGATTTATAATACGAATATAAAATTTTCAACTTTACAGGCATCATTTTACGAGCAGATGAGCATGCATCACATTCGCCTGACTGCGGAAAAATAGAGGCTAAAGATAGTTGAAAAAGCCAAAATCACGGCGGTAAACTCAGACGAACGCCCAAGTTTAATCATTATTAAAGCCACAGAAGCGGCTTCATCCAGCGCCATTGCGGATTTGCCAGACGTACCACTACTAACTCGCACATTACAGCGTGCAAGAGCTGCGACTTCTTCACAGGTGATTACACCAGCAACAAGAGAAGAATTAATACTTACAGAAAGGTTTACGAAAACATTCAATGGCGATAATTTTCTGTATTATGATCATGGAAATAACAACGATAGATATATAATATTTGCAACACAACGAAATCTTGATAACCTCTCAAAATGCAAAACATGGATGTGTGACGGGACTTTTCGTTCAGTACCCAAAATATTTTCCCAGTTATACACAATTCATGGGCTATATCACGGAAAGACCCTGCCACTAGTTTATGTTCTAGCGCCAAACAAAACTGAGAAACTATACAGCAGAATTCTGGAGCAGATTCGGGATTCTGGAAATCTTATGAGGCCGACTGTGATGATCGCTGATTATGAAAGAGGATTTTTGAATGCAATGGAAAATACATTCCCAGAGACAAAAATGCAAGGTTGTCTTTTTCATTTTGGCCAAAGTGTTTATCGGCACGTGACTGAAATGGGATTCAAGAATCAGTATGCAGTTGATGAAGCGTTCTGTCTTGCCATCCAAATGCTAATAGCCCTCGCTTTTGTACCCATTGATAACGTGTGCAATGCTTTCGAAGAACTAAAACAATCCGAGTATTTTAAGTCCAATGCAAATGATCTCAAACCCATCATTGAGTACTTCACAATTACATGGATTGGGAAAAAGATCAGAGCGGAGCGCCGTCAAGCCCCGAGATTTGCCCTGGATTACTGGAACTGCTATATCGCTGTATTAAATGATTTACCACGTACAAATAATAACGTTGAGGGTTGGCATAATGCTTTTAACGGAAGAATTCAAGTTTCACACGCCACTATTGGGAAATTTATAGACACTTTAAAGCAAGAACAAACACTAACAGACCTATTTTTTGAACAACAAGCAGCTGGCCGAGATATTGAGCAGAAGAAGCGGAAGAAATACAGGGACTACGACGCTCGCCTGAAAAATGTTGTTTTATTCTACCACGCTAACGATGACATAATTGCATACCTTAAAGGCATCGCACACAATATAAAACATTAAAACAACAATACAATAATTCAAGAATAAAATAAAAAAAATCATATATTACATAAAGTTGAGTAACGATGACTTTTATTAGTGATAGTAAATAAAATGCAAGTGTGTAGTACCATCAGAGATAGATGGGAGACACTAGCTGCAGGTAAAAATTTTTTACACAATCGCAACCATCATCCCCCACCGATTCAAAAAACAAATTCCCCGTATAATCAACACATAAATTTCAAAAAGATAATTAAACATACGTCATTTCAACACATTACAAATTAAACACAAACAAAGTGATACAAGCGATGAAATTTGTTCAAGTTGTGAACAAAAAAATGTTATCTCTAATGCTTTCAAATATGCGTACACTTTCGGAGGATATTAAGGCTCCACGTCTACTCAACACAAAACAATTTCATCACGTCAATTCAACAAACGTCAATTCAACACACGTCAATTCAACACACGTCAATTCAACCCAAGACCAATTAAACACGAACAATATATACAACATCTGCATTCGAATGAAATTATCCAAGTTGTGAACAAAAGAATGTTATCTCTGGTGCTTTTAAATGTTTATACTTTTTCGTAGGATATTAAAGTCAGGTTCGACTGACATTGCCACTTACAGGATTGAAATATAATTTTTTTTAAATTGTTTATTTTTTTCCATTGTTGAAATTGTACTGTGTTGAAATCGTACTATGTTGAAATTTGCCGATGTTCAATTGCTTTGTGTTGAAATTGATTATGTTGAAATTTTATATGTGTTATAATTGTGCTGTGTTGAATTGACGTGTGTTGAATTGACGTGTGTTGAGTTGACGTTTGTTGAATTGACGTGTGTTGAATTGACGTGTTGAAATTGTTTTGTGTTGAATAGACGTGGAACACTTTTCTATGGTATTGAAGTGTTTGCAAACTGTGATGCCTTTAACTCCAGCAAACTGAAAGTTGCACATAATGACATTGCCCGATATGTTTATGGACTAAAACGCAGAGACCACTTATCCAGCTACTCAACAAAACTATTCGACCTCTCTCTTGACTCATGGACCAACTTCAGGGTTTTAATACAACTGCACAAAATTATCTTTAAAAAACAACCACTGTATCTCTTTGAAAAACTTGAGTTCTCAACATCAAGACGAACAAATAATTTAATTATACCAAGGCACAAACTTCTTCTATCAGAAAGACAATTTGGTGTTCATGCTGTTCGAATTTGGAACCAATTACCAAACTACCCAAAATGTAAAAACATATCTTATAAATCATACTTCTTAATATCACATGTAACGAGTAGGGAAATAGGGAAACCGATAGGGAAACTAGAATAAGTTATATAGGAATATTAATACAAAATAATAATAATTAAATTAAAATGAATATAAAATTTAAATTTAATGATCATTATATCAGATAAGTCGGATTATGTTTGTCAATGTTAATTCTGTATATTTGTGACTAGTGCATTAATTTATAAGTTTATCTTGTAGCACTAGGAAATCACTCAATAAATCTAAATTTGAAAAAAAAAAAATGGATATATGTAGACTAAATCAATCCAAATTCTTACCTCCATTGGCATACCAAAGAGATGCAATTTCTGCACCGGTACATGATCTTCAGTAAATGCAACTCCATTCTTCAAATAATGCTTGTAAAAAATGGGTTCAAGTATTTGTGGTTTTGGTTTTATTTCCTGGGGAATTGCAGTTTCGGGGTTAGGCACTAAGAGTAACAGGCATAAAAATATATGAAATTTCTAATTTTGTGATTTATTTGTTATATGCAGCCAAACTTACAACTCAGTAAGTCCAAATTATTATTTTCTTCTTCGTTCATGTTAGTTCAATGAACTTCAATCGGTTGATATCCTTGTATTACGTATCGGATTAACTGAAATGGGGATATAAATATTTTTGATTGGACCAAAGTAAGAATACTGGGTATGCCCCTCAGTTGAAGATTTATTTCGAACATGAATTTAATAATTATTGAAAAAAATAAAGGAAATGTAAAACTCTCTACTTGACCTTAAAGAACGAGGCAATACTTTTACTACCCTTGGCTCCCTTGGCGAGGGACTTCTCTTTGGCCGTCAGGGTGCGCTCTTTAAGGGGTACCGCCGGGGATTTGGCTTCATCATCACAACTACTGCTGTCCAGCAGACCACTTTTCTTAAGCTGTGCCACCGCATCGTCTGGCTCTGAATTCAATTTGATTTTCTTTTCGGCATTCCCGTTGGAGGCTTTGCCTTGTTGAGATTTTCGCTTTTGGGCGGCAGCCTGTATCTCGCTGGGAATATGCAAATGTTTTACCAGCTGCTCATGCAAATCCGCATCCAAATAACGCCCCACTATGTCACAGGCCATGCGCAGGTAATCCATATCACTGGTCACATTCTCCACGGCCAGTTTCTCGCTGCGCACAAAATTCTGAGATTGAGCAGAACCATGACCGCAGGGTATGCGCTGCTGCTTGAGCACCGTCTGCACCTGGCGAGTTTTCAGGGTCAGCCAGGCAAGTGTGCGTTGGGTATTAAACTTGTAGAAGCTAAGATCCCCGGAGACCTTGACATCGGCTATGCACAAAAGCCCCGCATTGGTAACAAATTTATGGAGCAGCCGACTGGTGGAGGGCTCTTCCGCGGCTATGGTGTCCAGGGATAAGGCTCTCTCGAAGCAGTGCTTGCGCAAATGATGAACAGCCAGCAATGTGACATCCAGTGGCATGCTCATATACAAACGCCCATTGGAGCTGACTTCGTTGTTAATCAACCAACTGCGTCGGGGCTCTGTAAACTCCAAAAGTTCCATGATTTGACCATTTGGATGGGTGACAAACAAGGACGGCTGGCCCTTGCCCGGGTGATAGAAACGCTCCAGGCAAAGTCGCTGCTGTCGTTCATTCTCCAGTTCCAGCAACTCTTCCGATATGTATAGGACCTTTTTTATCATGCTCATCAAGAATATATATGTATACCTTTATGCGTACAAACAGCTTGGCAATCTTAATGTACCCTCTGTAAGGGTAAAAATTGCTTATTATCGTTTGTCCGCAAATTCTCTGCCGGCAACCAAATCCAAATGGCTGGCAGATAAGAGAGGCTGGGGTCTAGGTCTTAGTTTCAGCTCCTTATAATTAAGTTTTGACGAAAATTTCTCTGTGAGAGAAAAGTGAAACGCTGCCGGTGCAGATAAGCTAGGAAACTACAAAGCATTTGTTTATGTCGTAAACATTATGTGTAGAAATTCCCTAACGCGTCTTGAGAAATACCAGCGCATGACAAAATAACGATATAAGGCCGGGTTTACATTGGGGCACACTGTGACCGTGTTGTCTGTGACGCACTGTGACTGTGGCGATGCAGTGGAATGCCGATTCGATCCCTTATGCATCGTGGGGTCGTGCCTCTGATTTGACCACTGCCAATTATACATCGCGATGCCAAGGAGTCTGGCTGCTTCGTTCTGCACCCTCAATGCCACAACAGCTCGGGCCACCTTTCGCCTTTCGCGCATTCATTTCTGCAGATAAAACATTTAATTTAACATAAATATCATCAATAAATGAAAAGATGCCACAGTGTGCCTTAAAAACGAACTTGATCGATATGCTTGTCACAGGAAAAATAGTTCTAATGAGTTTTGAGCTAACTCATTGCAATCAGCTGTTCGATATATTCTTGGTACAAACGTGCCACCCTCCGGCACAGAAACACCGTGACGCCAAATGAGTACTGGTGTTCACATTGAAAAGTACTCATTCCTGTGACACACGATTTCTGTGACAAGCCATTTGCCGTTCACATTGCGCTGTGACACTGTGACACTGAAACGTGCCGCGCTGTGCCGCAATGTAAGCCCGGCCTAAAGCGTGATCAGTGATGTCAGCTTAGCGGGTTTGTTGGTTATTAGGTTTAATTAACAGCTTTGTGTACGGTAAAGCAATAGTTTATGTTTTAAGTCCTGCAAAATCTTCAACCATAGTTATTTTCCTTTTTTTTATTTCAAAAGTGTTTGAAATTTGGGTATTTGAACGAAAAATTTATTGCTTCAGATAACGAAAAACCACCAAAAAAGTTTTTAAGATGAGCAAAATAAGAATTACTTACAGCTTAATGTTTTTAATAAAAATAAATAAGATTAAACTATATATTTGGTTAAACCCTTCCCAAGCCGATCGAAGCTGACACAGATAACTTTAAAGTAACCTTCAGTTCTTGTAGCTAGAATTGTTAACCCCTTACTACCCGCTAGCTACCACAGTAACTACTAGTTATCTGTAAGGTAATAGCTCCAAGATATTAATAAATTCATTTAATTTTAATAATAACTAATATTGTATTGTTAATTTTTTATTACACACTACAGTTTTATCATGCGCTTTTTATTTCTATGTGAGGTTTCCTCCGGGGTATGCAGGCTGGAAAAGCAATGCAAATTATAAATATTATGATATAATTTAAAATAAGTGGAGCGCAAAACTTCCGGAACAAAATTGTTAATAATAATGTAATTTTTGTAACTAAATCTGTTATCTAAATATTTGGAACTAGTTCGAGTCAGTTGATTTGCTCAAGTCACGTACGGTCACACTGTTAACTAAATGTTGATTCAAAATCATTGAAATCAATTTATAAGCAATTTACGGAAAAGTTGCAGTGGAATGGCCCATATAACAAAGGGAATAACTGTGGCCGAGCTATGCTGCGTTTGCATGGCCAGTCCGGGTGCTGGTGTAGACACCAATTGGCGAAATATATACACCGACACCGATGCGGAACAAGACTTGATGCTTCTAATAGAGGAGACAACAGGTCGAAAGGTCAAGCACGCGGAGGATCTACCTGGATGCATTTGCCCCTCATGCTTGGCATTGGCGAAAATTGCATTTAACTTCAAGCGTCGTTTGGAGCAGAGTCTGAAGTGCCTGTATGAGACCTTCCAAAGCGACACCTCAAGCGAAGGTTTAGAATCTTTAATAGCGGAATCACATAGCGGAAAAGAGCGCTTGAAATGTTCTCACTGCTCGAAAACCTTTAGCAGCAAGAGCAATCTGAATCTACACCTACGCACACATACTGGTGAACGACCCTTTCAGTGCTCAGAGTGCTCCATGTCTTTTGGCCGAAAGGACACTCTAAGGGACCACCAACTTACACATACTGGGGAGCGTTCCTTTGAGTGTTTATACTGCTCAAAGAGCTTTTCTCATAAAAGGAGCTTAACAGTTCACCTCAACACTCATACAAGCGAGCGGCCCTTCAAATGTTCCCACTGCTCAAAGTCCTACACCAGTAAACGCAATCTGGAGCAACATTTTCGCACACATACGGGCGAACGACCCTACGAATGTTCCGACTGCTCGAAATCCTTTAACAGTAAGGGCAATTTGGAGCAACATCGTCGCACACATACTGGCGAACGTCCATTTAAGTGCTCAGAGTGCTCCATGTCTTTTGGTCGAAGGGACACTTTAAGGGACCACCGACTTATTCATACGGGAGATCGTTCCTTTGAGTGTTCCCAATGTCCAAAGGCCTTTATTAGTAAGCGCAATTTGGAGCAACATCTTCGTACACATACTGACCAGCGACCCTTCGCATGTTCCCTCTGCTCAAAAACATTCCGCAATAAGCGCTATTTGGAGCAACATCTTCCCACGCATACGGGCGAACGTCCTTTCAAGTGTTCAGAGTGCTCAGCGACTTTTGTCCATAGCAGTGCTTTAAGTAGACACTTTCATGTTCATACGGACGAGCGACCCATTGAATGTAACCACTGCTCAGCGACATTCAATCAAAAGAGTGCTCTGAAGATTCACCTTCGCACACATACTGGTCAAATATCTTAAAGTGTTTCCACTGTTTGAAGCAGAAGCTGCATCATCTACGGCCAACTTCCTTTCTTCCTTCCTTTTGACTAGATGACCTCAAAGCCGAGAGCCGTACTGATGAGTCTAAACCAAGAGTCTGTCAACGTGACCGAGTATACTGGTGTGCGATCCAGCATCGACCTGACAGCCAGCGACTGAAAGGCTTTTTGCTCTATTCTCCTCAGCGTCCGGCTCGTATACGAGTAAATAGAGAAATGCCTTCGCCCCCGGGTTGGATTATTCAATTTAAAGAAAAGTTTTGGTAACATCCTCTTTCCCAAACATGGTATCTAAAATTATTTGGAAGAATTAAAATAAACTTTTTTTTCCATAGATTTAATCTGTTGTGTGCATTTGTACGTTTGGGACACCAATCTCTCGATGGTACACGACATCCTCTCAATTACAGGCATGCTTTGGTCGAGCAAGACTTCCCAGCTGCCGCATCATCATCAAACTTAAAGATATTAACCTCAACCTCTAATCTGGGAGTGACAAGTCGCAATTCGAGACGCGTGTGCTCGGCTCACTTGGATCGTGCTCCTAAGAAAGAGTTCTGCAAGGGATAGGACATAAGTTCATTTAATCACCTTACTACCGCATTGTTAGTGTGTTCGTTAGAAGGAATATTTCGCCAGAAAACTGGCCAATCAACGGCACTGGATTCCTTTAAAGAGTCTAATCCAATGGAAAGTCACCTTTTTCATTTCGCGGCCGTGGAAACCGCCCTTCAAGAAAAATTTCTGCCCAATAACTTCAAAGCTGAGAGGCTTGATTGAATTGAATGAGAAGGACGAAAGTACAAACCTCAATTGATTGTATTGAATTATGATTGACCATGACCTCAAGCCTGCGTATTCAAAAACTTTTTTTATGGAGTTAAAATCAAATGTTCGTTTATTCATTTCATATACACGTTACAATAAACCCTCTAAAAAGTCTACGAAAGAAATTTCAATTCCAAAAATCAAACATATGTAAGTTTGCAACAACGAACCTTCAAAGGCGCCTGGAAAAATGCGCGGTGGAGTTATGTTACTCGATACCGGATCATATAAAACAATTGTCGTAAACACTCATGATCTTTTGATGTAAAACATAATGCTTAATTTAAGAGCTATTAAAGGGCTGTTTAAGAACTGTTTAGTCACTGTTAAGAAACAGTTTAGTCACTTTCAAGACACTGTCAAAGCACTGCTAAATCACTGTTTAGCCACTGTTAAGTCACTGTTTAGTCACTGTCAAGTCACTGTTTAATCACAGTCAAGAGACAGTTTAGTCACTGTAAAGTCACTATATAGCAGAGATGGGCATGCACACATACCGTCACACTTTTCACACGCATACAAGCACAAGCAAATATAAGTAGCTGTCAATGCTTATAGCGTACGTGTGATTTTTGCAGTCGGCCGCGGCAGATGCCTAATGCACGCGCTGCTTGGTGTGTGCATTGTGACGTCGCGACGCGCCCATCTCTGCTATATAGACATTGTCAAGTCACTGTTTAGTGACTTTCGAGTTACCGTTTAGTAACTGTTTAGACACTGTTAAGTCGCTATCAAGTCACCACTTTGCCACTGTTAAGTCACTGTTAAGAAAGTATTAAGTCACTGTCCAGCAGGGTTCGTAAATAACACACAATGTACAAAACATCGTGTTCTAAACAATGTTCAAAACCGTAAGCATTGTTTTTTTCAATGTTTTTATTGGGAATGTTCAAAATGTTTTGAACAGTGTTCTAAACAATTTATGTCAAAATAAAAAACATCGATAAAAAACACAGGCGTTTTGAACACTTTAAAACAAAGTGTGTTTCTAATACTCTCATTTTCAACAAATAAAAAACATGTTTATTTACATTTTGGACAGCGATAACATATTGAACACTGTAAGTACAAATTGAACTTCCCTTACAAATTTACATTAAATAAATATTTGGCTCAAAGTATGCTTTGCATTTGTGCTTGTGATTGAGCTCGTCTGTTAAATAGAGCAGCTAATGTTTAAATTTTTGAGCAAAATGGGAAGACCGAAAAAATGCGATACCAAGGAGCTGGTCAGGCATAGAAATGGATCAGATAAAGTTGCGTGCAAGTTATGCGGGAAGGACTTGGCTAAAGCTAAGTTCACACAGGCAAATAATTTGACAAACTTTTAGGAAATTTTGATAAATATTTGGCTAAATAGCTATGATTGCAGATTTTGCAGGACTTAAATCATTAACTATGGTTCTATTCACTAATAATTTGATTAAATATGGCCGAAAAGTTCGCCAATTTGGATAGTTTAACCAAATTTTCATAAAAATTTGTCAAATTATTTGCCTGTGTGAACTTAGCTTAATACATCTTCTAATATATTACGGCACTACAAACTGATTCATCAGGATGAGAATGGCACCTCAGCGAGGCCCAGCTCACTCAGTTGGACCATGAGCTTTCAAAAAAGTTATTGCTTGCACTATCCTCAAGAAAAACAATTTTAATGGAAAATGATGCCTTTTTGGCTGCGATTTATGTAGATGCCCGCTTTAATTATAGAGGATCGTCATTTTTAACACTTGATCAAAAACAAATCGCTATGGTAAAATTGTTGTTCTTTTACTATTTGTACCTCTAATTAATAGCCATTGTTTTATTACAGAAAAAATTGCGCTCGGTTTATGAATTTTCAAAAAAAGAGGAATACGTCTTAATAGATGACAACGTTCCGACCACTTCGGTTAAGAGCAGATACGACATTTTGAAAATGAGCTCGAATTTGCCAAGTATTGCAGACAATAACAGTGTCGAAGTCAAAATTGAAAACTTACAATATAGTGACAGGGTCGAACTGAAGGATGACATCTCTCTGTACTGGAAGTCGATACAGCATAAGGAGCCAATACTTGCAAAAATTGCTGAAATTGCATTGGCTGCGCCAGCAACTCAAGTTACAGTGGAAAGGGCATTCAGCGCTTTGCCCATTATTTTTACAATGTTGCGAAATAGACTCAGTGAAGAAAGTTTGGAAAATGTTCTACTTTTGAAACTTAATACAAAATTAGTTAACCACACTTTGTTTGAAAAAACTAAAAAAATAATCTAAAAAATACTCAAAATGCAATTTTTATATTTACTTAGAGCTTGCTTTTGTACTAGTTTTAGTTTTCTGGATTTATGTCATATGATACCAAGAAGCTGGTCTTGCAAAAGATGAATCAAATATGTGACTAGCAAGCCCTGCAACAAGGATTTGCCTAATACTTCTGGAAATATATACGGCACAACAAGCTAATAAATATGGATGAGAAAGGCAGCATTACGAAACCGTCAAAAAAAGGAAACTTAAAGGCAGAGCTGAAAATCACGAAAATGTAATTTCATTAAACAACACCATATTTAAATAAATTTAGTATACTCAAAATGAATTTATTTTGATTTATGGGTGCTTGCATTTTTACTAGTCTTAAGTTCTCTTTGGTCGTTTTAAAGGATACTTTTTAAAGCAGGGTTTGTCAAGAAGAGCGCAGCCAAATAGCAAGAGTGTATTGGTGTGCGACCTGGAACATTTAAAACATTTTTAATGCACTTGACGTTATTTTGCACCATCGTTTATCCATGGTTTTTTATCGCTGTTCAGTATAAGCAAATGCAAAGTTGTGCGGTTTTGTAGCACTTTTTCTTAAGTATTTACCGGTTCTATGGAGAGCCATCAGCTAGTAACACCCTGATAATTGTCATCCGATATTACCAACTCCTGGGAGGAGCGATATTTATAGCTGATTATTATGTTTATATCTCCTAAAGATACGAACATTTCACCTTAACAATGGCTTAAGATATGATGATATTTCGAACTGCGGGAAAGGCCAATAACTGAAAGTCCTTTTTCTTAGTCAAAATTTAAAGCCCGGAAGCTAAAAGACTGAAAGAAGCTCAGCTATTCAAGCCAAATAGTTATTTAATGTAAATTTGTAAGGGAAGTTCGATTTGTAGTTTTAGTGTGTCGAAATGTAAAATGTTCAAAATGTAAATAAACATGTTTTTTATTGTATTAACATTGCATGTGTTTAAAACTGATATGATTTTGAACTGTTCAAAATGCCTTTTGTTTTTATTAGTGTTCGTTATTCTGACATAAGTTGTACAAAACACTGTTTAAAACATGATGAAACACACATGTTATTTATGAGTTTTAAACATTTTGATTTTTTTTGAACAATGTATTTTATGTGTGTGTTATTTACGAACCCTGCTGTCCAGTCACTGTTAAGTCATTGTCAAGACATTGTTGAGTCACCTCCACTTTCCCTCAGTATCCCCTCCACCGCCCATTGTCACTCCTCGCCCTTTGGGACTCCGCTAAATCAACCATACAAAATATTCTAACGTCAGCGTCACGTGACGCTGGAGTCAAATTTTGCTCCTACTAAAATTTTCCGTACCTAAATTAAAGATGTTTCACATCAAAAAGTAGGTAGATATTCGTTCAAAAGAAACTATTTGGTGCATAATTTTTTTGTGATCAATTTTACTGCTAAGCACGTCCAATGACTTTCTTTTGCCTTTAATTCGTTTCTTCAATTGCACTTTCTTTTCTTTCTATCTGAAAGTTTTTCATTTTGTCCCACGGTGCAGTGTTACCGCTCGGCACTTGACTGGTGACTAGCGCGCGCTTTTCAAATTCGATTACTAAATACGATTAGAAAGCATTTCTAGATGCGACCAACTTTAAAATTTGACATTGCCGCCAGAAATTTCGCTGTGGAACTGTGCCCGAATCAAATCAGTATTTTCGTTCAACAAACATACGGTCACACTCTTCTGTAATGGTTTGACAATTTGGCCTAAAAATTATTGGAAGCAATCAATTTGCAATTAATAGACTTTACGCAGCGAAATGGACCACAGAATTATAACCGAGTTATGCTGCGTCTGCATGGCCACTCCGGATTCCAGCGAGGACACCAACTGGCTGAACATATACACTGACTTCGATGCGGGACAAGACTTGATGTTTATAATAGAGGAGACAACAGGCCGAGAGGTCAAGCTCGCTGAGGATCTACCTGGACGCATATGCCCCGCCTGCCTAGCAGCGGCTAACATTGCATTAAACTTCAAGCGGCGATTGGAGCAGAGTCTGAAGTGTTTTACTCAGCAAGGGCCAGAGGAAACCTTAAAAGACGAAGAAGCGGCCCTCACAAAAACTGGAAAAGTTTCCTTACAATGTTCCCACTGCCCAAAGATTTTTACCCAAAACTGCAGATTAAGAGTTCATCAACGCATTCATACGGGCGAGCGGCCCTTCAAATGTTCCCACTGCTCGAAATCCTTTAGCTGCAAGGTCAGTCTGGTGAAACACCAATGTTTTCCTCCCGCCGAACGACCACCATTGGAATGTTCCCACTGCCTGAAGACTTTTAAACAAAGAAGCTCTTTAACTAATCATCTCCGCACTCATACCGGAGAAGGACCCTTTCAGTGTACGCACTGCTCAAAGATCTTTAGCCACCAAGGCTATCTAACGTCACACCTTCGCACGCACACACATGAACGTCCTTTCAAGTGCACAGAGTGCTCAAAGTCTTTTTTCCCAAAAAGGCAGTCTAACGAGACACCTTCGTATCCATGCTCTCAAATGTTCCCAGTGCTTAAAAACTTTTTCACAAAACTCAATGCTAAGGGAACACCATTGCACACCTAGAAGCGAACGACCATTCAAATGCTCCCACTGTACGCAGGCTTTTAACCAAAAAGGCTCCTTAAATAATCATCTGCGCAGACATACTGGCGGAAGACCTTTAAAGTGTACAAAGTGCTCAATGTCTTTCAGCCAAAGTGGATCTCTAAAGAGACATCTTCTGACGCATACTGGTGAACGACCCTTTGAATGTTCTCACTGCGCGAAGACCTTTAGTGGGAAACGATGTCTGGAGGAACATCTTCGCATACATACGGGCGAACGACCTTTCCATTGTACAGAGTGCTCAATGTCCTTCATCCGAAAAAGAAATCTAGACGGACACCTACTACTTCATGCATTTAAACGAGAGTCCAATAAAGAAGACCCGATAAGAGCGAGGACATATAGAATGAGAGTGTTGATGTGCGAAAATAAATCGCCGTGAATTTGCTTTGACCTGTCCACTTCAAAGACTTTTTGCTCTCTTCTCAACTTCGGCATGCGTTTGGCTCGTATATGTGTAAATAGAGAAATGTCTGCGCCTCCGGGGGGATACGTAACATTGTCAAGCGAACAGGGTTATTTCTGTCAATAAATTGAATAGTAAAACCATGATACTTGAAGTTTGTTATTAGGGTGCTCTTGAGGGAAAAGTTTAAGCATTTCCCCACAACAATTTACTCTAAGCCCAGACCCTGATTATGAAATGTCAGGCACTTGTACCCCAACAGTGTGCCCATATTTTATAGTTTCTTTTGTTTTGCTATAAGTGTTTGTGTGTTGTTGATAAGAATGTGTGTTCACTGTTCAAACATATAAATACTATAGAGAAAGCGCAAACTTTAAAAGAATTATTGATGACTGCCAAATTATATATTTACGAAAAATCATTACAAGTTTCTAGACCGAGGACTAGAGGACCTAGTGGGGGTGTATAAAGTAAGGTAAAGTTGATGACCGGTTCAACGCCTAAAGTTGATTCACTTCTCCTCTTTGGGGAGCCCCGGTCACAAAGTGATGCATGCGCAAATATGCTGGCTAACGTAAAGCGTCGGGCTTGGGCACCTTAAAGACCTTTAGGGCGAAGCGTAGTGCGGAGGAAGTCCACCGTCGTTTCAACAGGTCTCCAAAGTAGTCCTCCAGTTTTGCTGCATCTACTGCTGCAGCTTTAATAAAGGCTTTCCCATTTAGATTCCTCGTATAATCGTATTGTATTTTTATTAAAACATGACCGTTTCAAATCATTATTATTCCCTTTTTGAAGATGGGTATCCCTCCTTAGTTCCAAGATGAATTGTTCACTCTTCCAAAGGTTTTTAACAAATGGCAAAGAATGACTTTTTTATATGCATTTTCATTTAAAGACATGAGGTTTTCGGAACTTTATTTGGCTAATGATTCCTGAGCCCACGGAATACTTCAAGCGTTCTTAACCAAAATGTGGGATCACTTTATAGGTTGTTCACCAGCATTTAGGGTAAAAGTCATGGCGAATTTGAAACATTTGAAGAATTCTTAGGGTTTCCTTAGGACTTTTACTATAATAAAAATCTTCATTCTCAGGTATGTATGCGAAGATGTTGCTGAAGATTGCGCTTTCTACTAAAGCTTTTCGAGCAATGGGAACATTCAAAGGGTCGCTCTCCAGTATGAGTAAGTTGGTGTCTGCTTAAAGTTCCACTACGAGCAAACGACATTGAGCACTCTGAACATTTGAAAGGTCGTTCACCAGTATGTGTGCGTTGATGTTCCTCCAGATTGGCCTTACTACTAAAACTTTTCGTGCAATTAGAGCACTTGAAGGGACGTTCGCCTGTATGTGTGCGAAGATGTTGCTCCAGATTGGTCTTTCTATTAAAGGTCTTCGAGCAGAAGGAACATTCGAAGTGCCGCTCGCCTGTATGTGTAAGAAGGTGTCTTCTTAGTATGCTTCTGCGGGAGAAAGACACTGAGCACTCTGAACACTTATAAGGACGTTCACCAGTATGCGTGCGTAGGTGTTTCTCCATGCTGCCCTTACTGCTAAAGGCCTTCAAGCAGTGGGAACATTTAAAGGGCCGCTCGCCCGTATGGATGCGTAGGTGAACTGTTAAGCTGCATTTATGGGAAAAAGTCTTCGAGCAGTGGGAACATGCGAAGGGATCTTTTTCAATATTTGTGAGGGTCTCTTCTTCTGCTTCCGTTAAAGATTCGCTCCCTTCGCTTGAGGTGTCGCTTAGGTTGGATTCCTCTTGCTTGGTTACTGCTGTTTTGTTCTGGTCGGTAAAACACTTCAGACTCTGCTCCAATCGCCGCTTGAAAATTAATGCAATTTTCGCCAAAGCCAACCAAGTGGGGCATATGCGTTCAGGTAGATTCTCAGCGGGCTTGACCTCTTTACCAGTCGTCTCTTCTATTAGAAACATCAAGTTTTGTCCCCCATCGGAGTCGGTGTATATATTCAGCCAATTGGTGTCCACACAGTCTCCTGGACTAGCCATGCAGACACAGCATAGCTGGGCCACAGTTGTCCCTTTTGTTTTATAGGCCATTCCACTTCTTAAATTGTGTTAAATCAAAATGTGAAACATTTACAGACTAAATAGTGGGACCGTATGTTACTATGGTGAAAATACTGATTTGATTTCGTTCCTTTTAATAATAATGGCCGTGTTGAACTGCACAAATCGTTGACAAACATTTGATGGGAACTTATAAACTTCCTTGTAAAACTTTCAAGCTGATCCGATAATATGTTTTACAAATGGCTTACAAAAGACAATATAATTCTTTTCCCGAACCACTTACACTGTGCAACACTAAAAAGTTGATACGGTCGAGACCAAAAAATTCTGAAAGGGTATGATAGTAGTACAAAAACCTTCCCTGGGTTTGGTCTGGTTAGCTGCCGATTTCTTTTTATAGCACTTTGAAGTTTTAAGCATATGATTGGGACTTGTAACTCCCTATCTCGTAAACCATTTGGAATTTCGCTTTGACGTCTGAAAAGAAGTTGTTGCTTTTGACTTAATTTACAAAACATTTCTAAGTAACAAGTCAAAATAGTCACATCTTTAAACTCAAAATTGCAAAAATGTCGTAAATTCATCATGTTTTCCCCTCATTTTGTACTGTTTTTCAACTTTTTCTTTATAAACTATAACGAATTTGACCAAGCAATGAAGGACGAAAAAGTAGCGTAGACTAACGTAAACAATCGGTTGGAACATACCAACTTCATTCGAATGGTCCTTCATATAGTTAAAGACCCTAAAAGATGAATAATTTCAACCAAAACTCGAAAAAGTACAGTTTTTGGTAGAAATTGGCTGACACTATCAAAAATTTCGATTGTTTTGTATTAAATCAATAAAATTGTCAAAAAATACAACTTAAAAAATGTAGCTAAAGAAATTTTATTTATTTACTTTTTTACCGATAAAATTCGTTTTTTTTTCGAATTTTTAAGACAGTTTTTCATGCTTTTTTTTTACTATATCAAAGAGTACTTAAGTGAAGTGTGTTCGTACTAACGGTTTGTTCATTTTGGTCTAAGCATCAACTTTTACCTACATTACTTGTCCAAATTTGTAACGGATTTCAGGAAAAAGTTGAAAATCTGAAAAAAGTTGTGAAAAATTGATTTTTTTTGACATCTTTTGTAATTTTAAGTACCAAGACGTAATTTTTTTGATTTGCTACTAAGAAATGTTTTGTAGGCCAAGCCAAGAGCAACAACTTTGCTAAAGACACAAGAGCAAAATTCAATATAGCTGACGAGATATGAAATCATTAATCCTACACTGAAGCTGAAAAGTTCAAAGGTCAATAAAAGAAAACCATCACACCCTTTCAGAATTTTTTGGTCTCGACCGTATCAACTTTTTTGAGTTCAAAAATGTGTCACAGTGTTATATGAAAAAAATTCTCATGGATCCTCGTAATTTGAAAAATTCCAAGTTTTTTCTTAGTTTAGTCGAAAAACAAACCATCAATATTATGCTGGCTCAAGGTCTCGTTATGCTTTCGCATAACTCCAAAAAGGAGGAACACATCACAACACAAGTGAAGCTAGTTGGTCATACAGCCTCCGAAAAACTTTAATAAAAAAAGGTATAAAATGTTCGCAATTTTACAAAAAGTGGATTTTGTAATTTGAAAGTTTTTTTTACATTCTGACGCACTTTGACCATCATTTTGATCATTTCTTTCGACGAAAGCTAATACCCAAATGCATCAATTTCAGGATCGAAATCGATCAAAACCTTTGTCGATGTCATTCGATTTTCGAAATGTTGACTTTGAAACCATATTACTCCGATATTTATTGAGCCGTCCAAAATAAGTTAGTTCAAACCAGAATAACATCATTTTCTAACAAAACCTTGCTTTCAGTTAATCCGTTCTCAAAAATTCTTTGTATCCATGGACCTATGTTTTAAAATTTTGGTTAACAACAACAAGATCAACAATTTCTGACTTTAATTTAACCTATCACGAACGAACCTTAGACATTTGCCTTCTTGTGACTGTAGACAAAACTCAGTTTCGTATTCTGCCTCTAACTTGGACCTTAATGCTAATATTTAAATCAAATATAGATTCAAAGCCCCAAGAAGAAACCGCCGTACACTCCTTAGTTTCAAGGATTTAAAAATGGACATACATAGAGGGCCTTTAACAATGTTTTACCTGATGCAATTACCACTGCTTTGGAGGATGTGAGAGTGGAGAGAGAGAGGCGATTTTCCTTGCCATTGCCCAGCTCTCAGTAAAAGGAGACTTAAAGTTTTGGTCACCGATTTCTACTCAACCTTTTGGAAGTATCCGTTATTCTGAACCTTCTCACAATAGTTCAGTCCGGATGGAATCCCCCCTTAAAAAATAAATAATATGGTTTCGCAATGGGCCTATCTTGGCCTACTGTTACTGTCTTTAGCCATCTCAACCTAACCTAGAGTCAAAGAACCAAAATCTATGAACCAAGGCCAAACTGAATTAGAGACACGAGTCTTAAAATTATTTTCTTGTTGTGTGGAGGTACCAATATGCTTAACTACTTCCAAATGATTCTTTCTTACAACCAACCGACAAAACTTTCAGTTCAATCGGTCCAGTAGTTTCTGAGTTATCTGATGCAGAGTCCATTGATCTAACGATTAAATACAATTGTTGAAATGAAATAAAAAGAGCTGTATGAAAAATTTCAACTAAATTCTTTGGTTTATTTATATTAAAAGTTCCGGTGCGGCTTCTATGTAAAAGTGCTTGTTCTCCGGGATAAGCAAGTCATTGCTGTCCGTTCTCACTAATGAAAGCAAAAGAGTTTTTGAAAGACTTCGGGTAAGGTATGACTGAGAAGGTGATAATCTAGACTAACACCTTAAAGGTCATTCGCCAGTATGCGTGCGATTGTGCTTCTTCAGATCAATCTTACTGCTAAAAGTCCTTGAGCAGTGGGAGCATTCGTGAGGTCGCTCGTCACTATGAGTAAGTAAGTGCCTGTTAAGTTCGCTTGTTCGACGAAATGACTTAGAGCAGTGGGAACACGAGAAAGCACGATCGCCAGTATGAGTAAGCAGGTGATTCCTCAGAGTGCCAGTTTTGCCAAAGGACATTGAACACTTTGAACACTTAAAAGGTCGTTCGCCAGTATGCGTGCGAAGATGAATCTTCAGAGAGCCACATTGGGTAAAAGACATTGAGCACTCCGAGCACTTGTAAGGTCGTTCGCCAGTATGTGTTCGCTGGTGTTTCTTCAGATCGTTCTTTCCTTTAAAAGCCTTCGAGCAGAGGGAACATTTGAAGGGCCGTTCGCCCGTATGAATGCGTAGGTGAACTGTTAAGCTGCATTTATGGGAAAAACTCTTCGAGCAGTGGAAACATTCGAAGGGACCTTTTCCACTAATTGTGAGGGTTTCTTTATCTGCTTCTTCCGTTAAAGATTCAAGCCGGTCCACGCTGGTCTGCTCGGTAAAGCACTTTAAACTCTGCTCCAATCGCCGCTTGAAGTTAAATGCAATTTTCGCCAATGTCAAACATGAGGGGCATATGTGTCCGGGTAGATTCTCCGCGGGCTGTACCTTTTGGCCTGTAGTCTCCTCTATTATAAACTTTAAGTCTTGTCCTTCGTCGAAGTCGGTGTAGATATTCAGCCAATTGGTGTCTAGACCAGCACCCGGACTGGCCAGGCAGACGCTGCATAGCTCGGACACAGTTATACCTCTCGTAACGTGGGCCATTCCGCTGCAAAAGTTTCTGTTCATTAGAAATGAAATGATTCTAATCCATTTTAAATAAACATTTACCCACGAGTGTGACCGTAGGCTACCAGAGCGAAAATGCTAATTTGAACTAGTTCCATGCGACTTACATTGCCATGAGGCGAGCCAGGGGAAATGATTTAGTAAACTGCTGCAGAATTCCATAATTTAAAAAAACAAAACTTCGAATCATTAGCCAAACAATTAAACTAGTTTACAGCCAAAAAGACCCATTTCTTCTGAACATTTTTTTAGTGTTGTTTTGAAGGGTGAATTCAAATATCAATATCAAAAATTTTTTCATTGCTCCGTTTTTAAAATATAAGAGAAATTTAATATTTGAACGCCCCGAAAAATATAAATACATCAACAAAAATATTATTATTTTTTACACTTAGGAATCACACTTCTGCGAAGAAAAACATATAACGATGATCTAACTCTATGAACGAACACAGGAACTGTAAGCAAAAAATGTTGTTTTTTCGCGATAATTTCAAAACAAATTTTAGTTGGCTTTCGACTTTTGTTCCGTTCTGGATTATTATTTTGAGTACACAAAATACACAATTTTGACTGTTAATTCTTTTACCCAATTTGATCAATATTTTTTTCTTCGTACAATTGCGATTCTTAGAGTTTTAAATTTATCAAAACTTCTTGACTTCTCCTCAAGTCTTCCTAATGCAATGGGAAAATTTTCAGTTCGATCGATACATTGGTTTTCGATTTATTTGATAAAGAAATGAAATAAAACAAACTGTGTGAGATATTTTAACAAAATTCTTTTCTTTATTTTAATCAGAAGAACACATCATTTAAATATTTGCCGCGCCTTCTCATTTTGGTACATTTCGAGCATGGAAGCGTAGGTGATCCCCTATATTATCGACTTAATAGTGTGAGAAAGTAGGTGTTTTCTTAGATTTCTTTTTCGGGAAAAAGACTTTGAGCACTCTAAACATTGGAAGGGATGTTCGTCAGTATGTATGAATAGGTGCTCTTTAAGGCTGCCTTTTTGACTAAAGGTCTTTGAGCAGTGGGAACATTCAAAGGATGGTTCGCCCGTATGAATGCGGAGATGACTTTTCAGCGAGCCACCATGGGCAAAAGACATTGGGCACTCTGTACACTTGTATGGCCTTTCTCCAGTATGGCTGCGAAGATGTAGCTGCAGATTGCGTTTACTACTAAATTTCTTTGAGCAGTGGGCACATTCGAAGGGTTTCTCTCCAGTATGAGTACGTAGATGTCTGCTTAGACTGCTCTTTTGGTTAAAAGACATGGAGCACTCTGTACACTTATAAGGTCGTTCGTTAGTATGTGTAAGAATATGATTTTTTAAAGCTCCACTCTGGGTGAAGGACATGGAGCAATCCGTACACTTGAAAGGTTTTTCTCCCGTATGCGTGCGTATATGCAGTTCCAAACCATGCTTAGTGCTACACCCCTTTGAGCAGTGGGAACATTCAAAGGGTCTTTCTCCAGTATGCATGCGCAGATGACGTTTTAGAGCTCCACTTTGGACAAAAGACATGGAGCACTCCGTACACTTGTAAAGTCCTTCGCCAGTATGCGTACGAAAGTGAAGTTCCAGAGTGCGCTTAGTCCTAAAGCTCTTAGAGCAGTGGCAACATTCGAAGCTCCGCTCGACCATATGGGTAAGGCGATGTGTGCTTAGATTGTAGCTATGGGCAAATGACTTTGAGCACTCTAAGCACTTGTAAGGTCGTTCGCCAGTATGAGTTCGTAGGTGTTTCTCCATATTGCCCTTACCACTAAAGGACTTGGAGCAGAGGGAACATTTAAAGGGCCGTTCGCCCGTATGAATGCGAAGATGTTGCTCCAGAATGCGTTTACTACTTAATTTCTTTGAGCAGTGGGAACATTCAAAGGGTTTCTCTCCCGTATGTGTACGTAGATGTAGGATTAGACTGCTTTTTCGGCCAAAAGACAGAGAGCACTCTGAACACATGTAAGGACTTTCGCCGGTATGTGTGCGACGATGTTGCTCCAGATTGCTCTTACTGCTAAAAGTCTTCAAGCAGTGGGAACATTCGAAAGGCTTCTTCTTCCGAAAAAGATTCAAACTCATCCAAATCGCTCTCTTCACTTAAGGTGTCCTCCTGTTTGAATTGCTGCCCGCCCAGGCACTTCAGACTCTGCTCCAATCGCCGCTTGAAATTTAAGGCGATTTTCCCCGCTGTCAAGCAAGAGAGGCATATGTGTCCCGGTAGTTCATCTGAAGGCTGAACCTTGCGGCCAGTCGTCTCCTCTATTAGAATCTTCATTTCTAGTCCCGCATCGAAGTCGGTGTATATATTCAGCCAGTTGTGGTCCACACCAGCACCCGGACTGCTCCTGCAGACGCAGCATAGCTTGGCCATAGTTATTCCTTTTGTTTTATGGGCCATTTCCGTACATTGCTAATTTTTAAAGTCGAATTTACATTTATAGATAAGTGGGACCGTATGTTACTATAGTAAAAATACTGATTTGAACTAGTTCCAATTATTTAAAAATATTTATTATTTTGTAATAGCTTCGTTAGCTGAAAGCTTTCTTACTAACAATTAGGGTGTTCACCAGCCCTCGTAAAAACGTAATTGGTAAATTTACCACACATGAGCAAGTGAGCGCCCCTTGTGACTTACCCTAGTAATTGTTGTGGGAAACCATATAAATTTTGCCCTTCAGACGCCTCGGTGGCGTAGAGCACTGTATGCATAACTCTTAAACAGAAAGTCGGGTGTTCAAACCAGGTAAGCTGATTTGTATTTTATTTTTTTTTCGTTTGTTATTGAGCATCTTTTTAGACATCGGCTATATTTTTGACACTTAAAAAAAGAATTAAAGAAAGGTTATAGATCCATCCTTAACCGGAACTCGAACCAGAATTTTAAAAATATAAGGGTATAAAAGTTGGTCATTTTTTTCCTATGTATTTTGTTGTTGTGTCGTTAACTTTTAAAGCTTACGTTTTTTGATTTAAGCTTTTTGTGAGAGCTGGTGAACACCCTAAATATGTTTTATTTTTATACACTTGAAAAGTGTTTAATAATTTTGCCCAGAAATTTGCAACGCATAGAAGGAATCATCGACCACATAAAGTATATATATTCTTAATTAGCATGACGAGCTGAGTCGATTAAGCTTTGTCCGTCCGTCTATCCGTCTGTCTGTTCCCAAGCTTTGAAGCCTTACCATAGGTTATAGGTTTGTAAAGCGAGCCTAACACGTTCCAAAGAGGTTTGAACCCCCGGGCCGAACCTTCTTCAGAATCTCAGATCGGGCCAAGGACCTTTTTGTTCAAAAACAATCCTAACATTTCATTTTTATATCACAATACAAATATTTTGATGCATTGGATTTGACAAAATCCCCCAAAACTAAGTGCCAGCCTTGCAGTCTAGTTGTTGTTAAGAACCGAAACTGTACCGGTACAACGCTTAGGATTTTTTTGTTTCCAAGAATATCGGTTCTCTAATAGAGGTATACTAAAAATTTCAGATATAGATGTTGATTCTGAGTTTTAATCGGTTCTTTTCGGTATACGGTTCCGGTTTGATTCCCTGAATTTATATATATATAGATTGGGTCAGATATGAAAACTACTGGGCAAAATTAATAAAAGTAGGACTTCCGTGTTTATTTTCTTTATTATTTAATAACATTTTGAAAGAATGAACTAAGCAAATATTGCAAATATTTCCCACCTTGATTTGTCTTCACAATTGTTAGGTCAAATCTTAACGACTCAAAAATTCACAGAAGATGAATTTGCTGATTATGACGAAATCAGAATCATATCCTTAGATTAGCTCAATACTGAGACTAGCAAATTTTTGTTTAAAACTAATTTAATTTATGTTTGTCTTGTGCGGCGATTTAGATCAGGCTCGTACTCCCAGAAAAGTCGAACTCCACACGAGCTCAGATAAGCCATGATCCGCTAAAACAATTTTTTCTACTGTGTGTACTTCAAGGGGGAACGGGCTTGCACGGATCAATTCGTGGCAGTTCTCTGGTTCATACCTTCTAGAGATACATAGTTAGTAATTTGCATTAAGATCGGATTAACGATTCTCAAGGTATGAGCAAAAAAAAGTCAGACGGCAAATTACTCTACTGTCCACAAATCCCTTATATAGCCTGAAAATCTTTCTTGTTCCTTTGCCGAACTGATTATTTTATAAATTTGCGAGTTGATGATTTGTTCTATCCCTCGATTTTCATAAGAATCACGCCCTAAAAAGCCACCGCAAGCCCATTCAATTCACAGAAAATTGTTGTCATTTCGCCTTCCAACTTATTAAAAATCGTAAAAAGCTTCCTTCTACACTTTAGAAGATTAAGGGCCGTTTTCTAATGTTTCTGTTTTTGCAAATCCAGGTGGTTTTGCTGCATTTCGTTTGCTCATGTTCAAGGCTAACCATCTAGATGGATTTCGTAGCAATGTACTTCATCCTCATTGATTTGTAAACAATGTACATGACAGTGCGATGATCGGTATTTTTATGTATTCGCGCATATGGTCACTCTGAAAATGATTTGTAAACAAAAAAACAGCTGGTGCTGAAAAGCAGTTATATCTGAATGATTAGAATGTAAAGCAAATATGGAAAATATTCGACGTGCCTTATATATATAATACAATCACTTTCAGACATTGCAAAGTCTATAGTCATTGCACAAACTATTTCGAGACGTGGCCTGGATTGGCACATGACAGTAACATATTTCAAAACAGCTGGCTAAAATTACATATTGGGCGAAAGTGGGTAAAAGCAGACCGCATTCTTAATGACACCTTTGTTAAATCCGCGCACAGAAGCCGAAAAATTGTACAACGAGTAGCAAATTCGCACCAGAAACGTTGTTGAACGTTGTTTGGACTGTGGAAGCGGCGTTTTCCCGTTTTATCAATGGGAATGCGTATCCAAAATGAGACCAAAATGCTTGCGGCGTTTCATCCATTCATCATCAAATCTACTTCCCCCGACAGAATATGAATTACCAATAGAAACGCCTAGTCCACTGGAAGAAAATTTCAGTGCTGATTCAAGTACAGATGTAAATGAAAGATCTCGTTTAATTCTAAATTACATTTCAAGGTACGACTTTATAATGATTTATTTATTAAAATAAGCTACAAGTAAATATTTTTGGTTTTTGCAGACTGCGATGATGAGAACTTATATAAATAAAACTTAAGTTTAGTTTAGAAACTTTCTGGAAAAAAATATAAATTAATCATCTTATAACTTTGAATGTGCATTTTGTACTTACATTTGAAATCGAGTTTTTCTTTTTTTTCTCCTGCACCTCTAACTCCAATAACTCAATGCGCAGCTTTCGCTCACGAGCATCATCCTCATGCCTTTCTTGCGCTCGCTGGTTTTCGGACCTAAAAAAAATCTGCTGAGCTTGGAGGAGAATAATTTTTTCTTCCTCCAGCGTACGCTTGCGCCCAGGACCAGATTCCGGAGCCAGCTTTTTAGATTTTGGCTGGCGTAAGGTCGCTGGATTCCAGGTGGCCCACTTGGAACTAGAACTTGGCACATCGTCATCCAAAATTATGGCAGCCTGAAAACCAATAAGGATTTTACTGCAGTTAAGACAAAATTTATTATTTTAAAATCTGCACTTACCTCGGGATCGCTTTTAGGTTCTTCAAGTTCGTCCTTTTTGTCCATAGTAAGACCGTATTCTAAAGTGCCTGTTAAATGCATTTGAAAATGTTTAGCTAGGAATCATATCGCTATTACTTAATACTTACACACATCACTGTCAAGATCGTTGCTTAAACATGTTGCTGAATCTCTCATCATAAGTCTCTTCGACAGGGATAACATCCTCGCACCACCAGTTTGGTAATTAGCTGCTTTCTCTTTCGCCAGCTCCGCCTTCGACTTGCGCTTCATAGAAAAAAATTTGTCTCGGAGCTGTTTCCACTCGCGCCAAATGCCTGTCCGCCCGCTAAATTTTTCGGCCAGTCTGATCCATGTCTCCTCCTTTTGCTTCCAGGTCACTGCGTCCGAATTCTTGTTCTCAAGAACATGCTTGCTCTCCTCTACTAGGTCTACAAGAAAAACCTCCTCCTCCTCTGTGAATTGCTTGCTTCTTATTTTTCCTTTTTTGTTGGACATGCTGAATTTCAATTGGCGCACAAAAAAAACAAAACAAGAGACAGCTGTTTGCAAGCGTGCTGCCAACCGATTTTTAGTGTGACCGTGGCGCAAATGCCCAAATTTAAAATCCATCTAGATGAGACAACCAAATGTACAAAAACCACCTAGTTGCAAAATCTGAGCAAAAACAGGAACATGAGAAAACGGCCCTAAGTCTAACTTTCACGTCCGCCCTTGCTGTTGAATAAAACACCATTTCTCTTCTGTTCTTTCATTTTAATAACCCTCTAATGTCTATTTTTGTTTACAATTAATCAGCGTCTTTTTCTGTGAAGTTCTTGGAGCAGTAGAAAGATTCAAAGGGTCACTGGCCATTATGCGTAATTAGGTGTCTCCTTAAAGTGGCCCTATGGGTAAACGACTTTGAGCACTCTGAACACTGAAAAGGTCGTTCGCCCGTATGAGTGCGATGGTGTTCTTTCAGACTGCCGGTACATTTAAAGGCCTTTGAGCAGTAGAAGCATTCGAAGGGTCTCTCTCCAGTATGTGTACGAAGATGTTGTTCCAGTACTCGCTTACTACTCAAGGTCTTCGTGCAGTAGGAACACTCAAAGGGTCTCTCTCCAGTATGAGTACGCAGATGATCTCTTAGAGTGTTCCTACGTGCAAAACACATAGAGCAATCCGAACACTTGTAAGGTTTTTCGCCAGTATGTATTTTATGGTGTTGCTCCAGATTGCCCCTGCTGCTAAAAGTCTTCAAGCACTGGGAACATTTAAAGGGTTGCTCGCCAGTATGATTACGCAGGTGAATCTCCAAAAGTCCTTTTTGAGTGAAAGTCTTCGAGCAGAGGGAACATATAAATGGGTGTTCGGTAGAATGAGTGAGTAGATGACGCCTTAGAGTGCTTCTTAAGACCAAAAGACTTTGAGCACTCTGAACAAGTGAAAGGTCGCTCGCCAGTATGTATGCGTTGATGTTCCTCCAGCCTGCTCTTTTTGCTAAAGGTCTTCGAGCAGTGGGAACATTCAAAGGGTCGCTCGCCTGTATGTGTGCGAAGATGAAGCTCCAAATTGCGACTTCTGCTAAAGGCTTTTGAGCAATGGGAACATTCGAAAGGTCGCTCTCCCGTATGAGTAAGTAGGTGTCTGCTTAGAGTGCTCTTTCGGGCAAAAGAATTGGAGCATTCTGAGCACTTGAAAGGACGTTCGCCCGTATGAGTGCGCTGGTGTTCCTTTAGATTGCCCTTTTTGCTAAAGGTCTTTGAGCATTGGGAGCATTCGAAGCGACCTGTTTCACTATTTGTGAGGGTGTCTTCTTCTTCGTCCGTTAGAGATTCGCTGCCTTCGCTTAAGCCGTCGCTTTGGTAGGGCTGCTCTTGCTTGAAAGGAGGATGGTCTATGCTGGTTTCTGCTGTTTTGTTTTGCTGGGTAAAGTAGTTCAGACTCTGCTCCAAACGCCGCTTGAAATTAAAAGCAATTTGCGCCAATGCCAAACAAGAGGGGCAGATGCATTCAGGTAGATCATCAGCGGGCTGCACCTCTCGCCCAGTTGTCTCCTCTATTATAAACTTTAAGTCTTGTCCTTCGTTGGAGTCGGTGTATATATTCAGCCAGTTGGTGTCCACACCAAAACCTGGAGTGGCCCTGCAGACGCGGCATAGCTCGGTCACAGCTCTCCTTCTTGTTATATGAGCCATACCACAAATAAGTTTCTGTTGAATGTAAATAAAATAAAACATTTGCATTCTAGTGTGACCGTAAGTGACTTGAGCACAAATTCTGACTTGAACTAGTTCCAATTACTTCATGAAATTCTGTGAAATTCGTAAACAAAAAGCAGGACTACTAGACTAAGGTGAATTTACTATAAGTGACGTATTCCGTTGTGGGCACCAGACTTCGTTTTGGTGTTGTGCGTATCTTGTTTTAGAAAAGTTATAGGCCAAATTATAACTTATTGACCTAGAGCCTGCTAAAAGTTCTTTGATTGCAAAAAATGAATTAATTACGTTTTTCATACTCTTGTGCTGCGTTTTGGACAGTCCATTTTTTTTTAACTAATAAAACGATTTCAAAAGATTTTTTGCACGATTAATGTAATGTATTTATTTTCCGTAACTTGTATATCATATTTTTTTTGACTTCATCTAAGGTTTCTGACTTGAGATATGATTTAAAAAGGTTTTAAGCCAATCAAAGCCCCTGGGGCCGAAAACACTTGGCCATTCACATCTTGTTGAAGTCATGTATCTCTGAGTATCGGAGAGAGACTGTCACATTTTCCGTCTTCTCTCCCCCGGCTTAAAATGTCAGAAAAAATATCAACGACAAGGCTAAGCTTTTTTTGCTTTATTTGATTTAGAAGTTCTATTCTTTCAATATACTAACTTAATTAAGCAACAAACATTTTATTCTTAAATCTAGTCTCCAATCGATCTCTCGTTTCAAGTTGTATTATTTTGTTTTCTCCTTTTAATAACATTTTTTGAAAAGCCATTAAAAAAACTTGCCTGAAGGTTTTCTAAAGTTAAGATAAAAGGGGAAAGGAATAGAGGAACTATTGACACTAATTAGAGGTCCATCTGCACGTGTTCCTAATCAGGTCGCTAATTCCGGAATCCCTATTTGAAATGCCAATGCTCGATTATTGACTTTTTATTAGCTCTTCTATATGTGTGTTACATTAAAGGTATGCCGTCAGAATTTTGGGTGAGTTTTTTTCCTCCAAATATATAAATATTTTGGGTATCGTACGAAATAGGCGTCGCTTTTAACTGGTCTTTTTTGATCATATCTTTTTCATTTTTTTGGGAAATCGAGAAATAATGCTAATCATGATATCATTAACTTATTCATGATATTACTAACCATCTCTAGAAGGTCTTAACCATCTATCTACAAAACTGTGGGAGACATGCGGTTTTCCAAAGTTTGGGGACGTGGCCAAAATTGGAAATAAACTTGATCTGCCTGCAATTATAACAAGCTTACGTCCCGTTCATGTCAAACCTCTTTCTCTTTCCTGAGAGATCTGTTTGTTCACACGGACTGACGTACAGACGGACATGGCTGTATCGACCCGGCTGTTGCAGAAAAAATGTCGAAAATGATTCCTTCTCCCTGTTATATACCTTTGCACCAACTTTATATACCTACTCTGTGTACCTTTGGTACAGAGTAGAAATATGATTTGAGGCATATGTGTAGAGATTTCTAGCAAAATACTTGGTGTAGCTCGGATCCTAGATAGCGTGTTGATTTGTTTCTTTGGTTCTTAGCGAGCAAATCTGTTTGGTGTTTCATAATAGCGTATTCCACTTTATGCTAAATCTGGATCTTAATGATTCTGAATATAATTTTTTTGACATCTGTATCCAATATATATCCTATCGCACAGTGGTCGGACTTGTATGGAAGTATGCGACAAAAATAGTTATACGTGTCCTCCAGGTTTATAATTCATACTGTAAGCCTTTAACAATAATAAAAAACTATTTTGAAAAAATTGGGCGTGGTCATACGCCCATACCACCCATTTACATACCTATACCTATATTTTGAATAAAATATCTTTTCTTAAAATACTTCTGAACACTAAATTTATTACCAAAAATTATAAAGAAAATATTTAAATGTATTTTAAATACAAAGTAATTAATTAATCCTCAAAAATTTCAAAAACAGACTCCTTTAATAAAGTTTTTTTTTTTGCAAGGTAGTTTTCTTAATCCACATATGAGAGGATCTGAACTTAGTAGAAATCTATTTAGAAGATCTGAGTTAGTAGCGGATCGCGAGATTTTTTTAGTATGTTGAAATCTGTATTTTTAATATCTTTGACTCTCAGAGAGCTCTCCAATCGATACTATTCTCTGTTAATAATGCCATTTAGAGCACACCACTTTTGAAAAATTAACTTGTAGAAAAAGGTGCATTGAAAATAATTGTCTGTTGCCAATTAAAATGAACCAAAATAACATTAGTAATAATAAATAAAACGTAAGCGAATTTGACATTTACTACACATATAACATACATACATACAACATATCCTATACATTTGTATAGGATTTTTTTATAATTCTTCAATTTATGTATAATAATGTTTCTTTTTGAATTACTGTTAATGTTAATCTATGAGTTATTTCCCTGCGAGTGGTTTTCTTACGCACTATTTCCGGTGAACGATTTGATATCTCAGGACGACCGGGGAAGTCAAGTGTAGTAACTGGAAATGGAGTATTGTGGACCACTTAAGGGAAGTATGGGCTAACGGCCTTAATTGCCATGCTCAGAAGGATACCAGCATTTATTTATAATAAAGTCACTTTGTGCATTTCTATTTTGTTAACACAAATTATAAAATATATATGAATAAATCAAATACTACTACTACTACTAAAATACTACTATAACATACACATACCAGAGCATATAACATGGAAAGCACAAACAACAAAAAACAAATACCTGCTGAATTCGGATCAAAACATTATGACGTTGGGCAGCTCCGGGCAGCTGATTCTTTTTTTATTTTAATCTATTATTCTTAACAATTAATAATAATAAACATAAACATCGGAATCGATCGACATCACAACTAAAAGCTTAAGGAAAAGTAAAAACAGCAAACAAAAAACACCCACAAAAGGTCGTTTATGATTTTCTTTTGTTTTATACGATATACCACATTAAACAATGTGTTAAATATTTCAAATCATAGTTAATACCTGTTCGAATGATATCCATATCATTAAGAAGCTATTAGACCTTTAATTTGTTAATTTGATACCTTTTAACTTTATTGTCACTTTGAGACAAAACACAACGCACTGAAATGCGTAGCATGAGGTCTAACTTTAAGGGATTTTTCACAGAGACCGAATGGTCACACTAAAAAACCCCGTTTGTTTTAAAAAATATAATTTATTTATACTATGATCGACATGCTTCAAAGTGTAAAATTTTGATTTCGGTTTTTTTTATTTTTGTCGTATGGGAGCTACCACTGTGTATCGGTAAGATTGTTTGGCTAATTTTTAAATCCAAGTCAAGTTTGTATATTTTGCATAAATTTACAAATTTTTTGCTAGCACAGGGCAAATATCAGGTAAATGTTCAATTAAAAAGTAAGTAATAGCAAAACAAATTGATCCAAATTGAGATAAGAAAAGGAATTAAAGTGTTTCTTTTACAACTACTCCACCTCAACTTTCAATTCTGTCTCAAATACATAATAAATAAAATTTGCTGTACAAATAATGCACATTTTCCATTAGGTAATAAGCCCAGTCCAAGAAATTGCAAACCACCCCTAATTTAGCATCCCAACACACTTGCATCTTTTCCATTTCTTTACCTACATCAGGCCCATCTTAGGTCAGGTAATCTGAAATCATCTCAAAAGTATGCATTTTTTTACCTTCTCCATCGTACAATTCCCAACTGGTTATAACAGAACTGGCATGGAGTAGCTGTTGTTTGGCCAACGAAAGTTATCTTTGCGCAGAGGCGATATCGTAACCAATGAAGTTCTACTGAGGTGCGATTATTGCTAGTTGAAAACTTTAACCAATACCCCGCCATGGGGACGTGAAATACCGTCCACTACGGCAATTTTTGGAAGCCCGAGAGGGCGCATTAATAATTAATTTTATGGAGAGTTAGCAGAATGAGATGTGGAAATTACCCAAAATCGTTATCTAAAATGATAATGATGCCCACAACTACTTCTTTAATAGCCTCTTAAAACTCTGTTACCCTTTTTAAACACAAATTACGAATCATGAAACTATTTTGCTTACGCCCATTAATTTCTGCCTCCTTTCCCACTCGATAAAAAGGGGTTAAGGCATTAGACAAATTAAACTTAATGTGTGCTTGGTGCTTCGCCCGTGTCCCCCCTTTGCATACAAATGTGTTGAGAAACAGATAGAAAATTCCCCAATGAACCTGACCGAAAATTACGGCCACAATTTATGTTTATGTGACTGCAAAGTTTTTGCTTTAGCAAACGATTTTTATTATAGTTCAAGTTCGACGTTTAAAGGTTCCGCCTGGTAAATTGCAAACTTGAGCCTTTTTTGTTCTGGGGGAGGGGGGGCTAATTCAAACGAAGAGAAAGAAAAAAGGTAAGATTTGTGTGTCTGTGGCAACGGAGCGTGACATTGGTCAGAGAGCAGACTTTATGAACTAGGCAAATGTAATTCTGACCCCCAAACATAATTCATTTTTAGGCTTAGCCTACTTCTGGCTTTCTTTCTACATAATTTGCATGCCAAGCATGTGGTGGTGGGATGGTAGTCCGGGGGATTAGGCACTGATTTGGTTATTTTTCTTTTATTTCTTATTTCTTTTCGTTTCTAATTTATGACTTATTTATGCAGAAATCCACTTCTATTGATGAAGATGCATGGGTCAACTAGGACAAGGGATTGAGCTCGGGGAAATAAAATAGAAAAATAAAGAATAATTCAATTAAAATGTATGGGCTAGTGAGCAGGGCTTATGGACTTTGAGTTTGAATAAATATACTCTCAAGCGGGGATGGTTTCAAAAGCAATTTACATCAAAAAGTTGCCCCCGAAGTATGTTTCTCACGTGATAAGGAAACGACAGTTATATTTTTAAAATTAACTTGTACGCTGAAAACGGTCAATATTAATTTCTATAATAAAACTAGTACACTCAGATAAAATCGACTGGTTGAGTTCTAGGTTGATCGGGATAAAGTTTATGCCGTTTTGTACTTAAAATTTCAAGAATATTTTGTACTTGTCCGTAAATTAAATACCAGATTGTTATATCTAGAATAAGTTGTTACCATAATTTTAGTTCTGAGCCTTAAAGTACATAGGTCTATTACACTCTGAAAGGGTCGATGGAGCTTAGAGAATGGAAAAGGGAGGACGAAAAGGCACGATTGATAAATCATTAAATTGCGAAAAAATACAATTAGCATTACTAACAGTATTCAACCAAGCCTTAATACCAATTAAGTTGAAAATCGTTTATCCATCAATTACAACTTAAGGAACTGCTTTTGAATACCACAAAAACCAGAAAGAGAACAGCTAGCAGGTCTCTAGGTCGATCGTTAGCATATTTTACCTCTTTGTACTTTGAAAAATGACTGTTAATGATATTAAAATGATAAGAAACATTTTTGAATCACGTGATATTTTCCTGATTAATTTAAAATAAATTTTCGTTTGCTTCGACTTTTGTTCCGTTTTTAATTTATATTTTTGTTCTGGCTTTTCGTTCACTTCATAACTTGACCAAAAAACGAAGAAAAATACAATGTTAATTTTTGAAATCACACAAAATTCTCAAATTTGACTGTTAGTTCCTCTACTCAATTTGATCCATCTACGGTACGCGTTACACGATTATTTTCACCAATACCTTATTTTCTTCGTAAAAGTGTGATTCCTAAGTAGAAAGAATAAAAATAATTTTTTTATATGTTTTCTAGTCGCTTAAAAATAAAATTTTTTATATTTTCGAGCAAAAAATCGATTTTTTTGAAATATTCTTGGTTGTTGAATTCAAACTACTGAACCGATTTAAAAACAATGTTCTACGCAATTATTGGCAGCATCATTACCTTTCGATTTATTTCTTACTTGACTCTATCTGGTAATTATGAATTGAGATATGGCTTAAAATGTAAGAGTACCTACCAAAAATATGAAAAAAATTAATATTTCAAAAACGGAGCCATGAAAAATTTTTCAAATCGACTTTTGAGAACACCATTCCAAACTATACTAAGAAAATTTTTCAGCTGAAATGGGTCATATTTTTTTTTATGTCTGTAAACTAGTGATATCAACCAACCAACCCCATAAGGGAAACTTTTTAACTTTTTTAAATATTATGGTTTAATTTTCTTCATTGTTTATCCTGAAAGTATGCAATTGAGTTTGTTTACTTACCCTATGAACAGATTTTACACTGGCTGGCAATTACAATTCCCAACTGATTTTTGTTATGAGCTCATAGAGTGGTGGTTGATTTTCCTCTTTTGGTTATCGCTTCTCGGCCTTATGGCTAAGATCAAAGTGTAGTATCTGTTCTTATCAGCTTAACATCTGATAGTTTTTCCATTGGAGAACAACAAATGTTAAACTGATTTTTGGAATCAGACGGAGTGCTAGGGGCTTGCTCCACCTCTGTCAAGGGTTGGCCCGGTATTGCAGTACCGCCGGGACTTTCAGCCCAACTTGATTAATGAATTTTAAAGAAGTTGAGGATTAAATAATAACTGAAATAACATTATTTCGTTTGATACTAAAAATACAAGGTAGAGTGCGTCGCAGTTATATAATATAGTCATCCGTTTCGGATGATTCTGTGTCTTAGAAACAGACGGACAATGGCTATATGAACTCAGCTCGTCACTGTGATCAGGAATGCATACTTAATGACGTCGGAGATGCTTCCTTCCTTCCAAGGCATGGTATAATCAAGGCATACTAACCAAGGTAGGCTGACTCGCTCTCTCAGAACTCCGAATATTTGTTTCAAAGAGAGCGAGAGCGAAAGAGTAATATATTTCAATACAAAGCCTACTAAGCTACTAAGTAAAACACAAAAAATTCGTCCGCGGAGATGCTTTGCCTACAACAGTTGCTTACTGACTGAAATTTAACAAGTTGTCAAGAGAGCTAGAGAGTGAGTGAGCCTACCTAGTTTAGTATGCCTTGGGTATAATTAACAAGGTAGTGTCGTCAGGAATTCACCATGCGAGAGAGGTACCAGTTGGTATGAACATGTGAGAGCAAAAGGGATAGCATGATTGCTGTCAGTTTGGTTTTCACCTTAGGCATGCTATTGTAAGAAAAAAAGAGATAGCCTGATTTTGTTGTGTTGTTTAGTCATTTTTACACCACGACCCAAACGCCTGCTATGGTATTTCAAATAAACGGCAAAAATTGAAGACAAATATATTTATATTTACATTTGTAAAGTTAATTTTTTTTTAGTTAATTTAATGTTACATAAAAATTATATTAAAGTAAAATTTTAAGTAGCTTGCGATTGCCCAATATTTTTTGTTTGTTTTTTTGTTGTTTTAGTTTATGATTTAAGTTTTTAACTCTAAATCTTATTCGTGACTTAAAAAATAGTTCTCTTATTTTTAGAGGTATTTTATAATTTTCAGACGCTTTAATTAACGAAGTCAGGACGTCATTAAGGCATTGAAAAGTGTTTTTGTGCATATTATAAAATAGAATTTCTAATTTTTTAAGGTCGTCTAAAAAAAGTCTGGATGGCTTCTTGAGTTTTCCGCAGGAAATTTGATCGACAAATGTAAATGAGGCGTCATTGGATTGTAGATCATCAAGATTTAATTTTCGAATTATATAGCCCCCTATATACTCCAGTGCGTCTTCTGTTAATTCGTCCAGCTCGAAAAACCGAGACGTGTCAAGGTCGGAGAACTGATCAGACTCATTGGCTAAGTCCACGGCTGGCGCATCCATGGTTGGCAAACCATCATACTGCAAATCCAACCACGGCACTTCATTGGCTTCTACGTTTCCGTTGTCACGTAAAATTTCTGTGTTCTTAGCTAAATTGTCGAAAGCGGAGTTTATAATAATTGCTTACATGAAAACTAACTAACATAGATCACTAATATATTACCACAATAAAAAGGACACCACAAATCTATATTACTTTAACAAAGCTAACTTATATAAAGGACTTCATACCCATTAAATATTTTCGCAATCTGTACTTAAAATGTAGTGGACTGGGATGATCATAAAGACCACCTTTTGCTCTCATTGACCCAAAAAAGTGTTCCAGTATGTCTTGGTTTAGCCTGGATGTTAAAATGTATTCCATATCATATTTTTCCTTTAAACAATTATACAGCCCATCAAGAGAGGCATTAGAAACAAGAATGCCTCTTTGAAACGGAGCACATTTACGGTTATCAGGCAATATTTTCTGACTCATAATTCTGGATATATTCGTTAGAATTTCTTTCTGCTCGTCAAGATGCTTTCCGAATGGTTGTGTGGCCGCCATAAATCTAGCTGTGGACAGTTTGGTGTTGAATACATCAAACCAATCGTTCATAGCTTTAAAGAAGTCAGCGGTATCACATGCATTATATACATCCAATCCGAGCGAGTAACAGCGACGTATTGCACTAGCAGTTCTGTTTGAAAAGAGCTGTGTTGCCAACTTAACTTTTTGTCTCCCCGTAGAACGAACGTTTAGATGGTCCTCAGTCACATTAAATGAAATCGACAAGTCTGAAGAAGATGTATGATTGATGACTTGCTTTACAGTCTGCGGTGTAATAACATTTTCGTTTATCACCAATCCAGAATCCAAAAAATGGTTTCGGACTAATTTCATTAAATGGGGCACATCAGCAAAAACAAAAATTTTTAGTTCGGTGTTAGCAGGATTCGCAAACCATGTTTTGTCTGAAATGCGTAATAATGTTCATAACTAATTTAATAATGCTGATTGGCAACCAACTTACTGTCTGTTATACCAAGCTGCTTCCATAGTTTTTGATTTGTTGGGCCCAAATCGCTAACAATAGCAACAACAGGATATCCTGCGCGCTGAAGCTTGCATATAATTTCCCTTAAGGTTGGCATGTCCATTGGGTGATCGAAATCAAAATACACAGGCTGCTTCCACGACTTTTTTAACCCACGGGCCATTGCCACTTGCACATAATTGCTCGGATCCAATACAGAGTCTTTTGATGGGTCGTACTCGTAGCTCGAAGCCACTTTCATTTCGTCGAAAGCCAGTACGCACACTTTTTCGTCGTCACTCAAATCTAAGCTATTCTCCATGAGGTCAATCACAAAGTTCAGCGTTCCTGTCTCCACTGGTACTTTTCGCAACCACCTCTGTAATGTTGAAAGGCTTGGAAAGGGATACCCTTTTTTGTAAAGGTGATAATACGCTCGAGGACTGGAGTTATGAAGACAAATAGCCTCCGAAATGTCTGCCCATTTCCAATTAATGCGCCTTCGAGAACTTTTTAATTTTTGTAACTGGTTGTCTGTAAAAATCTTCCCAACAGATTCAGTTATTAAGTCCAGTTTCGAAGCGAAGCATTGGCCTTTTTTAAATCCAGAAATTCTTTTTTGAGTTGCATGTTTTCTAATAAAACACCAGCTTGTATAAATTCTGTCCTAAGAAGTGGACACACAAACACATAAATGCAAAGCTAATTTTTTTTGCATTTAATTCAATTTAGTACTTACTCTGTTTGAGAACATGAACTTTTATGATGGCATTATGGCATTTGGCATAAGCACACGCCGTTTTAGTGCCATATTTTTATTTTTACTACTAGTTAGCTTCCAGTCGCCAGGCTCGAAATGCAACTCGCAAATTCTGGAGTCAACTGCAGCGAAAGTAGTGTTTACCGCATTTTCCCAAAGTCGTCTCTTTTCTGGGTCTGCAGGTACCCGAATTAATTTACTTTTTTTGTTATGACAAACTGCACACGAAGGCATTTAAAAATTACGTCACGAAAATCACAAATTTAAATAAAAATCGTGCGTGGAGACGACCTATCACATTGAAATCCCCTTTGCTACTGTTGTTTTTCACCATTCAACTGGTACCCCAAAAGAGGCAGCCTACTTTAATGACTTCACCTGGTATAATTCCACCATGTTCCAAGGTATACGTATACTAAACAATGATGGCCTACTCACTCTCTCGCTCTCTTCACAAATTGTTAAATTTCAGTCAGCAAAGAATATTAGAGAGGAACGTTGCTCAGTCGACACCGCTTATGTCAGAAAATTGTCAGGGACATTATAACGGGCGTGACAACAATGCCGACCCCCGTCCTAACCCTCTGTACTAAGCCTGGGGCTTGCTGAGTTTTAAATTGAGTCTCGACGTGGAGCTCTATATCAACCGGAATTGTCTTGTCCGAAAGTTTGCTTTTCAAATGGCTATCTGGGAGACTCCGGTCTCCTGGCTCATTGATTCGTATGCACTTTTCAGTGCAGGGTACCGTGATTTTAACATGTCTATTGAACATGCCATGAAGTACATTAGATAGTACAATCTGCCTTCGCATTGTCAGAATACTCATAGCAAAGACCAATATAATCTCTATCTGGCGTTTCAACAAAAATTTAAAAGAGCGAAAAGCCAGTTTGAAAAGCCAGCACTGAAAAATCGTGTGCAAAAAAAACCGCATGGCGTTACTCATCTTCATATTCTAATGTCTTTGCTCATAGCCCTGGTAAATCTTCCCATATTTCCCAATTGCCGCAAATAAGGCAACTGAGACATTGATGGTTGCTTCTGGCATCCTCATCTCTCTTCCAACACGATTTGTGCAGGAAAGGTGCCCCTGGCTACACCCTTAACTATCCGTATTTTATATTCTGCATTTTTTTTATTGATGATTTGAGATTCGCAAATTGCTAAAAGCTAATCTGTTTTGAACAATTTTTAATATTTAACAACGTTCACGTAACGTTACCTGCTATCGCGTTTCAAACAAATATAACCGAAACTGTAAATTTTTTTGGTTCCGAATCAGTTCTATTAGTTTTAAAAATATCAGCTCCATGGTTTTGAGTTTTAATTAGTTGGGTGAAGATCGGTTTGATTCCCTAATCAGTTCATTATAATTAATTAAAGATGACAAGAAATATTAAGACAATTTGGAGTTCTTTAACTTATGAATGATTTTGCGTTAATTAGGGCTCTAATAGGCTTAGTTGCCTAAGAGTCTTCCGATCAACTCAACCGATATTATTCCCATTTAGGCTACTACTTTTCAAGAACTTCCTTTAGGTGTATTTTTTTTAAACAAACCTATTTCGCCATTCTTAAAACTTCCCTCCGGCAAAGCCGCTGGATTCAAGCAAATTGATTTCATAGACAAGTCAATTTTCCTGTGTTGTGTTGGGCGTAAAAAGCAATTCCTGTGTAACATGCAAATACGATAATAGAATGTAAAGGATGCCAGGAGCCAAGGACTTGCTGACACTGCGGAAGTTGTTGTATTTTTTTGTCGTTCTCAAGTCGATGAACAATTGAAATGATTAATTGTTATGTCAAATGTTTTTGGCACTTGTCCTTGAATTTATTGTGCGAAGCTTAAAGTTCGAAAATCACAAAACACTTTTCAATTGACAGCTGTGTTGTGACTGTGTGTCACAGTTATTTGTCTACTGGTAAGGACAAAAAGGAGGGCTGTAATCAATTTGATTTTCACATAGGTTCACATGTCAGAGGACCATACATATATTAAACTTTAAAGGAAATTTGCAAAGTTTAACACAATAGTTTTATTGCATTTGCTTAAATTTTTGCTAAAGCCTACAAATGTTAAAAAAACGAGGCTGTTTTATGCAGGGTAGGTTTGGTCTTTGGACCTACCATCATCCTTCAGGTTCAGAAACTCCACAGCCAAATCCTCATCGCTCAATAGCTCCAGTGTGGTGATACCCTGGAGACCCTCTGCCGTCTCCCCATCGCCTATAAGTGTAATGCCTGTAAAAATATTATATGAAATTTAGATTAATTTTCTCGAGTAAATCTCTGTATACTCTGACCATTTGCAAAGTTATCATCATAGAGCCAGTGTGGTAGGTTTGTTGTTGTCTCATTAAGAGCAAAAAACTCGCTGGCCACAAGCTTCGATGGTGTGGATTGTGGCTCCAGCTTGAGATCCCAGTACTCCTTGGGTAAATCTAAACTTTCCATGGTCAACTGAAATGTTGTTGTTTTCGATGTAATGTCCATAGTCAAAGTCCGATATGATAGTTAATAATGTTGAATATATGATTGAAATAGATGATGGTTCTTGCTGTTGTAGCTGAGCTGGTTGTTGTTTGGATGCCGTGTTGGCACTGTAAAGAGAAGAGGAACTCATTACAGGGCACTATTTAGATGGACAGCAGTGTAAGTAAATAAATGTAAATTGTAATGCAAATGTCGATTGCAATCTTAAGTTCAAAATATTGATTGACCCTTCTGCGTAAAAAAAATTTAGAATGAAACTGCAAGTTTAAACTTTAAATTTTTGTGTTAAGTAGACCTAATCTTATCAAAAATAGAAGGCGTAAAACCTTGACATACATACATGCAGTTACACTAACTGATTATATGTTTTTTTGATGTGAAACATCTTTAATTTCGTACGACGATTTTATAGGGTAAAATTTGTTCTTCACTACGCTACGACGATTTTATAGGGTAAATTTGATTTGGCGCACGTGACTCTGACGCCAACTTTATTTGTGCTTTGCTTTGGAGTGGCTCGGCACACGACACACACGAAGATGGTTGGAGTAAAAACTGATTTGAGCGTCACGGGACTGAAGCCAACCATTGTGTGTCTTTGCTTTATGCAGTGGCTCGGCACACCCACACAAGACGGGTGGTAGAGATAGCAGGGGGTGATTGGTGAGGGGGGCGGGGAGTCGAGAAGAGTTTAAGATCACACACCCACCCCAATTACAGTTCTTTGAGTTTGGCTCAGCCAATAAAATCAAAACAGAGAAAACTACCACACAACAACGAGAGAGCGTACTCCCACAACTTTGCTGTAAACGCGGAGGAGTGATGCTACTAAGTACTGAAAAGACAGGGACTGGGCAGCACAAACCATTTAGTAGTAAATTTGGTTCTCCCTACGTGACGCACATTTTTGTGTTGTTTTGATTTGTGCAGCAAACAAACACACAGATGCGAGGGATAATAGGTAGAGCGGGACTGGTGGGTTCTGAAAAAGATCTGGTTGACTTGTGCGACTCTGGTATGTGGAGATTTGGGTGGATCTTATCTGGGCGCGTCTGGGAGGACTAGGAGCGATATGGGTTGATCTGTGTGGGATCTAATGAGATCTGGGTGACTGGGCAGATCTGCTAAGATCTGGTGATCTGGAGGGTTTGACGGATCTGGGTAAATGGTAAGATCTGGGTGGTTTCTGGTGGATCTGTGTGGGATTTGAGAGGATCTGGGTGGAGCTGGGCGACGCTGAGTTCTTGGATCTGGGTGATCAGATGGGATCTGAAGAATGTGGGTGGATCTGAACGGATCTGGCGATCTTGGATCTGAAGGATCTGGGTGGGATATATGGAACTGAAGGATCTGGTTGAGATCTGTGATCTGTGGAATCTAATGGGATCTGGTGGATCTGTTAGGATCTGCATCTGTGGATCTGGTTTATCTGGGTAGGATCGTAGATCTGGTGGAATTGGCGGATCTGGTGAGATCCGGGGTATCTGTGGTTGGATCTGGGCGAGATCTGGATGAATCTGGGTGGGATCTTAAAGATCTGGTGGATCTGAGGACGGTCGCTGTGGTTCTTGGGGGGTCTCTTTTATTTCTCAGCCCTAAACTTCCTGAAAAATTAAAACTCTCGCGGTTCTGTTTTTATATTTCTACTCCCCGTTTTGTCCTCGAGCCCTTGGCTTGTGGAAAATTTCTTTTTCCCACCAAACCCCGGGGGGCAGCGCACTCACTTTTTTTTTATATTGCATGTTTATTTACCTAGTTTTAACTTAACACATTAGATGGATACATTTTTTTTCCTGTACAAATTAGTTGCGTACCCCTGCGGGACGACCGCAAGGCAATGCTTCGCAGAGGCATCAACCGCATTATATTAAATTATGCCCTTCTTAATCGCTCCAGTCTACGCAGTTCAATAAGGGCGATGGCTGCGAAATTGCTGGTCGCATCCCAACCGTTTGCTCGAAACCATTAAATCGCAGAAGTTGTTCGTGGTAACTTCCTCACCTGCAATGTCCCCGAGCACCAGCCTATGCTCTTCAAAGCATCCACAATCTGCACCAAGTGCTGTCGTGCCCAATCGATGGAGATAGCTTCTTAAGCATCCGTGCCCGCTAAGTATCTGGAAAAATTCACCTTTCACGCCTCTCGAACTAAGCCTTGATTTAAGGGACTAGCCTGTGCATCCATCGACCTTTCGAGGATGAGTCCCAAAAGCTCTGCCACTTCATAAGACTCTCCTGTCTAACTTCCGCTCTCTCGACATTGCGTGCTGTTCCAAGTGTCGGCTCACGCGATGCACGGTAGACGGGTGCAGATTCCGCTGCCAGATAGCCCAAAGGCACCATTCCTACTATGACTAGTGCTGCTTCGTTTGATACTGTCCTGGCCCATACTGAAGCAGCGTACAGGATGATGGACTTGCATACTCCCATAAGAAGTCGTCGACGCTCGTGTTTTGGGCCTCGTGTAGTATGCCTGATAATGCTCTGCACGCCTCGGCAGACTTTTTTTGGACGTACTCCAAATGCTCGCGGAAGCAGAGCCTAGTGTCTATCATGACACGATTCATCTTTTATGGTCGCAGCTATATTTTGTGCTTTCATTGACTTTAGCTCAGCAAAGCCGACGAGTTCTTCCCGTATCAACATCTGATCTGAATCAAAAAATCGAATGCCAATAGATAATTCCTCTTTTCCAGACATGTCTGCTGTTTCATCAGCCAATATATCTTCATATATGTATAAAGGATTTTAGTACCTTAGAGCATAGCTCTATCAGCAAGCCAGACGACGGAGAGTAATGGATATATCGAGAAAGAGCATGAACGTATAAGATATCCATCTGGTGTTATCGGCTTCAATGAAACCATTTCAGCACAGCCTCTTCCTACAAAAAAATGTTGCATTTAAGCCATGACATCAAGGAATATTGACCACAGGCTCATTAAAGTTATTTTTTTTTTTTTTTTTTTAATTATTTTAATTGCAGCTGCGTCTAAAAGACATAGCTACAATATAATAGAATAGAAAGAGATACAAAATAAGGGGGTAGGAAAAAAAAGCAAGTGCAAATAGAAGAAACTCCTTCCGATCCGGTGGGGGTAATTTATTGCTAATTTACTGCTACGCCCCTGCTCGCAGCGTTAATGATCGGAAGAAAAAAAAAAAACAAGAATTCTAGAAACTATGCAAGTGCAAGAGTGTGGAGAATAAAAGACCTAAAGCCTTCGTCTGAAAGGTAATCACTGAGAAGAGGAGAGATACCATTGTAATCCCTACACATAATGCGAAATGGACAGTTGAAAGCATATAAAGAATAAGCAAAAGGAAGCCTCAAGGGAATATAGTTTCGTGTTTGTCTAGAAGGGACATTGAAATTCACACGCCCGAGTAAGTACTCAGCGTCTATATTACCATTTAGAAGTTTATTTAAAAACATTATACCTAACATAGTCCGTCTATGCTCAAGTGAAGGTAAGTCTAAAAGTGTAAGTCTGGAAATATAAGAAGGAAGTCTCAACTGTGGGTCCCAACCCAGGTTACGAAGAGCAAACAAAAGGAACTGTTTCTGGACAGATTCAATGCGTTTACACAGGGTAAGTGACTGAGGATTCCAAATACACGAAGCAAACTCCAAAATAGGCCTCACAAGAGATATAAACAAGAGCTTGGTCGTGTAGGGATCATTAAATTCCTTAGACCAACGTTTAATAAAACCTAGCAAGCCCATGGCTTTATTCATGGAAAGTTCAATGTGAGTGCCAAAAGAAAGTTTATGGTCGAGTGTAATACCCAGATCATGGAAATATTCAACACGTTCAAGTTGATAAGAATTCAATAAATAGTTAATCAAATGCAACAAATTGTGAGAGCACCACATATTTATATATTGAATTCAAATCAACCTGAAGCAAAGCAGAATCGTTGGGCGAGTTATGGCTCAGAAATATTTTTAAGTCATCTGCGTACAACAATGCACGAGAATGCTTAATTACATTAGGCAGTTCGTTAATAAATAACAGGAAGAGAAGAGGTCCAAGATGGCTACCTTGGGGAACTCCAGAGGTCACAAAAACCGGATAAGAAGTACAACTATTAAATACAACTTTCTGAGTTCTAGACTGAAGATAAGATTTTATCCAATTAAGAAGCTCAGCGGAAATCCCAAAAGACGCAATTTAAGAATCAGAAGACAATGAGAAACACTGTCGAAAGCCTTACTAAAATCGGTAAAAATAACATCTGGTTTTTACCTTGAATGGAACCATGAATCACTGAAGAAGTAAATTCCAGTAGGTTTGTAGTAGTGGATCTGTTTTTAACGAATCCATGCTGGTTCGGTGATATAAAAGGAGAACAGGAGTGTTGTAATTGAGATGTTAAAATTTGCTCAAAGAGTTTAGGTATTGCAGGCAGTTTCGCAATGCCCCTGTAGTTAGAAATGTCAGAACGTGAAACCTTTTTATATAAGGGAATGATGAAAGATTCTTTCCATGGAGCTGGAAACTTAAACTGTTCAAGTGATTTAGAAAACAAGATGTGGATAGGGTAGGCAAGCAAGTCTGCGCATTGTTTTAAGATGCACGATGGCACATTATCAGGGCCAGGAAATAGGTTAGATTTTAATGAAAGTAAACCATTTAGGACAGAAGAAAAAGGTCTGAGGGGTTTTATTCTGTGCAAATACAATGAGGTTAGGCTTAACTCAATTACAGTCTTAATCTCTTACCGCAGTCTTTTTCCTAACTCCAGTTACTTGACAAAAGTAAGATTCTTGCAGATCAATTTAACTTATATACTTAAGCTTAGACAGTGTGACCCTTTTCAGTAAGGCAAAAATCCATATTCAGCGGGAAATACTAACAGCCCGCGCAATTTAAATTTAAATCTACCGATAACTTAATTCGTCCCGCGACAGTCCTGATTATTTTGCATGATAATGCGTGGACTAATTTTGATATAAAACTTGCGAAATGTTATTTATTCAAAAAATGGAAATTTAAGACTCGCAATAGGCAGTATCCTCAATTAAGAAATATGTAATCATTTTTCAAAATTAAGCCTTGAATCTTCAAATTGCTTGGAATTTTAATGACGATGTGTTTAATTGTTTGGTTGTGTTTAATTCCAGGTAATCAAATTACCCCAAAAGATTCATCGCAAATTTCGCGGTTTTTTTGACCATTTCCCATCTATTTCGTCAACTTGAAAACCTTCCAACCAAAAGCCAAAGTTTTATTACAATTAGATGAACAGTATAATTTGGCAAATTTCGCGGTTTTTGGAACACTTTTCGCACATCTTTTTAACCAAACCATGGCAGGCCAGCGTTCAATCATTAGCTATTTTCGCCACTGGATCAAGCCGTTTTGTTAGTTCAAAAATCCGTGTTCCTTCATGTATGAGTGCGCAGATGTTTGTTAAGCAAATCGGAAATTTTGAATGTCTTTGATCATTGTGGACACAGAAATGGTTCCAGTAGTTTCAAGGTTATCTATATAATCCATTGATCCAGAAATTAATAAAACGAGTTGTATAAGAAATTTCAACAAAAAAGCATTTGTTTAATTATATTTAAAGATATCATTATTTAAAGATACGCCGCACACTTAAAACGGAGTCTACTTGAGCAATGGGAAAATTGAAAAAAAGGCGTTCAACGGAATGAGATTGCCCCTTCGGCAAACAGGCATTGAACACTCTGATATGCGATTGTGATTCTCCAGTTTTCCCCTTTAAGCTAAGAGTCCGAAACATTTGAAGGCTTACTCGCCTTACTCCTATGAGTACGTAGATGGTATTTTAGAGTGCCCGGTAGGGCAAAAGCCTTTGAGCACTCGGTACACTTGTAAGGTCGTTCGCCAGTATGAGTGCGCGTGTGTTTCGTTAGATGGGTCTTTTCGCTAAAGGTCTTTCCGCAGTGGGAGCATTCGTGGGGTCGCACGCCAGTATGAGTAAGTACGTGTCTGTTTAGATCGCTGGTTCGACGAAAGGCCTTAGAACAGTGGGAACACGTAAAAGATCGTTCGCCCGTATGCGTAAGCATGTGACTGCTTAGAATACCATTGGTGGCAAAAGACATTGAACACTCTGTACACTTGAAAGGTCTTTCACCCGTATGCGTGCGAAGATGAGTCCTCAGAGCGTCACGATGGATATAAGACTTTGAGCACTCCGTACACTTAAAAGTTCGTTCGCCCGAATGTGAACGCTGGTGGTCCTCCAGATTGCCCTTAGTTGTAAAGTTCTTCGAGCAAATGGAACATTTGAAGGGTCGATAGCCTGTATGAAGGCGCCGGTGAGTGTTAAGAGAGCCCCTTTGGGTAAAAGACATTGAACACTCCGAACATTTAAAAGGCCTCTCGCCAGTATGGGTTCTTTGGTGTTCCGCCTGAGCGCCCTTAGTGCTAAAGTTTTTCGAGCAGTAGGAGCATTGGAAGGGCCGCTCGCCCGTATGTATGCGTAGGTGAATTTTTAAGCTGTGTTTGAGGGAAAAACTCTGTGAGCAGTGGGAACATTTGAAAGGTCGGTCGCCAGTATGATCGAAAAGGTGATATTTTAATCTACTTTTCTTAGCAAAAATTTTTGGACAGTGGGGACATTGAAAGGGACCTTTTCCTCTAGGTATGAGCGAATCTTTTTCTCCGTCCTTTAATGATATAAACTCTTCCACGTCGCTTCCTTCCTCCTCTTGCTTGACAAGAGTACAGTCTACGTTGGTTTCGTTCTGGAGCTTCAGACTTTGCTCCAATCGCTGTTTGAACTTAAATGCAGTTTTCGCCAATGCCAAGCATGAGGGGCATATGCATCCAGGTAGATCCTGAGCAGGCTTGACCTCTCGGCCTGTCGTCTCCTCTATTATAAGCATCAAGTCTTGTTCCTCATTGGAGTCGGTGAATATATTCAGCCATTTGGTGTCCACACCAGCACGCGGACAGGCCATGCAGACGCAGCATAGCTCGGGCACAGGAATCTCCCTTGTTTTGTTTGCCATTTCACTGCGAAGTTTGTGTTAATTGCAAATAAATTGTTTACAATGACAACTGGTGTGACCGTATTTGAATAAAGTGAAAAACCTGATTTGAACTAGTTCCATTCAATAACACTGTGACACATTTTTGAACTCAAACAAGTTGATAGCATCGAGACCAAAAAATTCTGAAAGGGTGTGATGGTAGTATTAAAACCCTGTCTAGGTTTGGTTGGGTTAGCTGCCGTTTTCTTTTTATTGAACGTGTATATACAAAATAAACTAATAACGACTCTGACACGACACTGTAGATATTCCTAAACGATCCAGCTTAAAGCTTAGTATACACTTCCACCAAAGACTCGCCAAAACAAAAAACTCCATATAAAAAAAACTCACAAAAATTTTTGTGCCAAAATCCTTTGGCAGTGTCTTTGGTGGCAGTCCACACTCAAAACAAAAAGGCCTCGATTAAATACCGATAAAATACTAGATCCGTAGTTTTTGTATTTTTATCGATAGCTCCCTGAATAATTAATTTTAATTATTTCAAGAGGTATCGGACATTGCCGATACACAAATATGCGTAATCGGGTGAAATTTGGATAATTTTCCCATCAATGATTGAGCGCAATATTCAAAGTAAGGTACAAAACACCGTGAGACTTCAATCATACTTAAACTGGGTTATAATTATGAATTTAATCATTGCAAAAGTGTCATATCTGCTCATCAGGCCCAGTAGCCAGGGTTTGGCCATGAAGAACGCATGTTAATAACTTGTATTTATTGATTGTAAAACTTTTAGTTTAAAATTAAACCAAAAGCTACGGTCTTGGCAAAGTGACCATTTTACATGCATACATCTTAATATCTGGTCACATTGTCCCAAAACAAAAGAATTGTCACTTTTGGTATTTTTGTTTTGGCGAGTCTTTGGTGGAAGTGTATACTAAGCTTAAGGTGGAGAAGATCGTGGTTCACAGAATCAAATGCTTAACTGAACTGAACGGTATAGATAACATCAGTTTGATTTTTTCGTTAACCATTGAGGAAAACTTAAGCAAATTGGTTGTAGTTGACCGATGCTTTGTAAATCCATGCTGGAAATGTGATAAGATCGATTTACAATAGTGCTGTAACTTTGGAATAGCCGATAGCTTAGCTATACCCCTATAATTGAATTTATCAGATTCTCCACCCTTTTTATGAAGAAGGGGTGAAGGGCCAGGCTAAGGCAAGATATTCCACTCTAGCCGGCGGCAGACGGACGACTCATACGAAAATTTAAACCTATTCGAGTTTGGAGGTTAATTTCGGGAAAAACGTTTTTATACCCTTGGAGAGGGTATATTAAAATTGTCCGGATGTTTGTAACGCATAGAAGGAAGCATCTCCGACCACATAAAGTATATATATTCTTGATCAGAATGACGAGCTGAGTTGATATAGCCATGTCCGTCTGTCCGTCTGTCCGTCTGTCCGTCCGTCTGTCCGTCCGTCCGTCTGTTTCTATGCTATCTCCTCCGTCAGTTTTAAAGCTATCGTAACCAAACTTTGCACGAAGTCTTTTGGTACAAATACGCTGCACATTTGTCGGAACCGGCCGGATCGGATGACTATAGCATATAGCTCCCATAGGAACGATCGGTTGAAAAATTAGTTTTAGTGAGAAAAACTTTTTTGTTTTCAATGCTATCGCTCCCAACGCTCGTATTTATAAGTTTTTAATGATTTCACATAATTTCACCAAGCCGTGTCAAAATCGGACAACTATATAGTATAGCTGCCATACAAAAGTTAGGTCTGAAAAAAAGTCTTAGTGGGAAAAATTTTTTGTTTTCAATGTTATCGCTCCCAACGCTCGTATTTATAAGTTTTTTAAAATTTTACATAATTTCATTAAGCCTTGTGGAAATCGGACCACTATATAGTATAGCTGCCATACAAACTGTCAGGCATATATCAAGCTCCAAGGGTATATAAACTTCGGTCGAGCCGAAGTTAGCTGGCCTCTATTTTTTTTATTAATTTCGGCAAAAAAATGTATGTGTGTTTAAAATTTACAAAAAGTGAGTAATAGGGAAAGTGCAATTTCACAAACGAGATGGTAAATTTGGTGTTCTGTAGGAACCAAAAGGCGGATCGGTCAGACCACGGACAAACCGAATTCCAGGCTGCCATTCTAGCCTACTGGTAGCCTATCTCGGTGGCCGAAGGAAGATTTGGTGTGATACTCCATGGTCCATGATAGCTGCCGCAGGAAAATTCTGCCAGAGTGAGTTCGTTCTGCTAAAGGCGGCATAGCCTCTAAGGCCTGGCGTAAATCCAGCCCGCTGGTACCTTCTCTCGCCAAGAGCGCCCTGAGGTCCACTTGGGTGCTGAAACAAAAAAAGGGGAGAGAGCTGAGAGGCGCGGATTAGTCTTTTGGGCCGCCAATACAGACCCTGTGGGTGTCCTTGTCCATCCTTCCGTCCAGTATTCGCAGCGAGGCTGACCGGTGCAGGCCCACTAAGAAGGCCCAGCACATTTCCCTTCAATTTTTGGGGCTCAACTTTGTTTTGCGGTCGCGCCTGCGACCCGTTTTTCGTCACAATCTTTATGTATGTTTATGTGTGTGGCTCCTTTTGTAGAAATTAAGACTAGAGATTAAGTAGGTTAATTACCCCTTTGTGAAGGCGCCCTTGCGCGAGCCCAGATCAGCGAAGACACAGCAAATCTGGAAAAGAGATATTTTAAAATTTAAATTTGGGGGCAAAATTTGCAAACACAAAACATCTTACCCGCATTATTTTTGGCCATCGTCCCTTCATCCGTCCATGATTGAAGCTTCAATAGGATAGGTAGGGGGAGGGCAAATCCTATAAAGGAAACATAAAAGACATATAAGTAGAATTGATCAAATTTGTAGTGTTTGTAGGTGTCTTCCTTGCATCCTCCAATTCCAGAGGATTTGTGCTGCCATCGCATCCTAGCTCGTTGGGTGACCTGAAATAAAAGAGAAGAAAAAAGAGAAAGGAAGTGTAGGGATTATGGAATAGGCTGATCCTGGTGAATAGCAGGGTGACCAGACCGATGTGAACTATCTTTGGCCACAGGAAGGGTGGGTGCGCTGAGGCAGAACAGCAACGCCTCGGATCCCGCGTTGTTGGTGTTTATTTTGGAGTTTTCATCAGTAGGGTAAATTCGAATAGCCGTTAAATGTGTGTGTAGGAGTGGCAGAGATGCGTCCCCTGATGGTGGATTGTACGACCTGCGGGCATTGGGAGGTATCCGGCCCTAAATGGGAAGAGCTAGCTAGAGATATAAGTTGATTGGAAGAAGTCCGCGAATAGGTCAACGGCTGTGGAGTCATCGTTAGCCTTTTGGTCGCCCAGAAAAAAAGAAGAACGTTTAGAACGTTTAGAGTTGACAAAGCCATAGAATTGTTTAGGGTCCCAGATATTTCCTATAGCACTCCGAATTGAAAAGTGTAAGTTTGATTTTGTAATTGAGTATTTAAAAAAGTCTTTTATTCTTTTTAAAGCATCTAGACTTAATATTTTTCAAATAAAAAAGTCTAGGACAGAACGAAGGAGGTTTAAGTGAGGCTGGAGAAGCAACGCTATTAGGAATAAAGATATCTAAGAGAGAATTAATGGATTCGTAGAAAAAGGTAAAAGCTAAGTCTAAATCAATCGCATCGCACAAAGAAGTCTAGTCTTTTGCACAAATTAGTTGATTTAGTAACGTTTCCTTTACGAAAACAACGACGAGGTTTATTAGGAATCATAAAGGTTAAAGAGGTAGGTCCAAAAACTGAAATAGAGATTTCAAGCGTAGGATGGTAAATATCTTCGGGCAGTGATAGAGGAGCAGACCTAGAGACAACAACATTCCTTTCCAACATTAAATTGTTTGGTACTTTGTTAATTTGGAAAAACGATAGGTCCAAAAGTCATGATGTGCTGATGGTACAAGATTAGTAGACCCATTTAAATTTGATCAAAGCGGTATGTTTCAACCGATTGTTTACTTTAGTCTAAGCTACTTTTCCGTCCTTTATGGCTTTGTCAAATTCGTTACAGTTTTTAAGACAAATTTATAAAACCGAACCAAGTGAAGGGGAAAACCTGATGATTGTACGACATTTTTGGCAATTTTGAGTTCAAAGATGTGACTATTTTGACCTGCTACTTTGAAATGTTTTGTAAACCAATTCAAGAGCAACAATTTCCATTAAGACGTCAAATCGAAATTCCAAATAGCTTACGAGATATGGAGCTTAAACCTGAGCAATTACATCCGAATGTTTTTGGATGTGCAACTGGCATTTGGTCGTAAACGTAACGATGCTCAATGTTATGAGGTGCTGAAGAGTTTTCTAAATTACAGATCTTTTACAGTTCTTCAGAAAGACTATAGTTCCAGCTGTAAAAAGATTAAAGCTGCTGCCCCTCAAGGAAGTCTGCTGAGCCCTTTCTCTTCGCCTTATTTACTGCAGATATGTCGAGTCGTTCTGGAATATGTTTGGAAGACCCGTTTGACATTATAGTGTCCCGACATTCATGCGTTTATTCGTGTAGCGTTATTTTACAGGAACTTCAAGGTAAACTCAAGCTCTGTCCATTTAAGCATGTATGTCCTGGTATTTACCTTAACTGAGAGCTCATTTTTTGTTTTTTGTGTTGAAATAACGTGTGTTGAATTGTTCTGTTGGTTAAAATGACAGTGCGTTTAATAGACGTGTCACCAAATCCCTTCGAAGGAAGGAAATCAGGCACAAAACGTCTTTTGAGTTAAAAAAAACAAGGTCGGTATTTATAAGTCTATATTGACCCCAATATGGAGTTCAAGATTTAGATTTATTAAGAAAATGACAAAAAAATAAATAAAAATACTTTTTTCTTCAGTTTCAGTCCAGGGCACTCTCTGAAAGCTTCTTATGTATGACTGAGCAGGTGTTTCTTCAGCGAATAAGATGTTTTGAAATCCTCCGAACATTGTGGACACTTGAAGGGTCGTCCTTGAGTATGACTTAGAAGGTGATACTCTAGACTCCCTCTATGGCCGTACGATTTGGAGCAGCGGGAACATTGAAAAGGGCGTTCGCCTGTATGTGTGCGAATGTGATTCTCTAGACTTCCCTTTGTGCTAAAGGTCTTTGAGCAATGGGAACATCTAAACGGCTGCTCGCCAGTGTGAGTACGAAGATGTTGCTCCAGATTGCTTTTACTGCTAAATCCCTTTGAGCAGTGGGAACATTCAAAGGGGCGCTCTCCAGTATGAGTGCGTAGGTGTCTGCTTAGAGCACCCTTTTGGGTAAAAGACATCGAGCACTCTGTACACTTAAAGGGTCGTTCGCCCGTATGTGTGCGTAGGTGCTGCTCCATAATGCTCTTAATGTTAAAAGACTTTGAGCAGTGGGAGCATTCGAAGGGCTGCTTGCTAGTATGCGTGCGAAGATGACTCCATAAAGTGTCTTTTTGGGTAAAAGACATTGAGCACTCCGAACATTTGAAATACTTAGTGGTGCGGTTCTCTTCTTGTTCCTCTAGAGGTTCAAACTCCTCCTCTGGCTTGACCTGCAGCCCGTCATTCTGCTCCGTCTGATCGGTATAGAACTGAAGACTTTGCACCAAACGCCGCTTGAAGTTCAAGGCAGTATTCGCCAATGCCAAACATGAGGAGCATATGCGTTCAGGTAAATACGTTGCGGGCTGGACCTCTCGTCCAGTCGTCTCCTCTATTATAAACTTCAAGTCTAGCCCCTCATCGGAGTCGGTGTATATATTTAGCCAGTTGGCGTCCACACCAAAACCCGGACTGGCCATGCAGACGCAGCATAGCTCGGCCACAGTTATCTCTTTTGCTTTATGGGCCATTCCACAGCGAAGTTTTTGACAATTGCAAATGAATTGCTTCCAAGGATTTTGAAATCAAAATGTGAATTATTAACCAGCGAATGTGACCGTATGTGACTAAAGTTAAAATACTGATTTGAACTAGTTCCATTTAATAATAAGGCTGCACTCAAACTGCGATCATGATCATAATACATGGAATATGATAGATAAGTTGTAGCTATGTTTTAAGTGTGTATAGTTAAAATTCGATCCCAGAACCTCGAGAACTTAACTAGAGCTGGAGAAACATCGGGGTCAAGATAAAAATATATTCTCCCCAGAGGGCTCTATATCGATAACTACTATCTGCCTTGTCAAGATTAAGGTTTCATCAGCGTTTCTAAAAAAGGGGAGAATTCGATGAGCTCTCACGCTTCTGAACTATTTTTGTCAAGGCTTTTATATAATTTTTTATGGATAGCAGACCCGATTGGAGTGTGATTAGCTTTACTGTCACAATTTGAATCTGTTCCACTATCAACTAGTTTGCTTAACACTATACTTGCAACCCTGAAAGGAAAGGAAAAGAGGGGTGAGAGGCAATAAGTAAACCATCCTAAAATACTTTAAAATACTCTTAATTAAGTTTATTAATTCCATTTAAATTGCCAATTGAAGTTAAACATGTATATGAATCAAACCTTGAAGTTGATTTTATCTATTTTTTTATGCAAAAATCACTTAGGCCCATTCTTATTATATTTTTATGAATCACATTTCTGTGCAATCAGAACTAATTTCGGTCCACCCGTTCAAAATATGATTTTGCATAAAATCCGGGGACCATTGATAACACTATGCAACAGGTACAACGCCCCTGCAATCAAATGCAAAAAACAGCGACGGTTGAAAAAATCAACGATGTCTGCAACTAAGATAAAAACATCAATGTTTCATTAGCATGGCCGCTTTTTTGAACTGTTAGCTTTTGAAACCACATTACATTGTAAGCGGCAAGTGGGCGATAGCCGAACGCTCTTCGGAGCTCCATTACAACTGCATATAAAATCTAATGAATGTAATGGTCGGTGTGGATGGGTCGGCCACTTAACGATATACTTAGTAAGCGCTGTTGTAATGTACTTTGGACGTTTTTATTGCGACCTACAGTAAAACTTTTAGTTCGATCGGTCCCGAAGTTTCTAAGTTATCTTAAATAGTTCATTGATCTAATGAAACGAATTGTATGAAAAATTTTAACTAAATTCTCTTGTTTATTTAAATTTAAAATTTAATTTTTAGAATTTAAAATTTAGAATGAGTATGGTTGTTCCCCTTTCGGCCTGTATGCGTGCAATGATGTTCCTTCAGCTTGCCCTTACTGCTAAAGGTCTTCGAGCAGTGGACTCATTCGTGGGGCAGCTCATCAGAATGACTAAGTACGTGTCTGTTTAGATCGCTTGTTCGGAGAAAGCTCTTAGAGCAGTGGGAACACCTAAAAGGTCGATCGCCATTATGAGTAAGCAGATGACGCTTTAGATTGCCATTTCGTACAAAAGTCATGGAGCACTCTGAGCACTTGAAAGGTCGTTCGCCCGTATGTGTGCGCTGGTGTTCCTCCAGTTTGCCTTTATTGTTATAGTTCTTCGAGCAAATGGAACATTTGAAGGGTCGATCGCCTGTATGAATGCGTAGATGATTGTTTAGAGTGCCCTTTTGGGTAAAAGACCTGAAACACTCTGAACACTTGTAAGGCCGTTCGCCCGTATGCGTGCGAAGGTGTACTTTTAGATAGTGTGCTCCGATAAAGGACTTCGAGCAGTAGGAACATTCGAAGGGCCGCTCGCCCGTATGAGTACGTAGATGAACTCTTAAGTTGCTTTTATGGGAAAAGCTCTTTGAGCAGTGGGTGCACTCAAAGGGAGCTTTTCCAATATTTAAGAGAGTCTCTTCTTCCGTTAGAGATTCAAACTCTTCTATATCGCTCTCTTCGCTTGGCGTGTTGCTTTGGAAGTTCTTCTCTTGGTGGAAATGAGGACCGTCTCCGCTGGACTCGTGCTGATACATTTGCTTGGTAAGGAGCTTGAGACTTTGCTCTAATCGCCTCTTAAAGTTAAATGCAATTTTTGCCCATGTCAAACATGAGGGGCATATGCATTCGGGTAGATCCGCAGCGGGCTTAACCTTCCGACCAGTCGTTTCTTTTATTATAAACATCAAGTCTTTACCCGCAATGGAGTCGGTGTGTATATTCAGCCAGTTGATGTCCACACCAGTTCCCGGAATGGCCATGCAAACGCAGCATAGCTTGGGCACAGTTAGCCTCCTTGTTCTGTGGGCCATTCTTCAAAGAAGTTTCTGCCAATTGCAAATGAATTGTGTTAAACATTTATAGACGAGTGTGACCGTATGTTACTAAAGTAAAGTTACTGATTTGAACTAGTTCCGCTGAATAATGGCCGTGTTCGCCAGCACAAATCGTTCTGTTTTTGTGGTGAACAAATGTGATATGTAATATGATTTGTAATAGAAGTTAAAATAAAATCACAATTATTCAAGTTGTCAATAAAAATTGAAGCGATAACTTTCACGTGCAAAAACTTGACGAGAATCTTTACGTTGGGTATTAATTGGTAAGATTATTTTTTGAGTAAAATACATTTTGGATGTTAGGCTTTTTGTCAAACTCATTGCATTTAATTGTTATTTTGAATGCATTTTCGCAACTGAACAATTCGCTGCTCTGCAGTAAGTGGAAATGCTTTTCTGGTACGGCCATTCATGTTATTCCCATAATTTGATGGGTTTTTAAAAAAATTGCATTTAACGCTTTAGCTTAATCCAATGTTTTTTCAGCAATTTGCCTGTACGTAAGGTTTTACTCCTTATAAACCAATATTTTGCCTTATTCTATGTCAGTAAGTTCTTTACCGTCCACCAAAGTATTTTTAAAGTTTAACGGGGGTGCCACAGAAATCTCTAGAGATTTTGCCGACGGTTGGTTTGTAAATCTCTCGAAAAAATCGTCGTGCCACAGAATTTCGAGAGATTTCATTTTCTTATTAGAAAATCTAATTAGAGCACCAGTTGTTCCAGTTGAATTTCCATCTCTAAAAACAGGGCTGAATTTCTAGCCAAAAAATTTCTCTTCATTTAACTATGGGCTAATAACTTCGTATGTAAAAATTTGTATTTGGTGAACGTGTCGTATGATTAATATTTTGTAAAACCTTGAGACCCTTTCGCGCCCATTTAAAATTCAAATAAGTTTTTTGATTTTCACAATTATTAATTAAACAACAAATATTACCTTGGGAATGCTGCGACCTCTTTTTTTGCATTTCGCCTGTTTCGGGACCGCTCTAGTGTGCATGTTATGAAAGTGTTCTGTGTTGATAGCAAACTCGTCGCAAGCTTCTTATTAGGTTCCTACATTCTTCTTTTTCTTTAGAGCTGCTTAGTTTCCTCCTTCCTCTTAAAGCCCGACCAACTGTTCCGAGGAAGGCTCTTCTTCAACTTGCTCATCGATGTTACAAACGGAACTGATTCCAAGGACAACCCTATATCCGTACACATAGTAATTGGTACTGGTGCAACTGGCACCTTCTTAAGATGGCAAATATGGACCAAAATGTGCTCTTTGTTCGGCAATGGCCCTAATAGATCTGTAGCAACTTTGGCTTTCTTTTCCGCGTCCCTGTCGATCCCTGGCCACCATACCTAATACTTTAAACGTCGCTTCATCGCCGATTCACCAGGATGACCCTCATGTACAAGAAGCAGCAGCTGTGGAATGACTAATCGTGTGCCTCGCAGTAACATTTGCCCAAAAGGGTAGTAACAATTTGATTTAAATTTTACCCACGAATTGTTCAGGTCCGATATAGCAGAGATAATATCTTCTTACTCTGCGCTCTAGTTGACAAACTCAGATATTGTTATGGCAAATGGGACAGAGGTGGAGACTAATTGAAAAATATTTAGTTTCCCGCTCCAATCCAAAAGGGCTTCACCGCTTGTGTTACATAACCTAGACACTGAATCTGCAATATTCTCCTTACCTGCCTTATATATTACTTTAAATCCGTATGATTGAAGTCTAAGTAACCATCTTTCAAACATTTTTAAATTATAAATTAACTTTAAGTCATATCCTCCATAAACAAACTTAATTTATTTTATTCATTATTCCTTTGTTTGTTCGCCAATATGATGATGGCTAAGATGTTTCCGCAGACTGCCCCTACTGGTATAGGCCTTTGAGCAGTGGGAGCATTCGTAGGGCCGTTCGTCTCCATGAAGTAGAATGTGTCTGCTAAGTTCGCTTGATCTGCGAAAGGTCTTAGAGCAGTGGGAACACTTAAAAGGTCGATCGCGCGTATGAGTAAGCTTGTGACTCTTTAGAATGCTCGTACGGGCAAATGTCATTGGGCACTCCGAACACTTGAACGGACGTTCGCCCGAATGCGTGCGCAGATGCTCCTTTAGAGCGTTACATTGGCTAAAAGACACTGAGCACTCTGTGCACTTGTAAGGCCGTTCGCCAGTATGCGTGCGTAGGTGAACCTTTAGAGAGTTTCCTACGATAAAGCTCATTGAGCAGTGGGAACATTTGTAGGGCCGCTCGTCCGTATGAATGCGTAGGTGAATTCTCAAGGCGCTTTTATCGGAAAACTTCTTTGAGCAGTGAGAACAGTCGTAGGGCTGTTCGCGCTCGCCAGTATGAACAATTTGGTGTCTGATTAAAGTGTTTCTACGGGTGAAAGCCATTGAGCACTCCGAACACTTGTGAGGTCGTTCTCCTGTATGACTGAAGAGATGATCATTTAGATTGGCCCTTGTGGTGAAGGTCCTCGAACAAAAAGTGCACTTGAAGGGTCTTTCCCCCGTATGTGTGCGCAGGTGACAGTCTAGAGTGCCTTTAAGGGCAAAGGTCTTCAAGCACTGGTCACACGAGAAGGGTCGCTGGCCAGTGTGAGTGCGCAGGTGACGATGCAGCATTCCTCTTTGAGTAAAAGTCATCCGGCAGTGCAAGCATTCGAAGGGACGTTCGATAGTCTCTGGAATGTTTTGTAAGCAGGTCTGCAAGTGTCCAAAAAGATCCGATTTCTGAGTAAAGTTTTTCAAGCAGTACAAGCATCTGAGTTCCTTGGTTTCACTTTTCCGCTTCTCGTTTAAATATTGAAAACTCTTCTCAAATCTCCGTTTGAAATTAAATGCAGTTGTGGCAGATGACAAGCATGAAGGGCATATTCGTCTGGGTAGATCCTCATGCAGTTCGACTATGCGGCCAGTCGCCTCCTCAATCATAAGCGACAAATCTTGTCCTGCCTTGGAGTCGGTGTCGGTAAATATATTCAGCCAGGCGGTGTCGGAACTGGCCAAGCAAACACAGCAGAGCTCGGCCACATTTAGACCCTTCGCTGGGTTGTCCATTTGACTGGGAAATCTAAGTTAAGCGAGATATAAAAAAAATAGATAACTATTTCGGGGGCGAGTGTGACCGTAAGTGACAATGACAAAAACCCTGATTTGAACTAGTTTCATGCCTGGAGTTATAGCCTAACTAGTTCGATTCAGTTTAACTATAGCAACATACGGTCACACTCGCCTCTAAATGGAAGAAATTTATTTGCAATTAACAAAAACTTTGCTGTGAAATGGCCCATAAAACAAAAGGGATAACTGTGCCTGAGCTATGCTGCGTCTGCATGGCCAGTCCGGGTTTTGGCGTGGACACCAACTGGCTTAATGTATACACCGACTCGGATGAGGGACTAGACTTGAAGTTTATAATAGAGGAGACGACAGGACGAGAGGTCAAGCCTTCAGACCAACTACCTGGACGCATATGCTCCTCATGCTTGGCCTGGGCGAACTCGGCTTTGAATTTCAAGCGGCGATTTATGCAGAGTTTTCAGTGCCTTACATCCACATCAAAAAATGGAGAAGAAAAGTCTTTCACAGCTAGTGGAAAAGGCCCCTTTCAGTGTCCCCACTGTCCAAAGACTTTCACCCAAAAATGCAGATTCAGAGATCATCTTCCCGTTCACACTGGCGACCGACCATTCGAATGTTCCTTTTGCTCCAAGAGTTTTGCCCTTAAATCCAATTTAACGATTCATCTTCGCACTCATACAGGCGAGCGACCCTTCAAATGTTCCACCTGCTCAAAAACCTTTAGTATTAAGAGCAATCTGGAGAAACACCTTCAAACTCATACTGGCGAGAAGAACTTCGAATGCTCCGAGTGCTCAAAGATGTTTAGAAGTAAGGCTGATCTGGAGAAACACCATCGCACGCATACTGGCGAACGACCTTACAAGTGTACAGAGTGCTCAATGTCCTTTACCCAATGTAACTCTCTAAAGGAGCATCTGCGCATGCATTCGGGTGAACGACCATTCAAGTGTTCGGAGTGCCTAATGTCATTTGCCAGAACTAGCATTCTAAGGAGTCACCAGCTTACTCATACGGGCGAACGACCTTTTACGTGCCCCCACTGCTCAAAGACCTTTCGCCGAACAAGCGAACTAAGCAGACACATACGTCTTCATGGAGACGAACGGCCCCACGAATGCTCCCACTGCTCTAAGACCTATACCCGTAAGGGCAGACTGCAGGAACACATTCGCAAGCATCATAATGGTCCACAACCAAATGAATAATAAATTAAAGAAATTGATTTTAAAACTGATTTATTGTTTTCTTTTTTGGTATTGCTAATAAATTTGTATACTGTCATTTGAAGCAAGACTCAAGTGTTTAAAATTCAAGAAGAACCGCCGCACCAAGGCATACTAAACAAGGTAGGCTCACTCGCTCTCTCACAACCAGGGACCGTAATCATTATAAGTTTTAAAATAAAACTTACTCCATAATGATTATTTTTGATTTTTAAATCAATTGCTCACACCGTAATGATTATTTTTAAGCAAAAAAAAATAAAACTCAGCAATATTGATTATTTTTGATCAAAAAAATAAAACTCAAAAATAATGATTATTGTTGAGTTTTATTTTTATACCCTTGCAAAGGGTATTATAATTTTGCCCAGAAGTTTGCAACGCATAGAAATATTCATTTCCGACCCTACAAACTATATATATTCTTGATCAGGGCGACGAGCTGAGTCGATTGAGCTTTGTCCGTCCGTCTGTCTGTCCGTCTGTCTGTCTGTCTGTTTCTACGCAAACTAGTCTCTCAGTTTTAAAGCTATCGGGCTGTAACTTTGCACAGAGTCTTCTTTTTACTGCACACTGATAATATGTCGGAGCCGACCGGATCGGATGACTATATCCTATAGCTGCCATAGGAACTATAGGTCGAAAAGTGGTTTTTTGTAAGAAAACTTTTTTGTTTTTAATGTAAACGCCTTTCGCTTCGACAATTATTAGTTTTATACGCTTTTACACAGATTTGGAAGTTTTTGTTAAAATCGGATGACTATATCCTATAGCTGCCATAGGAACTATCGGTCGAAAAGTGGCTTTTATCAGAAAAATGGTTTGTTTTAATGCTGACGTTCGTAAACTCTGTTGTATTAAAACATTTGCAAGGGTATTAAAACTTCGGCAAAGACGAAGTTAGCTTGGCCTTCTCGTTTTTGCTTAAAAATAAAACTCACCAAGAAATTACGGCTGTACCATAAGGAATTTTGGAAAGTTTGAAGTATATTCTTAATAAATGAAGCAAGACGAACATTTAAAATGCAATTTTAAGTTAAAGTAGTTTCTTATACTCTGTACCGAAGGTACATAGAGTATATTAAGTTTGTGCAAAAGGTTGTAACAGGCAGAAGGAATCATTTCCGAATATATAAAGTATATATATTCTTGATCAGCATCAACAGTCCGTCTGTCCGTCTGCCTGTATGAACACCTAGATCTCAGAGATGGTGGTAAGAGAAAGAAGTTTGACATGTATGGGACAAATGCATCTTTTATCTGCACGCAGATCAAGTTTGTTTCAAATTTTGGCCACGCCCCCTCCCGCCCCCGCAATTTGGAAAAAAACGTTATATCTCCTACACTTGTGAAGATAGTCGATTTGTATCTTTTAGAGATAGTTAGTAATTATCAAAATGAATCTATGCCGAAGAAATGATAAAGATCGGATGAACGGTTCTCAAGTTATGAGCAAAAAAGTCAACCAAGTCCCCCGCTACCCACCCTAAAAAAATGTTGCATTCTTTTCAGATGGTCACCCTAAGGAACACAGGAACACTGTTAAACATGTTTTTCAATGAGTAACGGTTATATTATAACTAATGGGTTTAGCGGTAAACGAGGACAAGACGAAATACCTAGAGTGCTCGAAACAGAAGTACACACAACTTGGGCAATCTGTTGCAAAGGGAGAGTACAACTTTAATGTTGTAGAGTTCTTTGTCTACCTCAGAACGATGATAACCGGCGACAACAACATCAGCCTGGAAATTCGAAGAACAATCACGCTCGCAAACCGATGCTATTACGCTCAAGAGCAGAACCTCAAGCGAAGAACAAAAATAGCGCTATATAAGTCGCTTATCATCCCAGTCCTGCAATACGGCGCAGAACCATGGGCAATATCATCGGCGGATGAGGCGGCGATTGGCGTTTTCGGGCGAAAGATTCTTCGCAGGATGTATGGACCTTTGAAAGTTGGCGAGGATTTTCGCATCCGAAGGAATGACGAACTGTATGAGCTCTATGGGGATACTAGTCTGGTCAAGCGCATAAAGCAACAGCGGCTGCGCTGGCTGGGACATGTTATCCGTATGGATGATCAAGCTCCAGCAAAAATGGTCTACAAGAGGAATGCGAAAGAACTGGGACAATGCAAGGTGGGAAGACCACCTATAAGGTGGGACGACCAGGTGCGGAAAGACATTTCCAAGCTTGGCGTGAAAAAATGGTGCCAGCTCGCATCATTATAGATGACACATGTGACTCACAAAACGATTTTTCTTGGGAGCTGACATTGGATCCCAAAAAAAAAAGTTTGTACGAGATGCGGTATCTATATATGTAGTGTCTTTGGTACAAGCCATCTATCTACAAAACTGTGGAAGATATAACGTTTTTTCAACATTGCGGGAGCGGGCGTGGCAAAAAATAAAAATAAACTTGATTTGCCTACAGGTATGAGAAGCATTTGTCCCATACATGTCAAACCTCTATCTCTTACCATCTCTGAGATCTGTTTGTTCAAACGGACGGACGGACGGACAGACAGACAGACGGACATGGCTATATCGACTTGACTGTTGATGCTGATCAAGAATATATTTACTTTATAGGGTCCGATGTGATTCCTTCTCTCTGCTACATACTTATGCACAAACTTAATATACTCTATGTACCTTCGGTACAGAGTATAAGAAACTACTTTAACTTAAAATTGCACTTTAAATGTTCGTCTTGCTGCATTTATTAAGAATATACTTCAAACTTTCCAAAATTCCTTATGGTACAGCCGTAATTTTATTTAAAAAACAAACGGAGATGCTTTGCATACAACAGTTGCTTACTGACTGAAATTTAACAAGTTGTCAAGAGAGCGAGTGAGCCTACCTTGTTTAGTATGCCTTGCGCCGCACTATGGACACAAATCCCATAAAGCTGGACAAAAGTCGAAAAACAAATATTTTTTTAGGGACTTATAATGATTCAAACAGTTGTAGTGGAACATCGAGTTCAGGGTTCCCTAAGAAGAAACCGTGATTGTGTCTCTCTCTAACGCACAATGAAGTATGACTTCGTCAAGCCTTCGGTATGTAAGATAGCCGGGGCTATCGCGGGGGAACTCTGATCTAGTTTGTATTCTGCCCGTTAATAAGGAGGAACTTTGTTCGTAAGCGTCGATCGTACCTCACAGTTAACTCGTCTTGCGTCCAAAATAACACAATGTTCAGAAGCTTGTAGAATCGCGAATAATTAACCGATTTGTATTCTGCAAAATGGATTCTACTCCAGAAATTATTATTAACAATGCATGAATAAGTGAATTGTAAAAAGTTGTGTTAGAAAAAGAATTAGGTCAAACGTCCCATCAGATCCCGCTCTCAAATAAAATAGAAATGGTTGAGTAGACACTTCTTAGAAACATATCCAAAAATTAGCTGCGGATAGCTGCAGATTCAGTCTCGGTGATGATTTTTGTGCTACACTGCTCGACATCACTCTTCCCCAATTCTAGTATTTTGTCCCGCTGGAGACGAAAATCGACTTAAACAAAAAATCTGTCGAATAGTTATCGAGATATTATCGATAAACAGGTTTTTCGATGTTTTAGCCAAATCAAATACGTTTTTGAAACAATTGTCCTCCATATTGGATCCGCCATTTTGTTTTTTCTGAGTTTTGAGGTACAAACTTTCAGCCAAATCAAAAATGTTTTTCGACTTTCAGCCGTCTTTCTGGGATTTGGGACCACTGGGTTTTTACTTATCGAATCAAAGACTTGGGACTCTAAGGATTGGAATTTTGATTCTTTGACTCTATTTTCGCGTAAAATATTAACATATTTTTTATAGTAAGTCACATCCAGTTTATCAAACTCCTTAAAACGTCAACCTATACTTTTACACATTCATTATTGTTATTAATCATTGGGTTCCGAAAGTAACTGCTATACGAATTTTCTGCAGAAAATGATTATACGTTTTGAGAAATATTGCGATTTATGGGGAATGGAAGAATACTTGTCGAAATAGAAATGGAGCTTCAGAACAATGATTTTAGAAAGCCAACCCTATAAAAATTACTTCGGAGTATAAATATCTAGTCATAATCTTAGAACCACGAATATCATTTGGACTACAGATTAAAAACAGAAATGGAGAAGCAAAGGGAGCGATCAATTCAACTTGGAGTTCATTCTATGATAAGGCGAATATAAATTTGAGTAGCAAGTGGAACCCTTTTCAATCCACATCAGCCCAAGGGCTATGCATGGTTCAACGAAACTAATATGTTGCAAAGATTTTTCATCAAAAGGAATCTTCGATTACCAGACTGCACACCAGGTTACACACTATGCCTAGAAACTGGTGATAAAGAGACATACTTATATGGTCTCAGTCTACACTTAAAATATATGCAGCGAGTCATGTTGACGCAATTAGATTGCCACATATCTTGAGAAAGCATGATGATATCTATCTATTCTATGAAGCTGTTGTCCAAAATCCGGACCAAAAAATCATCCATAATTACCTTTTAAACATATTTCGACGTTTTTGTTTCAGATCCTGTAACCAAATTATGATGTTCCCGGCAAAAGTTTATCTCGAAGAGTTCTTCTTCTTCTTTATAGAAAATTTTTCAAAGGTACTTCAGATGTTAAATATATCAACTTCAATCACAACTGAAAAAAGTATCATGAAAATATGCCCTAATCCCACTTTAAAGGGAACAGTTATGATTATTATATTAAGCGTGTCCCGAATCCGCTGTTCAGTTATGTCTAAAAGTAATTTTTGTGTGGGGTTTCCATTCCTTCAGTTTTTATTGTCACAATTTACAATTCCAGTTTATTAATTCGTACAAGTTTAATGATCTATACTATAAGTTATGAATGCGCAGGTGACTCATTAGATGACATTTTTGTTGAAAGCTTTTTGAACATAGAGAACACTGAAAGGGTCGTTCCCCCGTGTGAATGCGCCTGTGATCCGTCAAATGTTCTAAGAGTCGGAAGTCCTTTGAGCACTCTGTACACTTAAAGGGTCGCTCCACATGAGTGCGTAGGTGTTTGGTTAAACTGTCCTTCTGTCGAAATGCCTTTGGGCACTGGGAGCATTCGAAGGGTCGTTCGCCAGTATGAATCCGTAGGTGATGCATTAAATTAATCTTTTGTGTAAAGGATTTCTCACAGTGAGCACACCCGTATGGTCTTTGGCCCGTATGAGTGCGTAGGTGAATCTCTAGAGCGGTTTTCTGTTTAAAGATCTTCGGGCATTCGGTACACTTGAAGGGTCGATCCACCGTATGAATGCGGTAGTGATGCTCCAAAGTGACTTTTTGACTAAACTTCTTGGGGCAGTAGCTACATTCGAAGGGTCGTTCACCGGTGTGGATGCGAAAGTGTTTGGTTAGATCGCATTTTTGAATAAAGGACTTGGAGCATAGCGAACACTTAAAGGGTCGTTCTCCAGTGTGAGTGCGTATGTGTTTGGTAAGAACGCACTTTTGGCTGAAGGTCTTTAGGCACACGGTACACTCGAAGGGTCGTTCGCCCGTGTGGGTGCGAAGGTGAGTTTTAAGATTACAACTTTGTCTGAAGGTCTTGGAGCAGTAGGGGCATTCATCAGTGATTGGTTTATGCTGCTCAGTGGGCGTTTGCGTTTCAGCATCTTCTTCAAGACTTTCGAACTCACGCGGCCAATCATAATCATCCTCATCCTCCGCTGCTGTGTTGTTGCTCTGCTGCTTTAAGTACTGCAGACTCCGCTCCAATCGTCGCTTGTAGGTGAATGAAATTTTGGCCACTGCCCAGCAAGAGCGGCATATCCTTTGGGGCATTCCCTCATCAGACTTGACCACACTTCCAGTTATCTCTTCTATTAGAATCTTCAAGTTTTGTCCCGCGTCGGAGTCGGTGAGTATATTCAGAGAGTTGATACCAGCTCCTGATGAGGACATGCAGACGCAGCATAGCTTGGCCACATTTAACCTGTTTGCTCTGAGGGCCATTCCACAAATGTTTCCTTGAATATTTGAACAAAAATGCTTTCAATAAATGTAAATATTAAACAATTGGAAACTATTTGGAGACAAGTGTGACCGTAGTTGGCATGATCGAAAATTCCACTGGAACTAGTTCAATTTTATTTAAAAGCGTTCCAGCTGGATATAGCAATAATAGATCTATTTACCTTAATCAAAATTTTCTAAAAGTTGGTCAAATTATTTGCCTGTGTTCCTGCATTAGTGAACAAATTACTGTAAACTGTTTTAATATTTCCTTTATAAATAAAATTACATAACATAAGGCACATCTATGTTTCAATAATATGAATCTTTTCTCTGAGCATGGTTTCAAGAACTTTTATTCGATAAATTTTTGTTATATCATTTTGAAAGAATTCCACATACTCATATAGCAAAAGTTCCCCCTCTTTCAATAACATTTTAATAAGTCAAAAACTCACAAACGATGCATTCGCTTTAGTTCAGCTGAAAATATAAAGTAGACAATTTTTAATTTATATAGAACTGCTTTTAACAAAAAATCTTGTTTGTGCAGTGATTCAGGTTCAGCTCGCACTCCCAAAAATCTGTAAATTCTTTGAAAAGTATTTTAGTAAAATGTTTTACTGGATTGATAAACCTAAGTTCTAAAAAAAAATTGTTTTTTAACTTAAAAAAAAAAAAAAAAAATTTAAGTTTTAAGTTACAAAACATTTGTGCTCAATCTAAAATTTTAATATTTCGATGGGTTGTCGAAAATATATCAAAATATCAATTTATTGACAATATTTTTTAAAACTGATATATATATAGCATGATATCTTTTTTTGTCCAAATTTGATACATATTTGAGACATTCCATATCAACTCGGCCACCCAACTTTTTTTATTTCCAAAAAATTTTTAATGGCTATTATTTTGAAGTACTATACATAGATGAAAATACCCCAAAACATTTTTTCCCTACCCTTAATAGTTATTAAGATAAACCGGGTACAAACGAAATTTAAAAAATATTATAACTTTTGAACGGTGTATCGGATTAAGTCGAACCAAAGACGGTTTTTTGTTATTTTCTTGTGAATTTTCCGATTAAAATGTGAGACTTCAACCAAAGCCATCGGAAGTATTTTTTTCCTATAAAAAAATCAGTATTTTGTACTTTTTCCGCGAGGGCCAATCTGTATTTGATCCGAATATTTTTTCTCAGAAAGAGCATATTTTTATGTGCATTTCACAATTTATTTCAAGATGGAAGACAGCCTGAGAGCGCGGAAATAATTTTTTTTTTACATTTTTTTTTTGTTTTGACTGTTATTTCAAATATTATGTCCTAAAAATAAACAATTAATAAAAATTCTGTAAAATTTTGTTCATAGTGCTATAAAACTTTTATTACCCATGTAAAAAGTCCAAATTCTGATCAAAGAAAACAAACAAAAGAAGAAATTTTCAATGTTTTTCTATTATAATTGCTTAGTTAAAGTTTAAAAGTTTATGAGTGTCCAAAACGAGGCTTTCATTCTAATTTGCTCACGATAATAATAGACCACTGGATGGACTGTGCACTGATCGATATTGTAGTGGAACGATTGAGCAGCATCTTGACCCACAAAAGCGAAATTTTCAGAGAAATCACAATGAACCAGCAACTCGCCTGCAGCCAAATTTTCCTTCTTCTGTTTCACAAAAGCAGACTGTTCCTTCGCGATAAAATGATGAGGCTTCCATTCTTTCAATCTTTTACAATGTAGATCGACGAATTCATTCGTCGTATGTATTTGAGTTTGTAAGGTGCATTTGTCCGTGCTCTGCCACACTCGATATTGCACAGTTTCAATCATAGCACTGGACAGAAGCTTTTTTAGTTGAAGTGACAGTGATTCAACGCCAGGACAACGGTTGGTATAAAAACTTATAGACCGATCATGAACTTATATCTTATAAAAATGAAGAAAGTAAAAACTACAATTTATAGATAAAAGTGAGTACTTTAACTTGACATTTAAAAATTCTAAAAAAATTACCCGTCTCTAGGACATTGGGTCCTTCAAAAATCGGCAAATATGCCATTTTCGGCATTTTCGTGACCATTTTTGAGTTTATCCATTAGAGATATGGAATTTCTAAAGCCAGATTCGAGTTTAGCGTGAAAAACTTGTCTAGAAGCAATCATTCGTTTAGCATTTTAGGCTATGTGCTGAGAATAAATTAATTTTGAATTCTTGTCAAAATACTTATGTCCTCCTCCATTCTCACATTTTGACTTATATTTTCTAACTTATGCATCCGATTGTGTACTTCTTATGTTTTATTGAAAGATTACTTTTATACCAGTATTCGATTGAAATTTCAAAATTTTGGGATTTTTTGTTTAAAAGATATAATGGATTGTTTTTGAATTTTTTTTAGTCAAAATACTTTTGTCCACTATACAATCAAATCTCGAATCTCAATATAGACTATAGCCTTAAGTGCATATCCACTTTTTGATGTGAAACATCTTTAATTTCGGTACGGACGATTTTAGTAGGAGTAAAATTTGATTTGAGCGTCACGTGACTCTGACGCCAACCATATTATGTTGCTGTCTTTGCTTTGTGCAGTGGCTCGGAACACCCACACAAGACGGGTGGTAGAGTGATGGCAGGGGGAAGATTGGTGATGGGGGGCGGAGAGAGATGCAGAGAAGAGTTTAAGATCACACACCCACTCCCAACATTTCATTTACAGTTCTTTGAGTTTGGCTCAGCCAAAAAAATCAAAACAGAGAAAACTACCACAACAACAACGAGAGAGCGTACTCCCACAACTTTTGCTGTAAACGCGAGAGGGAGAGTGAGTGCTACTAAGTACTGAAAAGACAGGGCACTGAGAGCAGCATCAAACCATTTTAGTAGAAGTAAAATTTGGTTTCTGCGTCGCGTGACGCTAACGTCAATCATTTTTTGTGTTGTTTTGATTTGTGCAGCAAACAAACACACAAGAGGATGGGCCGAGGGGGAAGTGAATAGGTAGGAAAGATGCTGAAGAGGGGCAACTGGGTTTGTTCTGAAAAAGATCTGGGTATGATCTTGGTGCGATCTTGTGGTATGTGGGAGAGATTTGGGTGGAATCTTATCTGGGCGCGATCTGGGAGGGATCTAGGAGCGATATGGGTGGGATCTGTGTGGGATCTAGATGAGGATCTGGGTGCGAGCTGGGCGAGATCTGGCAGAGTACTGGGTGGGTTTTGGGTGGGAATGGGGGTAATATCTGGGTGGGATCTGTGTGGAATCTGGATGAGGATCTGGGTGGGAGCTGGGCGAGATCTGGCTAAGATCTGGGTGGGATCTGGGAGGGTTATGGACAGGATCTGGGTGAGAATGGGGGTAAGATCTGGGTGGTTTCTGGGTGGGATCTGCGTGGGAGCTGGGCGAGATCTGGTTAAGTTCAGGGTGGGATCTGGGAGGGTTATGGACTGGATCTGGGTGAGAATGGTTGTAAGATCTGGGTGGTTTCTGGGGGAGATCTGTGTGGGATTTGGATGAGGATCTGGGTGGGAGCTGGGCGAGATCTGGCTGAGTTCTGGGTGGGATCTGGGATGGATCAGGATGATATCTGAATGAGATGTGGGTGGGATCTGGAACGGATCTGGGTGGGACATGGATGGAATCTGAAAGGGATCTGGTTGAGATCTGGGTGGGATCTGGGTGGAATCTAGATGGGATCTGGAAGGGATCTGGGTGGTATCTGTTAGGGATCTGGGCGAGATCTGGGTGGGATCTGGGTGGTATCTGGGTAGGATCGGGGTGAGATTTGGGTAGGATCTGGGTGGAATGTGGGCGTGATCTGGGTGAGACCTGGGTGGTATCTGGGTGGGATGTGGATCTGGGCGAGATCTGGATGGAATCTGGGTGGGATCTAGAAAAGATCTGGGTGGGATCTGGAAGGGATCTGGGTCGGATCTGGTGCACTCAAAAAAAAAATCAATCCATATGGGATCAAATCAATCCCAAGCGGTAATGAAAACAACGTAATCCCGGATATGATTGACCCGATCTGAAAATAGATTGAGTTGATCCGACTTTTTAATCCTAAGAAGGATTACATATATCCCGGGGTAATCCTATGAAAGATTGAGTTGTGCAAAAAATTCGAGCACAATTCAATCCCAAAACTGGATCATTTTATGCCTATTCTAGATTCACTTATGCTCGATATGTAAGATTGATTTGATCTCAGGATAGATTACTATTCTTCTTTTCCTCCGCCATGCCATTTGCCATAGGACATCCTCCATACACTTCAAAGACCACTCACATCAGTTTTGGTTAATTAAGATTTCTGAAAAAAACAAAGAAATGAATATAAAAATTTTTGGCTCCACTGGGACTCGAACACAGGACCATTCGCACTGAACAGGAATGGAACGGCATCTCTTCGCACACCACCATACCCAATGTTTGTTTCAGCGTGTCTGAGAGGCTACTTATATTTCTTCGCTCTCGCTCTCTAATTTATGGGCATGTGATCTCGAATGGGATTGTAGTATGCACATTTGGAATGATACAAGCTCGAAAGGAATGGACCAATCCTTAAAAGATTGAATTGTGTAGAATATCCTGGAAATCGAGATTGAAATTTCAAGCTCGGGCCGGGCTTACTCCAAGATTTAAAAGATTGAAAATATCTCGGCGTTTTTTTTTTCTGTGTGGTATCTTGGGGGTGAAACATCATTATTTATCTTTCGATCAGCGCATTAAACTTCCTGAAGAAATTAAAGAACTCTGCAGCAGGTGATTCTGTTTTTAGTATTTCTACTCCCCGTTATTTGTCTTCTTTCGAAAGAGTGTCCTTGCTGAATTATATACTATTGACAGAGCTTGTGATTTGAAAATAAGCTATTAAACTTATCATCATGTTTTACATCAAAGACTCGTGAGTGCTAGCGACACTCACATCTTTTTTTGTATCAGATGATCCGGTGACGCACTCTGACGTTCACCGCACAAATTCTCCTAGGCCTAAGGTCAATCTTGAGTGATCTTGAGTTCCCTTAGCCCGCCTTACCCAATTCCTTGAACCGCCACCGAGCGGGAGCCATGGAGTCCAATGAGTTTCAACTTGTACTCATTTGAGAATATAAAGCCTGACCACTTAGAATCACCCGTATTTTTGATTGGAATTGGTTAATTAAACCTTAGATTAAGGTTAGAAAGGATACATTTTTGAAGGTTTTATATGCAATTGTTTAGATACACGGGTATTTTGGTCATAAAATGAAAACGAATAAATATTTTTCAAAAGTTTTTTTTAAATCTTTCTAAAAAGTCTCTCTGGTCACTTATCGATCAAAGTGTGCGCCTCATGCATTGAGAAATTGTCCACTGCTTGGATGTCGAGTAGAGCAAGCCGTTAGTAGTTTGCAGTTTGTAGTCCAATGGAGTCAGTTCAGGCCAATCATCCGTAGAAATGAAGTTCGGTATATGGTTTTTTAGACATTTTTGAGTCGTTTTTGGCTTGTAAGCTGCAGCGGAGTTTTGTTGAAAGGTCTACGGCTTGGTTGCAAATGAGGTAGACTTATAAGGCTTCACAAACTTTTTCAAAAGGTCGGATAGATTTAGTTTCTCCAGAAGTTTGCAAATGGAGCTTGGTGAACCCACCAAACCGTCACCTAAGCCGAAAGGAGACCTCCCTGAACTCTCGGACTGAGTTCGAACGCTTGTCTTGATGTCACAGCATACGCTCTATCGTTCTGTTTGGTTGAAAGATCCCTCTAACTCGTCAGTAAACAGATTTTGTCTCTAGGACTCAAGGCAGTCGAAGAAGTTGACTTAATACTAACTTGGGAAACCATAGAAAAATGAACAATACTGGGGACTGGGTATTTTGCAGTCGGAACCCTATACCGCAGCACTCTTACTTGTTCGAATTGAAGTTTTTTGTCAGCCAACAACTTTTGTGGACTAACTCCTAATTGAACAAATATGTGTTAACTGCGGTTTTGTGTCCAGATCATCAGACCTGATTTTAGCTTCAAAACCCTAATTAACTTCGTTCGAACCTCTTTATGACAAAAAGATTCGTCGAAGTTCTTTAAACGTTTCTTAGATGTCACAACTCTTAGCAATTCCGATCAATAAAATTCGCAAACGGGAAGAGACCTACATATGTATATCCAAGATTCGTAAGAAGCCTTTAAAGCACATCAATTAACAACATTTTATTGTATCAATCAGCTTTTTATTTGGAGATTGTTACATAAAAGAGTTTTAGAGAGGAACTGGAATAAACAGATTTTCTTTAACCTACCAAGTGACATTGGAGTCCCGGTTCAGAGTATTCGATTGGTTCATAATATAACTACATTTCCATAAAGTTTAAAATATATTACGCGCTCACTTACCTTAAAGCTATTATTATTATACATATTGTACTAATTGGATAATATTTCTATTTACATCCAAACTATTACGCCGTATCAACAGCAGCTGATACTATAATTACAATTTTACTTTAACTTTTACTTTAATATATAAATCTTATGTGTTTATTAGTCCGCATGATTTCGCAAATGAATTGTAAGATTGCACTTCTGTCGATAGGTTTTCGGGCACTGGGAACACTTAAAGGGTCGTTCCACTGTATGGGTGCGTAGGTGTTTTGTTAGATCACATTTTTGTCGAAAGGTTTTCGAGCAGTGGGAACACTCAAAAGGACGTTCTCCAGAATGAACACGGTCGTGCTTTGTTAGATCGCACTTTTGCCTAAACGTCTTTGGGCAGTGAGAACATTCGTAGGGTCGTTCCATGGTGTGAGTGCGAAGGTGATTTTCCAGGGTGCCTTTTTGACGAAAGTTCTTGGGGCAATGGGAACACTTGTAGGGTCGTTCGCCAGTATGAGTGCGTAAGTGATTGGTTAGAACGCATTTTTGGCTGAATGTCTTTGAGCATTGGGAGCATTGGAAGGGTCGTTCTCCCGTATGAGTGCGAAGATGTTCTTTAAGATTGTTCTCTCGGCTAAAGGCCTTTGAGCAGTGTGTACACTGGAAGGGACGTTCACCCGTATGGGTTCGTAGATGTTCCTTTAGATTGTTTTCCCTGCTGAAGGTTTTGGAGCAGTGCGAACACATAAAGGGTCGTTCGCCCGTGTGAATGCGAAGGTGACTATTTAGGTTACACCTTTGGCTAAAGGTCTTCAAGCAGTAAGGGCATTCCCTGGAGTTTGTGCCCAGCTTCAAGCTATCGCTGTCGTTCCAGCATTGAAAACTCTGCTCCAGTCGCCGCTTGAAGTTTAAAGCAGTTTTTGCCGTAGCCAAACATGAGGGGCATATCCTTTCAGGCAGCCCATCATCAGCCTTGACCACTCGACCAGTTATTTCCTCTATTATAAGCTGTAGAGATGGTTCCGTGTCAGATTCGGTGAATATATTCAGCCAAATGGTGTCCAGCCCAGAACTCGGAATGGCCCTGCAGACGCAGCATAGATGGGCCACATTTAACCTCTGTGCTTTGGATGTCATTTCACTCCAAAGTGTCTGTTAATTGCTTCCAATGAGTTAATAAACAAACAATTTTAAACTATTTGGTGACTAGTGTGACCGTATGTGTCAAGAGGAGTAATACCAATTTAAACTGGTTCCAGGGTAGTTCTTAATTTCTTTTTTATGATTATTTAAAAAAATAAAACTTTTTTTAAACTAAACAATTTTCTTTATTTTATGTATGTATAAGAATATGTTTATTTAGAGTGTTTTTGTGTTTAAATTTCTTACGACAATGGCTACATTCGAAGGGTCGCTCGCCCGTATGAGTTCGTAAGTGTTCCGATAGATGGGCAGTGATTTTAAAGGCCATGGAGCACTGAGAGCATTTAAAGGGCCTTTCTCCTGTATGAGTGCGTAGATGCTCCTTTAGGTTCTTTTTGCGTTTAAAGGTCTTCGAGCAATAAGTACACTCGAAGGGTTCTTCCCCCGTATGAACGCGAATGTGATTATTTAAGTTACTTTTAACACTAAAGTTCATGGGACAATATGAACACTGGAAAGGGCGATCTCCTGTATGTGTGCGTAAGTGCTCCATAAGATTCTTTTTGCGTTTAAAGGTTTTGAAACAGTTGTCACATTCGAAGGGTTGTTCCTTAGAATGAGTGCGAAGATGATCTACCAAGTTGCTTTTCAAACTGAAGGCCTTGGGGCACTGTGTGCACTTAAAGGGTCGTTCACCGGTATGAGTTCGTATATGCCTCGTAAGATCTCTTTTCCGTCCAAAGGTTTTGGAGCAGTAAGAACATTCGAAGCGTCTTTCGCCGGTATGAGTGCCAAGGTGAATCTTCAGAGAGCCTTTTTGCCTGAAGGTCTTCGAGCAGTGGGAACATTCGAAGGGCCGTTCTCCAGTATGAATGCGCTGGTGAGCTGTTAGATTGCCTTTTTTGGTAAAACTCTTGGGGCAGTGGGAACATTGAAAGGATATATTCCGAGTGTTTGTAAAGCTTTCGCTACTTGCGCTTATGCTGGAATCGTTCTGCTCGATGAAGCTTTTCAGACTCTGCTCCAAACGCTGCTTAAAATTAAATGCTAGTTTTGCCAAAGCCAAGCATGGGGGGCATATAAGTTCAGGTAGATCCTTAGCGGGCTTGACCTTTCGTCCAGTCGTCTCTTCTATTATAAGCATCAAGTCTTGCCCCGCATCAGAGTCGGTGTGTATATTCAGCCAGTTGGTGTCCACGTCAGCATTTGGACTGGCCATGCAGACGCAGCATAGCTCTGGCACAGTTAGCTCTTCTTTGTGGGTCATTTCACTGCAAAGTTTCTGCCAATCGCAACTAAAATGCTTCCTATAACTAACTTTAAACTATTACGAGGCCAGTGTGACCGAACGCGTGAGGAACAAAGATACCGATATGAACCAGTTCCATTTAGTTGTATGACGAACCAAATGACAAAATGAAATCGTACCAGATCAAATAAATTGTTGCTCACAATCAAAGTAAACAATTCTGGAATTTATATTGTATATATTTGAAATAATTTATTTTATATAATTTTTACAATTTTTTTAGAACTTTCTGAGGGAAGGCTATATTAGACAATTACCGAAACGCATCTCTACATTGGATATGAGCTCGCTTCGTCAAAATTATTTCTGATCCATAGTTGTTTGTTGCTCGATTAAATTTTTAATTTGACAACTTTTAAAATGATAAGGAGAATTTGTTGACGAAATATTAGGTGTACGTGTTTCGTAAACATAATATTTTTAGAAACTTTGAAGGACTTTGAAAGGGGTTAATAGCTCAGTTCCACTGCCGTATACATATATATTGTCAATGTACATACATCTTTAGCTGGGTGTGAAGCGAAGCTTTTTTTCTTGGCGGACTAAAACAGTTAGACAGTAAACAGTAAACCACAATTATTTTATCATAACAAGGCTGCTGGTCCGGACGAGCTCCCAGCTGAGCTTCTGAAAGCTGGCACCAGCATTATATCACGGGTTCTGCAACCCATCATTCAGAATGCTTGGATATCTGCAACAATACCTCCAGAGTGGAAAGAGGGCGTTATTGTCACCATTCCCAAAAAAGGTGACTTAAGTCACTGTAAAAACTGGCGAGGTATCACTCTTCTCAACTCTATCCAAAAAATCGTGGCATTTATAATACTGGACAGAATATCTCCCGTGCTAAATGGCCTGCTCAGACGAGAGCAAAATGGTTTCAGACCCAACCGATTCTGTGTAGACCATATTAACACCTTGCGCATAATTGTGGAGCAGTCCACAGAATGGAGGTGTCCACTCTATTTACTGTTTGTGGAATTCGAGCGAGCATTTGACACCATCGAAGGGAAGGCCATATGGAGCTCTCTTCACAACTGCGGTATCCCGGACAGTATCATAAAGCTGATAACGGCGTTATATGAAGACGCAAGTCTCACCGTTCGCTGGAAAGGCAGTAACAGCGCTAGCTTTGCCGTAAACAATGGCGTGCGACAAGGATGCGTTTTGTCACCTCTCCTGTTTATAGTTGTCCTCGACGATGTCCTCAAACGCACAAATAACGAGGCGCGGGACTGTATCCAGTGGAGAATCAACCAAACCCTATGTGTCCTGGATTACGCTGATGACATCTGCTTCATGACTCATACACTGGAAGGGGTCTCAGCGAAGCTTAAGGCTCTAGAACGAAATGCACGCGCAGCTGGCCTCAAAATCAATATCTCGAAGACTAAGCTGATGCGGACGCAAACCCCCAATACGACCCCCCTAAGCGTGGCAGTTAATGGCAATCTCGTAAACATTGAGAATGTGGAAAAATTCTGCACGCATTTCCAAAGCTAGAAACGCCTTTCGAAAGCTACACCGGGTATGGCACTCCCGTTCCATATCGCTGAAAACGAAACTGCGCATCTTTAATACCAGCGTAAAGTCAGTGTCAACCCATCGCGACAGAGATAAAGAGACGTAAATGGAACTGGATTGGACACACCTTACGAAGGGAAGACGAAAACATCGCGAAGATGGCTATTGTGTATATATCAAGGAAATAAAAAAAAAAAAAAAAACAATACTTTTATCAGCTGTGAACTCAAAACAGTCTACAAGATAAAATGAAGACAATAAGATTAAACTCCAACAACAAAAATTTCTACAATTTCAAATATTGACATCGAAAGGAAAACGAAGTTTAGTAGTTTCCTGTTCCAAATTCCGATCAATTTTATAAAGTTTTTGTTTTTTTCGAAACTGGTTTTAATCAACAGATGACTGTATGCAACCAGAGTTGTCAATAGATTCAATAATTTTAAATTACAAAGTTATTATGTTCACTTTAAATTCATTTAATTTACCATATAAAACTAAATTGTATTATGTTATATAGAAGACGGCTATAAAATACCAAAGTTGATTTCCAGCTAATCTAAAAGCTGACTTGGTGACTTTAATGCATAAAATCCAATAAATAAAAGACTTGCTTTGTAAGAATGTTTAACATAATTATATTTAGTTTATATTAAAAATTTTTTTATGATGGAAATTTTTTACAATCTTCAGTGTGCGTCAAAAGATGCTTTAGCAGAGCACGTTTTAGAGTAAAGCTTTTCAAGCAGTGGGAACATTCAAAAGGACGTTCACCCGTATGAGTGCGTAGATGTTTCGTTAGATCACCTTTTTGGTTAAAGCCCTTGGAGCAATGGGAACACTTAAAGGGTCGTTCTGCATTGTGAATGATAATGTGCCTCGTAAGAGCACTAGACAATTTGAAAGCCATGGGGCACTGTGAGCATTTAAAGGGTCGTTCGCCAGTATGTGTTCGACTGTGTCTCGTTAGATCGCACTTGAAGCTAAAGGTCTTTGAGCAGCTGGAGCATTTGTGGGGTCCTTGGCCAGTATGAATACGCAGATGAACTTTTAGCTTGCATTTATAATTAAAATGCATAAAGCAGTGGGGGCATACGAAGGGTTTTTTTCTACAGTTTGTGAAGGTTTGTTTCTGTGGCTCATTCTGCTCGCTTAAGAACTTTACACTCCTTTCAAATCGCTGCTTGAATTTCAAAGCAGTTTGGGCCGCTGTCAAGCAGGTGGGGCATATCCTTTCAGGTAGATCCTCAGCAGGTTTGACCACTTGGCCAGTGGCCTCCTCTAGTAAAAACATCAGGTCTGTTTGCGTGAATATATTCTGCCAGTGGGCATGGGCAGCGGCTTCCGAACTGGCCAAGCAAACACAGCAGAGCTTGGCCATATTTCAGCTCGTAGTTCTAATAAAATTGACAATAATCAAACAATTCCAAACTATTTTGAGACTAGTGTGACCGTTTATGTCAGGTGCAGAAATACAGATCTGAACTAGTTCCATCCGTTGCTTAGAAAGATTCAAGCTAGTTTTAGCATAAACAAATAAATAGTTTATTATTGAAATAATTGAAATTAATTAGAACAAAAATTTCATTGCGCCTCGCATTTTTCGCATAGAGTGAAGCGATGCCCAGGGCAAACTTTTTTATGGCACTTGTCGCATTCCACGGAGTGAATATTGGCATTCTTTGACTGCGGACACAAGTGGCATCTTGCTCGCTTCCGCGAAGGAGTGTGGTGCATCAAGCGACTGCTCGAAGTAGCGCCAAGAGTGCCCGGAGTAGACATCGATCTCCCAATTCCCGAATAGCCGGTAAAACTTATCGAGCAGTGGGAACATTCGAAGGGTCGTTCGCCTGTTTGAGAGAAAGGAAATTGCTCTTGACGGCGCTCTCTGCTGGTGTTTGAGCTATGGGAACATTCGCAGGATCCTTTTTCAGAGTTTGTGGGCGTCTTTTCTTCACCATCCGCTTTTTGCTCGTTTAACCTCTGCAGACTCTGTTCCAATCTCCGCTTGAAATTAAAGGCAATATTTGCCTCTGCCAAGCATGAGGGGCATATCCTTTCGGGTAGTTTCTCATCAGCACTAACCATTCGTCCAGTTACCTCCTGTAAAATGTAGATGAAGCTTGGTTCTTGGTCGTTGGAGGTGAGTATATTTAGCCAGGCATTGTCGCTATCAGCTTCCGAGCTGACCCTGCAAACGCAGCACAAATTGGCCATGATTGGCTCATCTGGTCTGCGGGTCATTCCGCGGTTAAATCTCTGTTAGTTCCAAAGCTGAACAACAAATGGAGACGAATGTTAAAAAAAACAAAAAATTAAGCAACAATTGTCAAGTGTGACCGTGAGTGGCAAGTGCATAAATGCTGATTTGAACTGCATTCTAAAGTACTAGCAAGAGTTATTTTACATTTACGAAATTCAATTGCGTTACGATGTGGTTGCATTCCACAATTTGATAAAAACTAAATTGTGAGCAATAATTAGTAGGTTCTAGTACGGTTTCATTTTGTTATTTGGTTCGTCATACAACTAAATAGAACTGGTTCAAATCGGTATCTTTGTTCCTCACAAGTTCGGTCACACTGGCCTCTTAATAGTTTAAAGTTAGTTATTGGAAGTATTTTTGTTGCAATTGGCAGAAACTTTGCAGTAAAATGACCCGCAATAGGGGGCTAACTATGTCAGAGCTATGCTGCGTCTGCATGGCCAGTCCAAATGCTGAAGTGGACACCAACTGGCTGAATATATACACCGACTCTGATGCGGGGCAAGACTTGATGCTTATAATAGAAGAGACGACTGGACGAAAGGACAATCCCGCTAAGGATCTACCTGGACATATATGCTCCTCTTGCTTGGCATTGGCAAAAATTGCATTTAACTTCAAGAGGCGATTGGAGCAAAGTCTGAAGTTCCTTACCAAGAGAATGGATCCTGATAATCATGTCAAGCAAGTGGAGAACTTCCGATATACGAGCGATATGGAAGAAAAAGTAGAGACTCTCCCAAATATCGGAAAACGTCCCTTCGAGTGTGCTCACTGCTCAAAGACTTTGGCCCGTAAAAGCAGCTTAAGAGTTCACCTACGTACTCATACGGGCGAGCGGCCCTTTGAATGTTCCCATTGCTCGAAGTCCTTTATGGGAGCAACCTATCTAAGGGAACACCTTCGCACGCATACTGGCGAACGACCTTACAAGTGTACAGAGTGCACCAAGTCTTTTGCCCAAAAAGGTTCTCTAAACACTCACCTTCGGGTTCATACAGGCGAACGACCTTTTAAGTGTACAAAATGCTTAAGGTCTTTTACCCAATGTCGCTCTCTGGAGAATCATCTTCGCACGCATTCTAGCGAACGACCTTTCAAGTGTTCAGAGTGCTTAGAGTCTTTTGCCCTAAATGGTCATCTAAGGCGTCACCTGCTCACACATATTAGCAATCGACCTTTCAAGTGTACAGAGTGCTCAATGTCTTTTGCCCAAAATGCCCATCTAAAGAGTCATCTTCTTACGCATACTGGTGAAAGACCTTTCAAGTGTTCCCACTGTTCGAAGACTTTTACCCGAAATTCATATCTTAAGACTCATCGTCTCATTCATGATGGTGAACGACATATAAAATGATCCCTGCTCTTATGCTCCTTAAGTCTAATTGGCAGTTGTAGGATCATTCTGACGCCATGAAGCTGAACACCTGTGACAAAGATTAGGGATTTTTAATTGTAAATTAAAGATTAATTATAAGAAATGCTCAGTGAAATAATAAATATGAAGTTGTCAAAGAGTGTTTTCCAATTGAATTTATTAATAAAATACCCTGTACCCTTGACTATGTTATGATAAGCAGATCTGGTCTGATTAAAATATTTACTGATCGGATTTCATAATTACTCACTGAGTTTAAGGTGTTTCGGATCCGCCGTTAAACTGTAGTTGGCTTTTTCTTGTGGGACAAATTTAAAGCACACACGCCAAGAGATTCAGAGAAACTTGTCTTGGCCCCTTTGGAGGAGCTGTATAGCCAATTTTACATTACATTTAAATACTTAGTTGTTGTTGTTGAACCTATTTGCAGAGGACGACTAGGCATGTCTTAGGCTTTCTTTTTCATTCACACTCAGAGAACGAGTGTTACTTAAAAAAGGCAATCGCATAAACAACAACAATATGTGCAAGTACCTACGGTATGGAGCATGCAAGAGACAGCGCAGCTAACTAAAATCTTTACCTTCTTCACCTTTACTTTTATATGTTCGTCAAATAAACTTACGTATATCGTAAGTAATAGCACCACCACCACAAGTAATTTTTAAATAGTTGCCCAACTCAAATTTTTAACATTAAAGAAACTTTAAGCACATTTTTTAGAAATGGAAGACTTACAAACCTGTGAATAAGAAAAAACATCAGACCATAGAACATTCCTCCATTGTTGGGATGTCCAATTTTCATAATCCTTCTTCTTGGGCTGCAGGCTTTTAGGTTATGTTGCCAAAGATTTGTGCGAACTGTTTGATCCATCACATTTATTTTAAGCTCTTTTTTAAGGTGGGCAGCAGGCTTGAAAGGATCTTTCTTGCTCTGACGAATCAATCTTTTGTCATAGATCGTTCTTGTCCGTGCGTTTAAATCTTTGCTTCATAGTTTAAGGCGTTCTTAATCATTTTATTGGAGCATCATACCAATTGACAAACATTTCTGTAAGTTTTTCCGTCCAATATAATTTTTTTGTTAAGATCGTCACGTCCCATTGTAATGAAATGAAATCTTAGTCAAAAGTAATAAACACGTGCTTTCTGCAAAGGCACTTTCGCAAAATATACGGGATTCTCTAAAAAAAGGGCTAATGGTTCGGCATTTTTAAAAGCTTTGTTCTTAAAATCCCACAAAAAATATATAGACTGAAATTTGAAGAACAGTAACACTGTTTTTATTTATGTGGAATACAACTACACAAAGTCGCAAATTATGGTATTTCGAAAAGGAGAAAGACTGGCATCATCAGAAAAATGGTTTTTTCATACGGAGGCTGTTCAAGTTGTTTCGGAATTTAAGTACCTTGGAGTCGTGTTAACACCCACTATGAGCTTTAGAAAACATTTGGATGCCAGGTTAAAAGAAGCAAAAGGAAGCATAAACACCGTATGGGGTAAATTCTTAGGGAGCGATAACCTGAACCTTAGCGCAAAATAGAATGTGTTCAATGCCATAAGTAGAGCCGTTCTCTGTTATGGGGCTCAAGTTTGGGGAGGCGAGGTAAGCGACGAAACAGACCAACTGCAGAGGTATTTCATAATACGAATTCTTAAGTTGCCGGAAAATACGCCAAACTACCTATTAGCGATTGATGCAGGCCTAGAAGAATCTGCACTTTAAGTAGTTTTTTTTTAGTAGTAGTTTTATTTTTGTTCTGAGAATTTTCAGAACACTTTGTTGACATTGGCAGTTTGCCGTCAGTCATATTTACATGGAAAGGTTTTCTTACATATATTTAGTTTAGTTTTTGTTTAATTTAGGTCTAAAAAAATTCGGTTGTGATTTGCTGTCTATATCTTAACGCTTCGAAAATATAACTTGCCAGTGTGATCCAACTGCGCCCATTCAAAATTTCAATTACTTCTGTAGTGTTCAACGAAGTTTGCTGCCAATACACAAGTCGTAATTCTCCTAGGATTGGACATTCGGCCAGGAAATTAAAGGCATCCTCTTTTTCGTGTCTATTGCAAAGCGTGCATTCATGTTGTATACCATCTCTATATGTCTTGAAGTTCAGTGCCATCACATCAACATCACATCACATCGAGCGCGGAATATTTGCGAAATTACTTTTATTTTATAACGGTCATTAAAATAATTTCGTTCGCTTAGAGAGAGATTAAGTTGTTGGTTTTGGAGGTCTAGAGGGACGTTATGCTCAGCAGCTAGAAGACGCCATTCATTGAAACATTGAGCTTCATTTGTTAATAGCAGTTTTGCAGTTTTATTCACCAGTCGTGTTGCTGGTTTTTCCATAACCTGCCTCATGTATGCAAAATGCGTGCCCAAGGTGTAGCTGTAAAGCTCAGGAAGTCCGGTCTCAATATAAATTGCATAGTTTGGAGAGTTTCGTGGCAGCTGAAATATTTTCTTGATAAAAAAACGCAGCAACTTCTCCACATCTTCATAGCGGAAAATTCCCCATACCTGTGAGGCGTAGCACAGAACGGATCGGGCGGTTGCTTCATACATCTTATATTTAACACTCGGTAGTACGTTCTTGTTACTCATTAGTATGTTCCAAGAGCTGTTTAGAGCCATGATGGATTCCTTTAGCTTTAGACGGAGGTGCGTTGAAAATTTTCCATTTGAGGTCATAGTAACTCCTAGATACTTGTGAGATGTTACTCTCTCTATAATCGCACCGTTTAAGCTCCATGATTCCCCTTGAGCTGCACGTCCTCTGCCATCCCTAAACACGAGCACTTTTGACTTGTCAGTGTTTATTTTCAGATTCCACGTTTTGCAGTACTCGCTTAGTTGGTTTAGCATTTTTTGGAGCTGGGGTGCTGAATCCGCTAAGAGCACCATATCATCCGCGTATAATATCGTTTTTATATATGCTGCCAAATGAAATTCCTGCTGGTAATGCTTCCGAAATATCGTTTATGTAGAGTGAGAATAACAGCGGACTTAGCAGGCAGCCCTGCTTTACTCCTGTGTTACTTTGGAACCAGTCTGATAGTTTTGAACCATCCCATACAGCTGCTATATTTTCCTCGTACATTTTCTGTATGACTCTCAGAAACTTCGTCGATAGGCCCATATTGCTGAGTTTGTAAATAAGGCTCTTCCGGTCGATTGTGTCAAAGGCAGCCTTGAAATCGATAAAGCCTGCGTAAAGTTTCCTTTTCTCTTTAAGATGGCTTGTAACTATTGAAGACAGTATAAAGATAGAATCGACTGTTGAAAAATCCTTTCTAAACCCAAACTGGTTTTCGCCCAAAAAGATTTTGTTCCAATACCCAACTTTCCAATCGCATGAGAAGCGTTGACGCAAACAGCTTCATGGTCGAATTGAGGAAGGATATGCCTCTATAGTTGCTCGCCTCTGTTTGTGTACCTTTTTTGTGTATGGGGAATATTACGGACTTTTTGAAGTTATCAGGTATATACTTTAAGTATATAGTGAGAACTCTTTTCGAGTACAACAGCACCAGTTTGCCGCATATTTTGTCTCGGTATATGCTCTGACAGGGGATTGGATGGTACGCGACCCTTAGACGAAAACTCGAGGATCATAACATCACCCTTAGTGGAAACGCAACGCACTCGGAATGCATTTTAGGTAGTGTATCTCTACTCACAGCCATAACACAAGAGACTAAGAAGGTACATGTGAACATGGCCAGATCGAGAGAAGTTCGCATATTCAAGAACTTAAACTATACGGTAGGGGCAGAGTTCTGCATTAACGGCTCCACACAGAGGACTATTACATGGATCCTAAAGGCGAGAGGAGATATGCTGTGGCTAAATAGAAACCCCAGAAACACGGTAAACGGTGGACTGTGCTCGCTTCGCAACTGGAAGGAGATAGAGTTGAAAGACTTTCGATATCAATATCTTAAGAAGGAAGTGCTTGAGGCAGAGGAGGTCGTCGCGGCTCTGGATGGAGCCATGGGTTGGGCAAACTTGGCGGATTATATTGAGGGTGCTATAGTATATAAGAGGAGTATAGTAAATGAGGATTTTTAATATACTTAAGTTCATGTCCAACAGTTCTTTTTTATTAATGTCAAGTTTTTATATTTGTAAAATGTTTTCACTTTTAGAGTTTTAAGAGCCTGGGATGGCCCCCTTAAGAGTGAAAGATCTGCTATAGAAACGATCGGTCGAAAAAGTAGTTCTAGTGAGAAAAACTTTTTTGTTTTCAAAATTTTGTCAAAATTGTGGTGCCATATAACAAACTGGCAGGAAGATATCATGCTCCAAGGGTATATAAACTTCGGTATAAAATCAAATGGAACTGGTTGAAATCGGTATTTTTTTACTTACACATACGGTCACACTGGCCTCGAAATCGTATAAAATTGCTTGTTTCAATGGTTTGTTGTCAATTGAAATGGTCCACAGAAGGGGTCTAACTGTGTCAGAGCTATGCTGCGTCTGTATGGCCATCCCGAGTGCTGGCGTGGACACCAACTGGCTGAATATATACAACGACTCTGATGGGGGAGAAGACCTGATGTTTATCATACAGGAGACAACTGGACGAGAGGTTAAGCCCGCTGAGGATCTACCTGGACATATATGCCCCTCATGTTTGGCATTGGCAAAAATTGCTTTGAATTTTAAACGGAGATTCGAACAGAGTCTTCAGGGCTTTACCAAGCAGACGGAACCTAAAAAAACCTTATCCTACTTGAAAGCAGTAAACAAGCAAGAAGAGACTTTCCTAAGCGACAAGGAAGAAGAAGACAAGACCCAGCAAGCTCCCTTGCAATGTTCCCACTGCTCAAAGATCTTTAGAAGTAAGGCCAATCAGAAGAGACACCTTCTTACCCATACTGGCTATGGACGTTATAAATGTTCACAGTGCTCATTGTCTTTTGCCCGAAAGAAAACTTTCAGAGAACATCTACGTACTCATAAGGGAAAAGGCAACTTCAAATGTTCCCACTGCTCGAAGACTTTGAGTACTAGGCTCATTCTGGCGGATCATCTTCGCACACATACTGGCGAGCGACCCTTCGATTGTTCTCACTGTTCGAAGACCTTTAGCAGCAGGAGCGGTCTGAAGAAACATAAACGAACTCACACTGGCGAACGACCCTACAAGTGTTCAGAGTGCTCAATGTCTTTTGCCCAAAGGAGCACTCTCACTAGGCATCTACTTACCCATACGGGCGAGCGGCGTTTCGAGTGTTCTCAGTGCTCAAAGACTTTGAACAGTAAGCACAGTCTGGAGCAACACCTTCGCATACATACAGGCGAACGACCCTTCGAATGTACCCACTGCTCTAGGACCTTTATCGAGAAGCGTAGTCTAGAGGAACATATTCGTATACATACGGGCGAACGTCCTTTCAAGTGTTCAGAGTGCTCAAAGGCTTTTGCCCGAAGCAACACTCTAAGCAGACACCGGCTTATACATACGGACGAGAGAAGCTTCGAATGTTCCCACTGCTCAGAGAGATTTAGCAGCCAGCGCACTCTGAAACTACATTTTCGTACGCATACGGGCGGACGTATTTTCAAGTGTACGGAGTGCTCAATGTCTTTTGCGCTCAACAGAAGTCTAAAGAATCACCTTATTAACCATACTAATAAATGTTCTCAATGATTTGTTGAATACACCAAATTTGGTCTTGAAATCAGAAAACCTTTGCAAAAGTAAAAACAAGCATGGCAACAACACAGTTTTTCTCGCCAACCACTTTTTTCGAAAATTGTTAAACACAAACATAATATATTTTCAATATCTTTATTTTTTAGTAGTTGTGTTTATAGACTTGTTCTTAGTTATTTAAGAAATAATGGTTAAATATCACAGACTGACCTTCATTTTTGTTATAAATTGTGGAAAAATACTATTCAAAGGGCAAATTTTTAATTTAAAATATAATGTTTCGGAATTCAGGCATAAGTTATTAACAGGGATGCAAACCGGTTCTGAACCGAACCGGTTTTGAACCGAACCGAACCGCTTTTTTCGGTAGTGAACCGAACCGTAAACCGAACCGGTGTGTTTTCAAAAATGCTGAACCGAACCAAAAACCGAAAAATAAAATGGTTCGGTTCGGTCCACTTCAGCCAGGTATTGAGTTACTTGCGAATAGTAAGCAAAATTAGCAATTAGCTTTAAAATATTGCGAAAATACTTGGAAAAGCAGAGTTGTAAAAAGCTAAAAACATCAAACTTATTAAATTTGCTAAGGACCCAAAATTATAATAAGCCAGGTCTTGATTGTATTATCCGTAGGGGTCAACTTAAAACTCAAACGTTAACTTTTTTATCTTTAATTAAGATTGGCTTGAAATTGGCTTTATAGCTGGCAGGCCTGCAAAGTTCATGCTGAAAAAAGGAGGACGACATAGCTCAGTAATTGTCAACGCTTTGGAAAAAAGAGCTATGCTTGTTTTTGAATTCGATTTCCTAGACTCCAGGAATCAAACTTGCTATCAGAAGAATGAAAAATGATAGATAAATCTCATTTATTGATAATACCTATACAACAAAGTTCAAAACGTTAATGAAAACATAACGGACAATTTTTTGAACTCGATAAGTAAAGACGAGTTGGAAATACTTGCCAAACATCTAAAGATTATTAAATGGAATATTTGCCAGGAAAATCAACTTATTGGAGTTTGTTTTGTCAGACGCTCTTAAGTCTTTTAATATCGATGAAAATATACTAGAACATATATTATTATAAAGTCTTAACTTAACATCATAGTGAAGTTAATTTAAGTTTTTAAAATCTATACTATTCCCTGTTGTTTTGAAAATCTCATATACAAGTATAATAAAACTATTCAAATGGAAATGTCTTCATAAAATGAACCTGTCTTAAAGATCTATCAAATCGAATTTAGAATTTATTAAAAATAAATGTATATTGTATAATAGGGTGTGTTCCACATATCGACGTCGATTTCCGAATAAACTTATGGATTTTGAATTAAAATTGCTTAAATGAATGCTTTAAATTTATATCAGGTCAAAAGAAAATAGTAATTATTAGACGATTTTGATCCGCTTGGCTTTCACTAGTCGATTTCAAACCGTCAAAGTTTTTAAACAACCAATGATGTTTTCGTCACTTGACATGAAAAGATGTAGGATTTCAAAACGAAATGATAACGTTCATATGGAAATTGCCGTCAAAATGTTGTAATAACCCGATTAACTGAAACCCTAAGTCTTTGTTAATGAATTATCGGAATACTCGTATCAAAAATTTGTTTCTTTAGTTAATTAAATAAATAAAGAGCGAACCGAACCGAACCGAAACCGCGTTTCAGTAAGCCCCAAAAACCATGCAATGAACCGAACCGGCGGTTCATAAACTGTTTGAACCACTGAACCGAACCGGTCTTTATTTTCAAGTGGTTTGCATCCCTGGTTATTAACATTGTAATCTTTAGTATTAAAAATTATTTCCCGAAGTTTTTGGAATTGTGTTCATTTTCTAAAAAGAATAAATTGAAGACATTGACATTCACGTAGAAACATTTGTTTAAATTGCATCAGTTGAAGTAGCAAAAGTCCAAAATGTATTTTTCACAGCTTCGACTTTTTTTTTAACTGTTTATATTAATATTTGTGCTTCTGCCAAATACAAAAGCAACAGCAGGAGACCTTCATAAAAAAAACGATCATTTTGATTTAATTTTTCGAATAATTTTGTTCTGTCCCCCAAGTTGAAGCAGCACCACGTGTTCGCTTTCAGAATTCAACAGATGCGCAAGCGCGACTGAAGTTTCTTACATCTCTTTCCTGCTTTTAACTAAAAATATTAATTACAGAAATATCCATAAATTTTCTAAAAGGCTGATTCACTGTACAGCTATTTCATGAATTTCTTTAACTCAATCATCAGCAGTCTTTGCCTAACTCCCTAATGGCTATGACTGCCGGGGAATCCCAAGCGGTTGGAGCAAAATCGAGCATCAGCAGCAAACACCAAAAACCCTAAAACCTTGGAGTGTATGCGTGCCCCGTATCGGCCCTTCCGTTGTTAGTGGGGAAGAAATCTTTCCCCGCATTTAATACAGGCGCCAATTGTTTGAATTGCTCACATCAATCAAACAGAGGTTTTGTTTTTTAAGTGCCCACGATCAGGCCAAACAGAAAACAGGCCAAGACTGCTGAAGAATGAATTGGTATTCTTGAAAAATCTATACAGTCATCCAGCCTTCTTTGTGGTGTTGTCTTGTTTTAAAAAAGTAATGGACAAAATCAAAGCCTACTAAAAAATTCAACAATTGATAATAAAAAAGGTTTCTACAGCAATCATATTATATTCATGATTTTAAGCATCAAACTGATTAATCCAAGCTGTTCTGAGTAAGGTTCCATTCAAGCGATAGTTTTAGGTTTTGAAACCGAGTCTGATACCTAAAAATTTCACCATATGAGTCGGAATTGGAAACAGCAAATTGCAAAACATTCGTTTTCATTTCATATTTACCCTTTTAAAATATTTTGGATGAGCCTCTGATGATAATAACTCCAGGGCTGGAAACCGAACCGGATCTCCCATATTATGCTCATTCACAATTCATTCATTTTTGATTTTTGTTTCCAAGAAACCAAATAGTTTTGATCTTATCAATCTATAGTTTCAATAATTATTTTGGCATATGCATTTTTGTTTAATCTATGATTTTCTTGAAGAAATCTCACATAATATAATAAAAATGTCCATTTTGACAATATACATATAACTTATATCAAATAGCCATTAACTATTTGGGTTTAAAAGCGAAACCCGGCCCAGAAATATTTTGTCAATGCTCCTGGGATATCCGTCTTCCACATTTTAAGGTCTTGAACGTATTACTTGATGGTCTGGGCACAATTTCTGTTTTTTCTCCTTAAAGAGTCCTTATGGGCATAAGAGTAAATCTTCAAGAAAACGAGAGCAGTGTGACCATAAGTAACAAGTTCGAGAATGCGGATGTGAACTAGTTCAATTTAATATCTTTAGGCTGCTGTTCGACCATGAGATATTCTAGTAGGCGTACATTTCCCCATGAAATTCTATGATTTTGGTTTGGTAATCCTTCCCAGTCTAGAATAATAGATGGTTCAATGGTGATTCTTTATACAGTCAAAAATATATTTCAGATATCATAGTTCCAAATTAGTTACATTTTGTTGCTGTTTCGTCAGTATTAAAATTTACTATCAGAAAGATCTTCGCACTTTACTCCTCTCCGCCCACTCTTTTTTGTCTTAAGGCTGAAGTTCGTAAATTGCAATAAGTTTGTAATGGTTCTTGACGCTCCCAGTCTATCCCAACAGAAGAAATTAAAAAGCGTCGTTTATGTCAATATGTATGAGCACAGACTCAACATGCTAGCTCTGGGAAACGTTGGAGGAGTTTATATTTATTTAATAACAAGACTTAAATAACAAAAACACCCCCCCAAAAGGTTTACTACATCCGCGTCTAGTGACTTTTTTGTAGGTGTCTATTTAGAGAGTTCTTTCGGCCATAAGACTTTGAGCACTCTGTACACTTAAAAGGTCGTTCGCCAGTATGTGTAAGACGATGTAGATCCATCTGGTGCTTTCTGCTAAAACTCTTCGAGCACTGAGGACATTCGTAGGGTTTCTCGCCAGTGTGCGTCTGTAGATGACACTTCAAAGAGCTACCCTGGGTAAAAGACATTGAGCACTCAGTGCACTTGTAAGGTCGTTCGCCAGTGTGTGTACGTTGATGTTTCTCCAGATCGCACTTAACTCTAAAGCTCTTTGAGCAGTCGGTGCATTTGAAGGGTTTCTCGTCCGTATGCGTGAGTAGATGTACTTTCAGATTGCGCTCACTTATTAAGGTCTTTGAGCAGTGGGAGCATTCGAAATGTCGCTCAGTATGAGCTAGTAGGTGATTCTTTAGAGAGCCACTATGGGTAAATGACATTGAGCACTCAGTACACTTGAAAAGTCGTTCGGCCTTATGTGTGCGACGGTGTTTTTTCAGATGGAGATGTTTGCGAAAGACCATTGAGCAGTGAGAACATTCGTAGCGTTGCTCATTTGTGTGAGTAATTAGGTGTCTGCTGAGCGAGCCATTTTGGGCAAAAGACATGGAGCACTGTGAACACTTGAAAGGTTTTTCGCCAGAATGCGTGAGAAGATGATTCCTTAGAGTGCCACTTTGAGCGAAAGACATGGAGCATTGTGAACACTTAAAGGGTCGTTTACCAGTATGTGTTTGAGTGTGTCTCGTTAAATCGCCCTTGCGGATAAAAGTCTTCGAGCAGCTGGAACACTTAAAGGGTCGTTCGTTAGTTTGAATAAGTGGGTAAATATCTAGCATCTTTGGGCGTCCTTTTTCAGTCTCTTCCTCGCTAGGTCTTTCGGAATTGTAGCTCTCGTCTTCGGAGTCACTCTCTTCACTTATGGTCTTGCAATCAAAGTTCTCCTCTTGCTTGACCTGCGGGCCGTCCACGCTGCACTGCAGACTCTTCTCAAATCGCCGCTTGAAATTCAAAGCAATTTTTGCCTCTGCCAAGCATTTAGGGCAAATCCTTTCAGGTTGATCCTCATTGGGTTTGACCATCCGTCCAGTCACCTCCTCTAATACATTCGTCAACTTCAGTCCTGCGTGGGAGTTGGTGAAAATATTCGACCAGGTGTTGCCGGTGACAGCTCCAGAACCGCAAACACAGCATAGCCCGGTCCAAGACATTTTACAACGAAACCTTTGTTAAGTCTAAGTTAAAAGTTGCTTAATTGTGGAATATAAGAGAATTTGAAACAATTTCAAGAGAAGTGTGACCATACGTGACAAGTGTAAAGTTACTGAATTGAACTAGTTCCATTTAAGGGTATGACACTTTCAGGTGTAGTTTTTTAAAGGTTTACAAAAAATTAAATTACACAAAAACTACAAGTGATATTAACAAGCGCTTTTTTTCAGTCGACGCATATTCGGTTTAATTTAATTAAGAAAATTTTATTGTTTATTTGGTTGTTGTATTCCTATTTAATTTTAGGTAAAAATTTAAAACATACTCCCATTTAAGAAGGTAAAACTGTAAACTAGGTTTTGTTAAGAAATGAAGTAATTTTGGTGTGAATTAGGATATTTTGGATCGCTCAATAAACAGCATAGTTTCAAAGTAAAAATTTCAAAAATCGACTTGTATATCTTACTTTATTGTTCCTAGCTTCCTTATTTTTCACTCGATCAAATATAACGCATTCCGAGATTATTGCATTTAAAGTTTCGACAACTGTTTTCAATGACATACAAGTTATTTTTGATAGATTTCAAATACGGATGTGATGCATTTGGGTGTTAGCTTTCATCGAAAAAATTTCAAAATCGGTTAAATAGTTCTCTTCAGAAATTTGGCTCATAGTGCGTCAAAACATGGTAAAAAAAATCTCCAAAAATTTACAAGTAACACTTTTTTTTTAAATTGCGGACATTTTATTACTTGTTTAAAGTTTTTCGTATAAAATAAGAAAAAAAATTGGAATTTCTAAAAATACGTGGGGAATAAAAATTGTTTTCGTTTATTTCCCTAAAAAGTATTTTCGGATCTGCTTGAAAGTTTTACAGGAAGCAGATAAAAAATAAATTGAAAAAAAAGAGTGTGTGTCATGAGACGCACGGTACGAGCGAAGCTCTTTACGATGAATCCGATTTAAGTAATGGAAAAAGACACATTTGGATTCTGTATAAATAAATGTTAAATTATCAAATATTAGGTCACTCTCAAATTACTGTTAAGTCACTGTTTAGTCACTGTTAAGTCACTTTAAGGAACTGTAAAGTCACTGTTAAGTCACTGTTAAGTTACTGTTAATTCACTGTTAAGTCGCTGTTAAGTCGCCGTTAAGTCACTGTTAAGTTACTGTTAAGTCACTGTTAAGTCACTGTTAAGTCACTGTTAAGTCACTGTTAAGTCACCGTTAAGTCACTGTTAAGACACTGTTAAGTCACTGTTAAGTCACTGTTAAGTCACTGTTAGGTCACTGTTAAGTCGCTGTTAAGTCACTGTTAAGTCACTGTTAAGTCACTGTTAAGTCACTGTTAAGTCACTGTTAAGTCACTGTTAAGTCACTATTACGTCACTGTTAAGTCACTGTTAAGTCACTGTTAAGTCACTGTTAAGTCACTGTTAAGTCGCTGTTAAGTCACTGTTAGGTCGCTGTTAAGTCGCTGTCAAACAAAGAACATTATAGTTAGCACAGTATAGCATAGCACAGAATTCACAACTTGACCTTAATGCAGCCACTCTTTGCACCCCCAATCCCCGCATACCCACCATACCCCACCCGACCAACCCCAGATCCCCACACGATCCCCACCAGATCACCGCGAGATCTCCACCAGAGGCCCACCAGATCCCCACCAGATCCCTACCAGATCCCCACCAGATCACCACCTGATCCCCACCAGATCACCACCTGATCCCCACCAGATCCCCACCAGATCCCCACCTGATCCCCACTAGATCCCCATCAGATCACCACAAGATCCCCACCTGATCCCCACCAGATCTCCACCTGATCCCCACCAGATCACCACCTGATCCCCACCTGGTTCCCATCAGATTCCCACCAGATCTCCACCAGATCCCCACCAGATCCCTTCCCAATCCCCACCAGATCCCTACCAGATCCACACCAGATCCCCACCAGATCCCCACCAGATCCCCACCTGATCCCCACTAGATCCCCATCAGATCACCACAAGATCCCCACCTGATCCCCACCGTATCTCCACCTGATCCCCACCAGATCACCACCTGATCCCCACCTGGTTCCCATTAGATTCCCACCAGATCTCCTCCAGATCCACACCAGATCCCAACCAGATCCCCACCAGATCACCACCGGATCCCCACCAGATCACCACCTGATCCCCACCAGATCCCCACCAGATCCCCACCTGATCCCCACCAGATCACCACCTGATCCCCACCAGATCACCACCTGATCCCCACCAGATCACCACCTGATCCCCACCAGATCCCCACCAGATCCCCACCCGATCCCCACCAGATCCCCATCAGATCACCACAAGATCCCCACCTGATCTCCACCAGATCCCCACCTGATCGCCACTAGATCCCCACCTATTTCCACCAGATCCCCACTAGATCCCCACCAGATCTCCACCTGATCCCCACCAGATCACCACCAGATCCCTTCCCAATCACCATCAGATCCCTACCTGATCCACACCAGATCCCCACCTGATCCCCACTAGATCCCCATCAGATCACCACAAGATCCCCACCTGATCCCCACCAGATCTCCACCTGATCCCCACCAGATCACCACCTGATCCCCACCTGGTTCCCATTAGATTCCCACCAGATCTCCTCCAGATCCACACCAGATCCCAACCAGATCCCCACCAGATCACCACCGGATCCCCACCAGATCACCACCTGATCCCCACCAGATCACCACCTGATCCCCACCAGATCACCACCTGATCCCCACCAGATCCCCACCAGATCCCCATCAGATCACCACAAGATCCCCACCTGATCGCCACTAGATCCCCACCTATTTCCACCAGATCCCCACTAGATCCCCACCAGATCTCCACCAGATCCCTTCCCAATCACCATCAGATCCCTACCTGATCCACACCAGATCCCCACCAGATCCCCACCTGATCCCCACTAGATCCCCATCAGATCACCACAAGATCCCCACCTGATCCCCACCAGATCTCCACCTGATCCCCACCAGATCACCACCAGATCCCTTCCCAATCACCATCAGATCCCTACCTGATCCACACCAGATCCCCACCAGATCCCCACCTGATCCCCACTAGATCCCCATCAGATCACCACAAGATCCCCACCTGATCCCCACCAGATCTCCACCTGATCCCCACTAGATCACCACCAGATCCCTTCCCAATCACCATCAGATCCCTACCTGATCCACACCAGATCCCCACCAGATCCCCACCTGATCCCCACTAGATCCCCACCAGATCCCCACAAGATCCCCACCTGATCCCCACCAGATCTCCACCTGATCCCCACCAGATCACCACCAGATCCCTTCCCAATCACCATCAGATCCCTACCTGATCCACACCAGATCCCCACCAGATCCCCACTAGATCCCCACCAGATCCCCACCAGATCCCCACCCGATCCCCACCAGATCCCCACCAGATCCCCATCAGATCACCACAAGATCCCCACCTGATCGCCACTAGATCCCCACCTATTTCCACCAGATCCCCACTAGATCCCCACCAGATCACCACCAGATCCCTTCCCAATCACCATCAGATCCCTACCTGATCCACACCAGATCCCCACCAGATCCCCACCTGATCCCCACTAGATCCCCATCAGATCACCACAAGATCCCCACCTGATCCCCACCAGATCTCCACCTGATCCCCACCAGATCACCACCAGATCCCTTCCCAATCACCATCAGATCCCTACCTGATCCACACCAGATCCCCACCAGATCCCCACCTGATCCCCACTAGATCCCCATCAGATCACCACAAGATCCCCACCTGATCCCCACCAGATCTCCACCTGATCCCCACTAGATCACCACCTGATCCCCACCTGGTTCCCATTAGATTCCCACCAGATCTCCTCCAGATCCACACCAGATCCCAACCAGATCCCCACCAGATCACCACCGGATCCCCACCAGATCACCACCTGATCCCCACCAGATCCCCACCAGATCCCCACCTGATCCCCACCAGATCACCACCTGATCCCCACCAGATCACCACCAGATCCCCACCCGATCCCCACCAGATCCCCACCAGATCCCCATCAGATCACCACAAGATCCCCACCTGATCTCCACCAGGTCCCCACCTGATCGCCACTAGATCCCCACCTATTTCCACCAGATCCACACTAGATCCCCACCAGATCTCCACCTGATCCCCACCAGATCACCACCTGATCCCCACCTGGTTCCCATCAGATTCCCACCAGATCTCCACCAGATCCCCACCAGATCCCTTCCCAATCCCCACCAGATCCCTACCAGATCCACACCAGATCCCCACCAGATCACCGCAAGATCTCCACCAGATCCCCACCAGATCACCACCAGATCACCACCAGATCACCACCTGATCCCCACCAGATCCCCACCCGATCCCCACCAGATCCCCACCTGATCCCCACCAGATCACCACCTGATCCCCACCAGATCCCCACCCGATCCCCACCAGATCCCCACCAAATCTTCACCTGATCCCCACCAGGTCTCTACCAAATACCCATCACTTCCCCCCACTTCCACCTCACACTATCCAACTCCACACACAACCCACCTCCACTACGCGGTAATGGTAAAGCTGCTGATTTTGCAAATACAAAATACAAAACAAAATCAAAGACATACCCCCAAAGAATCTGTCGCAAAGACATTTTTATCCCCCAAAAAATTTTAATTCGCTGTGAGTGTCGATAGCACTCACGAGTCTTTGATGTGAAACATGATACTTAGCTTAAGAGCTAATTTTGAAATCACAAGCTCATTCAATGGTATATAAATGAGCAAGAGCACTCTTTCGAAAGAAGAAAATTAACGGGGAGTAGAAATACCAGAAACACGAACACTTGCTGCAGTGTTCTTTCACTTTTTCAGGAAGTTTATTCTACTAAGATACCACCAAGGTGAAATCCAAGATCCCACTCATATACCTCCCATATCCCACCCAGCTCTCTCCCGGATAGAACCCAGATAACACACAAATCCCAGCTAGATCCCACACAGACTCCACCAAGATCCTACTCAGATCCATCCCAGAACCCATTTAGATCACGAAAAGTTCATACCCAGATCCAACCAAGATCCCAACCAGATCCCGCCCAGAACCCAACCAGATCCCACCCAATGCCCATCCAGATTTTACCCAGATCCCAACCAGATCTCACCCAGATGCCACCCCGATCTCACTCAGAACCCTCCCAGATCCAACCAAGCTGGATCCCAACTAGATCCCACTCAGATCCTACGCTGATCCGACTTAGATACCGCCCACATCCTACCCAGATCTACCCTTCTAGATCTCTTTTAGATCCCGCCCAGATCCCACCAAGATACCAGCCTAATCCCACCCAGATCACTTAAAGATCCCAACCAGATTCTTTCTAAATCCCTCCCAGAACACTTCCAGATTCCATCTTTCGTACCTCTTCACTTCCCTCATCTGTCCATCCATTTATGTCTGTGTGTGTTTGCCGGAAACTCCACAAAACAACAGCTCAAAATATGAATGAAGTCAGAGTCACGTGACGTTGAAATCAAATTTTACTCCTACTAAAATCGCTCGTACCGAAATTAAAGATGTTTCACTATACCCTTAGTACAATTAACTGAATCTTTTGTGTAAAACAAGAATCAAATTTGACTCTATTCATGCAGGTAATTGTTTAGTAGAGCTAGGGTGAACTTACAAGAAGTATGCTGTTTCAGTGGTAAAAATTATTTTAAAGTTGAGTTGGCGATCTAAAGAGGTTCATGGAGGGTTTTTTTTCGAATTTTTTGGTAAGAGGGAGCTCTACTAAACAATTACCTGCAGTTCTTTAATCTACACCTATTTTCGCGTCCTTATAATCTAAGCTCAAATGGGAATGCCGTACAGTCTTATATGTCTATCAAATCTTAATCATAATTAAAAGTCATATGAAAATTTTTAGATTTGTATTACCATTTAAACATTACTTTTTTATAAATACTCTTATATTATTTTTGCATATTTTCATGGTTTAAATAAAAGTTATATAGCCTATGTTGAAGTCCGGATTATGAACTATTTGTGTGCCAAATTTCATCCGAATCCATTTTGACAATTTCGAGTGATTCTTTCAAAAAACTAAGTAAGTTTTTATTTCACAAGCAGATAAAAAGTAAATTTCATTTTTTTTTGCTGTGTTTTCGCCAACTTAACATGTTAACCTTATTTATAAAGCTTTGTATTTCACCATTTCTAGCACAATTACGCTTCTTCACATTATTCCTTAATCTTCGTATGGGTTCTCTCATGCCTCGCAAGGTCTCCCTTTTGTGCAAAGGTTTTTGAGCAGTGGTTACATTCGAAGGGTCGCACTCCATCATGAAAGCGCAGATGAATCATTAAATTCTGCTGTAGGCTGAAGGCTTTGGAGCACTGCGTACACTTGAAGGGTCGTTCGCCATTATGGGCTCGATTGTGTCTAATTAGATCGCTCTTGTCACCAAAGCTCTTCGAACAGCTAGAACATTTGTGGGGTCTTATGCCAGTATGAATGCGATTGTGTTTATCGAGATAGGCCTTACACTTAAAGATCTTTGGGCAGTGGGAACATTCGAAGGATTGCTCAGTATGAATAAGCAAATGACATTTAAAAGAGCGCATTCGTGTAAATGACTTTGGGCACTCTGTACACTGGAAAGACTTATGAGTGCGAAGGTGTCTTTCCAGATGGTGCTTTCTGCGAAAGATTTTTGGGCAGTGGGAACATGCAAAGTCCCGCTCTTCAGTATGGATAAGTAGGTGTGTTCTTAAAGTGCCACTTTGGGCAAAAGACATGGAGCACTCTGTACACTTAAACGGTCTTTCGCCAGTATGATTACGTTGGTGTACCTCGAGACTGCGCTGACAGATATAGGTCTTCGGGCACTGTGAACACTTAAAGGGTCGTTCGCCGGTATGGGTTCGATTGTGTCTCGTTAAATCGCCCTTTAAGATGAAGGACTTTGAGCAGCTCGAACATTTGAAGGGTCGTTCGCCAGTATGAGTCCGCAGGTGATATTTTAGTCTGCTTTTGCGGGTAAAAATCTTTGGGCAGAAGGAACATTCGTAGGCTCCTATTTTAGTCGTTGTGAAGGCATCTTTATCGCTAATGCTTTCGTCTTCCAAATCACTCTCTTCGCTTATAGTCTCGCCCTCAAAGTTCTCCTCTTGCTTGACCTGTGGCCTGTCCACGTTGAACTGAAGACTCTTCTCAAATCGCCGCTTGAAATATAAAGCAATTTTTGACTCTGCCAAGCATGCGGGGCAAATTCTAGTAGGTTGATCCTGATTAGGTTCGACTTCGACCATCCGTCCAGTCACCTCCTCTAATAAAATCGTCAACTTCAGTCCAGCGTGGGAGTCGGTAAATATATTTGACCAGGTGTTGCCGGTGGCAGCTCCAGAACCGCAAACACAGCATAGCTCGATCCAAGACATTTAACGAAGAAATCTTTGTTAATTTCAAGTTAAAAGTTGCTAAAAACAATTTAAAACAATTTCAAGACGAGTGAGACCATACGTGACAAGTGTAAAGTCACTGAATTGAACTAGTTCCATTTAAATACAAAACAAACCAGCTGGATTTTTAGCTTGAAAAATACATGGGCAAGGGGTTTTCGAGATTTAGAATTTTGCGATTTTAAGAAACATAATCCTTATTTTCTGACTTTGGTATTGCTCTACTCTATTGGTATTGCTCTTGTATATACAATTATGTACAAAAAAGACGAAGAAACTCAGCTCCTGGCCATTTTTCTTCTTAAAATCAAATGGAACTGGTTCAATTTCACTGGAACGGTCACACTGGTCTCAAAATAGTAAACAAAATTTTGTTTATTTTAACATTACAGAAACTTTGCAGTAAAATGGCCCACAAAAGGGGGCTAAGTGTGTCAGAGCTATGCTGCGTCTGCATGGCCGGTCCGGATTTTGGCGTGGACACCAATTGGCTGAATATATACTTCGATTCCGATGCGGGACAAGACTTGGTGTTTATCATACAGGAGACAATTGGACGAGAGGTCAAGCCCGCTGAGGATTTACCTGGACATATATGCCCCTCATGCTTGGCATTGGCGAAAATTGCTTTTAATTTCAAACGGAGATTCGACCGGAGTCTTCAGTGCTATAACGAGCAAATGAAGCAGAATATAACCACTTCCTCCAAAGAAGAAGAGACCTTTAGCGACAATAGCTTAGTAGAGATCCTCTTAGATAGTGCAAAAGGCCCCTTTCATTGTTCTCACTGTCCAAAGATTTTTACCAAAAATCACAGACTTAAAAGAACACCTTCGCTTACATACTACAGAACGACCTTACAAGTGTCAAGAGTGCTCTATGTCCTTTGACCAAAGTGGCTCTCTTAAAAGTCATTGTCTCACCCATTCAAACAAACAGTCCTTCGTATGTTCACACTGCTCCAAGGCTTTTAGCAGTAATCGCAATCTTAAGGAACATCTTCGCATACATACTGGCGAACGACCTTACAAATGTTCACAGTGCTCCATATCTTTTGCCCAAAGTTCCCATCTAAAGAGCCATCTTCTGACGCATACTGGTGAAAGAGCTTTCCAGTGTTCCCACTGCTCTAAGACCTTTCGCCGGTCAAGTGAACTAAACAGACACCTACTTACGCATACTATAGAGCGGCCCCATGAATGTTCCCACTGCTCAAAAACATTTAGAAGTAAGTCCGATCTGGAGATTCACTATCGCACGCATACTGGAGAACGGCCTTACCAATGTTCGCAGTGCTCAATATCTTTTGCCCATAGTGACTCTCTAAAGACTCATCTTCTTAAGCATACGGGTGAAAGACCTTTCAAGTGTTCCGAGTGCTCTAAGAGCTATCGCCGAACAAGCGAATTAAACAGACATCTACGTACCCATAGTAGCTAGTACGTTCTCACTAATCGATGGCATATACCCGAAAAAGATATATTATGCTTTGAACCTAACGCCCAAGGAATTAAAGGCAGCTAAGAAAAAGGATCCGAACAGGCTTCGCCGTATGGATGGAATAACAAATTTTTCGAACTACAACTGTTTGCAAAATAAGTCGAATTATATATTGTAAGTACTACAATGGCTTTCCGAATCTTGGTCTAATTCTCTCCTTTTTTCCGGTCTTTAGGTTAAGCTGATCAAAAAGTCTCATTTAAAATAAAAATCATGAGGGATCTGCACGTGTTCCACATGGATCCGTGCTGGGACCTGTCCAATGGTATCCATTTACGAAGCCTTTTTCTCAAATGAGGTACAGGGCTTCACGGTTGAGTGGCGCAATTCAACCTAGCAGGGATATACATGTGCAGGAAGCGATACAGCGGATCTTCGAGAAGTGCCAACACCGTTGGCTCGATTACCTCAGCTTTTTAGGCCCACTAAACGGCTGTTTTAGAAGCTACCTGAAAAGAGTCTGCCATGATGTTGGGGAGGAATGCACATACTGCGAAGAAGGACCTTTAGAGTACGCCACGCACATCTTGATCGTTTGTAAGAGAGTTTAGGCTCAAAGGGGCGGAACTATACAGGTTAATGGGTGGCGATATAGCCGAAGATAACCCATACCTGCTAATGTCGAAGGAAAACTATCATTATGGCCAAGCTTCGGAAAGTAACACAGGACCAGCGAGTAGTCGGGTCTTCAAATATTCGTGCTCACTCACTCTCGCTCTCTTGACACTCTCTCTTGGCGCTCTCTTTCGCTTCTGATCCTTTAGCGATGGCCAGCGAGAGTGAGGTCAACAAGTGAGAGTGTATTAGTGTGCGAAAACAAAGCTGCGTGAATTTGCTTCGACCATTGTCGAGCGAATGACGCTTTCTTGCTCTCTCGGTGTCAGCTTCGGCAAGCGTTCGGGTCATGTACGTGTGAATAGCGAAATGTTTTCGCCCCCGGGATGGAATCAGTGGCCATCGCGGTTTTAGTGCTAGGCTGCTGCAGCTGGGAAGGCAGGCAAAAGAAAAAGTTTACCTCGAGCAAAGGCAAGAAAAAAAAAAGTGTATCTCAATCTCGTTGTCTTTCTTAAAGAGCGAACAAGTGAACATTTTTCTTTAAAAAAGTAAGTGCGCGCTTAGGTATATTTAATGTCAGCAGCAATAATATTAGGACAAAATTAAGAAGGCAGATTATATACGATTGTCAACATCAAGTGCAAGAAACTTTGCTGAGGACAAGACATGACCTTCGCCACTGACATTCGTCGTAAGTAACAATGCTTTCTTGCGGTTTAACGTGTATTTTTATATGAAATTGTTTGCTGGGATATATCACGGATAAATTCCAGTTCGTTCCTTAAAAATGGAACCAGCTTAACTAAGCATTTTTGCTCAAGTAACTGATGGTCACACTCGACTGTAAATGTTTTACATTTTGATTTAAAAATCAATTGTAAGCATTTTATTTGCAATCTACACGGTGAAATGGACCAAAAAAGGGGGGCAACTGTGTCCGAGCTATGCTGCGTTTGCATGGCCAGTCCGGGTGCTGGCGTGAAAACCGTCTGGCCAAATATATACACCGACTATTCTGCGGGACAACACTTGATGTTTATTATAGAGCAGACGACTGGACTAGAGGTCCTGCCCGCTAATGATCTACCTGAACGCATCTGCCCCTCCTGCTTGGCAGCGGCAAAAACTGCCTTACATTTCAAGCGGCGATTAGAGCAGAGTCTGAAGTGCTTCACAGAGCAAATGAAGCAGAACGAATCGCAGGTCAACCAAGAGAGCTGCGATATGGAAGTCTTGGAATATTTCACAGAAGAAGAACAGACTCTTTTAAATATTGGAAAAGGTCACTACGAATGTTCCAACTGCTCAAAGACTTTCTCCCATAAAAGCAGCCTAACATTTCATCTTCGCATTCATACGGGCGAGCGGCCCTTCAAGTGTTCCCACTGCCCGAACACTTTTAGCAGTAAGTGGATTCTGAAAGTACACCAGCGAACACACACGGGCGAACGACCTTACAAGTGTGCAGAGTGCTCCATGTCCTTTGCCCAAAGTGGTTCTTTAAGCAGACATTTACGTTCTCATCATACTAACGTACGTCCTTTCGAATGTTCCCACTGCTCGAAGACGTTTAGGAGTAAGGTCAATTTGGAGAAACACCAACGGGTACATACAGGCGAGCGGCCCTTTAAATGTTCACACTGCTCGAAGGGATTTAGCAGTAAGTGGAATCTGAAGGAACACCTTCATAAACATAGTGCGGAAAGGCCTTACCAGTGTTCAGAGTGCTTAAAGACTTTTGCGCACAGGGGATCTCTAAAAAGCCATCAACTAACTCATACGGGCGAAGAGCGGCCCTTCCAATGTTCCCAATGCTCGAAGACATTTAACAGCAAGTGCAGTCTGAAGGAACACCATAGAACACATACGGGCGAACGACCTTACAAGTGTACAGAGTGCCAAAAGTCGTTTGCCCAAAGTGGATCTCTAAGAAGACACCTGCTTACCCACGAATGATTAGAGAAATATTTATTTACTATGAAAATAAACAATAATTAGAACAGCAATAAAATTTTTATTTTACAGGACACATTACAACAATTGATAACTCACATCAGTTACAAAATTCAAGTGATGTAACTTTAGGCGTAAGTTTCAGGTTTCCTAAAAGAAATTTATTTCTATTCATTTTGAATAGTAGAAGAATTATTTATTACTAAACCCTTGAAGAGAGTGTATTATAATTGTCGAAATGTTTGTAACGCATAAAAGGAAACCTACTTATAAATCTGTAGACCCAACTGACTGACAGACTGACAGACAATCCACAACCAAAACTGCTTATCCTACAGATCTGAGATATGGCATGGCAACTTAACAGAATTGTGTAGTATCATATAGTATTGATCAATACTATCAATGGTTTGGATGCATAGATTCTCAAAAAAAAACAACATTGCTTGGACCTACTCAAAAAGGCTATTGCTCAAAGTATTAAAACCGACGAAATATATGACGAACCCAAATAAAATTTAAGAAATGACGACTTCTTCGACTTTGATTCTGACTTGGAAGATATCAGCAGCTCAAATTCTCAAAGTGGCTTGTCCGTTTCTTTAATGGATACATTTTTATTCGAAGGGAGAGGGACAACACCTTGCTTGAAAAATATCCCCTTATAAATAAGGTCTTCAAAAAATACAATATTCCAATGCCGGTCTAGACCGGTCGAAAGAATGTTTTCTTTCGCACTCCGATATCGAACAGGACATCCGATGAATTATTTGATAGTCGAGTTGTAATGAAGTCCAATATGGCAAAAATTAATAAAAAATTAGGTGTGAGTGTCCTGAACACTCACGAGTCTTTGATGTGAAACATGATGCTAAGTTTAATAGCTATTTAAATGCGGTTGAAGGTCTGTTTTTGCCACTTTCAAGTCACTGGTTAGTCAATTTCAAGTAACTGTTTAGACATTGTCAAGTCTCTGTCAACAAACTGTCACTGATTAGTCACTATTAAGTCACTGTTAAGTTACTATCAAGTCACTGCTTAGTCACTGTATAGTGACTCTCAAGTCACTGTTAAGTCCCAGCTGAGTCACTGTTTAGTCACTGTTGAATCAATTTTAGTCACTATCAAATCACTTTTAAGGTCACTGTCACTATTTAGTCACTGCTTAGTCATTGTTTAGACATTGTCAAGTCACTGTTAAGTCACTGCTTAGTCACTGTCGAGTCATTGGCAAGTCACTGTATAGTTACTATCTTATCACTGTTCAGTCACTTTAAAGTAACTGTTCGGTTACTGTTTACTCACTCTTTAGTCACTCATAATCACTGTTCAGTCACTGTTAATTCATTGTTTAGTCACTCTCTAGTCCCCGTGAAGTCATTGTTTAGTCACTGTTAACTTGCTCTTTAGTCACTGTATAGTTTATATAGTCATAGTCACTGTTTGTCATATAGTTTGGTTAGTCACTGTTCAGCCAATGTTAAGTAAGTGTTCAGTCACTGTCTAGTCACTTCTTAGTGACACTTTAGTCACTGTTCATTTATTGTTTAGTCACTGTGTGTCAATGCTTAGTCACTGTTGAGTCATTGGCAAGTCACTGTTTAGTCACTGTCAAGTTCCTCCACTTTCCCTCCTCTTTCCGCCCATTGCCCATTTTTACTTCTCTTCTCCCTAGGACACATTGCTAAAACAACAAATCAAAATATGCTGACCTCAGCGTCACGTGACGCTTTTACTCCTACTAAAATCATCCGTACCGAAATTAAAGATGTTTCACATCAAAAATAACTTTAGTTAGATAACAATTTTTATACTCTGTACCGAAGGTACATAGCATCGGAGTATATTAAGTTTGTGCAAAAGTATATAACAGAGAGATGGAATCATTTCCGACACTATAAAGTATAGTAAGTAAAGTCGATATAGCCATGTCCGTCCGTCCGTCCTTGTGAACAAACAGATCTCAAAGATGGTAAGAGATAGAGGTTTGACATGTATGGGACAAATGTTTCTTATAGCTGCAGGCAGATCAGGTTTATTTTCAATTTTGGCCACGCTCCCCTCCCGCCCCCGCAATTTTGAAAAAACGTCATATCTTCCACAGTTTTGTAGATAGATGGTTTGTACCTTCTAGAGATAGTTAGAAGTTGTCAAAATGTAACGATTTGCTAAAGAAATGATAAAGACCGGATGAGCGGTTCTCAAGTTATAAACAAAAAAAAAATGAACCCAGCTCCCCCGCCACCCCCCCCTCCCACCCATTCACAACCAACACCGCACAATCTTAGAGAGAGAGAAAGAAACTGAGATAGAGATAGTGAGAGACACAGCAGCAGCACTGCATTCAGCTCCTACTCCAGGTACAGAGTATGTTACAGTAGGGCTTGACTGACTTTCTCACTTGTTATTTTTATATTCTACTAAAATCAACTTTATAATATTAAAAATTAGTTAAGTTAAATATTTAATTAGGCTAGCCATGATTCATTCTTTATGCTCTGCTATGTTCTTCATGCTTACTCATCCGTGGTTCGGGGTTAAGCATGGTAAAAATTATGGCAATGTAGTTGTGTGTGGCCATTTGTGGTCTTGAAAAGCAGTTTCTTAAGCATTTAACGGGTTTGTTACTATGGCGATCCATTATCCATGAACTGTTCTTATACATTGATCCTGGCACTAGTTTCCGCTTAATTGGCATTAACGTTTTTCATTCTTACTATCTTTTTAAGCCTTTTTGTCATTCTTTTCGCGATTTATAATGTCGTCAGTCACGGTAAATAGGTTTCAATAACTCACCAATTTTTATAAGTCTATATAATAAGTCGCAATGACTTTTTCGTATAGCTTGTCTAGCATAAATTGAAGGCTTTTGGGACTATCTGCAATGAGTGCAATGTCGTCGGCGTAGAGCAGGGCTGGTTCGCTGGTAGGAAACAGAAATACCCTCAGGTAAATGCGATGAAACGTCATCGATGTATAGAGAGAACAATAGTGGGCTGAGAAGGCAACCTTGTAAAACAAGGATGTCTTCTTTTCCCATTGTTGTTCATATTATTCCTAAACGATCTACATGATGAAATTGAAGGAGGACTATGGATCGATGATATTAACGATCAGACGATCGTTGTGTTAGCAGACGATGTCGATATGATGCAACGAATGATCAACAAGCTCGAACAGTACTGCAAAAAGTGGAATAAGGAGGTGAATACCAGTAAGTCTAAAATGATGGTATTTAGAAAAGGTGGCCGGCTGTCTCACAACGAGAAATGGACTTACAATGCGGAACCAATACCGATTGTTTTAGAGTTCACCTATCTGGGAGTGGTATTTACACCAACCTTGTACTTCACAAAACATGTTGAGCAGCGAAACAGGTCAGCGAAAAACTGTATTAACAGTACATGGAAAAATTATTTTTGCAATCAAAGAGTACCCCTGAGCTCCAAATGGAAGTTATTTCTTGCGGTGTGCCGTTCCACACAATCTTATGCAGCACAAATATGGGGATCACATCAATTTGAAGAGGTAGACAAACTTCAGCGATACTTTGTTAAAAGGGTTCTAAGGCTGCCAGACAATACTCCTAATTACTCATTGGCGATCGAGCTTGGCATGGAAGACAACCACTTTTTCACATTCATGACTCACTTAAACTATATTGGGAAAACCTTATTTGATTACCAAGAGCATAGATTACCACGAAAGCTTTCCACGTACATCATCCAAAAGAACGTTTTCTGGGCAAAGCGGTTAAACTTCCTAAAAGATGGGCGCGATTTAGAATGGCAATTGGAAAATGGAACTAAAGAGTCATGGAGCTTCGGGTGTAACGAACTGGTAAGCCGATTAAAAGCTGAGGCAGTCCGGAAATATCACGAGCAGGCAGCAGCAACTACGTGTCGTATCTATACATTTCTGGATTATACCGATGGAACCACTTATATTGCAGATGACATGAAGGTTGCAGACATTACATGGATTTTTAAAGCCCGATGTGGACTCTTGAAACTGAATGGCGATGGATTTTCAACGACCCAATCGGGACTTTGCACAATGTGCATTTAGCCATTTTCTTGGACGCTGCCCAGTTCTCAGAGAGTTTAGGGTGCAGCATCTAGGAAAGACTGTACTAAGGGAGAACGAGATTATAGATATATTAAATGGGCCAAACTGGGATCAGTTAATTAACTTTTTAAAAAATGCGTTAGGATACAGATCATTTCTTTTAAATAATTTTAATTTAGTAAACACTCATCTTCTATCAAAATTGTAAGAAATAAAACGCACTAATTATCTACAAACTTTTGCCGACAGACGACTATCACCAATCAAATTGTAATTTTTTTCGAAACAATTTAAATAAAGAACAAATACATACAATACATATATAGTTTTTTCTGTTCAGCTAGGAATAGCTAAACCTTTAAGTAAAATGTAAATGTTGGCTAATACAGCTCCTACAACGGGGCCAAGCCAAGCTTCTCTCAATCTCTTGGCGTGTGTGCTTTAAATTTTTCGCACAAGAGAAAGGGACCTACAGTTTAACGCCGGATCCGAACGGCAAAGTTTGAGAAATTGCTTTTTCATGGCTAGTTACTTCACAGCTGGCGCCAATAGCTGGTGAAGGTGACCGTATGTGTAAAAGCTACTTTTCTTATGAAAGAAAAAACTTTTATTACACTATGCAACAATTTTTTGATCCCGGCTTCTAAATAGTTGATCCTTATGTAAAATTGCACGCTGAATTCAAATCTGCTCTCAGATATGTCAAAAGTAGAACGGTTCTTGAGATATCGCGAAATTTTCAATTTTAGTGTTTTGAAAAAAGGTAGGTCTACGAAAATGCCATTTTCTCTGATTTTAGTCCACCGATATGTATAAACGAGAACAAAAATTAAAGATAATAAAATTATTTCTTAAAAAATCGATAGTTGTTGTAAATCCAACCATAAATGACGAAGTTATGGCACTTCAAAGTTGGATTTTTGAAAAATTTTTGATATTTTTAATTTTTTGCTGCCTTTCATTAAGTTTTTTTCAATCTTACCATAAAAATTGCTCAGGTCTCAGATATTGACAGGATTGGGTAATCTTTAACGAACATTTTTTGCCCTTGGTCATCGAAATCGGATGAAAAATAAACGCTATATTCACAATTAAGTAAACATACCTCTGTTTGAGAGAATTTTTTGCTAGTTTTTTCAGTATAAAAATCACATCTTAGCAAGCCAAATAAGAATAAACGTTGAGCATTAGGAGATTTTATTGATATTATCGCGATATCTCAAGAACCGTTCTACTTTTGACATATCTGATTTGAATTCAGCGTGCAATTTTACATTAGAATCAATTGCTAAAAGTGCGGGATACAAAAACTTTTCAAATTTTGTGACATAGTGTTATTAGATGTTCAGAGGCGGGATCGAACCCACGACCTCCCGCCCAGCAGTCCAGCACACTAACCACTGAGCCACACACGACCACACCTTTAACTTCAACATAGTAAGTATAACATAATTTCAAATAAAACGAGAAAGGCAAGGCTAACTTCGTCCGTGCCGAAGTTTTTATACACTTGAAATCGCTTGTCTCAACAGTTAGCGACTTCGGCCAAACTTCGCAGATCAGCTTAAAAACATTTAATATTACCCATGACCGTTATTGAAAGCGGTAATATTGAGGAAAAAACAGTTTTTCTCATTAAAATCCATTTTTCGACCGATCATTTGTATGGCAGCTACAAGAAGTAGCCATCCGATCCGGTCGGTTCCGACATATTAGCAGCGTGCAGACAAAAGAAGACTCTGTGCAAAATTTTAGCTCGCTAGCTTCAAAACTGAGGGACCTTCTATGCGTTGCAAACTTCTGGGCAAAATTATAATACACTTTTCAAGTGTATAAAAATTAAGGCAAACTGTCTGTCGCTTCTTATAGCATTTCCAATTGAACCATCTGCTGTTAAAATGTTTTGTTATAAATAAATAAATATAATAATTTTTGCAAATGCGAATTTTTCTATCAAATGTATGAGCACAATTTATTTTATTTTTTAAATTTTTTACATTTCGATTCTGAACAAATAATCCATCATAATTGCTTGCCGTTTATTTTTAGGGCAGCCAATTCTCATCAATGATTTCATTTCCCTTAGGATAAGGTGTTATTGTTTTGACTTGACATCCGCCTAATTTGTGAACACATCGATTTTCCCAAATTAAAGAATTCCGAACCCCTCTTTTAACCAACTGCCAGGCACCTGTTCCTGGTGCTTCGGACGGCGATCCCACGAATGTGTTTTCCAAATTCTCCTCTAAAGGCAATTCCCTTGTCATCCTATTGGGAACAACGGATCCACTTAACTCCCAAGTGAACAGCAGCAGTAAAAAAATGCAAATAAAATGATGTGACTTCATCGTAGGCGAATTCCAGACTGAACAATTGAAGATCTGCCATTCGTTTTTATAGTTTTTTCAAGCACATGATTCACTTTGAGTGGTGATTATTATTTTTGAGATGGTTTTGAGAAAATGACTAAGAGAAGTCATTGGACAGTATCAGTGCTAACCTATTAATAGATATTACCATGTGTCAATATGGTTAACGATTTTTTCGAATAAAAAATTACATCATCTTCTATAATATAAAAATGAATCGCAAAATGTGTTGGTAAGCGCATAACTCAACAACGCCTGGACCAATTTGGCCAAATCTTTTTTTAAAATGTTCGTTGAAGTTCAAGGATGGTTTTTACGGCGAGAAAAATTAGAATTATTGCTGGAAAAACCCTAAAAATAGCCCTTTTCTTTTTCCCATACAAATGATTTGTAACTGTGGGCGGGAAATTGGCGGGAAGTGGGTGGGATGTGGGCGGGAAGAAGACGGCGGAAAGAGGGTGGGAAGTGGGGGGATGAGGGTGGGATGTGAGTGGAATGTGAGCGGGATGTGGGCGGTAAGTGGGTGAGATGTGGGTGGGATGTTGGCGGGTTGTGGGCGGTAAGTGGGCGGAAATTGGCGGGAAGTGGGTTGGATTTGGGCGGGAAGTGGACGGCGGAAAAGGGTGGGAAGTGGGTGGTATGTGGGCGGGAAGTGGGGGGATGAGGGTGGGATGTGAGTGGAATGTGAGCGGGATGTGGGCGGTAAGTGGGCGGGAAATTGGCGGGAAGTGGGTGAGATGTGGGTGGGATGTGGGCGGGAAATGGGCGGGAAGCGGGTGGTATGTGGGCGGGAAGTGGGTGGGATGTGGGTGGTATGTGGGCGGGAAGTGGGGGGGGATGAGGGTGGGATGTGAGTGGAATGTGAGCGGGATGTGGGCGGTAAGTGGGCGGGAAATTGGCGGGAAGTGGGTGAGATGTGGGTGGGATGTGGGCGGGAAATTGGCGGGAAGTGGGCGGGGGGAAGTGGGTGAGATGGCGGTAAGTGGTGGGTGGGATGTGGGCAGGGAAGTGGACGGCGGAAAGACGGTGGGGAGTGGGTGGTTGTGGGTGGTATGTGGGCGGGAAGTGGGTGGGATGTGGGTGGGAAATGGGTGGTAAGTGAGTGTGCGTTGTTGTACTATTGAAGGCGCAGCGAAGCGCGACGGGTTATTTGCTAGTTATTCCATTAAAAGTTCTTCTTGGACTTATATAGTAGTTGTAGTGTGCTTCTTTATTAAAATTTATATAATAGACAGTACATGGATGATAGCTAAGATTTTAAATTTATATCTAAACAAAAAGTTTGATGAATAAATCGACCTGGTAAGAACCGTCAGTCGATCACTGCCTTCCAAATTCTTCACTGGCTTCCCGTTTCTTCCCCAGATACCAGATCGTTCAACTGCATAGCGCGAGATTTAAGAGTCGACTCTAATATTTCTTGCCGATATTTAGTTGCCTGACTTATAAAATGATATAGGATCAACCAATTTGATCCATTTAGTAGCTGGGGAACTTCGTGCGGATGTAGTTTAGCTTTACCAAAATTTAAATTTCTGTATTCCCCCAAGATTGGGCAGCTTCCAATAAATGGATGGTGTTTTCCTGTGTTAGTGCTTATTATATTTGGGACAAAGTTGAGTTTGAGCATTTCTTGGGCGATTTTGCTCCACTGAAAACACGTCGTTGAAATAATTCCGTTCTCTTAGGTCGTAGTTCAAACTCTGTAGATGAGCCTTTAAGAGCTCCTATCTGATTCGATCATAAAAGATGATCTATATGAAGCATTCATCTTTTAAAGAATTTCTGTGGCCCTTTATCCCCACTCTGAGCTATCTTCTAGGTTAATAGAAGTTCCCATCTCCGAAAGAACCGACGACGTCCACTTAGCCGAAACCGAGCCAATATTTTTGGCAGACAAACCTTCTGCATATAGGAAAAATGCATGTCCGCGATAAATATGTAGAGGGGTGACAATTCCGTTTCCAAATATAGCATTCTGTTTGGTGTGTTTCTGGGCAGTCGGAATAGCTTTTTCAGGAAGTATTTAAGCAGGTAATGGACACCACAGCTTCTTCAAAAAGATTGTATTTGGTGCTCGTTGGTATATCTTTTCCGGTAAGAAGAGATTTTCAAGTGCAATTCACAGCCACTTTCGCGTCCTTCAACTTTTCCTGCAAGTGCCATTTGAATTGAGCATTATGGTGGGTTATGGTAGATCTTGGACTTTTCTAAAAAAAAAGTTCTAGATTTATCAATTATTTTCTATTCGAAACAGTTGTTAAATCTGAAGTTCAGACTCTAAACTCCTTATCTATACCAAGGCATACTAAACAAGGTAGGCTCACTCACTCTCTTTCTCTCTTGACAACTTGTTAAATTTCAGTCAGTTAACAACTGTTGTAAGCAAAGCATCTCCGCGGACGAATTTTTTGTGTTTTACTTAGTAGCTTAGTAGGCTTTGTATTGAAATATATTACTCTCTCGCTCTCTTTGACACAAATATACGGAGTTCTGAGAGAGCGAGTGAGCCTACCTTGTTTTGTATGACTTGATCTATACCAAGGCAACAATATTCGACTTTTTACAGTTTTTTGAACTGGTGGTAGTGATTGTAGATCATGTTCGTGTTTTGAACACGAATTCGTTTTGAAAAATGGTCCCATACAATGGATCGTTTTGTGGGAGTCTGGGTGGGATCTAGGTGGCTTCATGGTGGGATTTGGGTGAGTTTTGGGCGAAATCTGGTAGGGACTTGGAAGGGAACTGGGTGGGACCTGCATACCGTGCATTTGCCCACGACCTTTGCAAAAGTAAGGGTCGAATTTTTTGTTCATACTGCCGGCCACCAAAATAATATAAATTTGGCGAATTTCGCCATTTTGTTGACGGATCTGCGGCTGTGTGACTAACACCACAACATATATATATATATGTAAATATGTAGATAAATTGTAAATTGAACTGTTTTTGGTAAACAATTTTGTGGTAATTTTTTGCATATAACTGATACAAAGAATTTGTGGTTTTCGATTAGAAGTATTTATACCCGTTACTCGTAGAGTAACAACACTCTTAGTGTTGCGGTCGAGTGCCCCGACAGCAAAATATCCTGTCCCAAGTAATGTTGTTCCTTTAGCTTTGAATTCCACTTATTTTAAAATTTATTTCAATAAATGGGCAGGCGCATTTATGTACATATCGGGGTTTTTGCTCAAATCTCATCTCACAGAATAGATAGATGTTGGGCCTCACTGAATATATATTAAGGCACTAGGTTCAAACTTAAAAATTGTAGCTCTGACAGTTTTTCGCGGTTAGAAGAAGATGGAGGAGGTATTTGACAAACCTGGAGCAAACTTTATCAGGGTACGATGTACACCTACATAGATGCAAGAATTTGTGGCTCTAACTCTTATAGTCTGTGAGATCTACGCGTTTATACAGATAAGAAGACAGATTTCGCTGTTAAAAGATGGAGGAGGAGGAATTTTCCAAATCTGAAACAAACTCGATGTGGGTACAGTATACACCTATAAACATGCCAAAACTTGTATCTCTATCTATTACAGTCTCTGAGATCGACGCGTTCATACAGACAGACAGACAGACGGACAGACGGACATGGCTAAATCGACTCGGCTGTTGATGCTGATCAAGAATATACATACTTTATGGGGTCGGAGATGCTTCCTTCTCCCTGTTACGTACATTTGCACAACTTCATAATCCCCTTTTTCCCATTTATAATGGGAACAGGGTATAAAAAGGGTATACTAAAGTCGTGCAAATGTATGTAACAGGGAGAAGGAAGCATTTACGACCCTATAAAGTATATATATTCTTGATCAGTATCAACAGCCGAGTCGATATAGCCATGTCCGTCTGTCCGTCTGTCTGTATGAACACCTAGATCTCAGAGATGGTAAGAGATTGAGGTTTGACATGTATAGGACAAATGCTTCTTTTATCTGCACGCAGATCAAGTTTGTTTCAAATTTTGGCCACGCCCCCTCCCGTCCCCACAATTTGGAAAAAACGTTATATCTCCTACAGTTTTGAAGATAGACGATTTGTACCTTCTAAAGATAGTTTGTAATTAGCAAAATGAATCGATTTGCCGAAGAAATGATAAAGATCAGATGAACGGTTCTCAAGTTATGAGCAAAAAAGTGAACTAAGCCCCCCGCTACCCCTCCTCCCACCCTAAAAAAAATGTTGCATACTTTTCAGAAGGTCACCCTAAGGGATGCAGGAACACTGTTAAACATGTTTTTTCATGAGTAACGGTTATATCGAAGTCGGTCAGAGCCAGAGAACTGCAAAAATCACTTTTTTTTTGATTGCGTCATGCACAAAAATTCTTACTCACATTTAATCATGTCACGAAACTCTAGACTCAACTCAACTCAATTCAAACCGCAATGGCATCGAACGGTTGTGTCAGAGTTTTTTGATGCAACATTTTTAATCACATTTATTCACGCAACAAATATTTTTAATCAAAGAGATTCAACTCATACCGCATACGCATCAAACGGTTGAACTAGAACTTTTTGATGCGACACTTCTTTGTATGTTCAATCAAACAAATTCAGCCAACTCAGGCCAACGCATTGCGAGAGACATAGAGAGAGAGAAGAGAGACACATATGATGTTGTTGTTGCGGGTCAGAGCGCAACAACAACAAAACACAGCTGGCGCAATGGTCATGGGCGCCAGTGTTTCTCATGTGCATGAGTTTATTCATACGAGATGATTTTCGTTCGCTCAGAATAATCGTCGACGAGCAAGCGATCAAAACACCCGAACTGAATGGTATGAAGCGAACCTGATTATTAATCAGAGTGCTAACAATTGAATTGAATGAAACTCAGGGGCGAGCATGTTGCGTATGCAAGTTCGGAGTATTGATCGCAACGCCAGTTTATTCGGGTGTTGATTAATGTGTGAGCGATTTGCAATCGAATGAAGCAGTTCTCTGGTCAGAGCCGACTTTAACTTACGCTCTCGTTTAATTTGTTGCTGATTTTTTTTTTTAAATTTGTATTCCGTCTTGTTGTTGTAACGAGGCAAACGTATTCCTATGCCTTGATTCATTGTGTCAATAGTAACAAATTTCGTTTCCTTTTCTTACGCTCCTGATCGCTAACTCAATTTAATTGCTCTCACGCACACATTGAAATCGTTTCTCTTCGATTTATGCTTTCTGGGCTTTGGTTTTGCGTGCGCTCTTTGTTCTCTGATGCAACTGTAAAGCAAAGTGTGCCTTTCGAAATAACCTGGGAGCAAACCATCTTTCCACCCAGAGGTGGTTGATTTTCCGGAAGATTGGTATGCAGTTAATGTTAAATATTTATTGATTTTTGAAAATAAGTTTGAGCTTGATCGGATGAAAAACAAAGAAGTTCCATACAAAAGTTTTCCGCAAATTTTCCGCATTTCCCGGCAGAATTTTCCAAAATCCTTTCTTAGTACTCACTTTCAGAATAAGATAAAACTACTGTTAAAAGCTCACTTTCCAATCTTTTATAGTTTAGGCTGTGCGACGGTCACCAGTCAGTGAGTCAGTGAGTCAGTGAGTCAGTCAGGTTGAACTCTTTTATATATATAGATGTAAATTTTAAAAGAAACACAAACACTTCGATGAAACTTTCATTAAAGAAAATCACGTTAGAAATGTAGGTTTTGATAATAGGTAAAAATGCTGCAGGAAAAACATTTTTTTGCCTTACTTAGGGATTCTGTTTATTGTAAAACAGCATTCAAACATATTATTCAAATGCTTAATAGTCGGTTTAAAAAGTCACGTACCAGTTTCGTACACTTCCTCCCACCAGCGGTCATCCCCATGGTTTACTAATAGTTTGTCTAATTTGAAAAATAAAAAAAAACTCACCTTTACAAGAAATATAAGAACTCTGGTTCTCTGTTGGACTACGCTAGATATTCTGTGGTTATGATACATAATACCGAATGCTACAACAACTATTTGCTCAGCTGTAAGATGAGCTTTCAGCATGACCCCAAAAGGTTCTATAACTTCGTCAATTCCAAACGCAAATCTTCTCAGTTTCCTCCTTTGCTTTCCCTTGATAATGTGACTGCTAATAATGATGCTGACATCGCAAATCTATTCGCAAAATTTTTTCAACGTTGCTACTCTGCATCATCGACTAGTTTTGGTACCTACAAACCCGTATCCTTATGCTGTTACCCACTCTAATAGCATTTATCTACCCGTGTCTGCTCTCGGCTACGTGCTACTTCTTTATGTTTTCCACTTTTAAAGCTGTTTAACTTATCCTTTGAATTAGGTGAGTTTCCCAACAAATGGAATGAATCTTTTGTCATTCCTATTCTTAAAAAATGATCTAAATCGTCAGTATCTCTAAACTTTACGACATTTCTAAACTATTTGAAGTGCTTACAGCACTCCTTTCGCTCAATTATTTCACAATCTCAGCTCGGCTTTATGAAAAAACGTTCGGTTTCTACAAACTTGCTAGAGTTTACTGCCATTGTGAATTCGGGTTTCATTAATAAACAGCAAACGGATGTAATTTATACAGATTTCAACAAGGCTTTCGACTCTGTCAACCATGATTTCCTTCTTTACAAATTTGTATCTACTTGGATTTCCTCCAAGTCTTCTTAACTGGATAGAGGCTTATTTGACAGACCGTTCCCAACGTGTCCGTTTCAATTCGACGCTTTCTGAGTCCATCAGCGTACTCTCTGGAGTTCCTCAGGGAGTTATGCCAAATAAATCTAGCGGTTCCTTCGCGCCTAACTAGAAATTTCTCTCCGATCTACCTACAGCCTTGCCTAACGAATTTTGCTTACTATAAACCTTTCCGAAATTTGTGTTTATTAATTATAATTTGTATTATCATCTTTTCTCTGCTCAACCTTCTTTTTTGAAGTGTACCCAGTAATGTTGACAGAACTTTGTCAAACCTAAATAAATATTTTTTAAAGAAGTATTTATTTAATTTCTTTATATATTTCAATATTTTTCAGTAAACTTAACAATATGACAAATCATTATACATTTCTTCTAAAGTTTTTTTAATATTTTTAAGATCGTACTCCAAATTTTGATAAATCCAATTTAGTTCTTTTAAGACTTAAGACTTTTTTGGAAATGATGCATCAAAGGTTTTCAATGGGATCTGGACTTTCAAAACCGATATATTTGGTCCTTTTAGGTGTTTTGAATTAATGATGTGTATGTCTTTGAGATAATCTTATATTCTTAGTGTTTGACATCAGTTTTAGATTTAGGTTCTTATCATCTAATTTGTAAATCTAGTATAGGTGTAGGTTTTCTAACATTAATTCTTAAAGAAAGCTTTAAATTATTATACAGACTTTATGTGAGCTCGTTTATGTTTGTTCAAACTGCCTTTTTGCCTAAAGGCCTTAGAGCATTGGTTACACTTAAAGGGTCGCTCGTTCGTATGTGTGCGAAAATGATTCTCTAAAAGGTCCTTTGTATAAAATGCCTTCGAGCACAGAGAACACTTGAAGGCTCGTTCCCCATTATGTGTCCGATTGTGTTTCAATAGATCGCCCTTATTGCTAAAGGTCTTAGAGCAGTGGGCACACTGATAAGGTTTTTCACCCGTATGAATGCAAAGGTGACGCCTCAGACTGGATATTTGGCTAAAGCTCTTAGAGCAATATGAACACTCGTAGGGTCGCTCGCCCGTATGAGTACGTAGATGATTCTCCAGATTATTTTTAGTAATAAATGCTTTCGAACAGATGGAACATTTGAAGGGTCGTTCGCCCGTATGAGTTCGAAGGTGTTTCGATAGATCTACCTTTTGTCTAAAGGCCTTCGAGCAGAGGTTACACTTAAAGGTGCCTTCAACAGAATGAGTGCAAATGTGACTCTGTAAACTAGAGCTTTGACTAAATTCCATTGAACAGAGTACACACTTAAAGGGTCTTTCGCCCGTATGAGTGCGATAATGATTCTGTAGCAAGTACTTGTGGCTAAAGACCTTCGGGCAGATGGAACATTTAAAAGGTCGTTCATCTGTATGAACGCGTAATTGGTGCTCCGTAAGGTTCTTTTTTTGTCTAAACGTTTTTTGGCAGTGGGAACATTGAAAGGGTCGCTCTCCAGTGTGACCGCGAAGGTGGGCCATTAAATTGGACTTAAGGCTAAAGGCTTTCGGGCACTGTGAACACTTAAAGGGTCGCTCATTAGTATGAGTTCGATGGTGCCTGGTAAGATCGCTTTTGGAGCTGAAGGTTTTGGAGCAGAGGGAACATTCCAGGTGTCCTTTGCCAGTTTTTGTGAAGGCCTCTTCTTCGTTCTTTGATTCGCTGATTTCGCATTCGAAGTCCACTGTTTCCTCTTCTTCTTCGCTAAGGCTGTCGTCCTTCTCTAGCCTGACCTGTGACCCATCCAATAAGCAAGTAGTTTCCTTCTGTCTCAACTGCTCGTTGAAGAACTGCAGAGTTTTTTCAAATCGCCGCTTGAATTTGAAGGCAGTTCTCGCTAATCCCAAGCATGAAGAGCAAATCCTGGGTTCATCCACATAAGGTTGTTCCATCCTCCTACCAGTTACCTCCTCCAATAAAATGATCAAGTTTTGTTCCGTTTCGGTTTTGTTGAATATATTCGAACAGGCGGTGTCCGCACCAGCTCCCGAACTGATCATACAAACGCAGCAGATCTCGGCCACATTTGGCCACTTGGATGTAGAAGACATTTATTAAAAGTATAAATGCTTCAGATGAATTAAAAACAAATAATTTTAAGCAATTTTGTGTTGAGTGTGACCATAAGCAGGAAACGTCAAAACACTAATATGAACTAGTTCCTTTAAATATCTCTGAAGAAAACCAAAGACACTTGAAACTAGCAGATGATAGCAAGGTTAATTTACTAAGAAGATGACGTACTTCGTTGTAGTGAGGGGACATAATGTTTTAACTCGCTCAGAGACAGATGACAGCTGCTCTGAGATACTTGTGCTAGAAAGAGATAGCAATTCATTAGGCCCCTCGAAACACAGTAGCTTTGCTAAGTGCGCCATTTTTGAGGATCCTGCAACCTAACTTTTTCTTACGAGGACAGATTACGCCTAATCAACCTGCCTTTTTTAAAGGAGCGCCGAATTCGCCGTAGTTTTCTTTCTATTATAGAAGATATTGACTCTATCGCTTTGTTATTTAATATAAGACTTGCTGTTCCACAACGCGTTACTAGAAACTTGTATCCAATTTATCTACAGCCTTGCCTAACAAACAACGCCCATCAGGAACTCTTCCGAAACCTTTGTTTAAACTATAACTTGCATTATTACATTTGCTCAACACAATCCTCCTTGATTGTAATAAAAAAATAGTTTATGGTCGTGCCCTAGTAGGCCTTCTTAAAGTTAGACAGAACATTGTTAAACTATAAAATTTATATTTATAGTATACAGAAGTAAATTGTAGAAGAACAGTCGGGCCTGTTTCCATTTACGATTTCAATCAAATCATGCGGAATCGGAATTGTTAGATGGTTTATGTAGTGTTAGATATTTGCGTAATCTATAATTCTATAATCGTTTCTGGGAAATTACAACTCAAATAGGATCTATCAAATTCGGAAACGAGAAAAGGCCTGAATATCGTCGAATAGGACAGACTCTGCCTTAAACCTGAAACTTGTTTCCTAACTTTAAACAAATGTTATAAAAATAAGAAATATTTTCTTATGGGTATATTAATACGAACTTAATGATAGTAAAACCTTCAAGATATTGCACATAACTTTAAAAACAGGTGTACAAAATACCACAAAGACTGCACCATGATTCAACTTGGACAGTTATGGTACTCTCTCTAAATGCCGGTCTCAGCCCGGTCCACAAAATTTCAGTGCGTAGTTGAGATTTGAAGAAGAAGGTTGTGTGAGCGTACGTATTTTTGTTTTGCCGACGGGATTTTTAAGGGGTGGGTTTCTTTTTCACAGATCGCTTTGTTGTTGCTTTATTTCTACACACATACGAAACTGTGTGTATGTGCGTCTTTAAGTCTTGCGCTCAGTCTCCTTACTTTCTCAGCAAAAGCGTATTATGCGTATTAGCGTTGTATGATGGGAGGCTAGTTGATCGCAAGAACACTTAACAAGGTAGCCGCACTCGCTCTCTCGCTCTCTTTGCTTACTTGTTAAATAGACTGTTCCAAGGCTCGCTCTCTCAGAACTCCTTATATTTGTGTCAAAGAGAGCGAGAGAGTAATATATTTCAATCAGTGTTGCCAAATCAGCATTTTTCCCGTCATTTCTGGCTTTTTTTAAAACCGTATTGCGGGAAAAAATTACAAAATGCGGGAAGCGGGAATTCTGGCTTTTTTTTAAAGGATTTCGGCTTCTTTTTAGATTTATTTTTGTTTTGGATCAAATCAATAGCTTTTCACCCTTGTCAGTCAATTATCGACAATAATTAACACTTGCCATATGCCACGATAAATGTGTTCGAAAGGCTTGGTTTCGGAAGTATAAATCTGATACCTCTCGAATAACCTCGAGCAGTTCTTGAAAAGGAACAATAAGATTCAATTCTATTGAAAATGCCACAAATCAACGAGATTTTTTATATCAATGACACTGACGCATCCGGCCTGCTGAATAATCTTAAAGATCTGAAAGATTCTACAAGTTATTCCATCAGATACCATTAATAAAATACTACATGATGACTATTTGGAGAAATACTTCAGATGGATAGGGTATTGAAGAAATCTAGTTGAGCATGTGCAGCAAATTTCATTTCAAATTTCACAACAGAAGCTGAAGTTTATTTTTTTAATTTATTTTATTTTCATAAAGTTCATTGTTACCTGAAAACCACAGCATTTTTCAAAAAAATAACATATTTTCAGTTCACTTCATTTTACAACCAAATAAAAAGTTTTTTCCCATTTTGGAAGAATTTTCCGATATTAGGAAAATATAGGGTTAATAATATTATTTATATTTAGGGAAATGGAAGAATAACGAAGAAACTATTAAGTTTTTGAGTGAAGTAATCGCTTTCAATGACTAAAGGGAATCAACGATTTTTTAATTAGCATCGTTTGCGATTCAGAGTTTGTCCTTGCCATGGTTCAACGCTAAAGCATGCCTAAAGATACTACGTTTTATAAGGTTCCCTCTAGTTACAACTGAGGCCTACGGCAAGGACGAGGACGAGGAACTTCAGCACTCTGATGATATATTTAAAATATTTTGTATAAATAATTACACTAATGACATGAAAACAATGCGCTTTTTTTTACGTTTTTTTGTCAAAAAATATAGCTTTTTTTTCCTCTCCGACCCGCTGAAAATAGATTTTTTTTCTCGGCAAAAGTTATCAGCACTGATTTCAATACAAAGCCTAATAAGCTACTAAGAAAAACACAAAAAATTCGTCCGCGGAGATGCTTCGCTTACAACAGTTGCTTACTGACTGAAATTTAACAAGTTGTCAAGAGAGTGAGAGAGCTAGTGAGCCTACCTTGTTTAGTATACCTTGAGTAGGAGCATGGTGTAATAATATAAGGTGACACCGAGCGAGAGAACTGTCTCTCTGTTTGTAGGGCCAGTGGTCAGTTCGTTGTGAATGCTTGAAGCGAAAGGTTGGGTGCGGACAAATTTGTTTTGTGTTTTTGTATGTATGTGTCTTGTTTTTGTTTTTTTTTGTTGGATTTAGTGTCAAATGTCAAGTTAATGTGTAATTTGCCGTAAATCGTTTGCGCGAAGCAACGTAAAGCTCATACGTATTCCAAAAGACGTGGGAAGAAAAACCATTTGGGAAGAGTCTTTAGGCTTTGTATTTTAAAATTTGAGTTAGTCTTCCTGAAAATTGTGGACTAAATGACAGCACCTTAACTTCCTTAATACAACAAACACAAAACAAAGCAAGCCATCTGCTATCCCTTTCTTTTTGACACTGACCCTCAGCAGATGCTGACGTTTTTACCTTATATTATTACACCATGAGTAGGAGTACAATTTAACGCCGAATCCGAACGACAAAGTTTGAGTAGCTTTTGTCATGGCTTGTTACTTCTCAGCTGGCACCAAAAGCTGGTAAAGTTGAAAACTATTTCCTGAAGAAAGAAAAAACTTTTTTATTAGGTGATCCCAGACGGTATTGAACCTAGGCCACCAGCACAGCAGGCCAGTACACTAACCGCTGGTCCACACCCTGCCGAATATTACTTATTATATAAAGGACATAGGGATACCAACATTTGGACTTGCTCACAGTCTTCTTCTTACTGCATGTTGCTAATAGTTTGGAACCGACCTGATCGGAAGACTATATATTGTGTAACAGCCGTGGGAACATGGGTCGAATGACTATATTTTTCATAAAACCGACAAAACGAAAAATGAGACTTAGTGTGGAAATCGTTTTTGTTTTTATGGTTTCTAAACAAGGCTGTAAACCGGTCCGGAACCGAAGCCCTTAGAGCCGGATCTGTTTGGGAATTTGGGTCCGTCGAACCCTTAATACTTCTGACTTCTCGAACCTGAACCCGACCACTTTTTTAAAAATTCAGTTCGGTTCACAAAATTAAGTAGTTTTGCCAACGATACACACCGGGAAATATTGAAAATATCTAGAGATTTTAGTATAAACGAATACGTTTTGAACTAAGCTTGGATGACTTTTTATTGCAAAGAGTATAAGTTTATAAAAGCAATATAAAGCAATAAACAAATATCAAATATTTTACTATACATCGAGAAGTGTTTTTATGATTTTGGAAAAATTTGCAACAACTCAGGTATCAGTTGAGCGATCCTTTTTAACACTTTAGTTTGTTCTTTCTGATCTAAGAGCTAGTATAGATGAACAGCTTCTAGAAGATATCATGCTTATTAACTTAAACCAACGTCGATCTACTGCAGCGACGTCATCACTCCGACAACATACGACCTCATACTGCTCTCTTTTGCAACCACATGTGCTACATGAGAGCGCTCTAGAGTGGCTTAACACACACACGCGACGCAAAATCAGCTCATAAATTTGATAATTAAAATAACATCATATGGGCTATTTCCACCAAAGAAATGAAGAAAATGATATCATTTCTTTCATACGATTTGGTATTTCTACAGTTTGGTATTTTTTAAAAGAATCCTCGCTACTCTCTAGAAGCAGAAAGCGTCATCAGAAATAATCAGCCATGCTACCATTTTCGCTTTCGCAAAGATTTGCCGATTTCAAGTCCAAATTTGGTCCGACAAGCGCTTTAAAGTCGCAAAAGTTTTGCGAGTGCAAGTGACAAGGGGCTAATAGATATAAAGAATATTATTTTAAAAAATAAGTGTTAGTAAATCGACACTATTCTTCTATAATCAAACGAACCGAGGTTCGAACCAAGACCTTCGGTTCAAGGGTCTTAGGAACCGGTCCGTGAACCGAACCTTAGACTTTACAACAGGTTCGAACCCCCCGATAGAACCCCCGGAAGTTTCAAAACTTACCTGTATTTAAATTCTGTTTAAGTTCTAAGTTTATAACTCTCGTTTGGATCTAGAATGTGCTTCCCAAATCAGCTGAGTCTACGCCTAGCTAGGGCATCGCAGTGTGCTGTTATATGTTCAGAGGACTCCTCCTTCTCTTTACAAAATCTGCATATTTGGGTGTTTGCTATTCCCAACTTGTACATGTTTCTCCGCAGTCTGTAGTGATCCTTGTAGAGCCCTGTCAGAATTTTGAGGGAATTCTTTCCTTGTTGGTTGAACTTTTGGAACCTTTTGAGGTTGTGGTTCACTATTAAAGGATAGAAATTTAGTACGGCACAATATTTCATATAAATAGAACACCTTTCATAATCATTCAGATTTCAAAGCTGTTTAAAATTGTTTCTCTTCATATGAAACATTGGGCCGAACTAAATTTTTATCTCATCTGAGTATATGCCTTAATGCTTTAGCTTGTCTCATCCCCCTGGTGTTTATCCAAAAGGCAAGCGTATTCTCTTTCTTTCTTAGAAGCCCTTTTATTGTGTGTTGGCCTATGCCGCAGTAGGGTTCTGGCCACCCTTGCGTGCCAATTCGTCGGCCTATTTGTTTCCGGGGATAGTGTTATGTCCCGGTATTTTTCGCAGGATCAGGTTGTTCCTGCTGTTTAGTTGGTCCAGTTTGTTCTCCAAGACTAGCTTAGAGGTGAACTTTTTCGCTGATCGCTTTGAGCCCCGCTTCGCTATCGGAGAGTATAGCTATTTCTCTATTATGGTAGTTCTTCCCATATTAAAGTCTTTGGACTTTGTACCCAAATCCCAAAAGTTGATTGATTGGAATAGTTGTAGTTTGTGTTCTAACCGTTAATTAGGAGAAAGTGTCCCCACCTGGCTCAAGTATGAACTCTGTTTGTAAGCTTCGAGCGTACCTCACAGTTAACTCGTCATGCGTCGAAAGTAACACAATGTTCAGAAGCTTATAGAATCGCGAAAAATTAGCCGATTTGGACTCTGCAAAATGGAGTCTTTTCTCGAAATTATTATTAACAATGCATGAAATAGTGGGTCATTAATAAAAGTATAGGTTTCTTCTTGGTCACATTGTGAAAAGTCGTGTTAGAACAAGCAATAAGTCAAAACTCCCATCGGATCCCGCTCTCAAACGAAATAGAAATTGTTGTTTAGACATTTCTTTAGAACATATCCAAAAATTAGCTGCAGATAGCTGCAGATTCAGTCTGGGTGATGATTTTTGGTCGACAGGGTTGGAGAATGAAAGGGACTCATAAGGAGTTGTCAGTTCTGCGACTGGAAGAGGATAAAACGCAAGAAGAGGGCATTCAATTCAGCCATATCATTGATAGTCACAATGTTTTTATTGAGATTATTCTATAGCAATCTTATATCTAGTTCCTATTGCACCAGCAGCTTCTTTTAAGCCTGTTTCAAATGTTTTCAAGCTCTCCATTCGCTTGTATGAGTCTCCTGGCTATGGTGGGAACATTTGAAGGGTTGCTCCAGTGTGAATGTTCATGTGATGCGAGAGTTGAATAGAGCGTCTGAAGGCCACTCGTTCCCCTGTACCAGTACGATTGCCTTTGAGTCAAAATGTCTTGGAGCAATGATGATTCGACTGAAGTCCATTGTGTAGTCTATACACTTAAAGGGTTATTTGTGGAGTGTGAACGCATGTGTTTTTTAAGATGATGCGACACTTTGAAGGCCATTGAGCATTGTGAACACTTATAGGGTCGTTCGCCAGAATGTATACGATTGTGTCTCGTTAGATCGCTCTTATGGTTAAAGGTCTTGGAGCAATGGGTGCACTTGTATGGTTTTTCGCCCGTATGAGTGCAAAGGTGAACTTGTAGGTTGCCTTTTTGTCTAAAAGACATTGGGCAGTATGAACATTTAAAGGGTCGTTCCTCAGTATGGATACGCTTGTGCTTCGTAAGATCGCTTTTATGGATGAAGGCCATTGAACAGTCAGAACACTTAAAGGGTTTTTCTCCCGTATGAACGCGAAGGTGAACGTTTAAATTGCACTTTAGGCTCAAGACCTTAGGGCAATGTGAACAGTTAAAGGGTCGTTCGCCAGTATGGGTACGATTGTGTCTCGTTAGATCGCCCTTGAGGGTAAATGTCTTGGAGCAATGGGAGCACTTGAGTGGCCTATCACCCGTATGAGTGCTAAGGTGATTCTGTAGAGTGTCCCTTTTTGTGAAGGCCTTCGAGCAAAGTGAACACTTAAAGGGTCGTTCGCCAGTGTGTGTGCGATGGTGTTGTTTCAGATAGCGCTTTCTGGTAAAGGTCTTTGAGCACTGGGAGCATTCGAAGGGTCCTTTTCCAGTCGTTGTGAAGGCCACTTCCTCTTTAAAGTTTTTGTAATTGTGGCTCCCGTCTTCCGTTTGGTACTCAACGCTCGTATCCTCTTGCTTGTACTGCGCCCAATTGGTTTTATTCTGCTCCCTTAAGCACTGCAGACTCTTTTCAAATCGCCGTTTGAAATTTAAAGCAATTTTCGCAGTTGACAAGCATTTAGGGCAAATCCTTTCAGGTTGCTCCTCATTGGGTTTGACCATCCGACCAGTTACCTCCTCTAATAAAAGTAACAACTTGTGTCCTAAGTGGAAATCGTTGAATATATTCAACCAGGTGTGGCTGGTGACAGCTCCTGATCTGCAAACGCAGCAAAGCTCCGTCTGGGGCATTTTACAACGAAATGTTTGTTTATTCCAAATGAAATGTATAAATGAAAACAGTTGCAAGACTAGTGTGACCGTAGGTGACAAGTGCAAAATTACGGAATTGAACTAGTTCCAATTAATTTCAAAGCGAACTGAGCCAATTTGCCACAATTGGTTTCTTCAAAAATTATATTTTATTTTATTAAATAGTTGGAAAGGACAGTTAACGGTACTTTATTCGGAGATGTCCAAAAAATCTTTTCCCATCAAATTTCAACCCAAAAACCAATTTTTTGATAGATTGCATCAAATGTATATTTAATTTGTTTGAATTACTTACAAAGGCTTACAAAAACTTTGTATTTTAAAGTATATACTCCGATGAGATAAAACTTTTGTACGGCACAATATTTCATATAAATAGAACACCTTTTCATAATCATTTAGATATCAAAGCTGTTCAAAATTGTATCTATTCACGCTACGATTTTCATAATCATTTAGATATCAAAGCTGTTCAAAATTGTATCTATTCACGCTACGATTTTCAAATATCTAGACTGCAGGCTTGTTCAGTCGAACGAAGCTTTGCTTCAGACTGCAACCGCCTTTGTCACGAACTCGAACCGAGCTCTGTCTCACTCCAACCCATCAGCCATGATTTGGCGCAAACAAGACACAACCGCGACAGAGCAATACAGGGAGGATACAACCTGAGCCCCATAGCAGCGCAGCTAACTGCGAAAAGGGACTGAGTAAACCTGATATCTAGATTTCTCTCATCTGTGATTTATGTGAAACATTGTGCCGAACTACATTTTTTTCTCATCTGAGTATATGACTTAAATCAGTGGTGCCCAAACATACACTGTCAAGCTTTGAGATTGTGTGTGTAGAAGAGCAACACGAAGTAAACGTCGTTATGTCAAATAAAGGCTACAAACAAACATACATATGTGTGTGCGTGATATTTATAGAGCATGCGTGTGACGGCTGCGACGCTGGCAGAATTATGACTTTCTATCACACGGGATAGGGGAAATGAGATGTGGGCACCACTGCTTTGAATGATAAACAGTTTCTCAGCTGGAACGAATACACGAAAAAGAATATACAAAAATATTTAAACCCAACAAGAAAAAGACATTTAAAGAAATACTCAAAATTAAAGACTAAATTAGAAGTCTGTCCTATGTCTTCTCTAACTGATCCATATTTTCTTTAGAGGGGTATAAAAACCTGAGGCCTCCCAGAGGTGGATGACCATTTTATGCTGCAGCGAAATGTATTTTGTTTCTCTCTTGGTTTCTCTGCGGGTGCCAGCGTATGAGTGTTCATTAAAAAGTGTTTTTACAAAGAAAATTAACGGTTTCATTCAGCGGGATATTTTAAAGAAACAATTAAACTTTTTTCATATGGGGGAAATGGTATATTAGCCATATTCAAGCTTTCTATCTGGATACCGAAAAAGGTTTTTCGACACAGCACACTGGTCCAAATGCCAAAAATTTTGGCAGAAATTCAATTTTTTTTTTTAAGATTTATGAAAAAACAATATTTTTTTCCATTAAAATATTATCCAGGGCAGTTAAATATCATATTAGTACAATTGAATTTAAAGTACTGCGAATTTAGGCAGCCCTGGAAGTCAGCTGTCCGTTTACACAAACTTTGGCATTTTTTGCCTTGCACATAAGAGCATATTTCAAATCAGTATACAACAAAATCTACGTCGAATATTGAAGTAAACCAAAATGGAAAAAAAAAGTTTAAGGTATGTATATTATAAGTGTTATCACGCATTCCTTGTTTTACGTGATTTGTCTTTGTTAATATGTGTTTTTGTAAAATGATGTTTTTAGCAATTCTAACTTTAAACTTGTTGTGTTCCGTGGAATAAAAGTATGTTAGATTGAACTGGATTGACGGAACTTTAAACGCTATATTATTCTTCAATATGTACATAATACGGGGATATTAATCGTTTTTGCCCCTTTTGCGAAAAATCGACTTTGTTCAGACAACATTTATTTGAGTTAAGGCGAAGTTTTGGCTTGCAAATGGTCGCCCAACCAAACCTTAACTTTTTTTGCGCTGCAGAAAAGTAGCAGGAAGCACACAAAAAACAAGGAGGAGTCAAAAAAAAAGAAAATAAACATTTTTTGACTATGTTAATGTTTATTAAAGCAAATGCTATCGGATGGTCTCAAGATTTAATATGCAGTACCAAACTTGGCTTGCATCTCGATTGGAAATAAAACTTTTAACCAGGTGAATTCTTTGAAAATGCAGGATGCCCACGATTATGCCATGAAGGGAGCTCTCGCTTGAAGCGTAGATTAGCTGCCACGGTTTTAGCAGATCATGGTAAAAATGAAAATCTTCTTATCCATGTAGCAACAGTGGCTGAAACAAAGGCGCATTAAAAAAAGAAGGTAAATGTGTTTAGGCGGTCAGGTGGGTGTGGAGGGGGCTGAGGTGGTTGGGGTGATTTACCAGATTGTTTATTAAAAAAAATTATATATACATTTAAGATTTATGGAAGGTATTTTAGAATTTACTGTATTCAAAGAAATTGGCATATATGGGGCGGCCGAGAGGGCGTGGTCCGATCGGTCTAAATTTTTTCTCAGACTTCAAATATGCTTTAACCAGAAAGTGTACCAAGTTTCAGATCTGTAACTACATTTTTCTAATTTCTGCTAAAATTTTTGACATTTGGACCAGTGTGCACAGGAGGGGCAGATAACGTTTTTGCTGGATGCTTCGTAGCTGGCGACGCGTCGACGACGCAGAGAGTGTAAGAGTAAGAGTTGTAAGAGTAAGAGTTGTATTCATATTTAGCTCATGCTCTCCGTTTATGGTTGCCTGCACTTTCATCGCCCAAAAGTTCTCGTATTCGAGCAGTTTTCGATTCAAAGTTCAAAGTATATTTAATATTAGAGTCCTGCATGAATGGAGTCAAACGGCCCTTTAATTCATGTTTTAAAAAAATGGTTCAAGGAAATCAAGTCAAAAATTTTTTTAGTTTAAATTAGTCAGCTCAAATTTCCAGTGATTCTAAACAGATCAAGCTCCAAGCAGTTCAAACTCAAAACAGCCTACTCAGTCGCAATTTTCACTACTTGATTTTTGCTTTCCGTGTCTACTTCTATTATACGCTCATCGTTTGGGTTGTCTCCGAAATTTTTGCAGCATTTATGACGGGTCAAATTGGAAGTGCTTTTTTACATATTAAACATATACTTACTGATTGGTTCAGTTCAATTTTATAATTTTGCTCCGTTTCTTTTCAATAATTTTTGAATTAACAATGAAATTGAAGAAAATTATTATTGTTTATATTTGCTCAGAAATGAATGACAATTAGGTTCTGAGCTATTTGATCTATTCATTGAACTCTTTGAGCTATTTGAGATGAGCATGATTGATCTAGTTGCTTTGTTAAGCTGATCTGACCAGATCAAACAGCTCATGGCTCATGTCATGAGCTATAATTTAATGAATCAATCATTTTGTGAGCTATGAGTAGAAGTTCATAGTTATCAAGTTCAAATCGGAAACAAAGACAAGGGGAACTTTGATCCGATTCATGCAGGGCTCTATTTAATATACAGTTTTTATTTGATTCTTTGAATTTTTCTTTATTTCTCGACCCAACATTCTTGAAATCTTTTGACTCTTCTTGACAAAAAATTAAATTATTTGGATTTCATGAAGAAAATAGTTGCCCACTTCAAAACATAATTACCCATACCTTAAATTTAACTACAAAACGATAACAGAATATACATTTTTTTTATTAACAACGTCATTATAACTTTCTTGAGAGCCCCCCAAAGTGGAATCCTACATCGTCTCTTTGTGAGTAATTAGGTGTCTCTTTAGAGAGCTAGAGCACTCGGTTCACTTGTAAGTTTCCGATTGTGTTGCTCCAAACTGCTTTAAGTGTGTTCCGAGGGTTTCTCGCCCGTATGTTTGAGAACATGTGTCTTTAGATGGCCTTTTTGAGTAAAGGACCTTGAGCACTCCGTACATTTATAAGGTCGTTCGCCCGTATGCGTGCGAAGATGTTGTACCAGATTGCGCTTACAGCCAAAGTTTTTAAGACAGTGGGAGCATTCAAAGGGTCTCTCTCCTGTATGTGTGCGATTGTGTTTCTCCAGATTGCCCTTACAGCTAAACGTTTTTGAACAATGGGAGCATTCGAATGGTTTTTCGCTCTTATGTGTGAGAAGATGACTGTTTAGAGAACTTTTAAGACTAAAAGACATTGGGCACTCCAAACACTTGTAAGGTCTTTCGCCCGTATGCGTGCGAAGATGTAGTTTCAGATTCCGTTTACTGACAAAGTTCTTTGAGCAGTGGGAGCAAGCAAAGGGTCTTTCTCCAGAATGTGTGAGCAGATGACTGTCTAGAACATTTTTTCGTGTAAAGGACATTGGGCACTCCGTACACTTGAAAGGTCGTTCGCCAGTGTGAGTGCGTTGGTGTTGCTCTAAATTTCCCTTACTGCTAAAGGACTTCGAGCAATTGGAGCATTCGAAGGAATTCTCGCTAGAATGCGTGAAAAGATGAATCTTTAGATAGCCGCCTTGGGTGAAGGTCATTGGGCACTCTGTACATTTGAAGGGTCGTTCGCTGGAGTGGGTGAGCAGATGTCTCGTTAGATTGCTGTTTAAGGAGAAGGATTTCGAGCAGCTAGAACACTTAAAGGGTCGCTCGCCGGAATGTACACGCTGGTGAGCTTTTAGACGGCTATCTTGGGTAAACCTTTTTGGGCAGTGGGAACATTTGTAGGGTCCTTTTATAGTCTTAGTGAAGGCTTCTTCTTTGCTGGGACTTTCGTAATTGCAGCTCTGCTCATCCGATTCGCTCTCGTTCTCAGAGGTCTCCTCTTGCTTGAACTGCGGCCCGTCCATAATGGATGTGAGTTCACTCTGCTCTATCTGCTTGTTTAGGCACTGCAGACTCTTCTCAAATCGTCGCTTGAAATTCAAAGCAATTTTGGCCGCTTCCTGACATGAAGGGCAAATCCATTCAGGTAGATTCTCATTAGGTTGGACCATTCGTCCAGTTGCCTCCTCTAACAAAATCATCAAGTCGGAGTCAGTGTAGATATTCCGCCAGTTGGTGTCCACCTCAGCGCCCGAACTGGACTCACAAGCGCGGCATAGCTTCTTTTTACGATCCATTTTACTATAAAATCTCTTAAAAAAATATAAAAATTTAAGCAACAATTGACAAGTGTGACCGTAAGTGGCAAGTGCAAAAATTCTTAGCCGAACTAGTTCCAATTTATTTGAAAAGAACTAGCTGGAGAAAAATCTCAAAAAGATGATCTATGGAAACAGGGAATAAAAGACCCCACCCGACCAAAATTTAGCCCGCGAATTCCTTATCCTTACCTTCGCTTGTGTGTCTTTAGGGACGTGAAAAAAGCAATACAAAGCAATTTTTAAGCAATGAAATATAACATTTAGACTGTAGATTGGTAAATATTACTGATTTAGGGGTTCTGTGGTTCTGAGATATATCTCAGAATCTAAGCTATGAATTATTATTAAAAGGATTTGTAGCTTAGTAGTAAGGTTTTGGACATGGCCTGTATCAAACCGGGTTTTAATTGATATGTTACTGGTTCAGAGCCGATATCGAATCGGTTTGAAGTCGGGTCAAAAGTCGATCAGAGCCATAGTGCTTTCACTTCTGATTTGGAAATCTCAGTAGTCGGCGTCAAATCAAAATCAGAATAACGAAAATTGTAACTTAGGAAATCAAAGCACTGACTGCGACTTTTCGAATTACACGGTGCAGTAGCAATCTACGAATTCCCAAAAGTTGACATCTATTTCAAAGTTTTCGTCTGCCGATCTGTTTTTAGATTCTAATTTTGATAACGCCTTCTTTGCGTTTTTGAAATGATCCAGCATAAGGTAGGTCTTTCTCCCCAACGAGTTGGACAATCCAGTTGAGGCATCTTTAATTTTTTTAATTCGAAAATTTCTCTATATCCATTTGAGGTTTTTCTTATAAATTTTGTAACATTGCAACATGCTAACTAATATTTTATAAGTTTTGCAGACTTTGAAACATCCAGAGCACAAAGTTGAGCGGTATGAGCAGCACAACGGCAAACTTGAATACTACCCGAAAACATATTTGGCGTGTTTTCTAACAGCTCTTTTGTTTTCAAATAATAGACATTTGTGCAGTCGTCTTCATCTTCCTCAGGTTCTTCTCCGGTAAGAAAATTCAGTATATTGGATGTTTTTAGCATATTAGCACCATTATCGGATGTTACTGATACAATTTGTTGCAAGCTTATCGCGAATTTTTGCAGAGCTTTCATGATTTCGGAGGCCAGATTTTTGGCAGTGCTCGATCCACTTCCTTTTAGTTGTGCCATTCCCAGGGTTCTTGATTTTATTTGAGCATTTATAATTGCGCACTCACTCCCAGCCTACATGCACTGTCAATTTTTAATGACAGCCACCTATTTCTAGCCTCTTTAGTAATGTCATTCCGAATATTTTTCGGCATTTAAGGCATTTAAGCACATCTGCCTTCCTTCTGCAGTTCTTAGCCCTTCAGAAACGGGGTCCAAAAGAATTCTCATATTGGGAGAATTTAATATGTTAAGCGGAATGCTATCCTCGGTGACAAGACCAACATAAGCTCTGATTATCTGATTTTTGTTGACTTCGACTTTTATTTTTTTTTGCGTATGATGGTTTGAAATGCAGTAGAAGAAGCAGCATTTAATTGCTCTACTTGGGAATAAATTATTTTGTGCACTGTCTCCAAATGCGCTTTTAAATTGGAAATCCTGTTGTTTTTCAGCGGTTTATTGCACTTCATGCAAGTAGCTATCCCGTCGATCTCATTATTATGAAAATATTTCCAAATTTTGCATTCCTTTTTCGGCGCCATTTTGCACAAAACAAATTAATTTAAAAAGTTTGCCCAAAGGTTCGAACTGTTAAATTGCCTTTTCCAAATCAAATCCAAAAAATAGAAAATGAAAAACTGACGAAGCAGTTGCCTACTTGTACTTTAAAATTACGATATTACGATATAACAGGACCGTCGCACAGTTGTTCTTTGACCGTTGGCAAACCACAAATTGCGATCATGCATCGCATTTGGGATAATTTGGTTTGATTTTTGCTATTTTTGACTCTTATTGGCCATTTCGCGATTTAATCATTCTTTAACCTGCTTTCTAAAACCTGCTTTATACTCCTTCATCATGTTGTAATTTCTTACCGTTTCCAAAAGAGATTCCACAATAATTTGACGGTATGTTTGGGTCGCCTTTTTTGAAGATGGGAAACAAAATTTTGGTAGAGCAGCATTTTTCGGTAACCTTTTTTGTTTAGCGACTCTAAGAATTTGACCGGAGCATTGATAAAAAAAATCGTAGGGGATTTGGTCCTCTCCAGGGGCTTTGTTTTCCTTTGCCTTGTTTAAGACAATAAGCAGCTCAGACGTTGTGATTTCACAGCTAAAAATGGTAGCTTAAAAGTCATAAGTTTCTATAGTCTTCGTCCTTATTTCTGAGTGGATTGAATACGAAAATAATGTTCGTGGAAGGTTTTCATTAACTTTATATTTATAATTTCATTGAGCATTTCTTAAAATCAAACAAAATTCCAAATTATTATCTTATTTCATTCGCCTCAAGTAAAACACTTGAAAAGGACAGCAGTAACTGCTCCTCAGGTCATGTGATTCTTTATAAGGTCAAGCACCAGCATGAATTCGCAGATGTGTTGTTAATTTTATTTTACAGGTGAAAGACTTGGAGCAGTGGGAACATTTGAAGAGATTTTTGTCCGTATGCAGCTGAAGATGTCTCTTTAGAAAGCCAATATGGGCAAAGGTCATCGAGCATTCTGGACAGGCGTAAGGTCTTTTACCGGTATGATGTGTGCGTTGATGTTGCTCCAAAACGGATTCTTCGCCCTTATGCACGAGAAGATGTCTCTTTAGAGAATCCATGCCGGCAAAGGAACTGGAACACTCTGTACACTTGAAAGGTCGTTCGTCCTTATGGATAAGTAGGTGTCTGCTGAGAGTGTTGCGTCGGGCAAAGGACATTGAGCACTCTGTACACTTGAAGGGCCTTTCGCCAGTGTGTGTTCGATGGTGTAGCTCCAAATTGCACTTTGTTGTAAAGGTCTTCGAGCAGCTTGCACATTCGAAGGGTTTCTCGCCAGTATGAATGCGAAGATGAACCTTTAGAGTGTTCATTTCCCTAAAGGACATTGAGCACTGAGAACACTTGTAAGGTCGTTCGCAAGTATGGTTGCGCAGATGTCTCGTTAGATCGCCTTTTAAGCTAAAGGATTTGGAGCAGCTAGAACATTTGTGGGGTCGTTCGCCAGTATGCATGCGCTGGTGAGTTTTTAGACTGCTTTTATAGTTAAACAATTTTGGACATTGGGAACACTTGTATGGTCCTTTTTCAGTTTTTGTAAAGGCCTCGCTAGAATGCGTGGGTGTATGAATTTTAAGATGGTGTTTTCGGGTGAAGGTCATTGGGCACTCTGTACACTTGAAGGGTCGTTCGCCAGTATGGGTGCGAAGGTGTTTGTCTAGATTGCCTTTTAAGCTAAAGGATTTTGAGCAGCTGGAACATTTGTAGGGTCGTTCGCCAGTATGAATGCGTTGGTGAGTCTCTAGTCTGCATTTAAGGTTAAAAATCTTGGAGCAGTGGGAACATTTGTGGGGTCCTTTTCTCGTTTTTGTAAGGGCTTCTTTTTCGCCTTTCAACTCGCTCTCTTCGCTTCTGCTCTCTCTCTCAAATGTGATGCTGGATGTGGGTTCGTTATAATCCATCTGCTCGTTTAGATACTGCAGACTCTTCTCAAATCGTCGCTTGAAATTCAAAGCAATTTTGGCCGCTGCCAAGCATGCAGGGCAAATCCATTCAGATTGATAATCCTTAGGTTTGATCATTTGACCTGTGACCTCCTCTAATAAAGCCATCAAGTCGGAGTCAGTGTAGATATTTCGCCAGTTGGTGTCCACATCAGCTTGGGAAGTGGACTCACAAGCCCGGCATAGCTTCTTTATGCGTTCCATTTTACCACAAAATCTCTTTTAAAATATAAACTTAAGCAACAATTGTCACGTGTGGCAAGAGCCAAATTGCTGATATGAACTAGTTCAAATTTTGTTGCTATAGAACTAGCTGGAGGTAAGTCATGATTTCAAACTCATTTTGATTTCATGACATCTTTTCAATACGAGTTAAGGAAAAGCTCATGAGGGTAATATTAAAAAGGTTTAATTGTCTATGTCCTTTTATGCTTAAGTTTGTTTTTCCCACTTGTCAGGTAGGCCATTTCACTTGTTTACAGCATTTCCGATCTCGACCATTTGGCAGTTATTTCATAGGTAACCCCCTTTGCTGAGTACAAAAATGGCTTCGTTTCCATTTTTATCATGATGCTAAATTATAATATTACCTGCTTGTCCGATTCCTGTACAGTTAAAGCAAAGCATTAGGCCAATAGAAAATGCCTTAACCTAAACTGCAATTCAAATCGGTTTCAACCCCCGCTTTAGAGGTAAAAGAGGGAAAACAACATTTATTGTTTTAGTCTTATTTGCTTATAAATTGAGAACCGCTGATCTGATCTTTATCACTGACTAACCGTCGCACAGTGGGGCGAAAAGGCCAAAATCGCATCATAATTCAGCGGAGCGCTGTAGCAAAAAAAAATGTTAATGTCATCTTTTTAAGGGGATTAAAGTATTACAAAAAAAGTTAAATGTTATTAATATTTTGTGGAATTTTTTTTTTAAGAATTATGAACAAATATTTTTTTTACATACATGGGCAGCTAAAAACTGGCCAATACGATTCATTGCTAAAATTATTTACTTGAAATTATTTTTTCACAGTCGAAAGTGTATATCCTTTAGTTTTCGTTGGAATAATCGGGTTAAATTTTCAAGACTTTTTAGATTTTAGAGATAATTATAATAAAAATATATTCAACATTTTTTTTTATTCCTCATTGCTATTTTCACTTGAATTAGAGTACTGCATTTGAACTTCAGGTACATTTTCTAACAGATCTAAAGCTGATTTTGGCATCTGATTGATTTTTTTTCTGACTTTTAAAATGCCTCGATACTAGAGGATCCGAGGTTAGGAACATTCTATTCAGAACATCGATTTTGCACTTTTTCTCGAAAAATATTCTTGGTAAAACTTGAAATCTTCGTATCGTGCTTTCTGGGTCTCCTCGGTTAATAAACCAATTTTATGCATAATTTATTATTTCGATTTTAAGTTCAAATCGAGTACAAAAGGTGCATTTTGAATGCGTGTTGTGGGAGAACCCAATATGCTAGACTATTTTCCTTATTTGATTATAACGCAAAATTGAATCCTTCTATATGTCAAAAAAAATCAATTTTGGCGCGGAATTGGCTTTAGTTGCCCCAACGTGCGTCGATATGAAGAATGTAATGTACTTGAAGGTTGCTCATGTAAATTAAAAGCATTTCTTAGTTTGGATGATGATCAAGTTACATCAATATAGTCCTTGGAGGCCCAAATTTTCTCGGTACACATGTCATTAGTTGTGACTTTTGGGCTGACTAACGTATCTACTGCAACCCCCATATCAACTTTAATGCCAAAACTTCGCTAGAACCAGAGAAAAAAATAGAGGGAAGCTAACTTCGGCTCGACCGAAGTTTATATACCCTTGGAGCTTGATATATGCCTGACAGTTTGTATGGCAGCTATACTATATAGTGGTCCAATTTCGACAAATCTTGTTGAAATTATGTAAAATCATTGAAAACTTATAAATACGAGCGTTGGGAGCGATAACATTGAAAACAAAAAAGTTTTTCTCACTAAGACTTTTTTTCAGACATAACTTTTGTATGGCAGCTATACTATATTGTAGTCCGATTTCAACAAGGCTTATTGAAATTATGTGAAATTATTAAAAACTTATAAATACGAGCGTTGGGAGCGATACCATTGAAAACAAAAAAGTTTTTCTTACTAGGAGTATTTTTCAGACCTAACTTTTGTATGGCAGCTATACTATATAGTTGTCCGATTTCGACCAATCTTAGTAAAATTATGTGAAATCATTAAAAACTTATAAATACGAGCGTTGGGAGCGATAACATCGAAAACAAAAAAGTTTTTCTCACAAAAACTAGTTTTTCAACCGATCGTTCCTATGGCAGCTATATGCTATAGTCATCCGATCCGGCCGGTTCCGACAAATGTGCAGCGTATTTGTACCAAAAGACTTCGTGCAAAGTTTGGTTACGATAGCTTTAAAACTGACGGAGGAGATAGCATAGAAACAGACGGACGGACAGACGGACGGACAGACGGACGGACAGACGGACGGACAGACGGACGGACAGACGGACAGACGGACATGGCTATATCAACTCAGCTCGTCATGCTGATCAAGAATATATATACTTTATGTGGCCGGAGATGCTTCCTTGTCTGCGTTACAAACATCCGGACAATTTTAATATACCCTCTCCAAGGGTATAAAAATGGCAACTATGAAACCGAGCTTGATTATGGAGTGGAACGGTTATGTTAACACTGCCAATGACTTAACAAAACTTATAGTAAAATCAGCAAAAACTATGCAGACAAAAGCAACTAAGCCCAACAAGAAAGCGTGGTTTGATTCGACATGCATGCGATCTAGAGACATTTGATCTATTAAAACAGTATAGAAAGGACAACTCACTAGACTCGAAAGGGAAATACCTCCAAATAAATAAGGAATATAAGGCCCTGTGTTATAACAAACAAAAGAAATACTATATAAATCTGGAAATAGAGCTCTACAACGCTCAAACTTAAAAACTTACTGGTCAATTCTGAAGTCTATAAATAGAAACCCAACCATTAGGATAATTCAAGTTGACGCACCGTCCTGAGCTCAGCATTTTAAGCAACTTTTGTGGAACTTAAAGTCGGAAATACAATACAATATGCTTTCCCAAACACGGTTTCAACTGACCTAACGAGGCCATTGGCAACTTGAAAACTAACAAAGCGCCAAGGGACGACAGAATGATTAGATGAATTTTTTTAAAAACTTTATAGAACTGCTAACACACGCCTACAACATTATGTACCATCAAGGGACCTTCCCAGACTCCTTCAAGCGTAAGCATTATATTCCCCAGCAAATTCAGGGGAATATCTTGCCCTAACGTCAAGATGAGAATTCTAACCAGAGTGCAACTTTCCCGCTTGACTGAATGGATTAACAAGTTGGATCTACTAAGTGAATTCCAGAATGGATTTCGAAAGGGCTATTCTACAGTCGATAGCATCTTTGATCTAACGTCAATTGCTCAGTCCAAGAAAAAGTTATATACGGTTGTCCTAGAAATCTCTAGAGGTTTTCATATAAACGATAGCATTTCATATTAAAGCTGTTTAAATTTATATGTTAAGGGCTCAAATATGCCCGGCTACTAGACTAGATGACAATAGTTGAGCGATTTGAAACCGCCTGCTCAAAACCAAGTAGATTTAAAGCGTACGGTTTTGCTTCCACATAATCTAGTAGGCGGTCTGACTCTTCACACTTCGCAAGTAAAGTAGTCCTAGTTTAGTTCGAAGAGCAATCGTAGAGATTTCTAGAACATCCCTGATAGATTTTTTATTGATTTCAAAGCAGCATTCGATGCAGTAAATAGAAGAAGCCTGTTCTACACACTGAGCAACATAGGACTATCTACCAAAATGCTCAAGGCAATATTTCAGGTTTACGACAATAACACAGCATCGGTTTGGAACGGTTCCAGACTTTCTGATTGGTTTAACACTAACTGTGGAGGCTCACCTCTGCGAGAAGCTGAAAGATGCAAAAGTGGCCTTAAACGCGTCATGGAAAACTCGGTTCGCAAGTATGGGGCCATATATCTTATGAACATGTCGTGCGTCTCCTAACATTCTTCGTAAAAAAAGTATTTAGGCTCCCTTCTACTTCTCCAAATTAACTTCTACTCATTCTATTTGAAACTATTGCTGCGATAGAGCTGATTCTACAAAATGTGCAAACGCTTATTATCTCTTAAAGATTTTTGCATTCAGAATTTCTTAAAGAGCTCCACCTAAAAACCTTATGAATGGAACCTAGTTCAAAATATGTGTATATGTAGTTTGCTGCAGCGAATTTATAGAAATTCTTGATTCACAATTTCATACTTAAGTTATAAATTCTTTAGCAAAACTATGTTTATTACTATCTAAGAGCCCCAATAAAAGTTCTTCTATTATGAGCTTAGAACCCATATTGGCTTAAGTGTTCTTAGACTCGACATTTCAAACTTTGTTGTATTGCCAAGCAACACATTACGGACTCGCTAAATACTCCAAAAACATATTCCTAATGAGAGATTTTAAAATTCAACTTTAAATGACTTCGCAAGTATGGCCTGATTGCGAAGAAGTGCAGTTTATAAAAGCTGTAGAATGCAGTAAACAAAGATCAAAATTGATTTAATAGAAGAGTACATTCATCGATAAATGGGTTTTATTTAAAAAATTGTTGCTTTTAATGCTAGCGCTCGTAAACCCTGATTTAGTCAAACATTTGCAAGGGTATAAAAACTTAGGCACAGACGGTTTTAAAGTCTTTCGCCATTATGTGTGAAACTCTGTTGCTCCAAATTGCTCTTAGTGGTTTATGCGGGTTTCTCCCCGGTATGTTTGAGAAGATGTGTCTTTAGATTGAATTTTCGTGTAAAAGACGTGGGACACTCCGTACACTTGTAAGGTCGTTCCCCCGTATGCGTACGAAGATGTTGTACCAGATTGCGATTACAGACAAAGTTCTTTGTGCAGTGAGAGCATTTAAAGGGCCTCTCTCCCGTATGTGTGCGATTGTGTTTCTCCAGATTGCCCTTACGGCTAAAAGTCTTGGAGCAGTTAGAGCATTCAAAGGGTTTCTCGCCCGAATGTGTGTGAAGATGACTGTTAAGAGCACTTTTTAGACTAAAAGACTTTGAACACTCCAAACACTTGTAGGGTTTTTCGCCCGTATGCGTGCGAAAATGTAGTTTCAGATTCCGCTTACTGATAAAGTTCTTTGAGCATTGAGAGCATTGAAAGGGTCTCTCTCCAGTATGTGTGAGCAGGTGAATGCTAAAAACATTTTTTCGTGTGAAGGACATTAGGCACTCCGTACACTTGAAAGGTCGTTCGCCAGTATGCGTGCGTTGATGTTCCTCCAGATTTCTCTTACTGCTAAAGGTCTTCGAGCAGTTGGGGCATTCAAAGGGTTTCTCTCCTGTATGCGTGAGAAGATGAATCTTTAGATTGCCACTTTGGGTGAAGGTCAATGGGCACTCTGTACACTTGAAGGGTCGTTCGCTAGAATCGGTGCGAAGATGTTTCCTTAGATAGCTGCTTGAGCTAAAGGATTTCGTGCAGCTGGAGCATTTAAAGGGCCGATCGCCTTGCTCGCTTAGGCATTCCATACTCTTCTCAAATCGACGCTTGAAATTCAAAGCAATTTTTGCCGCTGCTAAGCATGCAGGGCAAATCCATTCAGGCAGATTCTCATAAGGTTGGACAATCCGACCAGTTATCTCCTCTAATGAAGTCATCAAGTCGGAATCAGTGTAGATATTCTGCCAGTTGGTGTCCACATCAGCGTCGGAAATGGACTTACAAGCCCTGCATTGCTTGGACAGATTGGGAGCCTTTGTTTTGCAATCCATTTTGCAGTAAAAACTCTTAAAAAATATATAAAAATTTAAGCAACAATTGACAAGTGTGACCTTAAGTGGCAAGTTCAAAAATGCTAATCTGAACTAGTTCCGATGGAGGTAAATTCAAATTAATATTGATATATTAATCTTGTTTAATGACAACTCTTTCCCTTAAGGAATGTAGTGAAAGCCTCAGGCGCTACCCAAACAAATGTTGGTTTTGGAAGCTATCTGGCCTCTAGTAATGAAATCACTCCTTAGATTGGGGTGGCTGGAGTAAACTACAGTACAGTACGGTCCGTCCAAGATGTAATAGGTGAAAATGGCACCCTCGAAGGAAACAGACACTGATTTATTGGGAACGGAAATAAAAGTAGTATGCAGACAGGTCTAATAAAGCCAAGGACGTAAATAATGGAGTTGTTAATAAGGTTAGCTATATAAGAACGTGATAGTTCCAACGGATTCTGAAGTCATCTGTTGCGAAGGGAGGAAGAGGAAAAACTCTTACTAGGAGTAATAACTATCTGAAAAGAGTTCCATTTCCACAGGTTTCAGCTATTTCTGAAGCAGCCACATCGTGTATAAAATGGTTAATGGAATAATTCCTGCCTTTTTATAATGATCAATTTGACTTGTTTAAAATAAAACAGTTCAACGGATCAAGCTCCAAACGATTTAATGTTCCCTTGGAAATGTCTGACATAGAACCCTACCTAGGTTTCGGTAAAGCTCGCAAGTGAGCCATGCGCTCCGTCTTTTCGCTCTGTTCAGGAGGAGTTATTTAACAAAATCTCTAGTAAGCGAAATCTGTAAAAACTTTCGAGATTTTACCAATGGGTTTTCTGAAAACGCTGAGATTCTGTCTAGTTATGATGTATTGCGATCATCGAATACGGATCCGGTGATCATCCATAAATTTTCTTTGCCAATACCATATTTTCTTTTTAAAAATGCGTTTCTTAAGAATAAAAAAATATTAAAAAATTATTATCTTTATTTGTATTATTTGTTGTAGATGTTTACAAAATACTTTTCAAGCAAAAGAAATTTTTCTTATGAAATATTTTTGCTCTTTGCTATTTTTGCTACTTGACCGAATTAAAAACAATGTTATACACGATAAATTGAAATTCAATAACCTTTCGATTCATACCTTGCTTTATCCAATCTAACATATCTCAGTCGAGGTTGGTCTCAAACTGTTAGTGTGCTAAATTTAAAAAATTAAAAAAATATATATTAAAAACATTTTTTTTTATTTTTTGTATTTACTAATTTTGTAAAGCAATAATAAATAAGTCTCTGTTCAATAATTTGTATTTAATCAAAAATTTAAATAAACAAAAGAATTGTTACTCGTTTTACTCCATTATTAAACCCACAGACTAGAGGACCAATGGAGCTGAATGTTAAACTGTAGGAAGGTCGGCCTGCGTATGGTTTAAAAGAGAATAGATTTTTGTAACCAATGCATAATGTAAAAAATATTTATACGAAATCGTATTTTACAGCTTAATTTGAATTATTCTACGTTGTTCATTTCATTTCTGAAAGAAGGCTTATGCTGTCAGTATACCTTTTAAATGAGGCCTCACACGAGATGAGCTGAAGTGCTGCGGATCACGGTTGCGGCCGTTGCTGCTTATAAGTAATTTATGCTGGTGCTGCTCGTCCATTTGATACATTTCTAACTTTGAGTATCGATAAAATGGGCGGAGATCTATATATGCCTAGCAAAATGATTTCGCATGGATTTAGCTGGTTTCTGTTTTAATAGATAAACTGAAGCTCACGCGCTGGATAGTCATATCGATGTAACAGCGTGTCCACAAAGTGTCATGCGATTGATTTTTGATGAGTGTTTATATCGAAGGTGTGAAATCTGAATCAAGAATAATTATAAAAACAAAAAATATTTGAGAAAACCCAACTACCAAACGATATTTAGTTGTGCATTGGGAATCTAAAAAAAAAAACAAATAATTTGAGAAAAATAATACTAGGAAAAAAAAAATAAAGAGTGTTTGAAAAACTGTTTGAAACTAGGAAGTAGTAAATCTAGGAAATTGGAAAGCTTTGTGAGTTCTATGCACGGTAAATTTCATTCTCCAAAAAAATATATTCATTCAGATCTGGTGTCTTTAAATGCCTATAATAAGATGAGATAATAATCTAGTTCAGCACAATACTACAAATAAATAAGGCACATTTTCTAACTCATTCATCGAAATTGTTTCTATTAATTTGAAATATGGTGGCGAACTAAATATTTATCTTATCTAGGTACGGGCCTTAAGGTGTAAGCTGTTAAAAGAATGGAAATATACCCAAGCAATAAACGTGTTACTACAAGGATATTATAATCGCTTTTCTAAAAAATATATTTATAGCCAAAATATCGTAATATAGTAGGAAATCGTAAAAAGGTAAAAAAAAAATATTAAATAACAACTCGCGATTTTTTTTTATAAACTTCTTTTTATTTTGACACTTTGGGGTTTTGGATATCCCATTTTTTCATTTGTTTGACATCCGGTTTTTATTTTCCTTAGACTAGGAACAATAATTCATAGCTTTAGTTTTCTAAGTAATAATTTTTTTTTCCTTTATTCTAACCTTAAAAAATCAGTGCAGTTTTTGAATTTAAAAAAATATTTTGTTTTTTATATATAAAAATTTAAATAATTTTTTTTTTTATAAATTTTTATTGCTTTTATTCCTATCTTTAGGAGAAAAAACAGATTGCGATTATCTCATTTACTTTGGAAGATATTAATTTAATTCCGCTAAATTGGTTATTTCGCCCACTGTTTGGTTCTTGTAAATTCTTCATAATTCGCGGTCCATCGAGGACATTTTTCATATTTTATCATTTACCCAAAAATGAAAAAAAAAAATGGCCTTTCTCTACTATTTAATAATATAAAATAAAGTTCTTAAAATTAATCAAATTGTTGCAGATTATGTCGTCCCTTCACTTAGACATCAAATGGAACTAGTTCAATTCTGTAATTTTGCACTTGCCGCAGACGGTCACACTCGTTTAGAAATTGTTTTAGTTTAGCATTTCGCAAGGAATTAACAAAGATTTCGCTGTAAAATGTTCCAGACGGAAAGTTGCTGCGGCTGCAGTTCAGAAGCTGCCAACGGCCACACCTGGTTGAATATATTCAACGACTCCCGCTTAGGACACAAGTTGATGGTTTTATTAGAGGAGGTAACTGGTCGGCAGGTCAAACCTATAGAGGATCAACCCAAAAGGATTTGCCCTGCATGCTGGGTAGCGGCGAAAATTGCTTTGAAGTTCAAGCAGCGCTTTGAGAAGAGTCTGCAGTACTTAAGGGAGCAGAACGAGCCACAGACATTCGATAGTGAACCGGAAGACGATAGTTACGGAAGCCTTAGCGAAGAAGACGTCTTTGCAAAGACTGGAAAAGGACTTTACAAATGTTCCCACTGCTCTAAGATTTGTACCGATAAAAGCAAGCTAATAATCCATTGGCGCGTTCATACAGGCGAAAGACCCTTTAAGTGTACACACTGCTCGAGGGCCTTCATCCAAAAGGGTGATCTAAACAGACACAATAGAATCCATACTGGCGAACGACCCTTTAAGTGTCCACATTGCTCAAAGTCCTTCAGTGTCTCTCATTATCTTAAGAAACACATAGAAATTCACACTGGAGATAAACCCTTCAAGTGTTCACATTGCTCTATGTCCTTCAAATCCTCTGATCATCTTAAGAAACACATACAAATTCACACTGGAGAAAAACCCTTTAAGTGTGACCATTGCTCGAAGGACTTTGATGTAAAAAGCCATCTAACCAGACACCTTCTGACTCATTCTGATGAACGACCCTTTAAGTGTTCAAATTGCCTCATGGCCTACAAAGATCCAAGTTGTTTGAGAATACACATCAGAAAGGGAAAATGCAAAGAAAAACCCTTTCAATGTTCGCAATGCCCAAAGCGCTTTCGGAAAAAATGTGGTCTTAAAAGCCACAGTAGAACTCATACAGAAAAAGGAAGCTTGGAAAATGAAGAATTCATTCAAGAGCTTCCATTGAACCAAGTGACTTAGGGGATGAAGTAAAATCTGTAAAATTAATAATTGAATCAATGCAAATAAAGTGTTTTGTAACAAATAAGAATTGGTTTTCTTGATTTTAGTTTCATACAATTCCTCACGAAACTTGAAATATCTTAAAATTGATATATTTAGGGGGTGCAGAAGTATAGCAGCGGCTGCCCTGTTTAGGCCATGTTACCCGTATAGATGAAGAAACTCCAGGAGAAATGGTCTACAAGAGCGGACGACCAGGTGCGGTAAGACATTTTTAAGCTTGGTCTAAAACCTGGAGCATGTTTGACCCTTAAAATGACCCACATATTAAATTTAACTACACAAGTCATACCAGAATATACATGATTTTTATTTAATTTACATTTTTCCCTCTAAAACAACTTTCTTCATAGCCCCCAAAATCGAATTCTACATCGTTGCTGAATGAGTAAGTAGGTGTCTATTTAGAGATCCTCTCACGGTATAAGAACTTGAGCATTCGGTACACTTAAAAGGTCGCTCGGCAGTATGTGTGAGTTGGTGCGCCTCCAGATTACCCTTAGTGGTATAAGTCTTTGAGCAGCTTGAACATTCGTAAGGTTTCTCCCCAGTATGTGTGCGAAGATGTGTCTTTAGAGAGCCACTTGCGGTAAAAGATTTTGAACATTCTGTACACTGGTAAGGCTTTTCGCCTGTATGTATGCGATTGTGTTGCTCCAGTGTGGATTTACATCTAAAGGTCTTTGAGCAGCTTGAACATTCGAAGGGTTTCTCTCCAGTATGAGTGAGAAGATGACATTTCAGAGTACTACTTTGGTTGAAGGACTTTGAACACTCGGTACACTTGTAAGGTCGTTCGCCCGTATGCGTGCGCAGATGTAGTTTCAGATGGCATTTACTGACAAAGTCCTTAGAGCAGTGGGTGCATTCGAAGGGTCGCTCCCCAGTATGTAGGCGAAGATGTAGTTCCAGATTCCATTTGCTGCTAACGATCTTTGAGCAGCGGGAACACTTGAATGATTGTTGTCCAGTATGCTTGGAAAGATGTTGCTTGACAGCGCCCTTACTGCTAAAAGTCTTCGAGCAGTGGGAACATTTGAAGAGCTTTTCTTCAGTATGAATGATATAGTAGCTCACATCAGTTGATTCACTCTCAATGGTCTCCTCTGTGTTCTGCTCCATTTGGTCTCTTAAGCACTGCAGACTCTTCTCGAATCGTTGCTTAAATTTCACAGCAGTTTTTGCCGCTGCCAAGCATGAAGAGCAAATCTTTTCAGGTTGATTTTCATTAGGTTGGACCATCCGACCAGTTACCTCCTGTATTAGAAACTTCAACTTGTGTCCTGCGTGGGAGTCGGTAAATATATTCAACCAAATGTTGCCGGTGGCAGCTTTTGAACTGCAGACGCAGCAAAGATCCTCCCAGGACATTTTGCAACAAAATATTTGTCAGTTTTAATTAAAATATGACTTAATTAACGAAATATGTTAACAATTTGAAACAATTGCAACACGAGTGTGACCGTATATGACAAGTGCAAGATTACTGAATTGAACTAGTTCCATTTAAATTCAAAGTGAACTGCTGATCTACTATCAGCGGTGTCACAGAAATCTCTTCCAACCAAATTCCAACCCAAAACCAATTCTCGGTGTCACAGAAATCTCTTTCGGTTGGTTTTAAATCTCTCGTGTTTTGTTGGGAGATTTGGCGAAATTCACCACTAAAACAATTTATATAAGTAAAATTGGTATTGGAAATGTAATCAACATTATTTTTCTGCATAGATTGCATCAAATGAATTAAATTTTTAAATTGTTTTAATATTAAATTTTGCGTTTCAATAATTGTTTGCAAAACCAACCGAATGTTAACAAATCAACTCGCTACTGAACGTCAGTTGGCGCCAGTGTTGCCAATTTGGCCTTTTTCCGGACAGATATATCCTGTTTTTAACTACTTCAGCCGGAAAAAATGTCAAACATCCCCTAACCGGAATTCTATCCTTTTTTTAGTTTCCTTATCCGGATATCTAGCCTTTTTTAGACTAGGTTTTTTTAATGTTAAAATTCTACCGATTCTAGAATTATTTGAAAAAAAGCAGCGACAAAAGAAGCAAAATAATTGTTCAATACGGAAACATCCACCAATTAAAATGGGAAAATGATGAAAACACTTTAAAATTTTGGTCCGAAGTAAAAAAATATCTTCTTTATCTATATCTCTGAATCTTCTTTCGTTGCCATGGTCGAATGCGGAAGTAGAGAGGGAATTTAGCCAAGCAAATTTGGTTAAAACCAAAACTAGAAATCGGCTACAAGTGGAGAGCTATTTTTTAAATGCTTTTTTGACAGTCAGGAAGATATATATGGGTAAGTATTTCTGAAGTGGGCAACTATTTTTTTCATATGGGGTGTTCACTTTGTTGAGCACTTGAGCACTTGGGGAAAAGTGTAAATATTTCCAACAACAATATTTGCGATGGTTGATCTGGAGGAAGAAACCGCCGAAACTTAAGAAAAAAATTTTAATCGCGGTTTGGGCAAAAACGGCCATTTTGAGATTTAAAAAAAAAAAATTAGGACTAATCCTCATGACATTCTTAGTACTCTGAAAAGGCTATGAGGACAGAGAAATGACCGATGTAGAAGTCATTGAAGATGCTTTAAAATTATTAAATGAATAAATAATTATAAATAAAACTTTTTGTCCTTGTCGAAGTCAATGAAGATGCATTAAAAACTGTTGAATAAATAAATATATATTAATAATTTTTTTATCCTTTTTTTCAGCCTTTTTTTTAGTTTTTCATCCCTTTTTCCTGATTTTTTTTTTTCCAATCTGTGCTTCTTTTTCGGAAAAATATTGGCATCACTGGTTGGCGCCCACTACACATGGTGACGCTCTCTGAGTACCAACAAGCGCTCTCTGCGTACCAACATGCGCTAAGAGTTGCCAAGTCACATTTAATGATTGGCGCAAAAATATTTTTAAATTTTTCATTTTATTTTTGAAGAATGTGACTAGAATTTGGTTTATAATTTAAAACTGTATAGTAAAACATGTAACACAATCAAAAAATTCCATTTAAACATTAAATTAACTCAAAACTAGAAGATGGGAAATTTTTTTTGCAAGAAATGACAACCCTGTTTATAGATTTGAGAGAAAAATACCATAAGCATGGACACAAACCTTCCAACTCGATTTTCAAATAAGAAAATGAAATCTCTTGAAGTTCTGGGACACCGACGGATTTTTCGAGCGATTTGCAAACCAACCGAGGCCAAAATCTCTAGAGATTTCTGTGACACCCCCGTTTTGGTTTGTTTCATAAACTATATTTTATATTATAAAAGTTAAGTATTTAGTGCAAAAGGTAGGTTCAGTAGATTTGCCGCTTACAACATACTTACAAAAGGGATCAAGGAATCTATTACACGATGGCAAAGGGATGGAAATTTGCCAAATTTTCATTTAAATATCTACGAAAGCGCAGGCGTTGATCAATTTTCTGTATGATCTTAAATTATTATAAAGATATGATGGATGACAATGTAAACGGATAAACACGAGGTGTGGATCAAGCTATTAAAAGAGTCGCAAAATTTCCAAGGATTTTTATGAAGACTTAATGGACGGCAGTAGTAGACTGATAACAATTGGAAATCTATATATGTATATTATTATTATTACTATTATTATTACTTACTTACTTCCTAGTGCTACAAGTTGTTTAAAACTTATGATTAGGGCACGAGTCACAAAAATACAAATAAAATTCACAAAATATGAAAATTCCAATTGAATCCTTAAATCTAAATAAATGACACATTAACATGAAGAAAAAAACATTATGAAAAAGAATTGATATTTTTAGTAGATTATGGTAGATTATATATGTGATATGCTTTTACTGTCTATTATTTTGGTAGTGTGCAAATAGTTTAACTCGAAATTGAGGTGAGCTTCTAATTGTCTTTACATCATGCAGCAGATTGTTCCATAGGCGAACAGCATATATATAAAAATGTTTTTCGGATGAGTATAATCGATGTCTTAAGCAGACAATATTATTAGTACGTCGTGATGCTGAGAATTCCAGTTTTTCATACAGGTACTTTGGTTCTTTGGTACTAATAAGCTTATGTAGAAATATCAATGCTCTATATTGTATCCAACTATCTAAATTTAGGTCAAAAAGCTTTTTGGAGTAATTTGAAACATGGTCAGTTGACTTTAGGTCAAAAACGTATCTAGCTATGTTGTTGAAGGCTACATTCAGCTTGTGTTTGCTAGCTGCATCACAGTTGCCAAAAATTTCCACTCCATAGAAGAGACAGGGAGTCAAACAGGTCTTAGCTATTAAAAGTCTAACATGCGTAGGGAGAAAGTGCTGTGTGAGATACAGTAGTCTGAGGGATCCGTATATTTTGCCTGCAGCCTTGATTATATGATCACTCCAGGAAAGAGTTTGATTAAACGTTATACCTAGATTGCATACTTTTTCTACATAGTCTATTGCATTATTCTCAATTTTTAATTTTGGCAATTCTCCTGTTTCTAATGCTTTTTTGTATATTACAACACATTTCGATTTTATCGAATTTAAGCCTAGTCCATTCTTGTTTGACCACACACTAACTTTAGAAAACTCACTGTTGGACACAGTAACACATTCCTTAATTTTGGACAATGGACGACAGACATACATTTGAACATCATCAGCATACATATGAACTACATCTGTGAGATCATTTACATAAATAGAATATAACAATGGGCCAAGAACTGATCCCTGAGGGACTCCGCGCTTAAGGGACAGAAATGACGAAGAGGCGGACGATGTGACGCCTATTGCTTAGGTAGAATCGCAATAGTTTTTGTGCAGTACTTGAGAAGCAATAGAGACTTTTCATTTTCGTCCATAATATGTCATGGTTGACGGTATCAAAAGCTTTGCTGTAATCAAGCAGTGTCAGAAAAGTAACATTGCCATCATCCATGTTTTTTCTGATGTCCTCAACTATATTTAGTATAGCTGTCGTGCAGCTCCTATTTTTCCTAAACCCGGATTGATTATCACTCAGAAGGTGGTTGCTAAGCATAAAATCGTTAATTTGACTGGCCATCAAATTCTCGAAAACCTTTGCAATAAATGGTAGAATTGAAATTGGCCGAAATTCTCCATTAGTTTTTGGAGTAGCCAGTATTTTTGCCACTTTCCAACTGTCTGGAAAAACCGAGGTAGTCAGGGCGCTATTTATAATGTGGGTAATATGAGGTAGAATTCCAGGTAAGATAATTTTCAAAAAGGACTGAACAAAAAAATCGCGTAATTTTCAAAATGTTCATTTGAGCTTTAGTTTTTAACTAAATTTGCCAATTTTAATGAGTTTTGGGGATCGTTAAGAGGGTATTTTCCATTTTTAGGGTGTTTGTTAGACATTTAAAAACAAATCTTATTTAAAAACGCAAAGAGTTATTTTTATTATGCTACAGATTAAACAGATTAAAGTAAACAAAAAAAATTTTACTGCTTCGATTCGAGAGCTGTTCAAAAAGTTCTCGGACGTCAAAGTGGGGGGGTCCAAAAAAAGGTATAGTGCTGGAGGCCACGATTCCACGTCTCCAGGTTGTGTGAAATGAAAACTAAGAACGGGATTATAATCAGTACAGATGTCATTCTGGACTGACCCTCGAACAAAATTTATTGATTTTTTGACAAAATGGCGGTTATTGAAAAATAAAAAATTTGCTTTTGGCCCCTACTAAGTTTAGTGTAAGAAAAAATAGTAAACATTTTTTTTTAAATTTTGATTGATTTCAGTTCAAATCATCACAATCGGTTCAGTGGAACTAGAGATATCATAATGCATGCATTTCCTCCGTCCCTTCACTATCAGAATAAAACTGAATCTTCTGATCTTAATATTGCTAATCTGTTTGCCTCCTTCTTTCAAACGACTTACTCAGCACAATCCTACAACTGTTCTTCTTCTACCTCAGGCGAATAATATTTTTCTTTCCTATTTTAATGAATGTGACGTTTTGCAAAGTTTGTCCTCGATTGATATCTCTTTCTCTGCTGGTCCTGACAACGTCCCAAGTTGTATTATGAAGTACTGTGCTGGAGCTTTGTGCTCACCCATTACCTATCTATTTAATCTATCTTTGAAACAGTCTTGTCTCCCACAGATTTGGAATGAATCTTATATTATTCCACTTCATAAAAAAGGATCTCGTTTGAATGTCGAGAATTATCGAGGCATTGCAAAGCTTTCTGCTTGATCACCTTCCAACTGCAGCACCTATGTAGCAACCTCATATCTCCTTCTCAACATGGTTTTGTTAAACGTCGATCGACGATGACAAATCTTCTTGAGTTTTCATCACTGATAAATCGCAGTTTTCAGTGCCGGTCACAAACTGATGTCGTCTTTACTGATTTTAGCAAGGCCTTCGATTCAGTTAATCATGCTCTTCTTCTGCACAAATTGTCACTTTTGGGTTTTCTACCAAACTTATTGAACTGGATATCGGCTTATTTATCAAATCGTACACAACGGGTATTATTATTTAACAATGTATTTTCAACAGTTGTGAACGTGACGTCAGGTGTCCCACAAGGCAGTCACCTAGGCCCGTTGCTTTTTGTCCTCCCACAAGTCATATCGTACTCAACTGTATTTATGTATGCAGATGACGTTAAAATCTGTCTACCATACGCCGATTGGTTCTTGCACTCGCGCCTTCAACTAGACCTTAATGAACTGGAGAATTGGTGTTCAAATAATCTTCTTTTCTTGAACCATTCCAAATGCCAAATGATGACTTTTTCCCGCAGCTCACCTCACGTTGTCTCCTATTCTATAGGGAATCATACCCTGAATCATATTACACATGTAAACGATCTTGGTATACTATTTGATCAGAAACTGGGTTTCAACAGCCATATCGCAGCTACAGTAAATAAAGCCAAAGGTGTTCTGGCATTTATTAAGCGTTGGTCCAAAGAGTTTGATGACCCTTACAGAACTAAATCATTGTACATATCCTTAGTACGCCCTATTTTGGAATACTGCTCTAGTGTATGGGGCCCACAGTACAAAGAGCAGCAATCGCTAATCGAATCTGTCCAGAAACAATTCCTAATTTTAGCTCTTCGCAATCTGCATTGGGACCCCAATAGGCATTTACCGTCGTACCGATCGAGGTTAAAACTAATTAGGCTTCAATCTATGCTTTACTGCAGAATATGCAATGGTGTCCTATTCGTCCACAAACTTCTTCTCGGATTGGTAGACTCTCAATCGCTCCTCACTTCTATAGAATTTACAGTACCCTCAAGGTTCACCCGTACATTCCGGCCACTACGTTTGCCACTCTGCAGGTCCAACTATGCCCTTCATGAACCTTTTCGTGTCTTATGCTCTAATTATAATTTCCTTTCTTTTATTTTTTCGTTTGAAAAATCTTTTAATGTTATTTTGAGTGAAATTTATGAACACCTTGAAGTATCTAACCTCTAACCTATTACTCTAAACAACTTTGTATTACTATTGCCAATTGTTTAAAATTAGCAGATCATTGTTAACCAAATAAATAAATAAAAAAACTGCCAGTCCAATTCGAAATATGTGGTTTCGAGATAAAGGCGTTAAAGTTTGAAGTAATGCGAAAATGGCTTATTTTAACAAAGACATTGGTCGACAAAAAAAGGATATATCTTTTCCAAATTCTTGTTTCAGTTTTTCACTAAATTGTTCTCTGCAGTAGAAATTGATACTCGTATGTCCAGGATTTTTATCAGGAGCAAAATCTTTGTGTTTGACGCTTTCGAAAATATCCAAATGAAAATTCGTAAAATTAAGCAATCAAAAATTGGCATAATTAGGCAAAAATACGATATTTCTTTTTTGTAGAGGAATATAACGAAAGATTCCTTCCATAAGTACTCTGATCCACCAGGTCGAGGAAGGCATGACTTAAGTATGGAAAAATTTATGTGATCAGTTGCTTCTAAAATGTGAAATATCGTAGCTATTTGGAAAAAAATATTTACGGAACTTCACATTTAAAAAAATGTTATTTATCTTGCTTATTTAATTATTTGTTTTAGCTTGCAAATTTTTCTAAAGGCGTTCGATCAAGGGGGTTCCAGTAAAATACAAATCAAACTAGCTGAATTTTAGTTAAAAAAAATTAGTTTATTTTAATATGATAAAGTTAAACAAATGCAAATAAATGGCATTTCCACACTTTCAGTCAGATCTCCACAAACGTAAGATTGTTTACCAGTATTAACAAAGAGGATGCCTCCTTAGTTTACATTTTAATTCTAGAATGAATACGCTTGTGCCTCGTCAGATCGCTATTTTGGGCAAAGGTTTTTGAGCAGTCCGAACATTTGTAGGGTCGTTCCCCCGCATGAAATCGTAGATGAACCATTAAATTCTGCTTCAGGCTGCAGGATTTGGAGCACAGCGGACACTTAAAGGGTCGTTCGCCAGTATGAGTACGAATGTGTCTCGTTAGATCGCTTTTATAGGTAAAGGTCCTTGAGCATCTGGAACATATGTGTGGTCCTTGGCCGGAATGAGTCTGCAGATGAACATTTAGTTCGGAATTATTTTTAAAAATCATTAAGCAATGGCAGCATTCAAAGGGCTGGCCTTGGTAACTGTTTTTGTTTTGTTCCCTGAGCCACTCTAGACTCCTCTCAAAACGCTGCTTGAATTTCAAAGCTGTTTTTGCCGCTGCCAAGCATGAGGGACAGATTCTGGCAGGTAGATCCTCAGCGGGTTTGATCACTTGGCCAGTGATCTCCTCTAGTAAAGGCAGTAAGTCAGTGCCGGTGAATATATGCTGCCAGCGGGAGTTGGTGCCAGCAACCGAACTGGCCAGACAGACGTAGCAAAGCTCGGTCATGGTTTGAAGATTTGATATACCAGTCATCTATCAACAGGACAAATGCTTCCATTAAATAAGAAAACAAACAATTCTATACAATTTTTGGGTTGAGTGTGACCGTAGTTGGCAAATACCAAAATGTCAGTCTGAACTAGTTCCATTTTTAAGTAGCAAGCAAAGAATTTGTCAAATTTTTGGATAATTTTGATAAAAACTGTTTAAATGGCCATATGGGCGAACTTTTTGTTAATGTTTCATCAAATTATTAGTGAATGGAATCATAGTTTATGTTTTAGTTCAGATCAGCATTTTTGCTTTTGCCACTTACGGTCACACTTGACAATTTTTGCTTAAAAATATATTTTAAAAGAGAATTTGTTGTAAAATGGATTGCAGAGACAAGCTATGCCGGGCATGTGAGACCAGTTCAGGCGCTAATAAGGACTCCAACTGGCAGAATATATTCACTGACTCCAAGTTGATGACTTTATTAGAGGAGGTAACTGGTCGAATGTTCCAACCTTTTGAAGATCTACCTGAATGGATTTGCCCTGCATGCTGGGCTACGGCAAAAATTGCTTTCAACTTTAAGCGAAGATTTGAGAAAAGTCTGCAGTGTCTACAAAAAGAACCCTCCAGCCAATCGGATTCCGAAAGCCTTAGCGAAGAAGAGGCCTTCCCAAAGACTGATAAAGGACCCTTCAAATGCTCCCTCTGCCCAAAACTGTTTACCCATAAAAGCAGACTAAAAATTCACCAGAACGTACATACTGGCAATAGACCCTTTAAATGCTCTATCTGCTCGAAAGCCTTTGGCACTAAGGGCAATCTATCGAGACACAATCAAACCCATACGGGCGAACGACCCTTCAAGTGTTCTTTGTGCCCCAAAGCCTTCGCTCTTAAAGCCACTTTAATGGAGCACCTTGACATTCATGCTAAAAAACGACCCTTCGCATGTTCCCACTGCTCGAAGGCGTTTAGAAGAAAGGACAATCTGGAGAAACACTACCTCACACATACAGACAATAAAGAGAAACCCTTCGAATGCTCCCAATGCTCAAAGAAATTTGGCGGTAAGCGCAATCTGGAACTACATCAACGCACGCATACTGGCTTACGACCTTACAAGTGTACCGAATGCTCAATGGCCTTTACTCATAGTAGCTCTCTGAAGGTTCATCTTCTCATGCATACGGGCGAGAAACCCTTTGAATGTTCAATCTGTTCGAAGACCTTTAGAAGTAAGGGCGATCTGGATAAACACGGGCGTATACATACAGGCGAACGACCTTACAAATGTAAAGAGTGCTCAATGTCTTTTGCCCGAAGTGGCAATCTAAAGAGTCATCTTCTCTCACATACTGGAGAGAAACCCTTCGAATGTTCAATCTGCTCGAAGACCTTTAGCAGTAAGTGCAACCTGGAGGCACACCAACGCACGCATACTGGTGAACGTCCTTACAAGTGTACAGAGTGCTCAATGTCCTTTATACAAAGTAACGCTCTAAAGAGTCATCTGGTCGTGCATACGGGCGAGAAAAAATTCAAATGTTCCCAATGCTTGAAAAGCTTTACACAAAGCAATAGTCTAAAGAAACACTTACGCACTCATACTGGCGAGAAACCCTTCAAATGTTCCCAATGCTCAAAAACCTTCGCTCAAAAAAGCGGTCTACAGTATCATAGTCGCTCTCATAAGGAAGAAACTATCCCTTAAGTTAACGCTATGTTCAAGAAGTGATGACACTCACGACGCCATCTCTCTGAGCCCTACGGACTCGCTACAGGCCACACTGGAGCTCTGTTAAGACAGATTATAGTCTCTTTAATTTGCAAACGCAACGAAAGACGTCATGCATCTGCTTGATGTATGCCATTTTGTATGTGAGATAAGATGGATCCATCTGGGAAGCCGTTTTCTATCAGAAGCAGACGTAATAAATTGGCTAAATGGCAATAACTGGACAGCGCTGTTCTTCTTTCTACAACAGTCGCTAAAATATAGAACCGCTTTCATAAATGAATATATGTAACTTTTCTGAAATAAATACCTATTACTACTGTATAATATCCCAGTTGCATTTACTGAACTCAGTCAGTAAATATGATCATGTTAGGGAAAAAGCTGGCACAGTGATTTTGTCTTAAAATAAAATTTTGTAAGGTAAGTAATCTCCGGGAAGGTCTACATACTGGCCATCAGAACCAGAGCACAGAAAGCAACTTGCAGTAGCAAGAAAAATCCCAACTACACTCAAGTCTCTGTATGAGAAGATGCAACAAATAACAATATATGGGCATTTCCACAGAAAGGTCCACCAAGATCGACAAAATATTTTTTTTAAAAATGATTTTTCTTAACATGACAAGAAAAGCAAAGATTAAAATAAATAACATAATTCATTTAAAGTCTTTCTGATTCCATACTAAAAGAAAATTGGCCTGAATACTGAAGATAAGTCAATTTCTTTGTTTGCTTTTTTTAGTATGTCGCAAAGTCGCAAGCTACTCAATAAAAAGCAGCATTATTCTCCTTTATTTAAGAGTTAACTGCTTTAAAATTCCCAGATTTATGAATTTTATTAGATGCAGGCGAAAACGACTACCATTTTTGTTGCGTGATAAATCACATAACTTTTTAAAATTATATTTTAATCGTCAAATCGAGTAAACCTATCTTCTGCACTAAATATTCTGCTACCAAAATTCTACCAAAAAACAAAAATATTTTTGTTTTCTATATTTCTCTGCACTTTAAGATCGTACAAATGTCGCGTTCAGATCCCTTACAGATTCCATCCAGATCCCTTCTAGATACCGCCCAGACCCCTTCCAGATTCCATCCAGATCCCGCCCGGATCCCTTCCAGATCCCACCAAGATCCCTTCCAGATCCCACCCAGATCACGCCAAGATCCCACCTAGGTCCCACCCAGATCCCACTCAGATCCCACTCAGATCCCTTTCAGATGCCGCCCAGATCCCTTCCAGATTCCATCCAGATCCCGCCCTGATCACTTCCTGGTCCCACCAAGATCCCATCCAGATTCCTTTCAGATCGCGCCAAGATCCCAACCCGATCCCACCCAGATCCCACCCAGATCCCCCCAGATCCCACCCAGATCCCACTCAAATCCCACCCAGATCCCTTCCAGATGCCGCCCAGATCCCTTCCAGATTCCATCCAGATCCCGCCCTGATCACTTCCTGGTCCCACCAAGATCCCATCCAGATTCCTTTCAGATCGCGCCAAGATCCCAACCCGATCCCACCCAGATCCCACCCAGATCCCCCCCAGATCCCACCCAGATCCCACTCAAATCCCACCCAGATCCCTTCCAGATGCCGCCCAGATCCCTTCCTGATTCCATCCAGATCCCGCCCAGATTCATCAGTTTATTTGAGAGATTTCTTCTTAGTGCTAAAAGTACAGGACTTATTTGAAAGCACTAATCACTATGACATTTACTAAAAACAATAGTCGATGGAGTTATTAAGGTGATATTAATATTTAACATTGATTATGAAATAAAAGAATAAAGTATAAATTATGCAGATGAGTACAGAAAATGAAAGAAAAACTAAAACTAAAAACTAAAATTATTGCTGTAGGTAATTTTTAATCGAATTTTTAAAGACGGGCGCGCTTCTAATTGTTTTGAATTCGTTAGGTAGCTGGTTCCATAGGCGAATAGCATTAGGAAAGAAGTGCAAGTCAGATGTGGCTAGTTTATTTCTTGTCGGGATTAAATTTTTGTCCTATGAGAAGAAGCAAAGTTAAGCATTCGAAACAGGTAGGAAGGTTCACCGGAGTTAACTATTTTGTGCAGGAAAACTAACACTCGTAAGCTAATCCATAAATTTAGAGGTAAATTAAATATTCTCTCTGCAAATTGTGATATGTGGTCGGATCGTTTTTTGTCATATATATATCTGGCAATGTTATTAAAAGCTACATTAAGCTTATGTTTGCTACTTGCATTACTACATCCGAAAACTTCCACCCCATATAGCAGCGATGGTATTATATGAACTTTAGCAATAAGGTCTCTTATACGTGTGGGGAGGTATTGTTTCGTCAGACTTAACCGCCTAATTAGAGCATATGTTTTCCCAGTCGCCTTACTTATATGGTCATCCCATGATAACGTTGCATTAAGTGTAAAACCTAGATTTAAAGCACTTTCAGTATACTTAATAGTGGATCCGTCAATCTTCAACTGCTGTAGATTGCTCGTCTCATATTTCTTTTTATAAATAACTAAGCATTTTGATTTTCTTGGGTTTATTTTAAGACCGTTGCACTTAGCCCATTTGCTAACTAGCTCCAGCTCATTATTACAATGATGGACATATTCACTGATATTTGTTAACGGAGCACTAACATACATTTGGACGTCATCTGCATACATTTGAGTTTCACATTTAGACAAGACATTAACATATATGGAAAACAGCAAGGGTCCGAGGACGAACCTTGTGGGACACCACAGTTTAATGTCAGAAAGGAAGAGAGTTCGGATTTTGTGACTACCGCCTGTTGTCTATCACTTAGGTACGATATCAGAGTTTTATTGTGTGTCGGAAAATTGTAAGTTTGTTTAGCTTTCACAGTGTTTTGTGACGTACCATATCAAATGCTTTACATAGTCCATAATGTTAAGAGTGTCACGTGGCCTTTGTCCAGGCTTCGCTTTTTTCTGAACCCCGACTGCTTCTCATTTAATAGTGAATTCTGCTCCATATAGCTATTTATTTGTGATGCCAGGATTTGTTCAAATGCTTTTGATAAGAAAGGTAGGGTTGATATGGGTCGGTAGTCGTTATTGCCTTTTGGAATCGGTAACACTTTTGCTGCTTTCCAGACATGTGGGAAAGTAGATGTCATTAATGCAGTATTAAATATGTGCGTAATAGTTAAGATGTCGCTGTTTAAGTCACCTGTTAAAATTATGTCCGTATACTGTAAGGAAATGGAGGTCAATACGTTCACTGCATCGGTATAGTTAATATTGCGATTCGGTCTATACATGCATCCAATGAGTATTTTAGAGGCAGCAGTAGTACTAGCAACTTCCAGGAAAAGGTACTCAATAGCACCATCAGGTGGTTGTTTAAGCACTACTTTTGCATGTAATCTCTTACTTGCGTAGATTGCCACACCCCCAGCATGACCTACACGGTCTGAACGAAACAAATCATACCCTTCACACTTAACTAAATTATCACAGACATCTAACGAAAACCACGTTTCCGAAACACATATCACGTCAACATTCGAATTTACAAATAAGAACCTGAACTCCTCAATCTTCCTTACCAAACTTTGTGCATTTATATGACAAATATTTAAACCTTTTCTTTGCTTGCCAAGAACTCTAATTAGGGCATAGCTATTCGCCTTGGCGTTACCTACGAGGTACGGCATTTATTGATTCCTTCCAGGTCCCATCAAGATCCCACCCAGATCCCTTCCAGATTCCATCCAGATCCCGCCAAGATCCCACCCAGATCCCTTCCAAGATCCTTCCCAGAAATCACCCAGATCTCGCCCAGCTCCCAACCAGAGCCTTATCCAGATCCCACACAGATCCCACCCTTATCCCATACAGATCCCTCCCAGATCTCACCCAAAACTCTGCAAGATCTCGGCCAGCTCCCACCCAGATCCTCATCTAAATCCCACACAGATCCCACTCATATCGCTCCTAAATTCCACCCAGATCCCGCCCAGATAAGATTACACATACCACCAAATCCCACCAAGATCACACCCAGATCTTTCCCAGAACCCACCCTGTTGCTCCTTTTCAGCATCTTTCCTACCTCTTCGCTTCCCCTCTCTGCCCATTCTCTTATGTGTGTGTTTGCTGAGAAACTCCACAAATCGGACACTGAAATCTAATTTTACTCCTACCTAAATCGTCCGTACCGAAATAAAAGATGTTTCACATCAAAAAATAAAAGTAACAAATTAAAAATCTAATAACATATCACAGGTATTTGAGAAGTGAGATTATTACTGCATTCATGTCAATCATAAGATTTCTTTCAATGAGCTGGTTAATATTCAGATCCCCCGCCAGAATTGCATCTGTGTATTTTATAGATATGTCCGGCAATAAACTTTTAATTTCTGAATAGTCTATATGGCGGTTGGAGCTAAGTAAACATTAATGTTAGAGTTCTGTTAATTATCCTAAAGCAAGTCTATTTTCCCTGAGTAACGGTTATATCAAAGTCAGGCAGATTCGTCTTTAACTTAAGCTTTCGTTTAAATATAAAATTAATCCGAAATTTACGCTTCAATTTTCTTTGAATCGAGTTAAGTTGGACATAATTTCCGGCACAGTCATCAACATGTTTATCTTTAATGTTTCGCTTATTTTGGTATCAATTTGGTTAATTTTTCTAACAGTGGGAACCCTGAGTAATTTAAGCAGAACGATACGACTCTAAGTCTGCCTCCGTTCATTTCGTTTCGAGCCGTCGTTGAGTGAATATATCTTAAATCTGGTGGCATGATCTGGTATTCGTATATGTTTGCAATTGAAGAAAAATTCAAAGTACCAAGAGTTAATTAGTACAACAGATTTGAAAGTCTAATCAAAACAAAGGACAAAAACGGTTAAACTAAATTTAAGTATTAATTTAAATAATTTAAAATAAAATTTCCCTTAATAATGATGCGGTGGCTGTTGTTGATGACCGCGCAATTGTGGCTAACCGAAGCCTTTAACTATTCTCCACATCCAAATGTCGTTCTTAATTCGCCAAAACATTTGAAATTTCATCAAAATCAAACGCGCAGCTCCTATTTTGGATATGCGCTCGTCATACGCCCCAACAGGTAAGCCCAAGGACTCAATTAGTGAGGAGAGTAATTAATATTTTGGCAATTTTAATTGCACATTTTTAGGAAGTTTCATTAAAAAATTTTTTTTTTCCGTGGTTTCTTTTCAATCGAAGTTTATCAAATGCAAGTTTTAAATAACACAAATATTTGGGTTAGCTTTTCGTCAATGTCAAATAAATAATGATAAATATATTTTTGGACTACTGATCCCAAGACTAGAAAGTCATTGCCTAGTACAGTTCCCCCTTAGCTTAACAATTGTAAATTATGAAGAATTAAATCTTTATCTTTATATTAAAATTTTAAAATTTCATATTGAGCGCAAATGATTTTTACCATCTAAAAATTGTGTTATAGTATCAAGAACATCTAAAAATTTGAAGTAAAAAAAGTAAACAGTTTTTTTTTGAGAATTTTTTTAGTGCTGGTAGGTCGGGCTTGCAGGTGTCATTTTTTATAATAGCAATCAGGTGTCATTTTTAAGGTTTTACAAAAATTAAGATTACACAAAAAGACAAGTGATATTAACAAGCGCTGTTGGCATGCGATAGGTAATCGTTAAACTAAATTTAGTCATTTTTGTTGTTGAAGTTGTACCTGCCAAAATAGGCCAAATTAGGGAACTTTTCGTCCTTAGCCTTAAAAAGATTGTTTGTTTTATTATTTATATGACATTTGATGAAAAGCATGTTCTTATTTTTAAAATTTCGCTTAAAAAAAAATCTGCATACAACACATTAGCTTATCTCAATTTAAGATTTGCCAGTACGTAAAACGTTAAATGTTGACAAAATATAAACTTTATTGCGCGGAGTTTTACTTAGAATGATGATATCACCTTTGTCCCTGTTCAAGTGCATGGCAGTGTACATATTTGATTCTGTTTGCCCTTAGGGATTTTCTTAGTTATGCGCTTATCAAAATCTGTATTACTCACTCTTTATGCTGGTCTGACAGCTACACGCACTCTGCAAGTCTCAAACAATGTTATCTACTACAAATTCTTAAAATGTTATCTAATTTTCGATTTAAAAAAATTTAACATTAAAAACACAAAAAATGTTTTGTGATTCAACAGTTCCATTTATATTTATTTATGATATATCCAATTATAGGGGCATAGCTAAACTATCCGCTATTCCAAAATTATTTGAACAGATTATAACCTCTTCCCTACAGCACTATTGTAAATCGATTTTATCACCTTTCCAGCATGGATTTACGACCAATTTACTTGAATTTACCTCAATGGTACACGATGGTTTCCTTTTACAAAAACAAACTGATGTCATCTACACCGACTTCAGTAAAGCATTTGATTCTGTGAACCATGATCTTCTTCTCGTTAAACATGATCGATTAGAATTTCCATCCCCTTTTCTACTTTGGATTTCGTCGTACTTAAAAGATAGAACTCAAAAAGTTCTGCTACGCTCTAATACGTCAAAGTCTGGCTTTGTCACTTCAGGTGTGTCACAAGGCAGCCACCTCGGCCCCTTGTTTTTTGCTCTTTTTACTAATGATCTCCCCACAATAATTTCGAATTCTCGGATACTTATGTACGCCGATGATGTAAAACTTATTTTATCTTTCAACGACCCGATGCACTCCATCAGATTGCAAGATGACTTAAACTCCTTGCAGTCCTGGTGTCTGATTAATCAATTACACCTTGATATCTCAAAAACCGTTCTACTTTTGACATATCTGAGAGCAGATTTGAATTCAGCGTGAAATTTTACATAAGGATCAACTATTTAGAAGCCGGGTTCAAAAAATTGTTGCATAGTGTTATTAGATATTGGAACTTTTAAAGCCTTCTCGAGGCCACCAAACCTCAATATATGTGTCTGATTTTGGATTTTTGATAAATTTTCTACTTAATATACAGAATGTTTTGTTTTGGAAAGATCGTCACATGCTGAAAATCGTATGGAGAAATTACCCGTCTAATGGACATACATACTTCGTTTATGCTAAGCTTACGCATTTGCAAAATCATTTCATGAAATGCCTCCGAATGAATTCGCTGTCAATTCATGAAATGCCGCGTCGCAAAAGCTTTTCGTTGCGTTGGTGTTGCCATATCTTTTGTTTTCTCATATGTGTGCTGGCAATTTTGTGAATTTACAAATTCTGCATAAACAGGAACAAATTTCATCTTGCAAATTGCAAAAATCGTGAAATTCATAGCATAAACGTAGTAACGACGGACATGGCTATCTCCTGTCCCTTTTTTTTAGTTTTAGCTTATGACTTTTGGCCAAGTCTCCTTAACAAAAAGGTAAGTTAAAAAATGTAATACCAGAGATAGTCATGTCCGTCTGTCTGTCCAAATACCTGTAAAAGTACAGATCTCTGACATGGTAAGAGATAGAGGTTTGACTTGTATGGGACAAATACTTCTTGTAGTTGCCGGCAGACAAATTTTTATGTCACAGGTTGCCACGCCCCCTTCCGCCCCCGCAATTTTGAAAAAACCTCATATCTCCCACAGTTTTACAGATAGATGGTTTGTACCTTCTATAGATATTTTGTAATCATGATTATTTATCGATTCGCCAAAGAAACTATGAAGATCGGATGAACGATAGCGGAGTTATACGGAAAACAAAAAATGTTGATGGGTAGCACCGCTTCAACGTTGATGGGTAGCACTGGGCTCACTTTTTAACACCTTTATCACTTTGTGTGGCTTCTATATAAAATTTATCAGATAAATGCAAGCTCTGGGGTAAACAAAACATGTTGTAGTCGGACTTCTCCGACTTTCTAACTTGATTTTTAGGAAAATGTAACATAAATATTTGAAGTCGATTTGCGCGGACTAGGAATTTATTTTAGACCCATGGTTTCTTGGTGAAATTTTCTTAGAATTGACTGAAGATTTCGTTTTTGCTATACGCTTTGGTCGAAAAAAAATCGACCCCCCCTAATATTCATAGCTGTTAACAGCGCCAATGGTGTAGAGCGTGAGAAAGTGACAACAGATATTGTTTCTGAAGTCTGTGCATTTATTTCTTCTGTGTGCAAAACTGAAACAAAGACAGCAACAAAAGTTTCTATATATTTGGCGCTCTCTCACTTAAGTTCTATTTTTGCATGTTTTCTTTTCAGACCAACTGATTACTTATGGTTTCAATTTCACTGTTGCCCTTTTGTTTCGTTTCATTGCAGCATATTTGTGGGAGCACCGCGAGCTCAATCCACATTGGAGGCTCAACGTAAGATTCATGAACCGGGCGCCATTTACAAGTGTTCGCTTTTAAACGAAAGCAATCCCTGCAATCCTTATGTCTTCGATGCTTTGGAAAATGTTGATGTAAAGGACTCGGAGTTTAAAAATAACCAATGGCTGGGGGCCTCCATGGACGGTGGCAGCAAAGATACAGATCAATTGTTGGTGTGCGCTCCACGATTTGTGGTTCCGAATCCCAACAGTACTGATATGCTGGGCAAGTGCTATTGGGTTAGGGACACACTGGGCGATGATCAACCGAAAAATGTCACCAGTATTTTGCCACAGCGTTTGAGTTGGTTAAACAATAAAACAACCCAGCATGTCGAGCAGGGTTTAAGTGCTCATGTCTCGGATGACAATACTCAGTTCCTTATTGGAGCTCCTGGTATGAACGGCTGGCAGGGATCGGTTAGACTCTCTCGCGAGACAGATATACCTATACAGTACTATTGGGAGCAGGGTGCCTTTACGTATTTCGGATACTCAGTGAGCTCGGGTTACTTTAATAGCTCGGATTCAAAGCGTCTCTTGTATGTGGCCACTGCGCCGCGGGCCAACCAAGGATACATCTTCGAAGTGCTTGACCAGAATATCAAAAAGAGATATGTGTTCCGTGGAAGGCAATTCAGAGAGTATTTTGGTTATGCGGTGCTGGCTGAGGATTTGAATGGTGATGGACTGACGGATGTGATCATTTCGGCTCCGCTGTATGCCTTGGAAGGTTCCTATGATAATGGGGCAATTTATGTGTTCCTCAACAAGGGAAGGGTGAGTAGGACAAAGGAAAGGACTACGGATTTTATTTCTTATCAATTTTAGTTTATTTTCGAGCGCAAGAAGCTGGTTTCACCCCTTAGCAGTCCAGGACGTTTCGGTACCACCCTTTCCCGCCTGGGAGACATTAATAACGATGGCTTCAATGGTGGGTAGTGGATGGAATTCGCTTGGCTCTTTCTTTTCACCTGAATCCTTGCAGATATTGCCGTGGGCGCTCCCTTTGCAGGCAATGGCTCGGTTTTCATTTATCTGGGCAGCGAGCAGGGCTTGAGGCATCATTTCAGTCAACGCCTGGAAGCTCCCTCTCAGCCCATCTCCAAGTATGGCTCTCACATGTTCGGTCATGGCCTCTCCAAGGGCTCCGATATTGATCAAAATGGCTTCAATGATTTGGCCATTGGGGCTCCGAATGCCGAGTCCGTGTACCTGTACCTTGCCTATCCTGTGGTCAAATTACAGGTCAGTTTACAATCCCGAACGCGTGAAATTAAGCCCGAACAGCAGAAGGTACAAATCACTGCCTGCTATGGACTAACCACAACTTCCACGAAAGCTGCGGCCCAGCAGCAGAAGTTGGACATGCGGATTGTCATCGATCCGCAATGGAAGCGAGTCACATTCGCCCAAACCCAGAGGAAGGAGTTGAGCTTTAAAGTTGATGCCGGATTACAGCAAGAGTGTCGCAATTTTGAGTGCAATGTTCGCTACAGCGAAAAGGATATATACCAGCCCATCCAACTGGAGATGCACTATGAACTAACCCAAAAGATTCCCAATTCGGAGGGAATCACAGAATTCTGTTCGACTTGTGTGGTAGTTGATCCTGCAGATCCCAAGGTTTCCAGAGAGAAGATCATAATTAGCACGGGCTGTGCTAACGAAATTTGTATTGCCGACTTGCAGCTGGATAGCAAGGATGTGAGGTGAGTTAGAGTGTTACAATAACTGAACGGAGGAAACGTCTTTAAGGTTTAAAGCAGATCTCGACTTTGCATTGTTATGATTATTTCGTTATATTTAGCTTTATAATCGTTTATTAACCCAAATTTTGGGCTACGCTGGTTCGGGGTGATCAGTCCCATCCTAAAAATGAAAATCTGTGGATTCTTTTTTGCTTCCCAATATATTTCGAGCCCACATCGGGGTCCGTTCTTCAGGGGGCTAGTAAACAACATTGAACAGATATCAATTACAAGATTCTTATACTCTATATAGCCATGTACGTCCCTTCGTCCGTTTGAACTAACAGATCTCAGTGATGGTGGGAGACAGAGATTTGACATGTATGGGACAAATGCTTTTCATACTTGCAAGCAGATCAAATTTATTTATTATATATATAGATAGATGATTCGTACCTATTAAAAATAGTTAGTAATTAGGATTATTTATCGATTTGCCGAAGAAATGATAAGGATCGGATGAGCGGTTTTCAAGTTATGCATTCCATTCAACGAAGAGAGAGAGAGAGAGAGAAAAACTTAGAGATGAGCGCAGTAGCAGCACTGCATTCAGCTTCTACTCCAGGTGCAGAGTTCGTTATAGTCGGGCTTGACCGACTTTTTCAATTTTTATTGTTTGCGCGATCGCCTCTTTCAAGTTGCTCTCTTCCTCTGAAATTGAATCAAAATGAAAGACTTAAACATGGTTATTTATATACAGTAAATATCGGTTATATGACAAACCGTTTGTATTCAAATACACTCCTGCCCAAAATTATACGGCAGCCCGAAAATTTTAGTTTCGACCCTCGTAGAAGAATGGGAAAGCATAATACAACGAAATCAAGTACGCAGAATGAAAGCTTAATGAATTCTGCTTAAAATCTGATGTTCTTATCTCTGATTGCATCTCGCGTTTTTAATTAGCGGTTAAAAAAGCACAAAAATGCGATTTTTGTCAAGTCTGCAAGTGTATCAAAATCAGGGAATCAAACCGAAACGAATTTCGGTTCCTTTTCCGGTTCCGGTACGTACCGAAACTAACGTTTCGGTAAAAGGTTCTGTTTTGGTTCTGCTACTGTTTCGGTATTCGGTTCCGGTTCCGGTACCTTTTTATTTCGGTATCGTACCGGTACGTACCGGTGTGGACCGGTAAAACTAACAGAAATTTTAAAACCTAAGTCCAATCAAAGTGGGTAAGCTGCAGTACACATGTATGTGTATTTAAATTATCAATTTCATTTGCGTGTGTTTGCCATAAAAATTATACATGTTTGTATTCATAAGATGATTAAATTGATATTCAAAATGTCTTCACCAAACTTACTTAAAATGAAAATTAGTAACAAAGGAAGTAAATTAATGAATATTTCTTAAAAGCATGATAACTTTTGACAGTTCAAACAATTCTAGAAACTTTGTCGAATTTTCTGACCACCATTTAGGTACATTATATTTATTTTGTAAAAGTTTTAAGTTCAGGAAACCCTTGATTGATGCCATTAAGCTGTTTTGTGGAAATACTAAAGTATTTGTATTGTCATAACGGACTTCAGTGAATTTCAGACAAAGAAGTTGGGTCAGAGCTGCTTTCCTCATTTAGTTGCAATTGAACAGAAGTGGATAAAATTCTTAAATATATATCTGTCAAAGCAGTTACACATGTACTTTTCTGTTCAGAGGTTAGCTTGACATTATAACGAGGATCTAAGAAAATGCCACTTAGGAATGCATTGCACAAATGTTTTGCTAAGCCAGAGTCTATTTTATTTGAATCTAACAATTAAGCCAAATTGAAATAAAAATTTACCAAATCCATCTGCTCGCTTCGCAGTCTAGTAATTGCACTCAGAACAGAAACCGTTCCGGTACAATGTTTAGGTTCTTTTCGGTCTTTTCGGTTCTAAGAATATCGGTTTTCGGATCAAAAAATTAAAAGTTTCGGTTCCGGTTCGGGTTCTGGTTCTGAATTTCAATCGGTTCTTTTCGGTATACGGTTTCGGTTCCTGTTGGATTCCCTGATCAAAATTATACGACACATGTCAATTTGTTGGATTTAGTTAATATTTTATTTATATAATGGTACATAGTCAATATTTAATAATCCACCTTAAGCTTTTGCCTCCAAAAGTCTCTTAGGTATTGAAATCACTCAATTTTTAGGTACATTTTGTTCTAAAATAGACCACAGAGCCAAAATTTCACTTTTGAGGCTTTCGACATTCTCAAGTTTTTTGTTATTGTATTCTCCACTGTTCATTCTCCACTGTTCGTTCTAAAGCTTGTGAAATGCTCCCCAAACCATTGCGGATCCGCCTACGAAATTGCGTTTGGAAAACATAAGCGGATTCTTACGCAAATCTCTCCAATAGTGCCGAAACCCATCTGGGACGTCAAGATTACATTTTTTCATCAGAAAAAAATGGTCTTATTGGAAAATATTGAACAAAGCTGTTTGAACAAACTAAGTTAAAATTTCATACCTAAACCCACTTTCTCTCCAAGTTTGTGGTGCGACATTTTGAAAGAAGTATTTTTTAAGACTCCTCTGACAATGCACTCCGATGATTGCAGCGTCCGCCGAACAGTCATCCGCGACACAGCGTTAGTGCAACATGCGGCAAGTGTGGAGCACGAAACAAACGAATTGTTAGCTTTAAGTATTATGCGACATTTTTCGCGGTCAGACAACTTGTGTTGTATTCCAGAGCTATGCTTCACTGATCAAAAATTTGGTGATAACACAACGTGTTCGACCGATTTTCTTCGATATTTGGCTTACATTAAAGCCAGCATCGTTCCTTTCCTTTTCCTTGTCGGATAAAAATCGTCCACTAGGCATTTTGTTACAAATTCCTTAAATTGTTGACAGAAATGCAAAAAAAATTAATTGAAACCAAATCTTTCTCTCCAGCCGCAGTAATTAAAATATGTCGTATAATTTTGATACACTTGCAGACATGACAAAAATTGAACTTTTGTGCTTTTTTAGCCGCTACTTAAAAACGCGAGATGCAATCAGAGATAAGAACATCAGATTTTAAGCAGAATTCATTAAGCTTTCATTCTGCGTACTTGATTTCGTTGTATTATGCTTTCCCATTCTTCTACGAGGGTCGAAACTAAAATTTTCGGGGTGTCGTATAATTTTGGGCAGGAGTGTACAAAAACTTATAGATTTAGAGCATTGTGTGCAATTTTTATACTCTGTACCGAAGGTACATAGAGTATATTAAGTTTGTGCAAAAGTATGTAACAGGGAGAAGGAATCATTTCCGACTATATAAAGTATATATATTCTTGATCAGCATCAACAGCCGAGTCGATATAGCCATGTCCGTCTGTCCGTCCGTCACAAACAGATCTCAGAGATGGTAAGAGATAGAGGTTTGACATGTATGGGACAAATGCTTCTTAAACTTGCAGGCAGATGAAGTTTATTTTCAATTTTTGCCACGCCCCCTCCCGCCCCCGCCATTTGGAAAAAACGATTTATCTCCTACAGTTTTAAAGATAGACGATTCGTACCTTCTAAAGATAGTTAGTAATTAGCAAAATGTATCGATTTGCCAAAGAATCGATAAAAATCGGATGAGCGGTTCTTAAGTTATGAGCAAAAATGTAAATCAACCTCCCCCCACCCCCTCCCACCCACTTATAACCAACACCGCACAATCTGAGAGAGAGAGAGAGAGTGAGAGAGAGAGAAAGAGACTTAGAGATGAGCGCAGCACCAGCATTGCAATCAGCTTCTACTTCAGGTACAGAGTATGTTATAGTCGGGCTAGACCGACTTTCTCACTTGTTATATAAAAAAAATGTGTGAGTGTCGTAAACACTCACGAGGCTTTGATGTGAAACATCAATTTTAGTTTAAGAGCTTATTTTCAAATCACAAGCTCTCTCAATAAAATATAATTCAGCATGGACACTCTTTCTAAAGACAACAACTAACAGAGGGTAGAAACACCAGCAACAAGATCACTTGCTGCTGTGTTCTTTTTTTTCAGGAAGTCATGTTCAATGTGCTGCTTCATAGATAAATGATGATGTTCCTTCCACACCTGTATTACCCAGGTGTGATCCCAAATCCCATCCAGATCTTTGTCAGATCACTCCCAGAACCCACCTATAATCCCACAAAGGTCATACTCAGATCCAACCAAGATACCGCCCAGATCACACTCAGATCCTACCCAAATCTCACTTAAATCCCGCATAGATCCTACCCAGATCCCACCCTCCCAGATTCCATCCAGATCCTACCCATATCCCACATATCCGGAAAGTAACAGAACATATATTTTTCTTATCTAACGAACGAGCACCTGGAGAGTTAGGACAGGCATTTTCGCGCAGCGTGTTTCTGTGAGTGGGACTAGCAAGAGGTACGCGATTAAAGTCTGTGTGAAACTTGATCAATCGCGACAGAGACGTTTGATATGATCGGGCTGGCTTACCCAGATTTTGCTTTAGCAAGAAGTGGTGTGTTTCGGTAGCACCAGGCCTTTTTGGAGGAACGGGAAGAGGTCGCCAATAAAGACCGTGCTGGACTTTACAAACACCGACAATGTGACTAAGTATTCGTTTAATTGCCCAGATGGTAAATTTACCAGAATCTATTGTTCATGACATTGTGACGAAGTACTAGAACATGCACAAGGTGTGCGCGAATATGGTCCCAAAAATGCTCCCAACGCTTCCGCAGCCGCCCTACAGCCCAGATGTGGCCCCACGGACTTTTTTTTGTTTCCTCGTCTTAAGCATTTTGAGACGACAGCAGCACGCACCGCGGCTCTCAAGGCTATTCCGGAGAATTCCTTCCGTGACGCCATCAATGCGTGGAAATCCCGCTGCATCGACGCAGAAGAAGCCTATTCCTGTTTAAAGATTTGTAACGATTGGCTCAATAAATTTTTATTAATCGACTCAGTCCTATTACTTTCCGGACAAAGCCGCAGCTGTGTGCGCACTTCTGTGTGTCCGTTTGAAAGTTTAGCCTAATGTTTGTTGGTATGTTAATGACATGAAACATCTCCAGAGTGAAGCTCTTGATGTATTGAAATGAGAGTTTTGTTCTCAAGTTAGCACTCGAGCCGAACCTATAAGTGTGTGAATCGGTGAGCCCAGAAAAGCAATCAAATCGGCTGTATTCCTTTGTGCTCTCCAAGTCTAAAGCCGATTACTAATTTCTATTTGTGTTCCCTTATCTTACAGCCCCTCGTTTACCTTGGGCAGTGCCAACATTTTGTGTCTAACCTACGAGATCACCAACAATGGCGAAACGGCTTATCTACCTCAGATCAATGTCACCAGCTCGAATCGTTTGAATTTTGCCGAAATTCCCTGGAACTGCAGAGTAAACGAAGCCGCCATTATGGTCTGTGATCTCAACGGTGAGCGGGCACTGGCCAAGGGGGACAAGGACAGCATCAGTATCTGCTTTGATGTGATGAATTTAGTGGGTAACTCATTGATTGTATATGCTGAGGTCTTAAGTACAGGATATGAAAAGAACTCCACGGACAATGTCCAAGCCAATGAGATCAGTCTGTCGCAGTACACCGAAATAGATGTCACGGGGTAAGTATAAATTGGTAAAGGTTCCGGAAAATATTTACCCATTTTTAATACGTTTTAGTGGTCAGACAAATGCACCAATTGACTTAGAAGACTATCAAAACTCCGCCGACATTCTCAATAAGTATGAAATCAAGAGTAATGGCCCCAGTATTATAGATGATCTGAAGCTGGTCTTCTATATACCTGTGGCATACAAGATTGCCGGCTCAACGGACACCATTTCCATTATCAATATGAGAAATCTGACTTTAAAGGGGACTTATGATGGCCAATTGCTGGACATTGAATATTTGGAACAAAACAATACCCAAATGATGATGAACCCTATTGAAATATCCAACACGATGGCTTCCACAGAGGCTCTGAAGCTGCCGGCCAACCGTACCATCCTGTTCAATTGTAGCGATCCTGAAATAACTATATGTGCTCGTGTCGTGACACGAGTTTATCACTTTAAGCCAGAAAATACGGTGAATCTCAATTTAAGCTTTAGCGTGGACCTCAATGAAGTCAACGCTCTGCTGGTGGATCCATGGAAATTCTTTGTCATTCAAATTGATCTGAGTGTAAGCAATGAGGACGACTTATTGGCCAAAACCTTGTCCATTAAGCGTAAAATCGAACCAAATGTTATATTCAAGCATTTGGTATCCCGCGTGTCCACCTGGATTATCAGTGTGTCCGCCCTGGGTGGCCTGCTGTTGCTGGCGGGCATGATCTATGGCATGTATAAGGTAAGAATACGAATAAGCTACAAGTGGCTTCAATTTAACTCTCTTCCTTTTTAGTTGGGATTCTTTAAACGTGCGAAAAAGGAAGAACTGGAACGGCTGGTGCAGCAGAAACCCGTAGCGCAGGATACCGAGAATCTTAACAGCGGGGACAACCAATCTAACCATTCTAATGAATCTACTGGCTAAGTAAGAACTATACCAAAGTCGCAAAGTCTGGAATCATTTATCAGTTCATTCATCAGTTTAGTCACAACTAAAAAACCATAATCTAATCAAATTAGCTGTCAAGCCATATTAACCTTTTGTGTAATTATTTATTATAATAAATTTATTAATTGTCGAACAAACTGGGAGACAGCACGAACCACTATTAAGACACTTTATAACGTTTGGTATAATATTTCTAAGAGCGTGAACGTTAAAGGCGTCTCTGAACTAGAAATAATACGAGTTGATTATCACATCTCCAATCACTATCTTTTTGTCGATTCCAAAGCAGCCTTCGACACATCGATAAGGTCAAGGTTTTTTTGAAGCCCTGCCTTCCTTTGATATACCAGCAGAGTAGGTTGGACTTTGCATGATGACGTTAAGAGAAGCTCTCAAAGCTCCGTTAAAATAAGAACAAATCTTTCCGAGCCTTTTGATACCAAAAGAGGTTTTAGGCAGGATGATACCTTATCGTGTGAGTTCTCTAATCTGCTGATGGAGTATATACTAAACCAGTTCCCAAATACCAATAGATGGGGCACCATTTTTAATTATAATGTAAAGATAGTCGGCAAAACCGAACGGGCGGTAAACAAGATGTTTTCAGAGATTGAGGACAAGACGAAGCACCTAGTATCCTCGAAACAGAAGTCTACGCCTCTGGGGCAAGCTATTTCAATGGAAATGTACAACTTTAAAGTTGTAGTTGTAGAGAACTTTGTCTACCTCGGAACGATGATAACCGGGGACAACAATATGAACCTGGAAATTCATAGAAGAATCACACTCGCAGTAGGGAGTTCAGAAGCAGAGACCCCGCGCGAAAAACGACGTCAGAGCTATAGAAGTCGCTTATCATCCCCGCCCTGCAATACGCCGCAGAAGCACGGGTAATATCATCAGCGGATGAGGCGGCCATTGACGTTTTTGAGTGAAAGATTGTTAGGTGGATTTTCGCATCCGAAAGAAAAGCTTTATGGGGATACTAATCTAGTCAAGCGCAGAATCAAATAATAGACATCTTTCTTACGTTTTCTACCTGCGGAACTACCGCTAAGTATTTCTTCACAAGGAGGAGATGACGCGAAGACTTCTACTAGGTTTCTATATAGAATTCTAGAATATCCTACAAGTCAGTGACTGTGAATGGCCTCCCCATGCCTGTGTCCTCCGACACAGTCCGGAAACTGCAGACTTTTTGCATCCTCGATAAATGCAGGGGTCCATATGGGTGCTGCGTACATTATGATCGACCTGACTACGTTACAGATCAGCCATCTGCAATGCTGTCCAGGTCCACCCCGCTATAAGTCCCGATAAGGATTTCGTTGCTTTGATAGCCTTTTCCTTCACGTACGCTAGATAGCTTTTAAGTTAAGCCTGTGGTCCAGACATAACCCTTAGGTCCCCCCCGCACACAGAGAGCGGAGCGGAGCACAGCCTATCCGCACTGAGTTCATAGAGAGCGCGCACACCAAAAAACTTAGCAATGCGGAGCGGAGAGTGGCTTATCCGCTGTAAACAAGAATGCTTGTTTATTTCCGCTGCTTATTTAACTTTCTGGTCAATAACAATGTCATACACTTCATAGGCACGATACAAAAAAAGATATAGAAAAATAGAATGCGTCCATTTTGCCGTCACAGACTCAAAATTTTGTAATTGTGGACCATTTTTAAAATTTCTGTTGCGGCAACGAATATTAGAGAGGAACGTTGTTCAGTCGACACTGCTTCTGTCAAAAAATTGTCAGCTGTTCGCTCTCATTTACGCTCTCTAGATACTTTTTGGTCAGCTGTTCGCTCTCTGTAGATACTTTTGGGTTACAGTCGTCTCGCTCTAACCACAGTGATTTCCTACTGACAGTTTGAAGTATCTTTTTGGGCACTATCGTTTAGCACCAGCAAAATTGAGCGGCAGCGCAAACGTTCTCTCTAATTCTAATTGCTCTATGATTAAAATTATAGCAATAATTAAACTAATTCACTGACAATATTCAATTCACACTGACAATACAGTCACTAAACAGTGACTTAACAGTGCCTAATAAGTGATTAAACAGTAACTTAATAGTGACTGAACAGTGACTAATCAGTGACTTAGCATTGACTGAACAGTGACTTAACAGTGGCTGAACAGTTATTTTATAGAGAATAAAATGAGCCGGTCTCTTAACCGAAACTAGCCCACTATTTCCCATCAGACCCATCTCGCTGGATGAAGTGCGTTTTCAGATCCGACTACTAAAATCCACTAAGGCCCCGGGCAATGAGGATGTCGACGGCAGAACAGTTAAGTCCCTTCCCGAAGTGGGTGTTTTGTTCAACTCAATGATACGATTTCAATACTTCCCGACCTCCTGGAAGTCTGCGGTAATGGTAATGATCCCCAAGAAGGGCAAGGATCTCTCTAAACCTGACTCCTATCGGCCAATTAGTCTACTGCCAACTTTTTCCAAAATATTTAAAAAAATATTTCTTGGAAGAATGGTTGGCAGTTAGCGCGGTTGAAGAGGCTATACCAGACAGTTTGGCTTCCGCATAGGACACTGTGCGCCGCAACAGGTCCATCGACTCACTAACCACATCTTAAAAGCTTTTGGGAACCTCCAATACTGCTCTGCCGTCTCTCTGGATATAAAGCAGGCGTTTTTAAGCTTAAGTCCCTCCTCCCTCCAGAACAATATCTACTGATCCGATCGTTTCTTCTAGGGAGACGTTTTACGGTTGAGCTGAGAGGCGAGCGGTCGAGCATCTGTCCCATTCTTGCGGTGGTACCTCAGGGAAGTGTTCTCGGACCGGTACTGAACTCTCTTTTCAACTCGGATCTGCCATATCCATTAGCCATATCATAGCCACGTATGCTGACGAGACTCCTTTTCTTGCTTCTAGCAACAACCGCAAAACTAGGAAATTTGGGATCGCAGATGATCAGGATAAACCACAACATTGCACCCAACTTACAAGCAACATTAGAGAACTAGCTGCTCGGAACTGGCTGAGTGTAATTAATAATTGAACTAGTTCAAACCCAGATTTTCACTAATGACAGTTACGGTCACACTCATACCCAAATGGTTAAAAATTGTTTATTTTGTTTATTTACCAGTTGTTATTAAACAATATTTGTCTTTGAAATGGACTACAGAGAAACAGAATCTCAAGTCGATGAGCAATGTCGTGTTTGCAGGTCCAGCTTGGCAAAGGGCTCCAACATCAACTGGCGAAATATATTCCACGACTCGGACGCAGGACAAGAAGGGTTGCGGTTTATAATCAAGGAGGTTACTGGACACGAGCTTCAACAGAAACAGAATCTACCCGAATGTATATGCCCTGCATGCCTGGCAGCGGCAAAGACTGCATTTAATTTCAAGCGGCGATTAGAGAAAAGTCTTAAGCTGATGGAGCAGTTCAGAACAAGACACGCGGATTCAGAGAGTGAAAAGGATGACTTGGAATCTCTCACAAAAGACTACATCGAAGATTTTTGTAAACCCTTTGATTTTTCCTACTGTTCAAAAACATTTGTCAATAATAGCTCTCTAGAGAGGCATTTACGCTTTCATACTGACGAGCGACCTTACGAATGTTCCCACTGCTCCAAATCTTTTGCCCTAAAAGGTAATCTCAAACAACATCTACGCATTCACACTGGCGAGCGGAGTTTCAAATGTTCCCACTGCTCGAAAGCCTTTATCACAAGGAAAGAACTTACTATTCACCTACGCAGGCATACTGGAGAACGACCTTTCAAGTGTATAGTGTGCTCAATGTCTTTTATGCAAGGTGGAGCTCTAAAGAGTCATTTACTCATCCATTCGGGCGTGAAACACTTTAAATGTTCCCACTGTTCAAAGGCCTTTAGAACCAAGTCCGAGTTGGAGATACACAATCGAACACATACTGGAGAACGTCCCTTCAAGTGTACAAAGTGCTTAATGAGTTTCGCCCAAGATAGCTCTTTAAGGAAACATTTACTCACGCATATAGAGGAGCGGCCCTTCGAATGTTCCCAATGCTCGAAAGCCTTTGGCACAAATGCCAAACTAACTAAGCACCTTCGCACTCATACTAGTGAAAGGCCTTTCAAGTGTCCGGAATGCTCTATGTCTTTTGCCCAAAGGCGCTATTTAAAGAGGCATTCTCTCAATCATACTGGCGAAAAAGCCTTCAAATGTTCTTACTGCACAAAGTCCTTTAGCAATAATAGCGCTCTAACGACACACAATCGAGTTCATACTGGCGAACGACCTTACAAGTGTGCAGAGTGCTCAATGTCTTTCAAACAAAATTGCGCTCTAAAGACTCATTTAATGTCGCATACTGGAGAGAAACCCTTTAAGTGTTCTCTCTGCTCGAAGACCTATGGTAGTAAGCGTAATTTGGTACAACATCAGCTACAACATACGGGCGAAAGACCGTTCAAGTGTACAGAGTGCTCAATGTCGTTTACCCAAAAGGGCAATCTAAAGACACATCTTTTCAGTCATACGGGCAGGAAACAGTTCAAATGTGCCCTCTGCTCAAAGACTTTTACACGAAAAACTAATCTTAACACACACCTTCTTTGCATTCACCAGAAAGACCTTATAAATGATTTAATGGTGGACAACCAGATGGCCTAAGGGGTAGGTTGAGCTGTTTCTTCAGTGTGGTTCAGATTGAGATTAATGATAATTGTGGTACGATTGGAAATCAATCTGTTAAAAGAAAAGAAAACCTGTATTGTACATAACAATTTTATATGTTTTTTCGGCATTCAAATAATTAAATGAATTTAAAAAAAAAACGCAAGATTTATTTGGCATTTATGATAAAAGTTTGTAAATGAAAAGGACACTATGGCACGTCCGACGGTTTCTTTTAGAGATGGAAGATCAATTAAGAGTAATCTATGCTCGTATAATGGAAGATGGTTGGTGGGATCCACCGTTGGTGTTTTTGAACTGATTCAAGCTGGACTCCATATTTTTGGTAATGCGGTGACCAAACACCAGATCCATATTCAAGTATTGGTCGTACCAGTGAGACGTACAAATGTTTGGTCAAATACGGATCGTTAAATTCCTTGGCCCATCTTTTGATAAACCCAAGAACACCCATAGCTTTGTTAGAGATGATTATTGAAGCTTAGTTTAGGGACAAAGCGTATGCCCAAATCGTCAACCACGTGAATGCGTTCGAGGGGTTTGTCATCAATCGTATAGTCGAAAAAACACGTCAGTGTGCGATAAAAAGTCATACATTTACACTTTTCAGCGTTTAGTGGGAGACAATTAACCGAACACCATGTATGCAGAGAGTTTAAGACCAACTGAAGAAGAAGAGGAGACATAGGTTCGTTATAAGACAAGCAGAGTTTTAGGTCATCGGCATACATCAAGGAATGTGAGTGAAGCAAGACATGAGGGATGTCGTTAGTGAAAAGATTAAACAGTAAAGTTCCAAGATGACTACCCTGAGGAACTCCAGAGAGTACTCTGATGGACTCTGAAGCGTCGTGCCTGAAAGCACGCTGGGGGCTTTGAGAGAAAAAAAACATTTTCAAGAAATGAAGATTTTTTTTTTCTTATGATATTCTAAAAAACAGTTTTAATTCGCTGTTCAGCATAAATGCAGATTGCATTTCGTGCATCTTTTTCCACTGTTTCGATCCAACCAATGTAGGAAATGGTTCAGCTGGTCAAACCGCAAGTTTGTTTTGGATGTTTTGATTTTTGACCATGTTTGAGCTCATGCTGAATCTAGGTCGATGAGAGAGTGGAGACTGCATTGCCCGGGGACAGTTAATTGAACTGTGTCGCTAAGCTTTTCTGTCAAAACGAGCAGACTTTGCAGTTTCCTCACGAGGTGGACAAAATGCGAACAGGCTTGCTTTCTTTCCAGAGTACATCGGTTATGTCGACACCATATGAGGACCCTACCTACTCAGTCGAAAAACCCCTTGGCAATATTGTTAGGTAGCTTGCAATTGGGAATACGGTTTACTCGCACCGTGCCATGGCTATAAATACCTTTCGCTCTTAGATAAACCATCAAAGGCAGAGATGTATAAAAATTTGGCACCGAGTCAAACCTTTTGTTGAGACAGTCTACAAATTTTCGCGTACGGAACAATGTATCGTAACCTGGTTCACCCATTTTGATCCGTTCGTGCTCATCCCGTAGCGAGAAGTACTTCCTGATTGCCTCAAATCTGCTTCGGGTCATGCATGTTTGTATAGGTCCGAATGCATTTTGTCCCCAGTAGCTCTTCAGATTCGGGTTACGATAAATGCGCATGAACATCAAAATACCTATGTAATGGTTCATCTCATCAGTGTTAATTTTGAACTTATTGTTAATATCATCCGTTAAAGCTGCGCACATGGTTTCGTCGATCTGCATTAGAGGATCCTGAGACGGAGAGAGAGAGAGCGAGAGAGTCTGAGATGGAGAAATAGAGAGACACAGCAGCAGCACTGCATTCAGCTCCTACTCCAGGTACAGAGTATGTTATAGTCCGGCTTGACCGACTTTCTCACTTGTTATGAATATAAATGACAAAAGATTCCTTTCATTTGTTGGGAAACTCACATGATTCAAGGCTTTAAAAGCGGAAAGCATAAAGAAGTAGCACAATTTTTAAGCACACAGCTTATTACATTGTCAGGCCCGGGAGTATATGACGTTGTAATGGTATTAATCAACAATAAAGATATGTAGGATTGTATTAATCTCCTGGCTTAAGCTGGAAAGAAGATATTTTGTTATTTCAATCTTCTTCCATCTATACTTATAAGTCTGTAGGCTGGACTGACTAACTGCCTGGCTTATTCTTCGATTAGTTATGCTGTACAGTGGTCCCAAATTCTTGAAGGACGGCCAAAGGTCGAAAAAAGTTTGTAGCCGGGGGTTTTCGGGGTCGCAGATCACGAAACCGATGTCAAAATTTTAAAAATAGAATATGGAGTTCATATTTTGGGAAACGAGTTTGATTTGTCTGAAACTTAACTCCGGCTAGTGTTCTTGGAACTAGTTCAGATCAGCTTTAATGCGCTTGCCATTTACGGTCACACTTGACAATTGTTGCTTAAATTTATATTTTAAAAGAGATTTTGTGGTAAAATGCATAGCAAAGCCAAGCTATGCCGGGCTTGTGAGTCAACTTTGGACGCTGATGTGGACACCAACTGGCAGAGTATCTACACTGACGCCGACTTGATGATGCTATTAGAGGAGGTAACTGGTCAGATGGTCCAACCTAATAAGGATCTACCTGAATGGATTTGCTCTTCATGCTGGGCAGCGGCAAAAACTGCTTTGAAATTTAAGCAACGATTCGAAAAGAGTCTGCAGTTCTTAAACGAGCAGATGAAGCAGAATAAAACCACCTCTAGTAAGGAAGGGCAGCAAAAGGAGACCTTTGTAAGAGAGAGCGAATCGGATTCCGAAGGAGAGACCTTCACAAAGACAGAAAAAGGACACTACGAATGTTCCCACTGCCCAAAGATTTTTATCCATAAATACTGGCTAAAATCTCACTTACGCGTTCATACTGGTGAACGACCCTACCCATGTTCCATCTGCTCGCAGTCTTTTAGCCGTAAAGGCAAGCTGGAGACTCACCTTCGCACGCATACGCGCGAACGGTCATACAATTGCACAGAGTGCTCAATGTCCTTTACCCAAAATGGAGCTCTAAAGATTCATCGTATCACGCATACAGGCGAAAAGCCCTTCGAATGTTCATTTTGTCCGAGAAACTTTAGAAGTAAAAGCGAACTGCAAATACACCATCGACAACATACTGGCGAACGACCTTTCCAGTGTTCAGAGTGCTCAATGTCTTTTGCCCGAAGTGATTATCTAAAGAATCATCTTTTCAAGCATACTGGAGAGAAACCCTTCAAGTGTTCAATCTGCTCGAAGGCTTTTATCAACCAGGGCAACCTAAATACACACCAACGCACGCATACTGGCGAACGTCCTTACAAGTGTAAAGAGTGCACAATGTCGTTTACCACAAGTAGCAGTCTTAAGAATCATCTTTTCACGCATACTGGCGAGAAACCCTTCAAATGTTCCCACTGCCCAAAAGCCTTCACTCAAAAAAGCGGTCTTGTGTATCACATTCGCTCTCATAATGAAGATAAAGTTCTTTAAGCGTTCTTTGTGCAATAATTATAATGTGAATTAAATTTTAAATTGACTGTAAACTACAGACGCTTCCTCTAACTAAGTCACCTAGAAACCTTAGATTTATATAAATTGTATTGATTCCATTTACAAAAAGAGAAAAAATAAAAACAACTAATACTCTTTGTTCAGTGAGTGATTTTTAGTGTATATCTTCTCCTTTTGAGAAAAGTTTCTTCTGGGAGATACGTTAAAGTTTCTAATCAACAAGAAAAAAGCGTTTCACATAAAAAAACAAGTAAGAGTGTTGCGGTCGAGTGCCCCGACAGAAAAATACCCTGCCCCAAGTAATGTGGTTCCTTTAGCTTTGAATTAAATTTATTTTAAAATGTATTTCAATACTTGGGCAGGCGCACTTATGTACATATCTTCGGTGTTTTTGCTCGGATCTCATTGTGGTACACAAAATAGATAGATGTTGGGCCTCACTGAATATATATTAAGTCACTAGGTTCAAACTTAAAAATCGAAGCTCTGACAGATTTACGCGGTTAGAAGAATATGGAGGAGGAATTTGCCAAACCTGGAGCAAACTTTATCTGGGTACGGTGTACACCTACATACATGCAAACATTTGTGGCTCTAACTCTTATAGTCTGTGAGATCCACGCGTTTATACAGAGAAAGGAGGAGGAGGAATTTTTCAAATCTGAAACAAACTCGATGTGGGTACAGTATACACATAGGTGATACATTCCAAAAATTGTGGCTCTATCTATTACAGTCTCTGAGATCGACGCGTTCATACAGACGGACAGACGGACATGGCTAAATCTACTCGGCTGTTGATGCCGATCAGGAATATATATATTTTATGTGGTCGGAGATGCTTCCTTCTCCCTGTTACATACATTTGCACAACTTCATGATCCCCTTTTTTCCCATTTTTAATGGGAACAGGGGTATTAAAACGACACCTGTACCTTATGAGTTTTTGGGGGAGCATGAAATAACGCCCAGGGAAATAACGCCCGTGGGCTATATTTCGCTGGTTTTTGCGTTTCTGGGTAAGGGCACTCAAATCTCCTTCGGTTGCATTCGTAAATGTAACGGAAGCAGCAAAATCCTCTTCCTGAATTGTAAATGTAATGTATAGTTGGATATACAGCTACAAAGGGCCAAACCAAGCTTCGTTCATCCCGAATTACTTCCAAGAATTTATAAAATCTGCCTTGCTTTTGAGACTTCCTTCCCAATAACGCGTTGAATGGTTCCAATGAGCTTGTAGCCCTTAAGATTTGACCGTAAACAGAAAATGCACGTGGTGTGGCTTTAAAACAAGTTAAGAAAATTTCTCTTAAGCCTTAAAATTGAATTTCCTTCACCACTTACAGCTTTACTCGAGTTTCTTAAGGGAGATACAAAATAAAGAGCGGGTTGAAATCAACATTATCAAGGAATAAAAGTGATGAAAGTATTTAGGTAAAATATTGAATTAGATTAGTGAAGATGAAAGACGAAATAACGCCCGTGGGCGACAGAAGGTGTAGAATTTAGGGATTGATTCTAGATGGCGTTCCAGATGATACATGGTTCAATATTTTTATATTATAAAATATATAATATAATATATTAACCTCTTACGGATACACAATCCTTTTTAAAAGTGAAGTGCAGGTTGCTGTGTGAGAGGTGAAGTAGAAAACGAGCGCCGCCGGCTGTTTTTCGTATGTCATCTTCCACAAACACACAAGCCTTTAACAAAATCTTTTAAAATGGCGCCGCAATAACTTCGTCTTCTTTGCTATTTGTATTGTAATATTATAAGAACATTGAAACATGTAACACTTGGAACGCCATCTGAAATTTGAGTATGATTGGATTTGAATTTGTCTGATACTCGGTCTTGGCCATGACTTTGCTCTAATTTTTCGTGCACAAGACATAAATTAAAATGATTACCTTTTAATTAACATTTATTATATCATTCACAAAATGTTTTTATAACATGAGAATCAAATTTTAAAAGTTTTTATAAAAACGGGCCTTATTTCACTCCAAAAAGAGAAATAACGCCCGCGGGTGTTATTTCTCTGTCATCAGTGGCGTTATTTCACTTTTGAAAGTGAAACAACGCCCGTGCGCGTTATTTCCCTTTTTGGGCGTTATTTCATGCTCCCAAATAAACACTCATTACAATTGGAACTATTTTTGAATAACGCTTATGCCATACATCTGGTAGGCTTTTATAAAAATTTACTAGCGAAAATTGTGGATAACGGTCATACATGGTTCGTGGTTCACCATCTCGAATCTCTTGATCTTTACCATCTTTCTATTCGTCCGTACTCGTTATAAAAATCTAATCTCATAATAAATGTTTGCGAATTTGGCGATCTTGGACTATTTACTCGTCAATTAAATAAATAAAAAATTTTCCGAATTTCGCAATATTTTTTAATTGTGTTTTCAAGTAAACTATCCCTTGATCTAACTATTATTGAGTTCAAATACTATATTCGAAATATCAAGACTCTGAACTTTCAAATATGTATGAAATGTTTTAGGTTTTTCAAGCTAACATACAGTTTTTTGAGTGAGCGAAAACAAAATTATTCCTGAACCCCAGTTCGAAGCTGCGTTCTTCTGAAAAGTTCCCAAAAAGAAAATGGGGGAACAATTTTTTTTGGGAAACGAGTTTGATTTGTCTGAAACTTAACTCCGGCTAGTGTTCTTGGAACTAGTTCAGATCAGCTTTAATGCGCTTGCCATTTACGGTCACACTTGACAATTGTTGCTTAAAATTTATATTTTAAAAGAGATTTTGTGGTAAAATGCATAGCAAAGACAAGATATGCCGGGCTTGTGAGTCCACATCGGATGCTGATGTGGACACCAACTGGCAGAGTATCTACACTGACGCCGACTTGATGATGCTATTAGAGAAGGTAACTGGTCGGATTGTACAATCTACTGAGGATCACCCTGAATGGATTTGCCCTTCATGCTTGGCAGCGGCAAAAACTGCTTTGAAATTTAAGCAACGATTCGAGAAGAGTCTGCAGTTCTTAAACGAGCAGATGAAGCAGAATAAACCCATCTCTATTAAGAAACGGCAGCAGTTCAAACAAAAGGAGACTCTTAAGAGTCATCTTCTCCCCTTCAAATGTTCATTGTGTCCGAGGAACTATAGAATTAAAAGCGAACTGCAAATACACCATCGAGTACATACTGGCGAACGACCTTTCCTGTGTTCAGAGTGCTCAAAGTCTTTTGCACGACGTGGCCATCTAAATATTCATCTACTCACGCATACAGGCGTGAAATTCTTCGAGTGTTTAATCTGCTCGAAGGCCTTTATCGACCAGAGCAACCTGAACAAACATCAACGTACGCATACTGGCGAACGTCCTTACAAGTGTAAAGAGTGCACAAAATCGTTTACCAAAAGTAGCAATCTGAACAGTCATCTTCTTACTCATACGGGAGGGAAACCCTTCGAATGCTCCCACTGCACGAAAAACTTTAGAAGTAAGGGCTGCTTGGAAAAACATCATCGCACACATACTGGCGAAAAGCCTTACCAATGTTCCGAGTGCTCAATGTCTTTTAGCCAAAGTAGCAATCTAAAGAGTCATCTTCTTAGTCATACGGGAGAGAAACCCTTCAAATGCTCCCACTGCCCAAAAGCTTTCACTCAAAGGAGCCGTCTTCTGTATCATATTCGCTCTCATCATGAAGATAAAGTTTCTTAAGCGTTCTGTGTGCTCGAGGAGGACAACAATTTTGGAACTAATCAATGTTTATTTTAAGGCAAATAAAATACAATAATTAGATTCTAGAACCTTAAACTTATATAAATTTAATTGAAAAAATGAAAGAAAAACGAACTTATAGCATTAGTTTAGTACTTCTTGTGGATTTCAGGTGAATTGAGTTTTTTAGTCTGGCGATATCGCTTTAGCTCCATTTACACGACCTGATCGCTCAGATGAGTTTTCGTCAGACGAACACTGTAGCTCGATAAATGCCACTCAGATGAGTGCTCAGGCCAAATAGAACCGGTTCTATTTCGTCTGATCGCTCATCTGAGTAATTTCATGTCTACTCAGACGCCTTTTTACACGGTCAGACAGCAAATCAGACGAAAACTTACATGAGTGATCAGGTCGTGTAAATAGAGCTTTAGCAATCGTATTCTCATCTCCCACTCTGCAATACTTCTTGGAGAATGGAAAGCGTTTCTTCTGGGAGATACGTAAGATAAGTCTCTAATCAGGAAGAAGAAAGCGTTTCATACAAACTAAAATTTCGAAAAAAAAATTTTGTGGATTGGACCACGCCTTCCTTCCGCCCCCATACCAACAATAATCCATTTATTTCGCATTTATTATAATAAATTTTTTAAAATTATAAATTATGCTAATAATACTTAAGAAAATACCAGAGCTTAAAAAAACATAAAAATTAATGTTTATATTCGAGAATTTCTACAATTTCCTCATCTAAAGAAATTTTATTTAGACAAGTGAATACGTAATGCTCTTCTTCTTCATCATCATACTGATCTGCGGATTTATGAAAATCTGCATCCGGAAATTCGAGAAGAACAATAACTTCTTTTGGGAGGTTTTGTTCAGATTATTTCTTTCTTTCAAACAAAGACTTAAAAGCAACGGATCGGAAGAGTCCAATGTTCTATTAAATACATCTGTAATATTTGTTAATCGACTACATTTTCTGGCATGAGATCTTCTTCTGACGAGTTTTCTCTAAGGATACCAACTGGAACAATCATTAAATACATTAAAAATCTGAGAGTTAAAGTCTGTTGTTTTTAGCTCCACATAATGGACCCGACTGGCATGAATTCGTTCCGGTTACAACGTTTAAAACTTTACCGTCAATAAATGTCGCTCCAACATGTGATTGCATTTCGGTAAAGCAATAAATTGGTTCACTTTCTTTGAAATTGCGGTCGTTTGGTATTCAGTCAAAAAGGATTCATCAATATTTTCCAAAATATAACTTTTTACTGCGTCTCCTTCGCGTTTGTTGTTGCTCCAAACTTCAAGCAGCGCTGTCCAGGCCAATTCTGGCTTCTCACTTAAGGTAAGGCCCAAAAGGACAAAGGAAAAGATAAGTCTATGGACCAAATGTAATTCAAAGTTTTGGAATCGGAACCATCTTTAAAGAAAGGCTGACTGCAAAATTCCAGCAAGTGTCCTGAGAAAAGTCGGAAAGGGTACAGGCTTTTTCGGAAACATAAAGCCCCACTGCCTTCAATCAGAACTCTTCAACATTGGGCTAAAAAGTTCGATTGCGGTCCAGGCATTCTTAAGCGAAATCGGAATCATTAAAAATAGTTCAAAATTAGTGCTTTTTTTAGTATTAAGGCCCATCAGAATGGTTTTTACACTACTGTGGTACAATGCATGCTTTGAACCTGGCAGTAGCGGATCCATTGGGGCTGAATTGACTGCCGTCAATGATGCAATTCTGATACTCAGAAGGACTCTTCAGACTCCAGATTTTGAGATATTGAAAAAAGCTTAAATGCGACTTGAAAGATGATTAAATTTTGCGTAATAATCAAAAAAGAAAAATAGTCTAGGATATTTGGTTCTCCCACAACACGCATTTAAAGTTCACCTTTCGAACTCGATTTCAAGGAATTCATAAAATAGGGCATTTAATTGTATGTTCGCCATCGTTTTTCATGAATGTGAAACTTTTATGCGGATATGTGGCGATTGGAAGTATTACTTTTGACTATTCTTAGTTCATTAGTATAAATAAAATTTTTCTAAAAAAAAATTTAATATTTTTTTTAATTTTTGGAAAATGGTAAAAAAAAAATACATTTTTTTGTTTATTGTTGGACATAAAGTAATCGCCCGCGCGCGATCGATCTTTAAAAATAAATTTTAAAAAAAAGTTTCAATATTAAACTTTATGTCCTGAAAAAGTTAGCGTGCCCTTTTATGCCTTTTCTGAGAAAATTTAATTTTAGTAAGTGAAGTCATTTTCAAAAATCAAATGTTGAATGTCATTAATCAGCTGTTCCAACATCTGTTTTGTTTGTTTACTTTCTTGAAATTTGGGAGTAGATTAAATTTAAAAATTCTTTTCGATAAACTACCATGGAAAATGAAGCAGGCAGTGTTTAATTTAGTAATGTTATTGCCTGACGTGAAATGCCTATAAGAAGGTGGCGAGCCAGATCGGCAGAGGACAAAGAAATTGTTGGCCAGACAAAAAATCAGATTCAGAACGAATTCAAGGAAAAATTAGGCTTACTTATTGATCTCCCGAAACCTGGATTTGGCGATTTTTTCAAAACGCAGAACTGACTGCAGAGATAACTAAGATAGACATCGATTTGCTTAAAAGAATGCACACTATATTAATAGTTGTTTCATGCAACTATGATATTAATATAGACATATTCAAAAATTATGCCTTGGAAACTGGTAGGCATTTCGTAAATCTGTACACTTGGTACAATATGACGCCGACTTTGCCTAAATTTTTTTATTCATGGCCAGGAAATAATTAATTATGCATTGCTCCCAATTGGTCAATTAACCGAAGGGGCCCAGGAAGGACGAAACAAAGATTTCAAGCTTAACAGAGAAAATTTTTCGAGAAAATGCAGTCGGAAAAAGTGCAACCTCGATGTTCTGAATAGAATGTTCATTACCTCGGATCCTCTAGTATCGATGCATTTCAAGAGACAGGAAAAAAAAACACATTAAATGCCAAAATCAGTTTTAGATCTTTTAGAAACTATACCTGATGTTGAAGAGGAGTACTCTAATTCAAGTGAAAGTAGCGATGAGGCATAAAGAAAATTGTTGAATATAATACGAAATTGGTTATTTTGTTTTTTATTATAATTATCTCTAAAATCTAAAAAGTTTTCCAACGAAAATTATAGGATAGACTCTTTCGACTGCGAAAAATAATTTAAAGTTAATAATATTAAAAAAGAATCGCATTGGCCAGTTTTTAGCTTCCTATGCTTCGAAAAAAATAGTTTATTTCGCAGAAACAATTAAAAATTTTTTTATTTTTAATTCTTAAGAAAATATTTTCCACTAAATATTTCGAACTTTTTACTTTTTATTCAATACTTTAATCCTCTTAAAAAGATGGCATCAACAGTTTTTTGTTACAGGGCTCCGCTGAATTATGACGCGATTTTGGCCTTTTCGCCCCACTGTGCGACATAACTCCGCGCGGAGTTAAGTCGTTTGAAATGCGGCTGAGGTATGTCGTTTGAAAGCGACATATCTCCGCGCGAAGTTATGTCGTTTGTAACTCGGCGGAGATAAGACGTTTTGAGGCGTCATATCTCCGCGCGGAGTTTCAAAACGACATACCTCCGCGCGGAGATATGTCGTTTTCAACATGGCGGAGATATGACATTTTGAAACGACATATCTCCGCCAGTGATCAAAAAAGCGACATATCTCCGCCGGCAAAATGTACTGGGCGGAGATATGTCGTCGGAGATATGTCGCTATGCCATCTTTCGATGTAATTTTTGAAAAAATTCAAATGTCACTTAAGTTGAAAATTCCTCTATTATATGGTCGTCAAAAAAAGCAACAGCTTACGCACTGAGTATACGACGCTTTTAACCGTCAAATGTAAAAATTTTTATTGTTTGAGCAGTTTATGGATACTCACTTAAAAATCCTTCTTTACTCGCCTGCGGCGCTATTTCTTTTACTAGTTTTACCTTCAAACTAGGGATTAAAATCGAAACATATTTCGGTTTCGCTCAAAGCATTACCTATAATGGTACACAGAGGGAATGATAATGCAATTGAACTCTAGAGGTAAGACAAAAATTTTTCAAAAGAATGACCAAAAAACAAGTTCTTTATTGTTAACTTGGGAAACATATCACCTTCAGAGCATATCGACACTTTGTATGAGATGATCCGGTCACGTATTGTATATAATATCTTAGGCCCAAGATCTATCTATTCTGAGAAACACAATGAGATCCGAACAATGTTGAGTGATTTTGAATGCTCTTAGCCCCCCTCCTTAGCCAATTCCTAGATCCGCCTCTGGAACCTGGTAATGGTATTCAGCCAATATAATTCAAATGTAAGTCGACATAAGTTTTAAGACCCTATTAACTAAGAATTTAGTGGATGGTACAAAAAGACAGTTAGCGTCAAAACCTTAGACAAAACTTTCGTTATCTTCTGAACGTGTAATCTAGGATTTAAAAAAGAAGCTTGAGGGTGGCGATTTCTAGGTGACTTTTTAGAATTTGTTATAAAAATCCATTACACCTATGTGACCACTTGTAGTCTCTGTCTCACAAAATTGGATAAATTAGAACAATTTTGCAAAATGATATTAATTTTGTTGTACCGAACCGAAAAATTGGATAAGTAACAAAAAATATCTTATTGAAAACTATTTTTAAAAAACAATAATTTATAAAGTTTTAACTTTGAACAACATTTTTCGCCCTCTATTTTTAGCTAATTCTATTTTTTGGAAATTTAGCAACTTTCTCTTCTCATATTCCCTCAACACTGACTCCAGCTAGTTTTCTTGGAGCAAAATTTGAACTAGTTCAGATAAGCGTTTTTGCACTTGTCACTTACGGTCACACTTGACCATTGTTTGTTAAAAATATATTTTAAAAGAGATTTTTGTTGTAAAATGGATTCCAAAACCAAACTATGTCGAGCTTGTAAGTCCAGTTCGGGCGCTGTGGTGGACACCAACTGGCAGAATATATTTATTAACACCGACTTGATGATTCTATTAGAGGAGGTAACTGGTCGGATTGTCCCACCTACTGAGGATCTACCGGGATGGATTTGCCCTTCCTGCTGGTCAGCGGCCAAAATTGCTTTGAATTTTAAGCGACGATTTGAGAAGAGTCTGCAGGGCTTCAACAAGCTTATAAAACAGAATGGAACCACTTCTACCAGAGTGCAAGGGCCACAATTCACAAAGACTGAAAAAGTGCCCTTCAAATGCTCCCACTGCCCAAAAATATTTGCACAGAAAAACAGGCTAAATATTCACCTACGCATTCATACTGGTGAACGACCCTTTGAATGTGCTATCTGCTCAAAAACCTTTAGTTTCAAGGCCGATCTAAAGAAACACAATCGAACCCATACTGGCGAACGACCCTTCAAGTGTACAGAGTGCCCAATGTCCTTCAAGCAAAGTGGCTGTCTCAAGACTCATATTCTCACGCATACTGGCGAACGATGTTTTCAGTGTACAGAGTGCTCAATGTCGTTTACCCAAAGTGGATCTCTAAAGACACATCTTCGCACGCATTCTGATGAAAAACCCTTCAAATGTTCCCACTGCTTAAGGGCCTTTAGAAATAAGGGCAACCTAGAGGAACACTTACGCTTGCATACGGGCGAACGGCCATTCAAGTGTACAGAGTGCTCCAGGTCTTTTACCCAAAATAGCACTCTTAAAAGTCATCTCTCCACGCATACGGGCGATAGACCCTTCAAATGTTTCCACTGCCCAAAGTCCTTTAACCGAAAAGTACATTTAACGAAACACCTTTGCATTCATGATGGTGAAGGAACTAATCATTCGTAGAATGATTGGGTCGACCTTGGTTTTTTTTTAATGGAATTTTTTCTGTTTATATTTGCAAATAAATATATTGAAAATATTTTTCGCTTATGAGAAAAGCGAACGTTTGTTTGAAATTGAATGTGAAATTTGGGAAAACTTGGCACCGCGTGTAATAAAATACAAATGCACAAAAGATATTTTAAGCAAGAAAAACTGTAGGGGAGAGTCTCCGGTTGTGGACATAGTTGCGTTTTTCACTTATAACTTTTTTTCACGTCAACGTTATGCGGTGATATGAACATCATTGTAAAGCTAGAGACTCTAGTTAACTTTCCTCTGAAGTAACCTATTGTTTTAGACAAACGGGAAAAAATTTGCAGCCATGTTTATGAAGTGATGATTTTTGGCCAACATTTTTTTTGTACCCGGTTGTGGACCCCCTTGTAAAATCGCTAGAAATGGAAAAATAAGAAGTAAAATGGCCATGAATTGATGAAAAAAGAACGTTTATTTATTTTAGAAGCCTTCAGTGGCAAAATAAGAAAAATGATTTCGAAATGCAATGGATCGAATTTGCAGCGGTCAGTTTTTTTGGCAAGAGCGCCTAACAAATCAAACAGAAGTCGACATCTTCGTCTTCTTCCAATGACGAAGACGCCTTCTTCTTGGCACCGCGTTTGGCCGACGGCTTGGCTGGTGGTGTTGCCTGTCGTTTTCCTGGCCGGCTACGTGTCTGGGGGGGGTCTTCTTCTAGTGCGTCACAGAATCACGCTTGGTTGCGCGCTCAGCTGTTTTTTTGCCTTCTCGCGCAAAACCTCGACGCTTTCCGGGGAAGTTAGCTTAGTGGTTTGCATTGGCATGCGACCGCGATTCGATGGTTCCTTGCACCGGCCCAATTTCATCCAACACTTATAAGCGGCTAGCCGAAGACGCTCGTGAAGTGGATGGCTCGGGGAGGATAACACCTCTTCTTATCGCCCATTATTGGGATTGGCGGAAACGATGTTACGACGCTGATTGTCTTCGTCAAGATCAGCTTCAGTGGAGATTTCTTCTGCACTTCGTTCGACAGCCTCAATGAAGTCAGCTTCGGAGAAAGCATCAGGGTCAAACGGACCAATACCGGAAAAATATTTTACGCTTCTTGTGAGAAAGGTTAAAAAAACACCATGCTTGATGGAGTTCGTTGGTTGCAATCTCGAACGAATTCCAACAACACCGAATCAACAACGGACGAAACATCTGCAAAATTTGCTCTGAATTTCTCCAAATACCGGATCAAAGTTGTTTGAGGAAGCCCATATTCCTTGGATGTAGCTTTGGCGGCCTTCCTATCGATGAGGCATTGCTTATTGGCATCGACCAGCCCATTAAAATTGATATTTGTTGAATCGGACGATTTTTTTGGTGTTGACATGGCTAAAAATGCACAAAAATTCACAAAAATGCTGTAAATGCATAAACAACGATTTTTTACATAACGATACGGCCAAACACACGCTTTAAACAGTGGTGCACAGACTCACATTATCATGATTTGCGCTGGTGTGCGTAGCAGAGCAACACGAAGTAAACGTTCCCTCTTGTACGGCTGGGGTCAGTCAGTCTATATCAGCGATGGCCAGCGTGAGCGAGGCCAAAAAGTGAGAGTGTATTGGTGTGCAAAAACAAACCTCCGTGAATTTGCTTCGACCTAATCGCTTCGAACTCTGGCAAGCGACTGACACTGTCTTACTCTCTCGATGTCAGCTTCGGCAAGCGTTCGGGTAATGTACGTGTGAATAGGGAAATGTTTTCGGCCCCGGGATGGAACCGAGGGCCAACGCTGGTCTATATACGTCAACCCAGCGTTGCTCTTTGTACGGTGATGAGTCGTGACGCCTGTCAAAATTGTTAGAGAGAGAGGGAGAGAGGCCTACGCTCTAATTTTTTTCCTCTCTTGGGTTAAAGGAACGTCGCTTATGTCGCTTCATGCATGACATTGGTTCTACAGAGCGTGCCTTATGTCGCTCCATACATGGCATTGGGTCGAACGAGCGTCGTTTACGTAGCTTCTCTGCTGGCATTGCGTCGACCTAGCGGGCCTGAAGAGTCGTTAACGTATTGAGCGGACATCCCCTTGCAAAATACGTCAGTCGAGCTCATTGTGAGGGAAATAAGCGTGCGTCGACGACTGTCACAATATCGTCGACGGCACGTTGATATAGCGTCGGACGGCCGTACTAGAGGGTTGTTATGTCAAATATAGGCTACAAACAAACACATATATGTGTGTGCGTGCATTTTATAGAGCACACGTATTCGCTCTCTCTATGCGTGTGTCGGCTGCGACGCTGGCAGAATTATGAATTCGTATCACATGTGGTACGAAAAATTAATTGTGTGCACCACTGCTTTAAACACATAAAACGACGGTGTCCACAACCGGTGCAAAAGTGTGTCCATTCTTGGAAATGGTAGCCATTTTTATTTTGTTCAGCAAATTTTCACGACACAAACATTTCACTAAAACTTGATATCACATCACAGAGTACACTTAATGCACTAAATAAAAAAGTATAATACTCACCTCTTTTTAATGTTTTGCTTCGATTTAACGCGATGTGGAAATTGAAAAAAATAGAAACTCGGAAAAATTTTCACGATTTTTTTTTATTTGCTCACAGCAAGAAACCAAATGCGTGTTTACACTTCGGTATTGGCTCAGATTATGTGCACTGTCAAACTACAAGTTTGTCATTACTCAGTTTGGTGTTATCTGTTACCTGTCAAAAAATAGACTGGGGTGTCCACAACCGGAGCGTGTCCACAACCGGAGACTCTCCCCTATTAAATTTGTGTGTGTGCGTGCTGCTGTGAATAGCGGAAAGAGCAACTTTTCCATCTCATTACATAATAGATTACTAATACGTTACTTTGTCATCAATATGAAGGAAATAATCCCATACAATTTGCATTACTTTTCTATAAGCATGGCCGCTTTGTAAACGGGCTGCGCACAGCCTGCATTACTAGTAATAAAAGTTTTATTATAAAACAAGTATACCAGAGCCGAACTGCCATCGGATTCCCATTACGAACGCTTATATATTTTTATACCCTTGGAGAGGGTATATTAAAATTGTCCGGATGTTTGTAACGCATAGAAGGAAGCATCTCCGACCACAAAAAGTATATATATTCTTGATCAGCATGACGAGCTGAGTTGATATAGCCATGTCCGTCTGTCCGTCCGTCTGTCTGTCCGTCTGTCCGTCCGTCTGTCCGTCTGTTTCTATGCTATCTCCTCCGTCAGTTTTAAAGCTATCTTAACCAAACTTTGCACGAAGTCTTTTGGTACAAATACGCTGCACATTTGTCGGAACCGGCCGGATCGGATGACTATAGCATATAGCTGTCATAGGAACGATCGGTCGAAAAACTAGTTTTAGTGAGAAAAACTTTTTTGTTTTCAAAGCTATCGCTCCCAACGCTCGTATTTATAAGTTTTCAATGATTTTACATAATTTCACCAAAACTTTTTGAAATCGGACAACTATATAGTATAGCTGCCATACAAACTGTCAGGCATATATCAAGCTCCAAGGGTATATAAACTTCGGTCGAGCCGAAGTTAGCTGGCCTCTATTTTTTTAATTGCAATGTAGAATTTTGTCTGTTAAGAATTCAACACACAATTAAGCAATCGTCTGCTCTGCCGTAAAGCACTTGTAATATTATTCAATATACTGAAGATGGAATAGTATACGGGTAGGTAAAGCACTTGTGTTACGATGCAATGTACTGATAGAGAAGTTTATGGGTTGGTAATGCATCTGCTTTACAGCCTATATGAGTGGGTAATGATGTAGTAATGCATTGGTTTTTATTTTTGTTTATTTGTAATCATTTTATATATAAATATAATGTATGCTGTTCCAAAGCTTCAAATTGTCCAGACTTCAATTGGGAAATATGGGGCCATCAGGGGGAATGTTCTTTTTCGTCAGCTTTTTAGGGATGGCTTGGCATAGTCGTGTTTGGAGCCTCCACTTTTTTTGCCAATAGAATTTTTATCTTTGCGAGTTTGATTTTCCGACAATCATAAGTGTGAACCCTTAAATAAACTAAAAACTAATCCAAATTCAAGTAACTCCTCCCCACGTATGTGTCAAGTCACTGCTACACTTACACATTTGTTCTACATACAAATACTATTTCCCAAATGACTGATTTCTTTATTCAACAAAATTTATTTCGCTCAAAACGTACTGCTTGTTACGGAGATACACCGTTTCAAACCTAAAAAAAAAGTCAAACCTATTCAGTTGAGCGGCACTGTATATCCTGTCAATGGACAAGAAAATCTCGTGGATCCTCAGTATTTGCTTTTTAAAGCGTTGGTTTCGAGCAGTGGTGCCCAAATTTCATTTTCCCTATCCTGTGTGATAGGATGTCATAATTTTGCAATTACAAAGCTTGATAGTGTGTGTTTGGGCACCACTAGTTTAGAGTCAAAAATCCAATACTATCAACACAATTCAACAGGGATAGCTCACAACATTATAATAGCAAATAATAAGTTTAAGCTAGCAGTATGATGGTTTTTTAAAATGACCCTATTTAAAGTGCTCCTGTCAATTCATCTATATAAAAATCTTGATATTTCTGCAGTGAGATGCCGCATTACTCAAGGGAACTTTCAGTTGAATGGATGCCCACTGGACACCGATGCAAAATCCGGAATCGAAAACCCTCCGGAAAAAGCCACGCAATACGTTAATTTGATATAAAACTAAAGAATCTTTAAGAAGTTTAAACTAGCTACGCCTGCTCATGGTTGCATTAGGCGCTGCATGGTATTCGTTTCCGCCTGAAGTTACGTCGGACACATTATTCGACACAAAGATCTCTGGCTCAAATAAAAAAAAAAAAATGGACGCTTTTCCAAGGGCGCACTTCTTCCTTGTAGCACCACTAGTTCCATTGCAGTCTTGTACGCTGCTCAGCGTTTCTTTTGCTGTCTGAAGGTTTCCAATGGATTCCCTGTCGCATTGCAATTTACAATTGCTCGTAACACAATTAACTGACACAACAACTCTTCTTTAGAAGAAGTTTTTCCAGACTGTATTGTATAAAAAATCATGGCTTTTCTCAAAACCATAGTCAAAATACAAAACAATTAACCTGATTTTGTGTTGTATGCTTGCATTTTATGAAAAAATCAAGATCAGCAATCATCCTTTTTGCCATGCATAAACGCAGTTAATTGGTTGTCTGGTCATGGACATGGAATTGTACCCAATTCGCTCGTCAGCACTTTAAACTCTTTGTGCTTTTTATTAGCCAAGTTGTCAGACGAACATCTAAAAGAACGAAGAAATTTAACCTTTGGCCGAGCTAAAAGATTAGATCAGATGATCAGGATATAACTAAAAGTTATCATCATTCCCAACTTCCCAGCAACATTAGTGAACTAGCGACTCGGAACTGGAGCAGTGTAATGAAATTAAACTAGTTCAAGCCAACATTTTCACTGTCGACAAGTACGGTCGCACTCATCTCCAGATGTTTAAAAATTGTTTATTTTGTTTGCTTGCCATTTGTTATTAAACGAGATTTGGCTGTAAAATGGACAACAGAGCAATGGAATCTCAAATTGTCGAGCAATGCCGCGTTTGCAGTTCCATTTTGGCAAATAGCTCCAACACCAACTGGAGAAATATATTTCACGACTCGGACGCTGGACAAGAAGGGTTGCTGTTCATACTCAAGGAGGTGACTGGACACAAGGTTCAACAGAATGAAAATCTACCTGAATGTATATGCCCTGCATGCTTGGCAGCGGCGAAAACTGCATTTAATTTCAAGCGACGATTAGAGAAGAGCCTTCAGCTGTTGGAGCAATGCAGAACAAGAAACCAGGAAAAGGAGACCATCAACAGCAAAGAGAGTAAAATGGATGACACTGACGAGCGACCTTACGAATGTTCCCATTGCTCAAAGTCTTTCGCACATGGTAAAGCTCTAAAGAAACATTTAATCGTCCACAAGGAGAAACATTTTAAATGTTCCCACTGCCCAAAGACATTTAGAATTAATTCCCTTCTGGAAAGACACAATCGAACCCATACTGGAGAACGACCTTTCAAGTGTTCGGAGTGTTCAATGTCTTTTACTGAAAAAGCTTCTCTAAAGACTCATTTACTCATGCATACTGGCGAGCGGCCCTTCGAATGTTCCTATTGCTCGCAAACCTTTACAAGAAAGACCAAACTATCTACTCACCTTCGCATCCATACTGGCGAAAGACCTTTCAAGTGTTCGGAGTGCTCAATGTCTTTTAGAGAAAGTGGACCTCTAAAGAGACATCTTCGCACGCATTCTGATGAAAAACCCTTCAAATGTTCCCACTGCCTAAGGGCTTTTAGAAATAAGGGCAATCTGGAGGAACACTTACGCACGCATACGGGCGAACGGCCATTCAAGTGTACAGAGTGCTCCATGTCTTTTAAGCAAAAGAGCACTCTTCAGACTCATCTTTCCACGCATATGGGCGATAGACCCTTCAAATGTTTCCATTGCCCAAAGTCTTTTTACCGAAAAGTACATTTAACGAAACACCTATGCATACATGATGATGAAGGAACTAATAAATGATGAATTTAGGTAAAGCAAATGGGTGGACGACCAATTATAAATAAATATATTGAAAATATACGGCGAAGGTTTGTTTGAACTTGAATGCAAAAGTAAGGAAAACTTAATACTTGTGGCAGGTGTGTGCGTGACGCCGTGAATAGCGAAAAGTGCTCGGGCAACTTAGTTATTCCGTTGGAGTTTGCGAGAGACAGAAGAGAGAAAAGGGAATGAATGAAAGGAGAGAACCAGAAAACTACAATACTTAGTCATTAGGATTCTACGCTTCTCAAAAAAACTAAGTATGCGTTTTTCGTAGATGCATAATCTGAAATACGTATGCATTAGGAAAAGTACGCATTACATAGGTGCTTTAACCGAGCAGGTTAATACCAATTAAAAACTCGCAAAAAGCCAATCGTGCTGACGTCGATAAAGAAGTGCCTTGGATTGATTAAGCGGGCATGTCTGTATAGACATGAGCTTTAAGCACGGTACGGAGTACTCAATAAAGCGCTCGCAAACGAAAAACTCCATATAAAAAAAACGTAAAACCACACGCAAAACTTTTGACGTCAGACGTTTTACGGTTTGTACAACACGAACATCGAACTCGAACGTCGAACTCTGAATGTGTGGATGGTATTAGCAGCTGTTCGAGCCTTTTTTGGGCGCCCAAAGTAATTAAATTTATTTACTTTGACGCTCAGAAGCAAACAAAATGTACGAAATGAGGGCTGTGCGTAAGAATAATTTGAAGAGCCTTCATGAGGAAGAACAAATTGCGCTGATTAATTACGTAGAGGCAAAGATAAGTATTTGGAACCTCACCAATAAAACAAATTTTGATGCAGTTGACATGGAGAGCCTCCAGCAGCTGTCCACAAAGATCTGCAACAACCATGTCCGGGATAAAAGCAACAACAGTAAAAGTTTTTTGATTGCACGACACCAGCTTCGTATTGCGGCTGGAGAGGATTTTTCGTTTTGGCAAGAGGCAAATTAAACTGTTGGCGCTCATATGAAAGATTTGCTCGAACTGTTGTAGGAAGGTACGTCCCGAAAGGGGCATAATGACGTCCCTCGTCCTTACCCCAGTCCTTACCCTCTGACCCAAGCCTGGGTCTTGCTGAGTTTTAATTTGAGTCTCGACGTGAAGTTCTATATCATTCGGAAGTGTCATGTCCAAAAGTTTGCTTTTCAAATGGTTATCTGGGAGACTTCCGTCTCACTTTTCAGTGCGTACAGGGTACCGTTATTTTAACGTATCTATTGATGCCATTATGTGTGATGTACATTAGATCTTAGAATCTGTCTTCGCAATATCAGAATACTCATAGCGCAGTTAAATCTTCTCATATTTATCACTTTCCGGAAATAAGGCAACTGAAACGTTGAGGGATGCTTCTGGCATCGTAGTAGGTGCCCACGTAATGGGAATTTCTCGCTACGTTTCGAATACACAATTGTGTGTTGAGAAGTTTAACGCATACTTCGTCGCCAACATTTTCTCAAATGGTACATTGAGTTGTAATCTAAAGCCGAAGTGTTTTCTGTTATACGCCCACTTTTCCGATTACATACTATTCTGCTTTGAATACAGTATGCCAACGAAAACGGCCAAGCTTACGTAAATGTATACAGAGTAGTAACCGATACTTGAAGGCTGCCAGCCATCAAAGTGTTCAAGAGAACATCGAACTTGTAATGGGCATTTGCGCCGCTGGGCGCATCATGAAGCATACATATAGTATACGTACTTTTAAAAATTTCGTAATGAAGTATGCATACGTTTTTTGACTGTATACGCATGCGTATACGATTTTGATATGCTTTGCACTTCTTTTTGTTTTATGTGGGCTTATGGTTTTGTCGGCCGTATACCCGCCAGCTATTCCTAAATAAGATGCTCGTACTTGAGATTCTATATACATCCTCCCAATGGCCAAGAAAATCTCGTGTTTCCTCTGAGAATGCGAGAAAAGCATCTCATGCTATATAAATTTGGCCATATAACCATTCTTCTACAAAAGTGGGGTATGGGAGGTTGTGTTCAGTGGTTGGAGAAGTACTGAATTTTCTAACCTAGGTAAGGTTCATGGTAAAAAACAAATGTTCGAAAAATGTATCATTATTCCCAACTTCCCAGCAACATTAGTGAACTAGCGACTCGGAACTGGAGCAGTGTAATGAAATTGAACTAGTTCAAGCCAACATTTTCACTGTCGACAAGTACGGTCACACTCATCTCCAGATGTTTAAAAATTGTTTATTTTGTTTGCTTGCCATTTGTAATTAAACGAGATTTGGCTGTGAAATGGACAACAGAGCAATGGAATCTCAGATGGTCGAGCAATGCCGCGTTTGCTGGTCCAGTTCAGCAAATGGCTCCAACAGCAACTGGCGAAATATATTCCACGACTCGGACGCTGGACAAGAAGGGTTGCTGTTCATACTCAAGGAGGTGACTGGACACGAGCTTCAACAGAACCAGAATCTACCCGAAAGTATATGCCCTTCATGCCTGGCAGCGGCGAAAACTGCATTTAATTTCAAGCGGCGATTAGAGAAGAGTCTTCAGCTGTTGAAGCAGATAACTAGGAACGCGGTTTCGTTGCCAGTCCCACACAGCCTAAGGGAAGAGAGTGACAAGGATGACTTGGAATCTCATACAAAAAACGACAGCGAAGCTTCTTACAATAGTGAATGGTCAAACCAAAGCAATCAAACTGACGAGAAACCCTTTAAATGTCCCCACGGCTCTCTAAAGAGGCACGTACGCTCTCATAGTGCCAAGCGATCATACAAAGGTTCCCATTGCTCAACAACTTTTGACCTGAAGGGTAGTCTAAGCCAACATCTGCGCCTTCACACTGGCGAGCGTCCTTTCGAATGTTCCCATTGTTCGAAAACCTTTGCCACAAATCCCGAACTAACTCTTCATCTTCGCATGCATACTGGAGAACGTCCTTACAAGTGTTCCGAGTGCTCAAAGTCTTTCAAACAAAGTAAAGCTCTAAAGAGTCATTTACTCATCCATAAGGGCGAGAAACATTTTAAATGTTATTTCTGCTCACAGACCTTTAGAACAAAGGATGTGCTGGATAGGCACAATCGAACCCATACTGGAGAACGACCTTTCAAGTGTTCGGAGTGTTCCATGTCTTTTAGTGAAAAATCCACTCTAAAGAATCATTTACTCATGCATACTGGCGAGCGGCCCTTCGAATGCTCCCATTGCTCGAAGGCCTTTACCACAAATGCCAAACTAAAAACTCACCTTCGCACGCATACGGGCGAAAAACCTTTCAAGTGTTCGGAGTGTTCAATGTCGTTTGCCCAAAAGGGCTCTCTAAAGACTCATCTTTTTAAACATACTGGCGAGAAACCCTTCAAATGTGCCCAATGCTCAAAGACCTTTGGAAATAAGAGCGATCTAACGGTACACAATCGAATCCATACTGGAGAACGTCCTTACAAGTGTACAGAATGCCCAATGTCTTTCAAACAAATTGGAGCTCTTAAGACTCATTTACTCACGCATACTGCAGAGAAACCTTTTAAATGTTCCCGCTGCCCGAGTTCCTATATTAGTAAGCGTCATCTGGAGCAACACTTTCGACAACATACTGGAGAAAGACCGTTCAAGTGTTCGGAGTGCTCAATGTCGTTTGCCCAAAAGGGCTCTCTAAAGACTCATCTTTTCAAACATACTGGCGAGAAACCCTTCAAATGTGCCCAATGCTCAAAGACATTTGCACGAAATTCGTATCTTACGAGTCACCTTCAACTCATTCATCAGAAAGACGTAAGGGATGATTCCATTGTGGAGAAGGAAGAGTTTAAGCTGTCCGGGAAAGAACTATAAGTCAAATTGCAGGCTTAAGGATAAACATTATATAGTCTGTCAAAAGAAAAAAATACCTCTGTTGTAAAGTAAAATAACAATTTTTTATGTTTTTTGGTTTGCCATATTATGTAAAATATTGATTAATTACAAGAAATGCTTAGAGAAATAATAAAATGGAGTTAACAAAGCTTTAATTAACAGTGTTCACTCTTAGTTTCTTATATATTTCAGGCAGACCTGATTCAGGTTTAAATTTTTCGACTTATAACATATGTGAGTTAAAACCCGGTGCTAGTCACCGAAATTAAAAATGAGTCCTTTCCAATCTGGGATTCAGGGAAGCGAGGACGCGTGCTGCGCAACCCAGTTACCCGTTTTCTTCTTGCTAAAGAGATGAAAATTTAAGACTAATAATGTCTCAGACCGTCTAATCCTTTAGGGTAGGTGTTGAGGTTCCAAAGCTTGTTACTTAATTCTGCGGGCTAGGTGATTTGGTATGAAGGCGGCAGGTCCGCCTCGGCGTGCCTAGATGGAGACAAAATCTGGTTTCCAGCTCAGGTTTGAGTTCGAAACTTGGTCCCAAATGCTTGTCACCACTCCCAAACGAAATAGGCGTACCACTTCCCGAAAACAATATTTATTTTTACATTTGTTAAAAATTTTCAAGTTTGGGTTTTCTTTAAATTTATACTTTTATCAATTTTTGTTTGAAAAATGTATAACGTCGGCACGTCTGCGCATCACGATTTACCTTTTTGATGTGAAACATCTTTAATTTCGGTGCGAAAGATTTTAGTAGGAGTAAAATGTGATTTCAGCGTCACGTGACGCTGTGAAAAAGAAGTGAGAGAAAGAGGAAAGAGGGGATCAGTGACTTTACAGTGACTAAACAGCGACTTAACGATGACTAAACAGTAATCAAATAGTGACTTGACAGTGGCTAAGCATCAACTGAACAGTGACAGCGCAGTAACTACACAGTGACTAAACAATAAATGAACAGTGACTAAAAAGTGACTAAGGACAGACTAAAGAGTGACTAAAGACGCACTGAACGCTTACTTAACAGTAACTGAATAGTGACTAAACTGGACCTATACAGTGACTTGCCAATCAAGTTACCATTGACTAAACAGTGACTAAACAAGACTTCACAGGGACTAGAGAGTGACTTAACCTAACTTTGACTAAACAGGGACTTAAACCTGACTGAACCGTGACTAAACAGTGTCTACGGATCAAATAAACAGTGACTCGGCAGTGACCACACAGTGACTTAACAATGAATGAACAGTGATTAAAGTGTGACTAATGAGTGACTGATATGTGACTAAAGAGTGACTACACAGTGACCGAACAGTGACCGAACGGTGACTAGATAGTAACTTTACAGTGACTAAACAGTGATCGAACTGTGTCTAAACAGTGACTAAACTCTGACTAAACAGTCTCTAATTTGTTATTATACAGTGACTTTTTAGTAGGCTTAAGCTAGGGGACAGAGGAGGCAACAGTGGGTGAAGAAATGATATAAAATTGTTAATACCTTTTGCTATTTTAAGATTGAGACTCCTTCGCGTTTACCGTTTTCATTAACCTATTGAACAACACAATAAACAAGAATTACGGAAAGAAAGAATCAACACAGCAGCAAGTGATCTTGTTCTTGATATTTTAACTTTTTTTTAGTTTTCTTCTCTTAAAAGATTGCTAGTTTATATACCATTGAGAGAGCTTGTAATTTTGAAATTAAGCACTCTAATTTGGCATCATGTTTCACATCAAAGCCCCGTGAGTGTTGAAGACACTCAAACCCCTTTTTTTTTAATTTAAATTTTTAAATTTAATGGAATTTTACTCCAACTAGTTCTCTTGGAACTAGTTCAAATCATCATTTTTGCTTTTGCCACTTACGGTCACACTTGACAATTGTTGCTTTAATTTCTGTGGTAAAATGGATCGCAGAGTAAAGAGTCCTAATATTGAAAAGCTATGCCGCGCTTGTGAGTCCAGTTCTGGCGCTGAGGTGGACACCAACTGGCAGAATATCTATACTGACTCCGACTTGATGATTCTATTAGAGGAGGTAACTGGTCAGATGGTCCAACCTACAGAGGATCTACCTGAATGGATTTGCCCTTCATGCTGGGCAGCGGCAAAAACTGCTTTGAACTTCAAGCGACGATTTGAGAACAGTCTCCAGTATTTAAAGGAGCGGATGGAGCAGAATGAACACACATCCGGCAAGGACAAGCCGCAGTTCAAGCAAGAAAAGACCTTTGAGAACAAGAGCTTAGGTGATCAGAGCGAATCGGCAGACGAAAGCCTTGGCGAAGAAGAGGCCTTCACAAAGAGTGGAAAACGACTCTACAAATGTTCCAGCTGCTCGAAGACCTTTACTCGCACGAGCGATCTAACGAGACACAATCGAACCCATACTGGAGAACGACCCTTCAAGTGTTCACAGTGCCCGAAGAGTTTTAGCCTTAAGGGCAATCTGGAGCAACACTACCGCACGCATACTGACGAACGAGCTTACAAATGTACACAGTGCTCAATGTCCTTTATTCAACCTAACGCTCTGAAGTCTCATCTTCTCTTGCATACTGGCGAGAAGCCCTTCGAATGTTCATTCTGTTCGAAAAACTTTAGACGTAAGGGTGATTTGGAAAAACACCATCGTACACATAATGGCGAACGACCTTTCCAGTGTTTAGAGTGCCCAAAGTCTTTTGCACGACGTGGCACTCTAAAGTATCATCTTCTCACGCATACTGGAGACAAACCCTTCGAGTGTTTAATTTGCTCGAAGACCTTTAGGAATAAGTGTAACCTGCGAAGACATCATCGCATGCACACTGGTGGACGACCTTACAAGTGTACCGAGTGCTCAATGTCCTTTTGCGAAAAAGGCGGTTTAAAGAGTCATCTTGTCTTGCATACGGGCGAAAAACCCTTCGAATGTTCCCACTGCTTGAAAACCTTTACTCAAAGAAGCGGTCTTCATAAGCATACTCGCTTTCATCATACGTAATGATTAGCTCTAAGTTCGAGGAGCCTTAATAGCTTTATGTCAGACTGGAAATTTTAATATTTAAACCAGTTTTTATTTTAAGTCAAATAAAATACAATATTTTGATCGCAAATAAGGCAAAATCTGAGATTATGGTGTTTAGAAAGGGCGGTAAACTGGAACTGGACGTTTCAGGAGGAATAGGTAAAGGTGATACCGAAGTACAAATATGTACCCTGAATGTCATAAAAGCAAAAACTTTCCAAGTGTTCAGTTGCAGAAAGAGCGTTCATTGGACACTTCATTGCCACTTGAACTTCAGCAAAGTGTGCCCACTGACAGTCAAGCTGCTGGAGACATGTGCTGCGACAGCGATTAAACAGAGACTGTGTCTAACTCATCATATTCTGATATCGCAAGCCCGGCTCCATTTTTTTTGTTGCGAAACTAGAATTGTCTCAACGCAAGTCGGGAGAACTGACTAAACTGTTAAAGGAACAAAACCTTTTGATGCCTGACGTGAAGATAACTGGTTACAGAAAACGCCAAGAAGATCTACAAAAGTTTTTTTATCATTGATGACTTCAAAAAAAAATGGCATTTTGTAAAGACATCAATGCAACACATTTACTTCAAAATGCAGAGTTTGAGAGGCGGGGAATATGTTGACGTTTTCGGAGACTATAGAGATTCTGATGTTGATAAATCTTATGAAAATAATGATTATTTCATAAATGATTAATCGTTTAACTTCTATTTTGGGAAAATAAAAAGTAAAACGCGTAATGTTTTGCTCAAAAAGCAGCTATTTTGGGGAATAACTCGAGTACATAAAAACAATGACAGCAAAAAAGTGAATTTTTTTTGGAAATGCACACTTTTGGGGCCGCTTTAGAGGATTCAGAAGTGTTCAGATTGTAAAACCTTGTTCGTAAGATATGTTTGTTATCTCAAAAGGCTCATTTTCTCCAAGAAGTGTATGCGAAAAATTCTGATTTTTTAAAAGTTATACTCGAAAAAGTAAAAAATAAAACATTTTAAAAAACAATTCTCAGAAAACATCATTTTGTTTGAAATTCTTTGTGAAAAAAATGTATTCTGCGGATTGTCAGCTACAACTTTGCCGAAGACAGTTTGCAGCTATCGCCAAAACTGAATGAGCTGTTTGCCCAAATCTGATGACACCTTTTTATACACTTGAAAAGTGTATTATAATTTTGCTCAGATTTGAAGCTATCGAGCTGAAATTTTGCACAGAGTCTTCTTTTGTCTGCATTTATTAATATGTCGGAACCGACCGGATCGGATGACTACTTCTTGTAGCTGCCATACAAATGATCGGTTGAAAAATGGATTTTAATGAGAAAAAGTGGTTTTTCCTCAATATTACCGCTCTCAATAACTGTCATGGGTAATATTAAATGTTTTTAAGCTGATGTGCGAAGTTTGATCGAATTCGCTAACCGTTGAGACAAGCGTTTTCAAGTGCCTTTCTCGTTTTTGTTATCACACTCAATTTCAAAAACTTTGAGGGTCCATAAGAAAAAAAAGGTCCACCAATCTATCCAAACTCAGTTCGGGTAGCACTATCGATTCCGCATAGTGTAACTTGGTAGTTTCGAAAAAAGTTTAAATTTGTTGCACTGTGTAATCTATCAATCATTGAACTAGAGACTCGGAACTGGAGCAGTGTAATGAAATTGAACTAGTTTGACTGTCGACACGTACGGTCACACTCATCTCCAGATGGTTTTGCATTTGTTATTAAACGAGATTTGGCTGTGAAATGGACAACAGAGCAATGGAATCTCAGATGGTTGAGCAATGCCGCGTTTGCTGGTCCAGTTCAGCAAATGGCTCCAACAGCAACTGGCGAAATATATTCCACGACTCGGACGCTGGACAAGAAGGGTTGCTGTTCATACTCAAGGAGGTGACTGGACACGAGCTTCAACAGAATGAAAATTTACCTGAATTTATATGCCCTTCATGCCTGGCAGCGGCGAAAACTGCATTTAATTTCAAGCGGCGATTAGAGAAAAGTCTGCAGCTGTTGGATCAAAATATAACAAGGAACGCGGTTTCGTTGCCAGTCCCACACAGCCTAAGGGAAGAGAGTGTAAAAGATGACTTGGAATCTCTTACAAAAGACGACAGCGAAGCTTCTTACAATAGCGCATGTTCAAACCAATGCAATCAAACCGTCGAGAAACCCTTTGAATGTCCCCAATGCTCGAAAACTTTTGTCCATAAATGGTCTCTGAAGAGGCACGTACGCTCTCATAGTGCCAAGCGATCATACAAATGTTCCCATTGCTCAACAACTTTTGACCTGAAAGGTAGTCTAAGCCAACATCTGCGCCTTCACACTGGCGAGCGTCCTTTCGAATGTTCCCATTGTTCGAAAACCTTTGCCACAAATCCCGAACTAACTCTTCATCTTCGCATGCATACTGGAGAACGTCCTTACAAGTGTTCCGAGTGCTCAAAGTCTTTCAAACGAAGTGGAACTCTAAAGAGTCACTTACTCATCCATAAGGGCGAGAAACATTTTAAATGTTATTTCTGCTCACAGACCTTTAGAACAAAGGATGTGCTGGATAGGCACAATCGAACCCATACTGGAGAACGACCTTTCAAGTGTTCGGAGTGTTCCATGTCTTTTACTATAAAATCCACTCTAAAGAATCATTTACTCGTGCATACTGGCGAGCGGCCCTTCGAATGTTCCCATTGCTCGAAAGCCTTTACCACAAATGCCAAACTAACAACTCACCTTCGCACGCATACGGGCGAAAAACCTTTCAAGTGTTCGGAGTGTTCAATGTCTTTTGCCCAAAAGGGCTCTCTAAAGACTCATCTTTTCAAACATACTGGCGAGAAACCCTTCAAATGTGCCCAATGCTCAAAGACCTTTGGAAATAAGAGCGATCTAACGGTACACAATCGAATCCATACTGGAGAACGTCCTTACAAGTGTACAGAATGCCCAATGTCTTTCAAACAAATTGGAGCTCTTAAGACTCATTTACTCACGCATACTGCAGAGAAACCTTTTAAATGTTCCCGCTGCCCGAGTTCCAATATTAGTAAGCGTCATCTGGAGCAACACTTTCGACAACATACTGGAGAAAGACCGTTCAAGTGTTCGGAGTGCTCAATGTCGTTTGCCCAAAGAGGATATCTAAAGAAACATCTTTTTAATCATAAAGACGAAAAACCCTTCAAATGTGCCCAATGCTCAAAGACATTTGCCCGAAATTCTTATCTTACGAGTCACCTTCAACGCCTTCATCAGAAAGACCTAAGGTATGATTCCATTGTGGAAAATCAGATGGCTGTTGGAGCTGTTTAAGCAGTCCGGGAAAGAACTCTTAGTCAAATTGCAGGTTTAAGGATAAAGCTCTATTTACACGACCTGATCCCTCATCTGAGTTTTCGTCTGATTTGCTGTCTGACAGTGTAAAAAGGCGTCTGAGTAGACATGAAGCTACTCAGATGAGCGATCAGACGAAATAGAACCGGTTCTATTTGGCCTGAGCACTCATCTGAGTGGCATTTATCGAGTTACAGTGTTCGTCTGACGAAAACTCATCTGAGCGATCAGGTCGTGTAAATGGAGCTTTAGCAGTATAAAAATCAAAAGAATACCTGTTATAAGGTAATATAACTATTTTATATGTATAAAATAGATTAATTATAAGAAATACTGAGTGAAATAATGAAATTATGTTAATAAAGCTTAAATCAACAGTGTTCACTCTTAATCTCTATAAATATAAAAGAGAGTGTCCTGACTGATTCACTGATTCACTGACTGACTGACTGACTGACTGATTGGCAATCATCGCAGAGCCCAAACGGTAAGAGATAGAGGGCTGTAATTTTCACAGAAGTTTCTGTTGGTGGTGAAAGTGCGTACTAAGACGGGGTTTTGGAAAATTCCACCCGGAAAAGTCGGAAAAGCGTCGGAAAAGTTTGTATGGGAAAAATGCCATTTTTCATCCGATTGACTTGAAACTTGATTTGTAAGCTTAGTACGCGAAATAATTCGACACGTGTTTTCCCGATTTTGGAAAATCCGCCCACGAGGAAAATTCCCGGAAAATTCTGCATGAAAACAACTATTTTTCATCCTATTGGCTTGAAATTCGGTTTGAAAGGAAAGTAGGTGAAATGAATTGAAATGTAATTTTCCGAAGTTGGAAAATTTGACCCAACGGTCGGAAAATTCCCGGAAAATTCTGCATGAAAAAAACTATTTTTCATCCGATTGGCTTGAAACTCGGTTTTTAAGGACAAAATACGAAATAATTTGAAATGTGATTTTTCAATGTCGGAAAATTCGCCCACGAGGAAAATGGTCGGAAAATTCTGCATGCAAAAAACTATTTTTCGTCCGATTGGCTTGAAATTCGGTTTGAAAGGAAAGTAGGTGATTTAAACTGAAATGTGATTTTCCGAAGTTGGAAAATTTGACCCAACGGTTAGGAAATTCCCGGAAAATTCTGCATGAAAAAAACTATTTTTCATCCGATTGGCTTGAAACTCGGTTTTTAAGGACAAAGTACGAAATAAATTGATATGTGATTTTTCAATGTAGGGAAATGCGCCCACGAGGAAAATGGTCGGAAAATTCTGCATGCCAAAAACTATTTCTCTTCCGATTGGCTTGAAATTCGGTTTGAAAGGACAGAACACGAAATAGTTTGAATCGTTATATTCCGAAGATGGAAAATTTGACCCAACGGTCGGAAAATTCCCGGAAAATTCTGCATGAAAAAAAAACTATTTTTCATCCGATTGGCTTGAAACTCGGTTTGTAAGGACAAAATACGAAATAAATTGAAATGTGATTTTTTAATGTCGGAAAATCCGCCCACGAGGAAAATGGCCCGAAAATTCTGCATGCAAAAAACTATTTCTCATCCGATTGGCTTGAAATTCGGTTTGAAAGGACAGAACACGAAATAGTTTAAAATGATATATTCCGAAGATGGAAAATTTGACCCAACGGTCGGAAAATTCCCGGAAAATTTTGCATGAAAATAACTATTTTTCATCCGATTAGCTTGAAACTCGGTTTGTAAGGATAGAATACGAAATAGTGTGAAAGGTGATATTGCGAAGTTGGAAAATTTGACCCAACGGTCGGAAAATTCACGGAATATACAGTACAAAATATACTACTTTTCAACCGATTGGCTTGAAACTCGGATGGTAAGGACAGAATACGAAGTAATTTGAAATGTGATTTTTTAATGTCGGAAAATCCGCCCACGAGGAAAATGACTGGAAAATTCTGCATTAAAAAAACTATTTTTCATCCGATTGGCTTAAAGTTCGGTTTGAAAGGAAAGTAGGTAAAATAAATTGAAATGTGATTTTCGAAAGTTGGAAAATTTGCCCAGACGGTCGGAAAATTCCCGGAAAATTCTGCATGAAAACAACAATTTTTTATCCTATTGGCTTGAAACTCGGATGGTAAGGACAGAATACGAAATAATTTGAAATGTGAATTTTCAAAGTCGGAAAATCCGCCCGTAAGGAAAATAGCCGGAAAATTCAGCATGCAAAAAACTTTTTTATACCCGATTGACTTGAAACTCGGTTTGTAAGGTCAAAATCGGAATTAATTTATGTTTTTATTTTCCGATGTTGGAAATACCGCCGGGATGCCCACTGGGAAGTGGGTGATATGAGGGTGGGAAGTGGGCGGGAAATGGGTGGGATGTGGGCGGGAATTGGGCGGGAAATTGGCGGGAAGTGGACGGGAAGAGGGTGGAGAGAGGGTGGGAAGTGGGTGGTATGCGGGCGGAAAATGGATGGGATGTGGGTGGGATGAGGGCGGGAAGTGGGTGAGATTTAGGTGGGATGTGGGCGGGAAGGGGGCTGGAAGTGGACGGGAATTGTGTGGGATGTGGACTTGAAGTGGGTGGGATGTGGGCGGGTTGTGGGTGTGCGTTGGTTCTATACTGTTGAAGGCGCAGCGAAGCGCGACGGGTTATTTGCTAGTTTCATATATATTTCAACAATCATCTTTACCATTAGCAACCAAAGGCATCATGGCAAGCATCAATAATAATAATAGAAATAACCAAAAGTAGTTTTTTGTTTTGAATATTAAATTAAATGTCAATCAAATTTGGGAGCCAAAGTCCTGCAAAATCAGGGGTTCCGAAGCTTACGGCTCAGGTCTTCCTCCCTACGATTTACAAAGTCAAAGCATCTGAAGTACTGAGTTCGTAAGAAGAAACGCGGAACCCGAACAACTCCTGAGTTTCTCGGCGTTTCTTAAGACAAACGAAACGGAACCTTCAGGTTTTGTCATGCCTTCTGACGTTCCTTCCTAGCACGACTTTTGATTCCCCCGAATTTTTTTACTGGTCTTTGGTCGCACTCCTCTCTCCTCCCATATTCAAACTCACACACACGAACCAGATTTACTTCCTTTTTTTTCAAATTCACTTAAAACCATTTTTGATGTAAAACATCTTTTATTTTGGTACGGAAGACTTTAGTAAGAGTAAAAATTGATTTCAGCGTCACGTGACGCTGCGCTGACATCATGCATATTTTGTGTTATTGTTTTGTTGGATTGACCCATGGGGAGAGGGGTGAAAGAGGGGAGAATGAGGGTGAAAAGTAGGGGGGAAAGTGGGGGTGACTCAACTGTGTCTTGAAAGTGTCTAAACAGTGACTCAACGATGTCACAGCAGTCACAAAACAGTGACTAAACAGTGTCTTGACAGGGACTAATCAGTGACTTGGAAACAGTGAACTGGACAAACAAAATATACATTTATGACATGATTAAAAAGGAGGAACAAGAGAAGATATTGGAGACGTTAAACAAACAACATCCAAGAATACAATTCACAATAGAGGTAGAGAATAACCAGACAATACCATTTTTAGACACCAAAATAAAAAGAGAAGAAGGGAAACTATTATTTAAATGTTACACAAAGGACACAGCATCAGGACGCATAATGAATTTTCACTCGCATCAACCACTATCCCAAAAAATAAACACTGCCAAAAATATAATATCCAAAGCATACACGCTAAGCGACCAAAGATATAGACCGGAAATATACATTAAATTAGGGAAAACAAAGGGGGATTTTTTAGTTATTATCTTTTTGGCAACACTAGTTTAAACAGCTCACGCTCGTTATGTGTTTTGTTTCACTGTCAAACATCTTCAGTTTGGTCTATAATTTAAGCATGAATTACAAACGAACAACGTGCTCTGTTAAGGAAGTTCAAGTTAAGAAAGCGGCTCAATGGGTTCGTAATTTAGCTGAATTGTCGATTTTGGAGTGCATATCAGCCAGAAGCATTGCAAGAGCTACCAATGCATCCAGAAAAAGGCACAGTTTGGTGTGGTTTATGGGCTGGTGGCATCATTGTACCGTACTTCTTCAAAGATGATGCGAATCGTAACGTAACTGTGAATGATGAGCGCTTCCGTGAGATGATATCCAATTTATTTTTGCCCAAAATGCAAGAGCTTGACTTGCATGACATGTGCCACATGCCATGTTTGGAGACTATGAAAATACCCATCCCAAAGGCACGCCCTTCTCATAAACAAATCAAAAAATATTTAAAATATATTTATTAGCATACTTGCTTAAGAAAAAATTATACAATTTTTAAATTCAATTAAAAAAATTAACCTTGGTCGACCGCAGTCATAATTCGTGTTCCTTTAAGAGAAGATTGCCGCGCACTGGAATCATTTATTAGATCCTTCACCTTTATGAATGCAAAGGTGTTTCGTCAATATCCTTTTTCGGCTAAAAGTTTTTGAGCAGTGGGAACATTTAAAGGGTTTCTCGCCCGTATGTGTAAGAAGATGACTCTTTAGAGTGCTATTTTGAGCAAAAGCCATCGAACACTCCGAGCACTTGAAAGGTCTTTCGCCATTATGCGTGCGATAGTGTTGCTCCAAATTGGCTTTTCTTCCAAACGTCTTTGAGCAGAGGGAACACTTGAAGGGGTTTTCACCAGTATGACTACGAAGATGTATCTTAAGAGAGTCACTCTTGCTAAAAGATATTGAGCACTCTGAACACTGAAAAGGTCTTTCTTCAGTATGTTGTCGAAGGTGTCGCTTCAGATGGACCTTATGAATAAAGGACTTCGAGCAGAGGGAACATTTGAAGGGTTTCTCTCCAGTATGCGTGAGTAAATGAGTCTTTAAAACGCCGTTTTGTTTGAAGGACATTGTACACTCTGTACACTTGTAAGGTCGTTCGCCAGAATGAGTTCGATTGTGTAACGTTAGATTGCCCTTACTGCTAAAGGACTTTGTGCAGTGGGAGCATTTAAAGGGTTTCTCGCCAGCGTGATTGAGCAAATGATTCTGTAGAGTGCTATTTTGAGCAAAAGCCTTTGAACACTTCGAACACTTGAAAGGTCTTTCGCCATTATGCGTGCGATAGTGTTGCTCCAAATGGGCTTTTTTTCCAAACGTCTTTGAGCAGAGGGAACACTTGAAGGGATTTTCACCAGTATGAGTGCAAAGATGTATCTTAAGTGAGTCACTTTTGGTAAAAGACATTGAGCACTCTGAACACTGGAAAGGCCTTTCTTCAGTATGTTGTCGAAGGTGTCGCTTCAGATGGACCTTATGAACAAAGGTCTTCGAGCAAAAAGAACATTTGAAGGGTTTCTCTCCAGTATGCGTGAGTAAATGGGTCTTTAAAACGCCGTTATGTTTGAAGGACATTGAGCACTCTGTACACTTGAAAGGTCGTTCGCCAGTATGAGTTCGATTGTGTGCCGTAAGAGCTCCCTTACAGCTAAAGGACTTTGTGCACTGGGAGCATTTAAACGGTTTCTCACCAGTATGATTGAGCAGATGAGTCTTAAGAGTGCCACTTTGAGCAAAAGACATTGAACACTCTGTACACTTGAAAGGTTTTTCGCCCGTATGCGTGCGAAGGTGAATAATTAGTTTGGCATTTGTAATAAAGGTTTTCGAGCAATGGGAACATTTAAAGGGCCCCTCGCCAGTATGCGTGATTAAATGATACTTCAGATAGAATTTTTGGGTAAAAGTCATTGAGCACTCCGAACACTTGAAAGGTCTTTCGCCGGTATGGGTTCGATTGTGTCTCTCCAGAAGGGACTTAATTCTAAATGTCTTTGGGCAGTGCGAACATTTAAAATGTTTCTCGCCAGTATGCGTGAGTAAATGACTCTTTAGAGCTTTACCATGTGCGAAAGACTTTGAGCAATGGGAACAATCGTAAGGTCGATCGTCCGTATGGAAGCGTAGGTGTCTCTTTAGAGAGTCATCATTGACAAAGGTTTTTAAGCAGTAGATACAATCAAAGGGTTTATCTTCGGTTTGAGTGCTTTGGCTTGAATCATCAGTGTCATCCATTTCACTCTCTTCGCTGTTTACTGTCTCCTTTTCCTGGTTTCTTGTTCTGCACTGATCCAACAGCTGAACACTCTTCTCTAATCGCCGCTTGAAATTAAATGCAGTTTTTGCCGCTGTCAAGCATGCAGGACATATAAATTCGGGTAGATTCTGGTTCTGTTGAAGCTCGTGTCCAGTCACCTCCTTGATTATGGACAGCAACACTTCTTGTCCAGCGTCCGAGTCGTGGAATATATTTCTCCACTTGGTGTTGGAGCCATTTGCCAAAATGGAACTGCAAACGCGGCATTGCTTATCCATTTGGGACTCTGTTGTTCCTTGGGTTATTTCAAAGACAAATCTCACTTAATCACAAATGGCGAACAAACAAAATAAACAATTTTTAACCATTTGGAGATGAGTGTGACCGTACGTGTCAACAGTGAAAATGTTGGATTGAACTAGTTCAATTTCATTACTCTGCTCCAGTTCCGAGTAGCTAGTTCACCAATGATAGATAGAATATTGCTTCATTTACTATAATGTTTCTTAACCATAACAACCGCTTGACCGTTTGTCTGAAGCGAGAATTTTGATCGAAATCAAAAAACCGGAGCAGGCCTGATAAATTCATTTATAACACAAGCCAACAAAATTTTCATTTTTGTGAGGTCCACACAGTGGGCGATTGGGCCTCGCTAGCGGCATTTAATTAATAACTTCTAAACGAAAATAGATATCTTCAGACGGTTTTTTTTCACTGCTCCGAAAAAAGTCATAGAATTTTTCAAGAAAAAAAAATTATGTTTAAATTTTTTTTTAATTTTTAAAATTTTTTTAAATTTTTTTTAATTTCAAAATTTTATTTTTAACTTCAATAAACAAATTTTATAAATCAAAATTATCTTCGGAATTTTCGGAATCAGAATCAGGCATATCTAGATGCTTCATTAAAAGCAAGCTCTTAACATCATCGTCCATAATAATATTTTTTGCAGACGAAATTGAAGACCCATTTGACAATGAAGATATCAAAGGGTCAGACGAAACTAATAAAGCATTTATGATATCTTCCATTGTATTTTTCCTTGAATTTTTTCTTGTATTGCTCTCGCGTATGTTTCGAAAGTCCTTGTTCCGGGCTTCAAGAGCTTCTTCGGACATCATACCAATCGGAAGAGAAAAATGGCTTATAATATCTGCTCCATGAATTAAAATTCTGTGAACAGACGATGGCATGTAAAACCAGGGGTATGCTTTAACAAAAATTTCGGCAGTTTCCAATGCGGAAGATCCGAATGCGTCCGAATTTATGTCGTATCCACAAGCCAATGCTCGTAAGACTACGCTGAATCGATATATTAAATCATAGCTTACTCCTGTTATACGAGCAGCCAAATTTGGTTGTTGGAAAAACCTCCTTGCAGTGTTTCCGTTGTTCGTGCTGCCAGTACCAGCCATTGGTATATCCACCAACAAATGCATTTCTTCCCTTAGCTTCTGCTGAATACTTCTTTTATTTTGTTCAACGACATCCTTGTCAGCACCACGAGCTTGCCACTTTTGTATTGGTATTCTATATGCAATGTGCAAAACACACTCGAAAAACCTAATCCATGCGTGGAGACTTGATAAGCCATATTCAAATAGGTTTCCATTAATAGGAAAGCTTTTTACCAAATTTAGATCGTTCATATTTTTGGGAGTCGCGCTGCAAATTCCGCATGTTTGCGAAGCCGATTCCGATATGACACTGAACGTTTTGCCATCAAGCATGGTCATATGAAATTGGTGATCAATTTTTAAGGTACTCACAAATGTTGGAAAAATATTTAATATTTGGCTCTTAATGTTTTCAATTTCTCTGCGAGTCGAGTCTGCCGGGTCTTTCTCGCAAAGTAATTTAATGGGTCGACAATATCGGGTAGAAGAAGGCCGATTGTTTTTCCATAAAACTGTCGGTCCTTTCTGCACTATCAATGGTACCATACAAATTGAAAATAAATATTGATCTATCATGTCTCCATCGAAGTCATCAAATTTTTGCCTGTAAGTAGAATGGCCGCTGCTGCCATCACAACCCCATTTGTAGGTAGCAGTTAATTGGGTGTTATTATTATTTTCAAAATGGTTTTGAAAACTTTCTGGGTGTGCTTCAATAATCCTAGCAATCGTATGGTCCACTAAGCTTTGTAATGGTACTTCAGCGAAATGATCTGTGACCGTGATGACACTAGGATAGCATTTTTTTCGCACAACGCAGTTTGTCGTAGCATGGATATATATCCGCGTTTTGCCCTTTAGCGGCTCTCTTTGACAAATTCCATGTGTACTTGGTATGTCCAACATCTACAAATAGCGCCAGTGCTTTTTCATCAGAAAATTTTGTCGGTAGACGCTGAGGGGTACTCATAGTTTTCAAAATCTTACCGCTAAACTCTTCGTCGGCGTTTAGCATTGACACCACCTGTGAAGCACTACGTTTTCCAGCTTTATACAAGCCGCAGCTTGCAGCTACCAACAATGCTTCTGATGGCACTAGTAAAATTTCGCAGCTTTTTGCCAATCTCGCACTGCTCCTCCTGAGTATATTTAAGGTTTTTGAGAACAGTACCAAATACAAAGTTTTCCATGGTGAGAAACTTCTTGGTTGGGATCGCTTCTTCATGCCATAGTAAAAAAAGTACCCGTTTTGCTACCGACATTGTTTCTGAAAAGTGCCATGATTTAAAGGTTAGCTGGTTATAGCAGTTCATATTACACATTTTGGACGCACAATGACTCATTCTTCCAGCTAAAAAAAGAGTTAAACCGAATCCGTGCGAATCTTGTAAGTTCTACTCCACGAACGACAGGTGCACGCTAGTGCGGGCTAGTTGTTAATACACTTAATTACCACTACGTTTTATGAGCAACACATTTATAGACCGGTCACAAACACTGATTTTTTATGTAATACATACCTTGAAGTTAATAAAAAGCCACACTTTTAATTAAACAAGTAAAAATTGTAAATTTCCCAGGAGCTCGAAATCAATGCGCACAACAAAGGAAAAATATTGTAAAGCACTTGCTAAAACATATGTTGTGTTTGACAGCTCACAGCTGATGATCAGCTGATCGTAGAGCTTATAAAAAACCGCCAAAAATCTAATCAAAGCATCTGTTATCGATTTGTGAAAAAGCTTAACGCTTTTTCAAATTTGAAAATTTGAATTAAATGCCGCTAGCGAGACCAAATCGCCCACTGTGGTCCAGCCCTTATTGTTAAAAATTCTAATGCAGTTTTGCGCACTGATTCCAAAACTGTTTTCGGGTTTTCCAGTCCAGAAAGTAAATTGACAGTGACTTAGTCCGCATTTACACGGTGAAGCAAACTTCATGAAGTTCTTCATGAAGTTTTTGTTTGTAGGGAAGAGGTGTGGAGGGGAAGTTGATGCAGGCAAAGCTTCATGGCCTAGCTGTGCATGAAGTTTTTCGATAGTTTCTCTTTGTCTCATTCCGATAGATTTGATGCAGGGTTGTGTTTTTATTCAATCGATGACACGAGTTGGTCGATGAAGCGTGTTGTTTATATTGGTTGAATTAAAATAATTTTAAAATGTGGACGAAGAAATTAATTGAGCTATTGTTGACGCAATACGAACAGCACGAAAATTTGTATAACGTTCGCCACAGTGGATACAAAGATCGGGTCAAGCGTTCCAAGTCGCTTTTTGATATATATGAAAACTTAAAACAAGAGGACCCAAATGTAACTGTTGATGCAATTAAATCAAAAGTGCATATTTTGCGGGGGCAATATTTAAAAGAAACCCGTCAAATAGCAGCAAGCAAGAGAAGTGGTGTTGGTCGAGACGACGTATATGTGCCCAAGCTGTGGTGCTACAGTCAAATGGGATTTTTGACTCCCCATATTCTGACACGGCCATCATCGTCCAGCCTTTCTGATGTAAGTTTTGAAAAAAAAAAAATTAATGGATTCAAAAACCAACTGTATTTTTCAGCAAATCAACGAAGATGAGAAAGAAAACGGCAGTTCCCTTGAACAAATCGAGCAAGAATGCAGCTCCCAGCCAGCGGACTCTAATCAATATTCATCAAGATCCTCACAATCAAATAAAAGGGTAATGATAATTAAAAGTTAACTAAATACTTGTAGAATAATTGAACATTTTTGTTCTCAGAAATTGGCAATAGCATTCGGCGAGCAGCTAGATGATGTCAAACAGTTGGTTACCAGTAAGCTGCGTGAGAAAAATGACCATTATGATTGGGTTGGCAAGCAAGTTGTGTTCGAATTGAACAGTATCAAGGACGAGGACATCCGACGTAAAGCTCTCTGGAAGATTCAGGACACTTTGAGAGAAGCTGCGATCGCTGATATAGCTCTTCGCAAAGATGAGAACTCCCCCAATTGCTCCGCAGACTGATAATGACGAAATATAGTAAATCTTAAGTTTTATTGTTCAAATTCATGAAAAACAATTACGAAAATACCAATCGAAATTACAAAAATACACTATAATTTGCTTTCCTGCCAATCAACTTGTCCTTCATTGTTGAAGTAATCCTCAAATCCTTGCCTGACGTGTTCTGCAGCTCCTCTTGCATTTCTCAAACCGCCAGCGGTAGATCTTCCTTCTTCTGACTCTGTAGAAGAAGTGGAGAACGGCATTTGTACATAGGTCGAACTTTTTTAATTAGCAAGTTATGAAGAACACAACAGGCTTTCGTCAAAGTCTCCACATGTTCCACAGACATATTTATTTGGTGTTGAAAAATCCTAAACCTGTTTGAAAGGATGCCAAATGCGTGTTCTACAACATGGCGAGCACGTGAAAGGCGAATATTAAAAATTTTTCTTTCCTTTATATTGGTGTTGTAAGAGTATGGTTTCATAATATGCTTTCCAAGAGGAAAAGCATCGTCTGCCACAATTACGTAGGGCAGTAGACGTCCGTTACCAATCACTTTTTGTAGATGGAAAGCGGCTTTCCGCATCGTCCAATACATTTTTAAAGTCGCTTTGTAGCAAGACTCCTGCATCGTGAGAACGTCCATTACACCCTACATTTATGTAAATAAAACCGCAGTCCGCATTTACCAAGGCCAATAATACAATGCTATGTGTTCCTTTGTAGTTGAAAAAAGAAAGAACCATCCTTTCGCTTAGCCTGGAACTCAATGTGCTTTCCGTCCATTGCTCCTAAGCAATGTGGGAACTGCCATTTCAAAGCAAACTGATCTGCAATCAGCTCCCATTCATTTTTCGTGTTTGGAAACTAAAAACATATAATGGAATTATATTTTTACGTTTATTAAGCTACAAAATATATCCTACGAACCTTTAGATATATGTCCTTGAAATGTTTCCAAATTGCGGTGCACACTTCTGGAACTGCACGACAAAGAAAGGCATCCGAAAGCCTGGTTTGAAAGTTGATGCTCCTATAGGTTTCACCGGTTGCTAAAAACCTTAATGTGGCAGCAAACTTCTCATCGGCAGGAATTGATTGCCTCATAAAAGTATCCTGCTTGGTAATGTCACTTTCAATTGCAGTTAAAATGTATTTAAATGTATCTTCATCCATTCGTATATACGCAAAAAAAGAAGTCATGTCGTTTTTAAGTTCCTTCATTAAAAAGGAAAAAGATCCTCCAGTTGAGCGCTGTTGCCTCCAAGGCTTGACCCATTCCCTTTTCTTCCTTTTTGTTTGGCAATTTTTGAATTGTCTCACAGCAGTTTAATAAATTTAAAACCACTTGCACGTCATCCACTGCCTCGAAGTCGGTGACTTCTATGGCCATTTTCGTGACTTCAATGGCAGCTTTCATTAATTTTTCTTTATTATGATTCATTTTTGTTATTTTTAAATAACAGTAAAATAACACAGCTGACGATTGCTTTCATGATCGATAGCTTGCCAAACAAAAAGGGTTGCGATAGTTATCGGGTTGTACGAACAAAAGGAAAAACTTCATGAAGCACACTTCAAGGTGTAAATGCAAGCGCAGTTTTGAAGATGCTTCAAAACAAAACAGAAGAGAGCTTCATGAAGCAAACTTCACCGTGTAAATACGGACTTAGATATGACTAAACAGTGACTAAACGACTACAAAGCGTTGACTTGACAGTGACAAAACAGTGTCTAAACAGTGACATGACAGTGGTAAAACTCTGACTTCACAGTGACTAAACAGTGACATAAAAGAACTACATATTAGAAGGAAGATCACATCAGACAGAGATCTTGATATTGGAATTTCTACTCCCTGTTTTCTTTATTTGAAGATGAGAGAACTTGTGATTTTGAAATGAAGGCTTTAAATTGAGTATCTTGTTTTACATCAAAGCCTTGTGACTGTTCACGACACTCACACCTTTTTATTATAAACTTAGGGACCATAATAATTTATATGATAGGGTTTCTGTTCCTCATGCGCACATCAGGTTGGCTTTTTTTGTGGTTTTTTAAGGAATTTTCACAAGAGGATAACTGTGTGGCATAGCCCTCTCTATAAGCTCTTAAGATTCGGTTTAGATCGCCTCTCTCTTTTCTACTTTTGGAGCCTCACAAATTGTGTGACCCGCCTAATGTCGAAGCGCAAAAGAAAGCTGGATTTTTCAATTCCTGGGAGGATGAGAATGTTTTGGACGCCATTATCAGAAACCTCCCTGGGTTCAACTTCTTTGGTGGTAGAAATTGCTAAGTATTGTGGTTATGATCATTATCTCAATTTAATTTTTGAATTTATTGGAATTTAACTCCAACTAGTTCTCTTGGAACTAGTTCAAATCATCATTTTTGCTTTTGCCACTTACGGTCACACTTGACAATTGTTGCTTAAATTTATATTTTAAAAGAAAATTCTGTTGTAAAATGGATCGCAGAGTAAAGACTCCTAAGATTGTCAAGCTATGCCGGGCTTGTGAGTCCACTTCGGACGCTGATTTGGACACCAAGTGGCAGAATATATACTCTGACGCCGACTTGATGATTCTATTAGAGGAGGTAACTGGTCAGATGGTCCAACCTAATGAGGATCTACCTGAATGGATTTGCCCTTCATGCTGGGCAGCGGCAAAAACTGCTTTGAATTTCAAACGGCGATTTGAGAAGAGTCTACAGAGCTTAAACAAGCACTTGGAGCAGATTGAACCCACATCCGGCAAGGACGGGCCACAGTTCAAACAGGAGGAGACCTTTGAGAGCAAGAGCAAATCGGCAGACGAAAGCCTCAGCGAAGAAGAGGCCTTCACAAAGAGTGGAAAACGGCTCTACAAATGTTCCAGCTGCTCGAAGACCTTTACTCGCACGAGCGATCTAACGAGACACAATCGAACCCATACTGGAGAACGACCCTTCAAGTGTTCACAGTGCCCGAAGAGTTTTAGCCTTAAGGGAAATCTGGAGCAACACTATCGCACGCATACTGACGAACGACCTTACAAATGTACACAGTGCTCAATGTCCTTTATTCAAAATCACGCTCTGAAGTATCATCTCCTCTTGCATACTGGCGAGAAGCCCTTCGAATGTTCATTCTGTTCGAAAAACTTTAGACGTAAGGTTGAATTGGAAAAACACCATCGTACACATAATGGCGAACGACCTTTCCAATGTTCAGAGTGCTCAAAGTCTTTTGCACGACATTTCACTCTAAAGTATCATCTTCTCACGCATACTGGAGAGAAACCCTACGAGTGTTTAATCTGCTCGAAGACCTTTAGGAGTACGTGTAACCTGGAGAGACATAATCGCATGCATACTGGTGAACGACCTTACAAGTGTACCGAGTGCTCAATGTCCTTTAGCCAAAAAGGCGGTTTAAAGAGTCATCTTGTCTTGCATACGGGCGAAAAACCCTTCGAATGTTCCCACTGCTTGAAAACCTTTGCCCTAAGCAACAGTCTTAAGAATCACTTTCGCACTCATACTGGCGAGAAGCCCTACAAATGCTCTCACTGCGCGAAAACCTTTACTCAAAGAAGCGGTCTACATAATCATATTCGCTCTCATCATACATAATCATTCGCTCTAAGTTCGAGGAGCCTTAATAGCATTAATTCAGACTGGCAATTTTGGAACTGTACAATTTTGAAATTAAAATCAAATAAAATACAATATTTAGATTGCAAATTGGCTGTGCGCTATAGACGGTTCTTCTAACCAAGCCGCCTATAAACCTTATGTAAGTATTACGCCACTGCTTCTGTTTCTTGGAGCAGACACCGGCTTGCATCGGTCATCCCTAAGACCCATCAGAGGGATTCTTTCCCAACTGTGGTTCAATGAATACGTTGAACCTGTTTATAAAAGATACGTTGAAGAATAAAAGAAGCAAAGATTATAAACTCGTTGTGGGCGAATTTCATCAACAAAAGGTACAGTGATCCTAGCATCTAAATGGAAAATCTTTAACTCAGTCAGCAGAGCGTTAATTTTCTTCTTGCGAAAGTGTGCTCTTACACTAAGCGTCATGTTTCACATCAAAGATTCGTGAGTGCTAGCGACACTCACACCTTTTTTTGTTTTTTGGAATGATTTTCTCCGATATCTTCAAAACAAGAGCTGATGGAGAAAACCAGAAAACAGTTTTGGAATCAGTGCACAAAACTGCATTAGAATTTTTAACAATCAAGGCTGGACCTCACAAAAATGATCATTTTGTTGGCTATAAATGAATTTATCAGGCCTGCTCCGGTTTCATTTGAATTTGATTTCGATCAAAATTCTCGCTTCCATAAACCAACTGTAATGACAGAAGGTCAAGCGGTCAATGTCGTCATCTTTTGTTCAGTGTTTTTGTAGTTTATTGATACTACGTTTATGCTACGAAATTCATGATTTCTTCAATTTGTAAAATCAAATTGGTTCCTGTTTATGCAGCTTCTGTAAATTTACAAAATCACCAGCGCACATATGAGAAAACAAAAGATCTGGCAACACCAACGCAACTGAAGCTGACTGCGCCGCTGCATTTCATGAATTGACAGCGAATTCATAGTCAACTTTCGTGTGTATTAGAATTCATGAATTAGTGTTTATGCACGCACTTTCGGACAAATTTCATGAAACAATTTTGCAAAATGAGCATAGCATAAACGTAGTATGTAATTGTTATCGTTAAGAAAAATTTAAATAAATACAGCAATAGTCTATCATAGGTGAACTAGCGACTCGGAACTGGAGCAGAGTAATGAAATTGAACTAGTTCAATCCAACATTTTCACTGTTGACACGTACGGTCACACTCATCTCCAAATGGTTAAAAATTGTTTATTTTATTTGTTCTCCAGTTTCTCGGGAGGTGTTGGCGTCAGCCATTTTGGCAAAATTGGAAAAATAAAAAAAACACTTTTGTATCTGGTCAATGCGGCTATAAAGCTGCGACCAACCAAACGTTATCCTTGCGGTGACAAAAACCCAAAAAAAAAAAAAAAAATTATTTGTTCGCCATTTGTTATTAAGTGAGATTTGTCTTTGAAATAACCCAAGGAAGAACAGAATCCCAAATGGATAAGCAATGCCGCGTTTGCAGTTCCATTTTGGCAAATGGCTCCAACACCAAGTGGAGAAATATATTCCACGACTCGGACGCTGGACAAGAAGGTTTGCTGTTCATACTCAAGGAGGTGACTGGACACGAGCTTCAACAGAACCAGAATCTACCCGAAAGTATATGCCCTTCATGCTTGGCAGCGGCAAAAACTGCATTTAATTTCAAGCGGCGATTAAAGAAGAGTCTTCAGCTGTTGGATCAGTGCAGAACAAGAAACAAGGAAAAGGAGAAAGAAGAGAGTGAAAGGGATGACACTGATGATTCAAGCCAAAGCACTCAAACCGAAGATAAACCCTTTGATTGTTCCTTTTGCTTAAAAACCTTTGTCAATGATGACTCTCTAAAGAGACACCTACGCTTCCATACTGACGATCGGCCTTACGATTGTTCCCATTGCTCAAAGTCTTTCGCACATGGTAAAACCCTAAAGAATCATTTACTCTGCCACATGGAGAAACATTTTAAATGTTCGCACTGCCCAAAGACATTTAGAATTAAGTGCCTTCGGGAGAGACACAATCGAACCCATACTGGCGAAAGACCTTTCAAGTGTTCGGAGTGCTAAATGGCTTTTGCTCAAAATAGCACTCTAAAGAGTCATCTTCGTACACATACGGGCGAGAAACCCTTTAAATGTTCCCACTGCTCAAAGACTTTTACCCGAAAAAGTATATTGACGAAACACCTTTGCATTCATAAAGGTGAAGGATCTAATAAATGATTCCAGTGCGCGGCAATCTTTTTTGGAAGGAACCCGGATTATGATGGCGGTCGACCAAGGTTAATGTTATCTTAAGCAAGTATGTTAATAAATATATTTTAAATATTTTTTGATTGTTTATGAAAAGGGCGTGCCATTGGGATGGGTATTTTCATAGTCTCCAAACATGGCATGTGGCACCGTCTTGTTGAAACTTTCAACTTGAAAGCACATCAAACCATTTTTTATAGCCCAATTATTTACTTTTGTAAGTTCTTCATTACATATAGAGCACAATCATTTAACTGACTTAGCGGACTACTTACATATAATTGGACATCATCAGCGTACATATGTTTCTTACAGATGGGAAGGTCATTAACATACATAGAGAACAATACCGGCCCAAAGACAGATCCTTAAGGTTCACCTCACATAATCTGAAGAAGATCGGAGGTGCGCGAACCTGCGACTACAGCCTGTTGTCTATTGCTTGGGTAAGAGTTAATTAACAGAGTTGCATTGGACGAGAAATTAAATAGCGTTTTGAGCTTTGTTAACGGTGTCGAATGCTTTACTGTAGTCAAGAAGACATAGGAAAGTTACCTGTCCATCATCCATACGACTTCGAATATCCTCTGATATTTTTATACAGGTTACTCGTAGAGTAAAAAGGGTATACTAAAGTCGTGCAAATGTATGTAACAGGCAGAAGGAATCATTTCCGACCCTATAAAGTATATATATTCTTGATCAGCATCAACAGCCGAGTCGATATAGCCACGTCCGTCTGTATGAACACCTAGATCTTAGAGATGGTAAGAGATAGAGGTTTGACATGAATGGGACAAATGCTTCTTTTATCTGCACGCAGATCAAGTATATTTCAAATTTTGGCCACGCCCCCGCAATTTGGAAACAACGTTATATCTCCTACAGTTTAGAAGATAGACGCTTCGGACCTGCTACAGATAGTTAGTAATTAGCAAAATGAATCAATTTGCCAAAGAAATGATAAAGATCGGATGAACGGTTCTCAAGTTATGAGCAAAAAAGTTAACCAAGCATCCCCCGCCACTTCCCTCCCACCCTTCACAACCAACACCGCACAATCTTAGAGAGAGAGAGAGAGAGAGAGAGAGAGACTGAGATAGAAGTAGAGAGGGACAGGTACAGAGTATGTTATAGTCGGGCTTGACCGACTTTCTCACTTGTTTTTGAGAACGCTTTGTAAAGATTGGTTCCGAAGACGCTCGTCATGACCGGCTCGAAGAACTTGCTCGGGATTCCTCCAAGAAATCGGAATCTTGTGACGCTTCCAGGCTGTGATGCATTTGGCACAGTTCCTCATAGCCTTCAAGCACATCGCATTCTCCCGCTTCGATCACTCTTTGCGGCTCAATGTGTTTCCGCTGGCCATAAATTTGGTCCATAGGGTCGAAATTTGGGCACAACTTTTCCTTATAGTCTAATTATTATTATCAGATTGTGGTTGTAGTTATAGTTACGTCTGTACCAGCTATAGAGCGATCTTTTCCTTCAGTAAGCAGCCCGGCATTTAGGTACTGTGTCCTGAAGCCACGCATTTTATTTTTAAGGGCTACGTGGTTTACCTCCTTAAAAGTGTTGGACTTGCTGGAGAGACGAGCATAGAACTTTTGGTGTAAAAGTATTTATTAAGAATATAATAGAATATTACCTCCAGCGATTTGGGAGTGTTTTTTAGTTGTTCAAGGACCAGTTCTAAGAACTCCACAGCATTTTCTCCGTCCATTTAAAAGCGCTAGCCCGACGAGGCTTTGAAGTTCTGCCGCAAATATCCTTAAGGAATAAGTAAATGTTTAAATTTGAGAAACACGACAAAAAATACACTAACAACTTACAAAGCTCTCCATAATCATATGTAAACAAACGCCGTGACCAAATTCTTCTAGAAGAACAGTCACATTTAAACGAAAGCAAATCGAGGCTGATTTCGCGAAATCAATTAGTATGACCTTACTTTCCTTAGATTTTCTGGGCACACTGCTCATTTTGTAAGAGTAGATGTGATCAGCTGTTTCGCGAAATCAAATCGAAAGCAAATCAAAAGCAAATCACTTTCAGGAATACCACTAATAAATATTCTAATTAAGACATTTACACATTTGAAAAACAAACTTTTATTTAAATTCACATACTAAAACTTTTATAATTATATACATTGTAAGCGATCCCAGTTTTCCGTTTTCTTCTTGCTAAAGCTCTATTTACACGACCTGATCACTCATCTGAGTTTTCGTCTGATTTGCTGTCTGACCGTGTAAAAAGGAGTCTGAATAGACATGAAGCTACTCAGATGAGCGATCAGACGAAATAGAACCGGTTCTATTTGGCCGCATGGCATTTATCGAGTTACAGTGTTCTTCTGACGAAAACTCATCTGAGCGAACAGGTCGTGTAAATGGAGCTTAAAGAAATAAAAGTTTAAGCCTTGGTATGTCTCAGTCCTTTAGGGGTAGGTGTAGGTGTTGAGGTGTCAAAGTTTGTTATTGAATTTAATACCTGTTTTTATACCCTTGGAGAGGGTATATTAAAATTGTCCGGATGTTTGTAACGCATAGAAGGAAGCATCTCCGACCACATAAAGTATATATATTCTTGATCAGCTTGACGAGCTGAGTTGATATAGCCATGTCCGTCTGTCCGTCTGTTTCTATGCTATCTCCTCCGTCAGTTTTAAAGCTATCTTAACCAAACTTTGCACGAAGTCTTTTGGTACAAATACGCTGCACATTTGTCGGAACCGGCCGGATTGGATGACTATAGCATATAGCTCCCATAGGAACGATCGGTTGAAAAACTAGTTTTAGTCAGAAAAACTTTTTTGTTTTCAATGCTATCGCTCCCAACGCTCGTATTTATAAGTTTTTAATGATTTCACATAATATCACCAAGCCTTGTCAAAATCGGACAACTATATAGTATAGCTGCCATACAAAAGTTAGGTCTGAAAGAAAGTCTTAGTGGGAAAAACTTTTTTGTTTTTAATGTTATCGCTCCCAACGCTCGTATTTATAAGTTTTTAATAATTTTACATAATTTCATTAAGCCTTGTCGAAATCGGACCACTATATAGTATAACTGCCATACAAACTGTCAGGCATATATCAAGCTCCAAGGGTATATAAACTTCGGTCGAGCCGAAGTTAGCTGGCCTCTATTTTTTGAGGTTAAAATTACTAAATTGTGTGGATTTTATCAGTTTTTGGATTCAAATTTTCAATTCAAAGATTGAATGGGACTTACCTCCAACTAGTTCTCTTGGAACTAGCTCAAATCAGCATTTTTGCTTTTGCCACTTACGGTCACACTTCTCAATTGTTGCTTAAATTTATATTTTAAAAGAGATTTTGTGGTAAAATGCATAGCAAAGTCAAGCTATGCCGGGCTTGTGAGTCCATTTCCGACGCTCAAGTGGACTCTAACTGGAAGAATATCTACACTGACTCCGACTTGATGACTTTATTAGAGGAGGTAACTGGTCGGATTGTCCCACCTACTGAGGATCACCCTGAATGGATTTGCCCTTCATGCTGGGCAGCGGCAAAAACTGCTTTGAACTTTAAACAACGATTTGAGAAGAGTCTGCAGTATCTAAACGAGCAGTTGAAGCAGAACAAACCCACTTCCAGTGTGACCCTTGAAGACGAAGACACTGAATCGGCGGACGAGAGTTTTAATACCGAAAGCCTTAGCAAAGAAGAGACAGGAACAAAAACTGGCAAAGGACCCTATAAATGTTCCCACTGCTCAAAGATGTTTAAACATAAATGCAGGCTAGCGGCACACCGACGCATCCATACTGGAGAACGACCTTTTCAGTGTACAGATTGCTCCAAAGCATTTAGAAGTAAATTCAGCCTGGAGATACACCATCGCACACATACGAACGAGAAACCTTTCGAGTGCTCCATTTGCCCAAAGAAATTTAGAAGTAAGGGCTACCTGGAGAAACACCTACTCACACATACTGGCGAACGACCTTTTAAGTGCACGGAGTGCTCCAAAGCATTTATAAGTAACTTCTGTCTGGAGGAACACCATCGCACACATACGAACGAGAAACCATTTGAATGCTCTCTTTGCCCAAAGAGATTTAGAAGTAAGAGCTATGTAGAGAAACACCAACGCACGCATACTGGCGAACGACCTTACAAGTGTACAGAGTGTTCGATGGCCTTTACCCAATATAATGTTTTAAGTACTCATCTTCTCACACATACGGGTGAGAAACCCTTCAAATGCTCCTACTGCCCAAAAATGTTTGCCCAAAGAGAAGGGCTAAATGTACACCAACGCATTCATACTGGCGAAAGACCCTACGAATGTTCTATCTGCTCGAAACACTTTATCTCCACGGGTGATCTATCGAGACACAATCGAGTTCATTCTGACGAAAGACCCTTTAAGTGTACAGAGTGCTCCAAGTCCTTCAAGCAAAGTAACTCACTAAAGTGCCATCTTCTCACGCATACTGGCAAACGAGCTTTCCATTGTCCCGAGTGCTCAAAGTCTTTTGCTTTAATGGGCACTCTAAGCAGGCACCTACTTACTCATACAGGCGAACGAGCCTTCGCATGTTCCCACTGCTCAAAGACCTTTGAAAGTAAGGGCAATCTGGACAAACACCTGCGCACGCATACGGGCGAACGTCCTTACAAGTGTACCGAGTGTCCCAAGTCTTTTAGCCTAAATGATACTCTAAAGTGTCATCTTTTTACGCATAAAGGTGAGAAACCCTTCAAATGTTCCCACTGCCCAAAGTCTTTTATCCGAAATATACATTTAACGAAACACCTACGCATTCATGATGGTGTAAAAACTAATAAACAAACTTAAAAATGAAGAAAGGGGATCTTTTTTATTGAATTTAAAAAATTTGTTTTGTTTTAAAAAATCTTTCGAATGTTAATTATTTTTGCTAATAAATGAATTGAAAATATTTTTCGCTAATGAGAAGGGCGAACGTTTATTTCGAATGTAAGGAAAACTTGAGACCTTTTGGAACTCTTATTACCAGAAAACTAGCTATGTAAACACGGAACCGTTTGGGTTCTACTTATTGTGCTGATATATTTGGTTATTTTGGTACACAACTGTCATGAAAAATTTCTTTGGCTTTTCTTTCTTTGGCTCACCGTTTCACATAATCCTTAGTTTGCTTGGCGTTCTTCTGACTTAAACTACCGGTGGCTATGGACCGGCTTGCCCTGGCTTAAAAGCCTTTAAAGAACACACAATCTTTTCAACTATCACTGCTCGACAAAATGAGAGTCGATTTTCCCCCATTGGACCAAAACAACTTTTTCTAAAGTAAATTGGCCCGCTGATCACGAAAATCGCCATAAACAGAAAATCTATCCACGCGTTATCGAGATATTATCTATAAACGTTTTTTTACATTTTTCGAAAAGTTTCCCCCCACTTAAACTCTCATAACTTTTTTGTTTTTCAAACGATGTTGATGATTTAAACAAATTTAAAAAGACAAAACTTCGCCAAACAGTTTATTCTCGGACAAAAATGAGCTGGGTCGTATGCTCAAATGGAGAAAAAAATGGTTTTTTTTTGGTCAAATTTGAAAATTGATCGAAATTAAAACGCTTGTGGATTCATAATTATACAAAATTGTTATGTTTTTTTAATTGGACAGTAAAACCTATTCAATTTACTTTAAAACTAGCCATCAAATACAGAAATCGTACATAAAGTGGAGTTTTCAAGAATTTTTTTGTGGAATAGGCAAAAATTTAATTTTTATTAAAGGGCCGCAGGGGCGTTTTTTTTTTCGAACTTTAAGTGTGTGATATGGCTTAAAATAGACGAATAATAATATAAACTCCACCACTTTATCCTTTGAGGGCACAGTAAGTCGCAAACCAAACAAACTGTTTATAAGTTCCAAAGCTTTTAAGAAATGAAATAAAATATTGTATTGAAAATAGGATTCTTGGAATTTATTTGGATTTCTCTTCCAACCGCCTAGCATATGTGAAAAAATTTTATCAGGACGTGTCCAACATGGAAAACAGATACCATGCCTAAAACCTGATGAGACCGACTACTGCTGGACGCTAATCTCCGAAGACAATGTGCCCTTTAAGAGAAATTCAAACAGGATTTCTTTTCCAACTTCTATTTCTGTAAATAAAAATAAAGACAATGTTGAATAATGTAGCACATTCAATGCAAATTTTAATATTCTTTATTTTTATTGCACTTAAATAGAGAATAAGACACTAGTTAATACACTTTAAGAAGGACATTTCCATATTCAATATCATTGTAAATTGGCATCTAGCTAACAGACGAACATTTTAGGCGGCCACCACGGCCCCTCAATCAAGAATTTGGCTTATGACCCTTGTTAGAGGAAAGATCAACCTATTTATCTAAACTTTCACAAGCATTACCCGTTAAAGATTGCTTTTTTATAGGTATATTTTTAAAGTTGCCTTGTTAGGCATTTTTTACCAACTTTGACCATTGATATCTTAAAAACTTGACGTGCTAGAATAATTTTAAAAATTGACTTTTTCTCAGCTTGAAAGCTTCCGTCGAACGGTATCAACCTCATTCCTAGGCCCGCGATGGCCCAATATTTGTTGAACTGTGTTATTGTCATGGTCTTATCCGAGAGTCTACAAGAAACGCAAACAGCCGCAAAAAATGTTGGTCTATAAAATTAAATTTTATTAATTTTGAAAAATTTTATACATATTATAATTATTCTATGCCTGATCTTATAACAGTCACATAGTCGCGCTATCTAAAGAAAACTAAATTTTTGCCTATTTTATTGTATTTGAGTAAATGATTGATTGTTTTAAAGTAAATTGAATAGTTTTTCCTGTCCATTTGAGCCCATAGCGTTAAAAGCATTTTTTTCCCAGAACAAACTGTTTGGCCAAGTTTTGTCTTTTTAAATTTGTTTAGACCATTAACATCGTTTTAAAAACAAAAAAGTTATGAGAGTTTAAGTGGGGGAAACTTTTCGAAAAATGGAAAAAAACGTTTATCGATAATATCTCGATAACTCGTCGATAGATTTTCTTTTTATGGCGAATTTCGTAATCAGCGAGCCAATTTACTTTAGAAAAAGTTGGTTTGGCGCTTTGGGGAAAAATGCTGATAAGCAGTGTATTTATACATACAGGGTTTGCCCGAAAAGAAATAGGACTGAGTAATTAAAAAAAATTGATTAAGCCAATAGTTACAATTATTAAAAAACTTACAAAATAGGCTACTTCTGCGTCAATTCAGCGCTGCCAGTGCGATCTCCAAGCACTGAAGGCGTCACGGAAGACATTCCCCGGAATAGCATTGAGAGCCGCAATGCCTGCGGCCTTTTCAGGAGAGAAACCAAAAAAAAAGTCCGAGGGGGCCACATCCGTACTTTAGGGCGGCTGCGAAAGCATTGAGATGCCGGCGTTGGCACACTTCCACTCGCAGCAATTTCTGATCATCAGTGAGTACTTTTGGGACCTTGCGCATGTTCAAATGCCCCGTCACAATGTCCTGAACCACAGATGTTGGTACATTTTACATCTGGGCACTTAAAAGAATACTTAGTCAACGGTCAGAGTTCAAAACTTTGCGCACAGGAGTCATATTTTCGGTGTTTGGTGAAGTCAAAGGTCTTCATCGGCCCTCCAAAAAGGCCTGGTGCCACCGAAACACACTACTTCTTGCTAAAGCCACATCTAGGTAAGCCTGCTCGATCATATCAAAAGTGTCCAAGCTTCACATTTAACCGCACTGCATTTTTGGCTTGCACCACTCACAGAAACAAGTCGCTCGAAAATGCCTGTCCTGACTCTCCAGGGGTGGCATGACAAGACGCCCACGGACATAAGGCCCATATGAAAAATTTCAATCATTACTTTGAAATATAACTCAGAAATTTTCTGGGCCTTTTGACCGGACATTAAGCCCATGGGTGTAATGTCCGTATTCAAATTTATGTGACGTTAAATGAACAGTGCTGAATATAAAATTTAACAAATTTATCCTATCCACAGAGTGTTTATATTTTAGCTTCTTTAAAATGGGCATAACAATTCTGTCCATTTTGCCGAAAACGCACTAATAGTAGGATGGCATTGCGTCTGTATCTGCTGTTTATTAATGGCATTCATGAAAGCGAATTAGATTTGATTTAGATTTCGATTACGGCTTAAACTTTAAGCAAATCTAAATATTGATTTGATTGAGACTCGTGAACAGCTGTTAGTGTGAAACAAAATTTGACTGACAAGGAAACAAAGCAAAGTATTTGGCAGGCCACGGCAATGACCAAAAATGCAATCAATGGCGGGTTTCTATCCATAAATACAAATAATATTCGAATTTGGTGTCTTTTGGAAATGAATGAGAAGTGAAACTTTATTTGAATATTAATTGACTCCAATCGCCTCTACATATCCCACACAAGTGTCAGGGTCTAAGATGAGCAGATAAGTCTGCGATGCGGTGCCTCCATTTTGTTCTCTACTTTGATTACCTCCTCGGCCACAACGCCGCCCACAACAGCAACGGCTGGCGATATTTGAGCAAAGAGTACGTCCTCGTTATGAAGAGACGAAGTGAACAGTAGATCATCACGGATGGTATTGGATTGGATTGTAACTGGGATCGCGTAGATGGGAAGATCGAAATTGCTAAACAATCCGAAGCACAACTATGCCTGGACCATTCCGTTTCAACTTGCGCTGGTCGCCGGGGCAGTCACATCTAAGTCCAGCCATGCCGAATAGGCTGTATACTGCACTTCACGTTGTAGGGCGTGGACACCATATCGTAGTTAACCATCTTCTTGGGTTTTGAGATTATCATGTACTTGAGAGCGCAGCCAGGAAAATGACTTCCTCTGTGACCAGCTTGTCGCTGCTTTTGCTATTCCAAGCATTTCTGACTCTGTCCACTTTACACTGTATTTACCGAATAAAGTTGGTCCGAAGTACAGTCGCGGCGTAAGAAAATCAGTATCTTCTAGGAACTGTTAATCTATATTAGTTCTTAGTTTAGAAAGATCATGATGATAAATGATCAAATGATGAAATTCTGAAAATATCTATTAAAAATCGTTAAAAACAGCGGTTTCATCCAGACAAAAAAATTAAAATATTTGGAGATTATGGAAAAAAATGGTGTGCCTGTGGTGAACACTCACGAGGCTTTGATGTGAAACCTGATGCTAAATTTAAGGGCTTAATTTCAAAAGCACAAGCTTTCTTAAGGGTAATTAAATCAGCAATGACAATCTTTTAAAAAAAGAAAACAAGGAGTAGGTATAGTAGCAACCCACCCAGCATTTGGAAGATCACTTTAACAAGAATCATGCATTTGCTCAAAAATTGATTGATTAAAACCGAAACGAAATATACTCCCAAATGACTCGAAAATGAGTCGAAACCAGGGACCGTAACTGTTATAACTTTTATGATAAAAATTACAAAAAAACAGTTATTTGAACATTTTTATATAAAAATTTTTGAATAACAATTAAATTATAATTTTTTTATTTCAATTATAAAAAAACATTTAAATTTTTATAAAAAAATTAAAAATTAATTGTTATAAAAAAATTTTTATATAACAATTATAAATTAATTGATATGAAAAATTTGTATTATAAAAATTAAAAATAACAATTACTTTAAGATATCCCTCGTGCCAAACATCGTAGGACAAAAGTTTGGATGTAACTTTGATCTGAGGGCTTATATGTTTATATTCTAGTGCTTGATGGGCTAATACATCAATGGGTAATGGCGAAAATCGGTTAATTAAGAAACAATTTTAAAAATCGCCCCAATCTACTACACCCACAAAATTGTAGAAAATTAGTCCATATATGTACTTCTAGGAATATGCAAAAAAACTTATCTCTGACCATCCTCATCACCAAAATCAATCCATATGCTTACCAACATTGAAAAACAATTTGTTTGCACAAACATTAATTAGGTAACGAAATATAAAGGTTTCACAAAAATAGCGGTGAATAGCAATGTCTGACTTGACAGACCAAAGCGCCAAACACATTTCTTGTTCTTGTGCGTGTTCCCCAAACTAGGTTTGTCTTATGGTACAATAAATTGTAAAATGGTAATTTCGAGCATGTGTGTTCTGTCGGCTCCTGCTTAATTTTTGTTACTCGCATAGGTTCCTTTACTTATCGATCCTAATGTTTAGGTTCGAGAAGAGATTTTTTGAAATGTCGTTGGAATATTTGCCATCCAATTCAGTTGTGGTGCTGATTATCATCCTTTTGTGAGAGGGCTCTGCTATTGAACTCCCTACAGAGCCCGTAGGAACATCAGTTTTCAATAGTCTTTCTTCTTCGGATTTGTTATGATGTTATCGCAAATTTTCCCTAGCTAAATTTCAATATATGTATCCTCGTAAAGGCGGCGAGATTCAAAAATTGGGATCCAATGTCACCCCCAAAAACAGTAGTTTTCACATGCGGCATCTATTATATCTATAAATCTTTGGCTGTGGGCAACTCCTTTTGTCAGTGAGGAAACACTGTTTTAAATAAATATATATAGACATAGTACTAAATAAATAATTTGGATATATAATATTTTTGTTTATTTATTAAGTTTTAAAAATAACAATTTTTTTATGGCGTCAGAAGAAAGGTTGCACCTTAAGTCAGTCAGAATCAGCTTCAGTGCGGAAAACGCTCTTTCTACACTGACTTGTGTGGCCGGTACACAATGGATAACTAAAGCCAATTGATAAAGTCGAGGATAATTGAACTTGTTTTCTTCCCAATACTTCATAATTTCGACTCGAAACTGATCTGAAAAACGGGTTATCTACGACACTTGATCAAGAGTCGCAGCTAGGGTACCATTTTCTCCCGACAAAAGTATTATTCATTGATCATTATTCATCATGCATGTATTAATCAGATATTTTATATTTTAATCAGACTGAAAAAGACTCAAATGTGATCAGAGAATTTATAAAATGTTTTTTCGGAACAAGATCACTGGGTGTTATGTTCTTCCATCTATTATGTAATTCTGTTAAGTCACTGTCAAGTCACTTTTAGGACACTGGTTAGTCATTGTTTTGTCACCGTTTCATCAGTGTTAAGTCACTATGAAGTTACTGTTTAGTCACTGTGAAGTCACAGTCAGGTCATTAGTAAGTCATTGTCGAGTCACATTTAAGTAACAGTCTATTTACTCTATAGTCTCAGTTTAGTCACTGTCATGTCACTGTTTTGTGAATCTCAATTCACTGTTTGGTCACTTTCAAGTCACTGTTAATTCACAGTCGTCACTGTTTAGTCCCTATTAAGTCATTGTTAAGTCAATGTCTAATCACTGTCTAGTCACGGTTCAGTCACTGTTTAGTCCACTACTACTTCTCACCGCTTTCTTCATCTTTCCACCATTTTCCCTGCTCTTTCACCCTTTCAAAATATTAGTTCCGTCAGCGCAGCGCTCAAGCGTCACGTGACGCTGAAATCTACTAAAACTACTAAAATCTTCCGTACTGAAATTAAAGATGTTTCACATCAAATATGCCTCATTTTATTCCTCAAAATGATGGCGTGTTAAAGAGTAAATAACAGTTCCAAAAGGTGCCAAGTTTTCCTTTCCTTTTAAATTAAAACAAACGCACGCCTCATAAAAAATCAAAAAATATTTGAAATATATTTATTAGCATACTTGCTTAACAAAAAATTATTAAATTATTAAATCATAATTCGCGGTTCTTCCAGGGAAGATGTGCTTATAAAATACAATTTCCGCGTACTGGAATGTATCTTAAGAGAGTCACTTTTGTTAAAAAACATTGAGCACTCTGAACACTGGAAAGGTCTTTCTTCAGTATGTTGTCGATGGTATCGCTTTAGATGGACCTTATGAATAAAGGTCGTAGAGCAGAGGGAACATTTGAAGGGTTTCTCTTCAGTATGATTGAGCAGATGAGTCTTTAGAGAGCCACCTTGGACAAAAGACATTAAGCACTCCGAACACTTGAAAGGTTCTTCGCCAGTATGCGAAGGTGAATAGTTAGTTTGGCATTTGTGCTAAAGGCTTTCGAGCAATGGGAACATTTAAAGGGCAGCTCGGCAGTATGCGTGATTAAATGATACTTCAGAGCGAATTCTTGGGCAAAAGTCAATGGGCACTCGGTACACTTGAAAGGTTTTTCGCCGGTATGGGTTCGATTGTGTCTCTCCAGAAGGGACTTAGTTCCAAATGTCTTTGGGCAGTGGGAACATTTAAAATGTTTCTCGTTGTGGCTGAGTAAATGACTCTTTAGGGCTTTACGATGTCCGAAAGACTTTGAGCAATGAAAACATTCAAAATTTCGCTCATCAGTATGGATGCGTAGGTGTCTCCTTAGAGAGTAATTATTGACAAAGGTTTTAAGGCAGTAGGTACAATCAAAGAGTTTATCTATGGTTTGAGTGCTTTGGCTTGAATCATCAGTGTCATCCCTTTCACTCTCTCCGCTGTTGATGGTTTCCTTTTCCATGTTTCTTGTTCTGCACTGCTCCAACAGCTGAAGACTCTTCTTTAATCGCCGCTTGAAATTAAATGCAGTTTTTGCTGCTGTCAAGCATGAAGTGCATATACTTTCGGGTAGATTCTGGTTCTGTTGAAGCTCGTGTCCAGTCACCTCCTTGAGTATGAACAGCAAACCTTCTTGTCCAGCGTCCAAGTCGTGGAATATATTTCGCCAGTTGGTGTTGGAGCCATTTGCCAAAATGGAACTGCAAACGCGGCATTGCTCGACCATTTGAGATTCCATTGCTCTGTTGTCCATTTCACAGCCAAATCTCGTTTAATAAATAAGATAAACAATTTTTAACCATTTGGGGATGAGTGTGACCGTACCTGTCATTAGTAAAAATGTTGGTTTGAACTAGTTCAATTTCATTACTCTGCTCCAGTTCCGAGTCGCTAGTTCACCTATGATAGACTATTGCTGTATTTATTTTAATTTTTTTCTTAACTATAACAATTCCAAAAAAATACAAAAACACTGAACATAAGATAACGACATTGACCGCTTGAGCGTCTGTCTTTGCAGTTGGTTTATGGAAGCGAGAAATTTGATCGAAATCAAAAACCGGAACAGGCCGGATAAGTTCATTTATAACTAGGGCTGCAAACCGGTTCGGAGTCCAAACCGAACCTGAACCGGAGCGTAACAATATTTTCTTCCCGAAAAGGGTTCGGTTCAAAAACATGTTCTCTTACAATTTCCAATATGTGTAAGCCTTGGAATAAAAACAGCTTACAAAGGAACACTTTGCTTCATGGAACTAATAAATAATATCTTTGAAAATACTGTATGACTCCTATCGACTGTTGTCTTCGTGATCGCCGTTGTAATTAGTGCTTCTAACTAAGTCCTGTATATCCAGCACAAAAAAAATATCACTTAAAAAAATAACAGACAGAAAGAAGAAGGTGCACACCAGTGTTGCCAAATCAGTTTTTTTCCCGTCATTTCTGGCTTTTTTTTAAATCGTATTGCGAGAAAAAATTACAAAATGCGGGAAGCGGGAATTCTGGCTTTTTTAAAAGTGATTTCGGCTTCTTTTTAGATTTATTTTTGTTTTTGATCAAATCAATAGTTTTCACCTTTGTCAGTCATTTATCGACAATAATTAACACTTGCCATATGCCACGATAAATGGCTTCGAAAGGCTTGGCTTCGGTAGTATAAATCTGATACCTCTCGAATAATCTCGAACAGTTCTTGAAAAGGAACAGTTCTTGAAAAGGAACAATAAGATTCAATTCTATTGAAAATGCCACAAATCAACAAGATTTTTAAATCAATGACACTGACGCAATCGGCCTGCTGAAAGATCTTTTGATTTCTATCAATTCTCTACAAATTATTCCATCAGATACCAATATTAATATAATACATGTAGACGATTTGGAAAAATTTGCTGTCATAGATTTATATTAAAGATATGAGTTTGAGAAGCAGATTTAAATGCTTCAGATGGATAGAGTATTGGAGAAATCTAGTTGAGTATGTGCTGCACAAATTTCATAGTTGATCTTATAGAACAACAGAAGCTGAAGTATATTTTTTTAATTTATTTAAGATGTCTTCTGCTAATCTGATTTTCGGATTTTCATAAAATTCATTGTATTAAGACATTTAAATTATTTCAGGTTGCCTAAAAATCACAGCATTCTTCAAAAAGTTACATATTTTTCGTTCACTAAATTTTACAACCAAATAAAACGTTTTTTCTCATTTTGGAAGAATTTTCCGATATTAGGAAAATATAATAATATTATTTATATTTAGTAAAATGAGAGAATAACGAAGAAACTATAAAATTTTTGAGTGAAGTAATCGCTTTGAATGACTGAAGGGAATCAAATATTTTTTGTGTTAGCCTCGTTTGCGATTCAGAGTTTGTCCTTGCCATGGTTCAACGCTAAAGTTGAGCGTGCCTACAGATACTACGTGTTATAAGGTCCCCTCTAGTTATCTTAAGCTAACAGGTACAACTGAGGCCTACGGCAAGGACGAGGATGAGGAACTTCAGCATTCTGATGATATATTAAAAATATTTTGTATATAAATTTACATTAATCCCAAGAAAACGATGCGCTTTTTTTACGCTTTTTTGTCGAAAAATACAGCTTTTTTTTCCTCTCCGACCAGCTGAAAACAGATTTTTTTCTCGGCAAAAGTTGGCAACACTGGTGCACACGCACTCGCAAAGTCTTCTGTCAATTTGGAGTTGTCAGTTTTTTCCCGAACAGTCATAGCAATGGCCTCTGTCAACTTGCAGAAGATATGCAAATCCTGTTTATAATAGAACCGGGAGGTTCTTACAACATTTGTACAGTCTACCATCCTCCTTTCTGTCGTGTGACTTAACGGTTGCGCAGTCGACACCGCTTCTGTCAGAAATTAGTCAGCTGTTCGCTTTCACTTGCGCTCTCTAAGTGCATTTGGGAATACGCCCGTATCGCTCTAACTGTGATATGCTACTATATGCGACTATTTTTTATCATCACTTAAGATTGAGAGGAAATGTACATTTTATTTCTAATACTCATTCTTCCATCATTTATTGACCTGGAGTCCGCTAAAAAGTCCGATGATCTAAGTTTGAATATGATGTTATCAAGCCTCTGAACTTCTATATCAGGCCTGTTCCCGTTTCCGAATCCGAATAATCGGAATTGATAAGAGTTCTAATTTCTTAGAAACGATTAAAGAATTCGGTCGAATCTTTTTGCCATCTAGAGGATGGAATGAAGGTAATTGGGATTTTGAAGTTAAAAGTCCAATAACACAGTCGGTTTTTGGAAGCGAGAACATTTAACAATTCCGATTCCGCATGATTTGATCGAAATCGAAAACGGGAACAGGCCTGTATATAAATAAAATGTTCAAGGTCCGATTTCTGTTGGCTGAATAAGCGAAGAACGAAATTATTCCTGAACCTCGGTTCGAACCCGAATATAGGTTCAGCGACCTTCTGAGACCGCTCCATGAACCCGAACCCAAAAATTTTCGCGGGTTCGAACCCCGGAGTGAACCCCTCCCGATTTAAAGGAGGTTTGCAGCCCTGTTTATAACACAATCCAACAAAATGATCATTTTTGTGAGGTCCAGCCTTGATTGTTAAAAGTGTTGTCTGCACTGATTCCAAAACTGTTTTCAGGTTTTCTCTATCAGCTCTTGTTTTGAAGATATCGGAGAAAATCCATTTTGCAGGTTTTGAAGGGTTTTTAAAATTATTGAAATTACACCAAACAAAAATAATTGTATTTAGCGTTTTATGCGACAGTATAGACCTGGTAAATCCACCACAGACCAGAAATCCTACACACCGATTAGGTCAAGCTTCTTCGAAGCCCTGTCTACTTTAGGTATTCCAGCACTTCGTACTTTTTCGTCGAGTTAAGAGCCATCCGTGTAGATATTTATGGCGTTAGCTCTGCTATGGGGAAGGTTTTCCCATTGACTTTGGCTTGGGATGTAAACGACGTAGGATTTGTCCGAGCTATACAGTCTGTATTTGACGGTATACCCGCTTGGTGGCAATGTATTGTGGAGTGTTCGGAAGTACCTTCGTTCCAGGGTTGTTATGGTGGCCATCTGTTTTGCTACAAAGTGGTACTATGAGAAGTATGATGTAAAGCGCTTCCGTTGGTGAAGTTCGGAGCGCGCGCCGCTCATACCTTTCTGAGCGCTTCTCTGTACCTTATTTAACCTAACCTTACCTATGAACGACTGAAACCAATTGAAATATGCATTTATGGCGACCCTGTAGTTGGATATTAAGTTGGTTTATAAAAGAAACAATTTCAGTTAGTGTAGTTTGTCTAGTCAAGAACAAATACTAGACTTCGTAGAGATCTTTTTCCCCATAGTCCTTCTCTAAGAAAGACATGACTTTATCCCGATGATTATATAGACGTTCTAGACTTTATCCCATAGTTAGCCATCTAAGCTTCGTTAAAAACAGAAGTCCCCAAAATCTTCTTGAAGATCATAAAGAAAGAGCTTAAATTTTCTGTGTGTTTAAAAATTTAATTGTAACATTCATTGCATCGCATAGGGCGGAATCTTGACATGAAATTTTACATAATCTGAATGTTGTCATCCTCCTTATCGTCAGATAGGGACAGGTTACTAATAACAGTTTCAAAAGGTGTCACGTTTCCTTACTTTCGCATCGAATTTCAAACAAACGTTCTCCCCTCCCATAAACGAAAAGTACTTCCATTAGCAAATATAAACAGAAACCGACAAGCTCTATCATTCGACGGAGGATGGGCGTATCATTTTTTAGTTCGTTCACCATCATGAATGCGAAGGTGATTCGTTAAAAGTACTTTTCGGACAAAAGACTTTGAGCAGTGGGAACATTTGAAGGGTTTCTCAGCCTTATGCGTAAGGAGATGACCCTTTAAAGTACCTTTTTGGGTAAAAGACCTTGAGCACTCTGTACATTTGAAAGGTTTTTCGCCCGTATGCGAGCGATTGTGTATTTCCAAATTCCCCTTACTGGCAAATATCTTTGAGCATTGGGAACATGCGAAGGCACTTTTGCCAGTATGCGTAATTAGGTGCTTTCTTAGAGTGCCTATTAAAGCAAAAGACTTTGAGCACTCGGGACAATGGAAAGCTCGTTTGCCAGTATGCGTAAGAAGATGACTATTTAGACAGCTACTTTGCTTGAAGGCCATTGAGCACTCTGTACACTTGAATGGTCTTTCGCCAGTATGCGTGCGATTGTGTCTCCGTAGATCGCTCATGGTGACAAAGTTCTTAGAGCAAATAGAACATTTGTAAGGCCGTTCGCCAGAATGCGTGTGAATATGTTTCCCCAGATTGCTTTTATTGCTAAATTTCTTTGGGCAAAGAGAGCACTCGAAGGGTTTCTCTTTGGTATGTGTGCGATGGTGATCCTCCAGACTGCTGTTTTTAATAAATGCCTTCGGACACTGCGTACACTTAAAGGGTCGATCGCCAGTGCAAAGGTGTCTCTTTAGATTGATTTTGGAGCCAAAGGTTTTCGAGCAGCTGGAACATTTGTAGGATGGTTCGCCAGTATGAACGCGAAGGTGTGTCTTTAGCCTGCATTTATAGTTAAAAATCTTTGGGCAGTGGGAACATTTGTAGGGTCCTTTGCCAGTCTTTGTCAAGGCCTCTTCTTTGCAAAGGCTTCCGTCTTCCGATTCGCTCTCTTTACTTATGCTCTCGCTCTCAAAGGTATCCTCTGGCTGCTTCATCTGCTCGTGTAGATACTGCAGACTCTTCTCAAATCGCCGCTTGAAATTCAAAGCAGTTTTTGCCGCTGCCCAACATGAAGGGCAAATCCATTCAGGTACATCCTCATTAGGTTGGACCATTCGACCAGTTACCTCCTCTAATAGAATCATCAAATCGGAGTCAGTGTAGATATTCTGCCAGTTGGTGTCCACCTCAGCATCCGAACTGGATTCGCAAGCCCGGCATAGCTTGGCCACATTGCAAGTCTTTGCAATGCGATCCATTCTACAATAATATTTGTGTTAAATTACATATGAATTAAAGCAACAATTGTTAAGTGTGACCTTACGTGGCAAGTGCAAAAATTCTAATATGAACTAGTTCCAATTTAGTATCAAACTAGCATAAAACCAGTCGCTCTTGACAGCGCCTTGAACAATATAAAATCAATATCAGAATCAGTTTGAAGTCAATCGTGAGAGTCAAATATTGACCCAATATGAAAATGTTTTTTTGAAATTTGTCCCCTGTAGAGCCCAGAAATCATACATAAGCTTGAAATCAACGTTTTACTACTTTGCTTTTTCACCATTACGACTTTGCTCCTCCAATTCCCACTAACATCAACCCTCAAAACATGTTAACCATACAAACTTTTCCGACGCTTTTCCGACTTTTGGGATTTTCGTTTACTGTTAAATTTTCCTATAGATTTTTGAAAATGAGTTTGACTAAAATAGAAAAAAAAACACAAAAAAGTTCCATACAACAGTTTTCCACGAATTATCCACATTTCCCGACAGAATTTTCCAAAATCCGTTCAGCATAAGATAAAACTACTGTAAAAAAACTCATCTTGCTATCTTTTATGGTTTAGGCTGTGCGGCAGTGACCGATCAGTCAGGTTAAACTCTTTTATATTTATAAATATTTGATTTGGAAAATCATATTTAAAACACGAGTTCAGTAATATAGCTCATCTGAATAATATTAGCTAGGTTTAATTGTTTTGATTTATTTGTCTTGGTTGGATCAATCATGATCAACTCAAATATGTTCGTACATTTCTGAGCAAATAAAAATTGTCAGGCATTTGTCGCTCTACAGGAGGCCTTTTGTTTCAACAGCCGAAAATTAGGCAAGGTGTAGGATCTGCGCCATCTATGGTTCGATTTGACGCTACAATCACTAACCCTTTGAGCAGAAAATCAGACTCTCAGATAAATGAGTGAGATTTGTAGTTGATAATGGCGACGCTCTCGGATAGATTCTTAGCTTTCTTTTCGCCGAGTCCATGATTAAGTTTGGATTGGAGTTTTCTCAATTAGTTCCGCTAGCTGATCAAGCCCTTTCGGCTTTCCTTCTGCTTCCCCTGTATTACAGGAGTGGCGCCTTGTGCTAATTTTAGCAAAAACATATGGTTTTGCAGCCTCGGTTAGGCAAACTCTGGGCAGCTTAATCAGCAGCAAACCACTCTCTTGAACCGATCCATCTGTTCTTTCGCGTAACGTCCTTTCTTGTCTAGGCTTCCCTTTCTTTTCTATCGAGTTCCATTGAGAGTCTCCCTCTCCTTCCTAATCCGCACGCGAAATTAATAGGTACATCCCTTTGTAACCCATCCCTTTACCAATGAAACCTGAGCCGGAACCAGCGCGTGCTCCGCTAGACGCTACACGTCCATCTTCTCGCATGAGAACAGGCAGCAACGTTGTATCTTACAAAATCAAATCTAACTTTCTTCAATTTCATTGTTAGTTCAAAAATTATTGGAAAGAAATGGTCATAATTATGAAATTGCACTTACACCTTTCAGTAAGTATATGGGCATTTCCGCCAAATGGTAAGCCTAGACCGAAAATGAAAATTTAATGACATTTTTATATATAATTATTTAACATGCAAAACATATGCTATGTTTACAAATTCTCTTCATTTCAATCAATTAGACCAAAAAAGTTCGATTAACGGTTAATTTTTATCTAGCTTTTTCTAACCGTACGTTCGCGACCGGTAATTAATTCAATTTAAAAAAAAACCAATCGAAATATTTTTCTGTGTAAACACTCGATAGAAAGCTACATTAATCCTCTTTTATAATAAATTAATCGCTTTAGAATATTCCGTTCCATTTCGCAGAATTTTGCATTTCACTAGATTAAGCCAAAGTTGACTTCTATTCCGCGTACGTTCGCGAGTTCATGTTTATTGCAATTATTATGAAATCTAAAACTCGATAAACCCCGTGTTTTGCACTAAACACAGAGCTAACAAAATGCTGGGTATAATTTTTGTTTTCTGTCTTTTTTAGTCTTTTTTGTACATCAGAAATTCCCATATGTTATTCCGCATTTAACCAAGTACCACAACATAGCTTTGCTACTAAATATATCCGCGTGCAAATAAACTATTACAATTTATGGATGAAGAACAGGCTGTCCCATGAAACTGAAGACGACACAATTAATCGGGATATAAAAGTATATACAGCTCGTATGTTCAGAGATAAAATGCTGGGAAACCATAAAGAGGAGCCTCCCCTTCTGTATATAACTAGCTGTACAATTTTGCCATTCATGCAGAGCTCTAATTCATAATAAAATATATGTTTTGTAAGATGTACGATGAACTAAATTAGAACTGGTTCAGATCAGCATTTTTGCACTTGCCACTTACGGTCACACTTGACAATTGTTGCTTAAATTTATATTTTAAAAGATATTTTGTGGTAAAATGCATAGCAAAGCCAAGCAATGCCGGGCTTGTGAGTCCAGTTCGGTCTCTGATTTGAGCACCAACTGGCAGAATATCTTCACTGACTCCGACTTGAAGACTCTATTACAAGAGGTAACTGGTCGGATTGTCCCACCTACTAAGGATCACCCTGAATGGATTTGCCCTTCATGCTGGGCAGCGGCAAAAACTGCTTTGAACTTTAAGCGACGATTTGAGAAGAGTCTGCAGTATCTAAGCGAGCGGATGGAGCAGAATGAACCCACATCCATTATCGACTGTCCACAGTTCAAGCAACAGGAGACCTTTGTGAGCGGGAGCATAAGCGAAAAGAGCGAGTTGGAAGGCAATAGGTTTATCGAAAAACAGGTCTTGAGACAGACCAAAAAAGGACACCACAAATGTTCCCACTGCCCAAAGACTTATAACCATAAGCACAATCTGGTGCATCACAATCGCACCCATACTGGCGAACGACCGTTCAAGTGTTCAGAGTGCTCAATGTCTTTTGCCCACAGTGGCTCTCTAAAGACGCATCTTCTCAGGCATACTGGTGAAAAGCCTTTTGAGTGTCCACACTGTTTAAAGACCTTTACAACTAAGAGCAGTCTGGAGCATCATCAACGCACACACACTGGTGAACGACCTATTAAGTGTACAGAGTGCTCAATGTCTTTTGCCCAACTGGGCACCCTAAGCAGGCACCTTCTTACTCATACTGGCGAACGAGATTTCGTATGTTCCCACTGCTCAAAGACCTTTAGAACTAAGGGCATTTTGGAGCAACACTTACGCAGGCATACGGGGGAACGACCATACAAGTGTACGGAGTGCTCAAAGTCTTTTGCCCAAAAGAGTACTTTGTGCAGGCATCTACTTACTCATTCTGGTTAGAAACCGTTCGAGTGTTTCCCAATTCCGAACGAAGCCGGTTTCATAAACAGCTGGCTGGCTACAGCAGCCAGAGTTGCCACCATTTCCATTATTTATTTTAAAAACAGTTTTTAATTATTACATTTCAATATGTCATATCAATTACACAGTGTTACAGCCAAAATATACTTTCGAAATGACCTAGCACACGCTGTAGAGCAGGTCGAGTATAGCATTTCCTTATACTTGGTTTTTTCCTAACACCCCCAAAATCTGAAGTTATGGCCCAAAAACCGCTTTTTGCTTTTTTACCTCACTTAAATAGATATAATTCGCGAATGGACCGTCTGATTGCTCATAACCTTATCAATTCCGATAGCCACGAGAGGGATCTAAAACATTATAATCAATGGTTTGACTACTTTAACGCGATGGCTGAGAAATGCGGCTTACAGCTCAGGCATTTTCACCTTTTTTTGAAAAATTTGTACTTTGACCATCACTGGTTTCACTATTTTATTCTATGCGATTTTTCCTTAAAGTTTGTAATAAAAGCCCATTTAATTCTCCGTCGAACGGTTGTTGTCCTAATGAATTTGGATACCGTTTAACGAAGTTATGCGCGATTTTCTGAGTACACATCGACAATCTAGTATTTTTTTTTAGTGTGCTAACATATTTATGTTTGCTTTCACATAATTGCCCCTAAAAGTAAACTCAGTTTTAATTTGGCGCCAGATTCAAATAATATTTTTAAATACTTAAAATGCAAATATATATAAACTTCCATGTATCAAAATTTTTCGCAAATATTAACGGTCTTTTAATACTGTTATCTAGCATAAAAATAAATTGAGCTATAGTGAGTAGATGTGGGCTGCAAGTGGTTGTTATTATTTTTAATGAGCTGAAATTGGCATATTAAACAAAAAAACCGTGCACAGCAAGAATCATATACAGGTAGGCACGGTTAAGGCTTGTGAAAAATAGATTGCTTTCAGGGCGCAAGCCTTGGCCACGCCATGACATATCTGGTCTAATGCAGAGAATTAAGCTGCGGGTTCTATTTAATAATAAACCCCTTTGGTACCTAAGAAATTACTTTTCAAGTCCACAAACAAGGCCCAATGATAACTGTCTAACCACGATTGTAGAGAACCGCGATAAAATACCATGGATAACCAATGATGAAGAATATAAAAACCACTATAACAGGATGGACGAACCATTAAATACCAAATAATAACCAAAGTGGACCGCGCCAAGTAAAAATGAGAAGAAAGTGACATCAGCTTGCACCTAAGCACCGATGGGTAATGCATAGCTCGCTTGGGCCGCGACGCCCGGCCCGTTATCCTGTCTAAAAACTCAGCGCATAATAAAGTGCCTTCTTTTGAGGCGAGGACCCGCACAAGCTGACGTCGCAACAAGTGCAATTGGCTCGATTTGAAGTGAGTTAAAACAAATAAATCCAAGAGTGTCGACGTCGGCCCGCATAAGCACACAGCGCAGAAAGTGCAGTATGGGCGACTTTAACTGGCTTATAAGTATATAGTATTTATTTTCAATGGTTGACAAAATGTATTCAACAGTTTCCTGTTTTCGTCCATCCTGTTACAGTGTTTTCATATTCTTCATTATCGGTCATCCATGGTATTTTATCGCAGTTCTCTACAATCGTGGTTAGACAGTTATCATTGGGCCTTGTTTGTGGACTTGAAAAGTAATTTCTTAGGTACCAATGGGGTTTATCATTAAATAGAACCCGCAGCTAAATTCTCTGCATTAGACCAGATATGTCCAGGCGTGGCTAAGGCTTGCTCCACGAGAGCAATCTATTTTTCACAAGCCTTAACCGTGCCTACCTGTATATGATTCTTGCTGTGCACGGTTTTTTTGTTTAATATGCCAATTTCAGCTCATTAAAAATAATAACAACCACTTGCAGCCCACATCTACTCACTATAGCTCAATTTATTTTTATGCTAGATAACAGTATTAAAAGACCGTTGATATTTGCGAAAAAATTTTGATACATGGAAGTTTATATATATTTGCATTTTAAGTATTTAAAAATATTATTTGAATCTGGCGCCAAATTAAAACTGAGTTTACTTTTAGGGGCAATTATGTGAAAGCAAACATAAATATGTTAGCACACTAAAAAAAAATACTAGATTGTCGATGTGTACTCAGAAAATCGCGCATAACTTCGTTAAACGGTATCCAAATTCATTAGGACAACAACCGTTCGACGGAGAATTAAATGGGCTTTTATTACAAACTTTAAGGAAAAATCGCATAGAATAAAATAGTGAAACCAGTGATGGTCAAAGTACAAATTTTTCAAAAAAAGGTGAAAATGCCTGATCTGTAAGCCGCATTTCTCAGCCATCGCGTTAAATTAGTCAAACCATTGATTATAATGTTTTAGATCCCTCTTGTGGCTATCGGAATTGATAAGGTTATGAGCAATCAGACGGTCCATTCGCGAATTATATCTATTTAAGTGAGGTAAAAAAGCAAAAAGCGGTTTTTGGGCCATAACTTCAGATTTTGGGGGTGTTAGGAAAAAACCAAGTATAAGGAAATGCTATACTCGACCTGCCCAACAATATGTACTGGGTCTCGTGAAAAGTATGTGCAGATTTTTTTTTTTTGTAACACTGTGTTATTGTTAAACATAGCTAAATAATTTATGAAGCAACCCTTACAGCAATTAATTGACGGTTGAAATCGACTAAATAATAAAGTGGAATTCAGAACGCTTGATTTCGCTTTTTACGCAATATTCAATAGGTGTTTATTATTTTTTTTTATAATGTACTTAAACTTTAAACATTTTAAGTAGCGATATTAAACGATTTCAAACTAATCGAAATAAACGGCCTGGAAATAAAAACATTGTTATACGCAGACGATTTACTGGTCTTCATCAAATCAACGCCTTGGAGGAGTTCTGGAAGGAGTGGAGCCTCAAAGTTAACTGCGAAAAATCAAAGATGCTAATTTTTAAGAAATATTGGAGAAGACTTGCGTCTGCTGAATAATGAAAACTGGAAGACATTGATTTGGAGGTGGTGAAATCATACAAATACCTAGAAGTCTGGATGCCAAAAAAGAGGTTCCTATCTGCTTTAAGTACAAGCTGTTCGCAGTGCGGGCAATAATGTGTATGGGGGATACGACGATAAGAGGAACTGAAAAGTCTCCAAAGACACTTTCTTAAGAAAATTTTTCACCCACCACAATACACACCGAACAGAATGTTATAACTGGAAACGGAAGTATCGCATCTTCATCTATAACCATGCTATAACCATGGAATAAAGAAGTGTACCTAGGATTTTGGCAGATCATCTTTAAAAAGAGCGACTGAATCTTGAAGATAACGCAACGTGGAAAACTTGGACTAGGACCTGTTAAGATGGGCGCAGCATATGGAATGAAATTTGTTGAAGAATCCAGGAGAAGCACTGAGCGATTGATCTATTGGCAACTGCATTACCAATACCCATTGAAGGAATAAGAAGTGTTTTTATGGCCAGAGGTGAAATAATAAGCAGCACCTCAGCGAATGCGTACAGTGTACATCGATCGAACACACAAGTGTCGTATTCAGAAAATGCTAGCTCAACCATTCTATGCGATTGCGGTATGAGTTAAATTAATTGAGTTCAGAGTTTTGTTAGATAAATGAATGTAGTAATATATATATACTTAATCAGCCCCTATAGTCCCCCTGGATCCGCTACTGACCTCAAAAAGGAATGTCCAAAAATCACATTAAAATTGCCAGTTCTTTTGGAACCAGATTGTAAGATGTATGCTGAACTAAGTTGGAACTGGTTCATATTAGCATTTTTGCACTTGCCATTTACGGTCACACTTGATAATTGTTGCTTAAATTTATATTTTAGAAGAGATTTTATTGTAAAATGGATATCAGAGGAAAGAGACCGAATGTGACAAAGCTATGCGGGGCTTGTGGGTCCAGTTCGGATACTTATGTGGACACCAACTGGCGGAATATATTCACCGACAGCGACTTGATGACTTTATTAGAGGATGTAACTGGTCGGATTGTCCCACCTACTGAGGATTACCCTGAATGGATTTGCCCTTCATGCTGGGCAGCGGCAAAAATTGCTTTGAATTTCAAGCAAAGATTTGAGAAGAGTCTGCAATGTCTAAGAGAGCAGATGGAGCAGAATGAAACCAAATCCGTTACCAAAGTGAAGACCTTTAAAAGCGAGAGCGAAAAACAAAGCCTTACAGAAGAAGAGGCCTTGACAAAGACTGGCAAAGGATCCTACAAATGTGAACACTGCCCAAAGACTTTTACCCATAAGCGCAACATGGGTCGACACTATCTCACCCATACTGGCGAACGACCTTTTAAGTGTTCAGAGTGCTCAATGTCTTTTGTCCAAAGCGGCTCTTTCAAACTACATCTTCTCAAGCATACTGGTGAAAAGCCTTTTGAATGTACCGACTGCTTGAAGACCTTCAGAACTAAGGCCAATCTGAAGCAACATAAACTTACACATACTGGAGAACGACCTTTCAAGTGTACCGAGTGCCCAATATCCTTTCTTCACAGTGGCTCTCTGAAGCGCCATCTCATCACGCATACTTGTGAAAAACCCTTCGAATGTTCCCTCTGCTCAAAGACCTTTAGAAGTAAGGGTAATCTGGACATACATGAACGCACACATACCGGCGAACGACCTTTTCAGTGTACAGAGTGCTCGATGTCCTTTACAAACAGTGGCTCTCTAAAGACGCATCTTCTCAGGCATACTGGTGAAAAGCCTTTTGAGTGTCCACACTGTTTAAAGACCTTTAGAACTAAGAGCAGTCTGGAGAATCATCAACGCACACACACTGGTGAACGACCTATTAAGTGTACAGAGTGCTCAATGTCTTTTGCCCAACTGGGCACCCTAAGCAGGCATCTACTTACTCATACTGGTGAACGAGCCTTCGTATGTTCCCACTGCTCAAAGACCTTTGCAAGTAAGGGCTGTCTGAAGCAACATTTACGCACGCATACGGGGGAACGGCCTTTCAAGTGTACAGAGTGCACGATGTCTTTTACCCAAAAGAGTACTTTGAGCAGGCATCTACTTGGTCATACTGGCTAGAAATCCTTCAAATGTTCCCAATGCGATAAATATATTAATTATAACGAACTAATTAATGATTCCAGAGCGCGGTGATTGTCCCATATACGCTTAACGCCCCTCGAAGAAATGCGAATTATGATGAATTTAGGTTCAGAAATTAATAAAAATTAATGTACGCTTTTCGAAATCTGTTTATTTTTACAAATAAAGATATGGAACGATACACTAAACGAACGCAGCATTTTATGAGCAGAGACTTGATGTCAACGGCTAATATGATATGGATGAAAAAAATTGTTCGACATGGGAAGTACAAATGAGAAGTCTTCTTACCACAATGCAGGCTTGAAAGAAGTTACTGTATATACTGTATAAGCTCATAGGTCCAGCAAGAGTTGTGGTACTGATCGAACAGTTATTCTCTCTGAATATATCCGATGGAATGAATGCAAAGATTATACTTATAAATATCCGGGCCCGACTGACTAACATATTGATCAGCCCACAACCCAAACTGCTTAACCTAGTGATCTAAGATTTGGCATAGAAAAAAAAGATGTGAGTGTCGCTAGCACTCACGAGTCTTTGATGTGAAACATGATGATAAGTTTAAGAGCTTATTTTCAAATCACAAGTTCTCTCAATGATATATAAATCAGCAAAGTCGCTCTTCCGAAAAAGACAAATAACGAAGGGTAGAAATACTAAAAAAAGGATCACTTGCTGCAGAGTTCTTTAATTTTATCAGGAAGTTTAATGCGCTGATAGAAAGATAAATGATGACGTTTCACCCCCCAAGATACCACAAGATACGACCCACATCCCTTACAGATCTTGCACATGCCTTGCCCAGATCCCTTCCAGATTCCATTCAGATTCCATCCTGATCCCACACAGATCCCACCAGATCCCCCAGATTCCGGCCAAATCCCGCCCAGATCCTACCCAGATCTCACCCCGATCCTACCCAGATCCAACCCAGATCCCTTCCAGATACCATCCAGATCCCTTCCAGATCCCATCTAGATGCCACCTGGGATCCACCATGATCCCAGATCACACCCAGTTCTCGCCCAGATCCGTTCCAGATCTTACCCAGATCCCATCCTGATCCATCCCAGATCCCACCCAGATCCCTTCCACATCCCACCCTAATCCCACCCAGATCCCGCCAAGATCCCACTTAGAAACCACCCAGATCTTACCCCCGTTCCCACCCAGATCTTACCCCCATTCCCACCCAGATCCCGCCCAGAACTCAGTCAGATCTCGCTTAGCTGCCACCCAGATCCCACCCAGATCTTACCACCATTTCCACACAGATCCCACCCAGAACTCAGCCAGATCTCGCCCAGCTCCCACCCAGATCCTCATCTAGATCCCACACAGATCCCACCCATATCGCTCCCAGATAAGATTCCACCCACATATCTCCCACATACCACAAGATCGCACCAAAATCAGACCCAGATCTTTTCCAGAACCCACCCAATTACCTCTCTTCAGCATCTTTCCTACCTCTTCAACTCCCCCCTCTACCCATTCTCTTGTGTGTGTGTGTTTGCCGGGAAACTGCACAAATTAAAACAACACAAAATATGAATGACGTCAGCGTCACGTGACGCTGAAATCAAATTTTACTCCTACTAAATTCGTCCGTATCGAAATTAAAGATGTTTCACAACAAAAACTCCCAATAGGCAAAATGACAGCGAATAGCTGACAAACATCTGAGTTAAAAGCAAACGACTCAGCAAAGTGTGCTTCTGTGTTAGATTTTCTTTGGACAAAGAACTGTCCATATTATTGGAATTATGGAAATATTGTTGTGGACTGGAAATCAACACGGAAAAGTCAAAAACAATGATAATTCGAGTTGGCCGAGGGAGGTTGGCGCGAGATGAGAAATGGACACTTGGCAATATAGAACTAGAAATGGTAAAACTGTTCAAATACCTTGGAGTGACGTTTTCTTCAAACATGTCATTTAAACAGCACATTAATTAAAAACTAAGTGGAAAGCCTTAATGAAGAAGAAAAATGTAAGCGCGAAGTCTGAGGTTGGGAGTCATACGACGATGCCGAAAAGTTGTTAAGATTCTTTCTGAAACAAATATTTTATCTCCCAAACTGTACGCCAACATATGCGATACATTTGGAGACAGGCCTACCTGAGATGTCCCTTTACACACTACAAGCGCATTTCAAATACATGAACAAAATCATGTCTTTGTCAGCTGACAGGTACCCGAATATGGTAGCGTCAGAACTGGCCTCTGAATACGAAGTGAATCTAGACCTAGCCGACCCTAACACCTGGAAAGAGAGTCAATCCACACTACTGGCTTCGATCTACGAGAGAACGCGTGGGGAAAATGTCAGGCGAGCTGGCTAAAGCACTTCTCGACAGATGTACAAGCGTTTAAGCACTAAGCAAGAAATATATAGAGGCGTCAAACAGCAGAAAAAGTGCTATCAACCAAACGGCTGAGCCTGGAACCCCAGAGCAGCCGAACGAAATGTCTAGCACCCCGAGAGCGCTCGGCTGTTTCGAGTTCGAAGCATTCGTTCGAAAGCCATCACAACAAGAAACCGATTTTCAGTCGCAGATCAAATGCGGAACGATGAGGCACGGCCGCGCATCTGCGCGCTGTGCTCTCGTTTCTCTGTATGTGTGTATATGTGTACAAGCGCTCGCACGTTTGCAAGCGTGTGCAAAAGACACGGTTGCCGCTCTTCTTTGTTATGTTTTTGATCCTGGGTTGTCTGCGGCAACAGCAAGTGGCGCCGCGACGGCTCATTCACTTTTAAATGCCCTATGACCCAAACAAAAATCAATTACATTAATAGACTTAATATATGTACAATGTACATGTATATGTACATTGTACATACTTGTCTTTACTTGCCATTGATAAAATTGGTTTATCTGAGAGTTCAAATACTGTTTGCAAGATGCTAATAAAAAAAAAACAATCGTGGAATGAAGACGAAAGATTAATTGCTCAAAGTATAAATTTTTATTCTGCTAAGGCCTATAGTTTTATGAGAGATGACCTTAAATTGAATCTGCCGTCAAAATCGTCGCTAGTGAGATGGGCTCCAGTTCGACACATGGTTCCGGGATTTAATTAACGGGATAATTTTATAAATATATTAAAATCACTTATTGCAAAAATGGACAGTAGGAGTAGAAATGCCGTATTAATTTTTGATGAAATTTCAATTAGAAAAGGGCTGCAATATAACTCCCTTCGAGATGAAGTGGAAGGCTTTGTTGATGATGGCAACGAAAAAATGAACACATTGTGCCAGCAGATATGCGTTTTTATGGTGAGAGGATTGTATGAGAACTGGAAATTTGTCTTGAGTTATGTCGCAACGACCAATGGACTTAAAGCTCATAAATTACAAGATTTAATAACAGAAAATATAAAAGTCGCCAAGAGCTTAGGCCTCATTATAAGAGCAGTGGTATGTGACCAAGGATCGAACAACCGAGGAGCTTTTAAAAAATTCGGGGTGAATGAAGAAGAGCCTTTTATATCTGTTGACAGTCAGAAAATTTACGCTATATAAGTATGATATCCCCCACTTATTTAAATCGCTTCGCAATATTTTGATGAAAAATTGTATTATGACTCCAGATGGCGAAGTCTCATGGAAAATTATTGTTAAATTGTTTGAAACTTGAACTTGAACTCTTTAACTCGGTTGTGCCCAAAGCTATCTCGGAAACATATAGACCCAAACTCCTTTGAAAAAATGAAGGTTAAATATGACACGCAGGTATTTAGCCAAACAGTCGCTTCTGCCTTAAAGACCCTTATACAAAATGGCGCATTTAATGACTGCGAAGAACAAGCACTTGCAACAGTTAAATTTATTGAAAAAATGAATAGGCTCTTCGATTGCTTGAATAGCAATAATATATATAGTAAAAATCCTTTCAAGGCCGCCATGCAGAAGAATAGTGACACAGAAAACTACATTACTGAAATGAAAGATTGTTTAAACAAATGCAAATACCCCCACAAAGTTTATTGTATAGACGGATTAATACTTTCCATAAATTCAATTTTGATGCTTGCGCAAGATGTCTGGGGTGAAAGTAATGTATACTTTCTGATATTGTCCCGTCTTAATCAGGATGCTCTGGAGCAACTATTTTATTTAATAAGAAGTAGAGGCGGTACAAACAACAATCCAATGCTCTTTGAATTTAATGCCATTATTTCAAAGATGCTATCAATGAAGGTCATCTCTTCTAAAAGAACAACTGGAAACTGCGAGCCAGTTGATGATGAAATGATTATTAATGCAGTTAAAAACGTAAATGAGGAACAGACCGCCAACCTAAATGACCAAGAACAGGTGTATTTTAAAGATATTGATATTTGTTTTGAAGCGCAATCAGACGAAATGGAAATTATGAACGATAATGAAACCGCCACCTTTGCCATGAGCGTAGCAAGTGAAAATGCATTAAGATATTTTACAGGATTTGTGCTATTTAAAACACAACAGAAATTTAATTGCGATACCTGCAAGATGCTGACAAAAGATGAATTAGTGAATTTTGAGCAATCCGAACTATTTTTATTCAACAAAACTTACAGAAGTACGAACAATAATTTGAAACTAAAAGCCCCACAGGACGATTTTTTTTGAACTGATTAAGCGGCATTATAATAAATTTCACAAATTTTTTTGAAGAGTCCCCTCATGCTAGAAATATTAAAGAAACCTTAGTTAATAAATGTATTGCGCAGGCGGAAAGCGTAGATAAATACTCAGAATGGTATTCCGAAAATCATAATTGTAATGAACATAGAAAGCACATTTTAAATTATTTTCTGCTCATCCTGCTTAGGAAAAATAGCTTATGGCTCACAGAAAAGTTATGTGGGGGATCTGAGAGGCTGAAAAGCACAAGAAAAATAGACATTTTAAAGTCCTAAGAACGAATTTAACTCGCCATCAACTCTCGGGGCGCTCTCGGGGTGCTAGACATTTCGTTCGGCTGCTCTGGGGTTCCAGGCTCAGCCGTTTGGTTGATAGCACTTTTTCTGCTGTTTGACGCCTCTATATATTTCTTGCTTAGTGTCTATAGGCAACTGCACTACGTTCTGGGAGAGAATAACTATACTTCTCCCATGAGTTTCCCATTGAAGGAATAAAAAGTGTTTTTATGGCCAGAGGTGAAATAATAATGGCTTCCTTCAGCCCCTATAGTCCCCCTGGATCCGCTACTGACCTCAAAAAAGGAACGTCCAAAAATCACACCAGAAATTGCCAGTTCTTTTGACTTACGACAGTGGGACCAGATTGTAAATTGTATGATGAACTAAAAATGGAACTGGTTCATATTAGCATTTTTGCACTTGCCATTTACGGTCACACTTGATAATTGTTGCTTAAAAGAGATTTTGTTGTAAAATGGATTGCAAAACAAAGAGTCCCAATGTGCCAAAGCTATGCGGGGCTTGTGGATCCAGTTCGGTTACTGCTGCGGACACCAACTGGCGGAACATATTCACCGACAGCGACTTGATGACTTTATTAGAGGATGTAACTGGTCGGATTGTCCAACGAACTGAGGATCTACCTGAATGTATTTGCCCTTCATGCTGGGCAGCGGCAAAAATTGCTTTGAATTTCAAGCAAAGATTTGAGAAGAGTCTGCAATGTCTAAGAGAGCAGATGGAGCAGAATGAAACCAAATCCTACTTGAAAGCCGTAACCAAAGTGAAGACCTTTAAAAGCGAGAACGTAAGCGAAGAGAGCGAAAAACAAAGCCTTAGCGAAGAAGAGGTCCTGACAAAGACTGGCAAAGTATCCTACAAATGTGAACACTGCCCAAAGACTTTTACCCATAAGCGCAACATGGGACGACACTATCTCACCCATACAGGCGAACGACCTTTTAAGTGTTCAGAGTGCTCAATGTCTTTTGTCCAAAGCGGCTCTTTAAAAATACATCTTCTCAAGCATACTGGTGAAAAGCCTTTTGCATGTACGGACTGCTTAAAAACCTTCAGAACTAAGGGCAATCTGGAGCAACATAAACTTACACATACTGGAGAACGACCTTTCAAGTGTACAGAGTGCCCAATATCCTTTCTTCACAGTGGCTCTCTAAAGCATCATCTCATCACGCATACTTGTGAAAAACCCTTCGAATGTTCCCTCTGCTCAAAGACCTTTAGAAGTAAGGGCAATCTGGACCAACATGAACGCACGCATACGGGGGAACGACCTTTTCAGTGTACAGAGTGCTCGATGTCTTTTACAAACAGTGGCTCTCTAAAGAATCATCTTTACACGCATACTGGCGAAAAACCCTTTGAATGTTCCCATTGTTCAAGGACCTTTAGAATTAAGTCCGATATGAAGAAACATTATCGCACACATACGGGTGAACGACCTTTTAAATGTACTGAGTGCTCAATGTCCTTTGCCCAACTGGGCACGCTAAGCAGGCATCTACTTACTCATACTGGCGAACGAGCCTTCGTATGTTCCCACTGCTCAAAGACCTTTGCAAGTAAGGGCTGTCTGAAGCAACATTTACGCACGCATACGGGGGAACGGCCTTTTAAGTGTACAGAGTGCACGATGTCTTTTACCCAAAAGAGTACTTTGAGCAGGCATCTACTTGGTCATACTGGCTAGAAATCCTTCAAATGTTCCCAATGCGATAAATATATTAACGGTGAACGAACTAACGAACTTTTTAGAAATAAATATATGGAAAATATAATTGACTTATGAGAAATACGTCGGTGTTTTAATTTGAATGTAAGAGTAAGGAAAACTTGACTTGAAAATTGGAACTCCAAATTTGTAGGGACGGCAATATTCATTCTGTTCCACACCTTTTAGCACTTAGGACATAAAATATCTCTAAAATTATAAACACAAAAATCTGCTTAGCAGGTTATGTACCGTGGCAAGCAAGTAAAGGAGTGTTTTTTTAAATTTTTTTTTGTGTAATGATTATATTTGGCTGCGAGTCGGACCGTAACTCGGTAATGATACCAAATAAAGTTGTCCCATCGAATCAGGTACACTGAACGAACGTATCATATTATGAGAAGAGACTTGATGTCAACGGTGAGTGTGGAAAGAGGATGAGATGATGGAAAGGCCAGTTGTGTGTGGTAAGCAGGTATTATCTGAAAGTGCCAGTGTTCAAAGAGCTGTTGGGCTAATCAAAAACCAAAAAATGAGATCTTACTACAGTCTGTTATTGACAGTTCCGATTCCGCACGATCAGGACACTTTTCTCAAGAACCAAAATGACAGCGAACAGCTGACAAATATCTGAGTTAAAAGTTAACGACTCAGCAAAGTGTGCTTCTGTGTTAGATTTTCTTTGGACAAAGAACTGTGCATATTATTGGACTTATGGAAATATTGTTGTGGACTGGAAATCAACACGGAAAAGTCAAAAACAATGATAATTCGAGATGGCCGAGGAAGGTCAGCACGAGATGAGAAATGGACACTTGGCAATATAGAACTAGAAACGGTAAAACTGTTAAAATTCCTTGGAGTGACGTTATCTTCAAACATGTAATTTTAACAGCACATTAATTTAAAACTAAGTGGAAAGCCTTTATGAAGAAGAAAAATGTAAGCGCGAAGTCTGAGGTTGGGAGTCATACGACGATGCCGAAAAATTGTTAAGATTCTTTCTGAAACAAATATTTTATATCCCAAACTATACGCCAACATATGCGATACATTTGGAGACAGGCCTACCTGAGATGTCCCTTTACACACTACAAGCGCATTTCAAATACATGAACAAAATTATGTCTTTGTCAGCTGACAGGTACCCGAATATGGTAGCGTCAGAACTGGCCTCTGAATACGAAGTGAATCTAGACCTAGCCGACCCTAACACCTGGAAAGAGAGTCAATCCACACTACTGGCTTCGATCTACGAGAGAACGCGTGAGGAAAATGTCAGGCGAGCCGGCGAAAGCACTTCTCGACAGATGTACAAGCGTTTAAGTTACGAGCTTGGGGAAAATAATAGGGAAGACTAGCAAGAACAGAGGTACTGGCGCTTAACTACTCACCGCACAGACGTGTTGAAAATGAAGAGCTTGTAGCAGTCCTAAACGGGCAATCTGTTGGATGCTCACAAATACACGGCAAAAATCCTGCGGGAAGCATTTTAAAAGAGAATTCTGTTATATTTTTTTTCCTTGTTTTGTTCATTAATTGGTAGAGCCCGGGACTCCATCCTGAGGAGTGAAAGATCTACTATCTCGCGACGAACGGGGAAGGTAGGTGGTATAGCTCTGAAGGATGGGCGTTCCGGTAGCTCTCGCTTGTTATTGTTAAAATTTTTAATAAGAAGCACACACGACTCCACATTCTCATATTTTGTAGTGCAAAATCCCACATTTCAAAATGCATTTGAGAAGAAGCCGCAGATTTCCGCAACACAAAAGATAGCTCGTCTTCTCACTTTTCATTTTAAATATTGTATTTTATTTGACTTAAAATGAAAATTGATTTTTTGTTGATTTTATTTTTTACTCTTAAGAATAAGTTCCAAATGTGTCCTCTCACTCAGCGACCACTTAAAGGATTGTTTCTTCATTATAAGAACGAATATGAACGTTTCTTTGAGTGAAGGTTCTCAATCAGTCTTGCGCCAGTATCCAGTTTGCTCTTACGTTGAACATTTCAATGGTTTTTGTCAAAATGACTATTCAAATGGCTTTTTTGAATAAAGGACAATGAGCACTCCGTACACTTGAAAGGTCTTTCGCCAGTATGCGTATGATGGTGTCGCTCCATATGACTCTTAAGTCTAAACGACTTTGTGCAGTAAGAACATTTGAAAGGTTTCACGCCAGCATGCGAAAGTAAATGTCTTTTTAGAGAGCCGCCTTGGGTGAACGATTTTGAGCATTCTGTACACTTGAAAGGACGTTTACCGTCATGCGTGAGTTGGTGTTGCTCCAGATTGCACTTAATGCTAAAGGACTTTGTGCAGTGGGAACATTTGAAGGGTTTCTCGCCAGTATGTGTCAGTAAATGTCTCTTTAGAGAGCAATTTAGGGTAAAGGACATTGAGCACTCTGTACACTTAAATGGTCGTTCGCCAGTAAGCAAACGAAGATGTACATTCAGACTGCTTTTACTGACAAAGGTCTTCGTACAGTGGAAACATTTGATTGCTCTCTGGCCAGTATGCGTGAGTAAATGTGCCTTAAGAGAGCCGCTTTGAGCAAAAGACTTTGAGCACTCTGAACACTTGAAAGGTCTTTCGGCAGTATGCAAGCGAAGATGTTGTTTCAGATTACGCTTACTGACAAAGGTCCTCGTGCAGTGGGAACATTTGAAGGGTTTCTCGCCAGTATGCAAATAAAATATATGTATCTTAAGAGCATCATTTTGGGTGAAAGACATTGAACACTCTGAACACTTGAAAGGACGTTCGCCAGTGTGGGTGCGACGAAGATGTAGTTCCAGACTGCGCTTATTGACACACGTCTTCGTACAGTGGGAACATTTGATTGACTTCTCGACAGTATTAATGTGAAGATTACTATTCAGAGATCCTTCTTCGGTAGCATGCATGCGTAGATGTTGTTCCAGATTACGCTTACAGGCAAGGGCCTTCGCGCAGTGGGAACATTTGAAGGGTTTTTCGCCCGTATGCGTGAGTAAATGTCGATTTAGAGAGCCGCTTTGGGTGAAAGACTTTGAGCACTGTGTACATTTGTAAGGTCGTTCGTCAGTATGCGTGCGATAGTGTTGCTCCAGATTGACCTTAAGGCTAAAAGTCTTCGGGCACTGTGTACACTTAAAGGGTCGCTCGCCAGTATGGGCTCGAGTGTGTCTCGTTAGACTGCCCTTAGAGCTAAATTCTTTCGAACATTTAAGACATCTGTAGGGTAGATCGCCACAATGAGTGCGCTGGTGATATTCCAGCCTGCATTTGAGGGTAAACATTTTTGGGCATTGGGAACATTTGTAGGATCCTTTGCTGATCTTTGTGGAGGCCTCTTCTTTGCTAAGGCTTTCGTCTTCCGATTCGCTCTCAATGTCAAAGGTGTCCTCTTGCTTGAAGCTGGATGTGGGCTCGTTATTGTCTAACTGCTCTCTTAGGCACTGCAGACTCTTCTGGAATCGTCGCTTGAAATTTAAAGCTATATTTGCCGCTGACCAGCATGAAGAGCAAATCCATTCAGGGTGATCCTCAGTAGGTGGGACAATTCGACCAGTTACCTCCTCCAATATAATCATCAAGTCGGAGTTACTGAATATATTCTGCCAGGTTAAGTTCTCATCAGCGCCCGAACTGGACTCGCAAGCCCGGCATTGCTTGGCTCTGCTATGCATTTTACAACAAAAAATCTCTTTTTATAAATAAATTTAACAATAGTCAAGTGTGGCCGTAACTCCCAAGTGAAAAAATGCTGATGTGAACTAGTTTAAGCGAACTAGCAGACGTTCGAAATTTTGTTGGACCAGAGCCGCTTACACATTGTAGTGTGACCAGGCAGCTGGCGGGTTAATTCAAATAAAATAAAAGAGTTTATAAAATTGATGGTGGAAGTCACTGTGGGAAATTCCGAGGTCATAGGCAATGCCATAATCAAAGCAGTGTCCTTTATTTTGGCCTGCGGGAGCAAAGCTTGACCACTGACCACGCATCGGACGATTAGAAATAGCCTATTTAGCCAGAGGTAATATTCATAGCCACAGCCAATTCCATGGACTGGAGGATCATACTCGACGGGCGTACTCAATGAATATGGACTCAAAGTTATCTGGAGCTGACCACAATAGGAGAGGGGGGAGCAACGGAAGCTACCTCACTAAGTCGGAGGAACCACTAAAATAATGGTTTGTGGAGACTGCGAAGGCTTAGGGCTGTGGAGGCTACGAAGGTTCGTATTTGGGAAACTAAAGAAAATTGACAAACTAACCTCTGAAAAAGATTTTCCTACACATAAAAATGATCGGACCCATTTGTTTGTCCATCTCGCAGCATTCCAAATAAAATAAATAAAAAAATAAATAATAAAACTCTTTCTGCTGAGTCCGAGTATTCTTCCATCACATCCCGAATTCCGGGGATCTTATCCCGAATCACCCGGTTGAACATTAGTTCTGTTGGCGGGCTACCGGTAGTGCTGTGTGGTGTCACGTTGTACATCAGTACAAATTCTTGAAGTGCTTTCTTTATAATTTCTCTTTTCTTGGAGTGTTCGATTTTCCACTGCTTCACCAGAGTGCGGTTCATCCGTTCAACTTCCCCGTTCGCTTGTGGCCAGTACATAGATGTTAACTCTGCAGTATTCTTAAAATTCCTTACTAATGAACTACCTCCCGTTATCAGTTCTTAGCTGTTTTGGAAAGCCAAGCCTACTGAATATGTCTTTCATTTGATCGATAATTGACGAGGACGTGATTGAACGTATCAATCTACATTGCATATACCTTGAACAGTAGTCGATTAGCACTAGAATGTATTAGCAGTTCGGCAGTGGTCCGATCAAATTTCGACGCTATTTGGGTGTCCTGTCCTGTTCATCGGTACCGGATTCTCTGCTTGTGCCACGATGATACAGTCCATGCATTCCCTTACTTCCTTCTCTGCCTCGCGGTCTATCAGTGGCATTCGTCCTTAGTCTCCGTATCATCGCTGTTCCCCATGGATGTCCTTCGTGACAGTTTAAACCAGAATGGATATAGCCTATTCGATGTCACTGACTTCCAGTTATTTCCGGCTAGACAGGTCATTGCGTCCATTATCACTGCGTCTCGTGTAATACTGGAATAGCGCCTGCCACAACATGCTGAACTCCGTGTTCGCCCCTTTCCTCAAAAGTACCTGACCCACACAGTTGACAAAGTCTTGACAGCGAGTCCGCTATATTCTCCTTTCCTCGTTTGTAAACAACTTTACTTTTCTATTCTAGCCGGTGGCTTTGATGTCGGCTAGAATATCGCTTCCAAAGGTTTGTGGTCAAGGCTAAACCCTCTTTGTCGGTCTGGGAATACCGCTGGAAATACCTCTGGCAGACTTTTTGCTCGCGAATGAGATTATAATTGAATCGCCCGACTCCGAATATTGCACCAGGTCTTCCCCCAGAGCCACCGCACTCGCGTCGGCAATTAAAGCCGTCCTCGCCTCTGGCTTGAAATACGACAGCCTCGTTATATCTGCCAGCTGAGACTTAAGTCCTTCAAATGCCTTACTCTCTTCTGCCCCCCATATAAACTTATTTCCTGCCTAAGTAGCTTCCTTAACGGCTCTGTGCAATCAGCTAAATGTGGTATGAACTTGCCCACATACGTCACCAGGCCTAAAGAAGAAAAGAATTCATTAAGTGTTTCCACCAACACCTTACAAAAGTCATTCTCCAGTTCTGCATCGTATTCCTGCAGTGCTCCTTGTAAGGAATATGCCACTGCTTGCAACGAACGACCCTTTAAGTGTTCGCAGTGCTCCAAAGCCCTTTCATTTTCATGCTGTGGAGCGACTCTACAAAATGGAACTAGTTCAATTCAGTAATTTTGCACACGTCGCGTACGGTCACTCTTGCCTTAAAATTGTTTCAAATTGTTTTATATTTCACTATTTAAGTAGCAATTTAATTGGAACTGTCCACGATTTCGTTGTAAAATGTCCCATACGAACCGTTGCTGCGGCTGCAGTTCAGGAGCTGTCACCGGCCCCACCTGGTTGAATATATTCTCCGACTCCCACAAAGGACTAAAGTTAATGATTTTATTAAAGGAGGTAACTGGTCGGATGGTCAAACCTAATGCATATCAACCTCAAAGGATTTGCCCTGGATGCTTGTTGGCGGCCAAAATGGCTTTGAGTTTCAAGCGGCGATTTGAGAAGAGTCTGCAGTGCCTAAAGGAGAAAGAAGCCACATGTAAAGAGGACAGTAAGCAAGAGGACACCTTTGAGAGCGAATCGGAACACGAGGGCTATAGTTTCGAAGAGCAGGCCTTGAAAAAGCCTGTCAAAGAACCCTTCAAATGTTCCCACTGCCCAAAGCTTTTTGCCTTCAAAAGCAAGCTGAAAATTCACCAGCGCATTCATACTGACGATCTGCCCTACAAATGTTTTAGCTGCTCAACCGCCTTTGGAACTAAGGGCAATCTAACGAGACACATTCTGATCCATACGGGGGAACCACCCTTCAAGTGTTCCCACTGCACGAAGACCTTTAGCATTAAGAGCAATCTGGAGCAACACCTTGGCACGCATACCGTCAAACCTTCTTTCAAAAGATCAGAGTTGCTAGAGTTAGCTGTCGAGCAATCCTTCAAATGTTCCCATTGCTTAAAGTCCTTTACAAGTATGAGCAATCTAAACAGACACATTCGAATCCATACTGGCGAACGACCTTTCAAGTGTACAGAATGCTCCATGTCTTTCACTCAAAGTGGCTCTCTTAAGATTCATGCTCTCACGCATACACGCGAGAAACCCTTCAAATGTTCACACTGCTCGAAGGAATTTAGAACTAAGTCCAGTCTGGAGGAACACCGTCGCACCCATACTGGCGAAAGGCCGTTCCAGTGTCCAGAGTGTTCAATGTCTTTTGCCCAAAGTGGGACTCTTAAGGGACATCTTCTCACGCATGCTGGGGCGAAACCCTACGAATGTTCCTTCTGCTTAAAGACGGTTAGAAGTAAGTCCGAACTGGAGAAACACAAACGCACGCATACTGGCGAACGGCCCTTCAAGTGTACAGAGTGCTCAAATTCTTATACCCTAAGCAGCTCTCTAAAGAGACATCTACTTACTCACCCAGCACTGATGTAGGATACGACTTTGGGCACTCGGAAAAAGAATTTAATTTAACTGTGTAACATTTCTAATGACATCATTAATAATAATAAAAACACGAGCTTAAGCCGGCTAAGAACTATTTCTCAAATGTATATTTTAGTAAAATAATTTTACTACCCAAATACAACTATTAATAATTTCCAGCCCAAAGTGGATGCTAGATTTATCTTAACGTTCGTCACTAAATATACTATTTTGTCTTTATATTTATTATTTTGTTCAAATGAACTACGCAGATATTGCAAATGCCTTTCCCCCTCTTTGATTTGTCAGCAAAATATTAAAGATACTTTTGTTGCTAACGGCAAAATAACACCATTAAGATTAAAATTGAAAGTAACTAGTTTCTATTTGTAAACAGCTCTTATTAAAAGTTTGGGAATTCTAAAGACCAAAGCGGACTCACTTTAAATTTTTTTTTGCTTCAGGTTCTGCTCAGCTGAGGTAGATGTCCAAAATTTTGCCCCGAACATTTTATACTCGTTTGATGGATAGGCAATATGAGAATGACAGAATCTGCAGAAAATTGTGCTATCTTGAATTCTCCGCGTATTCAATCGAAATAGTGTTTAAAACTATAGAGTCTGTCAACTTAATAATTTTAGCCTCTATAAACAATATTTTATTAATGGTGCAACTTGTACTCGCTAAGGCTTGATTCACTAAATTTGTAAGTAAATTTTGGTCCAAAATAGACCATTAAGCCAAAATTTCGCTTTTGAGGCTTTCGACATTCTAAGATACCCCAAATGTTCTCAATAGGGTTTACAATAGGGATGTCAAATATCGATATCGAATACTTGTTAAATATATATTTTTGGTTCGGCCACAAAAAGGAAGGTTTTCTGAAGACATTCTATTGGATATTACTAGTATTACTGATATTACTAAAATTGAAGAGAATGCATTTAGGAAACCTTCCTCTTTGTCCAAAAACCAAAAATGAGTATTCATAAATATATCGTCAAAAGTTATTCGATATCGATATTTCGACAACTCTAGTTTACAAAAAAAAAAACACTTTATTATTTGTGATGAAAATCGTAGAAGCAGTTTTTTACTGGCGAAGGCACAGAATTATATTACATTTACGGCATACAATTTGAGTTTCGGAGTATCATTCAAAAAGTATTCAAAATGGCGTATCAAGCTTTTTAAGAACTCCCAGGTCAGGCTACGCAAATCGCAGATTAATCCATGACAAAGTTCTTTTGTGGACCCAACATCTTTTAGAAAAGCAGTTATTTTACATCTATAGCCCAAATAGATCCTACAATTTCGGCTATTGTGCTTTCTTTAGCATGAGCAATATCAATCGAAGTTGAGGGTGATAACAACGGAGTAGGACTTTCGCTTAAAGTTACACAAATCTCTAAAGCCAACATAGAATCCGACATATTTACCGCTCTTTCAATCGCAAACAAACTCAGCCTTGCAAACATCATCAATAAAATCGTTCTCTATTTCTTCTACACCTCCGTCCGTTTCAATGTCAAAACCAATTGAATTCAAAAATCTCTCAATCTCCACATCAGAAAAAGCTGATAGCTTATGCATTTGTCGTCGTTCCATGTCTACTAAAACAACTATTACACAGAAAAAAAAGATCACTAGATTTAGTATCAAGCTGATATTTTTTTAGTATCAAATCGGCCTTCATGTGAAAAATACCCAGATGATATGTTCGAATATATTACTTTTGCATTTCAAACATATCAAAGTGATATTTTTTCAAATTAACAGTTTGATATATGCTTATATCAATGATAAATTTTTAAAGTATCAAAGCTATATTTTCAAAATACTGTCCTACAAGGTATTCGTATCAAAAGTGTATTTTTAAAATATCAAAAAGGTACCAATTTTATTATTTATTTTTATAAAACTGAAGCCATATTTTTATAATACGTATTACAATTCCATTTCCTGAAAAATCTGCGTCATGTGGCTGAAAGAAATGTAATTAAGGATGTCCGAATCAAGTCCACACTCTGAAAAACGTAAATTGTACAATTATTTTATTAAGAAGAATAATAATTTCAATACAAAACTTATTAACTAATTTTTCGTACACAAAATTGTCAAGCTCAAGTTTTTGTGGCAGTTACCATTTTAAACTAGAAGGTATTACAAATAAAATAAAAATTTAATAAAGATTAATTTTTCTTTCATGATGATGTGAAAACATTGATATTATTGAAATTATATTAAAATACCAACTTGACATTTGATCTTATTTTTTTTTGTCTAAGACTTAAATATGTCTTAAGTTGTTCCTTTTCGGACCAAAAATTAGTTCCATCCTATGGCAGATATATGCAGTAGTCGTCCGACCCCTCTAGTACCAACAAATGTTCATCGTATTTGTACTAAAAGTTTGATCACGCTAGTTTTATAGCTAACGGAGGAGATAGCGTATAAACAGACGGACATGACTATATCAAGTCAGCCCGTTTTTTGCTTATCATAATTGTTTGGGCCTTTGACCGAGCTACAAACAAGCTTGTTAACATTTGCTTGTCAGATGATCAGGATAAAACAAAAATTTAGCCCCAGTTTTTCAATCTCAGTCAAAATCAGTTTATTAAAATTGAACTAGTTCAAACCAGCATTTTTCCTATTGGCAAGTACGGTCACACTCTTCATTAGGGGTTTAGAAATTGTTTATTTTTTTCTTGAATTCTAAAAAGTGTACTATTTATATTTGGATGAGGAATGGCCTACACAGCAATAGAACCTCAAGTGTCCGAGCAATGTCGCGTTTGCAGGTCCAGTTTGGCAATTGGAACCAACAGCAAGTGGACAAATATATTTAACCACTCGGACGCTGGAGAAGTAGGTTTGCTGTTCATAATAGAGGAGGTGACTGGACTTGAGGTTCAGCAGGAAGACAATATACCCAAATGTATATGCCCTTCATGTTTGACAGCAGCAAAAACTGCATTTAATTTTAAGCAGCGATTTGAGAAGAGTCTTCAGCTGTTGAAGCACAATGGAACAAGGAACGAGGAGACCTTAACAGGTATAAGCGAAGAAGATAATATGGAACTTCTTACTCAACGACCCTTCAAATGCTCCCAATGTTTAAAATCGTATGTCTATAAAGCCTGTCTAAAGACACATCTATGCACTCCAATTGGTGAACGACGCTTCGAATGCTCACACTGTTCAAAATCCTTTAGCTTAATGGGTAATCTAAATTATCACATACGCACACATACGGGAGAGCGACCCTTCAAATGTTCCCATTGCTCAAAATCCTTTACCACAAATGGCAAACTAACTAATCACCTACGCATTCATACGGGCGAGCAACCCTTTAACTGTTCACACTGCTCTAGAACCTTTACCCATAGAAGCGGTCTGATGACTCACCTTCGCACTCATACTGGCAAGCGATCCTACGAATGTGTGGACTGTTCGAAAACCTTTTCAGAAATAGGCCATCTCAAGCGACATCGACGCATTCATACTGGCGAGCGACCCTTCAAATGTTCCTACTGTACAAAGTCCTTTTGTGATAAGAGCGATCTAACGAGACACAATCGTATCCATACTGGCGAACGTCCTTACAAGTGTTCAGAGTGCTCAAAGTCTTTCAAACAAAGCGGGGCTTTAAAGAGTCATTTACTTAAGCATACTGCAGAGAAACCCTTCAAATGTTCCTAATGTTTGAGAAGCTTTTCCCACAGTTACAGTCTTGAAGGTCGCTTTGAATGCAATTAGTCGACTTGGTAACATTGGTATTGAAAACAAAACATAAAAGGAAACTTATTTTCAGTCAAATAAACTTAAATATTTGTTAACATTGATAGATGTGTTTGATATTTAATATTTATTGAAAGAAAACTTGTCTGTTTACGGTTTCAGCTTTCAAGGAACAGAGCAGCTTGTAAATATACCAGATTTCATGATAACGGGGCTTACATTCTGTCACAAAGGGTCACATTGCTTTGGGAATTTTATGATGTGACACTTTCTTAAACAATATAAACCCAGCATCTTGAATCTTGAAACGATTTTTCTCTTACTTACTCTCACTTTTTCTAAAAGTAATCGTTTAAGATGGAAACAGTTAACTTTTTTATCGACGTCCACACTACACTACACTAAGTGACTCGGTAAATGTTGTTTCTATTTATTTTGGTGAATACTTCGATTGTTAAATAAAGCGTTTACAAATCTACTCAAGTGCACAAGCTAGAGCTTTATCAGGATTAATAACAATAGCGTGATTGTTCCGTCGCATGTGTAATATAAAGAATTCAAAAGGGAGTCCAGCTTGCCGACGACGAGCCTGGCTTTAGGCGAATTGAGGTTATTGTAGCCGCAACGTGCATCCGCACAATGATACTGCTTAATGGTACACGTGGCCTTTGATTTTGACCACTTGCCGCTGTATTGTTCATTATTTCTGTTGGTCCAGACGAAGGGACTAAGCAGATGGAAATGCTCGATGTACTTGGCGAAGTTAACACAAGGGTCCTGGTTTGAAGTCTTTCAAAATTGAACTCGTTCAAGAATTGAATCCTTTAGATATGAGTTTCAGTCAATGGGCTCCCAAAGAAGATAAATGGACACCTCACCAAAAAAAAAGGTGTGAGTGTCGCTAGCACTCACGAGTCTTTGATGTGAAACATGATCCTAAGTTTAAAAGCCTATTTTCAAATCACAAGCCCTCTCAATGGTAGGTATATAAAACAGCAAGGGCACTCTTTCGAAAGAAGAAGTTAAACGGGGAGTAGAAATGCCAGAAACAAGATCACTTGCTGCAGTGTTCTTTCATTTCCATAGATAAAGAATAATGTTTCACCCCCAAGATATCACCAAGGTGAGATCCAAGATCCCACTCATATCCCTTCCTAGATCCCATCCCGGATGCTACCCAGATCCCTTCCAGATCACACCCAGATCTCACCCAAATCCCATCCAGATCCTGCCCAGATCTCACCCGCCCAGACTCCGCCTAGATCTCTTCCAGATCCCATCCAGGTCCCGCCTAGATCCCTTCCAGAACCAGAACCCTCCCTGATCCCACCCTGAACTCTGCCAAATCTCGCCCAGCTCCCACCCAGATCCTCATCTATATCCCACACAGACTCCACCCATATCGCTCCCAGATAAAATTCCACCCAAATTCCTCCCACATCCCACCCAGATCTTTCCCAGAACCCATCCAGTTGCCCCTCTTCAGCACATTTCCTACCTCTTTGCTTCCCTCCTCTGCCCATCCTCTTGTGTGTGTGTTTGCCGAAAACTCCACAAATCAAAACAACACAAAATATGAATGATGTCAGCGTCACGTGACGCTTCATCAAATTTATCTCCTACTAAAATCGTCCGTACCGAAATTAAAGATGTTTCACATCAAAAATTGTGGCAATTGTGCTGTTTAGCAACCCAAAAAGACTCTCGAACTACCTTTACATCCACAAAAATGCACTGTCTGGTGTGGTTTACGTTCTGCTGGAATCATCGATCCGCATTTTCTTAAAAATGAGGACGGACAAAACTTAACCGTCAATGGCGAGCGCTACCACAAAATGAAAAATGAAGCCCTTGATGATCAATTTAGCGGGTGGTCTAGATGCCTATAAGGAACATACAAGCTTTCATTTTTATATCACGTGTCACATGTTAGTTATAACCGATTGACCAATTTTAATAAACTGTTTTTGATGTGAAACATCTTTAATTTCGGTATGGAAGAGTAGGAGTAAAATTTCATTTCAGCGTCACGTGACACTGACGTCATGCATATTTTGAGTTGTTGCTTTGGTTCAAGAGTGACGGGAGGGAAGATGTTGAATGTTGGGGTGGAAGAAGGAGTAAAAGAGTGGCTAAGTAGTGACAAAGTAGTGAATTAACAGTGACTCAACAGTGAACGAACAGTGACTAAAGAGTGAATGGCTAACATGACTAAGCAGTGACTGAATGGGGGCTTAGCAGTGACTACACAGTTACTATACCGTGACTACACAGTTACTTAACAGTGACTACACAGTAAAAAAAACAGTGACTGAACCAGGACTAAACAGTGAGGGAACAGTGACTTCACAGTGTCTAAACAAAGACTGACTAATGACTTGGTAGTGACTACACTGTGACTAAACAATGACTTAAAAGTGACTAAACAGTGACTTATTAGGGGGTTAAAGGAAGTAGATGGAGGGGGCACAGTATGGTAAGAAAAAGTTTTGAATTATATCTGATTTTCCTTTTTCAAGATTGAGATTTTTATTTTGTTACTATTGTTGTTTAACAGAAAGAAAGAAAGAATCCAGCAGCAAGTTATCTTGTTTAATATTTCAACTCTCTTTTCAGCTTTCTTCTTTAAAAAGAATATCATAGCTCATTTATATACCATTGATAGAGCTTGTGATCACACATCACATCATAGACTCGAAAGTGTTAACGACACTCACATATTTTTTTTTTGTATATGTTTGACAGGTGTACAGCATGTTTTTAACAATATTTCGTTATGCTTGATGATTTGCAGAACATTCTTGCAAGATCCTTCTTTGGCCTATCTCTTTGTGAGTGTATTACAGTAAATAATGTCAGGAACACGTAGGGGTGTATATTTGGGCCGTTAAACGAATGTACCAACTTACATGCGAAATGTTAAGGTATGGATGTGGAATGTGGGTGGGTGGTAAGTGGTAAATAGGTGGGAATGATCTTTGTTAAATTAAATTCATACTTTCGCAATAATTTCTTTTTCAAGAGTTTAATTTCTTATTTATAATTATAGTTATATTACAATTGTAACTAACAATTTACTTATATTATTATTTCTATAATCCCGTTGCGGAAATTCCATTACAGAGATGAGAATGGAACGAGTATTGAAATGATTTCAATACCGTTTTGAGAACTAGTAAATAGTAAAAACACCGTTTTCAGCTGGATCCACTTCTCTTCAAACTTGTTGTTGGTCTTCCACACCAATAGGAATTTCCACGACATGAGTAGCAAGATGATTCCTTAACCTGCACCTTTGGGTGAAAGTTTTTGAGCAATGGGTACAGGGAAAAGGTCGTTCGCCCGTGTGAGTACGTATGTGAGACTTTAAATTGGTTTTCGTGCTAAAACTCCTCGAGCATTGATTACATTCGAAGGGTCTTATGCCATTATGCTTCCGTATGTGATCCTTTAGATTGGTTAATTGCGCAAAACTCATTGGGCAGTCGGAGCACTTATAAGGCCGCTCACCAGTATGTATGCGAAGGTGACCCCGTAAAGCAGTTGTATTGGAAAAAGTTTTCGTGCAGTGGGAACACTCAAATGGTCGTTCTCCAGTATGAATACGAAAGTGTTCCGTTAGATGACCCGGAAGCCTGAAGGTCTTCGAGCATTCTGTACACTCAAAGGGTCGTTCGCCCGTATGGATTCGACTGTGTCTCGTTAGATCGCCTCTAAAGATGAAAGTCTTTGCGCAGATGGAACATTTGTATGGTCGTTCCCCAGTATGAATCCGCAGGTGAACTTTAAGCTCGCAGTTATGCTTGAAAATCATGAAGCAGTGGGGGCATTCGAAGGGTCGTTTTTCAGAGTTCGGGCTTTCCAGCGATACCTTCGATTTAGTTTCATTTGGCTTTAACTGCTCGCCTAAGCAAAGCAGAGTCTTCTCGAATCGAAGCTTGAATTTTAAAGCAATTTTTGCCGCTGCCAGGCAGGAAGGGCAAATCCATTTAGGGAGATCCTCAGAAGGTTGAACCATGCGACCAGTTACCTTTTTTAGTAAACTTATTAGTCTGGGGTCTGTGAATATATTCTGCCAGTTGTCGTCCACATCAGCGTCCGAAGTGGACTTACAGGCCCGGCATAGCTTGGCCACATGTACCCTCTTTGCTGTGCTATCCATTTGACAACGAAATCTGGGTTAATTATAAAGGTAAACAACAATTGTCAAGTGTGACCGTAGAAGGTAAGTGTAAAAATGCTGATCTGAACTAGTTCCAAGAGACTGGGACTTAAAAATTATTTTAAAGTTGAGTTTGTTTTGCTTGAGAAATATATTTTTCTCTGACTTTATTGTCATTAATAATATGGTAATATTGTCAGGAGTTCAAATTTATTCGGGTATATCCAAGATATTATGTGATGTCCTTAGGAAGATAATCGTGGGTTAATGTTTAAACATTATCACGGCATCGTCTGAAGGAGGAATTCTCCTATTCTTCTATTTTCAGTAGAAATTGGTCTTTTTGGCTGTAAACTAGTCTTAGTGCTAAAGTGTATAGAAAGTGAGACTTTGACTTAAAAATCTTGAGTACTTTTTCTTTAAATAAATATTGATCTCTGTCGATACGTGACATTTTTTTCCCAGTATTAATCAAGTGGTCAAATGTTATGTAACTATAACAGATGCGGCAGTCAGCGTTTATCAAGTACTGACAGTTTTTGCTAAAAGAGAATGAGAATACAACAAAAATCTAAGCTCCCTCAGATTTTCAAACATTTAATATATGAATGAATAACATTAAATTTGGGTCTGCGATTATTATTATCGCCTTCTGTTCAATTAAAGTCACTCTCCTTAAAATGCCTTTCGCAAATTAAACTATATATTGTAAGTCAACACACTTTTGTTCCTTGCTTATCTTTTGAAGCACGTCCCAATATGTTGTTCGATATTTAACATGAGAGCTCCCCAGTCACAGCCCCTGGGGTACGAATATACTCGGCAATTTACATCGAATGCTTGCCGAAGTCATGCTTCACTCTGACAGAGTGTATTTGGATGGAAAAGATGGGAAGTTGCTAAGGCCTGGAGTGGATTATATGATAAGGCAGCTAATAATGACAAATCGAACAGCTAAAGCGGGTCGCCACTGTTGCCGTCAGATAGCACATTTTGTTTGTTAGAGATTTGTTCCGAATTTTGATTGTTTGGCCGTTTACTGTTTGCTTGTTTGAACTTGTGGCCGTTTTGCTAGTGAGGATTTGAATTTGTTGTACTTGTTAAGATCCCGCCCTGAAATGATTTGCAAGCCGGCCAGAACGAGACACAGTCACATTTAGAAATCCCGTCGGCAAAACAAAAAAAATTCGTGCGCACACAAGCTTTCAACTATATGACAACCATACGAGAGAGCGCGCCTTACCTGTCATAGTTGTGTCATGGTAATTATTTCTGAAGTGGGCAACTATTTATACCCGTTACTCGTAGAGTAAAAATGGTATACTAAAGTCGTGCAAATGTATGTAACAGGCAGAAGGAATCATTTCCGACCATATAAAGTATATATATTCTTGATCAGCATCAACAGCCGAGTCGATATAGCCATGTCCGTCTGTTCGTCCGTCCGTCCGTCCGTCCGTCTATATGAACAAACAGATCTCACAGATGGTAAGAGATAGAGGTTTGACATGTATGAGACAAATGCTTCTTATACTTGCAGGCAGATCAAGTTTATTCCAAATTTTGGCCACGCCCCCTCCCGCCCCCGCAATTCGGAAAAAACGTTATATCTTCTACAGTTTTAAAGATAGACGATTTGTACCTTCTAGAGATAGTTAGTAATTAGCAAAACGAATATATATAAATAATTCGTATAAGGCGGAAATGACGGGACTATTCAGACTAGCCGTAAGGTATCTTTTTAACCCAGTGCCTTCGGAGCGACTTGCTTCTGCTATAAAATGCGCCATATGCGTTACACCCACATATGGTGGGTATACGGGGAGTGGGGGTGCAAAGAATGCCTGCATTAAGGTCAAGTTGTGAATTCTGTGCTGAAAACTATAATGTTCTTTGTTTGACAGTGCCTTAACAGTGACTTAACATTATCTGAGCAGTGACTTAACAGTGTCTTTACAGTTACTTAACTGTGACATAACAGTGACTTAACAGTGACTTAATTTTTAATAATTTAACATTTAATGTGTCTTTTGCCATCACTTAAATCGGATTCATCGCTCGTTCCGGGCGTCTCATGACACACACCCTTTTTTCAAAAAAAAAAAGTCCAAAAACAGCCTCGACATAGAGAATACCTCTTTAACTCGGCCAATTCCACATTGTTAATTATGTCCTTATAATTAAGACTATTTTAATATCCAATTTCCAGAAATAGTTGGTAGATTTTCTTTAAGTGATCTAAGTACTTAAAACAAAAACTAATATTTGGACATGTATCCAATATAATGATTGTTTTTCTTGAAAATCTTGGTAACTGTGACCTCATATCTCCCCATATACTGTCTATGTTCTGTGTGTGCGCTTTTGGATCAGGATCAATAAAGTTTTTAAAGTGATTCACTGATTGATTTATATAAATCCCTCTTCCTCCAGGCAATTATACGTTTTCCAACAATCCGACATAATAGTTTTTCCCTCTGCGACTTCCCCCGAAGACCCACTGTCCTTCGACTATGCGGCCATATCTTTTCAATCTTTGCTTCGTCTATTTCCACTGTTTTTCCATGACCTCCAATAACTGGACAGAAGCTTTCTAGTCTACCATCCAAAACTCCTTCTCCACAGACTCCTACAGTAGTAGTAGTGGTATATTTATTCATAGTTTTTTGGCTTGGCTGTGCCGCTTGCCATTCTTGTAGATGTTTTACATGTTTCAAAAGTATTGCTTAATATATAACAGTTTTAGTTTAAAAATCTCCTGCAATTATTTTACGCCTATAAGTAGAAATATCGCTTATGTATGTCCCAAGCAACGACCAGTTTGAGCCATTTAGGAGTTCGACAGCTGAGATTGCAGTCAGGGTGTTTGTACCAAAGTAGCGAAACCTTTTCCCTTTTAAAATCGGACATACAGCAATAAAGTGCAATACGTCTTCTCTCACGTTCAGATTGCAGAGGGTGCAATGATCATCACTTATGTGGGGTTTGTGACCCAGTTGCAGCATCTCGCATCTGGCCTTGAGAATGATGCTAATTTGATTGGTCTCGAGATTGTTTTCACCCAGATTGTAGTTCAATGTTTTATACGTGAGCCTTACATTGCTGGTCCGAGCCCTATTCTCGCATCTGATTCTGTGTTGTGTATCCATATTTGGCAGGATTGTCGCGTGCGATTTTGGCCAGCTTTGGACATCGTCGATGTGGAATTCTGCTCCGTACACGGCATATAGCGATTACCATACTGCAAAGCATTGGGATTTTTCCTCTAGTAGGTGCTTGGCTAGAATCTTTGGCAGTCTTTGATCTGTAAGTCGCATTACTTTCGCCATGTATTTAAAATGTCTGCAAATTGGGAGTGTTCTGTGGGAGTTTGAATATTCTTTTTAAATACATGCAACTTAGTTTTTCAACTTCCTCATACTCGTTAAGTCCCCATACCTCTGATGCATAAAACATAATCGCACCCGATGTTGCCTCAAACAGCTTATATTTGGCGCTTGCTTTTATTTGCCGTTGCGCGTGAAAAGTGTTTCATGTGCTGTTTATCGCTCTTGTGGCTTCCTTGCGTTTGTTGATGAGGTGCCGTTCCATATCCATATTGTGGGTGAGAGTCACGCCTAGATATTTATACTCCTGTACAATCTCGAGTTGTTCTGTCTTAAGAAACCACTGTTCAAGTTTCGATTTTCGCCCCCTGCCATCGCGAACTACTAGGATTTTTGACTTTTCACAGTTTATTCGAAGTCTTCATTTATCACAGAATTCTGCGGTCTCATTCATCCCTCGGGATTTCCGCCATTAGCACCATATCAATAATAAACTAATAAACTCACATATTTTTGGCTGAAATTCAACTTTTCCGTTTTTTTTCTTCCATATCTTGGAAACAAGAGCAAAGTCACTGTTGTTGGGCTGTATAAGTCAATATTTTAACTTAATTGTTTGGTAAACATTTATTCATTATTCATAACGTTTAATTAACATTTGAACGGATTGCAAACTTTTAGCATATGAACCCCACTTTATTCCTCCTCCCATTTTTCCGTTTAAATTGCTGAAAATTTAAGAAATACAAAAAAAAATCAATTAAATCTCAACTGGTTTAATACTTATTGCATATTTACCTCGTTTTAGGTAGTCCGTTTTTAGTAGTCCACCAATCGGACAGAAATTGCGCATGTAAGTGATTTTCCATCGCATCCCAACTTCCACTGAATGTTCCCAATGATTTTAGGCAATAGTTTTCAATCACATTTCCAATAACGAAGTGATCATAGAGATCATAATAAGTTTCACCATAGGGGCATTGAAAATGAATACACAATTGATATTTTCTGGATGATGTGATTGAATGCATCCTCTCTAGACCAAGCCAAAACTCGTCATTTAGCTTACCGAAGCCAGAAATGTAATCTTCCATACGTTTATTTTCAAATATAACCCTTCCCTTTATGCGCCGCAGAATGACCATCCAACCACCTCCAAGAACATCATTGTTAAATGCTGCTGCAAAAGCTTTGCAGCCTGGAAGGGAAACCATTTTAATATCGGAATCGTCACCAATGGCAGGTACAAAATCAGAAATATGTGGAGTGCACACAGCTAATTGATTTACTTGACTAGCTTCATTCGCTTGAAGTCTAGATTCGTGATTGGTGATAGTTGCTTTTAGTTCATCTATTTGCAATTGGTAGCTCTCCTCCTTATCCAATTGGTCTTGCTTTTTCCTAATAATGGCCTCATTTTGGCTTAGCTTGGCTTTGTATTCCAACAAGAGATCATCCATCATCTTCATTGAAGAATCAATATTATTTTTATTGAGCTCAATAGAATATTGCAGGGCAGCAATTATTTGATCTTTATCCTTGATCTTATCGGCCAAACCTTCGAGTTTAGCCAGCTTAAGTTCCTGTTCCCGTATAACTTTCTTGTCCTTTAATCCATTTTGTAGCAACAATTCGACTTGCTGATGGCAATCGCATTCGCATTGATTCTGAAAAAAGGAGGTGTAGATCACACGCGAAAATTGTTAAATTTAATAATTAATTTATATAGATTTTCGTGAAGATTTGTCTAGTGCCTGCCAGTGTGCTGGCGAGTATACTTACCAAAGTCAAGACCTCCTTCAAGTCCGTCATATTATCCATAATTAATTAGATATGGTCTTGATTTGAATGCCGTGAATAATCAGGGAATGTCAGCACTAAGTTGAATTTCTAATGACGCTGAAGTGAAACTCAAAATATTGAATTAAAAGCAACACGTTTGTGTGTTAGTCCCCGTTTTGTATACGAAATAAATGCACAAGTAAATAAACAGCTGATCTTCAGCAGTTTCTGTTAGAGATGAGCAATCCATCTGTGCCTGTGATTCAGTCGCAGTGATCGCAGTGATCGCACTTACTAAGAATAAATTGTTTACGTCAAAATATTTTTTCTAGAGATAAATATGATTCTTAAACAAAATAGCGAAACTTGTTTCAATTTAATAAAAAATTGTTTGAAAATAAATATATATAAGAAAGTGAAGTGGGGTGATATGACAGCTTAACAAGCAGCAACTGAAGAGCTAGAGGGTTGTCCAAATTTCTGAAGTCAACCGTAGACCAGCCGGTGTACAGAGTAAGATTTTGCCAATCTAGGGAGACTTTGATAAAAAAAAAATGGGTGAGTGTCGCTAACACTCACGAGTCTTTGGGTGTGAAACATGATCCTAAGGCCGGGTTTACATTGGGGCACACTGTGACCGTGTTGTCTGTGACGCACCGTGACCAAAGTACTCAGAAGTCCAAAGTGTTCACATTGGCGGCACAGAAATTGCATGTCACAGCGCTGTGCCAAGCGCTGTGACTATCCAAATGAGTACTGTTGATGTGAACGCTTCTTGACATGTCACAGAGCACCACTTTGCTCTCAAAAGTGAACATTGAACGAGTTCGTGAGAAGTGAGCCAGATCCGCATACATGAAAGCAAACTATACCGGGAAAAATCAAGAGAACAATGGAGACGCCCAAAATTATAAATCGCGATCGCCGTGTGGCCATGCAGTGGAATGTCGATCTGATCCCTAAACTTATTGAAGCCGTGGAGGAGTCGGAATGCCTCTGGAATTTGACCTGCGCAAATTATAAAAATCGTGATGTCAAGGAGTCTAGTTGGAGCAGCATTGCCGATCAGCTTTCCGTCACCAAGAAAGACGTTGTCGACAAGTGGAATAGTTTGCGAAACACATATCGAGTGAGTATACAACTCAATACGAAAGCTGCCCGCAGGTATTTTAATTTTTATTGACCTTTTTGCAGACTGCCTTAAAAGCAAGCATGACGGTGAAAAGCGGCCAGAGTGGTGCAGAAAAAAAACCAGCCTTTCCATATTTTGATGCTATGTCATTTCTTCAGCCAGTAATGACAATTAAAAGCAAGGACAGAACTGAATCTTTGGTAATATATTTAATCTATTCATTTATTTAAAAATTTTTTCATTTTGCCATGGAACTGCACCATGTTCAGTGGAAAAATATTTCATAAAACGCAAACGAATGTTGGTTGCAGCCTCACTAGGACGGCCAGAATTTATTCTTGATAGCGAACAATCTGTTGCCGACTCGCGCCATCTTCCCGGTATAAGCTCTCCATCCACCTCATGATCAACGTAGTTGCTTTGCACTCCATTCTTATCCAAAAGAAAATTGTGCAAAGCGCAAATAGCCAACACAATTTTTATGACCTTCGGTGGTTCCACATCAATTGGCTTAGACAAAATTCGAAAACGAGCAAATGCATTTTCAATAATGCGTCGAGCTCTTGAAAGCCTGTAATTATATATACGCTGCTCATCATTCAGACTTTTGAATGGGAATGGCTTCATTATATAAGGATTCAATGCAAACGCATCGTCGGCCACAATAACATAATTGATTGGCTCCGTTTCATTCGGGAGAGGTTTTGGTGATGGCAAATTCAGAGTATTTTCGGACAGTGCTTTTGAAAGAGTGCAACTGAAAATTTTCAAGAAAATTATACTTATAATTGAATTTTATTTCAAGCTTTAAACACAATCACCTGGAAAACACTCCACCATCTGAATCTCTGCCAAACGCTCCCACATCAATATAAGTAAACTTATAATCCGCATCTGCCAACGCCATTAGAACAATGCTATTCGTTTTCTTGTAGTTGAAGTATTCTGATCCACACTTATGTGGTGCTTGGATAAGAACGTGCTTTCCATCTAAAGCTCCAATGCAATTGGGAAGTTCCACTTATCCTCAAACCCTTTAGCAATGTTAAGCCAGTCAGCAGCTGTACCTGGAATCTGTAATTGAATAAAATTAATATAACTAAATTCGTTTCAGAGTCTATCATTATCATCGGAACATAGTTTGGAGAACGCAGCATATTTTTGCTCTGCGGATTTGGAATCAGATGATTTTTCTGATGTATCAATGTGCTCTGAGACTGAGAGTCCAATCATGAAGCGTCGGAAACATCATGAATGCAGAAACAGGTGTTGATGAAGTCGGTGTCGGATGCTATGACTGCAATAAGCACCAAAAAATCTGACATGTGGTCTGAGTTCGGGGACTATATAGCGTCCAGTTTGCGCAAAATCGATGAAGAGCATCCGGACATGGCCATGGAGTTGCAAATAATTATTAACAAGAACTTAACCAGCATGCAAGAGAAGGTTCTACATCACAATATAAAGGCTAACCGCTTAACCGAGGCAACCGAAGCTATTCAATCCACACAGTCAAGTCAATTGGATGAACTTGACCAAATTACAGGAGAGGAGGATCTCTTTACAGATTATGAGGTTCTGGAGGATTATGAAGATACTAACCTCGACATATACTACTAATACTCCGATCTCTATATAATATATGTATATCAAATACAACTCCTATCTTTTTATTTATCAAATAAATAAACATAATAACTACCTTTAAGTACTCCTGTTTCAGTACTTTATAAATTGCATCGCATGTTTCCGGTATTATTCCACTTATTGTTGCCTTTGACATTCTAAACTCGTATGAGAGGGATGTCATGCTGGATCCTGAAGCCAAATAGCGCAGTGTGACTGCTAGTCTTTCGCCAGGTGAAATGGGCTCACGAAAATTCGTTGTCTGCTTTCTGATAAGTGGCGTTACCCAGCATACGAACTGATCAAAAGTGGCTGCATCCATGCGCACATAATTTTTAAATTTTTGCGGAATACTTCGCAACTCTCCGTTTAACTTTGCAAACATGCCTTCTTCCCTTCGAGTCAAATTAATTTCGTCGACCCAGCAAGAGCGTTTTGGCTTGGGTTCATCATCTTCATCTTCGTCCAGCAACCACAACGCTACAACAGCACAGGCCACTAGATCTTTCGCCTTTCGCTGATTCATTTCTTGCAGCTAAAAAATTTAATTTTACATAATTATCATCAATAAATGACGCATTCACCTTTACCAAAATTTTTAATTCGCAAAAAAAAACAAAACAAAATGGCCACAGTGTGCCTTAAAAACGAACTTGATCGATATGCTTGTCACAGGAAAAATAGTTCTAATGAGCTAGTTTTGAGCTAACTCATTGCAATCAGCTGTTCAATATATTCTTGGCACAAACGTGCCACCCTCCGGCACAGAAACACTGTGACGCCAAATGAGTACTGGTGTTCACATTGAAAAGTACTCATTCCTGTGACACACGATTTCTGTGACAAGCCATTTGCCGTTCACATTGCGCTGTGACACTGTGACACTGAAACGTGCCGCGCTGTGCCCCAATGTAAACCCGGCCTAATTGACAAGCTCTATCAATGGTATAGAAATCAGCAAGGGCACTCTTTCGAAAGAAGAAGTTTAACGGGGAGTAGAAATATCAGAAACAAGATCCCTCGCTGCAGTGTTCTTTCTTTTTTTTCAGGAAGTTTATTATTTTTGTCCGATAATGTTCATCTTAGAAACATTCTTCCGTATGGCCAAAAAACTTAAATTTCAAATCGATATCTTTTAAACTACGGCCGCAATTTATGTAAGTACTCCTAGATGGGCAAAATCGTACACTGCACAGTGGTTGCTGCCATAGGCCAAAAATAAAAAAATGAATGTTAAAATTTTCAAACCGTAACTGCTTTAATTAACAGCTCATTGGTCAAGCTTCACAGTGGCATACTTATTTTGCTTTGATTATAACGGTGCTTTCTTAAAATACCATCGAAAGTGTGACCTTTTATTCATCTGTCTTGTACAGTGCACGCCGCTCGCTGCCACATGCTAATTTTGTTAAATTAAATTTTTGCATAAAAGCTATATTAAGTCAAGTTGTGTAAAATGGATATTGTTCATAAAGGTATTGACTTAACTTCTACAATTCAACTTAAAGAAACTTCGTGTTTAATTTTGTGTAAATTGTTGTTTTAGTTTAGTATATTTTTGTGTTTGTTTTTGGTTCGAGTGTCAAATGTTTAGTTAAAGTTTTAAGTGTGTCGCCCTCCTCAGCCCTCACAATCCTTTATGACATATTTTTTCTTAATACTTTAAGATTTTAAAAATATAAAGTGTTCTTGCTACCATCCGCTCATGCGCGTGTACTAATTTGTAACGTAATGCATGTTTTTTTCTCAATTTTGTATTTGCGTGATGGACAACGGCGTTGCCAGGGGGGGGCGGCGGCTCACGGAGGTAGTGATGGAGGGCCATGGGGGGTGGGTAGTTGCCCCCCTACATCATAGATAAAGGGCCCTGAACGCCGCCCTGGTTAACCTTACATAACCAGCTTTATGTTTTTTGGTTTTATGTTTTCTTTTTTTGAGTATTTAGTTTTTTATTTATTCATTTTCTAGGCACAACTTATCAATGCGAATTATCTCGATTACAGTTTTTAGAGATTTGGTGTCTAGAAAGCGGTTTACGTCCCCACAAAGTGCAGAAAATCCTCGATGCCATAGTGAAAGACCTTAAACATGAGGGTTAGAAACCAAATCTGGAGGAGTTGCAAATACATTTGGAATACATTTGTAAAAAATTAGAGCTGTTTTGGAAAAACTGCAGGCGCAACAGATCGAGACTTTTGAATAATCATTATGATTGGCTTGTTTGTAAAGAAACCATTTCTTTAAAATATGAAGGGCATCTAAGAGTGTCCAATTCGAGTTATTTATATACCAAGTTTCAGACCCCCAACTCTATTATAAGTATTTTTGGCCGCACTCTCCATATAAGCGCAACCACTGTGCTATGGCAGCTATAACCTATAGTATCCAGATTTTTACTGAATTTTCCCAGGTTATATACGAAAATTTCCAAAGTTTTGTTGCAATAAAATGAAAAACAAAAGTTTTTCATATAAAAACTGAATATCAGACCGATTGTTCATATGGCAGTTATATGATATAGTTGTCCGATCTGGCTGATTTTTACAAATTATTTTAGGATAAATATAAAAAAAAATTGCGCCAAGTTTCAAGTCCCTACCTCAACTAGAAGTATTTTTGGCCGCTCTCCCCATACAAGCCGGACCACTGTGCACTGTGCGGCGACCGATAGCTGGACACGGGAAAGAAGCTCGGATCGTAAAAAACTATACTGCAGTTGTCCTGAAATCGTTCTCTAATTTTTATAAACAAATTATGCGTTTGTTAACCTTCAGCCAGTTCGTTTGAGAATAAATTGGAACTAGTTCGGTTCAGCATTTTTGCACTTGCCACTTACGGTCACACTTGACAATTGTTGCTTAAATTTATATCTTAAAAGAGATTTGGTTGTAAAATGGATTGCAAAGCCAAGCTATGTCGGTCGTGTGAGTCCATTTCCGACGCTGAGGTGGACTCTAACTGGAAGAATATCTACACTGACTCCGACTTGATGATTCTATTAGAGGAGGTTACTGGTCGAATGGTCCAACCTAATGAGAATGTACCAGAATGGATATGCCCTTCATGCCTGGCAGCGGCAAAAATTGCTTTGAACTTCAAGCGAAGATTTGAGAAGAGTCTGCAGAGCCTTAAAGAGCAAATGGAGCAGAATAAACCCACCTTCAGCAGGGAAGGGCCGCAGTTCAAAAGCGAGAGCACAAGCGAATCTGAAGGCGAAAGCCTTAGCGAAGAAGAGGACTTCACAAAGACTAAAAAAGAATCCCACAAATGTTCTTACTGCTCCAAAATTTGTCACAATAAAAGCAGTCTAACAATTCACCTTCGCACGCATACTGGCGAAAGGCCTTTCCAGTGTCCAGAGTGCTTAAAATCTTTTGTTCGAAGTGGCCATCTAAAGAGCCATCTTCTCACGCATACAGGCGTGAAACCCTTTAAATGTTCCCACTGCTCAAAGACCTTTAGCTGTAAGGGCAATCTGGATGGCCACCAACGCATACATACGGGTGAGAAACCCTTCCAATGTTCCCTTTGCTCGAAAACCTTTGGTGGTAAAAGCGGTCTGGACAAACACTATCGCATCCATACTGGCGAACGACCTTTCAAGTGTCCCGAGTGCTCAATGTCCTTTACCCAAAGTAGCACTCTAAAGATTCATCTTCGCACGCATACGGGTGAAAAACCCTTCGAATGTTTTCACTGCTTGAGTACTTTTAGAAGTAAGGGCAATCTGGAGACTCATCTTCGTACCCATACGGCCGGGAAACCCTTCAAATGCTCCCACTGTTCTAAGAGCTTTGTTAGCAGGCGCAATATGGAACAACATCGTGTCAAACATACTGGCGTACAACCTTTCAAGTGTGCAGAGTGCTCAATGTCTTTTGCAAAAAGCGGACTTCTAAAGAGTCATCTTCTAACGCATACGGGCGAAAAACCCTTCATATGTTCCCACTGCTCTAAGACCTTTGTCAGTAAAAGCCATCTGGATTTACATCTGCGCACGCATACTGGCGACCGTCCCTACAAGTGTACAGAGTGCTCAATGTCCTTTAGCCAAAGTAGCAATCTGAACAGTCATCTTCTTACGCATACTGGCAAAAAACCCTTCGAATGCTCCCACTGCACGAAAAACTTTAGAAGTAAGGGCTGTTTGGAAAAACATCATCGCACACATACTGGCGAAAAGCCTTTTCAGTGTTCCGAATGCTCAATGTCTTTTAGCCAAAGTAGCAATCTAAAGAGTCATCTTCTTACTCATACGGGAGAGAAACCCTTTGAATGTTTCCACTGCTCTAAGACCTTTGTCAGTAAGAACCATCTGGAACTTCATTTGCGTACGCATACTGGTGAGCGTCCTTACAAGTGTACAGAGTGCTCCATGTCTTTTGCCCAAAGCGGGGTTCTAAAGAGTCATCTTCTTATACATACGGGCGAAAAGCCCTTTAAATGTTCTCACTGCCCAAAGACTTTTAGCCGAAAAATAAGATTTACTTCACATTTACTCATTCATGCTGATGAGCGATCTAATTAATGAAACGAGTGCAAACTCTTCCGTGGAACTTGATCTATTTAAGCTTAATTACCGGTTTAAGGATAAACACTATAATAATCTTTCTACAGCGCCATTTTGTGATCTTTCAGTGAAGAGAAAAGAGGAAGTAAAATTGTTCAAACTTGAGGATGTTGATATAATATTACAATTTTAAAATTTGTTTAATTTTAAGAAATGCTTGATGAAATAAATATAAAGTTAAAATGAAAATTGAATTTTTCTTGAAGCTCACCAATTGAATATTAAAAAGGTCGCCAGATAAACTACAAAACTATATAAGAGAAGGCTCTCTCGAAACGAATCTAACAAATGTTTCAAGAAACAACGCAAACGCTTTTTTAATGCTGGCATTTAAAATTAACAACCAGAACTAAGCTCGTTCAAAAGCTTTCATTGTTTTTGCGGTTCCCAACTGATCAATGCAATGATAGTATGGAGAGGCAGGTGAAATTATGCTTTCTTCAGCGAAAAGCCTTCTGAAGATTCATCCGGAAGGATGATGAAATGGCACCGTATAGGCAACCAGTTCTATTTTGGTGTATAAATTCGCTTACAGTTGTGAACAATCGCAACTTCTTAGCACCAAAACTGACGAATCAAAACATATTTATTGTAGTTAAACGGCTTAACTCAAATCTATTGGATTACGTAAATTTCTTGATTTAAGCGCCTAGTTTCTATAATCAAATTGTCTGACCATTTTTCAGTACAAATGCAATCGCTTTTATTCACCCAACTCATTTTAGAGGTAAGTAGATGTTTCACTTAATCAAAATGCATGAGAACCGTCTCATGGCTGGTTTTGCCATTACTTCGGAAGAATTGAGTCTTCCGGGTGCTTGACAAGTAACTTTAACTCCTCAACCACTTAAACAATTTTAAAAAACTCTTGACTTTTAGAAACATTGTACAATTTTGAATAGGTTCAAATGTTCTATTTATGAATTTATTTATCCGTCAATTGAACAAGCTCTTAGCTAACTACTCTAACTTAAAAACTTGACGACTGACTCGACATACAATGTAAGAAACTCAAAGGGTTTCAAAAACAAGATAAACGACTCCTATGACGATGAAAAACTAATTTCTTTTGAAGTAATAATTAATATTAATAAAATTAACTTTACAGACGCTCAACTCATACCATAGGGACATACAATTTACCTTTGAAGTAGAAGAAGACCACAAATTACCTTTTCTTGACTCTGCAGTGCACAGGATAAACAACATTTTAAAGGTAAACTGGTATCAAAAACCCACTACTTCTCAAAACATCCGAAAAACATGATATTCAACACAGCGAAAAATCTTGCAAAGCGGATAATTGACACTACAGATCCAATTTTTGATTGAAGAATGATTTCCCTCAGAGCATTATTAAAAGACATTGGAAAGGAAACCAAACAAAAAAAACAAGTCATTACTCGAAAAGACTAGAGTCCAAAGCGGACTTATGTATATGACAGGGAACAGATCACAATTGCTCACAAGCCAACTTACACCAAGGCTGCATTGTTCAGTAACATGAAGAGTAAAATATCAACGTTGGACAAACACAACTTAATATACGAAATTCCATGCGTTGGCAACGGGACCAATGTATATAAGAAAATATATGTTGGAACGACAAAATCCAAACTAAAGACAAGACTATCTGGGCACATAACAGACATTAAACGAGAGCGCAAGTTAAAGTCGGCTCTAACCGACTTCGATATACCCGTTATAGGCTATTCACACTGAGGCACATCAAACATCTTTATCAAAGATGTTCCATAAGCTTTTGCCGTGCCAAAATTTTATCATCATATCAACATCTGCTGGGGATGTTCCTATTTTACTTTGTTCCAATCAGTATTTTTACGATAGTTTTTGGTCCACCACTAAAAATTTGCTATTCACCGCGAAACATAAGCAATGTCAACGAAAAAGAATGGCAAAATATGTAATCCAAAATGTCTGCCCAAAAGAACGGTACGTTAATATTTTAAAATTTTTATTTATTTATGAATTGATTAATTTTTGCTTAGTCGCCTTGACTAGACTGACGACATGTAGACACTGGGGAAATCCAATGGCATCGAACCCTTAAACATACTCATCAATTTTTGCGTCTGTGAAGTAGTTGGGTGTCATGTAATCCTCTGCAAACTCGGTTAGCAGCCGCCGGCAAAATTCATGGAGAATATTGCAAACACTGTTTTGCGAAACCCCAAAAAGCCGGCCTATTGTTCGGTACTCTGAACATGAACCTAGAGTGTACAAGGCAATGGCAATTCGTTTTTCCAGTAGAACTGCGTTGCGAAAATTTGTGTCCTTCTTCCTTAGCACTTCAAGCCTGCTTACAAGCATTAAAAATGTTGAGTGCTCCATTCGAAAGCTCTCTTTAAAGAAGTGCTCATTGTTGTCCGGAACGTCTTTCTCCCAAAACATGCCAAATCGCTTCTAAACTATAAAATAATTACTTGTAAAAGAATTGCTTATATAAAACACACTTTATACTACCACTTACAAACATCCAAGCACTTCTTGGTATGTGCTGATTCACGACTATTATGGTCATCAGCTCCTCTTCATCTTCGATCTCTGCAATGTACGCATTATTGGCAAAATATAAGCTGCTGAAGTAAAAGTTGCTGCTTTTGAACAACAGACACAACAACCACCAATTGTTCTTTAAACTCCATTTTTTTGATCATTTTTAGCAATTGTAGCTAATTTTCTACTGAACTGACAACTGATGATGTTAGATGTTGTCAATATGAATCGCTATTTCACATCTTCAAAAAATCCCATTCGTTCCGCTGAGATGTGATCAGTGTGATTTCCCTATTACTCATGAAAAAACATGTTTAACAGTGTTCCTGCGTTCCTTAGGGTGAACATCTGAAAAGTATGCAACACTTTTTTCAATTCGGCTATTTTTCACATTTTTGCTCATAACTTGATAACCGCTCATCGGATACAATAAGAGAGGCACTACAGCAAACGCTTTACTCTGGAGATGTTGAACATCATTAACGTGCCATTCGAGATAAGGCTGAATTTTAAGACCGACACAGAGAATTGTGCTCACATATACAGTAGTGTTGGGTACAGGTTGTTCTTTTCGCTGAACATGTTCACTTGTTTTTTTTTTCTAAGTGAGTCAACTCACTCAATTCGCTCACTTGTTCTCTTGTTCAATTGTTCTTGTTTACTTGTTCTTGCTCACTTGTTCTTGTTCACTTGCTCTTGTTCTGTTGTTCTTGTGTTCTCAGCGAGCGAGAAAAAACAGATGATTACAAGTGTATTGCTGTTTGACCCCCGATCATCATGCAGATGCCAAGCTCAGTTTGCTCGTCATATTAGCCATCTACTCATCGCGTATTTTTGGCAACATGTAGGGCTGGCTTATACACAAAGCTTGCAATCCTTTGTTGGCTTAGAGGACCGAATTGCTCGACATTTTCCAAAAGGGCAGAATAGTTGTTGTTGTTGTTCTGCCGGACAACTGGATCTACTGTGCGGTGTGATGCTTTGTGATTTGCAACTTAAGGTAACACTGCAATATTTACATTTCGCCGTTTTAATATCTAATTCGGTCGCTTTGCTTCCTGATTAAAGACATTCTGACCAAAAAAAAAAAAGCGGACGTGATAAATAAAACAAGGTTGATTAGATTTTTTAACTTTATATTTCTTATTACACTTGGCAATTTCTTATAATTAAACCATATTTTAAATTTGTTATATTAATGCATCCTCAAGTTTTAACAATCTTAATTGCCCTCTCTACGATACAGGTGTTCTTTTTTCTTCAATGATTATTATAGTGTTAATCCTTAAACCTTAAATACATCATGTTTTATCAACTTTATTTGGCAGAAGAGTTTGTACACGGATTGCTTACTCAGATCATTTATTAGGTAGCTCACCATTATGAATGCGTAGGTGTTTCGTTAATATTCTTTGTCGGGTAAAAGCCTTTGAACAGTGGGTACATTTGAAGGGTCTTTCGCCCGTATGAGTGAGATAATGATTCTTTAGAGTGCCACGTAGGGCAAAAGACATTGAGCACTCTGTACACTTGAAAGGACGCTCGCCAGTATGCGTGCGCATATGTTGGTCCAGTTGGCTCTTAATGAAAAAGGTCTTAGAACAGTGGGAACATTCAAAAGGTTTCTCTCCCTTGTGCGTGAAAAGATGACTCTTCAGACTGCTTCTTGTGGTAAAAGACATTGAGCACTTGGAGCACTGGAAAGGCTTTTCGCCAGTATGGATGCGATGATGCTTTTCCAGACTGCCTTTAGTTTTAAAGTGTTTCGAGCAGTACAAGCATGCGAAGGGTCTTTCGCTAGTATGAGTGAGAAGATGATTCTTTAGAGTGCTGAGTAGGGCAAAAGACATTGTGCACTCTGTACACTTGTAAGGACGTTCGCCAGTATGCGTGCGCAGATGTTGATCCAGATTGCGCTTATTACCAAAGGTTTTAGAACAGTGGGAACATTCAAAGGGTTTCTTGCCCGTATGCGTGCGAAGATGCATCTTTAGAGAGCTACTTTGGGTAAATGATACTGAGCACTCTGGGCACTGGTAGGGTTTTTCGCCAGTATGGATGCGATGGTGTTTTCTCAGATCGCTCTTACTTCTGAAGGTCTTCGAGCAGTCGGAGCATTGGAAGGGTTTCTCGCCCGTATGTATACGATGGTGGCCATCCAGTTGGCTTTTATTGCGAAAGGTCTTTGAGCAGTGGGAGCATTCGAAGGGTTTTTCGCCTGTATGCGTGAGAAGATGAATCTTTAGTTGGCCACTTCGGACAAAAGATTTTAAGCACTCTGGACACTGGTAAGGCCTTTCGCCAGTATGGATGCGAAGGTGAATTGTAACATTGCATTTCTGGGTGAACATTTTGGAGCAGATGGGACATTTGTAGGATGCTTTTTTAATCTTAGTAAAGGCCTCTTCGTCTTCCGAGACAAACTCTTGCTTGAACTGAATTCCGTCCATGCTGGATGTGGGTTCATTCTGCTCCAACTGCTTGTTTAAATACTGCAAACTTCTCTCAAATCGTTGCTTAAAGTTCAAAGCAATTTTGGCCGCTGCCCAGCATGAAGGGCAAATCCACTCAGGGTGATCCATAGTAGGTTGGACAATCCGACCAGTTACCTCCTCTAATAATGTCATCAAATCGGTGTTGGTGAATATATTCTGCCAGTTGGTGTCCACCTCAGCACCCGAACTGGACTCACAAGCCCGGCATAGCTTGCCTATGTTGGGACTCTTTGTACTGCTATCCATGTTACAACAAAATCTGTGTTAAATTATAAATTTAAGAAACAATTGTCAAGTGTGACCCTAATTGCCAAATTAAAAAATGCTGATCTGAACTAGTTCCAAAAAAAAACCAGCTGGAAAATAATTAGTGGTGATAATAGCTAATGATAAAAGCTAAGGAATAGCTCATTTAAGTAAATTTAACATTGCACAGTTGCTTATCTTGGACTATTTTTGGCATAAGCTCCTGTTTTTAAGTTATTGACCCCAAATTTGGTATATAATCATATATTGCGCGCCAAAGACAATTTTGAAAATTTTACTCAATTTGGACCAATATTTGTTATAGCTGCCATATAACCGGTCGGGCAATATACACCAACTTCGTTGGTATTAAAGATATTGAACAGAAATTCGATTTGGGCATGTGTTTTAAGCTTCTTGCTTGTTTGTCGCTACCAATCGAACAATTTTTTAACTCACTCTCTCGAGTAGTATCTTCAACTTAAGCACAAATTCAGCTGCAATAAAGCCAATTTTCGCGAAAAGTCACACGCTGCAACGTTTTTTAGAACGAAGAGTAAGAAAAGAAATTTTTGAGTCTGCGACCAAATGCTACGTTCTTGGCAATGTAACCATTTTACAGGCATACATCTTACAAATAAATTGGAACTAGTTCAGTACAGCATTTTTGCACTTGCCACTTACGGTCACACTTGACAATTGTTGCCTAAATTTATATTTTAAAAGATTTTGTGGTAAAATGCATAGCAAAGCCAAACTATGCCGGGCTTGTGAGTCCACTTCGGACGCTGATGTGGACACCAACTGGCAGAATATCTACACTGACTCCAACTTGAAGACACTATTAGAGGAGGTAACTAATCGGATTGTCCAATCTACTGAGGATCACCCTGAATGGATTTGCCCTTCATGCCTGTCAGCGGCAAAAACTGCTTTGAACTTTAAGCGACGATTTGAGAGGAGTCTGCAGTATTTAAACAAGCAGTTGGAGCAGAATGAACCCACATCCAGCCTGGACGGAATTCAGTTCAAGCAAGAGTTTGTCTCGGAAGAAGAAGAAAACGCCGAAAAAGAGGACTTCACTAAGACTAAAAAAGCATCCTACAAATGTCCCATCTGCTCCAAAATGTTCACCCAGAAACACGGTCTTAAAGCTCACCTACGCATCCATACTGGCGAAAGGCCTTTCCAGTGTCCAGAATGCTTGAAATCTTTTTTCCGAAATGGCCAACTAAAGAATCATCTTCTCACGCATACAGGCGAAAAACCCTTCGAATGCTCCCACTGCTCAAAGACCTTTAGCATTAAGAGCTCTCTGAAGCTTCATCTTCGCAAGCATACGGGCGAGAAACTCTTTGAATGTTCCTACTGTTCTATAACCTTTGTTATTAAGCGTAATCTGGATACACATCTACGCACGCATACTGGCGAACGTCCTTATAAGTGTACAGAGTGCACAATGTCTTTTGCCCTACGTGGCACTCTAACAAAACATCTTCTCACTCATACTGTCGAAAGACCCTTCGAATGCTCGCACTGTTCGAAACACTTTAAAAGTAAGGACACTTTGGAAAAACATCGTCGCACACATTCGAGCGAAAGGCCATTCCAGTGTACCGAGTGCTCAATGTCATTTATCACAAAAGGCAATCTAAAGAGTCATCTTCTCACGCATACTGGCGAGAAGGCCTTTAAATGTTCATTCTGTTCAAAGACCTTTAAACGTAAGGGTGAGGTGGAAAAACACCATCGTACACATGATGGCGAACGACCTTTCCAGTGTTCAGAGTGTTCACAATACTTTACCCAAAAAAGCAGTTTGAAGATTCATCTTCGCACACATACGGGCGAAAAACCCTTCCAATGCCCCCTCTGTTCTAAGACTTTTATCAGTAAGAGCCATCTGAAACTACATCTGCGCTCGCATACGGGCGAACGTCCTTACAAGTGTACAGAGTGCTCAAGGTCTTTTACCGCAAGTAGCCATCTAAAGGATCATCTTCTCACGCATACAGGCGAAAAACCCTTCGAATGCTCCCACTGTTCAAAGACCTTTCGCATTAAGAGCTCTCTGAAGATGCATCTTCGCATGCATACGGGCGAGAAACCCTATGAATGTTCCCACTGTTCTAAAACCTTTGTTAATAAGAGCAATCTTAACAGTCATCTTCTCACGCATACTGGCGAAAAGGCCTTTAAATGTTCATTCTGTTCGAAGAACTTTAAACGTAAGAGAGATCTAGAGACACATCATCGTACACATAATGGCGAACGACCTTTCCAGTGTTCAGAGTGCTCACAATCCTTTACCCAAAGAAGTACTCTGAAGATTCATCTTCGCACGCATACGGGCGAAAAACCCTACATATGTTTGCACTGCTCTAATACCTTTGTCAGTAAGAGCCATCTGGAACAACATCTGCGCAAGCATACGGGCGAACGTCCTTACAAGTGTACAGAGTGCTCAAAGTCCTTTAGCCAAAGTAGCAATCTGAAGAGTCATCTTCTTAAGCATACTGTCGAGAAACACTTCGAATGCTCGTACTGCTCGAAACCCTATAAAAGTAAGGCCTGTCTGGAAAAACATCATCGCACGCATACTGGCTAAAGGCCATTCTAGTGTAAGGAGTGTACAATGCCTTTTACCACAAATAATCATTTTCTCCCTCATACGGGCGAAAGACCCTTCAAATGTTCCAAACACCTTCGCATTCATGCTAGTGAGCGACCTAATAAACGATTCGAGTAAGCAATCCGTGTTCAAACTCTTCTGCCAAATAAAGTTGATAAAACATGATGTATTTAAGGTTTAAGGATAAACACTATAATGTAAATGTAAATGTTGGCTATACAGCTCCTACAACGGGGCCAAGCCAAGCTTCTCTCAATCTCTTGGCGTGTGTGCTTTAAATTTTTCACACAAGAGAAAGGGACCTACAGTTTAACGCCGGATCCGAACGGCATAGTTTGAGAATTTGCTTTTTCATGGCTAGTTACTTCACAGCTGGCGCCAATAGCTGGTGAAGGTGACCGTATGTGTAAAGGCTATTTTCTAAAGAAAGAAAACAACTTTTGTTATTAGATGTCCAGAGGCGGGATCGAACCCACGACCTCCCGCCCAGCAGTCCAGCACACTAACCACTGGGCTACATACGGCCAAACACTATAATAATCATTGAAGAAAAAAGAACACCTGTATCGTAGAGGATGAAATAATATAACATTTTAAAATTTTGTTTAATTATAAGAATTGCTCAGTGAAATAAGAAATATAAAGTTAAAAAATCTAATCAACTTTGTTTTACTGTTTCACATGGTTGCAATGTCGTATTGAACTAGGACGGAGACTCTACAAACTCATGATATAAATACATGTTTCTTTGTATGGAAACAGTATCTAAATAGAGTTCACTTGTTTTTTGTGGTCGGTGTAAACAAACAACAAAGCATATGCCAATAAAAAGAAACAGACGACAATATATAATATTATAGAGTTCAAGCATTTGGTAATCGCTGCTTCTGGGACAGTTGGCACAGAGTGTAGAATGAACGCAATGAATGATGTAGAATACATAGGGGAAGCAGAACGGTCTTATTCGTTGAAATAAACCTTCATTGCTCTGATTAGCGTAAAACTGCTGGAGTTGCTGAAGTGCGTTCCTAAAGATCCCTTGATGAAATCAAGAGATAATAAGAAGACACCGAGTTTCACTTAAAAACTATCTTAAATAAAGACAGATACAACCACTTTCTTTTGCTTCTTCCTTATCTTCCTTAAATTAAGCACGTTTTAACAGAAATATGCCAAGCAAGCTAAGCCCGCCGGAACTTTGTCCGCGTTCAAGATTTTAAGATATTGTAGAAATTGTGTTGTTTTATCTGGCAGACAGTCCCGTCCTTAAGGATCGAATTATATACTAATCCCTTCCTGTCAAGTGGATGCTAAAACTATACCAATTTCGCACGACCACACAGGACATTTTGGGCGCCCATTTCAGGTAAATATATGAAGATTGTGGATTTCACAGCAACATCAGCACTGCTTGCCCATAGTTAGGAAGGTATAGATTCCTAAGTCTCTCCCAAAAATTAAAATAAACAAGATATTTGGATAAAAATTCGACATAAGTCCCGTTTTGTTCAACCAATAATTACGAACGATATATCACAAGAAATTGACCTCATGGCCGCAACTCTACAATTAAATTTCAATTCAAATTGACTTATTCCCCACTCCCTTCTCCACTTCTTCCCCTTCTTGCGCTCTCGACTCTTTCCCGAACACCCTCATTCCTCATCCCTTCCCTCTTCCTCAGCTCTTCACTCTCCCACGACCTGTCATTATGTTCTGTGTGTACTCCCTCTCCTCCTCTCTAGCTAATTGCTATTTCTTTCTTACACATGTCTCTTATAGAAGCAAACAACACTTACCTAACTTGTGTGAGTGTGAGTCGCTCCCTCTCTAGCTCTCTTTCGCGTTCCTAGCAAAACATCTATGGCCACAATATTGCCTTAGCCCCACAACCATTCAAACACTTCGCGGACAAATTTACAAAATTTTCTTTCTTAGTGCGCTGCTGCTTAACTGAACGAAGGTCTTTGCCAAAAGTCAGATCTCTACGATAAGCTGATTTGGCTGTCAGTCGGGTGTACAGACTTAAACAAAATAAAAACTATCCTGAAATAATCTTCGGTGTATATTTTGAAATTATCGGCCATTTTCTAATATGTTTATTAACCAAAGGTTAAACTATGTTGTTAAAGCGTACAGCACAAGGATTATTCACATATAAACCTGGCTACAAATCTCAATCTGTGGGAGATTCTATATCAATTTTTCGATTATATTTTTGAAATGAAGTAATTGAACTAGTTCAAATCAGCATTTTTGCACTTGCCACTTACGGTCACACTTGACAATTGTTGCTCAAATTTATATATTTTAAAAGAGATTTTGTTGTAAAATGGATTGCAAAGCCAAGCTATGTCGGTCTTGTGAGTCCATTTCCAACGCTGAGGTGGACTCTAACTGGAAGAATATCTACACTGACTCCGACTTGATGATTATATTAGAAGAGGTAACTGGTCGAATGGTCCAACCTAATGAGGATGTACCAGAATGGATATGCCCTTCATGCCTGGCAGCGGCAAAAATTGCCTTGAACTTCAAGCGAAGATTTGAGAAGAGTCTGCAGTGCCTAAAGGAGCAGTTGATACAGAATAAACCCACATTAAGCAAGGACGGGCCACAGTTCAAGCAAAAGGAGACCTTTGAGAGCGACAGCACAAGTGAAGAGAGCGAATCGGAATCGGAGACTGGAAAAGGATCCTACAAATGTTCCCACTGCCCAAAGACTTTTACCCATAAAAGTACCTTACAAACTCACCGGCGCATTCATACTGGCGAACGACCCTACAAATGTTCCATCTGCTCAATGAGCTTTAGCCTTAAAGGCAATCTAACGAAACACAATCGAACCCACACAGGGGAAAAACCTTTTAAATGTTCACAGTGCTCCCAGGCCTTCAGCCTAAAAAGCACTTTAAATGAGCACCTTAGTGTGCATACCAAAAAACGACCCTTCCAGTGTTCCCAATGCCCCAGGGCGTTTAGAAGAAAATACAATCTGGCGAAACACCAACGCACACATACAGGCGAGAAACCCTTTGAATGCTCCGATTGCCCAAAAACCTTTCGCAGTAAAGGCAATCTGGATTTACATCTTCGCACGCATACTGGGGAACGTCCTTACAAATGTACACAGTGCTCAATGTCCTTTGCCCAAAGTGGCTCTCTGAAGAATCATCTTTTCACGCATACTGGCCAGAAACCCTTTGAATGCTCCCACTGCTCAAAGACCTTTGTCACTAAGCGCAATCTGAAACTACATCTTCGCAGTCATACGGGCGAACGACCTTTCAAGTGTACAGAGTGCTCCTTAACTTTCACCCAAAGTGTTTCTTTAAAGTGTCATTTAATCACGCATACGGGCGAGAAACCCTTTAAATGTTCCATCTGCTTCAAAAGCTTTAGCCTTAATTGCGATCTAACGAGACACAAGCGAACCCATACGGGGGAAAAACCCTTTAAGTGTGGACAGTGTCCGAAGACTTTTAGCCGTAAGAGTAGTCTGGAGCAACATCAAGTCACACATACTGCCGAAAGGCCTTTCCAGTGTTCAGAGTGCTCATTGTCATTTGCCCAAAAGGGAACTCTAAACAGGCACCTGCTTACTCATACGGGTGAGAAACCCTTTAAATGTTCCCAATGCTCAAAGACTTTTACCCGGAAAACTCATCTTACGACTCATTTACGTATACATGATGGTAAAGGAACTAATAGATGATCCTAGAGGCCTTAAGAATAGTTTAAGAACTCTTTAAGTATGCCAAAAATTGTCAAAAATATTTAGCCAAATAAAGTTTATGGAACACGATGAAAAATAACTAATGAATCCAGCAACAATGGAACTGATTACTTACTTCCAATTACAGGGAATTATTGTATCCCTCAATATGTCCCTGAACTTACACATGCAGCCAAAAAATTGGAGACTCTATCAAAGCTCTTATAGGTACATGGAATACGCTTTTGAATCAATGGCCTTTGTCACGTAGTGTTAAATACCGAATGTTTGAAGATACTGCCCGTTCAATTATTTGTTATGCGATCCACGTAGAAACTAGTCTTCCTTCCCTTTTAACACACTTTGAATACATTAGAAAGCCGGCTGACCTTCCCGAAATTCGTCTGGTATACAAATTACGGCCAAATTTTTATTGAAACGTCGATCTCACTGCTTTTCAGCTTGAAAAAACATAATCTGCCGATTGACCTAAGCGATAAAGCGTCCTGGAAAAATTGTTTCAGTAGTTTACTAGAGATGATTGACTGTGACGCCTAAACCTCTCTTTGGGGTTTGTTGTGTATGGAATATATACGTTTACGTTTTAATACCACGTTCCAAATAGGTTCATTAACCTTATTAAGTATTTACTCGAATATGTTATCGATTACTACATTGTATCCTCACTATTGTTCTGATTAATAAATATTACTTAAAATACAAAAGTGGTGTCAGAATTGGAATGAAAACATGCCACTAGATACAGAGGACATTCGCCAACTGACTACAAGCCTGGCCGATGCGCTACGGCAAGCTCTGTCACAGGTTACGGCAGCAGCAGCGGAGACCAGTGCGTCTCAACAAAATGGCGCCTCAGCAGCGGCAAAAGTTCCTTCCTTCCAAATGGAAGAATACAAAGCGACAGATACGTCGTCGGTGGAAAGCTACTTCCATCGGTTTGGGCTGGCTCTTAGTATCAGCAAAATTCCTGAAAATGACTTCGCCAACTACGCACGAGTACATATGGGTGCTCACTTGTATGAGGCCCTGCGATGTCTGCTACACCCGGCACTCCCGGATACGGCTACATATGAAGACATGAAGTCAACATTGATTCAGCATTTTGATATCAAAAGAAACAAGTACGTCGAGAGTATCAAGTTTCGACAAATTACTCAACTGGAGGGCGAACCAATTTCATCTTTTGGACTACGCTTAAAACAAGCAGCAATTCATTGCGAGTACGGTGACTTCTTGGATAGAATGCTAATTGAACAATTGATTTTTGGCATGACGTCACGGCCCATGTGTGACGAAATAATATCAAAAAATCCTACAGCATTTAGCGTTGCATTCAAAATGGCCAGTTCATTGGAGGCAGTACGTAATACTTCGATCTCAGTGAAAGCGCCGTCCCTGGAACTCAAAGAAGAACAAACAAATAAGTTGGGTTATGATGCAAAGAAGAAGAAGAAAGACAATGCGACGGGCAGTTCGAGATACAGACGTGAGCCATCGGCAACAATATGCCATGGCTGTGGAGGAAAAACACTCGAGAGATCAATGCAGATTTCGTGATGCGTCTTGTTACAGATGCGGAAGGAAAGGGCACATTTCTAAAGTATGCAAGTCCAAGACTCATCAAATTGCTAATGAATCGGACTTGAGCGATTGCGACAATGAGTCATCACAAGGCGACAGTGAGATTAACTTCATTAATAATAGGAGTACAAACAAAGGGTTACTCCTAGTAAACATTAACGATTCTAATGTTCAAATGGAAGTAGACACGGGTGCTCCGTGTGGAATTTTAAGCAAAGCTACCTTTGCGAAGATCAAGCATACAGGTTCACTGCAGCGAACGGGCAGACAATTCACAAGTTACACGGGGCACAATATACCTTGCTTGGGTAGAGCCCCAGTATGGGTAAAAATTGGGAGAATTAAGCGGAAGCTTAATGTGTACGTCGTTGATGGGAATTTCGACTCGCTATTCGGGCGAGAATGGATCAGACATTTCTCAACAGAAATCGACTGGGAAAACTTATTTACTTCAAATGAACAAATTAATGCTATAAAGGCGTCCACACCAGTACTGATTTCCAGTGAGCAACTACGTTTGCAAAGTACTCGTTCAGAGGATCAACAGACCTTCAATGATACCACCGGCAAACTAGCTGGAGTTCCTGCATCACTTCACCTCAAACCGGGATTAGAAGCAGATATCGAGAAGCTAACTAATGTATGCGAGAGCTGCAATAAGAATGACCATAACCCACCTCAGCTTAGACAACATCACTGGGAATATCCTAAAGGACCATGGGAGAGAGTCCACATTGACTACGCCGGGCCTGTAGCTGGGAAAATGCTATTGGTGATTTCCGACGCATACAGCAAATGGTTGGAAGTCAAGACGACGAACACAATTACAACGTCCGCTACTATTACAATCCTCGAGGAAGTCTTTTCTACTTTTGGAGTTCCCGTTACCCTCGTATCTGATAATGGTACCAATTTCACTTCCAAAGAATTCGAAAATTTTTTAACAAGCGTGGGAGTCAAATATCACAAACAAACGGCACCTTATCATCCAGCAACCAATGGACAAGCAGAACGATCAGTTCAAACGATAAAAAATGCACTAAAAGCGATGAAAACTACTCCAGCTATAATCCAAGGAAACATTAACGAATTTTTGCGACAATATCGACGTGCCCCACACTCAACGACAGGCCAAGCTCCATCACAGTTATTTTTTGGCCGACTTATCCGCACACGCTTGGATCTTATAACTCCTGACACGGTGGATGTACGAATCAAGGAGAAGCAATTTCAAAAACTTGACAAGCAGTTTCGTACATTTCAAACAGGACACAGAGTTTGGTTCCTCTCCAATAAGCCAAGAGCAGATAAATGGTTACAGGGTGTTATTGTCAGGCGACTAGGTGACATACACTATGAAATACAACATAATAACTGGATTTATAAGCGCCATATCAACCAAATGCGGAAGGGAGAGAAGAAAGGATTGGATGATAACCCAAAAGCAGCGCTACAAAGCGGATATCGTCCTAGTGAAGTTCAGGAAAGACGCATACACTACTACCCTCCGGCCCAACAACCAACCGTAACCCCGAATACTTCAACGTCGCCTATGACGCCACCGAGGTCTTGCATAAGTAATCAACAGGTACCCCAAGCACCTCAACATCGTCCAACAGCTCCATCAAGCATTAGACGATCGACAAGAAATCGAAGACCTCCATTAACTTATTCACCATAGATGAAGGGGAAGAAATGTTGTGTATGGAATATATACGTTTACGTTTTAATACCACGTTCCAAATAGGTTCATTAACCTTATTAAGTATTTACTCGAATATGTTATCGATTACTACATTGTATCCTCACTACTGAAAGTGTCATCTCTAAGAATGTCTACCTTATAATTTCTGATTAATAAATATTACTTAAAATACAAAAGGGTTAAATAATTACTTGTACAATTACTTAATTACTTATAATTACTTGGACAACAAATAAAGCCTCCCACTTATTTCCTTCATGTTCCGGGCACGCTGCGAATTGCTCCAACTCAACCATAGATCATATGGAAATACACTCAACGTATGTTCCCTACGCAATCTTAACAGCACAAGCCATTTCATCGAGCCATTTCATCGCAATCTATATGTTGGAGAGATTATTCCGAAATTGAACCCAGCCTATGAAAAATTTGGACTATGCTGAGTGTTAATAGTTATCCCAAGCGTTTGCCGTTCCCTCCAAGCTCTGTATTATAATAGTACTTACTTTTTGTTAACTATTTAATATATTTAAGTTCTATGTATCAAATATACTTAAAGATATCATTAAACTCAACTAACGCAGGATCAGTTTCCTTCCCATTGCATACAAGGTTACAATTGTAGAAATTACCCTTTTTCATTGGAGATTAAGATTAACTCGTCCGACAGAAAGGCTTTTTGCTCTCTCTTCTCCTCAGCTCCGGCATGCGTTCGGCTCGTATATGTGTAAACTAGAATCAGAATCAGTCGAATCAGTGGAATTCAATGGTGTGAGTTAAATACTAGTTTCAAGTGAATCGGATAAAAAATAGTTTTTTTTTCATGCGGCGTTTTCCGGGAATTTTCCTCTTGGGCAAATTTTCCAAAATCTGAAAAACACGTTTCGAATTATTATTGCTTACAAACCATGTTTCAAGTCAATCAGATGAAAAATATCATATTTGCCAAAGCTTTTCCATCCAAATTATAGCTATCTCTAACTGTTTAGGCTATATTTGGTACAACATTTTGGTAGGCGGTTTGATTCAGAATCAGCTAGTAACAAATACGAGCATTTAGCGAACAAAAAGCGATTGGTTAATTGTACGTCAATGGACTTTCGGATCGGTTGCGTTGTTCAACTCGTTTGATGAACTGAAATTTATGTGGTTTGGAGGTAAAATTGGCAGGCAAATCGCTAAATTAAGGCAGCAGGAAACAAGTCCCCAAAATATAAAATGAAATAAGTCCTCAAATACGATGCGGTATTTCATAATAAAATAATACCCCAATTTGAAGTATGAAATAAGGCCCCACTGCCATAAAATATGGTCCAAAAAATGAAATTTAAATTAAAATATTATATTTTTTTTGTTTTGAATTTCTCACGCTGCTAAAACTGTAACGCATTCGGTGTATTAAATGGCAACTGCAATGTTTGACAAGAAACAAGTAGTATACACAGCAAGGATGCTTTATGACTTAACTGAATATGAAAGAAAGAAAGAATTTATTAATTTGAGTGAGGAGGGGATCGTATGGAGCGCGGAGAGGAGATTTATAGGTGATAAAAGACAGATTTAAGAATTTAAGAAGATCGTAAGGTATGGATTTAATAAATATATATTAACCTAGTGACTTAATATATATTCAGTGAGGTCCAACATCTATCTCTTCTGTGTACCACAATGAGATCCGAGTAAAAACACCGAAGATTTGTACATAAGTGCGCCTGCCCATTTATTGAAATAATTTTTAAAATAAATGGAATTCAACGCAACAGGAAGCACATTACTTGGGACAGAGTATTTTGCTGTCGTAGCACTCGACCGCAACACTCTTACTTGTTTACACATAAGTTTATAGTCAAATTTGTAGTGTAGATTGTAGTGTAGATGTTATGTATCGAAAACCTACTGCATTATCATCTAATCATCAAGAACTTTATTGAATAATTTTGCAAATTTCGACCTTTTTTTAAATTTTAGTAACATAGCCTATGGTAAAATCCAATTTAACACCTATCAATATGTCAAGTTTCGCCCAAATACCTGCAGCTATTACGGCGTGAAACCGCTTTCAAAAATACTCTAATAATAATTTGGCAAATTTCGCGGTATATTAACTATTTTACTGTCTGAATTCCAAATTTGATCGGTTGATTGGCGGGCGAACCTACCCTCTCCTTGAAATAAGTGGAACTAGTTCAATTTAGTAATTTTGAACATGACAGATAAGGTCACACTCGTCTTGAAATTGCTTCAAATTGTTTACTTTTCACTATTAAAGTAGAACTTTTATTGGAACTGACAACAATTTCGTTGAAAAATGTCCCTGGAGGAATTGTGCTGCGTTTGCAGATCAGGAGCTGCCACCGGCAATACCTCGACTAATGTATTCACCGACTCAGGCGCAGGACATAAGTTGATAATTTTATTGGAGGAGGTAACTGGTCGGATGGTTCATCCTAATGAAAATCAACCTGAAAGGATTTGCCCTTCATGCTTGTCAGCAGCCAAAATTGCTTTAAATTTCAAGCGGAGATTTGAGAAGAGTCTGCAAAGCCTAAACGAGCAGATGAAGCTGAATGAATCCTCAACCAGCATGGACGGAACGCAGTTCAATCAAGAGAAGACATTTGAGAGCGAGAGCTCATCGGGAGCGGCGGCCTACAATTACGAAAGCCTTAGCGCAGAAGAGCCCTTCACTGAGGCGGGCAAAGGACCTCACAAATGTCCCCTTTGCCCCAAAATATTTACCTATAAAAGCGCTTTAACAGTTCACGAGCGCTCTCATACTGGCGAACGACCCTTCAAATGTCCACATTGCTCGAAGGCCTTCAAAGTCTCTGATTATCTTAGGATACACATAAGAATTCATACGGGCGAGAAACCCTTCATGTGTTCCCACTGCCCATTGGCATTCATAGCCTCTGAGCATCTAAAAAAACACATAAGAACTCACACGGGAGAGAAACCCTTCAAGTGTTCCTACTGCTCGATGGCTTTCAATGCCTCTGATCATCTAAGAATACACATCAGAACTCACACTGGAGAAAACCCCTTTAAGTGTTCTCACTGCTCGAAGGACTTTTGTAGAAAAGGCGATCTTAAGAGACATAACCTAATTCACACTGGTGAACGACCCTTCGAGTGTTCACAGTGCTCGAAGACTTTTAGCTGTAGGGGCAATCTCAAGAACCACCAACGCAGTCACACTGACGCACGACCATTCAAGTGTTCACACTGCTCGAAGGAATTTAAAAGTAAGCACAGTCTGGAGGAACACCAACGCAGCCATACTGCCGAAAGACCTTTAGGCCGACCTTACAAGTGTACAGAATGCTCAAGGGCCTATGTCCTAAAGAGATCTCTGAAGAGACATCTACTCAGTCATTCAGCAGCGATGTAGAATGTTATGTGATGTTAATTTATCTGTATCATTATTAAAAAAATATATTCTGATATCGCATTGTACGTAAATCTATATTTGTGTAATAATTTCTGAAGTGGGCAACTATTTTTTATTCCGTCGTCGGCGTTTGCATTATGATGTTCCTGTTACCGATGATACGATAACCTAAAATTTTTTTAAATACGGCTCGGTTTCTTTTCGATGGATTTCCGAGGTACAACTTTAGTTCTACATCAAAATTTCAAAATTTTAACAATTAAAATATTTGATAGATGAAAAGTAAACCCGTGACTTGGAAATTGTCAATTACTTTTCATTCCACTTACTTAGGAGCAAATCTTTGAGATCTGCTCCAATTTTCCAGTTATGTTTCGTGTAATTGATCAAGCCAAGCAAGATGGTTATTGATTCATAAGATTTTTAAACCCGTTACTCGTAGAGTAAAAAGGGTATACTAAAGTCGTGCAAATGTATGTAACAGGCAGAAGGCATCATTTCCGACCATATAAAGTATATATATTCTTGATCAGCATCAACAGGCGAGTCGATATAGCCATGTCCGTCTGTCTGTCCGTCCGTATGAACAAACAGATCTCAGAGATGGTAAGAGATAGAGGTTTGACATGTATGGAAAAAATGCTTCTTATACTTGCAGGCAGATCAAGTCTATTTTTAATTTTTGCCACGCCCCCTTCCGCCACTGCTATTTTAAAAAAACGTTATTTCTGCCACAGTTTAATAGATAGATGGTTTGTACCTTCTAGAGATAGTTAGTAATTTGCATTATTTATTGATTTGCTGAAGAAATCATAAAGATCGGATGAGCGGTTCTCAAGTTATGAGCAAAAAAATTGAACTCCCCTTCCCCCCACCACCACAACACAACCAAAACGCATTTCCTTCAAATTCAAAGAGTCTTCTAAGAGAAAACTTAAGGATAAGTTTAGCAGCAGCGCTGCATTCAGCTTCAACTCCAGGTACAGAGTATGTCACAGTCGGGTTTGACCGACTTTCTCACTTGTTATTTTCACTATTTGTTGAATAAAGCCAATACATTATTTAATTGTTTGTACTTAATTCAAGTTTGATAGTTTTTAGATTGCGATTACTAACTTAATCTTAGTACGACTTTTTTCTCTCTGTGTAGATATAGCGAATATAAAATTTATTTTTTCAAGCACTGCCGTTGTGTTTAATATATAAGCGATGTGTTTATTTAAAAAAATTCTTGTTAATATATATAGATAGATTGTTTCTTATCATCAGTGCTTAATGAGCTGTTTTTAGCTGAGCCAATTCCACAGAATTTTTTTCTGTGTTTTTTTTTTTGGCAATGCTTCACATTCAAATAAAAAGCCCTCCATGCTGTCAATCAGAATTAGTTGAAATATATTCCGTTTGCGCAGCGCATGCCAAATTCGTGCAAAATGTTTTCTATGTGGAAATATTTAATAGTGTTGATAGTATTGTTACATTCAACAAAGTTCAGCGTATCAACTCATTGGGATAATGCGGTATGAATACAACAACACAAATTCGTAAATTCAATGAATAATTCAAGTATTTGGCTGCTTTTAGAGTTGCTCTTCGTGTTTTCCACTCGTCAGACCTTTACTGGAGTATGCCAAACATTGGCAACAACAGGATGAAATAGTCCCCAGAGAGAGAGAAGTACATGACCAAATTCAACAACTTCAAAGCATAATTAATGACATAGTCGGGGCTTCAACGAACATTCAACTGAATTTTCAGTTGCAGTCTAAATTAAATGATAACGAGCAAAAGTTGACACTCTTCAAAGAGGAACTTGAAAACATAGATTCTGCCATTCTGCTTCTTGAGTCAAAAGTACTCAATTCATGTTCGATAATTCGCGAAGGAAAATCTTGTGAACAAATCAAAGAAATTTTGATATCTCTGCTCGAGGACAAGGACACTGAATTGAAATTAAAAGTAAAATTAATTGAAGAAACGCAAAAAGAAATGAAAAATCTTAAGGAGCAATATGCCACAGATTCTGAATTGATTAAGAATCAAAATGCTCAAATTGCAAAGTACAAACAGAATCATGAGTATTTGGCCCAAAGTTGTCCCAATGAACCAACAAATGGCATTCATTTAATTAAAGTTCTGGGCATGGCTGAGCCATTCTTGGCTGATTGTGACTCAAGTATTAAAGGAACTGGATGGATTGTAATTCAAAGGCGCATTAATGAAAGTGTTTCATTCGACAGGACGTGGGCGGAATATAGAACTGGTTTTGGTGAGAACCAAGGCAACTACTTTATGGGTTTGGAGAAATTGCATCTAATGACTCAAGCCCAACCGTATGAGCTGTACATACATCTTCAGACTGTTCAAGGAGAACGTATATATGCGCGTTACAATAACTTTACCATTGGCAATGAAAACGAATCATACGAACTAAAGTCTGTGGGCGAATATACGGGAACTGCGGGAGATGCGCTGAGCAGCCACCTAAAACTCATATTCCAAACCCGTGATCGCAATACCGGAACGGGATGCGTGGAAGCACATGGGCCATGGTGGTTTATACAAGATGGTGGATGTGGTTTAAGGTGGGTTGTTACTTAGACAATGTCATTTACGAATCTTTAATAATTTGTCACTTTTACAGCTTTCTAAACGCAAAACATTTTAATGGAAGCTATGATTCAATTGGATGGCTACATAATGCAACTCGAATTAGCTTCAATCTGGTACAAATGATGATACGAAAAAAATAATGATGCGGAATGAAGGAACTGAATGCAAACTAAATAATTCTCAAAAAATTCTTTGAACTTCTAAGAACTACCAATTATTTACTTATCATAATTTAAATGCTCTGTAAATCAATCAAAAGTTTATTAAACAGACCTGTTCCCGTTTCCGATTATTCGGAATTGCTAAGAGTTGTGATTTCTAAGAAACGATTAAAGAATTTGGTCGAGTCTTTGTGCAATCTAGAGGATCAAATGAAGGTTATTGAGAGTATAAGGCTCAAGTTCGAGGGCATTTTACAATTCCGATTCCGCATCATTTGATCGAAATCGAAAACGGGAACAGGCCTGAAAATCATTTTCATGTTTCTAGCTTAAGCTCTTATTTTCAGATATGAGCGAGACACTGCATATAATAATTGATTTTTTTTTTTTTGATTAAAAAACAAGTGAGAAAGACTGTCAAGCCCGACTATAACACACTCTGTACCTGGAGTAGAAGCTGAATGCAGCGCTGCTGCTGCTTCGTTTTCGGGTTTTACAAAGGAGATACGAGAGAAGAAAGGTGGGGAAGTACAGAGAGTGGGATTATATAGTAGATAGATTGGATGTCGAATCAGCTAGGGCTAGCCCTAGGAAGGCTGCGCATCTCTTTAGCGGTCAGGTTAGTGGGTGCGTTGGAGCAGTTGTAAAGATGTTTAGTGTCGTGTGGGCTTTGCAGTCAGGGCACTTATCTGCTACCTCAGGGTTGATTCTGGAGAGGTAGCTGTTTAGGAAGCATGAGTAATCTGACCTTAGTTCGGCAAGGGTCGTGCGCGTGGTTCTGGGCAGCTGTTTCTCAGTATCACTGATGGGTGGTGGGCGACCACCAAGAACTACGTTGCTCTTGAGCCCATTCATCGAATTTTTAACTGTTCTCTTATGGATGTCCTCCCTCGCACTCAGAGCCTCGGAAATCGACAGGTTGGTGGCATTGTTAGTCATCTGTCTGACTTCCGGCATGAAGATGCAGACATCTTGTCTGCTGGTGCATGAGGGGAGGACGATTTGGAGCGAGCTATGGTTCGCGTGCTCGACCATAAGGCTGCTGGCGAGGAATTGCTTGTCCAGCAAGCAGCAGTAAGCTTTCATACCTAGCATTTGGACTTCTTCGTGGAGGTGGTCCTCATGGGTCATGGAGTGACATCCAGTGACCGTTCTAAGAGCGGCATTTTGGGCCTTCTGCGGTGCTGCATAGTCTGCAAGGGTTCTCCATATGGCCTTAAAGGTGGTTAGCAGGGTCTCCTTCTCTTTCCCCCATGAGCTTCCTGAGATTGCCTTTGCCGTGTTTTCTGCGTGTTTGGCGAAGAAAAAGAAATTGTCGTACGTCACCCCAATATCTTTGGGTATTTGTTCGTGGGAATTGTTACTCCATCCACGGTGACGTCGAGCTGGGTATTCACAATTTTCGTCCAGGTGGTGAAGATGGTGGACGTGGATTTCTCAGGCGAGATGGTGAGGTTTCTTGCTAGGAAGTATGCTGTTACTGTAGGAGGTAGGAGTTTGAACTCGGAGGTCGGATCGTGGAGATGTAAAAATTAAATAGGAGGGGCGATAGGACACCACCTTGTGGGGCTCCTTGTTTTAATTTTCGGTACGTTGAGCTCTTCCCTCGGAATTCGACGTACGCTTGCCGGCCAGAGATGTAGTTTGCCAGCCAGCGCTTTAGGATGTTTGTAGCGCTGTGGTCTCCACGTCGGTGTTGGTGGTTGTGGGGGGTGCTCATAACTTCAGAACCCCTTATCCGATCTTTATCATTTCTTCGGCAAATCGATACATATTACGATTGACTAACTATCTCTAGAATGTACAAATTATCTATCTACAAAACTGTGGAAGATATGACAAAAACGTAAATGTATTAGCAGAAATAGCAGAACAAATTGTGCTATTAAGAAAAAAATTTTTTTAAAGCAGGAAATTTTTCCTAGGAAAAATGTTTTTCTTGTATTAAATCGCCTTTAAATTGAGAAAATATTTTTACTTTTTAGTAAATATATGTATATTTTTTTATTAATGATCTCATTACAAATTTTACACTGATAAATTAACCTTTTTTTCTTCTTCTTCCACCAAAGTCAAGTCCTGCGTCGGTGCTGAGTGTGTAAGTAGATGTCTCTGCAGAGAGCTTCTTATGACATAGGCCTTAGAGCATTCTGTACACTTGTATGGTCGTTCGCCTGTATGCGTGTGTAAATGACTCCTTAAAGCGCCTTCTTTGGTAAAAGACATTGAACACTCTGAACACTGGAAAGATCGTTCGCCAGAATGCACAATAAGATGAGTCTTTAGAGTGCTATTTAGGGAAAAAGACATTGAGCACTCTGGACACTTGTAGGGTCGTTCGCCAGTATGCGTGCGAAAGTGTTGCTCCATATTGCCCTTACTGTTAAAGGTCTTCGAGCAGATGGAACATTCGAAGGGTTTTTCGCCCGTATGCGTGAGAAAGTGAGTCTTTAGTGTGCTACTTTGGGCAAAAGACAATGGGCACTCTGAACACTGGTACGGCCTTTCGCCAGTATGGGTGCGTTGGTGATCCTCTAGACTGGCCTTACTTTTCAAGGCCTTCGGGCACAGTGTACACTTAAATGGTCGTTCGTCAGTGTGACTGCGTTGGTGGTTCTTCAGATTGCCCTTACAGTTAAAAGTCTTCGTGCACTGTGAACACTTGAAGGGTCGTTCGCCCGTGTGAATTCGATTGTGTCTCTTAAGATCGCCTTTTCTATAAAAATCCTTCGGGCAGTGAGAGCACTTAAAGGGGTTTTCTCCAGTGTGAATTTTGATGTGATTTTTAAGATCATCAGAGGCTTTGAAAGCCAAGGAGCAATGTGAACACTTAAAGGGTTTTTCTACAAAATGAATTCTTATGTGTCTTTTTAGATGATCAGAGGCTATGAATGCCATCGGGCAGTGGGAACACTTGAAGGGTTTCTCGCCAGTGTGAATTCTGATGTGTATCTTAAGATAATCTGAGACTTTGAAAGCCTTCGGACAATGTGGACACTTAAAGGGTCGTTCACCAGTATGGGTGCGCTGGTGAATTGTTAGACTGTTTTTATAATTAAACATTTTGGAGCAGTGGGAACATTCGTAGGGTCCTTTGCCAGACTTAGCGAAGGGCTCAATTCCCTCGCTCTCAAAGGTCTCCTCTTGCTTGAACTGCGTTCCATCCATGCTGAAGGTGGGTTCATTCTGCTCCAACTGCTCGTTTAGGCTTTGCAGACTTTTCTCAAATCTTCGCTTAAAATTTAAAGCAATTTTGGCCGCTGCCAAGCATGTAGGGCAAATCCTTTCAGGTTGATTTTCATAAGATTTGACCATCCATCCAGTTACCTCCTCCAATAAAATCATCAACTTTTGTCCTGCGTGTGAGTCGTTGAATATATTCGACCACGTGTGGCCAGTGACAGCTGCTGATCTGCAACCGCAGCAAAACTCCTCCTGGGACATTTTGCAACGAAATTCTTGTCAGTTCCAATTGAAATTCTACTTAAATAGAGAAAAATAAACAATTTGAAGAAATTTCAAGACGAGTGTGACCGTACCTGACTTGAGCAAAATGACTGAATTGAACTAGTTCCATTTATTTTAAAGAGAAAAATAATATTTTATATACATTGTACAAAGTGGGCTTCCCAGATAAGACGGAGGTCCAGAGTCACATCAAAGGTATTTAACAGAAGATTCCGAATACGTGACTCTTGACCCTAGAAGTCAATGATGACCTCGGCTGTGCCTCAAATTTTTCATACGCTGGGTCACTACAAGTGTCCAGAGTGCTCAATGTCTTTTACCCTAAATAGCACTCTAAAGACTCATCTTATTGTGCATTCTGGCGAACGATCTTTCCAGTGTTCAGAGTGCTCAATGTCTTTTACCAAAGAAGGCGCTTTAAGGAGTCATTTACACACGCATACAGGCGAACGACCATACAAGTGTACAGAATGCTCAAAGGCCTATGTCATAAGAAGCTCTCTGCAGAGACATCTACTTACACACTCAGCACCGACGCAGGACTTGACTTTGGTGGAAGAAGAAGAAGAAAAAAAGGTTAATTTATCAGTGTAAAATATCTAATGACATCATTAATAAAAAAATATAAATATATTTACTAAAAAGTAAAAATATTTTCTCATTTTAAAGGCGATTTAATACAAGAAAAACATTTTTCCTAGGAAAAATTTCCTGCTTTAAAAAAAAATTTTCCTAATAGCACAACCAGACTATGCAGCACCGGCTATTAATGAGACGCAGTGGGGAATCCTGCAGAAGGCCCAAAATGCCGCTCTTAGAATGGTCACTGGATGTCACTCCACGAGCCATGAGGACCACCTCCACGAAAAAGTCCAAATGCTAGGAGTGAAAGCCCACTGCTGCATGCTAGACAAGCAATTACTCAGACAGATGACTAACAATGCCACCAACCTGTCAATTTCCGAGGCTCTGAGTGTGAGGGAGGACATCCATAAGAGAACAGTTGAAAATTCGACTGAGAAACAGCTGCCCAGAACCACGCGCACGACCCTTGCCCAACTATGGTCCGGTTACTCATGCTTCCTAAACAGCTACCTCTCCAGAATCAACCCTGAGGTAGCAGATAAGTGCCCTGACTGCAAAGCCCACACGACACTAAACATCTCTTCAACTGCTCCAACGCTCCCACTAACCTGACCGCTGAAGAGATGCGCAGCCTTCCTAGGGCTAGCCCTAGCTGATTCGACATCCAATCTATCTACTATATAATCCCACTCTCTATACTTCCCCACCTTTCTTCTCTCTTATGCCCTTTGTAAAACCCGAAAACGAAGCAGCAGCAGCACTGCATTCAGCTTCTACTCCAGGTACAGAGTGTGTTATAGTCGGGCTTGACAGTCTTTCTCACTTGTTTTTTAATCAAAAAAAAAAAAAATCAATTATTATATGCAGTGTCTCGCTCATATCTGAAAATAAGAGCTTTAGCTTGAAACATGAAAATGATTTTCAGGCCTGTTCCCGTTTTCGATTTCGATCAAATCATGCGGAATCGGAATAGTAAAATGCCCTCGCGTCCAAAAACCCACCGTGTTACTCGAATTTGAGCATTATATTCTCAATAACCTTCATTTGATCCTCTAGATTGCAAAAAGATTCGATCGTTTCTTAGAAATCACAACTCTTACCAATTCCGATTAATCGGAAACGGGAACTGGTCTGTTTAATAAACTTTTGATTGATTTACAGAGCATTTAAATTATGATAAGGAAATGATTGGTAGTTCTTAGAAGTTCAAAGAATTTTTGGAGAATTATTTAGTTTGCATTAAGTTCCTTCATTCCGCATCATTATTTTTTTCGTATCATCATTTGTACCAGATTGAAGCTAATTCGAGTTGCATTATGTAGCCATCCAATTGAATCATAGCTTCCATTGAAATGTTTCGCGTTTAGAAAGCTGTAAAAGTGACAAATTATTAAAGATTCGTAAATGACATGGTCTAAGTAACAACCCACCTTAAACCACATCCACCATCTTGTATAAACCACCATGGCCCATGTGCTTCCACGCACCCCGTCCCGGTATTTCGATCACGGGTTTGGAATATGAATTTCAGATGGCCCCTCAGCGCATCTCCCGCAGTTCCCGTATATTCGCCCACAGACTTCAGTTCGTATGATTCGTTTTCATTGCCAATGGTAAAGTTATTGTATCGCGCATATATACGTTCTCCTTGACCAGTCTGAAGATGAATGTACAGCTCATACGGTTGGGCTTGAGTCATTAGGTGCAATTTCTCCAAACCCATAAAGTAGTTGCCTTGGTTCTCACCAAAACCAGTTCTATATTCCGCCCACGTCCTGTCGAATGAAACACTTTCATCAATGCGCCTTTGAATTACAATCCATCCAGTTCCTTTAATACTTGAGTCACAATCAGCCAAGAATGGTTCAGCCATGCCCAGAACTTTAATTAAATGAATGCCATTTGTTGGTTCATTGGGACAACTTTGGGCCAGATACTCATGATTCTGTTTGTACTTTGCAATTTGAGCATTTTGATTCTTAATCAATTCAGAATCTGTGGCATATTGCTCCTTAAGATTTTTCATTTCTTTTTGCGTTTCTTCAATTAATTTTGCTTTTAATTTCAATTCAGTATCCTTGTCCTCGAGCAGAGTTATCAATTCTGCTTTATAGTGTTGACATAATTTCCCTTCTGGAACTTCTGAACATGAATTGAGTTTTAACACAAGATGCCGAAGGGCAGATTCTCTGTTTTCAAGTAGCTCTTTGAAGAGTGTCAACTTTTGCTCGCTATCATTTAATTTAGACTGCAACTGAAAATTCAGTTGAATGTTCGTTGAAGCCCCGACTATGTCATTAATTATGCTTTGAAGTTGTTGAATTTGGTCATGTTCTTCTTTCTCTTTGGGGAGTATTTCATCCTGTTGTTGCCAATGTTTGGCATACTCCAGTAAAGGTCTGACGAGTGGAAAACACGAAGAGCAATTCTAAAAGCAGCAAAAAATTTAAACTGTTCACTGAATTTTCGAATTTTGTGTTGTTGTATTCATACCGCATTATCCCAATGAGTTGATGCACTAAACCTTGTTGAATGTAACAATACTATCAACCCTATTAAATATTTCCACATAGAAAACATTTTGCACGAATTTGGCATCTGCTGCGCAATCGGAATATATTTCAACTAATTCTGATTGACAGCATGGAGAGCTTTTTATTTGAATGTGAAGCATTGCCAAAAAAAAAAAAAACACAGAACAAAATTCTGTGGAATTGGCTCAGCTAAAAACAGCTCATTAAACACTGATGATAAGAAACAATCTATCTATATATATTAACAAGAATTTTTTTAAATAAACACATCGCTTATATATTAAACACATCGGCGGTGCGTGTTTTTTTTTGCGGGAAAAATAAGAAAATAAATTTTATATTCGCTATATCTACACAGAGAGAAAAAAGTCGTACTAAAATTAAGTTAAAACGGACTCGAATTTAGTAATCGCAATCTTAAAACTATCAAACTTAAATTAAGTAGGATTCACTCAAATTAAGTACATCAATTCTTCAAAACAGTATTACCAAACTTAAATAATGTATAACAAATAGTGCAAATAACAAGTGAGAAAGTCGGTCAAACCCGACTATGACATACTCTGTACTAGGGTTGTCGATATTTCTCAAAATATCAATAACGCTAATATCAAAAATTCAATTTTGCAATATCGATTTTTGATATATCGCCTCCAAAAAACATCGAAATATCGATATTATCGTTATATTCTAAAGCTTAAAAAAACTGAAAAGCTTTCAAGGAACGTCTTCACCATAGAACTGCTAGTGAAGATTTTTAAGAAGAAATAAAAATTGAAAATAAAAATTGAATTCAAATATCTTTTGAACCGAGGAAGCCAGACCTTAGATCAGCCTATATATATGATCTACACATTAATACCTTTCAGTTGATATATACGGGTGTGTCCCAGAAATCTCTAGAAGTTTTCGTATAAACGTTAGCATTTCATATTAAAGTTGTGAAGGGCTCATATATGCCCCGGCTACTAGATTATATGACAAAGGTTGAGCGATTTCAAACCGCCCGCTTAAAGCCACGAAGATTTGAAGCGTACGGTTTTCCTTCCACATAATCTAGTAGGCGGTGTGATTCTTGACACTTTGCAAATAAAGTAGTCCTAGTTTAGTTCGAAGTTCAATCGTTTATACGAAAATCTCTAGAGATTTCTAGAACACCCCTGATAATATGTATATAATATATGCACATATGGGTCATTCTTCATTCTTTTACAAACCGAACGGTTTCAAAACACCAATTTTGAATAAAATAAAAAAAAATCGAAAAAGGATTTCATCATACCCACCAAAACGTAATTTGTCGAAAACAACAACTCAGCATTGACCAAACTTTGGACTCACAGAATTTAGAGAACTAAGTCTGTTCGAGAATGATGCTTACCTATGTGCAATATTTCTCGATCCGAGACAAAGCAGAAAACTATCTGTATCAAATTGTTATGAAGTCTACACAATCAGATAATGGACAACAATAATTTGATTGAATTATCAGAGGAAAACCGTCCAAAACCAATTTTGTCGGCCATTTACAGCAGTTCCATTAAACAATAAAATAATCTGGCATCTTCATTAAAAGTATGTATTGAAATGATCGCAGATATTCTAAAAAATCCATGCTTTCACCTAGAGATATTTGTTTTAATAACCGAAACCGTATCTGACACCCGAAAAAGAATTAGTTATTTTTCTTTTCGATTTTAATCTCTGATTTTCAATCAAATGATACTCATTTTAGTTTAAGGATTGCTCAGAATTTAAAGCCGTTTCCTGATGGCCTTTTTTTTATTAAAAGTTTTGTCATAATATATTTTTTTTGAATAATATTACAGATAAATTAACATAACATCACATAACATTCTACATCGCTGTTGAATGACTGAGTAGATGTCTCTTCAGAGATCTCTTTAGGACATAGGCCCTTGAGCATTCTGTACACTTGTAAGGTCGGCCCAACGACCTTTCGGCAGTATGGTTACGTTGGTGTTCCTCCAGACTGTTCTTACTTTTAAATTCCTTCGAGCAGTGTGAACACTTAAATGGTCGTGCGTCAGTGTGACTGCGTTGGTGGTTCTTGAGATTGCCCCTACAGCTAAAAGTCTTCGTGCACTGTGAACACTCGAAGGGTCGTTCACCAGTGTGAATTAGATTATGTCTCTTAAGATCGCCTTTTCTACAAAAGTTCTTCGAGCAGTGAGAACACTTAAAGGGATTTTCTCCAGTGTGAGTTCTGATGTGTATTCTTAGATGATCAGAGGCATTGAAAGCCATCGAGCAGTAGGAACACTTGAAGGGTTTCTCGCCAGTGTGAATTCTAATGTGTTTTTTTAGATGCTCAGAGGCTATGAATGCCAATGGGCAGTGGGAACACTTGAAGGGTTTCTCGCCCGTATGAATTCTTATGTGTATCCTAAGATAATCAGAAACTTTGAAGGCCTTCGAGCAATGTGGACATTTGAAGGGTCGTTCGCCAGTATGAGAGCGCTCGTGAACTGTTAAAGCGCTTTTATAGGTAAATATTTTGGGGCAACGGGGACATTTGTGGGGTCCTTTGCCAGTCTCAGTGAAGGGCTCTTCTGCGCTGCTTTCGAAAATGTAGATCTCGGCTCCTAACGCGCTCTTGCTCTCAAAGGTCTGCTTTTGCTTGAACTGCGTTCTGTCCATGCTGTATGAGGATTCATTAAGCTTCATCTGTTCCTTCAGGCACTGCAGACTCTTTTCAAATCGTCGCTTGAAATTCAAAGCAATTTTTGCCGCTGCCAAACATGAAGGGCAAATCCTTTCAGGTTGATTTTTATTAGGTTGGACCATCCGTCCAGTTACCTCCTCTAATAAAATCATCAACTTTTGTCCTGCGTGGGAGTCGTTGAATATATTCGACCAGGTGTGGCCAGTGGCAGCTGCTGATCTGCAACCGCAGCAAAGCTCCTCCTGGGACATTTTGCAACGAAATTGATGTCAGTTCCAATTGAAATTCTACTTAAATAGTGAAAAATAAACAATTTGAGGAACTTTCCAAACTAGTGTGTCCGTATCTGACATGTTAAAAATTACTGAATTGAACTAGTTCCATTGATTTCAATGAGAACTGATTGGAGGTATTTTGTAACAATTTCGTTTAATTCAAAAAGTATATTATATAGTTAGGGTATTCACCACTCCAACAGTCCAACTAGTACAACAACAAAATACATAAGATTAGTATTACTTACTCTTTTCCTGCCCTGGGGTATGTTTAGATGTCCTAACACTTTATATAAACGATATTCCGGACTAGAGCTGGTAACATCGATGCATCAATGTTTAATCTAAGCTGCCAGACATCGATGTTTTTGCATTTCTTCATTAACAAGACACGGTCACACTATTTTCTTATAAAATTGATCAAATAATCAATTTGCGGTCCGGTCAAGATGCCAAATGCAAATCACAAATTTTCCATGATTTGAACACCCACAATCCCTTTTTTAAATGTAAGCGAACTGTGTGATTTTAAATATAGTAGTGTGACCAATGAAAAACTAAGACAAAAAATTTGTTTCATATTATTCGATGGAATAGTTTATAATGCGAATTTTAATTCTGTCTTAAAATTTATCCTCAATTTTACTCCAAAAGACCCCAAATAGAAACTTTACAAGAAATGTCAGCAATCCTTACCCCTTTTTAAGATGGCACGCTGCCAATTTCAAAACACAAATAAAAATGGGAAGTGAAGTTAAGTCGGTCCAAGCTGTCTGAGCCCTTAAAAGAAGTGGCTAATAATATTTATGTATTCCGGCAATAACCACAGCTTCTGAAGGGACATCCAGTAAAGCTGGACAAGCCCTGTGGGACGCTGGTCCTCAAAGACGCTGGAGCCAAAGAATTTGGAGCGTTTAATGTTCTTTTATAAAAAGTTGAATGATTTTTAAAAAGACAACAAGAAATATTCAATCTAGAGCCACAGAAGAAACATTGGTCTTATAATTTATTGAATTTATTTATATTTTATACATTATTTATTTATTTTATTTTCTAAAGCTTAAAAAAACTGCTATTAACGATTTCTAGAGACCGTTATATCTAATCTTTTCAACAGTTTCCAATAGTTTTCCGAAACTAAACTGTACATTTTTTGAAGTATTGTGACAAACTAAATTTGTATCTTATCTGAGTGTAGGTTTTAAAGACTTACAGATTATTACACAAACAAGCCGAAGCTGAGGCCAACAGAGTAAAATATCGAAATGCACTTTCAGACCGCATGAAGAATTCATCCGCACTAGCTCTCCAATGACCTATTGGGTTCATGACGATATCCTCAATATATTCTGACACTGACACCTAATATTGAACGCATCGAAAATGGGAACAGGACTAAAGCTAAGTTCACACAGGCAAATAGTTTGACAAATTTTTAGGAAATTTTGATAAATATTTGGCTAAATAGCCATGATTGCAGATTTTGCAGGACTTGAATCATTAACTATGGTTGTATTCACTAATAATTTGATCAAATATGGCCGAAAATATTATTTGCCTGTGTGAACTTAGCTTTATTAACAGGCTGTCTTTTCATTCGTTAGTTAATCGGTTAATTTAAGTTTTTAAACTGTATTTGTTGTTGTATTCCGGTTTAAAGTCGACCAAAAGTTTGTACAAAATTATGTAATTTTGTGTGTGTAGCAATTCGTCGAAACGAGTTCCAATTAAAAACCCTTCTCGGATGTGGCAAAGGAAGCTAGGGACCAGAACGCGATAGTTGATGTTCATAAGAAACTTCTTTCATTACGTCTGGAACTACAATGCACCGCGCCGTATGATTCTCATGGTTTTTCTTGCCTTCTACTATTTTTTCTCGAACCTTCCCAATTTGATCTTCTTATTGCGCCAGTAGTGCTCGTTCCTACAACACATTTTATAGGACCTATAATCCATGTTCCATGTATAATCCTATTTCCATGATCGAGCATCAATGGAAAGGAAACCATGATTGTCGATGTGTACTAAGAAATTATTTTTGAACGCACGGACAGCTTAAGCGGCACCTTCATCCCACTCGAATCATATATTAGACCGCTCCAGTATGAATCAGAAGATGTGTCGTTAATCTTATTTTTCGGCTAAAAGACTTTGAGCAGTGGGAATATTTGAAGGGCTTTTCGCCCGTATGCGTGAGAAGATGACACTTTAGAACCCCGCTTTGGGCAAAAGACATGGAGCACTCTGTACACTTGTAAGGACGTTCGCCAGTATGTGTACGCAAATGAAGTTCCAGATGATTCTTACTGACAAAGGTCTTAGAACAGTGGGAACATTCAAAGGGTTTCTCACCCTTATGGGTAAGAAGATGACTCTTTAGAATACAACTGCGGGCAAAAGATTTTGAGCACTCCGGACACTGGAAAGGCCTTTCGCCAGTATGCGTGCGTTGGTGAATTGTTAGCCTGTCCTTATATCTAAAGGTTTTCGTACAGTGGGAGCATTTGTAGGGATTCTCCTTAGTATGCGTGAGACGATGAATATTTAGAGTGCAACTTCGGGCAAAAGATTGTAAGCATTCTGAACACTGGAATGGCCTTTCGCCAGTATGTGTGCGTTGATGTCCCTCCAATCTGTTTTTAGTTATAAATGCCCTGGAACAGTGGGAACATTCGAAGGGTCTCTCTCCAGTATGTGTGCCAAGATGTTGCTTCAGAATGCTATTACTGCTAAAGGTCTTTGGGCAAAGGAAGCATTCAAAGGATTTCTCGATATTATGAGTGAGAAGATGTCTCTTCAGAGAGCCATTTTGTATGAAGGACATTGAGCACTCCGTACACTTGTAGGGTCGTTCGCCAGTATGAATGCGCTGGTGAATTTTTAGCTTGCTTTTATGTTTAAAAGACTTTGGGCAGTGGGAACAATTGTAGGGTCCTTTTCCAGCTTTTGTGAAGAACTTTTCTTTGCTCTCTTCACTGATGCACACATTCTGCTCCATCTGCTTGTTTAGATACTGAAGACTCTGCTCAAGTCGCCGCTTAAATTTCAAAGCAATTTTTGCCGCTGCCAGGCATGGAGGGCATATCCATTCAGGGTGATCCTCTGTAGGTTGGACAATCTGACCTGTTACCTCCTCTAATAATGTTTTCAAGTTGGAGTCAGTGTAGATATTCTGCCAGTTGGTGTCCACATCAGCGTCCGAAGTGGACCCACAAGCCCGGCATAGTTTGGCTTTGCTATGCATTTTACCACAAAGTCTCCATTAAAACATTAATTTGAAGCAACAATTGTTAAGTGTGACCGTAAGTGGCAAGTGCAAAAATGCTCATCTGAACTAGTTCCAATTTAGGTCCAAGAAAACTAGCTGAAGGTTAAATTCCTTAGATCATTTATATATTAACCACACAAGGAATAGCTTAACTAAGTAACTTAAGCCAGTTTTGATTGTGAATAACGGTTTAAATAAACTATTTAACATTTGGAAATAATTTGATATAATTTGATAAAAATACATCGACGATTGGTTCAGGATTGCTTAATATTTAGTAAATTCTGTAACCGCCACTCAATTGCACCAGGTTTTTATAGGTAAGAGTTTATACAAAGTGGCTTAAGAGTTTATTTGTCCTAAACTCGTAAGATTTATATATGGTCAAAATATATAATATATTAAGGATGATAATCAACTCGTTTCTAAACATTGTATTTGAATAGGTCAAGGTTAAAACCTGGGAATCAAACCAAATCGAAATTCTGTTACGTAACGTAACTTCCGTTTTTCCATTTTGTTTCGGTGTTCGGTTCCGTATCGGTATCAAGATTTTTAGTTCGGTAGTTACAAGTTAGATAAATTCTTGACATAATAGCTGTAAATGTATTTTAATCCAGTTGATTTCTTAGCGGAGAAATACTTGGGAAGCTGAAACAGGAAAAATACAATTCTAAAAGATTTGTAGAATTTTCTGATCACTATATAGGTACACCATTTTTATTTCGTAAGCGTTTAATGCTCTGGAAAACCTTTTTTTTAACATGTGTCTACTATATAGTAAAGGTAAAATTACAATTACAATTCCACAGTTTTCAGGAAAGCTCACCGAAAGGACCAGTTGGTTCAATGCGTTCGAAACACTCATTGACAAAGATCCTGAATTGGATGATTTGTCGAAGATGATACACTTAAGAGCATCATTAAGTGTCAAAAATGACAATAGAATGTCTCGAATTGTCTGGGAAGAACTACGAAAAAGCATTGCTGATCGCTACGACAACAAGGCTAGAATTTTGCAGGATCATGTGAAAGAGTTGCTTAATTTAAAGCGCATTAAACAAGCTGATTCATGTTCACCTAGTCTTGCAGACAAGGTGAACTCTCAATTCAATATTATCGGGGAAGTACGAACAACGTTAAAGTCTCGAGTCACTAGATTTGAACTCTAGATTTAACTCACTACAGTCCAAAGTCATGCTCAAGCTCGACTTGGGCTCCACCACATAAATTAAAATTAGCTGATCCTACTTTTGATTCTGCAGAGAACAATGGGAGTTACTTGAATGTGATGAGTTACTTGAAGTAGTTCAAAGATTTTAGAAGTGTGAGGAAGTAGTGCAGCCAGAATGTACTTTAACAGATGAGGAAAAACAATGCGAAGTTAATTTCATTGAAAATGTTAGGCAAGATCCTTGCGGGAGCTTTATCGTGAGTTTTCCATTTAAAAACCCACAACCAGAGTTAGGCGATTCATATCACATCGCTCTTACCAGATTTCTAAATCTAGAGAAGAGATTGAACCGTAACAATGCCCTAAAGGAGCAATATGCTCAGTTTATAAAGGAGTACGGGGACATAGGTCATTTGGAGAGAGTTAAAGGTGCACATGAAACCGATGCTCAGTCATTCGTCCTGAGAGTCTGACAACCAGCCTGCGCGTTGCTGGTGGGAGCTACACTGTAGCCCGAATTATTTAAAATTTGAGTAAGATTTCTGCAAGCAAGCATGTAACGGCATATTCCAACGACTAAGCAAATTATTATCTAAAATGCTGGCTGAAAAGGCTTTAATTAATCCTTATAAGAAAAGGAATTGAAAAATTACACATGTTCATTTGGAAAGACCATTGTTCCCTTGGTTTAACCTAATACGACATTGAACACCAACATTGAATTGTTAGTGGCACAGGAGTTCCCTATAAAGCTAAATGTGCGCCAGATCGGAGCTTTAAAGTTGGTGCAATAATTCAGTTAAAAAAACACAGCTTTTATTTTAGATCAGTTCCAGCATATTCTGGACCAATCTACTCCAGACTGCACTTTTATTGCCGTTGAAATTAGATTGTACTACAAGACTCCGCCAAACGGATTTTACTAAGGCAGAAGTATCCAAAAGGAATCCTTTTGTCCCAGATGCAATGCCTTTCATTGGGGTTTTCGTATTGTAAAGTCCAATATTAAAAGGTCCAACATAGATCCGAATACATTCAATGCGACAATGATTTAGCCTGTTTTGGAAATATTTCGGAAAAAGAAAATTATTTTTGGAAAAAATAAAAATCTAGTTGAATATAAATATTTTCGTCAAACTGTCTTCTAAACTATCTTCTTCAGTTAGCTGCTTTGTGTCAGATAAACTTACAATTTACTCTGTTTTTTTTTTAGTTTATGCAACAGATTACTTTACCTTGAAGATATGAAATCAGGCCCTAATACTTTAACATTATGTGATTTTATTATAATAAATACATTTACTATGTCATAAAAATATAATCAACATAATTTAATGAATTGCTTATATGCAACTTTTTGCTTACAACCGATAGATTGCTTATATGCAAATGATTTGCATACAACCGATAACCGCTTAAGTGCAAATATCGCTTATATGCAAAAATATTGCTGCATTATAGCTTTTGCATATAAGCGATATTCACTGTATTCACTTTTTTCAAAATTTCAGTTTTTGGTGAAAATATATTGGGTATCAAAAAAGTACCTTTACGATGTGATAGGACCAAGTACTTTGGGGTATTTTTTTAGTTTCGGTATGCTCTTAAAAAATATCGGGGTCTTGGGGACCAATTTATGAGTTGCACTGTGTTAGTTGAGTTATTGTCGTTTAACTGAAGTACTACTTTTGTACATTGTTTTTCCACTTTGATGGACTGCGAAAAGTGCATTCACGCTAGTCCACGCTTCTAGAGTGAAAATGATTTTAAAATGCATATTTCTAAATGAAAACAAATTAATATGGTCTTGCACCGACCTGCGTCTTGCGAGTATAAGCTACCTGAACATATAAATAGGCATAAATACTTTGTGAATTGAGATGAAATATTGCGGCGCGCCGGTTTTGTGTTGCAAAAATTTTAACTTTTGGATCTGGTTTTACAAATATGCCCTAACGGCGGATATCGCCAAGATGTATCGGCAAATTTTGGTTGAGGATTCGCAGCGTATTTACCAATGCATCCTTTGGCTAGACAACAGTAGCGAACCGATACATTTTCTTCGATTAAAGACAGTAGCATATGGGCATTTCCAAAAAGAGGTCCACCTGGTCCAAAAAAAATGTAATTGGTTAAAAACACTACATTTGATCGAATTTTTATAGGGAAACAATCAAATTAAACTAATGTAAGCTAATCTTACATTTACTAATAACCCAATTGGATATATTCGGTTTCACGGCCGTTCCAGCGAGATTTTTCTCATTTTTACATTAAATTTGCTTAAATTTTTTCCCAAAAAGTGACTATAGACTTCATGTACTTTCGCTATCTAAAATCTTTCTGATTGTACAAAGGGCTATAAAAGAATGCATAAGAAACCATGACAAACTATGCCAATGCAATTAACTATAAGTTTTTGCTTCGCATTATAGCAGAACCCACATAAATAGGATGATGGAAAAAATGTCACGTTCGACATGTCACGTATCGACAGAGATAAATATTTTTTTACAAAAAATGTACTTAAGATTTTTAAATCAAATTTTTATACATTTCAAAGAACTATTCATTCATAAGATATTAAAACTATTTGGGCTTTGTCTTTGTGTTAGATTTTGCTAATTGTTGTCTTTACCATAGCTGTTAAGTAATGATTACTAATCGTAATAATTACATATTTGAAAGAAAAAAAAAAAAAAAAGAGTGTGCGTCATGAGACGCACGGTACGAGCGAAGCTCTTTACGATGAATCCGATTTAAGTAATGGAAATAGACACAATTGGATTCTGTATAAATAAATGCTAATTATCAAATATTATGTCACTCTCAAATCACTGTAAAGACTCTGTTACTGTTAAGTCACTGTTAAGTTACTGTTAAGTTACTGTTAAGTTTCTGTTAAGTCACTTTTAAGTCACTGTTAAGCCACTGTTAAGTCACTGTTAAGTCCCTGTTAAGTCCCTGTTAAGTCACTGTTAGATCACTGTTAACTAACCGTATTGTCACTGTTAAACCACTGTTAAGTCCCTGTTAAGTCACTGGTAAGTCATTGTTAAGTCACTGTTAAGTCACTGTCAGGGCACTGTTAGGTCACTGTTAAGTCACTGTCAGGTCACTGTTATGTCATTGTTAAGTCACTGTTAAGTCACTGTCAGGACACTGTTAAGTCACTGTTAAGTAACTGTAATGTCACTGTTAAGCCACTGTTAAGTCGCTGTTAAGTCCCTGTTAAGTCTCTGTTAATTCCCTGTTAAGTCACTGTTAAGTCCATGTTAAGTCACTGTTAATTCCCTGTTAAGTCTCTGTTAAGTCACTGTTAAGGCACTGTCAAACAAAAAACATTATAGTTTTCAGCACAGAATTCACAACTTGACCTTAATGCAGCCACCCTTTGCACCCCCACTCCCCGTATACCCACCATATCTCCACCTGACCAACTCCAGATCCCCACAAGATCCCCAGTAGAGCCCCTCCATATCACAAGTAGAGCTCACCAGATTCCCACCATCTCCCTAACAGATCCCCACTTGATCGCCCCCAGATCCCCACCAGATCTCCACCATAATCCCACCAGATCTCCACCATATCCCCACCTGATGATTTTGCAAATACAAAATACAAAACACAAAATCAAAGACATACCCCAAAAGAATCTGTCGCAAAGACAAAATTGTTCAAGATTCACTCCCCCAGTGTGACGTCCGTAAAAGAGCTTCGCTCTAATAATTCGACTACTTTACAAAATTTATTTTTGATTATTTTCAAAAAAAAGGCATAGTCAGATTTGTGATTTCATATAGCACTTTTATCTGCCTACTAATACTTGTCGGTAATGGCGGAGAGGTTACGGCCTATGACTGAATGGCAGTAAGTCCTAGGTTCAAGTCCCAGTTTGTGACATATTTTTTTTTTTTTTTTTTTTGTAATCTAGAATTTTAAAACAATTGCATTAGCTCCCGAGTACTAGTTTATGCTATTAAGTACAGCAAGGTAAATAAGAATTGTTTCTCCTTTTCATTTCATCTTGTTATGGCCTGCATTATGACTCCCTCCAGGACTTTCAACATCTCGTTTGAAATGACTCTTCGGTTCAGTGCCACCTGAAGTTACGGTTTCGACGAAATAAAAGCGTTAACGTTTCGTACTGAATTGCGGGTTAATACATTTCAGAATACGGTTGAGTTTGGCAAAGTCCGAGGTCGTTCATTATGGCAAACCGAGCACAAAGAGAAACACAATTGCTGGTCGTAAGCAATTCATCAATGCACCTGGAACCAGCAATTTAATTTTCCTGTGCTTGATTCTTGTTTTGCTCATTTTAAAGCCTTGTCGAGGCTGAATTTTTTGTCGCTGGCAACAACAAAATGACTGAGAGAAAAAAAACCGAAACAATGTTTAGCCTGTTTTCAGTCTTTTCTGTTTTGGAATGCCGGTATACAAAATTAGGAAAGTCGGTTCTTTTAACATGTTCTAACCCATCCCAAAATTTACGAAATCATAATTCCATTCATTTGAAGCAGAATGGACGTATCATTTATTAGTTTCTTCATTATGAATGCAAAAGTGTTTCGTTAAATGAATTTTGCGAATAAAAGTCTTTGGGCAGTGAGAACATTTGAAGGGTTTCTCACCCGTATGCGTGAGAAGATGTGCCTTTAGATTGCTATTTTGGCTAAAAGACATCGTGCACTCTGTACACTTGTAAGGACGTTCGCCCGTATGTGTGCGTTGGTGATTCTCCAGATTGGCCTTACATCCAAAGGTCTTAGAGCAGTGGGAACATTTGTAGGGTTTTTCACCCGTATGCCTGCGAAGATGCGTCCTTAGAGAGCCACTTTGGGTAAAGGACATCGAGCACTCGGTACACTTGAAAGGTCTTTCGCCAGTATGGGTAAGCAAATGACTCTTTAGGGTGCTATTTAGGGTAAAAGACATTGAGCACTCTGTACACTTGAATGGCCGCTCGCCCGTATGCCTGCGAATGTGTTGTTCCAGATTACCCTTACTTCCAAAGGACTTTGAACAGTGGGAGCATACGAAAGCTCGTTCTCCAGCATGAGTAAGTAGGTGACTGCTTAGAGTGTCCCTTTGGGCAAACGACATGGAGCACTTTGAACACTGGAAAGACGGTTTGCCAGAATGCGTGAGAAGATGACGCTTTAGAGACCCACTACGGGAGAAGGACGTTGAACATTCTAAACATTTGAAGGGTCGCTCTCCAGTATGTGTGGCAAGGTGATAGACCAAAGCAGATTTCGTGGAAAAGGACATTGTGCAGTGGGAACACTGAAAGGGTCGTTCTCCGGTATGACTGCGAAAGTGTTCCCTTAGATGACCAGGGAGTCTGAAGGTCTTCGAGCATTCTGAACACTTAAAGGGTCGTTCCCCCGTGTGGATTCGATAGTGTTTGGTTAGATCGCCCTTGTGGTAAAAGGTCTGCGAGCAGCTGGAACATTTGAAGGGTCGTTCGCCAGTATGAATGCGCTGGTGAATTTCTAGCTTGCTTTTATGTTTAAAAATTTTTGGGCAGTGGGAACATTTGAAGGGTTCTTTTTCAGCCTTTGTGAAGAACTCTTCTTCGATCTCTTCACTGATGCACACATTCTGCTCCTTCTGCTTATTTAGATACTGAAGACTCTGCTCAAATCGACGCTTGAAGTTCAAAGCAATTTTTGCCGCTGTCCCGCATGAAGGGCAAATCCATTCAGGTAGATCTTCAGTGGGATGGACAATCCGACCAGTTAGCTCTTCCAGTAAAATCTTCAAGTCGGTGTTGGTGAATATATGCTGCCAGTTGGTGTCCACTTCAGCGTCCGAACGGGAACCACAAGCTCGGCATAGCTTTGAAACATTGGGATTCTTTACTGTGCGATTCATCTTACAACCAAATCTCTGTTAAAATATAAATTTAAGCCACAATTGTTAAGAGTGACCGTACTTGGCAAGTGCTAGAATGCTGAACTGAACTAGTTCTAAGAAAAATAGCTGGAAATATATTACATTAGTGGTATTCCTGAAAGTTGATTTGCTTTCGTAATTCATTTTGATTTGCTTTCAACTGGCGCAAAATTTAAACATTCAAAGTTCGCAGTATAACTTTTAAAGTTTCTATGAAAATTTAAAAAACTTGGCGATGCAGTTTAAATAATAGTTTAATTTAAAAAAAAACTGAATCTTAAAAGTTTAAATTTGCTCTTACCGTTCCAGAGATACTCTTTTAAAGCTTTGTACCCACTGCATAAAGCTAATAATTTTGTAAGCTGTTTGCTAGGTTTGCATCGGACTTGCTTTAACTTTGAATTATGATATTTTTAGCGTTTACTGTTAATTTTCCTGCTATTTTGTTTTCTTTTGCGCAGAATTCATGTAACTCTCCAAAAACCCCTGCATAAGAATAAGACCCTTAAATTATGACAGAAGGGATCTCTGTAAGCATTACCTTATACCCAGTTTTACAAATAAAGCCTGGTCGGGTCACACCTGCTAACTGAGCATTTCTTATAATTATTCTAATTGAAATGGGTGTATGAGGGTAACAAAGTAAATTCGAAACAATTACATTATTTGTTCATCCATAAGTTATGTTATTATAACGCTATAGAATGATTCTTATTACGTTAATTCTTTGGACTTAAAGAAGAATTCTTAACCGGACTTCACAAGATCATTAGTTGGTTCGTTCATCAGCATCAGCAGTTTAATCAGTTGAGGGGTTCTGTATGCGCCAGGCGATGACTCTTTAGAGAATTACTGTGGGTAAATGCCATTGAACACTCGGTACACTTGTATGGTAGTTCGCCCGTATGTGTGCGAATGTGATTCTTCAGATTGGCCTTATATCCAAAGATCTTTGAGCAGTGGGAACATTTGAAGGGTTTTTCACTCGTATGCTTGCGAAGATGTGTCCAGAGAGAGCTCTTGTGGGTAAAGGACGTCGAGCATTCTGTACACTCGTAGATGTTTCCTGCGAAGATGTTTCTTAAGAGAGCACTTGTGGGTGAAGGACATCGAGCACTCTGTACACTTGAAAGGCCGCTCGCCAGTATGCGTAAGAAGATGAGTCTTTAAAGCGCTCTTTCGGGCAAAAGATTTTGAGCAATCTGTACACATGAAAGGTTTCTCGCCCTTATGCGTGCGAAGATGTTGATCCAGATTGCCCTTACTTCCAAAGGTCCTTGAGCAGAGGGAACATTCAAAGGGTTTTTCACCAGTATGCGAGCGAAGATGTGTCTTTAGAGCTCCACTTTGGGTAAAGGACTTCGAGCACTCTGTACACTTGTAAGGCCGTTCGCCAGTATGCGTAAGCAGATGACTCTTTAGAGCGCCCTTTTGGTTATAAGATGTTGAGCACTCTGTGCACTTGAAAGGTTTTTCGCCAGTATGCATGAGATTGTGTCTCTTCAGTTCGCCCTTGCTGTTAAAAGTCTTTGAGCAGTTGGAACATGCGAAGGGTTTCTCGGCCTTCTTCTGTTTTTCCTTACAGCATTCGTGGGGTCCTTTTCCAGTTTTTGTGAGGGCCTCTTCTTCGCTTAGAATGTCGGAAGTGTAACTCTTGCCTTCGCTTATGCTATCGCTATCAAAGTTCACCTTTTGCTCGAACTGCGGTCCGTCCTTGCTGGATGTGGGTTCATTCTGCTCCATCTGCTTGTTTAGATACTGCAGATTCTTCTCAAATCGTCGCTTAAAGTTTAAAGCAATTTTTGATGCTGCCAGGCATGGAGGGCATATCCATTCAGGTGCATTCTCATTAGGTTCGACAATCCGACCAGTCACCTCCTCTATTATAATCTTCAAGTTGGTGTTGGTAAATATATTCTGCCAGTTGGTGTCCACATCAGCGTCCGAAGTGGACTCACAAGCCCGGCATAGCTTGGCTTTGCTATGCATTTTACCACAAAATCTCTTTTAAAATACATAAATTTAAGCCACAATTGTTAAGAGTGACCGTACTTGGCAAGTGCTAGAATGCTGAACTGAACTAGTTCCAAGAAAATAGCTAAAATTTAACCACACAATTTGAGGAATGTACCAGGTATGGCATTCAGAGTTTATCGAGTACTGACAGCTTTTGCTAAAAACGAGAGAGAGATAATTAAACAAAAAGCAAAGCACCCTCCGATTAACAAACACATAATATATACATGACTCAATTCTTTTGTTATTCGCTTGGCACTTTTCAAAAGAAGTCTTCGACTATTTTTACAGCCTTCTGTGAAATAAGTCTCTGTGCCTCTTGCAATTTTTACTATATTTTGTAAGTGATCACACTTTTCTTCTTTCTTCATTTTTTAAAGCACGTCTCAATATAATGTTCGATACTTTACATTAGAGTTCGCCAGTCATAGCCCATTGGGCACAATCATAATCTCCAATTCACACCGAATGCTTGCCAAAGTCATGCTTTACTGTGAGAGATTGTTGCCAAGGCCTAGAGTGAGAAGACCGTCTGGCTCCTATGTTAAACCAGCTGATAAAGCCAAGCTCTAGCTCTCTAGCTGTTTGTTCGTTAGAGATTCCTGCTGAATTTTGATTGTTTGGCTAATAACTGTTTGCTTTTATGAATTTGTGGCCTTTTTGCTAGTGTTTTCAATCATATGACAGCAACACAATGAAACTTTATGAACTTTTGAAACCATTCATAAAAAAACCTTATACCGTGTTCAATGTTTTCATATTGAAAACAACCCCATACTTGTGAGGAGTAGCATGTTATCGCCTTGAACATCCTGTATTTGGTGCTGGAGTTGACAGAATGTTCCATGTGCTTCCAATTTCTGCTTGGTATTTCAATGACTTTACTAATTCCAGAGGTGATCCATTTAGGGTTTATGATTCGCTGCTTGCTTGTCACACAACCCACACATTAGCTGGTGCGTATACGGTTCACGCGCGATATAAGGAACAAAAAATTCATTCATATTCGAGCTCTCCTCTCTCTGGTAAGTGCAGACCTGCAACAACAACATCATATGTGTCTCTCTTCTCTAACGCAACAACAAAGTTGCTTAGATTATTCAGCGCTCGCCTCGCTCACAGTGGCCAAACGCTTTTCGCAAACACTTACTCATACAATCAAGAAATTAAGTTTCTCTTTCCGTTTCTTGTGGTTATTCTTGCTTGAGAGCCGATTCGGGGCACCCCTGGTCCGGTCACACCAGGTTTAAAGGTTAACTACAATTACATTATTTTTTCATCATTAAGTTATGTTATTATAACGCTAAAGAATAATTCTTATAATGTTTATTCTTTGGACTTAAAGACATTGTGTTCTAGAAAATTGACTTGTCTACATATATTAGAACCTTTGAACTTTACTGCTTCACTTTAACTGCTTCATAAGATCATTAATTGGATCGTTCATCAGCATCAGCAGTTTAATCAGTTGAGGGGTTTTTCGTCTGTATGCGCCAGAAGATGACTCTTTAGAGAATTACTGTGGGTAAATGCCATTTTGTTAATATGTGTGCGTTGGTGTTGCTCCAGATTGTTCTTACTTACTAGGGTTTCTCGCCCGTATGAGGGAGAAGATGATTTCTTAGAGAGCTACTTCGGTACACTTGAAAGGCCGTTCGCCAGTATGCATGCGATTGTGTCTCTTCAGTTCAGACTTATTCCTAACCGTCTTTGAGCAGAAGGAACATACGTAGGGTTTCGCCCCATTATGCGTAAGAAGATGGCGTTTTAGATTCCCACTTTGGGCAAAAGACATTGAACACTCTGGACACTGGAACGGCCTTTCGCCAGTATGGGTGCGATGGTGTTCCTTCAGACTGGACTTAGTTTTAAATGCCTTCGAGCAGTGTGAACATTTAAAGGGTTTCTCGCCCGTATGAATGAGAAGATGATTTCTTAGAGAGCTTCTTAGGATAAAAGACGTTTGGCACTCGGTACACTTGTAAGGCCGTTCGCCAGTATGCATGCGATTGTGTCTGTTCAGTTCGTTCTTGCTGGTAAAAGTCTTTAAGCACTTGGAACATTTGAAGGGTTTTTCACCAGTATGCAAGCAAAGATGTGCCTTTAGAGAGCGACTTTGGGTAAAGGACTTCGGGCACTCTGTGCACTTGTAAGGCCGTTCGCCAGTATGCGCGCGATTGTGTATCTTCAGTTCGTCCTTTCTGTTAAAAGTCTTCGAGCAGTTGGAACATTTGAAGGGTTTTTCACCAGTATGCAAGCGAAGATGTGCCTTTAGAGAGCGACTTTGGGTAAAGGACTTCGGGCACTCTGTACACTTGTAAGGCCGTTCGCCAGTATGCGTGCGATTGTGTATCTTCAGTTCGTCCTTTCTGTTAAAAGTCTTTGAGCAGTTGGAACATGCGAAGGGTTTCTCGCCCGTATGCGTGCGATTGTGATTCTTCAGAATGTCCTTAGTTCCAAAGGTCCTTGAGCAGTGGGAACATTCGAAGGGTTTTTCACCAGTATGCGAGCGAAGATGTTTTTTTAGAGCTCCACTTTGGGTAAAGGACTTCGAGCACTCTGTACACTTGTAAGGCCGTTCGCCAGTATGCGTAAGCAGATGACTCTTTAGAGCGCCCTTTTGGTTATAAGATGTTGAGCACTCTGTGCACTTGAAAGGTTTTTCGCCAGTATGCATGCGATTGTGTATCTTCAGTTCGTTCTTGCTGGTAAAAGTCTTTAAGCACTTGGAACATTTGAAGGGTTTTTCACCAGTATGCAAGCGAAGATGTGCCTTTAGAGAGCGACTTTGGGTAAAGGACTTCGAGCACTCTGTACACTTGTAAGGCCGTTCGCGAGTATGCATGCGATTGTGTCTCTTCAGTCCGCTCTTTTTGTTAAAAGTCTTTGAGCAGTTGGAACATGCGAAGGGTTTCTCGCCCTTTAACAGATTTTCCTTGCAGCATTCGTGGGGTCCTTTTCCAGTTTTTGTGAGGGTCTCTTCTTCGCTTAGAATGTCGGTAGTGTAACTCTTGTCTTCCGATTCGGTCTCTTCGCTTATGCTATCGCTATCAAAGGTCTCCTCTTGCTCGAACTGCGGTCCGTCCTTGCTGGATGTGGGTTCATTCTGCTCCATCTGCTTGTTTAGATACTGCAGACTCTTCTCAAATCGACGCTTAAATTGCAAAGCAATTTTTGCAGCTGCCAGGCATGGAGGGCATATCCATTCAGGTACATCCTCTGTAGGTTGGAAAATCCGACCAGTTACCTCCTCTAATATAATCTTCAAGTCGCTGTTGGTGAGTATATTCTGCCAGTTGGTGTCCACATCAGCGTCCGAAGTGGACTCACAAGCCCGGCATAGCTTGGCTTTGCTATGCATTTTACCACAAAATCTTTTAAAATCTCTTTTAAAATATAAATTTCGGCAACAATTGTCAAGTGTGACCGTAAGTGGCAAGTGCAAAAATGCTGAACCGAACTAGCTCCAATTTATTTGTAAGATGTATGCCTGTAAAATGGTCACATTGCCAAGAGCTTAGCCTATATGCTTTTTGCACTAAGCACATCTGACATCTCATATCCAACATCCTGAGTTTAAATGCTTAATAACCATTTGTAAAATAGTTAAGTGGGTCGATGTCGAATAGGTATATGCTTTAAATATAGCAAAATGTTGGATGTTAGATGTGCTCATTGGAAAAAGCCCATAAGAATTGTTTTTAAATTATAAGTTTCACACTGATGACCAGATATGACACTTTAGGCAATGATTAAATTCATTACCCAGTTTAAGGCTGCCTTCACACAGTTCTGTTTTAAATTTGAATAGCTTGTGAAATTCGTAGAATTTCATGGGGAAATGCGGGCCTACTAGATGTCATGAATCATGTGTCGAACAGTGTGAAGGCAGCCTAAGATTGATGGAAGTTTCACGGTGTTTAGTAGCTTGCTTTGAAAATTGCGCTCAATCATTGATAAGAAAATGATTCAAATTTCACCCGATTACGCATATTTGTGTATCGACAATGTCCGATATCTCTTGAAATAATTAAAATTAATTATTCAGGGAGCTATCGATAAAAATACAGAAAATTAAAATCTAGAATTTTATCGGTATTTAATCGAGGCCTTTTTGTTGGAAGTGTGGACTGCCAACAAAGGGATCGCCATGGGGCTTTGGCCCAAAAATTTTTGTGTGTTTTTTTTATATAGAGTTTTTTTGTTTTGACAAGTCTTTGGTGGAAGTGTATACTACATTTCCTTTTTTTTTCATTTCGATATTCGTGTTCTGCGGGCCAAAATACTTTAGAAAAAGTTGGTTTTGTGAATTGGGGGAAGAGTGTTGTCGAGCTGTGTATATTTGTAATGTCATTACCGAGACTGAATCTGCAGCTATCTGCAGCCAAATTTTTAGCTATGTTCTGAAGAATTGTCTAAACAACAATTACTATTTTATTTAAGAGTGGGATCTGATGGAAGTTTTGACTTATTGCTTTTTCTTACACGACTTTTCAAAATGTGACCAAAAAAAATCTTCTACCTTTATTAACGATTCCCTATTTCATGCATTATTAGTAAAAACTTTGATTAATACGTTCATATGGTACTTACTTTCAAGAGTAGAATCCATTTTGCAGAATGCAAATCGGTTAAGTTTTCGCTATTCTATACGCTTCTGAACGTTGTGAGGTACGCTCGATGCTCACGAATGCATACCTGAGCAAGATGGGGACACTTTCTCCTTATAAACGGTCAGAATATAAACAAGATGTACCACTGCAACTATTCCAATCATTCAAATTCAATAAAAAAATATTTTTTTTTTTGACTTTTAGCCTGCTTTTTCGGATTTGGGACCATAGAGGAAGTCTATACTTAATTTATATATAAGCGCAGGAGTTGTTCTACTTCTTCGTATTGACCAAAGCCCCATACTTGGGCAGCATAGCACATAATTGCTCTTGCTGTGGCTAAGAACAATTTGTACTTAGTGCTGTGATTGACGTTTCTTTTTCTAAGCAGTTTGTTCCACGTGGTATTGATCGGAACTTTCGAGTCGCTTAGTTTTTTGTTTAAATGCTTGCGGAATGACATATTTGATGTAAAAGTGACTCCCATCTAAATTCACTCCGTTTATAGACCAAGTATCTGTCCTTGCTTTTCGACCCCTTGTATGTCGTATTACCTTTATCTTCGATTTTTCGCAGTTAATTTAGAGGAACCCACGCTTGGCTGTACGAGTGCATTGCGTCATTCACGGGCGTCATTGACCAGAAGTACCATGTCATCGGCATACATTAGGACTTTGATTCGTTCTGATCCCAGTTGAACACCCCCTGGCAGAATGGATGATATATCGTCGACGTACAGTGCGAAAAGTAACGGGCTCAGTAAGCAACTTTGGAGTGAAACAAACCGTCTGGATAGGTTGTGGCCATTCCAAACTGCGGCTTTGGATCATTTGAATCACCTTAGTAGATACTCCAATGTTGCTGAGTTTTAGGTAGAGGCTTCGAATCGAATGCGGCTTTAAAATCGATAAAGAACGCAAACATTTTTTGTTTTGTTTTCCAAGTACTGTTTGGCAACGGCGGTGAAGGTGAAGACGCTGTCAACAGTGGAGTAGCCTTCTCGAAATCCGGATTGGTACTCGCTTAAGATATCGTGCTTTTTGACCCAGTTAGAAAGACGATTCAGCAATATTGAAGCAAAGGTTGGATGGTTCGCTTGCCTCTCCTTTTGTGAAGATTGGGTATATAACATTTCGTCTGAAGTTTTCTGGTGCATTTCCCGTATACAAAATTTTATTATATACTTTCGTAAGAAGTTGTACAAAGTAAGGTGTGGCATTTTTAAGGAACTCTGCTGGGACTCTATCCTCCCCGGGTGCCTTATTTCGTTTACTGAGAGATTAAGATTTAAATCAGGGCTCAATACCGGAACCGAAACCGGAACGGTTAACCGAAATAAACCGTTTCAAGTCACGTACCGGAACCGGAACCAAACCCGATACAAATTGTCTTTTTAGAACCGAATACCGTTTACCGTTATTATTGGAACCGATAGTACCGAAACGAAACCGAAACGTTTTTACCGGTACAGTTTCGGTTTTTTCCCCATCATCTGCTCCAATTTTGCGGCTCCAAAAAACAACTTTCTCTGCATCATAAAGTATGGGACTCAATTCGCATATTAATACCAGCTTAGGTTGCCGCAACTTTGTAGGTCCCCTTGAAATTCGCTATAAGGAAGTTCAACTGAACCCAAAATAAAAAGTAACGCTAAGTACTGAGACGGTAGCTGATCAATCATTGCTTTATGATGAATGCAGTTTTTATACTAGTTTATCTGAAAGCGCCGACCAAGTTGATATTGCAGGAAAAGAAACTTGTTCGAGTCTACAAAATTCCCATAACTGTAGGAAATTTATAAAAAAGGCTTTCTGATTCAGTTACGCAGGTTAGCGTTAATCTCACGACCTGGGTCTAGAATTGTGCTGTCAAATTGTTTTTGGTAGTAATTTCAGAACAATTTTTTCCCAATATTAAAACAAGTAAGAGTGTTGCCGTCGAGTGCCCCGACAGCAAAATACCCTGTTCCAAGTAATGTGGTTCCTATAGCTTCGAATTCCATGTATTTTAAAATTTATTTCAATAAATGGGCAGGCGCACTTATGTACATATCTTCGGTGTTTTTGCTCGGATCTCATTGTGGTACACAAAATAGATAGATGTTGGGCCTCACTGAATATATATTAAGGCACTAGGTTCAAACTTAAAAATTGTAGCTCTGACAGTTTTTCGCGGTTAGTAGATGAAGGAGGAATTTGCCAAACCTGGAGCAAACTTTATCTGGGTACGGTGTACAGCCTCCAAAACTTGAGGCTATACCTCTTTTAGTCTGTGAGATCTACGCGTTTATACAGATAAAAAGACGGATTTTCGCTGTTTTAAGATGGAGGAGGAAGATTTTTCGAAAGTACAGTATACACCTATATACATGCCAAAATTTGTGGCTCTATCTATTACAGTCTCTGAGATCGACGCGTTCATACAGACAGACAGACGGACAGACGGACGGACGGGCGGACAGACGGACATGGCTAAATCGACTCGGCTGTTGATGCTGATCAAGAATATATATACTTTATGGGGTCGGAGGTTCTAACCGAAATTCGTTTCGGGATTAAGCCCTGGTTTAAATAAAAAGAAACTCTCACTATTAATGTGCTTTGAAAAAATGTAAAGTGTAGTTTTAGAAAATTATGGGAGACTGTTGAAAAGATTCAGTTTTCTTAAGCTTTGGAAAATAACAATAGTAGCGAAATATCGATGTTTTTTGGAGGCGATATATCAAATACCGATATTGAAAATGTGGATTTTTGATATTATCGATATTGATATTTTGAGAAATATCGACAACCCTATTCTCTACCGATGTCTGAACTCCAAGTCTGTCCCCCAGATTCAAATTTCTGTCCAGCTCTGCCGCAAAACTTCCAGCTCCGTGCTCTTTCCACATTAACTTGGTTAGCAGCTTATCTTTTTCCTGTTAATGTGTCGGTGTGATCTCAACGCTGACTATTAAACTCAAGTGATCTAAGTATATTTCGTTTTTAATTTCCATATCTGTCACAAACTGGTGTCACCCTCCGTTAATTATGCAGTAGTCAATCGTTGTCGATCCCTGTGCTCCTACAAATGTGAAGTTTTCATCGCGGTCGATAGTGCTATCGATGTTTTCACAACACTACTTCGGACCCATTGCTGACGCAGATAAAGAAAATCACGACGAAAATGAAGAAGATGAACCAGAGGATAACGAAGATCTTGATGAAGAACTCGAAGGAAATATTTTAAAATAGAAAAAGAAATAAATTCTTATTGTCGAACGTATTCCAAGCTGTTGAAACATAACTTAATTTAAATAATTCAATAATTGTTGTTTATTTCTAGAACTAAAAACCAACACAAAAATCGTCACAATCGTTTAAGAACACAAATTTCGTAACTAAAGCATTGTTTTAACAAGAATGTTTAAAGTTTTTTTATTTGTAACTGAAATCATTTAAATAGGACAATGAATTGTATAAAAATCCGAAAATCAGATCAACAGAAGATAACTTAAAATAAATTTAAAAAAAGTCTTCAGCATCAACTAAGATAATCTATAATAAACAAATGAATTTAATTTATATCGTCTATAAATTAAAATTAAACTTGATCTAATTAAGTTTCTCGCCAGTATGCGTGAGAAGATGATGCTTCAGAGAAGTACTGTAGCCAAATGCCATTGAGCACTCTGTACACTTGTAAGGACGTTCGCCAGTATGCAACCGTTGGTGTAACCCCAGATAGCCTTTAGTTCTAAAGGCTTTTGGGCAGTAAGAACACTTAAATGGTTTCTCCCCACTATGCATGAGAAGATGAATCTTTAGACCGTCTTTTCGGGCAAAAGACATTGGACACTCGGTACACTTGAAAGGTCTTTTCTCATTATGTATGCGATAGTGTTTCGCCAGACTGATATTACTTCTAAATGCCGTCGAACAGTGGGAACATTTGAACGGTTTCTCGGCCGTATGAGTACGAACATGTTTTCTAAGAGAGCCACTTTGAGAAAAGGACATTGAGCACTCGGTACACTTGTAGGGCCGTTCGCCAGTATGCGTGCGATTGTGACTCTTCAGTTCGGCTTTGGTGTTAAAAGTCTTTGAGCAATTGGAACATTCGAAGGGTTTCTCGCCCTTATGCGTGCGAAGGTGTAGCTCCAGATTGCCCTCACTTCTAAAGGTTTTTGTGCAGGAAGAACATTTGAAGCGTTTCTGGTTAGAATGCGTGAGAATATGTGTCTTTAGAGAGCTACTTCGGGTAAAAGACATTGAGCAGTCTATACACTTGAAAGGTCGTTCGCCGCCAGTATGCGTGCAAAGGTGGTCCTTTAGATTGCACTTAAACGTGAAAGACTTCGGACACTGTGAACACTTGAAGGGTCGTTCGCCAGTGTGAACTCGATTGTGACCCTTTAGAAGGAACTTGCGGCTAAAGGTCTTCAAGCAGATAGAACATTTGTAGGGTCGTTCCCCAGTGTGAATACGCTGGTGAACTGTTAGACCACTTTTTTGGGTAAAAGTCTTCAAGCAGCTAGAACATTCGTAGGGTCCTTTTCCAGTCTTGGTGAAGACGTTTTCCTTGCTAAGGCTTTTGGTATTATACCTCTCCTTTTTCAATTCGCTCTTAAAGGTCTTCTCTTGCTTGAACTGCGGCCCGCCTTGGTTTTGGTTGGATGCAAGTTCTTCGTGCTTCAAGTGCTCGTTGAGGCACCTCAGAATATTCTCAAATCGTTGCTTAAATTTCAAAGCAACTTTTGCCGCTGCCAGGCATGGAGGGCACATCCATTTAGGTAGATCCTCAGTGGGTTGGACAATCCTACCAGTGACCTTTTCTAATAACATCTTCAAGTCGCTGTTGGTGAATATATTGTGCCAGTTGGTGTCCACATCAGCGTCCGAAGTGGACCCACAAGCCCGGCATAGCTTGGCTTTGCTATGCATTTCACAACCAAATCTCTTTTAAGATATAAATTTAAGCAACAAGTGTCAAGTGTGACCGTAAGTGGCAAGTGCAAATATGCTGACCTGAACTAGTTCCAATTGCGGTTCCATCTCTGAGATCAGTCTGTTCATACGCTTCGGTTCTTGAAGTTCTTCAGTTCTTCAGTGATTGTAGGACATTAACCACTGACTCAGAATATTTGGCTATAACGAAGAGGCATATTATAAAAGTTGACTGGGTAATGGCAGAATGCTGCTGATCTGGTACCAGAGTTACCTTCTATTGAGAGTTTTTCGATCCCGTCGACGATCATTTTGTCCTTTTTCGACCATAGCGTTTCGCATAGAGCAGGTATGTTTGGAATATAGTAGTAGTAGTAGTATATATTATTTTGTAATACGTGACAACAAATATGAATATAAGTTATTAATATCCTTAAAATAAGTAAATAATCATGTGCTTCTGGGCATGGCATTTAAAGCCGTCAGCCCATATTTCCTTTGAATAGTCCCCAATACTCCATTTCCGCTTGACTTCCACTTGACTTCCGCGGTCGTCCCGAGATATCAAATCGTTCACCGGCAATGGTGCGTTAGAGGACCACTCAAAGGAAAAACATAATAAATAAACAAAAAAATATACATTAACTGATATTGACAATAGTTTTAAATTTAAAATTAAAATACATTGATTGCGATTATAATTGCTGCATTAATTAACATTAAACATTGAATTCATTTATTAACATTTTACGATACATCATAATATTCTCTATAAATAAGCTTAAGGTCTCCCATCCTCTTTCTCCATTTAAGACTCCAATTAATTTTAGCATAACTCATATATTTCGCTCCAAAAAATCTTTGTCTAAACTCCCCGAGCACTGGACATCTCCCTAACGTATGTTTAATTTCTTCCTCCTCTTCCATATTGCACAGGCTGCACCTTTTATCGAGCCCGAGTACACTTCTTCGATTTGCATTTAGCCATAGCATATCTGCCCTTGCCTTGATGATCCATGTTATCTGCTTACGGGTTCAGTTCTTTATAAAATCTTGACTGGGTTATTTTTGCATACTTTGCAGTTTAAGTTTAATAACTAGGTCGTCAAGCTTATTGCACCAATCGATGTACGTGTCAGATTCATTACACAAGTTTAACTCAAATCCTGTAATTTATCATTGAGCTCTTTGCTCCAATCTATATTTTTTTTCAAGAATTTTTCTTGATAGAATGTGCGGTAACCGTTGGCTTCCATAATCAAACAATGCTCGTGTTATATACTTAAAGTGCAAATTTAAGGTATAGAAGTGCCCATCCTCGAGTCCCGTTTAAATTGCAATAACGTAATTCGGTGTTTGCGTTGGTAATGGAGGAACCCTCTTTATGAAGTATCTATGGAGACTATCAACTTCCTCAAAGCAGGAGTAACCCCATACCTGTGCTCCATACGCTTGTAGCGATCTTTATGCTGCTCGGAATAGGTTCCACTTGTCGGTAAGGGATATGTCTGATCTCCCAGTAAAAGAGTTTCACGTTATATTTAAGCTCCTTTTTGCCTCTCCATTCCTGTTAACGACGTGTTTTTTAAAGGACATTCCTGGTGTTAAAGTAACACCCAAGTATTTATACTGGCAAGCCACTTCCAATTCCGTACCCCTATATAACCAGGTTTCATTCGCTGCGCGTCTTCCACTTTTTTTAAAAATCATAATTTGAGACTTTTCTAGATTCACCTCCATTCCCCACGTTTCGCAATAACATTCAAGTTTTACTATCATCCTTTGAAGTGTGATGAAATTATCCGACAACATGACTATATCATCGGCATGTAGAAGCAGCCGTATGTTAATATCATCTATCCACAGGCCACCTTCCAGCTCCTCGTGTAAGTCATTCAAATATAGAAGGCATCCCTGTTTAACTCCGCTGCTCGTACAAAAGTCTTGAGACAGATTCTCTACGGACCACACCGCTGCCACTGTATCCTTGTATACAGCCTCGATAAAATTTACAATTTTTGTGGACACACCAAATTGGTGTAGCTTTTAGATCAAAAGATCTCTCGGTACTTTATCGAATGCAGCCCGGAAGTCCACAAAAAATGCGTAAACTTTTTTATATATACTTTCTCCTGGTAAATGATTCACGGAAAAAATTAATAACATCTTTGATTGTTGATATCGAACTACAAATCTCCGGATTTATATTAATATCACTCACTTCTAGATTCAGCTTGTGACTGGCACAGTGGAATTAAAATGCGTAAGCGTTTTTCTTTTTTTTTTTTTCTTACAATGGTCTGCACACCATTATCCTTTCCCGACATGGTCGAACAACCATCATAGCCTGTCCCTTTAGTTTAAATGGATCATATCCTGCATCTGTGATAAATTTATCTAATTCAAAAGCAATAGCCTTTGATCCCATGGCTTCCAACCAGAGGTCGCAAAAATCGGTCTCTCTCGTGCTTGTTGTCAGAAAACAACCGCTCATTCACTGACACGATGCGTAACTGTTGCGAAAAAACACACAAACTTCGTTCTTCTTTGGCTTGCTCTTCGCTCAACCGCCGACCGCTTTTGGTCGCTCGCTCGGCTCAGTGTTCACTCGAGACCTTTTCGGTCGTATAAACTCGGCAAATGGTCTTCTGCGCATGTCTGTATGCATGTGAGTTGCGCGTGTGGATATTTATACATACGCATATGCACACAAATGAGCGCCATATCACCTTCTCCCTTCCTCTTTAATGCTTTGCCTGTGACGAAATTCTAAGGCAACAACATAAGGCAAACGCAACAACAAAAATAAAAACCTTTTTTGCTGACTTTTTCCTTGCTTCGCTCACTTACTGACTCTCAGTAGCTGAACATCAACCGGCTCTGTTCGCTTCGCGGGGTCAGTAAAAAACCGACTCGTGTGTTGCGCTCAACCCGAAACCGAAGAGCGAGAACACGAAAGAAACGAAAAAGAGTGTTGCTGGTCAGACACTGAGCGATGCTGTTTCATTTTTTTCGATCTTTGTTGTGAGCAGACCGCGCAGAAAATTTTGGTTGAGCAGATTTTGCGACCTCTGCTTCCAACTATAAGAAACCTATAAATTCTTAACGAATATATTGTTTCTTTTCATCATAGAATCTAATACCAATCGAAAGTTGTTCTTTCCCTGACATATCATCACCCCTTAAAATGTTGGCAATGGCATCTTTTACTATCGGTGCATAATGCGTGTTTAATTTAAAAAAAAATAGAGGCAAGCTAACTTCGGCTCGACCGAAGTTTATATACCCTTGGAGCTTGATATGTGCCTGACAGTTTGTATGGCAGCTATACTATATAGTGGTCCGATTTCGAAAAATTTTGGTGAAATTATGTAAAGTCATTAAAAACTTATAAATACGGGCGTTGGGAGCTATAACATTGAAAACAAAAAAGTTTTTCTCACTAAGACCTTTTTCAGACCTTACTTTTGTATGGCAGCTATACTATATAGTAGTCCGATTTCGAAAAACTTTAGTGAAATTATGTGAAATCATTGAAAACTTATAAATACGAGCGTTGGGAGCGATAACATTGAAAACAAAAAAGTTTTTCTCACTAAAACTAGTTTTTCAACCGATCGTTCCTATGGCAGCTATATGCTATAGTCATCCGATCCGGGCGGTTCCGACAAATGTGCAGCGTATTTATACCAAAAGACTTCGTGCAAAGTTTGGTTACGATAGCTTTAAAACTGACGGAGGAGATAGCATAGAAACAGACGGACGGACAGACGGACGGACAGACGGACAGACGGACGGACGGACATGGCTATATCAACTCAGCTCGTCATGCTGATCAAGAATATATATACTTTATGTGGTCGGAGATGTTTCCTTCTATGCGTTACAAACATCCGGACAATTTTAATATACCCTCTCCAAGGGTATAATAATCATAAAGTTGGTATTAATTTATAATGATTACAGTCCCTTATTATTTCTGTCTATTAATACGATAAGTTTCTAGATTTTACAATAATGTAACTAAATCAGTTTGGTTTTTAACTTATGAATGATCAAGTGGAGCTTCTAGAGATTAAATCAATATTGATTTTTACTTATAAAAATATATAAAAATTAAACCAAAAGCTACGCTCTTGGCAATGTGACCATTTTACAGGCATAAACTCAGCGAAATTCAATTAAAGGCACATGGATATTTAATGTTTTATGCGAAACAAGATGTGAAATTAATCAAATTTTTATTAAATAATAAAGTGAATAACGATATTAGTTCAACAAATGTCTTAATACTAATCAACATATATATATATGGCAAAAAAAGAATATACATATTATTGTCGAAGAAAAAGTTGATTAATATTGAGTCCAGCTTCAATTTTTTGAAATCACTTCAAAAATTCGTTTTGGCATTGAGTCTATGACCTTTTGAAACTCTGAAGTAGGAATTTTGGCCCATTAATTGACTACAGCAATTCTGAGCTCTTCCACCGACTCGAATTTGCGATGACCAGCATATACACGTCGTGCCAAGTTACCCCACATGTTCTCTAAAGGATTTAGATCTTCATAACATCGATTTGCTTCTCCTGAAACCAATTAACGCTGAGTCGTGATACATGTATGGCAGCGTAATCCTGCTGAAAAATGATTTCTGAAGTAGGTTGCTGATCCAAAAAGTTCATTAATACTTCATCCAACATGGTTATATACTTTTCCGAGTTCATACGCCCATTCACTTTACATATGGGAGTCCTTCCATTAACGAACCTCCTCCAAAGTTCCGCTTAGTAGAAAAGGATTCGGGCTTATTCAAATCGTGCCAGTAATAATTAAAACCATCTGGACCGTTAAGGTTGAATTTTTTCTCGTCTGAAAATATTACCTTTTTCCATTGATCGTGTTTTTCGGCAAACTCCAATCTTGCATCGCATATCATTTAAAGCTGGCTTAGACTTCATTTTCTTTCAAATTACAGATGGAGATGGAGATCTTTTCAATTTAATGGCAATTTACCTATTAGACATGCCAGTATCCTTGTAAGCAAGGATTTTGGCTGTTTCTTCAGATGATACAATTTTTCCCTTTCCCATATCAATATTGAGGGAAACTTTCAATAGAATATACTTTGTATCTGTTTAAATTAAACAAGTATACATAAACAAACTATTAAACTAAGAAAATTGTGCACCTTCTTCTTTCTTGAGGACTTAAAACACACTGCCTTTAATAGAATTTCGCTTCAAAGCGTTCACAAACTATGAACAACGGGCCAGCTTTAGCCTAAACTAACTGTTAATGCTCTCTTTAAGCTAAAAATAGAAATAGAAGAGAGATCAATGTAAATGGGAGAGTAGGATTGGAAGATGTTTATGGTTCCAATACATTTTAAGGTGACTAAACGGACCTGCCTTTAATTGAACTTCGCTGAGCGTACATCTTACAAATAAATTGGAACTAGTTCGGTTCAGCATTTTTGCACTTGCCACTTACGGTCATACTTGACAATTGTTGCTTAAATTTATATATTAAAAGAGATTTTGTGGTAAAATGCATAGCAAAGCCAAGCTATGCCGGGCTTGTGAGTCCACTTCGGACGCTGATGTGGACACCAACTGGCAGAATATATTTACCAACACCAACTTGAAGATTATATTAGAGGAGGTAACTGGTCAGATGGTCCAACCTAATGAGGATGTACCTGAATGGATATGCCCTTCATGCTGGACAACGTCAAAAACTGTTTTGATCTTTAAGCGTCGATTTGAGAAGAATCTGCAGTATTTAAACAAGCAGATGATGCAGAAAGATCCCACATTCAGCAAGGACGGACCGCAGTTCAAGCAAGAGGAGACCTTTGATAGGAAATCGGAAGACAAGAGTTACACTTCCGAAATTCTAAGCAAAGAAGAGGCCCTCACAAAAACTGGAAAAGGACCCCACGAATGCTGTAAGGAAAAACAGAAGAAGGGCGAGAAACCCTTCGCATGTTCCAACTGCTCAAAGACTTTTAACAGCAAGGGCGATCTAAAAAAACACAATCGCATGCATACTGGCGAACGGCCTTACAAGTGTATAGAGTGCTCGAAGACCTTTACCCAAAGTCGCTCTCTAAAGGCACATCTTCGCTTGCATACTGGTGAAAAACCCTTTGAATGTTCCCACTGCTCAAGGACCTTTGGAAATAAGGCCATTCTGAAGAATCACAATCGCACACATACGGGCGAACGACCATTCAAGTGTACAGAGTGCTCAAAATCCTATACCCAAAAGGGCGCTCTAAAGACTCATCTTCTAACGCATACTGGCGAGCGGCCTTTCAAGTGTACAGAGTGTGCGATGTCCTTCACCCACAGTGGCTCTCTAAAGACACATCTTCGCTGGCATACTGGTGAAAAACCCTTCGAATGTTCCCACTGCTCAAGGACCTTTAGAAGTAAGGGCAATCTGGCACTACATATTCGCACGCATACTGACCAAAGACCGTTCAAATGTACAGAGTGCTCAAAATCGTATACCCTAAAAGGCGCTCTAAAGACTCATCTTCGTACGCATACTGGCGAGCGGCCTTTTAAGTGTACAGAGTGCTCGATGTCCTTCACCCAAAGTGGCGTTCTAAAGACACATCTTCGCAGGCATACTGGCGAGAAACCCTTTAAATGTCCTTACTGCTCAACAGCTTTTAAAAGCAAGGGCGAACTGAAGAAACACAATCGCGTGCATACTGGCGAACGGCCTTACAAGTGTACCGAGTGCCTAACGTCTTTTACCCGAAGTAGCTCTCTAAGAAGTCATCTTCTCACTCATACGGGCCAGAAACCCTTTAAATGTTCCTACTGCTCAAAAGCTTTTAGAAAAAAGAGCAATCTGGCGCAACACCAACGCATGCATACTAGAGAACGACCCTTCGAGTGTACCGAGTGCTCAATGGCATTTACCCACAGTAATTCTCTAAAGAGTCATCTTCTGACGCACACGAACGAGAAACCCCTCAACTGATTAAACTGCTGATGCTGATGAACGAACCAACTAATGATCTTGTGAAGTCCGGTTAAGAATTCTTCTTTAAGTCCAAAGAATTAACGTTATAAGAATCATTCTATGGCGTTATAATAACATAACTTAAGGATGAAAAAATAATGTAATAGTTTTGAATTTGCTTTGTTACCCTCATTATAAGAAATGCTCAGTTAAATAAATAAAATATAAAGTTAACCCTTTAACCAGGTGTGACCCGACCAGGGGTACCCCGAATGAGCTCTCAAGCAAGAATAACCACAAGAAACAAAAAGAGAAACTCAATTTTTTTGTTTGTCTTGAGTAAGTGAGCGAGGCGAGCGCCTAGTATGCTAAGCAAATTTGTTGTTGCGTTATAAAATTTATTTATTGCATCAAATATTTCTGTAATGTTCTAGCTAAGTACTTTTAATAAGAACTTTTTCTCTAATTTTTGTAGATCTTTTTGAGTGTCACGTAAGCTGAGGTTTTTTCTAAGGGCGGTGGTTTTCCCTAGTAGGGAAGGTTGTAATCCTCACATCTAAGTAGGTATTTTATTCTTTCCCGCTGTTTTGCGAGTCGTTTTTGGCACTTAAAATAGGACTTAAAGTATATGTATGTGTGTTCGTCATAATTGAGACGCATGTGTTGCATGTAATGTTTCATGTTGTGTTTCTTGAGATGATTGTTGGGGTACCCTCCGAGAATTTGTATATGTTGATGTGTTGTTCGGCCGTTTTCGTTGTGTATTTGTTGGTTTGTTTGGGGTTGTTAACTTCCTCACTCCAGTCAAAACACTTTTACTCCTACGCGTTTCGGCAAATTTGTTTTGCCTTCTTCAGGCAGTCTGTATATTTCCTATATTAACCACGAAAATAAATCAAATTAAACATACATATGGGGCATTCCATACAAAAAAAACTTTTTTCTGGGATGATGTCTCCGAATTGGATGATAATTGGCCCAAAGGGAGCTTATTATAAGAGAGGCTTAACCCCAAAATGTGAGCTTTTTTGGAGCTCTTTTGCGGAAGTGTAATATTGTGAATTTTTAAAATTTTCAATAACTCGAAAACGGTTTAAGAAAGAGCTTGGCAATTTTTTTCCATAAAAAGCCCTTTTTAAAAAAATTGAGAAAATTTTTCAATTTTTTTCCTTTCTTGAAAAACAAAGGATTTTTTCAAAAAACTTAGTCTAGCAAAAAAGACCCATCCTTCAAAAATTCTCAAAAAAATATATGTGAAAGCCGCATTTTTTCCAAACATTTTAAGTGCTCGAACATATCTGTAGCTTGAAAATTGAGGAAGTTAAAGCCATTTTTGTCATGTAATCTCAAAACTATCAGTATGAAAAATTTATCAAAAATTTCTAATAAATTTTATTTTTAGTTATTAATTTAACCACGTACAATGGTAAACTTTTGCAAAGTGGTTTCAAGAGAAATTGTCATATATTAAAGGTGCTTGTGATGGGGCAGGGGAGCGGTTAAACGGCTTGCCTGGCAATACTGCCTGCAGCAAGGAACAAGCAATCAAATACTAACAGCTTAAAACCTTTATCAATGGGCAAGTGATCATTTGAAAACCATCAATGTTTTTTTTTGCACCACAAAAGATTACCAACAGTGTGCAGAATATTTGAAAACCAGGTTCGAAAATTGTAAAACAATCAAAGGGACGCTTGGAATTCATCATGCGGTTCCTGTGAATGATTCGTCACTTAAAGTCAAGACGACATCAAGAAGTGTAATTTCAAAATGAGTTAGAGTGTAGTTTATTTTTTAGAGCATCTATGAATGCGATTGGTTTATTTTTTCATTTCAGCTTACTTTTATTTTTAGGCTAATATAATTGAAAAAAAAAAAACAAGAAAGAAAAGAACAGTCGAGGACGCCCGGTCGCATTACACACCGTGCCAATACAGGTCGCAGCTTGAATTCTCTACCGATTGAATAATTTAAAATCGATGTCCTGGGAATTCCACTACGAAGTCATAGGATGTCTTTTATATATATTTTACTGTAAGGTTCAAATCCAATGCCTTCTTTTCCTAAAATTTTATTTAATAGCTCAAAGAAGATTTTTGGGCCGAATTAAGAACCAAAAAAAATGTATTAAAAATTTTTTACAAATTTTGCATACTAATATTTTTGAGATTACATGACAAAAATGGCCTTAACTTCCTCAATTTTCAAGCTACAGATATGTTCGAGCACTTAAAATGTTTGGAAAAAATGCGGCTTTCACAAATTTTTTTTTGAGAATTTTTGAAGGATGGATCTTTTTTGCTAGACTACGTTTTTTGAAAAAATCCTTCGTTTTTCAAGAAAAAAAAAAATTTTTAAATTTTCTCAATTTTTTTAAAAAGGGCTTTTTATGGAAAAAAATTGTCAAGCTCTTTCTTAAACCGTTTTCGAGTTATTGAAAATTTAAAAAATTCAAAATATTACACTTCCGCAAAAGAGCTTCAAAAAAGCTCACATTTTGGGGTTAAGCTTCTCTCATAATAAGCTCCCTTTGGGCCAATTATCATCCAATTTGGAGACATCATCCCAGAGAAAAGTTTTTTTGTATGAAATGCCCCATATACACCTTGAAAACACATTCGTATGAAAATAAATGTACAGGAAAAAGCAGTTGATTCGCTTTTATTTTAACTTCATGTTTATTATTTCTTATAAACAATCTTATTGAAATGTTATATGACAATGAAAATCCAAAATTTCATTCGACTCTAGTTTCAATACAAGTTTTCTATTCTCTTCACGGATTGATCAACAAATCACTTAAAACGTAAATTTAGCTATAACACATACATCATGTTTTATAAACTTTGTAGGGCTAATAAACGGAATACTTAAAGAGTTATTAAACTGTTCCTTAGGCCATATGGGTTTGCGCACTAGGCGGTCGTTCATCGGCATGACTGCGAAGGTGTGTTGTAAAATCCATTTTTCGGTCAAAAGTCTTTAAGCAGTGGGAACACTTAAAGGGTTTCTCGCCCGTATGCGTCAGAAGATGCCTCTTTAGAGCATCATTTCGCATAAAAGACATGGAACACTCTGTACACTTGAAAGGTCTTTCGCCAGTATGCGTGCGTTGATGTTGCTCCAGATTGCCCTTACTTCTAAAAGCTGTTGAACAGTGAGAACATTTAAAGGGCTTCTCGCCCGTATGAGTGAGAAGATGACTCCTCAGAGAGCTACTTCGGGTAAAACACATTAGGCACTCGGTACACTTGAAGGGAGTTTCGCCCGTATGTGTACGAAAGTGTTTCTCGAGACTGGACTTACTTCTAAAAGACTTCGAGCACTGGGTACATGTGAACAATTTCTCTCCAGTATGAGTTCTATGGTGTTTCGTTAGATTGCTTTTACTTCTAAAGGTTTTTGAGCAGTGGGAACATGGAAAGGATTTTTCGCCGGTATGCATGAGAAGATGACTCTTTAGATGGACATTTTGGGTAAAGGTCAATGGGCACTCGGGACACTTGTAAGGTCGTTCGCCAGTATGTAAGCGAAAGTGTTGCTCCAGATTACTTTTACAGCTAAAGGTCTTCAAGCAGTGAGAGCATTCGTAAGGGCGCTCTCCAGTATGAGTAAGAAAGTGTCTACTTAGATCGCTTGTTTGGTTAAAAGACTTGGGGCAGAGGGAACACTTGAAAGGCCGCTCTCCAGTGTGTGTGCGAAAATGCTTCTCCAGATTTTCCTTACGGTTGAAGGTCATTGAGCATAGTGAACACTTGAAGGGTTGTTCCCCCGTATGGGTTTGATTGTGTCTCTGTAGATTGCCCTTGCGGCTAAAGGTCTTCGAGCAGATGGAACATTCGTAGGGTCTTTTTTCAGTCTTTGTTAAGGACTCATCTTCTGATTCGCTCCCGTTCTCAAATGACTTCTCTTGCCCGTTCTTGCTGGAGGTGGGTTCATTCTGTTCCAGGCACTGCAGACTCTTCTCAAATCGTTGCTTAAAGTTGAAAGCAAAGGTTGCCGCTGCCCAGCATGAAGGGCATATCCATTGAGGTAGATCCTCAGTTGGGTGGATCATTCGACCAGTTAGCTCCTCTAATAAAATCTTCAAGTCAGTGTTGATAAATATATTCTGCCAGTTGGTGTCCATATCAGCGTCCGAACTGGACCCACAAGCCCGGCATAGCTTTGAAACATTAAGAATCTTTGCTTTGCGATTCATTTTACAACAAAACCTCATTTAAAGTATATATTTAATTAACAATTGTCCAGTGTGACCGTAAGTGGCAAGTGCAAAAATGCGGAGCTGAACTAGTTCCAATAACAATTTTAAAAGGAATTTAAAAATGGAAAATAGGAAAGTCTACACCTTGTGCAAAATTTTAGTCTTTTCTGCAGTCTGGATTTTATTTTACTTGGAGAGTTAAATCATTACCAAGTATACAACGATTTCCAGTTGGAAATGGACTTATGTATACAAATATAAACTATATTAGAAACAGCCCTTTCAGATTTTTACTAGGGTTGCAGCCCAGTTCCAAAGCAAACAATAGCGAAATTAAGCTTTAATGGGTAATTTTTGGTATATTTTCCAGTGTAAATGATGTCTATGGGACGTCCGTTGCATCATTTATACAAGATCTGCTGCCTTCTTGTTCATATGAGTTTTTAAATGGTTCTGTAAAGTGCGCTTTTGTCCAAAGGTAGCCGAACACTGGCTACACTGAAAGGGTCGCTCTGCCGTATGAGTGCGTAGATGATTCTTTAGAGCGCAGTTTGTCACAAATCTTTTCAGGCACTGATTACACTTAAAGGGTCGTTCGCCCGTATGAATACGAAGGTGCTCTGTTAAATTACCCTTTCGGCTAAAGGTCTTCGAGCATTGGTTACACCCAAAGGGTCTTTCGCCAGTATGAGTAAGTACATGTTTTCCCAAAGAACTTTTTAGGTTAAAAGTCTTTGGACAGTGCGGACATTCAAAGGGTCTTTCTCCCGTGTGAGTGCGAAGGTGATCCTCAAGATTTACCTTTCTTATAAAGGTCTTCGAGCAGAGATGACATCCGTGGGGTCGTTCGTCTGTATGAATACGAAAGTGTTCGTTGAGATTATCCTTTCGCATAAATGTTTTGTCGCATTGGGAACACTTAAAGGGACGATCCATCGTATGAGTTCGACTGTGCCTTTCCAGATCGTACATAAAATTAAATATTTTGGAGCAATGTGTGCACTTAAGTGGGTTAATGTCTTCAGGAAGGCATATGTGTGGCTCCAGGCTCTTTAAACTTTCTTTATTGGAAAGGGGTTCCTCCAGATTTACTTGTGGTGCCACAATGTGAGTACGCAGGTGTTTCGTCAGATTACTCTTTTGGCTAAAGCTCTTTAAGCATTCTGAGCACTTGAAGGAACGCTCCATAGCATGAGTGAAGATATGATTATTTAGAGTACCCTTTTGGCTAAATGTCTTCGAGCAGTGGGCTCATTCAAAGGGCTTTTCGCCCGTATGTATACGTAGATGATCCTTTAAATATTTCTTTCGTCTAAAGGCCTGCGAGCATTGGGTACATTGAAAGGGTCGTTCCTCGGAATGTGTAAGAAGATGTTGCCTTAAAGAGCTTGGATTGTTAAAGCTCTTGGAGCACTCAGCACATTCAAAGGGTCGTTCATCAGTATGAGTACGCAGGTGTGTCCGAAGATGACTTTTTTGGACAAAAGATTTCGAACAGTGGGTACATTGGTAAGGTCTTTCCCCCGTATGAATGCGTAGATGATCTTTTAGAGTTGACATTTTACTAAAGGACTTTGAGCAGTGGTGGCATGTAAAGACCGAGCAAGGGGTCTCTTGCAGAGGTTCCAACTGTTTCTTCAAGTACTTCAGACTGTTCTCAAAACGCCGCTTGAAGTTGAATGCAATTGTGGCCGCTTCCAAGCAAGCGGGACATATCCTTTCTGGTTTATCAGCAGGTTTAAGCAATCGGCCAGTTAACTCCTGTCTTATGGTCATCCAATTGGTTTTCTTGTCGTAGCCGGTGATGCATTTGTTCTGCCATGTGTGGTTGGCATCTGAATCTGAGCCCGAAATGGACATGCAAACGCAGCACAGCTCGGCCACATGGAGCTTCCTTGCCTGGCAGGTCATTCCACTGTCAAATGAAAGTTAATTCCAGTTAAACGCAGACAATTGTGCAAAAATGTTAACAATTTTAAGGAATACTTAGACGAGTGTGACCATATGTGGCTAAAGTGATAATATCAACTTGAACTAGTTCCATTTGTTTTCTGAACGAGCGCGTTTATTTAAATTAAATAAAACTCATAAAGAATAAATAATCTCATTAAGTTATTGATTGATGAAGCAGATTGAGGGTAGAAGCAGGTCCTAATAATTTTAATAATGCAATTGTACATTTTATGAAATACAAAATGTATCAGAAATGCTGCTCGCTGCATGAAACCTCTAGGAAAACCGAAGTATAACCAGCCATGGTTTATCAGCAATGCGAATTGGAGAGAATAAGCTATTTTCTGCTCCTACGACGGGTGAAGACAGAAAATTCAGATAGAGTAAAATTGGAGTATCAAAATGCAAACCGACTGTATAAGGACTTATGTACAAAAAAGCCACAGCAATATTTCCGAAGTTTGGAATTAGAAATCACTAACATTAAAGACAGCAAATCTTTCTGGAATATGATTAGAAAACTCAACGGTACGGCGTCCTACAAACCGATAAAAGCTAAAAATGAACTACTCGCACTGCATTTTGAAAAACTTTTATCTGACAGCCAAAATGAGATACAATTCCAGTTTGGACTGCCGTACATAGAACACCGACTCTTGGATATGGACATCAATGTATCGGAGGTGGAGGCAGCTATAAGAAAGGCTAAAGTCAATAAAGCTCCTGGCGAAGATCGAATACCTGTTGAATTTTTCAAGCATGCAACCCCAGCGTTCGTTGAAGAGCTTACACGCACCTTTAATGCCATCTTTGACTCTGCTGATATACCTGATAACTTCAAAAAGTCCGTAATATTCCCCATACACAAAAAAGGTACACAAACAGAGGCGAGCAACTATAGAGGCATATCCTTCCTCAATTCGACCATGAAGCTGTTTGCGTCAACGCTTCTCATGCAATTGGAAAGTTGGGTATTGGAACAAAATCTTTTGGGCGAAAACCAGTTTGGGTTTAGAAAGGATTTTTCAACAGTCGGTTCCATCTTTATTCTGTCTTCAATAGTTACAAGCCATCTTAAAGAGAAAAGGAAACTTTACGCAGGCTTTATCGATTTCAAGGCTGCTTTTGACACAATCGACCGGAAGAGCCTTATTTACAAACTCAGCAATATGGGCCTATCGACGAAGTTTCTGAGAGTCATACAGAAAATGTATAAGGAAAATATAGCAACTGTATGGGATGGTTCAAAACTATCAGACTGGTTCCAAAGTAACACAGGAGTAAAGCAGGGCTGCCTGCTAAGTCCGCTGTTATTCTCACTCTACATAAACGATATTTCGGAAGCATTACCAGCAGGAATTTCATTTGGCAGCACGAATATAAAAACGATATTGTACGCGGATGATATGGTGCTCTTAGCGGATTCAGCACCCCAGCTCCAAAAAATGCTAAACCAACTATGCGAGTACTGCAAAACTTGGAATCTGAAAATAAACACTGACAAGTCAAAAGTACTCGTGTTTAGGGATGGCAGAGGACGTGCAGCTCAAGGGGAATCATGGAGCTTAAACGGTGCGAATATAGAAAGAGTAACATCTTACAAGTATCTAGGAGTTACTATGACCTCAAATGGAAAATTTTCAACGCACCTCCGTCTAAAGCTAAAGGAATCCATCATGGCTCTAAACAGCTCTTGGAACAAACTAATGAGTACACAGAAAAAATTTTCGTTGGTTGAATCTACCAATTCTTACAGTAAATTTTACTGTGAAATATTGTTATATGTAATTTGTTCTTGTATTGTTTACAATTTCTTCGGTAAATTTACCCCTTCAAATAGTAAATCTAGCGTAATTTAAGTGTTTGTTTTTTGTTGTTGTTTTGGAAACTGCGGCTAGCAGTAACATTTAACCATAGAACTACTACCACGCACGTAACAGTAGTAAATATATTTTGTTGTTATTTTTTGGTTTACTGGGTTGTTAGTAAAAGTTACCATAAAAATTGTACAGTTACTGCGCGAACATTTGTTGTCCTATTTATAATTGAATATGGCCGAATTCGAACTTGGGAATTAGAAGAGGTCTCATCTTTGCGATGTGCAAGATTTTTGTTGGTTGGCAGATTCAATACTAGTAAGAATTATGACGCGTTGCCACATGCGCGAACGAAGCCGAGCCAGTTAAGATGTCGTCCAATTCGTGTTGCAGTCAATGGGCCCTGAGTTCGAGTCACCCCGGAGTAAGAAAAGTTTTTATGAAATTATAATTTAATTAATTAATTTTTAATAATTATTAATTATTAATTCGATGTTTTTCAGAATTAGTACGTGGCATTTGCACTTTGATGTGTGGTGTTTATACTGCTGCTGTGGTACACATATGAGTTTACTGTAAACAATGGTAAACTAACTATTTTTGTTGGTCGGAGCAATTTCGACTGTCATTTCTGGTTGAAATTTACTGTGCTACCGTAATCATTACGTTATGTGTTATGGCACTTTTACTGTAGCTGACGGTTGGTTCAACCCATGTCTATAGGTTGGAGCATTTTAACCATAGAATTGGTTGAATTTACCGACAAAATTTTTTCTGTGTAACAAGAACGTACTATCGAGTGTTAAATATAAGATGTATGAAGCAACCGCCCGATCCGTTCTGTACTACGCCTCACAGGTATGGGGAATTTTCCGCTATGAAGATGTGGAGAAGTTGCTGCGTTTTTTTATCAAGAAAATATTTCAGCTGCCACGAAACTCTCCAAACTATGCAATTTATATTGAGACCGGACTTCCCGAGCTATACAGCTACACCTTGGGCACGCATTTTGCATACATGAGGCAGGTTATGGAAAAACCAGCAACACGACTGGTGAATAAAACTGCAAAACTGCTATTAACAAATGAAGCTCAACGTTTCAATGAATAGCGTCTTCTAGCTGCTGAGCATAACGTCCCTCTGGACCTCCAAAACTATCGATCATGGACAGCGACACACAACAACATACTGGAGCGTTTAGCGGAACGCACTCGTGAAAAATATATTGAACAGGCCCAGAGAAGCACAAGCAGGGGGCTGTACAAACAACTTAATCTCACTCTAAGCGAACGAAATTATTTTAATGACCGTTATAAAATAAAAGTAATTTCGCAAATATTCCGCGCTCGATGTGATGTGATGGCACTGAACTTCAAGACATATAGAGAATGAATGCACGCTTTGCAATAGACACGAAAAAGAGGATGCCTTTCATTTCCTGGCCGAATGTCCAATCCTAGGAGAATTACGACTTGTGTATTGGCAGCAAACTTCGTTGAACACTACAGAAGTAATTGAAATTTTGAATGGGCGCAGTTGGATCACACTGGCAAGTTATTTTTTTTACAATTTGGGAAACAAATATTAGTTTTCGGGTCAATAACAATGACATATATCTAAATAAATAGTTTTATATAAATGGTACAAAAACAGTGGTCCCAATTCCCAAAAACACGGCCAAAAGTCGAAAAACGTTTTTGAATTGGCTTGAAGTTTGTTCTCGGGGGTTTTCGGTGTCGCTGATCACGAATCCGACGTCAAAAATTAGAAAAACAAAATGGCGGATCCCATATGGCGGACAATTTCTTCAAAAACGCATTTGATGTGGCTGAAAGTCCGTAATCGGGAGTTTTCGGGGTTGCAGATCATGAATCCGAAGTCACAACTTAGAAAAACAAAATGGCGGACAATTTCTTCGGAAACGTACTTGATTCGGCTGAAACATCGAAAAACCCGCTTATCGATAATATTTCGATAACTGTTCGACGGATGTTTTTTTCCTGTCGATTTTCGTGCTCAGCGGGCCAAAATACTTTAAGTGGGTTTGGTGATTTGGGGGGAGAGCGTTGTCGAGCAGTGTTTATTTGTAATGTCGCACAAAAATCATCACCGGGACTGAATCTGCAGCTATCTGCAGCTAATTTTTGACTATGTTCTGAAAAATTGTCTAAACAACAATTACTATTTTATTTGAGAGTGGGATCTGATGGGAGTTTTGACTTATTGCTTCTTCTAACACGACTTTTCAGAATGTGACCAAAAAAAACTTCTACCTTTATTAACGATTCCTTATAACATGCATTGTTAACAAAAACATTGAGCAATACGTTCACATGGTACTTACTTTCAAGAGTAGAATCCATTTTGCAGAATGCAAATTGGTTAGCTTTTTGCTATTCTATACGCTTCTGAACGTTGTGTTATTTTCGACGCATGTCGAATAAACTATGCTCACGAATGCAGTTCATATCTAAGCCAGGTGGGAAGACTTTCTTCTTATAAACGGTCAGAATACAAACTAGACACTGCGACTATTCCCATCATTTAAAGACAATTTGAGACCATAGTGCATCGCTTGTCAAAAAAGAACTCCATTTTTGAAATGTCTGCTGTAGTAACGAAACTGATTTAAAATTATAGCAACAATTTAATTAAGCTATATTAATAGTAAACAATTCAAACTCCCAAATAAACACTTATCTGTCAATCATGCCATGCGATATGGAGCAAGTGATTGAACCACCTTGAATACATTGTATAATAGTTTCATATTGATATTAAAAATTTAATGAAATGTTAAAAATTACCGTTCTGACATTTTTAAACATTTCAAACTAGAAATTTTTCTCGGAAAGCGAAGGAGAAGTAATAGGTGATATTGAGGCACTTGCACTGGTTTGTTGGAATTGTCGCAGAGAAGGGCACAGATACCAAGATTGCTTGGCTGATCGCAGAGTATTCTGTTATGGGTGGGGGATTCCTAACACTTATAAGCCTAGCTGTGCAAAATGCACTGCAAAAAACGTAAGGGTGAGCACGCAGAAGCCACCACACAAACCGAAGGCCCCGCGTGCTCTCCAAGATCCTCCGAGCTCTTAAGCCTTGGCACAGAGGAGGCCAAAAGTAACCCAGACGAAACTTATATAAACCGGGGTTTGACACACATTGAAAATATAATGTTTTTGCACAATCGTTTAGAACAATTGGCAAAATTTGAAGATGATAGGATGAAAGATGATAAAGCGTCAAGCGCCTCAGAGAATTTTGGAAGGAGAGGAAGAAGATACGAGATTCATGTAAAACAAATAAATGCTATAGAAAATCTCAATCAAGATCCGCGACCTTTTGTCACTGTACAGTTGCTTGACAGGCAGGTATATGGTCTTCTAGACTCAGGGGCAGCAGTAAGTTGCATTGGTGGAAGCTTGGCTAAACAGTTTTTACTGGAAGGGAGGACGTTTAAGAAATTATCAGCAAAAATAAGCACGGCTGATGGAAATAAACAAGAATTAGTTGGCAAAATTCAAGCTAAAGTAACCTATGACCAAAGGTCAGAGGACTTAAGCATATATATTGTGCCATCCTTTAAACACTTACTTGGGTATAGATTTTTGAAAATAGTTCAAACTTTTGCCAATATTGGCCCATGTGTCGGAACTGGATTTAAGTCGGTAGAGCATGAGCTAACAAGCGTCCAATGTCGTCAATTTGTTTTCATCTTTTGCTCAGCAAGGATTGGGAAAAACAAATTTGATTACACACATTATAGACGTAGGCAATACGAAGGCTATAAAACAAAGACATTACCCAGTATCACCGGCCATGGAAAAGTTAACATATACTGAAGTAGGCCGTATGTTAGAATTAAGCGTGATTGAAGAGTCTGATAGCGCTTGGTCGTCTCCGATAGTAATTGTGCAAAAGCCAGGAAAGTTTAGGATGTGTTTAGACAGCCGAAAAGTAAATGCATCAACCGAAAAAGATGCTTATACTCTTCCACAAATCAGCGGTATAATCAATAGACTTCCAAAGGCCGAATTCATCACAAGACGCCTACTGGCAAGTCCCTTTAGATAAAGCATCAAGAGATAAAACGGCGTTTACGGTTCCAGGCAGACCTTTATACCACTTCACTTTGCAATGCAACCCCATCCAGGTTAATGGACAAAGTAATCCCACCTCATCTTCGAAACGAAGTATTCGTATACTTAGACAATTTGCTTATCGTTTCAAGCGATTTTGAACGACATTTGGAAGTGCTCAGGGAAGTGGCGTTAGAAATCAAGAGAGCAGGGTTAACTATAAAAATCGGAAAAAGTAAATTCTGTGCAAGAAGGGTAAAATACCTTGGTCATATAGTTGGAGATGGGATCGTTCACAGAATTTATGTAGTCTTTTAGGAGCGAACGGTCAAGAAAGGGTGGGCCAACACAACAACAACAGTGGCTGTAACAACGAATATGTGAGTGATATGTGAGAGAGTGAGAGTGATATGATCAGGGCAATGCTTTAGAGGCAGCAACATATCCACCCCAAGCCGACGAGACATAGCCGCATATTAAAATGCTCTTAACAGACTTCTTCTTGACAGTGTTAAGATTATTTTTTGTATTAATCCAAATAAATCACATATTAATAACAAAAATTTGGAAATCAGCTCTCTGTTTGTTATCTACCGCTCTCTGTGTGCGGTACATACCAAGCGGAGCACAGCCTATACGCTTTAAGCTCCGCTTTCTGTGCCGTACGTTTCGACCTCAGAACCAAGCTCTCCACAGTACGCCGACGTCGTGAGCAGATGCCAAAAGACTAGCGCACCCAATACGGTTACTTCCGCCATATAATCTTACTGGGATAATATCGTTCTGGGTGGCAGTTCTGCAGAGAGATCCCTCCACACAGCCCACATGACACAAATCACCTCTTCGCATGTGCCCTAACCTAGTTAACTCTGTATCTCTATTAACATTATCCTCCTTTTTCTCTTTCTTTTCCTCCTATACGTACGAATCTTCCCATAAAAAACAATAACTAAATACATTAATGCATTTAGAGGACAAACGGTAATTTACTCACTAGCTAATGCGGGCGGCTTACACTCTATATTCTTCTCTTGCTGATGTTATGATGGTTTGTATCGGAATCAATCAGCAGATTTTGTTGATTTTCACACTTCAAGCACTTGCAATAAAGCCCTGATTTCTGATATAAAATAGATGTATGATTCGACTTTGTCTATACTTTCAGCAAAATTATGATCATCACATTATAGTGAGGGTCTAAAACAAAATAATGCATAGTTAACAATCTTGATTTTGGCTTTGAGTTTCAATCGTTCTATGCGGTTCCAGTTTAATTTCCTGATTTGAACGATATTTTTTTCCAAGTTCCTTTTTAAACTTTTCATAATTTTATTCAGTATTTCTCTATTTATCTCTACATCGAGTTGTTTAATACTGCCAGGGTACATTTTCTTTTAAAAAAGCGTTTCTTTTGCCGCTGCATGGCTTGTCTCAGGGCCTTGTCAGCATTTGGCTCTTTAATGGAATCTGAAATACGCAAAATTTGAATTTAAGTTAATGATAAAGATAATGATATACTTACGCATCAGCGAGGCATAAAAGTTGGCATAATCCTTGAGACTCTTTTTCCCTTTAATTCCATCCACATTGAACTGCACGGTGAGTTCATCGGTGATAATGTTTTTAATGTTTTTTACCACCCCATCTGGCTCGAGCAAGAACATCATGGTTTTGATCTGTTAAAAAGCACAAAACTTTTAAGTTAAAACCCATAAGTTTCTATATCAAACTTACATATTCATCTCTGTCAGTAAGCTCGATTTCCATGTCCACCTGGGAGATTTCTTCTTCTGTTTTGAGAGGAAACCTGCTTCTAATGGCTCCTTGAGAAGCACCCTGAAGTACTAGTTGTCCACTAATGACTTTCTGCTCCGCCAGGGTCTCAATAATAAAATCAAGTTTTCCTAAGAAAAATCAAATAAATTACATATATATAAACATTCTATGAAAACTTACGCCCAATTGATCCCAAATCGCGGGTTACAGATTCTGTAAATATATAAACATAGTAAATTAACTTTATTGTATTGAATAAATTAATATAACTTTAACCTTTGAATGATTCAAAATGCAAGCAAGTGGAACAACGTTCCCCATTAATTGTTTCTAGTTTTATTTCTTTGGTTACACTTTCGTTTGGAACTGTTCTCTTTCGCTTATTTTGGTGGGTTGTTTGCAGACTCATCTCAAATCGCCGCTTGAAATTAAAGGCCACTTTTGCCTCTGTCCAGCAGGTGGGGCATAGCCTTTCGGGAAACCCCTCTACCGGTCTGACCACTCGGCCTGTAATCTCCTCTATTATGGTCAACAAGCTGTGCTCTTCCTCGCTGTCTGTGAATATATGGCGCCAGCTGGAGTCGGTATCAGTGGCCGGAGGCGTTCTGCACACGCAGCATAGCTTGGACACATTTAGTCCTTGTGCTTTAAGTGTCATTCCTCAAAGAAATCTCTTCCAATTACGAATTCAAAAAAGAAAAACAAAATTAAATTGTTTGGAGTCGCGAACAGTGTGACCGTATGTGATAAGAAAGAAAATACCTGTATGAGCCAAGGAGTAATTAACATAGAGACTCAATGTGTACAACGCCGCCTTCATCCCAGCGGCGCAAATGCCCATTACAAGTTCGATGTTCTCTTAAACACTTTGAAGGCTGGCAGCCTTCAAGTATCGGTTACTACTCTGTATACATTTACGTAAGCTTGGCCGTTTTCGTTGGCATACTATATACAAAGCAGAGTACTATGTAAACGGAAAAGTGGGCGTATAACAGAAATCACTTCGGCTTTAGATTACAACTCAATATACCATTTGAGAAAATGTTGGCGACGAAGTATGCGTTCAGTTCACAAAACGATAAACCATTTTGAAACTTGTGTGTGGACTTGTGGACTAGCTGTGCGCGCGTCCACACACTAGGTGTATCGGATTGTAATGGGGATCAAAATTAAAAAAACTTAAAAAAAAAATGTTGTATGAGAATAGGAAGGAATTGAACTCTGGACCCATAACACAGAAACACATGGACAACGGTGCGTTAGCACACTTGACTATTAAGCATATGGGAAAACTGGCGACAAAATCATAATTAAGAATGTAAGCAGTTGGCCCTTTGGCGACCGAGGTGCCTTTTTTCAAAAGTCGATTGACACAAACATAACACAACTGTTATATATACACGAGCAACAACTCGACCCGAAGTTAAACTTCTCTACACACAACTGTGTACTCGAAACGTAGCGAGAAATTCCCATTACGTGGGCACCTACTACGATGCATATTGTGGACCAGCCTCATTCACCTCTGCGCCGCTGGGATTTTGATGATGTGACTTAGTAAATCTCGTCTTAGTCGGGATTTACTAAGTCACATCATCACGATGAAGCAAACTTCATGAAGTTTTCTTAGTAGGCTTGAAAATCAAAGGAATTCTACAAGATTTTTTAATCAAAATGTATGGGACTACACGTGTATGTCTCGCCTACTGAGATAACTTCATGAAGTTTGCTTCATCGTACAAATCTCGTCTTAAAGGACTGCAAATGAATGCCTCAAGTTGACTGTGTTATGAAAAGAAGGTTTAAAATTCGGAAAAAATCGAAATAAATGGATTTTTTCCGAGTTTTAAAGTAAAAAATATATATCTTACTTTGAATATTGTAAGTCCAAACTGGCCGATGTATATCTATATTTATTATCTTTAAGAAACTGTAATTCATTTCACATTTGGTGTTCATTTACTTAGGTTATGATCAGAAATTAAAGCCGTATCCGAAACCGTCACAAAATAGAGTTGTTCCTTTATAACCGTAGCACGTGTCGACTAACTAAATTTTCTCTTATTGCTCCACAGATGCACGATTCTATAACAACTGAAACCGTAATCTTTAACCGCTAATAACAATAGAAAATTTGTAACTAAAATAAAATGGCTCGAGGACCTCGAGCCAGCAAGCATCAAATTCTACAATTAAAAAGGTCGCTAACCGCTAACTAAAGGTTTATCGTTCTGTCATCTTATTTTTGTTAAGAATTGTTTAACAAATCGTTATGGAAAGTCTTACACCGCAACAACGTCTCCCATGGGCTCTGCAACAGCTCAATGAAGATCCGCTGTTTTCGCGCAAAAAAAAATGGCCTTTATGATTATATTCCTTAGATTCACGATTTTGAAGTTTGCTGGATTACAATCATTTTTTCATGTTGGGGTTTTCGGCTTTTTTCTTATCCCACATAAAATTAATTGAACCATTGAGTGATTGAGTGATAACCCGGCCTTGGGTTAGGTGTCAACAAGGCCCAGGAAAGTTTTCAATTACTTTTCAAAGTTCTGATAAAAACTATCATGATTTTAAAATAACAGAAATCTTTAACAAAAATGTAGTTTATAAAATTCCCCAGATATGAAACCTAAAATAATCAACTATAAGCAAAGATGAATGGGAAAACTCTCGGAAATTGTGTAATGATGCTGCGTCATGTTTTTATTTCTATAGAGTTGGTTCCACTAGGTCTTAACTAAGTCCCAATGTGTTCTTAATCCTCTAATACGCAAAATCGATAGGGCAATCGCATAGCAGTGATAATTTTTTTTAAGGTAAGTATTGGTAAAACAAGCTTAATTTAAAACAAAAAAGATGAATATTTTGTTTTGAACGTTCTCCAGGTGAATAATAGTAAAGGCTTTGCCGGTTTCCATGTAAAATATAAGACAGGTGTATATTTTTGTATCAAACAAATTTTTTTAAAGAAAATTGGGGGAAAGAGTGCAGTTTATGTTATTTTCTGTGGTGGTAATCCCAAAAACAATTTTTGTCGATTGTTCCACATAAGTGAAGGTCGCATTTTGAACAAACGACTTGGGTTTCGGACTTTCTGCAGAATTCGCATTTTTTTTATCCTATTCTATCCATCCATTTAGGAAAATATCCTTCACCATCAAACCAAACATCAGAAACTTGATGAGAAGCCCTTTTTTCAAGCTTTGTTGAGAAACAAGTTCGGAAGCTGTAAAAGCGTACATATATTCTTGAGAAAGAATTCCACCATCATTGGCTTTTTCGGCATGCAAGCGTATGTATAAAATGTATGCATTTGTAGCAGCCATGGCTATAAAATGTCATAATATTTCGAGACTTAGCTCGAATATGATATCGACCCATGAGCCCGTCTATTACATCGACCCCACCCATGCACAGTGGTTGCGCTTATATGGAGAGTGCGGACAAAAATACTTCTGGTGGAAATATAGGACCAAAAATTATACTGTGAGGTCTATGAAGAGTAAACACTGTAATAAGCAAAAATGGGCGTGCTTGGACATGTCCACGCCTTTTCCGCTGCGGCAGCGCTGCAGCAGCGAACATTCTTTTGCTGATAACTTAAGTATCTTTTATCCGATCTTGATCATTTCTTCGGCAAATCGATAAATAATTTTGATTACTAAATATGTCTAGAAGGTTCGAACCGTCTATCTACAAAACTGTGGAAGACCTGAGATTTTTCCAATTTGCGGGGGCGGCAGGGGGCGTAGAAAAAATTAAAAATAAACTTGATCTTTCTGCAAATATAAAAAGTTTATGTCCCATACATGTTAAACCTCTATCTCTTTCCGTCTCTGAGATCTGTGCATTCATACGGACTGACAAGTCAAAAAACGTGCATTACGTTACAATTTACTATACGCGTATGAACGGATGGTAGCAAGAAAACTTTACATTTTTTAAATCTTAAAGTGTTAAGAAACAATATGTCATAAAGAATTGTGAGGGCTGAGGAGGGCTACACACTTAAAACTTTAACTAAACATTTGACAGTCGAACCAAAAACCATCACAAAATATACTAATCTAAGGGGTCTGTTCCGAATTCCGACTCGATTTTCGTGTAAACATGTGAATTTCGAATGCAATTAATATAAATTTAAACGTAAGTGTCAAGTTAATTTGAGGCTACTAGATCCCGTCACAATTTTCTCTCGATTTAAATTCATTTAAGATTAAGCAATCGGTTACAGCTGCTGCCACAATTCCGAGTTTTGTTATACCTGATCTAGTAGCCGCAGGTATATTTGGCACCTTCTATACAACGTTTTCAAATTTTACTGCAAAATACTAAAGTTTACACGAAAATCGAGTCGAAATTCGGAACAGACCCCTAAAACAACGATTTACACAAAATACAACACGAAGTTTCTTTAAGTTAAATTCTAGAAGTTAATCAATACCCAGTGGCGTACCGTGTAGTTATGCCGCCCGGGGCGGAAGTCGACTTGGCCGCCCCCCTTCCCCCTTGAATAGTCCTAAATTTTAACCTTTTTTCTATAATTACAATTAAGTTTTTCTAATTCTTTCCATCAAAAACTTCTCTGTAACATAAAGGGACGTACGCTGGATTTTGATTAGGAATGACGAAGGCCTTAATTGTGAGGGGAGTATTATTTTGCAAAAGTTGCTATCATTATTGGAAAAAATTCTTGGGGATGTATAATAAAGGTGCGCCGCAGGCGAAAATTTTTTCGCAAAATCCGCGGAAACGTATTTTACATATCTTCTTAACCAAAATTTAAATACAAATTGACTTCGATGGGCCGAAAAAAAATTGTTGTGAGGTCGAACATGGTTTTCTAGTTTGATGGCAAATGCGTTTCGAAATTAGTTTTTTACTCCAAAAAAACGTTCCTTGTAGGGTGCCTGTAGAGGTTTTTACTGGAGGCTGATTTAATTGGACGAGTTGGACTACGTTTTTTGGAAACATAACTCAATGGCAGTATAGAATTGTAAGCTCCAAAAATTCGGAAAATATCGCGAAATAGATGGGCGCGAACTATGATGAATTAATGTGAAAATATTTATTCTTGTTTGATAATTATTCTTTTATAATTAACACTATACATTGTTTTTTTTTAGTCAATGTAACAAACTGTTAAAGAACTCATTCTGTATCGATTACAAAGTATATTTGAAAACAACTTTCTGATTTTGCTCATTGGAATGAAATTTTTGGACTTTAATGTGGAAATTGTGGTTTTTTTTTTGATAAAAACAATTTTTTTAATTATTGTTCAGTTGACACAGCTTTTGTTTCATAAGAACTTTTCAAGGCATACTACAAATCTGCACCCTCCTGCATACTCCCTTGAGAACATAATCAATATAGCAGCATGTTTGACTCTGTCTATGGTAGACCTCTGCTCTTTAATCCCTTTATACTGATACGTAAGCTTTCAAAAATGCATTCAATGAATATTTCTTTTATTACTAGATCTTGAAGTGCAGAATCTTGCAACGTTCTCCATATTGAAATGACAGCAAAGTCTAAATCCCTTTCAGAAATACCACTATTTCTTAATTTAAGAGAATAATCAATATACATTTTGTAATTATTTACCGCCCCAGAATTTTGCTGCCCCTAAAATTTGCCGCCACAAAAACATCCCGCCCCTGAAACTCACAGCCCTCAAAAATTGCCGCCCCTAAAAATTTGCCGCCCGGGGCGGGCCGCCCCCTGTACAAGGCAAATGAACAAATGGTCACACTTCCGATGGTATTTTAAGAAAGTACCGTTATAATCAAAGCAAAATAAGTATGCCACTGAGAAGCTGTTAATCTAAGCCGCTACGGTTTAAAAACTTTAACATTATTTTTTTGATATTTGGCCTATGGAAGCAACCACTGTGCCATGTGGGCATTATATTCTCGGATAATTTGAGGGCAGTTGATTTCGATGAATCTCTTTGGCTTTCTATCATATCGAACCGCTTTCACTGTTTGTTTCTCAGGTTTGGCTCTATCGAAAGGTTCAATACCAACATAAGTTGATGCCAGGCAAACACACTTGTTATCTTTCAGATCGACTCCTTGAACTGAGGTCATGTACTTTATGGAAAATCATCTATCATCTTTGCTCACTTCGCGGTCGGTCGGCAATTTACAAGTACAAAAGAATATCCATTATTTATGATTGACAAACAAAACTAAAACACTAACCTCCAACTGTGCCCAAACTGTAAGTTCCTCTGGCTGAAATGTAAGAATGTTTCTTTTCTAACCTGATTATAGTTTAATTTACCTTCTCTAGTGAAACCACCAGCTGCAGGTTGAACCGATGGTCCAGGATGTTCAATTGTTGGCAATGGAGATCGGGCTCTTTTGGTTGGTTTAAAGCAGTGGTGCACACATTTCATTTTTCGTACCCCGTGGGATACGAAGTCATAATTCTGCCAGCGTCGCAGCCGACAAACGCATAGAGAGAGAGAATACGTGTGCTCTATAAAATGCACGCACACACATATGTGTGTTTGTTTGTAGCCTCCCTCTAGTACGGCCGTCCGACGCTATATCAACGTTCCGTCGACGATATTGTGACAGTCGTCGACGCACGCTTATTTCCCTCACAATGAGCTCGACTGACGTATTTTGCAAGGGGATGTCCGCTCAATACGTTAACGACTCTCCAGGCCCGCTAGGTCGACGCAATGCCAGCAGAGAAGCTACGTAAACGACGCTCGTTCGACCCAATGACATGCATGGTGCGACTTTATCGACACTCGTTCGACCCAATGCCATGCAGAGAAGCAACATAAGCGACGCTCGCTCGACCCAATGCCATGTATGGAGCGACATAAGGCACGCTCTTTCGACCCAATGCCATGTATGGAGCGACATAAGGCACGCTCTGTAGAACCAATGTCATGCATGGAGCGACATAAGCGACGTTCCTTCAACCCAAGAGAGGAAAAAAATTAGAGCGTACGCCTCTCTCCCTCTCTCTCTAACAATTTTGACAGGCGTCACGACTCATCACCGTACAAAGAGCAACGCTGGGTTGACGTATATAGACTGACTGACCCCAGCCGTACTAGAGGGCTATATTTGACATAACAACGTTTACTTCGTGTTGCTCTGCTACGCACACCAGCGCAAATCATGATAATGTGAGTTTGTGCACCACTGGTTTAAACCAACATGACATTTGACATTTTGTTACATGCAAACCGGTCATCATACTTTTGATTAAAATGCACACTTGGAAATTTTTTACACTTTAACCTTAACACACAACTTATCTTAAATATATTAACTAGTCACGGTAAAATTGTGAAGTCAATCAGTTACCTCAAAAGATGTTTTTTCGCCCACTGAAAAATTTTTTATTTTCCGCAATAATTTGTTGTGCTGTTTTGATCATTCCTTGAACTTGACTGATGACTGAACTTACACGCGTGGTTGAAGTTCTCTCAAATGTATATCAAAATGTGAAGCAAAGCAACCTTATAAAGGTAATAGTAAATTTGATAAAAAAGAAACAACGGATTAATTTCTGGAGGCAGAAAATTGGAGGCCATCAACAGACGTTAAGAGAATAAGACCCAAATGAATTCGTAATGCAATGGACTTTTAACAATGTATTTTTTTTATAAAAATAATGTAATTTTACAACTTACAACAACTAATCAGGGCCGGCCAGGCCTTTGCCTGTAAATCTTCTTGAGATCGTGAAGAATCATTCCATTTCAGTTTTTACGTTCAGTTCCTTTCCTGCATGACTTCTCAAGTGAATTGTTAGTTTGCACTGATATCGATAGGTCTTCGGGCACAAAGCACACTTAAAGGGTCGTTCACCCGTGTGTACGCGTAGGTGATCCGTCAAATGATTAGAACGTCTAAAGGCCTTCGAGCACTCTGAACACTTAAATGGTCTTTCTCCCGTATGCGTGCTCAGGTGTTGCTCTAGCGTGCTCTTTTGTGTAAAAGTCTTTGTACATAGGGAACACTTATGGGGTCGTTCTCCCGTGTGAATGCGAATATGTTGTTTAAGATTACCAAAAGAAATATAGCTCTTCGGGCAGTCCAAACACTTAAAGGGACGGTCATCCAAATGAATGCGCAAATGATTCTCTAGATTGCATTTTTGGGTAAAGCTCTTCGAGCAGTGGGAACACTTAAAGGGTCGCTCGCCCGTATGAACGCGAATGTGATCCGTTAGATGGCCAGAGAAATTGAAGGCCATCGGGCAGTGTGAACATTTAAAGGGAAGTTCACCAGTGTGGGAACGATTGTGTCTGGTTAGTTCGCAATTTTGAGTAAATGTCTTTGGGCAGCGGGAACAGTGAAAGGGTCGTTCTCCGGTATGAGTGCGTAGATGGTTCTTGAGCTTGTATTTATGGGTAAAGATCTTGGGGCAGTGGGAACAGGCGAAAGATGGATGGCAAGTTAGCTTAGGACTGAGAGGGGTTTGGTTGAAGAACTTTAGAGTGTGTTCAAAGCGCCGTTTGAAATTTAAGGCAATTTTTGCAAACGCCAAGCAGGTAGGGCATATGTGTCCTGGTAGTCCTTCATGTGGTGGGTCCAGTTGGCCAGTTACCTCCTGTATAAGGTCGCTGTGGGTGTTTATGTAGGGCCAGTCAGCTGATGAAGTTGCTCTGCAAACGCCACATAGCTGGGACGCAATTGTCCACTTGGCTTTGTGGTCCATTTTAACACCAAATCTACGTAAATAACAATTTTAGGCAATTGTGTAAAAAAGTAAACAATAAATAGCAACCAGTGTGACCGTATGTGACTAGAGGCAAAATATGTTCCATTTCAAAAATGCAAGCTAAATTTGGCTGTTCTGTTCTTGAGGGAAAATATGGAATTGAACTAGTTCCATTTGAAGCAAGCCAGCTAAATTTGGCTGTTTCTGTTCAAGGAAAATATGGAATTGAACTAGTTCCATTTGAAGCAAGCCAGCTAAATTTGGCTGTTCTGTTCTAGAGGGAAAATATGGAATTGATCTAGTTCCATTTGAAGCAAGCCAGCTAAATTTGGCTGTTTCTGTTCAAGGAAAATATGGAATTGAACTAGTTCCATTTCAAACATGCAAGCTAAATTTGGCATTTTTTGTTCCTGGTCTAGAGGGTAAATATTGAATTGAACTAGTTCCATTTGAAGCAGCCAGCTAAATTTGGATGCGTCTGTTCCAGATCCTCTGCAGACAAATGATCCGTCTCCTGACTTATTTATTCCCTTCTAATTTAAAAAACATTTCATTAAATTATTATTTGGACTTCCAGTTTCTATTTAAATATTTAGCTTCATATCACATACATATAAATATTCCTTAGAACAAATGGAAATAAGCTCTTAATACCCTTTTCTATACAAAATCTACTTCAGATATAGTTTTTTACGTTTCTTCGCTTGAATGGCTGTCCAAGTCCATCTTAGAATGAGTCGCCAGATGCTGCTCCAGAACACTTTTCCGTGTAAATGACTTCTCGCACTGGGAACACTGATGGGGTCGTTCTCCCGTATGAGTCAGCATATGTTGCTTAAGATGACTGGAAAGTATAAAGGATCTGGAGCATTCTGTACACTTTAAGGGTCTTACTTCAATGTGTTTGCGCAGATGATACTCTAGATTACTTTTTAAAGAGAAAGCCTTCGTACACTCTGTACACTGATAGGGTTTATCTCCCGTGTGAGTGTTCAAATGTTGCTCCAAACTGCTTTTCCTGGTAAATGCCTTTGGACACTGGTGACACTTAAAAGGACGTTCCCCGGTATGCCCGCGCAAGTGTTGCTTGAGATGACCGTGAAGTTTAAAAGATTTCGAACAGTGTGAACACTGAAAGGGTCTGTCGCCTGTGTGAATGCACATATGTTGGTCCAAATACGCTTTTTCAGCAAAAGCCTTGGGACACTGGGGGCATTTGAAAGGTCGTAAGCATGTTTGCAAGTGTCTATCCAAATTAAATTTCCGTGTGAAGATCCTTAAGCAGTAAATGCAGCTTAGTTCTTGCTCCAGATCGTTGACAGCGTTTCCCTCCGGCTCTTCATTTTCACAATTGAGATATTCCAAGTCCTCTTCGCTGGTGATGCTATTCTCTTGCTTGACTTGCGGCCAATCCTCGTGGGTTTTGGTGTTGCTCTGCTGCACCCTAAAGCTTTGCAAGTTTCTCAAAAATCGCCGCTTGAAATGAAATGCAATTTTTGCCGTTGCCAAGCAGGCGGGACATATCTGTCCCGGTAGTCCCTCATTAGGTGCTCCCACTTCGCCAGTTACCTCCTCTATTAGGTTCAACAAGCTTCGTCCCTCCTCGGTGGAGAAGTCATTGTAGATATTTAGCCAAGAGGTGTCCTCATCAGCTACCGAACTGGTCAGGCAAACGCAGCATATCTCGGCCCTTTCTGCTGTGTGGGCCATTCTGGAACTAAAACTATGTTAATATCAAATGTGGGCAATTGTGTCAAAAAAAGGTAAACAAATTTTACATCCCAGTGTGACCGTACGTGACTAGAGTGAAAATATGGATTCGAACTAGTTCATAGAGTTTAACTGAATTTCCTGCTGCCTCTTCCATATTTTGCAAAATTGGCTTAAAGTAGAAAAACTTATGTTAATTTCTTGTACTTTTGATTATAAATTGTTAAAGTTAATACTACATCTTCCCTGAAGCTTTTTATGATTTCTCAAAAGAACACAATAGAAATGGGCGCCACATTATTTTGTTAACGTTTGTGCGTAAAAATAAAAAGTCTCTGTCCGAACGAATTCTTGATTCCAAGTTGGTTGAATTTGGGCTGTGACTTCGTTTTGTCTCTCAAATGAAATTTTTTCAAATTAGCGCTGTCTTTTGTTAAAAAATTTTTTTCCAACGAGCTCTTCAAAAAAGGCACATCTTTAGCATGCACTTGAATAGGGACACAAATGATTTCATCATTCTAAGTAAAACTCCACTCAATAAAGCTTATATTTTGCAAGGCTGGAAACCTCTAAAATTTTGCAAAAGGTTCGGTCCAGGGGTTCGAACCCGTTTTAAAGTCTTGGGTTCGGTTCGCGGACCGGTACACGGAGCCCCTGAACCCTAGGTTTGGTTCGAACCTCGGTTCGCTTGAATATATAAGAATAGTTTCGATTTATAAACACTTTTATTTAAAAAATTATTCTTTATGTCAATAATGCAAATTTTAATTATCAAATTCATTAGCTGACACTTAGAACTTTTGGACACTGCTTAGTTTGAGTTAATAAGCGTTCTAACTGCTACGAGCTGTTCATCTATACTAGCTCTTAGATTGGAGTGAAAACATTTGTCGATGTGTTGGACAATAGTCGGAATCTGTCCACGTTAACTACATATTTAGTATAATACACATATGTGCTGCCGGCAAGAATGAATGTGACACATTGGCAATGAGATGAGAGTGTGTGTGTGTGTGAATTAGAGATGTACATAAAAATGTGCGAGTATCGAGCATTGATAGTTGTTAGTAATGTGTGAACTAGATAGAGGAACTGGATCCGTGATTGGAGCTGGGAGAACTGGGACCACCACATATCTAAAACATCATTTACAGAATTGATATTTAATATTTTATTATAGCTTTTAAAAACTTCATTTCTTCGCAATCAGAAGTTGATTCATTTAAAGGTGCATTTTGAAAACTCTCAAAGAATTTGTAATGTGCTGCTTTGTCATTTAAAAGTTGTCCTGCTCGGTCCATATTCGCTCCCTTATCAAATCAGGTAGTACAAATTTCACCTAGAGATATGACCTAGGATTGGAGAACTTTTGAATGATACAAGTCAGATTACAAGGAATTTCTATACTTCTATATTTTGCGTGTGGTTGAAAAAACTACTTCATTTGTTGAACCGAACCTAATTTTTCGAAAAAGTGGTCCGGTTCGGGTTTAGGTTCGAGGAGTCAAAAATTTTAGGGGTTCGGTTCATGGTCTGGTTCGTCGGACCCCAAAAACCCGAACCGAACCGCTTCTAAGAGGTTCGGTTCAGGACCGGTTTGAAGCCTTGATATTTTGACATCATATAAACGGTTTAAACATCAAAAACAAAATTTGGTGGGCGTTCAAGCACTAACTGACGTAAAAAACGCAAAATAATGGCCTAAAAGGAGTAAAAATTTACTTACGACAAATTGATGAAAAAAATTTGAAAAAGCAAAAGTGTTGAATTCAATTTTCTTAAAACCCCATCAAATTATGGGAATAATAAGAAAGGCCGCACAAAAAAATTTTTCGTGTACTGCAGAGCATCGAATTATTCAAAAAGTCTTAAATTCACACTGTTCAGCTTCGAAAATTGATTCAAAACTACTATTAAATGAAAGTGTCGATACGGTGCGGAGGGTTATACGTAAAGCTGAACATCTAAGAAGTTTTTGGTCGAAATTATATGACTCGAAAGAAGGAATGGCATATCGTGGTGTTTTCAGATAAAAATCGCTTCAACTTGGATGGAAATGATAAGAAGAACACTTTCTGCCCCATCACCATAGCCTTGAGAAAGGTGTCATGGTGGAGCGTGCCATATGATATTATGGAACACGCCAAGTCATAAAATTTCAAACAATGACTTAACCCTAGGAGGTTCAACCAGGTCTGTGCAGACCTTTTTCATAAAAAAGTGTGTATAATTTCCTTGTTTTGCATGTTAGAGACCAATCCGTCCATGACTTCCTTGAAGCGGGTATTGAGAACACAATGAGTCCGAAATCAAACCGATTCTGTGTTTGTATTCGGTTTTATTCAAGCCTTAAAAAAGAGTCCCAAACGGCACAAACTCTGACTGTCGTGGTTGTGGTGGAACGTACAAATCGATGATGATGTGTTGGATGTGGTGAATGGCACCAAAATATCCCAAAATTGATCGGAAGAAGAGAGGAATCAAATGGGAGAAAGGTTAGCCGAATGGTTTGCCAGTACTACTGAAGAGATTATGTGCCCCCTTTAGAAGATGCGGCTTCTGATGCTAAAACAGATATCATCGCTGCAACTGCCACCGAAGCGCATAAAGCCGTCGATATGAGCAAAGAGCAACGCTTGTAGAGCTCAATTATAATAGCAATTATATAAGAAGTCGAAAGCCATCGACGATGTTTGGAACATGCTTATGAAGAACTTGATGCGTCTAATTGTTCCGGGTGCTGAGATAACTATTGACGAGCAATTGTTCCCGTACTTTGGCCGTACGCGCTTTACCCATTATATATCCTCAAAACCTGTCAAATACGGATGGTGGATGTGTGACGCCAATTCCAACTACCCACTGAAAGGATTAATAAATGTTGGAAAACAGACAAATGAAAAGCGTGCGGTAAATCAATAAGAGAACATTGTTCTGGACGAATAGTATATGCCGGTAATTACTTCTCATCTTATGCCTTGGCAGCGGTTTTGATGACAAAACGTTTGGTATTTCTAAGCACCATACGCAAAAAAAAAAACCTGCATACCATAGGAGATGTTGGATCCAAGTCGAGATGTTTTTAGCACTGTGTTCGATTACCATAATAATAATATCTAGCTATGCTCATACGAACCAAAAAAGAGAAAACTGTGGTACTTATCTCTACGGAGCATTATAATAGCACCGTCGACTTATCGAAGTCTTCGAAGTAGAGGTGGGCGCGGGCCTGTATTTTGAGGCCCGGGCCCGCACGAACACGAACTCTTTTTTGAGAGGCCCGGCCCGGCCCAACACGAAACTTTTTCACCAAGGCCTGGGCCCGGCCCGGCCCGGCACGAAACTTAATTTGTTCTAAATTTGAGCTTTTTAGCCTAGTGCGTTTTACACTTAAAACATGGCCCGATGTTGAAAAAAGCCTTTCGCTCGTAGACGGACTGGCAGGAATAGCCAGAATGGTCCGAGCTAATTTGGGAAGGTATTTTAAGTCCCTTGCATTTTTCCAGAATTCTAAAATATGTGTGGCAGGAGCTGCTGGATAGCCAAATATTTGTCAAGCTCTATGTCGATAGCGTTTTTCTAAACTTTTCGTTTTTTTATATAACTTAAGTCTAAAAATTCAGCAAACATTCCATTTTCGGAATTATTTGGGTTTATGTTATTAGTTATATAACACTGGCCAACAGCCATTTTGGTCCAGCCCTATTGATGACAAATTCTGATCCAGTTTTGTGCACTAATTCCAAAACTGGTCTCGGTTTTTCCCCATCAGCTCTTGTTTTCAAGATATCGCGGAAAAACCATTTTGCAGTATTTTTGGCTTTTAAAAAATTCTGGAGGTTACTCCGAGCAACAATATCTGTATTTATGAGCTCTATGCGACAGTATACATATTAAGGTCGCCTAATAAAATCAATGGAGCATCATCAGCAAACCTAAAAGCGCCTAAATTGGCCTTTGAAGAGAAATATTCATCAAATTATAGCAAATTTTACAAACTTAATCGCCGTGTACCAGCCATTTGGGGTGCTTGCATTTTAATGAAAACCGCTTTAGCATGCAGCCCAATGGTTCTTCTAATTTCACAAATTTTGTTGCATTTAAATCTTCTTGATAAACAAAGTTACAAGCGTTTAATCCCGAAATAATGAATTAAAATTTATGGCAGGATAACTAGATTGATACAAAAAATCTGTATAGGAAATATTAAAAGACTACTTGATCTTACATAGTATTTACATTAATTGTCAGGCAAATGTACAATAACATTCAATCAGTACTAGACTCAAACAATTTTCCCCAAATTCATATTTGCTTAACTTTGCGAGAATAACATTAAAATTATATGAATTGGGCTACAAATGAGCCAAATGTATTCCGCACTCACTATAATCTACGGATTAAGCCCCTTGTGACTATACGCTATTTATCTAAACTATAGATGCTTGTCTATTACTGGAGTGACTTCGGATGCTTGCATTGTGCCCATCCAGTGCACATTTCACAAGAATGAAATTTTAACGTCCCATAGCAAGGTGAAGATGTGCCTTTGAAGAAAGAGCTCAACCATGGCTTTTATATTAACAAGGCTGTAACCAAAGCATCATATTGCCTTGCTTATGCCTCCAGGAGCTTTGCATTATTATTCCGGTAACCGTCAAGCGAAAGTGTTAACGGGCCATAATAACGGATTTTGTTATACCAATTCGGACTGCTAACGAAATAGAAAGTGCAGATATATAAGTTCATTGCAATAAAAAGTGATAAAAACCTAAAAACTTATTTTCCAAAAACTTGATTTTTATTTAAGCTCTATTTACACTACCTGATCCCTCATCTGAGTTTTCGTCTGATTTGCTGTCTGACCGTGTAAAAAGGCGTCTGAGTAGACATGAAGCTACTCAGATGAGCGATCAGACGAAATAGAACCGGTTCTATTTGGCCTGAGCACTCATCTGAGTGGCATTTAACGAGTTACAGTGTTTGTCTGACGAAAACTCATCTAAGCGATCAGGTCGTGTAAATGGAGCTTTATTGCCAAGAAACATCTGCATAAGAACTGCATATTGTGTCTTTTGTATTTGGTTGCACAATTCATTAAAAAATACGAAATTAAAAAATGTGTGACTGCTTGGGGTGTTGAAAAAGTTCTTTTGAAAAATGGTGTATTGATGGTTCGCAGCTTTCCGGGAGTCACCGTTATGTCAAGGGCAATTATGGTGAGTGCGGAATACATTTGGCTTATTTGTAGCCCAATTCATACAATTTTAATGTTATTCTCGCAAAGTTAAGCAATGGGGAAAATTGTTTGAGTCTAGTACTGATTGAATGTTATTGTACATTTGCCTGACAATTAATGTAAATACTATGTAAGATCAAGTAGTCTTTTAATATTTCCTATACAGATTTTTTGTATCAATCTAGTTATCCTGCCATAAATTTTAATTCATTATTTCGGGATTAAACGCTTGTAACTTTGTTTATCAAGAAGATTTAAATGCAACAAAATTTGTGAAATTAGAAGAACCATTGGGCTGCATGCTAAAGCGGTTTTCATTAAAATGCAAGCACCCCAAATGGCTGGTACACGGCGATTAAGTTTGTAAAATTTGCTATAATTTGATGAATATTTCTCTTCAAAGGCCAATTTAGGCGCTTTTAGGTTTGCTGATGATGCTCCATTGATTTTATTAGGCGACCTTAATATGTATACTGTCGCATAGAGCTCATAAATACAGATATTGTTGCTCGGAGTAACCTCCAGAATTTTTTAAAAGCCAAAAATACTGCAAAATGGTTTTTCCGCGATATCTTGAAAACAAGAGCTGATGGAGAAAAACCGAGACCAGTTTTGGAATCAGTGCACACAACGGGAACAGAATTTAATACAAATAGGGCTGGACCTCACAAAAGTGGTCATTTTTTTGGCCTGTGTAATCAACGCTACTATATTCATGATCCCCTATAAATTCGGAGAGCATTGCTTTACCGTAGCTAACACATTATCTCTTTTTTTCCTCTGAGAGGAAATTCATCTCTCTATAAGGAGGGTTCAAGAAAAGCCCAACCAAATGAGCGATTGCCGGAAGAATGCGCTTAGGGTCATTGTTTTAAACTCAGTTATTATTTGGGAATCAAGTGTGCTAGTTCTGCAAAGTTTACATAATTTTTCTGACCACAATGCAAATATTGCACAGTTTTATCAATTTCACAATAGGACGCCAATTTTGAATTAGTGGTGAGCAAATAAGTAAAATATGTATAAGCAAATCGATAGTAGGATCGATAAACAATTAAAATGCGATAAATGGCGGTTCTAATTCGAGCATAAACAAAAATAGCGCGAACAAATCAAAATTGTTTTCGGGCCAATTTCGGGCTTTTACGGGCCAATTTCGGGCTTTTACGGGCCGGGCCTTTTTGCTAAGGCCCGAGCCCGCACGAATCTTAATTTTAAGGCCCGGGCCCGCTCCGGGCCTGTGTAAGCCCGCGCCCACCTCTACTTCGAAGAAGCCATTTCAAATTCTAGACTACAATATGTATACATAAGTCCAGAGTGGACACCATGGATCAGATGGTTGGCTACACATGCAAACGGGGCACAAACCGATGGCCTCTAGCTCTGTTTTTTAACATGTTGGACGTGGCGGGCTTGGCTACATTTGTCATTGCGGCATGTCAAGAGCAACGACCGAAGACGTGTCTTCCCTATGGAATTTGCAGACCAGCTGGTGTTCTCTCAGAGGTATTCAACAAGTCAAACAGGCAACAGCGTTATTCGGGGTTATTCTATTCGAATTCTTAAATCAACATTTTTTCGCAGGTTGCTAGAGGTCCACCGATAGATGATCAACCAGCCATTCCGCTTCCTCTACTACTCGACCATCGTGCTCGCTCTGCTAAAAACATTGATGTGGGTATAAAATGATGGGGTTTTTCTTAAATTTTATTCTCCTTAGATCTTCAGCTTCATGTTCAACTCGCTGTATCGTATCGACAATTGCATTTAATTGCAATTTGAAGTCAATTTTCAAAGTTGAACAGTGTGAATTTAAGGCTTTTTGAACATTTCGTTGCTCTGAAGTACGTGAAAATGTTTTTTTGATGCAGCCTTTCATATTATTCCTATAATTTGAAGTGTTTTTAAGAAAATTGCATACAACACTTTAACTTATTGCAATTTTTCTCAGCGATTTTCCTGTACGTTAAGATTTACTCCTTTTCCTTTTACCTTTTTCTTCATCAGTTAGTGCTTTACCGCTAGTTAAAACGCTTATATAATGTCAAAATATAAGCTAAAACTTATTCAGGTAAAACAAAATAAGTATGTTTTCAATGACTGAACTATGAAGTTCTTACTGAGCCCAAAAAATCCTTTAAAATTTGTTATAATTTAATGTTTAATCTATTATTTGGATGTTCTGTTACAGTTTAATAATTTAGCTATGCCTTACATTTACATAAATCGCTTTGAAGAGATATAAATATGCTCTTAATACCATTTTCGGTAGAGTTATTCCTTTGATTTTCTATGTTAGCTTTTCAGTTTCTTCGCTAGTTTGGCTGTCCAAGTGTATTGTTAGACTGCTTTGATTCTGATCCTTATTATGAGTTCCCAAATGTTGCTCCAGAATGCTTTTCCTTGTAAAAGTCTTCTCGCACTGGGAACACTTATGAGGACGTTCTCCCGTGTGAATGCGCAAATGTTGCTTAAGATGACTGGAAAATCGAAAAGATTTGGAACATTGTGTACACTTCAAGGGACGTTCGTCATTGTGAGTGCGCAGATGATACTCCAGATTACACTTTTGGGTAAAGGCCTTGGGACACTGAGTGCACTGATAGGGTCGTTCTCCCGTGTGAGTGTTGAAATGTTGCTCCAAACTGCTTTTCCGTGTAAATGACTTGGGGCACAGGGAACACTCAAAGGGTCGTTCTCCGGTATGTCCGCGCATGTGTTGCCTCAGATGGCCTGGAAGCCTAAAGGACTTTGCACAGTATGAACACTTTAGGGGACGCTCTCCTGTATGGGTAAGTAGATGATAATCTAGATTGCATTTCTGGGTAAAGCCCTTGGAGCAGAGCGAACACTTGAAGGGTCTGTCGTCGCTGTGAATGCGCATATGATTGTCCAGATAACCTTTCTCGGCAAAGGTCTTGGGGCACTGGGGGCATTCGAAAGGCCTTGATCTGGTGTAGTTGAAGGTCTGTGAGCAGGTTTGCAAGTGTCTGTCCAGATTAAATTTGCGACTGAAGCTTCTGGAGCAGTGCATGCAGCTATGTTGATGCTCTAGATTGTTCCCCTCTGGCAGGTAACTTTCGAGCTCTTCGTTCTGGCATTTGAGATATTCCAAATCCTCATCGCTTAGGCTATCGCAGGTGATGCTATTCTCTTGCTTGACTTGGGGATAATCCTCGTGGTTTAAAGCTTCCAGAAAAGTTTGGGGTTTGTTTTGAAGCAGCTGCTCCCTGAAGCAGTGCAAGCTTTTAAGAAATCGTCTTTTGAAATGAATGGCAATTTTGGCATCTGCCAAGCAGGAATGGCATATACGTCCCGGTAGTCCCTCATCAGGTAAGCCCACTTCGCCAGTTATCTCCTCTATGAGGTTCAACAAGCTTTGTCCCTCATCAGAGGAAGAGGAGTCGGTAAAGATGTTCAGCCAAGTGGTGTGGTCATCAGCCACTGAACTGGTCATACAAGTGCAGCAAAGCTCCGCCAGATTTAGCTCCATGTCCTTAAGGTGGAGTTCTAACAAAGAAATCGGCTTTAATTTACAAAAAGTTAGACGCCAACAGTGTGACCGTAAATGACAATTAGGAAAATACTGAAGTGAACTAGTTCCAAAACTTTGGCGGAATTAAGTCCAAAATTTTGTTTTAAAATGCAAATTATATGCGAAAGTGAAAATTGAACAAAGTTTTAAGTTTTTTTTATCATATAAAAATGAAGTTTATATGTTATATGTTATTCTGAAAAAAAAATAAAATTAAAGCAGAATAAATTATTTAAAAAACTGCAAATTTGTCCAAAACATTTTAAATTTGTTGTTATATACATAATTCTAGCAATTTTTTTTTATTTAAATTAAATAATGTTGAAATGTTCTAAATCGCTTACATTTTTTTATAATATTCCCAAAATTTTCAATAACTTTAAAAAAATATTATTATAGCAGAATAAATTATTTAAAAAACTGAAAATTATTCTAATATATGTTGTTATACACAAAATTTAATTAAGTTTTATTAATGAAATATTGTAAATAATATCCAAATGTTCAAAAATCGCTTAAAAACCTTTTGAACAGTTTTTTAAAACTCTCCAAATATTAGAAAATTGTAAAATATACATGTGTGCTATGTAAAACCGTTGATTTGAGCTCGCAAATCAAAGCCGTGTCGTTTCAAGTATTGTAGAATCGTACTTAAAACCGCGAAATGAGAAAAAATATATTTATATTTTCAAATTCTTATGAGAAATTCATAGTTTTAAGGTCAAAGAATATAGGAAAAATTATTTTAAAATAAATTATAGTAGAAAAAATTAAAATCTCAATATTCTCTCTTAATTAAAAAACAAACAAGTTATTTAATTTTTTTCTTGGAATTAAAAAAAAAGTTGAAAAGTTAACACAGGCAAATAATTTGACAAGTCCAATTTTAGTTAACTAAGCAGGACTTAAAACACAAGTCTTGGCTTTATTTATTAATAACATAATAAAAATTTGTTAATTTTTTTTTTAAATTTTCATCAAAATTGTGTAAAAATTAGTCTTGGCGTTGCTAGCTTGACCCCTAATTTTTGGTGTTTCACTCTGTACTCCCAAACGGTAACACTAACTTTGCTTGCTCTTTCCTCATCATTCTGCCATCTCTAGTTTAGTCTCTCGCTTACTATCGGTAGTCGTGGGTGGCGCATTAAACAATTTGCGTCCGCCAATTAAACAATTGCAAAAGAAAAAGAATACAAAGTTAAAATCAAAAAACATTAAAAATAAAACAAATCAAATATTAATTAAAGTGGCCTTTTGGTAAGCAGCTTCTACATGGCCTGGTGGGCGCTCTCTCCTCCCTCTGTGATAATTGCATGTTGTTTGTGTGCGTCTCTCTGTGTGTGTGTGTATGTGTGTGTGTGTTTGAGCGAACGAGAGAGCCTTTTCACCAGAAAAATGTTAATTAAAGTGCTGAAAAATTTAAACAAATGCTGAAATGATTATAAACAAGTGCGTGTGTGCAAAAAAAAAGCCAAAAATACCCCTCAACTAAAGAAATCTGCCTGTTTTCTCTCCAAGTGCAAAAATAAAACCCATTAACAACAAACAGCTGCTCCTCTATCAATAAATATTTATAGGATATTTGAAATTAACAATATTAAACTACAACACTAAACAACTACCCACATCCTTTGCGGGGGGTGGGCTGGCTTTATCTACAAATTGTGTTTTTGGGGCTGCCACCTTGTTCGATTATTTTTTTTGTTGTTGTTGAGCAGCAGAACTGTCCACTGACGTCGTTACGTTTGTTGTTGTTGCTGTTTGTGCAAAAACAAAAAATAAATGTGTTTGTTTGTGTTTTAATATTTGATTTTGTTTTGTTTGTCTACGTTTTCGCCTTTTGCTAAATAATCAGCTGCTGTTGCTGCTACTCGTGACGTCGACATCAACGACAACAAAAACGTTACCGCCCACAAAATATATCAAATATTAACGGGAATTTATTAAGGTGAGTTCAAATTGGAAAATTTTTGTAAAGGAATTAATTATTTTTAGATTGTTATACAACTTTAGGGGAATTAAGTGATTTTATAATGGGGTTTTCATACACTTGCAAAATTTATATTCACCCAAATAACTATTACCTTGATTGTCAAACATTAACTCTTGCTTAAATTTTGTTCAAAACCGCGAAGCAGAGGTCCGCCGACATTTTTGTTTTAAGCAGAGCCAGACAAATGGAGAAAACAGAAAAATGTGCTTGTGTGCTTTACTAGGGATGTCGATTTACTTGCGAACATGTTCAATCAGCCTTCTCTCACGCAACCGCTCGATGCTTTTGGCGGTATGAATCTGATTGAATTCAACGCTGAGTTTTGTTGTTTGCATAAATGTGAGTATGAGTATTTTATGTATGAGGCAATTAAGAAATAAGTGATTTTGGCCGTTCTCTAAAACAGATCCAAGGAGTCTTCTTCTGTAACAACTCTGTCGCTACAGAAGAAATCAAATTTATTGTATTTTTTTTTTGGATATATTAGAAAAATTTCATATCGGTTTCTGATAAATGATAATAGTATAGTTTTCCAAGGTTATTTTTTAACAGGGATAAAAACCGGTTCCTAAGCAAAGCGTACCAAAAAAAAAACTTAAGCATGAACTGTGAAAAATGCTGAGCCGAAGCGAAAACCAGAAGAAAACCGGTAAGGTTCGGTTTATTTAAGATAAGTTAATTGATTCCCTAAAATGAGTTTCGACTCATGGCTAAATTAAGTTTCACCAATAGTTCGTGTACAAGTGCGACTGAATTGGTCCTAAGCGATATATGATTGATGTAGTTCTTAAAGGCCTCTACGGACATGCTACGTATGCAATTTTACTTACCTAGATTCAACAATTTAAAAAAAAAAAATTTGTAGAAAACTCGGTATAAGAAACTTTTCGACAAAATCTAACTTTTTTTGACCCTTAAATTATGATAAAAGGGAGCTCGCGGCTCTAAGGTATTTATATACATACTAGCAGTTGCCTCAGAACAACATTTACCATATAGGTGAAACCTGCTTCACCAAAATTATGGAATTAATCTTATGAGTAAATTGCTTCACTACCAGCAGAAAAACAGATCGGATCACTTAAACACATGGCTCCGATGCCGAATCTAAAAACGCAGTTCGGTCTATTTTTATCTCTAGTTTATGGCCTATATTGCCTCGATGAAGGATGCTGTCAAATGTGGTACACACCATCTTGGTTTTTTGATGCATGTTACCATCTCTTAAGTACACATTTTATAAGTCCTTATCTCAATATAGGTAAAATCTTAGAATATTCTATCAACTGGTTTTCTATTAATTTCATTTTCTAAGTTAGTCCTCTATGGGACCGCTTATCCATTGGCGGCGGGAATTTGGTATAGCAGTTGTGGTGACTCCCTTCATCAAGTGAAGCGAACTTGACGTGATCAAGAAAAACTGGGTACAATGATGCCTCTAGTTTCATAATTTATTTGTCCCATTCCCAGGCTATTTTGAGTGTTCCACTATGTAATGGTCTATTGCGTGTCCCTAAAAATGGTACTCGACAGTCAAAAATTTTAATTAATCAAGGTCAGCAGTTGATTGCTGTTGCCTTTAAAGTACAACAGGGGCGCCGTGTCTGTGAGTGGCTTCAATGTTAGTTCCACGATTAAAAGCACAATGTGGCCCGCAGCCTATTTACATAGACTTCAGTTAGAGACTTGCAAACTGTCCTCGTTAGAGGACCATTGTGTGGACAGAATAAATTTGAGTAGAACTGGGATCTCTAGTCCGGATGTCTCCGAGAGGTTGAGTAGTAGAGTTTGACCAAGTGACCTGAGTCTGTTTCTACTCAAGTTGTTGTACCTATTCCTTCAATTTTTCGTATCCGCAAATTCTGCAGAAGTCATAGTTTGTGACGCCTACAGCTTTTGGGTGATATTTATATGTGGCTTATATGTGCTCTTTTCTGAAAGGAGTTCGGTTGTGGTACCTATTCTTTCCAGTTTGTCCGCAGACACATTTCTTTCTATGTTGTCCAGGCTCCCATATAAGGTGTATACTGCAATGTCGTGCTATCTCATTCAGAGATAACCGACATTCCGTAAGTGTTTTAGCATTGTTATTAAAATGAACCAAACTTGTGGTGTGAAACAACCGACCAGTCCTTATTTCCAAGCGGTTTGCATTTTTGATTTTTATAAGCAAAGCTTTCAATTTTGGAAAATAGCTAAATCTGGTGGGAAAATAGAAACTTTCTATACCATTGCTTAATTCCAAATTAGTATTGTCGAATTATGTCGAGAACAAAAGACTGTTTTTGACGGAACGTGTGGGATAAAAAAAAGTGCATGGATTTTCTTATTACTTGGAATTGAATAAAGTAAATTTACTAGTTTCGAGTCTTATTTATTTTCTTATTTCTAAATTGTTGAACATAGGGACAAAATATTATTTTGAATTTTATCATGTTTGGAAAATCCCGACGTGAGTCGATAAATATTTAGAAAATTCAAAAACGAAAAAATATAATTTATCGTTTAAATTTTTGAAAGACATTGACTACCGTCAGCATTTATCTTCAAAAATGAGAGTAAAATAATTTTTAATATTTGTAGCCTTTGGAAAATATTGCTAAAGCAGCGACCATAATCGACTATATCAACTATACGACTAAACTAGACCACTACCCAGAACTCTTAAGAAGACTGTATTGTATTTTCATTGCTTATTTAAGAGTTTGTCATACTACATATATCGATCAGATAACAAAATAATCGCTACCAAATACTTCAAATATTATAAGGTATAATGTTGAACAGGTTCAGGTTCAAATATTGTGTCACACTTTGTTCGGTTTGTTGTGAAGAACACGTCGGAGTTCCTGGTTCGAACCGGTTCGATTAATAACCTGCCTGATTAATTTCTTCAGCACAACCTTGTGTGTTTCTTTAGATTTCAATAAGCTTGCATCTGACTCGGATTTGCTGTATCTTGTGCATTTTCAACAACATCCTTCCGAAGACAAGCCTTAAACTCTGGATCCTACATTTTCGTTTAAAAGTGAAAAAAGACGAGTTTGCTAAAAAAGCCAACATTCCCGCTTTTTGCTCTTTTGAAAATTTTTCCGCGTGACGGTTCTTAAATAAGCTAGATAAAGGCTGATTTGGCAACCCTGCTCCCACTAGTTCCGGTTACAAAAGAATTGTGCTTAGTTTTAAAGTTTCAGTTGGATTTAGGATTGCCTCAGTTTAAATTTTATTTAAATTTTTGTCCATCTTGAAGTCTGCCTGTATGTTTTTGCTCTTCCTTTTTGCCGGAAGAGTTCAATTTGTTGGTAGAGAAATATGCGGGGTCTGGACCGGCAGCTTGCGCAATTTAATTGCTTAATTATTTTGCTCTGACAAATGAGAGACCCGGCACAAAATGTTATAGAAACATGGAAACATTTCCATCAAACCTTTGCAGTTCTATTCTTTTGCCAGCTAATGAGAGGGGAGTTCAAAGCACTTGCCACAACCCAACAACCCAATTCCCAGGGCTAGAGTTGGTAGGGAGAACACCGAGAGCGAACAGCGAACTGGCCAAAACTGAAAACCAGTTGGACAAGATTTGCTTCTGTTGTTGTTTGTTTTTTTGTGGCCAAAGATTTGAATGGCGCTTAGAAGACGAAGCGAATAAGTTATTCGCTTCAAGTTCAAAGCGAATTTTGTGTTGCTGTTGAAAGCATTCGAAAAAAAAAATACAAAACAATAAATAGAATTGTACCTAGAGGCGCGGCAGGAGATGTGTATACGAAAATATTGAAAGAAATTTTGCCAAAGATTGAGTGTGGAGGAGGTCAGAATTATAAATACTTGCTAAAAAGTTCATAAAAATATATTACGAAATTTCTAACAAATTTTTTTTTGTGATTTTGAATTGAATTCTCACCTTTGAACCCCTCTCTCTCTGTGTCTAATGAAACTTGATTTGATTATCACACACGCACACACGCACACACACACAGGCACACATTTTGTCGCACATTTTGATTACAAAATTTTTTTCCAACAAATTGAATGCTCATTTCAAGCTTATTTGCCTCCAGACAGCCCAAGTACATAACGACAAAATTTCGCAACAAATATTGAAGGGATGTTGTTGCCGCCAAACTGGAAACAGGCTGCGGCTTCTGCTGCCTTGAAGCTATTTTTAGAGACATCCAATGAACATATTTTACACAGGCTAAGCTTCGGGGGGATTGACAAGCTTTTTCTTGCTGCCTTGTTTGCTGCCTGCATATGTGTCCCCGGGATTTGAAAGCATTACAAATTAGCCCACAGAATGAAAATTTATTTGAATTTTATTTTAATAACAAATATTGATTAAAATTGGAACTTGAAATTGCCTTAAATGTTTTTCAAAATCTTCGTTTTCATCAAAGTAATAAATGAATAATTTGAGATTCTTAGAAGATTTAATTCATTTCATCGACAAGTTTTAGCAAAAATTTCTGTAATTTTTTTGGAAACTAAGAAAAGCATCATTCTAACTATCTCTAAAGGGAAAGCAAACTGTCGGGATGCCGCTGGGTGCTTGTGTTTCAACAAAAACCCCATTTTGTCCATCTATTACATCGTCTCTCTCATCTCTTTTCTAATTAATTAATCGCGTCGGGATCAAACAAATCGAAGAGTATGATGTTAGTATAAGATCATTGATTGGGTGTGGTCTGTTTAGCTGCCGTTTTTATTTAAATTCACTTTGAAATTGATTGCTTTTGTATGGATGGGTCATCAGAATTTCGATTGGCTCCATTTGTCTGTGTGTGGTAAAATGACAGCTCTTGTGGCTTGGCTTGAGTTGACTGGGAGTACCTAGATGTCCAGTCTCCAGTGGGATATTTTCTTTTTTTATCAGCTGACATAATGGTTTTTGCCAGGGTTCGGATAAGTCAACAACCTCGGGGACGTGTCTTTTAGAGGTCCGCGCGTAAGCAAAATTTTCTTTCACAAAATAAAAATTTAGTTTTATTTCATTTACTAATAATTTAAAATAATATCGCTAAAATATGAAATATTCGAGACCCGAAAAAAATCGCAAAAATTTAAAAAATTCATATGGGCATTTCCACAGAAAGGTTATTATGGTGCATTATTCTCCTTTATTAACTGCTTCAAAATTTTTGTTCACTTTTCGCAGATTTACAAATTCATTTAGATGCAGTCGAAAGCGACTCCCATATTTGTCGCGTGATAAACTCCATGATTTTGTTTAAGTACCTATATTTTAATCGTCAAAACAAAGAACCTACTTTTTGCACTAAAAATACTGCTACCAAAGTTCTACCAAATTATAGAAACAAAGGCAAAAACTACAAAAAAATGTACGAATGTCGCACTCGCGACTGTGGAAATGCCCATAAACATTTTCAATAGTTAAATTAAGTTTTAAAAATTCCGTGAATACTGCATTCACTATCTGTCACTTTAGCAGGTTTATTCACGCACAAATTTGTTTGACGAACAAGAATTCATTTGCTCACTGACCAAGCAAACATTTCTTACGAACATCATTTTTTAAAAAATCTCCAAATATGCCAGTTTCAGCAATAATTCTTTACCCATTTCATCACGTGTTCACTTTACAAATATTTTTGACAAATGTTGTTTGTGAAAATATTTCCCATCCATTGACGAACGAGTTCGCAAGAACACTCTCAAGATAGAAAAACGTATGTTCTTTGGGAACAAAACATGACAAACGTTCTCCGCTAACGATAATCATTTCGTCGAACTACACAGATTCGTTGGACAAATTCGTGTGCGAGTGAGCCGCTTTACAAAACACGCAAGGATCACGGATACTCAGGCACGGAACACAGTGTTAGCTCATGAACTCCTCGTGACTCGTTGAGACTTGCCGTGACCTCTGGTGTCTTTCGCCAAGGAGCTCCTGCAATTTGGATATACAGTAAATATCGCTTATAAACAAAAGTTATAATGCAGCAATATTTTTGCATATATGCGATATTTGCATTTAAGCCGTTATCGGTTATATGCAAATTATTTGCATATAAGCAATCTATCGATTGTAGGCAAAAATTTGCATATGAGCAATTCAGTGAGTTATGTTAATTTTATTTTAATGACAAATATATATGGGTTATAGCGACCTGTTTTTTTTGTCAAAGTTTTTGCATTTGGCTGGCTCGAGGTCGGTGGAGAGTTACAATTCAATGAAATCAAAACAAATGAACAGAGATTAATTACAACAATTTGGAATAGCAATTGGAATGTCTGTACAACGATCGCTGTTTCAAAGATAACCACATCTTATCATCAGCAGACTTTTGTATTGCATATTCATATTCAAACGACCATATAAATCTTGATATCGCCGAATAACGAGTTGGGGACTCCAAATTGCTATGGGACGAGACCACGATTCAGCCTAGAATTCTGCTATGTTTATTTGAACGTGTTGCGTTTGCTTTTCCAAGCACATGTTGATTACATTGAATTGTAACTCTCCACCGACCTCGAGCCAGCCAAATGCAAAAACTTTAATGACAAATAGTTAATGCTTATGTGTAATTTAGCCATAAGATAAGAATATTTCTAAAAATCTGTTATTTTTGTTTGGTAGTTGCTTTCTTTCTGCATATTCCAAGATCTGGTCTACAATGTCTTCAAAAGCGCTAAAATTACTATTATACAAATAAGAAACAAGTCGAAGTAGTGAATCCACATTTAGTTGCACCTCTTTTGTTAAGGGATGGTTTGTATTGAATTCAGTTTAGGCAAAGTAATTATCCTCGATTGGATTTTAAAGTTAATTCAATACGATACGATAATATAATCAGGCCTGTTCTCAATTCCACTTTGGTTTTCGTATAAGGATTGTATGGAAAGTGACACTTATATCTACGGTTACTGGATCCGTTTTCAGCAAAATAGGAATGGCTTAAGCAGTTAACAGCGACAGCTCATTGCCAAGTGGATTTAATTCGTACAAAAATTAAGCATTGACCACAGATTTCGTAAAGACCTTTCATTCAAATTTAATTCATAAAATGGCCAATTCAAACGTTTATACGAAAACCTTTATACTAGGGCGGGTCAATTTTGTATGGAGCTAAAAAAACGTGGTAAGCGTATAGCAGATTCGGAATCTGCGATGAATTCTAAGAAAATTTCACGAAGAAACCTCATGTCTATATGTCTGTGTCATGAAAATATACCAATGTACCAAAATATACCGAACCCTAAATTTTCATGAGTTAATACGAAATCCTCCATAGATTTCTAGGACACCCCCGATTTACTGATAACCATTTATAAAGAAATCCTCAGAACTTGAGTAAACTTATTTGCTCACTGATATCGTTTTTATATTTTTGTACTTAAACGCCTTAACAATTTCTTTGAACCAACCAAAATTCCCCGGAACTCTGTTTGCACTTATTGAACATGTGTACCCAATAATTCCGATAAGAAAAAGACTAGTTAATATTTCAATTAAAACAGCGCAGAAATCAAACAAAGCCAATAAAAAAAACGAACCCAACCCATGGCCAGGGCCATAAAAACCTGTAGACAAGCCACATTTATGACAAGAATAGATAGGCCAAACAAACTGATAAGGCCATAAACCAAAAACAACAACAATTTAAACAGTTTACATTAAAGAAATCTCTGGTCAGAAATTGATAAGATTTCAGTTCCAAACGACCTTGGCTAATAAAAAATGCTGAAATGCAAATTTACTTCAGAGTTGTTAATTAACAAAGAAAAACCCTAATAAATTCCACATGGAAATAGAGCACAAACTGGTTTTGTGTGGCGAGTGCCAAAGCACCGAAAAATGATACCGAAAAAGACCCCAAGCAAAACGGCAATCAATTGGAATTGTTAATTTTTGGTCACACCGAGAGAAAAAGGGGTTATAATTTGACTTATTTTCTAAACCATTTTTACCCCCCTTTCCCCACTGAAGCAAGCGTAAACTAAAAATAACCACAAAAAAACTGTTTAAAAGGGGAATGGGTAGACGTCTTGCCAAATATGCAAATTAGTGGCGAGTGAAGGAGTGCAACTTTTTAAAGTTCAGCGCCCCCTTTTCAGAGAGTGATGTAAAAAGTCTGGTGGTGTTTCGATTACGAAACAAAATGTTGACCCACAAAAACCAAATAATTGATTTTACTAAAACACCCCGCCAGGGTTCAGTTCTTTAGGCTCGTGTCAACCCCCCTCTCCCCCACACACACACCTGTCTAATTCCTGGAAGCAAACGAGGCGTGTCGCTTACAGGTGATTTGAAGTAAAGTCCCTATTTAGACGTGGCCAAAAAAAATCATAAAATCAATAAAAAACCTGACACTAGTTTTACCTTTTTTCCACCCAAATCAAATGCAAAAGGAAAAACATTAAAAATGTGCAGTCGGAAGTCGGAAACACTTTAAGCCCACAAAAGCTGATGATGATGATGATGACGATGATGAGAGATGCGGCAAAATGTGTGCCAAAGTGGATGTGCAGAGACAGAGATTTAGCTTAAACTAAGAGGAAGAGAGGAGAGATTAATTATGGTTTTTTTACATTTTACTAAGATGGCAAAGATGTCAGGTTTTGTTAGTTTTACGTTTTTAATGAGTGAGTGAACAAAATTGAGTTGCTCATTCAATTGAACAAGTGAGCAAGATGTTCTTCTTCAATTTATCATTTCTGAGCCTTTTTGCTTAAGCTCTATTTACGAGATCTGATCACTTAGTTGGGTTTTTGCCTGAGTTGCTGTCTAATAGACTTAAAGCTAATCAGATTAGCGATCAGGCGAAATAGAACCGGCTGTAGTTGACCTAAGCACTCAGCTGACTGTCATCTATCGAGCTACAGAGTGACCCATGGTGGAATTTACAAGGTGTAGCCGTCAGCCTTTGCTGACGGCCAGTTGATGATGTCCCATAAAAAAAATATTTTTTTGGACCAACATTTTCTGAAACCTTATAGAGTAAAGTATTTAAAAAATTTTTTTTTCAGATTTTTCGAAGCACGTTTAGAGGTCGCACAAATCGATTTCCCCCAAAAATCGGATTTTTGGGATTGTTTTCGAATTTTCCTTATAACTTGGTCAATAACCACGATTTTCTTAGTTTTCAAATCATCATTTTAAAGAAAAATGTCAAAAATTTACTTCTATGAGCATAAACCATAAGTTTTGGGTTTGCTTTTGCTTGCTTAGGTACCGTATACAAAAATTTTTCCAAAATTTTTCATAAATTTTTTAAAAAACGCATCTCAACACAAATCAGACTACAAACTCAGACATCAAACCACCTTTCAAAAAACGGCGCTTGCGACACACTGTACGGAGAGCGGACACTCTCCGAATTTTGAAGCAACAACAATCCTACAGCAAGATACCACTACAGCAAACGCTTCACTCTCAAGATGTTGTATATTATAAACACACACACTGACAAAAGGCTTAACTACAAATCGGACACAGAGAACTGTGCGCAACTATACAGACACTTACTGACCAAACAATAACTCAGTATCCAACGGAACAGACGTGTAAAACAATATATGTAAAAAAAAGTTTGTGTTTTTATACTCTGTACCGAAGGTACATAGAGTATATTAAGTTTGTGCAAAAGTATGTAACAGGGAGAAGGAATCATTTTCGACTATATAAAGTATATATATTATTGATCAGCATCAACAGCCGAGTCGATATAGCCATGTCCGTCTGTCTGTCCGTCTGTCTGTCCGTCTGTCTGTCCGTCTGTCTGTCCGTCCGTCCGTATGAACAAACAGATCTCAGAGATGGTAAGAGATAGAGGTTTGACATGTATGGGACAAATGTTTCTTATAACTGCAGGCAGATCAAGTTTATTTTCAATTTTTGCCACGCCCCCTCCCGCCCCCGCAATTCGGAAAAAACGGTATATATCCTACAGTTTTGAAGATAGACGTTTCGTACCTTCTAGAGATAGTTAGTAATTAGCAAAATGTATCGATTTGCCGAAGAAATGATAAAGATCGGATCAGCGGTTCTCAAGTTATGAGCAAAAAAGTACTTCTCCCTCGCCCCACCCCCTCCCACCCGTTCACAACTAACACTACACAATCTTAGAGAGAGCGAGAGAGAGAATGAGAGAGAGAGAAAAAGAGAGAGAGACTTTGAGATAAGCGCAGCACCAGCATTGCATTCAGCTTCTACTCCAGGTACAGAGTATGTTATAGTCGGGCTTGACCGACTTTCTCACTTGTTTGTATTAAGTCAATGTTACATTGTAATTAGAAATTGTTTTGTAGTGTCCCTGAAAATGGTTGCCGAGGAGCAACCAAAGTATATTGGAAAAACAGCATACAGATGTGTTTTAATTGACCTTGAGCCTGCAGTACTCAAATTCTACTCAAATTTGAAAATACTTTACTCTATAAGCTTTCAGAAATTGCCTTGAGAGCCGCGCACATGCTGCTTGAATCCCCTCTGTCGTCTCAAAATGCTTGCCTTTCATCGGCCTTTTCAGGCAAGGAAACAAAAAGAGTGGGGATGGGGCACATCTGTGCTGTAGGGCGGCTGCGGAAGCGTTAGGATGCCAGCCTTGGCACACTTCCATGCTCAAATGCTCCGTCATAATGTCATGAACCACAAATTTTGGTAAATTTAACATCTGGGCACTTAGTCGACGGTCTGAGTTCAAAACTTTGCGCTTACGAGTCACATTGCTGCTGTTTATCGAAGGTCTTCCAGCACGGTCTTTATCGGCGACCTCTTCCCGACCCTCCAACAAGTCCTGGTGCAACCGAAACACATATCTTTTTGATAAAGCAACATTTAGGTAATCTTTCTTGATCATATCAAACGTCTCAGTCGCAGATTTACCGCATTTCATACAGAATTAATTCGCGCTGCAGTTTCGGCTTGCACCACTCACAGAAACTCGTCGCGCGAAAACTCCTGTCCTGACTCTCCAGCCGCTCGTTCGTTAGCTGGAACGTCCTCTCCGAAATACAGTCGCGGCGAAAGAAAATCAGTCCTATTACTTTCGCTACAAACCCTGTATACAATAGAGAAAATTCTTATTTATCTAGCAAAACAACTGGAATGCTATTTGCACCTTGGTCCCAGAGGTCTTAAAATTTCGGGTTCAAGCTTTAGAAAGACTTCTAGTGGAGGAGCCAAGACTAAAAAGTATAAAATGTTCTCCCCTCTTAATGCACCTTGCATTCCAGTGTAATTCATCAATTATTAACACTTACAACAATTTGCTTGTAAAACAACTCTTAGGAATCACCTCGTCGTTTGAAGTGACAGCATTTTAATATGCTAAACAAACTCGTCGTTGTTCTCGTTTGTCGCTTAACACAAAGTCGAGTCAATTTTCAGGGTTACATTTCCAATGTGTGTATAGAGGAATGTTTATAACAATTAAGCAATTATTTAGCATAAATTCAAAATTGAGAAACAGGAAATCCACAATGAAACTATAACAATTCGAAATGTTGACTTTAACAGGGCTCTGTTAAGCATTAACAGAGGTTACATTTACAACACGTCACTAGGTGGCTGTCTCAGTCCGGGTATTCCGTTAATGAGACACTGATTTTCCCCTGCCATTTACAAAATTACAATGGCAATGGCTCTCCCGCTCTCTCTCTCTGTTTGTGTGCATTTGCCGTTTTAAGTGTGAGAAATTCTTTTAGTTGATGAAAAAAACAAGTTCCGTCTGCTCTTTTCTTTTTTGGGGGGGTTTTGTTTTGCTTTACGGTTTAGCGGTTTTTTCTTCTATTGCTTAATATTAATTTCGTAAGGCATAACAAAAATTTTGTTTCCTGTTTCTGTGTAAACTTGAAATGTTGTGATATTTATATGAGGTCTTTTGATCAAATTTTAATTGGATCACCAAAAAAAAAAACTGGGGCTGCCGCTCAAGTGATGTGGAATCTGACTTTCTGCGGTCTCTGGTTTGGCTCTGTCATTTGATATTGCCTGCTCGAAGATTGCTGCAAGTTGTCATTTCTTGCATTTTTGTTGCCTTTTAAGTGCATTTCAAGTGGCAGGCAGGGGCGTGGCAACGGCAGCATCAAGTGCAGGAAGAAAGCTGTAATTGAGTGAACCGACTTCATAATACCCTAAGCCAGCGATTGGCTGCACACCTGGCCCGTCATTCACACCGGCACAAGTCGATCGCATGCCGAGGCTTGTTTCACGAGAGAGAAATCGGATGTCTCTGGCGCTCTATTCATCAAACTTGCATGCACAACATGTTCGCCCTTGAGTTTTATTCACTCCTTTTGTTGACACTCTGAATATAATCATGTTCGCTTGATTTCAATCAGTTCGGGTGTGCTCAACCCTTAGACCCATTTTCGAACTTCGGCAAAGTCATACTAAAAAAGTGTCAAAAAGTGATGAGATTTCTTTAGTAGACCGCTAGAGTAGTCGAATCTCTACCTAATGTATTCAACTTGACTGCCCTAGTATACCCGTTTGGAATAAACGCCAATAAAACTGACCAGACCTCAAAAAGAAATCGTGCGGAGTAATGGAAGAAGAACAACGCAATCAAAATTCATCCTAACTTTTTCTGCCAAACCATATTGTCATGTTGTAACTTTTACCTGATATTGTATAACCCTTTTAAAAACAGTATTTCACGTACCTGTAGCTACCTGCGATAAAATCAAATAATCATTCCTTCACGACTGAGAAGTGAAACATCTGAGCATGGGAAAAATCTTTGATGCCGTCCATTATTTTTCAAATACGCAAAGGAGTCTTCTGAGGTGATAGCAATAACAGTGAACGGCATAAAAAGGCAAATAAGTGAATTGAAGCCTACTGTTCTTCAATTGAAGAATGAAAAAACTTTACCCGTAATTATACCTACTTTTTTACTTCACTATGATTGATGTCAAACTTTGAAATGAAATTACAAATACTTCGTCAACTATGCCTTGTGCGATTTGTAAATAAAACTCAAAAACAACTTCAAAACTTGAACGATTCTACAAATAGAGAAAATGGTTACGAGTTTGGAATTCCACTATTGCACGCTAGGATTAGATGGAATTTATTTTGAAGTTGTCGGACACACTTTTGCGAGAGGGAGAAAACTCATGAACAGCGCAACTTCAAACTCAAATATATCCCAATAATAAACTAACTCCCACGTTACATAAGATATTGGCTCATTATAAAGGTCTAATACAGTATCAATGCCTACCAATTGGTGAGTTATCGGAAGAAGCACAAGAAAGCAAAAACAATAACAATAAAAAATTTAGGTACAAGATTTCAGAATTTAGTCAAACATGAAGACTCATCAGACCCTCTTTGATAAAAGGAATGATAATTGCTTAGATACGTGAGATCACAATCGCTAATGTTACGTTTATTAGATATCAATCCCAATATTGATGATTATTTAAAAAAAAATTAACTATAAAAAAATTGTAGCCAAAACAAAATCATCAAAAAATTGACACATTTTGCCTAATTTCCTATTATTAACTATTGTGCAAATTTTACCAAAAATATTTATTTAAAAGAAAAATAAAAGATTTAATGCAAATAAAGCGGAAAAAATTTAAAAATTTTTTTTTTTTTCACCATAATGTTTGAAGCACCCGGTTAAGCCTGTACGATCACTCATTTTTAAGCCCACGAATTTATTCATCCGAACGCTTTTTAAATTAAAAAAAAACTTTATTGCATCAAAAGAGATGATTTTTGAAGTGTAAAACTGCGTTGGCCCTCGGTTCCATCACGGGGGCGACAACATTTCGCTATTCACACATACATGAAACGAACGCTTGCCGAAGCTGACGAGAGAGCAAGAAAGCGTCAGTTGCAGTGTTGCCAACTTTTGCCGAAAAAAAAAATCTATTTTCAGCTGGTCGGAGAGGAAAAAAAACCTGTATTTTCCGACAAAAAAGCGTAAAAAAAAGCGCATGGTTTTCTTGGGATTATGTAAATTTATATACAAAATAATTAATATATATCAATATACCGTCAGAATGCTGAAGTTCCTCATCCTCGTCCTTGCCGTAGGCCTCAGTTGTACCTGTTAGCTTAAGGTAACTAGAGGGGACCTTATAACTCTGAATCGCAAACGAGGCTAACTCAAAAAGTTATTTTTTCGATTACTTCACTCAAAAACTTTATAGTTTCTTCGTTATTCTCCCATTTCCCTAAATATAAATAATATTATTAACGCTATATTTTCCTAATATCGGAAAATTCTTCCAAAATGGGAAAAAACTTTTTATTTGGTTGTAAAATGTAGTGAACGAGAAATATGTAACTTTTTGAAGAATGCTGTGATTTTTAGGCAACCTGAAATAATTTAAATGTCTTAATATAATACAATGAATTTTATGAAAATCCAAAAATCAGATATGAAAAATCTTGTTGATTTGTGGCATTTTCAATAGAATTGAGTCTTATTGTTCCTTTTCAAGAACTGCTCGAGATTATTCGAGAGGTATCAGATATATACTTCCGAAGCCATGCCCTTCGAAGCCATTTATCGTGGCATATGGCAAGTGTTAATTATTGTCGATAAATTACTGACAAAGATGAAAACTATTGATTTGCTCCAAAACAAAAACAAATCCAAAAAGAAGCCGAAATCACTTTTAAAAAAGGCCATAATTTCCGCTTCCCGCATTTTGTAATTTTTTCCCGCAATACGGTTTTAAAAAAGCCAGAAATGACGGGAAAAAAGCTAATTTGGCAACACTGGTCAGTTGCTCGACAGAGTTCGAAGCGATTAGGTCGTAGCAAATTCACGGAGCTTTGTTTTCTCATACTAATACACTCTCACTTTTTTGGCCTCGCTCTCGCTGGCCATCGCTGGTGTAAAATGAGAAAAGACCTCACTCTGCGACGATTGATTAGAATGAGCGCGAGAGAGAGAGAGAGAGTTTTGATCTGACTTTGCTCTCGATCGGACCCGTTCAGCTAAGGCTCGCACGAGCCGAAGTCTGTCGTATTTTTAAGCAAACGCGAGCCGAAGTTAGGGTTGTGTGAATCGGTGAGCGCTGCCTAGCATGTAAAATGCGTGTTGTCTGGAGAGAGCTCTCTTGTTTACTAACACAAGCTCACTTTTTTTTCATCTCCGTTTGGCCGCCTCTGCTCTCGATACGCTGGCACAATGCGTTTGCCGCCGGTATGACTCTGATTATATTCAATCCTAAGTTTCGTTCGATGAATAAATATAAAAACTTTGGCTCAACCGCTCGATGCAATGGCGCTATGAGCTGATTATATTAAACGCTGAGTTTTGTTGATTGAGTAAGAATTTTCTGGTCAGTGTAGCTCATCTCAACACACTCTCACTAATTTGTTCTCTTGTCGCTTAAATTTAAATATTCTGTAAATTAATTTTTCCAAGTCTGAAACAACTGTTACAGTCGCTGAATTCAAACCTTCTTTTGTACTGTTACTTAATTTCATGATACCCTTTAAATCGTTAAAGGGTATATAAAACGAGTCTGGCTTTTAAAATGGCAAGGCAACTCAAGGACGTTGGCTTTGCTTGTGATTGTTGTTGTTGTCAAATTTATTTTAGTTGCTGTCTTTTAATTAAGTTGAGCTAATTGACTGGCGGGATTTTGGTATTTGTACATTGAAGTGGATGATGATGCGCTTGAATGATTTAATTATACACAACACTAGAAAAAAGAGAGGGAAAAACTGTGACTTGAACAATTTAAGGTGTCACTTTTACCCCGTCTCCCTCTGTCTCTTTTTGTGGCTAGCATCTTTCAACGCGTTGTCTTTGAAAACCGGTTTTGGAGCTTCTTAAGCTCCGCATTCATCGATGGAAAATAAGTCTCGAGCTCTCGATTCTCTTGTCTCTGCTTTCTGTCTGTTGCTGCTGCTAATTTAATCACTTTTTCACGCTGGCTTTGAAGCTTCTGTTTGAAATGGTTTTTGTCAAATAATTTATATGCCAATTGCGTTTGTATAAATAGACCACGCACTAAATGTTTCTCTCGAAATTGGCAAAGTCAAACAGAAACAACTCAAATTCAAAATTGTGCAACTTTTTGTTTTTTGGGTGCAAATTTCGTCTCTCTCTCTCTCTCTGCAGTCACACGCACATCCCCCACATAAGCCTTATTCAATTGAGACTCATTATCAAATGGAATTTAGGTTAAACAATCCAATTGGATAGGAAATTGGCAAAGTTTTTGTTTTGACGGAGATGGAAAATAATGTTATATATTTTTTTTTAGATTTTTGAATACAAAAAAAAAATAAGCAAATAATCCAATGCAAATAATATTCATCTGGCAGGGGGATCATAGATGTGTAACCTCGTTAGACGTCTTCGTAAATTTAACAAATGTCTAGCCTAAAAGGCTTTCCAAATAATGCTATAATATCCTCAATTTGAGGGATATTTTGTCCCTTCCTTAATTTGCTTTTTTAACTTCTCAAGCGTTAAACGGGGAGATGGTAATATAAGTTTAGTAGGGGTGTCATATTCGGATTAATACCAGCATTTTGGAAGTGCCCCAAGTATCTAAAGTCTACGTGTACTCTTATTTATATACAGAGAAGGTGTTGTTCCTGTAGCTTCAACAGAAGTCATGTGCACCATAAGCGATATGTGTTCCTTTCCGTGACGTAAACTTGTATACGTTCGTGTTTGGAGGAATTTTTCTTTTAAGAAAAAGTTTTCCCGCCGATTCGTATCGGAAAAAACGCTATTGTGGTCTTCACTGAAAGGAGATTTTTTCAGTATGTCCGCAAACTCGTTTCCTTCTATGTTGCTCTGCTCAGAAACCCCTATAAGGTGGTAAGGTCAGAAAAAAGCGACATTCTGTAAGCGCACTGAGAGAAAATCAAGAATTTTCGTACTTAAATAAAGAGTTTTTAGTTTAAAAACTTCAATGAGACAGAAATTCTTGATTTAAGTATGGACTTTCTTCTCAAGTGAAGAGTTTTTTAGAATTCTTATATTTTTTATTTCAAGAAGGTTTTGGATAAGTTAAGCACGATGCAGGATTTTTTAAAGAACTTTTAGAGCTCAAAATAAGCATGATCTAGATTTATTTTAAGTAGCTTAGAGCGATTTGTACTTGAAGTAAGAGCTCGTTTTTAGATCAAGAACGATATGATCTTAAATTAAAACTTTTTTTCTTGAATAAAGAATTTGATTTCGTAATTTTTTAACTTTTAACGGTCAATTTCGAATTTAAGAACGATTCGTACTCAAAGTAAGAATTGTCAATAGTGAATCGTTTTTACCAAATTCTCAGCTACACCTCAAAAGTCCTCAACGAGAAGCACCATGAATTGCGGTGCGAAGCTTGGAGCATTTCAACTTCGAACCGTTCAGCAAGTTAGTAATTCCTTACCTTACAAGCTTCAAATATTGCAAACCAATTTACTATCATGCTCCCTATCTTATCCAAAATAAACAAACCCATCAATAAGTTGGTTATCTGTTAATAAATTTAAGTGCCTGTCTAACTCAGACGCCATTGGAACATTCTTTGTTTTGTTTGTTTGCTTAACCCTGACATCATAAACAAATTATAAACAAATAAAAGAAAAGTGCTAAAAAAAATTGCTTCAACACAACACCTGATCCTCCAACCCACACGAAATTATGCCAAAAGTGCGTGTGGCAAACTTTGCGAGGCGCCAAAACCAACTAATAATAACAAGTCAGTCATCCACATCCCAATCCCATTTCCAAATGCGTCAATCTTTCGCTCTCTTTTCTGGCCTTCCGTTTTGGCATTAATTTGTGTATATTGTGGACAATCTTGCCATTTCCGGCAAAGTGGCTTCGTGTCTTTTATTTTTCGGTTTGTTTATATTTGTACTAAAAGTTTGCCGCTAACTTGTTAGCAAGTAAGTCGATGTGGCTGTCTGTCTGATAAATTTAGTTTATCAAATATGTGCGTGTGTGAGTGTGTGGGGGACTGTATTTGGGGTGCTTGCGCGTGTGTGCGTCTAAAAAACACTAGTCAACCATTTGGCAATTTATTTTAATTTATTTTGTATGCCAAGAAGAATTTTGTATGGCGTTGAGAGTTTGAGTTTTAGCTGGGGTATCCACATATGTTGTGTGTCTGTGTCTGTGTGCTTGAGGATGAATGGATAAATGGAATTTGGTTTTTTTTTGGGGGACGAGGTTAGAGCATTAAATCAAGCTTAATAGCTGCTGTGTGATCCACATTAAATTGGAAACTACCGATGTCAGTTTTGCCATTCTATAAGTTGATGTTCGAACACCAAAATCTAACGAAATTGCGCTACATAATGCAACATGCCTTTAATTCAACTTCACTGTAAAAAACACGGTTTAAGACAGGGGTGCCTAAGCCCATTCCGCAAGCCACGAATTCGTTATTGTTCGACGCAAAGGAATAGTTGACGCTTATACCCCATAAGCCCACATAAAGCAAAAACAAACTAATCTGCCAGCTGTGTTCTTTCTTTACGAGCTAAGGTTTTGTTGGTGGTGCTTTCAGACCAACTCTCTTCTATGATTCTGGCAATTGAAAAAGAAAAAAGTCAGCGCTCGCCTCGCTCACAGTAGCCGAACTCTTTTCGCTTTTCACGGCGGCACTCACAAACAAAATTCTTGTTGCTCTTTTTATTTCTTGTGGTTGTTCTTGCTTGCGGCCATAAGCTAATTCTGCGCTCAAAAGCTTGAGCAACTACTCAACCAAGACAGTCCTAACTTTCAAGAAATAAAAGTAGAAACAAATGTGGTGCTTAAAAAAACATTACTGTTAATAGATACGAAAAAATTGGATAATCTTTGCATCGGATTCAAATAAGGCTTTAAGTCTTGTTATCAATTAGTCCAAAACTGGGATTATATCATCCAATTTGTTCGAAAGGGGAACTACCAACAAGACTTTACCATTTGTTTCGAATCCAATTCCATTTACGGATACACCTTTGTGGTTCTAATACGGGTAAAGCTTGACATAAAGCACGGTTTAAAATTTAGAGCGCAAAAACTAAGGGAGAAGATTGCGGGAATCTGGCTTACTGACGTCCTACAAATAAGCAGCTGTGATCTTCTTAATTGGCAATTGAAAGTTCTCCATGCAACTAGCCCCCAAGGGGAGACCAAACGAAGTCCTCAACGCGAGGCAATATCAACAAAGCAACGACCTCAACTTGGGGAGAACTTTGACATCGTCGAGATTGCTTCCGACCTGGTCGCTTAACAGGGAGTAGCAGCGGCATCATTGAAGGGATTACCCTTCAAGCGATGGCTGCATTCTTTAATTCCTTCTTCGTTTCGGTTTCTATATTGTCTGTTGAGTTTAACGAGTAGCTAGAAGTCACATGGTGCTGCTAAGTCAGGCAAAAACTGTGGTTTTAGAAGGTTATGGATTGATTTTTGGATGAAATGATCACGAATTACAAGTGCAATGTGAATGCGTTTTTTTTTGTACCAAACAAGATTTCACCTTTCTGGGGCCCAAACGGCCACTCAAAATACTTTTCACTGATCCCTGTGATATTCTCAGACTCGACGAAATTGGATAAAAAATTCCTTGTAGATGGCGTGTAGCTTATCAGATGTCTTTGATGGCCGTCTTCACGACTCTCTTTGAACATTTGTTAACATTCTTAAAGTCTCGTAATCGATAAAGCTTGTTCACCAAGGGCTTTCTACATTATTTTTAACAAATAATTTTTTAGGAACTGCGTTGTTGAATAGATTCTGACGTTTCAAAATTCCGGGTGACAGTTAAACGCCAAAAAAAAAAAAAAAACCATTATTCAACTGCAAAATACCACCAAATGTGAAACGGTCACACTTTACTGTCCCCTATGATTTGCTTGAATTCGAGTTTGGTTAATTGTTACCCTTGGAGAGGGTATATTGAAATTGTCCGGATGTTTGTAACGCACAGAAAAAAGCATCTCCGACCACATAAAGTATATATATTCTTGATCAGCATGACGAGCTGAGTTGATATAGCCATGTCCGTCTGTCCGTCCGTCTGTTTCTATGCTATCTCCTCCGTCAGTTTTAAAGCTATGTTAATCAAACTTTGCACCAAGTCTTTTGGTACAAATACGCTGCACATTTGTCGGAACCGGCCGGATCGGATGACTATAGCATATAGCTGCCATAGGAACGTTCGGTTGAAAAACTAGTTTTAGTGAGAAAAACTTTTTTGTTTTTAGTGCTATCGCTCCCAACGCTCGTATTTATAAGTTTTTAATGATTTCACATAATTTCACCAAGGCTTGTCGAAATCGGACAACTATATAGTATAGTTGTTATACAAAAGTTATGTCTGAAAAAAAGTCTTAGTAAGAAAAACTTTTTTGTTTTTAATGTTATCGCTCCCAACGCTCGTAATTATAAGTTTTCAATGATTTCACAAAATTTCACCAAAACTTTTTGAAATCGGACAACTATATAGTATAGCTGCCATACAACAGTTAGGTCTGAAAAAAAGTCTTAATGAGAAAAATTTTTTTGTTTTCAATGGTATCGCTCCCAACGCTCGTATTTATAGGTTTTCAATGATTTTACATAATTTTAACAAGATTTGCCGAAATCGGACCACTATATAGTATAGCTGGCATACAAACTGTCAGGCATATATCAAGCTCCAAGGGCATATAAACTTCGATCGAGCCGAAGTTAGCTTCCCTCTATTTTTTTACTTCGGTTTAATTTTGGTTCAAACTTGACAGAAATTTCAGTCTCTCCTACTTTCCAACGATTTTGAAGCTCTGGTTTAAGATATCATACCAACAGAACCGGCGCATTTATTCATAAAGATCTAATGCTACTTGCATATGCCGATGATATTGACATTATGGGCAAAATCGAACGGGCAGTAAGCAGGGCTTTTTCAGAGGTTGAAAGGCTGTCTGAACTAATGGGTTTAGCGGTAAATGAGGACAAGACGATGTACCTAGTATCCGCGATTGGCGTGTTCGAACGAAAAATTCTTCGGAGGATTTATGGACCTTTAAAAGTTGGCGATGGGGACACCTGGGACACACAGTGGCTGCGCTAGTTAAGACATGTCTATAGAATGGACGAAGAAGCTGCAGTAAAATAAGCGCATAAATCGAAGGTGGCTGACTATAAGGGCGGGAGACCAGATGCGGGAAGACATTGTCAAGCTTGGTGTGACCTACTGATGCCAGCTCGCACGGTCGTAATGGCCTATAAAGAAGAAGAAAATTTTAGATACCAATTTCTTTTAGTTTCGGGTAGAATCAACAATGCAAAAGCAAAAAATGAGTTATTCATAATATGGCGCCTTCACCGCTGAAATGCGACTTTCTGTAGATATGACAAACTATGACAGAAAAATCTGGGATTTTTTTTTATCACAGTAGAGTTTTCTTAAGAACTTTTAAAAACGCCAACTCTGATCGGATTTCTTTTTAAAGGGGAAACACAAATTAACTCGATTTGCGTCAATTCCGCTCGTTTTCGGAACTGGCATGAAGGATTTTTTTTTTGTAAGACTTTTGCCACGCGATCTTATGCACCCGCGTTTGATGATAGCAGATTCGTAATCTCTAATCGATTCGCGAAAGGATTTATAAAGATTGAATGAACCAAAGTCAAGTAATAGAAACGAAATAAAAATAGTAATAGAATAAAAAAGCAAATGAAACTTTACAGCGGTAGAGCTGATTTCAGTTCCTACTGCAGGTATGGAGTACATTACAGTAGAGTTACAAAAGAAATTAAATTATTATTATTATTATTATTTTTAAAGGAAATTTTTCTGAAAAAATTTAAAATTATTCTGAACAAATTAAAAATTTCCTTATATTTCATAAGAAAAAGAAAAAGTATCAGCATTTATTTACCACCCACTCTGCTATTTGCATACTTGAACTGCCTTCCTCCTCCTCCTCGCCTAACCAAATAACCCCCCCAACTATAATTATCACTGCAAACTTCCTGCATCTAAAATGCAAAAAACCCTTCTCAGCTTTACTTTTTGATGAATGGCCATTAAAAGCAGAAGTTGGCTTCTATTTCAAACAAATAATTGCCAAGAAAACTAACTATGGAAAAAAGTGCATAAATAAATAATAAACCCACGCTGTGGACCGACAACCTACGCAGCAAATGCAACAAAAAAACGAGAAAACTCGTTTCCAGTGGGTAGAGAATTTTCACTTGGCTTTTCCGACTAAATAAAAAATAAAATACCAAAATGCGGAAGCGCTTTAATTTAGAAAATGTTTGCCCACAGCATTTTAGTTAAACAAAATAGTCAGAGGCGCGACACACACACCAACCACACATTCCCACGACAAACAATTGAAAACAAAAACTGGAACGCAATTGCAACAGTTGTTGGCATTGTATGGAAGCTGGACAACAGGCAGTGTGAAGGCTGAATGCATTTTTGGAGGGGGGCTACCAGTTGAAACTGTCAATTTGTTTTAAGAATGTGGAGACGGACCAAACCTTGGCCCTGCGACAAGGGCAAAAGGTGGAATCCAAAACCGCACATTTTAATTAGGTTTAATGGAATGTAAACCCGAAACCTCAATCGCAAAGAAAACTGAAAAATTGCAAAATGTATTTCACTTGACTCAACAAAACAAAAAAATACAAATTGTACAATTGTGATTAGGTCGGCAAATATTTGAAATTACAATTTATGAGGCCAAATAAATTTCAACAAAATTGACAACTGACACAGAAAAATATCAAAACAACAATTGTTGTTGTTGCGTCGTATTATGTGAACTTTTCACAATAAAAGCAAAGCCAATTTCCTATAAATAGTTTAATGATGAGGCAAATTGAAGACACGTTGTGTTGCGTGGGCCGAACGCATATTAAATCTCTGTATATTTCTTGCTTTAGTTTCTGCAAACAAATGAAAGTTATCTTTCATCCCAAAATTAATTGCCATTTTTTTGTCTGCCGACTCTGACAATTGTTTCAAGTTTTGTACTTTCTACAATTTTCACTTTGCAAAAAAAAAAAAAAACAAAACTTGTTCTCGAATGAAAACGTGAAACGTGATTTCTTGGTAAAGAAAAATCAGTTGAGATTCTTCCTCCTTCAGACATTTATATTTAGAAATCTTTGACAAACAGAACACAAAGCAGCAAACAAGCAATAAAGTTCGAAAGTGAATTTATGACAAGAAATTGGAGAGTGTCGTCGTCGCCGTCTGTTTGTGTTTCTGTGTGGGTTGATGCTGCTTTTGGTTTAATATTAAAAAAATCCATTCGAATGAGCTGGAATGTGTTGCAGACTACAGCCAATTCTTGTACACGGAAGTTGAAATGAGTTTAGTACTTAAAATGAAATATACTAAATACTTTTTATTTATAGATTTTAATTGGGGTTACGGAAAGCAAGAACTATAAGTTATTATAAACTTTATTTCGGATGTGAAAAAATATAAAATAGTCCGCAAAATACTAACACAATACTTGACTTATACAAACATTTTAGAATTAATAAACTAATTTATTATAAATCATAAGCGAATAGGTACGAAACCGGAACTCCAACTATTATTATACTGTGAACCATTTTTTAAAATATCAACTAAACCGGAACCTTTTTCAAACCTAAATATTCGGTTTGGTTCAACAAATCTAATCGACTGTTTGCCGACTTTTCCTGTCCCAGAAATTCAAATCCACAGGCAATTATACAATTATCATTAAATACATAATTATAAAAATTTAAATAAAGTCTACAGAATTCGATTCCAAAGTTTATATTTAATAATTCACAACAATTTTTTGATGCACAATTTTAGTCACAACTTTTCACCGCACAGTTTTCGGCTTTTATTCACACACTATTTACACGAATTTCTATACACAGATACGGTTTACTATTTACATTATTCATCAGGGCTAAAAACATCATAAAATTAGAACCACTTCGACGTTCGAAAAGTTTTTTGGATTCGCGATCGCAGAGCGGGTTTAGAAGGTCGCTGAACCTAGGTGTGGGTTCGAACCGAGTAAATCATTGTGGCTAGAAAGGGACGGCTATATTCCCAATTGCACTCAGAGTGCGCAAGTAAAAGCAAACAGCTGACTAATTTCTGACAGAAATGGAGGCTAACCTTTCAGTCTAAGTATTCTAAATCAGCGAGGGCAAAAACGAGAATGTATTGGCGAGCCATTGACTGCATTCTGATCTCTTGGTCTCAGCTTCGGCATGCTTTCGGTTTATGTTCGTGTAAAAGCAAAATGTTTTCACACCCGGGGATGAACCAGAGATCATCGCTGCTCTAAAATAATGTTTGTTCAGAACTTTTAGAACACACCACAAAGAAGGATGGTCGACTGTAAAGCTGTTTCAATAACCTCGCGGTTTTATCATCATCAGGCTTTTCCCATATTTGCAAGTTGTCAGAGGATATCTCATGTCAGCATTTTTATGACTGTTTGGGAACTACAAAGGCAGCATAAATGTAAAACAGACAACTTCAAATTCACTGAAAATTTTTTGTATGTGTGTGTCCCCATTTCGGCCCTTCTTTATTAGTGGGGAAAATTCTATCCCCTCGCCTAAAATTTTCAAATTTTTTTTTAAAAGGCTTTTAAATCCTGAACATTTGAAAAAAATTGCCAAGCTCTATCTTAAACCGTTTTCGAGTTATTGAAAATTTAAAAAATTCACAATATTACACTTTTATGCGTTGAACTTCCGCAAAAGAGCTCCAAAAAAGCTCACATTTTGGGGTTAAGCTTTTCTGATACTAAGCTTCCTTTGGGCCAATTATCATCCAATTCGGAGACATCATCCCAGAAAAAAACTTTTTTTGTATGGAATGCCCCAAATATGTCTATATATCAGTATGCCAGTAAACATAACTAACTTCTTTGTTTGTACAACGTAAATTGTACATATATTTATATTTTTAATTTATTAAAAATTTTAATCTAAACCTTTTCTGTTTTTCTCTTTAATTGCAGGTAAGATGTCCAAGCTGAATGAAAGGTACAAGCCATAATAATATGTTATCACTTTGAAGGTTAGTCAAAAGAAGAATTTTCGTTTAACTAATTGCTTTTAAGGGCCTGTAGGGTGTGTAGCATTTTAATGCATTTCTGTTAAATTTAATATGTGCTGAACTTTGAGTCATTTATTCTTAAATGATTTACACTTATCTGATGACTGAAACAAAGAGCTATATTTGCAATTAGTTACTTATGTATATTATTATCTGTTCAATTTGTATAATTCTTAACGATCTTTGGAAAGAATTATGACATAAGTTTGTAAGAAATACTAAAACTTTTAAACCGAAAAGAGCCTAAACAATGTACCGGTACAGTTTCAGATCTAAGATATTTGTAGCTGCCGTCAAATCATTTTGTCATTGCTATATTCAGAGCTGCTACCTAGGTCAATGATTTAGAACGCCTGAGAGTGACAACAGATATTGTTTTCGACGTCTGTGCAAGTATGTTTCTGTGTGGAATACTGAAATAAAAACAATAACGAAAGTATGTAAATATTTGGCGCTCTCTCACTTAAGTTCTGTTTTTGCATGTTCACTTTCTGCTTAATTTTAGCCTTCTCCCACTTTTGTATGCAAAACGAAAGAGTTTAGAAGTATATTCGGCTGCACAGTGAAGAAAGGGTACGCAATTGCAATTAAGCTTTATATTTATCAAGCTTTTTAAAAATGTCAACATTATGCAGATCGGACGTATATATCATACCATTGGAAGTCTTGGTTGTGGTATAATATACCTTTAAAACTCTGGTCACCCTAATAAAGAACAAAATTCAATTAATCATTGTATTGCCCAAAGGGGTAATACCTGCTTTGATGAGGTGGATAAGCTTAATAGATACTTCTGCAAAAGGATACTAAATCTACCGGACTTGGGTGTGCAGTCCGTATTAGCATTGGAAACGGGCATGGAGGATGGCCATTTTTATACCTATTCCCTTCACCTGAATTATGTCGAATTCAGAAGTAATAGACTCCCTCATATTTTGTCTAAAAAAATTTTTGAATAAATCATTGCTTGGAAAAAAGACATATCGAACACTACGGCGACAAGTTACGAAACAATGCAAGACGAGAGGATTAGAGAAGAGTATGCGGAAATCTTTTAGAAAAGCTCTAAGCGAAGAACAAATAAAGAACTGCACTGAAAAAACAAGAGCTAGCGACAGTAGAATATACAAAAATTTCGAATATACAAAAGGAGCACTATATTGTAACGAAAGAAACACTCATGGATTCTTAAAGCTAGGGGCGATTAACTGAACCTAAAAAGCAATCGACAAACAACTTCAAGGCTCTACAACTTGTGCAACATGACACCATTTCCTAGGACGATGTGAATTAGGTGTTTTCGTAAATATACGTTAACCTACCAGGAAACATTATCGGGCCTGTTCTGAATTTCGACTCGATTTTCGTGTAAACTGTAGTATTTTGCAGTCAAATTTGAAAACGTTGTATAGAAGGCGACAGGTATACCTGCGGCTACTAGATCAGGAATATCAAACTCGGAATTGTGGCAGCAGCTGAAACCGATTGCTTAATCCCAAATGAATTCAAATCGAGAGAATATTGCGACGAGATGTAGTAGCCTTAAATTAACTTGACACTTACGTTTAAATTTATACAAATTGCATTCGAAGTTCACATGTTTACACGAAAATCGAGTCGGAATTCGGAACAGGCCCCTATATATTTTGAACGGTGACATAGATGGAAGTTGGTTTGGGCTAGTAAACTACCTAGAACATGCCATGAAGTACAGAATGTGGTTAATAAATGAATTTCCTTAGGTGTATACATGTTAGCTTTTAAAATCTAGTAACGTAATATTTATAAATATCCATTGTAAGGTAACGGCTGAGTACTCTCGGAACTCAATGGGATTGATCGGGTATCCCGCGACGAGCTTGGCAGCCCAGTGTAGTACCAGACGGTTCAACGTGGGGTGCAAAGTCCATAGATGGGTTGACGGTTCTTAATAACCATGCCTTAACACGCTTAATATACAAGATGTAATAAAGTGGAGTCGATCAGCAAAACACAAATTAAGCAAGGGGAAAAAAGAACTGCTGGTTCCAGGTGCATTGATGAATTGTTTAAGCATAGGATTAGGGTGGCAATTAACTAACAGACTATTCTAGATGCCTGAGTTTCTTCTAGGAAATCAGATGGACGGAAATAAATCTATGCCTATTATGCTTCTAAGAAGCATTCATGCATATTTCTTAAAGTTTGGTGAAAACATTGTTAACTATTATATTATTTAATAAATGAAAGAATAGTTCGATTTACTTTAAATGAACGGGTGTAACCAATCGTAATCAAGAACACGACAACAACTGGGTCTAACTTGTCTAAACCTTATCTTGCACCCTAATCTAAACTTTATCAACCAATTTCCATTACCATTTATATTTCTATTTCTACGTATTACATCGCCATAAACTTGCACTTGAAAATGGGGGAAACCAAAACAAAGAAGAGATAAAAAGCATAACACAACAAAAAGTGTATTATGGAAACACCTTGATAATGAACGATAATGAATATCTAACATAGACCAAAACGAACAAAAACAAAAATTAAATTATTAATCTACAAGTGGCATGGACATGGACATGGACATGATTGATGCTCAGTACCCAACCGAAAACAACGGAGGAAGTTGTTAAGTTAACTCGAATGGTTATTGAACTTTGCTTGTGCAATTAGCTGCAAAAATGTAACGTGCAATAAATAAATATTTAGAGTCGAAACAAAAATTCCTCTGTGTCTGTCTGGATTTATGTATGCAAATATGTACATTTTGAAGCCAAACAACACACACACACACTCACACACACACATCCGCTGAAAACAGCTGCCCCAGACTTGAGTTTTTATGACCTCAGTTTCAGGCATTCCACCCAGCAACAAAGAAACATATTTATAAAAAAAAATAAAATTATATTGAACTTTAAGTTGTGATTATTCAGTTGGGATTTCTTATCGCTTTTTTTTGTGATTTTTTAGGAATTAAAATTCAAATGACATTATCAGACTAGACTTTAAGTAATAAAATAGAACTGGCTTCATTTCAAACATTTACTTATGCCCACACACCCCTTTGGGGCTTACTCAACCCTATGTCATAATTTTACATTGTGCATAAAAAACTGACCTGTTACCATTTCCAAACGACTTTCAAAATGCAACTCAAATAGTACAAGAGATTACGAAATCTCTCTCCCTTTAAGCTGCCTTTCGTCTAATTGCTTGGGCGCATTGTCGTAAACAACGACAACAACAACAACAAAAAAATGGAATTGCTAATGATGCTGACTTAACAAAAGATCATTTATAAAATCTTGACACACACATGGGTGAAGCGACACCCCCAAAATGATCCTAATCAAAATCATTTTAGATGAAAAACACTTTTTATTTTCTAGCTTCCACAATTGCACAAAAATGTGAATGCACGTCAATCAAATGAACATGGCAAAACTGGTTGTGTCAGTTGTAGTTGTAATGGGAATATGTGTCAAGTGAGGCGGCTCTTCAAGTCTAAGTCCGTTTTCAAAGTGCCGGCTAGTCTGACACGAGCTCAGATTAAGCATACGCCTAGTGCCCGGTGGCGGTGTGTGTCGCAATTAGAATTTATCGTCAAGCAAAGTGAAAATATTGCATAAGTTTTGTCAATGTTATTATTATTATTAGTTGTTGTTGTTATTGTAGTCTGAGCTCTGTCAAGCTGTGTGTACACAATTGTGATCATTTTTTAATTGCTCTCAAAAGTCAGACACCAAATCACGAAATATGTATGTACTTTGGCACATTTCAAGAGCACTGAAAGACATGTGAGCATGGAATTGAACGGCATTAAAACTGTTTTTAAATAAATATTCTTTAGTTGAGTCTCACCATTCAGCAGTACACTCAAATTATACAATCAATAACAAGTTCCGGCTTCCAATTAAATAGTTGAGTTTGCAAATTTAATGACTGTGAGTTTTCAAAGTATTTATAGAAATTATTAAAAATGTTTTGGCAACGTTTGAATTAACCATGTGAATTCATAGTTTTGATGGGATCTCCTTTTTATACCCTTGGAGAGGGTATGTTAAAATTGTTCGGATGTTTGTAACGCAGAGGCGGAAACATCTCCGACCACATAAAGTATACATATTCTTGATCAGCATGACGAACTGAGTTGATATTGCCATGTCCTTCCGTCTGTCTCCTCAGTCACTTTTCAAGCTGTTTTTACCAAAGCACACGAAGTCCTGATTGACGAATCGCTGCACATTTGTCGGAACCGGCCAGATCGGATGACTAAAGCATATAGCTGCCATAGGAACGATCGGTTGAAAAACTATTTTTAGAGAGAAACTTTTTTGTTTTCAATACAAACGCCCATGTTGTACGAGCAGCAGCTACAGTTGCAGCTAAGGCCAAGGAGCTTGATTGGCTTCTAAAACCTCGTAGCGGACTTTCGTTGCGGTGCAAAATTCTTGTCTACAAGGCTATTATCATGCCTTCCTGGACCTGGGGGATCCCTCTGTGGGGTACAGCATGCTCCACTACACTGAAGAAACTCGAATCTTCAATAAGCCGAGTACTTCAGCGCATCGCGGACGCTCCATGGTATGTCAGACATACGACCCTATACCGCGATCTGAATGTGTTGCCTTTATGTGCCCAAATCAACTTGCATACCAGCAGGTATCATGACCGACTAGTGGCCCACACCAACAGCCTTGCCTCTGAACTGGCTACTAACAGGCTCAGAAGACGACTTAATCGACGACACCCCTCTGACCTCTGGATCCATGGAAGGCGTCCTTCGGGTCGCCTCATCAACCTGGCTTAAGTGTCCCCTTGGGACTAACCCCACCTATAATTATCTCAGGCGTTTGCCGTACTGTCTATATACTGTCTATACATTAGTCTATATATTAGTCCTTCTTGTTAACTATTTGTAAATAGATTAAGTTCTATGTACCAAATATAGCCAAAAACTTAAACCAAAAAAAAAAAAAACAAACGCCCACAAAACTTGTATTTATAAGTTTTCTATGCTCTTACACAATTCCATCAAATGTGATGCAAATCGGACAACTATATAGTATAGTTGCCATACAAAAGATAGGTCTAAAAAAAGTCTCTATAAGAAAAACTTTTTGGTTTTCAATGCTATCAATTTTAAACTTATTGAAGTGTGAATAAGCATAGAAGTCTGCTTATGAGGATTTAGGGACAAATCCGAAACAGTCTGTCCAGACATACCAATTGCTCAGCGCTGTAAAAAGCACAAAAACTTTGACTTATTGATAAATATTATATGAAAATAAAGAACTGTTTACAATCACACGCCCGCACACAAACATGCTGACGGCGTCTTGTGACATTGTCGGAGCTCAAAATCAACTGCTGAAAATCCATCTATTCTTATCTATCTAACAAAGAAAAAGTGACTCAAACTCGGCAAAAAACACATTCTCATTTTGGCGTTGCATGTGTGTGTGCAGCCACTCTCATTAAGCACTTTTTTGTTGTTGCAAAGAGAGCAAAATAAGCTGCCCCTGAGCAGTATTGTATACACAAAAGATTCGGACGTGCCGCACTCAGCTCTAGAGCTGTGGTGCCCAAAGCCTGAAGGCCTGTCCCATGAGATAGGAACTCATAATGCTGCCGGCGTCGCAGCCAAGACACGCATAGACAAAGAGACGACGTCGCAGCCAAGACTCTAAAAATAGCTCGGCTGGCTGCTGTCTCATGACGCTCTCACGAAGCATTTGTTTGTTTGCTTGTTGCACATGTTTGACTTCATGACGTTAACTTCGTTTTTCGATGCTACGCACACAAGCGCAAAGTTTGATAGTATGAGTCTGGGCACCACTGCTCTAGAGCCACCAAGCACTGAAACCACACACAATAAATCATGGATATATTTACAAGATAGCATTTAGCATCAACTTGCCTTATCGTTTAAGACGGGAGTGGATGTGGCGGTTATAGTTCCAGTTCATCAAGTTCATCCTATTACATATCCAGTTCATTTATCTAGTTCACAAATCACTAACAACTAACGATTGTTCCCCTATTTATATGTTACATCTCTAACTCACTCACACTAACTTATCTCTCCGCCTTTGTGTTACACTCATTCTTATCGACAGCACGCCGCCTCCAACAAACAGAACTTAAACCTAATCGGTGTATTAAACTAAATATTATCCACATGGTAAAAGTAGTGCTGGCATTATTGCTGAGTTTGGGAAGAATTTTCTACGAAAATCATTTAAAATCTTAGTTTATATAATTTATACAAGCTGCAAGGGTATTATTTTATTTTTGATCTGATTATCCTAAATCAACAAAAATTCCACCTGGACAAAAAATTGTGAAATAAAAAATGAAATGTGTCATTCTTTGGTAATGACTCATTCATGTGTTTCTTGTGACAATTGAAATATTATTATTTTTTTCTCAAACTCAGCTCAATCTATTCTTAATTCTTAGAGTAATTACCCAATAATAGGTCTAAAATCGAAACTGAGCCCGCAACCTTAAAAGTAAAGTCTGTCCGTCCATTTGTCCGTCTGAACTAAGAGAACTCAGAGATGGTAATAGATAGAGATAAATATCGGATGAACTATAGTCGAGTTATATGGAAAACAATCAATTATGATGGGTAGCACAGGCCGAAACGGCATTCTGGCAGTGCTTTGCCAGTTCTGATTCGTTCCTTGATTAAATTTCTTCACGTTCACATGAATCTGATTACTTTTTAATGAATTTGACGTTGATAATTGCTGGCGCCAGGAAGCACGAAACACAAATTCCTTTGATAGACATTTCCGTTAACAAAACACCACATAATTATTTTAAAATATTTTTGATATGCTTTGGGTGTATATTTTTCATATAATTTTTTCAATTTGCAGTGAAGAATTATAGCAAACAAACTAAATTCCTAAAAGTTTTATCTCAAAACAAAAAATTTTGAAGTTCGGGTTGGATTTCTTGAGGCTAGGGAAGATAAGAAAGAAGCAGGTAGGAAAGAAATAGGGGTCAACGCACTGATTCTGTTTTTAGAATTCTTGTCACTTTGTATCTGCCCGTGTCGTCATCTTTATAATTTGACTCAGGGGCTGAGGCACAGTTTCTTGATCAGCTGACTTCAGAGTTGCGGAAACTAAGAATTAACGAATTTATACCGATTTGTACTTCAAATTTCAAAAATGGTTTGTTCTTGGATGTACTTAAATTTAGTAGGAAACATTTTAGAATAGAAAAACGATTGTTAATATTATTCAAATGAGAACCAACGTTCCTGTATCAAAAAAATTTATTACTTACAGTGAGTCGAAAATTTAAAAAAGTATCGTACTTAGTTCAAGTTATAAATTTCATAGATTAAGGACAAAAATGTAAGTCTAATAATGCAAGCTCAAAAAAGCCAAGAACGAAAAATGCGATTTATTTGAAGTCAAATCAATGCTTCAAATTCTCTCCTCGATCTAACACTTTGGCTATGGAGTAAGGTTAGATTTTTGAACTACAGTAGAAGCATCTTGGTCTTTGGTTAATTCATTTCCTTTTTTAAGAAAAAATTGGAAAAAGCTTAGAATTTTATAGGCTTAAACCAAGAACATTTTGTACATATTTCATGAAGTATTATTTTGATTATAAACTGTTTTGGGTTTGACTTTAAAGTTTATTAAACTTCGATAAAGAACATTTTGCTTTTATTTTAAGAGTAAATCGGATTGTACTTAAGACCATAACAAATTAACAGTACGACCAAAAAGATCTGATACTAGTTCGAAACCGTCTTCAAACCAGTATTTCGGCTTAAAATAAGAGATTTGTACTTGAATCTAGTACTTTCGTACTTACCGTACTGAATGCAAAGAGTAAGAGCATCATATCGGAATATCTCATATAAGTGTAATTAAACATCGATATATCGACTTATCAACACGATATTGTCAATAGGAATACCATGGAAATAGATACTAAGTCGGTAATTTGATATTTGGTTTTGTTCTTACATTTTCTTAAAATTAAGTTTACATTGGGAATTTTATCTTAACTTGGCTTCATTTTGTTTCAAAATCTTCCAATTACTTTCATGGAATTATTCTCTAAATATTTATAAAACCAAACGAAAAACCTATTGCGCCTCAAATTATTAATTGATAATTGATATTTTTTCACAGCAAGTAATTAAAAGCCAACAAAGGTTTCTAATGCAAATTCGATTGAAATTTTCCTTCTGTTCTGTTGATGAGTTTATGCCAAATACGTAAAGTTATGCCAAGCGTAATAAAAAAAACCAAATCGAATAAAGTGGGAGAAAAAAAATGATTTCAAGACTCACACGAGCGCTCCTCTACGTATATCAATGCGAGTCATTGAACGTTGTTGTCGGTGCAAAGCAAATGACTTCATCATCGAATGTGGCCAACTGACAGATACATATTTGTATCTGTATCTGATGCTACTCAACATGTGAAATGCCTCATTGCAAAGTGTAGATAAGTATGAATGAGTTTTGTATTGAATGAATCGAAACGAAATGCTGTTATTTTTCTGTCTCCAGGGCTCGAAACACATGTCACTGCTGCTGCTCCTCATCCGTCCGTCCATCCGTTTGCCTGTCTGTGGACTAGAAGCACAAAAGTTTACGTGGCACTTGGCCAGAGAACAACTCTACTGCCTACATCAGCAGTAGAGGCAAGTGAACTCTGGCAAAAAAAAAAGTCCACGAAGAATGGCTTAAAAAGTATTTAAAGTGGCATTTATCACACCCTTGTCCCTGTGCGCTTCTTTAGAACAAAAACCACTCGGCAGGCCCTTGTCTAGACCAATAAAAACGGCCGCATATTAATTTAATTAAGCAAAAACTCTGGAAATTAAACACGCAATGTGCAAAATAGCAAAAAAAAATTAACGCAGTAAATGCCCTAATCCCACTCTCTCCCCCACACTCAACACCTGGCATCATTAAATTCATAATCTGTCTGGTTTTGGCAAATTAGTTGAATGTTTAATTTATAAGTTCATTTTTGTATTTTTTGCCAAACTGAAAAGAAAAGTTGTTGTTTAACTCAAATTTTTGCGATTTCCCAGCAGCAACTGAAAATGTAATTAAAATATTAAAGATCGAAAAAAACAACAACTCGAAAACGAAAATGAAATTTAAATGGAAATGTAGCAATAGCACGCGAATTTTTGTATTTATTTACTCTTGCCAACAGGGTAAATTAGTAAGGCGAAACTCAGGTAAAAATGAAAACAACAAAATTACACAAATTAAACAGAAAAAATAGTTTAAATCATAATTATCAGGTAATGGAAATATTCAATAAATAAATATGCTAAAAAAATACCACAGAAACAATAAATTTGCCATTCAATCCTGTCATGAACATGAACTAATACGGTTAAATTTGTTTAAAGATGTCAATCAAGCAGACAAAAAAGCGAATCCATTTGGAATCTCATTTATTCAGTAAAAGTACTAAATGATTTCGGAAATTTTCGCTGTGACACTTTGTGAAGCAATGTAATCCTAGCATAGAGGCACACGCGAACCAAAAAGAATATGCCACAAACATTTTCTCTCTCTCATATATACATATAAATACATAAGCATGTTTTACGTTTTCTTTTTTCCACATGCAATTTCTTTGAAAAAATTAATTTTAAATCATAATGAATGCCCAATATTATTATGGTTACTTTAAAATCTTCTCAATATATGACTTATTAACTTCAATATATTTGATAGATAAAAAGTGTTATCGTTGACATGAAAATTGTCAATTACTTTTCATTTCACTCACTCAAAGGCATAACTTTAAAACCGTATAATATGATCGGTTTGTTCGGAAACGGGAACAGCTATCAATTCCGATTCCTCATGATTTGATCGAAAACGGGAACAGGCCTCAATATGTGTGAATTCATACGTTTTCATACAAACAAGTTCGCATAACATATAAAGGGCAAGATGAGGAACGAGAAAGAGAACGCAGCTAACTAACATCTTTACCTTCTTCATCTTTTCTTTTATTGGTTCATCAGATAAATTTACTCATATGGGCATTTCCACGAAAAGGTACACTAAGATCAAAAAATTAAAGTGATTAAAAACACTGTGTTTATCATATTTTTAAGGGAAAACAAATAAATTAAACAAATGTAAGCTTGGACATTAATATTGCACGCTATTTTTCTGAAAATAGTGCTCTTCGATTGCCTTTAATTTTGCTATCTAGTATCTTTCGGAGTCAACAAAGGGTTAAAAAAGAATGCATAAGAATCTGACAAACCATTTGATTGCATTAAAGCAAAAGCAACATAAATATTATGATGGAAAAAAGTGTTGCGTCAATGGCATTTCCTTGGTGTTTTGCTATGATCTTATTAAAGTAAAAAGAATAAATAGATATTGGTATAGATATTAAATAGATGCGTAATATATTTTAAGTCACTACGATCAAACTTAAAAATTGTGGCTTTAAAAGTTGTTAGCGGTAAAAAGAAGAAAGAAGGGGGAATTTGCTAAATCTGAATCAAACTTGGTTAGGGTATGATATGCACCTGCACTTACATATATGCCAAAATTTGTGGCTCTACGTTCATGCATAGAGAGGAGGAGGTTCCATTTTCTAAATCTCAAATAAACTCGATGTGGGTACGGCTATCTCTTATAGTCTGTGAGATCGACAGACAGACAGACGGACGGACATGGCTAAATCAAGAATATAAACTCATCGAAATTTAATTAAAGTAACCTATATTTTGATCAGTAAAAAATGCTTAAAACATGTTTTAACAATTTTTGTATCGAAAAATTTTAAAACAAAAATTGTTAATACGTAACTAAAGTATTTCGGCCCATTCCTCAGTAACAGCCTTTCGAAGCTCTTCAGTCGAGTTGAACTCTCGTCCGCCACGCCACATGTTCCCAATTGGATTCATGTCTGGAGAACGAGCTGGCCATTCAAGAAGCTTGATTTTCTGTTCACTGAACCACTCGAAAAAATGTTTACATTTCCAAAATAAATTTGGCTTAGCAAAATTGTTAGTTATTGTTATATAAATTGCTATTTTTTAAGAGTTTTTAAGCAGTCATTTTGCGCGTTGCACTAAACCTACTTGATATTGTAATCCCTACAAGTAAAGTTAGTTCTGATTAAAATTTGTGTTTGTCCCACACAAAATGGAAAAAGAAATCTTTTAAGCAAAACAAAAATCAGTATCGCATTCAGAGTCATACCTCTTTCATTTTATTTTTAAAAAAAATTGTGTGCTTCTTATTCTTATAAAGTGCTTAAAACTTTCCTCTCCCAGACTCGACAGCACATCTCGGGTAAATTGTTTGCATTTCGGGAAAGAATGTTTGATATTAGGAATGCCATATCGCCTTGTAAATGTTACTTATATTATTAGTATGTTATGAATTAATTATTAAATTGCATCGAGTCGTTCACAAAGTCATTAACAAAGTAAGACTTTAACCAAAGACACTACATATATAGATACCGCATCTCATACAAACTTTTTGATTTGGGATCCAATATCAGCTCCCAAGAAAAATCGTTTTTTGCGTCTTATGTGTCATCTATAATATCTATAAATTTTTGCTCTCAGCGGTATAGCTAATTTAGAAAACGTGTAACTAAATTTCAATATATATATCCTTGTGAAGGCGTCGAAAACCAAGAACTGGGATCCAGTTTAAGCTACCAAAAAAATTGATTTTTATTTCACATGCGTCATCTATAATATATATCAATCTTAGCTTTAACGTATTAAAAAAAATGCAAAAACTAAGCAAGGTTCTTTTCCTTGGGGTATAAATAAAACTTATTTTATTTTTTATATATTTGGTAAAACTGACTACTTATTTGATAGTGGTTTAGTGCGACCGTTTTTTTTAAATTTTCTATAGGTTCTCTGGTCACACTAAAACACAAATCAGAATCAAAATCACTTGCGCACAGAAAAAGGAAAGAAATTTTTCACGATCTGTTGTCTTGCTTATATATCGGATTTTAATAGTATTTATTTTATGTTAGATTGAATTTAGATTTTTATCCAATTAACTGAAAATCATCCAAAGGATATCCCAAATGGATATGAATCTTGATTCATACCATTTATTTCTGAATTGGGATATGACTCAAAAGAGCCATACAACACTCAGAAAGTTTATTAAAAGAACTTAGAAAAATTTCAGGATTTTCATGAAACCATATCATTTTCCATAATACGCAGACAAAAAGAACTAGTAGAAGTATTTCGCTTTATTGGATCTATCGTTATCAATTTTTAGACTAATGCCTCAGAAGGTCGAACGTAAATCTAAAAATAATGCATGTCTGTATAATTTCCTTGTCTTTAGGACACCCAGGATCTGATTATCCTCCCTGTGTACTTAACTGGTGGTCCAAGTGGGCAGACTCAAAAGTGTCAAATCAAAGGTTTAAAATCAAGTTCCAAAATCGGTTTGATCCTTGTAATAGGATTTGTTTATCTCACTCAAAAGTTGTTTTAAGGGCATCAAAACGTTGGCACAATCAAAGTTAGCTTCAACTTCTAATTGTTATTTGTGGTCTATACGAGTAGTGCGTGCATTTTATTTATTTTTCTTGCAGTAATTTTTCTTTCAAACTCAGCGAAGCGCGAGTTTAATGAATAAATTTTAGTTTATTTACTTGCAAAAGGCAAGTAACTTGAACAAAGATAGTGAACAAATCAGAGTGACAGCGAATGTTTGATCTAACCACCGAGGAAAAACTAATTTATTTTTATTTTTCTAATTCAATGAAATCATTGCACATGCAATACTCCCCCATCTCCGTCTCCAGCAGTAAACCACATGAAAGCCATATTTGCCGTACATGGAATCTCTGCGCTTGCTTTTTGTTTTGTTTGGGTTTTTTTATTTCTTTTCCTTTTTGCACTTGCCTCTGCCCATTGCTCAGATTACACATTTGCATTTCCACAGCAAACACAAAGACAATTTCAAGTACAATTTATGAGGCATTACATCAACACAGTTAGCAACTGCTTCTGCTTTTATTAACGTGGGCAAGTCAAATATATGAGGGTGCACACATGCACACACAGTCCAGTCAGTCACTTGACGGAGACGGAGACAAAGACTTGGCAGACCTGCAGCAGGCTGGGCACTTGAATGATGAATGGGATGGGGATGGGGGGAGGATGGACAAAGAGTGTGAAAAGTATTGTCCATTAGTTTTTAATTTAATAAAAATATTTATCTAAGTCTTTATTTCTTTTCTGTTTAATTGCAGGTAAGATGTCCCAGCTGACACTCCAAACGAAAGCCACAAGCCATAATAATGTTTTATCACTTGGAAGGTTAGTCAAAAGAAATTGTTTTGTAGACAACTTGAGGTAATTTCTTATCTTGCGTTTACCTATATAGAATTTACGTTTAAGTAATTGCTTTTTAAGTGCCTCGTGTGTAGCATTTTTAATGGATTTCTGTTAGATTATGTTATGGTGAACTTTGAGTCATTTATACTTTAATGATTTACACTTATCTGATGACTGAATCATAGAGCTATATTTGCAATTAGTTACTTATTAATATACAATCTGTTCAATGGAACTTAAAGATCTTTGGAAATGTTTATGACATAAGTCTTGTTTCTTGTTCTTGTTTTTATCAGCCAGGCTGTCATTTTCGCTTTCGTCAACATTTTGCAATTAGTTTGTCTGAGCGTCTATATTAACAAAGATTTTGATTTATATTTTTATCTGAAGAATTATTAAATCGCAAAAAGTCCATGAAAACCAAATCATCACATATTGCGCAAGACCGCAATTCAACGTTAAGGGTTGTTCATGGTCAAAAAAACCGCTAAATACTTTTAAAATTTTTTCAGAAAAATAATGTTCTCATATTCATAGCTGTATGACTGAGACAACTCTAAACCGCGATTTTCAATTTTACCAAGAATTTGAGCAGAACAATTATTGACTTTTAAAAAATTTTATTTGATTTATGTGTACCTAGCTGAACTGAAAATTTTAAGAAATTGGAGAAATTTTGTTATTTTATTTTGTAGACCAAACCCAATTCTCGGGGTTACAGAAATCTCTTTAGGTTGGTTTTCGCAAAAATTCAGCACCCAAACAATTTTGATAAGCTAAATTTATATTGAAAATGTAATCAACATTATTTTTCTGGATAGGTTGCATCAAATGAATAAAATATTTTATTTGTTTTAATATTAAAATTTGCGTTTCAATAGTTGTTAGTTAATTCTGCTGTAACAATTAAAACCCACCAACCAAAGCGCCCTCTACCTATGGTGTCGCCATCTCTGTACCACCAGGGGTACCAACAAAGTATAAGGGTTGCCAAGTTATAAATATTTCATGATAAGCGCAAAAATATATTTAATTTTTGCATTTTATTTTTGGAGAATGGGACTTAAATTTGAAATTTTATTTTAAAAGGCTTTATATATCATATACCACTATCAAAAAATTTCATTTGATCATTAAATATACTGATAACTAAACAATGGAATTTTTTTTTGCGAGAGAGGCAACTCTGATTTAGAGATGGACCATTATTTTGAACAGAAAGCACAGCTTACCATAATTGTGAACGCATAGATTTCTAAGTCTTTCCCAAAAATTAAAAAATTAAAATTGGTTTTCCCCCCTTTTCTCTCACTGTTATACTGAGCAACGACATATACATACTATCATAAAGAGCACACAAAGGTAACTGGTTGAAAATATCTGCAACCGGGGACAATTGTCACCTGCCTTTGACACTTAACACTCTCTCTCTCGCGCTCTTAGCAAAAGCACTTAGTCCACAATATTGACTGAGCGCCACAGCTCAGTTATGAGCCACAAGCAAACTTTTCTTTGACGTAGTTTTGGTTGTGGGTTGATTTTTTAAAGTTTTAAACCCTGATAATTGTATTGTATTGTAGTGGTGATTCAAGAGCACGTATCTGTTTTCAGAATTGTTCTATAAAGTCAAGATTTTTCACAAATTACTTGTTTTAGTGACCTTTTTGATTGAAAATCGTAGAACTTTTTTAAGCAGGCTCTAGGTCATGATTTGTCAATAACTTGTCTAAATCAAGACACGCACAACACCACAAAGGAGGCTGGTTAACAGTATAGCTATTTCATGAATACCACTTCAATCTTCAGCTGTCTGCTCCTGTCCTTAGTGTGTGGCAGAAGGTACCTCATGACAGAACTGCTATGACCGCTTGGGAGTCCCAAAGGCGGGCTAGTAGGAAAATTTTTTAGTAAATTGTGCTTAAAGTTGAAAAAAATAATAATGTATTTTTAACTCTTTTTAGACGCGTTTGTGGGGGAACTATACTTATTTTTTGACTCTTTTTGTTATTATCGGAAGGTACTACGCCTTAACTTTAAAATAAACAATTCCCGGAGTCGGAGTCTCTACTCCGAACTTTTTTGCAGCCCTGGATATAATTGTAATTGTACCCATGTATTCAATTACTTAAATTTTGATTTACAGCTCCGCAAAAATGCATTCAAAACTAGGTTTGTCAGAAAGACCAAGGCTAAAAAGAGAGAGTATATTGGCTGGCCAGAGACTGATTGATTGTTATTCTCTTGACACTAGCCTCGGCATACGTTCGGTCGATGTATACAGCGAATTGTGATTGGGCACCTGCGGGCCAGAATTGGCATATGTTTAAAAGCTACTATTTTATATTTGCTTAGAGAAAAACTGACTGGGAGACTATTCTGCTAAATATTGAGGTATATTGATAACATTGTGGGGGCTTTGCGTTGATTTAAACTCGACCATGAAGTCGTTTATCTTAACTATTTCTTAAGAACTAGTACCAAATGAGTCGCAACTAACTTGGGATCAGTCTCTTTGAACGGATAAAGTCTCTTTTTACCACATATTCACATTATGACAAACTCTGGAGAAATCCTATGACAGAGGTATCCAAACCTACCATCTATTTGTTGATTATAAATCATCCTTAAACCCAACGTATATGTTCAATGTTTATGGAAGCCCTGTCTACCTTTGCTATACCAGCAAAGCACGTTCGACTTTGCATGATGACGTTGAGAGTACACAAAGCTCTGTCAATATAGAAAATAACATTTTCAAACCATTTGATACTAAAGAGGTTACTTTAATCTGCTGATGGAGATTATACTACGCCAGTGTCCAAATGCCAACAGATCGAGCGCATTTCTCTATAAAGATCTAATGCTACTCGCATACGCCGATGACGTACAAATCGAACCGTCTGACTTTGGTGGTAGAGGCAAGAAGGGACACCCAACGCAAGCATGATGGGAGAATCAAATACGGAAGGATATTTTCAGCGTTGGTGTGAACAACTGGTGCCAGTTTGCACGGAGCAGAAGGCGACTAGAGGGCATTTATAGCAGAGGACGAGACAATTGATCAAAAAAGTAGTTTTTTGGTTTGTTTCCCTAGATTAGTTTTCCCCAAGAAGAGAGGACGGAAAATGTGAGTGTCTCTTTCTCTCTCTGACACTCAGTGATGCATGGCTTCGGCAAGCACTGGGAGTAAATTAATGATTTTGTTCGGGCCCCAAAGGCCATGGCTAGATGCTTTAGAGGATAACTATATTCTGTTGAGTTTAGACCTTCAAGGGTTACGCAGAAGCTTTCACAGAAATAACAAAAATTTATACAAATTCTATAGAATGTGAACATTTGAAGTGACAGAATGCCATTTTCCAGCCCAACACACACAATCAATGCAAATGCCAACTGAAAATGGCATTTGGTTATGCAACTAATTAAATAAATGAAATGCAAAAAAAAATTTAAACCCACGCACAGATCACCCACATGTTTTCACTACTTATATGACATTGCTTGTGTAAACAACAACTAATTAAAATTTGTCCAAAAATAACAACAACAATTGCCCTATAATTAACAAATGTTCCATTATATAGAGCGTGAAAAGTACAAACATATGTCTCGAATGTTTCTTTTAATTTTATTTTACTTTAACGAGAAAGTTGTTTTATGAAAGAGCAATAATTATGCCGTGTGGCGAAAACAAAGGCCATAAACTGGAAATGTCTACCTAAGTGCATACATATATACTTATACTTATATTATCTACATTATTAATTAGTCCAATGCTGAGTCACATAACTGAAATGATTAAAATGAAATGAACTTTGTTAAGTACAAACGAATTGATTGTGTTTTATGAATGTTTTGTTTAGATAAAAGGTTTTGGGAGTGTTCTTTTTGGGGTTTGGGTATGAGTCAGGTGGAAGATAAATATAATGAATGAAAATGTGGAAATTTGGTAAAACAAAAATTGAACAGAAACCATTGAAGTGAAAATAAATTTTCTTTTAAAATTCCAAATCTATTCTTCTTACCCAATTGACTTTGACTTCAGACTTTTGCTTTTGTTCTTACCTCCTGCTCTACATCCAGGTTAGCTCATTCAACTTTTCGCTTTTCAGGCGACTCTTGTTTGCACAGAGAAACAAACAAATAATCCTTTCACATGAAAACTCTTCCTCATGTGACCATTTATCTTTTATCCATGTCCAGACAGGAAAGCATCGCACATTAAATTGCAGACGTGCCAGCACATTTTTTTTACTGAAAGTAAATCTGAAAGATTGAAAAAATCATAAAAAAAAGAACACTTTTTAATTTACATTCCCAGTCACGTACGTGCGCGCTGGGCTCTCAGAAAAATATAATAATTATTCAAGTCCGTTGAAAGTACTTTAGATTTCGAAATTAATTTGTTGCTTCTATGCTTCGCAGGCGGATGTTTATGCAAATTATTATTTTGTGTGACCTTTTTTGGGCCAGCAAAAACTGTGAATCGGAAATTGCATTTGCTTGCTCGAAATTGAAAGTTTTAAGTATACAAACCTCGAAAATTGTACGCTTTATTTATTGATTGGATTTTCCATTGGTCGCTCGTCGTGTTCCAACTTCATTAAGTTTTAACAATTGATTTTCCAGTGGGGTTTCAGAGACAATTAAAATGCAGTTGGACCGCCTGCTGGTCACGCAATTGGGCAACAAAAATAAAACAGGGACAACGTCAGGGCCATAACTAATGCAAACCAAAATGTCAGTGGCAATTTTTAGTTCTCATTCAACCCCTAGAAGTAAAAGGTGTAAGTGCACACATATTAAAAGGTATTAGAAGTATGACACAAAGTGGGCGGGCTTAAATATCGATTAGTTAATTATAATTATAGTTGCTAAAGGCTCAAAAATTGATACGAAAACTTAACTTAACTTAATATAATTTTGACCTTAGATAAATTCGGTATTTACTCCGACTAGAGACGAACTTATGTCATAGTTTGTGCCAAGAGAGCAAACAAACTAAAATATCAGAGTATTGTTCTTTATCAATCGTTTAAAATTTAGCTTATCTGTGTGTGTATTACAGTAAACACTGCCAGCGCAGGGGTGGCTAGTTGGGCCGTCGACCGAATGCACCTACACACATGTTAGGGCAGCAACAACAGATCAACAGTTACATGACATAAATGAAATTACGCGTGCCAAAATGTCGCAACGGCGTTCTTCTCAATCACAAGAGGCAGCGAGCTTTCCCAAGTCAAAAACAATTGCAGCAGAGACAATCGCGCCGGCAAAATGTTAACACACGCAGAACAATTTACTGACAACGCCAATCGAGCATTTACATCTTCTTCGTTCCTTCGTTTCACATTCGGGTATGATCCAGATATCGAATATTCCGCTCATCTGAAAGTCCTGATTGGTGCTATAGAGAAAGAATATCCCAGTTATGAGTTCAGTGTGGCATGATACTACAGAAAATTGAGACGCCACCAGAACCATTTAACGGCCACATACAAACCACTTTCAGAAGTCGTAGATTTAATTTATGTCTTCAAATGATTCAGTTCAGATCAACAGAAATAATGCACAATACAACGGCAAATGGTCAGCACTTCAATTCATCCCTCAAAATCTAATGTCAAGTGTACCATTCAATAGACTCAATGCTGTCAATGCCTAACGAACCACATAAATTTTTATAAATCTACTTTATTGGTGGTAAGGACGTCAATCGTGTGAATGCATGTTGCGACTACAATAAACTTAACGCCAGGCGCATCGTAGGCGAGCTGGACTCCCTTTTGAATGAGCACAATGAATTTTTGAAAATCTGAAAATCACACATTTGCACCTTGTCGCATTTTGCAAAGATGAAATATTTACCAAAAATTTTACAACATTTGCATTGTCAGCTAGTATATCAATACTTATAAATCTGTAGGCCCGACTGACTGACGTATAATCAACCCACAGCTAAAACCGCCTATCCCAGAGGTCTAAGATTTGTCATAAAACCTTCGTTTAGTTATGCAGGTGCGCACTACGAAAGAAAATTTGGAAAATTTGTCCGCGAAGTTGGAGAAAACGCGAAAGGAAAGCTTGTATGGTGCAAATAAATGAGCAATTGCGTTCAGGCAACAATGTGCTAAGCTGTTTTACTAAGAGCACGAAAGAGAGCAAGAGAGGGAACGACTCACACTCACACAAATTAGGTACATTTGTGTTGAATGCATGATGCAATAGGTATGAGGCTGTCCTGTCCGCAAAAGCTGTTTTTATTGAGTGCAAGTGAGAAGTAAAGGCTTTTTAAAAAGCTTTTGTTGAAATCGTTAGGGGGGACGTGTAAGAGTGGAGAGCGCAGGAAGAGGGAGCAGTGGAAGAAAGGGCGGGAAACATAGGAGAAAGCCAATTTGAATTGAAATCTAATTGAAGAGTGGCTGTCATGCGGTCAATTTGTTTTGAAATTTAGTTCTTAATTATAATGATTCTTTAATTTTTAGGAAAGACTTAGGAATCTAGACGTGATGCTGCTGTGAGTTTCACAGTCTTTATATATATACTAGACCAGAAATTCACTTCCACTTCACAGAAGGGTTTAGGTTAATATATAATTCCGGAATTTTCGGGCGCCTTGAAATTTTTGTTGGGTCCTTAAGAACGGAATGAGGAAAATTTTTACATGAGTAGAGGCCACAGGGATGCTGTCGGCCGTTTGGCAATGCTTATCGTTTCCACTCTGGCTTAAAATAAGGATTTTTAAGTCTAACGTAATGCCAGTGCTCTTATATTATTACAACTTCCATAGTGTCCAAAATTCAAGCATATGTGAACCGTATTTTCTGGTCTGACAGAATACGAAACTCCGAGCTACTCAACGCACATATATGGAGAGTGTCGACACCATAATACTCAGAATGAAATGGAGCTGGATAGGGCATACATTGCGTAAAAGTCAGAGCAATATCGCCAGGAAGGCATAGATGGATTCGGCCGTACACCAGGCAGACCCAAAGAAACTTGCAGGAGGTCTATCAGTAAAGAAGCGGAAAGCATCGAGAAGACCTGGAGAGAACTTAAAGCTACGGCCAACAACAGAGTTCGTTGAAAGAGAGGAGTGATTGATGCACTATGTCCCACACGGGATTGAAACTAGAAGAAGAGAGGCCACGGTATTTACCACTCAACATTTTGATATATTTTAACCAACTGTGAACTCAAACCTGTCTACAAGATAAACCAACACAATTTTTACCGAATCTTTTAGACAAAGCCGCCGTGTGTTCAGCTAGTATATATATATTTAACTAATAGGTTTGTAGAAGACAAATTTTGATTTTGATATATTTCATTTCATTTCAAGTTATTTAAATCTTCTCTTAACTTGAGTGCAATCTTCTTGAAAAAATCTTTTCAATCTATGTACTTCTTTCATGGAGTTTTTCTCAGTGCGGGCGGTAATGACTCCTAATGGATCGGTGTAAGGGCCAGAGTTACTGAGAGCGCTATCTACGCCCCAAAGGTCTGAAATGAAACAAAGTTATTTCGGGAATTATCTGATGAAATGGTACGGTCACACTTAATTTAAAGGAAAATCACTTTTATTGATGCAATATTAAAGTGGTTCCTAGCCTAAAATATCATTTTTAAGCCGGTACCCAACTATCTCCAAAATGGTTTATAAGCTCCTTTGTAGTATCGAAAATATTTGAGAATTTTTTTAAAGTAAAAGAGAGCATGCGGCATAGAAGATATTCTTGGTACTATTTTCCAAGCTTTTCTCAAACAATAATCAAGTCCTTTAGCCTTCTTAAAGATCCGACTTAACCCTACTCATTCTTCGCTTCTTCTTGTACCCATTTAAAATATTCAAACTTGTCCAATCACTTACTCAAATGCGATTTCAAATATTCATAAACTGTTTCTATTGTGGCACATTAACTAAACATAAATTCGATTCTCTCTACGCCCATTAACCTTCTACTTGTTTGTCTTTGTCCCCAAAGACCTAGTTATTCAATATCCATTACAGCTATTTTTATACACACAAATATGGGACAACTTGAAGGTTGTTCTTTTTCTCCCCCTCATGTCAATAATATTTGCACTTAATTATGAATGTCTGCTATCCTGATTGCTCCCCCTCAAAGTAGTTTTAATGAGTTTTGTCATAGTTTATGTCAGACTCGGCACATTATTGACACATTCACGTCGCCTGCATTTGTATCTCAGTTGTATCTGTGGATGTATTTACTTGCCCATTTGCTTGTTTATTGACCAGGGTCAACGGAAGCCAGCTGTCTAACTCACCAGCAGGGGGGTTGGCATTGCGTCAGCTCTCTCAGCTGTATCACATTTGGTTTATATAGAAATAAATTTAATAAGGCGTTAACAAACAAAACCACTAAAAGCTTGTTTTGACCTTTAAGTTGGATAGTTTTACCTCAATTGGCGACTTTAATTAAACACCCCCCCCCTACTCCCCACACACATATAAGCAAAATCCGCCAAGCTTATCAGTTACGAGCTTTGCTCGTGGGACCCACGCACACACCTCCTAATCAGTTGAGTGGGGCAAAAAGTAAACAAAGCCTAGAATCTCTAAAGTTCACATTCACTTATTGTATTATGTAAACAAAGTCTTATTTCGCTGCTATCAATAATTTATATCTCTCTTTTATTTTGTTGCAATTTCCGCGTGTGATCATCGTAAACTCTGTGGCTTATCTAGAGGGGCGGAGGGGGGAATAAAAATGAAACGCTGAAGAGTCTACGCCAAATTAAACGTGGCAAATCCTGCCGGTGGCCATGGCTAATGCTTATTAAATCCCCCGTCTGATGGAGGAAAGGTAGCTTAAAAAGCAAACACAAACATGGCTGGCTGTGGTGGAGGTAAACATAATTACAGGAGAATTAATTCAAATTGCAATATGATGGGGCCACCTTCATGGTTTTATTAAAGTAAGCATTACACAAAGTCCCAAAAAATAATCATTTATTCTACTGAAGTCTTTATAAATATATCGATTATAAGACATCGAGTGATGGTAAACGCAGTAGAAAGACCGAAAAGTTCCATATCAAAGAACCGTGAGCCATTTGATCTGTTTAAAGTGATTAAGCTCAGATCAATCTCATTCACTGAAAGAAAAATCATGAATTTTCGTACTTAAACCAAGAATTTTCGAACTTCAATCAAGAACTGTCAATTTCAATACTTCAATATGGGTCATTCTTTTATAAACCGAACAGCAAAAAATTTTTTTATTTTTCATTTTATAAAAAAATCGAAATTAGATCTCGACATGCCCACCAAAACGTAATTTGCGGTTTTGCACAAAAATTTTTTGTTAATTTTATAAACAATTTCAAAAATCGTCAAAATCGAAAAAATGGAAAAAAAGGGTTTTTTAAAAACGTGATATCTCAGGTTTGGTTTATCGGACAGTGCTCAAGTTGATATCGATGGAAAGAATTTCACTGTATCTATTCAAATTATAATTTTATAGATTTTTAAATTATTTAATAATATTAAGTAATTGTTGCTAAAAATTACTTATAATTTTTCTCAGTGTTAACCACCATATTATAGCTTCTGGGGATATACAATTTATTGTAATAAACACAACTAAAAAAACGGTGTTTTCAAAAAGATGGAGACTTTTATAGTTTAAAAGTTATGAATTTTTAAAGTTATAAACAATTAAAAAGATGCCCTTAAATAAAAATTTCTCACGCAGTCAGTTTCAAAGCTTTTTGATTGAAACTTGGCACGTGTGCTTTATATTTATCAAGCTTTTCAAAAATGTTAACATCAGGCGGATCGGATGACTATATCATATAGCTGCCATACGAATGTTACGATTAATTGAATTTTGTTGTGAATTAGGGTTACCAGAGCTTGCAAAGTAATTTAAAACACTACTAAATTCAGCATTTGTATGGCAGCTATATGATATACTCATCCGATCCGCCTGATGTTAACATTTTTGAAAAGCTTGATAAATATAAAGCACACGTGCCAAGTTTCAATCAAAAAGCTTTGAAACTGACTGCGTGAGAAATTTTTATTTAAGGGCATCTTTTTAATTGTTTATAACTTTAAAAATTCATAACTTTTAAACTATAAAAGTCTCCATCTTTTTGAAAACACCAAAATTTAAGTTATATTTAGGACAATAAACTGTTTATCCTTAGAAGCTATATCATGGTGGTTAACACTTTGAAAAAATTATAAATAATTTTTAGCAACAATTACTTAATATTATTAAATAATTTAAAAATCTATAAAATTATAATTTGAGTAGATACAGTGAAATTCTTTCCATCGATATCAACTTGAGCACTGTCCGATAAACCAAACTTAAGATATCACGTTTTAAAAAACCCTTTTTTTCCATTTTTTCAATTTTGACGATTTTTGAAATTGTTGATAAAATTAACAAAAAATTTTTGTGCAAAACCGCAAATTACGTTTTGGTGGGCATGTCGAGATCTAATTTCGGATTTTTTTTTATTAAAATGAAAAATAAAAAAATTTTTTGCTGTTCGGTTTATAAAAGAATGACCCATATGCTAGAAAACTCTTAATTTAAGTACGAAATTTCTTGATTCAAGAGCCTTTTTTTTTTAAAATCCACATGTTATGCACGATTTGGGATTTTTTGAAGAACTTTTAGAGCTCAAAATAAGCACACTCAAAGAAAAAGATAGAGAATTTCTCAAAAGTACAGTGGTAAGAGTGTTGTTTAGAGACACGACCGACCTGACCGAGCTACGCGTGGTAGTGGTCTATGCTGATTGAATTTGAGGTAGCCACATAGATACCATTTTTTTCTTTGACTTACTTTACTGGGACTTGAACTCGGGACCCCCAAGGCTGAACACACGGACGACGGCGCGTTAGCTCTCTGTGCTATTTGGCATCAGCAAATCATACTAAAGAATATACGCTGTTTGTATTTGTACTTATCTAACAACCACAAATAGTGCTCGCGCTTTCTCCCTCTCTCTCAGTGAGAGCGCGTCTAATGCTATTCTCTATTAGTTTGCTTCTCCTCTCTAGCCTTGCCTCTAAGAACCAAATTGAGAACGAATTTATCTCGATTACAAGAGCAAAATTCTTGAAATTCAATTTTTGAATTTCTAACGTACTCAATTCGTTCTCAAAGTAAGTATTTTCAAAAGCGAATCGTTCTAACAAAATTCTCACCACCCATAAAGTAGATTTGTAATAATGTATGTGGTTCGTTTGGTATTGGCAGCAAAGAGCCTTTTTTATGGTATTCGATTTTGAAGGTTGAATTAAATTGCTGACCATTTGCCGTTGTATTGTGCATTATTTCTGTTGCTCCGAACAAAGTCATTTGAAATCATGAGTTAAGTCCACGAAGGCACCTCAGAAACTGGTCTAAGTCTGGATACGTGCCGATGATGCGCAACGCATGAAAATTGGGACAATCTTTGTCCATAGCGGAATATTCGTTATCTGGCTCATACTCGAATGCGAGACGAAGAAACGAAGATGAAAATGCTCGATGTACTTGTTGGCGTTGTCGGTCAATTGTTCTGCGTGTGTTAACATCTGTTCGGCGCGCTTGTCTCTGCTCCAATTGTTATTGTTGACTTCGCAAAACTCTTGCCTCTTGTGATTGAAAAGAACGCAGTTGCGACATTTTGGCACGCGTAATTTAATTTATTTTAAGTAAGTGTTGCTGCGGCCCAAATAGCCACCCCTACGTTACAAGTCCTAAGAGACGTATAAGGTCTAATTCGTTCTAAAGTCAACTCCCATACTTTCTTGAAACAAAACATTTTAAACACAAAATGTTCTTGGCTTAAGTCAGCCCACACAATTCTTAAGCCAAGATTGATCCCAATCGGAATATTCAAAGTGTAACCACAAAACTTGTTAGTAATACAGTTTAAAGCTCAGTATAACAGAATAACAGTGGTCATTTGATTATTGTGAAGTATAAGTGCATATATATTTTTTTTTGCCACATTATAAATTTTCCCAGAAAACCCAAAAAAGAGAAGGAAATTTTTTTTTTGGAAAATCCCAATTTATGACAAATTACGTATAAGCATGAAATTGTTTGTTTGGGCTTTTTTATTTTTATTGATTTTTCAGGTTTTCCATTGTGTGTGGAATTTCAGTAAAAATCTTTTGTATGGAAATTCCTGCTTCCATTGTTATTGTTTATTGTTTATGGCTTTGCACAATTCATTTGCGTTTAATTCGCAAAAAAATTAAATTTAATTTCGGTGCTAAGCACACTCCCCAGTCCCCAGTGATCTTGAACGGAGATGACGTCGTGCATAGCTGCTCATTGGGGCCACGTCATAAATTTGTTAGCATATCGCAAAAATAAAATCGGCATGTGTGCGGTTTATCTCTGTCGGACTGTCAGTTCAATGTATCTATCAGATAAGTCGTCCACGTGCACATCAATAAACACAATCGAACATTCGTTTGATTTGTCGGAATTTTCACATAAACATTAGTGTTATTGTTCTTTATTGTTTTAGTGGGGCATATTTACGGCTAGGCAGAGTCTCTAAACCATCTCAAGGTGAGCTCATCGACAAGTCGGGTCTAATGAGTATTATCAAACTTATCATGTAACAAACAACACATCAAGTTCAAGTCACGCTCTCTGGGGCTCAGTCTCAGGTCACTTTTCATATGATGTCATCATCATCATCACATTTCATTTCCTCCCCGCCCCCGGAGAAAGATGAGGCAGAGAAATGGTTAGTTTTTATAGCTTATAACCGAGATAGTTTGACATTTGACAGTGAAACACTTTCGTTTTAAATGTTTTTGCTGTTAGTTGTCAACGTTGGACGACAACATGGTGATAAGTTGAAATTGTAGTATCCATGGGGCAGAAAAAAAAAAAGAGAAAAAAAAACGGAACCTCGTTCATTACATTTCTGATAAGTTTTAGTTAGTTTAGTTTTGTTATTGGAGCCGACAACACGAACTAATTTCATATATTTTTTCTGGTCTATAAATGCTGTTCTGATAAAAAATAAAATAGTTGAGATGTGGAAATTATTTGTGCTGGAAATAAATTTTTCAAGGTTGGTCAATACAAAAGAACTAAACTAAATTACTCAATTGCAATATGGATTATACATAACTTAAGAACTCATGTGCTTCAAAATAACAAGACTTTCACCTAAACCGGTTAAGACTGTTCCACAAATGAGACATGATAATCAAGTAGTTCTGTATTTATTCTGGTTTCGAACATGTAAATGACGACAGGGTATCAAACGTTTTGGTATACTGACGTTAACGAATCCAAATACATTTTTATAATTCTTTAAGGGCCAATATTCCAACTTAGAGAAGCTGGTTTGAGAACCTTCTCATCCCGGTTATCTTTAGGGCAGGCTTTAATAAAGGAAATTAAGGTGTCAATTGTAAACATCAGATGACAATTCTTAAGGGGTTATATACAGTTAGGAGGTCGAAAAAAAGGCATTTTTCAAGAATTTCTTCTAAGCAAACTATTTGGTTTATTGATTTGAAACTTGGCAGGTATATTATGACAACCTTAAACTATATTCACATTTTTTTTATTGCCAAAAATAATCATCGGGAACGTTGATATTGCCAATTTTGCAGAGGTCCGCAAAAAAAAAGGCCCCTTGCGGTGAGCACGATATCTCTGGACTGGCTCAACTAAAATGCGAAAACCAAATAAATTTCATGAATATAATGAATAATCTAGTGATTAATCGAAGGAATTAGCAAAAAAAAATTTTTTGACAAAATGGGGGCTACTCAAAGCAAAAGGTTCGATTTTCGACCAAAATTCGGCTCTTTAATTGTTTAGAAAAATAAGAAATTTTCATCGGATCGGGAAATCCTTCGATTAATTACTAAAAAATATAGTTAGGAAGCTTGTGTAAAAATCGCAGACCGATCGGTTCAGCCGTTTCTGAGAAATCTTGCTCACCGACTTTGAAAACACTGTTTCGAGAAAAACGCGATTAAAGTTTTGAAAGCACTTTACATGTAGTTAATTTTTTTCACTAATGTGTCTATAACTTCGAAAATATTCGTCGGATCGACTTGAAATTTTGTGTGTGTATACTCAGATATATATATATTTTGAAAATGCAAAAAAAAAAAATAGATTTTTTGAAAATCCTAACTGTATATAACCCCTTAAGAAAATTAAAACCGAATGCTCAGTCAAGGTACTTCAAATATAAAATTCCGTTCGAAATGCAATCTATACTTATTAAATTGTGGGCCCGACTGACTGACTGATAGAGTAGAGAGCGGTGGAAGATGGAAAGGTGGGGAAAGAGTGGTGAGCGGGTGAAGTGGGGGTGGGTAAAAAATAGAAGAGCCAATTTGAATTGAATTATATTTAAATAGTGCTGATACTGCTCTGAAATGCACAGTCTTCCTATCATATCGCCAGACTCGAAATTCACTATGTGTTCGTGCGAGAGAGGTATGTTAAGCATCCACTCGACTGGCACGGACTAACATATACAGGTCTGTTCTCAATTCCACTTCGGTTTTCGTATAAGCGTTTGAATAAGACAAATTTTACAAATTTGAATGGAAGGCGGCTAGTATATCTGTGGTTACTAGAATTGACTAGAAAATTTGGTTTGGTCCTTTAGCATGGGATGTTGGGAACTCTCAACTGTTTACAAGATAAAACAACACAGTTTCTTAAAATCTTGAATGCGAAAAAGTCTGGGCGCCTAGTGTCACGTCTGCAAACCCCTGAAATTCTAAAGAAGGTTCAGTCTTGAAGTTCGAAACCTTCGTAGAGTTAAGGGCTAGGCTTTAAAAGCAACGCCTTTGGGTTCAGGTTATATATAGACTAGGTTCAAGAGACTCAAAAAACTCTGACCCAGACCGGTTTGAAAACGTGCTTAAAAGATTTTTTGTGGCTAAAGATAATGTTTTCAAGCGTTCCTAAAATAGTTAAATCTGTTAAATACAGATTTGAAAGCTTCCAAAATGATTTCTCTTTTGCTCAGTTAGAGTCATTAAATCGGCATTTAGCAACTTAAAAAATAGAGGCAAGCTAACTTCGGCTCGACCGAAGTTTATATACCCTTGGAGCTTGATATGTGCCTGACAGTTTGTATGGCAGCTATACTATATAGTGGTCCGATTTCGAAAAATTTTGGTGAAATGATGTAAAATCATTAAAAACTTATAAATACGGGCGTTGGGAGCGATAACATTGAAAACAAAAAAGTTTTTCTCACTAAGACTTTTTTCAGACCTAACTTTTGTATGGCAGCTATACTATATAGTTGTCCGATTTCAAAAAATTTTAGTGAAATTATGTGAAATCATTGAAAACTTATAAATACGAGCGTTGGGAGCGATAACATTGAAAACAAAAAAGTTTTTCTCACTAAGACTTTTTTCAGACCTAACTTTTGTATAGCAGCTATACTATATAGTTGTCCGATTTCAAAATGGCTTGGTGAAATTATGTGAAATCACTAAAAACTTATAAATACGAGCGTTGGGAGCGATAACATCGAAAACAAAAAAGTTTTTTCTCACTAAAACTAGTTTTTCAACCGATCGTTCCTATGGCAGCTATATGCTATAGTCATCCGATCCGGCCGGTTCCGACAAATGTGCAGCGTATTTATACCAAAAGACTTCGTGCAAAGTTTGGTTACGATAGCTTTAAAACTGACGGAGGAGATAGCATAGAAACAGACGGACGGACAGACGGACGGACAGACGGACAGACGGACAGACGGACATGGCTATATCAACTCAGCTCGTCATGCTGATCAAGAATATATATACTTTATGTGGTCGGAGATGCTTCCTTCTATGCGTTACAAACATCCGGACAATTTTAATATACCCTCTCCAAGGGTATAAAAACTTTAACAAGTTTGGTCGACAGCCAGAAATCTAATTTTTTTGGCCAAAACTTAAAAAGCAAAAAAAAAAAGAGAAACAATTTTCAACTTTTTGATTTTTTAATTTTGGAAAAGTCAAATCTAAATCTATTGATTAAAATACAGTATTAATGACAAATGAGTTGCGTTTCGATCAGAAAATATCGAAAAGAGATAGATTAGTATCAGCAAACACGCGCTCTAAGCTATAGTGGCTGTCACAAAATTAATACCCCAAAAATAAAATAAATATTTACATATATTATTTAAAAAAGAAATGTATTTTTGATGTGTAGTAGGAGTATAATTTGATTTTAGAGTCACGTGATGCTGACTTCATGCATAGCGGAGTGTCCCAGGGGGAGAGGAGTCAAAGTGCGTGGAAAGCGGAGGGGAAACTGGGCAGAATGTGAAGGTGACTTAACAGTGACTTGATGTGTCTAAAAAGTGACTAAAAAGTGACTTGACAGTGTCTTAACAGGAACTTATCAGTAAATAACACTGGATTTACACAATGAAGCAAACTTCATGAAGTTTTCTTAGTAGGCGAGACATACAAGTGAAATTCTATACATTTTGTTCAACAAATGTAGTAGATTTCTCTGGATTTTCAAGTCTACTATGATAACTTCATGATGTTTGCTTCATTGTGTAAATCCCGACTTAATTGTAATTGTGCCTAAACAGTGACAAAGTGACTTGACAGTGACATTGCAGTGTCTTAACAGTGACAAATCAGTGACTTGATAGTGACTTAAAGCTGACTAAACAGTGACTTGACAGTGGGTAATCAGTGAAGTGACGTTAATAGTGACTGAATAGTGACTGGACAAACAGTAAGCAGAGACTTAACCGTGACTAAACAGTGGCTTGGCAGTGTCTTAACAGTGACTAACCAGTGACGTGACAGTGATTTGATAGTAACTTAACTTAGCTTGACAGTGTCTAAAAGCTGACTAAACAGTGACTTGACAGTGTCGTAACAGTGACTAAATAGTAATTGTATAGTTACTTGACGAACAGTAAAAAGTGACTTAACAGTGACTTGGAAGTGTCTAAACAGTGATTAATCAGTGACGTGACAGTGACTAAACAGTGGTTTTATGTAGCATCATGTTTCACATCAAATCCTCATGACAGTTATGGACACTCATCAATTTTTATACTCTGTACCGAAGGTTCATAGAGTATATTAAGTTTGTGCAAAAGTATGTAACAGTGAGAAGGAATCATTTCCGACCATATAAAGTATATATATTCTTGATCAGCATCAACAGCCGAGTCGATATAGCCATGTCCTGTCTGTCTGTCCGTCTGTCTGTCCGTCTGTCCGTCCGTCCGTATGAACAAACAGATCTCAGAGATGGTAAGAGATAGAGGTTTGACATGTATGGGACAAATGCTTCTTATACTTGCAGGCAGATCAAGTTTATTTTTAAATTTTGCCACGCCCCCTCCCGCCCCCGCAATTTGGAAAAAACGTTATATCTCCTACAGATGATAGACGATTTGTTCCTTCTAGAGATAGTTAGTAATTAGCAAAATGTATCGATTTGCCGAAGAAATGATAAAGATCGGATGAGCGGTTCTCAAGTTATGAGCAAATAAGTAAACAACCCTCCCACCACCCACTCCCACCCTTATAGAGAGAGAAAGGGAGAGAGGGAGAGAGAGAAAGAGAGAGAAAGAAAGAGAGAGAGATAGAGACAGAGAAAGAGAGAAAGAAAGAGAGAGAGATAGAGACAGAGAAAGAGAGAGAGAATAAGAGATGAGCGCAGAACCAGTATGGCATTCAGCTTCTACTCCAGGTACAGAGTATGTTATAGTCGGGCTTGACCGACTTTCTCACTTGTTTTTATATTAAATGTAATTCTGTGATTCTAAAATTATGCTACACATTTTAACCCTTATAAAGTATAAAAATAGCTTAACTCAAGGTCAATGGGCTCTTCGTCTGACTCTGTATAAACGAACTACTGATAATTTAATTTTAAATGGGAATACATTTATAAAAACGATTTTATGAAAACCAAGGCAAAACCGCTCAACTATATTCAAAGAAAATAATTAACCATGAAGCAAAGAAATCGCGAGCGGTATTTTTGAGCACTCTCAACGCAAAGTTCCAGTTACATGTAATCGCTTACGAATGGAATTTTTTATATAGTGTTTCTTTAAAATTTCCGTTAAAGGGAAGGCGAAATTTTAAGTGAATCGGTTCTCTACCTAAAGCTTGGCGTGATTTCTTATTTAGCAGCTGACGCCAGTAGCTGTAAAGGGTACGACTGCATAAAATTGCGCATTACGACAACGCATTTTACGCCTACATGTGAATGTCCAAAGTCTTCATAAAAGCGCTTCCCTTGAAACTTTAACCCAAACTTAATCAGACTTACGCGCAACCCTTTCAAAATGATGATGAATAAATGGAGAAATAATTGGAAGCTTGACTTTAAGTGGAAAATATATTTCTGAAGCGCGCGCTTGGCAAAATAACATGAAACGCTATAAAAATATTACATTCCAAGTAGTTTACGACATGCCCCTTGGCAGCAGCACAGCATTCCGCATTTTTATAGCGCACTTTTGGGCGGCTCCTCGAGGCAGGACGAAAACTGTGTCAGCGCTTTGATAAAATTTAAACATATCCTTTTCACCGACTTTAAGGCCCTCTCGAAAAACTAGGTGCAATGTTACTCCAGAGAGGCAAAGCCAACTCATTAACACTTCAGCACAGAACAGAGAACGAGATGGTAGGAAATTCAGTTGACATGCTTAATGAGAAGAGGCGACTGACTGGGCTGAGTAAGTGAGTTCAGGTACTTTACCGACAGCGTAACGAGCAGGAGGGCGCCCCTAATGAGCAATAATGGCCACAAAGTTGTGAGTTGTGTAATGAAATGAAACGTGTTGACGACGGCGCCGAGCATCCTGCCCCAGCGAAAGTTATGTGACCCTGTGGTATAAATTTAAAGTTTTTTTGCTGTAAAAAGGTCAAAGGGTGGACCATAAGGTCACTTGTACAAATTGCAACCAAAAATTTCGTTGACTTCAAAGTCATATCCATTAGAGCGCTTCGCTTGCCAAGGTCAACGTCTTGTCTCGCGTCTGTCCCAGGCAACAAGAAATCACTCAGGCAGCTCGTTTTTCAATCAAACCACGTGCTGGCCTTTCGCTTGAACTTTTCTCAGTTGGTTGTTGTTGTTGTTGTTGTTGAGTCAAATCAGCTTAACAAGTGGAGCTAAGAGGTCTAAGACTCCTCTGTCTTTGTGTGAAATGTGAGAAGGATCTTAAAATTAGCAAGTTCTGGCGCCTACACTTGGGAAACCCCACGAGTCTTAAAGTACGTAACTCGTAACTAAATTAAGTTCAGAATTCTTGTTATGAGGTCAAGACTGTGAACTTTTTCTTTAGTTTTATTGGACATGAATGACCACAACAAATACCACAATTTAAAGGTAGTTCTCAGAAATTACTCTTGCCCCTGCTGACTCAACGACGGCAAGTTTCGTTTGTTGTTTTGTCAAAAGCCATCGATGCTTTTCAAGTTTTAAGTGTTCAAAATCGCACAAGAGTTGTTCGCGTTCTAAACTTTTCATATTGAATGAATGTATTTTTCTTATAAAATAACGGACTCGTATCTAAAATAAGTTGATAAAGAAACATTGGACGGACATTCTGAATTAAGAGAAATTCTTCACTCTCACACATCGGCTTACTAAAAAGAAAATTTAAAATCAATTGTTTTTCAATAACTGGCGCCTCTCAGTCGCACAAGCAATTACCTGGCATGGAATTAGGTAACAAAACAAAATGTATGCGTACCGGCTCCTGTTGTTTGCACAAGCAGACAGCCCAACAAGTGCAGGGTGTTTTCCCCCACACTTAAAAAACAAATTGGAGGAACTCTGCCAATCAATTCAACTGAAACTTTAGACAAGACTTTAACTTCAAGAAATGTGTGTTCTTCAAGACAGAAAAACTAGGCAGATAGGTCAAGGTAATTAATCAGTTTGTCATTGCCTATCATCAATGTATCGATTACCATCAGAGACGCCTTTCCCAGTATAAAATCCAGTTCCACGGATCGTTCAGGATCGCTACAGTATTTTAGAAACTTGCTCAATTTTGAAAAATGTTCAGCTCCTATTTAGAACATCTAAGAAAGTGGGTCAGGACTGTAACGGACGACAGAAACATACTCTGTACCTGGAGTATCAGCTAAAAACAGCGCTGCTAAACAACAGATGGCACTCTACTTGCTTTGAACAATGAGAGGTTTTCAAATCTGACCAATAGATGACGCAACTACTGCCGATCTTTATCATTTCTTCTTTAAATCGATAAGTAATGCTAATTACTAACCTGCTCTAGAAGGTAAAATTTTATTTTAAGAACCAGAAACTGAATTAGAGCTACAACTTATTTCCTAAAGGGCCAAATGTATCCTTAAGCGTAGAGTATAAAATCGCTTTAAAATTACTATTTGAATTTCTTGTAAACAGGATAAACACAAATACTACCACATATCAACAAGTTGATTGTGGACAGTAGCTCGTGAATTAATTAAGGAATTTCATTTCAATTTTAACAAAGAATTTTGTTGTTTGATGGCCTTATTCAAAGAAAAGTGAGACTCTTCGCTCATGATAATTTTTTCATAATCGAACCCATGCTTTGAATATTAAAGTGGACAAACTTTGACCGCGACTGCGCTGTAAACGGTCCATTCGAATGGTGCAATTTTGGATCACTCGTTCCATCATTGCGACAGGAATCTCGCAAATTAAGCGAGCCACACCAAACAGTGCATTTTTGTGGATGTGTCGGTAGTTCGAGAGTCTCTTCGGGTTGCTCATCAGCCCAAATGCGAACATTTTGTTTGTTGACGTATTCACTTAGCTAAAAATCTGCCTTGTCCCTGAGCAAAATTTTACGCGAAAGCAGCGGATCTTCATTTAGTTGTTGCAGAACCGTGGTTGAACAAAAAATAAGATGACTAAATGACACCAGTCCCGCCTGATATCGGTAATGAAATACCCTTTGGATGATGAGAAATCGCCCTTTAAAAACGTTATTTAAAAAACTTAAGCCCCTCCTATACGGCGCGGTGAATAAATAAGAAGTATTGAAGTAAAATTTTCATAAAAATTCGCAAAATAGCCATGATTACAGATTTTTCATAACCTAAAACTAAAACTATGGTTCCATACGTAGGCAATTTAATCAAAAATACCCGAAAAGTTTCCTAAGTTGGTCTATTTAGTCAAATTTTCATAATAATTTGTCTAAATTATTTGTGGGACCTTAGCTTTAGCAACAATTTTGATTTTATTTATCATTTTATTTTTTTGTGCTCTATTTCCGAAACATAAACGCCAGCCCCACATATGTTTTATTTTATAAACATATCAGAAAAATATGTGTTGAGTACGAGCACTTGCAAGATTAAATGAGTTTCGACACGAGTTAGCGCTGCTCTCAACCTTAGTATTTGTCTTCACTTGGCTGGGTTTTATGTTACTGAGGCTCACAATAAGTTTGGGTCGCCAATAAGTTAACATATTAACTGAAATCCTTTCGTTCACAATTCACTTGGCACTTAATTTCTCGGCTTATTAAGGATAGGGGATTTTAGGGATTTTGGGTTTTAATGAAGCTGCATAGTGTACACCAATCGGTCCGGTTTCTGGGGCCCTCATGCGCTTATCTTTATGTCCATTCATTCGACACTTGGTCGACCTCGTGGCTTTTGGCATATGTGGTGAGTCTTTGTTTTTACACATCATTAGGGAGCATAATTTTTGAGAGATCAGCCGCAAACAGAGAGAAGCAAAATCATGGCGACATGTGTGCAACAGCTGCAGCAATTTGTGTATAACGGAAATATAACTTATACGCTTAGGCACTTGTTGCCACGAGAGGAGATGAAAGAGTTTCTCAATCTCTTATTATTCAATTTAAAAAGTGCATAATCTACCCTATTTTAAGTACCTACTTTGATTCTGACAAATAAACTCATTTGAAAAATTCAAAAATGTCTTTTCCCCATGGAATCGTCGCAACGCTAGATCAATAACAGATGCTGATTTAATCGTCAACCAATTACCATATGGGCTAATCCTGCGTTGCGGACGTTACATTTGTACGCAAATTTGCTTCTTAAAATTGACACAGCTGGCGCCCGCTTTGGTATATTTGAAATACTTTTGGTGCAAAATGCAGTTCTTTGGGAGTACTTTCAAACCTAATTTAAGATAATAGGTTATCTGTTTTTGAAAAAAAGTTATGCTTGTTTAAAGTTCCGTTGCGGACGTTACAAAAAATGGAAGTCGACTTTGAGGCTTATGTGCATTTCCACATTTTTTAGCGAATTTTGCATAATAAACAAAAAAAGTCTAATAACAAAAAATGTAGTAGAATATATGACCAATTCAACCCAGCTTTCAAAAGAATGATAAGTGGTCCCGTTATTAAAATATCTTAATTTTTGTGCTGTTGCGGACGTTACGTTGCGGACGTTACACTTTTTCCATTGACCCAAATAGTATAAAAAAAATTTTTTTTTCATCCGATTGACTTGAAACTGGGTTTGTAAGCTTAGTACGCGAAATAGTTCGACACGTGTTTTCCAGATTTTGAAAAATCCGCCCACGAGGAAAATATCCGTAAAATTCTGCTTGCAAAAAAATTATTTTTCATCCGATTGGCTTGAAATTCAGTTTGTAATGATAAAACTCAAATTAATTTGGGTTTTCATATTCCGATGTTGGAAATACCGATTTTTATCGATATTTATCAATTATTAATATTATTATTATTTAAACACACTTTTTGTTACTTTGAGGTTATGTTTTTCGGATTCTCGACAACCTAGAGCAATTTAGAGCCCAGATTCAGACTCAGCAGGCAATAATCCATTATAAACACCTATTTCCACCTCAAATAAAAAAAAAATTTTTTTGAGTATTTTCTTGCCGTTGCGGACGTTACACATTTTGGCATTAACTTTTTTCAAAAATATGTGTAATAAAGGTATATTTTTTTTTTCATCAGTTTAAAGGGCATAAAAAACTCTGTTTATAAAGTAAGTTTGGATAACCGAATTATTAAAATTCATTCTGCTAAATTAAAAAAACCCAATTTTCCGTTGCGGACGTTACACACAGTAAACCGATTTTTAGTTTAAATTTTTAATATATATTAGATATCCTACAAATATAATGAGTACCTTAAATTAAAGGAAATGAAACAAACTTTAAGTTTTGCTAAGCGGAAAATACTATAACGACTGTTTTTACCATTTTTGTGACCAATAAAAAAACCCTTTTTTTTCAAGAATTAATAGAAGCAAGAGGAAGGTGTAGGTATGCCTCTGCCAAGAGCAGACAAACCACCGTAGAACAATATTGCTTACACATTTTGAAGCTTGAATATGTACCCTATTATTCCATTAACAAACATTTGGATTTTGGACAACTTTAAATTTCAACCCTTGGTTTAAAAATTTTCGGATTAGCCCATATGCAGAAGCTTAATAAAAGTCAAGTTACTGTGTGAATTCCTGCACCAACAACATTCCTCTAACGTCATAAATAGCTTGAAGGGCGGGCACACAAAACGAAAACAATGACAAAAAGTGCAATGCAATCTAATTGCTGGCAAAGAACTAAGTATGGTGTAATAGTGCAAAGGAATTTATGCCTTATAATAGTCACTGATAGTTAAAACAAAAAAAAAAGATAATTTATTTGAAAAAAAAAAAAAGAAGGGTGGGGGAAAAAAAAAAAGAAAAAAGAGGGACAAAAAACAAAATAAAATACTGTGCATACAAAATCCCAATACTGGAAAAAACCAAAGTTTTTATATATTAAACTTTGTAATAAAATTTTTTGACGAGATCGTAAAGCGTACGAAAAAAAGTATTTGTATAGTTTTGTTGGAAAAAGTATTCAATTCAGTTTTCAAAACAAGTAAGAGTGTTGCAGTCAAGTGCACCGTTTGTAAAATACCCTGTATCAAATTGCTTTGATTTCCTAGCTTAATATTCCACTGAATATACATACTTTCGTGCGGATTGACATGCTTTTCATAATTTTAAATTTGTAAAAGGGGGAATATTCCAAATCTGAAAAATACTCGCAAAAACGCAAAAATTTGTGGCCCTGTCTTTTAAAGTCTGTGAGATTGACAGCAAACGAACGGACGGACAGACAAACTTGGTTAATTCAACTCAGCTGTTGATGCTGATTAAGAATACATTTATATACTTTATAGGGTCGGAAGTGCTTTGTTCTGGCTTCATTTTAGGATTAAGCTGTGCGAAAGAAATTTGGATGATGGCATTCAAAACTCATTTCCAAGTATCAAAATTAAGTCTTCCCGTTATTTGGAGGTTGGATCACGCCGAAAGTTCTTTATTTTGAAGATTCTCCTTGAATCATCTCAAGTTGCAAATTATGTTGCTATTTATTTTGCACATTAAGCTCAAAAATCTGAAAAATATCTGTCCAACTCTTCCATCATGGCAACGCTATTGACACATCAGCTGTTTCTATTTCTGACACCTAGTGGTGCCATAGCATATCGATCTAAATTCCAGCCATTTAGCGGAATAAAGCCAAATGTTGTGACTGTGTCTTGTTCATCCATCGTGGATTATGGAATGATGGATATATACAGACAGAATTGTGACATTCATTCAGAAAATGACCTCTAGAATGTACGATTGGAACAAGTAAATTACATTCACTTGAATTACTTGAGTTACTTAACTCGAAAAAAAAAAAATTTCCCATATACAAATTTTTCGGTTTTTAAATTGTGTGTAAAATTCTTGTTCAATTATTTCGCATATCAATCACTTACCTTAAGACTGGCATAACTAAAACAAGTAAGAGCGTTGCAGTCGAGTGGACCGACTTCGAAATACCTTGTGCAATTCGGACTCACATACACAAGACTCTGAAGCTCCTCCCTCCCTTTCTCAAGCAAAATTGATTCGTGCATAACTTTGGTTTTTTTGCTCGGATCTATGTTAAAAATTCAATTTGTTAGATCTCTGTGAAAAAGGCGTGTGTTTAAATGAGAAGTGAATGAGAGAATGAGAAATCTAATTTTTTTAAATAAAGGATACAAAACGAATTTCTAAAGATTTTGTTAATTTGGTAAGATCTTTGCTTTGATTTTTTGTTTATTGTTCAATTTTACAGAACTATTTGGATGTCCATTTACCTTTTGGTAATTGATAAAAATCAGATGTGTAAAAAATGTTGAACTTTTCAAGAATCTGTTTTGTACAGTTTACAGTTTGTTTATCTTTAGTTCTGTTTCTTGTCAACAGTTGGCGACGGGCTGCCAAAATTTTTGCCAGGCGACCAAGTGAGACGAAGAACCCCGAGTCACACCCCAAGTTGATTAAACTGAAATGTATTTTTGTTGTTTGCATTTTTGTTGCATGTTTTGCAAGAAATTTTTGTGATTTCTTTCCCACTGTCTCTCTGCTGCGTCATTGTTAATAAATGAATAGACGAAAATAAAACACAACAATTTTTGAAGCGGCCAAGGTAAAGGTCGTGTTGACATAATCCAACACACACAAACATTTTCTTATGACTTTTGTTTTGTTACATTTAATAAAACTCGATGGAAGCGCAATCAACGTTTCAGATCCCCAAAGAGCAAAGTCAACATGCTTATCTTTAAATCAGGCAGGCGAAACTCATTAAGCGGACATAAAAGGTGCCACTAATTTACTCCCTCCGTGGCAAGGAAGGATAACAACAACCCCCCCGGGCAACTTAAGTAAAGTCAGTTAGTCAGTTAGTGGGTTAAAAGCTTCACGTGTCAGTGAGCAATCTTTGTTTCATTTTAAACTTGCGGTTGAGAAGGTTTAATTTTTTTGGGTGCGGAGCTGAGAAACCACCCCTAGAAACTATATTTCAAGTGTATTTGGGTTAATGGTTTTGGGTTCCTTCCTTTTTTTGTCTTTGCTGCAAATATTTAAGGATTGGGTTGGCGTCTAATGTGTGTAAAATGGATAGACTAATTGGCGTGACAGGGATTTTTCGTGGTGTTTGCATTATAATAGAAAATTGAATTGAGGTAGGGAGGGGGGCAATGGTAAATTGCTTTCAAATGGTAGGTAGGTTGAAAGGTTTTCGATATTTGAAGAATTCTTTAGCCCTTCTGACCTATTTATATTTTCAATCACCAATGTTAATCTCTTAAGACTAGAGAAAGCCTCAAGTTCTCTTGCTAATTGAGTAAATCAACTTGTGTAGAGCAGCTTTTTTGTGCAGAAACAGAATATTTAGCTTTTTATTCTGCAGTTGGACTCATACGTGGTTTTTCTTATTCTATTTTTAGAGCAATCAATTTTTTTGTTGCTGATTTTTGACACATCTTTGGGTCACGTTCTTTCGGATAAATGACTAATTCAAATTTCATTTCATACGAAACTTGCTTTAGCTGGTCTTTAAGTTAATATTAAATGCTGTTTCCTCCTAGGTACCTAAAATTTCCCTGTATTCGAAACTCTAGTTCCTACCAAACTTGATCTTTGAGCTATAAGGAAATTCTTTGGTAATCAATGAAGATTTATATAATCTTTCTCTTGGCCTCTTAGCTATCGAAACGTTGAAACAAGGCATTACAACCAAATCGTAAGTATTTTGTAGTTTTAACTCAGTTCAAAGCTAGGCAAGTGCACTTGTTGTTGTTGTAGCGGCTCCTGTGGATGAGAGTAATGGTACGCATATGTTGTTGGGATAATAGTTAGAAGGTTAGAAGAAAAGGAAAGTTTTGGAAAAAAGAAAAATGAGGGGTGAGTAGAGTAGGAGGTTAGAAAGTGTTGTTATCTGAGTCTTCCAGGTCTAGTGCAAGGAATATGGCTGCTTGGATGGGGTCGGTCCAGAGGTGGAGAGGCGTCAGGAGTGTCGGGTCGGCTGGGCAGTCGAAGAGGTGCTTCGTGTCGTGCGGGGATTGTTCACATTTGGGACATGCCTCAGTCACATCCGGGTTTATCCTCGCTAGGTAGCTGTTTAGCATCGCCGAGTATCCTGATCTGAGCTGTGCCAGTGTTGTCCGTGTAGTTCTTGGCAGGGTTTTTTCATCATGGCTGATGGGTGGTGGCCTTCCTACCAGGACAACGTTAGGTTTTAGGCAATTTATGGCTGCAGTCACCGTGCTGTGATGGATGGCATTTTTCACAGAGATTGTCTCTGCCTCTGATATCTGTGTTGCATTTGCGGTGTGGGTGAGTACATCTGGTAGATGGATTCTCAAGTCCTGTTTGCTGGTTCTTGGGGGCAGTGGGACTTGGAAGGCCAGATGGGTAGGATTGATCAGTTGGCAAGCCATTTGCGAGGAATTGTTTTGCGAGCATGTTACAGTGGTCACGGACACCGAGCATGTGGGTTTCTTCGTGCAGGTGGTCCACTTGAGCCATGGTGTGACATCCAGTGATGGTGCGTAGATCAGCATTTTGGGCACGCTGGAGGTTTCCCCATTGTGTGTCACTGATGGCTGCGCTCCATGCTGGTGCCGCGTAGTCGTACTGTACACGCCCTATTGCCTTGTATGTGACCAGCAGTGTCTCCTTCTCCTTTCCCCAGGAGCTCTCAGCTATGGCTTTGAGAGCCCTACTTCTCTCTGTGCTCTCCGCGTGCCTCGCAAAAAAGAAGAGGTTGTCAAAAGTCACTCCCAAAATTTTTTTAGAATTTGATAGTGCACTTGCTGGGCCGTCTGCTAGCAACTTTAAGGCGCCAGAGATGAAATGAGAGAAAAGGTTCACCAATCGCTTCTCTACACTGAAAAAAAGTATAGTTTTTTATGATCCTTAGGAAATTTCGGTATCTATTTGAACTAGATAGTTAACTATCCTTTTTTGAGATTCATTGGATATTTTCGAAGTGGATTTATTTTCGCTTAAAAAGGGATATATCAAGAAATAAATATTTCAATGATCTTTATTCTTCATCCAAAGGAGCTGAAAAATGTAAAAAGGATATTTAAAAAAATTGATCATAAAGTGGATATTTGAATATCTATTCTACGGGGATCTCTGTGTATAAGATCATCCATTTCGGGGCTACTCAAATATTTCGAGTCAAAAGAATTCTGTAGAATTTGCAAAAGAGATGGACCCGCAGGAAAGTTTCTTTTTCTCGTCTTGGTGCACAGAGAAAAATTTCTAGTAAAACTGATTCTGGATTTTCCTCAACCAAGCACAAAAGCATAAACTTGAACAGAAATTGTTTTTAATTCCAGAATTCTTGTTTTCATTTTGGTTTGAAATTTTCATTTCGAATTGATTTAAGCACTCTCTAAGTTATGCAATCCTTAAAAGATTTATCTCTCCTTGTTCTGAATATGCTAGCCTTGTTGTCCATTCCTTTACTTATTCATAAAACACAAGTTTCGTTGGCAAACAACTATTACAAATCACTTCCATACCCCCTTGTGGTTTTTTCTCTCTTTTTTCCTTCTGGCGCCTAAAAATATGCCGCGTGACGATGGCCTGGAAAAAACTGTGACCGTGCGTTTCATCACAGGGCCATATCAGTCAATCATTTCATCACTCTCTGGGTATACACTTAACCTCATACATATGTATTTAGTATTCACCCCAAACAACACTTAAGTAATTAGAAGCAAGTAGGAAGGTAGCCTCAACACGCAAGGATTTTGTGTTGAGGTTAGAGAGAGAGAACCTTCCTTCAGTTGCTGCAAATATTTGGGCATACAATTTGAGGTTTATGACGCATCAGTCAGCAGAGAACAAAAAAAAAGAGACACGCACCACATTTTACTAGACAACGTCTTTTTGTTTGCATTCTGTTTCATCTCAACTCTTCTTTGTGTTGTTTATTTTCTCTAGATTGATGACTAATGTGTGCGCTTCTTTTTTTTGCCATGTCTTTGGTATAATTGAGACAATATATTTTATGTGATGTTTAGAAATAGATTGACAAATTAATTTTTTTTTTTGTGGGAAAAAGCCAATTTTTTAGCACAAATAAGCAGTAGAAACTAACATTAGCTAAGGGAAAGAAACTTCAATCTCCTAATCCATTTTAGTTTTACAAAACTCGGCTCATGGATAACGTTTAAATCTAAACCGCCGCCTAGCGGTTACTTAAATTTCTCATTTTACATTTTCCTTTAGAGCTTACAATCCTGATTTGTATATATTATATCAGCCCAAGAAAAAAAGGTTAGCATTGAACTAAAACTATGCGCAGGAAAGAAAATTTGATTCTGTCCCGCTCCGACCCAATTCTATTCCGACCCGTCCCGATACTGGACCCAAATCTTAGATTCAATACCGTCCCGACCCGATCCCAACAAACAATTCCTTTATTACCCGATTCCGCTCCCATCTCTACCTTGCTTGCAAATTTCTTGATTTTAAAATTACACTTTTATAAATTTTTATACCGACGTATAGTTTCCAATATTGTTTGCTTTCTCCATTCAGCTATGTTTCGTACTTAAATTCTTCCTTGTTCGTATTTCTAAATATGGAAACGGTTTCAAATAGATCAATTCAGAAATAAAAATAGAGGCAAGCTAACTTCGGCTCGACCGAAGTTTATATACCCTTGGAGCTTGATATGTGCCTGACAGTTTGTATGGCAGTTATACTATATAGTGGTCCGATTTCGAAAAATTTTGGTGAAATGATGTAAAATCATTGAAAACTTATTAATACGGGCGTTGGGAGCTATAACATTGAAAACAAAAAAGTTTTTCTCACTAAGACTTTTTTTCAGACCTAACTTTTGTTTGGCAGCTATACTATATAGTTGTCCGATTTCGACATGGCTTGGTGAAATTATGTGAAATCACTAAAAACTTATAAATACGAGCGTTGGGAGCGATAACATTGAAAACAAAAAAGTTTTTCTCACTAAAACTAGTTTTTCAACCGATCGTTCCTATGGGAGCTATATGCTATAGTCATCCGATCCGGCCGGTTCCGACAAATGTGCAGCGTATTTATACCAAAAGACTTCGTGCAAAGTTTGGTTACGATAGCTTTAAAACTGACGGAGGAGATAGCATAGAAACAGACGGACGGACAGACGGACAGACGGACATGGCTATATCAACTCAGCTCGGCATGCTGATCAAGAATATATATACTTTATGTGGTCGGAGATGCTTCCTCTATGCGTTACAAACATCCGGACAATTTTAATATACCCTCTCCAAGGGTATAAAAATAGAGGCAAGCTAACTTCGGCTCGACCGAAGTTTATATACCCTTGGAGCTTGATATGTGCCTGACAGTTTGTATGGCAGTTATACTATATAGTGGTCCGATTTCGAAAAATTTTGGTGAAATGATGTAAAATCATTGAAAACTTATTAATACGGGCGTTGGGAGCAATAACATTGAAAACAAAAAAGTTTTTCTCACTAAGACTTTTTTTCAGACCTTACTTTTGTATGGCAGCTATACTATATAGTAGTCCGATTTCGAAAAATTTTGGTGAAATTATGTGAAATCATTGAAAACTTATAAATGCGAGCGTTGGGAGCGATAACATTAAAAACAAAAAAGTTTTTCTCACTAAGACTTTTTTTCAGACCTAACTTTTGTATGGCAGCTATACTATATAGTTGTCCGATTTTGACAAGGCTTGGTGAAATTATGTGAAATCATTAAAAACTTATAAATACGAGCGTTGGGAGCTATAGCACTAAAAACAAAAAAGTTTTTCTCACTAAAACTAGTTTTTCGACCGATCGCTCCTATGACAGCTATATGCTATAGTCATCCGATCCGGCCGGTTCCGACAAATGTGCAGCGTATTTATACCAAAAGACTTCGTGCAAAGTTTGGTTACGATAGCTTTAAAACTGACGGAGGAGATAGCATAGAAACAGACGGACGGACAGACGGACGGACAGACGGACGGACAGACGGACATGGCTATATCAACTCAGCTCGGCATGCTGATCAAGAATATACATACTTTATGTGGTCGGAGATGCTTCCTTCTATGCGTTACAAACATCCGGACAATTTTAATATACCCTCTCCAAGGGTATAATAATTTACCTTTTAATTTACCTTTAACGGACGGGGTCGTTATTTTCCAATCTCAGGCTTGCCGCACACGAGCGAAGCATAGCTTTAAATTTAAATTAAATGCTCAGAGATCATAGTGAGCTATAGTTTAGCAGAGCGCACTGTACAAAACTCTGAGAAAAAATTATATATACGGGTGTGTCCCAGAAATCTCTAGAGGTTTTCGTATAAACGTTAGCATTTCATATTAAAGCTGTTTGAATTTATATGTTAAGAGCTGAAATATGCCCGGCTACTAGATTAGATGACAAAAGTTGAGCGATTTGAAACCGCCTGCTCAAAGCCAAGTAGATTTGAAGCGTACGGTTTTCCTTCCACATAATCTAGTAGGCGGTTTGATTCTTGACACTTCACAAGTAAAGTAGTCCTAGCTTAGTTCGAAGTGCAATCGTTTATACGAAAATCTCTAGAGATTTCTAGAACGCCCCCGATGATATAATTTTTTTTTTTTTTTTAATCTATAAAATTATAATTTGAGTAGATACAGTAAAATGCTTTTCACCAACATTAACTTGAGACCTGTCCGATAAACCAAACCTGAGATATCACATTTTTAAAAAACCCCTTTTTTAATTTTTTCGTTTTTGACGATTTTTGAAATTGTTTTAAATATATAACCAAAATTTTTTTTTGCAAAACAGCAAATCACGTTTCGGTGGGAGTGTCGAGATCTAATTTCGGTTTTTTTGATTATTGAAACAAAAAATGTTGAATTTTGAGACCTTTCGATTTAAAAATCAAGTTTGCTTCATTCCAATTAGTTCGGGTGTTTTGTTCGTTTGGGTCAAAGACGATTGATTGAACTTTTGCAAAGATGCATAGGCTGAAACGGCGCTGCTAACAGCTATGGAAAGAGATGAAGAGAGAGAGAGAGAGAGCAATCATCAAGAATCAAGTTCTCTGGTGTAAAATTATTAAGAAATAAAACTGAAGGCTGAACTTAAGACTGATCTTGACAAATAATCACACTCCGTACAAGCTAGTGTGCACTAAAAGCACAGTTTTGATCTTTAAAAATCCATTGTAAGCTCAGCTCTGCGGATAAAGTCCAACTTCTTTGCAGGCGAAAAAATTAAGTGATATTTTAGTACGTCAGCGAGCTAAACTAAAAAAGCATGCTTGATGGTTGGGTTGTAAATCTCTCGAAAAATTCGTTGGTGCCATAAGACTTCTAGAGATTTCATTTTCTTATTAGAAAATCTAGTTAGAGCACCAGATGTTCCAATTGAAGTTCCATCTTTAAAAACAGGGCTAAATCTCTTGACAAAAAATGTCCCTTATTTCAGTTGTATATTAATATGTTTAAATAAAATTTTTTTTTATTGTGTTATATGTTTAAGATGCATTTTTATATTTAAATTGAAACTTAAGTAACATTCTCTAATTCTCTTGGCGCCAAAGATGAGGTATAACTTGCAGCCCTTAATCCGCTGACTGTCAAGTAGATGGCGTTGCCGTTGACAGAGGTAGTTTTGGTAAATCTCCTAACAAATTAAGGGAGGTTTGAAACCAACCAAAAGAAATTTCTAAGAATTGGAATTCGGTCGGAATTTGGTTGGAAAAGGTTTCTATGGCACTCCCGCATGGCTTGTTGTGAACATAAGCAAGCACGGAGCGTGGTTACTTGACCAGATCTGCCTTGGGTTTTGCCTTGCATGTGTGCGCGCAACCTTAGAGTGGATTTGATTGCTAAATGTTATATTCGTTTTGCCTTGCAGCCTATTTTCTGACTTTGAAAGTGAATTTTCCAAAATGAAGTGGCTATATTTTCATTTATTTCGTTCGACCGAGTTTCAAGTCAATCGCTTAATAATAGTTTTTTGCATGTTAAGTTTTCCATCGGAAAATCACTTGTCTATCTCACAAGTTTGAGTCGATGGGATAAGAAACGGTTTTGGCATTTTCCTTTTGGTTGGATTTTTTGAAATCGTGGAAATACGTGTTGAATTATTTCGTGAAATTTGCTTACAAACAACCCAATTTCAAAACGAAAGGATGAAAAAACATAATTTTACCGTTTAGGCTGTGCGTACATTCCCAATGAATCAGTCAGTGAATCAGTGTGGATATATTATCTTAGACTAGCTTTGAATGCAGTCATTAAAGAAACTCGGAACCCGTCCAGATATGCAGGTTCCTTAACTACATCCGTATTGTTTCAAGCCGTACATAGAGAACTAAAAGTTAAAGAAATTTTCCTTGACTTTAAATGCGATCTAAATTTGGGGGGTGACATAGGCTGAGAGCGGTTCTCAGATCTTCAATGGCTTTAGTTCTAACATATTAATCACCTAGAAACTCCTTTGCTGAGTTTCTATTCAAAAAATAAAATTAAAAAAAAAATACAAAAAAATCGATAGAAAAACAGAAAAAAACGTTGATTGAACCATTTAACACTTACACTCTCACACACACACACACACACACATACACATTCTCGCAAATAGTTTGCAAGTAACCAAAAAACCTCTACCATTTGCTTACAGTTTGTTGAGGCGTGGAACCAGCGCCAACCCCTAAACATGGCAGTCAAGTAAAACCAAAAATCCGGAATTGATAAATAAAAATCAAAATCCTACAACAACTTCAAAGGCCAAGCCTACTCTACTGAGTGCGAAAACGAGGTGACAACCCTTAAACTCAGTGAAGAACATCATCCCGTCGGTGGCAACGGTGAAAAGCCACGGACTGTTGGCCAGAAATTGATGACACTACTTGGGCCTAGCGCCCCTGGCATGGCCTTTATGATGAAAAAGAAGAAGTATAAGTTCAATGTGGAAGTACAGCTGCAGGATTTAGTTGAAGTGGCATTGGTGAATGAGGTGTTGTTTGCCAAGATACGGCTACTCGACGGTGGTTCGTTTCAGGAGTACAGCAGTCGGTAAGTGGGAGGATCCCAAGTAAGAACCATATCATACCAATTAAATCCTTTGTTTTGTTATAGGGAGGAGGTGCGCAATCATCGCGTGGAATGGAATCGTAGCTTTGAGTTTCCCTGCAAAATGAGCGCCAATGCCTCGACTGGAGTTTTGGATCCCTGCCATTTGCGCATATCCATACGCAAAGAGATGAAGGGAGGACGCAGCTATTACAAACTGGGATTCATTGATCTAAATCTTGCCGAATTTGCGGGAGCTGGCCTAACCTCGCGTCGCTTTCTGTTAGAGGGCTACGATTCAAGGCATCGCCTGGATAATTCTATGCTAAGAGTTAGCATTAAGATGCACATGCTAAGCGGTGATATACTCTTCAAGGCGTAAGTTAAAGGATACATTAAGCAACTCTTTTACTAATACCGTTTTTCTCCCTCTACAGACCCACGCCCAATTTGAAGAGCAAACAAAATAAACCTTCCACAGATGATTTGGCCAATGCAGCCACTGGAGTGGGCTTACAAACACCCACGGCTACGGCCATGCCCAGCATAGGCAGCGGTAGTGGGGGCACAGCCATACCCTTAGGTGGTAGTGGAGCCACCTTGGGTGGCGTTTCTAGCTCACAATCAATGCCTGGAACCCGACCCGTTTCGGCCATAAGAGAAGAGGGTAAGTGAAATATTTTAAAGAATTTTCCAGCCTAATCACTCCCTGCCCTGCCCATCAAGCAGAGCTCGATGCCCAGGCTTTGATAGCAGCCATTGTTACAGATTCCGGTCTCTCCGAGTCCTCAGAATCGGCGGTGACGTTAACCACAGATAATTTACAACAACATGTAGCCTCTGCCACCTCAAATGTCACCACACCTGTAAGCCAGGCCTTGCCTGGATTGGGCATTATTGGGAGCAATAACTATGGCACCACTGGAGTGGGCAACAATGCTGTGTGCACCGCCAACCTCATGGAAATGGGTCATTCGAGAAATTCCAGTAATACTAGTCAAGTAAGTCTATCTCCTTACTTCAAGGAGTTCAGTTTACTAACCTTTCCCTCCCTTTCCAGATGTCAAAGGGTTCCGGTTACAGCAGTTTCTCGCACAGTCAACATTCGAGGCAAAGTTCTGAGGGCGACTCGGGTCATGCTAGGTAAGTGGTTTCCCTCCACATTTCTCTATCATTCTCTAGCCCTTGTGTATAAAAAGCCTTGACTTGATTTTGATCTAATTTGCCTACAATTCGCGAAAGCGTATTTATTTTTTAACAATTTTTGCTTTCAACTATTTATATGCCATATGCGCCTATATATGCTAAAGCTCTTCTCTTCTGTGTCTAAAAAGCGTTATCTAACCAAAAACAATAAGAAAGAAAATTAAAAACAAATACTGTTGACTTGAGTCTAACCAAAATGCTCGCTCAATGTGTACTAAAAACTAGTCTGATGCTACACACACACACCCACACCCATACACACACTTTAACACACACATAAATATGCAACAATCATTTTCTTTTAGTGTTTACTTTTAGTTTTATATATTTAGTTTATCTATTTTATAGTTTACTTTGTTATGACTTTGGGATTGCCCTTTAAATAAGTTTGTTTAAGTAATGTCATAAAAACATTAAATTTTTCAATGTACCTCTTGGACCTTTAGCTATAGCTATTTTTTTCCTACAACATTTTATAAAGAATTTTTGTAATCATCAATATGTAATATTGTATTGGGAGAGTATTGCTTTACTGTAATATACCTGTGCCACATTTTTAAACTCAAACGAACCGTTAAAACGAACCAACTTTACTTAATTATTCTTTTTTATAGTTATAGGCCCAGAGGCACGTAAAACTGTAATAAAAACTCGAAAAATAAATATTTTCGGTAAAAATTAAAATTTTCATTTCTTACAATTTTGTTGATTTAATACAAAAAATTAACATTTTTCACTGTGCCAGCCCATTGCTACCAAAGTGGAAATTTTTCGGGTTCCAAATAAAGTTCCACATGCTTGAAGGTCTGTTATTATAAGAAGGACCAATCAAATGAAGTTGGTATGCTCCATCTGTTTGTTTATTTAAGTCTAATCTATGTGTTTCTTCCACATTGCTTAGTGAAATTCGTTACAGTTTTCATAAGAAAGATACAAAAAAAAACACAATAAAAAAAAAGGGAAAAACATGAAGATTTGGTCTCGTCTTGAACCCAAGACTCTGTACAACTCGTTATCTGAAACAGCTTTATACTAATCAATACCCCTCCACAAAAATCGAAAAAATTTTAAGGTTAATTTTTTATCATAAAAACCTTTGTTTTCTGAATAACATTCACTTATTCAGGTCCAATAAGGTTAAAACTAGACTCTTCCAAAAATATACAATGCATGTTTTTTGCTTCTTCCTTTACTGGGAATAACAAATTGATTTCGTGAATGATTATTAAAAGTTGAGAATATACTTTCATTTTAATATGAATGGTAAGTTATAATTAGACATCGGATTTTAGATTAAATAGAACGACAGAAAACTCCTTTCTTCACAGAAAGAAACACCTGGGCTTTGCTTTGATGCTCATGTGAAATACTGTGACGAAAGAAGTTTTCTGTCGTTCTCCGTACGAGCAAGGTATACTAAACAAGGTAGGCGCACTCGTTCTCTCACTCTCTTGACAACTTGTTGAATTTCAGTCAATAAGCCAGAGGTGGCCAAATGGAGAGGACAAAAAAGTGCGCTTGTGTTGGTGAACAAGAGAGCTCTCTCCATACAACATGCATTTTACTTACAATGCAGTGCTCACCGATCACACAACCATAACTTCGGCTCGGGATTGCTTCGGCTCGTGCGAGCCTTAAGTGGCCGGGTCTGCAATAAGCTATGGAGCAAAGAATATAAGAGAGGAACGTTGCTCAGTCCATGGTATAGTAATATAAGGTGAAACCGTCAGCATCTGCTGAGGGCCAGTGTCAAAAAGAAAGGGATAGCAGATGGCTTGCTTTTTGTATTAAGGAAGTTAGGGAGCTGTAATTTATTCAACAATTTTCAGGAAGACTAACTCAAATTTTGAAAATATAATTGCCTAAAGACTTCCGAAATGGTTTTTCTTCCCACGTGTTTTGGAACACGTTGCTTCGCGCAAACGATTTGCGGCAAATTACACTGTAACTTGACATTTGACACTAAAACCAGCAAAAAAAAACAAAAACAAGACATATTCATACAAAAACATAAAAATTTGTCCGCACTCAACCTCTCGCTTCAAGCATTCACAACGAACTGACCCACTGGCCCTACAAACAGAGAGACCGTTCTCTCGCTCGGTGTCACCTCATATTATTACACCATGGCTCAGTCGACACCGCTTTTGTCAGGAAATTGTCAGCTGTTCGCTCTTATTTACGCTCTCTAGATACTTTTTGGTCAGCTGTTCGCTCTCTCTGGATACATTTGAGTTATGGTCGTTGAAGTATCTTTTTTGGGCACCATCGTTTATCTCTAATTCTAATTGCTCTATGAGTAAGCAACTGTTGTTAGCGAAGCATCTCCGCGCACAAATTTTTTGTAATTTACTTAGTAGCTTAGTAGGCTTTTTATTGAAATACACAAAAAAACAAAAACAAAACAAAAATATAAAGAGTTGTGAGAGAGCGAGTGCACCTACCTTGTTTAGTATACCTTGCGTACGAGGCTTAAATATGTAAAAGCACACGAATAAATGTAAATATGTGAAATATGCAAAACGAATCAGAATTTCATGGTACGAATTTGTATAAAATTAGGAAATTTTTAAGTCCACCCATTAAAAATATTTTTCACCTTGAATCCGATGTCCAGTGATAATAGCTTTTGGGCTGTTTTGGTTACCATGTAATTGGGGGTATTCGAATGACATCCGCCAAAAAAAAAAACCCATTGGGAAGAAAACATAAATTTGCAAGGACCTTCCAAATAAATTGATATAAATACGAATGTGACAAAGAAATCTCTTTCAACCACATTCTAACCCAAAAACAATTTTCGGTTTTCCAGATTTCTCTCGGTTGGTTTCTCAAGTTTTGTTAGGAGACTTAGCAGAACTCACCACCCAAATTGTTTTGATAAGAAATTTAATTTTGGAAATGAAACAATATTTTTTTTGAATATGTTGCATCAAAAAAATTAAATATACAGGCCTGTTCCCGTTTCCGAATCCGATTAATCGGAATTGGTAAAAGTTGAAATTTCTCTGAAACCATTTAAAATTCGATTGAATCTTGATGCCATCCAGAGAATCGATTGAAGGTAATTGGGATTTGAAAGTAAAAAGTCGAATATCACAGTCGGTTTTTGAAAGCAAGAACATTGAACAATTCCGATTCCGCATGATTTGATCGAAATCGGAAACGGGAACAGGCCTGATTATTTAATTTATAATTCCCAAAGTTTTTGGAACATTTTTCAAACCAACCGAGGCCAAAATCTGTAGAGATTTCTAGTACACCCTTTATGGGCCGGAAATGGCTACCAAACTAAAATTTTTATATTTTCCAAAATGAATTTCGAACAACCTTTAGATTAGCGATGGTCACTGGATTCCCCCCGGGGGAGAAGACATTTCGCTATTTACACATATACGAGCCGAACGCCTGCCGAAGCTGAGAAGAATAGAGCAATAAGCCTTTCAGTTTTTGGCATCACTCTCGTTTTCCAACTTGAAGATATCAAAGTTTTTTATACCCTTGGAAAAGGTACATATATTAAAATTGATATAGCCATGTCCGTCTGTCCGTCTGTTTCTTTGCTATCTCCTCCGTCAGCTATCTTAACCAAACTATTCCCGAAGTCTTTTGGAACAAATACGCAGTACATTTGTCGGAATCGACCGGATCGAATAGCTGCCATAGAAACGATCGGTCGAAAAAGTAGTTCTAGTGAGAAAAATTTTTTTGTTTTCAAAATTTTGTCAAAATTGTGGTGCCATATAACAAACTGGCAGGCAGAAGCTTGTTCGTCTATTCAGGTAAACCAGCGCAGCCGCTGTTGCTTAATGCGCTTGCCTAGACTAGCATGCCCCTTGAGCTCATACAGTATATTCTTTCGAATGCGAAAATCCACGCCAACTTATTAAAGTCCATAAATCCTCCGAAGAATCTTTAGCTCAACCGCTGATGATATTATACATGCTTTTGCGCCGTATTGCAGGACTGGGATGACAAGCGACTTTTATAGCCCAATTTTCGTTCTTCGGGAGAGTCTTCTGCTCTTGAACTCCCTACTGAGCCCTTAGTAGCATCGGTTTGCAAAAGTGATTCTTCTTCGGATTTCCAGGCTGATGTTGTTGTTACTGGCTATCATCTTTCTTAGATGGACAAACTCCTCTAAAACTTTAAAGTTGTACTCTCCCATTGTAACAGATTGTCCAAGAAGCGTTGACTTCTGTTTGGCAGGTACTTGGTACTTTGTCTTGTTGGAATAAAAATTTCTATGGTCCTGTCGATTTTAATTCGTTAAACTTACACTAAGGGCCGTTTTCTCATGTTGCTGTTTTTGCAAATCTAGGTGGATTTGGTGCATTTCGAAATACAAAATGCACCAAATCCACCTAGATTTGCAAAAACAGCAACATGAGAAAACGGCCCTTAGTCGATACGTTACTTAAGCTAAGGTCCCACAGGCAAATAATTTGCCCAAATTTTCATGAAAATCTGGATAAATCGACGAAATTAGGCAACTTTTCGGTCATATTTTATCTTAGTATTTGCATATGAAGCCATAGTTTTAGTTTTAAGTCCTGCAAAATCTGCAAACATAGCTATTTAGCCAAATTTTCATAAAAATTTGGGCCAGTTTGCCCCTGGGGCCCCTACTTAAGTGTGCGAAACTAGTTTAGGGTTTTTGGTGTTTTTCCCTTAATAAAATATTTGTAATCCAAACCCCCCACACCCCCTTTGCTGCTACAGCATATGACAAAAGTGGCTGACTTTGCAAAGACAAAGGTGAACCCAAAAAAAAGCAGACTTTGACAAGCATTCGGTGTAAATTGTCGAATGTGTTTGGCCCAACGGCCACGTCTCTCAAATGAGTTGCTCACCCAATGTAATAGTCAATCCAAGAAGCTCAGTAAGATTGATATGCTATTTAAGTTCCTCAGACCAATCACAGCTATCCGAAGTCTTTAATAGCAAACAAGAAAGCAGCTTGGTCCGAGCAGCTTTAAAAATTTTAACAAAAATCACTACCAAAATTGAACTTAACTAAGAAAATGTAAAATCTTATCTAATAAATTAACAAAAATCATTACAAACTACTTACTTAGATTGCCCCGAGCACAGGACCATTAGTTGTTGGTGGCAAAACTTCTGTCCTTGTTCCACCAGTTTTATTTTGTTTGCGTCCAGTTTCCAAGTATTCCATTCAATTAAGTTATGCAAATAATTTATATTGCTGGGGCGGATGCTGCTGCAGAAAACATGCAACAAATTTTTTCATTGCAAAGTTTAAGGTCAAATGACGACAAGTGCAAGAACGTTACACAAACACACACACACACACACATACACACATTCGTATCCTTGTGACGGCGCCGACTGACGCCGTTGAGCATTTTACATTTTGGCTGCATTTCAAAGAACTGTGAACTGTCTGTGACGGTGTGAATGGGGATGGGAAGGGATATTACAATGATGACTTCATCAACCAAATGGCGTCATGAGGCGCATGAGAAAGGTCAATTTATATAAAAGAAAGAAATGGTTAAGGCTTGGGGTCTTACTTTTTCTAATACTAATCCGGTTTTATGGTAGTTTTTATTTTATAAATATTTTATTTTTAATTTCTAGTAAAATTTTAACCACATTTTGTTTATCTTTTCTTTTCTAACCCTTCAAAATTTGTTTTTTGTAAATAAAAATCTTGGGTGAACGGACTTAAAATATAACTAAACTAACCTTGCTTTGCCAATATATTTGCTCCATCAACAACAACAACGAAACGTCGTCCACCACAATCAAAAACCAAAAAAAATAAATTATAGTCGTTTTAGAAAATCCGTTTCTCTACTCAATAGACTCAATCAGAGAGCAATAAATGCCATGAAATTGACTATTCCCGCCGTGCGTCATCGTCAGCAGGCACAAAAGCAACAACAACAACAACAACATGAACAACAGTCGCTGCATCCCCCCTTACCACCCGCCCGTTCTGCCCATTTGAGCCTCAGCACCACCATTGAGTATGTCAGCGAGGAGCTGCTCTATCAAACCCCAAATGCCACCATGACCCTTACTGAAGACTTTCGCACTCCTTTGGCCGAAATGCCCATGCCCAACTATGCTACTCCCAGCACCACCCAGTATTATGACAGCGGAGAGACCACCAGTGATACGGATGAATACACCAATGAGGATTCCGGCGACAACGACTCCGGCTTGGAGGAGAACTTTCATACACCACGTGTGGCCAAAATCAAATCCATGGAGAATCTATCTATCCTAGAAATGGAATTTCACAAGGCCTCCATGGAGCTGGATCGTAACTCTCCGCGTCGTCTCAAACAGCTGGCCGATTATGCACAAATACCCAAAATGAAATCTCTGAACAATCTCTGTTTCGATGATTATTCCGAGCAGGCGGTGCGTGAAGAATTCCAGCTTATACGTGAGCAGGCTTTGGAGGAGCGCCTGCGTTTCCAGCAGCATCATCATTTGGGTTTGGGATTGCGCAAAAACTCCACCACTTCGAATAGCTCGGCGGGCAAACTGTTTGTCAAGCATCAGAGCCATCATCATTTGGCCCATCAGACCAAAGTGGGCAATGCCAAGTTCATTGGCCAGGAGGGCTACGATAGTCCCACCTCACCCCATTATCCCATACAAAAGATGCGTTCAATGGGCACCATACCCGATGTGGTCAGCGAACGCATTGAGGCGGATCCCTTTCTCACACCCACCAGCGAGCGAAAGCCCAGTTTCCCACGGCTCATTCAATCGGCGGAGAAACCCGTGCCCAGTTTTGTCAATCGCCTGCTTACCTACGATGTGGTGGACTCTCCGGCCTTTATGTCACGCACCCCCTTTGAGCGGGCCTATAGACGCAGCGTCATGTTGCAGGGCAACAACACCAGCTCCACCCCTCTACAGGCCACCCAGGAGGCATACATAGTCCGGCCACATTCCACGAATGCTGCCTACGAGCTAATGAGGTGCGTCGCATAAAAACACAAAACATAAACAATAACTAGTTGAGTTCTCTACTCTAGCGAGCGTTACTCGTTACTTCTAGTTGGTCCTTTGATACTCGTTATGTTTTTTTATCTCGTTTCCATTTAACATTCTCACCTTGTTCCGTTTTGTTACTCGTTCTCGTTTGTTTTTATTGTCTGTTATTGTTTTGTTTCGTTACTCGTTCTGGTTTTTTTAAATACTAATAACAAATGCGGTTAGTTTGGTTTTTAGCAAATCCCTTGTACAGTCTTAACTGCCGGAGCTTTGGGACCCTTAAACTTACTACTCGCTAATTTACACACTTACACAAATGGGAAAAGATCGGAATTAAACTTTTTTAAAATCGTTTTTCAAAACTGACAAAATAAGGCGAAACTGGGAAAAAGGGCAAATTTATATATCTATTATGGAAATATGATTGGGGGACCAAAACAATTATTTTAATATTTTTCTATCAGAATGCCCAAGTTTTACACTTTAGTTTGTGAATAAAGGATATCGGAAAAAGAATATCAGATGGAAATCATATTTAAAGCCGGGGGAAAATAAGTAGAAATAAGAAAAAAAGGAAGGGAAGGTATGAAAAAATAACTTAGCGAGAATCACAAGATAGGGATGGAACAAAAATTTAAGTAAAAAGAATGAAGATGGGAAAAGGTAGGATTAAAAATGGAAGAGATAATTGAAAAAAAGAAGTCATGTTAAAATAAAAGAAATATTTGTAAACAAATTAAAAAGGAATATGTCAAGAAAAATATTAATAGCAAACAGATTAAAACATTTTTAAAGACGAAACGCGGAAAACCTTAGAATTAAAATAAGTTTGTTCACTTCTTACTCATTTTAGAATATTTGAAACAACTGAAAATAATGAAATGGTTTTTTTCTACGAGACCATTCATGTCATTAAATCAAGGAATCTGTTGAGAAGTGAAACACTTTTGTGCTATTATCGTGATGATACTTGTAAGAAGAAGAAACACATATATGTTCTATTCCACCCATATCAGATATATTCAACTGCGTTCAATTTACTTGTTGCTCAAGCTTACTTTGAAGCGAGAGCTTGTGCGACTAAGAGGTGCCAGAGGTTCGCTAATTGCCGAAAATAACTCTCAGAGCAATGCAAGAAATGAGTCAATATAGTGATAACTAAATGTGTTATTTACTATAAAATCAGAGATTAAAATCGTACGGCATTGGTGCCCAAAATGCCAATAGCCTATCCCATGTGATAGAAACTTATCATTCTGCCAGAATAGAATAGGTGTGCTCTATAAACAGCATTTCGCTTGTCGGTCGGTTTTGCTTTTCATACAATATTTTCAAAATGTTAATTTTTAAATATTTTATTACAACACTCAACATTATTATTATAATTTTGGATATTTTAATGCTTTTAATAGCAATTACTTTCAGTTCTACTGACTCTGCAGCACAACTTTTGAAAACGACCGACCTGGTTCATTTTTTGTACAGCAATTAACTTGATTAGCGGCAATTTCACTCATTTGCGGGCTTAGGAACAGCCCCGATTGTTCTTGTTTGCGCGATCGCCTTTTTCATGTTACTTTCTTTGATTGAGAAAAAGAAGAGAAGAGAAGAAGAAGAGTATTTCAAAGTGTGTTACAAACAGATTAAAGGTGATAGTTAGCGATCTTTCTAAATCAGGGTTCCCCAAGAAGAGAGCGATAAAACGTGACACAATGAAGTATGACTTCGGCAAGCATTTGGCAAGTACATAAGTTCGTGCCGCCGGGGATATCGCTGGGGAGCTCCGTTCTAAATCGTAGAATTTGAGTATTGCAGGCTCGAGGTCGATTGCTCGTCTCCAGGTTGAGTAAAATAAAAACGGGGTTATAATTAGTATAAATGTCATTCTGGTCTGAAACTCGAAAAAAATGTGCATTTTTTTTTTTGACAAAATGGCGGCTATTGAAAAATGAAAAATCGATGTTAAGTTTAAGTTTTAGCGAAGACATTGTTGGATAAAAAAGGATATATTTTCTAAAGTAATTCTAATTGAAAAAATTTCTTTAATGCAAACACAAGCAAATCAGCGCAGTGTGACCGTTTCACATTTGGTGGTATTTTGATGAAGGGCGTTGAACAATCACACTGCATCGTACGCTGGGTAACCCGTCAATTTAGCTAGCGGACGATTTAGTTTGTCTGAGTAATAAGCTTAAAACGGAAACGGGTAAGAGAAAACTATTTACGCCCTTGGATTGTAACTAGTACAAATTAGCGCCAAATTTTCTTTTTGTTCCAGTGGAAAAACACTATTTTTCTCACTAAATACGTAAGGTTAAATCAACATCACTCAGATATAAGTCAGCTGTTTGCTGTCATTTTGGCTCTTCATTTCCGTCTCCCTCTAACCACAGTGTTTTTCTATGTCAAGAATAATTTTGAGTTCAGTTTCCCGTTGGCTTTCTAAATTCTGTCATTTTGACGTTAATTAATGCAAATTGTGGCACGAAACTACCAAAACCGTCCACCTGTTGGCTGTCATACACATTTTAGCTCAACGCATTGACTTCTCCTTGAATTCTGTTGTTCTTTGATGGATAGATTCCATAATCGAATTTATTTAGATTTATTGGTTTTATATCCCAGTGCTACAAGTTACAACTTATATTTAATTTAGGTCAACAGTTTCGAAACGGGGCAAATAATTCCTTTTACAGGTGACTAAATTGCGTTTTTTTAGATTTTAAAAACGCAACACCAAATCAAGCGAAATCTCAAAACTTCAGATTTTAAACGTTTAAATTCAACTAAAATTGAACTTTAAATTTCATGCTTAAAATTTAATCAATGTCCCCCAACAACTAAACTCAATTAACAAGACACTTAAAATGTCCACTCTTGGCTCTTTACACTTGCCATAAAGTTTTTTGTACGCTCCATGCATCTTTCCACTTGCTCCTCTTGACCATAAAACACTTAAATGATGCGTAAATTGGTTGCCCCCACCTCTGCCCCGCCCTGGCCCATATCTCTCGGTGGAAATGACTTTAAGGTCAACTAAAACTGGGACAAGGATGTGTCCACACAACTATAGAGTATAAGACTGGTTGCTGTTGTTTTTGTTTTTATGAATTTAATATTTGACCCCTCCCCTCGCTCTCTCCCTGAGATTTCCCAGATTCATGGAACAATTTCAAATTCAATTTAAGTCGAGTCTTTGATATAAATTTGCATAAAGCAGAGAGAACTGACTACACTCGAGCCGTGGGCTTTGGTGCCTTTAAATTGTAAATTGTCATTGCACGGGTGACCGTTTTGGCATCTGTTCATGGTTGTTTGTCTAGTGTGTGGGCTTCCATTGAGGGGTTGCTCTGGGCGAGGTCAGGGTTATATCAATGAGCCATGTGGGTGTGTGTGTGTTGGGCATGCCTCTGGCGCGTGCAGCAGGTTGAGGTTTAATGAACTAAATGGAAATTTATCAATTAGACATTTTGACAGCTTTTAGTTGGAGATTTTATTATTTTCACATCAATTTTAAAGAGACACAATTTATGGTTGTAGACAAAAGAACTGCCAAATTGATGCAAATGATTTTATGCCATTTTTGGAATTTGTTACAAATTGGGATATCAAACGATGATCTGATCCAACACTATAAAAACCTCATCTTTTAATCGATGACAACGATTCCTAACCGCAAAACAACGAAGTCGATATTTCTATAAATCTGATGTAGTTTACACCAAAAGCAACAGGTTGACCTTACAACAAATTTTCACGAACCGTAGGGTCCTATCAGCAATTGGTTTCTTATGTTCTTAAAGACAATATGAGGTAATTTTTATAAAGAGAAACTTTTTTTTTTCTTTTTGTGAACCAATCAATAACGATAATTTTGACGGATTCTATTTTTACCTGAAAATTACATCGAATCGTTCAGAAAGTCAATTTTTTTAAATTGATATCTGATTTTTGAAGTTTGATGTAACTCGAAATTTAAGTACTTTTGACCTGTGCTAGTGTAAACCCCTTAAACAAGTGTTTATATCTGTTACCAAACTCTTTTCTTTTGAGCCTCTTTGCCTACTTTACAATGCATTTTGGGATTCTTCTCTACAAATTAGATTATTTCTGATTTGGCAAATTTCTAGTTCGCTCTTAATTGATTGTATAAAACTCTAAATAATACCGAGCGTAATATAATGGCATCAATTATTAATCCAAAATTCAAAATGTCAAAAGTTTCATCCTAAATTTTACAGTACAGCTAAGGGTCCATATAACTGCAAATAATTTGCGCAAATATTTCTAAAAATTTGTTCATTTTATTTGCCTTAATTGAGAATACCAAATAGTTTGCGCATAAACATTAGCCAAGTAGCCTTTGCCTATGTTTGTGCACCAATAAATTGAAATAAATATTTGACTATTGAGAATAAGTGAGTACACCCATGCACAAATTTGTTAGCGTGTTTGCGAGTTTGCAATTAGAAAATTATTTAATTGGATAATAAGATAATAAAAGATCAGCAATCTCACACTGTGGCAAGGATACATTTTTAGAAATGTTAAAGCAGTTAGAGACCAGGCCCCCCCATACAAGAAATCCGGCCATTCGTCCCTGCGTCAAAATACAAAATTTCTTGTTCAAATTTCAAGATAAATTCTGAATTTTTTTTATTTTCCATTTAAAGGAAACTTTTAAAATGCATTTAAAACAAAAGATGGAACTATAGCTTTCTCCACTTGCCAGAAAGTGTAGTGTGATTATTAATTGACATGTTGCCGAGACACAACTGAAAATACACAGCAAAAAAATTTTGTCGGTAAAATGAACCAATTCTGTGGTTAAAATGCTCCAACCCATAATCGTGGGACAAACTTACCGTCAGATACAGTAAAAGTGGCTTAACACATAAGGTAATGATTACGGAAGCAGTGGGTTACAGTAGACTTCAACCAGAAATGACGACTGAAAATGCTCTAACCAATAAAAAATTGGTAATGCTTACAGTAAAACTCATAAGTGAACATTTTTTCTGTGACTTAGAATGATGGCTTCATGTTATTAACTGATCAAAGTTTGCTAATTTCATTTGTAGAACGTTTTTGTAAAGTTTTGGACTCGACTAAAATTTCACTTTCGCGGCATTTAAGCCATAGCCTTACCCAAACTTGATTCTTCTTTCCTTCTTCTTGTTCGAGTGCCCTTAAATTTGCAGCTTAAAATTATTTTACATTTGTTGTATGGCTATCCATGCTTCCTCGATTGTGTTGTTTCAAAAAATAGTCTATTGTTTGCTTAAACAAATCGGCCTTTTGATATATCAATTAAGCAGATTGGTCAAAGAAAGGTATATTAAAATTTGACCTTAACACAAATTATTTGCGGAGGGGAAAAATTTGCGCAAATTTTGTAAGAGCAAATATTTGCCCAAACATGTTTTAAGCAAACATTTAAAGCTCAAGGCTAACTTTGTATACACAATATGTACAAACTGTGTTTGCGTGTGGGACTTTAGCTTAACAGGCGGGATTTTATATTAATCGAACCAAAACCGCGGTAGAACTAGCTAAAATATATTATATTCTATGAATCCAAAAGGGAAATTAATCCCCCCAAGCAAATCTTTACTTACTTAAAGACAAGGCCTAAGATATCAACTAAAGAAAGGGCGCAGGAGGTTAAAAATTATTTAAATAAATAGCCCAAACATTTTGCATTCCAAATATTGATGAAATTATTACATACCTAAAGAAAAGGTCGAAAACAGCATCTAAGGAAAGAGCGCAGGAATCACAATAAGTGTTTGTAAAGTCGATCTTAGTTGTGGGTTGATTCATAAGTTTAGAAGTTTAACTGGAAATTTTTTTATTTATTTAAAGTATATTCTTAAAATATTTAGATTTAAAACATCTTTTATTTCGGTACGAGCGATTTTAGTAGGAATAAAATTCGATTTCAGCGTCACGTGACGCTGACGTCATTCATATTTTGTGTTGTTGTTTTGTAGACTTTCCGGCAAACACACGCAGATATAAATGGATGAGCAGATGGGGGAAGTGAAGAGGTAGGAAAGATGGGTTCTGGGTGTTATCTGGACGGGATCTGGAAGGGTTCTGGAAGGGATTTGAAAAGAATCTGGTTGGGATCTGGGTGGGACCAGGGTGGTTCCTGGGTGGGATCTGAAAGGGATCTGATAGGAATTTGGTTGGGATGTGGAAAGAATCTGGGTAGGATCTGGGCGTCTTCAGGGTGGTCCGGGGTGTGAACTTAGTTGTGGGGCGGAATCTGGGTGGGATCTGGAAGCGATCCGCGTGGGATCTAAAAGGGATCTGGTGGGGATCTAGAAGTGATCTGGGTGGGATCTGGGTAGAATGTGGGCGGTATCTAAGTCGGATCAGAGTAGGATCTGAGTGGGATATAGCTTGGTTGGATCTGGGAGGGATCTGGGAGTTTACTGAGTGAGATCGGGGTGGGATCTGGGTGGCGTCTGGGTGAAATCTGGTTGGGATCTGGGTAGAATCTGGATGGGAATTGGGTGGGATCTAGTTGGTTTCTGGGTGGGATCTGGAAGGGATCCGTACAGTTCTGGTCCTTATGGCCGCCTTAGTAATGGTTCATATAAATAAGTTTTGTAGGTTTTTGATCTGAAACACAGAAGGAAATTATGATCCCTCTTGAATTTGTTTGATAAATATTCTATGCGAAATTGTAGCTTAAGTGTAATTACTCCCTAAAAGTAGGGTTTACTTTTAATTGATGACTTTTTAAAAATTTTTTGTTTTATAACTTACACACAAACACCACACCCCCCCCACACCCTACACCCTACACACCTACCTCTACATAAACACATTTGTCTGCATAACTCAAATCAGAACTCAAAATGCTCTTATCATATATAAAAACGCATAAATCAAAACCAAAATTTAATGCTTTTTTTCCGGTCAGCCAATAGTTTGGCTGATTTATAACTCTTGAGTTTAAAGAAATTATGAAACTTGTCAAGTTTTGTGAATATTTTGCCAATGTTTTACGTTCTTTAATATCTCCCCAAAAAAATTGTGTGAAAAAATTGAAAAAAAAAAAAAAAAACTAAAGAAGCTTTAGTGGCGTACCACGACGCCTCTTTGATGGCAACAACAGCAGCAACTCGGCCAGCAACAATGGCAACAGCAGCAGCAAAGTCACCACCACAACAACCACAACTTCGTGCTATGTTTTGGGCTCACAGTCCTCGCCCTGTGGCACCTTGGCCAGCATACACTCCAGCCATTCGGGATCCTCCTCGAATGGCAGCAACAGCAGCAGCAGCGGTGCTCTAATCACCTTCCAATGTAATCCATCGGGGCAGGACACTGTGGATGGGCCACAGCAACAGCAACAATCGACTGTTGGTTCACCCAATGGCCTTGGCAGCAGTCCACGGATGAGCAATCTAATGTCTGCGGATGCCCTCAGTTCACTGGCCGCCAGTCCTACGGATGCCTGCAGCATTCGCTCGAATCCTTCGGCTGCCTCACTGCTGCTCTCCACATCGGATGCAGCTGCACAGGCCTCTGCTCTGACCATAACCGGAGCCACACTCTCACCACTGGCCACCACACAAATCATACGCCGGCCCAGCATCACCATGATGTGGGTTGACCTAACGTTCACTCGAAATTAGATTAAAACCTCTTTGCTTGTATTTCCATGTATTTTCATAGTTGTTAAGTTGATGTTCGATTTTCATTTGATTTTGTTGTTGTGTTTGTCTTAATTTTTATATAATGAAGTTGCATCATCCCTGCATTTCGTTGTGTATAAATCATAGCAAAAGTATATATAAATTGCAATTCAATTTATTCAATTTAATTTAAGTTTCAACCTGAAAAGTCTCGGAGCTAAAATTTCATTGAAATTCATTTGGAAATTGATATTTATTAAATTTTATAAAGCTTTGATAGCATTGACACCAAGCCGAGGCTTGTTGAGCCCGAGCTCCAGGCCAAATTGCAGCCTACCCTCTTAAATTGTTCTGGGAATGTTATGAGAGAGCGAAAAATACAAAGCGCTATGCCTATTTCAGAGTCCAGTCTCAATTGTACAGGATATTTCGGAGTCAGGACTGCAACGCTCTTACTTGTTGATATTAAAATTATCCAATTAATGTTTAACTGATCTCAGACTATCATCCAATGAAGCTAAGCATCGTCAAATATTTTTGAAAAAAGGATATTATAACATAAAACAAGTAAGAAAGTCAGTCAAGCCTGACTGTAATATACTCTGCAACTGCAGATCTCTAACTTGTGTATAGATCTTCCGATTCCTTCGATGCAAATCGATAAAGAATACTGATAGCAAAATATGCGTAGAATGTAAAAACCATTTTTTTGGCAAAAATTGGAAACTTCTTTTCTCTTTCCATTTCTGAGATCTCTTCGTTCATACAGACTGCTATATCGACTCAGCAGATGATGCTGATCAAGAATATCTATGCTCTATGGAGTCGGAAATGATTCCTACTCCATGTGACATACTTTTGCACAAACTTAATATTCTCTGTGTACCTTTACTATAAAGCACATGCCACGTATTTGTTGTTGTGTAACGCAAAGGATTTGCTCTCGCTTATAGGTTTCGCGCACGCAAGAAGCCTACATAAAGCAAAAACAAATTCATATGGGGGTATTGAGTTTTGTTGTCGCGTAGAACATCATATGTGTCTCTACTCTCTCTCTCTCTCCGATGTCTCTCTTAAACTCGAACGCAACAACAAAGTTGCTAGCGTAGTCGACACTTGCCTCGGTTGTAGAGGCACAAGCTCTTTTCGCTGTTTAAGGCGGCACACACAAAAATTTATAGAAGTTGTTCATGCTTAAGATATATTTTTTGCCTTAGTATTTCATATCACGCGGGCGTAAGCTCAGTCTGGGCAAAATGTATATGAAAGTATCCATAACAAATGGATATCTTTTCTTTTTCGGTACAGGTTCAATTGTTCAAAGTTGAGTTCGTTAAGTACTTCGGCTTTCTCATTCTTCTTCTTCTTTGGCCCGATATTTATATCACAAGCGCTTAACGGTCTCGGCCCCTGCTACTTATGTCCGCCAGTCGTTTCTGCTCAGTGCGTGAGATGTTCCCGCACCTGGTCTTCCCATCTTTGTATTGGTCGTTTCTTTGGACCTTTCATTCCAAAGTATTTCGCATTCCGTTTGTAGACCTGGACTGGAGCTTGTTTATCCCTACGGGTCACAATTCCTATCCAGCGCAGCCGCTGTTGATTTCTGCGCTTGACTAGGCTAGTGTCCCCATAGGGCTTATACAGTTGATCATTCTTTCGAATGCGAAACTCCTTGCCAAAAGAATCTTTCGCCAATCTGCCTCATCCTCTGATGATATTACCCATGCTTCTGCGCCGTATTGCAGGACTGTGATGATTAACTGACTTTTATAGCGCTGTTTTCGTTATTCGAGCGTGGTCTCTGCTGTTGAACTTCCTACTGAGCCCGTCGTATAATTGATTTGTGAGCGTTATTCTTCGTCGGATTTCCAGGCTGATGTTGTTGACACCGGTTAACTTTAAAGTTGTACTCTCTTATTGTAAAAGATTGCCCAAAAGGCGTAGACTTCTGTTTCGAGGATACTAGGCATTTCGTCTTGTCCCCATTTACCGCTATTGGTTTTCTCACTGATATCGATAAATTGCTAACGCTGCAATGGTGTGACCAGAGATCATAGCTCGTAAATGATTATCCACCCAATGTTCAGTTTGCTTTGCTCACGTCACTGACTGAAAATACAAAATCAAACGCTCTCGGACTTCCCTCAACTGAATGTGTACTGCAATCGCACTTACTGTTCAGTGGCTGTGCTTGAACACACCCAGCCACCTCATACCAGGCCCAAGTCAGTCAATCGGTCAAAAAATATGTGCTTCTCGAAGACCAAACTTTAAACATAGTTGTTGAAGAGGTTACAGACTCAAGAGAGAGTCAGAGTTAAGCATTAGCAGAGAGCGATTCAGTGTGAGAGAGAACGAGTAAGCGCATCTAGTTTGTCGCATACATTCAGATTGTAAGACGAGTCTAGGCTGTAAGCTTACACACTGATCCATACATACGAAGAAGACCTTTTGAATGAGTGAGTTTTGACAAAAGGTCTGAAGGGGAAAATTGTAATAAATGTCTTTCTCTCCTCCCACAACCAAAGAGAGGCAGAGAGCGTAATTAACCCAGCGGCGCAGAGCTCAACGTGTTCTGTCGAAAATATGCATTACGTCTGTCGAAAATGTAATGCATTACAATCTCTGCTTTTCGTTAGAGAGATAGTAATCAAAAACAAAGAGACTGCAAACATTCTCATTTCGATTTTAAAAATAATGTACGCATTCGTAAAGGGAATCCGATAGCAGTTCGGCCCTGCCATACATCCTTTATTACTAGTAATGCAGGCTGTGGGCAGCCCGTTTACAAAGCGGCTATGCATATGGCAAAGTAACGGCAATTTGCGCCGCTGGGTAAAGGTTGTTTCGGTACCTCTATTCAATGTGGTCGTTTTCTGACAAGGGACTGATTTTTGCCACCTCTGCCAGAGTCTGATAAAACTTATCGACCGCATCAGCTGATTTTGTTTGTGGCGAGTTAATTTAAAATTGCTTTCATCATTGAATCATTTCAATAACTTAGTTCGAACTTTTCATCTGTTTTTGAACTTGTTGAATTCAACAATCCAAAATTTATTCATCGCGCAAATCGCTAAAATATTTGGAAATATTTAAATATTTCTTCTTTTCTCTCTCTCTTCAAATTTTATTTCCACTGCGTTAATGTAAAGATTTTGTTGCTTTATGTGGGTCCTTACTCACTGTAGTCAAAACACTTTTTGGTTCAGTTTTCCTCCTACGCGTTTCGGCAACATTTTTGCCTTTTTCAAGGAGTCTGTATATTTCATGCAATGAAAACTTTAGAACGTCAATTTCAAATGAATTTCAATTCCCACAAATGTTGAAAAAAAAGAGAAAAATTCATTTGTGTATTTTTGTGTTATTTTCTACACACGTTTTGTTCTTTCTTTCATAGAACCCAAGTAAATCCTCGAATTCTTTTTTCATCAATTTTATGATTTCCGAATGTTTGCCTTAACGTCTTTAAGTATTATATTTACCAGTCTCCTGTTACTTCTGACCATATGAGTTGAAACTTTTGTGTATTTCCCCCCTTTTTAAGTAAACGAATTCCTTGGATTCTCTAATAAGCGTTGTATAAGTAAATATAATTAATATTTAATATGCTCTCAACTATTTTTCTTACAAAAAATCATACGTCAAAAAACATTATTTTGCGCATCATTTGTTCGATTCACGTGGTCACGTCTCATGATTTTTTCGCATGGCATGTGGACCCTAGACCCTAGTTTTAATGTATTTGTCCCGCCTAGCCTCAAAGCCTTTGTGTGTGCTTGTGTTCTGTTGTTTCGCTAGGAGACAAAGCAACGCCTCAAACGCTAACTAAATACTAAATACCAAAAAAACTAATTGCCTTCATATCTTTTACTCCGTTTAGGAATCCCAGTTCCGGTTCGTTAGTTATAAGTGAAACAGGATCTCTAGATCGCACGAAAAATAGCGGCGAGAAGCGCAAGAAGGGAGCTTTGGATGATGGACCCAGGGTATCGGATCGTGTGGAGGAGACGCGAGTTAATCCTAATTCATTAATCGATGAGATCTTGAAGGATACCAAACTGGATCAGCTGGAGGAGTCGGCAGAGAGTAAGCAAAATGATAATAAAAAGGGTCATTTATACTTATAATTTTTGTTTTTATAGCCTCTGGCCTGCAGTTGTATATAGCGCGTGATGGCACCGCCTCTTTGGGCAATCGAGAGGTAAGGGCAGGAGCCCTCAAGCAGGTGGTCATGCAGGATCTAAGATAGTAAAGCGTTTTGGAATGGTTAAATGTTTGAAAAGACTAACAAAAACCGCAAAAAGTGTAACGGAACTAAATGTAATAATTTAATTTATGAAAAATGTTTACTTGCAAACTAAAAGTGAGAATATATATATATATATAGGATATATATGTCAAAAACTACACTACTTTAAATGTAACTAACTAGCTATATAGGCCTATACATATATACACACTTCTATATAGATATATAAAAATACCAATGTATGTGAGTGTGTGGGAACGAGTTTTTACATATCTACCTAAATCAAACGAACATTTTGTTTATTGTGTTTTTTTTTTTTTAATTAAACCCCACACACCAAGTAAAACCTATTAACTAACACAAAATAATGTTGTGAAACCAAAAAAAAAAAGTAAACACAAAAAAACTACTTCAAATTTATGCAAAAAAAAAAACAATTTGTGTCGCTTCAAAAAGTTAGGGGAAAAGCAGAAATCGACCCAAAAAATGTAATAATCCCTTAATGGGCAATTGTGTGGGAAGAAATTAGGGGTTTAGTTTAGTGAACAAGTGAGTTTTATTGCTCAAGTGTTCACTTTGTTGTTCAGTTGTTCGCTTTTTGTTCAGTCTTTCACTCTCTGGCTTGCTCTCAGTTCGCTCACTGTTTCAGCTTATAATACACACTTCACTGGGGTCCGACAACACTTGGCAATTCACACCGAATGCTTGCCGAAGTCATGCATCACTGTGTGTCAAAAAGATAGAGAGAGAGGAAGCCTTTTACAGTGTGTACATGTCACTTGATTTTTGGTGTTTCCGTCGTGATTTCATAAGTGTGGAATTCTGTTGCACTGCTCACACGCTCTTGTTCTCTTGGCCAAAGATCCTAAATCCTAAATTTTAGGGAAATTTTTTTTAAATTTTGATGTTGGATATTTTGAGCGTAAACTTGGTCAAAATTAATTCAAATCAAACAATTTTCTTCATTTGGTTTTTTTGGAAGATTTATTAATATATATGAGATTCTGATTTTTACTTTTGCACGGGCGGTAAAGTTATTGTTTTGGACTACATTAAGTAGACGCGCGCTCGCCCTAAAGGTCGATAATTTAAAAAATATATGCAATATATAGGATCAATTATGGATATAATCTGGAAAACATTTTTTAGGTGTTACTTCTTTCTACACTCAATTAAATTCATTTCTAAATTCAATTAAAGCCACCTTTAATTTCTTCAGTAAAAAATGTTGAAAACTTGTTCTAATACTTTTTTTTGACAAAAATTGCTAAGACGTTCTTAATTGAAGGTAAATCAACAATATCAAATATTTTTTCTAAAGCAAAAGCAGGGTTTTTGCATTTTTTCTGCATTTTAAATAAAAAGAATACAGAATAAGGATAATGAAAAATCAATAAATAATGAATATAAGCTTCTGGCTTATTTATAAGCTGAAAAATCTGAAACCGGATGGCGCTAATCTTCTGAATCCGGTATTTTGGCCCATTCCTCAGTAACGACATTTAGAAGCTTTTCAGTAGAGTTGAGCTTACGTCCGCCAGCATAAACATGATGTGCAAGGCTACCACACACGTTTTTAATTGGATTCATGTCCGGAGAACGCGCAGAAACGGCACTTAAAATTTAATCACAGCTTTACCTTGGTAAAAGTTGGTGTCCGGGTCCGAAAAAGTTAATTAACATTCCATCCACTAAGTTTAAATAGCCCTCTGTATTCCTGCGACCTCTAATCTTGCATATCGGGGTCCGATTGTGATAGCTAAAAGCGTGCCAAAACATCATAAAGCCTCCACTACAGTTTTAAGAGGTCGAAATGCGCTCAGACGCCTTAATGTCGTGCCCTTAGTAACTAAAACCATCTGGCCCATTTACCTTTAACCTTTTTCTCATCTTAGAGTAACACATTTTTCCACTCCTCCCTCCAAAACATTTGACGTTTCATAATATCCCTTCAGTCTTATTTATTAGATGTCGTCAATGTTGGCTTAGTCTTTATTTTCTTTAAGATTACAGGTCGCATGAATTCAGAAGGTTACCTAAACTTATTGGATGAACTCTTAGTAGACTTTTTGGACCAATAGTCGGACCCGGATACAATCTTTTAGCAAGATAATGCGACCATACACGTGTCAAGGACCAGTTTTAAGTGGTTCAGTGAACAGAAAATCAAGCTTCTCAGTTCTCTGTTTGATTTTTTGAGCGTAAACTTTTTAAGAATCATATAAAAAAGCCAATTTTTCTAATTATGTCTTTTGTTTTGATACGCCCTAAATATTCTACAATTATATTTAAAATTTTGATATCATTTTTCTTCAAAAGAATATAAAGAGAAATAACGCATAACCAATTTTATTAGAAATTTTAGAGATTAATCCCGAAACTCAACCCATATATTGCTATATATTGCCATATATTGCGCGTGTTCACTCGTACATATTAATTTATCTTAAAAAAAACCAAAAGCTTATAAAAATATGAGAAAAATTGGCTGTTTGGATATAATTCTGAACAAGCTTACGCTCAAAATATCCAACATTTTTATTTAAAATGTTGCTATGATATTCCCCTAAAAGAATTTAAAAAGAAATAACATTTAAATATTTTTTTTTTCATTTTAGAGATTAAGTCCGAAACTCATCCCCTTTATTTCCCATATATTTAAAATTTTCGATTTTGAGGGCGAGAGGGCATCCATCCGATCTGTATTTTGAAATCTATTCCACTCGCTATGCTTGACAAAACTCTGTTTTATATGGAAATTAGACTTAAAAAAAAAAAAACAAATTTTCTAAACAAAATCAGCGATAGCGAGTTGAAAAATTAAGGGTGTATTGGTATAGAAGGCGACTGAAAGGTTTTTTGCTCTCTTCTCCTCAGTTTCGGCACGCGTTCGGCTCGTATATGGGTTTTTCCACAGTTGCGAATGCGACATTTATAAAATATAAATTGAAAAAGTTATGTTATTTATCACGCGACAAAAATGGAAGTCGTTTTCAACTGCATCTAATAAACTTCATAAATCTGGGAATAGTAAACAAAAATTTTAAAGCAGTTAAATAAAGGGGAATAATGCAGCTTTTTGTTGAGAGCAATGATATTTATTTATTTACATTAGCTTTGTTTTTATAAGCTTTTATATTATGAAGAACGCGACAAATTAAATAAACTAACAAAGAAATTGACTTATCTTCAGTATTCGGGCCAATTTTCTTTTTGTTTGGAATCAGAAAGGCTTTAAATCAGAGATGGGCATGCACACATATCGTTACATTTTTCACACGCATACAAGCACAAGCAAATATAAGTAGCTGTCAATCAGAGAACGGCTTCATTCGATTGCAAATCGCTCACACATTAATCAACACCCGAATAAACTGGCGTTGCGATCAATACTCCGAACTTGCATGCGCAACATGCTCGCCCTTGAGTTTCATTCAATTCAATTGTTGGCACTCTGATTAATAATCAGGTTCGCTTCAATCCATTCAGTTCGGGTGATTTGATCGCTTGCTCGACGACGATTATTCTGAGCGAACGGAAATCATCTCGTATGAATAAACTCATGCACATGCTAAAACACTGGCGCACATGACCATTGCGCCAGCTGTGTTTTGTTGTTGTTGCGCTCTGACCTGCAACAACAACTTCATATGTGTCTGTCTTCTCTCTCTCTCTCTCATGTCTCTTGTAATGCGTTGGCCTTACTTGGCTGAATTTGTTTGATCGAACATACAAACAAGTATCGCATCAAAAAGTTTTAGTTCAACCGTTTGATGCGAATGTGGTATGAGTTGAGTCTGTTTGATTGAAAATATTTGTTGCGTGAATAAATACATATGAACAAAAACGTTGCATCAAAAAACTCTGGCACAACCGTTCGATGCCATTGCGGTTTGAATTGAATTGAGTTGAGTCTAGAGTTTCGTGACATGATTAAATGTGAGTAAGAATTTTTGTGCATGACGCAATCAATAAAAAAGTGATTTTTGCAGTTCTCTGCTGTCAATGCTTATAGCGTACGTGTGATTTTGTGCAGCCGGCCGCGGCAGAGCCTCAATGCACACGTGTATAGGAACGTCGCGACGCGCCCATCTCTGCTTTAAATCAATTATGTTATTTATTTTAATTTTTGTTGTTTTTTTTCATGTCATATTAAGAAAAATATTTTTTTAAAAAAATACTTTGTCGATCTTGGTGGACCTTTCTGTGGAAATGCCCATCTGTGTTAAAAGCGAAATGTCGTCGCCCTCTGGTTGAATCCAGTGACCATCGCTAATTTAAATCTTTATAATTCCAGCCAAAAATCTTTCAACTTTTAGAAATTTTCGCTTATCAAATAACAGAAAAAATACCTGAACATCCAAAAGAAGTAGTTAGTGAAAAAAACTGAACAACTGAACAATAACGATACCTGGTTTTCTCCCCATACAATTTGTCCTTTTACCATTTTCTTTATGGCTAATGTCGTTTTTATTCATAGCTTTGTAGTTAGCATTTTACAAATTTGAAACCTTGTAAAAACAGCAAATTCATTTAAATTTTTATTTTTTTTTGTGTTTCCTTCTCCCTTTTTGTATGATAGCAAAAAAACAAAATGCAATTAGTTTTTAGCTAATATATATATTTAGTTTATATATGTGCGCGCGTGTGTGTAAAATTGCTTTAGTTATATTTTGATAATTTGTAAAAAGTAAAAAAAAGGTAACACAAACCGTAATTGAATAGCTCGAGAGTTAGTTTTATAAATTGTACATGCAAAGAAAAACAAAAAACAACACAAAATTCAATAAAAATCAGCAACAACATTTATGGTTGATAATTGTCCTAGATTATTCAGTTTGGACACGTGTTGTTGGTCGCCACCTCAAATATACTTACAAAGCTTATCAATGTCTAAGCAGTTTAATACCCATCCATAAACCATAAATTGGAACTTGTATCATTAATTAGTCACTCACCACGACCAACAGCATTCAACCAACTCAAATGACAAATTTTTGTGAACATTTTTGAGCTGAAAAAACAAACAACAACAAATTTAAATGAAAAATATACACATATATGTGAAAAATGAAAACAATTACCAATAAAGATACAATTTGAAGATCATGATTAAAGTCCAAGTTCTTCTTAAATTGATTACCCCCCCAAAAAAAATTAGAAATGTTTAGTCTACTTTCACAACTTCTCCAGGAACTCTGAATTTAATTTCATATTTTTGTACAGTTTGAACAGTGATTGGAAAGGCACGATTTGTTCCTACCTAGGTAAGGTACAAGGTAAATATACAAAAATATAAAATTATACCTAAGTAAGGTAAAAGTTATCCAAAGTTTCGATTATCTACAAAAAGTACACCACCCAAAGAATCTTTGAGGCTTCTTCGAAAATTCAAAACAAAAAACAATTTTATGTTTCTTTTCTCTGATAGGTTTCGGTTACTCTTTGACAACCGCTTTCAGGACAAAACTACAAAAATATACACCAATATTAAACGTACAACAATTTAACAAAATTCACAAAAATAGTTTACGTACAATTTTTACATGTCTTTGTAACATGGAATCTTAAACTAATCTTCAATTCGTGAGTAAGTCGGGATTTACACGATGAAGCAAACTTCATGAAGTTTTCATAGTAGGCTTGAAAATCAAAGAAATTCTACTAGATTTGTTTATAAAAATTTACTACTGAGATAACTACATGAAGTTTGCTTCATTGTGTAAATCCCGTCTCATTGTCTTTATAAGTCAGCGCAGTTCTCAGGGACCGTTTTGTAGTTAAGTCTCCTGTCTGTTGGTACTTGTTTTGATGCTGCTCTTGTTGTAGCATTGTCGTCGCCTCAAAATTTGGTGATTGCTGAAATCACTAAGTAAATTTTTCTAAATTTCAATAGAATTGTCTCCTGGTTATGTTAATTGAAAACCAGGTGGTTTTTGTGCAATTGGTTGTCTCATGTAGGTTGATTCTCAATTTGAGCATTTGAGCCACGGTCACACCGGCAGGGCTGAAAACGCACTAATAGTAGGACGGCAGCGCGTCTGCACTCTGCTCTTTATTTGTGGCATTCATGAAAGCGATTTAGATTTGATTAAGATTTCGGTTATAGCTTAAACTTTAAGCAAATCTAAACATTGATTTGATTGAGACTCGTGAACAGCTGTTAGTGTGAAAGAACATCTGACTGACTAGGAAACAAAGCAAAGTATCTGGGAGGCCACGGCTATGACCAAAAATACAAATATATAAAATTCGAAATTGGTGTCTTTTGGAAATGTAAAGGGTAAAACTTTATTTGAATATTAATTCACTCCAATCGCCTCCCACACAAGTGTCCGACTTCTTAGTTTTGTAACTGGGATTGCGTTGATGAAAAGATCGAAATTACTGAACATTCCGAAGCACAACTATGCCTAGACCATTGCGTTTCAACTTGCGCTGGTCGCCGGGACAGTCACATCTAAGTCCAGCCATGCCGAATAGGCCTGGATACTGCACTTCACGTTGTAGGGCGTGGATACCATTTCGTAACCTTCTTGGGTTTTCAGATTATCTTGCACTTGAGGGTCTCGCGCACAGCCAGGAAAAGCAGCTTCTCGCTGCTTTTGCTATACCAAGCATTTCTGCCTCTGTCCACTTTAGGCCGCTGATATTGAAGAGGCAGCTAATTCGTTTTCCAATTAAAGCAACATAGTTCTGGTTATAATTTCAGTGTTTTTATTAAACTGGGCGAAAAGTCCGAAGGGATATGGGCAATATGTCCGAAATTTATGTGGACATTACGCCCATAACATTTTGTAGTTTAATTTCGATGCTTAATACGATTAATTTAAATATGGGCCTTTTGTCCTTGGACGTTTTGTCATGTCAGCGTTCACGAGTACAGCTTTCCCTACTACCCTGACTTAGGGCGCGCGCATACATGTTGCTGAAAGATGAACTGACGGCTGACTTTGATATTTTAGTACGTCAGCAAGCCAAAATAAACAGACATGACATTAATTGATTCTGCAAAGCTGAATTTGCAACTGAATTTTAAAGATCAATCCAGTGCCTATAATAGGAGCGTGGTTATTTGTCCATAAGTTCCGCCGTCAGAGTCTTATAGCCTTAGCAGCTTAAAACAATGGGCTTGTTACATGTTTCACAGTCATACCGTTAAACGCAAAACTTAGATCAGCTATCCGTCCGGGCTTAATACGAATCACTTGAAATCAAACTCTCATGAAAATAATACTATTGTGTCATACACTTCTGAGTTTGTAATTTATCATCTAGGAGTTTATCACCATTAAAATAAATTGTAACAGTTTTAACTCATTAACCAAACTCCAAATTTAATGCAACATCATCTCTTGAACTTAAAACTTTAAACAAGTTCTGATTGCACAGAAATTTAAGTACATTTCATTTCAATATGTATAAATGTATCGATATTTTAGTGATTCGAAATCAAATGATGGTCACCCTGCATAGAGAATGGAAGATCATGAGACCGGGAAGTATAACGCAGTAGATAGTTTGCAGATAGACAGACGGAATAGGTGGACTATTTATATACTCAACGACATATGTAGACTAATCTTTAAGATCGAAAGTAAGAGCTTCTTCAACACATCGTAAGTGATAATCATAAAAGAAATGCACACGCAATGACAAAACTAATTCAACGCAGATTTATGCGAGACCAAGCTGGCGATAAACTTGTCATTTAAGTCTTTAAACAATAAAACATTAAAATTATATCTACAAAACAAAATGTCCCTTACGAAAGTACTATACGGAAGAACTGCTTGGACTGATGCTACAATCAATCTCTAAAAGACCTAGAAACTGTCATTGGAAACAAAAATTTAGATTCGTCTACTGAACAATAAAATACAGAATAGGAATATAAAAATATCTGGAAGTCAAGAAGGTATTTTTGGAAAACTGTTAAAGAGAGATATGTTAGATGTTAAATTTACACTGAAGCCAATTATAGCAACATGAGTCTAAGCTAAATGCCTTCGAACTAAATTTACTTTAGAAGGGCTTTTATTTAGTATTGAACGGAAACTTCAACAGCGAACTAGGGTTTTACATTTATCTTCCGACTTTAATTTAAAGGTTAAATATGCTCAAAAAGAATTTTTTTATTTTTAAATAATATGCTTCAGCGAAAACTTTAACTGAAGACAAGGATAAAAATAATTAAATAAAATTGTGTTAAAAAAATCAAAACGAGAGCGCAAGTTAAAGTCGGCTCCAACCGACTTCGATATACCCGTTACTCATGAAAAAACATGTTTAACAGTGTTCCTTCGTTCCTTAAGCTCCATTTACACGACCTGATCACTCATCTGAGTTTTCGTCCGATTTGCTGTCTGACCGTGTAAAAAGGTGTCTGAGTAGACATGAATCTACTCAGATGAGCGATCAGACGAAATAGAACCGGTTCTATTTGGCCTGAGCACTCATCTGAGTGGCATTTATCGAGTTAAAGTGTTCGTCTGACGAAAACTCATCTGAGCGATCAGGTCGTGTAAGGGTGAACATCTGAAAAGTATGCAACACTTTTTTAACTTGGCTATTTTTCACATTTTTGCTCATAAATTGAGAACCGCTCATCCGGTACGAATCGTCTATCTTTAAAACTGTAGGAGATATAACGTTATTTTCGAATTGCGGGGGCGGGAGGGGACGTGGCCAAAATTTGAAATAAACTTGATCTGCCTGCAAGTATAAGAAGCATTTGTCTCATACATGTCAAACCTCTATCTCTTACCATCTCTGAGATCTAGGTGTTCATACAAACGGACGGACAGACGGACATGTCTATATCGACTCAAGAATATATATACTTTATATGGTCCGAAATGATTCCTTCTGCCTGTTACATACATTTGCACGACTTTAATATACCCTTTTTACTCTACGAGTAACGGGTATAAATACCATTAAAATTTGTGTAAGTTTTTACGACCTTTATGATAATCAAATTTTAAAGTTTTTGATGTGAAACATCTTTAATTTCGGTACGGACGGTTTTAGTAGGAGTAAAATTTGATTTCAGCGTCACGCGACGCTGACGTCATTCATATATTGTGTTGTTTTGATTTGTGGAGTTTCTCGGCAAACACACACACAAGAGGATGGGCAGAGAGGGGAAGCGAAGAGGTAAAAAAGATGCTGAAGAGGATCAACTGGGTGGGTTCTGGGAAAGATCTGGGTGTGATCTTGGTGGGATTTGGTGGTATGTGGGAGGGATTTAGGTGGAATCTTATCTGGGCGGGATCTGCGTGGAATTTAGGAGCGATATGGGTGGGATCTGTGTGGGATTTAGATGAGGATCTGGGTGGGAGCAGGCCGAGATCTGGCAGAGTTCTGGGTGGGATCTGTATGGGATAAGGGTGTGATCTGGGTGGGATCTGGGTGGGAGTTGGGCAAGATCTGGGTGAGTTCTGGGTAGGATCTTGGAAGGGATCTAGAAGGGATCTGGGTGGGATTTTGGCGGGATATGGGCGGGAGCTGGAGGGAATCTGGAAGGGATCTGACCGGTATCTGGAAGGGATCTGGAACGGATCTGGGTGGGATCCAGGTGGGATCTGGAAGGGATCTGACCGGTATCTGAAAAAAAATCTGGAACGGATCTGGGTGGGATTTGGGTGGTATCTTGGAAGGGATCTGGGTGGGATCTGGGCGGTATCTGGGTGGGATCTGGAAGGGATCTTGGCGGGATCTGGAAAGGATCTGGAAGGGATCTGGGTGGGATCTTGGAAGGGATCTAGAAAGGATATGGGTGGGATCTGCGCGGTATCTAGAAGGGATCAGGGTGGGATCTGGAGGGGATCTTGGCTGTATCTGGGTGGGATCTGTAAGGGATCTTGGTGGGATCTTGGTGGGATCTGGAAGGTATCTTGGCGGGATCTGGAAGGGATCTGGATGGGATCTTTGCGTGATCTGGATGGAATCTGGAAGGGATCTGGGCGAGATCTGCAAGGGATCTGGGCGGGATCTGTGTGGGATCTGGATGGGATCAGGAAGGGATCTGGGTAGCAGCCGGGGTGGGATCTGGGAGGGATATGAGTGGGGTCTTGGATCTTGCCTTGGTGGTATCTTGGGGGCGATACATCATCATTTATCTATGGATTACCACAATAAACTTCCTGAAAAAATAAAAGAACACAACAGCAAGTGATCTTGTTTCTGGTTTTTCTACTCCCCGTTAAACTTCTTCTTTCAAAAGAGTGCCCTTGCTGATTTATATACCATTGAGAGAGCTTGTGATTTGAAAATAAGCTATTCAACTTAGGATCATGTTTCACATCAAAAACTCGTGAGTGCTAGCGACACTCACACATTTTTTTTCATAACTTTTAACAGAAAGGAAGGAAACTAGTTGACCATATAGCTGTTTCATTAACATTCCTGTTTAATGTTTAGCGATCTTTGCCTGACTTCCCTCTTTTGTGGTGTTGTCTGTTCCTTGGAAAAAGAGCTGACGTACTATATTTTTTGTGTGCGCCTTGCATGCATGAAGCAAATTTCTTTCCCGTGCATATGCGCTCTTTTTCCTCTCTCTCAAGCGCACGAAGGCTCGAGCAGGGTTCCCCAAGAGGAGAGCGCTAGAACGTAACTGTGTCTCTCTCTAACACACAATGAAGTATAAATTCGGCAAGCATTCGGCAAGTAAGTTCGTGCTCCCGGGGCTACCGCTGGGGAACACTGCTTCAGAGTCTGCAAGAAGTGGTTCCGGTTCTACTTCATTTTATTCCGTCTTTGAAGTGTGCTTTTCTTTATAAAACTATGTATGAAAGATTATTTGGGAGCCCTGATGGATACTTTTTTGTGATAAAGTCTATCTATGTATGCATCGATCAATAGATAGATAAGCTTTATTCACGAAACAGTCTATAATCTGGTGTCGTCATTTTGTATAATTTCTATAGATGATCCTTAACAAAACGCAGATAAGTTCCACCCTTGGCCGTTAGCACAAAAGATTTGGGATCAAATTCCATTTTGGGCAAAGTCTTCTCACAAATTTCAACGCGATAGTTTTTCAGTATATGTACCAGACCCACTTTGATCTCCAGCAGACCGAGAAGAGTGCCCAGACAACCACGAGGACCTGCCCCAAAGGGCAAGTAGGTCATGGGGCGTTGCTGTTGACGCTGTTCGGGGGAGAAGCGTTCCGGATCAAAACGCTGGGGCTGGGGCCAGTACTAGAAATCAGAAATGTGTTTAAGTAAACAGATTGGAAGTCGGAGCATAACCCACCTGGGCATCATGATGCAGACCCAATACCGAAATATAGACAGGTGTACCCACAGATAGTTTTAGGGTGGAACCACTTTGCCAGGCGGATAGATCATAGCCTTCCTTTAAATTGCAACAACGATCTAGAAATGCGGTGGGTGGATACATTCTCAATACTTCATCCACCACCTGGCGGAGGTAAGGCAAACCACTGATGGTGTCATAAGTTAAACCCTTATTTAGGCTGTTTTCCAAAGCCTCTCTCAGTTCCTCTCTCAGACGCTGTTGGATGGTTTTATGCCGGGCCAGCTCGTACAAAGCAAAGGTAATTGTCGACGAGGAGGTATCAAATCCCGCCAAAAGTAAAAAAGCCGCCTGGGCCACAAAGAAATCTGGACGATGTACAATGCTATCGCTGGGTTGGGAACGCTTCAGCTGCATAAAGATGTCAATCAAATCATGACGCTGCTCTCCACTTGCCTCCCTCTGGGCTAAAACAAAGTCCATTGACTTGCGCATAAAATCCTCATATTCATCCGAATAAAGATGCGTTCGTAAACGGCGGGAACAGCGCGGAAAGAAGAACATGGTGAAGAGATGCAGCAAACGTTTGGGCCGAGGCTCATTGACCTCAATGCACATTTGACGAAACTCCGCCTCGGGCTGCTGCAGACTGTGCGCCTCCAGGCCAAAGGCCAAAGAAGCTATGATGTCGGTGGTAAAGAGGGCACACAACTGTTTCACCTCTAGCACCATGCTAGACTCTCCATTCAGTTTCCCCTCCAAATGATCCTCCAGTTGATAACCAATCTGCTGGAGTAGCCCATACATTTGTTTCACCTTACCCACCGCAAAGAAGGGAGCAAATATTTTGTGTGTCTTGCGCCAAGGCTCATACTTGGCAAAGAACAAATTCTGTGAGCCCATGGTATCCTCTCCCGGATCTGTGGTCTCAAAGCGGCTGGAGAAATGTGAAAAATCCTCGACGAGAATACGCTTAATGAGCGCAGGATCTCGTATAAGCAAAGCATGATTGTGCAAAACATGTATACCCACAAAGGCTTGATCTAAAGCCTCCTTCGATTCGTACAACTCCCGAAATTGGTCACCAAAACAACAGGCGCCGCGTAACAGACGCCAGACATTGCCCACAAAGGGTGTGGCCGGTATGAAGGGAACGCGTAAGCGTTGCCAGTGGTTAAAGTGATGATGCTGCCAGAGCCAGGCAATTGCCAAGAGGAAGCAAAGGGAACAAATGATCACTGGCAACACCAGCAGCAGCAGTCCACAGAGGCAGGCACCCGCAACGATGGAGCCCAAGAGAACGAAACCGCAAATGATGGGCATGATTCGCAATCACAAGTGCAACTGGGAAGTGTCTGGGCCGGTGCATTGAGCTTACATAAAGTTCAATTGATTAATGCCAGGGGCCTATCTTACACTCTCTCTCTCTCCCTCTCCCTCCCACTCACTCACTGCAAGTGAGGACAGGAGCGGACTGACACTTAAAACGGGATTAAAAATGGGTATTAAATTATTATAAAGAATATAAAAAAACGATAAATGAAAACAAGTGAGAAAGTCGGTCAAGCCAGACTGTAATATACTCTGTACCTATAGTGGAAGCTGCGCACATTCTTTTCTTTTATTCTTTTTTATCATTCCTTCTCGATTTGATCATAATTAGAAAATCAAAAAATCCTCAATATTTTAAAAAAAATTTTAATTTCCGCTGTGTTACAAATCATCTAAAAATGCTTAAATGACCTCCTAGTAAAAGTAATTTTATTGGTCATAAGTAATTTTTTACCGATAACAAAAACTTCAAGGTTCTTTTCTCTAACCCAACAATACAACTTTGTTACAACCACTTGACCAAAATATCATAAAATTCCGGCATCGAAAGCACCTTATGTCAACACTTGTGGCTTAATTTGTAAGCGGTCATAATTCCATGTTCTAAGCTCTTAAAAATATTAATTTAAAGCCTAGAATTAACTCCCACAATCTGATATTATGAGTTCATTTAAAAATCTATTTTCATCGATCGATGAAATAGAGTTTAATATACCGTCTGATCATTTTGTAGAAGAGATCAATATCAATATCTGCAAAAATTGGTAATTGAAAATGATTTAACTGAGACCAAATAATGGAATGGACATCGATAATGTGAAAGGCAGTTGACTAAAGATATTTGTTTCATACTTATTTTTGGCATTATGAAAAAATTTTAACTTATTTTCACAAGTCCAAAATGAACAAATTAGTTTTTGAAAATAATCGTGTTCTGGAGCAAACACTTAAAGAACGTGTTGACTGATAGGTTGCTTGCTACTTTTTTATATAAGCAACTTAAAAAAAAATTGTTTCAAATTACTGTATTTAAATTAATTTGTTTGAATTTATTTAAAAAAAATAGAGGCAAGCTAACTTCGGCTCGACCGAAGTTTATATACCCTTGGAGCTTGATATGTGCCTGACAGTTTGTATGGCAGCTATACTATATAGTAGTCCGATTTCGAAAAACTTTAGTGAAATTATGTGAAATCATTGAAAACTTATAAATACGAGCGTTGGGAGCGATAACATTGAAAACAAAAAAGTTTTTCTCACTAAGACTTTTTTCAGACCTAACTTTTGTATGGCAGCTATACTATATAGTTGTCCGATTTCAAAATGGCTTGGTGAAATTATGTGAAATCACTAAAAACTTATAAATACGAGCGTTGGGAGCGATAACATTGAAAACAAAAAAGTTTTTCTCACTAAAACTAGTTTTTCAACCGATCGTTCCTATGGCAGCTATATGCTATAGTCATCCGATCCGGCCGGTTCCGACAAATGTGCAGCGTATTTATATCAAAAGACTTCGTGCAAAGTTTGGTTACGATAGCTTTAAAACTGACGGAGGAGATAGCATAGAAACAGACGGACGGAAAGACGGACAGACGGACATGGCTATATCAACTCAGCTCGTCATGCTGATCAAGAATATATATACTTTATGTGGTCGGAGATGCTTCCTTCTATGCGTTACAAACATCCGGACAATTTTAATATACCCTCTCAAGGGTATAACAAGTAAGAAAGTCGGTCAAGCCTGACTATAACATACTCTTTGGCCCCACAGATTGTATACATATATCAACAATTTAAGTTAGAAGCCAAACAAAGTGGCGAAAAAGGCACAACACAGACGAATTTTGAATTGAAAAACCAATACTATATATGGGACATTCCATATCAACTCGGCCACCCCACTTTTTATACCCTTGGAGAGGGTATATTAAAATTGTCCGGATGTTTGTAACGCACAGAAAGAAGCATCTCCGACCACATAAAGTATATATATTCTTGATCAGCATGACGAGCTGAGTTGATATAGCCATGTCCGTCTGTCCGTCCGTCCGTCCGTCTGTCCGTCCGTCTGTCCGTCCGTCCGTCTGTCCGTCTGTTTCTATGCTATCTCCTCCGTCAGTTTTAAAGCTATCTTAACCAAACTTTGCACGAAGTCTTTTGGTACAAATACGCTGCACATTTGTCGGAACCGGCCGGATCGGATGACTATACAATATAGCTGCCATAGGAACGATCGGTTGAAAAACTAGTTTTAGTGAGAAAAACTTTTTTGTTTTCAATACTATCGCTCCCAACGCTCGTATTTATAAGCTTTTAATGATTTCACATAATTTCACCAAGCCTTGTCAAAATCGGACTACTATATAGTGTAGCTGCCATACAAACTGTCAGGCATATATCAAGCACCAAGGGTATATAAACTTCGGTCGAGCCGAAGTTAGCTTGCCTCTATTTTTTTATTTCCAAAAAAATTTTTAATGGCTATTATTTTGAAGTACTATACATAGATGAAAATACCCCAAACAATTTTTACCCTACCCTCAATAGTTCTTAAGATAAACCGGGTATAAACGAAATTTTAAAAAAATCATAACTTTTGAACGGTGTATCGGATTTAGTCGACCCAAAGACGGGTTTTCTTCTTTTCTCGTGAACTTTTCGATAAAAATGTGAGACTTCAACCAAAGCTATCCGAAGTATTTTTTTCCTTTAAAAAAATCAGTATTTTGTACTTTTCTCCGCGAGGGCCAATCTGTATTTGATCCGAATATTTTTTCTCAGAAAGAGCATATTTTTATGTACAATTTATTTCAAGATGGAAGACAGCCTGAGAGCGCGGAAATCATTTTTTTTGTAGATTTTTTTTTGTTTTGACTGTTTTTTCGAATATTATGACCTAAAAATAGAGGCAAGCTAACTTCGGCTCGACCGAAGTTTATATACCCTTAGAGCTTGATATGTGCCTGACAGTTTGTATGGCAGCTATACTATATAGTGGTCCGATTTCGAAAAATTTTGGTGAAATGATGTAAAATCATTAAAAACTTATAAATACGGGCGTTGGGAGCGATAACATTGAAAACAAAAAAGTTTTTCTCACTAAGACTTTTTTTCAGACCTTACTTTTGTATGGCAGCTATACTATATAGTTGTCCGATTTCAAAATGGCTTGGTGAAATTATGTGAAATCACTAAAAACTTATAAATACGAACGTTGGGAGCGATAACATTGAAAACAAAAAAGTTTTTCTCACTAAGACTTTTTTTCAGACCTTACTTTTGTATGGCAGCTATACTATATAGTTGTCCGATTTCAAAATGGCTTGGTGAAATTATGTGAAATCACTAAAAACTTATAAATACGAGCGTTGGGAGCGATAACATTGAAAACAAAAAAGTTTTTCTCACTAAGACTTTTTTTCAGACCTTACTTTTGTATGGCAGCTATACTATATAGTTGTCCGATTTCAAAATGGCTTGGTGAAATTATGTGAAATCACTAAAAACTTATAAATACGAACGTTGGGAGCGATAGCACTAAAAACAAAAAAGTTTTTCTCACTAAAACTTGTTTTTCAACCGATCGTTCCTATGGCAGCTATATGCTATAGTCATCCGATCCGGCCGGTTCCGACAAATGTGCAGCGTATTTGTACTAAAAGACTTCGTGCAAAGTTTGGTTACGATAGCTTTAAAACTGGCGGAGGAGATAGCATAGAAACAGACGGACAGACGGACAGACGGACGGACAGACGGACGGACGGACGGACAGACGGACATGGCTATATCAACTCAGCTCGTCATGCTGATCAAGAATATATATACTTTATGTGGTCGGAGATGCTTCCTTCTGTGCGTTACAAACATCCGGACAATTTTAATATACCCTCTCCAAGGGTATAAAAATAAACAATTAATCAAATTTCTGTTAAGTTTTGTTCACCGAGCTATAAAACTTTTATTACCCATGTAAAAAGTTCAAATTCTGATCAGAGAAAACAAACAAAAGAAGAAATTTTCAATGTTTTTCTATTGTAATTGGTTAGTCAAAGTGTAAAAGTTTATGTGTCCAGATCGAGGCTTTCGTTGCGTCCGCTGCTTTTCCTTGGGGAAAACCTCGACATCAATTGCTGCAGAATAACGCCTGATAAGCAATCGATTATCCAATCCGGTTATAAAACAATGCTGCTTCTGGATGCCAGAAACGGGCTTAGCACTGTCAAATCTATTCTTTAATTCTGCTTTCTCAGTCTCGTGCTCCTCTTTTGTATAGAAAAATACATCAATCCCTTGAAAATGATTTTTCGACCATCGATACAAAGCATCTGGAGTAAGAAAAGGTTCACCATGGGTGATTTGGAGGCTTCTACGTCTGGCTTCTCTTTTAAAAATGGCTCCCACTCCATCACAAGCTCCTTTCCCGTGGGCAGTTGCAAAATAATGTGCCTCAGCTTTCATGCCGAAATCACGTTCATGACTTGAGAGATTCGCCATTAGGAAACGATTTTTATAATGTTGTGTCGGCATTATTCGACTGTTTTCTAGGTAAAAGCTGCGTACTTTTTCCACAGTCTCACTTGATAGTGAATGACCTGCTTTGACAGTTGGCGAAGCAAACACTCCTTTCAGTTCTCTTAAGCGTTTTGCTTTTAAAGCCATGTATTTCGTCGTTTCGAATTCGGAAGCTATCCTTCGTGCACTCCAAGACCGAGGGGCTACCGTCAAAATCTGCAGGCGTTCGGAGTATGACTGCAAATCGTGGAATTTAGCCTTTAAACCATCCAACATTTCTTCCAATTCCTACTCTCTTTTAGATCGACACCGTTTTGATAGAGTCTGTCGGAATCAAGAAGGTGAAAAGCTCGACCTGATCGCAAAGAACTGTCCATCGAATCGGAGAAAGAGTGTTCTTCGGGATCCGTAGAGAGGCAAGATGATGCGCCAATGTAGCTTGCAGCTTTGGTTCGACAACGACTGCAAATTTTCGCAGTTTGTGGTAGAAAGGGAAACTTTGCGTGAATTGCTGGGGAAATCGTTCGCAGATTTATTGGATTCGCACATCTATCGCTGTGTGGCATTCTACTGACCAAGCGTAAATAAAAGTCACCAATAAAATAAATAGTCTATAGTATCGACGCGTAACTATTATTTTATGTTTAACGACAGAATACAGTTAGCTTTCTTTTTCAATATGAAAAATTTTGATCTCTGAAATGGTTAATTTATGTGGGAGTGGAAATATAGGGACTAGTAGAAATGCCCCTCTGGCTTAAGCAACGACGTCAATTATTGCATCAGCCGAAGTTGTATTTTTGAACTTTTTTTTTTATTTGTTTTCTTTGATCAGAATTTGAACTTTTTACGTGGGTAATAAAAGTTTTATAGCTCGGTGAACAAAATTTAACAGAAATTTGATTAATTGTTTATTTTTAGGTCATAATATTCGAAAAAACAGTCAAAACAGAAAAAAATCTACAAAAAAAATTATTTCCGCGCTCTCAGGCTGTCTTCCATCTTGAAATAAATTGTGAAATGTACATAAAAATATGCTTTTTCTGAGAAAAAATATTCGGATCAAATACAGATTGGACCTCGCGGTTCATTTTTAACTCAGAAGTTTCCCAAGTCAGAAGTTTGATTTTTAAAAATTAGATTTGATTTTTATTTATATAACAAAAATGTGTATTTTAATAATATTTTTAAAGATTTAAAAAACTGAAACTCTACAGCAACAAAAATTTTGAAAGCAGACAAACTCGTGAATTTCTGGTCACAATTTAACTAAGAAAATTCATTATCGAAATTAAGGAGAAGCTTTGAAAAATAACAAGGTCGTCCGGTGAGAAATCGTGAATAAAATTCTCAAAGGAGGAAAGAGCCTATTTAACCACAATAAACAGTCTGAACCGTGTTCTTTCCTGTTAAACACAAAAAATGAACTCTCAATCTCTTGTCCAAAAATTGTAAAATCGTTTTATTATTTTACGCTTAAGTCATAGGTTCTGTGTTTTTGTTTTTTCAGTAGGCACTATTTGCTGTTACGCACACTGATACATACAAACATACAAGAAGTATATAAAAATGTGTACACATTAAGATTTTGTACAATTTTCCCTGCTGCACTTCTCCATCCATCACACTCATCAGCTTCAGCAAACCACAAGTGGAAACAAATTGTTAAAGAAATAAATTCATATCACGAGTCAGAGCAAGTTATGTGCCATGCAAATTGGGATGATGGCCACTTGAATTCTGCAGGGCCTTGACCACCTCCTCTTGTAAGGTGCTGGGTGGATCCGAAACAATGTCCGTATGCATGGATAGGTACTTTAATTTGTTGGTAACAGCTGGGTGAAGAAACAGAGATTAGTAAAGAGAATCAATTTGAGGTATAGAAAGCTTACCCGGCCGCAGATCTATGAGAGAACAGTGCTGATCCACCCAAAGAAAGGCAGTGCGACGCAGCTCATCTAAACTGGCGCTGGACACGGTAGAGGTGTAGGAGGCTAACAGAGGTTCTAGTATAAGACCCAACTAGGAGAGAGAGGAAAGCGTTTAAAATTTATTCTTTACAGGATTAGCCTGGGACTTACTATCCAAAACTTCCAATTGTTCATGGTGTTGTAGCGCACATAAATTTCATATAATTGACGCACATGCTCGGTGCCTTGTCTGGTCACGGGAGCACCATTTGCGGGCAAAATCGAGTGTAGATGCCTAAGGGAGTCTGACATTAATAAGTTTTCTCCTAAAGGGGGAGGGGGGAGACCACTTACGTCAGCGAATTGTTAAGAGCATCTCTTTCCATGCGCAGCGACTCAATTTTATCCTTCAAAACATTACGCTCCTGGCGCAAATGCTTAATATGCTCCGCCCCCTTTTGCAGCATGGCTGCCTTGCTTACCTTGGCATTCGGATTCTGTTGCAGTTGCGGTATGAGCGAGTGCAGCATATCAAAGCCATTCTTAATGTTGTATCTTCGCTTCTGTTCGGCATGTATGTGACCAGCACGTCGTTGTGTGGTGTCCCGGGGCTGATATTTGGGCGATAGCGGGGAATCCTGTGACTCATGAAATGGTGAATCGGGTGAGAGACTAAGACTGCTGCTGCTGGGGCCAAAGCTAAGCATTTTACTGGGTCCTGGACCGGTGGGTGGACTGTGCAAAGGCAATGAGGCGGACTTCTTTGGTGAGTGTTGCTTATGGGGCACGGGCACGGACAGGGGAGTGCTGCTGCTGCTGCTGGAGACGACGACTATGGCACTGGCGGTAGAAGTTGAGCTGGGCTGCTGTGAGCTATTTGCCACAGCTGCTTGTAGGCGGGTATCTAGGGGGGATAAAAATGATAATTTACTTTGGGATGGGCAGGTCTCACCTTCCTACTCACTTGAGGTCAACAACTGGGCCAAGGTACTATTGAGCATGGGATCGCTGGTGGCCTGTTGCAGCAAATTGCTGCCTCCTCCAGCAGCGGCCACCACTGTGGCATGTTGCTGATGCATGGAGTTGCTGCGCACGCGGGATTTGCCTTTGGCATGATATTTGGGTACGGCAAAGGGAGGCTCCGCATGCATTAGTTGACGACCATCGGGCAATTTGTTGCTGTTGAGGGACACATTGAGGGGTAAACTATTGGAGCGATGCATTTCCTTGGGCAAGATGGTAGTGGGTGATACCCAGGTGGTTTGCTGTTGCTGTTGCAACAGACTGGCCACAGTTTGTTGTTGCTGCTGTTGGGGTACCTGCTGTTGTCGTGCCATTTGCATTAGTTGCTGAGTGGTTAGACCCAAAGGCAAAGACTGTTGCATTTGCAATTGGGGCGGGTTTGGTTCCGGTTGCAGGTACTGTTGCTGCTGTTGCTGTTGTTGTTGCTGCTGTGGCAAGCGCGGCACATTCAAAAATGTTCCCGTTGAGGCAGACTTTTTGAATTGCGGATAGGGCTTGTAGCCTATGGAGTTGTTGTAGGCCGCACTGGCACCTTCATTTAGCAACGACGACAACACATCCGCCTGGTGAGGTTCCACCTTGACACTGAGCTGCTGCTGCAACTGCTGCTGCTGCTGTTGATAGTTGTCCGTGTAATTGTTCAGAAAACTCTGGTTATTAAAGCTGTTCTGCTGCTGCTGGGCGGGAAAGTGTTGCTGTTGCTGCTGTGAGTTAAGTTGCTGCGGTGCCTGAAAAGTTTGCGCCTGCAATACCACACCCCCCGTGAGATGCTGCTGTTGGTTCTTCTGCTGCTCGGCCAGCATCTGTTGATAGAGATTGGTCTGGTGCAAGGTGGGCTGAGCCTTGTCGTAGTTATGCGGCTCCCTACGAAACGGACGTTGTGTGGTCTTGGCAATTCGTCCATTGATCACACTCTTGCCGGGAAAACTATCGCGATTGTTGTTGAGGCGACCCCCGGACATCTCCTCCTGCTGTTGCTGCTGCTGTCGTGCTGCCACCGTGAAACGTTGCTCCATCTCACTGTAGCCCATATTATTGATGGGCGTATTCAATTCCAACATATTGGCATCGACTTGAGGACCATTTGGTATTCCGCTGTTGCCGCTGTTCGTGTTTACCACATCCATCATGCCGCTGTCATTGCTGTAGAGTGTGTGGGGGGCACCCACTATGGCGGGCAGACAGTAATCATCGTTCTTAAGCATCTCCGCATCGGTTCCCTCCTCGGGCACGGGTGGCAAGCGTGTGGTGGTGAGCAAATCTATGAGAGATTAAGATTGATAAGATGTTGCTGGGGATTGAGTTGATTCTAGAACTTACCGGAGAAGGTAATGTCGATGTCATCTAAATTCGGTTGCAACGGTCCCAAACTGGGCTGTATGAAATCCGCTATGCCCGCGCCCCGAGCTTAAAGAATGATAGAAAGCAAGGAATTAATCATGGAAGAAATGTAGAAAAGAAGAAAGGAATAAAGGAGGGAATGAAGAAAGGAAGAAAGTTAGTAGCGAGAAAAAATGAAATGAAGGAGGAAGGAATAAAGAATATTTATTAGAAAGAAAGGAGGGTATGAATAAATAAAAGAAGAAAGGAATGATGGATTGCATACAGAAAGAAGGAAATTATAGAACGAAGGAATAAAGCAAAGAAGGAAGAAAGGAAAAATGAAGAATGGAAGGAATGTAGAAAAGAAGGAAGAAATAAATTATTAAATGAAAGAAGGAATGACGAAAGAAATGAAGGAAGGGTGAAGTAAGAAAGTAGAGAGGAAAAAGAAGGAAAAAAAGGAAGGAATGGGAAAAGGATGGATTGAATAATGGAGAATGAAATGATAAGAGGAATGAATAAGAGAAAGAAGAATTGAATGAAGAGCAGAAGGAATGATGGAAGGAATAAGGAAAGGAATGAAGAAAAGAAAGAAGCAATGGTAAGGTAATAAGAAAGGAATGAAGGACGGAATTAATAAATAAAGAAAGAAATGAAGAAAGAAGGAAGTAAGTAATTAGAAAGGAAGAAGAATTAAAGAAGGAGGAAGGTAGCACGAAGTAAAAATGAAGAAAAGAATAAAAGAAAGGATATAGAGATTAAATGAAGGTAGTAAGAAATAATGTAAGTAATAAAGAAATGAAGGATTGAGTGAACGAAGAGAGAATGATGGAAGGAATGAAGGAAACAAAAATCGATGATAAAAAGAAAAGGTAGCAAAAAAGGAAGAAATGAAAAAGGAATGAAGAGAAAAATTAAGGTAGGAGAATGTAAATTAGTAGAAAGGAAGAAGAAATGAAAAAGAAAGAAGGATGAAGAATGCAGGTAGAAATCAAGAAAAGATAAAATTAGGGAAGTAAGAAATTAACAAAGCAAGAAAGGAAGAAATGAAGAGGGTAAGGAACGATTGAATGAAGGAAGGAAGAAATGATTAAAAGAATGAAGGAAGAAATGAAGTAAGCAACGACGGAAGAATTGAGAGAAGGAATGACGAAAGAAAATAAGGAAAGGGGAAGTAAGTAAGTAGAAAGAAAGGAGAATTAAAGAACACCGAAGGGAACAATAATGAAAGAAATGAAGAATAGATAAAAGGCATAAATAAAGGAATATTGGATTAAATGAAGGAAGTGAGATTGGATGGAAGTAATGAAGAAATTAAAGAGGGGTTGAATGAAGGAATAGTGGAAGGAATTAAGAAAAGAAGGAGCCCATGAAGGTATCAATAAGGAAGCAATGAAAGAACAAATGAAGATAGGAGGATGTTTATTAGTAAAAAGGAAGGAAGGAAACAAGAAAGATAAATAAATGAAATGAATCAAGGTTCAAAGGAAGGAAGGAAGAGCGGAAAGAAGGAAGAAATGATGAAAGGAATAATGGAAGAATAGAAGAAAGAATTGAAAAAAGAAGGAGTAAGTCAGAAAGTAGAAATGAAGAAGGAATGTAGAAGGAGGAAGAACCCATTAAGTAAGGAAGGCAAGATTAATGAAAGAAGGAAAGAATGAAGAAGTTAAAGAAGGATAGAAAAAAGGAATAATGGAAGGAATGAAGAAAAGAAGGATGCAATGATGGTAGCAATAAAGAATCGAATGAAAAAAAGAATCAGTTAAGAATTATAGGAAGGAGGATGTAAATTAGTAGAAAGGAAAGAGGAAGGAGGGCATCAAGAAAAGATAAAAAATATGAAGAGCGGAAGGTATGATTGAATGAAGGAAGTAAAAAATGAAAGAATGAATAAAGAAATGAGTAATGGAGGGAATTAAAGTATAATGAAGTCAGAAAGTAGAAATGAAGACGGAATGACGAAGTTGGAAGGTGCATTAAGAAAGGAAGGAAAGAGTAATGATGGAAGGAAGGAAGAAATAAATGAAGAAATTAAAGAAGGATTGAAAAAGGAATGATGGAAGCAATGAAGAAAAGTAGGAAAGAGGATGTCAATTAGTAGAAAAGAGGAAGTAAAGAAGGAGGAAGGAAGCATGAAAGAAAGCATCCAGAAAAGAAATGAAAGAAGAAAGGAATGAAGTGCAGAAAGCAATTAATGAAGGAACGAAGAAGTAATGGAAATAATGAAGCAAAGAATGAAGGAGAGAATGAAAAAGTTGCAAGTAAGAATGTAAAATAGAAGGGGAAGGGTAGCATTAAGCATTAAGGAAGATAAGATTTATGATTGAAGGAAAGAAGAAAAAAGTTACAACGATATACGAAAAAAGGATGGAAGAAGATACAAAAATAGAAGCAGAAATGAGATGAAGGGAAGAAGGCATAAAGAAAGTAAGGAGACGCGGGATTCACAAAATGGGTGGTAAAAGAAAGAAGAAGAACAAGTGCAAAACGTAAACAAGAAAGTAGGAAGAATAAGGGAGAAAAAGAATTGAAAAAATTAAATTTGAATGGAAAAAAAGTAAATTTCAAATTAGCAAACAATTTCAGTTAAATCAGTCAATCCAAACCATTTCACTGAGAGAAAACTCAAGAACTTTCTCACTTAAATCAAGAACTTTCAGTTTCAAACCTTCAATGAGCCAGAAAATTCTTGATTAGAAGAATTTTCAGCATCAAAAATTTAATGAGACAGAAAATTCTTGATTTAAGTGAGGAATATCTTGATTCAAGGGCGATTTAAAAAATTCTTGATTTCAAGAACGTTTTGGATATGCTAAGTGGGGATGTCGAAATATCGATATCGAATGTCATTTTTGTTAGTTTCGACGCCAAAAAGGAAGGTTTTATGAAGGGATTCTCTTAAATATTACTAGTAGTACTAGAGAATGCACTTAGGAAACTTTCAAAAAAAAAAATATTCATAAAAATATCGTCAATTATTATTCGATATTGATATTTCGACAACCCTAATGTTAAGCTCGATTAAGAACTTTAAGAGCTCGAAATAAGCGTGATCTAAATTTATTTATGTGGGCTATGTTAACAACTTGTAAGAACGGAATGATCTTAAATTAAAACGTTTTTTCTTGAATCAAGAATTTTATATATATTTTTAATTTTTTCGAATTTAAGAACAATTTGCACTCAAAGTAAGAATTTTCAGAAAAAGTCTAAAATCAAGAGCGGATTTTTAAGACCGAATCATTGTGATTTCTTACGAGTGTACACCTACCAATTTCTCTGGAGTCCGGAAATGGAAATGGAACATTGATGGCCGAGAACAAGGTGTCCGTTGTCCAGTCGTCGGGCATCAAATTCCTATCGTTCAACGGTGACCATTCCAGGAAGTCCAATTCGCTTTTCTGTACGAACGAAAGGAAAACAAATGTTGAGTATTATCTCATTTGGATAATCATAAGAGACAAGTTAATGGAATTATTTAAGTGAATTAGGTTTGAAGTCAGTCTAGAGCTGGCTGCCTCTCGCTATGCAGGCCACATTGCGGGACTATCTCAAGTATCAGCGTCGCCTGGCGCTAACCCCCATCGGATACGACACGCAAAAGAAATGTTATAGAAACGAACCAAGTTGGGGCTTTCATTTGGCCTTTTGGCTGCTGCAGTTGATGCTGACTTGGTCCTTATACGTGACTATCAGCTACTGGCATGAACTGTATGAGCCCACGCTAACGGGTGTAGCCAGTCATTATTCTCATCTGGTGGAAATTGTGGAACCTTTGTCCTTAATGGTCATGTATCTATGGCTCTATGTAAACAAGCATGGACAGATTAAGTTACTACAGAGATTACAGCAAATGTCCATGGTTTGCTCAGATCTTAAAATACCTCGATGGATGTTACGCCTGTGGCTGGGTACTAACTTGTTTTATATAATAGCCGACTTGTATTACCTGAAGACGTTTCCTTATTGGTCCTGGACCCCGATGTATATTTTACCCTATGTGTGTTTTACAATGAGGCAATTCTGTTACAACTATTTGGTGACCTTATATATGGCCATTGTTTATGTGATGGAAGAGATTATGAAGAGTCAACGACTGGCCTTGGAGCAAGCCTTAACATGCGGAATGGAGCAGCAGTTTGCTCACAGTTTGGAGGCCTTGGATGAGATTGTATTACTCTGCGAATTGCAGGTAAATGTTATTTATGGAGGACCCTTGATGCTGCACTTGTTCTATGCGGTTTTGATTGGAGTGGCGATTGGCTTTTCATCCGCTTTGAAGCGGTTTGACCTACAGAATGGTTTATATGTTGTCATGTGGCAATTACCCGTCGCTTTGTATGCCATAATGCCACTTTGGTGCCATCGACTGGATCAGGAGGTGAGTCTAAATGCTACCCGGGGAATAAGTTGTGAGTGGAAGAGTCAGTTACTTCAGTACGGTTAAACCATGCGGACCACTTTAAATTTTTATATATTAATTCTGCGCGGTCTGGCGCTAGCCACTGTCCATTTTGATAGTCGTAATGGTTGCTCTGACTTAAAACCCACTTGGTTGTTCTACACGCTGCACTGTGTTTTTCAATTGCTGTCACTGTGGAATATTTACTACATCCTGAATGATGCTTTTCTAGCCCTATCCGACACCACCTTATTTATCCAAAAGTTAATCGAGTTGACCGAAACCGTTTCTCTAATTTTAAAACTCTTTTGGATGTTTATCATGCAGCGTCGTCAATTCAACTTTTTACTCCGTCTGCATGAATTATCGAAAGATTTGATAACTGATGATTTGCTACCCCAATGGCTACTTTACTCTTGGCTAGCTGCTTCCCTGGTTCATCTTCTCAGTGTGGCCTACTGGGTCTGTGTTTTTGTGAATGAACTTTCAGCGTATCAGTTGTTACCCTTTGTAATCTATTTCCTGCATTGGGTGTACTGCAACTATTTGGTTACCTTCTACCTGGCTTTGGTTTATCGTTTGCAACAGATTTTAAGAGAAAGTCGTCAGCATTTGTTAAAGGATTTGACTAAAGAAAGTGTTTGTCGTCATTTAAAAGTTGTAGATGACATCATACAGCTTTGTGCCGGGGAAGTGAATGTGATCTATGGAGTTCCTCTAAGTGTGGATATGTTTTATACCACAATTGCCATTACCAAGAGTTTGTATTATGTGTGGCTAAACGGATTGGAAATTGTTGATTCATTGCAAACGTTTATACGGATTTGTACCATTACCATTTTTATGGTGATGCCACTCTGGTGCAATAGTCTTAACGAGGAGGTAAGTAATAACTCTTTTCTACTTGTATTCTATTCATCTCTAAAACTATGAGGTAATTACGGCTCATTTGACGCGTAATAAGAACCACAATCTGACTGCGCGTTAAAAAAATATAGTTTTTTAATATATATTTTAAATTAACAAAGGATATTTATACTTTATTTCCTATAATTTATGATTGTTGAGATAGACAGCATATTCCCATATTCTTCAACGCATCCACTACTAATGTCTGTTTTATGTTTTGACTTAAAAACTCGCAGATTTCAAATATAATTATAACTGATTTACATTAGAGCTTACGAAGATTAAACAGGTCAAAGTCTGTTTATGCCCTTTTTATAGACTTACAATCATATTTAAATGCAAGCATGCACATATTTTATCATATTTTTTATTACGATATAAATATCCACTATATAAAAAAATGCATAATTAGCCATCAATTCCACACAAAGAACACAAATTCCCAGAAATCAGAATCAGTGATGAGCTGCATTTCAGCCAAGCATCTATATGCTTTGCTTTTAAGTTTTAAGTACGCTTTTATGTTTGATGAGTTTCCACTGGTTCTTCAAACTTTATTACATGCGATTTCTGAGTATCAACTTTAATAAAATTTTTTTAAACATTTTGCTTTATATGTCCAGAGCACAAGAAACAGTTGTTCGTAATAGTGTTAACGAAGGCTAAAACAAAAAGATCATAAAAAAAATATTCGATTTCCGATATATCGCCTCGGAAAAATATGCGATAATGATATTTGTAATTTTGGGCAAAATTATCGATATATCGATAATATTTTCGACAACCCTATCTAAAATTAGAACAATCGAACAAAAAGCTTGTATTCTTAAGACACTTATCTGTTTAGAATTGCCTGATTTTTCAAACGAAATCATTCGTTGCTTTTAACAAAAGCGTCAACCATTCATGCAAACTTGTTGTTGTTTCGATTTTGCCACAAACATAAAAGAGCGAGTAAAAAACAAATCGAACGAAATTGCTGATGCTTGTAACTTATGCTTTTGCTTGTGAAAAAAATCATATATTCGTGTCACATATTAGTTAGCAAACTTCTCCGAAACGGCTTGACCGATTTTAATGAATTTTTTTTGTATCTATTTGACAGATGTAGAATAGGTTATTAACTAAATTTCGTGAAATTAAGTGCTTCGGTTGTCCCTCTTCAGAACATTTACGGTTACAACACGTAGAGGTGGGTATTTGGGCCGTCGAAAGAATGCAGCAACACACAAACGAAATGTTAAGGCAGCAAGAAATGCTGTCTGAATGTCGCAGGTGCGTTTTTCTCAATCACCAGAGGCACGAGCTCTCCGAAGTCAACAACAATAATTAGAGCAGAGAGAGGCAGACCGGACAGATGTTAGCACACGCAGAATAATTGACATTTGCTTTTGACAGATTTGGAATATTCCGCTTATCTGAAAGTCCTGTTTGGTGCTATGAACAAAGAATGACTTAATTCTCATGCGCTCAAATTCAAAATTGAGTCCGCCGAGATGTGTTGCGCATTAGGAAAAATTCAACTTCTGGAAATTGAGACACCATCAGAACCATTGAATGGCTTGATAGATTTATTTCATGCTTTTAAATGGTTTAATCGGAGCAACAGAAATAATGCACAATACAGCGGCAAATGTACCACATAGTAGGCTCATTGCTCTCAATGCCAAACAAAACATATAAATTTTTACAAAGCCACTTTATGGGCGGTGATGACGTCAATTGTTGGGATGCACGTTGCGGCTATAATAACCTCAGTTACCCTAACGCCACACGCATCGTCGGCTGACTGATGGGGGAGAAGTGGGGTAAAATTAAAAAAAAAAAAAAAAAAATGGGGTATCGTTTCATAGGAATTTCGGGTGCTCCAATTGCATTTCATGTTCTGGCATGGCTTTTTTTTTGGCAGGAAGGGGGCTAAGCTATGGGTTATTGGTTTAAAAAAAAATTAAATTGGGTATCGTTTTATAGGTTTTCGGGTGTTCGATTACATTTCTGATAACATTTTTCCGATTGGGTTAAAGGCAGAGCGGGCAAACAAACGAAACGAAACGTTTCTGAATCGTTTCGTTTCGTTCTTTGCACAGAGCGAAACACAAACAAAACCCGAGAAAAGTAACTGTAACACAAAATAAGTTCTGTTCAGTTTGCGTTCGTCAACGCAAACTAAACGTAAAGCGAAATGCTCTCATCTTGATTTGCGGACAAAGGGAATCGGAACGATATGCAACGAGCGCGAATAGTTCGGAAACGTTTGCTGCTCGATTTGTATTTGTATTTGTATTGTTGTTGTTTTTTTCTGTTGCTTACTTCTTTGTTTCTCTCAGCTTTGTTGTTGTCGTTCCGAAACGTTTCAAGGCAGTGCAGCTTTCGGAAGAACAATATTCCAATCGTTTCGTTTGCGCTCTTCGGCAATATAAAGTTAGTGGTTTCGTTTTCCCTCACTAGAGGTAACAGCTACAAAACAAATGAATCGTTCCTTGGTTTTCGCGAACGGTTCGTTAAACGTTTCGTTTGTTTGCCCGCTCTGGTTAAAGGTGGCTGACTTAAGAGGTTTGAGAGAGGTAAAATCAAATTTTGGGTCAGTTGGGTCGGCAAAATTTGTTTCGTGAATAACTTCGGGGTTTTTGCTCAGATCTGATTGCGCGTTTCAGAATAGATAGATTAAGGGCCTAAAATAATATGTATTGAGCGACGATGTTTTAGCTTGAAAATTGTGGCTCTGACAGTTTTATGCGGTTAAAGGGGAAAGGGTGGAAGTCTTGCAAATCTGAAACAAACTTGATCTGCGTACGGTATACACCAATGTAAATGCAAAAATGTGTATCTCGATCTCTTATAGTCTCTGAGATCGACGCGTTCATACAGACAGACGGACGGACGGACAGACGGACGGACGGACAGACGGACATGGCTAAATTGACTCGGCTGTTGATGCTGATCAAGATGCTTTATAGGGTTGGAAATGGTTCCTTCTTCCTGTTACATACATTTGCACAACTTCATCATCCCCTTTTACCCATTTTCGATGGGTATAAAAAAAAGCCACCTTTGTTGGATCTTCCCATTTCTTAATTAATTTTAAAATGACCACATTGTGTTAGTTGGTCTCTAGGGCCAACCCAGCACGACATGTAGCTCTTAAAAGTCCCTTAAACATCTGTTTCGGGTCAGTAAATTTGCCAACGCCTTGCCATGCGGACAACTTTGAATTTTTATATTGTAATCCTACGTCGTCTGGGGCTAACCACTTACCATCCAGACAATCCTAATGGTTGCTTCAAGCCAACTTGGTTTTTCTACACAGTCCACTTTGTTTTACAATTGTTGTTGCTGTGGGATGTGTACTTTATGATGACTGATATGAACTTAGCCCTATCCGATACCACATTCTTTATGCAAAAGTTAATCGAGTTGATCGAATGCACTTCACTAATGCTAAAGCTCTTCTGGATGTTTATAATGCAGCGTCGTCAATACAACTTTCTGGTCTGTCTTCAAGAATTATCGAAAGATTTGAAAACTGAGTTGCTACCCCAATGGATGCTGTACTCTTGGCTAGGCTCTACTGTGATTCATATACTAAGCGTGGCCTACTGGAGCAATTATTATATAGACGAACCAACACTGTATTATGTGTTGCCGCTGGTAATCTATTTGGTGCATTGGTTCTACTGCAATTATTTGGTGACTTTCTATCTGGCTTTGGTTTATCGATTGGATCAAATTTTAAGTGAAAGTCGGCTTAAATTGCAAATGGATTTGTCCTTGACTAAGAATAGTATGGAGTGGATGAAAAGTGTGCAACGTCATGTTAGAGTTATGGACGGAATCGTGCAACTTTGTGTTGAGGAAATTAATGTGATCTATGGTTTACCCATCTGTGTGGATATGTTCTATGGCACAATAGCCATTACCTCGAACATATACTATGTTTGGGTACATGAAGTGGAAGTTGGCAATGTATTGACATCTTTTATATGGATTTGTACGGTTAGCATTTTCATGCTGCTGCCACTGTGGTGCAACAATCTAACTAAGGAGGTGAGTAACTATTTTTATTAACTATTGAGAATAGAGGCAGGGGCCGACAAAACACACATGCTCATTTTGGCGTTTTTTGTGTGTGTTTAGCCAAGCGAGAGAGCGCTTATTTAGCTCTTCCTTGTTGTTGACAGAGAGAGCAGTAGACTTAATAATCATAATTTTTATGTATGCAAATTTAGTAACATCTGGGTATCATCTGATATTTATATTGTATTCCTTGAAAAATGCAACAATCGATGCTATCAATGGTTCCATCAACCGTTATTTCCATTTCATTTAATTAGTTTTAAAACTATCACTTCGGGTGAGTAGCTCTCTAGGGTCATCCCAGCACGACATGTTTTTTTTTTTTTAAAGTCCTTTGAATATGTGGTTCTGGTCAGTTAATTTACCTACGCCTAGCCATGCGGACAACTTTGAACTTTTATGTTTTAATCCTACGTGGTCTGGCGCTAACCACTGTCCAACTGGATCATCGTATTGGTTGCTTTAAGTTCAAACCAACTTGGCTGTTCTACACCATCCACTGTCTTTTTCAATTTATGTCGCTTTGGAATGTGTACTACATCTTGAAGGATGTGCTTCTGGCTTTGGCCGATACCACCTTCTTTATCCAAAAGTTAATCGAGTTGACGGAGTCCGCTTCTCTGATGCTAAAGCTCTTCTGGATGTTGATTATGCAGCGTCGTCAATTTAACTTTTTGGTCTGCCTTGAAGAATTATCGAAAGATTTAAATAATGAATTGCTACCCCAATGGATGTTGTACTCTTGGCTAGGAGCTACCTTAATTCATATACTAAGCGTGGCCTACTGGAGTAAATATTATGTGGAAGAACCCACCATGTATCATGTGTTGCCTTTGGTAATATATTTGGTGCATTGGGTGTACTGCAACTATTTGGTGATTTTCTATCTGGCTTTGGTTTATCGTTTGGATCACATTTTAAGTGAAAGTCGACATAAATTGCAAATGGATTTGGCTTTAACTGAGGAAAGGATAGAAAGTGTAAGACGTCATTTAAAAGTGGTAGATGGAATCATCCAACTTTGTAATGGAGAAATGAATGTCATCTATGGTTTACCCATTAGTCTGGATATGTTCTATACCACAATAGCCATTACCTCGAATCTGTACTATGTTTGGCTACATGGCCTGGAAATTTTGAATTCATTGCAAACTTTTATACGGATTTTCACTGTTACAATTTTCATGGTACTGCCACTGTGGTGCAATAATCTAACAGATGAGGTAAGTAAATATTTTCTATTTACGAGTCCTTCAAACGAATTATTCGTTAATAACATCAAAATCTAGGTTGATTATAATCAAATTTAATCCATTTCAGCTGAAAAATTTTCATGGTATAATTTGAAATGGTGATCTCAAAAATCGATTTCAAAAATTTTTCCATGGCTTCGTTTTTTAAATATTAATTTTTTTCATTATTTTAATAGGTACTCTTACATTTTAAGCCATATATCACTTCATAATTGTCAGAGAGAGTCAAGTAAGATATAATTTGAAAGGTAATGGAGCGTGGAGCATTGTTTTTAAATCGGTTCAGTTGTTTGAATTTAATAACCAAGAATATTAAAAAAAAAAAACGTTTTTTTGCTCGAAAATACAAGAAATTTCATTTTTAAATACTTAAGAAAATATAAAAAATACAAAAAAATATTTTTATTTTTTCTACCTAGGAGTCGAGCTTTTACGAAGAAAATAAGGTAGTGGTGAGGAAAATCGTGTCACACGTATCGTAGATGGAGCAAATTGTGTTTACAAATAATAAATTTGTATTTTTCTTCGATTTTTTTATCAATTTATGAAGTGAGCGAAAAGCCATAACAATAATAATAATCAAGAACGATACAAAAGTCGAAACGGTTTTTTACATTCGATAGGTAATCCGTTAAATTAAATTAAGTAATTTTTGTTGTTGTTTATGTACTTGCGGTTGTTGTTGTATTTCTGTTCAAAGTTAACAAAAACGAGAGCGAAAGTTAAAGTCGGCTCTAACCGACTTCGATTTACCCGTTACTCATGAAAAAACATGTCCTTGGGGTGACCATCAGAAAGGTATGCAACATTTTTTTTGGGTGGGAGGGGTGGTTGGGGGGTGCTTGGTTCACTTTTTTGCTCATAACTTGAGAACCGTTCATCCGATCTTTATCATTTCTTCGGCGAATCGATTCATTTTGCTAATTACTAAATATCTCCAAAAGGTACGAATCGTCTATCTTCAAAACTGTAGGAGATATATCGTTTTTTCCAAATTGCGAGGGCGGGAGGGGGCGTGGCAAAAATTGAAAATAAACTTGATCTGCCTGCAGCTATAAGAAGCATTTGTCCAATACATGTCAAACCTCTATCTCTTACCATCTTCGAGATCTGTTTGTTCATACGGACGGACGGACGGACAGACGGACATGTCTATATCGACTCGGCTGTTGATGCTGATCAAGAATATATATACTTTATATGGTCGGAAATGATTCCTTCTGCCTGTTACATACATTTGCACGACTTTAGTATACCCTTTTTACTCTACGAAAATCGGTCAACAGGTACTCTTTAAGTCTTCGCAACCATTTTAGAAAAAGTTGTTTCGAGATAATCGCTTTTAAAGTTTCGACATCTGTTTTCGATGAAATAAAAATTCATGTGTGTGCTTTAACGACCTTTATGATAATCAAACTAATGTAATGAAACTAAACAAAAATAGTTTGAATTAAAGCAACAAAAAAAAAACCCGGTTTGAATGCTATTCTGTACTCAAACTATTGGCTACTGGGTTAGAAACGGGGAGGAAATCTCTCTCACTAACACAAAAAAAGCAAAGCTGGGGAACACACACACACACAAGGTATTGGCAACCAACGTTGTTCTCATGTGTGATGATTATGGCAGCTCTGGCATGAAGTGGGAGACGTTGGGACCAGTACAAGCAAGCGAAGGTCGCTGATGATTTGGTAGAGTTACCATTGAAACAGCTGTACGACCAACTAGCTTCACTTGTGGTGTGTTGTGTTCCTCATTTTTGGAGTTATGCGCAAGCATAACGAGACCTTGAGCCAGCTTAATATGGATGGTTTGAAATAAAAATTATTTTTAATGAATGTAATGTAAAATTAGCTATACAGCTCCTCCAACGGGGCCAAGCCAAGCTTCTCTCAATCTCTTGGCGTGTGAGCTTTAAATTTTTCACACAGAAGAAAGGGACCTACCTAGTTTAACGCCGTGCATGTGGGTTTTAGCTCAAAGTGCGTCAAGACATGGTAAAAAAAAAAGGTGTGAGTGTCGCTAGCACTCACGAGTCTTTGATGTGAAACATGATCCTAAGCTTAAAAGCTTATTTTTAATTCACAAGCTCTCTCAATGGTATATATCTCAGAGAGGGCACTCTTTCGAAAGAAGAAGTTTAACGGGGAGTAGAAATACCAGAAACAAGATCACTTGCTGCAGTGTTCTTTCATTTTTTCAGGAAGTTTATTGTGCTGATCCGTAGATAAAAGATGATGTTTCACCCCCCAAGATACCAGCAACGTGAGATCGAAGATCCCAATCATATCCCTCCCAGATCCCACCACGGATCCCACCCAGATCCCGCACAGATTCAATCCAGATCCCTTCCTGATCCCGCCCAGATCTAGCACAGATCCCGAACAGATCCCGGCCAGATCCCACCCTGATCCTTTTAGATACCATCCAGATCCCACCCCGGATGCTATCCAGATCCCTTCCAAATCCCGCCCAGATCCCGCCCAGACCCCATCCAGATCCCTTCCAGATCTCGCCCAGATTCCACCCAGATCCCGCCCAGATTCGTTCCAGATACCGCCCAGATCCCTTCCAGATTCCGGCCAGATTCCTTCCAAATCCCACACAGATCACACCTAGAAACCACCCAGAAACCACCCAGATCTCACCCAAATCCCACCCAGAACTCTGCCAGATTTCGCCCAGCGCCCCAGATCCTTATCTAGATCCCACACAGATCCCGCCCAGATAAGATTTCACCCAAATCCTTCCCACATACCACCAGATCCCACCAAGATCACACCCAGATCTTTTCCACAACCCACCCAGTTTCCCCTCTTCAGCATCTTTCCTACTTCTTCGCTTCCCCCCTCTGCCCATTCTCTTGGGTGTGTCTTGGCTGGTAAACTTCACAAATCAAAACAACACAAAATATGAATGACGTCAGCGTCACGTGACGTTGAAATCAAATTTTACTCCTACTAAAATCGTCCGTACCGAAATTAAAGATGTTTCACATGTTTCACATCAATAAAATCTCCAAAAATTTCCAAGCAAAATTTTTTTTTTTCCAAATTATCGAACATTTTAAAGTTTTTGACCAAAGAAACTTGCTTCCAAAAACAAAAAACTTTAAAGTCCCAATTACCATCATTCGATCCCCTTGATGACTAAGAGATTCGTCCGAATTCTTTAATCGTCTCTTAGAATTCATAGCTCTTTCTAATTCTGATTAATCTAGATTCCCGGAAACGGGAACATTAAGTTAATTTTTTTAATTTTTATACACTGAAAATTGTGCAGATGTTTGTAATGCATTGAAGGAATCATCTCTGTCCACATAAAGTATATATATATTCTTGATCAGCATGATGAACTGAGTTTATAGAGTCATGCCTGTCTATTTCTATGCTATCTCCTTCCGTCAGCTGCATCACATGTTTCTTTCCATTTTTTAATTAGTAGGTATTAAAATTATCACTTTGGGTGAGTTGCTCTCTAGGGTCAACCCTGCACTACATTTTTGTCCTTGAACGTCGCTTCAATATCTGTTTTGGGTCAGTTAATTTACCAACGCCTTGCCATGCGGACAACTTTGAACGTTTATGTTTTAATCCTACGTGGTCTGGCGCTAACCACTGTCCAGCCGGACAGCTATGAGTTGAAACCAACTTGGTTTTTCTACACAGTCCACTGTCTTTTGCAGTTTATGTTGATGTGGAATGTGTACTACATTTTGAATGATGTGCTTCTGGCCCTAGCGGATACCACCTTGTTTATACAAAAGTTAATCGAGTTGACCGAGTCCGCTTCTCTGATGCTAAAACTATTCTGGATGTTGATCATGCAAAGTCGTCAATTTAACTTTTTGGTCAGTTTAGAAAAATTGGCAAGTGAGGTTAAGGCTCAGTTTGTACCCCAATGGATGCTGTACTCCTGGCTAGCGGCGACATTGATTCATTTGCTGAGCGTGGCCTACTGGAGTAAATATTATGTGGAAGAACCCACCATGTATCATGTGTTGCCTTTGGTAATCTATTTGGTGCATTGGGTGTACTGCAACTATTTGGTGACTTTCTACCTGGCTTTGGTTTATCGTTTGGATCTGATTTTAAGTGAAAGTCGACATAAGCTGCAAATGGATTTGGCTTTAACTGGGGATAGAATGGAAAAAGTGCTTCGTCATTTAAAAGTGGTAGATGGAATCATGCAACTTTGTGAAGGAGAAGTGAATGTCATTTATGGTTTACCCATCAATTTGGATATGTTTTATACCACCATTTCCATTACCTCGAATCTGTACTATGTGTGGCTGTATGGCTTGGAGGTGTTTGATTCCCTGCAAATGTTTGCCCGGATATTAACTGTTACCATTTTCATGGTGTTGCCGCTGTGGTGCAATAATCTAAGCGAGGAGGTAAGTAAAATGTCACTCAAATGTCCAAAGAGTGTCGTATCATTTGTCCATCTCGAAGTGGCATAACTTTAGCATTGGCAGTTACCCAACGCAGGTTGCACCATGCAGACAACTTTGAACGTTTACCTAAAGATTCTACTTGGTCTAGGACTGACCAGAGTTCACCTAAACAATGATAAAAATAGCTTCAAAAGAAGGCGAATCTGGTATTTCTGTGCGGTTAACTTTCTTTTAAATTCTTTATTCTTGTGGAACTTGTTTTATGTCATCACCCACTGGGAATCGATTTTGCCTAAAATTAATTCTAAATCAGGACGAGTTTTCGTTGTAATAGTAAAGCTAACAGAATCGGTAACTCTGATCCTCCAGCTGTGGTGGCTGCTATTAATGGAGCATCGTCAGTTAAATCTAATCCAACGCTTGCACTTGCTTTCCCACCATTGTGATGCTCGAGTCCTACCCAAATGGATGCTCAACCTTTGGCTATTCTTTTGCCTTCTTTTATTCATAAACTTAATACGCTCCTTTCGACATTTCGGTCCTTATTTGTATTACTCCCTGTTTTTGGTGCATAAAGTGTATGCCAACTATATGACCACCTTTTACTTTGCCTTGATTGAACAAATGATTCAAATTTTACGCTGCAATCGGCAAAAGCTAATCAATGCAAAGAATGCCCAACGGAGTTTTCGACTTCAGTTGAGAGTTTATGATGAAATTTTACTACTGTGCCATTTGCATTTGAACGTCATTTATGGGTTATTGATGGCTGCCAATTTTCTAAACGGTCTTTTGACTGTTGTCACGGTGATGTACTATTTCTCCCTTGAATATTTCGAGTTAAGGATTATTGTCGAATTTTTGATCTGGATGTGTTCTACAGTCATTTACACGTTATTGCCGCTTTGTCGCAAAAATCTAAATGAGGAGGTGAGTATGTCTGTTTTATGGCACACACACACCTTCCGTTTCATTAAGTGATATTTGTAGAATAATTTGTTTTATCAACTGATAACCCGTATCAGTTAGGATTGTAAAACATTTATAATTCATTTAGCAAAATTTGTTGACCAACGTCCAATCGGTGTAACGTCATCAGCTAACCCAAGTACACAAAGATCTATGCATACAGTGTGTCAAGAAAGTATTTTTACACGAAAAAAATTCACTTATTCATTTAACTTAAACTTTTTATTCATGTGTGTGCTTTAACGACCTTTATGATAATCAAACCATCAATATTAAGCTGGCTCAAGGTCTCGTTATGCTTGCGCATAACTCCAAAAAGGAGGAACAACCCCGGTTTGAATGCTATTCTGTACTCAAACTATTGGCTACTGGGTTAGAAGCGGGGAGGAAATCTCTCTCACTAACACAACAGAAAAAGCCAAGCTGGGGAACACACACACACACAAGGTACTGGCAACCAACGTCGTTCCCATGTCTGCCGGTTTTTTGTTGTCAAGTCGTTTAGGAATTCCCAAACGATTATGGCAGCGCTGGAATGGAGTGGGAGTCGATGGGGCAGTACAAGCAAGCGAAGGTCACTGATGATATGGTAGAGATACCATTGAAACAGCTGTATGACCAACTAGCTTCACTTGTGGTGTGATGTGTTCCTCCTTTTTGGAGTTATGCGCAAGCATAACGAGACCTTGAGCCACCTTTTTATAAAAGGTAATATTTTCTTTTTTTTTGATTCTGATTCTAATTCGTTCGTAGATCTAGTATTCAAAAGAAATAGAAAATCCATCTAGTTTTAGCATTTAAGAAAAATAAAACAAATAAAATCATAATTTTAAAGAGTTAAGTAAGTGTTATGACAAGAATTTTATAACCAGGGCTTAGTCCCGAAACGCATTTCAGTTCCGGTTTCGGTACCTACCGAAATCAATGTTTCGGTTGAAGATTCTAGTTCGGTTTCAAGACTCCACTCCAGTTTAAGACTCCACATCACACAGTGGAGTAACTGAAAAAATTCAATTCTGATTTAAATCTAAATCATTTTATTTAAAACGAAACAAAATTCTACACAAATCATATGTTTCCACATTTAAAGAAAAATTATATAGACTTCATATTTCGTATTTTTTTACGTAGCTAACATGTAAGAACTTTTGATTACATTATATGCTCATATATTGACATATTGACTTCGAATTTTATATGACCCTTATATAGCATTCTTGTGATTCTATCGCAGTAACAGAAAATTACCTGGTAACCATCAGAAGAGTGTAGTAAGAGTAGTAAAAATAGTTTCGCAAATTTTTCATGGTTCTCATACAAAGGGATAATCCCTTTCACCATTGCGGACACAGCAAAACACCAAGAGAAAACGAGAAAGCAAAGCTAATTTCCTCTGTGCCGAAGTTTTAATACACTTGAAAAAGGTAGTCTCTACGGTTAGCAATTTCAACCAAACTTCGCAAATCAACTTAAAAAGATATAATATTAACAATGATCGTATTTAAAAGCGATAATATTGAGAGTTAAACAATTTTTCCTACTAAAACAGATTTTCTGACCGATCATTTCTTTGGCTGCTACAATAAGTAGTCATACGATCTCGGCGGTTCCGACATATTAGCAAAAGAACTCAAAACTGTGGGACTAGCTCGCGTAGAAACAGACAGACGGACGGACAAAGCTCAATCAACTCTACTCGTCATGCTGACTAAGACTATGTATACTTTATGTGGTCGGAGATGATTCCTTCTTATGGGTTGCAAGTTTTTAAAAAGAACGAATAATCAAAGTACGAACGCCCTTTAAAAAAATGTATTCCTTCTTAATTTTGAAAAACTTCGCTCTTAAAATCGAGCTAAATTCGTTCTCAATGTGGTTTTTATAGGTAAGGGGAGTGAGGAGAAGAAAACTTTTAGCGAATGCGTTAGAAGCGTCATTAATTTATTGTTGATCAATTCGTACAAAAGTAATAAATTTAAGGATTGTATAATATAAAGACAATGGCCGTGTTCACCAGCACAGATCGATGGATCTAGTTCAATTGTTGAGGTGAACGAATGTGAAGTGCAATTATGATTGCAAATTTTTGTGATTTCGTTCAACATGAGCCAATTTCCTTTTTTTGATGAATGATCTTTGATTTTTTATGTATGCTGGTGAACAAGGTCATTGTTAAACAAGTAAGAAAGTCGGTCAAGCCCGACTATAACATACTCTGTACCTGGAGTAGAACCTGAATGCAATGCTGGTGCTGCGCTCATCTCTAAGTCTCTCTCTTCTTTCTCTCACTCTCACTCTCTCTCTCTCTCTCTTTAAGATTGTGCAGTGTTAGTTGTAATAGGGTGGGAGGGGGTGGGGGTGGGTTATGTACTTTTTGCTCATAACTTGAGAACCGTTCATCCGATCTTTATCATTTCTTCGACAAATCGATACATTTTGCTAATTACTAACTATCTCTAGAAGGTACGAATCGTCTATCTTCAAAACTGTAGGAGATATAACGTTTTTTCCAAATTGCGGGGGCGGAAGGGGGCGTGGCCAAAATTGAAAATAAACTTGATCTGCCTGCAAGTATAAGAAGCATTTGTCCCATACATGTCAAACCTCTATCTCATACCATCTCTGAGATCTGTTTGTTCATAAGGACGGACGGACGGACAGACGGACAGACGGACGGACAGACGGACATGGCTATATCGACTCGGCTGTTGATGCTGATCAAGAATATATATACTTTATAGGGTCGGAAAAGATTCCTTCTCCCTGTTACATACTTTTGCACAAACTTAATATACTCTATGTACCTTCGGTACAGAGTATAAAAAAACCTATTTTAAAAGTAAAACAAGTAAGAGGGTTGCAATCGCCTGCCCGGAATGCAAAATAACCTGTAAGTAATGTGTTTTCTACGGCCAAAGTCAATATTGAGTTAACTTCTTCGACTAAATATATTTTCGTGCAGCCTGACATGCTTCTCGTAATTTTGAATCTACCTTTTTTGATAGGCCTGCCTTTCATTTTCAAATTTATTTAAATAAATGGGGCGGTGCATTTGCATATCTTTGGTGTTTTTGCTCGGATCTTATTTTTGTATGCAGAATAGATAGATATTAAAAACGGCAAGTTAGAAAAAGAAAGAGGGGAATTTGCTAAATCTGCTACGGTATACACCTACATACATGCAAATTTATGTCTCTACCTTTTATAGTTTCTGAGTTTGACGCTTTCATACAGAGAAAGAGAAAGTTTTTCGTTGTTAAAAGATGGAGAAGGGGGAATTTGTGTGGAAAATGTGTGTCTCTATCTATTATATTCTCTAAAACGATGCGTTCATAGATGATGTTGTTCAAGAATATATTTTTTTCAATTTTAAATGGGTACAGGGAGAAAAACTATGCTCCTACGGGGACTTGATCCACGGCCTCTACGTTCTCTAACCGAACAAGTCTATCTGGTGGAGCACTTGCTGGCCTGAAAAGCATTAACTGCATTCAGTGTTAAATATGGTTTCGCCGCATCATTTAGCTTATGGAAAATAGTCTAATTAGCTAAGCTACCCGTCCACTATGTGTGTTTCAGGCTTCGAGGTACCGAGTTCAAGTCCCAGTAAAGTAAGTAAGAAACGAGAACGTAAGTTTAAGTCGGCTCTAGCCGACTTCGATAGACCCGTTACTCGTGACAAGAAATGTTTAACAATATTGCGTTCCTAAGGGTGAACTTTAGAAAAGTATGCAATGTTTTTTTTTTTAAATCTGCTAATTATTATCCGATCTTGATGAAAATTTCCTGGATTGTGGTTATTGCTAATTTAACTTTAAGTGGGAGATATTCAACATTTCTTATTGTGGGGCGCTGAATCGAATTGTGTCTGAAATGAGTCAAAAATTGTCAGAAAATGAAATCTAAAGTGTTCTAAAAAGAGTTTCCAGCTACAAACGATTTTGAAGTTCAAACATGGGGTCTAAAAATTTTTTTCAATGACACCACTGTTCACGGATCTAGAAAAAGTGCTATTATTTTCATTTTGTTAACCAATGATTTCGGTCGTTTTAAAACGGACTTGCTTCTGCCTTTGCTTCTCTTGCTCCCTTTGATCCGTCACATATTTTTCGGTAACTGGAGTCACTCTGATGCATAAGCAACCAAATTTGTGACAGACAGCGCAACAAGTGCAGAGTGTGGAAGAGAGTATTGTTTTTTGTTACTGTCGTTGTTGGACTGCTTCTATGCCCACAGCTGTTCTAATGCATGACTATCTCGCTATTAGTTGCTTACAAATTGCAAAGTAATATTCATTAAGTGGGAACATCCATTACCAATTCCATTAAGTGAAATATAGATGACCGATGCGATACGATTTCATTTCTGCTTTTCCCTTAGAAAACAACATTCAGTTAGCCAAGTGAAAGCACACGCTTTGTTTATCCCTTAAAAAATGTGGCAAAAGCAAAAAAAAATTTTAAGTTTTGTGCATTATCAACGCTATTTGGGCTTAACAGACCTAGACTTTGACGACTACCAGGGCTATCGTCTGAATGGAAATTGGTTTTCTAGGGTCAGGCACCTGGTCGTGCAGGGTATATTTGTGGCCTGCTTGTTGACTTCCAGTGTCGAATCGCTGGCCTATATGGAAACCAACACAAAGACGGGGAATATATTTGATCATTTGGTGATTTTGTTGGCTCCATTTACACAATTTCTGTGCAATTTTTGGATGCGTTGTCAGCAGAAAATTCAGTTAAGACTGCTGAGGCAATTGGTGCAAGTGTCGGCTATTTTACAAGTGGACACTTTGAATCTAAGACAACCACAATACCTCTATGTACTGTATTTGAGCTTCTGTGTTTACTACCTCTGTGGCATTTCAGTTTTTGCCTTTACCACTTGGCTGGTTATTCCAACCATTCCTCGAGTGCTTTCTTTGATTGGATTTGGGTTGCGTTTGGTGTGCTCGAATTATGTCATCACCTGTTACTGTGCTTTGGTTTATGCTTTGGATCAGTTGTTCCAGGCACAGGCGCAGCAATTGGAGAGGCTTTTATTGAAGGCAGATTGTTTGGACATGTTGGCCAAGAATCTAAGCACACACGATGATCTGTGGCTGTTGTGCCAAAGGGAAATGGTGGAGGTGTATGGAGGAGCTTTATTATTTAATTTTCTTTATTTGGTGTTGGATGCCACTTCCATTTTTTATTTGACCACAATAGAAGGTTTTGGTTCTCCTAAGGATTTGGGTACGATGATTAGTTGGCTGATTCCATTAATGTGTTATTTGTGCATGCCGCTGCTGATCAATGACTTGAGTAAACAGGTGAGTGTTTGGGTTTTCTAAATCAAAATAAAACAACTAAAAGCATGAAAGTCGAGTGGACCGACTTTAAAATACTCTGTAAAATATAGATATAGACACGCGCGCACCCTGACTCATACGCTCTAGCTGCCTAAATTAGGCACTGCGCACAGTGGGCGAAACGGCCATTCTAGCGCGTCGAAATTCAATTTTTTAAGTTTGAAAAAGTGTTAATTTTTTATTATATATCGATTACCGATACTTTGACTAGCTTATAAAAGTTTATTGCAAAGCTTTCCGATATATAACTGAACAGCTGTGAGCTATCAAACACAACATATGTTTTGGCAAGTACTTTTTAATTAATTCCCAAATTCGTTCAGTTTTTGTTAATTAAGCTGTGAAATATAAAGTACTCGTTGTTTTACATAAAAGCTTGGTTATATAATTATATAAAGGTATGTATTACGCAAAAAATCAATGTAAGTGATCCGACCCATATAAGTATTACTTGAAAGACGTAGTGAAAGTAACGTGTATTAACAACCTGGCCTTAGTAGCCAACACCTGTCTTTCGTGGAGCCAAACTTAAAATATTCACAAATGTTCACCTCATCATTAACATTTTTTGTCAGTGTGAGTCCTTGTTGTTTAAAATTTTCAAAGATCACCTGCTAATATGTGCTACCCTTGCATTTGTTGGTCTTTTTAGACGCAATGTCTATATTAAAACAGAAGCTGTATTTAGTATGGCACAACGAGGACATCCCCACAAAGAAGTTTGTGGCTTAAGAGAACAAAGTTTTCGATACAGTATTAGAGAAAGAAACCTGTAGTGAGGAAGAGCGTGTCGAAATTGGCAATAAATTGCGAAATTTTACTAATAGGCTTGTTTTAACATGAAAAAGTAGTGGAAGAAACAGAGTCATTCCGAAAAAGCTAACCAAGAATGGCAAGATTTGTCTCTAGAGTTAGTTAAGAAATAAAACCAGACAGATGTTATAGAGTTATACCCGTGGTTCTACATGCCTTCGTCTGTTCACAAAATTTCAATAGATGGTGCAGATGTCATTAGCCATTTCTATACTTCAATAGTAATGATGTCGGATGTTGAAGCCAGAAATAAGGATTATCGAAATATCACACAAGAAAGACCACTAGAAAAAACACAATGGAAGATGTTGTTAACGCACTCCTAGTTTCTTCCGATCCTTTTATAACATCATTTCCCTAGAGTGCTTCAATGTTCTCTGCAAAAAATATTTGGCTAGATCTGGATTTTGTAATCTTTCTATCTTTCTTGTCAATAAGCGGCTGGAAACTGAAGTAATTGTTTACCTCACCAAAAATATCCGCCGTAGACCGTGAAATTGCAATAATTATGGTGTCTTCAGACCGCATGGGACTTCCGCGGTTCAATGGTAAAAATAACTTTAAAGTTGAGTTTTTTTTTGCTTAAGAAACATATTTTTCTCTGCCTTAACTGCACTCAAAAAAAAAATTAATCCATATGGGATCCCGGATATGATTGACCCGATCTTAAAAAAGATTGAGTTAATCCGACTTTCTTAATCCTAAGAAGAATTACATATATCCCGGGTTAATCCTATGAAAGATTGAATTGTGCAAAAAATTCGAGCACAATTGAATCCCAAAACTGGATCATTTTATGCCTATTTTAGATTAACTTAAGCTCGATATGTAAGATTAATTTGATCTCAGGATAGATTACTATTCTCCTTTTCCTCCGCCATGCCATTTGCCAAAGACCACTCACATTAGTTTTGGTTAATTGAGACTTCTGAAAAAACAAAGAAATATATATAAAAATGTTTGACTTCACTCGACTGAACAGGAATGGAACGGCGTCTCATCGCACACCACCATACCCATTGTTTGATTCAGCGAGGCTACTTATATTTCTTTGCTCTCTTTAAGTTATGGGCAGGGCATGTGATCTCGAAAGGGATTGTGGTAAGCACATTCGGAATGATACAAGGTCGAAAGGAATGGACCAATCCTTAAAAGATTGAACTGTGTAGAATATCCTGGAAATCGAGATTGAATTTTCAAGCTCGTGCCGGGCTTATCCCAAGATTTAAAGGGATTGAAAATATCTCGACGTTTTTTTAATTAATCCCAAGAAGGCTTAGTCCACGTAGGAAATTGTAAAACTTAGTTTAATAGACTATTCGGAGGAACGGCTGCAACCGTGATGCGCAGCTCTTCAGTTCAGTGTGGGACCTGACTTCAGAGATATACTGATAGCCTCTTGTACGGCTAAAACTTGCTTTCATCTAGAAGTGAACATCGCAAAATAGTAGAAACTCTGTCGCACTACACGATTTTCTATAAATATTATTTACATATTGTCTTGGTCATATAAAAAACAATTTTATCAATGGTCATGGTACCTTTTTCTCAAATATTATGACTTCAAACCAAGTCTACGCCAACTACTCAAAAATTAAACATGTAGGCAAGCTTTGAATCCAGGTCCAATCCAATTTTTTTAAGGGGGTATCAGTATGGTCTACCATTTTTCATATAAAATGTCCGACCTAATGAACATACAACATTGCCTATAATTTTTGTTGCTGGATTTTAAAAATAAAAAAAAAAATATTTAAAACTTTTTTGTCCTTTTTTTCCCCTTTCATTTCTACCTTTTAGAGAAATATAGAATTCTCATTTACCCCCATTTACGCCCACTGTGTAACGTTCCCCTAAAGCGCTGCTGGCCAGCGACTGACTGCTTGCTGCTCTCTTAGTCTTAGCTTCGGCATGCGTTCGGCTTGTATTCAATCCAAGTCTTTTCCTTGCACCAACTTATAACTCCCCTTATACCCTCCTTAGTTACAGCGTATGACCACCTTAAACCAACATAATCAACTTAATGGTTAGGCCAGTTTTTCTTTTAAAGGCTCCCTTTAGCTTCGCTTCCTAGTTTAGTTTTTGGTTAACCATGGCTAAGTTAAGTGAACTTTGCTTTTATTATCGCATTTGTCGCTATTTGGGCATTTTCTGTATTTACTACAATTCAAGAAAGGAACGCTTTCGCTTGCGTCGCAGTCTCTTTTGTTATGTGGTTCACTTCGCCATGCAATTTTATTTAATCAGCTGCATGTTTATTTTGGTCATCTATTGGAAATGGTGTTTCAAGTCTGAAATGACCGCCACGGGCAATCATTTCGATCGTCTCGTACTCTTCCTTGCCTTGGGCATGCAGTTCATTCAGAATGCCTGGCTTATTTGGCTTCAAGCTCCTCATTTGCGCATTGTGCGACACTTGGAGACGTATCGTCGCAAATATCTTTCACATGTTCACCTGTTGCTACCCAAGCGTCTGTTCTGGATGATAATGGTCTATAATTTGATCTACGTGTTGAACTTTCTGAGATGCTGCCTCTTCGATTGGCTGGCCAATGCCTCGCCTATGTTTGTTCTGAGCACTTTTGGGTTTCCATTGCGTTGTGTCATCACCAACTTTACCATGGGCACCTATTTGGGTCTCTTGCACATTGTGCAACATGTTTTGAGCTGGAATCAGGGACAGATGGGGGCATTGGTGGAGCAACTGAAGCAACCAAAGCGACGTTGTGACTCTATTTTACGTCTACGTGGATGTTTGGATCTACATGATCGTCTGGTTTTGCTGTGTAACGATGAGATTAGTATGGTTTATGGATTTATCGCTTGGTTAGCGGTGCTTTATTGTTCGCTGGACGTCACCGGGGTTATATATTTGACCATGGTCATTCCAACGAATAAGTCAAATATCGAAAAGATGCTGTTTGATTTCATTTGGTTAACACCCACACTGATGTCCTGTGCAGCGGGTATCGTGAGCAATCGAGTTGCCGTTCAGGTAGGTGGAAATGGAAAATGTTAATTACGGTTTTCTTATTTTATCTTTTGTTATAAGAATTCGAGCAAAAGAGACTGAGTTTGATTCCCAAACAAAGCTGACAATGAAATTGTTGTTTTACTCTTAGTTTTTTGTTTTAATTTCTTTTTTAACTGATTCAAATGAACAAAACTAATGAGTTGTTGAAGGTGTATATGATCCGTTGCAATATGGTGAAGCAGCATATCAGCGCTTGTGAATATCATACACAATCCATAGAGATGTGTCTACACTTATCCTACAATTTTTAATATGGTTCCGTTTCCCCGTTTCAAAAAAACACCACAAAGTAGGCTGACAGACCGAACAGTTGATATATTTGTGACATAATTGGGACATACTTGGGCCACACGTGGGACATAATGAAACATACTTGGGACATACTTGGGATATACTTGGGACATATTTGGGACATTCTTGGGACATACTTGGTACATCCTTGGTACATATTTGCGACATACTTGGGACATATTTGGAAAATACTTGGGACATACTTGGGACATATTTGGGACATACTTGGGACTTATTTGGGACATACTTGGGACATAATTGGGACAAACTTGGGACATAATTATCACAAATGGGACATACTTGGGACAAAAATGTGACATATTTGGGACATACTTGGGACATAGTTGGGACATATTTGGTACATATTTGGTACATACTTGGGACATATTTGGGACACACTTGGAACATACTTAGGACATACTTGGGACATATTTGGAACATACTTCCCAGTTTAATCATCAGCGGTTTTTGCCTATCTACTGCGAGTTATCCTCTGTCTCTTCATGCCAGCGTTGCCATATCTCGCAAGCGAAAACCCGACTCTACGAGACAAAGCTAAGCTGCCAGTAGCTTTTGTGTGTGTGTGTGTGTGTGTTCATAAACATTCCTGTTCATTCTTCAGTGGTCTTTGCTAGCCAGCAACCGCTTGGAAATTCCAAAGCGACTTTACAGCTAAAACTGACACTACCAAATAACGCTAGCTTACCAGTAGCCTTTGTGTGTGTGTGTGTTTTCAAATAGCCTTTCTGTATTAGTGAGAAACTTTTTTGCCCGTTGCTAATACAGAGACTAATAAGTCTGAGTGCAGAATTGAGTATATATAATTGTATACAAATAATTTAAAATATTGAAATTGGCTAAGGAAGTTAACTTTTTTAACGGTTTTTTCACTTTTCAAAACTAAGATTTTGTTCGTTGAAACATTTTTGCCTCTAAGCTCAGAAAAATATCCACGGAAGAGTTCTAGATCGATCGGAATAGAATTTCTACTTAAAATTTTAAGAATGCTTTGTTCTTGGACGTACTTAAATTAAGTACGAAACATTCTAGAAGAAACAATTTCTGTTAAAATTAAAATGAGCACAATCGTTCTTGACTCAAGAACATTAAGTACTTACAGTTTGCCAAAAAACTTAAGAAAATATAGTTTTTAGTTTAAGTACAAAATTTCTTAAGTCGAGGACAAAATAGACCTACAATTCAAGCTTTGGAATTAATTAGTCTACGATGAAAAACATTTTGAACTTATTTTCAGAGTAAGTCGGACAGTACATAAGATTGTAACAAACTAATAGTAAGACCAAAAAGATTTTGAACTAACTAATGTACTTAAACTACCCCAAAGCGGCTTTTAAACAAATATTTCGAGATTTAAAAATATGTATGTTTGTACTTAAATTAAGTACTTTCGTACTTACCGTATGATCAGAGATTAAAACCGAAACCTTAACCCTTAACCGAAAACAGGAAAAGTAACCGGAAAAAAAAATGCTTTTATTAACCGTAATCCAATAACCTATAACCAGCAACCAATATATATGGGTTAATTTCGGTTATTCCTCTAATAGTAAAAAAATTCCAATACATATGAATTTATTCACTGTTGCTTATGGGCCCAAAGGAAAGAAGGCGAAAGATAAAACGCAGCTAACTTTAATTTTTACCTTTCTCATATTTTCTCTATTTGTTTGTATAAAACAGTAAGTATTCAAACATATGATTGTTGCTTGCGCGATCGTCTTTTACAAGTTACTCTCTTTATCTAAATGTTAATAGAAAAGAAAGCCTTTAACGTGGTAAAAAAAAAGTATTTGTATGCACATAAAAAAATTTCTGGCCCTCCGTCATCTTGACAGCTTGTCAGCGTGGCGCTGTGATCTTGACAGTGGATGGAAGTAAGGAATAAACAAATTCTGAACTGCGCGATGATGTGAGTCGCCAGTCAGGCCTTCTCGCAAAGGACATTCAAAACGAGAACGAAGGGAATATGATTTGTCTTAAAACTGATGGCTTGACTCCCACGGACGGTTCATTTATAAGTAAGAATGTGATATACTCTATTTAAAATGCCCCTTTTGTTAAAGTCACGTTATTTTTGTTGCATATACAATATGTTGTCTTCTTTGAGAACTTTGGCAACTGATGAGACGTTTTCGGATCACACGGTCATCCACCTCAGGGAAGTTATCACAGAAGTTCTGAATCGATTAGAGACTGGAACTTAACAGGTATACTCTTGTACCACTAATAGCGGATAACAATATAGTTAAAATAGTGGAAGGAAAAGTGATTCATTTTATTAATATTGCGCGTTTTCAGGGGTCAGATGTTTTGAAAAAGCATGGACTGCGCCATACTTCTGTATAAGAAGTATTTGTCTGCATGGTTATATTATAGTGATATTTTACATTCATAAGCTATAACCCTAACCGAAATCCGAATCATATATTGTAACCGTAATCACATCCGTATATAACCGTCAGCGGAAAAAAGCGATCGACGAAAACAGTAACCGTAACCCTAACCGTTATTCGTTTCGGTTTTAGTATCTGCGTTCGTTTGACACCGTTTGTACATGATTCAAGTACAAACTTCTTTTACGTACTACGTACTTACACTTGACTGAAGCTCATAAATGTTCAGAATATATGAAAAGTAACCTATCGGAGTTTGTCATATGAGTTTTTTGAATGCTAACTCCCAACAGTTTGAAGTATTCGTAGCTATATCTTTTTGGTACATCAGACAAGTGTAAACACAACTTAAAGACTAGATTTAGACTAAAAATGTGCTTTCACTGTCTCTAGTATTTGTTGAAGAAAAATTTATATATATAAACCTTATAAAATTTCCAAAAAGGAATTACCCACACACCTTTGTTCTTCCTCTAATGACAATGACTAGAACTGGATTAAAATATTATCTTGACCCAGTTATTAATTGCTTTAGTTATCCTACCATTAAACTCGCACTTTACATTAGGTCAGTTTGTCGTGTAATGTCATGTCATTCGGTGGTGCTGAGTTACGCGTTTATTTGCTGAGTCTCAAGTGTTTGGGTTTACTTAGCATAACGCAGAACAATGCAAAGCAAACTTGTGTATCCAGCCAGGACAAAACCATTGCCCTAGTGGGTCTTATCAGTGTGCAGTGTCTTGCGGCTTTTGGCCTAATTCAAGTTTTTGTAATACCGGAAAAGTTTCAATTGCCCGAGTATAGTCAAGTGGGTAATATACATTTGTTAATCAACTATGGCTTCGCTTGCCTGATAATGTCGCTGATCTACCTCTACTTTTATGTGCGACGTCGAAAGTTTATTTTGCTGATTTCATTGCTGCTCTGTCACAATCGTCAAGATCTAAAGAATTGTCATGCTGAACGTTTCCTTCGTTACTTTTACCTGTATGTGGGACTGGCGCTGCTCAGCGGTATTGTGTACAGCAAAGCGTTTCGACATGCCGAAATTGAACGATTGCCCTGCATACTTCTGTCTCTGATGTGCACTTTGAGCTATGTGCTAATAGGACTTATTATAATGCTGTACAATTGTTTGGTGCAAATTGTGGCTAGTGTGATGAGACAGATTAATGAGAAGTTAAAAACTGCAGAAGGATCAACTAGGAAATGGCAAGAATTGTTGGAACGGCGTAATCGCTTAATACGGATATGTCATGAGCATTTAAATTGTGATTTTGGTTTGGTGATGGTGGTCATTATGGGATTTGTGCTCTTTTCGGCACCATCTGCTCCATTCTATTTGATAAGCATGGTTTTCGAAATGGATGCTCGACAGGTGGGTTCCGATTCAGTGTGGCATGCCTTGATTACGTCGCTATTATGGGATCTGCCTTGGTTAATAACATTGCTGATGATATTGCGTACTGATGTGGTGAAGAAAGAGGTATGTGGGTGTGGGTTTAAACATGTATGAATTAAGTTTTCACTCTGAAGAAATTTGAAAAAAGACTTCTTTTAAAATCGAAAACAATTGAAATTTCAATTTTATTATTAATCTGGTTTTGTATATTCAAAAGAGGAAAATAACTTGTTAAGAAAAAAATAAGAACACTATGTTGTAGGGTTGTCGAAAATATATCAAAATATCAATATATCGATAATATTTTTTAAGACTGATATATTTATATCGTGATTTTTTTTTGACCAAATATCGAATATCGATTTTTTTTGGGATATTTTATGATATTTGTGCGTTGGTACCTCTTTGATCTGGGTAGCGAGCGCAAGCGCATTTAAGAGACAGAAAATGGATTCAAATTTGATAAAAGCAAATTACAGCGACATAAAAAAGGCACAGCCAAGTGTAATTTGTGCGGAAAAGTATTTAAAGCAAGCGTTTGCACGACCAAATGAACCGTGTGTTGACTTTATGCAAGCCCAAGAGTCGCAAAATAGCGGGCTGAAGTTATACTTTAGGTTGCCACAAATATCATGGGAAAGTTATCCCTTAATATTCTGGAATTCGCATAAGGCGGCCATGACGGGACTATCCAGACTAGCCGTAAGGTATCTCATTTCCCCAGTCATATGCGTCAAAGCGACGCGTCTTTTTAAAGATTTTTAAGGCCCTCTTCTGGTCTAGAATTTTTTTTTTCCACAATTTGAGTTTTTGTTTTTATTTTTTAGCTTAGATATTCAAAAATATTATCCCAAATGAATTTTTAAAAATGCGAAATACCTTAGATTATATAGCTTTTTTTTGTCGACCAATGACTTCGGTAAAAAAGTAATTTCAAATTACTTTAAACTCATTTATCTCGAAACCAAGTTTATCGGACTGGTGCCCACATTTTCTAAAGTTCTACCGAACCGATTTTGATGATGTAGGGCTTTATGGACGCAGAATTAACATGGCTATCGTCCCTACCTCACTCTTTGAGAAAAAAAAGTTTTTACTATTTTTTTTGTACACTGGACTGCAAAAAAATGGTCAAAGATCGATTTTTCGTTTTTAAAAGGCCGCACTTTTTTTAAATTCTATTTAATTTTCACAATTCTGCTACGGATGATATTGGCTTTCATACTAAAAAACTTCCCATCTTCCGTTTTGCTTTCTGATAATTGTAACTCCCGGAAACGTGGGTACCATCGACACAACTTTTTTTGGAAGAGCCTACTTTGGATCCCGAGAATTTTTTGAACAGCCCTCGCATTCACAAATTTTTAATTTTGTGTTTTTAATAATGAATTGTACAATCAAATACAAAAAACAGAATTACAAAATCTCTTCCCGATTTCTTTCCACGAATTTTTAAATAACATGTAAAATTTAGCCCAAATATTGGAACTGAAAGTATTTACATACATAGAAAACTCGAATCTCATGGAAAATATTGTTATGTTTGCTTAATATAGACTATATCTTTTTATTTTGGGGCAGAGTATTTCCTCTTTTTAGTAAAAACAGGAAAAAATTAAAATATCAATTATATCGATATATCGATGTTTTAAAAGTAATATATTTAATATCATTTGATATTTTTTCAAATCAGAGAATATAATCGATACGATATTTTGAAAATATTCGGCAACCCTACTATGTTGTCATAATTCTTGACAACAAATGTTACAAATGTAAAGCTGTTCTCAATCGGAAAACATTTGCTTTACTGATTCCCGCAGATAGAGATGCATGAAAGAGAGCGAGAGCGAGTTGGCTCTCTTTTTGATCTTTCTCTTGATTTTGTTTTTAACTCAACTTTTTGTCAGTTCAACCGAGCATAGGAAGCCCTCTAGATGTGAATCTGCAAAAGTGTGCAACGGCTGAATGAGCTGGTGCGTCACTGTATACCTTCAGAAATTTATTTTTTTCATTTTCGTAAACGTTCTATTAGGATCTTATAAACATTCTGCAAAACTTTCAAACAGATCCGATACTCAGTTTTACAGAAATAAACCAAAACAATTATTTTTCCCGACCCTTTCATATGAAAATTGTTTTCATCGACCCTCCTATTTTCAGGAACTCTTAGTTTTTTCATTTCTTTGGTAAAAACCTTATTAAAAAATTTTACTTGGAAATGTTTGGAGATTTTGATTTTTCACCATGTCTTGACTCACTTTGACACAAATTTCTTGAGAACTGTTTGACCGATTTTGATAGTTTTTTTTTCGGTGAAAGCTAACACCGTTTGGGTGTACCAAATCCAATTTTTACATTTATTAAAAATAATTTTTATTTCATCGAAAACAGATGTCGAAACTTAAATACGATTATCTCGGAACCACTTTTTCCAATACAGTTGCAAAAACTTAAAGAGTATCTGTTGACCGATTTAAAATTTTTCGTACCTTCTAAAAATAGTTAGTAATTAGCAAAACGAATTAATTTGCCGAAGAAATGATCAAGATCGGATGAACGGTTTTCAAGTTATGAGCAAAAAAGTGATACAAGCCCCCCGCTACCCCCCCACACCATAAAAAATGTTGCATACTTTTCGGATGGTCACCTTAAGGAACGCAGGAACACTGTTAAACATGTTTTTTCCATGAGTAATGGGTATATCGAAGTCGGTTAGAGCCGACTTTAACTTACGCTCTCGTTCTATATCACAACACAAAAGATAAGCCAAGCCAGATTCTCTTTTTTGAATGCATACGATTTACTTTTAAAGTCCCCCAAAACTGCCATCTTTACAGTCTAGTTGTTGCTCAGATTCGAAACTGTACCGGTACAACATTTAGGTTCTTTTCTCTTCTAAGAATATCCAATCTTGGATACAGGTATATGAAAAATTTTAAATATCGGTTCCGGTTCTGGTTCCGAGTTTTAATCGGTTCTTTTTGGTAAAATACGTATCCGTAACCGAAACCCGAAACGGAATTAGATTAATAACCGTAGACCGTACAACAACAGTAATATTACCGTAAGCGGGAAAAAGCGATCAACGAAAACATAACCGAAACCCTTACCGCTATTCGTTTCGACACCGTTGGTACTTAATTCAAGTAAATTTTTTTTTTTCTAACACTTGTGTGAAGCTCAAAAATATTCAAAATATATGAAAAGTAGCCAATCAGAGCTTCTCATATCATTTTTTGAACTCCTAATAATTTGAGGTATTTTTTAATTAAAACACAACTCAAAGACTTGAATTAGACCTGAGAAAAGTGCTTTCACTGTCTCTAGTATTTGTTAAAGCAAAATCTATATATAAACCTTATATTATTTCTCCTTTGTTCTTCCACTAATGACATTGATAAGAACTGTCTTAAAATATTATCTTGACCCAGTTATTAATTGCTTCAATTTTCCTACCATTAAACTCGCCCTTAACATTTGGTCAGTTTGTCGTGGAATGTCATGTCATTCGGTGGTGCCGAGTTACGCGTTTATTTGCTGAGTCTCAAGTGTTTGGGTTTACTTAGCATAACGCAGAACAATGCAAAACAAACTTGTGTCTCCAGTCAGGACAAAACAATTGCCATAGTGGGTTTTATCAGTGCGCAGAGTCTTGCGGCTTTTGGCCTGATGCAAGTTTTTGTAATACCGGAAAAGTTTCAATGGGCCGAGTATAGTCAAGTGGGTAATATACATTTGTTAGTCAACTATGGCTTTGCTTGCCTGATAATGTCGCTGATCTACCTCTACTTTTATGTGCGACGTCGAAAGTTTATTTTACTGATTTCATTGCTGCTTTGTCACAATCGTCGGGATCTGCAGAATTGTCATGCTGAACGTTTCCTTCGTTATTTTCACCTGTATGTGGGACTGGCGCTGCTCAGCGGTATTGTGTATAGCATAGCGTTTCGACTAGCCGAAATTGAACGTTTGCCCTGCATACTTCTGTCTCTGATGTGCACTTTGAGCTATGTGCTAATAGGACTTATTATAATGCTGTACAATTGTTTGGTGCAAATTGTGGCTAGTGTGATGAGAAAAATTAATGAGGACTTAAAAAATTTGGAAGGAACAACTAGAAAATGGCAACAATTGTTGGAACGGCGTAATCGCTTAATACGGATATGTCATGAGCATTTAAATTGTGATTTTGGTTTGGTGATGGTGGTCATTATGGGTTATGTGCTCTTTTCGGCACCATCTGCTCCATTCTATTTGATAAGCATGGTTTTCGAAATGGATGCTCGTCAGGTGGGCTCGGATTCAGTGTGGTATGGCTTGATTACGTTGCTATTATGGGATCTGCCTTGGTTAATATCCTTGCTGATGATATTGCGTACTGATGTGGTGAAGAAAGAGGTATGTGGGTGTGGGTAGAAATTTAAATACGTATGAATTAAAAAATGCAAAAAAAAAGTCTTCTCGTTAAATCGAAAACAAGTTGCCTTCAACTTAAAATAAATACAATATGTTGTCAAAATTCTTGAAAACAAATGTTCCAAATGTTCCTGGAATGAGTAAAATTGTTCTCACTCGAAAAATATTTGCTTTTTACTACACCAAAACCGGTTCTGCGCAGATAGAGATGCATGACAGAGAACGAGTGGGCTATCTTTTTGATCCCTCTCTTCCTTTCTTCTTTAAACACAACTTTTTGTCAGCTCAACCGAGTATAGGAAGTCCTCTAGATACGTATCTGCAAAAGTCTGCAACGGCTGAATGAGCTGACGTGTCATTCAATACGTTAAGTGCATAAGGTCCAGGGATTTTTTTAAACTTAACTTCTTGTCAGTTTAACCGAGCATAGGAAGCCCTTTAGATGTAAATCTGCAAAAGTCTGGAACGGTTGAATGAGCTGGCGCGTCATTCTATACGTTAAGAGCATGAGGTACCGTGCCCGAACAAATGTTTTCTGTGTTTTTCTGGAAAACTTAAATGAAACGAGTCAGGTGGATTGGGTCGTTGAAATTTTGGTACAGCGATGTCTCTGATCCCACGGAATATATATAGGTGTAGGTAGAAGCGGCAGCATATTTAGGCGCCTACCTCCCTTCACTTGCAACCCAAAAAGATATGTTTTCGTTCACTATTCCACCGAAATGTAAGGAATCAGCTCACACCTGTTCCAAAATCAATCAAATTTTTTTGCTCAGTTGAGTTTGAAATGTTCTTGAAAATGGAACAATGTAAACTCAATTTGAGTATTTGCCTTCTCAAAAAGTTATTCTTGAAGTGAGATCATTGTACTTTAAATGAGAAAATCTGTTAATGCGCTGTTTTTGGAAACAATTGTGCTAAGCTTGAGCCCAATGTTCTCGGTTTTTTTTTTGCCTCTGTGTACATACTTTGAAGTGGGATCAAATGGGTCCTAAGAACTTTGTTTAAAAAGCTTGAAGCTTAATGTTTTTTAAACCTATTTTGGGAAGCTTTCTTGATCTACACCAATTATTACCGGAACTTTTTTATCCAATACTAAACAATTCCTATTTTATTCTAAACTAGCTGAACCCGCAGCAACTTTGTCCGCGTCCTAAATTTTAAGAAACCTTTTACATAAACTAATTGACCTCATGGCAGCCACTCTTCAATTATAATTCAATTCAAATTGGCTTTTACCCCTCCATTTTTTCTTGGCCTTTTCACCTATTTTGCGTTGAAATTTTCCAAATTTTCTTTAGTGCGCGCCTGCATAACTAAACAAAGGTCTATGCCAAATCTTATATCAGTAGGATAAGCTGTTTTGGTTCTGGGTTCATAATATGTCAGTCGGGCGTACAGATAGAGAAAAACCCCAGAATTTAAATTTTATTTCCCCAATATATTTCGAACTCACTTCAGGACTTTACACTTAATATACACGACCACGAAATTTAAAACGCATTTGGTCCACTTAAAGTTTAAACACAATCTTTCCGTATTTGGACGAACTGAAGATTTTATTTAGGTTTCAATTTAATGTAATGTTCGTCAAAGGTGCAGTGGATTGAACCCACTGTGCTGTAACGAACTTCAATATTTATCTAGTCTCAAGGGTTTTGTTATGCCATTAAATAAATTACACAAGCATTTACATTGCTCATCCATTACCTTAGTCAATTTATCCAGTTTGTATTTGATGCAAAAACAATTTAGTTGATTGACAATCCTAAATAATGGAGTAAGAGTATCAAAGTCAAAGATTGCCCTTAGGGGTTGCAATTGCTACGAACTAGAGGTTATCTTGATGATCTTCTTTAGCCTGATGGTTTGTTGGTGTAGTTATGCAAAGCATTTTACCTCGTTTCGATTTAAATTAAGCTTAGGTTAGTTGGAAGGTCAGACTTGCGAGGAATATAGTTAAAAGACATTTTACATATTAGTTTGATTCGTAACAAGGATTTCAGAGCTAATCATCCGCAGATTTGGTTTGATTCAGTGGTTCCAGCTAAATATATTATCAAGTCTTTCGTTTTACAACCTTTCCAAACTTTTTCAAATCAAGTCTTGACTTGACTTGATACCCAAACGGTCCTTCGAGCCGGATATTCTGAAATGTTTTGCAGGGGGGGGCGAAGAACTCTAAAAGAAATATAAATGCAATGTTCCAATTATGATTACTTGTTCATAAGGCAAAAGCTCTTTAAGTTCGAGCTTCACAGGTCAATACCAGCAATTTTTGTTCAGTTTGATTTGATTTTTAAGTTATGCCTTTTGTGATGCAGCTAAAATGAATGATCTATATCATTTGCTACTTAAATATCCAGGCCTTAAGAAAATATATAAGTGTTAAGCAGAGCTAAAAAGCAGGGTTACAAACCTGTCTGGAGTCGAATCGCTCCGCAGTTAGAGTCTCCAGCTTATTTGGGAAGGTCCAATCCGGACCAAATATTGTTTAAACTGCCTGAACCGTAGCACAAACCGTATTCCTTCCACAACAATACTCTCTAAAAGTAATTTGACTTGTGTTGTCTGATTTTAAATCCAACTGCGATCTATTGAATAAGGTTTTCCTGATTGGAATTGTGAATGGTTGGAAATCTTAATCAAATATCCTAATCAAATATTTAATCAGCAAGCGACCTTAACGACATTTGTTATCAGTCCAAAACGCGTTGTCCCCTTTAATAATTGTTTGTTGAATATAAGGAATGCAAGCCGGATTTGAACCGAACCAAAACGCCTTTAAAATTTTCTGAGCGGAGCCGAAAAACTCAAAACTTTGGTACATGATATGATGATCATGAATCCTATAATGAATATATGTTCTTTATCGGCATCCACAGCCAAGTCGATTTAGCCATGTATATCTATCCATCCGTCTATCTGTATAAACTCGTCGATCACAAACACTATAATAGATGGAGCTACAAATTTTTGCATGTATTTAGGTATATACGTTGTCCAGATCCAGATTGCTTCAGATTTAGAAAGTTCCCCCTTCTCCTTTTAACCGCGAAAACTGTCAGAGCCACAATTTTAAATTTTAAACTTAGTGACTTAATATTTATTAAGTTAGGCACAGTACCTATTTTTTCTGTGTACTGAAATCCGACCAAAAACACCAAAGATATTCAAAAAAATTTAAATAATAACAGCATTTCTATCAAAAAAGGTAAATTTAAATAAATAATACACGAAAATATGTTCAGTCGATAAGTTAACTCAATATTACTTGGTACAAAGTATTTTGTAGTCGGGGCACTCGACTGCAACACGCTTTCTTGTATTGTTTTGTAATTAACATAATTAAGTCGCCGTTTTCGCTGTTTTGAAGTATTATAGAAATCAACTAGAGGTAAGTCTATGCGGTTTTAAATTATATATAACAGTTTAGTCCATAAAAAAGCCTTTGGTACAGAGTATGAAAATTGGAATGTCCTTAAGATTTCAATTTTATAAATAAATTTTAAGAAATTATGGCAAATTGTATAAATTTATATTACAGATCTGAGTGCATAATTCGGAATAACAGGCTATAATTTCTGTGACTGAATCTTGTCAATCGACCTTAAAAATAAGAAGAATATTATATCCTTAACATAGCAGTAGGATCGTGTTAAGTTCGATTTATCGACATCATACTGGAAGTTATCAAAATACAAGGTCATTCTGAGAAAACCCAAGTGCTTCTAATTGTGCAATTCATTACCGAAATAGAGAAGTCCGCCAAACAGAAAAAAAGGATATTTGTTGATGCTTCATTGGATAAGTTCGATATCTATTTCGACGGGATAGTGTTAATATCGTGAAAGGATAATAAAAATGTCCATTTAATATAAAATTGATCTTAGATTTTCATCCAATGTACATGACAAATGGATGACAACTGGATACTATATAATCAAACAAGTAGGAAAGTCGGTCAAACCGGACTGTAATATACTCTGTACCCCCAACAATTTGTAAAAATATATCTAATTATTTCAAGTTAGAAGCCACTCTGTTCAAACTTGAAAATGAGACCCGACCACGATCCTAATGAGTGACTGTCACATTTTAGGCTGCCGCAGAGTAATCAAACTTAAACATAATATTTAACTCGGCCCATTCGTAGTCCAAGTCTTATATATAGATAGCTCAGCCTATGTCATAAATAGGATAGCCAAGACACCACTTGAAAGGGTCGACCAGTCGTGGGACCACTTGACGTGCATTGTGTGGGAAACTTCCCTTCAGACCAACCCATGTTATTTATACACACGCATGTATCTTACGAATACTGCTTTAGTTTAGATCAGAAATTAATGGTTGGGGAAACGGAGGAGATGTTCTCCGTGCTCTCTAAAACTGTATAAGTGTATACAGTATAAAAAATGATTTGATAAAAATAACCATACCTAATGAAACTTAATTGATCTCTTTTCGGTCCTTCGAGCCGGATAATATCCGCTCAAACCAGAAATAATAGTTTCTGGGGGATTGAGTAAATGAATTAGCAAAGATTGTTTAGAGTACTGATCTTTAGGAGGCTTGCAGCCCTGAATGACAGTATACTAGTTCGAAAAATAAAATATTAAAAACACTTTCAACTATAAACTTCATAAAAACTTTAGTGAACAAAACAGTTTCTAAGCAAATCGCCGCTTTTGATGGATATATACATTCCTTATTTAAAATCCTGCAGTAATTATTGTTCTTCAAGTAAGAAAAATTAACTTAATTAAAAAAAATGTTCCCCTTTGGCCTGTTGTTGCGATTTGTCAGTCTGAGTAGCAATTAATTAGCTGCTTATTGACATAATTCAGTTAATCAGAAACGAAAGGAAAAAAATGTATACCAATTTGTTTGATTGATTTGATGAGTAGTTGGTTTCGCTTCGTCAATCTAGCATGTCCGTTTGTCGCGACCTGCGTTTGTATTTACGTCTTTTGCATTTGCTAGGCCTGATCTGTTCTCAGTTTGATTCGGAATTTTGTCTTTTACAATCCTGCGAGCATTCCGAACGTTATGCCTTGGTTTATACTCTGGTTGTAATGGCCATTAGTTTGAGCTGTTTTACGTATGCTCAACTAAAGCCTGAAAGATTTTATATGACAATCTATAATCGTACAGGAAATTTTTACGAAACACTTAACTTTCGTAGCTTTTGTTTGGTTTTGTGCCTGCTTCACTTGTGGATGTATTTAAGACGTCATCGTCATGTGGCCTTAATTCAGTGCCTCTTAAGAGTCAATCGACAGTGTCTCGAGTCCAGTTTGGATCGTAGTTTTTTGAATAACTTTAGACTTTATATTGTTTTATTGTTGGTTTGGTTTGGCAACCAACTGAATGGTTATAGCAATGCGGGAGTATCCATTGTATCCAAGGCTTTTTACTTGTTGGTCTATACCTATGCCTATGTGGTCCTGTGTCTGTTGTTGGTGTTCTTTGTGTGTCTCAAGCAAATAATGGCCGCAGGTCTAAATTATTACAATGAACAAATGTTGCAATCCGACGACAATGTGACCAGATTCAAGTGGACCATGGCTCTTAGGGGTAGACAACAGCTGTTGGCTATATGTGAGGGTGAACTGACCGAGTGTTTCGGTTTGCTGATGCTGCCCATTGTGGCTATGGTGTTAGTTATAATGCCATCGGGTCCATTTTTTTTAATCAGCACTGTTATGGAGGGAAAATTCGAAAATGGGCAATTTGCTACGATGACTTTGACCGCCTGCTTGTGGGACTTACCCTGGCTTATTATGATAGTATTGATGTTGAGAACGAATGGGATTACTGTGGAAGTGGGTTTGGTTTTATCAAAGTGCTTTTAAAACTCTAATTTCGCTTTTTTGATTTTTGTTTTCAGGCTAATAAAACGGCCAAGATATTGGCTAAAATTCCTCGCACTGGCACTGGCCTGGACAGAATGGTAAGTGAGAGCGAGAAGACTCTTTTATTGCAATTATTATTGAATTATTCTTTCCCCTCAGGTGGAAAAATTTCTTTTAAAGAATCTACGACAGCAGCCCATTTTAACAGCTTACGGATTTTTTGCTTTAGACAAGAGCACTTTATTCAATGTAAGTACAAAAATATCAAAGACACTTACTTTAAAATACTAGATGGTGCTTGTGCTCTAATCATTAGAGGTGTATTGAGGGCTACCATGTTAGGAAAGGCAATGACCTAAAAGCAAGCTGTTCAGCCGGTGGCGCTTGAGCTATGCGAATAAGTTAACCATCTTAAGGCAATTAAGAAACCATTGGTTTTTCCATTTCTCTTTCACACTTTGCATCAAGTTCTAGAAACAAGAAAAGCATTTAAACGCAATATGATGGTTTTAGTGACCTTTCTGATTATCAATGGAAGAGATTTTTAGCAGTCTCTAGGTCAATAAGCTATGATTTTTTGTTAATAACTTTTCTTAATCAAGACACGCACAACACCACATAAGAGGCTGGTTGACTGTATAGCGCTATTTCATGACTTTCCATATTTCAATCATCAGCAGTCTTGTCCTATCTTTATGAAAGAACTGCTGTAACCGCTTGAGAATCCCAAAGGCAGGAGACATCAGCAGCAATCGCCAAATAACAGAAGCTTTGTGTGTATGCCTTCTGTTCTTAGCATCTTTAAAAAAACCTTATTGTTACTAGGTCTAAAAGTCTATTGGTCCAAGCCGCCCTGCAATTGAAAAATGTAACAACGCCTACAATTTAAGTCTATAATCAAACTTATTTTCCAGACAATATTTATATATACTAGTGTTGTGAAAACTTCGATAGCACTATCGATAGTTTTGTATTTGGCGAACCATCGATTGTTTTGGTCCGCTATCAATGTATCGAAACAAAAATGTGTTGAAAACACAGCAAGGTCAATTAGTCTGCAATATGCTTATAGAAAAAATTAATACTATACTTTCCCCATACTAGAACGAATCTGTGACCAAAATAGCGACAATTTTGGACCCTCGATTAAGGAAGGACGGATTCCGTTAAAAAAAAAAGCGCTCAAAGCCCAGTTCATGAGCTGGCGTCCCTAAAAGATCATACTGCCAAACTGCCAGCATCATCGAATGCTTCAGAAGAATTCGACGACTCTGACACCGATCCATTTTTAAAATCTTTAAAAACTAATCTTTTAAAAAGTGAATGATATAAAATCTTTAAAAGTATACCCGGAGCAAACCAACTCACAAAGAGTACCCGATCCTCTTGAATTTTGGCAGGTAAACACTTTTTGCTCATAACTTGAGAAGCACTCATCTGATCTTTATCATTTCTTCGGCAAATCGATACATATTATAATCGATACAATTACTAACTGTTTCTAGAAGGCACAAATCAGCTATCTCATCAGCTGTGGTAGATAGGACGTTTTTTCCAAATTGCGGGGGCGGGAGGGGGCGTGGCAAAAATTGAAAATAAACTTGATCTGCCTGCAAGTATAAGAAGCATTTGTTCCATACATGTCCAGATGTTGGACCTTACTCTCTTAACATCTCTGAGATCTGCTTTTTCATACGGACAGACGGATTTATTAGGTATATTATTTAGTTTCTTAATATTCTTTTTCTTTGTATTCTTGCAATTTTTTGGATAATATGGAAGTATACATTTTTGTTTTTGTTGTTGTTAATTTGTTGTTCATTTCTTCAAAAGCAATTTTTCCATATCACTATCGATGGTAGTGAAATATTATCGATATTCCAACTCATGATAGTAAAAACTATCGGTGTTTAATCTATCGATAGTGCTCACTATCGATGTTTTTACAACACTAATATATACAAAAGATATCGGCTTAACAATTCAAAATAGTGCCAGAAAGAAGTTTTATTAAGGGTACTATATACCTTCAGAAAAATTTTTTTTTCATTTTTTTTTTTATTTGCTTAAAAATTCTATTAGGATCTTATAAACATCCTGCAAAACTTTCAAGCAGATTCGAAACTCAGTTTTACAGAAATAAACAAAAACAATTATTTTTCCCGACCCTTTTATATAAAAATTGTTTTCATTGACCCTCGTATTTTTAGAAATTCTTAGTTTTTTAAATTTTTTGGTCAAAAACTTTATAACTATTTATATAATGTTCAAAAATTTGAAAAAAAAATTTTTGAAAAAATAAATTTTACTCTGAAATATTTGAACATTTTATTTTTTACCCTGTCTTGACGCACTTTCATCCAAATTTCTGGAGAACCGCTTAACCGATTTTGATAATTATTTTTTTCCGTGAAAGCTAACACTTAAATACACGAAATCCAATTTTTACATTTATTAAAAATAATTTTTATTTCATCGAAAACAGATGTCGAAACTTTAAATGCGATTATCTCGGAACCACTTTTTCCAAAATGGTTGCAAAGATTTCAAGAGTACCTGTTGACCGATTTTCAAATTCTTTTTTGCAAATTGTTCGCAATACCCACCATTCTGGTGTGAACTAGGATATTTTTGATCGGTCAAAAAATTACGGAGCTAGGACCAATAGAGTGGGAAAAATATGGCGATTTTCGAAATTTTGAGTTTGAAACCCCATAACTTAGCCATTTATTGACCGATCCAAAATATCCTAGTTCACACCAGAATTACATCAATTCTTAACGAAACCCCGTCTTCAGTTTTGAATTCAGATTATCCGTTCTCAAAAAATTTTTGCAACCATGGGCCTATGTTTTAAATTTTTGGTTAACTTTGAACAGAAATACAACAACCACCGCAGGTACAACAACAACAACAAACATTTCTAAATTAAGTTTAACCGATTTCCTATCGAATGCAAAAGACCGCTTGTTAATATCACTTATACTTTTTGTGTAATTTAATTTTTAGTAAACCCTTAAAAATGACACCTGAAGGTATACAGTACCCTTAATCATCGGATTCGCTTGAAACTCTGCTTGAAAGCTAAGATATACTAAAAAATCTACACAGAAGGATCAAAAATTGGGACCGGTAGATTTGTTTTGGTATAAGGCCAAACATTATATTTGACCCCAAAGTAAGAAGAAACTGACACCAGCGCCTTAATTGTTTTTTGCGGCAAAGCCGAAATAAGAAAATATTTTCTAGCGATTTCAGCAATCTGATAAAGCGAAGACGAATTCAAAGATCTAATATACTATTACACAGAATGACATGTAAAATATAATATAAAATCGATAAAAATCACATTTCGTGTACGCACTGGTTGGTGGCTCCCGACTAGCGCCCCTTGGAGACCAGAGTCTCTAAGGTACCAGTTTGAAAATTAATCTAAGTTACAGCATGTTGTTGATACCCAACTCCAGGTCAAGACTCAACATGAAACTCTACCAGAGATGTAGATGCCAACGCAAAACCAAGACGATCACCCAGAAGAGGACTACCTACCTTTCCGTGGTACCGAACTAAGCCCCAGGATTGGTTCAGGGAGTAACGACTGCTTGTGCCTAAAGTAAGCCTTGGTTGTGCACACTGCACTTGTTGCGCCGGCTGCTTGTGCAATCAGGCGCTAGTTCTCATGGATTTGGTTATTCTCACTAATTTTGAAATTGCACAAAAGTCTGCAACATTTTTTAGTTCCGCTTAAATTTAAGATATTATAGATATTGAAAAGATAAATAGAAGTTTTAAAATTCAAGTCGATATTTTAAAAACTTTGAGAGATATTCATTTTAGATGCATGGTTTTTTGGTAAAATTTTTTTAAGAGTTCTTTTAGAAATCGTTATTGCTGTCGATCCGTCCTATTGTATAAAGGAAGCCCATGCAAACAAACTGTTCTAGTGCTTTATGGACTAAGCTAGTTATATTATAAAACATTTTTAGAGAATTTTTCCTGCACTTCACAGTCTGATTATATTTATTTATAACTGGCTAAAAAAAGTCGCATTGGATTCAGCTAGTATTAAATACATTTCCTGCCATCTGCGTGATGAGCGAGGAGGATCAGATAAAATAGAATTAGAAATAGGTTTTAACTAGTAAACCCATTATGTGTTCCAATCATTAAATTGCACTTAGGTCTTATTTCTTTGTGCTAAGAACCTCGGTAATCTTCTCATGTCCCATCTAGTATCTTGAGTGTCTTGATCCCAACACAGCAAAACTAACACAATCTCTAAACATTTCTTCTTAATTTTTATTACAGCTCTTTACAGCCATATTTACGTACATGGTCATATTGGTGCAATTCAAGGAAATGGAAAACTCCACCAAATCAATTCAGAATAATAACCAATAATTTAAATAAAAAATTATTCCACTTACCGAATCATACGTCAAGCAGCCAGTTGCCTTTGATCTATAGTTTTTGCGCCATTTTCTATATTCAGCCTTGATTACAGCTGAATGACGTTTCCAGTACTTGCCCTCAAGTACAACGGTCTGTGGAGGAGGGAGAGAACGAATGAATGGGTAATCTCAAAAGTAATTATTTAATATATAAGGACTAACTTAATTATGATTAAATCTAATCAGTAATTGAGGTTTACAAGTGTTAACAAGATTGCACATTTTTCTAGCACCTTCAGAAATTGGAACTTACTTTTGCCAACTGATTCGTGCATAAAGCAAAGTCAATAACTCAAGAGGCACAGAGAGACATTCAAATGGTAATGCACTTACTTGTACAGATACTTCAAAAAATAGGGAGAAAGTTTTGTGAGCGCGAAATTATATAAAGAATAAGATTTTTTTCGTTTCGAAAATTTTAAAAATTTTAAATTTATTTGTAAGAAAAGCTAGTTCAAAAAAAAATACTGTAAGTTACTGTAAACGCTTTCTTGGGCTTCTTGGTTATTTACACGGTTTTATATTTACACACGGTTTTTGGTTTACAAACGGTTTTCTATTTACAATATCTCGAACAGAGGTTTTCATCAGACTATCTATAAGGTTTATCTTTTATTTCATTTACAGCGTCTCTTTTCCTACATCCTCTACAATATCTGCCTTTCAGTGTGACCATCATTCGATTTCTTAACATACCTTACCTTAACATTAAAATATCGATTCACATCATTTATGTTAAAACTTCATAAAGTTTGCAATCATTCCCCACTTATTTTTCAAAGTGTACAAACATTTTTGTTCGAGCCTAAGACGACTTATGTATAAACTCGATAAGATAAATCTTTTACTGGGTGCAGAGTCGAGTAACATTGTGAAGACTTTGATTTGAAGTCTATGCCTACAAAAGTTTTGCGATAAGAACGTCAGCAGCAAAACGAAATCACAGCCAGGCGCAAATTATAAAATGGGTGTGTTTTTTTTGTTCTTTTCTATTGTTTTGTCAGAGACACAATCCCCCTTTTTCGTTGACGTTGGTGTAGTGCAATCATTTGTTGTAGTAAATATTTGTTGATAAGCTAATTAGCAGATATTGTAAAACATTTGTGGGCACCCGCCTATTCAGTTTGAGATTTAGAAACTCATTTAGGGTATTAGCTTAATAAATTTAAATTTAAAAGAATTATTCATAATTTCTTCCACAAAATTATATAAATTTGTTGATAACTCTTTTCTTTGAGCTATTTCGGTAACATTATGTCATATTCAAGGTCGTCTATATTCATTGAAATAATTCAACTTATTGGACATATATAGTAGAAAAATAAAACAAATCTCAGTCTATAAATAATACTGCCTGGATGATAGGTTAATGATAACTAAAAATAGCTCTTAAAAAGTTCTTATCACGTGCTGCCTAGGCATGAGTAGGGGTGGGACAATGTCTACGGGGTCTATGGGCTTGTTTGTATGTAAATATATATTTTTCGATGAGTTAATGTTGCATAAAAATCGTGCCATGATCACGATTCAAGCGAATGATGTTTATGGCTGATTCTGATTGGGGTATTTCATTTTTGAATTATTAAGAAAATGAACAGATTTCATGGGAAATATTAACTTTTCTTTTTAGATTTATTTACACTTTGATCACTTATCATTGCCTGTCTTCTTTATTGAAAGAAGGCTTCGGGTTTTTTGATTAGCTTCATTTGTTTTCTTACCAAAAATAATTAAAGCACATCATGAAAAGATCCGACAAAAAATCCCAAAATTTTGTCAAAGTGCTTGTTTAGCCGGATCAAGGTCAACCGTTTGAGTATAAATCAACAGAAATTAATAAGAAGTTATTAGATTAGGCAAGGTATGTTTTGTCGGTACAGTACTGTTTTAAGGCCCACCCGGTTCTGTCATCAGCAGACACGTTTTGTAAGTTCATTTAAATAAAATGGTTCACGGAATAGATAATTGGGTATTACAAGGAACACTGCAATGAGCGCTTATTCATGTTTCAGGAAAGCTGAAAGTTATGCAATGTGTTTGAAGGTGTATCCAATCGAATTAAATCTTAACGAATACCAAGGTATTTTTGTTTGTTTTAAAAGGAAACCCATGTAGCTTTTTATTCCAAACGTTTTAGCGAGCCTACATTAGGTCGGATATTGTATATATGGGAAAATGTAAGACCATACTGACACCCCCTTAAACGATGCGTATTTGTGTAAAAAAGGCATAACAAATTACATTTTTGAGAAAAAATTAGTTTTAGGGTCTGCGACTTGGATTCACTCATACGTTCTGCTGTTTAAGAACCTACATATATGGGTTTTGGCGTCCTGTTTTGATTTTAGTCAAAGATTTTGTTTAGCCGGCTCAAGATAAAAGGTTGATTATAATTAATTTGAATTAAGTTCACAACTTGCAAGACATATATACTTGGAATCCTAACTGGTTCTTAACCGAACCGAACCGCGAACCGTACCAGGATTTGTTTGAAATGGCTAAGCCGAACTGAAAGTCACAAGACAGAACGCAAAAGAAAATTGTAAATTATTAAATTATATAAGAAAACTCAGCTAAATGATATCCTTGTATCGTTCTAGCGTATTAGAGATTTTCATACAGATAAAGTCCGATCATCAATTCAGATTGTCTCAAACTCAGAACGAAAGAGTCGACTTGAGTATGGATATTTTAATCTCGTCTGTTTTGATCCCATCTAATGCTAGGGTGAGCTTGATTTAAGCTTGAGCTTCGTACTTGACTTTATTTCGAAATCGGCTTGGTGCTAGAATACCCCGAGATACACAATCCGAAAAAGGTTTGCTTCAAAAAAGCCCGTGATTAACTTGAGATGAATTCCTAAACTTATTTTGACTACAAATAAAAGACTTCCAGAAGAACAACACGCAATTTTTTAATCTGCGTCAAGAGGACCTGAGCTCACTCAAAACACACTCAACCCCAGCCCACTCCTTTTTAATCCCCCCCCCCCCTTCCCTACAGGGTATAATATATAGGGTTAGTGCGTCGGGTTTGGTACCCACCATCATAAAAAATCTCCACCAATGAAAACTGCGACTACAATGCCACGGATACGGACCCCCCTGACGACGACCCACGCAAACGTTTTAAGGACCACGATTTGAGAATATGCACCTGGAATGTCCGCACCCTCAACAGAGATGGTGATGATATCGCCTTGGTGAATGTCCTCAAGAAATATTCATCGGACGTTACTGCCCTCCAGGAAATGCGATGGATCGGACATGGGAGCAAGATAATAACGCTACCAAAAGAGAAGACAGAACAGAAACCACCACCCCCCTGGGAGATACACTACAGCGGGCATGTTTCCAAGCACGAGTTTGGGTGCGGCTTTGCAGTGAGTGATAGACTGCGTCGCTCTGTCATCAGCTTCACACCAGTTGATGAACGGCTAGCCGCGCTCAGACTTAAGGCAAAATATTTTAATATTAGTCTTATCTGTGCTCACGCGCCAACAGAAGACAAGAAAGACCCGATAAAAGATGAATTCTATGAGCGCCTGGAACAATTATACGAGCGCTGCCCCGATCACGACATAAAGATCGTGCTAGGCGATTTTAACGCGAAAGTCGGGAGAGAAGGAGTTTTTGGATCGACAGTCGGACGATTTAGCCTTCATGAAACAACCTTCGGTAATGGAGAGGGGCTAAATGACTTCGCTGCGGGCCGGAACATGGTCATAAGTAGTACCAGATTTGAACACCTCGACATCCATAAGGCGACCTGGAAGTCCCCTGGTCAACGAACACGAAATCAGATTGAGCACGTTGTGATCGACGGAAGGCATTCATCGAGTGTACTAGACGTGCGTGCGATTCGAGGAGCCAACATAGACTCGGATCATTACCTGGTTGCAGCCAAGGTACGCACGCGGCTCAGTGTGGCACATGCCACACGCTCTGGCACACGTCGAAAGCTAAACGTCGAGAAGCTGCAATCACAAGGGACCTCTAAAGCCTACACAGCTAAACTCGCCGAACTGCTTAGGGAAACCTCCCCATTCCCTTCCGATATATGCGAACAGTGGCAGCGTATATCGCACTCCATGAGTACGGCTGCCAAGGAGATACTCGGTTACTCCGAGCCCCCTCGAAAGCGGTCTTGGTACGACGAGGAGTGCCGACGCGCTACTGCAGAGAAAAACGCTGCCTACAGGAAAACTCTGCAGTCGAGAGTAACGCGGGCTGCTAAAGAGCGATACCTGGAGAAAAGGAAAGAGGAGAAACGCCTTTTTAGAAGAAAAAAGTTTGAGCAGGAAAGGCGCATGCGCGAGGAAGTCGAGATGTTATTCGGCATGAGTGAGACTCGAAAATTTTACCAAAAGATTAAGCAATTAACAGAAGGTTTCAAACCCAGAGTCGCACAATGCAAAGACGAACAGGGGAATGTGGTCACAGATCCGCAAGTGGCGCTTAACAAATGGAGAAGTTACTTTTCCAACCTACTGGGAGGCGATGACGAACATGATGCCGCCTTTAGAGAAGTAACGATGCCACCAATCGACAACATAGAGATAGAGCCGCCGACCCAACAGGAAGTCTGTTTAGCCATAAGAAGGCTAAAGAACAACAAGTCGCCAGGCGCTGATGAGCTGCCCGCTGAATTGTTCAAGGCTGGAGGCGAAGAATTGGTAAGGTGCATGCACCAACTTCTGTGCCGTATATGGGTTGATGAAAGCATGCCTGACGATTGGAATCTAAGTGTTCTCTGTCCAATCTTTAAAAAAGGAGACCCTGCAGTTTGCGCCAACTACCGCGGGATCAGTCTCCTCACCATCGCATATAAGGTTCTGTCCCGCATTATTTGTGAACGCCTAAAGCCGCTAATTGATACACTGATTGGACCTTATCAGTGTGGCTTTAGACCTGGTAAATCCACCACAGACCAGATATTCACATTGCGCCAAATCCTGGAGAAGACCTATGAGAGAAACATCGAAAATCACCATCTTTTTATCGATTACAAAGCCGCTTTCGACACGCCGATAAGGTCAAGGTTTTTCGAAGCCCTGTCTACTTTAGGTATTCCAGCAAAGTACGTTCGACTTTGCATGATGACGTTGAGAAGCACTCAAAGCTCCGTCAAAATAGGAACGAACCTCTCCAAACCTTTTGATACCAAAAGAGGATTTAGGCAGGGTGACACCTTATCGTGTGACTTCTTTAATCTGCTGATGGAGTATATACTGCGCCAGTGCCCAAATGCCAACAGATCGGGCACCATCTTTAATAAGGACTAGCAAAACCCGCCGCGACTTCGTCCGCGTGTCAGTTTTAATAGACAACCATGGAAGAATACTTTTGTTTCATTAGCAAATAGCCCGTCACGCTTCGCCGCGCCTTCAACAGTATAGAACCAACGCACACCCACTTCAGGCCCACATCCCACCCACATCCCTCCCACTTACCGCCACATCACACCCACTTTCCGCCCACTCCGCACCTACATGCCACCCACATTCCACACACTTCCCACCCTCTTCCCGTCCACTTCCCGCCCAAAAACCACCCACTTCCCATTTACATTCCACACACATCCCTCCCACATACCTCGCACATCCCACCCACATCCCTCCCACTTACCGACACATTCCACCCACTTCCCATTTCTATCCCACCCACTTCACACCTACATACCAACCACTTCCCGGCCACATCCCACCCACTTTCCGCCCACTTCCCACCTACATCCCACCCACTTGCCCACAGACCACTTCGCGTACTATGTTTACAACCTATGTTTTGTTATGTGTAATTTTGAAAATGAGTTTGACGCTAATCGCTGGCAACTATAGTTTCGCCCATACAACCTTGACCACCCACTTTCCACCCAATTTTCCGGAAGATTGGTATGCAGTTGTGGTCGAATTTTCATATAGATCTTTGAAAATGAGTTTGAACTTGATCGGATGAAAAACAAAAAAGTTTCATACAACAGTTTTCCGCGAATTTTTCCACTTTGGGGATAAATTTTCCAAAATTTGAAAGTCACTTTTTTATGTTTGTAAATTTGAAAATGAGTTTGGAGCTAGTCGCTGGCAACTTAAGTTTCGCCCATACAATCTTGACCACCCACTTTCCACCCAATGGGGGTGAATTTTCCGGAAGATTGGTATGCAGTTGTTGTTGAATTTTCATATAGATCTTTGAAAATGAGTTTGAGCTTGATCGAATAAAAAACAAAAAACCGCGAATGTTCCACATGGGAACGCTGTCGAACGGGATTAAAAGTATCTTATGTCCGTCTCCTGGCTCTAAGCTACCTCCCTACCAATTTTCACCCAAATCTGTTCTGCCGTTCTTGAGTTATAAGTGGTGTAACTAACACGACTTTCTTTTATATATATAGATGTAATGCTACTCGCATATGCCGATGATATTGACATTATCGGCAAAACCGAACAGGCAGTAAGCATGGCGTTTTCAGAGATTGAGAAGCAGTCTGAACTAATGGGTTTAGCGGTAAACGAGGACAAGACGAAGTACCTAGTGTCCTCTAAACAGAAGTACACACAACTTGGGCAATCTGTTGCAATGGGAGAGTACAACTTTAAAGTTGTAGAGGACTTTGTCTACCTTGGAACGATGATAACCGGCGACAACAACATCAGCGTGGAAATTCGAAGAAGAATCACGCTCGCAAACCGATGCTATTACGGGCTAAGTAGGGAGCTCAAGAGCAGAAACCTCAAGCGAAGAACAAAAATAGCGCTATATAAGTCGCTTATCATCCCAGTACTGCAATACGGCGCAGAAGCATGGGCAATATCATCAGCGGATGAGGCGGCGATTGGCGTTTTCGAGCGAAAGATTCTTCGCAGGATTTATGGACCTTTGAAAGTTGGCGAGGACTTTCGCATCCGAAGGAATGACGAACTGTATAAGCTCTATGGGGATACTAGTCTGGTCAAGCGCATAAAGCAACAGCGGCTGCGCTGGCTGGGACATGTTACCCGTATGGATGATCAAGCTCCAGCAAAAATGGTCTACAAGAGGAATGCGAAAGAACTGGGACAAGGCAAGGTGGGACGACCACCTCTAAGGTGGGACGACCAGGTGCGGAAAGACATTTCTAAGCTTGGCGTGAAAAACTGGTGCCAGCTCGCACGGAGCGGAAGCGACTGGCGGACATTAGTTGCAGCGGCCGAGACCGTCAAACGGTTGTGATGCAAGCATCGGGTCAATAAAGCAGAAGAAGAAGATTAGGCATCACAATAAGCCATAAGGTATATAAAGGGTGATTTTTTATCTATTATTCTTTTGGCAACACTAGTTCTTTCACTGTCAAACATCTTCAGTTTGGTCTATAATTTAAACGAACAACGCTTGCAAATTATTGATTTTTATTATCAAAATGCGTGCTCTGTTAAGAAAGTTCAAGTTAAGAAAGCGACGAAGCTCATTTCGGGTACGCTCGGGAATTGCCGATTTTGGAGTGAATATCAGCCAGAAGCATTGTAAGAGCTACCAATGCATCCAGAAAAAGTCACAGTTTGGTGCGGTTTATGGGCTGGTGGCATCGTTGGACCGTACTTCTTCAAAGATGATGCGAATCGTAACGTAACTGTAAATGGTGAGCGCTACCGGGAGATGATATCGAACTTTTTCGGCCAAATTCAAGAGCTTGACTTGCATGCCGTGTGGTTTCAACAAGACGGTGCCACATGCCACACAGCAGGCGCAGCAATGGACTTATTGAGAGGCGAGTGCGGTGAAAATTTTATTTCACGTTCGGGACCAGTCAATTGGCCGCCTAGATCTTGCAATTTAACGCGTTTAGACTATTTTTTGTTGGGCTACGTTTAAGCTTATGTTTAGCCCGCTTCAATTGACGCATTGGAAGACAACATTAAAGCATTTTTTCGTGAGATACCGTACTATTGATTCAAATAAAGATTTCATGCATTTTTCTGAATTTTATGTGTTTTTTTTTTTTGAAAAACTTTCCTATAGCTCTTAAAAAATCACCCTTTAGTTGATATCGGCTTCAGCCGAGCAGCTTATTTATCCTAACCTAACTATTGTGTCACTCTGTTAAAACATTCTGCATTTTTTACTTTCAAATGTGGAATTCAATCAGATGTCAATAACAGCCAGTGTGACCTTTCTTTTTGAAAATACCGAACAAATTGGCTGGAAACAAATTACTAGAAATTGTCGGTAATTCCAGCCTAAACCACGGACGATTTGTCTCTTTACATTCGCTAACAAAGAATTATCTGAATTTTCAACCAATTAATTTGCTTCCTTTCGTTGGAACTTTTGCAACTTTAAGCCCTATAGGGACGACCGACGCACTCCGACGCTGATATCGATGCAGGTAGAAGCAGAGTGACTTTGCAAGGTGCATTATTATTGCTGCTTCTGTTGTTCAAAGCACAATAGGGGCCACAGATAATTAACATAGTCTCCTAACATTTACTGTTAAGTGTAACATTCACTGTTAAGCGTAAATTTCCTTACTTCTGCCTGTTCTTCCCTCAATTTTTGTGTGAAACTTCTGTTTAATTCGTACGTCCGTATGGGCCGTTAAGCTTAGTTTCATGTTCAGCACACTAAAGTCATCTAGATTAACACTAACCCTTCAATATACTGAACCTTGTTGCACAGTGTAATCTAATTTCATGTTACTAACCTGAATTTTAAATTTTTAGGCTCTGAAACTCTTACGAACCAGTTCACAGAGTCACGTCACAGGCACCCACACACTAATTATTCATAAATAAATAAATAAAATAATTTTGAGTAATTTATATGACTACATCGAATCAGATTTCTGTTTTTCAACGACCCCTAAAAGTATGCAATTCAATCAACTTTGTTTTAAGCTAATCAAGAGTTTTTGTTAAATGCGACCTCTGGAACTTTCCGGATTGACAAATATGCATTCCTACTGCATTCCTACTTCAAAATGTCTTTGGACCTCGATTTAAAGGACAATCAGCCACCCACTAAATTCATACCGCAAACATATTTCGAACTGATTTATCACTTCATTCACTTGTCAGTTGTCAATTGTCACTGCTTACCTGAGGATTACTATGTATATCGACGTCCAGCGGCGATGCGAATTGACACACCGGTGTTCTGCGCTTTTGTATAACTGCAAAAACAAAATAAAAAGGGGGAAAAGTACATGATGATTAGTAAAAAAAAAAGAGCGGGCTCGAAAAAAACTCATATTAAAAGAGTGATAAGATTTTACTTGGAGATTGTACGAGATGCCACCTAATGCTGTGACAACACGTGAGTGTCGCGCTTTTTAGTTTTTTGGCTTTTTTTCTCGATTCTGTGTGATGTGGTTGAGTAGCATTTCACAACATGTCAACAACAATTAATTATGGTAGGCAGCATCTATTATATGTCAAACAAGCAGGGCAGATAAGCGATTACCAGACAAAGTAACAAGCAATAATTTTGTAACTCAACAAACTGATGGATTATTAATATTAAGAAGTTAGATCATAAGCTGGTGCAGCGTCTGTAATTGCCATGTGGATACTCTATAATCTTATTTACTTTGGTTTATGGCTGAAATAAGCAGTGGATTGTATTTGTTTTTTACGGTATTTCCAGAAAGACCCGCCCCCATAAAACCCAGAATTATTCCATGTGGGAATTTCGTTAGATTAAGAAAATTGCCCAGGTACTGTTTCAATTTCATCATTAAGGGCCGTTTTCTCATGTTGCTGTTTTTGCAAATCTAGGTGGATTTGGTGCATTTCGAAATACAAAATGCACCAAATCCACCTAGATTTGCAAAAACAGCAACATGAGAAAACGGCCCTAAGAAATGCAAATAATGTTTATTTAGTCTCTGACGAGCATCATGGAACGAAGGAAATATATTTAAAAAGGGGTTCGAAATGTAGAGGAGAAATGACAAAACTAAGAATTGACCGAATCTTCATCTTCAAATACGAAAAATGGACATTTTTTTCCAAGGACCAAGAAAAAGTAAGATATGAAAGTGAAAGAAAAAGCAGAGAAAGTGTTCAATTTTTGGCCTAAAAGTAGGCCATGATCAATTTCATGAAATAAATTGGCAAACTTGTAAAAACGTTATTTCAATCTCAAAACGGAGCCAACAATACGAACGAAAATATTTTACTGTCTTAACTGGAACCATATTAAACGAGAGAGAGGAACTGTGCTGTGGATAAAGCGTTTTGAGAAATCGTTAGCTCAAAAATAATACCATAATAGAGATAAATCTTTTTTAAAAGAGCGTTATTTTATACAAAATACTTTTAGATTCTTTATATATCGAAACGCAAAATATAACTATCAATCTGTAAAAAAAGACGTATGATTTTGACAGTTTCTATTCTTTAACTCAATACTCACTTAAGCCTAATTTTTTACCTGCACAAAATTGCGACCAATGTTTTTTTCGTCAGGAACTATAAGGCATTAGGAATTGCACTTCAGCGAAGAAAAGAAGGTATTGGTGTAGCAAATCGATGGATAAATACAGTACAGGAAAACTTATTTTATTTTCTTCGACTTGTGTTCTGTTCTTGATCAGTTTGTCGGATTATGAGGTCTGGCCTTACACTCACTTCTTAAATTTCCAACAAGTAAGAGCGTTGCAGTCGAGTGCCCGACTCGAAAAAACCCTATCTAATTGAGACACAAATACTAACACACATACACACACAGTAGTTGTAGCATAGGAAGTTAGAAGCGAGTGGTCAGATGGAAGAAGCCCACCTAGAAGTTGGTTCCAAAAACAAAGGCCGTGCTCATGCGCAGTAAGAAGATAGGGTTCACAAACATAATGGTGGATAGTGAAATCGAGGGAGGACATAAAATACTTGGTAATGATGCTGGGACAACAGACTAAGCTTTCGTCTCCCATGTCGAATATGTACTTCAAAAGCGGTCGAATGTCGTTCGCAAGTCGGAGAGAGTTACGTCGATGGCAATCAAGACAAGATGAACCCGCTGAATGATTTCAAATTTTGGGGTTAAAAGAACTTAAGTACGAGGACACTTCGGAATTTCCGACCTACCCAAACGAGAATGAGAATCCGGGGCACGTATTGTACAAGCGAAGCACCCATCAAGGACCTGGTTTGCTGGTCACATGGTAAAGGCAAAAGCGAAACTGGAACTCATCATAGACATTCAGAGCGATCTGAGAAGTTGTGAACAAATTAGAACAAATGCAATTTTCTTGTATTTTTTAATTATTTTTCTTAGGCGTTTGAAATAGAAATTTCGTGCTTTTAAAAAGAGCAAAAAAATGTTTGGCCGTTGTTTTTAAACTTCGACACCGATGAAAAACAATGTTTTACGCGATAATAGGAAATTCAATAACCTTTCTCTTAATTTTTTGCTTGGCTTCATCTAACGTTTCTGAATTAAGATATGTGCCCATATAGAACTTTTTCAAATTCGAATTTTGAGTTCTTGATTCCACACCACATAATAAAAAAGGTGTGAGTGTCGATAACACTCACGAATCTTTGATGTGAAACATAATGCTAAATTTAAGGGCTTAATTTCAAAATCACAAGTTCTCTCCTTGGTATATCAATCTGCCATGACAATCTATGAAAAAAAGAAAACAGGGGGTAGAAATACTAACAACAATAGAATTGGCGGCTGTGTTCTTCTTTCTTTTATGTAATTCTGTTGTCACTGTCAAGATACTGTTTAGTTGAAAAGACACGAGTCACTGTCGTGTTGCTGCTAAGTCACAGTCAATTCACCATTTTGTCACTGCTAAGTCACTGTCAATTCACTGTCAAGTCACCATCAAGTTACTGTTCAGTCACTCTCAAGTCACTCTTTAGTCAAGTCACTGTTGTCATATCAAGTTACTGTCCAGTGTCCGTTAAGTCGCTCCTATTACTGTTAAGTCACTGTTTATTCACTGGTTAATCATTTTAAAGTCACTTTTTAGTCAAGTCAGTGTTAAGTCACTATCAAGTAACCGTTAAGTCACAGTCAATTTACCATTTAGTCACTGTTTAGTCACCGCTTAGACACTGATTAGTCACTGTCAAGTCTCTGTTTAGTCTATAACAAGTCACTGTTGAGACACCTCCATTTTTCCCCTCTTTTCCCCACTTGTCCTCCTCTTTCCTCCCTCTTTCCAACCACTTTCACCTTTCTTTCACCACTCCTCCCTTGGCCCACTCCGCTTGACGTCAGCGTCACGTGACGCTTCAGTCCGACTAAAATCTTCCGTACCGAAATTAAAGAGGTTTCACATCAAAAAAAAATTATATTAGAAACTGAATTCGTTCCTTATATTTTTGTTAACTAGTGCAACTAATGATATGATATCTCGAAAAACCAAGCAGCTACGATTTTACGGCCAACATTTTTATGACCTATAATCAAGTTCTAATCATACTGCGTTCACAGTTTTTGACGTCATATTAGTCACACCAAAACATTGCTGAAGGGGCACTGTGTGGTTATGGATATTTCAAAGTTGTTGTTCTATAATTGAGAATATGAATATGAAAAGGAACACTTTGTCATACTTCCTTAGATGAAACATGGAACATTTTCTAAAAGTTTTTTCATTTGGAAATATTTAGTTGAGAACCGAAAATGCACCCTCAGCCGAATTACTTACTTCCGGAATGTAACCGATCGGATCTAGTAGTAGTATTAGTAGTGCGATTTTATTCAACAAATTAGCATAAATAGGTTTAAATATATCGTACAAAAAATTATACAAATATGGGAATAAAATCGAGGAAAATAACTAGCTTTGGCAGTGTACCGTCAGCTTTTGTGTATAGAACATTTAATAATACCAAAAAGGCCTTTTTTTTAACATTATCTAATTTAAAAATCTTCCGTGTTGTATTCGCAATCAGTATGTTGACGCATCTTTAATATAATGGTGTACGCTGTTCCAGTTTTCACCATTCAGAATGATGACAACCTGTTGCGTTAAGAGCTGTGCCTGTGGCCAGTATAGTTTTCTAATTTCGCTTAGAATCGGACATACTTCTATAAAATGGCATGTGTCCTCCTTTACATTAAGGTTGCACAATGTGCAATTGGCTTCCGTGCCCCTGGTGTAGCGTCGGTTATTCAGATCTAGCATTTTGCATCTTGCTCTGAATATTGCGGAAATTTGGTGTTGGCTGTGCTTGTTGTTAAAAAAGTTTCTTTCTCCCAAGGAATAGTTCAGTTGCCTGTAGTTTACTCTGTGTTCGTGTGCTCTTGCCTTTCGAATATGTTTTATCATAAAGCTAGCTATTGCTGACTTTCTCCACAATTTGTGAATGTGCCTCTTCCCACGAATCAGAGTTGCTGATGCAGAATCCAACACCGTGTTCCTCTGCAAGCCTGCTCCAGTCTTCAAAACACTGGGCTCTTTTTGACTGTAAGTTATTGGCCATAGTTTTTACTCAACGGGTATCAGGCAAAGAAATTATCTTCCTCATATATGCAAAGTGTGTTTCAACAAATAAGGCGTAATTTGGAGTATATTGGGGCAACCTGAACATCTATTTTAAATAGAAACGTAGTAGCTTCTGCACATCATCATATTCCTTGAACCCCCACACCTAGGATGCGAGCATTAGGATTGAAATGGAGGTAGCCTGGAACATCCTGTATTTAATGCTATGCAGCACATTTACGTTGCTTAGTAGGGTTTTTTCAGGTTCTGTTGAGGGCTCTGATAACATCGCGATACTTCTGTTGCAAATGGTTGCTGAGAGACATATTTGAAGATATCGTAAGTTATAAATTCTCTCGATTTCTTCTCGGAGCAATCTGTTCTAATTCGCAAAAGCCGGTCCACCGTTTACCTGTGTCAGAAAACGACCACATTGAATAAAGGTACCGAAACAACCTTTAACTACGCTCTCTGCCTCTTTTTGGTAGTGAGAGGAGATAAACGTATATTTTTTTATCTCAGGTCCGTCCCGGACCTTTTGTCAAACTTCATGCATTCTGGAGGTCTTCTTTGTATGTATGCATGTATGCGACAAACTATATGCGCTCTCTCGTTCTTTCTCACTTTGACTCACTCTCTGTTTAAGCTAAACTCTGGCACTCGCTTAAGTCTGCAACCTTTTCAACTAACATTCTTACAGTTTGGTCTTCGAGAAGCACATATTTTATGACCGATTGGTTTACTTGGGCCTGGTATGGGGTTGCACTCAGACCGATCAGTGCTGTGTGTTTAACCACAGCCACTAAAAAGTGAGAGCGATTGCAGTTTACCTTCGGTTGAGGTCCGAGATGTGAGCAGAGATAATTAAATGTTGGGTTGAAAGTAATTTACGAACTATGCTAATAATTGGATCTCTAGCCGAAGAGAACAGAAATAAGATTCTCTGACATCCCGTAGACAGGTTTGTCGCGTCTCTAAGAACACAAATAGTTGATACAATTAGAATTTTGAAAAAAAGTTGCATTAAACTTTTTGTTTTAGAAAAATATATAACATCGAATTTACCCATTTTTGTATTTGAGAATGTCAATGAACCGATCAAACCAATTTATAACAATGATCCATAAACATATTAAAAGTGATTACAATTATAAAATGCAAGATACCAAAAGTCCGACAAGAAGTAGGTAGATTTGAAAGATTAATTATTTTCTTTTTCTTTTCGTTAAAAATAGAAATAAAATTTTTCCATTTGCCTTTGTCGTTTTTAGTGGAGAAGAATTATCTCTCTGCTGTGGCTTTGGTGTGTGTGTGTAAGAGAATGCTCTGCTGGACGATGTAAAACTGCGCTGTCTCTATCTCATTTTCACAAATGATGTAATGGAAAATTTTCCAAAGAAAGAAGAATTTAAAAGGAAAATGAATGTGGCAAATATTATAATAATATATTGATTGAATCGTTTGATTGATAATGGCTTTTGAGATAATTTGTTGCGCTTATCAATAAAAACAAACGGAAAAACACTTTGCTCTAAATTCACAGAAACTCGGCCAAGCGGCAGCATTTTTTTTACTATAAGCAAATAATAATTTAAAACCTGAACCAGACACATCAAAAGTTTAGGCTATATTTTGCTTGTAATTACAATTAAACAAAAAAATTAAAAAGAAATAAAGACGCCAGACCATGATAAGGCCGCTGCTGATAAGAGCGGAAAAAGTGCGTTGTGCTGCGGCTTGGCAACGAACAAACATCTCATAGATCAAGACTGAAGACTATCACACAAAACAGATGTTATATTTGGAGTATGTTTTAATTAAAAAACCAAAAGGGTAAATTTTAGAGTGACCAGATGGCATTTTACATTTGCCCTATTTTAGTATGAACTTAACCAAAGCGTTTTGTCATTTTTGTAAATTACTTACATTGCATATGCCAGCAACGCCAGATGACATTGTTGAGACGTATTTTATCCTTCCAACGCAAACGAACTCCCTTGAAATGATTCCACTTGGGTGAGGTGAGCTTTTGACTGCAAATAAATTAAGAGAATAATAAACTTATTAGCTTACAATTAAAATCAATGGGTTTGTTTGCTTATACATAAAGATTGTGAGATTCAAAATAGATTGGCCTTTATAACCCTCCACCATAATCATTCGCAGTAATCTGTCAAGTGTCATAAATCTGTCAAAAGATTAATAAAGAAAAACATTTCCCAAAAAAATGGGAATGAAAGCTCGCTTATGAAACTATTGTAATTTACAACAGGAGAGATACCCGATCCATTTATCTATTGTCGATGTTATCGTGAATGATTCACTAAGAATTTATTAAATGAAAATATCAATTGCACTTGCCCACCCTCTAAAAATTGCAAAAACAAAGTACTCGAACGAACTACTGCATTCACTTACCCATCGGCCCCCCCATTGCCTCCTATCTAACTAACTAATGACGTTGCTGCAAGCGATTAACTTCCTGTATTTGTCATAAAATATTGGCACCAATCCAGTTCTTTTTTACACAGAGAGGGAAATTCCCCAGCCAACTATTTGAATATATATGCTACGTCATTTTATTAGCAGTCTATGGGGTATTTAACATACATTTTTTTTGCATTTTTTATTTATTTTTAGAATTTATTTATGAAGGGGAAATAGAAATATATGGGTGATTCCATGAAAAATCGCCCACTGGGATTTTTTTTGGATCGAAATAATTTTTTTCGTATTCCTTGTAGTAAAATAGTATATACGTATTTTCAGCATTTTGGCGAAATACACTTAATTCGCGGGTAAAGTCGATTTCAAAATTGACATATTTGAAAAATTTAATTATTTTCAATTGCTTGCTATCCAAAGCCATTGGTAATAAAAATTTTTAAAAAATCTGAAAATTAACATTTGAATCCAAACTTTCAAATAACGCACACTTAAAAATTTTTAAAATTTTCTTTGGTCTTTAAATCGCGAAAATAAGTAAACAAAAATTAATTGCCGCTAACGGGATTTTTTTTTTTTCTTCATTTTTTTCTCAAAATTTGGTCTTGTATCCAGAAATTTACTGTATTAAGCTGTAAATGGGCAGTCCAATAGTTCAAGAGTTATGGCATTTTTTCATTTATTTAAATTAATTTTTTTTGGAAAGTAACAATATTATGTGTTTTGGAATGTGAGTATATTTTGGTTTTAAGAAGATAGTTTTTTTGTGGTTGAATAGAGTGGAGAGTTTGTGTACCTTGTATAGTTTTGCATTTCGAAAATCGTGACTTTAAAAATTCTGTGGCTGTATTATAGTGTTTTGTGTTTCTGTATCGTACTGTGATGTTTGGTAAATATTCGTTGGCCCATTCATAGAGTTCTATGGCAGTGGTAATCTGTTTATCGCTAATCATTTGAAGGCTTGCCCGTCTAGCCATTCTTTTTAGTGTTCCCCCAGCTCCATCGCAAGGCCCTTTACCATGGGCGGTTTTCCAACTGTAAAACTCTATTAGGGACTCGAACTCTTCAGTATATTCAACCACAATAACATTACCGTCTTAAAATTAAAGCATGCTGATTTTGATATTGTTACTGAAAATTAATTTAAATAAATGAAAAAATGCCATAACTCTTGAACTATTGGACTGCCCATTTACAGCTTAATACAGTAAATTTCTGGATACAAGACCAAATTTTGAGAAAAAAATGAAGAAAAAAAAAAAATCCCGTTAGCGGCAATTAATTTTTGTTTACTTATTTTCGCGATTTAAAGACCAAAGAAAATTTTAAAAATTTTTAAGTGTGCGTTATTTGAAAGTTTGGATTCAAATGTTAATTTTCAGATTTTTTAAAAATGTTTATTACCAATGGCTTTGGATAGCAAGCAATTGAAAATAATTAAATTTTTCAAATATGTCAATTTTCAAATCGACTTTACCCGCGAATTAAGTGTATTTCGCCAAAATGCTGAAAATACGTATATACTATTTTACTACAAGGAATACGAAAAAAATTATTTCGATCCAAAAAAAATCCCAGTGGGCGATTTTTCATGGAATCACCCATATATAAAACTAACACCGGCTTAAGTTGCTACGACTCTTCAAAAAAAGTAAAGCTTACTTGACAATTGCCATCTATCAAAACTTCATCTAGCAAAATTCGCGTATTTTGGACCCATCGATTTTCAACTTCTGCCTATTTACCAGTTTTTATGATAATCTAAATTTCGTGATTTTTTGGTCCGTTTGATCCACATCTCCCATTTACCCGTCTTCATGTCAATCAGAACTCTTAAACCGATTGACCAACACTTCCTATTTACCCGTCTTCAACTGCCAATCATCCAACCATCGGTATAATCTACACTCATGATAATATACGAATTCCTGGTACATAAAATCTACAATTTTATTCTTAAGGTACCACTTCTCCTTATGCTAATCCCGTAATGCCCCACTATCATCCACATTAAAATTGATTCATTTCTTTAGTCATCCTAAAATCATTAGACACGTTTGTCACATTTTCAATAAAGCGCCTTGCTCCACTCTTTATTACTTTTGTTTTATTTGTTAGCTGGCGAATTAACATATTTTATGACCCCTCCTACTCATCTAATCAGACAGATAGAAATATTGTATATGGGCCTTATCAACAACGTGCAGGACTCTCATTCAAATTTGCTTTGTTTTATTATTGTTTTTGCTCGCATTAAACAAACTACGCGGTGGGTTTGGGGCAAGATAATGCGCAAAAGGTAAAAAAAAAACCGAGGGTTGGTACTAAAATATTTGGAAAGGTTTTGAAAAGATTACTGAAGGGTTACTGGTTTCATAAATATAAAAGGTGCGGGGTTCGGTCTGGTTTGGAACCCTGAACAGTAAAGTTGGAAATTTAAGTTCATATTAATGACCTAGTTCATAAGTTCATGTACCACCTAGGCCTTGGCTAGATTCGTGGCTGTGCACTGGAAAAATACGTTCTTGGTCTTAGGCCTGTTCTTCGATCGATGATGGGCGTCAGTGAGAGAACCACACGATTGACATAAATCACTGGATAGACGGAAAAGTACCGAATGATGAGCAAATATTGCTTAAATGGTTATAGAAGACCATCAACTGCAGACCAGTCATCTCCTGAGTTTGCTTAAGCGGTTAGCATTTGATTCCCTCTGGTGCTAAATACTCGTAGCTGAAGGGTCCCTGTACCGTGTCCACGTCGTGGGTCCCAATGGCCACCAGGTTGCGCTTACGAAAAATGTTCTGGAGCTGCTTATCTTGCGGATCTATGAAACTGTTGTAGGACTCCTCCCAAGCACAGCGGACACAGCATGTGGACGAATCTGTGTCCTGGAGGAGGCTTAGCAGCTGTTGCTGGGTTGGCTCGACAAACTCAAACTTTAGCTTTGACATATGATATTATCGTAATCCTGCTGTTTGTTATTTTTTAAATGTGAATAGCTTGTAAAATTCATAGAAAATTATTATGAAATGGAGTCCCACTAGATTATCATATCTCATGCATCAGACAATGAGTAAACGCCAATAAATTTGATTTAGTGGTAACAAAAAAATTAAACTACAGCTCTCAATATTGAATATAAAACCGTTTTTGAGTACAACAATCTAAACTGAGGAATTTCTATTGCTTTCAGCACATTGAATGTAAAATAATCAAAACGACTGATAATGAATTAATGAATGCACTAATGCATTCATTTCAATCGTGCACTGAGAAAAAAGGATTGTTTGTGATGATCCTTACGATATTTAACTATCCAATTGGACTGGGTAGTTTATTTATCCTTTTTTGGGATCCATTGGATATTTTCGAAATAAAACGGATATATCAGGAAATAATTTTTTAATTGATCTTTATTCTTCATCCAAAGGAGCTGAAAAATGTGAAAAGGATATTTAAAAAAATTGATTTTAAAGTGGATATGTGAATATCCATTCTAAGGGGATCTTTTTTTTCTCTGGGTGGAATCAGTTAAGGTATGTACCTTGAAAAAAAGTTAACCTTCATTCTTGAATATCTTAAAAAGCGCACGGTAGACTTTTTTCTTACTGCATATGCCTAAGAGATGGTACTCGAAAGCCAAAAAATGCCGATATACAGCCTTGTTCTCAATTACACTTTTACAAAAGCTTTTCGAAAGTGGAATTGATTCATGTTCGGGACGAAAGACTTTTGCGGATTCAAACGTTTAACCTCTTGGCCAGTGAAATTAAAAGTAAAATTGCAAATTTGGCATTGAAAAATATAAGCTAACCCCAAAATGAAAATAAATCATAATTCTTTGGTCAATTTTAGGTGTTTTGGTATCCTAAAATATTATAGATTTTATCTTATTCGTAAATAATAAATTTTACGAACACCTATGATTTCTTTCTTAAACCGTGAAAAGTTCGTGTTCTGAATTACACATTTCGAAAGTTCTGACTAGCTCGATTAAAATTTTGTCTATCGATAGTCGCCTATCGTTGGTTTAAGGGTTGCCAACAGACAGAAAAAATGACTAAATTTAAAACAAAAAACTATTTTTTTTTCTCCTGTGACTAGTAATTTAAAAGCGCTGGAAACTCAGGAGTTGCAATTTAACCGACGATCACCTGTTTGTAAAAAATCAAATTTGTAAGTTGAATTTAAATTAATAGATATTTCGATATGATTATTGACATTTCTAATACACAGGGGAAAGCATCGGAGCTTGGAACAAGATACCATAATGGCCAATTTTATGGCCAACAATGTAGACTAGGCAAATGTGCGTCCGCTTTAATGCAGAAGCCAGGAGGTACGCGTTTCCCCTCCGGTCAATTTGTTTGGTCCCACAATTAATTACTTTGCCGGGTGGAAGAAGGTAACTGTTCAATTCGTTGGCAACCAAATATTACTTTTGAAGTTCACGACCCAATTCCCAACACTTTATTACTCCAGAGGACTGGCCTATATTAGGCAGTAGATGGCATTGAAAATGGCCAGAAATTTTACATGCCAGCCCTAGAGGAGAGATCAGAAATGGCCATTTATCTAGAACGTCTTGAAAATCAGAGTATTACTCCGGCAAAATGAGGACATGCTAGGATGATTACTCCGTGTTTAGTTCGGACTTGCCTTGTGTAACCACCCATTCTTTACACAGGTTTGTTTCAAGCAGATTTATAACGCCGTGTAACACATTTGATCATGTATGTATACATCATAATGCTTTGCAACTGGAGCCAAGAATCTCAAGATAGCTGCCAATTGGAGTGCTGGTCAAAGTTGTTTATATCCAAAAGCTAAATTTTCCCAATTATTTATCGATAGTCGAACCTATTTTTACTTTCATGTTTTTTGAGGTTCCTAAATGATTAAAACATTGATTGTATGGATAGGCAGGTGAAGCGATGTCTCTCCAGCGATAAGCCTACTGAAGATTAATTCGGGAGAATGATGAAACGGTACCGTATAGGCAACCAGCTCTTTTTTGGTGTACAATATGCATAAGTTGTTTTCAGTTGTGAACAAACACAACTTTTTCGGACCTCAAGTCAGAAAACTCACTAATCAAACATTAGAAAGGTCGCCAGATAAATTACAATCGTTAAGAAAGAACTTCAAAAATACAATTGACACATGGGTGGATTTGATAAAAGAATGCAAAAATCTTTCAAATGAAATAAAAATTTTAATTAACAAGGATTAAATTAATTAAAATTAATTAAAGAGAAGAAAGACGGCGATACGGCTAGAAGGCTATTTTCGAACGTGGAGTTATTTAGCTCAATAGTGGAGTTTGATACAAAAGTATTTCATAATTTCCAGTGCTATCCTTGGTACCCTATGTAAGCGGCCGAGCATAAATTATTGGTTCATGGATACCAAATAACCCGTTAAGTGTCTTGAAGAAAACGCTTCCGAATATATTTTTCAAACGAGATGGGAGATCACATGAGGGCAAAACAGTCATCTGAACAATATGGTTGACTTTTTTCACAGGGCTATGAACAGTGTCTTAGGGCCGTTTTCTCATGTTGCTGTTTTTGAAAATCTAGGTGGATTTGGTGCATTTTGTATTTCGTAATGCACCAAATCCACTAGATTTGCAAAAACAGGAACATGAGAAAACGGCCCTTAATGAATAACAGAAACAAGGTCAAAAAGATGCGACATCCACAAGACCTAATCGTAACTTTGGAACTTCAACTTTGCTGAAGATGACGAGTCCAAGGATTCTGATGAATTATAGGTGGAATTGATACAAAACAATAATTACACTAGTTTACAGCCAAAAAGACCCATTTCTACTGAAAATTTTTTTTAGTGTAGTTTGGAATGGTGATCTCAAAAATCAATTTCAAAAATTTTTTCATGGCTCCGTTTTTTTAATATAATTTTTTTTTTTTTTTTGATAGGGGGACTTACATTTTAAGCCATATCTCACTTTATAATTGTCAGATAGAGTCAAGCAAGATGAGAATCGAAAGGTTATTTCGCTGCCAGTAATCGAGTAGAACAATGTTTTTAAATCGGTTCATTAGTTTGACTACAATATCCAAAAATATTTCGAAAAAATCGATTTTTTGCTCGAAAATTCATTTTTGGTCGCCTGGAAAAAAATATAAAAAATCCAAAAAAATTATTTTTATTTTTTCTACATAAGAACCGCACTTCTACGAAGAAAAACAGATATCGATGATCAAAATCTGTGAACAAACACAGGAGCGGTAAGCAATTTAGTGCAAAAAAATGTGATATTTTCCTGAATATTTTAAAATAAATTTTCGTTTGCTTCGACTTTTGTTCCGATTTTAATTTTTATTTTTGTTCTGGCTTTTTGTTCACTTCATAATTTGACCAAAAAACGAAGAAAAGTACAATGTTAATTTTTTAAAACACACAATATACTCAAATTTGACTGTTAGTTCCTCTACTCAATTTGATCCATCTATGGTACGTGTTACACGATTTTCCTCACCAATAACTTATTTTCTTCGTAAAAATGCGATTCTTAAGAAGAAAAAATAAAAATAATTTTTTTGTATTTTTTTATATTTTTTCTAGTCGTTTAAAAATGAAATTTCTTGGATTTTCGAGCAAAAAATCGATTTTTTTGAAATATTCTTGGTTGTTGAATTCAAACTACTGAACCGATTTAAAAACAATGCTCCACGCAATTATTGGCAGCTCCATTACCTTTCGATTTATTTCTTACTTGACTCTATCTGACAATTATGCACTGAGATATGGCTTAAAATGTAAGAGTACCTATTAAAAAAATTAATATTTCAAAAAATTTCATGAAAAAATTTTTGAAATCGATTTTTTAGATCACCATTCCAAACTTTACTAAGAAAATTTTTCAGCTGAAATGGGTCATTTTTTTTTTTATTTTTGTAAACTAGTGTTATCCAATATATTTTATTAAATTGTTTCTAAAAACAGTACAGAAAAAAAAATCATTTGAGAGGCTGGTGGATTTGTATGGCAGGTAGGTGAAAGTCATAATTTTATTCGAAATTTATATTTGTTAGATCAAATATAAGTGCCAAATTTACACAGCTGTATCTTTATTTTTCGACTTTTTGGCAAAAAATGGCAATTGGAACCACTGTGGAATAAACGACTGTGAAATCGATGCCATGAACCTCGATTTTTTGCCACCTCTTCTTCGACTTTTGGAATAAAGTGCACAGACCAAAAAATTGTGTCAAAAAATGTTTATTAAAAGGTAGAAGATATACAGTTACTATAGAATCACCTTCAAGTTCTAGAAATAGCATTCCCCAAGCCCCGAGCTAATTGCACGTAGTTTAAAGTTTGCAACAATATTTTTGATGTTCTGTTCAACCGTTGATAGTGGGGAAATCGTGCAAACGTTGGCACAAATGGGAAATGGGAGACCTGGGAGCGATTAAGGCGAAGTTTGGGGCTAAGGTAACCCGAGCAGCAGCAGCAGCTGTGGCGTCGCTGTCGCCGTCGACGTTGACGATTATGTGGCGATCGCTGTCCAAGCTTTTTTTTGTTTTGGTTTTTGGCCCGTTTTCATTATCACGCGCTAAGTTCGTGTACAACAAAGGGGGCAGGAGGGGGTCCTAATGTCACGTGTTTCACTCGACTCACCTGTAGGCCAGATTCATGCACTTGAACAATTTGGTCAATGAGGTCTCAATCTCCAGATGGGAAGTGATCATGCTCATGCTGTTCTCATCGCCGCCTTCCTGATCGATGGGAAAATGGACCACGGTCTGTGGGACATACAGCTGGACATCGCGACAGGTATTGGTGGGGTTATCGTCCGCTTTGTCCAAACTGGGATCCTCGGGATCCAACATTTTGACTTCACCATCATCTTCGAGATCATCTTGGGCCTCTTCGGCCTCAAAGTGCGAGACCATAAACTGACCCGAGTGTATGGATTCGCGTTCGGCTTTCAGCATGGCCGCAGCGGCCAGCTCAGCCGAAGTGCTGCCGATGTAGGGTAAGGGGGAGAAATTGTGTTGCAGCGGCTGAAGTGGGGGAAGCTGTTGTTGTGGATGTTGTGGATGCTGTTGCTGCTGCTGCTGCTGCAGCTGTGGATGTTGTGGATGCTGATGCGGAAACATTTGGTTTGTGCGTTGATAACTTTCGTATTTGTTCAACATCATTTTAATTTGATTTGATTTTCAATTGTTAAAATTTTTTATCCATCCACTTGAACAAATTTTGAAAATTTGTTTGAAACTTTATTCACACTTTTATTAATTAATTTGTTTTGATTTTCTTATTTTGTTGTAATTAACACTAATTGTGGTCTATAATTAACACATTTTGAGGTTTACTTTAAAAAAAATTCGAAAACTTTTTTTAAATTCACGTTCTAACGGTAAACACGCCCCGTTATATGCGTCACAACGAGAGAGAGAGGGAGAGCTTTACACGTGCATGTGTGTGTGTGTGTGTGCGTCAGTTAATGATAATCGAAACAATTTCAATTGCTTTCGTCAGCACGCGCCAAACTGTATTCTTGGTATAATTATAAAATATATTTCGAAATATTTAGCAAGTCGAGCATGCCGGCACGCGTTGCTGATGATGGCTTTTCCCTGACACAAACGGAACTGATCAAGTAGAAAAAGTTGAAGCTGAAATGAAACCTGTGCGATTGCCCATCAAAACATTAAACAGCTGACGAAGGCCTCTCCCTCTCTCTGCAGTCTTATCAGCAAAGGAATTCTCTCACCGCATTCTCTCTCTCTCTCGTCAGAGCAATTTACCAACAAACCTACATATTTACATATACGAAACGCATAGCACACACACACATATACAAACAAAAGGCTTTCCATAACCAAAACAATTTGATTATATTTTTATTCTTTTACAATTTTTATTATTTTGTTTGGGTACAAAGCAATTGGAATTATTTAATTTGTTTAAAAATTGTTTTTAAACTTTTGACCTCTGGCTCTGCCTCCGTTTTTCCACACACACACACTCACACTCGCACGTTTTGGGGGTTCGCCTCGGGCATTTGTAAGCAGCAACGCCCCCCATAAAAGCATTTACGTCATACGAACGCACTCGCAACGCGACAACACTTCAACATACGTCATTTAATTACTTGTCAAATTTAATTTAATGAATGTAGAAGAAGGCAAGGTGCAAGCCCCTCTCCCTCTTAATAAGCAACCAAACTAAAAACAGCGAAAAAGCACCAAAAAATACCAAAAAATAAAAGTGCTCACCAACCAAAGGTGAAAGCTATAAGAAACTATCGATCACCAACAAAAGCTAAAAGCTAGGTAAACTCACGTTTACCAACAAAAGCTGGGTACTATGTAAACTATCGATAAGCTGGGCAGACTAGTGTGACCGAATTTTAAAAATATAATAGAATACCGAAAGAGGACACACTAGCCGAATCGCTAATTTTTGTATTTAATTTGTATCTTTCATTATTTATATCTTTATAGCTACATAGAATATTACTTATTATTTTTGTACTACACAATTTTTAAAAATAAAGATACAACTACTACTACTACTACTACTAATTAAATAATAAATTGGAATTAAAGTCAAACTAAAATCATTTTTTTTTTCGTTGCTTTGAGAGTTTGGAGTTTTTCTTACCCAAACTACGCGAAGCCACCGATGTGGAAATCAGCACCTTCTTTTTACCCGTCTTAAAGTCACTCAGGGTCTCTAATTGACTCTGCAGACGGTCGCCGTGAATGGAGCTGGCTAAAAATTCCATTTCCGAGAGGAATGAGGCCAAGAAGTCAGCATCACGATCGGTCTCTACAAAGATAACAGTACCATCGGCTCCTTCGTTCAAAATATCCTAATAATAAAAATATAATTATATTCTTGTATATATTTTATGTTCTAAATCAACTCACCATCAACTTGGTCATTTTGTTGTCCTTATTAACATTAAAGAAAGTCTGGCCCAGGACTTTTTCTCCATAGCATCCATCAAAATCTGCATCTGCCTGTCTTGAGGTGCTCGGCCCCTCCAGCAAATCACCATCCAGCATCGGTGATGGAATGGCTCCGTTTTTTTTTCTAGCAGCTTTCATCATTCTGTGGCGGCGTAGTCTGATCGCTACCGATGTTTGCGAAGGCTCGGCCCGTTTTTGCCGCTCCACCTGTGCTTCCAACTCTGGATTTTCCCTTCGGGCTTTTTTGTTGGCGCGGTGTCGGCGCGCCTTAATCGCTTTGCGTGTTAATGCCACATCGTGTTGGCTTGGCCTGTCCGCCATATTTACTGTTTGTACTCGGATGAATTTAGGGACAAAAGCTAAATAATCTAAATAATAAGATATATAATATACCTTTTTTTTTATATCCAAAAACCGCGAATTTTACAAAATTCTACAAATCATTAAATGCAGTTCGATATAGAATTCTATAAACACTGAATTCTGGTTTAAAATTAAGTAAATAATTAGCATATTCAACATTGTGAATAGTTAATATATTTGACAGAATTAAGTAAATAATTAGCATATTCGGCATTGTGAATAGTTAATATATTTGACAGAATTAAGTAAATAATTAGCATATTCAACATTGTGAATAGTTAATATATTTGACAGAATTAAGTAAATAATTAGCATATTCGGCATTGTGAATAGTTAATATATTTGACAGAATTAAGTAAATAATTAGCATATTCAACATTGTGAATAGTTAATATATTTGACAGAATTAAGTAAATAATTAGCATATTCAACATTGTGAATAGTTAATATATTTGACAGAATTAAGTAAATAATTAGCATATTCGGCATTGTGAATAGTTAATATATTTGACAGAATTAAGTAAATAATTAGCATATTCAACATTGTGAATAGTTAATATATTTGACAGAATTAAGTAAATAATTAGCATATTCAACATTGTGAATAGTTAATATATTTGACAGAATTAAGTAAATAATTAGCATATTCAACATTGTGAATAGTTAATATATTTGACAGAATTAAGTAAATAATTAGCATATTCAACATTGTGAATAGTTAATATATTTGACAGAATTAAGTAAATAATTAGCATATTCGGCATTGTGAATAGTTAATATATTTGACAGAATTAAGTAAATAATTAGCATATTCGGCATTGTGAATAGTTAATATATTTGACAGAATTAAGTAAATAATTAGCATATTCAACATTGTGAATAGTTAATATATTTGACAGAATTAAGTAAATAATTAGCATATTCGGCATTGTGAATAGTTAATATATTTGACAGAATTAAGTAAATAATTAGCATATTCAACATTGTGAATAGTTAATATATTTGACAGAATTAAGTAAATAATTAGCATATTCGGCATTGTGAATAGTTAATATATTTGACAGAATTAAGTAAATAATTAGCATATTCAACATTGTGAATAGTTAATATATTTGACAGAATTAAGTAAATAATTAGCATATTCGGCATTGTGAATAGTTAATATATTTGACAGAATTAAGTAAATAATTAGCATATTCAACATTGTGAATAGTTAATATATTTGACAGAATTAAGTAAATAATTAGCATATTCGGCATTGTGAATAGTTAATATATTTGACAGAATTAAGTAAATAATTAGCATATTCAACATTGTGAATAGTTAATATATTTGACAGAATTAAGTAAATAATTAGCATATTCAACATTGTGAATAGTTAATATATTTGACAGAATTAAGTAAATAATTAGCATATTCGGCATTGTGAATAGTTAATATATTTGACAGAATTAAGTAAATAATTAGCATATTCAACATTGTGAATAGTTAATATATTTGACAGAATTAAGTAAATAATTAGCATATTCAACATTGTGAATAGTTAATATATTTGACAGAATTAAGTAAATAATTAGCATATTCGGCATTGTGAATAGTTAATATATTTGACAGAATTAAGTAAATAATTAGCATATTCAACATTGTGAATAGTTAATATATTTGACAGAATTAAGTAAATAATTAGCATATTCGGCATTGTGAATAGTTAATATATTTGACAGAATTAAGTAAATAAGTAAATAGTGCTTTAACTCCCACTAAATTTTGTTTTTTTATATTTAAAACGTTTATATGTTGAGAAAATATTGCTCACAGTTTTACTCAGAATGATAAAATCACATTTGTCCCTATTCAAGTACTTGTTAAAAATGCGCTTTAAAATGATTGTCCCTATTCAAGTGCATGGCAGTGTATGTGCAAAAAAAAAAACAAAAGCCGTCTCGTTCTGCTTCGAAGGCCCTTTATTGGCCCTCAAACAAAATGCAGACGGATACACGGACACACAATGTAAACTATTTTTTTTACGTATGTTTACTTACCTTATAAAAGTTATATATATATATAATTATATATTATTAACTTATATATTATTAACAGTTCAAAACTTTAAGCAATGGGCTTGAACTCTATAACGCAATGGAGTTCGTGGCGCAGAACATGGCAAATGCCAAGACCATCTCTATTTGCTTAGACGAGAGCTATTTGTGTACAATAAGCGGCCAAATCTCGCCAAGGCTTATGTATTTTTGGCTGTGGATGTTCTCTGGTCAAAGACGTGGCTCGTCTATTGTGGCGTGTGGACCCGCTCTAGCTAAGTAGTGGAGCACATGTGGGATGGGTTTGCTCACCCTTTTTATTAATTTGTGCGTCAGCAGGAGAAAAAAGGCGAGGGAGGTGCAGTAGCTAATCAATAATGCCGAAAAGGTGGCAAAAGAGAAATTTTTCAAAAAAGATTATAATGAAGATTTAATGGTTGGCAAAATAGACGGATAAATACGAGTTGTAGATCGAACTTTTAAAAGAATTGCGAAATTGTCCAAAACCCTCTTAGTCTTAGTACGCACTTTAACCACTAACAGAAACTTCTGTCCAAATTAAAGCCTTCTATCTTTTACCGTTTACGCTGTGCGATGATCGCCAATCAGTCAGTCAGGACACTCATTTTTTATATTTATCGATATAGACTTGAATGAAAATGTGTCCTCACTGACAGATTGCCAATCCATAGGCATAAATATTATTAATTAATTTTATTTGTTAATTTATTATTATATTTTTCAGTGCCAACAATAGCCACCTATTTGGGACAATTATGGAAGATTGGCCATATGTGGCAGACATTCTGCAATATGCGAGATATTGATAGGGAATCAATAATGCAGAATTTCATTAAAAAGAAAGAAATACTATTTCGAATGAAACATCCCAAATAGGTGATGTTTTTTATATGTGAAGTTATATCTGGAATGAAAAATGAAAATACATATCACCTTATGGTTGATGAAATTTTTACACTCAAAACTTCTTCCAGTTTCACAAAAATCTTAGTTATCGCTCTGCAATGCCACGAAAGGTGTTGGCCACTATCAAGAGAGCTGCCACGGATAAGATCCTAGAGGAAGCCACCCCGAACGAGGACTCCAAGTACGCTCTCTGGAAGCTCACCAGAAAATACAAGAGGCAGGTGCAACCGAAATTCCCGGTCAAACATCCTGACGGCACATGGGCCAAACACCCACAGGACCGAGCCGAAGCCTTTGCCTCTAACCTTGAGGAAAGGTTCCAGCCATTCAGCACCGCCTCGACCAATAGACTTCAATTGGTCAAGGATATTGTTTCTGTTGCTCCTCTTCAACTCAGCACTACGCCTCAGCTACTTTCCCAGTGCCTGGAAGAACGCCAACATCATCATGCTGCACAAACCTGGTAAGCCCCCGAATGAGCTGGATTCGTATAGGCATTTGGCAAGCTGCTGGAGAGGTGCCTATTACGAAGGATATTGGAGACTCCAGCCGTCAAAAGGAGCATACCTAAGTTCCAGTTCGGATTTCGATTGGGCCATGGTACCCCAGAACAGCTGCACAGAGTGGTCAATTTCGTCCTGGAAGGATTCCACGCCAAGGAGTACGTTGTGGCAGCGTACTTGGATATCCAACAGGCATTTGACCGCGTCTGGCATGATGGCTTGCTAGCCAAGCTGAAGGGAACGCTCAATCCTCAACTCTTCTTGATCGTCAGATCGTTTCTATCTGACAGGACATTCAAAGTTGTCCAGGATGGCCTTGCATCCCAGAAGAAGAGGATTCGAGCAGGAGTACCTCAAGGCAGCGTTCTGGGGCCAACTCTCTACAGTTTGTTTACTGCAGATATGCCCACAGCGATGGACATACCGATTGAGGAGCCGCAGGACCTCCTAATTGCCACGTTCGCTGACGACACAGCAATTATGGCGCGCGACAGATGTGTTTACTCAGCAACGGACATGCTGCAGGAGTACCTCAAACGGTTTGAGAACTGGGCGTGTACGTGGAACATCTCCATCAACCCCGAAAAGTGCGTATCTGTCACGCACACCCTGAGGACAGAGAGCAGCCCTGGCGTTTTCCTGCATGGAGAGCTCCTCCCTCACAAAACGGCGCACAAGTATCTAGGGGTGATACTTGATAAGAGGCTAACTTTCAAGCAGCATGCCACCGAAGTTGCTGGCAAACTCCACTCTAAGGCGAAGAGGATGAGTTGGCTACTAAACGCCAACAATAAGCTCTCACTGAAGAATAAAGTCCTTATCTATAAAGTGATCCTGGCACCGATTTGGAGGTACGGAGTCCAGGTATACGGCATCGCTGCGAAGACCCACCTGAACAAAATCAGGGTCTTCCAGGCCAAAATCCTGAGGAGGATGACTGGAGCGGAGTGTTTTTTTGTACATTTTATTCAAATTTAATTGCAGGCTCTGCCTTAAATTTTCCCTTTCCCAAGCGGGGAGAACCTGATCGTTGGGCTGTCAAACGTTTGACAAACTTCTCGGAGACATGGGCAATGTTGTCCCATTTCAGGATTTCAAGTCATTTGCATTTTAACCCCTTTTTTTCCTTGCGAGGCAAGGTCTTTGCGGTCGTCACGATTTTTGAAGATTTAAATATTTGCTTTAAGGCATAAGGTCACACTATTTAGTGACAGAGCAGCACTGCCAGCTAAAAAGCTTTGACTAAAAAACAACCGTGACAGGTACAAAATGTCAATGTGCAACATGTCGATGACCGATAGAAGACTAGCTTCCGGTTTCTTTTCTTTTTCTGCTCCGCCCCGGAGTAAGTTGTGTTTCAGTTTGTGCTCCTCGAAGAAAAAAAAAAATGTGCATATTAATAAAATTTTAAAATTTAAACAAGTTTTAAAATATTCATCAGAAATGGATCAGGAAGCTATATATTATACAGAGGAGGGCTATGCTCGTCCTTATTTGCTGCCCACTCCAAATGAACATCACGTGTACTACAACTATCCGCAGCCGGAGGAAATGGCAATGGCAGAGAATGTGGAATTTGGATTTTATGAAAATGGTTGCTGGTTCCCCCAGCCCGGGAATCAGAGGCAGACACCACTTTTACCCACGCCTCCCAGCGAACAGCCAGAACATGTAGACACATCCGATCAATACCCAATGTTTGATTTTTATATACCACCCGGAGTGCAGTTTATACGTCGAATTGGCAAATTATTAATGGAGATTGATCTACCCACTTCCAGGCCAGAAATTTCAACGGATGAAGCCGCATATAACTTGGCCAGAGGATTGGTGAATGAGGCAAAATATGTGAGTAGTTTTTTAGGTTAGAAAAAGCACGTGCTCTCCGCACTTCTCTCTCTTGTTCACCAACACAAGCACACCCGGTACCCGAGATATCGAGAGAGAGTGTGGCGTTCCGATGGTTGGCGACACAATAAACAACCAAGCAGCGAGGTACTTGGATAAGGTCGCCACTCACCCAAACAACCTCGCCAGGCGCTTACTCCGAACACGCAGGATTAACGGCCATTGGAGTACCGACAGCGCAGCCGTAGTCCACTGCGGGAGAAGCGCCGTCGCAGTAAGAGCCCACTGCGGGAGAAGCGCCGGCGCAGTAAGAGCCCACTGCGGGAGAAGCGCCGTCGCAGTAAGAGCCCACTGCGGGAGAAGCGCCGGCGCAGTAAGAGCCCACTGCGGGAAAAGCGCCGTCGCAGTAAGAGCCCACTGCGGGAGAAGCGCCGGCGCAGTAAGAGCCCACTGCGGGAGCAGCTCCACTGGCTATATATATAATATGTACACTAGGTCGGACATTTTATATATGGAAAAATGTAACGTCATACTGATACCCGCTTAAACGATGCATATTTGTGTATAAAACGCATAGCAAAAAAAAATTTTGAGAAAAAATTAAATTTAGGGTCTGCGACTTGGACTTAAAGTTTATCACTCATACGTACTGTTGCCCATGCCTACATTTTTAATTTTTTAGTAGTTGGCGTAGACTTGGTTTGAAGTCATAACACTAGCCAAAAAGGTACCATGACCAATAAAAAATGTTTTTTATATAACAGACACAATATGTAGGTAAATATATTTGGTACTTAATATATTTAGGAAAAAATTTTATATTACGACAAAATTTCTACTATTTTACGCTGTTTACTTCTAGATGAAAGCAAGTTTTAGCCGTTAATTAAGAGGCTATTAAGATATCTTTGAAGTCAGGTCCCACACTGAACTGAAGTGCTGCGCATCACGGCTGCAGCCGTTCCTGCAAATAGTCTACTTTTACAGGGCTGCTCATAAAAAAGCTTCTTCAGGATCGAAAAATAATGCGGATTACTATACTACTAGGGGCAAAAAATACAGGGAAATTATTCATAAATCAAAAACTCTTTATTTAATATTGTCAATTCATTTATTTTCCTTGAAAGTAACCTCCCCCTACTGCATTATACTTGTGCCAACGTTTTATACAATTTTGTTTATGTTTGATGAAGATCATCGGCGCTCCCTTTCAAAGGAAAATTGTTTACGGAGATCAACAATTTCTCGTTCTCCACAACTCCAAAACGTTTGTGGAAAAGCACAAGTTCCATTGTCCCGAATGAAGAAGAGTACAATTTCAAAGGAAAAAGAAAGATTGCAAGAAGGGTTAGCCAGCTATTAAAAAAAACAAAACAGCAGAATCAAAGAATATTCAACCTAATAAATTTGCAAAAGTTGATTAATTTGCGCGTTCTGAAATGACGGAAACGAGCTGAAGTTGAAACTTGCACCTCCGGAACTTTTTAATATTTATTGAATTTTCACTTAGGAAATTATGCCTCTGTCTTTCCTTTCCCATCCCACTTTGCATTCTTTTCAGCGCCGGTGCAACGTTTCTCGCCACGTCCAAGCTGCCGTTCTCACCGCGGAGCCGGCGCAGCAGCGTGCTGGAGGAGCCACAGCAGTGTAGCCCTCCTGTGCCACTTTCAAAAACGGAGGAAATCGCCATTGTGAGATGAGAGATAGAGATACCATAAGTCCTTATTGTATCATCATGACCAAGCTGAAAAAAGTAGGCAACAATGACCCATCGTTCTCATATCCGACATGTCAAGAGACAGCCCTTACAGAGTTTCGTAAGTTGAGGAGTTCACGGAAGCCGTCTCCCCAGAACACACACACACACACTCAAAGACAAAATGTGCATGAAATTTTGACCGGGCGCCTGCTTTCTAGCTTCCGCTCAGTTTTTAGCTCACGCAATGCTGAGCCGATGACCCAACCCATTCGCTCACTTTGCTCGATAATTTCTCAATAGTTATCGATATCTTACGTAAGGCGCCTTTTTAAAAGTATAAGTCCGTTACCGTTTTAAATGGAAGACAGAACGAACAAAGACGAGACTTTGTTAATATAGAGGACGGAGACAACACGTATTGATATAGAAAATAAAGTGAATAAACTGCTTGTGTAGTGAAATGTATGTAAATAAGGCTGCCTTCCCACTGTTCGACAAATGACACATGATGCTGCTTTTTGTTCTGTTTTAAATTTGAATATCTTGTCAAATTCATAGAATTTCATGGATAATTGCGGGCCTACTAGATGAGCGTGTTCAGCAGCATAAATCGATGACAAAAAATCAACTGTTTTTGTTAGATTGTGCTGCTGAACGGGCATGATGCGCAATCATGTTTGCTATTTTTCGTGATTGTGTTAGATGTGAATCTAACAAAGAAATAGTTTGTTAGAATTGCTTGATTATGATTTGTTATCGATAGCAAACAGCTGCCAGAAGTAAACAAACAAGGAATTTTGAGAAGGCAAATGCAAAATGAATGCGGAAACCTCTTTGGCAGAGGACGTGGTTTCGCAAGTAGCTCACGGAAATTCGTGGAAGGCTCTGAAGACTCTACTGGTTGTTGCGGAGGAGGAGGGAATCTTGAAAAGCCTCCACTCCAAAAAGGAAAAGCCCCACGCGTAGTAACCACCCTATCAGGGTACATGGACACCTCAACATAGATTGTCAAGGCACCACCATTTAGCTCATCCCACAAAAAGGTTGACAGGGACGCCCATATACTCTGACAAGATAGTCACAAGGAATGAAACCCGGCGCCTGGTTACGGAAGAATGGTTCCGGCTTGCGCAGTAGCTAGGGTCACATGGTCCTCGTTTAACCTGAAATCGAAAACATCTTACTTGTGGTCTTGGCCCTACCGGGTCACTGCCGTATTGGCATGCTGCACGCTTGGGCGTCGCTCAAGGACTCATAGCTAGAGATGGGCTCGCGACGGGATTCCAGCGGGACCCGAGAGAAGTAGGGGATCAAGTACGACGATATTGAATTTAAATTTGTTGGTCTGGATCGGGAGGGAACGGGGCGAATTGTCCTTATTCGCCCATCTCTACTCTTAGCCCATTGCCACTTTGTTAAAATTAGCATTTTTAGAGCCTTCTTTGCGTGGTCAGGAGTCCTTTTTAATGGACCCGCCGGGGCTGGGCTTACAACAAAGTTAAAAACATTAACCGGCTAACCAAGTCTTTAAGAAAATTCAAGGGGAATTCTAGGAGCAGTTGTAGTTACGACGGTCATAAGTATTTAGAGGCCAGTTCTTAATTATATTAAGCTGTTTGTTGTCAAAAATTCAAACCTTCCGCCAAAAAAATTATATCGATATCTTTGTTGCCTAAAAATTCTAACAAGTTCGTTCACCAGCAGACTAACACTTTTTTTTTTATTAATGATTTTTGTTAGATGATTGATGTATGCTGCTGAACACGCTCGATGTGTCGAACAGTGTGAAGGCAGCCTAATGTGTAAATAAAAGGCCAGATCCTGATAAAGAAATCTAATTACGAATCCCTTTTTGATTTCGATTTATATATAAGCGAAACGATAGATTTTGTAGTCGGCTGGTCTCACTTAAACTATCGATACCATTGATACATGGCAAAAGTAACTGTATTTAATTTTTCGGTTTATTTTTGACAAGTTTATTACTAAAATGATTTATATTGCTAATCTTTTACTTAAAAAGAAAAAATTAAACATTTTGCCTTATAAAATTCAAAACTACCGCCACAAAACAGCTGACAACGTCGACTTAGCCAACGCAACGCCAGCGTCGTCGTCAGCGCAGCAAACGATTTCTCTATTCAGTATCGTTCCCAAATGAAACGCAAAAAGTTATCAATTTCTTCAACCGGATTTTTTGCATTTATATTAACGTGAAAATGGCTTTATAGTTTGTGCGCAAGCAACAACAACAAGCACTTAGGTGCCCCAAACACAACAATTAAAATGGAAACGTTTACAACAAAATTGTGAGTAGAATTAACTGTTTAAAAAAGCATTTGGCAATTTCGCAATCTGCTCATGCACACACACACTCACACATTTACAGTAAGTGTAACTGCATATATGCATGTATGGGATTCTCTGTATTTGTGCCAACTCATGTTAACGTGGCATATTGTGTACCTCTGTGGCATGCAACTTGACCAAATATGAAAAAACCAGCTGGAGAAATTGGCTGATGCAATCGTGGCATAAAATTGAGTCAATCGCTAAGGGGTTTGCGGGTGGCAATTCCACTTGTGCCACATGCTGCCGCACGTGCTAGGCAGAGTAAGAGAGGGAGAGAGCGTGAGAGGGGATGTCAGAGAATAGAATTACACACAGACACAACAATGAGTGAGTCACAAATGAGCTACAGTGAAACATCCATAAAGTTAACAAACCTTTTATATGTTAACTTTAATATGTTAGATTTTTAGTTATGTTTTAGAATTTTGGAATTTTATTTAGTTTTATTTTTTTTATTTTAATCATTTTTGAAAAAATAATTGAAATATTCTTTTTCAATAGCTTTCACTGTACCTGCGTCTGTCTGGTGCTGCCTGAGGGGCAGGGTCAAGATTTCCCGCCTTCAATTTTTGATAAGATTAGGTCTACTTTACACAAAAATTAAGTAAAAACTTGCAGTTTCATTCTTAGAAAGGGTTCCTCCGCCTTATCAAATGTTTTGACCTAAAGATTGCAATCAACATTTTCATAACACTTTACATTTGTTTACTTACACCGCTGTCCATCTAAATAATGCTTCCCCTTTGCTCTTTACAGTGCCACCATGGCATCCAAACAACAATCAGCTCAGCTAAAACAGCAAGGACCTTCATCTATTTCAATCATCTATTCAACATTATTAAGTATCATATCGGACTCTGACTATGGACTCTATATCGAAAACAACAACAACCACATTTCAATTGACCATGGAAAGTTTGGATTTACCCAGGGAGTACTGGGATCTCAAGCTGGAGCCACAATCCCCACCATCAACGCTTGTGGCCAGCGAGTTGTTTGCTCTCAATGAGACAACAACAAACCTACCACATTGGCTCTATGACGATAACTTTGCAAATGGTGAGTATACAGAGAGATTTACTCGAGGAAATTAATTAAAATTATATATTTTTACAGGCATTACACTTATAGGCGATGGGGAGACGGCAGAGGGACTCCAGGGTATCGACACACTGGAGCTATTGAGCGATGAGGATTTGGTTGTGGAGTTTCTCGATCTGAAGGATGAAGGTAGGTCTAAAGACCAAGAAAAAAGCCACAGTTTTTTAACAAAAATTATCTTGCGGATAGCTTAAGGATGAACAAGCTAACATACGGGGGTGCCACAGAAATCTCTAGAGATTTTGCCGACAGTTGGTTTGTAAATCTCTCAAAAAATTCGTCGGTGCCACAGAACTTCGAGAGATTTCATTTTCCTATTAGAAAATCTAGTTAGAACAGCAGATGTTCCAATTGAAGTTCCATCTCTAAAAACAGGGCTGAATCTCTCGCCAAAAAATTTTCCTTGTTTTAGTTATGGTCTAATTTGATGTTTAACTGAAATTTTTTGATTGTGTAATATGTTTTATGTTGCATTTTTAAAATATAATTCAAATTTAATCCCTATTCTTCATTAATATGAAGCAAAATTTAAAAATTTGTTCGCGCCAAACATCAGGTATAAATTGCAACCAAACCGACCAAATGAAATTTCTGTGGCACCTAAGAATTGGAATTGGGTTGGAATTTGGTTGGAAGAGGTTTCTGTGGCACCCCCGATAGAGACTCTTCAAGTCACTTTGATTATAGCAAAGACTAAAACCAAAACAAGTTTTGGTATAGGTCAGGGTTTCTATCTCGGCTTAAATTGTTACAGGTTGATTGTACTAGTTATCCTGGTTCGAAACCAAAATTCGTTTCGTTTTTAAAACCTGGATTAGAAAGCAAGGTTTTTACACGATGAGACATACACGTGTGGTTCTATACATTTTGATTAATAAATTTGCTAGAATTCCTTTGATTTTCAAGCCTACTGAGAAAACTTCATGAAGTTTGCTTCATCGTGTAAATCCCGACTAAGCAGAAATACAAAATTTATTCCTGTATCAGTTTAAAACAATTGCTTCATATTAGTTTAACAGTTGTTAGAGCATTTCGTCTTTAATCTCCTTTCGAAATATTCATGTCAACTGGATAACAGATCAATAATTAAGGCGGAGCAGTTTTATTCTGTAAGACTATAATGACAAAAAAAATAGAAGTTAACTCTATCTAGCGGAAGAAAGCAGCAACAAGTTTAATATTTAAAAAAAGCTTACATTCTTTTACGTTGGCGTTCTTACCATTTTTGCTTTTATCTTCATACCACGTTGCGAAAACGTAAATTTTGTGTATTGCACTACGAAGGCCAAAACAGGGCATCCTCCTAGTTGAGTTCCAAAACTGTAGACTTTTCGCTTCATATGATTTATTTTGAAATTTTTTAACTGGCGAGAATTCCTCAGCTTTCCCTTCGTTACAGATGTGTCTCACCCTCCATGGACTCTTATCTAACACATCTCCTAGGATTTATTTCATCCTTTTTATATGAGTTAACTCGCTCAATAGTTTAGTAGTTTATTCCTCTCTGATTTCACATAATTTTATCTAACTTGATAATGCATACAGTCCCTCCTCATTATTTTTAGAGCGCGGTACAAAGCGACTAATCTAGGTTATCATTAGGTATTTGTTTGCTTATCAAATCGATAGATGGTTTCCTATTTAATTTAAATAATATTCATAGCAACACCAGATACCTGGTGTGTGTTGCTATACAACTTCAATAGTTACAATATGGTCTACTATTTTATGTAAAAGACTTGTCCTGAAAATCTCTAGAGATTTTTGTATAAATAATTGCATTTAGAACTCAAGTTTGATCGTTTTTATTTGTGAGATGAAAATAATAACACCGGCAACTAGATCATATGAAAAAATTGTAAATTGTACGTGTTTATGTCGCCCAACTTTTGTCATCTCATCTAGTTTTCTAGCCGAAAAGACATTTTTGTGTCCCTTCATATAATCTGAATCCCTTGGAAAATTTTTAACGTTTTGTAGACCTTTGATCTTGTTTCTAATCCTACTGATCATGTCTTCATGATTAATCTAAACTCATTCGATAATTTTTCGATTTTCTTAACCGTTTGATCTACAACTCCTTCTATTTACTTCTCTTCATAATAAACTAAACTCATTTTAGATTATCATGGTAAGGCTGGAATGACACCTGCTTTTTTTACAGACAATTTCTAATACTGCGAATTCGGCAAATACTTAAATAACATACCAAAACGAGAGCGCAAGTTAAAGTCGGCTCTAACCGACTTCGATATACCCGTTACTCAAGAAAAAACATGTTTAAGAGTGTTCCTGCGTTCCTTAGGGTGAATATCTGAAAAGTATGCAACACTTTTTTAACGCTGCTATTTTTCACCTTTTTTGTTATAACTTGAGATCCGCTTATCCGATCTTTATAATTTCTCAACCATCTCTAGAAGGTACGAATCATCTATCTTCAAAACTGTAGGAGATATAACGTTTTTTCCGAATTGCGGGGGCGAGAGGAGGCGCGGCCAAAATTTGAAACAAACTTGATATGCTTGCAGATAAAAGAAGCATTTGTCCCATACATGTCAAACCTCTATCTCTTACCATCTCTGAGATCTAGGTGTTCATACAGACAGCGGGACGGACGGACAGACGGGCATGTCTATATCGACTCGACCGTTGATGCTGATCAAGAATATATATACTTTATATCGTCGGAAATAATTCCTTCTGCCTGTTACATATATAAATTTTGCACGACTTTAGTATACCCTTTTCACTCTACGAGTAACGAGTATAAAAATACAGAAGTTTTTTGAGAAATAAGCAGCTTTTTGAGAGAGCTTAGAACTGGCCGTTAATTTTGAATCCAAGCATTCAAAAAAGCGTTTGCGTTGTTTCTTGAAACTTTTGTCAGCTTCTTTAGCTTTTGAACTTGGAACTTTGAGCTAAAGCTTAAGCTTATGTACATCAAAAAGTTGAAGACATGGTAGCTTGACCTATTTTTACTTTCATGTTTTTTGAGGTTCCCAACTGATTAAAACATTGATTGTATGGAAAGGCAGGTGGAGCGATGTCTCTCCAGCGATAAGCCTACTGAAGATTCATTCGGGAGAATGATGAAACGGTTCCGTATAGGGTACCAGCTCATTTTTGGTGTACAATAATGCATAAGTTGTTTTCAAACACAACTTTTTCGGACCTCGAGCCAGCAAACTCACTAATTATAAATAAAATAAATAAATAGTTTAGTTGCAAGATGCTAAAAGTGAATTTATATAGCTAAATGAGTAATCAAAAACAGCAGCCACAGCAAATTGCTGTCTAGCGACAATATTGTATCTAGCGAAAACAATTCTGCCAGCAGCTCTGTGCGGCGAATTCGACAATTGTCCATCTCGCTCTCACACATTTAGATTCCCATAAGAGCAAAATTGCTGCAAATTGTCATTTCAGCCTTATTAAACAAATTCGAAAATATTACTTCTTAACAGAAAGCCGAACGATTATTACACTGAGACTTGTCGCTCCTGTTTGATCATGAAAATACAATGGTACATACCAGTACAATGAACTAAAGATTCTCATCTCATTTGGAGAGTATAAAAGATATCGATATCAAAATGTTACACCATATAGAATGTGATATTACGAATATTTCTGTATTAAAAACTCAAAAATCGTTTATAGCATATTAAGATGCGTCAGTCTTAACCATTAAACTTTAATGGCTTTAATTAAGATTTTTCTACAAATGAAAATTCGACAAAGTGTTCAGAACTGTAGGAGCAGTTCCAACGTTCTTACGTTCTACGATGGTTAAAGGGTCCTTAGGATTTCAGTTTATACCACGAAAAGAGTACAATAAGATGGGCTTTTGCTTGGGTTGAATAATGGGGAGACCAACTTATTCCCCAAATATAGTGCAGAGCCTTTTCATTATGTTCAGTAGGGTCGCAATCCTTTGGATAGTCTAGCTGTCTCTCTCTTATCGGTTTTAAATCGCATTCTGTCGGAACAGAATCGATGTCGTATATATTTTGTAATTTAGTGTCAAAATTAGAATACAGCCATTCTATGTTTAAGTAGTGGCTAAAAACGGTCGGTATTCTGGGGCATCCCCTCAAAGCAATTTTTCAATACTGACAATTTTCTTTGTCAGCAAGGCAACAAATTTATATGCGACACAATGCCCACAAAGAACTTCCATTGGCCCAATGTGAACAAAAGGAAACCAGCTCTAATCCATTGGGCAATCGCTTAATCGCTGCTCGATTCAAATCAAAACTTGAAGCATTTCTGTAACAATAATCGAAAGAATCAAACCGAAAAACCTGACTACCCACTAATTCAACCTATTCTAAACTTTAAGTCGATTTCAGTATTACCATATCGGGTTCAAAAGAAGTGAAAAATATTTTAATGATCATTAGATTTGCTCAAGAACGTGTGACGTGTAGCCCAAGGCTTTTTCGGCTCTCGGTTTTTCTTTTTTTCCACACTATGTATTTAGACAGTATTCTATTTACACACGGTATTCTATTTACATTGATTTTTCACGGTTTATCAGTATTGCTTTTTCTTTCTGTCTATCTGTTTACACTTGAAAAGTGAATTATAATTTTGCCCAGAAGTTTGCAACGCATAGAAGGAATCATCTCCGACCACATAAAGTATATATATTCTTGATCAGCGTGACGAGCTGAGTCGATTAAGCTTTGTCCGTCCGTCTGTCCGTCTGTCTGTTTCTACGCGAACTAGTCCCTCAGTTTTGAAGCTATCGAGCTGCAATTTTGCACAGAGTCTTCTTTTGTTTGCACGCTGCTAATATGTCAGAACCGACAGGATCGGACGACTTCTTGTAGCTGCCATACAAATGATCGGTCGAAAAATGGATTTTAATGAGAAAAACTGTTTTTTTCTCAATATTACCGCTCTCAATCACGGTCATGGGTAATATTAAACGTTTTTAATCTGATCTGCGGAGTTTGCTCGAAGTCGCTTACCGTTGAGACAAGCGATTTCAAGTGTATCAAAACTTCGGCACAGACGAAGTTAGCTTTGCCTTTCTCGTTTTTTAAATAATTCCAAAGACTACAGACGCAATGAAAACGTTCGTTCCAACTCAAGTAAATTGAAATCGTCATTCTACGCCAAAAAGAGCTGGCTTGTCCATTTTATATTAGACTAGCACATAACCCGTCGCGCTTCGCTGCGCCTTTAACAGTATAGAACCAATATCAGACCGTGGTCGGATTTTCCATCATTGGGAAATCACACTTAAAATAATTGCGAATTTTATCCGTACAAACAGAATCTCAAGTCAATCGGATGAAAAGTAGTTATTTTCCATGTAGAATTTTCCTGGAATTTCGCGCCTGGGGCGGAATTTCCGTCATTGGAAAATTATGCTTCAAATTAATTCGTATTCTATCGTTTAAGCCAATCGGATGAATAAAAGTTTTCTTGCATGCAGAATTTTCTGCGCATTTTCACTCGCGGGGATCAGATTTTCCGACATTTTTCTATTTCATCAATTGAATCCGAGCTTCAAGCCAATCGGATGATAAATAGTTTTCTTCTCGCAGAATTTGCCGGAAATTTTACGGCAGTCGGGTAAAATTTTCCGACTTTGAAAAGACGCTTTTTAAATTAATTCGTATTACATCTTTACAAACCGATTTTTAAGCCAACCTGGGGGCGGTTTTTTTGGTAAGAAAAATCCCATTTTAAATCATATCGTAGTCTGTCCTTACAAACCGAGTTTCACGGAAATCGGATGGAAAATACTTTTTTATGCAGAATTTTCCGACCTTTGGATAAAATTTTCCAACATCAGAAAATCACATTTCAAACTATTTCGTATTCCATCCTTACAAACCGAGGTTAAAGCCAATCGGAAGAAAAATAGTTTTTGAGTGCAGAATTTTCCGTCCATTTTCCTCGTGGGCTCCGTCTTAGTACGCACCTTCTCCACTAACAGAACTCCTCTCCAAATTACAGCCCTTTATCTCTTGCCGTTTAGGCTGTGCGATGATTGCCATTGAGTTAGTGAATCAGTCAGTGTATCAGTCAGTCAGCCAGTCAGTACACTCTCTTTTTATAGATATAGAGCGAGGCCAAAAAGTGAGAGAGTATTGATGTCGATTCGAACTCTTGCGAGCGCATGACGGCTTTCTGCTCTTTTGGTCTCAGCTTCGGCAAACGTTCGGGTCGTGTACGTGTGAATAACGAAATGTTTTCGCCCCCCCTGGGAGGAACCAAGGACTAAGTATCGCTAGAATAGGGATATTAAAATTCCATTCAAACAATTAAGCATTTATTTGAGAATCTTTATCTTTATAATAGATTACAAAAGAAATATGCCTTGCGGACTGAGCGCTTCATAATTATAAGTGGTCTGCCACCAAAGTGGCGCGAGGGTAGAGAGTCAGCCGCCCATGTCAGCAGCTGTGGGTTCGAATCATGGCCTGACGCAAGCGAAGATTTTTTTTGTTTTTTTTTGTTTTCAAATTGTATTTTTATTGTATTTTTAAACAAATATAATTTTTTGTTTATTTTGATATCAAGAAAACACACTTCTAGTAAATATTTTTAGCACTTAAACGTTTTTTTCGTTTTGGAGAGCAATGGGAGCTGCGTTGAGGAAATGCTTTCTTAGTACAATGTCCGATCACTATAGGAAGTTATTGTGAAATTTTGAACTTTCTAACTATTATGGTTTTGGCTCCACATCAATGATCATGTGAAATGTCTTATCATTATATGATTATAGAAATCCATGTTCCGATATCATGAAGATAATGTTAAACCTTCTTCTAAAGCCTACTGATGATTCCTGTATAGGAAGCTAGAACTGTTTGACCTCGAACCGTGCTTGACAAAACAAAAAAAACTTTTTGTTGTCGCTTCAGCGGAATTTTTTTTACAAAAATAGAAAATCCAAAATAAAGATAAAAACACCATAAAAATCCATCTACAAGATATTTTTAGAGACATAATCTTTTATAATCTATGCATAAAATATGAATCAAAACAAAATACGAAAAAAATAAAAGTTTCGAAATGCAATCGGACTTTGAACGTCTGCAAAGACAAAACAAAACAAAATGAGAAAAAGGTAGACGAATAAATATATAAAAAAAATTGAAGCTCAAATGTGGTGACACAACTTTAGACTTGGTTTTGTTTGACATTATTTTAGGTTTAACAAACAAATAACTGTTTATATGGCAGAGAGAGGGGAGTCAATTGTTGAAAGATTTCATGAAACCGGATCGGTTTTGGCTGCTTACATTAATTTTGTTGTTTTCACCCAGTGTAATTATTGTTTATAAACGTGGCCAACAAGCTCAGGCCTGTAAATGGTCATTCCAAAAGAGAACAATGAAATCGGAATCGATTTTGTTGTTGTTTTTGTTTTCTTTCTTGCTCTCTGATCATGCATTCCATGAGTGATCAGTGGCAGTTTCTCTCAGTGTTTTTGGTTGCTCTTAGAAATTCCATTAAATCTAGCTTAACCACTTTGAAATATTCATATTTCTGGGCGTAAAGTTTAATTGAAGGCTAGTTGAATTTAGAGCGGTTTCAAAAGAGGTTCAAGGACTCGGTTCAATGAACCGCAGGAAACTTCTTTCTTTCTTTTATTAATTTTGTTTGTTAATTTATCCAAAAGGGACGTGCCCCCCATTTGGGTATTCCATTTCTTTTGGGGCTTGGCTTCTTTAAATAGCTGCAGTTAACTCTGTTGGGAGAGAGCTTACGAAGCGTCATTGAACTTTGCATTTTCACTCCTATCGAGTAAGGAAATGACTATAAAATATATATTCTACATTTTACTTACATACTAAATGAAGCTCAAGCGTGGCAACAGCAGCCAAACAGAATTCTAGACTTCTATCTCAGGTTAATGCGAGTTCAATGCTGGTCACCTGTACGAGGGGGAGAGACCAGACCCTCTAAGATTCAGATTGCATTCATTTATTTTTTTATTTAAATGTGAAATGAATATTTGAGTGACTATCAACCGCTTAATAAATGGGGTCTACAATTTCAAATCGAGGGGACTGAACGTCTATATTAAAATTAAAATGTATATGTGGAATATTGATAACTTGCTGGGGGGGGAAGGGAAATGTAACTGCAAAGCATGGAATGTGAGAACAGTGGTCCACAATGTGACTTATAGAGAATAAATGGTTAATGGTGTTTGAAAATTATGGTGTATAAAATAAGTTAGAATAAAAAACGATGGAATCGGCTGCTAATAAAAACTTCTACGAGTTCACTTTCTTTCCCAATCGAATTAAAGGAGGGAACAAAACAGTTGCTCTGAAATCTGCCTAATATATTAGGAGATTTTTGCACATATAAAATTGAAAGACACGACCCTACATTAAGACTTCAAACAAGAAACAACAGTTTAGGGGATAAACTATTTAAGCTGAAGCTGATTTCAAAGGAACAAAGAAGCGCTACCACCAAGAATTAATGAACTATACATAAAGAAGGAAACCCACTACGACCGATTTGCTCCACGATAGGTTCACCAGCTCCCGAACAACATAACGGCTGAATCAACATTTAATATCAAAAACGTGACTGCATTTAAAGGAAGAGTTAACAATACCCTCTTGTGTCCTTTGAAGTTGTGTCCCTGTTCTAAAGAACACATCCAAATTCCACAAAAAATTTTAATTCAAATTTGTGGACAAAATATACACACAGCTAAAAGGAATGCCCATGTGATCTACAGCCTCACCCATCATAGCCGACATTAATATTGAGGACCTTTTAAAGACACCTCCATAAGAAATTTAAAACATCCACCCACAGGGTTTGTCCTAAAGGTATTAGGACTGGTTTTCTTTCGCCGCGACTGTACTTCGAAGCGTGCAATATCACATTGCATACGTTAAAACGAGGATCCAAACAAACCTAGACTGTTTCTACATAAGTCACTTTTTGATATGCTTAACTAGGACACAACGAAGAACTTTTCTTCCTTATTAAATAGCAATTTAAAATCTCAGCGCTGACCACCAATTTTGCTAAATAAAACCCACTTTTCGACCGATAGTTTCTATGGCAGCTATAAGATGTAGTCATCCGATTTTGAAAAATATTTCAAAATCTGTGTAAAAGTGTTTAATATGAATAATCGCTGAAGAGGGGGACGTGAACATTACGGACAAAGCTCACTCGACTCAGCTCGTCGCCCTGATCAAGAATATATATGGGTGATTCCATGAAAAATCGCCCACTGGGATTTTTTTTGGATCGAAATAATTTTTTTCGTATTCCTTGTAGTAAAATAGTATATACGTATTTTCAGCATTTTGGCGAAATACACTTAATTCGCGGGTAAAGTCGATTTGAAAATTGACATATTTGAAAAATTTAATTATTTTCAATTGCTTGCTATCCAAAGCCATTGGTAATAAAAATTTTTAAAAAATCTGAAAATTAACATTTGAATCCAAACTTTCAAATAACGCACACTTAAAAATTTTTAAAATTTTCTTTGGTCTTTAAATCGCGAAAATAAGTAAACAAAAATTAATTGCCGCTAACGGGATTTTTTTTTTTCTTCATTTTTTTCTCAAAATTTGGTCTTGTATCCAGAAATTTACTGTATTAAGCTGTAAATGGGCAGTCCAATAGTTCAAGAGTTATGGCATTTTTTCATTTATTTAAATTAATTTTCAGTAACAATATCAAAATCAGCATGCTTTAATTTTAAGACGGTAATGTTATTGTGGTTGAATATACTGAAGAGTTCGAGTCCCTAATAGAGTTTTACAGTTGGAAAACCGCGATTTTAAAAATTCTGCCTTATTATAGTGGCTTGTGTATTTATTTCTGATTAAACCACACATGTCTTATTTGTCATTTTGAATATCTTCCAATAATTTTGTTTTCATTCAAGTTGTTCGAGAGCGTACTTACATTTAAAATGTCTGCAGGTTTTAGGTCTTTGTGTGCAAATCCGTTTAATGCAAAAAATCATACTAAAAAACAACATAAGATAAACTTACGGCCAGTATCACTTGAACTTTTGAAACAGCTGCAAACCTTAAGGCCAAACGATCGATTGTGCAATCAATGTAGAAAAAAAGCTAGTAAACGTACAGAAATTTTGCAACGTCTATCATCATGAAAATGATTTTAATAGATCGGCGGAGTGGCATTTCCATGCCACAGCCCATGGTAAAGGGCCTTGCGATGGAGCTGGGGGAACACTAAAAAGAATGGCTAGACGGGCAAGCCTTCAAATGATAAGCGATAAACAGATTACCACTGCCATAGAACTCTATGAATGGGCCAACGAATATTTACCAAACATCACAGTACGATACAGAAACACAAAACACTATAATACAGCCACAGAATTTTTAAAGTCACGATTTTCGAAATGCAAAACTATACAAGGTACACAAACTCTCCACTCTATTCAACCACAAAAAAACTATCTTCTTAAAACCAAAATATACTCACATTCCAAAACACATAATATTGTTACTTTCCAAAAAAAATTAATTTAAATAAATGAAAAAATGCCATAACTCTTGAACTATTGGACTGCCCATTTACAGCTTAATACAGTAAATTTCTGGATACAAGACCAAATTTTGAGAAAAAAATTAAGAAAAAAAAAAAATCCCGTTAGCGGCAATTAATTTTTGTTTACTTATTTTCGCGATTTAAAGACCAAAGAAAATTTTAAAAATTTTTAAGTGTGCGTTATTTGAAAGTTTGGATTCAAATGTTAATTTTCAGATTTTTTAAAAATTTTTATTACCAATGGCTTTGGATAGCAAGCAATTGAAAATAATTAAATTTTTCAAATATGTCAATTTTCAAATCGACTTTACCCGCGAATTAAGTGTATTTCGCCAAAATGCTGAAAATACGTATATACTATTTTACTACAAGGAATACGAAAAAAATTATTTCGATCCAAAAAAAATCCCAGTGGGCGATTTTTCATGGAATCACCCATATAGTTTATAGGGTCGGAAATGAATATTTCTATGAGTTCTGGAAATATGATTTAAACAATTTTCAAAGAAGAAAAAGATCTTTCGGCACCGAATGTTGTAATGCGCAATGACATGAATATTTCCAGCAGAATATAAAAATTTGGGAACAGTACCGCGTTTTCGGCTATGTGTCGTCCCCAAAGTTTTATTTCAGGAATACTCTCAGCAATTAAATAGGTAACATATGTAGCATTGGGTTCCAAAATTGCTTTGGCATTGCAGTCCGAGCTCCAACTTTGACTATATTTTTGAATGTAGCTAAAGCTAAAGAAGATTGATTTATGGTTTAATAGAATGTGTTTAATCTGGCTGCAAACCTCCTAAAAATCGGGAGTTCACTCCGGGTTCGAACCCGAGAAAATTTTTGGGTTCGGATTCACGGAGCGGGTTCAGAAGATTGCTGAACCTAGGTTCGGGTTCGAACTGGGGTTCAGGGATAATTTTGTTCTTCGCTTATTCAGCAAACATGTACGTTAGTTCAAATTTGGCGCCAATTTACCCTTATTCCAAATAGCTGCAATGTTTCAGATCTAAGGGCCGATTTCTGTTCTCCCAGATAGCTGCAATTTGTCAGATAGTCATCGATTTTACACTGTTATTTGTTAGTTTATGTGACAAATAGCTCTATGTAGGAGATGTGAAATCGGCCCTTAATTATTATAAAGGTTTTGATGGTTGGCAATACAGACGGAAAAATACGAGTTGTAAATCGAAATTTCAAATTTATCAAAGCTTAAGCTAGGTATCGAGACACTCGAAATTTTTGCAGAGCCCATCTAATTACATAGATCAGGAAATCCGCTCGCGAAAATTGTCAGAGCGCATTTCCTGAGCGAGTACCGAGACACTCGAAATTCGCTTCGATAATTAACATGGACCTGCCAACTCGTTTTCTTGAAAACAGCTGATAAATTGTCGAAGGGGGTCATGAAATTATGAAACTTGTTTGATAATTGTCAGAGGTACCTACGAAAATTGAGCACGCAATGAAAAAAGTTAAAGCAAAGAAGACTAAAAAAACAAAGCTACAATTATTTGGAGAGTTCCGAGGTGGACAAACGTGTGGAGCTGATCAAAGTGTCGCTACAATTTTTATGAAATCTGGCCGCTGCATCACTTGTGGCTGAGAATCTTTGATGTGGTTGGTATGCCATTCGCCCAATGTGTGCACACCAAACGAGTCCAAACCTCCGTAGCCTCCACAGCCCACGGCCAAGCAGCACTGAACCTTAGCAGTCTCCATAGCCCATTGTAGCAGTGTTTACTCCGGCTTACTGTGATAGTTTCCGTTGCTCCAGCCGCTCCTGTGGCTACCTTTAGGTATTCAACTAATATGCATGGAGCTGGCTGTGGCTTAATGTGCTAATTCTAATCGTTCGATGCGTTTTGGGTTGTCGCTATAGCAGTATGTCTTAGGGGATAAGTTCTGCTCACGCAGGCCAATACAATAACAAGGGACACTGCTTATACCTTCAGCCACACAAAAGATGCATCCATGAAATTGACCATGGCATTGTCTATGACCTTTGAATTTCTCCCAGTGACTTCCTTTATCAATAATCTTAACTCTTTAATTTTATTTGAATTAGCCCGCCAATTTCTTAAATAAGCAACAGCTGAATTTTTTGCTGTTGCCTGGTCACACTACATTGTCTGAGCGGCTCGTGAAATTATCAAACAATTTCCGCTGCGCAAAAATTTCGAGTGTCTCGATACCTAGCTTTATTATGAAGACTTAATGGAAAGGACAATCACATCAATTGGTTGATTGTAGAAGATGTGAAATCGACCCTAAGTTAGTTTATATGACATATGTTGAAGATAATAAATCGACCCTTAAACATTTTACTTATGTATAACAGTTCAGAGGTTTGATTACATCATATTCGAACTTGAATCATCGGACTTTTTAGCAGGCTCCAGGTTAATAAATCATGGACCAATGAGGCAACCTTCTTCTTTCTGTCCTTATCTATTTATTTAAATGATATTTTTTCTATGTGCTAGTTAGTTAGAAGCACTAGTCAATAGAACGATCACGGAGACAACATTCGATTAGAGTAATAAAGTATCTTCAAAGATATTATTTATTAGGTCTATTTAAATATTATACAATGAAGCAAAATGTTTCTTTGTAAGCTGTTTTTATTTCAAGGCTTAGGGCCGTTTTCTCATGTTGCTGTTTTTGCAAATCTAGGTGGATTTGGTGCATTTTGTATTTCGAAATGCACCAAATCCACCTAGATTTGCAAAAACAGCAACATGAAAAAACGGCCCTTAGAAATATTGGAAAATGGCAACCTTCACATTTATAGCAGCAAGAGAAATTATAGAAAAACAGGTTTTTTGAACCAAACCCTCTTTTACTTTTTTTTTTGCCCCGGTTCAGGTTCCCAAAAATAACGGAGTCTCCGACTCCGGAGCAGTTTGCAGCCCTGATAGCAACCGTCAACTTTGACTGGTTGGAGCTACCTTTTAGCAGTCCTGATAAGCGTCTAGGGATCACATTAGAAATGCAATTTTCAGTATATGTTTGTCTTCTCGTATATGTTTTTATTTAACATCATAATATCTAAAGCAAAATGAAAATTTATCCACATTTGCGATATGCGTTGTCTCATCTGCGAGCACTGAGAATGAAATTGAGGGATTGATTGCTCCAACAATGTGAGTCGTTATAACTCGATTACATGCATTAATAATCTCGGTCCGGATTTGAGGACATATTTGGCGTTTCATGGGACAGTCTGTAAATGCTGCTTCACTATGGGCGAAAATTTCCATTATTTTTGACCGACTGCTGCTGAAAATCAATTTTCTCAGAAAGGCCGCGTAAAGCAAGTCCTTGGCGACACAGAATCCCCACAATTAAACGGACCTCCTGGACCACAGTGCGTCGTAGAAAAACCGTTCACCAAACAGATAATTTTTGTGTTAAATTTTGTTAAATCAGGGCTGTACGTCGGATAACCCATCAGTTCGACGTTTTGGTCAATCAATAAGAATCTTCTGTGAAGTGATGGGTTTTGACGACCAGATGATTTTGGTAGCCGTTGATTAATCGAGGTCATAAACTGATGGTCAAGGCTAAAATTGTTTTAACTATCTAATAAGTTCAGACCGAAGTTTGGAGCTTTTAAATACCGTTAGGCAAACCTTAAGACTTACGAACGGTTTGAAAAAACACAATTTTAACACCTTTTTAAAAGATATTTGAACAGTACAACTATCTGCTAGCGTTGTTTGAGCACAAGTGCGTACCTCCAAAAGAGAGGCTCACATTTGTAAGCATCTCAAACGATCCTGGCGATGATGTCTTATCAAAAAATTTATAAAAAGAGGCAAAATTTTAAATAAAATATTATTCAGTTTTGGGAAAATGAGTTTGTCTCAGCCCTTGACTGTAATAAAATTCCATGAAATATACGACAACAAACCTAAAATGTTAAAAATGCAATAAAATCACAAAATTCGAAAATAACCTCAAAAGAGTTTAAAACTTATTTTCTATAGATCAGGGCTAGATTTTCTTCCTCGCGCCTTATTCGTAGCGCCGTATCATACATATATCCATTTTAAATTTCAGTTCACTGAAATAGTATTCGCTGCACTTACATATCGATATTTACAGACAATCAATATGCATTCCACAGCATCATTTCAATTCGGCTAACCATTGTCTTGGGTCTTAACTTTCACTTGCACTTGTCACACTCAATTTGGGACCAGTGTGCGAGTGCTTCTTCAAGTCCGTTTGTCTTGTCATCGTCTTACATCTCTCGAGTCCGGGGCTCGTGCTGTGAACACTTGCTGGGGCTGCCTCTACTGATAGCAGACAAAACAGTCTCGACTCGAGATTGATCTTATTGCAGGGCTGAGACAGACACACACACACACACACACACTGACACACAATCTGCTGCTCTCCTCTGGTCTGTTTTGCTCTCTTTGAAGTCAAAGCAAAAACCTCGAACAACTTGCAAATCGAGCTCAGTACGAATTGTTACTCGAACGCGTAAACTTTAAACAAAACAAAAACCCAACTCAAACTCGGCTTGGATTTCGAATTACAACAACAACCACAGCAACTGGCAAAACAAAGAAACTGTCCAAATCATAAAAACAATAACAAAAATATATCACGTCTTGGCGTTTTCGAACACAATAAAAGACCACACAAAATAGTTTTAAAATTCATGAAAAATTTCCATTGATTTGTTATAAAAACAAAAGGGAAAAACAAAATTTGAACTCTCAAACTGTGCTGTTCAAACTGTTTAGTGCTTGTCAAACCCAAATAACTTGATTTCCCTTCCGAAACGGCTCGAATCAATACAAAACGCGTTCGCTTAAGGTCATCGATAATCATCCTTAGCTAACTCCCTCTATATGTAATTGTTCAACTGTGCGATTCAAGGATCTTGTGAGCATGATACCACACTGTGGATACCGTTACATGTGGAACCGTGAAATTGTGATCAATTCGCAAAAGTTGGTGAAACGACGCTAAATAGGAAGGCAGCAGCCACAGAGCCGGACCACAAGCCTTCCCCAAGATTTGCGGCAGCAGTTGATCTAGCAAAACAGAACACAAAACTTTTTTATGCCACGTGTGTTTATATTTGTTAATAACATTTACTCAGCCAAAGTGCTCGAACAATAAAATCAACAACAACAACAACAATTGATACGTCGTTCATTTTTAGATTCAAAATTTGCTCTGTGATTTTTTTTGTACTTTTTTCCATAAATATTTTTTAATAACGCGCGCATCTCGTTTATAATTTGCAATTACTGATTTTAGTTTTATTTTGAATATAGTTTTAGCAATTTTAGTAGATTTAGCATAGCGATATAATTTCATTTTTTATATTGTTTGTTTTGTTTTTCGTCGTACTGCCTATTTGTTTTATTTTGTATATTTTTTTTAAATAACTTTACAATTTGAGAGAGATTCTGATTCGCTGCTGCCGCAAACATGAGCACATATATATTTATGCAACAAGCCTATGGTTAGTATTTCATTTGTATAATATGTAACAAAACAATATGAAAATGATTTAAGGAGCCCCTCTGAACATGAAATGCCCTTCCACCATACATCACATTTTTCCCATTTTCGCTACTCAAATAACCTTCAAATAGTTTATGGGGGGAATTGAGCTAAACTTAGCTTATGCTGAAATAAGACCCTATTACCTCTTAAACTAGATCTTATACACGAACTGCTAAAAAGGATGTGTGCTTTTGAAGACCAGCATTAATTAACTTTTAGAAAATTTAACAGATGGGCGTGGCACTTAATTCACCGAATGCTCTCAGTTGTGTTATGTTGTGGTTCAGGTGTACCATGAACCCATCCTTATAAATTAAGGACCACCAGAACCTTAGCCCAAACCGGATCATCTATTTTTGAAAAAGTTTGGCTAAGAAATGACATAAAATCATCATTTTTAAAGTTAAAAAAGCCTTTTCCGATTTTCGAATCCGATTAATAGGAATTGTTAAGAGTTCTGATTTCTAAGAAACTATTTAGAAATTCACACAGTCGGTTTTTGGAAGAGAAAACATTTAAAAATTTCGATTCCGCATGATTTGATCGAAATCGAAAGTGGTAACAAACCTGATTACGTGTTTACAAAATCAAATTTTCTTAAAAAACAATTCAGAAAGTCGTGTTAAGGAACTTACAAAACTGACCAATAGATGGCTCCACTTTTTTACTTTTGTTGCGGTCCCAGTTCATTCAGCTCCAATCACAGATCCAGATCATCTGCGAAGTTCGCACATCACTAGCAACTATCGATGCTCGATACTACCGCCTTTTTATCTTACATCTCTTACTCACAGACACACTGACTTATCTCTCTGCTTTTGTGTTACAATCATTCTTACCGGCGGCAAGCCACCTTCAACCTAAAACTAATCTGTGAATTCAACTAAATGGGTTAAATGGGTGTGGCCTTAATAGCCACACTTTGAACAATGCAATACAATTGAGAGTACAATTATTTCTGCGAACATTACAATATGTGAAGTGGATTGAAACCGTTAAAAACATGTACCGATTTAAATAATGTATGATTTGATGAATTTTTTTGTCCCCCCGAGAAGCAAAATATCTATTAATTACTTATATTTAAACGGTCCAAGAACCGTGAAATTTGACAACTTTTCGTTTAAAGCTTGGTACGGAGATACTTGCGAAAAGTTTGCGAAATCACATTATTTTGTCAATAGCATATGCGAAATAAGGTGCTCATCTCTAGTTTTGCTTACAAATTTAACTTGACGTAAAAAATTTAAATTAATTAACAGCGAAATGTAATGGTAGTGCTGGGCCAAGCTCCTCATTATCAGCCATCTCGTAAGAGGAGCTTAGATTCCTAAGAAAACGATATGCCTCCTTGATTTGCGATATGTACGCCTCCATCGCTTCCACTCTTAACGTGCTCATCACTCCAACAGCATAAGCTGTCCTTTAACAAAGCCAAAGCCACATCGCAATCGTCTCCTAGAAAAATCAAACAATTGTGAAAATATGCTTTACCTTTGAAATAATCACTAATCGCTTGCCTACAGGGTGATTATCGCGTGACACGTTGACGTCGAGTGGCAACGCTGTGTTATCGATATCTCCATTTCGCCAGTTGGTGAAACAGCAACCTGCCAAAATCCGTGCGAGGTCGTTTTTATACTCTGTACCAAAAGTACTTACAGAGGTTCCACGTCTATTCAACACAAAACAATTTTAACACGTCAATTCAACAAACGTCAATTCAACACAGTACAATTATAACACATATAAAATTTCAACATAATCAATTTCAACACAAAGTAATTGAACATCGGCAAACATAGTACGATTTCAACACAGTAGAGTACACTGGAAAATAGAACACAACAATTTAAAAAAAAATTATATTTTCAATCCTACAAGTGGCAATGTCAGTCGAACCTGACTTTAATATCCTCCGAAAGTGTATGCACATTTGAAACACCAGAGATAACATTCTTTTGTTCACAACTTGAACAACTTTCATCCGAATGCAGGCGTTGTAAATATTGTTCCTTTGTGTTTTGTGTTGAATTGACAGGTTGAAATTGTTTAGTGTTGAATAAACGTGAAACCTTAATATCCCCCGATAGTGTACGCACATTTGAAAGCACCAGAGATAATATTCTTTTGTTCACAACTTGAATAACTTTCATACAGACAGCAGACGTTGTAAATATCGTAAAACTTTTGCCTGCCGCTAGTGTCACCCTTCTTTCCCAGAATGAATTTGCTTGTGTATAATTTTTAATGTGTTGAAAAGACGTATGTTTAATTGATTTTTGAAATTTATGTGTTGATTATACCAGAAATTGGTTTTTTGAACCGGCGGGGGATGAAGGCTGCGAATGTGGGAAAATCGCGCGATTTCTTCAAAAAAATTTTTACCTGCAGCTAGTGTCCCCCTTCTATCTCTGATGGTACTACACACTTGCATTATATTTACTATCACTAATAAAAGTCATCGTTACTCACCTTTAGGTTCCACGTCTATTCAACACAAAACAATTTCAACACGTCAATTCAACACACGTCAATTCAAAACACGTTAATTCAACACACGTCAATTCAACACAAAACAGTCTTCGCAAAAAAAGACAACACCAGTCTATAAGTCATTTCACCCAACAAAGCAATTTAATAGCCTATTTCCACTATAGCAAATATGTACATATTTTCACATATTATCACATATAAAAAATATGAGCTGATATAGGCCTGACAGTTGTAGGAGTTTTTCGACAAATCTTGTTGAAATTATGTAAAATCATTGAAAACTTATAAATACGAGCGTTGGGAGCGATAACAGAAAACAAAAAGTTTTTCTCACTAAGACTTTTTTCAGACATAACTTTGTATGGGATAGTTGTCCGATTTCGACAAGGCTTGGGAAATTATGTGAAATCATTAAAAACTTATAAACCGAGCGTTGGGAGCGATACCATTGAAAACAAAAAGTTTTTCTCACAAAAACTAGTTTTTCAACCGATCGTTCCTATGGCAGCTATATGCTATAGTCATCCGATCCGGCCGGTTCCGACAAAGTGCAGCGTATTTGTACCAAAAGACTTCGTGCAAAGTTTGGTTACGATAGCTTTAAAACTGACGGAGGAGATAGCATAGAAACAGACGGACGGACAGACGGACAGACGGACAGACGGACATGGCTATATCAACTCAGCTCGTCATGCTGATCAAGAATATATATACTTTATGTGGTCGGAGATGCTTCCTTCTCTGCGTTACAAACATCCGGACAATTTTAATATACCCTCTCCAAGGGTATAAAAATATGTAACATATTTCCCATAGGAAAAATATGTACATATTTAAAATATGTATCCATTCACCCGGAATGTTTTCAGTGTTGTAAAAATCAGTACTAGCTATTTTGTTATCGATAGCACAAAACATCAACCCTGATTCGATCCCAGGTAGGCGCTATTTTTAAATGTGTATGGTTTTCTTTTAAAATAAAGCATTTGTTTTAAGAAGTTCCTAAAAAGCAAATCTGTGACTTGGCAGGACTAATATGAATTCGTGCTCAGGCATGCGGGAGGAGAACTTGGTCGCGGTAAGGTACGCCAGCAAAACACTCTTAAATTTCAACCTTCAACGAGAACTCTGGACAAGGCATGGGATAGATGACATTATTTGAGAAGGCTCTGGTGATGGTGTCCTCCAGAAGAGAGAGCAAACGGATAAACTAGATCTACAATCGACTACTTTTATGGGAATCATGGTGCGCATGAATATGGCCAAGAATTTAATAAACTTGTCCTTATCTTTGTTTAGCGAACACAAATAAAAGCACAATAAAAAATTCGTGAAACAATGTCATGCTTGAAATTGTGTTTTGTCAATTTGAGAAGTATTCATAGTGTCATAATAATAATAATGTCTCGCAATATGTAAGTTGATTTCATTGATCTAAGCTCTGTAGAACTTCGTTCAAAGATGTAATACACAATTAATTTAAATTAAAATTATCAACTTGCCATTCACATGTTCACGACACTGCAAAATATGTACATATCATATGGAAACGCTCAAAAAAAATATATTTACATTTCGAAATATGTGATTATAGTGGAAATAGGCTATAACACTTCGTCAATTCAATTCAAACCAAGTTTAAATTTAATAATAAATTAATTATTTTGTTTTGTGTTCAATTAACGTGTGTTGAATTGTTGTGTTGGGTGAATTGACGGATTGTTGAATTGTGTTGTTGGGTGAAATGACTGTTATAGACGTGTCACCCTAACAGAGTATAATAGTAGTGTGACCAGACTTAAGAAAAAGTTTCGCCCAAAACTTAAGTTTGTGGTATTTTTGGTACTGGCTTGTCGGTCACCTTGCTTGATTATCTGTATTGTGTTTTGAAGCCAAGTTATTTGTTGTAAAAGCTCGGCCACTTCTTCCTCGCCCCCGTAATTTGGAAAAAACATCATATCTCTTACAGTTAGGTACACTGAGAAAAAAGGGATAGGTTTTGATACTCCTTACGATATTTAACTATCCATTTAGACTGGATAGTTAACTATTCCTTTTTTGGGATCCATTGGATATTTTTGATGTCGATTTCCACTTAAAACGGATATCAGGAAATATATTTTTATGATCTTTTTTATCCAAATAAGCTGAAAATTGAGAAGGATATTTAAATAAAGTGTAAGTTTGTATTCTTTTTTTGTAGATGGATCTTACCTTTAAAAGATATTTAATAATCAAGATTATTTTTTGATTTGCCGAGGAAATAATTAAGATCGGATGAACGATACTCAAGTTATGACCAAAAGAATGTTCGCTGCCGCAGCGCAGCAGCAGCGCTGCTTTTGCAGGTACGAAGTAATTTACAGTCGGGCTTGACCAACGTTCCTACTTGTTTTTATATGTTTGTGTATTAAATTTACAATATTAAGAAGATCGGATAAATAGCAATTAGACGCCCTACAACTGATTAATTTTTGTAAGGTGGTGGTATACGAACTGTTGCTGCTGGATAGGATTAGAATCTGGAAAGATCTTGAATGGGAAAAATTAAACTTCCGTTTATACATTTGGGTACTGCTATCTTTTCAACTGAAACCAATCATACCTATATAATGCCCTGCTTGGATGCAAATTCGTCAACTGACTGATCAACGGCTGCACCTTATCCATATCGTAGTGCCTTTTATGTTACTTTAGAAAAGACACATGAGGAACTCAGGACACTCAGTTGGGTTTTTTCTTTCTTTGTTCCTTCTTTTTGTTTGACACCTGGTTGTTTTTTTTTTGCTCTGTTTGTATTAAAATTAACTTTTGAGTGTTATTTAGGATGACTTTCCGGTCCGGCGGGCTTAACTTGCTTTCAGCTTAATATTTTTATACATGATGATTAAATGATTTGCATATTCTGATGAGGCAAACTTCTGCAAACAAATTTTTGAAAAAGCCTCGCAATCCAGGAGACCTTCCAGACAAATTTGAGACCTTTATTGACCTTGACCTACTGAAAAAAAAGTTTGATATTCGTCGCTTGGCTAGGAATAGTTTCCTTGTTGCACATATTTGCATTCAAGGTTTTGCTCTAATCGTCCCCATTAAATATTAATTTTTTTTCGCAAACGATAGTGTAGAATGACATTGTTATTGTTTGTTTGCCTTTTTAATCTTAATCTCTAAGTTATGAGCTTTATTTCATAGAATTTTTAAATTGCGTCTTAAGTTATTGGAAAATCCGCCTTGGGAAAATTTCCAGATTTGTGAGTCAGAAAATAAACTATCTTTAAAAATTAATATTTCAGCTAATGTGACCTACTTTCTAATCAGAATTAGAGATGGGAACAGACCCCTGATAAATGGCAAACACTATTGCTGATTCTAAAACCTCACAGCTTTAATTGTTATAAATAAAATCTTGTCCATTAGCAACAGCATAATTAACCATGCAAAAATTTTTCCATTGTTAATTAAACATTTTCAATTGTAATTGTAAGGCGTGTCCGTTGTCTGCGTTGCCTTTTATAAATTGAAACTAGATTTTTATTTATGTAAATCCAATTAATGCAGTTACAATTTGATCTGGTGCGCAGCTGCTCTGTAAGTGAACGTGTTATGCTAATGGAGAAATCTATTCACAGTCGGAGAATGTAGCCCAGCCCGGCCCAAGGTGTCGGTTAATTTGTTACATGTCCAACAGGTGCCCCGCACCACTGAAGGTTGTTGTCTCTCCCTCTCAATGCAACTGATAACCTTTCATTCCATTTCTCAATTGGAAATCAACTCTCTCTCTCTCAGTGAATTAATCAAATCGCCAACGATTGCCCGCGCTAATTTTAATATTTGTCATCTCGTTCTCCTCCCTCTCTGTCTCAGTCTCAGTCTCGGTCTCTGTTTAACTAGAGAATCAATAAAAGCGAATTCAAATCAACAACAACAATCAGTTAGAAAATATGCCACAATCAATATGCAAAATATTTACTAGAAGTTTTCAACCGTCCTTCACTTTAATGGAAATGAGTTTAAATTGAAATTGTAGAAAACAATGGCGCGTTGTTTGCAGACTGAGGCAGATTTCCAGAATGTTTTTTTTAGGGTAGGAGGAATTCATTGATTCTGTGGTGTGATTTGAATGTAAGACAAAACGGAGATGTTCAAAAAGTACACTGAAAGAGAAATGAAGATTTTTTTGTCTGAGCCAGGAAGTTCTTGATTTAAGTACTAAGTTCTTTTGAAAAATTCTCTAAGTACTTGATTTGAAGAACGTTTTAGATGTGTCAAGAACGCACTGACATTTTTTTAAGAACTTTTAAAGCTCAGTTTCGATCCTTAACTAGACTAAATTAAGTGCTTTTTGTGCTTGATTTAGGTATGCTTGAATCAAGACTTTAATTCTAAAATCAGAATCAAAAAAATTCTTAACTTAGGCTTCTAAAGTTCCCAACTAGGGGCAGTACTGGGGGCAAAAAATACCGGGAAGTCTTTTTATGAATCAAAAAATCTTCATTTATTATTGTGAATTCATTTTAACCCCCTTTAAGTAGTCCCCTCCAGGTTACAATACACTTTTAACCAATTATCGAAACTACTGCATAGAGCTCTTTCGGTGAAGCCTTCAATTACATCTTCATTTCGGATTCTATCTCTTCTAACGATTTAAAACGGTATCCTCAAAGAGTTCTCTTGAGTTTAGCATAAAGCCACAACAGTTCGAAAAACTCTAAAAAAGATTTCAAATCAAATTATGAAATTATCAATCGTAGAATTCAAACAAACGGGGTCAGAATTTTCCCCACTAGCAACAGAAGGGCCGGTACGGGGCTTGCACCCACACAAAGATTCATTGATTTGGCAATTGCTGCTGATGTAGGATTTGGCTACAAGCCTGCCCTTGGGATTCCCAAGCGGTCATAGCAGTTATGAGATAGAGTCTGCCAGCTCATTGAATATAGGCCAAGACTGCTGATGATTGCATTGTAGAAATTCATGAATTAGCATTATACAGTAAGCCAGCCTCCTTTCTGGTCTTGTGGATGCCTTGTTTTAAAAAAGTTATGAACAAAATCAAAACTTATTTAAGTAGAACCTGCTAAAAAGTTCAACCATTGATAATCGAAAAGATCACTAAAACAATTACGGTGTCTTTTAAATCTAGTCCAAGGAAATTTGCTGCTTGGACGGGTTTGGTCCAGAGGTGAAGAGGAGTGAGATGTGTTGGGTTAGCCGGGTAGGTGGTTGGTGTCATGCGGTGATTGCCCGCATTTGGAACACTCAACGAACAATCCCTGGTTGATCCTCGCTCTTTAATGATGCCGAGTACCCTGAGCGAAGTTGTGTGGACTTTTCAGCATCACTGACAGGGGGAGGTCTTCCTCTCAAAACCAAATTGGGCAGTGTTCTGGTGAATGGCATTCGTTTGAAGCAATATACCATCACGACAGTCAAATAAGTATAAATGTACATTTAAAAAATAAAAGCACAAAAAAGCCATCAGTATTTTAAAGCGAAAAGTTTTAAGCATTTTCGATTCCTTCCCAGGCCTGTATGTAAATAAGGCCAGACCGCAAAACGGCAAAATAGAAATAAGTAGGTCTCGGCATTCCTAATGTTAACATTTGTTGTATTATTAATAATAGTAAATAGTGGGCTCCACAGGGTCAAACAAATTTCTTATGCGACACTTTTCAAAAATATAAATTGTAACAACAAAATTATTATTTCATTTCAATTGCTGTCATCTCTGTCTCTACGGTAGTATTCAGTATTCTCATAATCATGCTTAATTTGTAGCCTTAAAAAAAGCTGTTTCTGAAGCACTTAACGCTTTTATTACCAAGAAGACCTCTTAGCTGCGAATTGAGTTTATGTATTCCTGGCATGATTTCCCACTTGATTGGCATTTACGTTTTTATACCCTGTTCCCATTAAAAATGGGAAAAAGGGGATCATGAAGTTGTGCAAATGTATGTAACAGGGAGAAGGAAGCATCTCCGACCCCATAAAGTATATATATTCTTGATCAGCATCAAAAGCCGAGTCGATTTAGCCTTGTCCGTCTGTCCGTCTGTCTGTCTGTATGAACGCGTCGATCTCAGAGACTGTAATAGATAGAGCCACAAGTTTTGGCATGTATATAGGTGTATACTGTACCCACATCGATTTTGTTTCAGATTTCGAAAAATCCTGCTCCTCCATCCTTAAACAGCGAAAATCTGTCTTCTTATCTGTATAAACGCGTAGATCTCACAGACTATAAGAGGTAGAGCCACAAATTCCACACCGTACCCAGATAAAGTTTGCTCCAGGTTTGTCAAATTCCTCCTCCATCTTCTTCTAACCGCGAAAAACTGTCAGAGCTGCAATTTTTAAGTTTGAACCTAGTGCCTTAATACATATTCAGTGAGGCCCAACATCAATCTATTCTGTGTACCACAATGAGATCCGAGCAAAAACACCGAAGATATGTACATAAGTGCGCCTGCCCATTTATTGAAATAAATGGAATTCAAAGATAAAGGAACCACATTACTTGGGACAGGGTATTTTGCTGTCGGGGCACTCGACCGCAACACTCTTACTTGTTAATTATTACTATTTTCTATCCCCTTTGGTATTTTCTTTTGCCGAGTGCCAGCTGCTAGCTTCCGAGCTGTGACTTCTATCTTAGAGTTGAGAGCTGTTTGATGGTGTTTCATGCGCCAGATATTACTGAGCAACCATTTCGTAGATCAAATCTTTTAGAGTTCCTGAGCTGCCCTGTCGAACGAAGATAGGAGATTCGAAATAAATTAACTAACGAGAAAGGTAATCGTCTGTGCCGAAGTTTTGATACACTTGAAACAGCTTGTCTTAACGCTTAGCGACTTCGACCAAACTTTGCAGATATGGAGTATAATGTATCGAAATCCCAAATATTGGTATTTGGGAAAGGTGGTAGATTGGCAATGACGTAGCAGTGGTCATATAAAGGAGAACCCAATTTGTGCAGTATGTCGAACAGTTTAATCCTTTGGAGCTGAAGTCTGGGGATGCTGGTTCCAAACCCATTTCCTTAAGAAGGTCTTGCATTTACGAGCTTGCATACCGAGCTATCAATGCATTGGTACTAGAAATGGGCCTACCTATATTCTTTAGATCTGCATTTTGGCTATATAGGAAAAGTTTCGCATAAGTACGATAAGTTTTTTTATATTTTTGGAATGGAGGAGCTGTGTAGGCCTATGTCACTAGACTGGCGAAGTTCTAAACGGCAAGGCAATCGGACACTTTCCGCGCTATCTCAGCACACTTAAACACAAGTCCTTAAGGCAGTGGTGGGCAAAACACACATACTCATTTTGGCATTGCGTGTGTGTGTTTAGCCACTCGAGAGCTACAACTTTTCGGAGAACCTAGTCAACTATTTGAGAAGCTCACTGACTTATCGGACGTCAATTCTGGAGTGAATCACTGGCATTTAAGACAGTATGAATAGGAGTATGGGCATTACACTGAGGAACGATCAGGTATTCTGCTGTAGTAGTTCAGTGTAGAGTGAGAAGAATCCATGTCCATGTCAGTCATATTATTTCATTGGGCTTAGTATGTTCAAATGGAAATGTGAACAGATGAAACAGTGGAAGAAATTCAAATAAAAGCTTAAAGTCTGGATTCAATTTGCTTGGTCCACCCTTATAAGATTTATGTTTGTGCAAGAATCGACCTAAATAAAGCCAAGAAAAAAACGCTTGAGTAGAATTGACTCCAAAAAAAACATGACCCATCACATTACACAGTCGCTAAAAATTGAAAAGCAAAATTCATCGAATTTCATTCTGTTAGATTTTGGTGCTCCCCGCAGGTTTTAAGTCAAATTTCAGTCCTCTGGGTATAACAGTTTGGCCTAGGCGTTTATGAATCAGTCAGTCAGTTATGCTTAAGCACATTCATTCCCTTTTATCCTCTAATAAAATTCGGTCTACCCTCTTTCATCTTTACAGAGTGCCTTTTGGATCACAAGGCTCCATTGCACTACAATGACTACAACGATGTTTCGACCAACTATCAACAGATTGATGTGGTATCGCAGCCGATTATACCCATAACCAAAGTACAAGTGCCGTTGTCCTCTCCGTCACCCACAAATTTGGATTTCCCACAGAGTGAGGCCTCATCGCTGATTTTGCAGCAATTGACTCCGCCACAGTCGCCGCCACAATTTGAAACCTATCAACAGCCCCAACCGGAGCTCAAGTCTGAGCAAAAGGTGGTAAGTTTAACCCTTCCGAAAACATTATACAATTTTCTAATCTTCTTTATGTCCAATTTCAGCTAAATTATGCCTCTGAAGCTACCAACGCGACGACAGAAGTCCAATTTAACAACAACTGGTCGGCGGGCAGTGAAATTGCTCGGGAAATTCAACTGGTCGATGACATTGTCAACATGCGTGCCCAGGAGCTGCAATTGCCCACCAACTGGCAACAATTCAATGATGATTGCGAATCCCAGGATTCATCATCGTTGGAGGGCAGCAGCTGCAGCAACAGCAGCAGTTGTAGCATGGATGAGGAATGGCTGCCAGAACTGGCCACAAGCAGCACACAATCCTCGCCAGCTCACAACAGTGTCGAGGACCTAGATCAACCGGCAACACCCAAGAAACGTACTCGCACCTATGGTCGTGGCGTGGAAGATCGCAAAATACGCAAAAAGGAGCAGAACAAGAATGCGGCCACACGCTATCGCCAGAAAAAGAAAATTGAAATGGAGCATGTTTTGGGTGAAGAGCAACAGTTGACCGAGGAAAATGAGGCGTTGCGCCGCACTCTGGGCGAGAGAAGACACGAACTGCGCTATTTGCGTCAGTTGATCCGGGAATTCCATCAGGGGCGCAAGCACTGAATCTTTCAAGTTTTAATGTTTTATTTGCCAAGTTATCGTTAGCTTTAGTAGAATCCCACAACAACCACACATTGTAATCCTCCCATACCCATAGACAGCCGCCTGTCCCGATCCACACACTTTTTGGCACTTATGACAAGTCGCCAGACTTTGATTTCCTTTTTGCCAGTGAGTGGATTGAGGACAAACTAAGATTCAAACAGCACAGGCCAATGTGACATATTTTTTGTGTGCCACAAAAGCAAAAAAAAAAAAAAAAAACGAGAAAACCTTTTTCTTATCATTTGTAAATGTAAAAATTGTAAATGTAAACACCCTGTGCTGTGGCTGATATTGACGCACTTTCTCTTAACATTTTTAAGGCAAGCCTTTTTAATTAAACTTATTTTTTCAATAGTAATACAAGAGTTATGCAGAATATTATTCAATATTTTAAAAATAAATCAAAAGGGTTTTCAAAAAATTAAAACTGTTTATTGGCAAATTGTCTAGGAAAAGAACGGAGTCAAAAGACAAAGAAATAATGCAGTCAATGCTCAAGATAAACTTGATCACTTGATAAAAGCCAATCAAAAAGCATGAAATTAATGAGTTTCGAAACTTAGACCGGCTCTTAGATGCATCAAGATTTCAGATGGGGCATGAGTTCATAATAGGAGAGTAAGTATCAGACAAAAATTTTAAAGATACAAGAAAAGAAAATTCTAAAGAAACTTTAAAATAGAAATGCATACAGTTGATGTTTTATTCTAAAAGAAGTCAACGATTCATCGATTCAAAAGCCTTTGACTTTTGGAATATTTTGTACGATTCATTTGGAACAGTTCAGTTCAAACAGCTCATGTTAACAAAACTAAAACAAACGAGCTGAACGCAATGATTACTAGCTCGTAGGGTTCAACGTCAGAAATACCAGAGCAATAAAGAATCTCGTCGCATGTAGGCAGTGCAATAGTGATTTCCAATTCAATGGCAACACTAATGCGAACTTGAACAGGCACAAATGTTTTAAAGAGACCACAAGCCAAAGCCAGGAAGCAGAGACGTTAACAGTTCAAATTGTGGCAGATGATAAAAATGAAGTTTGCAAGTTGACAACTGAATAGGTTGTTGAAAACTGCCGCCCATTCCAGTTTATCACCGACACAGGGCTTGAAAAAATGGCAGACTCTAAGATCCAACTTGGAGCCAAACTTGAGGAGCTTCTCCGAAGAATCCGATGCCGAAAAAATTAAAAGGAAAATGCTGTCATATTTAAATACTTTAACCAGTCTTGTCATCCGTGATGTTTTTTTTCGGTTCAGTACATAATCATGGTTATAAAATTATGCGTGATCATTAAAAACCTGTTTCTTAAGCTCAGCTGTTTTTATACCCTTGCAAAGGGTATTATAATTTTGCCCAGAAGTTTGCAACGCATAGAAATATTCATTTCCGATCCCATAAACTATATATATTCTTGATCAGGGCGACGAGCTGAGTAGATTGAGCTTTGTCCGTCCGTCTGTCTGTCTGTTTCTACGCTAACTAGTCTCTCAGTTTAAAAGCTATCGAGCTGAAACTTTGCACAGAGTCTTCTTTTTACTGCACACTGCTAATATGTCGGAACCGACCGGATCGGATGACTATATCTTATAGCTGCCATAGGAACTATCGGTCGAAAAGTGGGTTTTATTTAGAAAAAATTTTCTTAATCTCTAATGTATTAACCCATTTGCAAGGGTATATAAACTTCGGCAAAGACGAAGTTAGCTTGGCCTTCTGGTTTTTTTTTTTTTAAATGGAGACCCGTTAGCAGCGCATGCATTAATCCAGGCATGGTTTTCCACTTGATTGGCATTAACAATTTTTAATGTTAATAGTTTAAACCATTTTTTTTTTCGCGATCTAATAAGTCGTCAGCCGAGTGCCAGATGCTGGCTCACGAACAGAGCGAAAATTCCTGCGTAGGGTTCTACGTCAGACATTTCGTAGATTAAATCGTTTGGAACTTGAACCGTTGAGCTGTTTTATTTTGAACGAGTCAAATAAATAATTTACATGAATTCCCAGCTCGCGCCAATAGTTGGTAAAGGTGACCTGTTTTTTATGAAAAAACGAGAGCGTAAGTCAAAGTCGGCTTTAACCGACTTCGATATACCCTTACTTGTGAAAAAACATGTCTAACAGTGTTCCTGCGTGCCTTAGGGTGACCATCTGAAAAGTATGCTACTTTTTTTTAGGATGGGAGGAAGGTTAGCGGGGGGGTTTGGTTCACTTTTTTGCTCATAACTTGAGAACCGTTCATCCGATCTTTATTATTTCTTCGGCAAATCGATTCATTTGGCTATTTACTAACTATCTCTTGAAAGTACGAATCGTCTATCTATCGTCTATCTTCAGAACTGTAGGATATATAACGTTTTTTCTAAATTGCGGGGGCGGGAGGGGGCGTGGCCGAAATTTGAAACAAACTTGATCTGCGTGCAGATAAAAGAAGCATTTGGCCCGTACATGTCAAATCTCTATTTCTTACCATCTCTGAGATCTAGGTGTTTATACAGACAGACGGACATGTCTATATCGACTCGGCTGTTGATGCTGATCAAGAATATATCGCTCACTTACTTCAATATTGGCATAACTCAAAATAATCCATTTTGAGAAAAACACGTTTGAACTTCTCAATGGATTTAACCTAAAAAAAATGGTTCTTTTAGTTTCAACTTAATTAAGTAAAATATTATACATTTAGAATGCTTATTAATAAACATTGAAAATATGATGTTTTAACTGAAAAACGAAGTATGTTTGTTCAATATCGACAGCAGGACAACTGAGATATGACGTTTTTGCATCAACATGAAAATGAACCTGGAAAATGATATTGCGAAATATTCTCTTCTCACATGGAAAGTAGAAGAGATAGCAATACGAAAATTTTTGCATAAAATAGTACAGAAGACAGCGAACATTTCTGCATCAATAAGTCAAAAATCATATTTTTTGAGTTATGCCAGTATTGAAGTAAGTGAGCGAAATATACTTTATATGGTCGGAAATGATTCCTTCTGCCTGTTACATACATTTGCACGACTTTAGTATACCCTTTTTACTCTACGAGTAACGGGTATAAAAACTCCAGAAATTTGGTAGACGAATTTTCCGACCCTTTTGAAAGAGTCGGCAACTGTTTGCAAAAAGACAAGGTGAAAAATGGAGACGGTAATGTTTCTTCACAAACTTACGGCAAATTTTAATGCCACGGAATATAAAGTAGTAGAGTGACATGGGAATTTGGTAAATGATTATTGGAAGCGTCACGTGACGCTGACGTCAAAACTTTACTTCCACTAAAATGTTCCGTACTGAAATTAAAGATGTTTCACATCAAAAATTAAAAAATTGCAAAATTGTTATCTGCAATTCTTTTAATAACCCATCAAATGATGGGAATAACTTTCAGGTGCTGCAGAGCACCAAATTTTTTGAGAATCTTCAAATTATCACTATTCAGCTTCCAAAATGAATTTTAAATTACAAATAAATACAAGTTTCGATACATTACGAAGAGTTTTACGTTTAAGGCTTAAACGCAGTGACTTTGCTTTGAAACTCATGTGCTTTTAGAAAGTATTTCTATTTGTCTAAAATACTGTTACGAAATAAATTTTTCGAAGTGCTGGATATAGGCCTTAAAGTTGAACATATTACAAGATTGATATTAAAAAAGACAACACTTAATATACAACGTAAATTTTCTCGTCAATTTTTTGCTCCAAATCATTTGACCTGGCAGGAGGAATGGAAAAATGGGTTGATAGGGAATGAAGGGGGAATGGGGAAGGAGGGAATGAAAATATTATTTCCATGATATTCGATAAGAAGAACACTTTCTGTACCGGCACTATAGCCGTAAGAAAAGTGTATGCCATACCATCTGATATTATGGGACATACCAAGTCATATGATTTCGAGAAAAGACTTGACCCGAATTTTTTGTTGGTTATTAAGTGGTGGTTTTTGGTTAATTTCAATCTTCTTAGTTGTTTATGTTTACGGAAAACTTCCGTAAAGTTTTAAAATGTGGGCATAGCGCCCACAAGAAAACTTATTAAAAGTCAAAAGGCGAAAAAATTGTTCATTCCCCACTGTCAAGATTGCAGCGCAACTTGTTAACTTACCGGCGCAGAGCTGTCACGATGACGTCGTGCCAGAAACATTTTTTGGTTATACATATAAGCATACATAATCATGTTTAAGGCTTTCTTTTCTATTCACATTCAGGAGAAGAAGGTAACTTGAAAATTTATGTGTGAATTCATACGTTTGGCTGTGTAATAACACATTTAAGGAAAGATAAGGAATGTAAAGATTTTAGTAAGCTGCGTTTCTCATTCGCACTATTTTCTTTGTGCTTTATAAATACGCAGCCAATTAAATTTTTTCGGTTACAAATTTTAAAGTATTTTTATAGATTTAAGTGTCCGGTTTCGGTTAGTTAAAGTATTTTAAAAATAGACACCAAACTGTTGTAACCCGTTAGTAGAAATTATTCAAGCCTAGGAGGGGGAGGTCCTTCAGAATAACTTCACTGCGTAGGCAAGGTCAACTTTCAGGTTTGTGTTTAGCTTACTTTCCATCTTTTTCTTCATCTTTCTCCCTCTTTCCTCTGGTTTAAACCCCCTGAAAAGTAGACTACACATTCTTTTGCCCTACGATTTGTCCATGTTTACCCTTGCTTTGGGACAAACATTTTTCAGCGACAATAAAAACCCGGATTTCAGGGGCGCAAACGCGAGCTAATAACAGGATTAACACAATGGAGGAAAATTGAATTTGATGCCAATATATACTTAAAGTCTCGGAAGTTGCGCCGACGAGCAAACACAAAGTCCCAAACGTAATTTGCACGAATTCATTGAACTGCGTGTGAGTGTGAAAAATAACAATTTAGATAAATATTGCGACGGCGGCGGCGACACCACCGCCATGGGGCGTCATCTCCAGCACCAGCACCAGCTCCGGCTCCAGACGCAGGCAGCGCATCGAGCGTTGACACAGAAATCATATTAATATAAATTAACGATGTGGAAAATTTAGTTTAGTAGTGAAAATGGCGCCACAACGGGATGGAGAATGAGAACGAGAGCCCAAGTCCAAGTTGAGTTTTGTGTCTCACGTCGTCCGCCCATCAGTCAAATGTCCTGGCGTGCAAATCCCAAAGCTGAGAAATTGTTTTGTTTTGCTTGGGCTCCTCCTTTCTTTTTTTTGTTCTCAGTTAATTGCCTGGCGACGTCATGAGGAGGCACGAGCAGCTTTTGTGCATCAGTTTTTAATAACTCCCACATAGACATAATCATAATCCGATTATCGGCGCACTATATCACATGCTTGCAAATTGATTAAGTCAAGTTTTTTTTTTTGCTTGTTATCTGCAAAATCAGTTTAGACCCCTTTAAGCAGGCTTCGGGTGACTCCCAAATGGAAGGCAGAGCACAGTGGCACAGAAGGCTTAGTTTCAGGACTAGCAGGAATATTTAAATTTGATTAAGATTTGCTTAAAAGTTTGGGGGTAAAGATTGTTAAAATCCCATATTCTCCAGATATCAAAAAGACATACAAGAACAGTCTCCATTTGAAAATAGAATTCGTAGAATTACTTTTTCACAAGCGATTTGCATTTTCTAGTGGAGGTTATTGGTAACTTGTCCCAACATACATAGTTACATTAGAACTTGAAAATAGATTCTATAGATTTGGAACCGAATCTCTTAAACTAGAAACCACGGTTCGAATGGAGTTCAAGCTCTGGTTTGAAATTTATATGATCGAAGAACCCATTCTGAACTGGTTCTAAGGGTTTTCATTCCGGACCGGTTAGCATTCTTGATTAATACTTCTTACCTTCTTGCTATTTAGCTAAGTTAATCCAAAAACTTTTTCTACTTATTTTATGTATTAAAGTTGATAGTTAGCCACGTTTATAAGTTAGAGAATTTGAGTGTTGCAGGCTCTGTTGTATTTCCCATATATAATATTTACTACACTACAAAACAATTTTCAATTACAATATAACATTGATTTTATTAAAAAAACCCAAAACATTTGTACATACATTGTTATACACTGTCTGTTTCGTTCGGCGTGAAATTGGATACTGATCTATTGTTTGGTCAGTAAGTGCCTGTATAGGCGCGCGCAGTTTTCAGTGTCCGTTTTGTAGTTAAGTCTTTTGTCAATAGGTGTGTCTATAATATATAACATCTCTAGAGTGAAGCGTTTGCTGTAGTGGTTCACCTGCTGTAGGATTGTTGTTGCTTCGAAGTCTGGCGAGAGTCCACTCTCCACTCAGATGTGTTCTGCATTTCCATTACATGGAATCTTGTAGATCACATTGCTCCCATCGGCTGTGGTTACCTAGTACTTCGTCTTATTGGAAAAGTGTTTCTATATGGATTTTGGTTTGTGCGCTAACTGTATATCTAGTTTATTGTAGCAGTCAGTCATAAAGCTTGCGAACCAATTATAAATAACGTTTTGCCTTGAATGGATAGAGTTGTTATCGGATGACGATCAATTGTTTATCGATAGACTTTGACCTTTCAAACTTTTCCTAGATCTTTAAACCAAGTGAACCAATTTTCGCTTGAAGGTGAGCCTAGGCCCTTCGCATAGGCCGTGGATTAAGTCCCCAATAGTACAATGTTCTCACTTCAAGAATAATTTATTGAGAACGCAAAAAGTCAAATTGAGTTGATATTGTTCCATTTTTTGATTGCACTTGGGACCAGGTGTGGGCGCATTCCTAACATTTGGGTGGAATGGGGAACGGGGAAGAACCCTTTTTTTGATTGGAAGTGAAGGGAGGCAAGGCTACTCTGGAAATGCGCGCTGCTGCTTCTCCCTCCACCCATATTATGTGGCTTAGGAATCAGAATCACTCCACCTGACTCTAGTTTGATTTATGTTATTCAGATAAACACAGAAAAATTTATTCGGGCTTGACTGGGATTTGAGCCCGGTTCCTTACGCACTCAACGCATGGGTTGACGCGTTAGCCCTTGAACAGTTTTGCAATTGCACGTCTAGAGAGCAACTTATGCTTTGTTGAGCTGACAAGAGAGAGAGATCAAAAAGAGAGCCACTTGCTCTCACTCGCTCTCTCTCTCTCTGTTGTATATCTCTCTGTTAAAAACCGGGTTTGTTGTTGTTTAAACCAAATATTATTCGATCGAGAAGAACCTAACTCATTCCACGAACATTTAGAACATTTGTTACCAAAAATTTGAATAACGTTCTGTTCTCATTTTATGTTGATGGCAACTTATTTTCTAAACACGTTTTTCCCTCTGTGTAGAATTTCTTCCAAATCTCTGGATGTCTTATATAGAAGAAATTGCCTCTTATATAAATATACTAGCTGTGATCGAGCCAGAAAAGCAGCGATGAAAATGCTGAACAAAGCCAGGAGAACAAATAATCTCGAAGATAGGAGAGAATACCAGGAGCACAATAAAAATTACAAGCGACTTTGCGCATACAAACAGCGGCAATATTACCAGCAACTGGAGCGCTCGATTGCAAAATTAAAGACAGCAAAGATTTCTGGTCAACAGTAAGAAAAATAAACGGAACATCGACACGATCACCAATAAAAGTATCCTGTGATCAGCTAGCCACCTATTTTAAAGCCTTGTTATGTGCAGAGGGAACGGATCTGTCGCAAGAAATGTCATCACTCTGTTTGGAAGTCCATGAACTCGACACAGAAATTACTTTTCGCGAAATTCACAGCGCTCTAGGAATGAGCAAAATGGGCAAAGCCCCAGGAGAAGACCGCATCCCCGCGGAATTCATTGTAAATGCGCCAACAAACTTTATAATAAGACTTCTAGATGAATTCAACAACATCTTTAACTCTGGAGAAGTTCCAAAAAGTTTCACAAAAAGTATCATCTTTCCAATATGGAAAAAGGCTTCCGTAAAGGATATTCTACAGTCGACAGCATTTTTGTACTGACATCAGTTGCAAACGCGTACCTGGAAGAAAAAAAAAATTGTACTTGTTTTTTATAGACTTCAGAGCTGCGTTTGATACCATCCATCGAGGAAGCCTGCTAGATAAATTGAACAGAATGGGTGTTTCAACAAAAATGATCAAAATATTACGAAGCTTGTACCCGGATAATGAGACTGCAGTGTGGGATGGCCATACCCTATCGGAGTGGTTTGAAACAAATCTAGGAGTAAAGCAAGGTTGTTTACTAAGTCCACTGCTTTTTGCGCTATTTGTGGATGATATATCGACAGAGCTACCTGGAGGAGTACAATTTGGACAGACGAACTTAAAAATTCTCATGTACGCGGACGATATGGTACTTTTTGCCGACAGTCCACAAGTCATGCAGAACACGATTAATGCCGCGCATGCATATTGTCAAAAGTGGAGCCTAAGGATCAACACCACGAAGTCCAAAGTTATGGTAGTTCGAGCAGGCAGAGGTCGTCTTGCGAAAACGGAAGAGTGGAGCTTGAATGGCATGCCCTTAGATGTGGTCAAAGAGTATAAATAACACTAACATTAAATATGTCATTTACCAAGCACCTAGAACAAAAGCTGAGAGACTCGAAAATAGCAATTAGCAGCACCTGGCGATCACTTTACTGCAAAAATAATATAAGCTCGAGTACAAAATACAGGATGTTTGAGGCCACATCAAAAGCAATTATGTGTTATGGAGCAGACTTCTGGGGTTATGCCAAATATGAAGACGTCGAAAAACTGTTGCGATACTTCATTAAAAGAGTGTTTTATCTCCCACAAAACACGCCAACATATGCCATACATCCAGAAATGTTCGTACACACTCTAGGCACACATTTTCGCTACATAAACAAAATAATAAAGCTGCATGAGAATAGGCTGCCCTGTATTGTTGTGAATACACTTTTGGTCGGAAAATCTCAATTCTTTAAATCATGGGAAAGTCTCGCTCGGGACTTTGAAATCCACCTGGACCTGGCGCAGCCCGACACTTGGAGCGTCTCTTAACAGGCCCTGCTACAAGCAATCGATGAACGAGCACGTCATAGTTTTGAAGTCTCTGCACTAGCAAGCCAAACTCGCTACACATATAGGCAACTGAACCATAACCTGAAGGAAAGCAATTACTTCAAAGACGAATACGACTGCTGGACTATCTCAAACATTTTTAAAGCTCGGACAGAGATGCTGGCATTAAATTATATTCCCCACCATCAGAATGTTACTGAAGTATGCACTCTTTGCAATTTACGGAAGAGGGAAGACGTGGCTCATTTCTGTGCGATCTGTCCAATGTTTAAAGAGCTCCGAATCAATATATGGGGAAAATCTGTGCTCAATGAAATGGAGATGAAAACGATATTAAATGGATCAGACTGGAAAAGGCTAGCAAAATTTCTCATAGACGCAACCCGCTACCGAACAAAAATTATTAACGAAATCTTTTAAAATAATTAAAATTAAATTACATGTATGTTTTCAATTTAGGATAACTTAATTATGTGTATGTACGTAAAATTTAAGTATAAAAATTTGTTTAATTTTAATATGCAGACGGCATTGTTGCCATGCTAGCTATATCACCTTCTTTATATGATAAAATATTGTTCAAAATTCAATCTTTTTAAAAAAAGAAAATATCTACAAAATCAATAAAGAAGAACTACTACTACTACTACTAGCTGACTCGGCAAATGTTCAATTTAATTATTTTTTATCCATCAATCTACTATTGATGAACTCCAGATTATTGTTTCTTCTTTGAAGGATTGATAACAATAGTGTGATTGTCACTTTGCAAATTGTAAATGTTCGCCGACGATGCGAATAGCGTTAGGCAAATTAAGATTATTGTAGCCGCCATATGCATCCAAACAATTGACTTCCTTACCGCCCAAAAAGAAGATTTGTAAAAATGAGCTTACTTTATGGTACAATTGGCCTTTTATTTTGAAGGTTGAATTAAATTTCTGACCATTTGCAGCTGTATTCTGCACACTATTTCTGTTGTTTCGAACGAAGTCATTTGAAAGCATGAATTAAATCTGCGAATGGACTTTAGAAACAGGATTGAATCTGGATCCGTGACGATGGACCAGCCGTTCAATGAGATTCAAATTCCGGTAGCACTTTTGCTGATGACAAAACACATTCCGACGGATTAATTTCTCTCTCTCGAATGCGAGACGGAGGCATGAAGCTGATGTACTTGTTGGCGTTGTCGGTCAATTGTTCTGCGTGTGCTCGGCGCGCTTTTCTGTGCTCAAATTGTTGTTGTTGACTTTGGAAAGCTCCTGCCTCTTTACCTCGAAGCTTTTCTTATGTAAATTCATTTATTTCATTTATTTGCTGCCCTAACATTCGCATAAGTGTTGCTGCATTCGTTTCACGGCCCAAAAAGCCACCCCTACGTGTTGCAGTCATTATTTACTGTAACACACACACACAGATAGGCCAAATTGAAACGAATGTTGATTTCTTAAAATTACCTTATGATTAATATATAACGATATCCAATGACTAAAATATGAAGAAAATTATTTGTCAGACAACAACAACAACTAAAAGAGAGAGACCAAGAAATACCATTTAGTTAGGGCACTAGAGAAATGGTTCAATCAATCTCGAACAGAGCTTAAATGTTCGTTTAAAACAACTTCGAATTTTATATTAATATGCTCCAAACCATGATCAACCGGCTAGAAACGTATTGCAGTAAATTGGGAATGGAGGTAAACTTGAATAAGTCTGAAATTATGGTATTCAGGAAAGGAGGCCGACTATCGGCGTCTGAAAGATGTTCCTACAGGAGAGAAGTAGTAAAAATTTCATCTAAACTTAGGTACCTAGGAGTCCTTTTCACGTCGACCGTGTAACTTACATGCTTAGAAGGAGTATTGAGGCTTAAACTAGTATAACATGACCTGGAATAACTTCCTGGGAAAAAGAGAGATACGCATAAATGCAAAATGGAAACTATTTAATGCAGTATATAATCTAAGGAACCTTCTTCAGATAGACTGGGGAGACTTCTTGAGATCATCACCGGAATGGAATTCTTTCCGGATAACAATTCAAAAACCTTGCAGTACAACCATCAGCAAAAGGCCGATATAATAAGAAGTCTGGATGATAGGAAGGATAAGTACTGAGCAGACCTGGTGACCCTTATTAAACTAGCATTAGCACGGCCGACAGACAAACTTTGTTTTATGTCCATGTAGGTTAACTTTATTTCTTTTTAGTGAAACTTTTATGAAATATATTACTATTGTCTGTTTCATTAATTTTATATATAAAGATTACTACTATTAATATTAAAAATCTATTTCGAGCTTACAGCTTACAAACAGTTCAATTATTGAAATTTGGAGTTAGGATAAAATGCTTTATATTATCTCCACCAAAACTGATGTCCAATTTCACTTAGTTGATTCCCAACACTCAATTCACCCTCTTGGGTCAACCCCTTGACTCCAACTTACTTATATTTCGGGGTGTAAACATTTCAATTTAATTGAAATTCGCCCGTATTTGGAATTTCATTTCGAAACCCGCTGCTTTTGCATTGTTTACACATTATTTAAGTTTATTTTTATGGCTGAGGTGAGAAAAGAGAAAATGTGTGAAAATTGTATGCGTGTGCGGGTTTAAGATAAGAGAAAAGCCAACCGATGCCATTTGCTCGATTAGATAAGAAAAAAGGCTAACAATAAGAACAACTCAACAATTGCCCCGCACATGCCATAAAAATCCTCTTGCAATGAAATTGGCCTAAATGAATGGAATTTGATTTTGAAATGTGTTCTCATGTGCTTCGAGTAATTATGAACATCTAAGGAAGCGGCAGCTTTGGTGTCCTGTGGTGAGCTAAACCAATTTGGCACTGGATAATTGCATAAGAACTATCTCTGTGCGGCGCTGCGGTAATAAAATTTGCACTAATGGAAGCCCTAATGCGGTCGAGATGACTCATATGTACATCCAAGTGATATGATATGATTATGCTGGGTCAAAAAAAAAAAATCATCCTCATCATCTCATTAACATTTGCCCAGGGTTAAGCCACCACGCACAAACCCCCCCGCTCATTATAATAATTTTGTTAAATGTTATGTAAAAAGAGTGTCATGTTATCACCCCCCGCCCTCCCTGGCCCACAGTTGGCGCCTGCTTGGCGTCGCTTGCAAATGAAGTCCTTTGAGGGTTGCCCACTGGCATCCATTTACAGCCATTTGACGTTTTGACTTTTAATTGTGTTTTAAAGTGTCCCGCCGCCTGCTTAGTTGGGTCACTTTCAGGCCATTTGGTTTTTGATTTAGCTGCTCTCCTCGGTCATTTGATGCCTAATTAAATTTAACGATGACGTTGATTTCTTTCCAGTTATGTGAGAGGTTTAGGTTTGCATTTTTTGTTGTCGATTTGGTTTTACACTGCACATTGGGGCCAGGACGAGGAAAGAGAAGGTTGAAAGTTTGCTCTATAATGATTTTTGACTGTTGAACTTTAACCTGGAATTTTATATAATTTTTTCTTATTTGAAAGGTTTCTTATTTTAATCAGTCTATGGGAAGGGGTGCTCAGTACAAATGCTCAAAGGATATCAGCAAAAACAACCACAAGAAATCGAAAGAGAAGCGAAGTCCATAAAACCTTAGCTCAGAAAGAAAGAGAGGAGAGCCGCATATGAATTTATTGTTGCCTTATGTAAGCTTACTAATTGTAAGCAACTATTCTATTGCGTCATACAGGTACCCCTGTACAACATAATCAATTTCATCACAAAGCAATTAAACATCGTTAAATTTCAACATAGTACAATTTCAACACAGTACAATCAAAACTGGAAAATAGAACACAACAGTTTAAAAAAAATTATATTTGTAGTCCTACAAGTGGGATGTCAGTCGAACCTGACTTTAATATCCAGTGATCACCAGAGATAACATTCTTTTGTTCACAACTTGAATAACTTTTTTTTGCCTGCCGCTTGTGTCGCCCTTCTTTTCCAGGATGAATTTGATTTTGTTTAATTTGTAATGTGTTGAAAAGACGTATGTTTAATTGACTTTTTAAAATTTATGTGTTGATTATACCGGGAATTGATTTTTTGAATCGGCGGGGGATTTTTACCTGCAGCTAGTGTCTCCCTTCTAACACTAATAAAAGTCATCGTTACTCAAATTTAGGTTCCACGTCTATTCAACACAAAACAAAGTCTTCACAAAAAAAGTCAACACACGTCTATAAGTCACTTCACTCAACACAACAATTTAACACCTCGTCAATTCAATTCAAACCAAAAATAATAAATTAATTATTTTGTTTTGTGTTGAATTGACGTGTGTTAAACTGTTGTGCTGGGTAAAATGACTTAGTGATGTATTGACGTGTGTGGAAATTGTTTTGTGAAGGTTTTGTTTTGTGTTGAATTTGTTTGTGTTAAATTGACGGATTGTTGAATTGTTGTGTTGGGTGAAATGACTGTGTGTTTTATAGACGTGTCACCGAATTAAGGCCTTATCATTAGAAATAGGTCTAGTTTATAAGTAATTTTACTAATTCTTCATTCTAATTCTTCAAAAATCATATGTTTTTAATACCACCTCTTTGAAACCGGGGCTGATTTCACTACCGAGCCCACCTAACGGGTTTTGACACAATTGTGGTCTATTCAATATGTTGAATTTGAAGACCAAACTGATCCCCTAATACCTATTTCGAAGGGATATTATCATATACTTTTAATTCTAATACTATAATGACATTTTTTCACATTCTTTTTTTCCATTAACTAAAAATCCAAAATCACTTTTTACATTAAATGTATAGTTGCTAGGTTAAGCACTAAAAAATACACAGCATTAGAACTTTTATTCGCCTTATTATATAATATTATTTCGACCAAATGGACTATGCAGATATAGAAAATGTTTTTCCTTTTTTTTAATTTATCGGCAAAATATTTAGGTTAAATTTTAACTAGACAAAAATATACCAAAGAAGCTTTTGCTGCTTATACTGATAATTGTTATTTAAAGCTGATCTGCGTTTTAGGCTCAAAAAATAAAATCCTGTAGGTTCTGATTCTAGAGCTCTTTGCAGACCACATTTAAATAATTATTGTTGTCTTAACTCTATAAAAGGTATTTTTTTCTTGTCGAAATCGGATAACATAATGATATTTCATAACCAGCGTTTGCAAGGGTATAACAAATTCGGCATAGACAGAGTAAGCTTAGCTTTCTCGATGATAATTTAAGTGCTCATCTTGAGTCAAATGTTGTCCCTTTCCTTCATAAATTGCTTAAATTGCAAAATTTTTAACAGACAAGTAAATAGATTGCTAATAAGTCGGGTAAATAGGAGATGTAGATCGAATGTTCAACAAAATCGCGAAATTTGCAAAATATTATTATGACTATAATAGAAGATTTAACGATAGAAAATTGTCGACGGGTAAATAGAAGTAGGTAAACGGTTTAAAAAAAAATATCACAAAATTTTCACAACATAATAATGAGTTTAGATTAGAGGTGCCCAAATGCAATTGCCCTATCCCGTGTGATAGGAAGTCATAATTCTGCCAGCGTCGCAGCCGACACACGCATAGAGAGAGAGAATCCGTGTGCTCTATAAATAGCACGCACACACATTTGTGTGTTTGTGTGTAGCCTATATTTGACATAATGACGTTTACTTCGTGTTTCGTTGCTACACACACAATCACAAAGCTTGATAGTGTGTGTTTGGGCACCACTGGTTTAGATTGTAAAGAAGACGGGTAAATATACGGGTCCAAAAAATCTGGAAATTTGCTAAATTCATATATAAGTATAGATTGTCATGAAGATCGTTAAACAGACGGTAAATAAACGAATCAATTGTAAAAAAAGTGTGAGTGTCATTGAAAGCTGATGCTAAACACTTTTTAGTCACTCATTAGTCACTGTTTAGTCACTGATCCTCCTCTTTCCCCCTCTTTTCCCCTCTTTCCCATTCTTCATCAGCTCTTTTCTCCACTTTTATCACCTCTTTATTTCGTCACCTTTTTCATTTCTTTTTTCATTACCTATTTTATCAACTCTTTCATGAGCTTTATCATCCACACTTTTATTACCCCTCTCATCAACTCTTTCCATGCTCTTTCCCCCCTCCCCCTTTCCACCCCTTTCTCACTCTTCCCCCCTCTTACAACTTTTTCCCCCTCTTTCCCCCTCTTTCATCAACTCTTTCATAAGCTTTTTCATCACCTCCTTCATCAGATTATTGATAAGCTTTTCCATCATCACTCCTCTCATCACCATCTTACCCCCTTTTTCCACCTCTTTCCACTCTTTTCCTCCCTCTTTCCACCCTCTTTCTCCCTCTATCACCCGCTTCTTCATCACCTCTTTTATCGCCCCTCTTATCACCTCTTTCTTAACGTCTTTCCACCAACATTCCAACTTTTTCACGCCTCTTTCCTCTTCTTTCCCCATTCTTTCATACCCAACACACATGCTCATTTTGTCGTTGCGTGTGTGTGTTTAGCCACGCGAGAGCGCGCTCATTAATTATTTCTTTGTGGTTGCAAAGAAGAGCAGTACGTGATCGTATTCTATCGGAGTGTCAACGTAGCGACGCGTTGCTGCCGCAGAACGTTGATGTACAGTATATACAGTAGATAGGCACGTGCCGTACTCTGGTAAATAAATATATAGTGAAGATCGAAAGATCCACAAAATCGAGAAATGTGTAAAATTTTAAATTGAGTTTATATTATCATAAAGATTTTTTTTTATTTTCACCTCTTTATTTTGTGTGTTAAAGTACTAACTGGGGACAACTAGTATATATCATAAAATATTTAAAACGATGAGAAATTCTTGTGTATTTTTATACAGTCTGCAGAAGCCAGACTGCCTGCTTGAAACGTTTCTTGGTAAAATCCAGGAACTCCCATGCTAAAGTTTCCACTTTAACACAGGCCCTAAAAAACTCAAAGAGACATCTCGCCGACTTTTCTCAATTGAAAACAAAAATAATTATTATTTACACACAGAGACTGGAGCATTTATGGTCCACATTTTGACTTAACGAGGCAGAAGGCATCAACGAGGACATGTGAAAGACTCTGCGGCTTACGGTCGTGCCCCGCCCCCGCCTCCGCTCCGTTCATTGATGCTTCGCTGCCCGCAACAGTGGCTAATTGGTGTCATTAAAAAGCCAAGGCAGGGCTTTAAAGCACACACACACACACACACTCTGTTACAGGACATACGTCATCAACTGCTTTACAATGTTAATGTAATCAAAAGTTTACACCTTTCCGCCTGATTTGTGATTATGAATAAAATGCGCTGAGCATATCTTGAAATGGTAAAAAGTTGTTACTTTTTAACTTGGAAAAATTAGCATTTAAATTACAAGTCAATGAAGCGGGATTAATTGGAATGTCCTGGCTTTGATGGCCTGGCGATTTGCACCTGGCATAATGACACGACCTTATCGAATAATTGTTATTGATGGCGCATTATCCAAAGTTGTTACATAAAAAGGCCTCTGCACGACGAACTGTCGATGACATGGGCTGCCTGCGAATGAGTCGCGTGAGATTGAAATAGATGCCCGGGTATTATTTTTAATTATAAAACTAAATTTTTCTAAATTTCCATCACTTCAAGGCCAACATCCGCTGTTGTAAACACCCATGAATATTTTAACAGCAAGGATGACAATGGGGCTTGAGAAGGATGCAGTATTCGTATTCGTAGTTTGATCCCAGCGACTGCCTGGCGCCGCTTTGACCAAGCCAGAGACACCCTTTAATCACACACACGCACGCATACAGAGACACAATCTATTTACATTTACACCAAATGTACAAATTTATTTATCGGGCGGGGGAGAGGGGCAGGCGGGGGCTGGGGCAACGTCAAACGACGTCACGCAAAAAAGTTGTTTGCGTTGGCGACGGGCGCGCACAAAAGTAGGCAACGTTATCTTTTCATTGCGGTGTTAGTGTGTGGTTAGTGGGTGGAACATGTTTGCACACATGTGTGTGTGTGTGTGGAATGCTGATGAGTTCTGTTTGTTGTTTTTCTTGGACAAACTTTAATTGTTTTTGATTTTTGTAAGGATTCAAGTGACGCGATTTCTCTCCTCTTCCATTTTGTTTGCTCAACAAGTGGATGTTCCCTGCAGAAGTGAGCGGAGGGGCCGGGGGGTTGGGCGTTGAGATATTGAGGATGTCTTTTTGAAGCCTTTCAAATGAGAGTTGTCAACAAATCAAGAAATACGCAGCAGAAAACGGGCTAATTAAATGTACATTTGTCAAGCTTCGCCTCAGGACTAGGATAACTTGCACAACTCTTTTGCTAACAACACTGAGAGAAAAATTGCAAATGAAAAGAAAAGGGCGTCTAAAATGTATTAAGTAGGATTTTTTTCTACTTTAGGCTCAAACTACTAAAAATCTAGAACCCCTTAGAAATGTACTCCTGCCGGTATTAAACTTAACCTAAGGTGCCTGCTCGGGCGCCAAATGTTCGAACCTAGATCCTCCGCAAGCCTGTAGTATAATCCCCTCCGGATTAATCCTGTAGGATCAGCTCTAGTTCGATTTGGTTCTACAGACTTAATTTATTTCTTCCAAAGTTACGATATCTTTCTCTTCATGAAACTTCAAAATACAAGTGCAAGTGCCGCCTTTTATGGAGAGCGCACATAAACTCCAAAAACTTATGATAGAAATATCGTTGTAACACATTAACATAAAACATCGATTGACTTCATTAATAACCATTTCAAGGGTTGACCAGATGAACTGGTTCACAAAGCAAATAACAATTAAATTATTTCAATGGTCAGCTCCGACCAGAACAATCACCATCGATAATGGAGCGAATATAGTTTGAGCAGGAGAACTGCGGGATCACAACTATATTTGAAGAATGTAATATTCTTGAAGGTTGTTCCAGTAAATCAAAACCATTTCTTAATTAAGATGATGACTAAGCTCCCATAATTGATTCCCCGAAAGACTCTATCAGTACATTTCGTTGTGCTGCACACACTTAAAATTTAATAGTTGACGAATTTTTTGAAGAAGTTCAGTCAGTAGAGTTCTCAAACTTTGTGACAACCTCAGTACTCACACTAGATTCCAAAAATTTCATATAGAACAAGTATCGACCCGAAACAAACATACAAACAGAACTCAGCAATAACACAACAAATGTGAAATGTGCATAAAACATTGAACAAAAATATTTAAACAAATGCATAAACAGTGATCTTACTACATCGTGTCAGTCCCACCAAATGCTTCGCAATTCATAGTCGCACCTCAACAGCAACAGTCTCAACCTATTCACAGAAAACCATCAAAAGTTATAGGACTCGCAACCATAATGCTAAAGCACATAGGTCCAAAAGGGTTAGAATATCTGACGCAAACCTTCAACCTAAGCGTGAACACACTGGAGATCCCAGATATATGGAAGAACGGAAAACTAATACCCATATTGAGAGCATCTTATAGGCCAATCACATTACTTTCACCGGTAAGAGCACCCTTAAAGAGCACCCTTAAAGAGCACTCGTCTCCAAACACCAACATGGATTCAGGGAAGACCACAGCACCATAACTGCTCTCTGTGAACTGGCCACCACCATAAAAACTGGCCTGAACTGCAAGCGACCACACGAAAGATCCATCATGGTTGCTCTGGATCTCTCCAAGGCCTTCGATATGGTGATCCACATCGTACTCCTGCAAGTCATCCTACAGAGCACACTGCCTAAAACCATCAAGAGATGGCTGTTAAACTACCTATCAGGAAGGCACTCCACTCCACTCCACTTTCACCACTCGTGTTTAACCTATACATTGCCAATCTACCAACTCCGCCACCAGAGGTTAAAATAGTCTCTTATGCTGATGACTGCACAATAATAATATCGGGGATGTCAGGGATGTCAAGACCTTGGAAGATAGGTTCAGCAATTATCTGCCAATCCCAGAAAACTACTTCTCAAATTGGAACCTTTCCCTCTCTGCCATCAAATCATCTGCTACTCTGCTCACAACCTGGACTAAGGAAGTCAAAAAAGTGCCCAACATCCACATAAATGGACATAGCATACAACCTCCAACAACCCCAAAATACTGGGGGTCACGTCACGCTACAGGTTGCCACATGATGTCGCACCCGGACCATCTCCACCAGGAAACTGTTATCCTCCCTGTTCAGCAGTTCCTAATAAACGCACAAAAACCATCCCACCCAAACCACAAAAGTACCGCCGGAGCCATGTGTAGAAGGGATAAACACGTTCGCTTTGATGTAAGAATGGCTTATCCCTCCATTGAGCGACTCCTCGGCTCGCATCCGATGACACAATCCGCAACAACATTGTCCTCGGAGGCAGACCTCCACCTATAGATCCGAGTGAGAGATACCTACCAAGATCAACCAGAACGACGCTCTCCCAATTACGGTCCGGAAAGAGTAGGCAACTGAACAGTTACCTGGCTCGCATTAACCTAGATATAACGGATATCTGCCCTAAATGAAGCCTAGGACCACATGACATCGTACATCTGTTCAACTGCCCGCTTAACCCTGTTCAACTGCCCGCTTAACCACTATGGTCCAATTCACTTGAGGCAGCCGCCTTCCTCGAATTGGATTTGGGTTCCTCATCTTATTTATCAACATCTACTAATTTTCACTCCGTTTCTCCTTCTTCTTTTCATTCCACACTACGTACATACTTTCCGAATCATTCGTTACAACAACAACCTATTCACAGCGAACAAACCAATCATCTATACATGAAGTCGTCATATCAGCTTCTTCAGCCTGGCGACCAGTGTCAAACTGTAATTAAATCTAATGTAACAAATTAATTATTTTTGATCGACTGCGGCATGTTTTTATGAGCTTTGACGCTGATTGTGGCTCGAAGTCTAGTCCCATGTTTATGCGTAAAAACACTAAATGTTCGAGCTTACAAAATAAATAAAGTCGTTCAAACAATTCAACAATATATGGATTATTAAGCAACCACAACATCCAACCTCTTGATCCACCGTACAGTTGGAACCGCTTGCAATACCGCTAGCCAACAACTAAATTAACAACGGAAGGCCCGCCGAAAGCACCGAAACAACAACAACATGGGATACGCACAGATTAAATCTAGCTACACAAACTCCTAAACCAATGATCAACAAATACTAACTACAATCTACAAAACTAGTGAAACTAAGGCTAGACACACACATATGTTTCATAAGAAAATATTAGGCCTCCTTAGGATCCTTAGGATCCAACAACAGGAAATCTACTTCGACCAATTTGTTCATCATTAGGTGCACCTTCCAATGGGCTATGTAGATATATAGCACAAATATTAAAGAATATCACGGCGGATTCCATCTACAATGTTAAAAATTCAATTGATTTTAAACAACGGACCAATGACATCCTCATATCGGAAGAAGAAAAATTAGTATCGTTTGACGTAGTCTAATTATTCCCGAGCATACCCATAGACTTGGCATTAGACATCATTAGAAATAAATGGACATCAATAGAAGAATACACCAGAACACCGAAACCATTGTTTATGGATGTTGTTGAATTTTGCATAATGGCAAATAGATACTTTAAGTTTGAGGATCAACTATATAAGCAACTGAAAGGTATGCCAAAAAGTTCCCAAGCATCCCCGGTTATAGCAGACATTGTAATGGAAGAACTTTTGAACAACACAATGAAAAAACTCAAGCACCCACCAAGACTGTTAACAAAATATTTGGACGATCTGTTCGCCACTATTAACGAAGCCGACATTCAGGACACATTAGATGAACTAAACTCTTTTCATAGAAATTTAAAATTCACCACGGAGATAGAAATAGATGGAAAACTTCCCTATTAAGATTCCACTATTAACAGACATGGAAACACTCTTAAAATAAAATGGTACAAGAAACCGACAGCATCAGGACGACTTTTCAATTTCTATACCAAACACCCAAAAAATATGATAACAAATACGGCTGCCAGCTGTATTCAACGGATGCTGAGTATTAGCGACGAGATCTACCATAATGACATAGTTTCCGAAATTAAACTGACATTAAAAAACTATGACTTTCCAATGAGGGTTATAAAATCACTAATTGGTAAAAATAGGATTTAAAACCCAAAAGACGATTAACAACCAAAATCATTTAAGAGCCTTACCTACGTTCCACAACTCTCAGAGCGTTTCGCTAAGTCTGAGTGTTTCAATAAACATAATATACCAATACACATCAGTTCCACATCAACAGAGAAGAGATTGAATTACAAGACCGATACTGACAACTGCGCGCACCTATACAGACATTTACTCTATTAGCAATAATTTAGTATTGAACTCCATGTCCAGCGGAACAGACGTGTCATTAGTTTGTATGTAAAATAATGTTTTATTAATGTATTGTGATAATTGGCATATTGTTTTTGAAGTGTCCCTGAAGACGGAGGCCGATGCGCTTCCGAAATATATTGGAAAATAATCCATAAAAGCCATTGTTTTTTATTCTCGACCTAGAGCCGGCTAAAATCAACATTTTAAAAATTAGAAAGGTCGCTAACCAACAACTACACCTCATGGATATACAAGCCAGCATTCAGTGTCAACGGCCCTGATAACCTAGTCGACTCTACACTTCGTTTAAGGGGGAATGACTGTGGCGGTTCCAGTCCCAGTTCAACCAGCTTTAATCACAGATCGAGTTCATCTAAATGGTACATACATCACTAACAGCTCTCGATGCTCGATACCTCAGCTTTTTTAAATCTCTAGCATCTCTAACTTACGCACACTTGACTCTTCCCCAGTATGTTACACTCATTCTTACCGGTAATACGCTGTCTCTAATAAACCGAACTTAAACCTAATCTGTATTTTAAACTAAATAGTCAACGTAACGTAGCCCCACCATTTCAAAACTGATCTTTGGTTGGAACTGACTTTTAGTCATAACATCAGTGTCGTTTAGGCGATCTTCATCAAATATTTGGTAAAGCGATAAATAATGCTATCTACTAACTATTTTTAGAAGGTACAAACCAGCCATCTTTATACTCTTAAGAAGTATTTGTCACATATTGGGTTTGTCCGGAAAGTAATAGGACTGAATCGATTTATTTATTGGTGTTTGTCGAAGTCGAAGGTGTTCCAGCACGTTGTTTATCGGTGAACTCTTTCCGGTCCTTCAAAAAGGCCTGGGTGCCACCAAAACACACCACTTTCTGCTAAAGATAGTCAAACCTCTCTGTTTCAGATTTACCGAGTTTCACACAGAATTTAATCGCGCTGCATTTTCGGCTTGCACCACTCACAGAAACACTTCGCGCGAAAATACCTGTCCAGACTCTTCAGGTGCTCGTTCGCTAGCTAGGAACGCCCTCTACCGAATCCGGTAGAGGCAAAATTTTTGCTCAGTGTCCAACTCCTGCATTTACCTGCTGTTCTCCCCTGTAACCACTTGAACAACTTCCAAGCAACCAATTGCCCAAATGTCACGTACCCTGGCGCAAGTATCAGCAGGGCCTGCTGTACGTGTAAATTGCCAAAGTCTACTGTTCCCTCAAAAATACCGCTAATTGTTGCACATGTTGCATACTTCACATCATTGCTGGCTAACTGAATATGTTTACACTTGGCTTAAAGCCCTGCCAGAATGTTGCAGTTCACGTTGCAGTTGCCTTGTTTGTGGCTCATCTGCGTGGCAAATTGAAAATGGTGCTCATTTATTTCATTATTGAGAGAAACGAAGTTTTTTTCCCACAAATCAAATAGCCGTGAAATTGCATTTGAGTTTTGTATTTGATAAGGAGGAGAGAATGAGAGATGCAAATTGTGGACAATTGTCTGTAGAGTAAATTTAAGCTTTAATCTAGAGGGTTTTAAAATTTAAATGAAAATATAAGGAAAGTAAATATTATTATTATAAAATGCTAGAGAATTTTTGAGATTTTTTGGGGAAGATGGATAATTTTTTTAGATAACGAAGTACCCAAGAGATTTTCCATAAATTTATCAAAGCTTTCCTAAGCCCAGTTCCATGTAAGAGCCCATTCTTAACACCCAATCTAATTTAATATTATTATTATCTCTCAGTTCCTTGGAACCGTATTCTAATCCTTACCCACGCCTTTAATGCAATCAAAGAGACTCATCTCTACCAAATATTTCAGCCTACACGACAAGCATATTTAAGCAGTAGCCGGAGAGCTTAGTTTAACACGTTTAAGACACAAATTTAATCATGACAAGGCCTTCAGGAGTCTTTACCCACACCGCAGCAGCAGCAGCAGCAGCAATTCCAATTTCAAACGCAACCCGCTGCTTAGCTCTGGGAAAGCAAAAAAAAAATCACACCCGCGGTTATTTTAGAGAAAATATTATCAAGCAATAAAAAGTAAGGAACAAGCAGTTAAGTACCCCGACCAAGCCCTCCGGGCTCCCACCAACCCACGCGGCCTGTCAAATGTCAATAGCAAAATGTCGACGTCGTCTTCGTCTTCGTCGCTGTCGACAGCTGCTTTAGATCCTCCTGCCTTGATTAGATGGGGTGGGTGTTGGGTCAGTCAGTTGGCATATTTGCATTTATTATGCCAAACCCGAATCCAGAATACAGAACACAGAATCCATGACTGACGTACACTTTTTCTAACATAATCGCCCCTTGTAATATTTATTTTGTGGATGCAGGGTAAATAGGGAAGGGATACGGTGGGCGGAGAGGAGTCTGGAAGTCTGTTTTGGAATATTAAGGTCAAATGTGGTTTCTTTTTTAAGGGAGGGTGAATTAATATTTTTAGTGGTCAAAAAATTACTTTTTTCGAAGCTTTAAGTAGGCGTAGAAAATTGTAGCTTTAATTGAACGAAAATAAACGTAAAATTGTTCGGGTAACATTTGCTAGCCAGCGCGACCGCTGTTGCTTTATGCGCTTGAGCTCATACAATTCGTCATTCCTTTGGATGCGAAAATCCATAAATCCTGCGAAGGATCTTTCGCTCAAAACGCCTATCGCCGCCTCATCCGCTGATGATATTGGCCATGCTTCTGCGCCGTATTGCAGGACTGGGATAATAAGCTACTTGTAAAGCGCTATTTTCGTTCTTCGCGTGAGTGTAAAAACATTTTTTTCATCTTTTGTGGACTAGGAAAGATATCTTTTGATCTTAATCGAAGTCACTAATCTTATATATGCTGAATAAAAATTTTTTAGATGTATTTATAAATGTTGTAGGAGTACCCTTTTAAGTCAGTCCCTCCTGATCGAAAAAACCGCCATGAATGAAATCGGGACATCCGAAAACTTATGAAACGATACGTAATTTGTTTTTTAGATTTTATCCCCTTCCTATCCCCCTTAAGTCAGACCCCTTTCCCGCAATCGGGAAAATATTGCTGGAAATGTTATCGGAGCAGCTAAATTCCCATAAAACGATACCCCTAGAAATTTTGTAAATTTAATTTTACGCCCTCCACCGCCTATTAGTCAGAGCCCTTTCCACCGATTTGAAAAATATGTTCAAGAATGGAATCGGAGCACCAAAAAACCTATAAACGGATACCCCATTTGATTTTTCTTTCAATTTCCCCTCAAACGGAGCAAAGCGTAATTCAAAAAGCGTTAAGGCCTATACTCAGATAAGATAAATTTTTAGTTTGCTACAATATTTCACATAAATAGAAACAGTTTTAAATAGCTTTGAAATCCGAATGATTATGAAAAGGTGTTCTATTCATGTGAAATCCAAATGTGAAGTCCTAATTATCTGAGAATAGGCCTTAAACTTTAAAGTTTACGACACATCAACCCATTTTCAATCCATTACTTTTGTGTAGCTTTTCTACACGCCGCGTATGGCTTTCTGAATTCTAAACGCCACGTGCAGCTTTTCTGCACCCCGCGTTCAGTTCTTTCATTTCAACATGCGGCCTGCAAAAAAGCTACACAAAAGTAATGGGTTGAAAATCCCGGTCGAAACGTGTAGAAATTCTACATTTCAGTTTAGCTTTTAAATTTTTTTTTTTAACAAATTTATATTTTTATACCCGTTACTCGTAGAGTAAAAAGTGTATACTAAGGTCGTGCAAATGTATGTAACAGGCAGAAGGAATCATTTCCGACCATATAAAGTATATATATTCTTGATCAGCATCAACAGCTGAGTCGATTTAGCCATGTCCGTCTGTCCGTCTGTCGGTCCGTCCGTCTGTCTGTATGAACACCTAGATCTCAGAGATGGTAAGAGATAGAGGTTTGACATGTATGGGACAAATGCTTCTTTTTTCTGCACGCAGATCAAGTTTGTTTCAAATTTTTCCCACGCCCCCGCAATTTTGAAAAAACGTTATTTCTCCTACATTTTTAAAGATAGACGATCTAGAGATAGTTAGTAATTAGCAAAATGAATCGATTTGCCGAAAAAATGATGAAGATCGGATGAACGGTTCCCAAGTTATGAGCAAAGAAGTGAACCAAGCCCCCCCGCTACCCACCCTGAAAAAAATGTTGCATACTTTTCTGATGGTCACCCTAAGGAACGCAGGAACACTGTTAAACATGTTCTTTCATGAGTAACGGCTCTCGTTTTTACTTACTCTGATAGATTTGAAATCCCGGCCCCTTGGACTGAAACACGATTGGAATGATGGCTTAGACGTCTCCGCCCCGTCGCGCGTGTAAGGCAAGGCCTCTAAGACATTACTTGTATTCAGGGAATCAAACCGACACGATTTTCGGTTCTGGTTCCGGTTCCGGTACGTACCGAAACTAACGTTTCGGTAAACGGTTCTGTTTTGGTTCTGCTACTGTTTCGGTATTCGGTTCCGGTTCCGGTACCCTTTTATTTCGGTATCGTACCGGTACGTACCGGTATGGACCGGTAAAACTAACAGAAATTTTAAAACTTAAGTTTAATCAAAGTGGGTAAGCAACAGTACACATGTATACATAAATTACACTGTGCAACAGCCAAAAAAACTACCAAACTACACTATGCGGAATCGATAGTGCTACCCGAACTGAGTAAAACCCTATCAGCGTTTGGCTAGATTGGTAGCACTTTTTTTTTATAGACCCTCAAAGTTTTTGAAATTGGGTGTGATAACAAAAAAAAGGTGTCATCAGATTTGGGAATACAGCTCATTCAGTTTTAGTGATAGCTGCAAACCGTCTTCGGCAAAGTTGTAGCTGACAGTCCGCAGAATAAATTTTTTTTACAAAGATTTTCAAAAAAGTTCTATTTTCCGGGAGTTTTTCTTAAAAAACTTTTTTGAAAAATCGATTTTTTGTACTTTTTCGAGTATAACTTTTAAAAAATCAAAATTTTTGGCATACATTCTTTGGGAAAAATGAACCTTTTGAGATAACAAACTTCTGTTCTGAACAAGGTTTTACAATCTGAACACTTCCACATCCTCTAAATCGGCCCCAAAAGTGTGTATATCCAATAAAAATCACTTTTTTGTTTTCATTCTTCATTATGTTCTCAAGTTTTTTTTACCAAAATAGCAGCTAATTAATTTTTTAAGCTTTTAGAGCAAAACATAGAGATTTTGTATTTTACTGACCTAAAGTTTTGCCAAGCTAGAATCTTTTTTATTTGAAAATAACAATTCAACCAAATTGAGTAAAAATCCGCCAAATCTAACTGCTCGTTTCGCTGTCTAGAGGTTGCACTCAGAACCGAAACCGTACCGGTACAACGTTTAGGTTCTTTTCGGTCTTTTCGGTTCTAAAAATATCGGTTCTCGGATACCGGTATACAAAAATAAAGAGAATATCGGTTCCGGTTCCGGTACCGGTTCTGGTTTTCAATCGGTTCTTTTCGGTATACGGTTCCGGTTCCGGTTCCGGTTTGATTCCCTGCTTGTATTAAATCTGCAAAAGGCACAATCCAATATTTGCTTGCTTGTAATTCTCAAGTTCTAATTCAACGAAATCGATATTTTGTATGTCTAAGCGTTTAGAAATCCCACACGCCACGTGTGACAATCAGTGTGCTAAATGAAAAATATAAGAATTCAGTACTGATGTAAAATTACATTTTTCGTTTAGAATTTCCACACGTGCGTGTAGCATTTCATTATCCAAACGTTAATATAGAAAACCTAAACGCCCGTGTGGTAATCAGATTGCTGCATGAAGAATGTAGAACTATTTAGGGCAACAAGCTTATTTCAAATGTCTTTGCCCACGTAGCATTTACATTTTCTACATTTGCATTTAGATTTTAAATTTCTATACGTCGCGTGTAGCTTTTCTGCACGCCGCGTGTGGCTTTCTGAGTTGTACACGTAGCGTGTGCAATTTACCGTGCAGCCAATTTTGATTTCTCTGTGTATAAAAACAAAACTTATGTAAATAACTAAATATCATTGCACTCAATAAAAAAACTGCATTATTCCCTTTTTTTTAAAAGTTAACTTTTAAAAATTTTTGTTTACTATTCACAGAATTATGAACTTTTTTAGATGCAGTCAAAAACGACTTCCATTTTTTGCCGTGAGTTTTGTTAAGAACCTATATTTTAATTGTAAAATCGACTGAACCTACCTTTTGCACTAAATATACTGCTACCGAAATTCTAACAAAAAATTTAAAAAAAAACCGGGTTTATTTTCTTAAAATCAACTTAAGACTTATACTCAGATGAGTTAATAATTTAGGTAGACGCAAGACTTCACATGAAAGGAAGACCTTTTAACAGATTTAAAGTCAGAATGATTTTAAACATAAGTCATGTTTATATGCAGCATTGTCCCAATTCAAATTGTATCTAATTAAAGTTTAAGGAAAAAATGAATACACAGATAAATAATAGTATTTATTGATGATCCGTTGAATAATAATAATAATAATAATTTCGGTTTTCATTTATTTATCGTAAAGAGAATATTAATCATATCCTTTTAATGTTAGGTAGATCTTAGACTTTCATCCAATGTATCTGAAAATCATCTAAAGGACTTAAAAAAAGATATGAGTCATTCTTTTTCAAATCGATCTGTCTCAAAACCCAACATTTTCCATCAATATGAAGCTGGCTCAAGGTCTTCAAAAAGCAGAAACACAACTCACCACCAAAGAGGCTAGTTGATCGTAAAGCTGTTTAGAGAAAGGCAGAGAAACTTAGAGAAGAGCACAGCAGCAGTGCTGCATTTAGCTCCTACTCCAGGTATGTCATAGTCGGGATTGTTCGGGTAAAGCTTTGGTTCACAGTAAAAAAAGTAGTGGGAATTCCGGAACTACGCCGGATCGCTGCCTTGCTTTAAGCCTCTGTGTACTACAAAACCGAACCAGCTCTAGTTTCCAAACGGCTAAAAATTACCTAATCATATTCTATTCTTGTTTCCTCAATATTAAACCTTCGCCCTCCTAAAGAAACATTTAGCAATGGAACCGTCACTTAATATTGCAATTCTATTCCATCTTTTTACTTCATTTCTCAAAAATCCCAGTAACTTTTCTCGCTTTACTCTTTTTGCCACCGCAATACCGCAAAACAAAGTCTAGCTTGCGTGGATATTTCGTTATTTATACATTTGTTTGCTCTGCTGTTTTTTTTTTTTTGTGTTTTGTTTGAGCTATGCTTGTCGTGTACAATGATCGGTTTAATATGTTATAAGGGAGCAGTTCCAAAAGCCAACTGGCAACAACAACAACATGAGCAACTGAGGCATAATCAAAAGGCTCTTTGGCCAGAGGATGGCCCACGCAATTGCAGCAGCAGCAGCTGCCGGTCGGTCGGTCGGCTTTGGCCTCCATTGACTCTGCTCCCTTTCATTCTTCTGTTTATTATTTCCACAAACCAGCAAAAGGAGGGAGATGCCACACACCCACGCCTGGCGTCGTAGTCGTCGTGTGATTTACATAATGTCCTTGTCGACAAGGCTTCCATTCACTCCCAGCTCTACGCGCTAGTTTAAAAATATTAACTGTCAATTTGTATTTGGCAACACTTGGCTGAAGGGGCATTTGCGGATGAACAAGTGGAAGCAATGGTAGCGACGGCTCGCAGAACGTTGGACGGCCGGAGTGCTGGAGTGCACTTGATAGTGAAGTTGACTTATTTGTATGCTGCAATCGCAGGCTGAATGAGGCTGGAGGTTAGGTAAACAATGTGATGGAAGGAAGGAAAGGTCAGAGCTGGGGTATGCATCAGCTGTAGATGGATTTTATTTTGGTAAACCAAGACCAAAACATTTTAGTCAATACTTTCCAAATAAGTTGCGTAAACAACTTAAGCAATGTACAACAATAAGAGCAGTACTGTTTCATCAACCTCCCAGTTGCATCATCAGTAGGCTTTTCGGTTAAGAATGCATGATTACCATTTGCCTGTTCTTACAATAATTGCCTTAATCAGATGGGAACTGTAAAGCAATGAAAGCGAAAATACACAAGCTTTGTTATGCTCTAGCTTTTAGGCTGAACTTTTTAATGCAAAAGCTTGCTCCTTTTGAGCTAGCTTAGAACTGCCAGTATATTATAAAACATGATTTTAGTTAATGGAGGAACAAAATATTTCACTACACGAGTCGTGCTTCCCTGTTCTGATGGTTGTACTTTAGTCAGAATTGTTTGTCCTTACCTTTTTTTAATGGAACAATTAAGACGTGTCCAGTTTTTTTGGAAAACTAATTTTGAAACATCCATTCCTTTGATTGCAGCACCAATTGTGCCGAGTCTGCATCACTTTTGCCGTTCGGGTTTCGTTATAATGTTGTTCCTTTTCATTTGTCCCAAAGGCCCCTCTTGCCCTTTTTGGTCTGTGTAAAAATTTAGACCAAATTTCGACCATTTGCTAATATAACTTTTGATTTGGAAATCCTTATAAATGGGAATCTTTCAGTGCCGACATTTTTTTGGCTGAAATAGTAGGCTGTGAATTTGTGACATATTTATTATTTCGCTTCTAAAGTAAATGACTTCATAGAAGTTTTATTCAGTTCCTAGGTCTAATAGAAAAACTGACTTGTTGTATGGTATCACTTCGGGACTCCTTTTTGGAAAAAGCACCACGCTTCTACCATCGCAACCTAACCTAAGTCAAAAAAGAATGTATGTCAAGAAAAAACAACGGGTAAATCCAATTTTAGCTCCTGTGAATTGAACTGCAGTATTACTTGCTTAAGTTATCGCGATAATTCCAAATAAAGTTGGATCAGAAACTTTTATTGACCCAAAAATTTTAAAAGGTTTCGCCTACATGTTATCCGGACATTAAAACATCGAGCCTTAAAAAAATAACTTTCTTTAGCAAAGTTTTTTGAAATATTTCCGACAAATCATTTTGGGGAACACAAAAAAAAAAAAAAATAAGTGAGAAAGTCGGTCAAGTCGACTATAACATACTCTGTACTTGGAGTGGAAGCTGAATGCAATGCTGGTGCTCATCTCTAAGTCTCTCTCTCTTTCTTTCTCTCTCTCTTTCTCTCTCTCTCTTTCTCTCTCTAAGATTGTGCGGAGTAAGTTGTGCAAGGGTGGGAGGGGGTGGGGGAGGGTGGCTTACTTATTTGCTCATAACTTGGGAATCGATCATCCGATCTTTATAATTTTTTTGGCAAATCGAAACATTTTGCTAATTACTTACTATCCCTAGAAGGTACGAATCGTCTATCTTTAAAACTGTAAAACAAACTTGATCTGCCTGCCTGTATAAGAAGCATTTGTCTCATACATGTCAAACCTTTATCTCGTACCATCTCTGAGATGTGTTTGTTCATACGGACGGACGGACAGACGGACGGACATGGCTATATCGACTCGGCTGTTGATGCTGATCAAGAATATATATACTTTACTAGCAAAAAGCCCGTCGCGCTTCGCTGCGCCTTGAACAGTATAGAACCCATATCAGAATCAGTTTGAAGTCAATCGTAAGAGTCAAATATTTACCAATTTTGAAAACATTCTATAAATTTGTTTCCTCTGTAGAGCCCAGAAATCGAATCATTGGCTTGAAATCAACGTTTTACTACTTTGCTTTTTCACCGTTACGACTTTGCTGCTGCGTTCTTACCACCCCCATCCCACCTACACCCCACCCACTCCCCACTTCTCTACTTCTTACATAGCTTCCACCCGTTTCCCACCTACTTTCCACCCTCTACCCGCCTACATCCCACCCACTTATCACCCAATTCCCGCCCAGATCCAACCCACTTCCCACCCACATCCCACACACCTCTCACCCACTAGCCGCCCAAATCCCACCCACCTCCCACCCAAATCACCCCAAGTGTCACACTCTATAAGCTTTCTTACAGAGTGTGCGACCTCTACTAATGTCAAACTGAACTTCGTCAAAAATATTGTTAACTAATTATTTTAGAGTGTGTGCAGCATATAAATAGTGATAGTATAAATCTGACATAGGATTGGAGAACTTCTTAAATGATACCAGTTAGATTACAAAAAATCTCTGTTTGTCTCTGAATGTGTCGTTAAAAAAACTACTATATTTTGTGAACCGAACCTAACTTTTCGAAGAAGTGGTTCGGTTCGGGTTCAGGTTCGAGGGGGAAAATGATTAGGGGTTCGGTTCATGGTTCGATTCGGGGAACCGAAAAAAACCCGAACCGAACCGGTTCTAAAGGGTTCGGGTTCGGACCGGTTTGCAGCCTTGGGCGGTAGACACACATATGGGCTAATCCTGCGTTGCGGACGTTACATTTGTACGCAAATTTGCTTCTTAAAATTGACACAGCTGGCGTCCACTTTGGTATATTTGAAATACTTTTGGTGCAAAATGCAGTTCTTTGGGAGTACTTTCAAACCTAATTTCAGATAATAGGGTATCTGTTTTTGAAAAAAAGTTATGCTTGTTTAAAGTTCCGTTGCGGACGTTACAAAAAATGGAAGTCAACTTAGAGGCTAATGAGCATTTCCACATTTTTTAGCGAATTTTGCATAATAAACAAAAAAAAGTCTAATAACAAAAAAATTTAGTAGAATATATGACCAATTCAACCCAGCTTTCAAAAGAATGATAAGTGGTCCCGTTACTAAAATATCTTAATTTTTGTGCTGTTGCGGACGTTACGTTGCGGACGTTACACTTTTTCCATTGACCCAAATTGTATAACAAAAATTTTTTTTCATCCCATTGACTTGAAACTGGGTTTGTAAATAGTTCGACACGTGTTTTCCCGATTTCGAAAAATCCACCCACGAGGAAAATTTCTGCTTGCAAAAAAATTATTTTTCATCCGATTGGCTTAATATTCAGTTTGTAATGATTATACTCGAATTCATTAGGGTTTTAATTTTCCGATGTTGGAAATTCCGATTTTTATCGATATTTATTAATTATTAATATTAATATTATTTAAACACACTTTTTGTTACTTTGAGGTTATGTTTTTCGGATTCTCGACAACCTAGAGCAATTTAGAGCCAAGATTCAGACTCAGCAGGGAATAAACCATTATAAACACCTATTTCCACCTCATATTAAAAAAAAAAATTTTGAGTATTTTCTTGCCGTTGCGGACGTTACACATTTTGGCATTAACTTTTTTCAAAAATATGTGTAATAAAGGTATATTTTTTTTTCATCAGTTTAAAGGGCATAAAAAACTCTGTTTATAAAGCAAGTTTGGATAACCGAATTATTAAAATTCATTCTGCTAAATTAAAAAAACCCAATTTTCCGTTGCGGACGTTACACACAGCAAACCGATTTTTAGTTTAAATTTTTAATATATATTAGATATCCTACAAATATAATGAGTACCTTAAATTAAAGGAAATGAAACAAACTTTAAGTTTTGCTAAGCGGAAAATACTATAACGACTGTTTTTACCATTTTTGTGACCAATAAAAAATCCCTTTTTTTTTAAGAATTAATAGAAGCAAGAGGAAGGTGTAGGTATGCCTCTGCCAAGAGCAGACAAACCACCGTAGAACAATATTGCTTACATATTTTGAAGCTTGAATATGTACCCTATTATTCCATTAACTAACATTTGGATTTTGGACAACTTTAAATTTCAACCCTTGGTTTAAAAATTTTCGGATTAGCCCATATACATACAAGTGTTGTGGCGCGGAATTTTAAAATGAGTAGGATAAATGTACAAAAACATTAAAACTGCTGAACTACTTTTTATTGATGGTTCCAGCTCATCCATAAACAGCATTATGATAGCGGCTTGACACATATTATCTGGGAAAGTATTGAGTTTAATTATGCTATTCACATTTGATTGTACGCTGTCCTTTCAAGAGCCTTAGCTCCTCATACGATAGGGCTGATGAGGAGGAACCTGGCCCAGCACAAAATGATTCAATTATGGACGACTGAGCTACAGAACTTTTCCACGTTCAGACTTGGGTCTTCTTGGTCGGCGCAAGTCGTAGACAACATCTTCTAATCCATGCTGTAAATTAGTTTAAATTTTCCCATCAAATTGAATTTGAATACAAAATAACTAGAGATGAGCGCCTTATTTCCATTTGCTATCGACAAAATAATGTGCAGAGATTTCGCAAGTATCTCAGTACCAAGCTATAATCGTTAATTTCCGCAAAAGCTCTTATTCTAAGGTTAAGCTTCTCTCACGAAAATCGAGTCGGAATTCGGAACAGGGCCGTATGTTTGCTTTTCGAAGTATGTATACAAGGTTCAATCTTTAAAGAACATTTCGTAAAAAATTTCAGTTTCCTAGCTAGGCAGGTGAAGAATAGACAGAGTTTTGGATATTGCTGGCCCACAGAGCACTGGATTGAAGTACAAAAACAAAATGCATGCGTTCTTATTGTTGTTCTCGCTTGACACACAAACAGACGGCTGAAAAACTAAAATCAAATATCTAAAAAAAATTTATTATAAGCTGAAGCTGTTGGAGGGATCTACGTCATCGCCACCCACTCTTAGACTTCTTAAGTATATATAACGATTCCTTGTCACATGTTTCCCTGCTCTCTATGTAAAGTAATTATTACAACAACAACAAAAAAAACCCTTTTTAAGCCACATCAAACAACTGCAACAAAATAAGTCTCATATATAGAAAATAACCACATGCAACTTTCAAACATGAACAAAAAAAACACAACATTTTATTATCTGACGACAATAAGTTTATCATTAGATAAAGTCCCAGCGATAAGGACATAAGCACAGAGTGATAACCAGAGACCGAAGACAAACAGACGATAATAATAATAATAGTATACAACTCAGTCACTCGAACCGATGGAGTTGGTAACAAAAAGGACCAGGAGCAGGAGGAGGAGGAGGAGGAGAGTAAGTCAAAGTCGAATGCAGGCTAATCAGCCAACAACTGACACCCCCATCTTTGGCTACCCCCCTCTGGTATGAAGTTGGGCGAGACAGCACGTGGAAACTCCAAAACACAAGCCACCCCGTTGGGTAAGTGAGGGAGCAGCGGCAATTGAACGAACATGTGTGTGCTGTACGCTGGGAATATATTGTAATGTGATAAGAACGGCTATTGGGGTTACCCCGGGTAAAGTGGGGTATATTGGAATGGGTTAAAAGGGTGAAACAAAACAAGAAGAAATTCTTTTCTTTTATCCTAAAAAGTAACAAATTTGCTTTGAAAGTTTAAATTTTTACCATAAAATCCATTTTAGATTCAATAAATTTTATTAAAATATTTTCTAAAAAATTTTTAACTATTCTAAATAAATTTTAGTGAAATTTTAAATTCTAGGGCAATACTCTTAAATCTAAAAAATTAATTTCTTGAGTGCAGTTACTTACTTTTCCTTCAGCTTCTGCCTTCCATTAAGTATCATCTAGTCTACCCTCTAGCTTACCCTCACATTTCAGCGGGGGGTGAGAGAGGCTGTTTCAAACAATATACATACTTATATATTCCCTCTCAAAAACTCACTCACATTTCCACTCACCATTTGAGCCTTGAGCAAACTTCTCCATTCGTCAGTCAACGTCGTGAAATTCGTGTGGGTGGCCCAACCCCAAAAACCCTCAAACCCTCAACATGTCGAACTTGTTGCTCGGCTCGTGCCCCATTCGTTTCGTTCGGAACGGCTTGTGATTCGCTTCTGGCTGGCATGCTCGTCCTCGGTTACTGTCGGTGGATGCAGCCATTCCACAAGTGGCCGTCATTGTCAACGCTTCCGCGTTTCCGGTGCTCGACGTGTGCTTTTCGCTCAGTTTGGTTATTTTTGCCCAGGCAAATTGGTCGTGTGTCGTTGAAGTTGAAGGAAAATATTATCTGAGAAGGAAAAAGTGCAATTTGTTCTGTGACAAAATGTCAAAAATCAAAGTGAAATTATTGAAGAGAAATCTTTACTGAGATATTGTGCCCCAAAAAGTGAATGCTCAGCTGTTGATAAATATAATAATTCAATTGGTATATCGAATTATACTTGGATGTAAGTTTAGTTACTATTTTGAAATAATCAAAAGTACATATTTCCGAAATTGAAAATAATGCTTAAAAAGATATCTTGAACCCGTTATACATTCTCAGTCTTAGGACGAAAATACCAGAATAAAGTAAGGACTTAAGTATGATTTTAGAACGGTTGGGGCTCAAATCATTTAGAAACCTTCTACATCTTATTTTTACAACCAAATGTTTCAAAATAGTCACAAGATAATTTTTGAAAATTTTTTTAAATATCCATATTTTCCTTCAAAAATACCAAAAACCGATAATATCAAAAATCTAAATTAAACAAATCGATATTTTATGTATCGAGTTCACAAAATTTTGATATATCGACGAATAATTTTTTTAAGCATATTAAAATTCCGGAAAAAATCTTTACATAATATTTTTTTAATCACGTTTGACGAAATTATGGCGTAATCTTTTTTACAAGTAAAATTTGTCAGAAAGCTTTAAAAGATCAAGTGTGCAGAATTTTATTTATGGAATAAAGTATGAGGATACCAAATCATAAAAAACTTGATCCGATTCGAGACAGAACGGTTTAGAATAGAGATGGAAGCGAAAAGGGAAAAGCGTTACCGACCTGATCCCGACCAAAAAGTTTCAATTCAATCCAGTCCCATCCCGATCTCGACCACGTCTATCCCATCCCGCCCCGATTCCGATCCCTATATAGACCTTCTAAATTGTTTTACAATTTACACCAGAAAGCATTAATTTTTTTTATAATTGTTTGTCTTTCTGTGCGGCCTGCATATAGCAACACATCTTTGCACTTTACTCAAAACACAAACACCATCTCCTTGTTATTGACATCTATCAATTTAAAGATTTTGAAAACTTCTAATTTTAAGGTTGACGGTTTTAAGTTTAATTTAAAAGTTTGGTTTTTCTCTGCTGTTTATTAAGTGTTCACATGTTTTTAAGTGTGCCAAATCTTTAATTTGTATGTAAGTGTGACCATTTGGCAGAGCTGTAATCATTCATTACTTCCCGTATTTAATTACTTTTCATTACCATAAACACAATTTTTTAGGTAATGAAAAAACAATTCATGAAAACGATTTTTTAATAATCGTAATTGTAAGGTGGAATTAGGATTATTCAGTGAACACTCCAAAATTTAATTACTTTTACAATTACTTAGATAATTGTAACTGTAAAGGGTAATTATTGAGTAATTATTATTTGTAGAAAATTATGATTTTTTACAAATCAAGTTTGGAAAACACCAAATTTAATTGTTTGGTGATGAAGGTAACAAGTCCCAAGCTAATAATAGCAATCATTTAATTTAATTTTGGATATATAGGCAAGAAGCGCTTTTCACATGTTTTTCAACTTTCGACTTTATTTGATTTAATAGCGATTGTTTAATTGTCTTGAAAAAATTGTTTTTCATGGTCGGGAATCAGATGAAATTAAGCAAACATAAATTCTATGATTTCGACGAAACCAATAGGCTAACAAAAATCTTTTTGCAATTTGAGGACTTCTTGTTGCGGTGTCCAGGTACCCAGATGAGGTGGACGCGCAACTTGTACTATCCTCTTAAGTCTTCATATTAATATTTAATCATATGAAAAATTGAAAATTTTGCGATTTTTTTAAAAGTTCGATCTACAACTCGTATTTATCAAATCTTCATTATAATCTTAGATCACACGAAAAATTTGCCAATCAAGAGTTTTAATAAATGCTCTTATATGTTGTAATTTTCCAAATTTCGCGGTATTTTGTTTCATTTATATAAGAGTTATATAGGCCATTATATGTTATATGTTCAAGTCCAGGTTATCAACTATCTGAGTGCCAAATTTCATTCAAATTCATTAAGCCATTTGTGCGTGATTGATTAAAGGAATATTTTTATACGCAAATATAATTAACGACTCAAGACGTCATGCCATTTCCGATTTTTCATTTGAAAAATTAGTTGTATTGAAGGTCAACTTGAATTTAATGGGTTTATTTCATATTAACTTGCTTTTTATTTGTACACAAGAACATGTTATATAAACCATGAAATTCATAATTGGGCTTAAGTAATTTAATTTGACACCTTAAAATTCATGAATAATTCAACATTTCAAGCACAATTACTCAATAATCACCCTTTACAGCTACAATTATCTAAGTAAATGTAAAAGTAATTACATTTTGGAATAATCACAGAATATTCGTTGTTTCAAGTTACAAATACGATTATTACAAAATCGTAATTATTAATTGTTTTCAATGAAAATATGAAAAAATTGTTGATACCAACAAGACCCACAAAACTTTAAAGGTACTTATGGTAGTAAAAAAAACGGGCTGGTTGGCTAAGGTTTTCTTGTCTCATAAACGATTCGAAATTTTGCTTTACGTCTTCAGCTCTTTTGTAGCCCATAACTATATAACACTTCTTTGGACCAACTCAACAAAATTCCGTCTTTATACTTAGAATCACAAAAATGTGAAAAACTTCGACTTTTCCAGTGTCAGAAATGGATTAAGAGTGTTAATGGAAGCCAATTGAAATATTACACATACCCCATTCTATTTGTCTTATAATAATCGTTGTCTAGAGGCTTAACCCTATAAAAGCAATGAAAAAGTTGAAATTTTCCATATTTTTATGATTTGAGCATGAAAACGTTATTTTTTTTGAGCTGCTCCAAGGAAGTGTTTTGTAGGTGCTACAAAATTGCTGAAGACCAAAGAATGAAAATTAAAATTCTAAATATTTTATGAGATATAGACTTGAAAACTACACAAGTTTTAAAAAAATACGAAAACTTCAGGAGTCAAATACTAAAAATCTTGGCAACTAAGACCAAACCCGGACAGGGTTTTTTTATTACCATAAATAATTTTAAAATTTTTTGCGTCTCGTTGGTATCTTCCTTTTTTGGTAAATTCCTTCTTAACTGTGCTTAAACTTGCTGAGGCCAATAGAAATAAATCGGAACCTGGAAAATTTTCGCCATTTTACACTAATTCCCGAATCGCTAAATCAGACTGAAATAATCTGAACGCTCAAATTTTGTCCTTATCCATTATATCGTCACAAGAATGATCATACCGCGAAATTTCATACCGTTTAACAAAAACATAGATATATTGACAACTCTACTCTCCACCAGTTTGTTTTGGGCATTCGAAGTCCTTCGAAGCGGGTCACACAATAAGTTTTGTAAATTATTGATCTTCCCTTCTATTTTAAAAAACTACCTTGACACTTTTTGAAGAGCTTAACTAATATTGGCTTTTCGAGGGCCGGGCGAATGAAACACAGAGTTTTCAAGCTAAATACAAGTCAAAGGTTTTTCGTTTTGAAAATTAATGCTTGTTATTCTGTGGAAAGAAAAGTAATTGGCAAATGACGCACTCTTTCAGTTGCTACACCGACAACAGAAAAAATATTTTTTCATATCAATTTTACACCTACATGAAAAAATATCAAATTGATATTTAAAAAATTTTAAATCGATATTTTAAAAAAAAATCCCTTTAAAATTTTTAGTATCATTCTTAAACTTTTAATATCAATTAAATTGAGTGATATAATTTTGGATCAATAAGATATTATTTTCTTGTCAAAATGAAATGAAAATATTGATATTTTTAATCAGGTGAATATCAATGAGAATTTAATACTTTTTTTTCTCTGTGAAGATATACAAAAGATGAATTTTCCCTAAGGATGTGATCCTTTTTGAAATTGTTAGTAAAATTTGGCTTGCATGTAAGTCTTTAATTGATTTACAAAGAATTTTTTGTTTAATGTTTCCAATATTTGACATGGCCCAGACAAACCTGAAACCATTTTGCTAGGATTTCTTAATTATTATTTTCTCAATTTCTAGTCCATCTTGAACCTTAATAATATGCTGCAAGGACTGACAAAACGCCATAATGAAACTAGTTTTAGATGTTAATTTTAAGAAATCAAACAAAAGATCCGGAGGAAAAGTAGATAACGGACAAATCTTTCCCTCTAGTTCCCAACAGGTTTCTCTTGATGTGTTTGTTTATTTTCGCTTCGTTGCCCGAATCTTTATCTGGATTCTTGATGTCAAGACCTTAATACACTTGGAAGTATGTAAACATCAAAGCAAAATAAGCTTAAGAACAAGTAAAGAATTTATAAAATTTTTTTTTTTAATATTAAAGCTTCAAGCCTCTGAAGTTCTGCTTAAGGTTTTGTGCAGAGGTTCAATCCTTATCTTAAGGTTTGATAGCATAGGAACAGACAAACTATCAACCCAGCTCGTAGTGCTGATCAAAAACATATATACTTTATGTGGTCGGAGATGCTTCCTTAAAGGCAATAAAGCCATTAGACATCTTTCTTGGCACCATTTATCCTTAATTTCGCCCCCTCATTACTTAATAAACATAACAAAAATTGTACCCAATAAGCTTGTCAACTGCAGTTGAGCTTTGTGCCACCTTAAGCAACCTTGCAATGGCAAGTCGCACACGCAGACACAAACAAAGACGCTGAAAAGTATGCTTCACTTTGCTTTATTTACTAGAAAGCATAATAAATATTACACAAGACCAGGTGCTTGGGAGCCTTTAAAGGCAGCCACGCCGCCAGACAATAGCCTCAACATTTTCAGTGTCAACGGCAGGAGAAGGACGAAAAGGAAGGCAAGGAGGAGAAAGCACTAGATGCAACATGTTGCAGGGATCTGCATTAAAATCTATTCGATGGCGACAAATCGGCGACTCATTGTCTGCTGCTTACAATAAACTCTACCATTACACAACACTAAAGGCATCAACATCAGAACGGAATGTAACCCTATAACCTTATTCCATCCATTATGAAGTGTGGTCAACAACAACAACAAGAAGAGGTACGCAGTTAGAGATGCAATCGTGACACGGAGAACAAATGGGAAGGAAGAAATGGCAACAGTAAATATTAAGGAAATGTTGATTCAAATATGTCTAAAATGCTTCATATATAAGTAAGCAAGTTCACAAGGCTTGGGCCAATCCTTAAAAGCTTTATTCTGATGTAGAGAACTGAATAAAAGAAATGACCATTTTCAAAAAGGAACTCGAGCGAGTTCGACAGAAATTTAAGATATTCTTCATTTAAAATTTTTAAAATTTTATAATGGATTATTATATTCTTTTAAAGAACCGATTCACTCTGCCATCTCTGGTCGCAACAGAGCCCGCTGTGCTTATTTTTCTATGGTGTGTTGTACACTTAGTAATTTCTGTGAACATTTCTTTTAAAGACCCAGGACACACCGAAGTCACAGAGCTCAGAAGGAGCAGCCCAAGGAGCTTTTCGCCGTTAAATAATAGCGACACTTTTGTTTCACTCAATGGCAGCGACGGCGTGGTCGGCGGCCGCAAAGTGCGCGTTTTCTATTACAACCCACATAGGTCCTTTACCCGTGTCCCGTGTCCTGTGTCCTGCGAGACCACGCTTTAAATGTTTCACGCTGTTGCTTTTCCGGTCAAATGCTTGGGGCATAACCATAACAACGCCGCCAAAGTCGAAGCGTTCAGCAAATGGTTAAGAAAGGAAAACAACAATTGTGATTTAGAATTCCTCCCCCTCCTCCTGCTCCACCTCCCTGAGCAATGCAACAGGCAAACACATCACCTAACCTAATGAATGGAGAATGTTTGTGGGGAAATCGCGTTATGATTTTTCTTTATTTTTAGAAGGAAGGAATTTTATTTAGACAAGCTTGAGGCCTTACATTAAATCATAGAAATCATTTGTAGATTATACAAATCAGTTTCATTATTTTAGCACTTCATTTCATTTTACTTTTGGCTGTTTTTGGTTTTTATTTGAATGTCAGCTAAACTCATTTATATGTCAGTCACGTGTTCCGTTGAATTTAGTATTCTAATATTAAATATCGATTAAAGATAACGTTTATCTACAAAAAATGACGCACGTTTAATCCAACTAGGACAAACAACTTGGATGAATGACATAAATAAGTTCGTTTAAAGATAAATTTGATGGAAACTACGTTTTATACGCAGTTTTTTGACAAACAATTGACAGAACAGGAATAAAAACGAATTGCAACCACAAAATTTTGATTTTGATTTCGATATCAGAAAACAATTTATAGCATTATCTAACAGAAGAAATTTGATAAGCATTCAAACCATGAAACTTTTTAACGAAAGTATGGAAAATATTTGTAAATTTTAGCAAAAGGAGAAGCATTTTTTATTCCACCATAACTTGTGAGTAGCATGGTTTTCTACCAGGCATATCACTTGTTTGCCGAAGTCATGCATCACTGAGTGACAGAGAGAGAGCCACATTTTCCGTCCTCTCTTTTTGAGGAACCCAGGTGTATGGCAGCGATTGTCAACGAGAGCGAGGTGAAAAAGTGAGAGTGTATTGAGTGTGTGAGCAATAAAGCGACGCGAACCATCTTCGGTTTGACGTCGTGCGTTCGGCTCGTATATGTGTAATTAGCGAATTCGGTGACAATTGCTAGTGTATAGTATAGCCATAGCCAAGATATACCAAACAAGGTAGGCTCACTCGCTCTCTCACAACTACTTATATTTGTGTCAAAGAGAGTGAGAGCGAGAGAGTAATACATTTCAATAAAAAGCCTACTAAGCTACTAGAAAAAACACAAAAAATTCGTCCGTGGAGATGCTTCGCTTACAACAGTTGCTTATTGCATGGAGCAAAGAGTATTAGAGAGAAACTTTGCTAAGTCGACACCGCTTCTGACAGAAATGGTCAGCTGTTCGCTTTCATTTACGCTCTCCAGATACTTTTTGGTCAGCTGTTCGCTCTCTCTGGATACATTTGAGTTACGGTCGTCTCGCTCTTTTTGGGCACCAGAAAAATTGAGAGGCAGCGCAAAGTGCCTCTCTTATATATGTTGCTCCATTCTTACTGACTGAAACTTAACAAGTTGTCAAGAGAGCGAGTGCTTTGTATACCTTGGGCATAGCCAGAGAGAGAGAAAGAGGGAGAGCGAGAAAAAAAGCTAAGATTATAAAATTATGTTTTGGAGATTACGCAATTCAAAAAATATTGGGTTCTCTAGGGTAGACTGTTCCACGAAATACAATACTGAATAGAAGTCAACTTTTCAATTTTTTTTAGCATATCCGTTTTTGAGAAATCAATTGTTAAAGTTATTGAAAGTGTCTAAAAAAGGCAATTTGCAAAAATTTATTAAAAAGCCCTCTTTAGATCCTAGAAACCAAGGATTGGCCCTGAACACACCCCAGCCCCTTCATTTCCCGAGTTTGCTAGTCAAATTTAAAAAGTTAAAAAGATAAAAGCCCTTCATTATTTGTCTTTGCTAATCCGTTTTCTAAATTTGTAGAATGGTTTTTAAAAAGACATACCAACGGTATTTCATTTAGATCGTCTTTAAAACGACAAATCCACCTCCGCAGCTTATTTTCGAACGTTCGGCGAGATATTTCCAATATCGGAAACTCACATTTTTTAAATAGTGATTTCTAGTGATCTTGGCGGATTTTTTTTCTTAAACATCGGAAACTGAAATCAAAAATTATTTCGCAATCCAAACTGAGTTTACAGTTTAAAAAGGAAAAATGTTTTTTTGCAGGCAGAATTTTATATGTATTTAGGTACTTTCACGCCGTGGTGGCGGATTTTTCATCGTCGGAAAATAAAATCATAGAAGAACTCGTATTATATCACTACAAACCGAGTTTCAAGTCAATTGAATGGAAATAAATATTTACCCATATAAACTTTTCCAGCGCATTTCCACCACTTAAAGGGGTTAAATTTTCTGAATCCCCGTCTAAGTGCTCACTACTGAAACACTAATGAAAACAAGAACAAATATCAGTCTTCTATCTTTCTTTCGGACTCTGCGTAGATTTCCAATCAGTCTGTCAGTCAGATCAAAAGCTAAGGTCGGCAAACGACATTAATTTAAGTGAAGGTTGGGCTTGGTGATCCTATTTTTAGCCTTTTTTTTTTAGCTTTTTTGTCAAATCGGTTAAGTAGTTTGAATACAACAACAGACAATATTGAAAATCTATTTTGGCCACTGTTTTTTTTTAAATTTGGATATGAAGTTTATTTAATAAATATTTTAAGTTTGTGTTGGAAAAATGTGGAGTTGGTTCTTGTTCACTTTGAAAACTGATACCGAACTAGAGATTATAACTGTAACTGAAACCGTCACCTTTAACCGGTAAAAACATATTAAAAAAGCCGAAACCGAACAAAATGATCTTATCACCGTAATCCTTTAACCTTTATTAGTATAACCGATTATCAGTACCGAAAAAGAATCAAAAATGTGGGTTAATTTTGGGTTTTAATTTACAAGTAAAAATTTTAATAGTAAAAATTTCGATATGTATGTAGTCACAAAAATTGGCTGGTTATTAATTTTTTGTCGAATTTTCGCTAAAGGGCACAAAGTAAAGAAAGCGAATGAAAAAAAAAGACAAAACAGCTAACCAAAATCTTTACCTTCCTTACCCTTCCTTATATTTCTTCATACACAGTCAATTTGTTGGTATGAAAACGTAAAACGTAAATGAGTACCAACAATTTTTTCCCATTCCGGTTGGTTATATAAAAAAAATTAACATTATCCCAATTCCAAAATTATATATGGGCTAATCCTGCGTTGCGGACGTTACATTTGTACGCAAATTTGCTTCTTAAAATTGACACAGCTGGCGTCCACTTTGGTATATTTGAAATACCTCTGGTGCAAAATGCAGTTCTTTGGGAGTACTTTCAAACCTAATTTAAGATAATAGGTTATCTGTTTTTGAAAAAAAGTTATGCTTGTTTAAAGTTCCGTTGCGGACGTTACAAAAAATGGAAGTCGACTTTGAGGCTTATGTGCATTTCTACATTTTTTAGCGAATTTTGCATAATAAACAAAAAAAGTCTAATGACAAAAAATTTAGTAGAATATATGACCAATTCAACCCAGCTTTCAAAAGAATGATAAGTGGTCCCGTTATTAAAATATCTAAATTTTTGTGCTGTTGCGGACGTTACGTTGCGGACGTTACACTTTTTCCATTGACCCAAATAGTATAAAAAAAAAAATTTTTTTTTCATCCGATTGACTTGAAACTGGGTTTGTAAGCTTAGTACGCGAAATAGTTCGACACGTGTTTTCCAGATTTTGAAAAATCCGCCCACGAGGAAAATTTCCGTAAAATTCTGCTTGCAAAAAAATTATTTTTTATCCGATTGGCTTGAAATTCAGTTTGTAATGATAAAACTCGAATTCATTTGGGTTTTCATTTTCCGATGTTGGAAATACCGATTTTTATCGATATTTATCAATTATTAAAATTATTATTATTTAAACACACTTTTTGTTACTTTGAGGTTATGTTTTTCGGATTCTCGACAACCTAGAGCAATTTAGAGCCCAGATTCAGACTCAGCAGGCAATAATCCATTATAAACACCTATTTCCACCTCAAATAAAAAAAAAAAATTTTTAGCATTTTCTTGCCGTTGCGGACGTTACACATTTTCACATTAACTTTTTTCAAAAATATGTGTGATAAAGGTATATTTTTTTTTTCATCAGTTTAAAGGGCATAAAAAACTCTGTTTATAAAGTAAGTTTGGATAACCGAATTATTAAAATTCATTCTGCTAAATTAAAAAAACCGAATTTTCCGTTGCGGACGTTACACACAGTAAACCGATTTTTAGTTTAAATTTTTAATATATATTAGATATCCTACAAATATAATGAGTACCTTAAATTAAAGGAAATTTAACAAACTTTAAGTTTTGCTAAGCGGAAATTACTATAACGACTGTTTTTACCATTTTTGTGACCAATAAAAAAACCCTTTTTTTTCAAGAATTAATAGAAGCAAGAGGAAGGTGTAGGTATGCCTCTGCCAAGAGCAGACAAACCACCGTAGAACACTATGGCTTACATATTTTGAAGCTTGAATATATACCCTATTATTCCATTAACAAACATTTGGATTTTGGACAACTTTAAATTTCAACCCTTGGTTTAAAAATTTTCGGATTAGCCCATATTAATCTCTTCCGTCAAGTGGATGCTAAAAACATACCTCTTCATATCCTCCGCATAGTGAATTTTGGGTCTAGCAATATTCCCGTCCCTCTGCTATTTCTAGTAAATATATGAAAATTGCGCATTTTACAGCATTATTCGACTGATTGCCCATAATTGGAAACGTATAGATTCCTTAGTCTTCCCCAAAAACTAAAAGGACAATATTTTGAATAAAACTTTAACATAAGTCCCGGTTCGTAATAATTACTATCTAAGTATTTAAACAAATTGACTTCATGGTAGCCACTCTTCAATCATAATTCAATTCAAATTGGCTTTCTCCCTTTTTCGACACCACTTTTTCCGCTCGCCCCCTCCCTCTTCCAGCGATCTCCACTCTTTCCTGTCCCCCCTCACTCCTCTCCAACACAGCCCTATAGTTTCATTCTGTGTGTACTCCCTCTCCTCCTCTCTCTTGTTAATTACTACTTCTTTCTCACACATCTTTCTCATGGCAGCTATCATCTGTCTAAGAGAGTCAACACACATACATACAACACATAACTAATTTGTCTAAGTATGAGTTGTACCCTCTCTCATTCTCTCTTTGTAGTTTTCACATACTTCGCGGACAAATTTTCTTTCTTAGTGCCCGGCTGCATTACTAAACGAAGGTCTATGCCAAATCTTAGATTTTTATGATAAGCAGTTTTGGTTGGATTTTACAGATTTATAAGTCTAGATGATGTAGAAGAGAAAAATGTTTCTGCCACGCCGGCATCTTGACAGCTTGTGCCAGTGCGCTGTGATCTTGACAGTGGATGGAAGATAGGAATGAACACTATTTATTCAAGCTTTAACTTGCTAACTTTGCTTGTCGATACTACGGTTACCCTAACATTATTTAAGTTCGCTATGCCTCGATCAAAGCAATCATTTTCGGGAACTATTTTCTTTTGATATAGAAATAAATGACGAGCTTTAACTGTGTGTTTAACTTACGGCATTTTCAATTCCTTATCATATTTGCATAGGCCAGTGTCAGTGGTTGCAAATTTTCCGTTCTCTCAACGTTTCGGTTCCCTCACTCCCCTTGCCTATAGAACCACATTGAGAATGAATTTATCTCGATTCCAAGAGCGAAATTATTGAAAATTCAAGAGCGACTTAATTTTTCATCAAGAGCGTTCGTACTCAAATTTTTCGTTCTAGTTTTTCAAGTGTTGAGTTTGATATTTAACTAGATTTAGATCGGTTTCGCAATAAAGTGATTGGGTTCGTTCTTATGCGTATTCCATTTCTTTATTTCTTCAGAATCGTAACCCCCTTCCCAGATGGATGCCACTCAGTTAACAGAGCTCATGGGTAGTCATGACTTTATGCAGCTACAGCAGCAGCTTCATCACAATAACAACAATTACAACACAGATGGACATAATGGACTCTCCCCGGAATCAGCGGAACGGAGTTCCAGACCCATACGTAGAGCCACAAGGCGTACTTCACAGGTAAGACGACTGCTAGACCACTCTTCCTCAACCCATTACCAATTTCTTTCTATTCAGTTAAGCAATAACACCTACGATCTGGAAATGACGGATTCCAGTTCGCAGAGCGATGATACCAGCGGCGGAGGTGGCAGCAGTAATGGCGGCGGAAGTAGCACCAATAACACCAACAATGGCAGTGTCCAAGGCAACAATCCGAATAACCAGAGACCCTCCAGCCGGGGTCGTCAGCAGGCAAACAGTTTAACCCCAAATAGTGCAAATTCCTCCAATTCGAATGCGAATCGTCGACGCAAGGGGGCTTTGAATGCCAAGGAGCGCAATCTGCGGCGTCTAGAGTCCAACGAGAGGGAACGCATGAGAATGCACAGCCTGAACGATGCGTTTCAGTCGCTGCGCGAGGTTATTCCGCATGTGGAAATGGAACGGCGTTTGTCCAAAATTGAAACGTTGACCCTGGCCAAGAATTACATAATCAATCTGACGCACATCATACTCTCCAAGCGGAACGAGGAGGCAGCGGCCATGGAACTAAACGGTGGAGCTGTGGGCGGAGTGCTCCTGTCCAATCTGACGGGGGAAAGTAATGGAGGATCGAATGGAAATGCCACAAGTCTAACGAGTGCTCTCTGCTTTGAGGATGCGGGACCAGGAGCCTATGATTGTGCCCTGCTGGCGGCCACAGATGGCAGTTTGCTGATGCAGAATCTACAGACGCAACCTTTGTGCAATATGCAGTCCACTTTGGATCAGCAACAGACGAATCATCTACCATCTATGCAGACCATGCATGGACATGCTCATTTGGGTGCGGCCACCACTCTGATGCTGCCCCAACAACAACAACAGCAACAACAGCCACAGACTCAACAGCAGCAGCAGCCCACGCTCATACTCAATGGCTCCACCACGGTGGTGGGAGGAGGAGGAGGCACCGGAAGTTTCACGGATGTCAATGATAATTTTGATGAACCATTTCGAGAGTTTCTTTAAGGGAAAATGTTTGGGAGTGTTTAAAAGGTGTTTAGTCTGTGGTAAAATGTGGAATATACTTGGAATTTATAGAGAAATAGTGGAAAAAAGAATTATGGAAATGGAACAGAAGACATCAAAAAGTTGGAATTGATTTAAGTACTCTCCTGCACTGTTCTTTGTGAATTTGGCCTTTGGCATAGAAATAGCTAAAGCTCTATTTACACGACCTGATCACTCATCTGAGTTTTCGTCTGACCGCGAAAAAGGAGGCTGTCGTTGCCATTTTCTGACAATCGATATACATTTCTTATCGAATTTTGGCTATCGGTCAAGTTTCTTGTATGTCAAGTAAATTTTTATTTAAATCCAAAAAATAAATTGCAACTTAAGAAGCATCAGAACGCAGATCGCCGTCGCTTTTTATCAGTGTTGCCAAATCAGCTTTTTTCCCGTCATTTCTGGTTTTTTTTAAAACCGTATTGCGGGAAAAAATTACAAAATGCGGGAAGCGGGAATTCTGGTTTTTTTAAAAATGACTTCGGCTTCTTTTTAGATTTATTTTTGTTTTGGAGCAAATCAATAGTCTTTCACCTTTGTCAGTCATTTATCGACAATAATTAAAACTTGCCATATGCCACGATAAATGGCTTCGAAAGGCTTGGCTTCGGAAGTATAAATCTGAAACATCTCAAATAATCTCGAGCAGTTCTTGCAAAGGAACAATATGATTCAATTCTATTGAAAATGCCACAAATCAACAAGATTCTTTTAATCAATGACACTGACGCATCCGGCCTGCTGAAAGATTTTTTGATTGCTATCAATTCTCTACAAATTATTCCACCAGATACCAATATTAATATAATACATGGAGAATTTGCTGTCAAATATTTATATTAAAGATATGAGCTTGAGAAGCAGATTGAAATGCTTCAGATAAATAGAATATTAGATAAATCTAGTTAAGCATGTGCTGCACAAATTTCATAGTTGATCTTATAAAGCAACAGAAGCAGAAGATTATTTTTTTAAATTTATTTAAGTTGTCTTCTGCTGATCTGATCTTCGGATTTTCAAAAAATTCATTGTATTAAGACATTTAAATTATTTCAGGTTGCCTGAATATCACAGCGTTCTTAAAAAAAATTACATATTTTCAGTTCACTACATTTTACAACCAAATAAAAAGTTTTTTTCCATTTTGGAAGAATTTTCCGATATTAGGAAAACATAGGGTTAATAATATAATTTATATTTATGGTAATGGGAGATTAACGAAGAAACTATAAAGTTTTTGAGTGAAGTAATCGCTTTCAATGACTGAAGGGAATCAAAGATTTTTTGCTCGTTTGCGATTCAGAGTTTGTCCTTGCCATGGTTCAACGCCAAAGTTGAGCGTGCCTAAAGATACTACGTGTTATAAGGTCCCCTCTAGTTACCTTAAGCTAACAGGTACAACTGAGGCCTAAAGCAAGGACGAGGACGAGGAACTTCAGCACTCTGATGATATATTAAAAATATTTTGTATATATAATTACATTAAAGACAAGAAAACGATGCGCTTTTTTTTACGCTTTTTTGTCGAAAAATGCAGCTTTTTTTTCCTCACCGACCCGCTGAAAACAGATTTTTTTTCTCGGCAAAAGTTGGCAACACTGCTGTTTACTTTTTATTCTTCTTGTCGTCTTCTTCTATGTAAACAAAGCAACGTCATAATGTTCATATGAACCAGATGATTCCGATGAACCAATGGTTTTGCAACTGGCTCATCTGTGCTTCTCAGGCATGTGTAAAAGCAAAACTGAGTTGATCAGATGAGTTTTCGTCTGACGTCGTGTAAATGGAGCTTTAGACCTCAATATCCCTTACTGTTCATAAGGATACTACCGATCCGAAAATATCCATGGTGGCTACAAATCACAAATCTTCCAAGAATTAAAAATGTTTCTATTTTCGACGAGCTTTGCAAGATAATAAGATACCCTTTTGACTAAAGCTACAATTCTTTGGCTAAACGGTCTTTGAAGTCTTCGGCTAATAGGCAAAGGCTAAAAGCATCATCGACCAAGGCAAGCATGTGTCTTTAGGAATGCTAAAGCATTTGGAGACCTGGGGGGCAAGGAAATTTGAAGAAAAACTTCTCCATCAGAAATCCGCCCATTTGTCTCAGCGTCAACATACAAAACTTCGTATTGCGCATTCTTATTAAGATCTCAAAATCAGGAAATCAAACCGAATTTTATATCGGTTCCGGCTCTGGTACATTATGATTCGATTCCATACCTGTACTTAGATTTTTATTTCGGTATAAAGGTGCTTACCGGTCTGTACCGGACCGAACCTTTAAAATTTTTAGCCTCCCGAACCTGAGACCCGAACCGGACCTCTTCCTCTAAAACTATCACAATATTTTGACCGTTTAAAAATTTTTTTATTGTGCTGAATCGGAGCATTATCTTTTCAAAATTATATCCAAACTTCATATTACAACTTCGAATAGGAAATATAGTCAAGTGGTTAAATCAAATCCGTTTATTGATTTACATAGAAAGTGCGGGTTGCTTTTAATTTTAAAGTCCAGGAACATTTGTTAGCCCTGATAGAGAACTAATGAATGATTTTTATAATGACTTGTGTATTGTTTAACGTTCTTAAAAGCTGCTTCCTTACAAAAATTATGTTTTATGTTTCTTACCACAAAATATCTCATGAGCCAAGCTTCAAACCACAACATTAGGTTTATCAAATAAAGAAAACGATAACACTTTTCAAATAGTTTGATAGTTTGAACCAACGTACCAAACCATCTTCAGAACTTCAGAGGCTTGCTTTTTTCATTCAGTTTTACTTGAAGAGAAATGTACTTTTTTTGTTTAAAGGTTATCATGACATTATAATGAGGATCTAAGAATATAGGATGCAACATTTTTATAGAGACTAAATTCTCGTTTTTCTATGTCACACCACAAAAGATTGGCTGAGCCAGATTCTTTTTTTTTGAAAGCATGCGACCAAATCAAATTTTGTAAAAGTTCTCCAAAACTAAGTTCGTTGCAGTCTAGTTTTTGCCCAGAACCGAATCTATACCGGTCGTTTACGGTCCTTCCGGTTTTAAAATATCGGTTCTCGCATACCGGCATACAATAATATTTAAATATCGGTTCCGTCTCTGTGATTTAATCGGTTCTTTTCGGAATACGTTTCCAGTTCTTGTTCCGGTTTGATTCCCAGCTCAAAATATATCAATTCAGCAATTTTTCCTTTCATTTGAAGGAAATTGGTCAAAAGCATTCAAATGGTTTATTCTCTTTAATCTTGCTAATGAAAATGTGCGGAATTCGAAAAATATACTGCAACGGCTGAGTTCTTTCTCAACTCGTTGATGTTGTTGAAATGGAACTGTTGACTATATATTGACCGGACCCGATTGCCGTGGGAATTGATCTTCGCTTGCCTAAAAGCGCAGTGTGACCATTAATCGACATGTCACCGAGATAGCTAAAATCGCTGCGTGAAAGCCAAGTGTTACCCACACCCTGCGGCGAGCTTGATTCTTCTTCGTTTCTTCTTGCTCGAGAGCCAAGAGAGGTTCTCGTGTGAACGTATGAATTGGACATTTTAATTTCACAAATATATCTGAAAGGCAGCAAGGAAGATCAAGTCTTTCTTATTCTACGACTTAAATTCAGTTGACATTGAGCTTTCGATTTCGATTTGAATTAGACTTGATCTAGTAACCGAAGATATGATTGTCTCCTTCGTTGCGGCCTTATTAAATAAGCGTTCAGCGAACATACCTTTATACGAAAATCAAAGCGGAATTTAGAACAGGGCTAATTACATGCCTGTGTGTTATTTCAAGAAAAATTATTTTATTTGTATTTAACGTTTATCCATTACATAGTAGATCACAGAAGATATTATATCTTAACCTCAAACAGATAATTTAGTTTTATTCACCTTCAATAAAATCGAATGATCCTGCTTAAAGCCCATCCATACTATCGAAATCGACATCCAAATCCTAATCTTTCTTTGTTTTTAAAGAAAAACTTAAGGGGCGAAAACGGGCAGAAGGATCTAATTAATCATCAATCTATACACTTTTAAGAACAATTTGTCGTTTTACTCTAGGAAACACAATTCCATTCGTTAGGTTTTCATAACCTACCTAACCTAACCATTTCATTCCAAATTATTCTCTCTTTAATGGATAAGTCACAGCACAAATGCCATAATTGCTACCGATTTTCGATAAGTCAGGATTGCTATTTACAGATGATTCTTATCTTGTCATGAGCAACTATAATTTTTGTTATAAACACATGAAATGTTTGACTTTATGCAAAATTTGTTTCGTCGTTCTGACCAGTAGAAACAATTTGTTAAATGTTTTACATAAACAGCTAATTCTGCCATATGAACTGTGACGGAACGAATTGAGAATGAAACAAGTTGAGAATTGTTTGAATTTGTAGGGTTATTTTTCATGTCTTCTTTGTTCCAATTCCAATTGTTTATAAGCAGGCAAGCTACAAAACAAATCTAAAATATTTAGAATAAAGCTTCTTAAATAAGAAATTCAATAATTGAATTAATGATGATTATCCTCCATCGGTATACCAAAAAAAATTGTTCCAAAAATCCAAAATCCTTAATAGAACTCACCGTGAAATATCAGCAAAATATGAATTAATTATTATATACGTACGTATTTAAGTAACCCATAAAAGTAGTCTAACTAAGCGTACGTTTTAAGTCTCTTATGACAATTAACCAAAAATGTAAAAACGGATACGGACGAATGAAACACCAAGAAGGAAATAGCGCGTGTGTATGTGGGAGACGTGTGAATGGAACGCATAATTGGCCAGGACAACAAAAACAAAAACAAAGCATCAATTAACGTTAAATAGCGAATAGGAACCCTGCGACAAACTGACGCTAAGTTAATTTACCACCCATGATCTTTTTAATGCACTTGAAATTTACTATCGATGTAATGGCTCGGGGGTTGGGAATGGGAGTGGAAATTGGCACACTTCCGTTGCCCTACTGTACCTTGCAAAGTGGTGACGTTCTAACGGTAAACAGTAATAAAAATAGCGCCTCCCAGTGGGTGGTATGTGTGCGTGTGTGTGTGCGTGTGTGTGTGTGTGTGTGGATGGGTCTTAGCAATAATTAAGTGAAAAATAGTCTCTAGTTAAGGGGGCAAAGGGGGACAACTGACAACCCTTAAGCCTGTTGATTATGTTTGATTAATCAAGGATTTAGGAAGCGTGTTTCAATTCCAAGTTGAGCAATAAACGGTCACGAGTACGAGTCAAATCTAGTCAAATTCTGTTGCGCAAAAATATTAAGCGAAAGTGAAATAAATTTCGGAAAACCAATTGCAATATAGATCCCTAAGTTCTTAAGCGTGTGTGTGTGTGTCTGTAATTGTTATTGTCTATGTAAATTCCAGTCTATTATATATATTATCTCTACACTTATGTGACAAAATACTACAAAAACCCAAAAAAAAACAATCCAAAACTTACTCGTATTGTATATAAACTAAATAAAGGTTAAGCCTGGTCTACAACAATGATGAGCATTTGGTGTGTACAATTTAAAAAAAAAGGGAAAGTAAACATACATACTACCCATAAACATACATCCACAGCTAAATGGAAAAATACTTATTGTATAGAAAAGTTTAGTATACTAAATAAAGATGCCAAGCAAAATCGTTTATTGAATAAAGCAAGAAGTCAAATACCTAGAAAACAAAACAAAATGGTTTCAATGGGATAATTTTGGGCTTGGAATACAACAATTTGGAGAAAAGTTAGAAATTAAGGTAAACTGTAGGGCAAAATAGCAACAACAACTACAAGAAATAGAAAGAGAAGCCCAATATTTGTTAGTGTGTGTGTGTGTAGCCAACAACAAAGCAGCCGTTTGGAAAGAACGAGAAGAGAGAACACATTCAAAGTTCTTTTTGCTCTGCGTCGTAGAGTCTACGAAGCCAGATGTCTTGCGTTTGGGGTATGTACGCTCCGGTAACAACAAAACCTTAGCTCGGAAAGAAAGAGAGAAGAGCACGCTTATAAATTTTTGTTGCTTTATGTAGACTTATGGCGCTCGTGTACCTAATACGCCCCAACTTTTTCTTTGCGTCAAACAACAACGAATGCGTGGCTTGCGGAATGAGCTTGGGCACCCTTGATGAAGGAGTAAAAATTAACACAAATTTACAAAGTTATTACATTCAAATATATCCAAAACAAAACATTACAAATTTTCAAATGTTCAAAAATAAAACTTAAGAATTTTAAGAAATGAAAACAAATTATTGCACAAATTACCGGAAAATATATAAGTCTGGAACGCATGGTACAGTAAGCTAACTGTATTTGAGCCGAAGTTTTTAAACCCTTGCAAATTTAGGTAATCCAGAATTAGGCCGAAACGACAGTGGGATTTCGTCCCCAATCGCTCTGGCAAAGATACTCACGTACAATAACTTTCCAACTCCTACACTTTAGCAGGAACACGATTAGAAATATGATAGGAGTCATAACGGGGACTGCGGCTATCAGGATGCGTGCACCCCACCATGACTTCTTTCGTAGTTGTTGATATGAGGATGAAATAGAAAGCATCCTTCATTGCGACTGCTCTGCCCTGCTTAGGAATCACACCCAGAATCTGTGAAAGCCATTCCTTGAAGAGTTGAGTAGATTGGTTGATCTGCCCTAGGAAGACCAGTCTCTTCTTGTCGGCTCCTCAGGATAGTTTAAATAGACATACATAGATAACAGTATTTTCCCCGATTAGGCATCACAATGGGCCATAAAGCCTCCGGGTGATCTCGGCCTAGCAGCCAATTTTACCTTTTTTAGTTCAATTCAATTAGAGTTGAGCACGCGGCGCAGTAGGCGGTCGTTCCACTTTAAAGCTTCTGGGTGATCTCTACCTCAGCCATATTTTGAAATATATATATCATTGTTAAAGAACACTGGCATTAAAATTACAACAAAAAAAAAAAAAGGCAAGCTAACTTGGGCTCGATCGAAGTTTATATACCCTTGGAGCATGATATACTTATGCCTGTTAGTTTGTTATACGATAAATTAATCCAAGTTTGAAAACAAAAAAGATTTTCTCACTAGAACTAATTTTTGGACCGATCGTTCCTATAGTCATCCGATTTGAATCAAACTTGGCAGAATTATGTGTTAGCATATAATATTGACCAGTAACAAGTTTGGGAGCGATAGCATTGAAAACAAAAAAGTTTTTCCTACTAAGACGTTTTTTAAAAAAATTTTTTACTTTATAGTTGTCCGATTTTCATAAAACTTGGTGAAATTATGTGAAGGCATAGAAAACTTATAAATACGAGGTTTAGGGACGATTGCGTTGAAGACAAAAAAGATTTTCTGACTAGAACTACTTTTCGACCGATCGTTTCTATGGCAGCTATACGATACAGTCATCCGATCCGGCCGATTCCGACAAATGTACTGCGCGTTTGTACCAAAAGACTTCGTGCAAAGTTCGGTTAAGATAGCTTTTGAACTGACGGAGGAGATAGCATAGAAACAGACGGACAGACGGACAGACGGACATGGCTATATCGACTCAGCTCGTCATGCTGATCAAGAATATAATATATATAATTTATGTGGTCGGAAATGATTCCTTCTCCCTGTTGTACTACATTGTATCGGCTGTTCATGCTGATCAAGAATACATATACTTCATCATAAATAAAATGCTTCCTTTGCCTGTTAGTTTCTAGTAGGGTTGTCGAAAATATATCAAAATATCAATATACCGATAATATTTGTTGGTACCTCTTTTATCTGGGTAGCGAGCGCAAGCGCATTTAAGAGACAGAAAATGGATTCAAATTTGATAAGAGCCAATTAGAGCACATAAAAAAAGGCACAGCCAAGTGTAATTTGTGCGGAAAAGTATTTAACGTTTGCACGACCAAATGTCCCGTATGGTGACTTTATGCAAGCCCAAGAGTCGCAAAATAGCTCGCTGAAGTTATACTTTAGGTTGCCACAAACATCATGGGAAAGTTATCCCTTAATATTCTGGAATTCGCATAAGGCGGAAATGACGGGACTATCCAGACTAGCCGTAAGGTATCTTATTACCCCAGTGCCTTCGGAGCGACTTGCTTCTGCTATAAAATGCGCCATATGCGTCAAAACAACGCGTCTTTTTAAAGAATTATAAGGCCCTCCTCTGGTCTAGAAAATTTTTTTTCCAAAATTTGTATACCCTTGCACAGTAGGCTGGATGGTTAGATTTTTGGCATAAAGTCGAATTTTTCATGACAAAATTTTTTGATTTTGGCTATATATTATTAAAGTGGATACCTTAAGTACCACAAATCAAAAAACAAAAGTTATCGAAATGCAACCGTGATCTTTTACCAGGGCTGCAAAGTCTGAACTTCGCTTTTCTGTTTGTTTACCAATAAAAGCAGGAAAATAAACCACAACTTTGCAATAAAAGAGATTGGCAGCTGGTGACCAAAAAATTTGTGTGAAATATGGAAATACAGCTAAAGGTATGTAATTTGCATATAATATGTTACATGTGTGTTCTATATGTTAAATGTTTATTTTTAACTTGTTTTTTGTGACGTCCTTAGCCAGAGAAAACCGAACCAAAACACCTTTGCACTGTGGAGTTAAAACTAACTTTCGCCCACTTTCGGCCAAAATGTAATTATGTTATTGTGTTCTTAAAAGTGTGCACTTTAACTTGTTATTAACACTTTTTGCCCGATTTTGCCCGTTCTATGTCAATTTTCATATTTTTAGGAAAGATTGAGTTCAACCATGCGACTTTTCTCGATGTATGGCTTAGCAATAACGGGAAAGACAAAGCGAATTATAAGCGTCGAGACAAAAAATAATATTACTAAAATAATCACAAATTTTACACACTTCATACTGAATAACTCGCCCAAGTGCAACGGAATAATCTCAATTTTAAGTTGAAGCACTCAAATTGGCTTTCGTCGACAATAACGATTACTTTGGACAGCGATGAAGTGGTAACTCCCGGGCCCAGTCAAATTGGATGTCCACATCTTTCATATGAGGCAGCTGGTCCACGTCTGAAAAGCAAATTATCCACAAGTCTTCTAATGCATGCAGCCGCGGTTTCGCGGTTTCTATTGATGCACTTAAATTCCAGCACTTAATTCTGCGAGAAAACCTTTGCTTTGTACATGGTCAAATACCCGTGGAATCCAATGTCGCCTACTCTACATAAGATTCTAATCCATGGATCCCAGATAATAGAGACTTCAATAGTACCAATAGGTTGCCTTGGGGAAAACGCATCAGAAGCTCGCAACAAATTTTATAAGCGCGATAGACAGTCGCATGCTCGTCAAAGCTCGCGGGCTAATAATATGTTGGATGTCTTCCACAGATCAATGGACTCGTTAGATTCTCTTCTTACGAGTATTACGATTAAGAAAAAGTCTGGTCAATACAAAAGTAAAGTGTTGCCAAAAAGAGTCATTGCACTTTTAGAAGTACCTTACTTTGAAATGGAAAATAAGAACGACCTTCAACCTTAATGACTGCGAAGAAAATTTTGATTCCAAGTGCGAAGGTGACAATTTATATTCATTTGAATTAGATGAAGAAGAAAATGATTGTAATTTATGTGTAACTTTGTTAAAACAAGATCTCAAACTGTTTAAAAAAAAAGGATAAATAAAAAATTTCAACTTAAAAATAAAATTACGTATACGCAACATGTGATCATATGGGCGGCGAGAGTGGGCGTGATCCGATCGGTTCAAAATTTTTCCCACATGTTTGTTTTCCCATAGTTATTAAATCCTGCAAGTTTCAACTCTGTGGCTACATTGGTCGACTTTATGCCAAAAAATTGGCCATCCAGCCCACTGTGCCTTGGAGAGGGTATATTAAAATTGTCCGGATGTTTGTAACGCACAGAAGGAAGCATCTCCGACCACATAAAGTATATATATTCTTGATCAGCATGACGAGCTGAGTTGATATAACCATGTCCGTCTGTCCGTCCGTCCGTCCGTCTGTTTCTATGCTATCTCCTCCGTCAGTTTTAAAGCTATCTTAACCAAACTTTGCACAAAGTCTTTTGGCATAAATACGCACGCTGCACATTTGTCTGAACCGGCCGGATCGGATGACTATAGCATATAGCTGCCATAGGAACGATCGGTTAAAAAACTAGTTTTAGTAAGAAAAACTTTTTTGTTTTCAATACTATCCCTCTCAACGCTCGTATTTATAAGTTTTCAATGATTTCACATAATTTGACCAAGGCTTGTCGAAATCGGACAACTATATAATATAGCTCCCATGCTAAAGTTAGGTCTGAAAAAAAGTCTTAGTGAGAAAAACTTTTTTGTTTTCAATGTTATCGCTCCCAACGCTCGTATTTATAAGTTTTCAATGATATTACAAAATTTCAACAAGATTTTTCGAAATCGGACCACTATATAGTATAGCTGCCATACAAACTGTCAGGCATATATCAAGCTCCAAGTGTATATAAACTTCGGTCGAGCCGAAGTTAGCTTGCCTCTATTTTTTGTTTTTGTTTTTATTTTTTAGCTTAGATTTTTAAAAATATTATCCCAAATGGATTTTTAAAAATGCGAAATACCTTAGATTATATAGCTTTTTTTTTGTCGACCACTGACTTCGGTAAAAAAAGAAAAGAAAAAAGAAAATTTTCAAATTACTTTAAACTCATTTATCTCGAAACAAAGTTTTTCGGACTGGTGCCCACATTTTCTCAAGTTCTACCGAACCGATTTTGATAATGTAGGGCTTTATGGACGCAAAATTAACGTGGCTATCGCCCCTACCTCAATCTTTGAGAAAAACAAGTTTTTACTATTTTTTTTGTACACTGGACTGCAAAAAAGGCCGAAAATCGATTTTTCGTTTTAGAAAGGCTGCACTTTTTTTAAATTCATTCAATGGCATTCATACTAACAAACTTCCCATCTTCCGTTTTGCTTTCTGATAATTGTAACTCCCGGAAACGTGGGTACCATCGACACATCTTTTTTCGGAAGAGCTTACTTTGGATCCCGAGAACTTTTTGAACAGCCCTCGCATTCACAAATTTTTAACTTTGTGTTTTTTATAATGAATTGTACAATCAAATACAAAAAACATAATTACAAAATCTCTTTCCGATTTCTTTCCACGAATTTTAAAAAAACATGTAAAATATTGGAACTAAAAGTATTTAATATGTATAATACATAGAAAACTCCAATCTCATGGAAAATATTGTTATGTTTGCTTATACTATACTTTATATCTTTTTATTTTGGGGCAGAGTATTTTCTCTTTTTGGTAAAAACAGAAAAAAATTAAAATATCAATGATATCGATAAGTAGAAGAAGTAATATATTTAATATCATTTGATATTTTTTCAAATCAGAGAATATCATCGATACGATATTTTAAAAATATTCGGCAACCCTAGTTTCTAGTCCATTAGTTTTAAAGTTTTTTGGTTCAAATTTGTCAAATAGCCTTCTAGTACATAAGCCAGACAGATCGGATGACCATAAAATATATCGTTGAAAAGTACAGTGCAGTACAGTAAAGTCGATCTTGAACGACATTCTTTGTTGTTTGCTTTTATAATTAACATTTGTCTGCTTTTAGTTTTAATTAATTTTTTACACTGACGATATAAAGAACTTTTACGAGCTGTGATATTAAGCGAAAGTGCTTTGTGGCAAAAATAAATAAATTAAAGACTCACTTTAAAGATTTTCAATTTATTGATTTAATTAAATATTTTGTTGTGGATTTTTTTTCTGAAATGACGAAATTGATATACTTTTGATGCAAGATCACTCTGCTTGCCCTTAAACGACAGCAAATTGCATCAGATTTTAGTTGAAATATGTAAAAAGATGAGCACTGAATTATGAATATGTTTGATGTTAAATTTTATGCCATTTTCTTAACAATTTTGTATTTGTAATTATTCCAGTAATTTATGTTAACTTTATTTATTATTTTTAGAATTTGATTTTTCACGGACATTTGAACTTTAGCTTTTAACACAGCGACGCGCCACTCGGTAATAATCTCGACTCAACTGCTTATCGAAAAATTTGTACAATAGAGGCGCCACTGTGTTTGTCGGTGAATGGGCAGCACTGTTTTGGTTCAGTAGAGGTGGCGCCATTTTTCAAAATTTAAATATCAAATGAAAAAGGGTAAAATAATTTAGAAAATTTAAAGTAAAGCTCAGTTGTTTCAAATAAATTTTTCTACCATATGTGAACTGACAGTTGTCAGAAATAGATAACTTTTGTTCTTATAATAAAATTTCATATTATTTAATGCAAGTGTAGCTTGAATGCCAAATGTATTTTTAAAATTCGAATGCAGGAAAAATTAGCATACTTAACGCCTTTGGCTTATATAAGGACAACTTTAAATGTATTTCGCTAGATTGCATTAAAATAAAAATACTAAATATTTTGTGGTAAAAAAATGAATGCAAACTTAAACTATTTGCTTCTTCTGAAAAATCTAGTGTTGATGTTAGATTTGTGAGCAAGTATATCCCGTTTAGGGAAAATCTTAATACCATGGAAATGTGATTAAAGGATTTTTCCTACAGTTTCAAGAAATTAAATATTTTTGTTAATTTTCACTTCAGAGTACAACAAATCTGAATTTTTTGATAAATTTTATTCAACTTTTACACTAGGACGAATAAATATATAATTTCCTCTCTCAAGCAGACTAAGCTCTTAATATAAAAATTCAAATTCGATTTAATCCACTTGCTTCAAATCACATTTTAAATTTGGCGCCTCTAATCAGAGCTGATGGCCCTCTAGCGCCTTCTGCTGGCGCTGGCCAGTGCGGCCCATCATTCTGACTTATCGAAGTTTCCCTCACGAGTCTCACGGCACATCGATATCAACTTTAACCAGACAACAACCCTAGATGTGTTGTTGTTATTGTGCAGTGTGGCGATAAGAGTGCAAGGTGAGAGAGCGGATAAATCAGTCAAAGATACGATTTCAAAAGATACACAAATCCTAACAAAAAGTGGAAAATAATTTTAGCTTAAATAAAAGGTAATACAATGCAATGAAATTCAAATAAAAACAATAAAATTCTCGCGCCAGTGAGAACATATCAAAGTTGTGCAAGTTACAGTTAGAGAAACATACATACATACATACTTATACAGCATACCTTTGGATTGTGCAGTTATTTTTCTTTTCAGGTTCACTGCCTGCTTCCGTTCCACTTTACTTTGGCCTTTTGTTTTTTTTTTTCCTTCTTTACCTGAGATTCTGATTCTTTTGTTGGTAGAAAAACTAGTTATACATAAGAGGCGCTGCTGCTGAACTAGAACGAACTCCCTCAACTTCAATGTTTGAACCAAAAAAAAAGTTGTTGCATTTTTAATGTTTTGTTTCTATTTGTTTGTTTGTTTGCGTGTGCCTTGCCGCTTGAGTTCGTTACAGTTTATTAACCCTTGACGCTGAGGTATGGGGGAAATTGCAAAAACATTTGGCTTTAGCTTAGGAGATTTGTGTTTAACACTTTCGTCTATTGCGTTTCGCATTCTTTTTTCTCTTTTGGAGTACAAAAATAGCACAATGGTCAGTTTGTTGGTGGGCGGGGAAGGGGAGGGCAGGGGCAGGCGACACTCTCCTTATATATTCCCGTTAGCCATGCTTATAGCTAGATTTCCGGAATTAGTTGATGGCACGCAACCAACGTATGGATGGATGTGTAAGTGTATCATTTGAACACACACATGCGAGTTTGTCCACGTCCATCCAGTCCCAGTGACCGCCAATTCCCTTCCCATTCCCACATTTAACTCGCGCATTAAAGTTAGAAGCAAGAAGCTCCACAACAACAAAAACAACAACAACAATGTCAAAGCTTGTTTGTATGTACCGTATGAATATGTAGCCAATGCACAGTGGAACAAGATCGTCCAAACTGCTAAGTTTTAAACTGTGAGAAGTTTTTAAACGAAATCAAAGCTATATATAAATAAAAATAGGTCATACCATAAACAGTTTGCAAAAAACTGGGCTAGATTGACATGTGAAATGTTGTTTATGAATAAAAAATAAAACAAATTTAAAATTTCTTATAAAAGAAAATAATTATATTGTTTTAATTGTCAAACAAGCCTGCAAACCTCTGAAATATTGATGAATGTTCAGTTTGGAGGTTTGAACCCGTTTTTAAGTTTGAGGTTCGGTTCGCGGAACGGTTCCTGTACTTATCGAACCTTAGGTTTTGTAAACTTTAGTTTACAGATTTTTCCCTCTTCTTTCGGTAAAAATTTAGACATACTGTTTACTTAGCTATGTTTCAGTAGTCGAATGGTCCACATTCCCTATTTCTATCACTCATAGGGACACTACAAAGTCTAAAAAAAGTGGAATTTTGAAACTAAGCCTCACCTTTGACGTAAATAAATGTGCATTGAACTTTTCCAACTTGTTTTATGTATGCTTTGTTTCCTTTTCTAAATCGCCATACGCTGAATTGGGTTAGAATTCTAAAATGATACTGTAATTACCTATTCCAGCGATTCTAAGCTATTAAATTATTTATTTCCGTTCATATTATTGAGAAAGTTATAAAAGTTCTTAAGGAACTGACTTATATTATTGTTTGAACGAAATTTTTTTTTATATTAGGCTCGGGAGATTAAATATTTGGTTCGAGGCGCCAAGTTTTGTTCGATTTTCAGTTTTAAAGCTGTCGGAAACGACCGGATCGGATGACTTTATCTCATAGCCGCCAGAGGAAGTTTTTTTGTTTTTAACTTCATCGTTTTAAACTTGCGCCAAAAAAAGTAATCATCAAAATTACACTATTTAGCAGGTATGCCATCAGTTTGGAAATAAGGACTGATTCGATTAAGTGGTTAACACAGTTTTTAAACCGCTGGTTTGGTTCATTACTTGATTGATTTGAGCCTACTGAACTGCCCATATGTGACTCTTTGCACACTTTCGAAACTTGATTTTCTAGAAATATATTATTAGCATTAAAGGAAATGAATAATTGCTCAAATCTTTTAGCTATATCCAAGGAAGAAATGTAGAACTTAAATCACTAAGAACAATTGTGAACCTTGTAAAGGGTTGTAATCGTTAGCTAGGAACGCCCTCTACCAAATTCAGTCGGTGCGCGTACTTTCCGAAGTACACTGTGCTCACTCTGCATGCTCCGTGTCCACGCGAATGTTGTTTAAACAGAAGAACAGCTGTAATGGTGTGCCTCAAGCTGAAACCCTTACATGCTGATTTTAAGGCATTTGAACCTGAGTGAAAAACGCTTCTTAAGCAGCTGTCTTAGCTTCGAACCTCTAGCTTCGGCCGTCATCTTGCAAAGCGCAGAAACAGCCACACCACCATTTAGGCATGGTATATGTACTGTCTAAAGAGATATATTTGTTATTTACAAATGTTTCCAAAAACGACGACAACAATCTTGCTTAATCTTACCTTGTTAAGCTTAGTACTCAGACAAACTAAATTGCTTTCGCTGGTTTTCAATGCTTTCGTAAAATTCTGACAGGCCTCTTAAACATTTACCAAATCCAATCAACATAATTAAAATGCAAGCAAATCAACGCAGTGTGACCGTTTCACATTTGGTGGTATTTTGTTGAAGGGTGGTGTTTTGGCAATCGGAATTAGTTGGCAATATCGCTAGCGGAGCTTTTAGTTTGTCTGAGTACTAAAATCGATTAATTTATCTTTAGCACGTTGTCTGGAAAAGTGTCACCCATAGCATTTACTATTAACTAAATATAGATAGACACGTCAAACATCGCTGGCTGGGACATTCGCCATTTTTCGGTTCACATATCGAACAAATATTCGTTGCCATTGCAAATTTTTGTGTTTGAAATTTACACTTTTGCGTATCAAATTAAAATTCTTAGTATCAAACTAATACCTAAATTTTTAATTTAATACTCTTTAGGTTTATATTGATAATACAAATTATACTAGTTTACGTTTCAATTTGAGAATCATAAAAACTTGTTTGGTTATACTCGGTTGTATTCAAAGTATAAATTGGACAATTTGATACCAAAAAACTGATATGGATTTTAGTTTAAATTAGAGACAAAGCTATCGATCTCAATATCTATAACCTCTTAAAAATTAATATCAGATAATAAATAGCCGAGTTAAAAAATTCCGTTATACACGGGGGTGCAACAGAAAGCTCTTTCAGGCAAATTCCAACCGAATTCCAATTCTTAGGTGCCACAGGAATTTCTTTTGGTTGGTTTCAAACCTCTCATGTTTTGTTCGGGGGTGCCACAGAAACCTCTTCCAACCAAATTCCAACCCAATTCCAATTCTTAGGTGCCACAGAAATTCCGTTTGGTTGGTTTCAAACCTCCCGTGTTTTGTAAGGAGATTTAGCAAAATTCACCACCCAAACAATTTTAAAAAGCAAAATAAATTTTGGGAATGTAAACAGCATTATTTTCTAGGATAGATTGCATCAAACGAATAAATTATTTAATTAGTTTAAACATTGAAATTAACGTTTCAATAATTATTGGGAAAAACAACCAAAGTCTTTCATGTTAATCAAAACCAACCACTACTGTGGCTCCTCCTATCGTTTGTCGCGAGTTTGTGTCGCCATCTGGTTGGCAGCCAGCGGATTAAGGGCTGGCAAGATATTCTTCATGTTTTGCGCCAACAAATTTTTAAACTTTGCGGTTTATTTATGGAGAATTTGACTCTAATTTAAATTATAATTTAAAAATGCATCATAAAACATATAACACAATCAAAAAATTTAATTTAATCATCAATTTAACCCTTAATTACAAGAAGAAAAATTTTTTGGCCAGAAATTCAGCCCTGTTTTTAGAGATGGAACTTCAATTGGAACAGCTGGTGCTCTAACTACATTTTCTAATATGAAAATGAAATCTCTCGAAGTTCTGTGGCACCGACGGTTTTTTCGAGAGATTTACAAACCAACCGTCGGCAAAATCTCTAGAGATTTCTGTGGCACCCCCGGTTAGGAGATTTTGAAAAGCTCTTTTCACCCTAGCTCCCTCTGACGCTGTGTCGCCCTCTAAATGAGAGCTAGCGGATTGAGGGATGGAAACTTATACCTCATGTTTGGCGCCAACAAATTTTAAAATTCTGCATTATATTTATGGAGAATATGACTAAAATTTGAGTTATTATTTAAAAATGCATCATAATAGGGTAATCACACTGAGCACATCTCAGCGGAACGAATGGGATTTTTTGAAGATGTGAAATAGCGATTCATATTGACAACATCTAACATCATCAGTTGTCAGTTCAGTAGCAAATTTACTACAATTGCTAAAAATGATCAAAAAAATGGATTGTGAAGAATAATTGGTGGTTGTTGTATCTGTTGTTCAAAAGCAGCAACTTTTACTTCAGCAGCTTATGGCATATTTTGCCAATAATGCGTACATTGCAGAGATCGAGGATGAAGAGGAGCTGATGACCATAATAGGCATGAACCAGCACATACCAAGAAGTGCTTGGCATTTTGTAGCATTTACTTAGTATAAAGTGGGTTTAATATAAGCAATTCTTTTCAAGTAATTATTTTATAGAAATTTGATGCTTGCTGGCTCGAGGTCAAGAAGAAAACTCAGTTTGTATTTGTTTCCAATATATTTCAGAAGCGCATCGGCCTCCGTCTTCAGGGACACTACAAAAACAATATGCCAAATTATCACAATACATTGAAAAAACATTACTTTACATACAATTTTATGACACGTCTGTTCCGCTTGACGTGGAGTTCAATACTAAATTATAGTTAAGAGAGTAAATGTCTGTATAGGTGCGCGCAGTTGTCAGTATCAGTCTTGTAATTCAATCTCTTCTCTGTTTCTGTGGAACTGATGTGTAACATTTCAAGAGTAAACCGTTTCCTATAGTTACTCTCCTGTTGCAAAATTGTTGTTCCTTCAAAATTCGGTGAATGTCCGCTCTCCATACAGTGTGTCGCTAGTGCTGTTTTTTGTATTGTCGTTTGGTTTCGAAGCTTGTAATCCGATTTATGTTGTGAAATCCTTGTTTTGAGTTTAGACTTGGTTGTTCCAACGTATAGTTTATTGCACTTGGTTTCCGAATCTCCATTGCATGGTATTCTGTATATCACATTGCTTTTGTCGTCTTTGTCTATTTTGGATTTCGTCTTGTTGTAAAAGTTCCTCATTGTGTTTGTGGGCTTGTGGGCTATTTGTATGGTGTGTTTGTTGAAACACTCAGATTTCGCGAAACGCTCTGAGAGTTGTGGAACGTATGTAAGGCTCCTAAAGGATTTCGGTTGTTTATCGACTTTTGGTTTTTGGATCCTATTTCTACTAATTAATGATTTTATTACCCTCATTGGGAAGTCATTGTTTTTTAAGGTCAGTTTGATTTCGGATTTCCAACAACTCCAACAACTCTGTAATTATTTTATAATTTAGAAGCGATTTGGCATGTTTTGGGAGAAAGACGTTCCGGAAAACAATGAGCACTTCTTTAAAGAGAGCTTTCGAATGGAGCACTCAACATTTTTAATGCTTGTAAGCAGGCTTGAAGTGCTGAGGAAGAAGGACACAAATTTTCGCAACGCCATTCCACTGGAAAAACGAATTGCCATTGCCTTGTACACTCTAGGTTCATGTTCAGAGTGCCGAACAATAGGCCGGCTTTTTGGGGTTTCGCAAAACAGTGTTTGCAATATTCTCCATGAATTTTGCCGGGGGCTGCTAACCCAGTTTGCAGAGGAGTACATGACACCCAACTACCTCACTGACGCAAAAATTAATGAGTATGTTCAAGGGTTCGAGGCCATTGGATTTCCCCTGTGTCTACATGTCGTCAGTCCAGTCAAGGCGACTCCCGGGTGGTTTTTTGCGTTCTGCATATGTAAGCAAAAAGTTATCAATTCATAAATAAATAAAAATTTTAAAATATTAACGTACCGTTCTTTTGGGCAGACATTTTGGATTACATATTTTGCCATTCTTTTTCGTTGACATTGTTTATGTTTCGCGGTGAATACCAAATTTTTAGTGGTAGACCAAAAACTATCGTAAAAATACTGATTGGAACAAAGTAAAATAGGAACATCCCCAGCAGATATTGGAATGATGATAAAATTTTGGCACGGCAAAAGCTTATGGAACATCTTTGATAAAGATGTTTGATGTTAGATGTGCCTCAGTGTGAATAGCCTATAAAACATATAACACAATCAAAAAATTTGAGTTAATCATCAAATTAACCCACAACTAAAATAAGGGAAATTTTTTTTGCGAGAGAATCAGCCCTGTTTTTAGAGATGAAACATCAATTGGATCATCTGGTGTTCTAACTAGATTTTCTAATTAGAAAATTAAGACTCTAGAAGTTCTGTGGCACCAACGAATTTTTTGAGCGATTTACAAATTAACCGTCGGCAAAATCTCTAGAGATTTTTGTGGCACCCTAGACACTTTAACCTATACCAAACCACTGTGCAATCTCGCCACTTTCATAAAAACGTCTATATTGACGAGGCTTGTATTTTTTATCGTTTGCTTTACGCGTGGGTGGTTGGTTCTTGTCCTGTTCTTCAACTCAATGAACAGGTGAACCATTTCACTTGCCTTTTTATATTTAATCGCGCTCTCCAGCACTTTTAGCCGCCGAGTGTTGACACAATTTCAAAACAATCGATTCTGTTGCTGCTGTTTGCTGGCATTTCGTCATAGATGGGATGGAGTTGTTCTTGTTGCGCGGCTTAATTGGAACAGTGACCTAAACTAATTGAAGGGTTCAACTGATCGGGCTAACATTGTGATGAAATGATAAGAGAGAGCAACAAGCTAAATTTAAGACAGATGCATAGGTCAACAAAGAACCGAATTGAGTCATAATTGTAGACAAATAATGTATGTAAAGCTTATCAAGGTAAAGATAAGATAAGAATTAACCATAAAAAGTAAAAATATAGGGGTAAATTGAATTGTTTAAATCATTAAAGAAACGTTGGTCAAGTGAGCAAGTTTAAAATAAGTGCACAAAATGGCAAAAATGATAGTGGATAGCTTCGAAAGGTGACATGATTAATAATCAGATTTTACAAATTACAAATTATGGTTAAATTATGGTTTAACTGTATCTTCGGAGCAGATCGATTGTGATTGAGAATGTCAACAGAATAACAAAAGTCGAAAAGAAGTGTAGAAAATATGCAGAATTTCGGGTGAAGTCAAATTTATATAAATTAAATTTAAAACAAAACCTTTCTTAATAATTTTCAAATATTTTCCATTATTTCTAAAAAAAAGTGTTCTCTTCCCTCAACTTGTATTGATTTTATGAGGCATTGCACACTTTATTACCATTACAATTCACTGCAACGTCGCGTCCTTGTAACCAAAATAAAAAAAAAAACATACGTACATACAACAATTCCTCCACTTTCTATCTCCTTTCCCCTCCCACCCCCCCTTTCTAGTGCATTTATAAAACATAATAACAAATAATAATGCGCCTAAAACTAGGCCAGCACCGAGGGACCCAAACAATGAAACGCTCCTCTCCAATTGCACTTGGCAACTTTCGCTCCAGTGGAAAAATGAGCAAAGCGACGGGTTAATCCGCAAACAGACAGACAAGGTGGAGCAGGAGCAGGAGCATCAGCAGGGGCAGTGGGCAGACAGTTATTCCATGTTGTTGTGATTTTGGGGGTTGGCTTCGTGGCCCAACAGATATCTCTTTTCTGTGTTCGTTGTTCGGTGTGTGTTTTGCGGTTGACCGTTTTTATTGATTGATGTGTGACCGTTGGCCAATTGATTCATATTTTAACCCTTTTTTTCTGTGTTTGTTTCAGTTGTAACGAACAAAGCTTTGAGAGACGACGCTGTAACCAATTTTGGCGCAAAATGGCATCCGGAGGCTTGGCATGTGTCAAATACATCACATTTTTTTGCAATCTTTTGTTTGCGGTAAGTTTTGAGGGCGGGAATATGATACGGAAATTAAGGGAATGAAAAGCATGAATGAGTGTTAAATGGCTCAAAGGAGCCTTATACATACTAGGTTTTCAATCCTTTGACGATAAGGGTAGAACTCTTTAAAGTGCATTTTCTTAGATCTTTTATAAACATACGTAAACATGATTGAAGCATTATCATGTTTTGGCCTAATTTATTCTGATAAGTGATATACTCCATAAATTAGTTTGACCCCTTTTCTTGATTCTTTTTTGATCGATCGAAATTAGTTAAAGTTACGAATTCTAGGAATCGATTTCAAAATTGGATTGAAACTTTTAAGTTAAACTCAGAATAACACAATCGGTTTTACACACCCTCAAAGTTTAACGGTCACGATTCCCCGGGTTTCTTAATTTAGAATCGCAGAAAACATTTAGGATACTCACTTTGTTGAGCACATAAGCACTTGGGCAGGTTTGCTTGACTAGAATTTGTATTTGTTCCGAGTAAATTGTTGTTAGAAATGCTTACACTTTTCCCCAAGTGACTATGTGCCCTACAAAGTGAACATCCTTATTGTTAAGTTTATAGGGATATTTATCTTCATTAAAAAAAATATTTTTTTATTTAACGAAAATATTTTTTTAACCTTCAATATTTTGCGGGCTTGAGGTCTCGTTATGTTTGCATATAACTTTAAAAACACAAGCACAGCAAACTGCAAAAAAGGCACCTCTACCAAATCATCAGCGATCTTTACCTGTTCTGCTGTCAATCAATAACTGCCTCTTCATGCCAGCGCTGCTTAAGTTGTTTGGGAATTTCAAAAGGACTTAGCAGCAAAAACCGGCACTGCGAGATAGCGATACACTGCGAGCAGCCTTTGTATGTGTGTGTGTCCCCAAATGGCCTTTCAATGTTAGTGAGAGAGATTTCCTCATGTTCTATTTAAAAATAATAAGATCTGCTTGATTCGCTTGAAGATTCGCTTGAAGAAGTCTGGTTTTAATCACGCTAACATCTAACAATTTCAATTCCGCATGATTTGATTGAAATCGTAAATGGGAACAGGCCCGATTAATTTTCTATAATATATGACAAGTCGTCTATTACCCCGATTTTATAGGAATTTCTAAATTTAAGGGAAGAAAAGAAAATTTTAATTTTGCACAGAGATTTTCAGAATATTTCAATTATTAGTATTCAACATGTTATGTTGTACTATACGATCTCTAAGAGCTAGAAAATTGGTATTTTATAAGAACAGTACATGGTAAAACTAGTCCATAGCGCCTATTTTCATGCACCTAGGTCAATACTTGCGAAGTTAATTGCAAAGATTAAGATAAAGGGTGCTTAATTTAGCAAACACTTTTCATTCCACCGCCCAACAACCAACGTTTTTTTTTTACCTCAAAAACTGTTTCGGTTTGAGGTTGCGAAAAATCGAATCAATTCCACTTAGGAAGATTTTATCGATTAAAAAAAAAAGCTTGTTAATAAAACGTATAGTTTATATAAAATTAAATTTTTTGTATACCCTTAAAAATTACTTTTGAAGGTATAAAGTACCCTTACTTCATGGCCCCATTTATCTTCATTCGACCGTATTGTTGGCGAAACGTTTCACAAGAATTACGATCAATCGAAGGCGGAAAGGGAAACAGGCCTGTTAATTGGACTAAAAGAGCTATGTATAGATCCAACTCTAATCTTTTTTAGAAAAATTACCATTGGTTGGAAAGAGGAGAACTATGTTTCATTGGTTTGTAAAACATTAAGACAAGTGATTTTACGATTTGGGAAGAAAAGAGGGTTTTTAAGTTTTAGCTTCTTGATATTCTGAGCTCTTATCAGGGCTTGAAACTAGGGATGTCGTAGGTATAAAAGGAAAGGTTTCCTAAGGGCATTCTCTTGGATAGAGAATGTCCTAAAAAAACCTCCCTTTTTGTGGCCCAAACTAACAAAAATACCCACCAAAAATACATTGAAAATATATTCGATATCGAAATTTCGACATTCCTACTTGAAACTTTTAATGTCCTACGAAAAGTTCTGTAATTCACAAGTCAAACTATTTCACATTATTAGATTCCAAGATGAAAACCTTTCAAGTCAATATTTTCGTTTAGTTTTTACTTGAGCCAAGTACGGATGGCGTTCGAATTTTCCTTCCAGAAATTTGTTTGATATTCCTTTTTCTGGAATGTAAAAGGCAGTGTGACCAGATAACATTAAAAATATACCGAAAACGGGAAATAAATAAATTGGACCGCTGTATCGTACTTTGATCCTATAAGATTTAAATAAAATGAGGCACAATGCACAACATGGTGGAAGCTGAAATTGCAGTTGCAGTGGCAGATATTAAAATGATGAATATGAGCAAGACTTTAGAATTGAAAATGGTCTACATCTCCGTTTTGAACATCATTCAGGGCGAGAAGGACCCCATTCAGGTGCGCATATCGCTGCAACGCAAGATGGCTCAATTCATGCCCTGTGGCGCGCTCTGAAACAACATGACAAGTCGCGCAAGCGCCACGCCAGATTCCATCCTAATTGTCTGTAGCAGGAGTATGAGGCAGCCACACAAATTGATTATATGCAATCCTTTTCTGAACTGGATACCAACTGCCTTTCAAGATATTCTTCTTGCTTGCCATCTGTGATGTCCCACAAACATGCATCGTTCTTCACTGCATTATTTAATGCATTTTTGACAACTGACACAAGGAAAAAATATCTCTTGAAGAGATATATAATACACACAATTCCTTGTGTGTATTCCTTGGCTTTCTGCGTACCAAACATCAGAAGGAGGCTAGGAAAAATTCCTTGAAGTTTGACAGCAGAGGGAAAATTCGAACGCCCTCCGTTCTGGGCTTTCCTAGGGAATGATTTTTTAAATCGTTGATTTTTATACAAGTTCTTAAAAATAAACTTCTTCCAAATGAAAGTGCTTTGATATAAGTTCAGGTTTCGCTAGGTAGGGCATTAATTTTGAACATAGGTCGGCCAAATACACATGCTCATTTGGGCGTTGCGTGTGTGTGTTTAGCCAAGAAAGAGCGCGCTCGTACTGTCGATGGTATGCACGTTAGTTAAGAACGTGCCGGACTCTGATAAAAAACGGCTTTAGTTGATAGACCTACTTTTCGACCAACGGTTAGAGCCTACTTTAACTTCCGCTTTCATTTTTCCCATAAACTTGTAAACTTACTTATGATGATTTTTTTTTCCTTTCCCCCACAGCTCACCGGGCTGCTCATCTTCCTGGTGGGTGGCATGGTCCAACTGAACTATTCGCACTATTCGAATTTTGTTAGTGATCACATTTGGACTGCTCCCATTATTCTCATGATTGTGGGCGCCGCTGTGGCCATCATTTGTTTCCTGGGCTGTTGTGGTGCCCTCAAGGAGAACAGTTGCATGATCCTGAGCTTTGCCATTCTGGCGGTGGTGATCTTTTTGTTTGAAATTGGACTGGGCGTGGCCGGTTATGTGAAGCACTCGGGACTGCAGCAGTTGATGGAGACTCAGTTTAATAACACCATGAAGCATTACAATGAACGGGATGATTATCGTGATGCCTGGACCCTGTTGCAAACTGAATTGGATTGTTGCGGCACCTATGGACCCAATGATTGGGAGGGCATTTTCCCGAATAAGACACTGCCCCCGGCCTGTTGCACTGTGATCAATTTGAACGAAGCCAAGGAGTGCACCAATGTGCATGCCATTCAACAGGGTTGTCTACGCAAGTTGCTGTATATTTTGGACTCGAAGACTTTGATATTGGCCGGAGTGGTGTTGGCTGTGGCTGGGATACAGGTGAGTTTTTTTTGTGGGGAAATGTGTTAATTGTGATGACTGATTGAGGATTTGTTTTTACTTACAGCTGCTCACCATACTCTTTGCCTGCTGTTTGTATCGTTCGTTTCGCCGCAACTACGATCACGTTTAGGCTGCGCAGCGAGGATCCCGTGTGTCGACTTTAAAGAATTTTTGTAGTTTGTAGTTTTGTCATATGCATGCTAAATTTATATACAAATATGATTGCCGTCTCTTAAAAGCACACACACACACACACACACGTATTCATTTTTGTACCCAAAATCCATTCCAACTATTCATTTTGTTATTCATTGTCAACATTTGTTAATTGTTACAACCAAAAAAAAAAAAAAAGAAAAGACTTAAGTTATACTCAAAATCTCATACCCAACCCAATCTCTATCTCTTACTATACACCTAATATATATCGTTTTGTATGCCCCCCAATTGCCAACACACTTTCTGCATTTACAAACTCAACAATCTCATCATCATTTCCCATAAAGTTCATATCTAAAGTGTCCTTGTAACAATTTTATATGCATTTAATGTTTTTGTCTATGCAAAAAGTGTGCTCCCATCCCCCCCAAAAACATATCCCACCATTTGAATAATTGGTTTAGTAGCTATTCTTATACTCTACACAAAAAACACCAACACATGTATACACCCTACAATTATATATATTGATATATTAACTACATCAACAAAAGACACTCAAAAACTGCTTCAAAATCGAGTTTACAATTTTGAATCGAACAATTTACAATTCTAAAGAGGATCGTCTGCATCTGCATCTTGAGGCTTTAATTCTATGGACGATCACAAACATATTAAGAATTTAAACCTAATCAATGTTACACAAGCATCATATTTGCAATACATAAATGTAAAAGTAAAACTAAACAAACAACATGTACATTTTTCATATATGTATTTTGTGTATTTTGGATCTGTGTTACAAAAAAAAAAACAAAAAACAATTGTGCAGCACTGAGAAATTACCTAAATAAATGAACAATTTTAAATGGAATCAAAATGTACTTGAGAATTTCATTTGATAAAATCTGTATTTGAATTGGAACCCTCAAAGATTAAGGGCCGACTTCACATATTCATCATATAATTGAGAAAACTAAAAATAGGAATTATTGTTGAATAAGTCAAGTTTTAGGAAAATAAAAACTGGATATCTACAACAATGAAAAAGATATTTAGAAAAAGAAAAAATTCGAGACCCAATATTAGGAACCAAAACCAGGAACCCCAAAATTAGGAAATTCTTATTTTAACTTTTTCACGTTTACCAAAGATTTATAGATATTATAGATCACGCATGTGAAACAAAACACTACTGTTTTTGAACGCTGACATTAGATCCCAATTTTTGTTTCTCGCCGCCTTTACGAGGATAAATTTATTGAAATTTAGCTATACGTTTTCTAAATTAGCTATACGGCCGAGAGCAAAAATTTATAGCCAACAAGTAAGACCATTGCAGTCGAGTTAGCTCGACTTCAAAATACCCTGTACAATTGACAAACACACACATACACAAACAAACACACACGCACACATACTCACAAACGCGCCCTCACACACGCGGGCGCAAGCGGCAAACGTAAAGCGTAATAAACAAAGCGTGGGGGGAGGGGGGGTGCAAAAATTGTTTCGTTAATAACTTCTGTGTTTTTGCTCAGATTTCAATGTGCTTTTCAGAATAGATAGATTATAGGCCTAAGATAATATATATTAAGCGACGATGTTGTAACTTTAAAATTGTGGCTCTGACAGTTTTTTGCGGTTTAAGGGGGGGGGGGGGGAAATTTTGCAAATCTGAAACAAACTTGATCTGCGTACGGCCTATACCTATGTACATGCAAAAATTTGTATCTCTATCTCTTATAGTCTCTGAGATCTACGCGTTCATACAGACAGACGGACGGACGGACAGACGGACAGACGGACAGACGGACGGACGGACAGACGGACAGACGGACAGACGGACAGACGGACATGGCTAAATCGACTCGGCTGTTGATGCTGATCAAGAATATATATACTTTATAGGGTCGGAAATGTTTCCTTCTCCCTGTTACATACATTTGCACAACTTCATGATCCCCTTTTACCCATTTTCAATGGGTACAGGGTATAAAAATGTTTGTATGAGATGCGGTATCTCTATATGTAGTGTCTTTGCTACTACATATCGATATTTTCGCTGTATACATATTTGTCTTTGTATAAAGCTCATAGGAAAAACCACTGGATATTTTTACATCTTTTTTATTTTTGATTACAGCAATATATTTTTAAAAAATGATCGAATTCACAAAGCTTTCCAGTTTCCTAGATTTAGTACTTATACAATTGTTGTGCTTGGGATTCCTAGTTTTGGAACTGAGATATTTTTATACTTACTTTAATTTACTGCACATAAGATTACCTGATATTTAAATCATATGCTAAATATAAAGATCTTTTACTGCTGTGGTGAAAATGTAATAATTGCTGACTTGACTGGAGCTTATTCTGGACCTATAGGGCATGGTATAATTAAAAAGGTGGAGTTGTCAGAAATTTCAAGTCAACTTGGTTATCAAGTAATCTATTTAAGAATTAAATCTTCAACAACAAAGTGTACTGTTGAAAAATAAGATGACATCACCAGCCCAGTCACAGGTCATGAGATTAACTTGGTACACATAATTGTCAGTGTTGATAAACACTTCGTTATCTTTTAGAAAAGATACAATAAAATTAGAAAAGATGCTTTTGAGTTTCTTCTTCTTCTTTATTGGCCCGATGCTTGCATCACAACCGTTTGACGGTCTCGGCCGCTGCAACTAATGTCCGTCAGTCGCTTCTGCTCCGTGCGAGCTGGCACCAGTTTTTCACGCCAAGCTTGGAAATGTCTTTCCGCACCTGTTCGTCCCACCTTAGAGGTGGTCGTCCCACCTTGCCTTGTCCCAGTTCTTTCGCATTCCTCTTGTAGACCATTTTTGCTGGAGCTTGATCATCCATTCGGGTAACATGTCCCAGCCAGCGCAGCCGCTGTTGCTTTATGCGCTTGACCAGACTAGTATCCCCATAGAGCTTATACAGTTCGTCATTCCTTCGGATGCGAAAGTCCTCGCCAGCTTTCAAAGGTCCATAAATCCTGCGAAGGATTTTTCGCTCGAAAACGCCAATCGCCGCCTCATCCGCTGATGATATTGCCCATGCTTCTGCGCCGCATTGCAGGACTGGGATGATAAGCGACTTATATAGCGCTATTTTTGTTCTTCGCTTGAGGTTTCTGCTCTTGAGCTCCCTACTTAGCCCGTAATAGCATCGGTTTGCGAGCGTGAAGCCAAAGATATCAAGTTATTAAATAGACTGCTCAGCGGAAACGCGTTCGTAGCGGAGATGCCTGTCAGGAACGATAACCGTTGCAATACGATATGAGCTGTGCGGATTCTAATATTGCGGAATACTTTGATTTTCCATTTGCTGGTAAATATCTAATCATGTAGCACAACTGGCTAAATTAAATATTTTTATCTATCTAAATATTTTAAGATACTTCTGAAGAAACATTGACTGCAAAGTCGTTACATATGCTAAACAAGTATCCACAAATTAAGCGGGGCTACAAAAGCCTAAAACTAACTTTTACAACTATTATTGTATTTAATAAAATAATTATTCTCTATGGCGTCTAGCTTACTATCTTCTGTAACGCATTGTTAAGCAATAATATTAGTTATTTTAAACTAGAAAATGTGACAAAATGAATGAAATTGAGTTAATTCAGATTTTAAAAAAATGAATAAACAATCAAATTTTCTAATTCATTTGAATTAAATCAAAATCAATTCAATTCTTTTTTTTTTGTAAATAAATTAAGTCAAAGTCAATTCAATTCTGATAACTCATTTTTTTTAATTCATTGTGAATTAAAGTCAATAATGAATCATTCTTTTACAGCTATCCTGTTGCGAGCGATCCTTGATAGTGTAGCTATTAATTTTAATGCAATTACAAGAGGTGACATATTTAGGACATAGGCTGAGTTAACTAAATATGTGATTTAGACTACGTTAAATGTTAAAGTTTCGACATTCTCCGGGATTAAGAACCAAACACTTTAATTAAATGTCTAAGTTGTCGTTCCAGTTATTGGTCTTGTTCAATGCGAACCCATTTGAGGTTGTTCTAAGCAAGTTGACTTCCTCTGAATATTTGCTCGTGCAGATATATTTCTTGGCCTGCAAAATAGGAAAGGAGTTTTGAAAATAAATGGCCCTAAAAGCGGTGTTCGTCCGTTTTGGCACTGATTGTGGTTCATCCCTTTTCAATTTGTCCTGAGTCTTAATGATGCTCAAGTAGAAAGTAGCCTTGAATCCCTTCACAGTCAGCATATCGTAGTCATGAGCATATTCCAATTGGGAGTCCAATTGAAAATCTCCCGCATTACCGCACGACGCCATACCAGCCCGCCTTTCCAAAGGACTGTGTGCTGGCATAGCCCTTTCGTGTGTGGCATCTTCTATGTTTGCCTCGTTCTGTTGGCCAGCTCTTCAAGGGCCTGAAAGACATCCTTGTTCTTCTTCTCCATGGTGGAATCGCTTTCTTGCTGAGAACAATCAACATTCATTTCATGCCGTTTGAGCTGCTCTGCATATTGATCCTGTTGATTGCTGTCCTCACCAGTTGCAGTCTTTGGCAACCTCCAATTCAGCCAGAACTGTAAAAGGTGCCTCCTGGACAATATTAGCAGCATCTGCCGCTCGCTGATATTCATTACTCACCCGCCTAGGGGGTCCTTTGAACATAGAGAAAGTCGGCTCCTTAGGAGTTGTGGGTGTTTTTCTCAATGGCGTACCTGCTGGTTCCAGATGTGGTCTCCTAACTTTCTGTTCTAGAAGTCCCTTCCAGTCTTCCTCTTTATATATCTTACATTACATTTAGTAAGAAGGTTCTTTCATAAGTGAGGAAGTAAGTGAACTTCTTGCTTCCCCCTTTAGGGACTTCTAAAGGTAATATATTTTGATGGCATCGCCGAAGTCTGCTCTCTCGTGGATTCCCTGCTTAAGCTATTCATAAAATGTTGGCCAATCGTTTGAGTTTTCACTAAATGTCGGCATTTGTTTCTCTGGTACAGCAGGTACAGGTGTTAATGGCTTCCATCATCGTCATTGCCCCAACTCTCAGATCAAAAATCTTGCCGTTAAAAGCGGTGTGTTTATACAGAGTTCTTTGCATACCAAGCATTTCTTCCAACATAACTTCAATTATGAATTTAGGCTTAAATATTTCATCAGTGTACAAATCCTTTAAGCATTCTCATTCTTTACAAGCTTCTTCAATAGCTTGATCTGGTTTCCTGCAAGTGAATTCAATAGTTTCGCCAATTCGTCTTTTGGCCTTGCAGAGCCAAGGCTCTGCTGAGCATCGTTTCTTCATCTTCATCAGCGACCTCTTCCCGGCCCTCCAAAGAGGCCAGGTGCCACCTAGCCGGGTTCAGGCCATTGATTTGGGAGTAAAATTCGACATACAATCTTTATTTAATGATCACCTAAATTATATTTTGCCTATATATTTTAGTAGATGGTGCCCTGGTTCATCTCTCAACTCTAGAAGATCGAAAAACTATAGTGTTATTATTATTATTGAATGAACTTGGCAGAACCAGGTTCCTAAATTTTGGGAAAATATTAAGAAAATCAAATTTTTTAAGTGGTAAGGCTTACTTTTCGCTCAAGAGACATGTGAGTAAGGAAATTTGACTCTTGCGCTTTGTGAGCCGTTGGAATTAGTAGTAGTAGTATTAGTAGTCTTTATTTCATCACTATTTTCTTAAAAGTTGTGTACATATAACAAATTACTAAAGACATTTTTTTTTTTTATATAGCTTTAGTGGCTTGGTTTATAAACCGTCAGTCACATCTTTTGTTCTTCTCTATTCTGGTACTACACACGGCTGCCAAGATCGTCTCAAGATACCGCATCGTTCTCAGCACAAAGAAGTTCAAAAGATCATAAGTCTTATCTTTACATATACTATTTCATTCACATTGTCTTTTACATATTTTGTTAAATTAATTGGACTTAAATACAACAAAAAACATGTAGATTAACATTAAATGACGAACTAGAAAACTAAAATTCTTCGATTAAGCTTTTTCTATAAAGTATTGCTTGCTCTATGTAACTTGCAAGTTTTGACCAATTTTCATCATCACTTCCATTTAAAACATCAATAATCTCCACCTCAGTTAAATGTGTCTTTTTGAAGTATCTCCATCTGAATTCGCGTAGCACTGGAATGTATCCTATGAAATGTTGCATCGTCTCGTCTTCATTGAGGTTACACAGGTTGCATTGTCTGGACCGGGTACTGTTAATAGAGTTTCCCTTTAACCATAGAAGGCCTCCGCGCGCCTTTATAATCCAGGATACTTTCTTGAGTGTGAAGTTTTCGCAGCAGAATTCAGATCCCTTGTTATAGTCAAGGTACTTGTAAATCCTAGTTTCGCTGGCTCGTGCACTATCAATTAAATGATTTGACCTGCTAAGTTTTATTTGTGTTAGTATATCAACACATATATTGCGCCATTCCGTATGGTTTACTTCATCAGGCAGTTGTATATTAAAAGCTTGAAGGTGCATAGCTAGGTCGTTGTACCAATAAATTTTCTCTCTTCTGATTACATTTGACAGAATGTGGGGTAGTCGGGTGGGTTCATATTCAAATAGAGTCTTGGTTATGTATCTAAGGTGCAAATTATATGTGTAATGGAACGCCTCTTCTACTCCAGTTTCAAGGTTCAGCACATAGTTAGGGGTATTCGCAGGTAACCTCAGTATTTTCTTAAATAAGGAGTTGCCCCATACTTGCGCGCCATAAGTTTGTACTGCACGGGTAACAGCTTGAAAAAGTTTCCATTTGGCTTTTAGGCTTATGTTCGGCTTGCTTAAAAAACTGTTCCATGTCATGTTGATTCCTTGTTTGGCCTCCCGGGTTTTTTCGCTTAAGTGCTTGTTGAAAGTCAGGCTTGGTGTAAAAATAATTCCCAAGTACTTGTATTCGTTTACTACTCTTATTGGGTTTCCTTGATAGGTCCATTTTTCGCCCGCAGCAAGCCTTCCTCGTTGACGAAAAACCATAATCTCCGATTTCAGCATATTTACCTCCATTCCCCATAAGCCACAATAACTCTCAAGACGATTAACCATACGTTGCAATGTGATTGGGGTGTCAGCTAGCAGGACGATATCATCTGCATATAAAAGGAGCCTGATATTTAGTTCATCTATGTTAAGGCCACCACCTAAGTTTTCATGGAGATCATGATTATATATAATGCGAATAGTAAAGGGGATAGCAAGCATCCCTGCTTAACTCCATTATAAGTTTCAAAACTTTCCGACAACTGGCTTCCGTTCCATACTGCGCTGCTGGATACTGCGTATACTTTTTCAATGAAGTTAACGATTTTCGTTGGTACCCCGATTGAGTGTAGCTTAAATATCAATAGTTGTCTTCGGACTCTGTCAAATGCTGCCTTAAAATCAACAAAGTATGCGTACGTTTTCTTATTTTCTGAGAACCTGATTTTGACTATTGATGCAAGATTGTAGATGTTGTCGTTTGTAGAATACTTCTTGCGGAATCCTGCCTGATATTCATTTAGTTTACCATATTTTGTCACCCATTCCGATAGTCGATCATTCAAGACTCCCATCATTATTTTTGCTCCACAGTTCATAAACGAGATGCCCCTGTAGTTTCCGACATGGTTTGGGTCTCCTTTTTTATGTATGGGAAAAATTATGCTTTTTATAAAGGCTTCGTCTAGATCTTCACTGTTCAGATTTCTTGTGAATATCTTCGCCAGCTCTAATAACAGTTCGTCTGGGGCATTTGCGTAAAATTCGTACGGCACTCTGTCTTCCCCTGGTGCCTTATTGCTTTTGCCTTTTCGTAGCATGTTTTTATTTCCTCTATTGTTATGTCGCTATCGTACCGTTGGAATAATTGGCTTGTGATTCTTTTAAAATGAAAACATAATTTACGACTATTTCTTGCCCAATTTGAATGAGATGGATAATATTGAAATCATGTTTTAGCAACAAAACCTCGTCCCATGCCATAAAGCTATTCAAACAATCATGTAAAGTTTCTCTCATGTTTTGGTTACTTCTTTTTCCAACTGCTTACTATCTTCAACCCTAGAAGACATATTGCAAAACTCCAATCGATAAAACATTTATTGACCCCACCCTCTTAAACCAAACGGTTGCCACCCAACCAAATCTCTAGACTTGCCCTCAAATGTTTGTTCAATAAACTAAAACTATAAACAAAATCTAGCCAACGCTTGACACAAAGTCAACTCATTGAATCATTAAAAATAGTAAAATTAATATACAAAAACAACAATTGGTAAACTATGGCATCAACGGAACGCAAAGAGATAACCGGCTTGCATCGGATTACAGCCAAAGCCCTTAAGGATATTTGCAAGCGTGACAAGCAATACCAGACGCCGCGTCTGAATGATGTGCTCTATCTACACTATCAGGGTAAATAACTACAAATGTTTCCAAATAGTAAGGTATAATCCCCAATCCTTGTAGGTTATCAATATATCGAGTGCCTGGAGGAGTACACCGAACTCAAGTGTCTGTGGCTCGAGTGCAATGCCATTTCGGAGATTACGGGTCTGGAGCAGCAAACCAAACTCAGGTGTTTGTTTCTCCAAAATAATCTCATTACCAAAATCGAAAATCTGGAAGCGTGTGCCGAGCTGGATACACTCAATCTCAGTTCGAATCACATACGCTCGATTGAGAATGTGGGCAGTGACATTTTGCCCGTTTTGAATACTTTGAATATAGCTTCGAATTTCTTAAAGGATAGCGAAAGTTTGAATGGTTTGATACACTGTAAGAGCTTGTCGGTATTGGATTTATCCAATAATCGTATAGATGATATATTGGTGGTAAAGATATTCGAGCAAATGCCCTGTTTGAAGGTGTTGGTGCTGCAGGGAAATCCAGTGGTATCCAGATTGCCGCAATATCGCAAGACTTTGATATTGGCTTGTGTAAGTGGATGAGATCAAGAGATGATTTTAAATATAAATTATGATTGATTTTTTTTATTGCAGAAGGAGCTTACCTATTTGGATAGCCGTCCGGTAACTGAACGCGATCGTGCCTGTGCGGAAGCTTGGTGGGTTTTTGTTTATTATTTTTAAGTAGAGTAAAATAATTTAAGTGCACATACTTTTTTAACACTTAAAATGTTGTATTTAACCATTTTTAGACACATATTCTTTACACAATTGTGTTCAGTAGTTGTTTGGATTGTGAATGGTCTGCCCAATTTAAACTGACATTCGTAGCGATCACATCATCAAAACCGATAAATCGCTTTAATTTTATCGATTACCAGTTTTATGAAATAGGGCTATTTCTTATTCGATTGACTCGATATACGGTTTGTATTCTTACACGAAAATGTACGAAATAGTTAGTGATATGACTAACATATTTTGTAAAATCCAGGAGCCAATGTAAGAAAATTGAGAAAAAAAAGTTGTGTAGAAAAATCAATTTAATAACTAATTATAAATTGTAATGTTCTTTTTCGAAACTGGAAAATTCGCCCCAGGGCACAGTGAGGCGTTTCAGTCATCTAGAAGATAAAAGAGGAAAACAAAATTCACAAATATAATACATAAATGTCCCACTGTTAAAAAATAAACAAAAAGGATACTAATAATTGAGTTGCAGGGCTGCAAACTGGCCTAGAGTTGAGACTCCAGAATTTTTGGTGAAGTCCGAACCAAACCTAAACCAAAGCAGAACAACTATTTTCTCCCCAAACCCGAACCCGAAAAAGGGTTTGGTTCAATAAAGATTTCAATTATATTCATTTGTCATTCCCACAATTTGTAAGCCTTGGAATAAAAACGTCTGGTGAAGAAACATTTTAAAATATGTTTATCTTTAGATGAAGATTTTCATCTTCAGGAATCTTTATGCTTTAAAGTTTTGGAAAAACTATCATTGTAAAGACTTTAATCATGTCGCATTTGTTGTATTAGCAGTCTCTTGCACTTTTTCTTGCAAAACGTAGGCAAAGTCTGCTGATGAGAAAACCGCGAGGTTCTTAAAACAGTTGTACAGTCCACCATACTTCGTTAAGGTGTCTTGTTCTAAAAGTAATGAACAAACATAAATTAGCGGATGCGTTGTAGACTCCGTCTCTGTTAGAAATTAGTCAACTGTTTGTTCTCACTTAAGCTCAGAGTGCTTTTAGGTATAAATCCGAAATCCGAATCGAAATCTTCCTATTGAGGAATCTCAACGCGGACTATCGCTTAACAACGCTCAAATCTAATCTAATCATCGTTTGATAATCTAAGCTCAAATATTATATTCCCAAGCCTCTAAACGTTTGATTTTGTTTTTATTTTCTGAACAACATTGTTCCTGAACCCCGGTTCGAACACAGAAGTTTTGCGAGCCCTGAGCGAAGCTTATTATTTTTGAAAGTAAACACTGGCTGCATCAGAAAGTTAAAAACGAATTTTTAGCAAAAAATCTAAATTTTGAAAAAAAAAACAAACTACAGTGTGGTCCATTTAAAAGTTGGAATTTAATTTTGCTATAAAAAATGAACGAAGCAATTGAAAATGTTCCTAAAAATGGGGTAAATCGAATGGGCGAATGCCAAGTCAGCCGTGGTGGTCATTTGACCGAAATTGTTTTTCATAAATAAATAACATGAATCAACTTTTCCCATTGAAAAATATTGAGCCTTTTTTTTTTGATAGAAAAATAAAATTCTAATTTTTAAATGGACCACCCTGTATTTGACAACCGAATGGATAAAACTCGGGTTTTAAATTCAAACTGGGGAAAATGTCGGAAAAAAATTTGGTTTGTAATCTGCATAGGTAAATAAACACGACAATGGATTCATCCAATTTGTTAAGAAATGGTACACCGTTATTTTTGGATTTAAAATTGGTATTGTAAGGTTTAATTTTGGAAAGTTTACCTCTATTGCTGAAAAATAGTAGCTTCAAGGTGGAAGCAGGGAAGTGGTTTTAAAGCAGGAGTTTTCAACACACATGCTTATTTTGGCGTTGCGTGTGTGTTAATCCACGTGAGGGCGCTCTGAAATAGCACTTGATTGTTTTTGCAAAAGAGAGCAGTATAAGAACGTATACTGTCGGTGTGTCCACGTCGCTGGCGCAAAGGGCTCTTGTATACACAGAAGATGGGAACGTGGGGAATTCTGTTTTAAGGTAATGCGTTGCGTTGAGATATGCTAAATCCATTGGTAAAGTTTAACACAAATTTGTCTCATGTTTGATCGACTTTAAACCGATTTTGAAACCTTATTACCTTACCTAAGACCTCAGTAGTTCTTACAAATAAAAGAGAAAAAATGGAATACAAAATTTAAAAAAAAATAGTAACAACTTACGAGCAAATGCAGATCTAAATATGTGTGTCAAGGATTTTAGCGTAAATTTATTTTAAATGTGCACTTAAATCAAGGGGTGGCAAAACATACTTGGTTATTTTGGCATTGCGTGTGTGTGTTTGGCCACACGGGAGCGTGATCATTTAGCATTTCTTTGTTGTAGCAAAAAAAAAAACAGTATAAGCTCGTATTCTGTAGGTGTGTCGACGTCGCTGCCGCAGAGCGGAGTTGTATACACAGTAGATAAAAACGTGAAATAGACTTAATTATTCAAAAATTTACTGTACTTCTTGACGCTTTTTTTCCAGGAAACGTGAGGGTTACGAGGGTGAACGCAAGGAAAATCAACGTTGGCTACGTGCAGATCGTCGTAAAATACGTGAAAGCGTCAATTGTAAGTTTTCCTAGCATTTAAAAAAATGTTATTAAAACTCTTTCTCTCCTTTAGGTACCATACGCATGCGCAATAAATATCGTCCACCTGATCAACAGGATCCCCTACTGCAATCTAGCGATTCGGAAACCGAAGCCAAGGCCAATAAATGTGCGGAACAAAGTCGTCAACGCGCTGAACTAGAAAATGGGGCAGATATATGGGATGAGGTTTCGGGAGAGCAAAGTAGCGGCCACAGCAGCGGCTCCGCTTCAAATGAAGATAATGAGAGCGAAATGTCACAGGCTGATCACATGGCTGAACAATTAAGTAATCGTCGTACAAAACCGCTAAAAGGACGTCCCAAGGTTTTATACGAAGCTCAGGGAGATGAAATGGAAAGCCAAGCGAAACTTGTCAATGAAATTGAAAGCAAAGAAATTGAAAAAGTAGAGATGAAAGAACTGAAACAGAAAAGTAAACGTGTGATGATAGAAGAGGGTAAGTTGGAGGAAATGCAGGACCCTAATGAGAAGGATACAGTACAAGACTTAAAGACTTCTGCTACTGAAAGCCTACCCCAGGAAGAAGTGGACAGCGGTTCAGAGCTTGAAAATGTGGCAGATTTTGAAAAGACTCGCCAAGTGCTTGAAAAATTAACTCAGGATAGGTCCCTAGACGCCGAACCCACTCTGCAAGAAATCAAATCCCAGCTGAAACAGCAAATGTATGAGAGCTTTGGCTCTGAAATAACCACAGAAGACACAGAAATCCTTGATGAACTCTCTGAAGAAGACAACGAACCTAAAATATGCGAAGAGGAAGTTAAATTACCTTCCGACTTCGAAGAGCAGGATCAAGTCAGTTGCTGTTCTGAAACCAAAACGCTAGAAGACTTAGAAATCGAGGAGGCCAATGAGAAGTGTGCTCATGATTTGGAAGAATTGACGAACTACATGGATGAAGATTTGCAGGAGTTAGTAGAAGAAACTAGCAATATAAGGGAAGGTGTAAATGAGGAGCATCATTCGAGTGAAAGCGAAGCAGAAGAGGATTATGAAATCACGGAGGAAAATTGCAAGTCACGTGTTTTGACCTTGGCCTTTGAGGAAAGGCGTAAGAAATTCCTTTTAAGAAAGGAAGACGAAGAAAGGGAAATAAAAGAGAAAATGAAGCCAACAGAGAGAATTAAAATTAATGAGGAACCAAATTCGGAGTTGACAAATGAGAAAATAGAAATGGAGAAACAGAAAGAAGATGAGCCAGGTTTTAATTTGAGTCCGAAAGAGTTGAAAGAAATGGTTCAATTGACTCCTAAAACTGAAATTGAACTAGTTAACAAAGAAGAGCTTACTCCTAAAACTGAAGAGCCGCCGAAAGACTTAAAAAATGTTGTTCAATTTACTACTAACTCTGAGTTTGAGCTAAAAAATGTGTTTGACTCTACTCCTAAAACTGAGAACAATGAAGAGCCGCGGAACGAGTTTGAAAATGTTTTTATATTTACTGCTAAAACAGAATTTGAGCAACTGGACAAGAATGAGCCACCGAGTGAGCGAAAATTTCCATTTAACTTAACTCCTAAACCTGAGTTTGAACGTCTTAAAAAGTACGAGCAAAGGAAAGAGTGGAGAAAGATTTGTAGATTTGATCCTGATATTGAATGCGATACAATTAAGGAGTTGATTGACTTAAAGGATTCTTTAAATGTTACTCCTAAAACTCCGTTAGAGCCACTGAAGCAAGATGAGCAGCAAAACGAGGAGGAAACTGCCTTTAAAATTACTCCGAATACCGAGTTAGAGCCACTAAAGCAAGATGAGCAGCAAAACGAGTGGGAAAATGTCTTTAAATATACTCCTAAAACCGAGTTTGATAAACTAAACGAAGCTAAGCCACCGAGTGAGCAGAAAAGTCCTTTTAAATTTACTCCTAAAACTGATGAACAGCAAAAAGAGTGGGAAACTGCCTTTAAAATTACTCCGAATACCGATTTAGAGCCAGTGAAGCAAGATGAGCGGCAAAACGAGTGGGAAAATGTCTTTAAATATACTCCTAAAACCGAGGTTGATAAACTAAACGAAGCTAAGCCACCGAGTGAGCAGAAAAGTCCTTTTAAATTTACTCCTAAAACTGATGAACAGCAAAAAGAGTGGGAAACTGCCTTTAAAATTACTCCGAATACCGAGTTAGAGCCACTAAAGCAAGATAAGCAGCAAAACGATGAAAATGTCTTTAATATACTCAAACCGAGTTTGATAAACTAAACGTAGCCACCGGCAGAAAAGTCCTTTTAAATTTACTCCTAAAACTGATGAACAGCAAGAAGAGTGGGAAACTTCATTTAAATTTACTCCGAAAAAAGACTTTAAGCAACTAATCGAAGCTGAACAACTGAGTGAGCAGAAAATTCTTTTTAAATTTACTCCTAACAAGGAGTTTGATCAGCTTAACAAAGCGGAGCAACCGATTGAGCAGACAATTCCTTTTAAATTTACTCCTAAAACAGAGTTAGAGCCTTTGACGAAGGATAAGCAATACAACGAGTGGGAAACTTCCTTTAAATTTACTCCGAAAACCGAGTTTGATCAACTTAATAAAGCGGAGCAACCAACTGAGCAGAAAATTCCTTTTGAATTTACTCCTAAAACTGAGTTGGAACTACTGAACAAAGAGTGTGAAACTCCCTTTAAATTTACTCCTAACACCGAGTTTGAAGATGATGAGCAAGATTTAGCCTTTGCCAAAATATTAGACGAAGCCACAGATAATGTACCCAAACGAATCTTTGGAGCAAATTATGATACACCCAGTTTTGAATGGTCTCGGGAAGAATGCCTCAGACAATTGCCTCTTAACTCACCCGATGATGTTTTTATAAAACCTTTGACCAGCCAAACAAGTGCCCAGGAGGCTGAGATAATCTGTGCCCAAATGGAACAGAAATTGGCCAAAGAAGAGGCTTCTATGCGTCAGCTTTTACAGCAACTTGAGGATGAGACTGAAGCTCAATATAATATAGAAACCCAAGTAGAGTATCAGGAGGTAATACAATCCATTGAAACCAACTCCAAGCAAGTGTGTGTTACTTTATTAGATGATTTGATTGACCATTTAGAATATAAACCCAAAAGTTATGAATTTGGACCCATAGAATCCGATGAAGAATTTAGTTATTCAGCAAATCCTAAAATAGAAAAACGCATATCAGCCGCACTAGAAGATCCTGCCCGGGGTAAGTCCATACGAGAATGTTTGGATGTATTTGGTGACTTTCTCACAGCTGTAAAGGATCCCAAGCATCCAAATAGATTGGGACGTAAAGCCACTACCTCCAGGGAGAAAGTACAGGCAGCTCAAGAGTTACTTAAGTCACACTCATGGGAAGAGTTTAATAGGGATACCCCCGAGAGTTTGGATCAACAAATTCAAAAGGATGAAGAGAGAAAGAAAAGAAGGGTAGCCGAGTCAGCCGCACGTTGTTTTGCTCAACGTGACAAATATGAGGATCGTTTGGAGGTGATAGACAATCGTTTGATGGTGGTTAAAAAAGATACAGGAGCTGTGGAGGAGTTACCCGAACCACCAGGCTTAATCACAGACAGCAGCGATGATGATGAAGACTTTGATACAGCCGAGGAAGATAATGAGGATGAAGAAAGTAAACATGTATCCCGTGGGATATGGACTAAGCCCTATCAGCCCAAACCCCGCAAATCTAATGAACATTTAGTCACCGAAGCCTTACAAAGACAGGCTGAGCAATCGGAACAGGAGAATGAACAATTTTATTCTCTTGAAGCCAATATGTCCACCTTTGGCTCTTTGGATACGGAATTCTTTCAGAAACTTGATCTACATCAGGTCAAAGGAGCAGATGATGCTGAGGTGGCCACTGAATGTATGCGTAGTTATAATGAGCTGAAGGCCTGCATGAAGTCTGGTTCCACACAAATGGAATTTACAGCAGAAGAGAGCGAAATGTTAAGGGAAATGAGAGAATTGGTTATAGAAGATGTGGAGGAAGAGAATGATTTGCTGAAGACCATGATGCAACGCATGAGAGAAAATGAGGAGAAAGCTAATCAATCTAAGGAAACGGAAACAATGGAGTTATCTTTGGGAGGATGTAAGCTATATGAAAGGAAGAGTCAAATGGTGATCACAAGTGATCAATCAGAGAATCAAAAGAGTGTTCAATGCAGTGATCAAGGGTCTCAAACAATGAGTAATCAAGACAAAGATCAACAAACTAGTGATCACATGATTCATCAAACAAGTGATCAAGCGTTGCCAAGTGATCAAATGAGTCTTAAAGTAAGGGATCAGGCCAAGTATCAAAGAGGTCCTCCCCTAAGTAATAAAATTGAACAAATAGGTGATTACTTGGGTAATAAATCAAGTGATCAAGCGATTACTAAGCAGTTGCAGAGTGATCAGATGACTCAAACAGCAAGTGATCAGTCCAAGTACCAAAGGGGTCATCCCACAAGTGATCAAATTGAACAAATTGGTGATCACTTGGGTAATAAATCAAGGGATCAAGTGATTACTTATAAAAGTGATCAGTTCAAACAAATGCAGAGCGATCAAATGACTCAAACAGCAAGTGATCAGTCCAAGTATCAAAGGGGTCCTCCCACAAGTGATCAAATTGAACAAATAGGTGATCACTTGGGTAATAAATCAAATGATCAAGCGATTTCTTATAAAAGTGATCAGTACAACCAATTCCAGAGTGATCAGTCCAAGTACCAAAGGGGTTCTCCCACAAGTGATCATATTGAACAAATAGGTGATCACTTGGGCAACAAATCAAGCCATCAAGCGATTACTAAGCAATTTCACAGCGATCAAATGACTCAAACCACAATTGATCAGTCCAAGAATCCAAAAGGGCATCCAACTAGTGATCACATGATTCATAAATCAAATGATCAAGCGATTCATTATGAGGAAGTTCAATTCCAGGATTTACCGAGTGATCAAATGAATCAAACAGCAAGTGATCAGTCCAAGTATCAAAAAGGTACTTCCACAAGTGATCAAATTGAACAAATAGGTGATCAAGCCAGTTATAAATCAAGTGATCAAATGATTACTTATAAAAGTGATCAGAACATGGAATTGCCGAAAGATCAAATGACTCAAACAGCAAGTAATCAGGCCAAGTACCAAAGGGGTGATCAAACTCAACAAACAAGTGATCACCTGATTCATAAGTCAAGTGATCAAGTGATTAATTCTAAGAAAGATCAATTCCAGAAAAATAGAGCAAGTGATCAGGCCAAGTATCAAAGGGGTCCTTCCACAAGTGATCAAAATCAACAAACAGGTGATCACTTGGTTAATAAAACAAATGATCAAGCGATTACTTATACAAGTGATCAATACAAGGAATTGCCCAGAAGTAAAATGACTCAAACAGCAAGTGATCAGGCCAAAGATCAACAAAAGAGTGATTTTAAATCAAGTGATCAAACATTTAATCAGAAAAGTGATCATTTGCAGTATTCACCGAGTGATCAAATCAATGATACAGGAAGTGATCAGGCCCAGGGTAGTCCAAAAACATATCTAACTCGACCATCGACTGATCCTTCTATTTCTAAATCAAGTGATCAATCAAATACCGTTAAAATATATCAATTTCCGGATTACCCCAAAGAATACAAGAATGATCACAACGTTCCTAAAATAAGTGATCAAACCCCAAACTCAGCGACTGATCAAATAAATCTGGGAGCAGGTGATCAGGCCCCGCAAACAAGTGATCAATCCAAGAATCTTCTATCCAATTCTCCCAAAAAACCCCGACCCAAGCTCAATACCAGCATAGATGACGACATACGATCCGATGCCTCCACCGATTATGAATCCGAAGAGGATATACCCGTCATTGAGCCTCCCAATTTACCCGAAAATGTTCTCAAACAATTTTACAGCTCAGAATTTGAAGATGAACTTAAATTGGTTAAAGAGCGTGAAGAGGCCACACGTCGTAGTCTCCAGCGATTGAAAAGTATAGCCACCTCACCAGAACCGACTTCAGTTCCAAAAGTGGTTAATGAAGTCTCCAAGGATTATCCCGATTCAAATGAAAATGCTAAAGCCAAATGGGCCAAAATAGCTCAAAGATTGCATGAATTTGTGGATGCTGAAAGTTTGGCTAGACTAGAGAAAAGTGAATTTGCTGACGACAGCCAGGATGAAGGTGAAGAAGAGGATGATTTGATTTTCCCGCCTTTGGAAACCATTTGTGAGGAGCCAGAACTCAAAACCACACAAATTGAGTGCCAACTGGAGGTTCTCAATGAAGAGGGAGATTTGGTACTGGAAGAGTTGGAAGTCAACGCTCAAGTCACCTATGAGCCTTAAATTTTGTTAATTATATTTTGTCACTTTCTTTAGTTTCTTAAATTTCCATGAGTAAATGAACATTCCAAAAATCCAATCTCTCTATCTGTAAACCCCTTGAAACCGGTTCTGTGTCCGACTGAGTATTATAAACAAATTAATAAAAAGTGGCTCGATTAATCAGACTTGATTTGCCCCCGACTGGACTTTCATATCAAAATTGGCACACATCTAGAACCACTTGAAACCGGTTTGAGGTCCGAGGCAAAACCGGTTTGTTGTCGTGCTTGTTTTTTTTTTTTTGACCCTTAATCTAGTCTAGGTTATCAGACATCGTTGGCTCCAAAATTTCACCATTTGCCAGCTGATCAACGCGTGCTCAGAGATTAAAAGCATTTCTGTATTTGAATGAGATTGCATAAGACATACCCCCCGGCTGGCAGGTGCCTGACAACCAAATGGTCTGATGTTTTTTCGTCGAGCTTTCATTTGTAGCCCTGAACTCTCCGAAATCGTTTGTATTGATAAATATTAAAGTAAAAGCAAGCATGGGTAATTTTTAGACTGGTCAAGTTCACCTTGATAAGATTATGTGATTCCAGCTATTATATGTTTGGTCTCTTTTTGGTGGCACTATTTTTCTTATCAATAACACTTTCTGTTTTGGCCACAGTCAAGAAAATGGGTCAATGGGAAACTATCGAAATGGTATTATCTTTGTAGAAATAAAACTATCATGATTAGAATAGAGGCCTGTCTTGGGCAGGTTGAAGCTTATTTGCCCTGAGGGAAATACATGCCAGATGATTTTCGTTAATTGAATTTATTTTTGCATGTTCAGCATTTTTATACTCTGTACCAAAGACACACAGAGTATATTAAGTTTGTGCAAAAGTATGTAACATACTTGATCAGCATCAAAAGCCGACTTGATTTAGCGGTAGGAATCGGACGAACGAGCTGTACGTTGCCGTAGCGCTGTTTTCAGCTGCTACTGCAGGTGGAGAGTATATTACAGTCGGGCTTGTGAATGAACACAGAGCCGAGTCGACAGCCGGAGAAACTGATCAAAAATAAAAAAATTACTTTTGTAGAATTTGAGTATTGCAGGCTCAAGTTCAAGTAATATGTTTTTTTTCCAATACATTTCCATTTTCAGGGACACTAAAAAACTATTTCCACAATTCAAAAAAAAAGCAGAACGATTCGGTTTTATAAAAACGCTCTTGATTCTTCAATTCGATATTGACCGTTAAAAATTAAAAAAAAAAGGGTGTGTGTCATGAGACGCCCGGAACGAGCGAAGCTCTTTACGTCGATGAATCCGATTTAAGTGATGGCAAAATACATATTAAGGGCCGTTTTCTCATGTTGCTGTTTTTGCAAATCTAGGTGGATTTACTGCATTTCGTTGCATGTATGTGTAAGAAATCCACCTAGATTTGCAAAAACAGCAACATGAGAAAACGGCCCTAAATGTTAAATTATTAAAAATTAGTTTATTGTTGTCACTGTTAAGTCACTGTTATGTCACTGTTAAGGCACTCAAACAACGAACATTATAGTTTTCACACCCAAAAAAATAAATTGCCTTAAACCACCGAAAATGACCTAAAAATTATGGCGATTTGACCTCAAAATGGCGCCAAAGACATCTCAACCTTACTTTAAGGTTGCTCATGACCTTAAGCTTTTAGGTCATTTTACCCTTGCTTTAAGGCGAAAAATTGCAAAAATGTTGCTAATTTTTTTCCCAAATTTGAGGTCAAATATTCCCCAGAAAATGTGCCTTTTATGTCCCCAAACAGAAGTAATAAAATCCTAAGCTTTAGGTCAATTTTGATTTAAAACTGTGGCAAAATATTGGTTACCTTTTAGGTAACTTCTTACCAAATTTAAGGTCATTTATTCCCCAATATTTATTTTAATACATTATATTATATTTTAATTTAATTTTAATTTATTTACATTATTAATACATATTTCACATTATTAATATAGAATATTTCCAATTTATATCCAAAACTTTGTTTGAGTATTGGCCGTTCCTCCAATATGAAATTAAGTTGATGACCGGCAGTAGCGATGTAGCCTTTACGATTATTTTAGGTCTTCTGTCAGTGTTCAGGGCATTCTTCAAAAGACCCAACATTGAATTTTAATATAAACTTCGAAAGTCCAACCTCACTGTTTCTAAAGTCTGGGGAATAATATTTAATCAGTTTTTTCGAATATTAAAAAAATGCGCACTTACCTTTATTGGGAGGCCCACAGTTTTCTGTAGATGTATGTAATAAATTTCGATGCCTTGCCACTGTGTTTCGAAATCTGCTATATAGTAATCATCGAGGTCCCATGAATAGCTTTGCGATGCTGTTGCTCTTGACATCCATAAAGCCGATGATGCGCATTTGTATATACTTGTCTTGGACAGGATTGGGTTGGATCGTCTTTTTTTATCGCCACCGTTCTGAAAAATAAATTTTTGTTGAAAAATACATTAAAAACGCGAAAAATATATGTGTAAGACAGTGTTCAGCGTGGGAGCGATAGTCATGTACATGATACAACTAATATACTGTAAGCTTTTCATGAAACTCTTTTTTGTGTGTGTAGATGCGCAGTTCGTTCAAGTGGCCCATGCGACACCAAGCCTGGCAAATTGGCAAATCTTCTCCCGCCAACCGACCGAGAGGCGCAGCCACTAACATGTGACACGAAATCGCGAAGAAAAATATAAAGTAATCTTAACTACGGGCTTAATCAGTTAAAATGGTAGTTTTAAAAGCAGGAAGATAAGCTTCCTAGCTGACTATTTGGTGAAGTGAACGAGCGTGTTCGCTTTTGTTCACGAGCTTCTAACAAATAATTTTACCATGTGTCTACTCCACTTACCGATTTCTATAAACTGTTTAGCTTGTGTCAAAAATTACTCGGACTCCGAATAATTGATTCGGCACAACTAAGTTGAGCTGCTCCGTCGTAAGCAGGCGAACGATGTCATCATCAATTCCGTGCTCTGCCAAAAAAAAGTTTAATATTTGTTCTTTTTACCAATTCACATCTGCTATATTACCTTGGAAGCATTCTAACAGCTTCTCGCACTTTAACTCTCGTAACAAGTTCTTCATGTCTGAAATGTAATTGTCACAGTCCCGATCTTCTTCTTCCTAAAACACTTATTTACATATTCACATTGTTTTTTACTTGAGGTCCGTTCACATCTTTATTTGCTGTGGTAAATATATTTCAAGTTACATATGTAAAATTTACCAACATTTGCAGAAAGCACCGCCTATAACTAAATTTTCTATTTAAAGGCCTGTTCTCAGAAGCGCGGAAAATAAATTTTTATGACGCACTCCATATAAAAAAAACAGTGGCGGAATGTTTCCGCGGCTGAATTTATTTTCTGTGTTCTGAGACACGCTAAATAAATGCCCAGTTAGCCTATCGATAGTTGACGTATCGATAGCGGTGTGGGTCGTGAGTGGATTGAAAGAACAGCTGATTTGATTTGTGGAAATAGCTGTAGCTCTTTTTTTTGCCAAGATAAATTGATTATGGAGGAAAAAATCACCTGAGCGCAAAAGGAAGCAGATTGAAAGTTTCAGATAAGGGGAAGCCCCAAGCTAAGGGCCACAAATCAGCCCAACAAAATGACAAAATCGGCACTGAAGGGACGTACTGAAAACAGTCTCCAATGCCAACGTTCGACGCTTGGAGACGCCTCGGTCGGTTGGCACGGACGTCCATAATCGAAGGAAATCAGCAGGTGATAACCATACTAACCCGGTATGGTGGGCAGCATTTTCAGCTACAGCGGCTGCCGAGGAGGAGGATTTTGAATTTACGACAAATAAAAGAAAAATTGTTGATGAAAACTAAAAGTATATTTGCCAATCTCTAGCGTAGCGTTTCAGTTGAGAGGAAAACGGTTTCACAGCAAAAGTCCATGATTTGCAGATACTCCAAGCAAACCTTCCTGCACACGATAGCAGCATTCCTGCCAAGAATGAACAGTCAACCAACTGGGAAGCAAGCCTTAAAAATGCTACCACCCTCCCCCATCTTGTCGCATATCTGGGCATCCGTCAGGGCCGCATGATGCTCTATGTACTCCAGAAACTGCTCCATCTGACCCACACTGTAGGCCGATTAACCAATCTCTTGTACAAACTTCTGCAAACGATTATAGTTGCCTGAACGGCAAACATCCAAAGAAGCCTCCAATTGGTAGTCCGGGACTATGTCCGACATCTTAAATATATTGAGCTTGTTGGTGACATGCTCGGCCCCCTTGAGACGATAGCAGAACTGCAAAGTGGATCACCGCCCAATATCTGTACAAATGTAGGCCTCCTCTTCAATATGCACCTGCTCGAAGTCACAAATGTGTCTCAAACGGGCAATAATTTGATCCTCGCTCAAAGTCTATAACGGAATTTGGTGCAACCCTACCGGTATCAACATACATGTGTTCCTGTTATTTTGGTTATTATTTTTGTTTTTGTAAACAAAAATAAACAGCTGTGCACCTGTGTGGCCGTTTCTGTATTTGGCCTCCTTGGCTTATATATGGGCACACTAAAAATTTATTGTGGATGCTAAATAAATAAAGTGCAATTTAGCGTGCTAAATTTTTCGCGCTTCTGAGAACAGGCCTTTAATTCGCAAAATCACAACAAGCGGGACGCGCACTTCTCAAATATGTGTGTGTGTTCATAGAAATGTCAAATATTCCGATAAAGTTCTTGCGTGTATTTATATACCTATCGAACTATCGAGGCGCCGATAGCACGAAGCAACCCTGTAGTTCTTGGCATATTTAAACTTAAACTGTCATTTAGAATGCTTAAGAAAAGTAAACTCATTTATAGGCTACATATTTCCATAACCAAATTGCCTGAAAATTTGCCTTTAAGGTCACATTCTGGCCGGTAGGCTAAAAATTACCTTGAAACTTGATTTTTGGGCAATTTTTTTTTTTAGGAACTGCTTAACCTCAATTCTAGGTTTCTCTTTTTTTTGGGTGCAGCACAGAATTCACAACTTGACCTTAATGCAGGCACTCTTCGCACCCCCACTCCCCGTATACCCACCATATACCCACCCGACCAACTCCAGATGCCCACACGATCCCAAGTAGATCCCCTCCATATCCCAAGTAGAGCCCACCAGATCACCACCTGACCCCCACCAGATTCCCACCAGATCTCTGCCAGAGTCCCTCCAGATCCCCACTAGATCCCTACCAGATACCCACCAGATCTGCACCTGATCCCCACCTGGTTCCTATCAGATCCCCATCAGATCCCTATCCAATTCCCGCCAGATCCAAACCAGAGCACACTAGTTCCCTACCAGATAAACACGCTACAGGCTCTGGGCATATCGTGAGTAATTAGGGAGTATAGCGTAGGGCCTAACCCGCTACCCTGCTGTACACCAGCTCGAACTATTCTTGTTTGGGATGTCGCTCCGTTCTGTGCTACAGTTGGGGCGTACATCCTGCTGGATGTCAAAGTAAGCTGCCACCACATACTCTTTCCCGTCGTACCCTTCGAGGATAGTGTTGACCATGGGAGGTCCATGGCTCAGTCGGAAGCCAAACCGGTAATCTGGTAAGATCGTAGCATCAAGCATTCTTCGAAGGATACATCGCTCGAAGATCTTTCCAAGGGTGGATAGAAGGCTAATCGGCTGATCGGAATCAAGGCAGGAGGGTGGTTTTCCACTCTTTTGGCAGATAACTCTTCTGGCATTTTTCCAGCGTGATGGGAAATGGCTTAGTCTCAGAGCTGCTTTGTTTATAATCACCAAGAACAATATGGCTTTGTCTGGCAGAAACTTCAAAGTCCTGTTGTCAACGTTGAGTACATACAATCGGACCCTCATATATCTATTGAGTAGTCAATATCTTAAGTACCCCAATACATATTAAGCTAAAAAAAAATGTGCTTAATGTGAAAAATGTGAGTTGGACAACCATTGAAAAATTTCCTGTGGTGGTATTATTACTTTTTTCACAGCTGTATATGGACATGAGTTTTGAAAAGAGTGAAAAATTAATATTTCAATGCATAAAAAATACAGAAAACTTTGGTGCTCCCTTTTCATATATTTAATATTCCGATAAGTTATTATTAACATTTATTTAAGTAGAACCAAATTGTATTAACACAATTAGATAGGTTACCATGGCTGTAAAAATCTGCAAGAGGCAAATCGAGAATTATTAAAGACTTACTTTAATTCTTTGATTTTCAACCCACCGACATCAACAGACAATAATCAATAATCATAAATCCCTCGGCGCTGATGACCAAAGCATCCTGTTCCACTTGCATGACAAACTCGGCCAACAAATCGTGGTAAGTCTGATTGTTCGACTCCTTCTGTCTTTGAATAATGCAGGCCAGGCCTCGTATGTGACTACCAATCAGCATATGCTACAGTAGGAACTTAACTATATAGAATATTATAATCAATAATAAAACCCCACTCACCTGCCTCTTGCAATATTCGCCACAACGACAAAAGACATAGAGTAAAGCCAAAAGAGGCACAAATGTTGAACACGACATATAGATGTACGCATGAACATAGACTTCCGATAAAACCAAAAATGCCCAATAAATATTAACCATGCTGTCTAGAAACGTTACCACAAATATACAAAGTATGGACCAACCATAGAGCTCATTGTAATGATTGAACAATTGAAACAACTCCATATAGGTCTTCTTGAGACTTAGTAGAAAGTCCAGAGAGCAGAGTACATCACAGTTACCATCGAGTAAGCAGTTCGCCCCCATCATACGACAATTGACCACACCTTCAAGACGTTGATTCAACAACTCAGCATGATATCCCAACAATTCCGCATAGAGCAACAGTAAATCACTTTGACAGCGAATTATGAGCACAGCACTCAAAGAGTACCAAAAGTAACCCACGTACATGTTATTCAAGGTGACATACATGCCCGGAACTAGGCCCACAATGTTGCAAAATCCCAAAACAAAATATTTGATGAAACGTAAACGCGGAAGGTTTTTGACCAACACTCGAAGTTCGCATTGAAATCGCAGACGTAGGCACTTTAATTTGAGGCAGAATTCGAAGTATTCGTCGAATTGGAAAACGACTTGAGCGAGGATGACCAACATGGTCACAATTTGAGCAATGAAAACTATGGCACTAACCAACAGAGAAATCATCAGATCCCCACGCGGTGGATCATAAATCAACAAGACACATGTGGCCACATTTGCAAAGATTATGACAAAAGTGTACCATTTCTGGAGATGCTGTCGTGAACGCTTCTCGCTCCAAGGGACTATGCCCTAGCAGGGCAAAGTATTTGAGGTAAGGCTGTAGCTGGTAAAGCATGGCGTCGAATGGTTTAAATGCAACTGAGTGAAGGATGGCTTTAATATTTTGATAAACTGGAATGCAATTAGTTTAATGGGTGTTGGGGTACTTAAGATATTGGCATTTTAATAGATAGATGTGGGGACCTTTGTATGAACTCTTTTGCTTTTGCACTTACCAAAGGACTTGTCAAATTTCCATTAATTTGATTATTTTTTGTCGTAATACTTAGCGAAGGTTCCACGAGAGGGAGACGCAGAAAAAGAGCAGTTTTGGAAGTGTGTGGTACAGTAAACAATGTCATCATTACGTAGGAGTGGCTATTTGGGCCGTAGAACGAAAGTAGCAGCACATGCGAAATGTTAGGACAGCAAGAACACATCAACAATTACATGAAATAAATTAATTTACGAGTGTCAGAATGTCGGAACTGCGTTCTTTTCAGTCACAAGAGGCACGAGCTTTCCAAAGTCAACAACAACAACTAGAGAAGAGACAAGCGCGCCGTACAAGAATTGACTGCCAACAAGTACATCGAGCATTTACTTCTTCTTCTTTCGTTCCCTTTTGTTGCATTTGAGTTTGAGCCAGATATCGAATATTCCGCTACTTTACTTATTGTCAAGCGCTCGAATTCAAAAATGAGTCCGTCGGGATGTGTGGCTCATCGGGGAAAAGTGCAACTACCGGAAAAGAAGACACCAGACGGCTTGCTCATAGGCACGGATCTAGATTCAAACCTGTTTCTGAAGTCCATTCCTAGAATTAATTCATGCTTTCAAACGACTTCGTTCGGAGCAACAGAAATAATGCACAATACAGCGGAAAATAGTCAGCAATTTAATTCAACCTACCATAAAGTTGGATCATTGCTGTGATGGATGTGGGTGGGATGTGTGCGGGAAGTGGTTGAGATGTGGGTTGTATGAGGGTGGTAAGTAGGTGGGATGTAGATGGGAAGTGTAGCGAAAACCCAGCATCAAAGTCGTGACGAGTTGGGAGCGATTTTTCATGGAATCACCCATATATAAATATTAATTAAAATAAGAGTGAGTGTAATGGGACGCCCGGCAAGAGCGAAGTTCTTTACGACGACAAATCTGATTGTTAATTTAACTGTTAACGCACTGTTTATTCTCTGTTAAGTTATTAATTAGTCACTGTTATGTCAACATTAAGTCACTGTTAAGAAGGTATTCTCCATGACGCGGCTGTTTTTTTGACCTTTTTTAAAAAAAATCCTATTTTAAAAGGAAAATAGTTTTTCTAATTCTGCTTTTTTTATTATATTACAAACAGATTAAAGAAACCAAAGAAATTTTACTTCTTCGATACGAGGGCTGTTCAAAAAGTTCTCGGACGGTTCCAAGAAAAAGGTATAGTTCTGGCGGCCTTGATTCCTTATCTCTTCAGGTTGTATGAAATGAAAACTAAAAACGGGATTATAATCAGTATAGATGTCATTCAGGCCTACCACTCGAAAAAAATTTTGTGGCCATTGAAAAATTTTAATTTGATTTTGGTCACTATTTTGTAGTTTAATGTCAAAAGAAATAGTAAAAAATTTTCTAAGAACATGATTGAGAGTGAGACCAGAATGGTGACTATTCTGCGTCGATTTTTGTTTGAATCATGAAATTTGGTTCAGTGTAACTGGAGATATCATGGCCGGCAGTTCGGAAAACGTGGTTATAAGATAAATGCGTTTAAAGTTTGCTTGTTTACTTGTATTAGCGAAGACATTGTTTGACGAAAAAGGCTATATCTTCAAAAGTATTTCGAATTTTAAAAAATCCTTTTGATATTCTAAAAACTTTGCACATGGAGAATACCCCCTTAAGTCACTGTCTGTTCAGACCCTGTTTAGTCACTGTTAAGTCCCCCTCTTCCCACTTTCGCGCTCTTCCACTTCACACACCCACAACCCATCTGCTGCTACGGCAAATGGTTAAAGCAAAGCGTACCCGAAAAAACCTGTCACACAGACATAATATTTCGGCTTTCACTCCCTAGGAACACTGAAAGGCTATGAACTTTTCTTTCCATGAGTAACGAGTATATCGAAGTCAGTTTTTTGTAAAAAACGACCTTTATCTATTGAGTTGTCAGTGTCTAATGTACCCTAACACAAATTAAACTAATTGCATTCCTGGTAATCAAAATATGCAATCCATTCTTCACTCAGTTGCATTGGAACCATTCGACGCCATGCTCTACCAGCTGCAGCCTTACCTCAAATACTTTGCCCTGCTAGGCATAGTCCCTTGGAGCGAGAAGCCTTCACGACAGCATCTCCAAAAGTGGTACACTTTTGTCATTATCTTTGTAAATGTGGCCACCTGTATTTGGGTGATGTGTTATCCACAGCGTAGTGATATAATGGTTTCACTGCTGGTCAGTGCCATAGTTTTCATTGCTCAAATTGTGACCATGTTGGTCATACTCGCCCAAGTCGTTTTTCAATTCGACAAATACTACGAATTCTGCCTGAAACTAAAGTGTCTTCGTCTGCGATTCCAATGCGAACTTCGAGTGATGGTCAAAAATTTACCGCGTTTACGTTTCATCAAATATTTTGTTTTGGGACTTAGCAATATTGTTAGCCTGGTTCCGGGCATGTATGTCTCTTCGATTAATTTGAACGTGGCTTACTTTTGGCATTCTTTGGGGGCTGTGCTCATTATTCGCTGGCAAAGTACTTTACTACTGCTTTATGCGGAATTGTTGGGATACCATGCAGAGCTGTTGAATCTACGTCTTCAAGATGTAGTTAAGGCGATGGATGCGAACTCCATACTCGATGATAATTGTGAGCTACTCTGCTCTGTGGACTTTTTACTAAGTCTCAAGAAGACGTATTTGGAGTTGTATAGTTTGTTCAATCTTTATAATGAGCTCTATGGTTGGTCCATACTTTGTATATTTGTGGTAACGTTTCTAGACAGCATGCTTAACCTCTATTGGGCTTTTTCTGTACTGACGGAAGTCTATGCTTATCCGTACATCTATAAGACTTGTTCCACCTTTGTGCCTCTGTTGGCTCTACTTTATGCCTTTTGTCGTTGTGGCGAATATTGCAAGAGGCAGGTAAGTGGAGATTTGTTACTGATTTACTATATAGTTGAGTTCTTACTTTAGCATATGCTGATTGGTAGTCATATACGTGGACTGGCCTGCATTGTACAGCGACAGAAGGAGTCGAACAATCAGACTTATCACGTTTTGTTAACCGAGTTTGTCATGCAAGTGGAACAGGACGCTTTGGGCATCAGTGCCGAGGGATTTATGAATATTGATTATTGCCTTTTGATGTCGGTACATGGAAAATCAAATGAATTGGTGTAAATCTTTTATAATTCTTGGTTTTACTCTTGCAGATTTTTACAGCCATGGTAACCTATGTCATTGTGATAATACAATTTGGTTCTACTTAAATAAATGTTTATATTAACTTGACATAATTAACAATATTGAACAGCCAAAACTAAGCTTGATCCATTTTTTTACTTAGTTATTAAACTCAGTATTATGAAGGTCAAATAACTCAAAGCCAAATTTCCATACAGCTGCAATGGGAACCATTGGGTTCTCATTTTTGTACTCTGTCCAGAGCTGTCAAAGAATAATACTTTTTAAATTAGTCCTGAGAATCATTCAGGCATCAATATTACATATTTGTAAAGAATTTACCGACATTTCTAGATTGTCGTTTCTTTTAAGGAGTATGTATGGGAAAATTTATCGCACGAGTAGAGCAGAGTTGAAGCAGAACTATTCCCCACACAGGCATAACCCATCTGAGATATGCGGCCTTGAAGAACTTGGAAAGGTCAGCACTTCTGCGCAAAATGCCCAATTTTCAGGAAGCACCGTGTGCTCACAATGGAGGAGATCCAACTTGTGTTCAATGGCATGGACTGGAATTATTACCTACCTAGGTCAAAGAGGCAACTCGATAAACGGCAATACATTGTGAAACTAAAGTACAGTCCGGCACACTACTATCTTCTGTGTATACCAGAGCCCACTGCGGCAGCGACGTCGATACACCGGCAGTATAAAGTACGAGCTAATACTGCTTTCTTTTGGAACAACAATGCAGGGTTCCCCACGAAGAGTGCGCGAAACTGTGACTGTGTCTTTTTCTAACACTTAGTAAAGCGTGACTTCGGCAAGCACCCGGTGTGAATTGCTCGGCCCCTAGGGGCTATGGCGGGGAACTCTGGAACAAAGAAGTGCTAATTGAGCGCGCTCTCGCGGGCAACATTTGCAACATTTTCCTAACTCGGCTATTTATTATTAAATCTTGTTGAAAATTTAAGGGATAATAGATATTGCGAGGACTGTCTATTTTTATTTTCATTGCATGCTTATGGCTAGCACAAAATGGCGTCATCTTTAGCACATGTATTCAAAATGGTATGTCTTCGCCTAAAAAAATCGTAGAATACTTTGACATAGTTAATTTTACAGTTAAGAAATAGTACTGTACGACGATCAAAAACAAAAATTTAGGTTTCCCACAAAAACGGTCAAAATATTCATTTTAAGCAACTTTACACTCAAATTATGGACCATTTCCGAAACCAGCTTTCGTGTTCAGCACACAGAATCATCTAGATTCACCACCAACCTTTCAATATACTGATATATATTCTTGTTGTTGCCTTGTCTTATCTGTCCAATCAAACTAAAATTACGTGGATCCCTTTGATTCCACCCTTTATTGACAAATACAGGCCACCGTCTAGACACTTCCACATAGTTTAGGTGGAAACCCCAAGCAATAGAAATGTAGGTGAATCACCGTGAATGGGTATCGATTACTGGGCATATTTCAACTAAATATTGGCCCCACTCCCTTCCCTTTTGATCCGATCATGCCCATTCACCATGTTACACGCATTTCAAGCTTTTGGGGCTGGTGCTGCAGTTTCGGTTTGTGTTTCTGATAAGACTTTATTTTGGTTTAATTAGGAAATATTGTGTGTGCATATGTGTGAGTGTGTGTGTGGAAATAATATTAAGTAGCGCAATCAGCTTATGTCTATGCTGCTTTTTTTTTGCCAGTTGTTTTAGAATCAGCTGATAAGGGAATGCTGCCTCCAAGATGGTATAAATACAACACCGACACTCGCATTCGGGTTCAGTTGATAGTTTGACGGCTTAATAGGCTGATTGTTAAATAGAAATTATACAAATTTGATCAAGAAAGTGATAATTACATTGAAAGCAAAACATTGTACACAATTTATTGTGATTGAATAAAAAGTGTGCTGGTGCCAGTGAAAAGTGTGACACAAATTATGGCTGTTAGTAAACTTCTAAGTAAACTTCATAATAGAATTATTTGGGTTTTTTCAACACGAGTTTTTGATTTTCCCTTCGGGATTCGTCCTCAGGAAAAAAGGAACAGCAGGTCGCTATCCATAGCAACCTTCCTTCTATTATTTAAAATTTTAAAACATCTTGGGAGTGATTGGATACCGTTTACATATTCGATTTAGTCGGTTCAAAATCGGTTGTAGTTTTTGGGATCCTCGAATCGGATCATAAACCTCAACCAAAACGGAGCCCCCTCTGTCTGAAATAAAGTTCAGGTTAAATTAATTAACTCAAATGAAATCTTTACGAACTTGTGATTCGAAAAAAAATTTTTAATAGAATGACTTTTTCAGTAGAAATTTTTAATACAGACTCGGTGATGACTTTTAAAATTTGAGAAGAAAATCAAATATAAGTCAAGTGAAGATACCTTAAATAAATAAATTTTAAAGATTTAACATTCACTTGGTTATTTGATGTCGGTTTAAATCTATATATAAAAAAGTTATTCAATCTTTATTCCTGTAAAGGGTGTTATAGTCAGAAGTTTGCTTTGCATTTGAAACTGATTGCGTTTACTCCAACTAATTTCTTGATTTTAGCAGAATTGGAATTAAAACCAATTCTAAAAACTTTACGGCCTTCTCGAATAGTTAAAGATTTTTTGGATCTTTTAAATCCCTATCAACAGTTGCGATTGGAAAAACTTTGTAAGTGATAGAAGTCAATTTTATCGCATTCCAAAACGCACAAAGCGTTGGCCTTACCCATTCTGGTGTAAAATTTCATTTGAAACACTTGTTTTTGAATACTTAGTTTTATTATTAAAACAATTGCGATATTCAGTTTGAAGACAATGACCAACTTAAAGCCACTTCTAACTATTGAGAACCTTCGCAAGCTCTGTTATGCGAGCCACAAAAAAGCAACAGTTACATGATAGAACTATAACAGGTATGGCGCTCTCTCAGTGCACTCTCAGCTTATTCTTGCAGGCAGATGAAATATATTTTTAACTTTTGCCACGCCCCGTCCCGCCCCGCAAACGTCAAATCTTTCACAGTTTTAAAGATAGATGATACCTTCTAGAGATAGTTAATAATGTATCGATTTTCCCTCAGAGAGCGAGCTGAGAGCTTGCCATACCTTCTTCGCTGTATCACAGATTTCACTGAAATTATTTGAGCCTTAAGGCCTATTCTCAGATGACATTAATTTTATTTTCGTCACAATCGGATGTGTCCCAGAAATCTCTAGAGGTTTTCGTATAAACGTTAGCATTTTATATTAAAGCTGTTTAAATTTATAAGTTAAGGGCTCAAATATGCCCGGCTACTAGATTAGATGACAAAAGTTGAGCGATTTGAAACCGCCTGCTCAAAGCCAAGCAGATTTGAAGCGTACGGTTTTCCTAGCACATAATCTAGTAGGCGGCCTGATTCTTGACACTTCGCAAGTAGAGTAGTCCTAGTTTAGTTTGAAGTGCAATCGTTTATACGAAAATCTCTAGAGATTTCTAGAACACCCCTGATTGTTTTGTATAAATAAGACAGTTTTTCAAAGCATTCAGCTTGCTAAGTTGTTCAAAAGTTATTCTATTCATATGAAGCATTGTGACGAAAATTATATTTATGTCATCTGAGAATAGGCCTTTTGAACAGAAAGTTTAGTAGCATGTGTAATAGCAAGTGAGATTTTTTTTATGGTTTCGGAACGGCTGTCTGAACTGGTTCAACAATTATTCAAAGTGTGTTTGAACTCAAAAACGCAAAATAAATGATGAAAATAATTTAATGTACTTTAATCAAATAAATTGAAGTACAAAATTTAGCTAACTTTGTCATATGTTTCGTCAACGTGGAACGTAAGAAAAGTATGACCAGATAAAAATTAAGACGGTAATTTAAGTTTGTGGTATTTTTAGTTTCACTGGCGGTTGGTCGCACAGCTCTGTCAAGTTAATCTTATCTACAAGCCTTGCTCACAAAAATTTTTTTTTGTGAAGTGAAAACACTTCCAAGCGACTCTTTCGCTTTAGCTTTTTTGCCATGGCTATTCTTTTATTAATTTTTAATTCACTTAAGCTAAAGCACTCCAGCTGATCGATGCAGGTAGAAGCAGAGTGACTTGACATGATGCATTCTCAATGCTGCGTCTGTTGTTCAACCTTTCACTTCCGTACTTGTAAAAGGTTCTAGTGGAGAATTCATAACTTCTACTTCTTTTTCCCTCAATTTTTGTATAAAACATCTCGTTACTTCGAATGTCAAAATACGCCTTGGTACTAATTTAATTTCTAATTCTAATTTCGTACTAATTTCACCACTAACACTTAATTCAAGTACAAAATACTTGATTTTTAGTCTCAATGTGCTTTATTTGACTAATTTTACAATCGGTATTATTTTAAGTTTTTATATGCAGGACTTGAATATGTTATTCTGGACTTTCTCTCTCTTTATGTTTTGACTTTTGGATGTCAAATTGGTTAAAAAGTTATAGTCTGTGGTCTTTGGAACTATTTCAAAACTGTCCCCATGTGAATATATATCGATATTTTAGGATAAACGTAAAGTAACCGAATGATGGTCATACTGTATAAAGAATGCACTAGAAAGTAAAAGGTAGTAGATGGTAGAAGAGGACGAAGGCAGATGCTGAGACAAGCCGGTAAAGAATCTTTATAAATAGAAAACCGTGTTTAAATGGTGACACGTCTATAAAACACACAGTCATTTCACCCAACAACACAATTCAACAATCCGTCAATTAAACACAAACAAATTCAACACAAAACGAAGTCTTCACAAAACAATTTGAACACACGTCAATACAAAACTAAGTTATTTTTCCCAACACAACAATTTAACACACGGTAATTCAACACAAAACAATTTCAACACGTCAATTCAACACAAAACAAAACAATTAATTTATTATTAAATTTAAATTTGTTTTGAATTGAATTGACGAAGTGCTAAATTTTTGTGTTGGGTGAAATGACATAGACGTCTGTTGACTTTTTTTTATGAAGACTTTGTTTTGTGTTGAATTGACATGTTGAAATTGTTTTGTGTTGAATAGACGTAGAACCTAAAGTTGAGTAACGATGACTTTTATTAGTGATAGTAAATAAAATGCATCAGAGATAGAAGAAAAGATAGAGAATTCACGTGTGTTGAATTGACGTGCTGAAATTGTTTTGTGTTGAATAGACGTGGAACCTGTGTAAATAGAATGTATTTAAAACCCCGATTAAATATAGTTTTTTTTAACACTTTGATTGGGATTGGCACACTAGTATTTAGAGTAATCCCCATTCAGAACGAAGTCTACTCCGTCCTGTCCTGATCCGGATCCCGAACTAAATTTTTTATTTCAATCCCTTACCGATTCCTCTGGTTGTTTTTCTGAATATGTATACGGAAAAGCAAAGTTGCAAAATATATTTTCCAAATCTAATTTCCCCCCTCTGTTCTCCCCCCTTCGTCCCACACAGTTGAAACTTCGCATCGCCTTGATAGGGCAAAGTAATTTTGCTGCGGATGTGCTGGAGCTTCTATTGGAGCATTCGAATGTACAAATTGTGGGAGTTTTTACCATCCCCGACAAGGGAAGTCGCGAGGATGTGCTGGCGAGCACAGCTGCAGCTCATCACATACCCGTGTTTAAGTTCTCTAGTTGGCGTCGCAAGGGGGTGGCCATACCCGAGGTCCTGGAGCAATACAAATCGGTGGGGGCCACCTTAAATGTGCTGCCTTATTGTTCACAATTTATACCCATGGAGGTTATTGAAGGAGCTGCCTTGGGTAGCATTTGCTATCATCCCTCCATACTGCCACGTCATCGTGGAGCCAGTGCCATATCCTGGACTCTAATAGAAGGTGATGAGGTGGCTGGATTTAGTATATTTTGGGCAGATGAGGGACTGGATACGGGTCCTTTGCTATTGACGCGACAGACAAATGTGGAACCCACCGATACCTTGGATAGCATATACAAACGCTTTTTGTATCCGGAGGGGGTAAAGGCCATGGGTTTGGCAGTGCAAATGGTGGCCAGAGGAGAGGCTCCAAAGATAACCCAAACGGAGGTGGGAGCTAGCTATGATCCAGCCATGTTTAAGATGGAGAATCAGGTGATTAATTTAGAACAGTCAGCCGCAGGGATATGGAATTTTGTCAGAGGATTGGATTCGGTGCCGGGGGCCTTGGCCTATGTGGAGCAGGAGGAGGAGGAGCCAGTGCGTTTGTTTGGAGCTCATTTGTATACGGCGGGACCCTTGGAGCAGGCTCAAGCTTTAAAGCTAAAGGGATTGTCCAAGCCAGCTTGGGTGCATGAGGGTGGTCTGCTTATAGAAGGAACCGATGGAGCTTTTGTGAATATAAAACGTCTCAAGAAGGGCTCCAAGGTCATACCAGCCAGTGAATGGTTTAAGCAGGGGCAAGTCCAACCCCTAACCGATCTGACAGAGGATGAGCTTAACAAAAAGACCTTCCTGAGTCAAATATGGCATTCCATACTCAAACAGCCCATAGAATCGGAGACAGATTTCTTTGCCGCCGGAGCGGGTTCCATGGATGTGGTGCGTCTGGTGGAGGAAGTCAAGGAAGCCTTTGATGTCCCTCTAGAGAATGAACAGGTTTTTATGGCTCCCGTTTTTGAGGAGTTCTTTGATCTTCTCATAAGACAACTGCGTCAGGGCGGCTCTAACCAATCCGGATTCCAAAAAGTGGACTTTGAGGGTTTCCATTTAAAGGCCAACAAGCGGGAGATACGTGTCCCCACCCAACTCTTCATCAATGGTGAATTTGTCTCAGCTGAAGCCCAACGTACCTTGGATATTATTAACCCCACAGATGAGGAGGTTCTGTGTAAAGTAGCCTGTGCCTCGGCCCAAGATGTGGACCAGGCTGTGCGTGCGGCCCACAAAGCTTTCTATGGTAGCTGGAAACAGGTGTCACCTCGTCAGCGAGGTCAACTTATGCTCAAGCTGGCTGATCTGATGGAACATTATAAAGAAGAATTGGCCACCATTGAGTCTGTGGACTCGGGTGCCGTCTACACTTTGGCCTTGAAGACACACATTGGCATGTCCATAGATGCCTGGCGTTACTTTGCCGGTTGGTGTGACAAAATCCAGGGTAGTACCATACCCGTCAATCCCGCCCGACCGAACAATGTTTTAACCTTTACGCGCAAGGAACCCATTGGAGTTTGTGGTTTGGTCACACCCTGGAATTATCCCTTGATGATGTTGTCCTGGAAAATGGCTGCCTGTATAGCAGCTGGCAATACTTGCTTGATTAAGCCCGCTCAGACTTGTCCCTTGACTGCCTTGAAATTCGCTGAACTTACCGTCCTGGCGGGTTTTCCTCCGGGTGTGATTAATGTTTTACCCGGCAAGGGTTCCGAGGCGGGACAGGCCATTGCCGATCATCAGTTGGTAAGGAAATTGGGCTTCACGGGTTCCACACCCATTGGCAAGCATATCATGAAATCCTGCGCGGATTCTAACCTGAAGAAATGCTCCCTGGAGTTGGGTGGCAAAAGTCCTTTGATTATATTTGCCGACTGTGATCTGGACAAGGCGGTGAAGCATGTAAGTTCTTCATTAGAATTGTATACTTAAAAACAAGCCATTTTTGTCCAAAATTTTTTTTAAATCGCTTTAAAGAAAAGCTTTTCCTTAAATATTAGAAAGGTACTTTCCTCAAAATTTCTTCTAAATTTAGGGATAATTTCTTTAAAAACAGAAATTTCTTTTTTAAAATTTACGGTAAAAACCACAAAAGAAAGACAGTTTTCCAAAATAGTTCCAGTTCTAATAAATTAGAAAAGTTTTCATAAAATTTAGGGGAATACCCTTGACCATGTGGCTAGACCACGTTATCTATTCAGTTTGAAGCACAGATAAGGCTTAAGTGCGGTTTATTGAGGAAGGCGTGTTGTCGGTAAGAATGATGGCGGAGAAATAAATCTGGATGTGTGTGTGTTTGAGGTGTGAGATATCAAAGGGAGGAAGTTTCGAGCATCGATAGTTGTTAGTGATGTGTGAACTAGTTAGGTGAACTGAGTCTGTGATTGGAGCTGAATAAACTGGGACTGGAACCAACACAGCCACCAAAAAGGGGTTTATGTTATGCTCATTTTGCAAAATCATTGCATGAAATGGGTCCGAAAGTGCGTGCTTAAACACCATTTTATAAATTCGAAATTCGATTACACATGAATGTTGACTATGAATTCGCTGTCAATTCATGAAATGCCGCGGTGCACACAACTTAACGTTGCTTTGGTGTTGCCAGATCTTTTGTTTTGTCATGTGTATGCTGGCCATTTTGTAAATTTACAAATGCTGCATAAACGGGAAGAAATTTGATTTGGCAAATTGAAGAAATCGTGAATTTCATAGCATAAACGTAGTATATCTTGAAAACGACAAATTGCCCAAAATCAGCTCTAGCACACCAATCATAGGGCTTATTAATAGTTATCAGTTAAGCCTCTTAATACTTGGATGTAGACTTTTGTTTACTTTAAATGTGTTCAATGGTCCCGTTTGACAGAATGGAAATGCCCATATGTTTTTGAAATGTTTCAGCGACATATTTATTGTCAGCTCGAACATTAAGTTGATGTACAGACGAAGACTTAGCTGTCAATGGCTGATGTCTATGTTGTGGATCGGTCTTTTTTTGACAAATTGGGTTGGACTGGACCAAGGGTTTTCTTCAGACGTCTTCAAGTACACAGAGAAAAAAAAACACGTAAATCCAAATATTTCATATTTGATTTAAATATTTTTACCAATAAAAGTGCACCACAATGTGTTTTATTAAATATAAAGTGTGTGCCACTTAAATCTCACATTTAATATGAACATAATTGATTTCAAGTGTCCTGCTATTCTATTTGATGTGACGGCATATTAAAATTAAAGTGAAAGCTTATTAAATTTAACTATGATTCATATTAAAAAAAAAAAAAAAAAAAAAAAAAAAAAAGAACAGCAATAAGGGCGAGGGGATGGGGGAGGGGGGGGGGGGAGGGGGTGCGGGAAGGGGTGCGGGAAGGGGTAGTAGTAGTGGCGAGGGGAAGGAGAGGGGGAAGGGTTGGGCGTGGCTAGGAGGTTGGGGAAGGGGAGGGGGAGTGGTAGGGGGATGGGGAGGGGGATGGGGAGGGGGAAGGGGTGGGCGAAGGGAGGGCTCAGACTGAAATATATTTTTTTTTATTTACCTTTACTGGGACTCGAACTCAGGACTTCGGGCTCTTAAACTCAAATGCCGGCGTCTTAGCCTACACGACCATTCAGGGCTCGCGTGACGGTGCAGCAAGACTCAATTAAGAACACAGATAATTGTTAAATATGTTCAACATAAAACTAAAAACTTTTCATAGTTAAATTTAATTTGTCTCATATAAACCATTGGATTTTTTGATTAAATGTGCTTAAACTTTAATTTTAATATGATTACCTTATACTTCAAGTATGGTAAAATCTATATTTAAATATGAAAAATATTCAATTTACATTTTTGCATAGTAAATTTAAATCTACTACGGAAACCTTTGATTTTAAGTTGAACAAAATATTCAAATTTAATACGAAACATTTTTAATTTTACATCGATTTCTTTTAAGTGTGTGCATAATATAAGTGAATATAACGCAACATACAATTCAATATGACCAACTTTAAATTAACTGGATTACACTTCGACTTTAAAAATTTTCATATTGACTAGATATTGCTAATATGATTTTATTTAAACTTAAGTCATTTTTATTTAAATTTAATATGAAAACTGGCATAATAGAAATTAATATGTTTCTATTAAATTATACTATGCACTTTTTTTTGCTGTGTATGAATGATCGTTCTTGTTCGCTACGAACAGGTTGAGACTTTGTTGATGGGTTAATTGAATTGTATGTTTCCGTCGAAATTTTAACATTTGGGGCAGAAATTTTATTCCATACCACACCTTGAGTGCTTCAGGATACGAATGCACAAGTCCTGGTTGCGTTTGTAGTAGAAGTTAGTTTATTTTCATATAAATCATTGTTTATTGCTTTTTGCACATTTGACTTCTGTTATGCTATTGCTGTTGCAAACGCCATTTTGGTAGCGACCGTTTGTATGTGTTATGGCAACTTATAAATACAAGGTTTGGGAACGATTGCTCAAATCAACATTTCTAAAGAATTATGAGCATAAACCAGGTACCAGATATAACATTTTTTAGTGATTTTTCACTGTGTTAAACGACATCAGAACAACAAGGGATACAATTATTACTTGGCTCACGTGATTTCAGGAAATGGATAGTTTTGGGATTTTTTGAAAGTCATCAGAATCCCGTTTTATGAGGGAAATCCGATTTTCCCGACCTCTAAACGTCTTTCGAAAAATTAGTGAGCTTAGCTGACTCAAGGTCCGAAAAAGTTGCGTTTGTTCACAACTGGAAACAAATTATGTTTTATAACATACTATATTATATTATGCATTCGGACCTAGAGCCAGTTGAACTCCCCAAATAAATATTAAAAAAGATAAAAGATAAACCAGATAAACTACAAAAATAAAGAAGGGCGAACCTTCCAGTTTTGTGAACGAAACAACGCCAATGCTTTTTTGAATGCTTGCATTCAAATTTAACGGCCAGTTTTAAGCTCGCACAAAAGCTATAGCTTTTGCACTAAGGCTGCCTTCACACTGTTCGACACATGAGACATGATATTCTAGTACTCCCGCTTTTTATGTTTAAAATTTGAATAACTTGTCAAATTCATAGAATTTCTTGGGGAAATGTAGGCCTACTAAATACCATGGGTCATGTGTCGAACAGTGTTAAAGCAGCTCCAGAAATTTGAGCTTTAAGCTCAGGCATTAACACCAAAAGTTAAAAACATAGTGTTTTTTTCTACTTTTACTTTTATTGTTTTATGCGGTTTCCAACTGATCAAAGAAATGATTATATGGATTTTATGATTTCTTCAGCGGAAAGCCTACTGAAGATTCACTCCCAGCTCTTTTTGAAGTATAATAATGCATCAGTTGTTTCCAGTTGTGAACAATCGCAACTTTTTCGGAACCAAGGCCAGCAAAACTCACTAACAAAGTCTTTCAAAAAATCTGAAAAAAATCATAAAAATGTACTCTATAAGAAAATACCGTTTATGTCGTTCAAGAAAGGACTCTTTCAGTCATAGCTATATTTTAATTTAGTAGGACGGTAAGATGGTTATCCCAAAAGCTATGAACTCAGAATAGGGTCTGTACACTCAGAAAAATTTTCTTCCCAGATTTTAGGAAGTTTAAACACAAAAATGGACTATAATTGATCAATTTAGGTAATTTTTTGCCTAAACAGATCAAAAGTGGACAATATCGGATAAATTTAGGCAAAAAACCTTTGTCTCTGGTATGCCTGAAGTCTTGTACCAATTTCCTAATAACACAGTCCTACAGTGCGAAATAACCTGGGTATTGGCATAGCGTACGCTGTAGAGCAGGTCGCGTATAGCATTTCCTCATACTTGGTTTTCCTCGGGGACCCCCAAAATCTGAAGTTATGGCCCAAAAACCGCTTTTTGCTATTTTACCCCACCTAAATAGATATAACTCGCGAATGGACCGTCTGATTGCTCATAACCTTATCAATTACGATAGCGACGAGAGGAATCTAATACATTTTAGTCAATGGTTTGACTAATTTAACGCGATGGCTGAGAAATGCGGCTTACAGATCTGGCATTTTCCATTTTTTTTGAGAAATTTGTACTTTGACCATCACTGGTTTAACTATTTTATTCTATGCTATTTTTTCTTATAACTTATTATAAAAGCCCATTTAATTCTCTGTCGAACGGTTGTTGTCCCAATTAATTTGGATACCGTTTGACGAAGTTATTCGCGCATTTCTAAGTACACCTCGACAATCTAGTATTTTTTTTAGTGTGCTAACATATTTATTTTTGCTTTCACATAATTGCCCCTAAAAGTAAACTCAGTTTTGATTTGGCGCCAGATTCAAATAATATTTTTAAGTACTTAAAATGCAAATATATATAAACTTAAATGCTTCACGATTTCTGGGCCAAGATTAACGCTCTCCAATAATGTTACCTATTGCGGCAAGTTGAGCTATTTTGTGGAATCAGCACAAACCACCCCTATAAGCGAGTTAAAATCGCCCATACTGCACTTGGTGCGCTGTGTGCTTATGCGGGCTGACGTCGACACTCTTGGATTTATTTGTTTTAACTCACTACAAATCGAGCCAATTACACTTGTTGCGACGTCAGCTTGTGCGGGTTCTCGTCTCAAAAGAAGGCAATTTATGCGCTGAGTTTTTAGACATGATAACGGGCCGGTCGTCGCTGCCCAAGCGGGCTATGCATTTCCCATTGCTGCTTAAGAGCAAGCTGATGTCACTTTCTTCTCATTTTTAGTTGGCGTGGTCCACTTGGGTTTTTATTTGGTATTTAATGATTCGTCCATCCTGTTATAGTGATTTTAATATTTTTCATCATTGGTCATCCATGGTATTTTATCGCGGTTCTCTACAATCGTGTTTGGCAGTTATCGTTGGGCCTTGTTTGTGGACATGAAAAGTAATTTCTTAGGTACCAAAGGGGTTTATCATTAAATTGAACCCGCAGCTAAATGCTCTGCATTAGACCAGATATGTCCAGGCGTGGCCAAGGCTTGCGCCATGAGACCAATCTGCTTTTCACAAGACTTAACCGTGCCTACCTATATACGATTCTTGCTGTGCACAGCTCTTTTATATTATATGGCAATTTCAGCTCATTGACAAATAACAACAACCACTTACAACCCACATCTACTCACTATACGTAGCTCAATTTATCTTTATGCTAGAGAACAGTATTCAGAGACCGTGTATATTTTTTATTAACCTCCTAGGACTGATGTGACACATATAAAGCTTCCATCGATTGCTATAGGTTATTATTATAGGGTATTTTAATGGATCAGGGCCGGTATCGAACAGTCTTAAAATAGTTCGAAGCCATAGATATGAACTCGACACTTGATGATACTAAGAATTTAGGAGAGCCAGACATCTAAACTAGTTCAACAGTGGTTTAAGTCCACATATCAGAAATTGTAAAGGGTGTAATGAGAAAAGTAGGTCTGTAGGCTTAGACAGTGTTTGTTAGACATTTGAAATTATTTATTCTACGAACTGAAAATTTTATGTGTGGGTTCGAATGCCAGTTCATATTTGAAAATAAACGTTCTTATAAGAAACTTATCCATTCAATTCAAAGGACCCAGACAAAGCCTGGCTTCTAAAATAAAAAATATATAAAAATGCATGACTGATTTTCTGCCATAACTTAATTTCATAAGAAACATTTCGCTTCAAGATGTTAGATGTTGCTCTATGGATAGCCTATTACATTGAAATAAACAAATCCTCCATCAGTCAATTACTCCTTGATTTAGTTTTTTATAGTTTAACTCGTATATATTGAAACTTTTATTGGTTATTGGCTCAATACTTATATTTTTTTGGTATACACCACTTAAAAAAACCAATAAAACCTTATTAAATAAAGAAAACCAAATTTTTATATTTTGTACTCAAAATTTTTTTCGACTTTCCATAAATTTTAGTTGCAAGCTGCAAGCAATACTACATGAAGAAGTAATCGAATAAGGTTTATTTTAGCCTCACTAAAACTTTGTTCTGTATTTCTTGGTCGAGCTCAAGAAACTTAGTGAAAGGACTACATTAGAAAAGAATTTTCTAGAAATTTAATTTTTAGGGTAAATTTACCAAAACTTAGAACATAAAATTGTTAAATATGAAAAAAATTTTCTAAACTTCAGGGGGATTTTCTTAAATAAAGAATATAGAAAAATAAATTTCTGAATGTAATTTATTTTAATATTAATTTCCATCTTTTTCTCTTTCAGGGCATGTCTTCGGTGTTCTTCAACAAGGGTGAAAATTGCATAGCTGCCGGCCGTCTCTTTGTGGAAGATCGCATACATGATGAGTTTGTACGTCGCGTCCTGAAGGACTTGCGCTCCATGACCATTGGTGATCCCTTGAACCGCTCCACTGCCCATGGTCCGCAGAATCATAAGGCTCACTTTGATAAACTTTTGGAGTTCTGTGAGCGGGGCGTAAAGGAGGGTGCCACTCTGGTCTATGGCGGTGGTCGTGTGCCTCAGATGAAGGGTTATTTCTTTACCCCCACCGTCTTTACGAATGTGTCGGATGACATGTTCATTGCCCAAGAGGAATCCTTTGGTCCCATTATGATCATTTCCAAGTTCAATGGCAGCGATGTGGATTCTGTGATGCAGCGTGCCAATCGCACGGAATATGGTTTGGCCAGTGGCATTTTTACCAAGGATATCAGCAAGGCTCTGAGCTTTGCGGATCGCATTGAGGCGGGCACAGTGTTTGTGAATGTTTATAATAAGACCGATGTGGCTGCTCCATTTGGGGGCTTTAAGCAGAGCGGTTATGGCAAGGATTTGGGTCAGGATGCACTCAATGAATATCTCAAGACCAAATGTGTGACCATTGAGTACTGAGCAGGAGAGAGGAGACTTTTGCATTTAAATATTTTTGTTATAGTTCTAAGTATTGTCATTTAGGATAAAGACTCTTATCTATCCAATAAATACTTTTTTATATAGCCACTTGAGTCGCATTCAAATTTCCTGCTGATGATTGGCCCTTTCAATCGATTTTTGCTTACTTACCCCCCACGGACAACGACATTGAGGATGTCTTGAGTTGGTTGAGTTGGACGTCGTGCATTTGCACGAATTAAGCTCGCTACAAATTGTAGGGCATTTCAGTTTTAAGATTGATTATGGTGACTTTCAAATTTTTTATATATTCTGAAATTTGGCGAAAATTATTACAAAAAATCAAACTTTATTGTGCATTATTTCTCTTAGTAAGTAAGTTCGTACAGCCCTTTGATAGACCCACCAGACCTAAACAATGTCTTGAACCAAAGCCTTAACTTCCACTTGTCAAGCACTTAAACTTTGCCATTTCTGCGCAGGCAGTCAACTGAGCGACAACAACAACAACAACAACAAAAGCAAGGACTAAGACTTGCAGCCAAAGCCAAAACCTTTCCCCACCTCCCCCTCCGTGGACAATTTTAGCGCCTGCCGCTTGGCAAAAGTTTCTGGCATCCAAAGTGGGTCATACTTTGCCTTCTCCTTCTCCTGTGGTTCATAATTTTAAAGGTTTAAGTGCTCTTTGGCCATATTTCGATTAGTTTCATTGTCGTCGGACATCCGATTTAAAGCAAACTTTCACCCGAATGTGGAATCTCTCGCCTTTCTCTAATTGTGTTAGCCGGGCGGGACATGTGTGCGCCTTGTTTGCTCTATTGTTGCCGTCTGGCGTCAATTTATGCAACATCCTTTTGTATCCTGTGCGTCTCTATTCGTTTTCTTATGTGTCCGTCCCCCTGGTGTTAATTTTGATTGATTTATGTTGATTGGGGCGTGACAATGACAGAGAATGGTAACAAGCTGTGCGATGCACAGGATATTCCCTTACGCTAATGATAATTGATGTGGATCATATAGGTGACAGATAAATGAATATATGGTCGGAGATTTAAATGTCTTCTTGCTGGGCAAAGACGAACAAGGTCAATCGCATTAAAAAATGGTGTAAGTGAAATACAAATAATTTAATTTGAGAAATCCATTCAGGAATTGTCACTATCTTAACTACCCTCTGAGGAAACATGATTCCGCCACTTACCGCCAATGAACGAGGAACTGATCAAGACATATATAATTTTTATTATTATTTATTTATTACATACTAGCAAGAAGCCCGTCGCGCTTCGCTGCGCCTTGAACAGTATAGAACTAATGCACACCCTAATCCCACCAATTTTCCACCCAGTTTCCATCTACATCCCACCCACATACCACCCACTTCTCGCTGACCATTTGCCACTATATTGTGCATTATTTCTATTTCTCCAAACGAAGTTATTTTAAAGCATGGCCTAAATCTACGAGTGGACTTCAGAAACAGGTTTGATGCCGATAAACAAGCAATTCAATAGTTCCAGTGGCGTCTCAACACATCCCACCGAACTCAATTTTGAATTTAAGCGCATGGCAATTGGAACACATTTTGTCCATAGGAAACATCAGGACTTTCGAATGAGCAGAATATTCGATATCTGGTTCACATTCGACGAAGGAACAAAGCAGATGTAAGCGCTCGATGTACTTTTTGGCATTGTCGGTCAGTTTTTCTGCGTGTGCGTTAACATCTGTTCGGCGCGCTTGTTGTTTTCGTTGACTTTGGAAATCTAATTGCTGATCTGTTATTGCAGCCCAATAACAATATAAGTTAATCTTAGGATTAACAGTTAGTTGTAAATATTTAGAATTAGGGTATCTAAATAACGAACAAATAAATTTATTATAAAAAAAAAAAAAAATTGCAGCCCAAACATTTTGCATGTGTGTTGCTGCATTCGTTCTACGGCCCAAATAGCCACCCCTCCTTGTCGCTGGCATTATTGACTGTAACACACACAGTGTAAGAGGTGAAATGCGTTCAGTGGAGCTATTAGTTTATACTTTTTATTTAAATATGTTTTTCTTTTGGTTTCTCTTTATTTATTTTCTTGCCTTCGCTCTCCCTCACCGAATGAATGCCCTGGCGTCGCTTGGCTCTTTTTCGCGGCATTGCCAGATTGATTCCATCTCGTACATTGAGGGTACTCTTATAATTATTTACAAGTGTGGTTATCGATATTTTAATTTAATATTTGCAGTTCCTAAGTCTAGTTGTTAATTAGTTTTATTTACAATTGCTTGTATTAGTTCTTAGTTTAGTTATATACATATGGCTATTATCACTTAGTGCTTTATCATTCTTACACAAGTTCAATCGATTAATGTAAATCGGTATTCTGAAAAATAAATAAGGGTCTTTCAGGCCAAACTGCTAAAACGGAACACCGGAGCTAAGGGGTACAATCGCACTCGAGACATCTAGAGAGTGAGAGTGTGGCCTCCCAATGGTTGGTGACACAATAAACAATCAGGCAGGGAAATACTTGGACAAGGTTGCTGATCTTCCATAAAACCTCGCCAAACATCTCCTCAGAACGCGCAGGATAAATAGGATCCGTGCTAGGAGAAGACTCTTAAGGATCCATCCAAATACCAACCCTCTAAAAATACACGCACTATAAAAATACTATCAGCCTATATGGTAACATCCCTACAACTAGCACTACCCGATAACATAACTAATCACAACCAAGGCTGCAAACCGGTCCTGAACCGAAGCCCTTAGAACCGGTTCGGTTCGGGTTTTTGGGATCCGACGAACCGGACCATGAACCGAACCTCTAATATTTTTGACTCCTCGAACCTGAACCCGAACCGGACCACTTTTTCAAAAAATTAGGTTCGCTTCAACAAATTAAGTAGTTTTTTCAACGACACACACAATATAAAAATTTCTTGTTATCTGACTTGTATCATTCAAAAGTTCTCCAAACCTACGATATTTCTCTAGGTGAAATTTATACTATCTGATTTGATAAGGGAGCGAATATAGTCCGAGCAGGACAACTTTAAATGAAAAAGCAGCACATTACAAACATGCAGAAGCTCCAAAAAGAAATCTTTATGAGAGTAAATGAATCAACTTCTGATTGCGAAGAAATGAAGTTTTTAAAAGCAATAGAAAGCAATAATCAAATATTAAATATCAATTCTGTAAATGATGTTATAGATTTGTGGTGGTCCAAGTTCAGCCAGCTCCAATCGCGGATCCAGTTCTTCTATCTAGTTCACACATTACTTTTGTACATCTCTAATTCACACACACACACTCATCTCATTGACAATGTGTCACATTTATTCTTAACGGCAGCACGCCCACCGTCAATAAACCGAACTAAAGCGTAATCTGTGTATTAAACTAAATATGTAAATAGTTAACGTGGTTTAAATAGACCACAGATTCCTTCGACTATGGTCCAACACATCGACAAATGTTTTAAAGTTTTTGAAAGGTTAAAAAAAACGAGGACTTAAAAAATATTGCGTGCTGTTTCAGAAACTCCGGTATTAGTTTAAAGGGCCTTTTCAACACTTTCCAATCTAAGAGCTAGTATAGATGAACAGCTCGTAGCAGATAGAACGCTTATTAACTCAAACTAAGCGAAGTTCAAAAGTTAAAAATGCAAGCTAATGTATTTGATAATTTAAAATTGCATTATTGACATGAAGAATATTATTATTATAATAAGAAATAATAAGTGTTTATATTATAAATCGAAACTATTCGTCTATATTCAAGCGAACCGAGGTTCGAACCAAAACCTAGGGTTCAGGGGTTCCGTGAACCGGTCCGCGAACCGAACCTTAGACTTTACAACAGGTTCGAACCCCTGGACCGAACCATCTGCAAAATTTTAGAGGTTTGCAGCCTTGATCACAACAATTATCGAATGAATGAAACACTACATACACTACAATATAAGTTATTACTAAGAAGCAGGGTTCGTATACACAACAAAAGTACCGTACTCAATAAGTACCGTACTCAAAAAAGTACGGTACATTTTTCGTTTCGTACTGTACGAAATTACAAGTACCGTACATAATTTGTAACGCACCGACCGAAAAAAGCAAGTACGGTACAGCGTCGTAACGCACCGACCGATAAAAATAAGTAACAGTCAGTGGTTTGAAAAAGTTTTTAAGATCATAACTATGTTCTTTTCATTTGGTCAACACTTTTTTTTGTATTTAAATACCCATTAGCTTGAAAAGAGCTAAGGATGTCCCATGGGATATAGAGGAGGAAAGGAACGAATTTTTTCTGGGATCAACTCAATATTACAAAACAAGTTTACATAAATCTTAAACATGCTTATAATAATCCTACTTTTTGACTAAATTATGCTCGATTTTTTGTTGTATAATTACCTTGAAAAAAATGTAAACTTCTCATATCAAATCGATATTTTTCTGATATCGGATATATACCGGATTACGCTATTTTCATTACCGTTTGGATAAATTTATTCCCGAATGAATTGTTTTTTATTTTGGGGTGTATAGATAAAAACACGTGGAAATGTTTGACAGGATCCAAAACAGGGTCTATAGTCTTTCTTTATTATTCATTTTTAAAAGCTAAGCTTACTTTTTAGGGCAAATATTGTAAAAACAGTCATCTTTTTTTTTTAACCATCAATATTAAGCTGGTTTGAGGTATCGTTTCTCGCATGACTTGAAAAAGCAGGAACACAACGCAACACACCACAACGGAGGCTAGTTGATTGTACAGCTGTTTTATTGGTATCTCTAGCAAATCATCAGCGATCTTTGCCCACTTGTACTGAACTCAACGGCTCTTACTCCATGCCAAAGCTTTTTTTTTAATTTTGAAATGACTAACAGGTTGTCAAACTTGAAGAGGACTTTGTAAAAACAAAAACCACTAAAATTTCTTCATGACTCCATGACTAAAACGTGTACAAATCTATCTATTATTTCTTTTCCTTTTACTACTTTAATGTGTTCCTTCAGTTGAGACATTCTTAACATCATCTTGCAAAATCAACATTACCAAATGGAAATGCCAAAACTAAAACCAAACTATTTACACACAAAGCAGACAATAAAAAAAATACTAAAGTGAAAGCCCCAGAGGTCTGATGACACAAAATTAAGAGGGTCCCCCTTCCTGATGGAAATGATACATTAGGCGCTAAGGCAAAAAGCCACCAACACGAGATCCTGCTTAATACTTGACAGTAACTGGAATTTCAAAGCAGCGCCGGTCTCAGTTGTATAACAGTTTGATTTTTTTGGCAAACTTCAAAATCAGCTGAGAAATGACGTAATTAAATGCAGGGGAAATCAACCCTCTCTCAAAGCAAATAGTTCCATCACGTGGGCTCAAATACAATTTTTCGTCTCTCTTCATAATTTTTTTTATATAATTTCCCAATACTCGTACTCCCGGCCGAAACTTCAAACTCAGGAAACTTTCTCAAGTAAAAAATCAATAAATATTATATTACAGAGAGAAAGTGAGAGACGGAAAGAGATGTGTGCTGCGCAAGACGCGGCGGAATGTGGAAATTCGCCCAAGCTGGAAGGGACCAAAAAAAAAAAAGAATTTTTTGAATTAAAATTGCGCCGGGAGATAACGGTAAGGGCGCATGAGCCGGTGCCAAGGCAGGAATTAGCTGTTAGAGCTGGTAGAAGTAAAATGATGGAGTAAATTTCAACAGTTTGAGAAGCGGTGGAAAGAAGTTTGAATTGGAAATAAATAAAAAAAAAATTCGAACTTCTGAACCGAATCAGTTAGCCCTTAGCACTTTGAGGTGATTAAAATCCGTATATCAACCGAACTAGTTCCAAATTCCCCCAAAAGTGGAGAGGGAAAAAATATGTATTTACAGTTTTAGAATCACTGTAGATTGATAATGAATTGCTAATTTCAGCAGCTGAACTTTTTGTCAATGAGTCTATAAAAGAAACAGATCACCAAAATATTTTGCCAAATTATTGCAGTTTTAGAACCACTGGAGCTTGGTGGAATGTCCCGCGCTTACAGTTTTACAGCCATTGGGAAAATTATTTAATGATCATCAAAAAGAACCTAGAACACCGAAACATTTTGCCAATTTCAAAGTTTTAGAGTCACCATGCGACATACCTCACTTACAGTTTTACAGCCACTGGAAAGAATTGTAAAACTCAAGATGGGAAAATTTCTTTAATGAACCCTAAGTCCCTAAAAGAAACAAAATCACCAAAAAAAAATGTTTCTGCTATTTACAGTTTCAGAGCCACTGTCTTTGGTGTAATCTCCCTCGTTTACAGCTTGAGAGTAATTTAAAGGAATTGTGAATCTCACCCACCGAAAGCTTCTCCAATGATTCCTTTCAAGAGCCAGATAAGCGAAATCGAACACAGTTTCAGGCTTACAGTTTGACATTCACTATATGAGCAGCTAAAATGAGCCCCAAAAACGATCTAAAAATCTCCCAAAACAATTCCACTTCTACAGTTTTAGAGCCATTTAAGTTTGGTGCAATGTCCCTCCTGTACAGTTTGACATTCACTAGAGAGAATTGCAAATCTCAGCAGCTGAAAGCTTCTTCAATGAGCCAACAACCTCCCCCCCCCATTCCCCTCACCAAACCGCAAAATCGAACTGTGGCATTCATTCCAGCGGCAATGGGGCACCCAGCTGTGCCAGCCAAAAGCTAAGCGATAGCGCGAAAAAAAGCTTCCATTTCGGGCAATTTTTCCATGCCAAGCTTTGCACCCCCACCCCCCGCTCCTGCTCCCTTCTCTATTAACACGCCGTAGCCGACGTCGTTGCCGAACTTCCCAGCTGCAGGCAGAGCGGCGGCGGCGGCGTTAGGCGATGTCGACACTTGGGTTGGCACTATCATTGGCGTTTTAACTGTGGACGGTTGCTACTCGCATTCGCTGGCGGATTAACGGCACATATATATAAGTAGATATACATGCATACACATTAATCTATATATATATATATATCTACATACATATATAACCAAAAGATATTCGGAGAGGAGTATCCCCCCCCACAATCTGGATCTGTGTGTGTGCGTGTGTCTCTCTGTGTGTGTGAGTGTGTGTGTGTATTCGCTTGTGTTACATAAAAATCCTCAATGGAAGGAAAAATTATAATAAAATAAATCCATAAATCCAAGTGGCAAATTTTCGTGTGCATAAACAAAAAAAAATTAACAAACTTGAGCTGACTTTATACCAAGCTGATTACGTGGATGACGAGAACGAGGACAACCAAGCACAGCCAAGATATCCTTGGTAAAACTTATATACATACTGAAATTCGATTTTTTTTCTTTCCCTAAATGAAAAAAAAGTAACGCAACAAAATGCCGACGCCTACGAAAACTCAAGAAGAAAATCATAAATAAAACAAACAACAAAAACCAAATGCAATTTCAGTAAATATTTTAAATTAAACAATTAAAACTGAAAGAAGTTGAAGGATATTTTAAAAGTCAAGAAGAAATATTATTTGAGTTAAGACTGTTCTTACATAAAGTTGATAATAGTTGAAAAGTTTTTAGTTTTATGAGGGAGATTAATCAAAAAACTAGGGCTAAGTGGAGTGATTCGAAAAAAACCAACAAAAGCCAACAGAATAGAAGATTAAAAAATTCATAGAAAAATATATCAAATTCAACAAAACTTTTTTGATTGAGTATTAAACTATACTTATCCTAGCGCCACGGGTACAATAAGAGTTTAAGTTTACAACTTAGAAGTAAAAGGAATTCTCCCGCACACCTTTTGGTTTTCGAACTAACTTAAGCCTTATCTAAGAAGCATTATACGTACTGTTTCATACTTTTTACTTTCTCTATAGCGATAGAAAACATGAACTAAATTTTGAATTCAAAAACAATTACCGAAATTTTTGAGACCGACGAACCGAACCATGAATCGAACCCCTAATATTTTTGACCCCTCGAACCTGAACGCAAACCGGACCAGTTTTTCAAAAAATTTAGATTCGGTTCACAAAATTTTGTAGTTTTCTAATCTCTACAGATTTTAGTATAAAAGATTACATTTCGAAGAAGTTTGAATGACTTTTTATATGAGTTGGCAAGATAACGTATGGTTAGTTACGATTGGCTACCAGATAGCGTGAGCCACCTAATTTAGTAACTTCAGAAATAAAGGCAAACAGTTTAAATTCGATCTGCAAACGGTTATATATAAATATCCAGGAATCTGGATCTGATATTGAACGTATTTCTGTAAGCACGTATGTCCCGTCTATATTGTAAGACGTCGAATTTCCATTTATTTTACTTCCCAATATTGTATATTTAAAATACATTCATATAATCAGGATATCTAAGATTTATATGACATTATCTAATGTCAATTTGCATACACAAATTTCGAATACTCATATACACATACACAAATTTTTAAAAATGTTGGAAAGGTCAAAAAAATGAGAGCTTGAAAAATATTGCCTTCACGTTACTTGTTGTTTTTTCAACTCAGGTATCAGTTGAACGATTCATTTCAACATTTTAAATAGTTCTCAGTGATCTAATAGGTAAAAATAAAGGCAAGATAACTTCGGCTCGACCGAAGTTTAGATACCCTTGGAGCATGATATCTGCCTCCCAGTTTGTTAAATGGCACCACAATTTTGACAAAATTTTGAAAACAAACAAGTTTTTCTCACTAGAACTACTTTTTCGACCGATCGTTTCTATGGCAGCTATACGATATAGTCATCCGATCCGGCCGAATCCGACAAATGTACTGTGCATTTGTACTAAAAGACTTCGTGCAAAGTTTGGTTAAGATAGCTTTTAAACTGACGGAGGAGATTGCAGAGAAACAGACGGACAAAGCTTAATCGACTCGGCTCGTCATGCTGATCAAGAATATATATACTTTATGTGATCGGAGATGCTTCCTTCTATACGTTACAAACATCTGAACAATTTTAATATACCCTCTCCAAGGGTATAAAAAGAATATTATTTTCAATCGAAACTTTTCTTGTAAATTAAATCGAACCAAGATTTGAACCAAAACCTTGCGTTCAGGGATTCCAGCAACCGGTCCGCGAACCGCACCCTAGACTTCGCCACGATTTCGAGCCCCAAAACCAAACCTTTTGCCTTTTTAAAGGTTTGCAGACTTAATTTTTACACTAAAAGAATTTTCTTAATATGAATATGAATGAATCTGATATGCTGTTCTTTTACAAAAATTCCTTCGACAGTTTGTAATACACGATAAAGCCGACTGTCAGCGAAATTTTAGCTTACCGACGTTAAAATTGGGAGACTTGTTTGCATAGAGACGGACAAATCTAGACCGACTCGTCTTGACATTTAACATACACAATTTGTATTACACATTTTGTATTTTACATAAAAGCACTTTCAAGTTTAAAATCGGAAACGAACGACTTTTAAAATATGTCTAATTTGACTAAAACAGACACAAGCTACAAGAGGATAATTCTTGTTAAATCACAGTCTCCTGCGAATTCATTTGAAAAGTGACTTGCATCCTAGCAAGTGCTTGCTCATTAATTGTACCGAACGACAAGAGTTTTGTTATAATATATACCTAGTACTTTCAATTAATTTGTCTAAGACACAAAACTACTGTCTTTTAATTCAAATTAAATTCATTGTCTAAAAATTATTGGTTAGGAGTAGAAGTATTAGATAATATTTTTTTTATAGCACCTAGAGAATAGTAGAATTCATTTCTATGTTAGTTATATATCCTACAAAGGAAGCGAAGCCTAGTTATACAAAAAATTGTCCATCTGGTTTTCAGTTGTCACGCAAGTTAATCGATCAGCTTTAAATTTATAAACTTTATATACATACATGTATATCGGAGCCGCTCTTATTGAATAAACTTATTAAATGGCTATTTAATGGACTGGAAAAAAAAATAAAATTAATCGTTAAAATTACACTATTTAGTCATCAATTCGAAACTATAATGCACCAAGTAATAAATTAATATTTTCCAAAGTATTGAAATTATAGTTCGAGTATATCAAACTGATACTAGCTTGTGTGAGGTTAACACTTTTTTTGAATTAATTTTGTAGTATCTATTTGATACTAGGTTTTATCAATGTGATATTTCAATTGTCGAACTCTTAGTATCATTTTGATACTAGCTTTTATCAATTATATATATATTCTTATCAATTTTGTAGTACCAATTCAGTTCTCTATAAACTGAAATTAAAATTAGAACACAATAATAAACCATTACAAGATGGATTTTATTCACCATAACATAATGAAATCGTCAGTAATGGACACCTCACTATGGCAAACATTGTTCTTTCACTCTGAATGCTTCGTGTCCACGCTAATGTGTTAAACGTCTCTGTAATGCTAAAACTCAAACATGCGTATCTTAACGAGAACCTAAGTTCTGAAACCGCCTTTGTTTCCATTCTACTATTTTGAGCGTCTTCTTGCAAAGCAAAAATCAGCCACAGCGTCTTTGTGGCGTGTAATACAAATGTCCTGTGTAAAGAGTTACACTTGTTATATACATATGTGTGCTAAAAGTCGACTACAACAGATATATTGATGCTTAGCTGCTGAACATTTCTTTTTTGTTAAAATATTTAGATAAATATATATAAAATATTATATATAGCATTTACTTTAACCTAGGTATAGAAGTGTGTTTCACATAAATCAGTCTACTAAATGTGACACGAAAAGCATCGCCAGCTGGGACGCTCAGCATGCTTCGTTTCACATAATAGCATGATTTCGAAATTTTGAACAAATATTTGTTGACATTGAAAATTTTTTAGTTTCAAAATGATATGAGTGCGCTCTAGGTTTATATTAAAACAAAACGAGAAGGCCAAGCTAACTTCGTCTTTGCCAAAGTTCTTATGCCCTTGCGAATATTTTAGTACATCAGAGTTAACGAGCGTTAGTATTAAAACAATTTTTCTAAATAAACCACCCACTGTTCGACCGATAGTTTCTATGGCAGCTATAAGATATAGTCATCCGATCCGGTCGGTTCCGACATATTAGCAGTGTGCAGTAAAAAGAAGACTCTGCGCAAAGTTTCAGCTCGATAGACTGAAACAGTCAGATGGACGGGCAAAGCTCAATGGAATCAGCTCGTCGCCCTGATCAAGATATATATAGTTTATGGGGTGGGAAATGAATATTTCTATGCATTGCAAACTTTTGCGCAAAATTATAATAAATTTAAATTATAATATAACTACCAAAAGAACGGATGGAACATAGCTGGGTTTCAGTGAGATATTTAATATAATAGAAGGGAATCGTATTAACTAGAATCGTATGACTTAGCTGGGCTTAAGGGAGAAATTCAATGAATTAGAATAGAATCGTATTGAATAGAATATGACACCAAATAAAGGGTGATCCATTAAGAAATTTTTTTTTTTTAAATTAAACCCATATACGTAAAACAAAAAGAATTGGATGGAATCTTTTTAAACCTAACAATCTTTTAAATATAATTTCATTCAGTGCTTTCCAGCATTGCTTGCTTTTGATGAAGACTTTTGACTTAACGTAACCCCACAGGAATAAGTCCAATGGAATGATATAACATGATCTAGGCGGCCAGTTAGCTATTGTTGACCTGCACACTGTGTGCTGTAGCACAGTCTTGCTGAAACCAAATGTCGAATCCAATTTCAGGTAACAAAAAGTCATTTATTATGGTGCGTTAGCGCTAGCCGTGGACGGTTATATTCTGTCCGGCCTCAGTTTTAAAGAAATACGGATCAATGATTCCAGCAGCCCATAAAACATACTAAACAGTGCATTTTTGTGGATGTAATGGTAGTTCGAGAGGCTCTTCGGGTTGCTAGTAAGCCCAAATGCGACAATTTTGTTTGTTGACGTATCTATTAAGCCAGAAATTTGCCTCGATACTGAACAAAATTTTTCTCGAAAACAGCGGATCTTCATTGAGACGTTTAGAGACTTTGATGATTTGTCAAACAATCCTTAACAAAAATAACAGAATGCAATAGAAAAGAATAGAAAATAATGAATGACTTTAAATATAACAACCAAGGAAACGATTGCAATAAAGCTAATACATCCATAGGCTCTATCAAAGCTCTGGCTTATTTGACCAAAATTGTAGGACAGACATGAGTTTGTGAAAAGAACATTTTTTTTGTAATTTGGGTGTACGCAATCTTCAAGATGTTATTTGAAAGGTTAGCAATGCAATAATTGAGCTTTAGCTGTTATCGTTAGTTTGACGATATATTGCTAAGATTTAAAGTGAGTAAAAACTTTTTCTTATCTTCCGAACGAAACGTTTTCTCCCAGAATTGTTGAGGAAATAGTACACTTTCTTTTCTTCTAAAGGAAGAGAAAGAGTTGCAGTCTTAACATCCACTACAAAAATTGTTTGAACAATGTATTTGAGCAGCAAACCGACTAGAAAACATTGATAAGATGAACTGTTACTCTACAGAAGGTACGTACCAAAGTGAGGTTAGAAAAAAACATCACTTTACTTTGCCCCACAAAGTAGCAGCAGTTTGTGTTTACATAATTTTTTTGGTTGATTATGCAAATTATTCGTTTAGTAAATCGTTGCTTAAATATTGATAGAATCAATCTCCGCCGTTTGTGATGTGTAGGCGCTGCCTTCTGCGGTTGTCCTTATCCTTATGTGCGTGGATTTGTGCGCCATGCCCTTTTGCTAGACACTACTTTTGCACCCGCACTCACGCCCTTTTCACCAAAACACCCTCTCGGCAAAGCCACAGGCAGAAGCCAAGCAGCCGCAGCAGCGGCCGCAGCAGAGCCGAGTCTTTTAAGCGTTGCGCAATGTACGACGTCGACGGCGGCCGCACTAAAATGTAAGCCAAGCCAAGTTAAAAAAAAAAAAAAAGCATAAAGCAAAGGGAAAATTCTATGATAAGCGCTTGGCATAATCAACATCATCAGCTTGCTGCGGCCTGAAGGCAGTTTCAGCTGCTGTTCCTGTTTCTCTTTTGTAATGAAAAATGTGTTGCATGCTTTTGGGCGTCAGTTGACAAAAAGCAGAAAAAAAAAGAATTGCAAAAATTAACATTTTTTTTGTCCTGTGCTCGCCCAGAACTGTCATTTAGCTGGCGCCCAGCTGTCATTTTTTTTTCTGCTGTGGCCCCTACAAATATTATATTTTCGTGCGATTCCAAAGCTGCAACAAAAAAAGGAACTAAAATAGAAAAGAGAACACTTCCAAGCGCAAAGTTCCAGAGACTCTCTCTCTTTGGCTGTCGGGCGCATGCTCTCTAATTCAGCTGGCTTTGGGACTTGTCGAGGCTTTTTCCATGCTCACGCTTGATATTACATAACAGTTGGCAGAGTGTGTGGCAAAAACTCAGGCAGGCAGACTGCAGATTAAATTTACGTAAACGCAAATTAATCAATTAAATAATTTAAAAAAAAAACTTGAAATTAATTTCTAAAAAAAAAAAGCAAAAGTATAAAAAAAAACATTTAAACACTGAAAAAGGACTAATTGAGGAATTCTGGTGACAGCAGTGAATTTCTAGCAAGTGTCCTTGTGACTGGTGAAGCCTGCGCCGTATTGCAACAACAACAACAGCAAGAGAACGAACAAGAAAAGAAAATGAAAATTTTAGCAAATGCTTCAAAGGAAATTTTATATAAGCAAAAAGCAAAGTGAAAATTTAAAGAAAAATTAAAAAAAAAAAGAATTTAGCTAGAAAAGTGTGAAAAACGGGCTTTGACTGGGAAGTTTCAGTTTTAAAATATTTTAAAATAGTTTCCCCTTGGACTTTTACCGCTTTTGAGGTTTGTCCTCCAAATTGCAAGTAAAGCTGCACCCAGGCTCGTACATTGTAGCCGGCTTCAAACCGTCGGCATTTTAGTTCGTTTAATGTAAAATGTCACTACGGTTAGCTGCTACAAACAAATTTTATTTAATTTTTTCCTCAAAGATTGTCTGACCACAGCTGTTTGTATTTTAAACTCAATTCGCATAAATCATAGCCTACTTTTAAGGGCAAGCCAGAAAGTAACCTTGCACTTTTAATCATTTATTCAAATAGAGATTTCAATATTTAGTTTTCGAACCTGTAAGTCTTCTTCTAGTTCTTGGTCGACAGCGTAGACTACTGATGATAGAACAGGAAAGTTCTTGAAACAGTTGTACAGAATACATAACTTTCATATCATCAAATCTACATAAAACACATTAGTAAAGGTCGCTGAAACTAGTATCCAATTTTTACAAAAATTTATTAATTTTTAATTTATAATTTTCTAATATTTCTTAAATTTTTTTTTTTTTCTTGAAAGCTGTAGCAGAATAATTTTAGCATTTTCTCTTTTGTAAAGTTGATAGTTAGCGACCTGTCATAGAATTTGAGTATTGCAGGCTTGAGGTCAAGTAAAAACACAAGAAAACAAGCAAACGCTTCATTTTAGAGATGCTACGTATTATAGACACACCAACTGGCGAAAGACTTAACTACAAAACGGACACTTAAAACTGCGCGCACCTAGACAGGCACTTACTGACCAAACAATAGATCAGTATCCAAATAGGTGGTTAGCAGGGTCTCCTTCTCTTTCAACCATGAGCTTCCTGAGATTGTCTTTAGTGCCCGGTTCCTCTCTCTTATCTTGCGAGCCATGTTTTCTGCGTGTTTGGCGAAGAAGATGAGATTGTCGTACGTCACCCCCAATATCTTTGGGTATTTGTTCTCCATCCACTGTGACGTCGAGCTGGGTATTCAAAATTTTCGTCCAGGTGGTGAAGATGGTGGACGTGGATTTCTCAGGCGAGATGGTGAGGTTTCTTGCTAGGAAGTATGTTGTGACTGCCGGGAGTTCAAACTCGCAACTACCTTGTGGAGATCCCGATCCGATCCTAGGATGGTCAGTCATCAGCATAGCTGACCAGCTTGAGTTCAGGGGGGGTGGTGGGATCGTGGAGATGTAAAAATTAAGTAGGAGGATTTGTACAAATTAATTGTGGCGTCTTTGCAGTATACGGTATTCGTGATCATCTCACAAAAAAAATTTCGGAAGAAAGTTCAACTTTGCAAAGCCGTACCAAGTTTTGTTTAGATTTCTTAGAGCTGTGACCTTTTCCGCATTTTAGAGCCAGCACTCCACTTCTGTTTCACTTATTTTTTTTTTTCAAAATTTCATTTTTTAAGACTCAACCTCATTTTCTCCAATTCATACTAGTATGCCAAAAGATATTTAAAAGAAAAATGGAAGGATGTTATAAACGTTAGCATTTCATATTAAATATATGGTGACGTATTATCAAGCCAGAGCGTAAACGGCTTATCGTACAGGTCATAGACTTTCGTTTAGTTACGCAGGCGCGCACTAAGAAAGAAAATTTGGAAAATGTTTTACCAATCCTCTGAAAAGGCCAATTAAAGGTTTGTATGGGGTCATAACGGTTGTTCCGCTCAGGCTATGTTGTGGAAAAGTTGTTACGCTGAGAACGCGAGAGACAGTGAGAGCGCGTTGAGTGCGTCTATATGTATATGTGTGTTTTTTTCACATTAACAAGCAATAAATCAAATTGAGAATGGCCTCATCCAATTGCATTGAATCTTATGGCACATACAAAACACAATCGATAGCTTTAACAAAATGTTGCGTTTCAAAATAATTTACACAGCCAAAAAATGTGTGATTGTGTGTTTGCTTTCATATGCACAAACAGACATAAGCATCCGTCTTTTGTTAGAGATGGTACGTGACTTCAACGATTCTACAGGAAAAGTGATGGCACACATGACGTGGCACACAAATTTGAATTTATATGTTAAGGGCTCAAATATGCCCGGCTACTAGATTAGATGACAAAAGTTGAGCGACTTCAAACCGCCTGCTCAAAGCCAAATAGGTTTGAAGCGTACGGTTTTCCTTCCACATAATCTAGTAGGCGGTCGGATTCTTGACACTTCGCAAGTAAAGTAGTCCTACTTTAGTTCGAAGTGCAATCGTTTATACGAAAATCTCTAGAGATTTCTAGAACACCCCTGTATGTGTCTGAAATCAAACCGAGTAATGAAACTATTTGAAAGTAGACATCCTGACTGGCTTAAGCAAAATCGAAGCACATGAACCCACTGTGTCGTTACCGATGGTCGCTTAAGCGTATTAGTGGTCGGAGGAAATAAGCTCCAAATATCACAATATCTGAGGGAACTTTGTACAAGAAGCAAACAAAAGTACTCGTAGTTCTTACACGAACCCTTTGTGGTCTTTCGTCGACGACACCTTGTCATAAATTTTGGATCACTAAAGAACAATATTGTGCAGCTAGAGATGACAGTTAAAACAGAAAAGAAATTCCAAAAACTAAAGGAGCCCGAAGGAGGAGGAACCCGAAATTCAATAAAGTTTGCGGGCGAAAAATATGTTTCTTCTTACGCGTCAATAAATATACATATATTTTTCTTAGTTTTTAGATTATTAATTAATGCCTGAAATTTGGGAAATTTTCATAAAGTGCCGCGTCATAAAAAGTCCAATCTGTAAGTTCTCTTAAATTGTAGGAACAGTAAAAGTAATTCAAAATTAATTAGCGTTAGGTGAAATACGAAATATAATTTTTCTCAATTTTCAATATTAATTTTTGTAGCATACTTTGAAGGGCATTTATTATGATATTTATTTCTTGTAATGTAAGACGTAGTAAAATCTACATTGGAACGACAAAATCCAAATTCAAGACCCGTATATCACTACAAAACTCTGACTTCAAGCTACGACATTAAACACACAAACAAAAAACTGAGCTTGCGAAACATTGTGAGGCAATACTATTACAACAATCGCTACACATTAGAAATGCTGTACACCAACAGGAGACAGGAGACTTAACTACAAAACGGACACTGAGAACTGCGCTCATTTATACAGAAAACTACAGGTGAACTGCAGATGTGTAAACTCATATCAATAAGTTTTTTGATCTACTTTACAAAAAAACGGAAGTAACTAAGAAAGTTGAAGGGTGTTTATTAATAATACCTAAAAGAAAGATGAATTTAACTTAATTCTAACCTAAAACTTGATGAAGCAAACTTCAAAAAGTTTTCTTAGTAGGCGAGAGACATAATTATGATTCTCTACATTTTATTCAACAAATCTAGTAGAACTCCCTTAATTTTGAACTTCATGAAGTTTGCTTCATCGTGAAAATCCCGACAAAGATAACTTATTTGCAGCCAAACTGTAGTGGGCTTCTTAAATAACAAAATAAAATTTTTTAAGAGAGATTCTAACCTGCGAAAATTTTTACAAATTTAATGAAATTAAAATATTTAAGAAATTGCATTCAGATATAACAAAATTTATAAAAACTAATATCAAAGACTTTAATTCATAAGCAGTTAACCAAAAACCACAAACTATCTTCAAAAAGCAACGAAAACCTAACTAAAATAATATCAAAATATTTAATCAACCATTTCCTATTTTCAGTACCAAAATTGAAAGTAAATCAAAGCAAAATTCTGCTACGAACATTCCAAAACAACAACCAAAAACAACTATAAAAATGTTGTACCAACGCAGTTGATTAAGAAAAACTCACCCAAAACAAAACAAAACAAAAAACCAAATCCAAAACACCAATAAATAATTCTATAAATATTATAAATATTATTCAAAACTTAATCGTCAACTTTAAGCCACACACAACAACAACAAGCTAATCTAGTTTAAATCTAGCTTTATAGACAGGACACCCTCCTAAGTCAAGCCAAGTGACAACCACAAAAAAGTAAAAAAAAACAAACCAAAAACAAAAACAAAAAAAACTTTATAAAAATGGCTGAGAAGAAAATTGGTGAATATTATACGCCACCGGTGAAAATGGGCGCATGGGAGGGTTTCAAAAAATTCCTATGGAACGGTGAAACTAGCCAATGCCTTGGACGCACCGGCAGCAGTTGGGGTGAGTATTTATTTATTTATTTATTAAGACAATTTCCCATTTCTAAGAAAATCAATCAAATTGCCAGCGGCATTGCGCATACGCCGCGTGGTGACAGAACATTTGAAGGGCACAGCAATGCATACTTTATGAGTTTAGAACAAGCTAAAATTATTTCATTTATATTCAGATACATGTTACAATTCGAATAAGAGAGTTTAGGTGTGATCAGATAACCTGAAAAAATGACAAAAAAATTTAAAAATGTGTCGTATGAGTAATTTATTTCGAAGCTTTAAGGCTAATTTTTGTTGTTTTTTTTTTTGTATTCATTAGACAACAAATTTTAGCTTAGGGAATTCTGAGACCGACTATTTTTCATTTTACCGTTTTGAGGTCCAACCTAACCTCAATACTCAGTACTGTGTGTGAGCGTATGTTTGTGTATGTGTTACTCTATACTTGATACTCAGTACTCGATACTCAATACACGATCCTTAATACCCAGTACTCGGTACTCAGTACTCGATAGTCAGTACTTAATAGTCAGTACACGATACTTGATCCCCAGTACTCGATTTTCAGTACTCGATACTCAGTATTCTAGGCTCAGTACCTGATACTAAGTACTCGACAATCGGTACACGCTACTCAATACTCAGCGCTCGGTACTCAGTGCTCTATACATAGTGCTCAAAACTTCAGGTTATGTAAACTTCGAACTAATTTTTTGCTCAAGTGTTTAAATACTCAACGACTGTTTCACCCGTTATCGATAAAATTTGATCGATGCAATAGAGTGACCAGAGTCTATCAAATATATCGAAAGAGTTAACTGTGATTGCTTTGTTATATTTTATTGTTATTAGTGCTGATGCTGCGCTCTTTCTCTCTCACCCTCTATCTGCCTCTCTCTCTATGATTGTGCGGCGTTGTTTGTGAAACTGTGTGTGTGATTTACTTAATTGCCCATAACTTGAGAACAGCTTATCCGATCTTTATTATTTCTTCGGCAAATCGATACATATTGCTTATTACTAAATATCTCTAGAAGGTACAAATCATCTATCTACAAAACTGTGGGAGATATGACGTTTTTTGCAAATTACGGAGGCGGGAGGGGGCGTGGCAAAAATTGAAAATAAACTTGATCTGCCCGCAAGTATAAGAAGCATTTGTCCCATACATGTCAAACCTCTATCTCTTAACATCTCTGAGATCTGTTTGTTCATACGGACGGACAGAAAAACTGGCTGTTGATGCTGATCAAGAATATATATACTTTATAGGGTCGGAAATGATTCCTTCTCCCTGTTACATACTGTACCTTCGGTACAGAGTATAACAATGACAGAGAGAGAGAGAAAGAGAGCTGACCTGTAATTTTTACCAGGGCCAGCCCATGGTGGAATTAATAAGGTGAAGCCGACCAAGACTGCGCTCTGCTAGAAGCGTATGGCAACCAACCAAATGTACTGCCGTCTCTTTCTACTTCGCAGACATGCATCTATAGGCCTTGAGCAGAGGCTGACAGCTTCAACTTGTTAATTCCACCATGCCATGGGAACAAAACTCATAATTCTGCCGGCGTCGCAGCCAACACACATATATAGAAAGAGAATAGGTGTGTTCTAAAAATAGCACGCTCGGCGGCTGGCTTTCTTACGATGTCACAAGACATTTGTTCGTTTGCTTGTTGCTTATGTGGAAATTGACTTCGTGTTTCGCTTGGACAGGCCTTTATCAAAGCAAATTGTTAGTTTCAAATGGAGAGCGTGTGTTGGTGACTACAAAATCCAATTAAGTTGCAAACATATGCAATAGGCAGACTTTCGCTCATGATAAACCATTAGAGATGTGACGTTCAGGCAACATTTTGAACTAAGCGCTTTTCCTAAGAGCGCGAGAGTGAACGAGTCATACATACTCACAAATTAAGTATGTGTGTAGGCTTTACAGTGTAGAGCAAAAATTCAATGATTTTTCAAAAAAAAAAAAAAGTTGTGACTGTCGTTTCCACTCACGAGGCTTCGATGTGAAACATGATTAAAATCACAAGCTCTCAATGGAATATATATATATGATCACTGGCTCCTGTGTTCTTGCTTCTGTACGTAATTCTGTTAAGTCACTGTCAAATCACTGTCATATCAATGTCAAGACACTGTCAAGTCTTTGTTTAGTCACAGTCAATTCACTGCTTAGGCACTGTCAAGTCACTGTTTAGTCACTGTTTCATCACTGCTGACTGTAAAATCACTGTCCAGACACACTTAAGTCACGACAAGTCAGTGCTTAGTCACGCTTAAGTAACTATTAAGCCGCTGTCAGGTCACTATCAAGACACTGGTAAGTCACAGTTAAGTCGCTGTTTGGTCACTTTCAAGACACTGTTATGTTAAGGTTAGTCATTGTCAAGTCACTTTTGAGTCACTGTTTAGTCACTGACATGACATTGTTAAGTCACTGTTAAGTCAGTGTCAAGTCACTGTTTAGTCACTATCAAGTCACTGTTTAGTCACTGTTTCCACACATTTTCTCACCGCTTGCCCCACTGTCCCTTCTCTTTCCACCTTGTTTCACCCCTTTTCTCCTAGAACACACCGCTAAAAAAACAATACAAAATATAGCGCAGCATCGTCACGTGACGCTAAAATCAAATTTCACTCCTACTAAAATCTTTCGTACCGAAATTAAAGATGTTTCACATCAAAAACGGCAGAAAACTACGATTTCGGTCGGTAAAGCACAAACGAAATATTTGGAATCGAGCTGAGATTGCACTGAGAGAGTATCAAACTCACGCTCATCCGCACGATGCGTTGCCATATTCAACGTTGAGTTTTTTTGAGTGATTAAATATGAAAAGGATTTTTGTGTATGAGGCCAAGATGAAAGAAATTTTGGCAGTTCTCTGAACCCAACAACCTTAGGAAACTTTGCTATATGAAAGAAGAAATTGAATGTTTCCTGCATTCTTTTCACTTCCATTGTAATATTTTGGCTGTTGATTTTCTGAAGGAACGCTGACTCCACAGAAGGCTATCAGTTCAATAATTAGGACTACCCATTATTTATTCGTTGATATCAATCATTTTTTCAGGACTAAGGGTCGATTTTTGTTCTTTTATATGTCAAATAACTTTAAATTTACCTTGTTATATGTGATAGAAATGAGTAATCGATCCTAAGCTAGAGTTCAAAAGTTAAGCTAACCCTCTTCAAAGTCAATTTAACTAACCGGACAGAGAGAAACCAGAATTTACTTCTCTAGTCAGATGTCCGTAAAAGAACTTTGCATTTTTCAAAACAGAACATTTTTAAATTGTGTTATTTCTTTTTTTGTCATCATTGCTTTTAATTTTAATCACTTTGGGTCACAAAGGGGTCAGTATTTTGTCTCTCAAGCTTTTAAGATTCTCCCATACATTCTCATTGGCTTATCGCTGAAGCAAAGACTTTAAAATAATTCGTTCACTAAGCAGCGGTTAAATGAAATATGAAATTATTTTTAATTAAATTTAATATTGAACTATTTAAAATTAAATTTAAATTTTATTATGGATAGCCCCAATGTCTTATTATTTAAGGTTTTTAGCCGGCTCGAGGTCGAGAATTAAACGAAAAACTTGCTCCATAGCTGCCTTAGCATAAGCCTCGATTATCTTCTACGCCTCCTTCAATTTTCGATTCACTTTAGATTAAAATTCTATGTCAATTAACAGAAACAATAAGTCACGTTTAAACTGTGCTAAAACAAAAATTGCTTACATGACCCCGTGGTCTAAATAAAGCAGTCCATAATGCGTGTACTTTATTCCATTTTGGAGCACCCATTGACAGCCCCGCAAAAGTCATCAAAGTCTGAACAATTGCATAACAATTATCACAGGCGCCAGTTTGGCCCCAGCCTGTCGCACGCCACCCCAAACTACTGGCACCCTTTTGTAATATTTACAACAACAATAAAAAAAATCAAATTTGGGTAGGGGAAGAGGAAGAGGGGCCTATGACTAATCGTTTCATTTCGTGTGTAAGCGCCATGACATGGCCAAAAAAGAAAAAAGGCCAAATTCTGTTTGTTGTAATTTATGATGCTTACGCGCTCTAGAGATAGCACTATTTACTTTTTTACCATATTTGTAGTGTAATTAGATAAAAAACAGCAAAAATCAATCAACTATTTCGATATGGCGCTTAGTTTGGGTATCAAGTGACAAAACCATCACAGAAATGGTTTTCCACAATTTATGCGAGACGTGTTATTTGGTAGTTTATTGATATTGGATTTTTGCTTGCCAATCAATTGAGCAAAGCACAGAATGTCCCATTCCCATTCCCAGCCAGCTATCTATCCAGTCCCCCACTCAATCTTCATTCGACGCACAAAGTGTCTGTGGCACGTGCTGGCTAGATGGCTAGATGATTTATTTTTAGAATCTTCTAAATTGTTAATGAAATTGAATTTTATATGGAACGGCAACGTATGACAAGATTGAGATTGAGTTGAAGAGATTATGGACAAATTCTGGTGTATCAGAACAGAAAGAGAAGATACATATTTTAGAGGCGTAGAGCATTTAGATAAGGGTTCTCCAATGTGACTGTGTCTCTTTTTGAAGTGAGGCATGACTTCGGCAAGCATTCGCTGTGAATTGGCGAGCATCTTCGTGCCCTAGGGATAGGGATAGGAACCTCTGCTCTGGATTAGGGTTTGCCAGAAAGAGAGAACAGAAAAAGTGTAACCCAAGCTAGCCAACGTCGATCTGCAAGCCTAAGCGAGCGGAGTGAGTCTGTGAGAAACAAAGAGACATGTCTTCGGCTAAGGAATGTTGTGTTTTGCTCACTTATAGCTTATGGCTAAGCGTAGTGCAACAACAACTTCTCTCTCTCTCTCTTTTGTGTTTCACTCATTTGCTTCTTGAAAATTTGACTTGAACTACAAATAGGTAATTGTGTCGTCTTCAGGGTAGATCTGTAAATTGAAAAATATAAAGACGCACTCTGAAAGTTTGTTGAGTTTCAACACAACTGCTCCATTTTATCAAGTAGCTGCTTTTTAGCGTTGGGGACTTCGTCATCATAGAAAGACAAAGCGCCAGCTTCCCAGTTCAACCAGCTCCAATCGCAGATCCAGTTAATCTTTTTAAATGTCGATGCTTCATACTTCCGCCCCTTTATGTGAATCTCTAACTCACGCACACACACACTCTCTCTCTCTTTGCCTTTGTGTTACATTCATTCTTACCGGCAACACACCTTTTCCAACAAACCCCACTAAAGCCTAATCTGTGTTAAAAATATTTGGTTTATTATTAAGAATTCTAAAACTTAAGAAATTATATTTTTATTTTAAATGGGCGCGAGAGAGCTTTAAAGTTTTTACAATGTTGTCATCTTTTCAAATTACATATAGTAGTAAACTTTTACTATTTTTCTTTCGAATAGTTTTTAAATAAAAGCAATATTTAGAAATTAAAAAATATACAAAAATAGACTGCGTATGAGATATTAGAAATTGAACATTACAGACTATTCGCGTCCGTTAAAACTCGACGCTTATTATACATCAAAAAGTATCAGATTGGGGATGAGACCATGACCTTAAAAATTTCATTCAAAGGAGGTCCAAGCTAGGGCATATTTATACAAACAAATAAAAAAGATAAGAGCTAAAATTTTTGAAAATTTACCAAAATTTCCGCCGCCATTGGACAATGTGTAGAATATAGCCACGAGCAGACATCAGCAGGCAAAAGATGGGCTTATATTTCTATTTCTTGAGATTATTGTTGCTTGAGAAGTAAGTTCTTCATTTTTTTAAATGTCTTCGCGGCCGTAAGCTGACTCTGGGTACCTCTGCTTACCCGATTACTTAATTAAACCGAAAATACCAAACAGAAGAGGAAAACCAAAAAGAAAACCCTGATTTTGAGGCAATGTGGATACTATGAGCACTCTTAGCTTTCTAAAGGAGCGACTTCAAATCGAGCTCCGTAGCTATTCCATAGCGACTACGCTGACCAGGTTATTGAATTGCTGGACTTATATCCTCCTACTTCGCAACCCTTGCCATATGCACTCCCTGCTTACGCTGTATAACTCGATCAGAATGCATGACGAGCCTTTTCTGAACTAGGGTTGTCAATATTTTTCAAAATATCAATATCAATAATATCAAAAATCCAAATTTTCAATACGGATATTTGATATATAATAAACATCGATATATTGATATATCTGGATTTTTTAAAAGTTTAAGAAAACTGAAAAGTTTTCTAAGAACGTATTCACCATAAGAATACTAATGACCATTTTTAGTGGCCGTTATTTTTATCTTTCTTGTAGGATAACTTTTAGATTTAAATGACTTAGTTTTCTGGAAATTGATTAAATTATCGATTTGTATAGGTGGAAAAAATTCAACAGAGCGTATAGGAATAATGATATCTACGGAAAATTCTAAGAAAATTTCGCCGAGAATGCATCCGTCTAAAATGAAATCGACCTCATATATTAAGGACATTTAAGAATTTCGTCTTTTCCAACAGGACAGAAAACAAATGTTTTTTATTCCACATAGAAACCGCACTTCTACAAGAGTTACAAGTTACTAATACTGTCCTCCGGCAATTGTCCTTAGTAATTTTTCTGATATATCTATACTTATAAATCTGTAGGCCCGACTGACTAACAAATTATCAATCCACAGCCAAAACTGCTTATCCTACAAATCTAAGATTTGGCGCAGACCTTCCTTTAGTTTTGCAGGTGCACTCTAAGAAAGAAAAATTGGAAAAGTTGTCCGCAAAATGGGTCAAAAAGTTTGTATGGAGCACATGACAAGCTAAGCTGTTTTGGTAAGAGCGCGAAAGAGAGTGAAAAAGTGAACGACTCAGAGACAAATGACAGCTGCTACATGTGTTAGAATGAGGGGGGAGGGGAAAGAGTGAAGAGCGGTGGAAGATGGAAAGAAGGGTTGGAAAAAAGTGGTGAGCGGATGGGAAAGTCAATGTGAATTGAATTATAATTGAAGAGTACTGAAGCTGCTTTGAAATTCACATTCTTCATATAATATCGCTAGACCCGAAATTCACTACGTGGTCGTGCGGAAGAGGTATGTTTATAACATCCACTTGACTGGCAGGGACTAACAGAGCGCCTACAAGTTTTCCTTGGGTCCTTTAGAATGGGATGGACGGGAAACAATACAATTTCTTAAAATCGTGGACGCGGACAAAGTCGCGGCGGTTTCAGCTAGTCGTTTATAAAAATATTATGTGTACATCGGCTGAAAAACTTTCATGTCGGAATAACACTTATCGTCCAACAAAAATATCGATGAATCATTATTACCCTAATTCTAAACCTGGTTTGCTGTTTGCCCATGGTTTCCATTAAGGTGTCTCTCAAGCGATCCAAAACGATTTTTTCTATGAGAGAGGGCAGCACAAAGATCCCAGCTAATTTTCGCATTCGCGTAGGTCGTTTTCTTTTTTGTAAATTTTCAGCAAGATGCTCTGTAACCATTCCGTGGAGAGCTCTTCAGTTTCCCATGTACTGGATGGGTTTTGGGTGGGTTGTGGGAAAATTATGTGAGGTATCTGGGAGGTATCTAGGCCGGATTTGGTTGGGAGCTGGGTAGGATCTTGGAGGGATCTGAGTGAGATTTGGGTGGGAGTGGTATCTGGATGGGTAAAACGTCGCACATTTAACAAGACTTCCTGTAAGAATAAAAACCATTGCAGTAGCTGATCATGTTGTTGGAATTTCTATTCCCTTTTACTTTTCTTCTTAAAACAAAATTGGCAATAATATTCACTAAACGAGAGCATAAGTTAAAGTCGGCTCTAACCGACTTCGATATGCCCGTTACTCATTAAAAAACATGTTTAACTGTGTTCCTGCGTTCCTTAGGGTAACCATCAGAAAAGTATGCAACATTTTTTTAGGGTGGGTAGCGGGGGGCCTTGGTTCACTTTTTTGCTTATAACTTGAGAACCGTTCATCCGATCTTCATCATTTCTTTGGCAAATCGATTCATTTTGCTAATTACTAACTATCTCTAGAAGAAACAAATCGTCTATCTTTAAAAATGTAGGAGATATAACGTTTTTTCCAAATTGCGGGGGCGGGAGGGGGCGTGGCCAAAATTTGAAACAAAATTGATCTGCGTGCAGAAAAAAGAAGCATTTGTCCCATACATGTCAAACCTCTATCTCTTACCATCTCTGAGATCTAGGTGTTCATACAGACAGACGGACAGACGGACAGACGGACGGACGGACAGACGGACAGACGGACAGACGGACATGGCTATATCGACTCGGCTGTTGATGCTGATCAAGAATATATATACTTTACATGGTCGGAAATGATTCCTTCTGCCTGTTACATACATTTGCACGACTTTAGTATACCCTTTTTACTCTACGAGTAACGGGTATAAATAGCACAAAAGGGGAAACCCCTTATAGAAAATCAAAGCAACATTTTCAAATCACAGCACAATCTTTTCAATTGTCCCTCAAGCAATTAAAATATCAACAAACGAATACAGAAAACCATCTGCCATTGGCCATTTGCCATTTGCCATTATTGACATCAATTTGCCTATCAAATCTCATGGAAAAATTGTGCAAAACAATAAAAATTGATGAAAAGAGATGTTGGAGGTCTGACCTACACAAAAAAAAAACAACACATAATTAAGTGATAAATAACATGTTAAAATCTAGATTAGTTTAGCTTTATGAATCCACTGCTAAGTATTTTGCACTCAACGGAAGAAACTAATTTGTCAGATTTTTCACCTGCAATTAGCAAGCGAGCCATAAAGCCAATTACATAAAATCCAAATGAAAGAAAATGCAATTTGTTTTGTAGATGAAAACTTTTAAAATTAAAAAACTTTCAATGCTAGCTTAATTGGGAAGCAATTAAGATGGAAAAATAAAGAGAGAGAGATAGAAGGAGAAAGAATAATGGATGGAGGAGGAGCGGATATGGCTAGAATGCTAATTGAAGCGTCGTGGGGAAAACTTTTTGGTTTCAAATAAATATACACAATTTGAAAGCAAGGTGAATAGTTTTAGCTGGGTTTTTGAAGTTAAAACAAGTGAGAAAGTCGGTCAAGCCCAACTGTAACATACTCTGTACCTGGAGTAGAAGCTAAAAGCAATGCTGGTGCTGCGCTCATCTCTCTTTCTCACTCTTTATCTCTCTCTCTCTCTCTTTTTCTCTCTCTAAAAATGTGCTTAAATGTGTTAGTTGTAAAAGGGTGGGAGGGGGTGAGGGGTGGTGATTTACATTTTTGCTCATAACTTGAGAACCGCTCATCCGACCTTTATCATTTCTTCGGCAAATCGATCCATTTTGGTAATTACTAACTATTTTTAGAAAGTACGAATCGTCTATCTTCAAAACTGTAGGAGATATAACGTTTTTTCCAAATTAAGGGGACATGTCAAACCTATATCTCTTACCATCTCTGAAATCTGTTGTTCATACGGACGGACGGACATGGCTATATCGACTTGGCTGTTGATGCTGATCAAGAATATATATACTTTATATAGTCGGAAATGATTCCTTCTCCCTGTTACATACTTTTGCACAAACTTTATATACTCTATGTTCCTTTGGTACAAAGTATAAAAATCAGTTGAAAAATTCAAAAGATACAAGAAGTCTGCAAAGCAAAGTATCAGTTCAATGAGCTCCTTTCGTTGCCAAGAATATAGGTTTTTTAAAAAATTCAAAATAATGTTTCTGCTTAAAGTTTTAATTCCATCCATCAAGCACTTAACTCTGGTAGACGGTGACAACTTCATTTACAGTTTTATTCGCTGACCAAAATAATTTTCAAAAGTTGAATTCAAATAAGCATGCCTATTTGTTACTTTTATTCTGAACAATTGCTAACCCAGTTTACATATTGGAAACTGAACAAAGAAACCTTCCTACTACGACTATGCAGGTACCTACATGAACACAAAATACGAAAAATCAATTCTAGCCTCATTCCAAGCCAGCGACAAGTGCCGCCCTCGGCTTAGTTGTTGCAGGCAAAGTGGGCGTGTGCCCTGCGCCTTCTTGTTGTTGTTGTTGTTGTGGTTGTTGTTTGCTCTGCCACTGTTTGATTGCTTTTGTCTCTAACCTACTTAGGGGGCAAAAATGTTGTGCTGCTTCTTCAGTTAAACACTTAACACGACAGGCTACTGCCATGCCATCTCCCAATCCCATTCTATGGTAAAATATTTGCCCTCTCAAGTTTCCATTGGGGCGTTTTCCTTGTACTTTCCCCAAAAAGGAAATGTGAGAAGTTTCTATACTCTGTGTTCCAATCTTACAGAGAGTATATTAAGGGACAAGTAAGAAAATTGTCCAAAAGATTTGTTTGCTGGATTTGGAAATGTGTTCATTAATTGTCCAAGCCTAAGTACCTCACTTAATTTAAACTAAGCTGCTGTAGTTTATGTGTCCCAAAGAGAGGGAGATACCAAAAAAAGTAAGCCATCTGGCGACTAAAATGAAAATGTTCTTTAAGCTGTTCCGACTAATTGAAAAAATTAAAAATACGAGAAAGGATAAAGGGAAAGACTGTGTTTAAAGTACATTTTAAATGAATCTTTAACTTTGTTTTTTTTTAATTTTTTAATTGGACATTTAGGTCTTTTGTTATTTACGTATATAACATAAACGAGAGCGTAAGTTAAAGTCGGCTCTTACCGACTTCGATATACCCGTTACTCATGAGAAAACATGCTTAACAGTGTTCCTGCTTTCCCTAGGGTGACCATCCAAAAAGTATGCAACATTTTTTAGGGTGCGACGGGTGTTGGGTGCTTGGTTCACTTTTTTGCTCATAACTTGAGAACCGTTCATCCGATCTTTACCGATTCTTCGGCAATTGATTAATTTTGCTAATTACTAACTATCTGTAGAAGGTCCGAACCGTCTATCTTCAAAACTGTAGGAGATATAACGTTTTTTCCAAATTGCGGGGGCGGGAGGGGGCGTGGCCAAAATTTGAAATAAACTTGATCTGCGTGCAGATAAAAGAAGCATTTGTCCCATACATGTCAAACCTCTATCTCTTACCATCTCTGAGATCTAGGTGTTCATACAGACGGACGGACAGACGGACAGACGGACATGTCTATATCGACTCGGTTGTTGATGCTGATCAAGAATATATATACTTTATATGGTCGGAAATGATTCCTTCTGCCTGTTACATACATTTGCACGACTTTAGTATACCCTTTTTACTCTACGAGTAACGGGTATAAAAATATGACGTTATATTTGAATGATTACACAGGTTTACAAATAAAGGCCTACTTTTAGCAACATTCCATATGTAATTTGGTCGCTGAATTCAAATCAATTATCAGGTTAGCACATTAAGTAACCTTTTCCTACCAAATATGTTTGAATGTAAGCTGCAATAAATAACTTTACAGAAAACCCAAAGGCGAAGTTTTGTTTTTCTTTATAAAATACAAATTGATTGATTTTAAAATGGGAAATATTGTTTTTATACTCCTCAGTCACTTACCCTGTGTAAGCGCATTGAATCTGTCCAGAAACAGTTTCTTTTGTAACCTGGGTTTGGACCCACAGTTGAGATTTCCTACTTATATTTCCTGACTTAAACTTTTAGACTTACCTTCACTTGTGCATAGACGGACTATGTTTGGTATAATGTTTCTTAATAAACTTATAAATGGTAATATAGTCGCAGATTCGGGCGTGTGAATTTCAATGTCCCTTCAAGACAAACACGAAACTATATTCCCTTGAGGCTTCCTTTTGCTTCCTCTTTATATGCTTCTAACTGTCCGTTTTGCATTCTGTGTAGGGATTACAATAGTATCTCGCCTCTTCTCAGTGATTACCTTTTAGACGATGGCTTTAGGTCGTTTATTCTGCACACTCTTGCACTTGCATAGTTTCTAGAATTTTTTTGAGCGCAGCTACTCTTGGTACAGAGTATGAAATGGACGGGCTTGACCGACTTTCTCTCTTGTTTTTTTGATAAAATCGTTTTTTTCCACGCTTAAATAGTTCTGAAAAAATTTTCTGTCGTTATTAAAAATTTCAGACGTTAATAGTTGTTTAGTAGTCTGTGCCGTATATGGGTTGATGAAAGCATGCCTGACGATTGGAATCTAAGTGTTCTCTGTCCAATCTTTAAAAAAGGAGACCCTGCAGTTTGCGCCAACTACCGCGGGATCAGTCTCCTCCCCATCGCATATAAGGTTCTGTCCCGCATTATTTGTGAACGTCTAAAGCCGCTTGTTGATACACTGATTGGACCTTATCAGTGTGGCTTTAGACCTGGTAAATCCACCACAGACCAGATATTCACATTGCCCCAAATCCTGGAGAAGACCTATGAGAGAAACATCGAAAATCACCATCTTTTTATCGATTACAAAGCCGCTTTCGACACGCCGATAAGGTCAAGGTTTTTCGAAGCCCTGTCTACTTTAGGTATTCCAGCAAAGTACGTTCGACTTTGCATGATGACGTTAAGAAGCACTCAAAGCTCCGTCAAAATAGGAACGAACCTCTCTGAGCCTTTTGATACCAAAAGAGGATTTAGGCAGGGTGACACCTTATCGTGTGACTTCTTTAATCTGCTGATGGAGTATATACTGCGCCAGTGCCCAAATGCCAACAGATCGGGCTCCATCTTTAATAAAGATGTAATGCTACTCGCATATGCCGATGATATTGACATTATCGGCAAAACCGAACAGGCAGTAAGCATGGCGTTTTCAGAGATTGAGAAGCAGTCTGAACTAATGGGTTAAGCGGTAAACGAGGACAAGACGAAGTACCTAGTGTCCTCTAAAGAGAAGTACACACAACTTGGGCAATCTGTTGCAATGGGAGAGTACAACTTTAAAGTTGTAGAGGACTTTGTCTACCTTGGAACGATGATAACCGGCGACAACAACATCAGCCTGGAAATTCGAAGAAGAATCACGCTCGCAAACCGATGCTATTACGGGCTAAGTAGGGAGCTCAAGAGCAGAAACCTCAAGCGAAGAACAAAAATAGCGCTATATAAGTCGCTTATCATCCCAGTCCTGCAATACGGCGCAGAAGCATGGGCAATATCATCAGCGGATGAGGCGGCGATTGGCGTTTTCGAGCGAAAGATTCTTCGCAGGATTTATGGACCCTTGAAAGTTGGCGAGAATTTTCGCATCCGAAGGAATGACGAACTGTATGAGCTCTATGGGGATACTAGTCTGGTCAAGCGCATAAAGCAACAGCGGCTGCGCTGGCTGGGACATGTTACCCGTATGGATGATCAAGCTCCAGCAAAAATGGTCTACAAGAGGAATGCGAAAGAACTGGGACAAGGCAAGGTGGGACGACCACCTCTAAGGTGGGACGACCAGGTGCGGAAAGACATTTCTAAGCTTGGCGTGAAAAACTGGTGCCATCTCGCACGGAGCAGAAGCGACTGGCGGACATTAGTTGCAGCGGCCGAGACCGTCAAACGGTTGTGATGCAAGCATCGGGCCAATAAAGAAGAAGAAGAATAGTTGTTAGGATTTTGCCTGCTTCTTACCACATTTTCAGTTTTTCAATATCTATAGCGCTTTAAAAATTTGTTTAAGGTTGTAATGTAAACAAACCTCGCTCAAAACACGTCAACTGATTTGTTGATAAAGTTATCTTCTTTTTCTATTTTATCTTGGAAAAGTGCAAAAATTTTAATAAAAAAATTTCTCTCAGTGTGAGCTTTGGATCAAGCCATGCAATATGCCGTACTTAAGACCACAACAATCTAATAGTAAAAAAAAATTTTTTGTAATAGTTCGAAATTGAAAATGATTCTACTTGCATCAAGTGGTATTGTACTTACCGTTTTATTGACACCGTTTGTATTTGTGGTTCTTTTTCGCCTACCTCTTTGTGTTCAAAGTTTGGAGAGAATAAACAGCGAAGAGTGAGAGAGATGGTTTGATTGGTTTTGGAAACAATCGATTTTTTTGCAAAATTCTGTAAGTCTTTCCGCTAATATCAAAAATCTTAGAAAAAAATAGTTGGTAGTCTTTTGGGTCTTCTTATTTAACATATTTTCAGTTTTCTAATTTAATCCATAAGAACAGGACAAACGCAATTTTTATACCCGTTACTCGTAGAGTAAAAAGGGTATACTAAAGTCGTGCAAATGTATGTAACAGGCAGAAGGAATCATTTCCGACCATATAAAGTATATATATTCTTGATCAGCATCAACAGCCGAGTCGATATAGCCATGTCCGTCTGTCTGTATGAACACCTAGATCTCAGAGATGGTAAGAGATAGAGGTTTGACATGTATGGGACAAATGCTTCTTTTTTCTGCACGCAGATCAAGTTTGTTTTAAATTTTGGCCACGCCCCCTCCCGCCCCCGCAATTTGGAAAAAACGTTATATCTCCTACATTTTTAAAGATAGACGATTTGTTAGCAAAATGAATCGATTTGCCAAAGAAGATCGGATGAGCGGTTCTCAAGTTATGAGCAAAAAAGTGAACCAAGCCCCCCCGCTACCCACCCTAAAAAAATGTTGCATACTTTTCTGATGGTTACCCTAAGGAACGCAGGAACACTGTTAAACATGTTTTTCATGAGTAACGGGTATATCGAAGTCGGTTAGAGCCGACTTTAACTTATGCTCTCGTTTTTTATTAAATACATACCAACTCTTGTCAAATAAATGTCTTACTTCACAACTAATCCCAATACTTTAACTTTCTCAGCGCAAAACAAAAGGCCATAAAAAGGCGCTAAAATGTTTTTAGGTATGGTCAAAAAAGTATAGTAGGTTTTGCACGCTCACGACATCGTGACTATCGAATAAAAAAAATATATAAAAATCTGAATATACATATATTGACGGGAAGATTAAAAACCTCAACAAGATTTAAGTTTTGAAATTTGCATTTATTGTCTGCCAGACTGGCAGAATCGACCACTGTGCTCCGGACCGAACATTGATCAAAATTTTACAGGTTTGCAGCTTTGATCTTGAATAAACTTTGCACGAAGACCGAAGACGAAACCGACCGGATCGGATGACTCTAGCACATAGCTGCCAAACAAAGAATCGGTTGAAAAACTTGTTGTAGCAAAAAATCTTGTTTGTCTTTAAGGCAATCGTTCCCAAACCGCTTACTTATAAGTTTTCTATGGTTTCACATAGTTCTATCAAGTTTTTTAAAAAGCTAGTAAAGCTGCCAAACAAAGGATTGATCTGAAAACAAGTGAGAAAGTCGGTCAAGCCCGACTATAACATACTCTGTACCTGGAGTAGAAGCTGAATGCAATGCTGGTGCTGCGCTCATCTCAAAGTCTCTCTCTCTCACCCTTTCTCTCTCTCTCTCTCTAAGATTGTGTGGTGTTAGTTGTGAATGGGTGGGAGGGGTGGGGCAAGGGCGAAGTACTTTTTTGCTCATAACTTGAGAACCGCTGATCCGATCTTTATCATTTCTTCGGCAAATCGATACATTTTGCTAATTACTAACTATCTCTAGAAGGTACGAAACGTCTATCTTCAAAACTGTAGGAGATATAACGTTTTTTCCGAATTGCGGGGGCGGGAGGGGGCGTGGCAAAAATTGAAAATAAACTTGATCTGCCTGCAGCTATAAGAAACATTTGTCCCATACATGTCAAACCTCTATCTCTTACCATCTCCGAGATCTGTTTGTTCATACGGACGGACGGACAGACGGACGGACAGACGGACGGACAGACGGACGGACAGACGGACAGACGGACAGACGGACATGGCTATATCGACTCGGCTGTTGATGCTGATCAAGAATATATATACTTTATATAGTCGGAAATGATTCCTTCTCCCTGTTACATACTTTTGCACAAACTTAATATACTCTATGTACCTTCGGTACAGAGTATAAAAAGTCTTGGAAGAAAACATTTTTTGTTTAAATCGGATAAGTGTAGCAAATTTTGGTAATAAATCGTATGACTGTATCGTATAGCTGCTATAGGAATCATCGGTCGAAAAAGGGTCTATTTTAGTGTCCCCAAACTCTGTCCATATTAATAGCACATGCTTTCAAACAGATGTTCATAATTTGATCACAATCGGATGACTCTCTTATAACTGCCAAACGTATGAAATGAGTCTTAAGCTTAGTACTCAGACAAACTAAATCGCTTTAGCTGGGTGTCAACTCCATAGAAAAAAAAGGGTGTCGGAAAGCTTTCGTAAAATTCCGACAGGCCTCTTACGCTCGGTGAAACTCAGACAAACTAAAATTTTCGTGCCTCAGCGTCGAAAGCTCGTAGTGCCGCTAACTTGACAAACACAAACAGCTGACAGAATTCCGATGGGGTGCTTGAAGAAAAATTGGCTTGTAATTTTTCCGACACCTACCCGTCGGAATGTCAGCAGCTAAAGTTTGACGAAAATCATTGATAGCGCTTATTTTAAAACCAACGGTAAGATTTTGAATTGCCCATGACTTCTACATTCCATATATCATCCAAAAATATCTAAATATTAGCAAAAACCATTAACTAAATTCAAATGCATGCAAATCAGCGCAGTGTGACCGTTTCACATTGGGAGGTATTTTGATGAGGGGTGGCATTTTGGCGTTGTACAGTCACACTGCATCGTCCGCTGGGTATCCCATCGGAAAAAGTAGTCAATTTAGCTAGCGGACGATTTAGTTTGTCTGTGTACTAAGCTTTAGAAAGAAAAACATTTTCGTTTTCAATACTAGAGTTCGCAAACTCAGTCAATACAAATGTTATATGCTTTCGTATAGATTTGCAAATTTTGGTCAACATCGAACGTGTATATTTATATCAAGACTGCAAACCGGTCCTGAACCGAACCCCTTAGAACCGGTTCGGTTCGGGTTTTTGCGTTCCGAACCCCTAATATTTTTGACTCCTCGAACCTGATCCCGAACTGGACCACTTATTCGAAAAATTAGGTTCAGTTCAACAAATTTAGTAGATTTTTCAACGACACTCACAGTAAAGAAATATAGAAACTCCTTGTAATCTGACTTGTATCATTTAAAAGTTCTCCAATCCTACGACATTTCTCTAGGTGAAATTTATACACTCAGAAAAAAACGACCGGGATAGTTCTAGACCAATCGGGATAGAATTAATGCTGTTTTGTACTTGAAATTTTAAGTATGTTTTGTTCTTGAATGTACTTAAATTAAGTACGAAACATACTAGAATAGAAAAACGACTGATAAAATTATTCAAATGAGAACAAACGTTCTTGAATCAAGTACATTTCGTACTTACAGTTAGACTAAATATTTAAGAAAAGATCGTACTTAGTTCAAGTACAAAATTTCTTGGATTAAGTACAGAATAGACTTACTATGCGAGCTCCAAAAAGTGTGCTACGAATGCTGCGAATTATTATACGTTGACTCTGTTCTTGAAATTCCCTCCTGGTTCTAACACTTTGGTAATGGAGTGCGGGTAGATTTCCGACTTACAGTATAAACATCTTGGTCTTTTGTTAATTCATTTCATTTGGACTTTGATATTATTTAGAGACCTTTATAGGCTTAGACCAAGAACATTTTGTTTTTTGAAGAATTTTTATGCTTCAAACATGGATTGGGGTTGATTTTTGAATTATTAGACTTCGATGAAGAACCTTTTTGCACTTAACCTTAACTAATTAATAATATGACCAAAAAGATATTATGATAGTTCGAAATGTACTTTAAATATCCTGACACAGTCTTTAAACAAGTATTTTGGGATTGAAAAAATCGTACTTGAAATAAGGATTTTGTACTTGAATCAAGTACTTTCGTACTTACCGTACTATTGACACCGTTCGTACTTGATTCAAGTACAAAGCTCTTGTTTTTTTTTCTGAGTGTACTATCTGATTTGATAAGGGTGCAGGACAACTTTTAGGTGACAAAGCAGCGCATTACAAACATGCGAGAGGTTTAAAAATTCACCTTTAAATGAACAATCTTCTGATTGCGAAGAAAATAAGTTTTTAAAAGCAATAAAAAAGCAATAATCAAATATTAAATATCAATTCTGTAAATGAATTATAAACTTGTGGTGGTTTAAGTTCACCCAGCTCCAATCACGGATCCAGTTCCTCTGTCTAGTTCACACATTACTTACAACTATCAATGCTCGATACTCGCACATTTTTATGTACATCTCTAATTCACACACACACACACACATCTCATTGGCAATGTGTCACACCGTCAATAAACCGAACTAAAGCCTAATCTGTGTATTATACTAAATATGTAGTTTACGTGGTTTAAATAGACCACGGTTCCGACTATTGTCCAACACATCGACAAATGTTTTAAAGTTTTGGAAAGGTTAAAAAAACGAGAACTTAAAAAATATTGCGTTAACTATTTATACGTGCTGTTCCAAAAACTTCGGTATCAGTTTAAAGTGCCTTTTCAACACTTTCCAATCTAAGAGCTAGTATAGATGAACAGATCGTAGCAGATAGAACGCTTATTAACTCAAGCTAAGCGGTGTTCAAAAGTTCCAAATGTCAGCGAATGAATTTGAAATTTTTGCATTGAAAATTGAATTGTTGACATGAAGAATATTATTTTAAATAAAAGTTGTTTATAAATCGAAAATATTTTTCTATATTCAAGCGAACAGATTCTCAAACCAAAACCTAGGGTTCAGGGATTCCGGATCAGGGATTATATATTGGCTTGCTGAAGCAAACTTTTTAAAATTTTCTGTTGAATGAAGTGCATTCTGGTTAAATAAAATAATATTTCTATTTCCTATAAATAAGTTTTTCTACTTATCAGTCGACCCTCTTAAGAATAAAGTACAAAAGCGGGCATGTCTTGTTTAAATTAATGTATTTAAAATCCAGTACCTTCCCTCTTTTCTAGACTTTTGCTTAAGAGCGTTCGCATTTCAATTGCAAAAAAGAAAAAAGCAACTGCACGAAATCCAATTGAAATGTTGACAGTTTTGTTCTGAAAGAAATGAATTGATAGACAGACAGCCCAGAAAATTGTAGTTTATTTTGCTGTTGCACGATTTTCCACTTGATTGAAGCTCTTTGATATTTGAGAGTTAAAAAGAAGGATTCGGTTGACATTTGATTAAAATAGTTTTACTTTTCATTAAAATTGTTTCCTGAGCCATTTCATGTTGTTATGGATTTGAGCTAATTGGAGTGGCAATATTAATAGCAGGTTGTTGGTCATTTAACAGGTGTGAAAACTGACACGAAATGGACAGCAGTATAAGGTGTTGATTTAAGCAGCTTTTCGGAATACAAAAGAATATAAAAGAATAGGCATAAGTGTAGCCTACTTTTTGGCTGACAAATGCTTTGCTTTAAAAAATTTTTTGTATTTATTCTTTAATTTTTTGTTTGATATTTTAAATTTACCTTTTCCCTGATTTATGTTACAATCTGAAACTTGCTTGCTTGCAAGATGAAAAATTCTTTCTTTCTTTTACAGCTGTCAGCATTTATGTCCTTGTGTGGTGTGTGTGTAACCTACGGCGATGTGAATTCTGCTGTTGACAGTTGGTTTCCATTTTTTTCATTCGCTTTTTCATATTTCTGTCAAAAAGTACATACGGAACACAAGACCAGCCCCCTAACCCACCCACTAGCAAGCTGAAATTGTAGTTGAAATTACAAAAAAAAGAAGCAGCAACGTTACATATTTGGCACCGGGAGAGAGAGCGAGAGAGAGAGGGAGCTTATGCAGCTCCCGCAATATTCTCTTGTTACATTATTGTGACATAAAGTGCAGCAAATGTCAAAGTTCAACTAAGACCAAGCTCAAGAGAGAGAGAAAGAGAGAGCTCAAGCAAATAACTTCCCGAGAGAGAGCCAATCCAGGCGTATACGTAACATTTCAGTGAACAGGTATCTGCTCTCTCTCTCAATTATTTCCCAAAAAAAAAGTAAGAAAAAAGAAAGTCCTCTGCGCCATCAGCGTAAATCAATCCACAGAACAGAACTCACTTGTGCTTCCACCTGCCGGCCACCCAAAACGCCATGAAATTGTAATTAAGGTCCTGGGGAAACCAAATTTAATGGCTTAATTTGAATGTTACATTTTGTTGGATATGAATTTTGTAATTGCTTGAAACGTTGAGTGCAATGCATTATTTATCTTTTCCCTTTCCCTTTTTAGATAAGAGATTTTGATTTACACATTACATTTACTGATTTAGGCTCAGAGTTCGTTTTAAGTTAGGTCAGGGTAGTTAAAATCCACAAAAATTTTTGGGCTTAAGCTTTGGCTTTCTCAGGATTGTCAGGCTTACTCAATATGAATAAATTGCTGTGGCAGCAATGGTGTGACCAGAGCTTGTTAAACTTATCGTCCGAATCAGCTTATTTGCTTGTTTATGATTGTATTGAAAAGTTTCATAAAATGTCCTTGCTGGGAATCAAGAAGATAGTTCGAAAAGGTTCTGAGAAACATTTTGTTCGTCAAATAAAAATATTTGTAATTTTGGCAATATAATAATAAAGTCTATCTTTCTCTCTAAAAAAAGGAAAGTGTTTGAATTAGCTGATTGCATAGTGAGGGTTTGAAGTATTTCAGTTCAATTTGAAGCTCGGTTAACTTAACATCGTTAAAGCTTGGAACTCAACGGACAGATTACTTTTACCCTGTTGCTACACACAAAAAAAAACATCATAATAAATGCCCTTTTCCAACTTCTGTCGGTACAGGGTGACGTGGTAAACGATTCCGAAGTACTTGCCCAAACAAAAGAACCAAGGTGCCTGCTCGGGCGCCACTGTAACGTCCTCTTTTCGTGGCAGGGATATAGCGCGCATTCGCCAGCGACTGTCACAGCTATTTTTTGATTATGGGACACTTGGTTCTTCTGTTTCTGCTGAAATCGTTACACACCAAAATACATAAGCCATCGCATGTTTAAAATACAAGGGATAAACCAATATGTGGCATCGCTTTTTTTTACATACAAATCACTACATTGGCGATATATCCCTAGAAAATCGCCCTGATGACTTAAATGCGAAGGATAAATTGGTCTTGCATTATTATTATTCAAATCGTACAGTGGTGATTCGTCGCTTAACAATCTCTAAGAAGTCCTAATCTCGCCAGCAATAGCCACCAAACCTCATTTATCAAACGGAAACATGTCAAAGATAAGGAGTGTGTATTCGAAGCTAGGTCCCCACACATTAGATTTGGATACAAATCTTTTAAAATCTACAATAATTGCTAATAGGCAATCCTTTTCCAATATTGGCACAAATTATTTGAGTGTTGGACTTTGGCTTTAGTTTCTGTTTTTGCCTGTTTTCATCTCTCTATAATTTATAGCTTATAAAGAAATTAAGTCTTTTTTATCATTTTTATTATTCAGCAGGAAGAAACATTTTCTTATTCCCAGAATGAAACCCTTTCTTCTTTCTTCAGTGAAGTAATATATTAATAAACTTAGCATACTTTGAAGGGCATTTATTATGATATTTTTCTTAAGTATAAAGGTTTATACTCAGATGAAATACAAATTTAGTTCGATACCATATTTCATATAAATAAAACTACAGTTCCAAATAATTCCGCTTTCAAATCTGTTCAAAATTTGTCTATTCATGTGAAGTATCGTGTCGAGCGAAATTTTTATCTTAAGGCCTTTATCCAGCGCTCCGTACAATTTATTTCGTTATTGTATTTCATTTAATTAGAATCACTTTGGCTTTGCTTTGATGTTCATGTGTTTTAGAAACTATTTCTAATTATCTAAAATACTGTAACGAAATACATTTTCCGGAGTGCTGGATATAAGCCTTTATCTGAGAATATGCCTTAACTAAAATAAAAATTGTTTAATGTTTTTGATTCCGGTTGATTTGCTGATTTGCATATGTAGGGTCTTTCAATAAGAGCGATTTTTCACGATTCTCAACGAAATCGAATTTGTACTCTAATAACTTAAATAGCAAACGAGAAATAACTGAGGGAGACACGCAGTCACTTTACTATGAAAATTTTTTAATTCACACGGTGAATTAAATCCGGTCCTTCGAGCCCGATGATCTGAAAGCAATGTTTTTGTAGGGCAGGCGAAGAGCACGAAAAACAAGTATTGACGCAAGCACAGGTCAAAAGCTCATGAGTTTGTACTTTGACATTCCTAAAACAATAAATGGTTTTGTGGTTTAGCTTACGATTACAGATTATTAATTCTGCGGTATTTCTTGGGCACAGAACCGTTTTGCATTCGTGGTCTTTACCATCCCGCCAAACATCTGACAGTTTGAAAGAGCTTCCAAAAAAGCCATCCAATTGACACGCTTGTTAAAATATCATTAAATTTTTTTTCAAGAGACCCAAAAAAATCTACGCCCGACCGGTTCTAAGGAGTTCGGTTACACTGAGAAAAAAAGAATAGTTTTTGATGATCCTCAGAATATATTCGGTATCCATTTGGACTGGAAAATTAACTATCCTTTTTTGGGATCCAGTGGATATTTTCAAAATCGATTTACTTTCGCTTAAAAAAGATGCATCAGAAAAAAAATATTTTAATGATCTATATTCTTTATCCAAAGGAGCTGAAAAATGTGAAAAGGATATTTAAAACAAGTGAGAAAGTCGGTCAAGCCCGACTATAACATACTCTGTACCTGGAGCAGAAGCTGAATGCAATGCTGGTGCCCATCTCTAAGTCTCTCTCTCTTTCTCTCTTTCTCTCTCTATATCTTTCTAAGATTGTGCGGTGTTGGTTGTGAAAGGGTGGGAGGAGGTGGGGTGGTTTACTTATTTCCTCATAACTTGAGAACCGCTCATCCGATCTTTATCATTTCTTCGGCAAATCGATACATATTACGACTGACTAACTATCTTTAGAAGGTACAAACCGTCTATATTCAAAACTGAAGGAGATATAACGTTTTATCCAAATTGGAGGGGGCGTGGCAAAAATTTAAAATCAACTTGATCTGCCTACAAGTATAAGAAGCATTTGTCTAATACATGTCAAACCTATATCTCTTACCATCTCTGAAATCTGTTGTTCATACGGACGGACGGACAGACGGACATGGCTATATCGACTCGGCTGTTGATGCTGATCAAGAATATATATACTTTATATGGTCGGAAATGATTCCTTCTCCCTGTTATATACTTTTGCACAAACTTAATATACATACCTATGTACCTTTGGCACAGAGTATAAAAATTTATAAAGATAATAGAAAAACAGAAAATGCAAAATGACAGCGAAAAAAGAGATTAATTTTCTTTCAACAGTAATTATATGCCTATATTATTACCCTTCCAATTTGCCGACATTAATAGAGAAAATTAAATTATTCTCTATGCCTCTACACTGTTTTCCGCTTTTAGTTTGGAATATGTTATTAAATGTTTCTACTTTGCTGTGCCAAAAAAACGCACGCTTTGTGATTTGCATAATTTGGGGGTTACCTTTAAATTTAATTTACGAGCAGGCTAATGGGTAACCGGCCTATTTTATGCTTTCCCTACTTATCTCTTAGTCACGGTCGCCAAATATTACGTATACGCTGCGTATGGCATGTTTTCGATTGGTTTAATCTTCTTCTCGAAATGAAATCAAGCAGCTGCTAGCCGGTCGACTCCCTCACTCTTTGTAACCTCAAAAAAAGTAGGAAAAAAAACCGCAGCGGCCACTAAAACCAGAGCAACCAGCTCGTTAAGTGCAGAGACACGCTCATCCACCACACACACACACAAACAAAAAGCCAAAAGTTGAACCTACTCGCTCTCCCCCCACCCTCCCCAAGCCACAGATATAGCCCTTTGTGTATTTTGTGTGTTGCCATGCGAACGTAACATTTTATTTAACAGACATTATGCAAGAGAATTGATTCCTAAATTAGATTTTCCAAAGCCTAAAGAATACAAATACAAAAAAATTGCCATTTTAATATTTAAAATGTCAGGCTAAAAATAAAAACACAAGCAAATTAAAATAGCGCACACAAAAGACGAAAGAGTCCTCCGCTAAACTATGCACGGCCACAGCAGCCTCAGTCACAGCCACAGCCACAGTCATGTGACGTAAGTAAAGTAGAAAATCTCATTTTTACGGTTCTGCCAGTTCGGGCAGTCCCTGGCCCTTGAGCTTATTCACTCACACACACACCGCAATGCTTGTCAAACTGTTATACTACACATAGCAGTGAGCTTTTTGTCAGCGCAAGCGCCTTGAGGAGAGACAAAAAAAATAACAGTTAACAGAAATTTTGCCTACATCTCGGCTCCTTAAGCTGTTTACAGCAGAGTTTACAGCCATGCTGGAATTAAAAAGGTGAAGCCGAGCCAGACAGCGCTCATTCTGTTTGTAGGGCCAAGGGCCAGTGCGTTGGGAATGCTAGAAGCGAATAGAAGCAGAGACAAACAACTATTCTGCCGTCTCTTTCTATCTCATAGACATACATCAACTAATTGAGATCGACTAAGCACTTAACAATGTTTTCACTGTGCATTTTTTGTGCTGCTTTTCCTCTATTCAAAATAATTGTGATAATCGCCCTTGATGCAGCATTAACTACATCCTAATTCCCCATTTTTGTTCCATCTTTTTTAAATCTTTTATAATAATTTACTCCATCTAATCTAAAGACTTTTAAAAACATTTGAAATCCCATTCCAAAAATTTACTGCTTGCGCCTAAAAGATGCCACAGTAAATTGTGCTCAGGTTTTAATAAGCCGCAAAGCCACTTGGCTTACACAATACGCCCCCAAACGCAGCCCAACCCAGCCCAGATTGTGTAACCAAACACATAAAAAGCAAACAAACAAAAAAAATGTTGATTCTGCTTTTAATGCCAAAAATGTGTTTTTATAGTTATTTTTGTCATTACCTTGAATTCTTTGTGCGCTAAACCAAATGGCGACTAAAAGGAAAACATACACCCGACCGAATTGGTATAAATGAGCCTACAAACACACAAATAGAAGCTGAGTCGTCCCTTCTGCAACTGTCTTAAATGAGTGCCTGCCACGGATTTTTGTTGAATATTACTATCTGCTATGAGTACAGCGCTAAAGTTCGGTCTAATAGTGGTTTTTGTTTGCGGGTTTTAGCGACCTGTATTAATCTCCCATCCTTCAGTTTTCTGTAGAGCTTTAGTTAAAAAACTTTATAGATTTATTTTGGCTTACAAAAAATTTTTTTTAATTTCAAAAAACAATCCGCCCCTCCTGGGACTCGAACCACAACATTTCGTTCCAATGAAACTTTTGGCATCCATTTAGCCCACACGGCTGTTATTTGGCGCAAGCAGTTGTAGTATAAGAACTCAGCTGTCAGAAATCATCATCGTGCTGAGTTCTTATACGGCAACTGGTGGTGCCTTTAAAGTGACGGCCAACATCCGATTGGACTGAGTGGCGATGCAGTATGGTGGCGGATTAATAATTAACATTTTTATAAAATTAAAAAAAAAAAAAACGAAATGTAAATATACAAAAAAAACACAACAAAAACATTAAATATGCACAGAGGGAAAAAGCGTGATCAAAAAATAAGTTGCCTTCAACTTAAAATGAGAGCAGAACGTTCTCAAAATTTTTGAGAACAAATGTTCTAAATGTTTTTGGAATGAGTAAAGTTGTTTTAAATTTGGGGTATTCACTTTGTTGAGCACTTGAGCACTTGAGCAGTTTTGCCTGACTAGTATTGTGAGCAGCCCTCTGTGCACGAAATTTGTGCACAACTACGTTTGAGATATGATTTATTTTTACGGTGCCGAGTAGTAGTCGGCATCGTGGCATCGTACGATTATAATCGAAAAACCGTAAAAAATAAAATTAAATTAAAAATAATAATAATAAAAATATTAGCAAGGTTTATTTTGGTGGCACAGTTTGGGAGCCAGCATCCAGCACTCGGCTGACGACTTATTAAATCGCGAAATAATACCAAAGAGGACAAAAATATTAATAATGTCAAAAAAACTTTATGCCCAACCAAGTAAAAAAATCATGCCTAGATTAATGCATAAGCGCAATTCGCAGCTGAAGGATCTGCATGGTAACAAAACCGCTAACTGCTTAAGAAACTGCTTTTCAAGGGCACAAGTGACCACACATGACTACATTACCATGATTTTAAATATACCGAACCGCGATAAATACCATGGATGACCAATGTTAAAGAATATAGTGAAGATCATAAGGAATGTTTCAAACCACTTTTTAGGACTGACAAATCATCAAATCGCGAGAAAACACCGTTGCGGTTCAAAAATATAAATAATGTCAAACATACTTTACTTCCAACCAAGTAAAAAATCAAGCCAGGATTAATGCATAAAAGCAATTCACATCTAAGGGATCGCCGTGGTAATAAAACCGCTAAGTGCTTAAGAAATTGATTTTCGAGGCTAAAAATGAGCACACATGAGCACTACATTCCCATGATTATGATAATACTGAACCACGATAAATACCATGGATGACCAATCCACGGATGACCACACCGGCAATTAATTTGAAAAAATTTTCGGAAATTTTCAAGAAAATTTCTCCTTCTAAGTTCTTTGTTAATGGTCATCCATGGTATGTATCGCGGTTAGTCACTAGAGGTTGGTCATAATCATGGTGATGTAGTTATATAAGATCTATTGTGGTCTTGAAACTAGTTTCTTAAGTAATTAGCGGTTTTAATTCCACGGATAACCCTTAGCTGCGAACTGCGCGTATGCAATGATCCTTACATGGTTTTTTCCTGTTTGTTTGACATTATTACTATTTTTGATCGTATGAAAAGTGGTCTGAAACATTCCTTATGATCTTAACTGTATTTTTAACCATTGGTCATCCATGGTATTTACCACGGTTCGGCATTGTCATAATCATGGTAATTCTGTTATGTGTGGTCATTTTTGGCCATGGAAAGCAGTTTTTTAAGTAGTTCGCTTTTTTATTACCTCGGAGAACCCTTAGCTGCCAATTGCGCTTATGCAATGATACCGCCATGATTTATCACTTTATTTGCACAGACTTTTTTTTTATTACTATTTTTTATCCTCTTTGGTATTATTTCGCGATTTAATAAGCCGTCAGTCTCGAAAGCTGCAGGTAAAGGGCGATTCCGAACCCTGAAAAGTAAACATGAGTACGGTGCCAAATTGACAGCTAGGTAATCGGACTCATTTGTAATCATACTCGGCGAGTAATTATCGATTACTTTTTTATTTACTCGTGCAGGTCTCTATAAGGTACAAGTGCCCGACTTTTCGTAGTCAGGGTCTGGGTCAAGCAAGCTGTGCACAATTTGTAAATTGTTATTGGAAATGTTTACACTTTTCCCCAAGTGCTCAAGTGCTCAACAAAGTGAACACCCTAATTGTTTATGTAATTATTTATACAAAATATTTTTAAATATGTCATCAGAGTGATGAAGTTCCTCGTCCTCATCCAGTTGTGTCTGTTAGCTTTAGGTAACCAGGGAGGGACCTTAAAATCAAAGACCAATATAATCTCTAAGATGCCAAACGCCCATATAATGGTTTTGTAATTTGCAGTTATTTTTTTTGTGGCGCCGAAAATCGCGCTCTCTTCGCTCACACAAAGTTGAGAGCGAAAAAATAAAAAAAATAGAGGCCAGCTAACTTCGGCTCGACCGAAGTTTATATAACCTTGGAGCTTGATATATGCCTGGCAGTTTGTATGGCAGCTATACTATATAGTGGTCCGATTTTGACAAATTTTGTTAAAATTATGTAAAATCATTGAAAACTTATAAATACGAGCGTTGGGAGCGATAGCACTAAAAACAAAAAAGTTTTTCTCACTAAAACCGATCGTTCCTATGGCAGCTATATGCTATAGTCATCCGATCCGGCCGGTTCCGACAAATGTGCAGCGTATTTGTACCAAAATGCTTCGTGAAAAGTTTGGTTAAGATAGATTTAAAACTGACGGAGGAGATAGCATAGAAACAGACGGACAGACGGACGGACAGACGGACGGACATGGCTATATCAACTCAGCTCGTCATGCTGATCAAGAATATATATACTTTATGTGGTCGGAGATGCCTCCTTCCCTGCGTTACAAACATCCGCACAATTTCAATATACCCTCTCCAAGGGTATAAAAAGCAGATTTATCATCACTGCAGAGCATAAGAAGCCCTCTAGACGTGCCTCTACAAAACTGTTCAACGGCTGAATTGTCTAGCGCGTCATTCCATACCTGAGTGCATGGTTCGGACTTAACGGAGACCGAACCAATTTTTCTATGTTTTTTTGTGTTAAATTTAATGAAACGAGTCAGGTGAAGTGAGTCGTTCAAGCGATGTTTCTGGTTTCTATGGGATATATGGGTGCAGGGAGAAGCAGCAGGCGGCACGCATATCCAGGAATCTTTCCTTCCTTCACTTCCAATCAAAATGAGGTATGTCCCCGTTTCCTTATTCCACCCAAATGATAGGAATCGCCCACACCTGGTCCAAGTGCAATGAAATTTCTTTTCCAGGTGAGTTTAAAATGTTAACTCAAATCATGTTCTCAAAATATCAACTCAATTTGAGTGTTTGCGTTCTCAAATAATTGTTTTTGAAGTAAGAACATTGTACTATAAATGAGAAAACCCGTTCATGCATACTTTTTGCTAACGATTGTGCACGTTTTGAGTCCAATGTTCTCTTTTTTTCCCACTGTGTGCATAATATAATTTTTTTTTTGCATATTAAAAAATGAGAAGTTGAGCATAAGCGATCTTAATTCGAGATTAATGAACTTAGATTAAAATTGAGAATATAATTTTGGGTTAAGACTATCTCGTCTTAGTCGAATTCTGACCCCGTTTCTCTTTGATTCAAGATTATAATCTTGATTTTAGATTGATTTTTTCTCAGTGTACTGGACGTAGTTACTGACCTATCTTTAACATTCACTGACATTAAGAAACTGACATCAAGAAAGTCATCTTTTTCATACGTTGGGATTACAATTAGTCAATAAAACTATGCCCACTTATTTTTCTATGTTCTGTGATACGGTTCTTGACCTTTATTGGTTAACGATGCGAATAAGATATTATTGTAAAATCAGGTCTTTGTACACGACCTAATATTCTTGATTTATGACTTTGACCCTAATTTTAAATTGTTTCTAAATAACACGTCCATTCAATACGTGGAGCAGGCATAAACCTAGTGATAACGCTTAAAAACACTTTATAGTGGAGTAAGCATATATCAACAGCAACTGGTGGACTAATGGGCTGCCAAACTTGCTGTGTGGCTTGTGGCACCGTCTTGTTGAAACCAGATGTCAGCGAAGGCCACCTCTTCTAGCTCATTAAATTTGTGATCCTATTGTTTTTCAAATATTTTCTCTCTTCATTTGAAATTACTAAGTTTTTTTCACAGTGTCTGGTTTTGTTTACAAAACACGGCTGATAAACCAGTGTGACCGTTCATTTGCTTTAATGAATTTGCACATCTTAGACTATACTAATGAATACTAATTAATTTCGAAAAACTAATTAAGCTTAAAACAAAGCCCAATCGGCTCTCGAACTTAACCCATTTTTGAGTTGAAAAATCCAAGTAATTGCAAAATGTTGCTCTTGATTTTTGTTATGCCCAGAAACTTTGCTCATTAGCCGCTATGTCAGGTGCTCAACTGAAACCTGATTCTCTCGCCAAAAGTTTTTAATTGAACTTTAATGAAGGCGACGCTTTGGGTTGATGCGATGCAAACTTTTCGTTAAATTCGTATACGAAAATGTTGGTTGAAGCTTTAATGATGAGGTAGGCCACAAAATTAGAACGGAAATTGCCAAAAGAAGAAGGTTGTGGGCGTACAGGAAGTGTAGGGATGGGGGAAGTCATTTGCCAGAGGAAAGTTCAATGTTTCCCCTCGCATATTGTTTTTATCAAGTACATCTCATGCATCTAGTTGACAGCTTTCCCACACCCAATTAAGATCTTAAACCGACAATGCTCCAACAATGATTAATGAGGCCGCTTGAATGATCATCGCAGTGTCAATGTCAAATATTTTCATTTCTGCTTTTCTCTACATTATTTATTTTTGGAGCCCACAAATGTCAAAGTTCACATACCAAAATACACAAAACAGAAAACAGAAAACAATTAAAATTGCAAACTGAAAATGAAGGCATTTCCTTCTCGTATAGTTGGACCTTTCAATCACTCTTAATTACAAAACAAAAATGTCAAAATGCCAGAGAGTGCGTGGTAGAGAGAGGGATGCACACACACGCCCCTTTTTGCTGCCCTTTTTAAAGCTAGGAAATGTCAAAAGTCATGCGTGCGTGTTGGAAACACTTCTATTGAACTTTTCCTTGATGTGGGGAGGGAAGAGGGAAGCGCCTTCAGCTGTCGTAGAACTTAACTGCTGCAGCTGCCAATTAGTCCCTGAAAGTTAGAACCTCTCTGCAATATTTTGTGCGTTGTCAGAAAGCCGGCTGCACCTTTTGATGCTAATTGGCCTTGAAGAATGAAGGTTGGGGTAGGACAATATATGTGGGACAGGTTTCTTGAACGACAAGTTGATGAAAGTTGGAAAGCTGAAATAAATGTCTGTCAATCTACAAGCAGAAATGGATTTTGAGTGGCTTGGATTTTAAAACTTTTTAGGGGTCGGCAATGTGAGCAGAGAAGTTGCCACTGGCTACTAAGAAATTATTCGAATACAAAATAAGGAAAGATGATTTAAAAATATTTTATTTTTTCTTTGATTTTTTTTGCTCAGCCGCTGCCGTCAAGACAAGATAAGATATTCTTAAAAAGGCGAAAAAGTATTAACATAAAACATCGGTTTTCCGAATGCAAGAAAATGTTATTAGCTCTCTAATTGGACCTAATTAGTGTGTCTTTAGACCTGCTAAATCCTACACAAACAGTACGTCAAATCCTAGACTTTGATACGTACCTTCTCTTTGTTGACTATAAATCAGCCTTCGACGCACCGATAAGGTCAAGGTTCTTTGAAGCCGTGTCTACCCAAAAAGTACTTTGCATGATGACGTTGAGCAGCACTCAAAGCTCCGTCAATAAGGGAAAGAACCTTGATTTGGAGCCACAATAGATTTCTTGTGTACTTTGAAACGCAGAAATCTAAAATTAAACTTAAGATTGTAAGCATGTAGTACTATTTTGAGAAGGGTAACTTTTGAATTTATTCCGAAGGTTCTCTTACAAAATAATTTATTTATTTATAATTTTTTTATTATTTCGCTAATAGAATAGAGCTAAATTGGGTTTTGAATTTGGTTCTTATGGGCAAGGGGAGTGGGGGAAGCAAACTTTTAAGGATAATAGTGTTGAACACGCTCTCACAGCGCAGTCTGTCGTAGTCAAATGCATACAAATGCATTCTTAAGTATGGTTTCGAGGCGACGTGTAGCTTATGGATGAAAGTCGAGTGGGCTACGCTGTTCGTCGTCTGTGTGTGTTTCAGTCTTCAAAGTGCTGATTTCAAGTCCCAGTAAAGTTAGTAAAAAAAAATATATCTTTGTGGATATCTCAACATCAATCACAGCTGAGATAGAAGTGTTTGGTAATTGATAATGAGTATAGGAGGTGGACGAAACCCACGTCGGTCGATCGGGTCAGCTCGGTCGAGTATCTGCCACCCATCCCCTATTAAATATTTTTTTAAGTATAATATTTTCAGAGTTATTCGTATATAGATCAAGTACTGAAACTGTTGAATCAAGAATGTCAGGATCAAAAATTCACTTGAATCAAGAACTTTCACTTTTCACTTGAATCAAGAGTGAATTTCTCTATTTTTCTTTTCTGTTTTCTACCCATCCAACATTTTATAAAATTTTTGATCACATTCGATTCCTTTTGGAGTCTGATTAAAAGAGTCATAAATTAAACTTTTGAATCCGCTGGAAGCCTTCGACTCATTTTCAATTACTTTCCAGTCTTTTTCGAGTCCAAGTTTAATGAATCCCATATTGAGCTTACGCATGAATCATTTTCGGATGTTCTTAAAATCGCACCCAAAATTAATCTCTCCCATCAAGGCGATTCATTTCAAAAAAATCTTTCAAATTGTGGATTAGGTAAATGTACTTTCACATTTGCTATCAATTCAACGAATCTTTTCTATAAATTAGTTTTTCTTCGGTCATAATATTGAGAAAGATTTTAAAGATCTTGAGAAATTGACTTAAATGATTGTTACACCCGAGCAATTTTTGGATAGACAGAGGGTTCGTTTCATGGACATTCGAGGAACCCAAGAAATCTAAACCGGATCGATTCTTGAATGAGCTTACGCTCACGTCAAAACCAATACAAAGGCACCAAATATATTTCAAGCAAGAACAACCACAAGAAATTGAAAGAGAAACCCGATTTTTGTTTGTGCGAGTATGAGTGCCGCCGTGAATAGCGAAAGGTTTTGATTCCCTTATGCAGAACCATTTCTTATCTTTTCATCTATCCATCTCAGTCTGGTCAAAAATGTATAAAAATGATAAGGAATTAGTTGACTTATGTATTTCAAAAACCAAGCACAAATGACAGCTAATGTAATAATGACCGTGTTTCGGTATATACAGCATTTCATCTCTCTCTCTCTTAACACTTTCCTAATTTTCTGCTATTTTTCCTATACCTAATAAGATGAAAAGTTAAATAAAAATAATGATTGACTTTAATCTAATAAAAGGAAGAAAGAAACATATTTCATCCTATAGAATCCTTTCCAAGCACATTTTGTGTGACATTCGTGTGTAATTTGCCACAGATGTTTTTTTTTACATATTTTTTCTTTATTTTCCCTTCAAGTTGTGTCTTCCATGCTCTGCTTTGCTCTTTGCGGTTCTAGTCATTAAATTTTAATTACAATGCAAAAACATTCTTGTTTAGCATATAAATTACTTGGGGCATATGCACGTGGCACCCCAAACAACTTAATTACTTTTGTTTTAACATTTTCTCATCTCTTCTTCATTTTTTCTATTTGCAGCAAAAATTCTACTATTCTATATAATATTTTATGCGGCGTTAACCGGATTCTTTGCTGCCATATTTGCGGTGTTTTATCAAACACTGGAGGTTGATAAGCCCAAATGGATGTTGGAAAAGGGAATGATTGGAGCAAATCCAGGTAAAAATATTCCAATTTAATTAACTAATTGGATGTTCAATCAATTAGACTTGAATTTAAACGCAAACTTTTTCGTTTCACTTTTGCAGGTCTTGGCTTTCGTCCAATGCCACCAGAGGCAAATGTTGAGAGCACTTTAGTTTGGTACGAATCATCGAAGAAAGATAATTATCAGTATTGGGTTAATGAAACTGAAAAATTTCTGAAATGTAAGTGAAAGTTTGAAACAAAGTTTAAAATGTGCAACTAAATTGTACAAAGTTTGAGTGTTGGAATATGTTTTAAGTAAAGTAATTTGGACCGAGTTTCTAATTATCTGGTTTCAGTTTTCTCAAACTGAAGTATTTCTTTTTAAAGGGAAAACTTTATGAAACTTGTATTTAGTTTATTTCGCAAGTGTTCTTGCTATTTCTATCGGCCAAGCTTCTATTCTCAAAAAGTGATTTGAAACTTTAGCTCAGTCTTGGTTAAACTCCACCTAGATAAATAACTTCAGCCTTCACGAAGTTCTTCAAGTATTCGTGCTTCCTTATGCTTAATTTACACCTTAACAAAGGAACTGCCAATGCAAAAAATTCCATATAAAAATAACTCACAAAACTTTTGAAACCAAAGGAAATGGAATTTTTTGTTATTTTAGTTCCTTTGTTAAGCTGTATACTAAGTTATAACCTTAACAAAAAGAAAGAAATCGGGTCCTTCATATTTCCTCACTCAAACATAAAAACAATTATCCAAATGACACTCTTTACTAAAATACTTTTAAGTGTAATTATTACAAAATCAGATTTCAAATTTTATTCCCTATTTTTTTCATCTCTGAATAATACCAAAAAAAAATATTCTTATTTTGTTTCCAATTATAATTCAAATATACAACATGACAACTCAAATTCAAGTGTTACCATTTTTTTTTGTAATATTTCAACATAATGAATTTGATCGTCTTACAACTTCTTAAAAATGTCTACCACCTTAGTATATAAATTTAAAAAATGTTGCTTTTATTTTTGAGAGTTTTGTTAATTCAATATATAATATTTTTGTGTGTTTTTTTTTGTGACATGAACACAGCTCATAGTAAGTCAAATGATTTTTGTTTATTTTTTTATAAGCTACTTAAAGTCCTAATGAACTAAAGTCTTAACTATAATATGTAAAGCTAGTGTCAATTTTTTTGTATACATACTTCTGCAATTTTCTCGTATGTCTTGGTAAAGCTTGATCATTCACGCTGATTTTTTAAGGCAACACATAACCTCAATTCTTAAGGCTGTATGTAAGCTGTGCCTATTTTAAACCAAAGAATAAAGTATCAGACCCATTTTCATTTCCGATATGGATAAATTCCAAATCGGTTTTACCGTTTGCGGAAAATAATTTGAGTATTAAATAAAGGCTAAACTTTTTAGTGTGACCAGTTGCGAAATATTGTAAAACCATTTATAGGTTTGATCAGGTTGGTAATAGGGATCGGTTTGCAGAAATTTTTGAAAATGTATAGATTTTCGAAAAGGTCACATAAACCGTCACAATTTATATATTTTTTTTTTAAATGCTGATTTAAGAAAGGTTTTTAAATATTTTTGTCATGTACCTATTATATGATAAAGATTTATATCCTGAAAGTCCCCGTTCTCGCCTTAAGTGAAACTAGGTAGTATCAAAGAAGTTAAAATTTTTCATTTAAAAAAATGAGATTTCATAAAAATATACCATTATTTTTGTGATTGAAATGGATTACTGTGATGGTCTTTGGAATATTTTGCCAAACTAAAAATCTAGCTCTGCAGAATACTACTTAAAGCTGAAGTTCTCAAAGTTCTAGAAAAACATTGCAAGGAAGTTATCCAAATTTGCATACATCTTGTTGAATGGTGAAGTTTCTTGACCTCCATATCTCTACCATATGTGTCCTTCTGTCGAAACGGTTTCTTTGGAAAAAAATCTCACTAGGTTAGGTTAGGTTTTAGTTCTAGTAAAACAGAAAGATGTGATTTTCAGACTCTTTCTACTAAAAGCAGAGCAGTGGTACAAAAGATGCTGTAAATAAAAAGTCTTCTACTCAAAATACAAATAAAACTTTGAGCGCAAATGTTCTAAAACGGTATAACTTACAGTTTAGACGTGTAGCTACAAAAGTGGCGGAATGTGCTAACCATACTTGTTAGTTCAAAAGGGCTTGACGGAATGAGATTTTAGATTTAGATCGATGGAGAAAACTATCTCTCCTGTGCACGCCTTTACTCTTATTTCACCGAGATATATTTTTTGAAAACTGGTTTTACTTTGACCTCTCAGTAGCACAGTAAGTTAAAACAACAAAATCCATTCGTACCGTCGCCAGAGTGCATAGCAGACGGCGCAACAAGTGCCGCGCGAGCGAGTCTAGGAGCATATGAGTGTTATTTTTTCCGTTGTTGTTGTTATTAAAAATTTATTTCGCTGTTTTAATAGTTAATTGTGATTTAAATAGCGGAATTTGGTTTGCCTCGAGATATACGCCGTGTCACGCGGTCGGTTATCGATGATTGCTTATTTCAATAGCGCAAAATATATCGTAACCTTATTCTTCGCGTTCAGCTGGGCTATGTAAAATTCGAAGTAACTTTTTTGATGCAGGCAATGTTTTTTGTGCTTTTTTTTGCAGGCTAATCTTAGAATGTCAGTTACCTCTAACATGTGTGAGCATCTGTCAGAGAGTTCAGAGGATATCTGTCATTATTCCCACGAATTACACAGTTTGTGTGTCAGAAAACTAACCAACAAGGTTCCTTCGGCAATTTTCAACCACATTCTAGATATATAAATGTTTCCACTGACAAAAGATTTACGGTCACACTAACGTAAACAAAGAACAGCTGATTTTTTTTATTTCCATTATATAATATAATATAACTATTACTACTAGTAAGACTAAGGCAGCTACAGAACTGGTTTCAACCCCTGTGGGACGCCCGTAAAGCATTGCTTCACAGGGGAAGTCCCGTCTAAACTGCGATCGCTCTCTCACTCTCCAGACTGCGGAGCTCCATCATCGAGAACGCAGTAAATGTGCTTACTGCATCCCACACTTCTTTCCTCTCGATCATTACCGCCACGAGGTTATCAGGACCTATTTCTACTCCACTGATTGCACTGGCTTCCAAAACCAGGAGCTCTATTGGAACCATGCCGGCGATCACCAGTGCTGCTTCGTCGGACATGGTTCGAAATCCGCTACACACACGTAGCGCGCACAGCCGGTACGTAGCTCGGACGCTCCTGCTGTACGCAGTAAGAACGCTGCCAAGGAGCAGCCTTCGCTCTTGTTTCGGGCCCCTGGTATTTAGCATGATTCTGCTGTCATGAGTTTCGGTGCCACTATCTGATTCGTACTTGAGCTGTCTGCCGTCAAAGTAGCTCCTAATTGTTGCGAGGAGGTAAGACGGAACACCAAATTCGCGCAGCGCATTTAATATCTTATCCCAGGACTGGTTTTGGTATGAGTACCAGCTTTTGCTGCTTCCACATACTGGGGAATATTCCTTCACTTAGGCTTTTGTTGAATGTATCCGCAAACACTTCCGGTCGTAGAGCAATGGCGAGTTTTAGGGCACGGTTTGGGATTGCATCAAGCCCTGGTGCCTTATTTGGCTTCAACCCTTTGGCCACCTCACTAACTTCCTCTATTGTCACAGTAGTCTGGGTGACTCCGCTAGCTGGCGTGGCTGGAATAGGATCAACACCCGAATAAACTGAATTTGCGCTCAATGATTCAAACTTGCATACACAACATGTTTGACGTTGAGTTTTGTTCGTTCCTATTGTTAGCACTCTGAATATAATCATGTTTGCTTTATTACAATCAGTTCGGGTGTTCTGTTCGGTTGCCTCAACGACGATTGATCTGAGTGAGCGAAAATCACCTAGCAAGAATAAACCATTGCAAAGACGCGTAGATACGATTGCGGTATGAGCTGAATATATTCAACGCTGAGTTCTGTTGATTGATTAAGGCCGATTTCACATCTTCTAGATAGCTGCTATGTGTTAGATAACCTATAAATTAATAGCCTATTTCCACTGAACAAATGAAGCTTCATTTCATGAAAAGACAAGAAATGAAGAAAATTTTATCATATCTTCAATTGTCACTTCATTTTGCCTTTCATTTCTATCATTTCTCGAGAATTATGACAATTGCCCCGAAAAGATCTATGTAGAAACTGTGAAATTGGCCCCAAAAGTGAGTAAGAATTTTTGTATATGAGGCAAGCAAAAAAAGTGTTCTATGCACTTAATATTCTATTTCGAGTATCCAAACATATGAGTGTTTAATTTTTGTTGTAGCTTTTCAAGTCCCTGCATTAAACCGCTTAATGCTTATAAGTTATAACACTTGGCATACGGTCACACTAAAAACGGCCCACTCGCAAGATTGAAAAGGTCTATAAATTACAAATGATTCAATTCGGAAATGAAAACTGGCATGTATAATAATAATAATTCTGGCTCCTTTTGGGATTTTTGGTCTATAATACTCTTCCTCTTCCTCTATTCATAATTACACTTAGTTTTTCAATTATTTTACACTATCCACTAATTTTTTTTTGGTTTTAATAACACATTTTTAGTTTCAGTCCAAGTGAAACTTATTTATGCTAATAATAATAATATTCCAAATCAAACCTTGCTTAGCCTACGACGATCTACCCAAACATAATCAAGTGAACTGCTCATTTGAGAATCTACCGCCAGAGGGTAAAGTGTGCGGAGTTGAGGTATCTTCCTTTGCGCCCTGCACTTTGTCCCAGAACTTTGGGTTTCCGGTGGCCAGGCCCTGCATATTCCTAAAACTGAACAAGGTGAGGTAAATACAATTGTTTGTAAAGCAAAGTTGAAAACTGTATTCTCTTCAGATTTACAACTGGATGCCACAAATTTACAACGACTCAAAAAATTTGCCCGATCATATGCCCCAAGAGTTGAAGCAGCACATTAAGGAGAAGCAAAGCCTGCGACCCAACGAGGTGAGACTGAAACTTATCGAAATTCAAGATCATATAAGAAAAATGTTTCTCATTTCAGACTGGAGTCGTTTGGGTGTCCTGCGAGGGTGAAAATCCTGCCGATGTGGAGAACATCAAGGCACGCGACTATTATCCACGCATGGGTTTCCCGCATTACTACTTCCCATTCACAAATGTTTTGGGCTACATACCGCCAATTGTGGCCGTGCAGTTTACCGTTCAAAGTGAGTATGGGATTGGGATTCAGTAATTAAAGTAAAGCAGAAACGCGGTGTCCTATTTCCTAACCCACTCCTAAGCAACGGAACTGGAAGTAAACGAAAAGAACCCAATTTCACGGCACAATACACATTAATAATACAAAAATAAAAACGAAAAACCTTTTTGTCTGCGTAAGGAAAAGCAAGAAAAGGAGTTGGTTTGTGTGCGTAGAAAACAGGAACAAGCATTTGGTTTTCGTTTCTGGCACATTTCCATGGAACAATTCTAAGCCATTAATACGCTTGGCGAGTCAATTGAGAATGTGGGTGAAGTGAGGGGAAAATGGGTCTATGAAATTATTTCACAAATGTGGAATATGTCAGTGTAATAGAAAGAAAAGCGGACTATTAAAAAATGAGAGCATGAATTAAAGTCCGCCCCACTCAACTTTACCAAGAGGAAGCAGTAAGAAAAGGAAAGGACCTCTTTGCAAAAAAAATGGCAATCATTCGCCAGGCATTGGTGTGAAACCTGCTGCTTAAGCTGCGATCATGATTTTACTCACTTGTCCTCAGTTCTCATCAGTTCGCATCTCCTGCGATGACAAGCACAGCGTCATCTGACACAGCGCGGAACGCATAGTATATTTGGATTGCATTCACATGCGTAGTCAATGCTTTATGCTCTCGGAATCTGAATCTGGTATCTAGCATTTTCCTCAGCTACTTCAGTGCTCTCTGGTTGACGTCTTAGCGTTACCCGCCACGGACCAATCAAATCTCTGTAATAATTTAGCTTTTTTTAAAGCTCTCAGCATGCAAAAGGCCTATTGGTGCTGATGTTAAGACTGTTGTCTTAGAACGGAGAGGTCATGAGTTCGAGTTTCCTAGCATACATAGATTGTTTGGTTATCTAAAGCTAAGTACTCATACAAACTAAATCGTCCGCTAGCGGAATTGACAACTAATGACGGAGCAGTGTGACAGTTCATCGCCAAAAAAAACACCCTTCATCGAAATACCACTAAATGTGAAACGGTCACACTGGAAAAAATTTTAGTTTCTCTGAGTTCGACCGAGCGTAGAGGCCTGTCGGAATTTTATAAAAGCTTTCCGACACCCTATTTTTAAGTTTTTAGTTTGTCTGAGTACTAAGCTTGAAAATATCAAAAAACAGCTGTACACAGAGAAAAATATCCCGTTCTACAATCATAACCAAATGGTCAAGATTGTGGTCTGTTTTTTCCGTTCATAAAACATGAACGGTAGTCATGAAATGCGAAAAAGTGTTCATGAAAATATAAAAATTTTAGCTTTTTTATGTTTTCAGTGCTTATTAACATTTATTTATATCATAGGACCAGAGTGCATTGTAAAAAATATAGACAATGTTAAAAATACTTTAAAAAAAATAAAATTTAAAAAAAAAACAGGACACGACGGGGATTTGAAACCACGACTTCGGCGTGCTAAGCGAATGCCTTACCGCTGGGCCACAGGGCTTGGAGGTCCAAGCGAATGCCGGACAGGTGTCCGGCAGTCTCAATGCTTAGTTAAGCACTTCATTTTGAAAGCATTAATTTCTTAATTTGATTTTGTCGCTGTCTCGCGCGTGAGCTGGATGGTCGTGTGAGTTAAAATGACATCGTCCGTTCAGTCTCTTCGAGGTCCTGAGTTCAAGTCCCAGACTAGGTGAAGCCAGAAAATTTTTCAAATAAATAATTCTATTAAAATTTAGCTACAGCTTAGAAAAGTTTGTGGGTTGCTGCAACGCGGGGTGGGGTGTGTGGTGGGTTTGGTCGTCTCTTTCTTCCTTCAGCGCCCTTTCCGAATAACCACCCTGGAGAAGGAGACTTCCACATTCACCTAACTAACTATGGTTAATTTCTTTTTTTCTGGATCTTAGTCGCCGGCAAAGCGAGAAGAAAATGTTCTTGAAACGAGCAAAAAATGTTTTATGTTTTTAATTAACAATATATATTTATTTTTATTTCATTTTTAACATAAATGCAAACTTATTTATGAAATTTAATTTATAGAACGAAAGAGTTTACTTTTTAATTCATCATCTTTTAAAATAGAATATTCAAACTACAAACCATAAAATAATATAATAATAATAAATCATTAGACAGAGATTTTTGGAAAACATGTTAAGCCTTGTGCTCATCGGTCATTTGGCTTCAGGTGTCAGAACTTTTATAGCCAAAGTCATGCATTCCGTTTGCACGGAACTATCCGGAGTAATAAGATCTGACAATGCCAAGTGAGAAAGCACTGGCAATACGTCTTTCTCTGCCGTCCAGAACTTAATAGGTTCCCACTCTAGGGTAAAAACGAGTAAATTGAAATACAGCTCCAATAATTTATTTCTCTGTTTTGATGATTGTTGAGATAGCATGGGAGCATTGTGATCCTTCAAAAATTACTTCTTCAGAGAGCAAGTTGCTAGATGCATTTAATGATGATTCCTAAAAGAAATTTTTATTGGATGTTAAAGCTCAGTTTTTTAGGAAGTAAACAAAATATATACGTTCATTTGAATTCATTTTCCTACCGCACAAAAGTCTTTGTAGCAATACAGGTATTTTTTGGCCACTGACTAATTCAGTGGTTTCTTTGAAGGGTTGAAGAAGATTTATAAAATCATGACAAATATTTATCTTTCTGGATGTTATCATTTCAATTATACTTACATTAACCGTTGATGAGCTGCATTTTAGCTAAGTAATGTACAAAATGTAAAATTGGCTATACAGCTACTACAACGGGTCCAGCCAAGCCTCTCTCAATCTCTTGTATCTCTTGGCGTGTGTGCTTTAAAAGAGAAGAGAAAGGGACCTACAGTTTAACGCCGAAAACTTGAGAATTTGCTTTTTCATGGCTAGGTACTTCACAGCTGGCGGCAATATCTGATAAAGGTGACCGTATGTGTAAAAGGTATTTTCTAAAGAAAGAAGATTAGATGTTCAGAGGCGGGACCCACGACCTACCGCCCAGCAGTCCAGCACACTAACCGCTGGGCCACAGAAGGTGACTAATTGAGCTAAGTATCTCCATTTAAGCGCGCTTTTATATTTATTCAGTATCCACGGGTTCTTAAAACTTTATTTATTAACAAAATAACTTTTAAGCTTTTGCCTTAAATGTCCAGACCACAAGAAACAGTTATTCGCAACAATGTTTCCGAACGCTAAAAGAAATACATCGCTCCGGAAAAGTATACAATAATAATACTCGTAATTTTGGGCAAAAAGATTGATATTTCGATATATCGTTAATATTTTCGCCAACCCTAATGATTAATCCAATAATTACATTAGATTATGAAAAAAGGTCATACAAACTGCTGCATAAGACTTAATAGTAGCTTTTGCTGCTGAATGGGCAAGGATTTTTCTGCGTTGCATTCGGTAAATTCAATTTTAAATTTAAATTATGTAAATCGTAAAAATTGGCTTGTATGCACCACAGCACACCCACACATTGAAAAACCGCCGTGAGTTTATTTAACAAAAAAAGTAACACAACAAATATGAAATGGGAAAAGTTTTTCCCAAGTTAAATGTGCTCATGTGCATTATGCATACACTTCTGAATAACAAAAGCCCGTAACCCATATTGTGTGAATGCAAAATGTTTAAATATTGTATGGTAACCACTTTAATATCCAACTGGCTCTGAACTTCCTTATTTTTTCGTTTATTATTGCTTTCAATTCGTTTGCACTTCGCACTTGCTCGTTGTTATTTTTCTTTTTTTGGTAATGGCAACACTTCCGTTTCCGCTTCAGTCCCTTGCTGCCTGCAATCAATATGAGAATGAGATAAGGATACCCGGGGACAAGCAGGAGAGAACGGAAAAAAAGCAAAATGACAAAAGATTTTCAATTTTCTCACACTTACAAGGGAAACTGCCTGCCAGCGGGTTGACAAAGTATGCATAATCCATAAATGGAGAGGCCTGTGCCACATGGCCAAGTTGGAAAACTTCATAAAGCCTTTTTTGTCATAAATATGCAGTCGGTGGTTTAATTTTTGCTCTTTGTTATTTGATGACTTAAATTGACAAGGGCAACATTTTTCATTTTATCACTAATATTAGTTCTCTCGGGATTTCCGTAATTTCAAATAAAGCAAGTCAGAGCTCTGTAGTTTTTGCCTCAGCTGCAAAATAGCCCATTATTGTAACTTTTTTGGGCAAATTTTGTAACTCAGCTCTGGTCAGACCATTACAGTAAATTCTAGTTACGCAAAAAATTTTGTTGGAGCGAAAACTGTTTGATATTTCCAGAGCCGCTGCGACAATGTAGTGTGACCAGGTTGTTTGGTTAAAAAAATGGCGGGCGCTAATTCAAATAAAATAAAGGTACACTATTGTGGAGTCTGCAAGTCTTAGGTCTGATTGCCTTTGGGCTGTGAAGGCTACGGAGGTTCAACTGGAGAGCATACCGAAAAAGCCATAAGTGAATGCAGCTGCCGGTGTTGAAATGCTTTTAATTGGCCAGACTCCATGAAAATGATCCGCTTTGATCAGCTTCACTTGTTTGTCCACCTCGCAGCTCTCCAAATAATTGTAGTTTTGTTTTTCCGAGATTTTTTGGAAGTCCGAACCGAACCAGAACCGGAGCAGGTTAATTTTTATCCGTCCGAACCTGAACCTGAACCGGAGCAAAAAATAGTTAAAAGTGGGTCCGGTTTAAAAATTATAAAAAAATTTTCTAAATGCTAACATTGCCATTTTTCAATAAATGGTGCCCAAACACACACTGTCAAGCTTTGCGATTGTGTGTGTAGCAGCGAAACACGAAGTAAACGTCATTATAACAAACAAACAAATGTGTGTGCGTGCTATTTATATTTATCACACGGGATAGGGCAATTGACATTTGGGCACCACTGATCTAAACGCACACTAAGAAAAAAATGAGACATCAATTTAAAGAATGGTCCTTTTTCCAAATTTGCCCTGGTATTTAGAAAAAAATTTCAAATAAACAGTAAAAGTTTTTTAGAACTTCATAAAAATATAAAATAAAAAAAATGTAAGAAAAAACTTTTCTATAAATACACAGACAAACTTTTCCAACAGAAATGATAGAAAACTTTTCATAATTTTTATTGGTCGCTGAATTTAAATCATATTTCTATTTTCACACAGCACGTCAGGGTTACAAAATATCTCCTATTTGCATAAACGTGTGCTACGAGAAGTTTTTTTACATTTGTGGATCATGTGTCCACATTAAGTAACCTTTTGTAACGAATTTTGTTTTCATGTTACCTGAATAGAATGACGTTACAGAAAACCCGAACATGAAGTTTTGATTTCGTTCATAAGATACAAATTATCGGATTTTAATATAGAATGGGGTTACCTATTTATAAAATCGATTATTTCAAAGTTTATAAAATGGACTTTTCGACCAAATAGACATATGGAATGTTTGCTATTTTCTCTGTTACAAATGCTTGTAGAACTGTGTAATTTGGTCGAACTTTTCTAGTTACTTTCTTAAAATTAGTTCAAACTTACCTTTGATTTTAAAGTAAAATATCCCTCAATCTATCTATTATTAAGTTAATATTAGGGTTCGAACCCCGGAGTGAACCTCTCCCGATTTTAAGGAGGTTTGCAGCCCTGCCTCTGACAATTATCAAACAAGTCTTGTAATATTCAGACCCTCTTCTACAATTTATCAGCTGATTTCGAGAAAATAGGATGACAGGACCATGCACATTATCGTAGCGAATTGTTGGTTGCTCAGTACTCGATTCAAGATTTCTAGCGTCTGAACTGAACTGTTCGCCAAAGAAGATCTAATCTTCCCTCCGATATAAGTCAGCTGTTTGCTGTCATTTTGGCTCTTATTTGACTCTTTCAGTTGTTTTCGTGACTATATCCGTCTCCCTCTAACCACCGTATTTTCCTATGTGCTTGTATGTTAGAAGTTCTTTGCGTCCGCTAGCGGAATTGACAATTAATTCCGCTGAGGGGATACGTACGGTGCAGTGTGACTGTTGAAAGCCAAAACACCAGCCTTTATCAAAATACCACCAAATCTGAAACGGGCACACTACGCTTTCAACAGGAACCAAGCACAAGTTAATTATTTCAGAACCGTAAATAAAATCATGTGGACAATTAGAGGCCTAAGAATAAGTTTCCGTATAAAACATTTGACTGCAAAGACTTCGAAATTTTTTAGTGTTGATGGAGTATTCGCCCGATGTTGCTATCAATATAGCCCTTTTTATTTTTTTTGACCGTAACCCTGCCTCAGTGTAGCTTTATTTTGGTCGTTCAATATTGGGAGGGTAATGGTTTTGAGGTATTTTAATTATCAATTTCCATTTCCGAATTTTTTAAAAGCCATTCTGAGTGCAAGGTTTGTAATCTTGACACATGTTTCTGGCAAATATCGTTTTATATATATGACAAATCCATTTTTTTTTGCCTTAATTTGATCTATATTTGCTATAAATAATTCGTTTTTGTTGATCTCTGCTTTAATGTACTCTGTTACGCTAAAGACATTAGAATATAAGGATGAGCAACAGGCTCTCTTGAAATTTTGTTCAAAAGCCAGAGAGAAAGTGCTTTAGAATGGGGTTCCCCAAGAAGAGAGCGCAAAAATGTGACTTTGTCGCTCTCTAACGCACAGTGCAGATTGGCTAGTATGTTCGTCCCCAAACCGGGAAAATTCAAAAAAGGAGGTCTCAGCATTCCCAAAACTAATATTTGTTGTAAAATTAATAATTGTGAAAATCAAAAAATTTTATTTTAATTTTAAATGGGCGCGACAAGGTCTCAAAGTTTTAAAAAATATTAATCATACGACACGTACAATACAAATTTTTACAAACGAAGTTATTAGTTCATTTTAATTGCTGTCATTGTTTGAAATTCAAAAGGGGATCCACATTTGTAGAATTAAAATATTTTTCAAATTTGAATAGTTTATAAATAAAATCATCGCCGACTATTTATAAATGAAAAAAATATATGATAATAGGCAACACTGCGTATGAGTTAGTTACAAAAACTTTAAAAGCCATTCGCGGCCGTTAAAACTGGACTTTTTTATCATTTGTTTTTATTTACGTTAATTATACATGAAAAAGTATCATATAGGAGGTTGGGAGCATGACCTTAAAAATTGCATATACATGGGGACCGCTCTAGTGTGCACACGTATTCTCAAGCATTACTCGCACAAGCAAGTGCATTCTATTTTTAGATTCTTACGCTCTCAACTTTATGCGAGCAGAGAGAGAACGATTTTCGACGCCACCAAAAAAATAGTAGCATAATGCAAAATCAATATATGGCCGTTCGGCATCTTAGAGATTATATTGGTCTTTGGTTACGCCATCTGAATTTTGATTGTTTCTGTCCCAAATATATATTAAATCAGCTGTTTCTGGCTGTCAAGTTAGCACCAGTGCCTGTCAAGTTAGCGACGCTCAGGAACAGAACGAAAATTTTAGTTTGTCTGAGTTCGAGCAAGCGTAAGAGGCCTGTCGGAATTTTACGAATTCTTATTGACACCCTTTTTTTATAAAGAGTTGACAACCGTCGGAATCGATTTAGTTGCGTGTGTGTGTTGTAACGAACCTCTTAACCCTCCATTGCCCACTTGTGAGGAATAACTCCTCACAGTGTCTAGCCACGCAAGTGCTCGCTCATTTAGCACTTCTTTGTTGTTGAAAAAGAGAGCTATCTGTGCGTCGACGTCGTTGCCGCAGAGCGTTTTTGTATACACCGTAGATAGAAACGTATCGGACTCTGCTGTATACAATTAATTTCTCAATAGCTTTATTGGCAACTTCTCTGCTCTTAATGCCTACTCCTGCCTACCTCTGTCTTTGAAATTTCCACTAACTCTTCCCATTTATTTTGCGACTTCCTTCTTGCAGCTGGTGTCTTGATCAACATTGAGTGCAAAGCCTGGGCCCATAACATCAAACATGATCGTTCAGATCGGAGAGGATCCGTTCACTTCGAGTTGATGGTGGATTAAGAAGTAACAACCACAACCAGCAACCAGACAAGGCCGCAGCCTTGAAGCAAGCAATGAGTGAAGGATGCATTATGAAAGGAGCAAAAAGGAAGCAAGCAGAAGCAAAGTCAGTCAAGCTAAATAGACAAGAAACACACACACTCACACACACACACAAAAAGAGCAAAAAGAGAAGAAATGGAAGAAAGAAGTAGGAGAAAGGAAATGTAGCGCAGCAGCAAAGCATAAACAAAAAATAAAAAAAAAACAAAAGTTGAAACCAACAAAGAGATACAGCAACAACCAAAGAAAACAAAAAGCTACAAGAAAAATAACTAAAAACAAAAAAAAACACTAGAACAAACAAAAAATTTTCAAATAAAACAAAAAACTACCCAACGCTACCCCCCCCCCCCACACACACACACACACACACACACAAAACTTAATTTGTTAGGAGAATTTTATTTAGTTAACAATTTAGGCGAAACAAGAAACTAATATATAACTAATATAATAAACAAATTGGCAAGTCACATAATTTAAAGCGAATATTAAAATATTATCAGAGTATAATAGAAATAATTGAATCAATAAATACTTAATTGTTGTTGAACAAATTCTTCTTGGTTATGGTTTGATTTTGTTTTTGTTTTTGTATTTTTGTTGGTGTAATATTTAAACAAAATAAACGACAAACAGCGCAGCGAACAAAAAACAAAAAAACAAAAAGCAGCAAACTGTACTTAAACGATCTAGTATCTATATATATATATATATGGATATATATATGTGTGCAATAAAATTTGTAAAATTGGAAGGCAACTATACAACAACAACAGCCGACAAAAAAACAAACCAGAAAAACACCCTATATAATTTGTTTAAACCAAAACAAAACAAAACAAAAAAACTAACTGTAGATTTTTAAATAAAATGAAGAAATAAAAAAAAAACCAAAAAACTGCAAGCATAAAAACTAAATAAGAAACATATTTAAAATTAATACTCTTCACTTATTATGGAAAAAAAAACAAAAACAAAAACCCAAAAGATCATTAATGTGAAAATTGCATGAAAATAACTAAAACAAAAAAAAAATACCAAAAAAAAATATTATTGAGGCAAAAAAAAAACAAAAAAACATAGCTGAAAAGTAAAGTACAGAGTAACTGGTTACAATAACAAACAAAAAGAATATTATGTATACAAAAAACAAGAAATTAAATAAAAACGAACTCAATTTAACAAACCTTAAAACAATTCGCCTGATTTCCCACAGACCCAGAGAATTTAGAATTTTTTTTTTTTTTAAATTATTTTACAGCCCAGAAGAGTTTAAATAATTTATTAATTTAGGTCGCGACAGCAAGTAATTTTCAACCAGCTAACTCTCTCTTTTACGATAAAAGGTTTTTGGGCTTATTTTGGAGGGGAACTAACAATTTTACGATTTTTTTTAAAGAAGATGTATTATTTGGAAAACAAATGACAATATTTTTTACTGCCCTTGAGTAAGGAATAGATTTTGTGGAAAATTTTCACTCACTTCTGAACTATTTCAATAAAGTCCTCATTGAGGCACCACAAAGCCCTCATCGTGGGAAAGCAAAGTCCTCATCGAGGTCCTCGAACCCCTTTTGCATTGAAATGACTTACAAATTCTTTATAATTGATTCGAACTCAGTCATGACACTAATACCAATGTCATTATCAACATAAAGTTCTCATCGAGGCACCACAAAGTCCTCATCGAGGGGAAGCCAAGTACTTAGCAAGTAAAACTTAAGCCCTCGAACCTCTGTTATTATCAAACGATCTACAAATTCTTTCTAATTGATGGAATAAAGTTCTCATTGAGGCACCACAAAGTCCTCATCGAGGCACCACAAAGCCTTCAACGAGGGAAGCAAAGTACTTATAGAGGAACACTAAAGTCCTCAAACCCCTTTTGCATTCAAATGATTTACAAGTTCTATCCAATTGATTCAAACTCATTCATGACACTAACACCAATATCATTATCAACATAAAGTCCTCATCGAGGCACCACAAAGTCCTCATTGAGGCAAAGCAAAGTACTTATCAAGTAAAACTGAAGCCCTCAAACCTCTGTTACTCCCAAACGATCTACAAATTCTTTCTAATTGATAGAATAAAGTCCTCATCGAGGCACCACAAAGCCCTCATCTAGGGAAAGCAAAGTACTTATTGAAGAAAACTAAAGTCCTCGAATATTTTTTACAAGCAAACGACCTACTAATTCAATCCAATTCATTGAATAAAGTTCTTATGGAGGCACCACAAAGTCCTCATCGCGGCAAAGCAAAGTCCTCATTAGGCCCTCGATCTATCGAGGCACACTTAATCACTCAATCAGAGCTCCAGTTCAATAAACCCCTATTATTTCCAATCGATGTACAAATTCTTACAAATTGATTGAATAAAGTCCTCATTGAGACACCACAAAGCCCTCATCGCGGGGAAGCAAAGTACTCATTGAGGGACAGCATAGTACTTATTGAGGAAAACTAAAGCCAAATTCTTTTTAAATGATTCGGGCTCAGTCATTGTAATTTATCTTACATCATTACCAAAATAAAGTTCTCATTGAGGCACCACAAAGTCCTGATCGCGGGGAAGCAAAGAAAACCTAAAGCCCTCGATCTATCTAAATCACTCAAACCAACTGGAGCAGCTTATAACAGCAAGCTACATATGTTTTGGACTCCTGTCGTCAGGGATGCAACCACAGGAATACCACCACATTCAAAAGGATCAATTTTGTTTCCTTCTCTGTCTGACGAAGTCACTGAAAGACACCCAGGTAGAAGCACAATTTGAAACGCCTCTTTTTTGGGTGATGTTAACTTTATCCTGACTAGGAGATATGTACTTCATTGTGACAGCTCAAAATTTTACTCAAAACTATTGTCGAACATAGGAAAACGAGTTGGTTAGAGGGAGATGGACATAGGCACAAAAATTACTCAAAGAGTCCCAAAATGATTCCAAAGAAAATCTAACATAGAAGCACACTTTCGAAACGCCTCTCTTTTTTGAGTGATGTTAACTCCATCCTGACAATGAGAACATTCATTGTGACAACTCAAAATTTTACTCAAAATTTTTGACTACATAGGAAAACAAGTTGGTTAGAGGGAGACGAACTTAGTCACAATAATTACCCAAAGAGTCAAAATGACAGCAAACAGCTGATTAATATCTGAGTGAAATGTTGACGACGCAGCAGAGTGTGCTTCTATGTTAGATTTTCTTTGATTCAGAGAGTCAAAATGACAGCGAACAGCTGACTAATAACTGAGTGGAAAGCAGAGATACCTTGGTAATGCTTCTAAGTTAAGTCTTTTTTGGTCTATCGAAGTCACTAGCTTCAAAGACACGGTCCATCTCTAGCCTAGAGTGACCACACACCGTCTCTGGCTAAAATACCACAGACAAACACAGGCTGGTTTCCATTTCTGAATTCGATTGAGCGGAATTGGTAAAGGCTGTGTGTAACTCAGAAATGATTAAAAGATTCGGGCGAATCTTGTTGTCATCAAGAAGGTTAAAAGGTTGGTTTTACCAATCGCATGATGTGATCGAAATCGAAAAGTATATCTGGCATAAATGACCATACATGTTTTCCATCTAGTATATCTTTGCTAAAAAAAAATTCCAAAATTGTTATATTTCCCCCAAAATAAGCCCAAAAATGTTAACAAAACCCACTTATTTCAGCACTATCTCAACCAGCTCTCTCTCTCTCTTTTACAAAAACCAAAAGCCACAAAGAAAAACCAAAAAAAAAAAAAACTAAAGCTTAATAAACTAACCCCCCTTTTTCCATCCAAAAAAAATAATAATAATAATAATAAAAACTTAACTAGAGTAAAAATGTTCAACAGCAAAACCAAAAAATAAAAAAAAAAAAAAAATGTTATACATAAAATAAATTAAATATATATTATAAATATATATGTATTTATCATTAAATGAACTTTGCTTGAAAATTGCTAAATGAAAAATTCAATGAGGCCACGCCGATTTTGGTAAGCCAGGCTTTTTCACAAAAGTTCGATTTAAAAAAAAAATTTTTTTTAATTAGGGAGGTGAAACAATTGTACAAGGTTTTGACTTTTGAGGTGTTAAAAATAACTAAGGTGACTAAGTGAACTAAGGTACTATAAAGGTGACGTACTCAGCACAGCTGCTCTGTTTTGTGGAAGCCTTATTAATTGATATCTATTATAAGGACATGTCTCTCAGAGCAGCTGTCATCTATCTCAGAAAGTCAAGAGAGAAAATTATGGCTAACAACGGAGTACCTTGAAAAGAACTTAGAGAGTGACATTAGAAGACTTTGCCATGGCGCAGAGGTCAGCAAAACACATTTGTTTACTTTGGCGCTGCGTGTGTGTGTTTAGGCGCGCTCTTTTAGCACTCCTCGTTGTCGGTTTGTCGACGTCACAGCCTCAGAGGGCTAATAAACACTGTAGATAGCAACGGACCAGAGCAATGTGTATCTGACAAGCGATGGTCGGAAGTTCCCCCTAGTGCTCGAAGACACTACGCTATTTCGCGTAAACGATCCGAAAGCACGCCATAGCTGAGAAAAAGAGAGCAAAAATCCTTTCAGTCAATGGCTTGTCGTTGAGGCTGTCCGGTCGATGCAAATAAACGGCGCTTTATTTTCGCACACCAATACGTTCTCTCTTCTTTTAGCCTCGCTCTCGTTGACCAGGGTTCCCCTAAGAGAGAGTGTCCCTCTTCAGCACACTGTGATGCATTACTTCGGCAGGCACTCGGTGTTAGTTGCCGCGTATGTTTGAAAGCTTAGTTAATAGACATCAACAGACAAATTTCTGAGTAAACTCAACTCAAGCGTTAAGTCTAGATTTCCTAGTCTGTGACTTAACCATAGACTGTAGGTTAACAATTGTCTTTTCATGTTGACATTACGATAAATTAGTGGAAGAGCAAAGTAAAAGGGAGATGTATGTAGATGAGAGATGTACCATTCAGGCATGTTCTCAATTCCACTTCGGTTTTTGTGTAAACGCTTGAACTTTGAACTCTATGTTAATAAGATTGTATGGAAAGTGCCACTTATATCTACGGCTACAAGATCCGCTTTCAGTAAAAGTGGAATTGCTCAAGCCGGCAGTTCAATGAAAAGTGGATTCAATTCGTAGAAAAATAAAGCCTTGATCTAGTAGCCACAGATTTTCTTGACAGTTCAAACGTTTATACGAAAACCGAAGTGAATATGAGAACAGACCTGTATATTAAATATCGATTAAATCGCTGACCTCGAGCCGGTCTAACATTCATTTACAATTAGAAAGGTTGCCAAATCACAATTGAAATGTTTTTTTTCTAATTGTGTAAATATTGCAAATATTATCCAAGTGATTGGATTTTATTCTTGCAAAAGCTTCAATTTAAAAATTCGTCTTCTTCTTTTTTTGGCCCGACAACCGCTATAAATGCCCTCCAGTTGTTCACACCAAGGTTGCAAAATGTAAAATTGGTCTAAGGTATTGGAAAGTCATCGATCAACTTCTACACAAACGGTCACCTTCATTAGCAATAAGCACCAGCTGTAAAGGAAACCTTGCGTTGCGGCGTTCAATTGTACGTCCCTTCTTTTTTGCTGGAGAGAAGATTGTCTTTACCCATAGATCTAGATAAAAGCCAAATATTTATTATAATTCTTCAATATTGCAGAATTTACTGTTTATTCTCTTTATTTAAGCTTTCCTGAGCGGTCAAACTATTAATTAGTGTGACTTTTAATTAAGCTTTTTGGAATCCAAAATGGTTCCTTATTAAAAATATTAAAGTGACCATATTATTAATGCAAAAACCAATACCCAAGTATGCTCTACTATTTGTAGGTATTGGCGATGCTTACTCAGCCCCTACCGTACCCTTTGAGGAATCCAGTACCTATTTCAAAGTGAGTTTTGGCATTTATTTTTTCAATTTTTCATTTTTCTCGCTTCTAGGAACTGTTTGAAAAAGTTAATTGAGTGTTGAAATCTACAGAAGTAATCCTATTCTAGAATTTCCGAAAAATCGGTCCTGAAAAATGGGTTCGGGTTTATTGTTAACCTCATAACCGGAACATAAACGGAACCTTTTAGATGTGTAACATATTAAAAGAGCTTGCTCTATCTTAATAAGGACCTTTTAACCTTTAAATTTCAAAAATCAGGACCTTTTGAAAGCCATTGTAAATGACTTATGATTGATATCCATAATTAACACAGTTTATTCGAGTACAGATTGATGTGTTAAAGAGTTTGGTAAACTAAACATATCTTACTAAAACGAAATAGGCTAAAATTTTCAAAGAAAAGTCAAAAATCTGTCGACTTAGAATCTATAAAGAAAGATTCGAACCAAAACCTTAGATTTTCTATTCAATACGAATCCCAAGTATTTGGTATTTGAAAGTAAGGCAAGGCTTACTCTGTTGATTTTGGAAGGGACAAAGTCAGGAATTTTGTACTTACTGGTGAACAGTACTAGACTTACTGGACAGCGGAACAGTTGAGGATCATTGAGTCCCTCGAATCGGACTGTGAACTCAACATCTATACAAAGCTCCTTTGGGATTCCCAGGCGGTTATAGCAGTTGTATCATGAGGTAGTTTTTGATAGCTCATAGAAGACAGGCATAGACTCATTTCTAATCAAAAAGTTTTTGAATCGTTCTACTTGTACAGTGCTGAAAATCAAAATCGGACTAAAAAGCGTCGCAGCAACACACATTAAGCTAGATATTTAACAACTAGGAAGCTTCAATACTTTGGGTTTTGAACACGAAAACAAAAGCTAGCTTTTGTAGTTCAAAAAAGTTGGTTTCTTCTTGACCTTCGGATTGAAATTTCAAATACGAGTCGTACAAGATTCTACTTGAATCTAGATAAGATAAAATCAATAAGACAAGAGCTCCGGGATTAAAAAATCCGTACTCAAATCAATCCTTCTCGTACTTGGTTAGAGAAAATTTCGAACGTTCGGGGTCACCCAGTATTTCCCCAGCATATATTTCATTACATCACTTTTATTTAAATTTTAAAAATTCATACAATGTTTGAATAAGAGTCATGGAGTTATTATCAAGTAGCATTGATATCGATAACATACTGGTTAAAGGTTATCGATATTGGAGATGGGTGAAAAGGGCTCAAAAGTGTCTTGACAATTGTTTCACAACTCAGTTTTCAAAATTCCCTCAACTTTTCCGCCTGGCCCCAGGGGCAAAGTGCATTTCATTCGAATCTAAAAAAATCGCTTTTAGTTTTTTCTTTGTAATTTTTTTTTTTTTTTAACAAAATATATATTTTTAGCATAAAAAAAAAGTAAACAAAAAAATCATAAATAAAACTAAAACAAATTTGTTTAAAAAACTAGTTTTCTAAAAATTTTGCTAGTGCATGTTTTCCTATGACTAAGCTAAATAAAGGCAAAAAACAAAAAAAAACAAAACTCTAATTAAGTAGTTTAAATCCAAGGCTCAGCAGTTATGTACCAAGCGAGGGGGAGATCTGTAAAAAATTTTCATTTTATTTTACGCACAAAATTCTACACAAACATGAAAAAAAATATATGATTTAAAGTGTGTTCCCAAAAACCGCCGATAAATATTAGTAGGTTATCTAGGGTAATGAAATAAAAACACTATAAAAAACATAAAACAAAAACAAAATAACTGCCAATTAAATGTTTGACGACCCTCTCTAGCAAGTGTATGGAAATTGGCTAAAAAAATAAAGAGAATTCTTTTCAATTTTGGTTTCTTTGGCATAATTTTTGCTTTCTTCAAGCGGCAACTAACTAGCACACAATTTAAAAAAAAAAACAAAAACAAATATTATATATATATAAACTGCCATTTTTTACACCAAGTGTATGTAAAAATAAAAACAAAAGTAAAGAAAAACTCAAAAGCAAGAACAGAACAACCACAAAAAAAAATATCTCAAAAAATTTCCAAAAATTCTTTCTTCGCTTGGGAAGCTTAAAATGTGCTTTTCAATTCATTTGTAGAGATCTCCCCGCTCCTTAAAAAATTGGTGGCTGAGGCTCCACCCCAAAAACTGCAGCGTATATACGAAAAGTGTAGAAGCAAGTATAACAATTATATTAATTATTTGATTTATGTCCCCTTTTTGTTTTTGTTTTTGTTTTCTGTTATTTGGCAAGCAAAGTGTATGTAATCTTAAGCTATTTAGATGTTAAGGCTATATAAACATATAAATATATGGACAACAAAATGTTATATAAATGAACAACAAATGTAAAATTATGTCTAAGTATGGTTTAAACCCTCCCTCACCCGCCCCCCCCACCCGCCCCGGCTAAAAACCAAATAAATATATATATTCTCTCTGTGCTTGAATGCAGCTAAAAACTCATTTCTCCCCCTCCACACAAAAGATTGCTTTAATTTAGGTATAAACAAAATAAAAAAAATACACCCCCTTCATAAAACCAAAATCATAGTAAAACTAAAGAAAGGTGTGTGTAACAACAACAAGATGAAAAACAAACACTGCTTTTGTATTATTTAAGTTTAACTATAAAAAAAAAATGAAAGTTTAAATATTAAAACAAAGAAAATCCAAAAAAAACATAAGCTGTAATATTAAAACAACCAAGTAAAATTAACATCAACCATTAAAAAAATGAAAAAGAAAACCAAAAAAACCACAAAACAAAAGCTACCAACGGCAACCACAACAACAACAACAAAAACACTTCGTGTTTGAGTACGAAAAATGAGAAAAATGTTTGAAAAATTTTACTGAATTCAATAAAAATATTATGTTGATATGGAATTAAGTAATTCCAAATAAACACAAATCAAGTGAGTTTTAATTTCGAAGAATGGGAATTGGAATATGTAAAAGCAAAGCTTAGACAGAGAAATTTAAATTCTAGCTCTATACTACAAGTACTACAAAGTTTTGTTAAACTATCTTTTATTATTACTTTCAGGGAGTCACACCGATTCGACTTTCAATTCCGGTTCTGGTACATAACGAATCTTCCGTAAAAGGTTCTGTTTCCGTCTATCTGATTTCTTAGCGGAGACCTAATAGACTTCACACCGAAAAATGAACGTTTTACGTTTCGTACAGATTGCGGGTTAATCAAAATCACGGCCTTTCATCAACAGAGCACAAAGAAAAATTGAGAAGATTTCCGTTTCTAATTAGTGTTATATGCCACACTAGTGCAAGGCTTAAACAATTCATCAATGCACCTGGAACCAGCAGTTTTCTTTTTATACCCTTGGAGAGGGTATATTGAAATTGTCCGGATGTTTGTAACGCACAGAAGGAAGCATCTCTGACCACATAAAGTATATATATTCATGATCAGCGTGACGAGCTGAGTCGATTAAGCTTTGTCCGTCTGTTTCTATGCTATCTCCTCCGTCAGTTTAAAAGCTATTTTAACCAAACTTTGCACGAAGTCTTTTAGTACAAATGCGCAGTACATTTGTCGGAATCGGCCGGATCGGATGACTATATCGTATAGCTGCCATAGAAACGATCGGTCGAAAAAGTAGTTCTAGTGAGAAAAACTTTTTTGTTTTGAAAATTTTGTCAAAAATTGTGGTGCCATATAACAAACTGGCAGGCAGATATCATGCTCCAAGGGTATATAAACTTCGGTCGAGCCGAAGTTAGCTTGCCTCTATTTTTTTTACTTACTTTACTGGGACTTAACTTCGGTAAGACTGAACACTCGAACGATGGCGCTTTAACTCACTCGACTATTTGGCATGAGCGAAGCATCTCGTCTAAGCCACACTTAAGAATATACGCTGTTTGCATTTGTACGCGTCTAGCAACGACACACTGCGCACGCGCTCTCTCTCTCTCTCTCAGTTAGAGCGCGTCCAGCGCTATTCTCTCTTAGTTTGCTTCCCCTGTGTGTTTCTCAGTCAACAAGTTATGGAGCGTTATTCTTAATACATATTAAACATAAATAATCAAGCTTATATTTATTACATATAATATATAATTATAATATGTATGTACAAATATGAAAATTGCACATACACGAACCCACCGTCAAACAAAACAAATAACACTTTTTTCTGACACTTGCTCTGCTCATTTCCAAACAGTTGTTTCCTGAGCACTCGCTCAAAAGTGTCTCTCTCGGTTGTTATTGGCGGACAAACTCGTTTGTTTTGCTCAAGCGAACTGACGAAACAGAAAACTCAGGACGGGACAGAAAAGTGTTCCGCTCAGTGTGAGAGCGTCTGTGCTTTGATTGTATCTGTTTGTATGTGAGACTGAACGCATGGAAAAATGTGTTGAGAGTTATTTGCGAGCTATGTTTTTTTAAAACCGAATCGTTCTGTTTTTTTTTTTTGAGTGTAGGTAAGATATTAGGCAAAAATAATATACCTACACACAGGGAAAAATCCGAGAACATTGGACTCAAGACGAGCACAAACGTCACACTGATTGGACTTTATCAGTGTGGCTTTATACCTGGAAAATTTACCAAAGACCACATGTTTACATTAAAACAAATCTAGGAGAAGACCTACGAGTGAGGCGTCAAAGCATACCATCTTTTTATCGATTACAGAGCCGCTTTCGACACACCGAAGAGGTCAAGATTCTTCGAAGCCCTGTCTATTTTGGGTATACCAGAAAAGTACGTTCGACTTTGCACGATGACGTTGAGAAGTACGCATAGCTCCGTCAAAATAGGAACGAACAGGCTCTGATCGGTTTGATGCCAAAGCGATTTTAGGCAAGGTGATGAACTGTATGACCTTTATGGGGACACTAGTCTAGTCAAGCGCAACAGCGGCTGCGCTGGCTAGGACATGTTACCCGTATGGATGAACAAGCACCAGCAAAAATGGTCTACAAGAGGAATCCGATAAAACTAGGAAATGACAAGGTGGGAAGACCATAACCATCAAAGCGACTGGCATGCATTAGTAGCAGCGACCAAGCCCGTCAACCGGTTGTGATGGCCAATAAAGAAGAAGAAAGTTTGTTTTATGGAAAAAAAAACTTTCTCGCTAAAACTAGTTTTTCGACCGATCGTTCCTATAGCAGCTTTATGTTATAGTCATCCAGCACAACCGCTTTTTGTATGTGGGAAAACCGTATGCGCGTATATGATGAGAGCACGGCTGTTAGTCCGCCTTCCTCTTCTTTAACATGGATTGTACAGTTTTTGAGCAGGGAATGTTGAACGAACGGCCAGTTAAAGCCATTAAACTATTCTCCAACTTATCTTTTAAACTTGGCAGAGCGGTAACATTTACCTAGTACCTTGCCTATTGACAAGGTAAGTGAAAATTAAGACTTGGGTAAGTTCATTCAGAGGTAAGGTAAAAGGTACACAAAATATGTATGTAAGTACGTTATTTTCTTTTAATAGTACAAAGATAACACAGTAGATGGCAAATTTTTCCTTTGCAAATAAGTTGCATGCCCCTGAGGGACGACCGCAAGGCAATGCTCCACAGGGACCCCAACCGCTTAATAATTGCTTATGACCGTCTCGGTTGCTCCAGTCGGCGCAGTTCAGTAAGGGCGTGCCGGCAGCAAAAATACCAGTTGCGTCAGAGAAGTCGTTAACTTTATCTCCTGCAATATTACTGATCGCCTGCCTTTGTTCAAGCGTCCACATTCAAAGAGGACGTGTTGTGCGTCCTTTCTCTATCTCTCTGGAGTATGTCTGCTACACCAAGTACACTCGGGGCTGCGGTGGCCGTTTAGTATCTAAGTGAGATAGAAGTTCACCTCGCCATGGGGTCTCTCAAGACTTTATTTTAGGGACTAACCTGTGCCTTCAACGCCCTTTTGAGGATGAGTCCCAAGCGCTCTGTCACTTCAAAAGACTGTCCTCCCTAACTACAGCTCTCTCTACGGGGTGTGATATCCTTGGTAAGGGTAGATGGTTACCGATTCCGCTGCTAGGTAGCTCAACGGTACCATTCCTGCTATGACGAGCGCTGCGAGGTCCTAAACGCACTACAGACCCGAATTGCGCTTAGGTTCACGATAGCTTGGGCAACAAATGCGTGGGCCCACGCCGGGGCAGAGTACAGCATAATAGATTAACAGACTCCCAGAAGGAGTCGTCGGCGCTCATGCTTTGGGCCGCGGGTATATGGCGTTATGCGTGATAATGCACGCCTTGACAGAAGTTTTTTGGACATACTGCATGCTCGCGATAGCAGAGACTTTTGTCTATCATGACACCAAGATATCGTTTGGTGCGCTTGGAGACCACTTCTGTCCTTCCCACCATGATAGTGATAGTTTCGACTTCGTTTGCGACTACTAACCAGTACAGACTCGGTTTTTTACGCCCGTCCAGTTCGTTCCTGCATGCAGACTCCGCCATTTGAACAACAAGGGCCATATAATATTCCATAGAAGAGGCCCTAGGACTGAACTCTGAGGTACTCCCGCTGAAGCATCATGAGATTTCATGCCTTCCTCGTACGTACTACTGCTTGTGCGCCCAGCTGGCGCCTGTGCGCATGGATTTTGTTGTTGTAACTCACTTCAAAGAGAAAGAAAGTATGAGAAAGATAAAATATAAAGAGGAAATCTGGTATGTCGAAACTCCGGGGTCTAGTCCCAGAAAGGTTCCTTTCCAGTCGGGGAACTCTTCTACTACCTCGGGGTTTATACTAACCAGGTAGCTATTTAGCGAGCATGCGTACTTAGATTTGAGTTGGACAAGAGTTGTACGTGTGGTCCTGTTGCGCTGATGAGTGGAGAGCCAAGCCCATTGTCGACTAATTGCCTGCGAATTTCCTCCTTTGTATTCAGGACTTTAGAAAAGATCATCGATAAATCAAGTTAAATATAAACTTTATTTTTCATATAAAATAACAATATTCTAATTCGATTACTTAATTCATTATTAATATTACGAGCTTATCAGTAAAATGTCTACGTTGTTAAATCGATTGAAATTACTCCTTTGAAGGGTTGGACAACGGAAATATTTTCAAAAGCAATGCCATCATCGGTTTGGTTGATTGTGCTTTTATTTGAACTTGTTGCGTGGGCGTACCAGTCAGTCACCGCAATTAATTTCTTTGGCAAACTGCAATTCTCCTGATTGTATTCTTTCGGCTGTCCTGGCGGGGAGTCGGGAAATGTGTTTGACGCATTTAGAGATCTAACTACTGAGTGATTGGATTTGGAGTCGACAGTGCTGCTGCAGCGGTTGAATACTGAGTTCGTTTTGTAGTTGGAGAATATATACACCGACTGCTGCAGCGGCTTTATGTAGTTGTCGTCCACGCTGGACGTTGGAAAACTTGTCAGCGTTGAGCATTTGCCCTGTCCCAGCACATCGATCGCCACCTGGCTCTTATCTGATACAGATATAATTTGCAGAGCATTGTGGGTGAGAATCGGTGGCGAGGAAAGCGACGGATCGAGCTGATCCTCCTCATCGGACGAACACAAGTCAATTGTGTCCACAATGACCTCGGTAGAGGGCGAAATCCTCCAATGGGAATTCAGGGAAGTGTCTCGTGTTAGTCTAATGTTAAGTTTGGAGTTTGTGATGGGGATTTGCTCGCCGATTGTGTTCTCGCTTATTTTTTTTAACCTGACCGAGATTGGACGGCACTGTTTGATCAGAGGCGAGTTCAGAAACAGAAAGTTCTCCGTCGTGTCCCTTCGTTGCGCGAACTGACGGCGCGGAAAGGAATATATGTGCAAATTGTGTTCGTGCGATTTCTTAAAAGTACAGTGAATATTGCTAGGGTTTGATTTCTTTTCAAACAGTTTTTGTTTACAACTTGCTTTTAGGACTAAGGGAGTATAGCAGAATCGATCCAGACGCTCCTGCCGCTCGTACACATACTCCACCGCGATGGGCTGTTTCGTGGACTTTAGTAGTTGCTGTCCCGCTGGCGATGATATGGGGATGAACGAACACCGATTGAACGAATGAACATTGCGATTTCTTCTCGATATTCGTCTAGTTTTGTTGGATGAATCCGCACTTAATTCTTCATTAAACAAATGTGTTTTCTGTATTTGGTTAGACAAATTATAATCGGTAAACTTAGATTTAAGATTCAGATTGAGTAGAAATGCGTTGCGTAGTTCATTGTTTTCGTTTTTGCTTTCAAATTGGTTGTCCGGTTCGGGGGAATCGCAAAGTATTACATCATCCTCCATGCTGCAAATGTTTTCGTGTTCCTGAGGGAAAGAATAGAATTAAATAAAAATAAATTAGACTTTTGTGGTATTTGATACGATTTTTTGATTGGGTTTAAGAGTAGTTTGGTGTAAATTTCAATTTGTCCCCTTTTTGAAATTCACAAATTTTTTGTGGAATTGTTTATGAGGGCTGGTAAATACCCTACGTATGTCTAATAGGTACAAACACAGCTGGGAAAGATAAGACGATTGTTCCAAAAATTGGTAAAAATTTAAAATTAACTTTATCAGTCTACAGTTAAAAATATACATCCCATACACTTAGATCATCTCATCGACTCACTGGCTGAAGTCTATAATAACATGCTGGATACAGGACGGATTGAAGAAAACTGTACAACAAGTGTCGTATTCCCAATTTTCAAAAAAGGTGACCCAGACCTACCACAAAATTACCGAGGGATATCTTTTTTAAAGAGCATAGCGAAAGTGTTTATGGGCATATTAAACAGCCGACTAACAAACTGGGTTAGGTGTCATGAGAAGTTAAAAGAATATCAGGCCGGCTTCCGAGAAAAATATTCGACTGAGGACAATATATACAATTTAATATCCATCGTATATCTGAAACGGGAGGAGAAAAAGAAAGTATACGCCTTCTTTGTTGAATTTCGGGCTGCCTTCGATAAAATCCCACGAATGCTGTTAATGTACAAATTATAGTCGATGGGAGTCTCGACCAAATTTCTGAACGTGCTGGAGAATATATATGCAAATACGAAGGTGGCAGTCTGGACAGGCAAGGAACTATCGGAGTATTTCGAAACCAATATCGGAGTGAGGCAGGGCTGTCTCCTTTCGCCCCTATTGTTTGCGCTCTTCCTCGACGACCTCCATGATTTCATAGGGGGCGGCTTAACAGTGGGAAGAGAAAATATACGCCTTTTATTGTATGCAGATGACATAGTCATAATTGCTGATGAAGTCACTGTATTGCAGCAAATGATCGATCGGCTGGAAATATATTGTAAGACATGGAACATGGAATTTAATATGACCAAATCGGAAATAATGGTTTTCAGGAAAGGAGGGCGGCTGGCAAAGGCTGAAAATTGGACACTTCAAAGCGAACCCATAAAGATTGTACCTGAGTACAAGTATCTAGGAGTTGTTTTGACGCCCACTTTAAATTTCAAGAAGCATGTTACAACTAGAACTGTGGCTGCAAAGCAAAGCATAAACATTACTTGGAAGAGCCTTCTTGGCAAAAACAATGTCTCCACCGAAATGATGTGGAAAATCTATGATGCCGGGTGTAGGGCAATACAAGCTTACGGAGCGCAAGTCTGGGGCTTTGGGCAACACGATGAAGTGGATGAGCTGGAAGCCTTTTTCATCATTTATAATTTGCCACAGACAACGCCACGCTATGCTCTTGCACTGGAAACGGATAAATACGGCAGTAGATTCTAAATGTTTCTACATGATTCTACATAAAGAGCTAGGTACATTGCGCACACTGCATAACATAGAATGGGACTGGAACAACGATAACCTATGGAATGCCAATCGCAATGCGCTCATCGCGGATCTAAGGAAAGACAGGCATACGGAACTCGTGCAGCAAAAACTAAGAAGCGAAGGGAGAATCTACAAAGAACTCGAACATACTGTTGGCAAAAAATATGGACAAGTGGATACTAGGGCAGTATCATGGATCTTTAAGGCAAGAAGCGACATGATATTGTTATATTTTAACCAACCTGTGCTAAGTCCGAATCAGGTCATCATATTTTAAATGATGCGAGCGATACTAACTGGAAGGGTTTAGTGCAGTTTTTGCAACAGGCCACTCAGTATAGGAAACGAATTTTGGGAGAATCCTTTTAAATTTAAATAATATCATGCACATAAACTCTAAAAATTTGGTGGGTCCCAACGATCCTGTATCTCGCGACGAGCGGGGAAGCAGGGTGTATTAAGACCTTTTGTATGGCACCTAGGGGATCCCTAAATACAATAACAAAATTAACAAAAATCAACGAAACATAGAAACGAATTCTCCGACTGACGACTGAAAGTCATAGTCGAGTAATATTTAAAACCTTAAGTTATTTAACACTTTGTAATGTTCATAATGTTCATAATATCTGCATTATTGGTTTTAAATTAATTTATTATAATTTATTATTATTATTATTAAACTTAGATCAAGTCTGGTAAAACACACATTTGGGCGTTGCGTGTGACGATTTTAGCCCAGCGAGAACGCGCTCATTTCTTTCTCTTTGTTCTTTGCCTCAGAGCGGTGTTTTACACACAGTAGATAAGAACGTCCCGGACTCTGATTTGGATCCTCAAACTCTCACCATCTATGAGATCTGTGCGTTCATGCAGACAGACAGGCAGAATGTGATATTCAATCGGATTCCCAGCCATAATCAATCGGTTCAGTACCGGCTTCCATTCCTAAAATAAGATATATTTCATCCGGCAAGGACGAGTAATGTAAGCTAGTAACTAAAAATAGCCAGACAGCATTTCCAAATTTTTAAGAGCATTTTTATTGTCAAAATTGCTAGATCCAGCAACTCACTGCTCGCATGTGAGCAAAGAACTAGTGGGTTAAAAATATGGCTTGCAGAATACTCCCACATGCATTCCGGGGAGAATTTTGTGTTTAATAATGCAGGTACTAATTTGTTTCATTTCCGACTCGATAGAATTTTCACATGCAAATGAAATACAAGATTTAACCCCACAAAAGTGTCGCAATTGAATTGGAAAACTATGCTGATCGCCAGCATTCTTACCATAGCTCGCAAATAACTCTCAACACATTTTTCCATGCGGTCAGTCTCACATACAAACAGAAACAATCAAAGCACACACGCTCTCTCACTGAGCTGAACACTTTTCTGCCCCGCTCTTGTGTTTTCTGTTTCGTCAGTTCGCTTCAGCAAAACGAACGAGTCTGTCCGCCAATAACAACAGAGAGAGACACTTTTGAGCGAGTGCTCAGGAAGCAACTGTCTGGAAATGAGCAGAACACTTAAAGTGTCAGAAAAAAGTGTTATTTGTTTTGTTTATCGGTGAGCTCGTTTATGTTCAATTTTCATATTTGTATTCATATTTCATACATATTATATTATAATTCATATATGCATTATATAATATGTAGTAAATATAAGCTTGATTATTTATGTTTAATATTATTTAAGAATAACGCTTCATAACTTGTTGACTGACATACACACACACAAGCGCCACGCACACATTTAAAGATGACACTTTTTACGCTTGCTCCCGGCAAATTGATCAGTAAAAGACATAAGCAAAAGTGAAGTGAAAAAGCGCTCAATGGTTGAGCGAAAACACCTATTGAGCAAAACAGAATTGAAAGTGTCTTTTTGCTCCCTCCACTCGTTGTGTCTGTATCAAAACTGTTTTGTGCTGAAACGCTGAAAGTGTTGACAGTTTTCTGCGAGCTCTGATTCTTACACAAGACTGTTCGTTTTCACATCAGTCCGTCTCGCTCTAACCACCGTGTTGTCTCCATGCCTGCATGAGGTGGATTTGTATGAACGCTGATTTTGTTTGAGCATTTTGATTAAGTTTGATCATGTAAACGAAAATATTTACTTATTATTGCAGTTAGAAGCTAACCAATACATTGATAGGCTTAATGTCGGTTCCGAGAATTTTGGCCGCATTTTCAATAAAACAAGTTACCACGCACACATATATATAGACACACGCACCTGTTTGTCAAAACTGAAGCAATTCAATTGGTTGCTTTTGGTCCACTTCACCATTTCACTAAATGTTTCTTGATAATTTGTTTTAAAAGTTTTAACGGAGCCAATAGCTGTTAATGCGGCATTGAATTGTTTAATGGCGTTGCCAGATCACAACAAACGATGACATTTAATACTAAAAATTATCGATTTTTCTATGACAACCAACTTTCGATAAAACGATTTTTTACAACTGAAAATTTATAGCTCCTTTGTTGGTCACACTTTTTGCAACTTAGACGTTTTGGTGACACGTGGATAAAAAAAATTAAAGTTGAATAAGAGGCGTAATTTTTTATCGTGTGTTTGAGTGAAATGTAAACATATTCTGTTTTTAAACCTTGGTATGGCAGTGGAGTACATTTACAGTTACATTTGTGTATAAAAAAGTGTGTCGGAAAGCCTTCGTAAAAGTCGGACATTCGGTCGAACTCTGACAAATTAAAAATTTCCGTTCATAAGCTTAGTACTCAGACAAACTAAATCGCTTTAGCTGCGTGTCAACTCCATATAAAAACGAGAGCGCAAGTTAAGCAGGCCATCCACACACGAATTTGTTCGACGAACTTGTTCACCGAACAAAAATTCATTTGCCCACTAACCTGGCCAACATTTTTCACGAACATCATTTGCGACCAAATCTCACCGAATAAACATGAAAATATGGCAGCGTAAACTAACAGAATCATGGAGCATTATTTGATCAATTTGGGGGCATTTAATAAATTTTAGCAAAAATTTATTGCTCATTTGGGCACTTGTTCACTCTACAAATATTTTTTACAAATGATGTTCGTCAAAATGTTCCCATCCATTGACGAACATTGTCGCACGAACACTCGCAAGATAGAAACATTTCTATTCTCTGCGAACAAAACGTCGAACACAAAAATCTGTCACGAACACCTCCACTAACGACGAACATTTCATCGAGCTGAACAAATTCGTCGAACCAATTCGTGTGTGGATGGCCTGCTTAACTCTAACCAAAGTGATTTCCTTAGGCACACTATAGTTTGGGACCAGCAAAATTGAGAGCAGCTCAAAATTTAGCTCTATTATTTATAGCTCCATGTCATGAGTTCGGCTCGCGTTTGCTTAAAAACACGACTTTGGACAAAGAATACAGCAGAGTTCCCCAGCGAAACTCCCGGGAGCACGAACTTAATAGCCGAATGCTTGCCGAAATCATACATCATTGTGTGTTAAAAAGAGACTCAGACACGTTTTAACGCACTCTTCTTGGGGAACCCTGATGTACAGTGTAAGCCAGCGATGGTCTCTGATTCTTCCCAGGGGGTGAAAAGATTTCGCTATTCTCACAAATACGAAACGAACGCATGACGTGAGTAGAAGTCGCTCACCAGAGTTTAAAGCTATTAGGACAAAGCAAATTCGCGGCTCGAGTGAGACCATGGAGCAAAAAATATTCGAGATTAACTTTGCGCTGCCTCTAAATTTTGCTGGAGCTAAACGATAGTTCCCAAAAAGATACTTTATACTGACATTAGAAAATCACTGAAGTTAGAGCGAGAAGACCTGACGAGCTGTTGAATTTCTGACAGAAGCGATGTCAACTGGGCAAAGTTCCAATTTAATACTCATTTACCACGGGCAAGTCTCGAAAATTTGATCAAAAGGTAAAGCAATTAACAGAAGATTCGAAGTCCAGAGTCACGAACATGGAAATCAGATGGAGACATTACTTTTCCCATTAGCTGTGAGCTGATGTCTCTAGAGAAGTAGCGATGCAACCAATTGACAACATAAATATAGACTCTGAGGCGAAAAACTGGTAAGGTGCAAGCACAAACTTCTTTACCGTATGTGGTCGGACGAAAGTATGGAAAGGAGACTATGCTGTTGCCGCCATCTGTCTTTTTATCATTGCATATAAGGTTCTGTCACGTATCAATTGTGAACGTCTTAAGCCGCTTATTGACGCACTAATTGCACTGGCTTTAGACCTGGTAAATCCACCACAGAACACCTAAGGTCAAATCCTGAAGAATATCTATAAGAGAAACATCGATTGATTAACACCCAAGGTTTTTTGAGACCCAGTCTGGCTTTGGAATACCAGCAAAGTACTTTCGGCTTTGCATAATGATGTTGAGAAGCACTCAAAGCTCCGTCAAATTAGGAACGAACCTCTCCGAGTCTTTTGATACCAAAAGATGTTTTAGGCAGGGCCTTCTACAATCTGCTGATGGAGTATTAACTGCACCAGTGTCCAAATGCCAACAGATCAGCATCGATGGTACTGTTATTACCGGCAAATCAAAACGGGCGCTAAGTAGGGCGCTTTCATAGATTGAGGGGCAATCTATACTGATAAGCTTAGCTGTAAAAATTGACAACACGAAGTACCTAGTGTCTGCGAAACAGAAGTCTACGCCTTTTGGACAATGGGAGAGTACAACTTTAAAGTTGTAGAGGATTTTTCTAGCTCGAAGCGATGATACGAGTGAAATCCGAAAAAGATGCTACTTAGACTTCATTTTGTGGTGTTATTTAAGTTTATGTCAAACCACTGACCAGTTAAGCCCTAAGAGCCTTATCATAAAACGGACGCTATTCTGACCGAAAAACTTTAAAAAGTGATGAGAAAACTTTTATGTACCCATCGATTCACACATCTTTGTGGAAGGAAGGAATGGAAAGCAAAAATAATAAGTTTAAGGGTTGAATCTGATTACATTAAATGTTTATTAGAAATTGGACAACAGTGAGTGAAAGCCGGAACCTTTCTGATAGTTATTTTTACACTTTAAAGCTTAAGATTTAAGGGATTTTTATAAAACTGATTTCCGATATATGTATGTACATAGAAATGCTTTTAATAACTTACCAATATAGCTTCTTTGGAATATAGTTCGGCATCACAGTTGTCGCAAAGATATATATCGAACGGAGGTGGCTCAACCATCATATGTTGCAAATGATCATTATGCAAATCATTTATATTCTTTTGAAGCAATAAACATTTTCGGTTTTTTTGAAGCCGATCGTATGACTGAAAAGGATTAAACAAATAAAAGGGTGCGATTAGAAGAAGAATAAATAATTTAAATGATAATATCTTTCCACTTACCATATTCTCATTCCGAAATGTTACTAATAATTTATTGTTTCTTCTATCATACAGCGACGTTGTTGAATTGTAATTATTTATGAATCGCAGGCTAGCGTGTTCATAAGCCGCCAAGTCATTACAAAACCGTAACAAGAACAGACTTTTATGAAACTGATAGCAAATTACTACAATTTCCTTCATTTTTTCCATCCAGCTCTGGAAAATAATAATATTTAGTTAGTTTAAGCATAAAATATTACACTTATAAGACTTACGCCAATAAACTGTTTGGGTTTTTTCAATGGAATACCAAACGGAGCATTTTCCGGCCACCACTCGGGCTCACTACAATCAATTTTCTTTGGCAAATTGATGTGGCCCAAGGAGCATTGCACCATAAATGGAATGAAATTCTCCAACTGCGATTCGGTGATTTTTTCCAGTGATGTTGGATATCCATTTGCAAACAGAAGCGGCAGGTTGGAAATCATATTCTGTTGAGCTTTATCTTTTTCGTCCATTGTCACTGAAATTGAATGAAGAGTAAGGGCAAAACGAAATTAGATGGAAAACATTCAGAACTTAGGTATACTACTTCCGACAAAAGAATGCAAACTGACGACAAATAAATTTAGAAAAAGAGATTTTAAGAGTTGGACAAGAGTCAAGAGTTTTGGAACATGGGAACCATTTGCGTTAGGCTGGAGGAGGAAAAAGCAGCTGTAGCAGCAGAACTTGTCCATTAAAAATCGAGAACCTAGAATAAACCCAGATTCACATTCAACCAGAGGTCAGAGTCGTAGTTATAGCCAGGAGTTGGAGCGTACTTCCCGGACTTATAAGTGCGGAAACCACAAGGGAATTTAAAGTGTCAGTAGGTGTAAAAGAAAAATTAGCATCAACTGTGGCATCGGGATCTTGGGGAGCAAAGGAAGCGACCACAGCAACCCATTGGTCGCCCGCCATATAGCCATACTCAGAGGAAACTTCAAACAGTGCAAAGTGCTGCTTTCCGTGAGGCCACTGGCAGCCACTAGATGACTCATCAGGACCATTTTCACCAGGAAAAGGATATCCTTCCTGTCAGCAATTCAAAATCATCTGTTAAAACCCAGCCAAACCAAACCTATGTGCAGAAGGGCCAGAACAGTCCGACATAACCTATTGAGCTCTTTCTTGAATTGGATCCGTTGACCCGATAAAGCTGCATAGAAGCCAGGAATGAGACGCACACCAACATGGTCGAACACATCATCGTGGTCAAGCACTATAATAGTAGTACTTAGTGGCAGACCACCGAACTACGATATAAACCCCACCACCAAGACTTCTATTACACTCTGGACCCACCCAATTCAGGTAGCTATTTTAAACATATACTATATTTTCTTTCTTTTTCTTATTTTTGTCGAATCAGACTCTGCTGATTAAGCCATAGAAGAACTCTTGCCGAATATGCAGCCCCTGCTTTTTATTTATTTATTTATTTATTTATTTATTTAGTCGACAAAAAAAGGCTGTCAACTCAATTTCACATACGTTATAAAAAAGCCTTATTGACTAAGAAAGCCTAACAAAGAAAAACTAACAAAATTACAAAATAACTAATAACGACTCCGACTCGATGGGGAGTTTTATTTGCCCGTCCGGCCAGCTATGCCCCGATTCACAGCCAACTGTAGTCAGAGACGTTATTAGAGCTACCAAAAACTTTAATGATATAGAGATAGAGAAGTGGAAAAAAACAAAACCAGAATAGAGGCAAAGGAAAAAAATAATAATAAAACTAAAATAAATCAGACATAAAGAGAAAAAAATTTAGGAGAATACATTAAAAAAAAAAAAAAAAAAATAATAAAAAAAATACTAACTAAAAGTGAAATTTAAGACTAATTAAAAATACCTAATTTATAAGCTTGATCCGCAGCCTTTGGCGAAACGCTATGGGGAAACCTGCAAAGGGCTAAAAATGTTGCTCTCAAAACGCTCGCCGGATGCCACTTTATGGCCCTGCAGCATTCTGGACAGCAATTCCCGCTTGCTCCAAGCTGACCTTCCCTCACGTACTAGAATATAAATGACAAATCACACTACCAACCTGTCAAGCCTCCGAAGCTCTGAACGTGAAGGAAGGAATTTACAGACAGACAGTTCAAGCTACAATCAACGGGCTCAAGAATAACGTCGGGCTGGGTGGTCGCCCTCCACTCATCAGCGAAACGGGCTCAGATTCTCAGATGCCCAGCTCAGATCAGGTTTCTCATGCTTCCTCAACAGCTACCTTGCCAGAATAAAACCTGAGGTAGCAGATGAGTACCCTGATTGTAAAGGAACCCTGCACGATACACGCTATCACTTCAACTGCCAAAACGCTCCCACTAATCTGACCCCAGAAGACCGCTGGACGCACTCCATCTATACGTACAAATCTTTCCAGCAGCCACAAACACATCAGATCGGGTCAGATCCCGGATCCGACCGAAGGATTGCCAATACCGACACACGGGAATCCAAGTAAACATAGTCTTTGGCGGTAGACCACCACCCATTCATACATCTGAAAAAAAAAACAATCCCGAAGGGTCGCCAGGTTCACTCTAGCGCAACAACGCTCCGGAAGAAGCAGATCTCTGAATAGCTATAACTATAACGAACGTCCGAAATGCAAACTCAGTCCACCAAACACCTTTTTAGACCACACTGATCTCACACCGATAGATCTGTGGACCCATCCATTCCAGGCTTGGACATGGAATGGTCTCAACATACCCTTTAATTCTTACCCCATATATTTCTCTTTGTATTCAAGCTAACGCAGCCGTTATAACAACAACAGAGAAATAGCTGCCCATCACTTCCACTTGGCAAGACTTTACCCAGAAGTTGCAAATTTATGCCCGAACCCTACCACATGACACCCGCCACCTAACTTCACTTCAATTGTTGGTTTGAGTTCTCCCCAATACGCTAACCTCACAACCTTATGGACACACCCAGTAAAATGCGCATCTTTTTTGTGGCTGGACTCAGGGGATTCACATTCTCTCTTTCTACAACAACAACATTTGAATGATGGCTTGACAGAAAAGACAACGGATCAGCGCTGCCTACGACACAAGTGGTAGACGAAATACAGCTACCCCTGAAGAACATTCTGACAGAAGTACAGTACATCTTCATCTGGCCAAGGTACACTTCTACCAGCGACTACAAAGGAATACAGACAAGTATAATGACAGGGTAAATGTTTAGTGTAGATCGGTTTTGCCCAAAAATTTCGATAGACCTCTAAAATATAATGAAATTACGTGGAGAAATTAATTGGTTTTTAAACGCATTTGCCTAGATGGGAGGACAAATTGTGCTCTCTGATCTCTCAATAGGAGGTCTAAGAAGCAGATTGCACCCAAACTCCCAGTCCACAAAGCTGTACTTAAGCCGAATCTACGCAGGAAGGGTAGAATCAACTTAGAGGACAGATTTACGCTCGTCGAAATCGACTTCGGTTAGCAGTAGGAGGCTTGTAGATCAGGTTCTTGACACCCCAGGGCAGCTAACGCCCTCAGTGCAAAAGGTTCAGGACCAGATCAAGGACCTTAACAACAAAAAGGCCCTCAAAGGACTTGAATATAGGGTCATCAAAGACCTCCCAGTTAAAGCGGTGCTCTTTCAGGTCTCATTTTTCAGTGCTGCATTGCGACTGGGTCACTTTCCAAAGGCGTGGAAAAAGGCTCAGAACGAGGTCGATTCATACTGTTCGACCAGCCTCCTATCCACAGCCCGGGGTGAATGGCAGAATACCTCCTTTTCAGATCATGTTTAGAAAGTCACACGGAACCCCTGATCAACGGAACGGGGTCACCAACTTCATTCTTGAAGGATTCAAGGCTAAGGAATATGTTTGCGGTCTACCTGGTCGTTAGGCAGGCTTTTGATAGAGTCTGCCTCGCTGGACTGCTACGTAAGATAAAAGACATCCTACCACCTCAACTATAAGCACTTGTAAGAAGATTTCTCTACGGCAGGGCCCTTTATTCCAGCAAAGTACGTTCGACTTTGCATGATGACGTTGAGAAGTACGCAAAGCTCCGTCAAAATGGGAAAGAAACTCTCCAAACCATTTGATACCAAAAGAGGTTTTAGACAGGGCGATACCTTATTGTGTGACTTCTTTAATCTGCTGATGGAGTATATACTGCGCCAGTGCCCAAATGCCAACAGATCGGGCACCATCTTTAATAAAGATGTAATGCTACTCGCATATGCCGATGATATTGACATTATCGGCAAAACCAAACGGACAGTAAGCAAGGCGTTTTCAGAGATTGAGAAGGAGTTTAGATTGATGGGTTTAGCGGTAAATGAGGACAAGACGAAGTACCTAGTATCCGCGGACAAAAAGTCATTGCGACTTGGACCATCTGTTCCAATGGAGGGGTACAACTTTAATGTTGTAGAGGATTTCGTCTACCTCGGAACGATGATAACCAGCAAGAACAACATCAGTCTGGAAATCCGACGAAGAATCACTCTTGCGAACCGATGCTACTATGGGCTAAGTAGGGAGTTCAAGAGCAAAGACTTCAAGCGAAGAACAAAAATAGCCCTTTACAAGACGCTTATCATCCCGGTCCTGCAATATGGCGCAGAAGCATGGACAATGACAGCAGCGGATGAAGCGGCGATTGGCGTGTTTGAGCGAAAAATTATCCAGAGGATTTATGGACCTTTAAAAGTCGGCGATGATTTCCGCATTCGAAGAAACGACGAACTGTATGAGCTCTATGGGGAATCCTGTCTGGTCAAGCGCATAAACCAACAGCGGCTGCGCTGGTTAGGACATGTCGCCAAGATGAAGGAAAAAGCTCCGCCAAAAAATGCGTATAAATCGAAGGCGGCAAGCCGGGAAGACCACCACTAAGATGGGAAGACAATGCCGAGCTTGGTCTGACCAACTGGTGGCAGCTCGCACGGAACAGAAGCGAATGGAGAGCGTTAATCGCAGAGGCCCAGACCGTCGAACGGTTGTAATGGCCATTAAAGAAGAAGAAAGTGGGATAGATTCTCTCTAGCAAAAACAAACTCTTTCTCCGAAACAAGGTGCATCATAGCACCTGCCTGGAGATTTGGGATTGAACAGCTGCGAAATCCAATCTGAGGAAGATCTGTGTCCTTCAGTAATAGAGTCTGCGTAGACTACCATGGTACATACGGAGAGTGACCTCATTGAGCCCAAGATTGGTGACGTGGAGAGACTAAGAAGTCACACTAGCCAGAAGACTCCAGCGCAGACGAAAGAAAGCAGAAAGTAAGGTTAGACAACGCTCCTCGCGTGGAGGGAGGGGACCTATAATTATCAATTTACGTATTTAGAGCACAGAAGACAGTTGCAGGAGATGTTAGGAGTCTGATTTTGTCCCTTCAGATAGTTCTTATTCCTTGATGGGAAGTTAAATCTGTGGATTTTTTTCTATTTTTTTTGTAAAATAGATATAGACACGAATTCAAGACTGTACGATTAGGTTTATCTGGTGCGATCCAAAACGTTCATGATGCAAGTAAGCTCAAAGGTCGGCCGGTACTCCAGATCGTCTACGAACTTCGCATTGCTGTATGTACACAGCTCGACATGGAAAAGAAAAGTACTTTTTGGGACTTAAGCAGCTGGCAGAGTAAATGCGGTGCAATTACCAGAAAGAACATGAACAATTATTACTCGAGCGAAGCAAAGCGACCATAATGCTAACAATCCTTAATGCGGGTGTGACCGAAAGTAAGCTTAAGGATCTCCATAATTGAGTATCTACCTTTAATGTTTCTGCCCCTTCGGCTGAATTAATTGTTTTAACATATGTTTTATCTATATATAAAACATTTTCTACATTTTCCCCTCCTCGCTCTATTCAAGTACATAAATATGTATGTACATAAATATGTTTGCATGTACCAATAAATCTTTTCCAGCATTTCATATCATAAAATCAACATATATACATATGTATTTTTCTTTATATATGCCTTTATTTACACATATCTTTGCTTAAATATGCAAAATAACTGTTTGTTCATTCCCATATAAGATTTATGCATTCACATTGAATATACATACATACGTATTGTATGTATATGTATGAGCCCCAGAATTCCTATGTACATACATACATAGTAATGTACGTAATATTACCCACCGTTTAATTATTGAATTCAATTTATCACACAACGAAAAGGGGGGTGGTGGTTGTACAATCAAAACAATAATTACATTCTATGCTACTTTAGGTTTTTTATAATAACACAATTGTATTTCAGTGTCAAGCTATATCGCACAAGTTTTTTTTTGATAAAACGGAGCAAACGATTGCATTAAATTTGGAATATGGAATCGGAACACAGCACCATTTTAATCATACTTGTGGCAATTCATGTACTGGACGTGTTCAGCAGAAAATTTGTGCGCTGAGCTGGTATAACAAAAATTTATCGAATTGTTTATGCTGCACAATGTTGTAAATTTTCTATAGTTGTTTAAACGATAAAACAAGTTCACTATACTTTCCAAATAGCAAATGATGATTTAGGCTATCGATAGACAATTACAGCTGTTGGCAGGAGGCCAGCAAGAACCGAAGAAACGGCGTAATCGAATTAAAATGAACGCTTCGAGAAGAGGAAGATTATAGAATTCTCGCTTCACGGAATCGATATTTTTGTCTGCTTTATTGTTGTGTTCTTGCGCCGCAGTAATTAAAATAAATACAATGATCAAAATGAGACAGCCACATTTCACTTCCAATCGATAACTTTGAGAAGTGCAGGTTGCTTGCATCAAATCGTATGCCACTTGTACGTAAAATCTCTACGATACTCTGGGGCAGCGTTTGGAGGCCGAATACTTATTTCACAACCGCTTAACGGTCTTAAACGCAGCTATTTATACACGCCAGTGGTTTCTGTTTTGCGCGATCTAGCACCAGTTGTTCACACCAAGCTTGGCAATGTCTTGTCCTAGGGCTTCCTATCTTAGTTCCGGTCGTTCGTTCCTGCCTCTTTCCAGTCTTTCTCCTTCCAATTCTTTTTACTGAAGCTTGTTCATCCATACTGGTAACATGTCCGCTCCAGCGCAGCCCTTGACTAGATTGGTATCCCCGTAGAGCTCTTAAAGTTTGTCATTCATTCGGATGCGAAAACCCTCGCCAACTTTTAAGGGTCCATCAATTCACTTAATTACTATTCTCTCGATAATGCCGATCGCCGTTCCTCTGATGCCCTTAATGCCCATGCACCTGCGCCGTATTGCAGGAGTAGGATGACAAGCCAGTAGCAATATTTTACTTTTTTGGACTGCCCAAGCCCATTCCGCAATTCACGCATTCCTTGTTGTTTGACACAAATGAATAGAAATGGTGCGTATACGGGGCACGAGCGCCATAAGCCTATATCTTCTTCTCTCTTTCTTTCGGATCTAAGGGTTTGTTGCTAGCGAGTGCAGACCTGCCATCACATTTCATATATGACTCTTTTCTCTCTCTTCTTCTCTCTATTGCTTATGCTTCATGTCCCCGATGGTTTCCTCAATCTAGCTTCTGACATCGCACTGCTGTGCGTTACCTATAAACTTAAGATTTGATGTTTGATAAAGTTTTATCCTCCAGTCCTTTTCCGCTCTTCTGGTCTTTTTAGACATACACCCTGCCCTGATACCGTTGATCCCTCGCGATCTAAGTAGACGTCTGGCGAGGTTGTTTGGATGAGCAGCAACCTTGTCCAAGTATTTCGCTGCTGATTATTGATTGTGTCGCCAACCAGGGGGACGCCACACTTTCTCTCGATTTCTCGAGTGCGAATGAACCACTCAGCTCCGGTGATCCGTCTAAGAATTTTGGCCTGGGAGACCCTGATTTTGTTAAGGTGGGTCTTCGCTGCCATGCCATACACCTGGACACCATATCTCCATACTGGTGCCAGAATTACCTTGTAGATGAGAAACTTCTTCCTAAGCGAGAGCTTGTTATTGGAGTTGAGTAGCCAACTCATTCTCGTCGCCTTGCTGCGTAGCTTGCCTGCTGCTTCGGCAGCATGATGCTTGAAGGTAAGTCTCTTATCCAGGGTCACTCCCAGATACGTATGGGCCGATTTGAGAGGAAGCAGGAAGACTCCATGGCTACTGTCTCTTCTGAGAGTGTGCTTGACGCTAACACACTTCTCAGCGTTGATGGATATATTCCCGGGACAGGACCAGTTCTCAAACCTCTAGAGATATTCCTGCAACATCTGTTGATGAATAGACGCATCTGTCACGTGCCATCATTGCCGTGTCGTCGGCAAAGGTTGCTATGAGGAGGTCCTGCGGTTCCTCAATAGGAATATCGAGAGCAGTAGGGTTGGCCCCAGCACGCTACCTTGAGGTACACCTGCTCGAATCCTATTCCTCTGGGATGAAAGGCCATCCTGCGATTCCGCTTGATTTCACAGGCCTGACAACGTTTAAAGAGGGAATCAGAATCGGTATTCGGAATCGCTAGTCAGTCTTTATAACTTCTGGCCGTCCATCTAAAGGGAGAAGTAACTAGCAAAACGCGTTAGGTTCTGTGGTCGCAAGCGCCTCACAGCTTAAGCGGAATGTAACAGGGCTCTGTCGGCTTAAGTACGAAATAAGTTGGAAAAAAAAACAGCTTCGCGATCATGGTTAACTCACGGCGTGACTGGTTAATGATGCGTTCTTAGTCGCTCATTTCCTGGGTTAAAACGGTTTCTAATACGAAAAGACTCGCTTGTTTTTCCAGTTGTTGAGTTTTGCGTCCACAGCTGGAATGGATCATTAGTCTCGATAGTCTAAAGCAGCGTTCTTGTTTTTTGAATGAAGGCAGCATTTGCACACGGTTATAAGTGCGATTATATTCTTCACGCGAGAGCGGTCAAAAGCAAATAGAGGTCAGGCGTTGTTTAGCCTGAGGTTCGCGCTTGGTGTTGCTTAACACTTGCACCTGAACAGATACCTAACAAGGATCTATCAGGCGATCACATTTGAGTATCCAAAATGCAGACAAACTGATCATGACACGCCTCATCTTTTAAATTGCCCGGCCGATCCCACACATCTCTCATCACTACACCTGTGTACACATTCCACACACCTACCTTCCTAGGGTTCGAAAAAGGAAACTTGAGCTCGACAAATACTATTAACCCACTACTTAAATACTCCAGGCTAGACACCGGCTTCTGCTCAGCTTTGGCATGCGTTCGGATCGCGTATGTGTAAAGAGCGAAGTGTCTCCGCCCCCTGCGGGAATACGGTGACCATCGCTGCTCTAGCTACCACATCGACTGTTATTAGCGCTTTACCCGGAAAGAGTTGTTCCATTTTCCTTAAATCTCGTCATAAAACACTATTTCATCTTGTCTTGCATATTATAAAATTTCCATGACTTCCTTTAAAAGATATTCATTTGCCAGCTTAGACTGTGGTATTAGCTCCAGGTAATCTTTGTGGAGCAATACTGAATCAGCAGGTCTTTTCTTATTCCTTCTCATCCAAGAGCTTCTTTCTTCCAATGACTGTAGGTAGGATCAGTACCACTGTTAAGTAAAATGAATACGCTAACATTAAATTACCCCTAAAACGAATCCTTTCTTCTTTTGCTAAGTAAGTAAGTATCCCGGTATAGTTATTGCCTTAATTGATCGAAACATCATAATTGCCATTCTGTTGCAGTACAAGCAATTTAATCAACTATATCCCAAATTGGCCCATAGTGCACTGACATTCAGAATGTGTTGTTATACCTTTTTAATTCAATTGAATTTTAAAATATAGGTATGTGTATGTAATAAGTTAAAAAATGAACTATGTTCTAAAATATATGTTTATTTAATGTAAGAAATTAAATTTGATTAGTCCTTTGATCTTCTTGGTCTTCCAACTTTTCCTTTTCTTTGTCCTAGCGTTCCGTTCGAGTTAGCAGGGCTTTTAAGCAATTTGTGCCAATCTTGCTCGCACACCAGGCTGGCTCCCAACATGGTGTACCTGAAAAGGAAAACAATAATGTAATGTATTTACAGGGTTTGAAAACAAGCAAGAAAGTGAGTTAAGTCCACTTATTTTATACTCCGTACCAGCTGAGGTCGTAGCTTAGCTTTGCTTTATATTAAAGTAGTACAGAAACAGGCAGTTGGAAAGTAAGGCATAAGCTTGAGCTGATTAAAAAAAATGCTGGAAGATTACAAATTGCTGTGCGCAAAGCACGACGGACACTTTTTAAGGCTTCCCGCTCAAAGGGAGCTAAACGGACCAGTGAGAAATGGGACAGCGCACAGAGAAACACAGTTCGCAGAGGGCACAGCCGCTTCATAAAACTCTGGCCCGCTGCATACAAACAGCTGAGCGGAGTGTAGCACATCAGCTTTGAGTTAATCTGCACATTAACATATTCTCGCCCACAGACAGCGGGATAAGCTCAGCTTAGTACTAGCTGTATCGACTGTTGTTGTACTAAGTTTAAGATTCTGTGAAAACACTTACCTATCACCAGGGCGCAAATTTGATCCGCACTTTGCGCAACTAAAGCATCTTAGATGAAATACACAATTAATTATTTGTTTTTGTTGACTTTGTATATCGATATTATTTATTCCACTAAGAGCTTTTGCTACCATTTCACTAGGCGGAATAGTTTCTCCACATCCAGAGCATACTCCAGAGCAACCGAACATACTGAAAGATAGAGAGAGAGATACAAAATTGTCAATATTTGTATTGAACAGCTTTACGGCTGTCGCTTAACGCTAGATACTAAGCCAGATCTATTTCCGACCATAATCAAGGCAGGCTGGCGTCCTCAAAAAGGAATTTCAGAGAGTTGAAGCTTCGAATGTAGACGCAGAGAAACCCAGCGATGAGCTTACCCCTGCTAATCAATCTCTATGGGGGCAGATTACAAACGCCCCTTCAAGCGTCTTCAAAAAAGCTTCTGCACCCGGAAGACGCCACCGCCATACTTACTCAAGCACACATAGCGTTCACATCGACCGCTAAGCAGTTGTTCCATCCGCTGTGCGGACTGATCTAAGACGGAAAGGTAAAACATTTTCGGATCTCATCTCTCAGAAGCAAATACCTTGCAAGCTTTTTGAACAGGAGGAAGACAATCAACGAGAAGGTTTCTACAATTCCTGCGCACACGCTTCTTATTCTATAGACTGAAGGTAAGGTGAGCGCTAGAAGCGATATTTTTTGGAACCTGGGTTCCAACTCTGTGATATATTTCCCGGGAATCACAAGCGAGACTTTGTGATAAGTTTTCTGTAACTTTAAGCAGGGTTACCCAAGGAGAGAGCGAGAAAATGTGGCTGTGTCTCTCTCTCTCACACACAGTGAAGCCTGACTAGCAAGCTTTCGTTGTGAATTGGCAAGTAAGTTCGTTCCCCAGGGGCTATCTTTTGGGAACTCTGACTTAAAAAGCCCCGTAAAGTCGATGCGTGGAGAGAGAGAGAGAGTCGGCATGCGATTTGAACTGCTCTTGCTTTACCCTTGACTAATCGCTTACGATAGCTTTGCAACTCACATAATGTACATCTTTTGCTTTAATGCTTGTCCCTTGTTCTTTAATATTATCCCTTAGCAATATAACGATTATTTAAAGTGATTCACTTACCTGGAATAGTCTTTTTTACATAGTATTAGGCCTCGCCTTGTAAAACAACTGGAACCAACATCGGCTAACATAGCTCCACAGCAATGACATTTTAGGCAACCATTATGCCAATATCTGTCTAAAGCATACAAAAGATATCTATCACTTATTTTATCTGTGAAAAAAATAAGAAAAGAAAACCAAGAAATTCATTAGTATGTTTATATAAATAGATGATAAATAAAGCTCAATCCAGCAAACCCATTGCTTATAGTAGTCAACACCGTTTTTGTATAATTTTTTTTTTTTTTTTTTCTTCTGATTTTTCTTTTTTACCCCCAGGAAAAAAGTTTAATCGGACTTCTAACTAAAAGCCAACTTCTTACTCAATTTTTAAGGTTATGTTGAGATGGCTATCATCTGCTGAGTCTGCGCCTCGCTAGTTGGGTGTTTGTTATTCCTAACATGTACTCGTGGCTCCGTAGTCTGCGTCGGACCGTGTAGAGACCGATTAGAATCCTGAGATTAGTATTTCCTTGATGAATTAACTTTAAGAACCTTTGCGAAGCACTAAGTGTGAAACATTTTTGGAGTTGTGCTACGCAGCACTGGCATAATTGGAAATATCTAAGTTCTGAGTTGATACAGCCAGCAGTTGGCTCACGTCTAAAAACAAACAGCTCTGGGATCTACACTGAATGCAGAAAGCAGCTGGCTGCTCAAAGCTCTTTATCAATAGTTTTGAGGTGATAGACGGGAGCCAACAGTCGGGTCTCGCTTGAGAACAAAAGATTTCAGCACTGAGCTGAAAGCCGGAAGCAGCTGACTGCTCGCAGTTTTTGGCTTTGAGGCCCAGACTCCAGAGCAGGAAGACTTTGAGTTGTGAGTTATAGCTCGAGAGATGGATGCTGGCAGCTCTGGGCTCTAAGTCAGTGTTCGACGTGCCGCTTATTAGTGACACACTGACGGTATAAAATCGACGCTGCAATAACGCCCACACCTACATACGCATTGCCAAAATGTGGTTACGCTGTGTGCTGATCACTGTTCAAGAGCCCCAACCCCGCTAACGGAGCCGCTAGTTCTGCTTTCGTAAGGCTCAGCAATTGGCTCTGAAGAGCTATCATTCAAGAGCAGCCAACTACTTGCTGCTTTGAGCTGTCACCCGAAGCTTAACAGTAGGCGAATATCGCTGGCAAGCAACTACTGTTAAGCCGAGACTCGAAAGCCAAAAGCAGGTTAACGACTCGGAGCCGCGATCTAATAGCTAGCTCTCGGTTCGTAAGGTTCAGCATTTGGCTCTGACCTGAGAGTGAGCCGGAAGTTGAGAGCTATCAGACAAGAACAGCCGGCTACTTGCAGCTCAGAGCTAACAGCCAACAGGCGCTTGAGCGCAACAGCTGTTTGCATCAATCTGCGATCCATAGCTCAGTTGTAAGCTTAGTTTAAGAATTGGCTCGCTTGGATGACTCTAATAGGTTGTGTAGCAAAGTTTGACCAAGTGTCCTGAGTTTACTTCTACTCAAGGCGGGGCAATGGCAAAGCAGGTGTTGTACTGATTCCTTCTATTCTTCGTATACGCAGTTTCTGCAGAAGTCATGGTAAGTGACTCCCAGCCGTGCTGCTTGTCTGCCAATTAGACAGTGAACCGTGAGGGTCCGTTTTTTGACGTAAAAGGTTTTTTCCACCGATTCGCCAAGAGACAAAGTGTCTCAGCTTTTGTGGGAAGCTTATATGTCGCCATATAAATAAAGTTCAGTTGTTTCATATCTCTCGAGCAGAGCGTCGACTGGCTATGACATTAGAGGCACAGGCTCCGACATCCCTCCTTAACTGTTAGGCCGGGAGACTTTATCTTGCCTTATGCAACATTTGCTGCACGTATTTGGGAGACCCACATAAAACCGAATCAAACCATATCTCGTCTTCTTCTTAATTGTGCAGCTCTCCGGACTGAGAGACTGTGTGTTTCGTGTCACCGTACACAGCTTAACGATGTATCCATCACGTTCCATGACATCATATTCAGTTAAAGTTCGAAGTTAGTTACTTTCCTTTCCTTCAGCGCATATCCCCGGTCTGTTGGGAAAGCTTATGCCGTCCTTTTCACCGGACTTTCAACCTGTGCTACGATGATACAGTTCGTGCACTCTTTTACTGCTTTATCTGTTTCGCGGTCTATCAGTGGTCAACACACCTTGGACCTTAGTCGCTTCAACGGTTTTAACTCCATCATGACTTAGCTTTATGAGCTAGCCTTTATGAAGAACTTCTCTTCTAAAAAAGAAGACAAGTACCTGGGCAAGGGCGTTTCAATACTAAGAGCTGGCGTCACAAAAGCAGGATCCAAAGACAAAATAAATTGTTTTTCTAATGACTAAATGAATGAATGCGGGTTTACACGATTTGGCTTGCTTTTCTGTTAGCATAATCATTATTAATATCTTACCTCCACAACCTCCACACACTTTGATTAAGGTGTTTGGATGAATTAATTGTTGATTATTGAAATCGTTCGAAGATTCATCCATGAACGACAACTGAGACGATGAAATATTTGAGTTGGTCTCGGCAATGTCTTTCGAATGGCCTGAATTCCTATAACCAATAACTACCGGAGGAAAATTTTCAGGACTGGAGGAATCTTGATGATGTGCCGCTAGTATGTCTGTATATGATTGGAACGATGCATTCATTGCAACCAGTTTTAATTACTTATATCGGTAAAGGCATAGGGGTCCTGCTTAAAGCATTAACCTGTAAAATAAACAAAAAGCAAGAAAATATTTTTATAGTTTTGATTTATTGGGGAAAATACATTTTCACAATTAAGAATTAAGGAAATCTATTTTTAAAAATGAGTCGAGCTTTCAACAGCTACAGGCGTCATGAGAAAACTTTCCAAACTTTTGCCGTTTGGAGTGCCGTGGGAGTGCGATAAGCTCGGATTTGGGGCTTTGGACTGTTTAAAGACTAATAAAAATATTGTGAATTAATATTTTAATAAACTTAAGGTTCATAAATCTATATACAGCTAAAACATGGTATAAAAGGCAATGGGAAAGGACTTGTAGTGTCTTCAGATGCTTGGTCCGGGAGGTCCCCAAAACAGCTATCGGACAACCTGCTTTTTGGGAAAGTTTATAAGAAAGCTAATCAACTTTAACTTTAAGGCTTGTATATAAAATAGAGACATTTATTAGTCTTCATAGAACATAATTCAAAAATCTACTAATTTTTTTTATTTATAAATTAAATTAACATGTTTCTGGATTTTTCAACAACATCGATATTATCGAAAATATGATCAAAATTACTGAAAGCTCCAAAGTAAAATATACCAAAAACTACTACAAAAAAAATGTGTCAGTCCATTCTTAGTGCTAAAATTATTTTACGAAATTTGCAAATCGCGAAATTACGCTGTTTCAAAATCGTACAGATTTGAGCCCGTGAAATGAAAAGTAAACGGGAACTGGGTCAAAGATAAGACTTTTAAAGATTAACGGTCGGCCTAAAATCTAGATAAACCAACAATTTAGGGCTGATTTTCCGTCTTTTATATTCATTCACATGCAGCATGTTCTTAATTCCACTTCCACGGCAACTTTTCATAAGTGAAATTTTTCGTTTAGACAATTAATGCTTGTTAATCGGTGGAATGAAAAGTATTTGCCAAATTACGGTCTCTTAAATTTGCTGAATGTACATAAAATGAATTTTACTTCGTTCCGAGAACGAAAAGTAAAACCTAAAAGTTAGCCTCAGTCATTTCCGTTCTGTTCCATTTTCGATCGTTTCGCTTGAACTTGTGGTTTGTCCATTGTGTATCTAGTGCAGCAATATTCATCGGCTGCCCCCCAGGAGGCGAAGACATTTCGCTATTTACACATATACGAGCCGAACGCATGCCGTAGCTGAGACCAAGACAGCAGAAAGCAGTCAGTCACTGGCTAACCTTTAGTGCGTTCAGCTCAAAGCAAATTCGCGCCGCTTTATTTTCGCTATCCGAATACACTCTTACTTTTTTGCCTCGCTCTCGTCGACAATCGTTGATCTAGTGCAAATCTAGCTTGGACCGGTGGTTTGCAAAAAGAAAAACAAAAGCAACTTCAATGGGAATTAAAAACACGGAAGCGAAAGCGAATCGAAATTGGGTTCGATTTACTTTATTGAAAACGTACTGAAATGATAACGAGCCTAATAAACTAACATTTAAAAGAGTAGTCTAAGTTTACGTAACGAGACGACAGTACGCGTTTGCTAATCCTTTGCGTAAGACAACAACGAATGCTTGGCTTGCGTAATAGGCTTGGGCAGAGTTTCTAAGAGCGCGAGAGAGAGTGAGCAAGAGAGCGATTGACTCGCTCTGGCACAAATTAGGTATATGCACGGTGGAATTATACAAAGAGAAGTCATTAAAGCGGGCTGCCTCTTTTTGGGGTATCAGTTGAATGCTGAAAAACACTCTGTTGCAAAAGGGGATGTCAACGTGCTCTCACTTTTTCATATCAACTGGTACCCAAGATATAATAACTTCAAGGTAGCGCAACAGGAAGTGACTTTTTTTTATTACTCTACCTTGGTTATTATACTATGGGTATGTGTGTATGCAATGCAGGTATCTCTTGGCACTTTGAGACAGATGACAGCTTGGGAAAGACTGGAGATAGGTGTTAGAGTGGAGAGCGGAGGAAGTGAGTGTGGGGGGAAAAGAGAGAAAGGCAATTGGAATTGAATTTTAATTGAAGAGTGCTGATGCTGCTGTGAAATGCACTATCTTCATATGAGCCAAGACAAGCTTCCTTTTAATCTCTTTTCGTGTGTGTTTATAATTTTTCACACAATGAGAAGTGACCTATTGTTTACCGCCGCACCCGAACGGCGAAATTTGAGAAGCTCTTTGATGGATAGTTACTTCCCAGCTAACAATTGAGTCGAAAAAGATAGTTGAAGGACTTTATAAACGGAATAAACAATTTTGGGAATTTCAAATTTCATTTGGTGTTCTCTTGCGCGAAATTTTAATTTTGACATTCAAATTACGTTGACTGTGTATATTTTAGTTGTGAATGGCAATTATTTAGTGGTGGACCAAAAAATCTCACTTGGAACAGCATAAGACAGGAACATTCCCATATAACGGTGGAACATTTTAGAAAAAATTGGCACGGTAAATTCTTACGTGTTATCTTTGACGTTAGACTTTAGATGGACTGTAATGTAATTAGGCTATTAGTTACTTAATTCGTCCGTACATGCCAATTATTTCTATCAAATGTCTTATCTAGTTATTTTATTGTCTTTGGTGAAAGCTAAGAGCTTTAGAGTATTTTGGTATCAGAAATTCCGAAAGCGGGAATTGAACCCAGGCCTTCCCGTTCAGTATTTTAAAAACTCTACCTCCACGACCACCCATAACAACTATTTACCTTCATATTCAAATTTATAATTAAGCACAGAAAGTTTGTTGCTATTAAGGACTATATAAACAAACCATGCACACACACACACACATATTTACGTTTGCATTGGATGTAAATATACAAATAAAACACTAGACAGCATGTGCTTGTGCCAGGTACCTATGTACATACCAGTATGTAATACATTGTATGTCTGTATGTATAGTTATACAATGCACATACCTGTGTACACATGTAAACAAAACACTTTTAGTGTTGCACGTACTTAATTATGCCAGCGTACGTATATATGTATCTACATACGAAGCAATTTGCATGTGTATGTATGTATGCACTAGTTTATACATATCTATTCATTATACATGCATTTTCCAGGTATACCAAAGTACACAGTACGCATTTAAAATACATAAATCATTACCACTGATCATAAACATTTTATACACAATCATGCCTGTTCCTGCTCATTAATTAATAAATCAAAACGAGCAAAAAAAAAATGCCGACGTTAATTTTTTAACTCAACACAGCGGCATATCCTTTGATTTTTTGCGTGTGAAACGTAGCTGAAGACGACGCTTTATTACAAACAAGCAACTTACATATTCAAGAATTTAATAATGTTGAATATTGCCGATACTTTTGTCGAAAAATGTTTTGATAATAACTTTTGCATTCTACACTAATTTATAGAGATGGACGTAGCTTACAATCGATAATCTTAAGAGGTGTTTGTCACCTCTAAGCGTTCTGTCATCGATTGTGAGAGACATTACATGTACGTCAGGTTAGCGTCGAATTGGAACTGTGGATGGGGAAACACAGTAATTAGCCAATATATTAAAGATCTTAATAAATATAAATGAGGAATAAACAATTTTGAATTCCAAATTAATAAGAAATCCGTAGATAATTGTTTTATTTGCCTTGCTTTGAAGGTATGGATTAGAAAAGTCATGTTAGGAAATGGGCAAATTCACTCAGACGCGGTTTTTAAGGAATGCTTTCAAGTAGAGTGGTAAAACTTTCAAATTGTGGTCCAATTAGTGATTTGGCTTGAAAAGAAAGACACTGATATTGAGCTTACAAGTCCATTAGAGAAGCTAATCTCCTACGCCTTTACACACTTGGTTCAACAGCGGAGTATCGAGCGGTTAAAAAGTTTTTTCCAAATTCAAATGGCGAAAATGAAACTGTAGCGCGGATCCTAGCAGAATTGCGGAGTCAAATCAATAGAAGCCGAGTCTACAGCAGATGTCCCCCTGCTACCCTTACGTCTTCTGAAAGAACCAGCAGCGGAGCGTCATGTTTCAAGGTAACGTGTTTGAACCTGCAACGAGAGTTCAGGAAAATGTTCGAGAATGGCTTGAGCAGGCTACTCCTACTAATGGAGTCTTCTTTACTTTTTTGAACAATTTGAAGCCGGCGGGGCATAGATCCTACCATGTTTTGAAGCATTGATATCTCTATCTTAGTCCAATATGCGAGAAGGGTTTTCTTAAGGTCCTTTAAGGTATCGAACTGTTTTCTACAGGTTTATAGGATTTTATTCCGTACTCATGGACTTCATCAAGGGTATATTATGGGTATCAAAGTAACGAACTATACTCCGAATAACATAAATCGACGCATGGTTCTGCTGAAAGTCCTCAGCAGACTGAATAAGTTTACTGCCCACCAGCTCTAAATATGCTTGAGCATATATCGGGCCGGTTACAACGCATATAGGAGACTTGCCTTTAGCGCCAAAGGCAGGCCATATCATAAGCGATCGATTAGCATGATTTCGCTTGTAAGAAGTGGCCCCTGGATGACGCGGATCCCTCTTATACCAGTGAAGGCCGTCTGGACCGTACAAATTTAATTTTATATCATCACTTAAAGCTATATTTTCATACTCAACGACTCAAAACTTGTGCCTTTCATAAATCGCCCTGCGATAATCTTTAAGACGTTTAGTTCAAAATTGGCCCACACGTTGTCTGGTGACTGTTAGTCCGAGTTCTGCTTTGATTTTCATACAGCTCACCACATCTTGGAGGTAAGGGACCGTGGCGATGACTTATGCGGTAAAGTTCTCAATCTTTTAGGAGTCTGAATATTGTACTTCGGTGTTGATTTATGAAGGAAGCAATTTGACCAGCTTTTAAGCCGGCTGTGTGTTCCCTTTATCATCTCTGTTCTTCTTCAGACAATTCAGTATTTAGATACTTGTACCGCATCGCGATTCCAGCTTTTTAACGAGTTCCACGTCCTACAGGCAGCTGCGCAAAGATCATGACCAGGACGATGTGTTCAGATATAGTGATATGTTAGAAGGACTAATAACAGCGTTTTCCACAGCGGACTCTAATTATCCAATAATTAAGTCCAGCTTTCAAAGTGGAACTTCGATGGTAACATTTGGAAAGCTTTTTCTTGGCTCGCATCACATGACCAATGTATAAAAAATTTTACAGAAAAGCTTCTTAGATAGATGTTTCTAGGAGGGAAGAACACAGATGACCAGTTTCCAGGTGGATATCATCAAATCGTGAAACTTAAACCCAGACGCACCACCTTATCCAGATCTGTCGCTCTGTTACCAGGGCTAAGCACGCTGAGGTACGAATTGGACTTGGAATCGCTCAGCGTTCACCAAATCGATTTCTGAGCCAGTTCAGAGGGCTGCCTGAACTTGAAGTCATCGATTTAAACATATCGTATTGACAATTAACAAACAATTCATTTCTGTTGAACAAATGGGAGTGTTTATCTAAATTAGTTAAGGATTTTATTCCCTCTTCAGAGTCCAGAAAACCAGGGTTCGTGTTAAGATTTTTAAGGTAATATTACAAACGCAAAGGAACAAAAAATGTTCCCTCTCAATATGAAATTGTTTACGCCTAAGCAGCTTACATGCAAACACAACTACGTAAATGCATCTTTATATATGCATACATATGTGCATACGAATGTATGTATATTTATTTTCTTCGACTCTTTGTTTTTATAGATGTGCAAATTGGCATTGTAAATATGTATGTGAAATACGTCGTTAAAGTAACCAGAGTGAAACTTCTTAAAAAGTTGAGAAAATTTGTAAAACATTCAAATTGGAGGGTTTAATTAAATTAAAGTAAATGCAGTTATAAAAAATATACATACTATAAGTGTGAATTTGTATATAGATGTGTGTGTGCGTATCTATGGCTTATGAAAGTGCAAGTGAAAAATCGGTGATTAATAGCCTTTACATATTTACAAATGTATGTATGTATATTTGTAACTCTTATCAGAGCTTTTACAGTAACGTTTATATGTTAAGTTAGCGGTCAGCAAGAGATGACGGCACAATGGCTTGGACTTGTCAAGTCCATTTATTCGCTGAATATTGAATAATGTGTGAATTTGTGGTTGTAGTGTTTGGACCATAATATGGTGGCATAATTTTGAACCAGAGATGTGAATTTCAGTGGCTCAAGAGCGAAAGCACCGGCATGAAGGCCACTTGATAAAACTACCAAAAGAAAGTCGGTCAAGACCGACTATAATATGCTCTTTACCCCATAAAAGTTTGTATTTATTTGATTAATTTAAGTTAGAAGCCACACAAAGTGTAAAAAAAAACGCCTTAAAGTGTGTAAAGTGAAGCCCATTGCCACTGCTTCCGGTGCTACTCATCACAACTGTTGTTTTCCTTATAACTCGACTATGGTTCATCCCATTTTTATCATTTCTTTGGCAAATTGATAACTAATACTGAAAAAAGGTATGAATCAGTGAGAGTCGGAAATGATATTAGATATTAAATGTAGGTTGTCTCTAAATTATGTTTGTTTGCTAAGCGATAGCCGGTGTTCCGATACTTACAGTCTGAGTAGGAAATCACGGTGGTTCGAGCGAGACGGGTATTGTTCCAAATGAGCTCGGTGAGCGTTAATGAGAGCGAACAGCTGACTCGCCAGCGCTACAGTTAAGTCTATATTTCCATGTCTGTGGCCACCTTAACCAAAAACTATATGTTCTGGAACCGAATCCCATAGTATCGACTCGGATACTGTCTATTTTATGTCCCAGAACTGGATCATCAACCGACCATTTAAAATCCGAAACGGACCGTCACTTTTTGAAAAAAATTAAATTTTTAAAATTTCTATGTTAATTTTCAAGTACTTTTAAAAGATGCATACATATTTTGATATACTTTTAGATACTTTTTCCTCAAACAAAAAATTAAAAAAATTTTTTTTTATATATAAATCATTGAAGTTTTTCGAATTAAAAATAAATGCTCCCATTTCGCTTTCGTAAAAATTGTCCGATTTTAAATCCAAACTTGGTCCAAAAACCGGTTTGAAATCGCAAAAGTAAAATTGAAAATGGTAGCATTGCTTATAGTAAAAAAATTTTTATAAGAAAGAACAGCTTACTCTTTTTGTACTAGTTTTGTACCTTCTCTAATATAGGTATTCTGGCATATAACGGCGCGCTTTGCCCAACCTTGAAAAGAGATTTTTTTAAAATTGAACTGTCATCTTTAAATTTATTTTAGTTCATTAGGCTTACAAACAGAATTTTACATAAAACGGACAGGAAATTATACTTAGCCTCCATTATTCCTATTTGCTGTTTTCTAATTTTTTCCCCCAAAAAAGATTTATTTCAGAAAATAATCCACCACCGACACTATTTTCTGAGCATAGGAATGGGTTTTCAAACATTGGGTGTTGGTTTTTTTTTATTAATTCGATATAGAGAGCTAAAAAAATGTTCCTTATTCAGATCGATTTCCCTCAAACTTTTCCCCGCAACCCAATTTACTACCTTGAGGATGAATTTTTTATAAATTTTCAGCGTTGTTTTCCCCTTTAAAGTAACCTACAGAATTTAAATCACAAATTTTATATAGATTGTGTCAATGAAATGTTGTTACAACTATCTTGTGGCCTTTAACCCACCCTCTTAAGTTATTTTCTCCATTTCGCGGTATATTTTAAACCATCCAAAAATCTGACTAAATTATTTCTTATACTATTCTTACAAACTGAGTTTCAAATCAATCAGATTCAAAATAGTTTTTCCATACAACACCTTCTGTGAATTTTTCCATCTTTGTAAAATGAAATCGCAAATTATTTCGCATACTATCTATTCACAGAAAACTTCAAGTTGATCAGATGAAAATAATTTTTTTATACCCTTGGAGAGGGTAGATTAAAATTGTCCGGATGTTTGTAACGCATAGAAGGAATCATCTTCGACCACAAAAAGTATATACACACCTAGTCAAAAGTATTTACACAAGGTACATTTTTTCGCATGCTTAACAAGAGGGTACTTGTGCAGCGAGGGGGGGAGGTGAAATGAAAAAACGTTTTTGTTGGCGCAAAGTGTGATCAATGTAGAGCAAAATAAAACAAAGTTTGACAAAATAACTGTTCATACGTCAAAGATATACGCATATGAACTGATGCCTATTAGTTGTCAAAAGTATTTACACAATGCAAGTTCGTCGTTAGTACTTAGTTTGCAGTGACAAGTGCTGGTTCTACTTGTTCTAGTTTTCTTAATTAATTTACAGATAATTTAATTTAATCATTTAACTGTTACAATTAATAATTAAAATGCCAAAAACAAAGGAGTTAACTGTTGAGCGCCGGGCTGAAATTGTTGTTAGGTTTAAAACCGGTACCTCTGCAGTTGAATTAGCTAAATTGTATCCAATCTCGCGGAAAACGGTCTACAAATTAATAAAAAAAAAAGGATACAGGTGGAAATTTAAAAAATGTAAAAAGTACAGGCCGAAAACCAGCGATGGACCAAAGACAAAGCAGGCACATACCCAGAGTCGTAGTAAATAATCCAACAGAAAGTCCCGTTAAAATTGCCGTAGAGTCAAAAAACATAATTGACAAAAAAATTAGTGAAGATACATTGCGTCCCAGGCTAAGTGACGCCGATTTTAATACTTATGTTATCTGTAAAGTGATCAACATCACTCCAACCAACCAGTCAAAGCGTCTCGCATTTGCGTTGGAGTACAGCAAGAAGCCTCCTGAATTCCGGTTCAATGTTATATGGACAGATAAGGCTGCGTCTCAATTCCAGAGGTCCTATAGCAAGCATTTTATGCATTTAAAAAAAACCCATATGCGTTTGGCAGCCCATCCAATCAATAGGTTTGGTGGTGGCACAGTGATATTCTGAGGATGTGTTTCTTACTATGGATTCGGAGACTTGGTACCGATAGTAGGGACACTAAACCAAATAGATACCTCCATTTACTAAATTATCGTGCTTTTAAAACCAGGAAACAGACTTTTTTCAACATATGACTTCATTCTACAGCAGGGCAACGCGCCATGCCATAAAGGTAGGGTACCAACCAAATGTTTGAAAAACCTAAATCGGGCTGTTCTTCCCTGGCCCCCACCAAGCCCTGATCTGAATATTATTGAAAACGTTTGGGATTTTATTAAAAACAAGAGGACCATTGACAATTATCAGAATCGCGAAGAGCCATTGCTGAATTTGAGGACATTTGGTCCAAATTGACCATAGAATTTACACAAACTTAGGTTAGATCAATAACCGACGAAGGTGCAAGCTGTCATTGATGCCAATGGTGGTATAACTGAATATTAGTTATGTTTTTTAATATAATTAACAAAATCTGTTGCTACCATTCAATATTAAACTTGAATAAATATAATTGTGTTGTGTGTAAATACTTTTGACAACTAATAAGCATCAGTTCATATGCGTATATCTTTGACGTATGAACAGTTATTTTGTCAAACTTTGTTTTATTTTGCTCTACATTGATCACACTTTGCACCAACAAAAACGTTTTTTCATTTCACCTCCCCCCCTCGCTGCACAAGTACCCGCTTGTTAAGCATGCGAAAAAATGTACCTTTTGTAAATACTTTTGACTAGGTGTGTATATTCTTGATCAGCATGACGAGCTGAGTTGATATAGCCATGTCCGTTTGTCCGTCCGTCTGTTTCTATGCTATCTTCTCCGTCAGTTTTAAGGCTAACTTAACCAAACTTTGCTTTTGTTTTTAGTGCTATCGCTCCCAACGCTTGTATTTATAAGTTTTCAATGATCTTACATAATTTCAACAAGATTTGTCGAAATCAGACCACTATATAGTATAGCTGCCATTCACACTGTCAGGCATATATCAAGCTTCAAGGGTATGTAAACTTCGGTCGAGCCGAAGTTAGTTTGCCTCTATTTTTTATGTTAACTTAACATTGTTAAGTGGAGGCTTTTAATACAAACACTAACATAACTAAAAAAAAATTAAAACACAAATAAAAATATTTAAAATAACTCTTTTCTTTAACTTTGTAAAATTGTATGGTTGGGTGTGTGAGTGTTTAGCAACGCCCATTTTATCATATCTCACTTCTAACGGTTTTATTAAGCCGTAAACAAAGTTTCAAGTCGAAATATCTACTAAAAGTATTTTTGGCCAACTGTGCGTTGGGTCAATTTTTACAACATCGGAAAATCCAATTTTAAAACATTTCGTATTCTGTCCTTGCAAATCGAGTTTCAAGCCAATCCACTATGGTTAATTTTCCCAAAAATCAGGCAATAATTAATAACTCAAAAACTAAGTAAGATATTGCGGTCTAGTTTTTTGCCTTATGTTATGTATACCGTTGGTCTATATGTGTCAAAAAGTGGGCGTTGTAGCGCTTCAACCCGCCTAAAAAAAATTTTTTTTTTTAAATTATTGTCTGTTTTGTACAAAAAAAAATTAGTTTTTTTTGCTATATTACAGAAGAATGAATGTACCATTATTGAACCGTAATAAGAAACATAGTTTTCGGCCGCAAACTTTATGGAATTTCGGGATTCCTGAAAAAGATGCGGTTTTTTTATTGCGATTTCTGTTCTGTTCCTACTATCATTTCTAACTGCACAATACTGCTCTCGTCGACGGAAGACTGCAAAGGCCTCTTAAGGCCTTAAAAAAACTATCTTAAGAACCGCTGAATGGTCAGCAGGTGGTTTTTTACTTTTTAGGAGCAGCTTGCTTCTTCTACTACGTTATCTCCAGCAGTTTGAGTCCTACGACCTCTAATACGCTTTAGCGTAAATGACCATAGAGAACGTTACTCTGGGTTCATGTGCTTCCCAATGGCTTAGAATGGAATTTCTGCTTACAAATTGTTGCATTATTCTGTTCAATTACCGCGATTCATCTCCAGAATTGCACAAAATATGCTTCCTTTTTTCTTTTAAATATTTTTCATATGCGACTGAAAGACTTTGGCCTTACCCCCCTCTAAAGCAATCAAAAATAACATCTTCCCGACTGATCACATTTTTTCATTTGGCATGCAAGTAGGCATTGGAGAAAATGAGGTTGTGTCCTAAAAAGTGAAATTTTGCAAAGAAATGCGCATAAATGCGGTTGAGCAAAAGGGAATCAGAAGCGGAATTGATAGCTCTAAAAGGTGGTAAAAGTCCCAGCTCTAACAAATCTAAACAAAATTTGGTAGGGCTTTGCAAAGTTCCATTTTCATTTCCAATTTTTTTTTTTAGATGAATCGCTAATATCCTCAACTACAAGGACGCCACGACTAGTTTCTGCAGATAAAAGGCACTAACACTTAATACATACCACAACGATTAGATTCCATCAAAAATATTCGACAAAACTTTCGGTTTTAATTAATATTTGACAAATACAAATTGCAGCAGAAAACACACACTTAACATTGAACTGTCATTCGTTAGCATAACCTGACTTTACCAGCTGCTCACTTAACAGAGCTCTGTTAAATCAAAATTCGTGGTATGTAACATTGAAGACTGATGTATTTGTGGTCTAATGAGACAAAAAATTTTAGTTTTGAGCACTTTTGGAAAAGGGGTTTATGCCTAATATTTGGCTAAATTCCCCATAGTGCAATCGAAAGAAAAGTAGTTATCTGTGTGCAGAATTTTCCGACTTTTGTTTCAAATTTTCCAAAATAGTTTTTTTCAATAAAAATTTTCCTGGGAGGCGGATTTTCCAAAAATGGAACATCACATTTCAAATTAATTTGTAATATATCCTTACAAACCGAGTTTAAAGTCAATCAGATGAAAAATATTTTTCCTCGTGAGCGGATTTATCTAAATCGGGAAAACAGGTGTCCAATAATTTTGCGTACTAGTCAATCGAAATCTAGAAATCAAGTTTCAAATCGGATGAAAAATAAAATTTTCCCCATACAAACTTTCTCCTGTTCAAATTACAGCCCTCTATCTATTACCGTTTAGGCGATGTGCCTTATCAGTGAATCAGTCGGTCAGTCAACCATTACACTCTCTTTTATAGATTAGAGATTAATTCTTTGTTTAAAGTCTGTCGGGTTCTTTATATTGTATTTGGATTGTATAAAATATATGAAGGGGCATTCGTCATTGAACATATTGGTCGTCAAGGCATGTTCTCTTTATGAATCTTAGGGAGTCCATAAGTCCTAAGTGAGAGTACTACATTGGTTGACAGTAGATATATTTCTTTTTTGTCATTGTTTTTTTTTTTTTAAGTTTATCTAATAATATGTTATTTTTTTTCTGTAGTCGCAATGTGGGATTTCGTCGAAGAAAACTAGATTTTGACCTATCTCCTAAAATTTGTTTTATCTAGTTGTCATAATCCTCCTTCTCCTTTGCCACGGTTACATTTCCCTTGTCAGAATCTAAAATTAATATATTTTTGTTTTTAAGTAAAAATATATATAGATAAATTGATAGGGTCTACGTTAATATATCTGTGGCTATAGGTCATAGCAGCACAGCTCAAGTTATGTCAAAATTGATATTTTAATACCAATTGCATACTCGATATAAATTCTACATTGAATCGAAATTTCACTCCAGTCGGATAAGTGGTTACAAAGATATAATGATTAATCAAAACAACATAAATCTTGTACTTGATTTATTAAAAAAGATTTGTATAGTATAGTAAAGTAATTACCCTTCCAATCAGTAAAAAGTTTTCACTTTGTGATTGATTAATCACTTTTATCACTTATTTATGAAAAGTTAATTTAGGGCTCTCGTGTAAAACAGGAAATATAAACTTGTGCAGTTAATTCATTTTTGCCACTGATATAGACCGCGACGCAAGGTTCCTTTTGGACCTATGGCAATGCGCAGATAAGCTTCAATTGAACCCTTGAAAATACAACTTTTTTTGTATGACGAATATTTTTGATTGATAATGATATTTATTCTGAATCATCAATGAATCTGTTTATGCGGTATATAGTACATGTTGGGTTTGGATTTAATTGAGAGCCAATTCATTCATATACTGGGTTGTTGTTTTGATAAGTAGTACGCAGTGTATAGATTTCTCTTGGGACTTTAAAACGTAGATACTCGAAACGTCCGGTTATGAGCTGCAATGGAAAATGATTTTTTTATGTAAAAGTTATCAAGCGCGAGAACATTCTCAAAACTTATCCAAATACATGGCCTTCAGCATATTCTGAGAATATTGTTAGAGGTCAGGGTCAGACGAATCAGCATGGCCTTGGCATTTCTCTTTATTTTTAAATAAGCAGAATAACTTTTAAAAGGAAATTAGGTTTGAACATTTTAAAATTAAATTAAAGTGTATTTAAAGAAGATTAGAATACAAACAGAAACGGGCTCATTAAAGTGTAAGAGGCTCAATCGATTTTAGGGAAATTTGTTTAATAAAAAAACGGTCAACTGTTGTCCCATCTTGTATGCCATTTCTATTGACCAGTTCCAACCTTCTTGCTTTTCAGACTCTGTTCCTACTCTTTTATCCTCGCCAAACCAACCACGTCGAAGCTAAATACTAGAGCCTTGCATGAATGGAGTCAAAGGGCCCTTTAATTCATGTTTAAAATAAAAGTTCAAGTCAAAAGATTTTTTAGTTCAAGCTAGTCAGCTCAAATATGCAGTGTCTCCTAAGAGATCAAGCTAAAGTATATCCATAACTTTACCGTTTAGAAAGACCTTGGCACTCCCCCCCCAGTTTGCTCTCATCTCAATCGTCACACTAGCAGATGTATAGATCGATTGTAGATACTGAGACGGCTTAAAAGGCTAACGGAAGTCATACCAAATTTATGTTATAAGTATAATTAAAAGTGAAACTTGGCTTTCAATTGTATCAACGCATCAGCAAACCTTTAAACTCCCGAATCTGCCATCAATTGAAAAGGTCGACAATTTTCGACATCCGACTCAGTCGCAATATTCATCACTTGATTATTGCTTTCCGTGTCTACTTCTATTATAGGCTCATCGTTTGGGTTGTCTCTGAAATTTTTGCGGGCCAAATTGGAGGTGCTTTTATTAAAGTTATAAACACTGCTGCAACTTTCTGCACATGCAAAAATCTGGCCGACCTCATTGCTTTCCTTATCCAATATTTTTCCAAAGATTTTCCATACTCTGCTTCTTTTTAATATCTTCTTGGGTTGACTGTAACTTACTTTACTTTAACTTTAGTCTATACTTATTTGAAAAACCTTTTGACTAATTTTAAACGTTCTATTTAATGACTGCTCCAGTGCAATTTCATTATTATGCTCCATTTCTTTCCAATAATTTTGAAAATTGAATTTATATTTACTCAGAAATGTATGACAATTAGGCTCTGAGCTATTTGATCTATTCATTGAACCCTTTGAGCTATTTGAGTTGAGTTGATGAGCTGATCTGATCTGAATCATTTTAAACAGATCAAATAGCTCTTGGCTCATGTTATGAGCTATAATTTAATGAATTAATGATTTTGTGAGCTATGAGAAGTTTATAAATAGTTTTAATCAGAATCAAAGTCAAGGGGAATTTTGATTGAATTACTAAATACACCCACTCACATCTACACTAGGGTGTCCCAAAAGAAAAAAAAATTTGGGGCACCGGCATTTTCTGAAAGCTAAAGGAGTAAAGTATTTTTGAGATTTTTTCCAGATTTTTCGAAAGACGTTTAGAGGTCGCACAAATCGAAATTTCCCTTAAATTTGGGTTTTCCGTAATGTTTTCGCATTTTACTTATGACTTGGTCAACATCCACGAATTTCTTAGTTTTCAAATCAACATTTTATGGAGAATTGCCCAAATTTTACTTTTATGAGCATAAACCATAAGTTTTTGCTTTGCTTTTGCTCGTTTTGGCACCACTTATTACATTTTTTCGTAAATTTTTCATAGATTCTACAAAGAACGCATTATAACTCTTAAATTTTCTATGAGAATTGAAAAAAACTAGTGAAGCAGTTTAAAAGATAGTTTAATTTTTAATAAACTGAATTTTAAAAGTTGAAATTTGCTTTTACCGTTCCAGAGTTATACTCTTTTAAAGCATTATAAAGCTCATTGGGAACGCAATACAAAAAATTAACTTCAATCGTGCAATCGGTTAAGGTACCTTCAGAAGAAAGTAAGGTATAATGGGCGTTTGCATGCCCCTAAGAGATGGTACTCGACGGCCAAAAAACCGCGATTTGGAGTACAATTCTTAAGCTCACCCTTAAATCAATTCATATAGGGAGTAAGCCAGATCTAAAAAAAAATACAGATCTGCGTTTTAAATTCTGCCATCGAAGACTTAGTCTTTAACTAGAAATTGTCTTAGAACAACATTGACCATTTGGGGTAAACCCAGCTTCACTAAAATTAAGTAATAAATGAGTAAAGTGCTTCATAAGCAGCAGAAAAATAGGCCATATCATTTGAATACTTTAGCTCAGGACATCTTGGCGCACCACGGTTGGTCCACCAAAGACAATTTTTATTACAATTTACTTTTTTTTTGGAAACTATGACAAATTTTACTCATAGGATTAATTGTATAATTTTTGGGAGTACCCAAACGGTAAATGTTGTTCAAATTTAATTGCTGAAATTAAAATTTCATTTAAAACCCGAAGCAAGGCTTCCGTGGTGAATCTGAAAATACAGTTGGAAAAAAAACATCATGATTCAAAGTTTGTAGCAAATCTGTTGCAAACCAGGCAAACAGCTTACAATATTATTAGTTTTTTGCAATGGGTACAAAGCTTTAAAAGAGTATAACTCTGGAACGGTAAAGCCTAATTTCAACTTTTAAGTTTGAGTTTCTTAAAAATTTAATCATCTCTTAAACTGCATCACCAGTTTTTTCAATTCTCATAGAAATTTTAAAAGTTATAGTGCGTTTTTTACGCAATTTATGAAAAAGTTTTAAAAGAAATTTTATATATGGTACCTAAACAAGCAAATGCAAAGCCAAAACTAACTGTTTTTGCTCATAAAAGTAAAATTTGGACATTTTTCTTTAAAATGTTGATTTGAAGACTAAGAAAATCATGGTCATTGTCCAAGTTATAATTCAAATTCGAAAACCATACGGAAAACCCGATTTTTGGGGAAAAATTCGATTTGTGCGACCTCTAAACGTCTTTCGAAAAATCTGAAAAAAATCTCAAAAATACTTTACTCCTTTAACTTTCAGAAAATGCCGGTGCACCCGTGAAATTAAAAAAAAAAATTTTTTTGGGACACCCTAATCTACACATCTTATACGGCGCGGGATTTCCGTTAAGTAAGACTGCGGGAATGGGTTGTCTATTTTAGGCACTCTCTGTTGCTCGCCGCTCGCGTTCACATTTACTCAGATCGCTCTAAATGTCCATAATGAGCTCGCTTATGTTACTCCAGTTTGCTTCTGTCTCTACAACGCAGCTGACAATGTCCTCAATGGGTAATACCAGCTATTGCTTGGTACTGGTTCAATCTCATTCTCATTTGGGCAAGTCGGACATTCCGGAGTGTCTTTGTTCTTGAACCGGTGTATGTGTTCTCTATCAGTAAAATAGTGAGTTAGGTGGAAATTGTATACTCTCTGCTCCTCCTTACCCAATCATCCATATTTGGAATCATTCTGTGGGTCCATCTTGCCTTGATAGTAACAATACATCGCGCCTGACATGTAGCCATCGACGTAACTGTGCGATTGTGTATGTGTGTCTGAATTGTACAGGGTACACAAATTTTCATTTCGATACAAAATTTTCTTTTAAGGATTCGAAACTTTTTCTACATTTTGTTTATTTGTATATTTAAATCACGGTAAAAATTTATGTACATAAATCACCTTTTTCAGTTCTGGAAAACTCCGTTTCATAAATTTATTCACTCAGCATTGCCAAGGCATAAAAGCATTCATTGAACGGATTCATTAAAATGTACACAGAATTACTATTGCCAAACGATGCTTGCGATAAAATTGCTTTACAATCCGGGTTCTGCAATAGAAATTGTCGTTTTTGTCAGAAATCTATTTCTATCCCTATAGAATATGTGATATTTTCATTAAAGCCAAATGTAAATTGTAAAATGTAAACAGAACCAGAATAACTGAGGGCACTATCAGTATGATCTCCCGCCTTGAAAATGTGAGAAATCACTTTGTCGCTAGATTAGGGTCACAAATGTCAAACTATAAAACTAAAATTATTCTCTCTTATAGTTAACCATTCCCACATCTCACAAAGCAACCCTCTAAGTGTGTGTTAAATGTAGCTACTATCCATAAAAAGTTTCACCTAATTTATTTTGGTCATTGCCTTAATGGCTTGTTTAGTTGACTTCCATTGCTTTAAATGTGTTTACAATGATATGTTATTTATTTAAGTTGTTAACGTTTGGAAATGTTTACGTTATGAAGTGTTCAAGTAACTTATATCAGAGTGAATAAATGTTAGAATGTTAGTGTTAGTGTGGATTACATTCATTTTATGCGCATCAAAACAAAAAATAAAAACATTATTTTTGTTAAACATAATCTCTGGCTTAGATCTTCACCCTTGCCTGCACTTGAACCAGTTTCTGTAACCCATTTGGCCTGGCCAGTTGTTAGTAGACTTTAGCAGCATTTTCACGCGTCGGCTAATTTATAACTCGATTTTTCTTGTTAATGTGCAAAAACTAATTGAAGGCTTTTAGGCGAATGCTTTATCACTTCGATGATTAGAGTACGGCTACCGATTCCCAGAAATTCTACATTTTGAATTGTAAATAAACACTGTGAGCAAATGGCAAAGTCTTAACCACTTGCAACAAAACATTCTAAAACTCAGCGTCGAGTTTCTTTTAAGAAAATATTGAAAATGTTTTTAAAGTGTTTTAAATAACAAAACAAACTGTTAACATCATTAGAGTCTTTGGTGGCATTTTAGAACCGATTAATCAAACATATTAAAGTTGTAAACAACTCAATATAATAAACTAAAAGCTGTTGCTCTTGCTGGGTTGTCAGTACTAAAGTCTCAGTTGATTGTGCTGTTTCACCCTAAATTTTGAATTGTCTGATTAAAAGAGCTACAATTTCTGTACGTGATAGTCCTTCTGTTTAGCATCGATGTATTTAAGATACTTTCCAGTCATTTCATAGTTTCCGTAGGACTCCATGATAGTCTATCATGTATCAAGTACATGATATTAGTTGAAAGGGAGCTTAACTTGAAAAACGTGATTATGAATGCTTACGCTTTCATTTGAATAAATTGGAAATATTATTATTGAATGAAAAGGAAGGTAATGATTTTGGTTAGCTACTTTGATTCTATCTTTTAATAACTAGCTGTCCCGGCAAACTTTGTACCCCCAACAGTTCATGAATTTAGTGACACATTAACGCCGGCTCTCTCCTTTTAGTGTAAGAAAAATGTTGAAACGACACTCATATTTCTCGCACAAAAATTTAGCCCCTGAATTTGCGTTTTCGCACCCGTCGACGTGCAATTTTATTACTCTTTAATGAAATAATTGCATTAAGGAAAATAAAAAAAGCGACCGCTTCAGAGCGCAAAGGTGACGCAAAAAACAAAAAAGAGACAACTGCATTATCAAAACATTTGACATCAGCTGGTCATACAGCTAACTTTGACAATGTTAAGTTGCTCGACATAAAGACGAGAGAGAGAACGAGACTAACATTAGAAAGCTTACGCATTCAACAGAGAGGAGAGACAGCACTAAGTTACAAAGAAGACTTTTACTAAAGCAGTTACATATACACCGCAGCGATAGCGGAATGAAGCAGTAAACCAACCAAACACTCAACAAAAATGCACAATGGGACGACTCAACAATAATAATTGCACACAACTACAGTAACACTATGACAAAAATTATTATGTATGTATGTATAAAAATGTATGTTTATGTTACGGTTTTTAATGAACAACTAATGCGTTTCGTCCCATCTTCTTGAATTCCATTATGGAGCCATTCTTACCTTTCGTTGCGTTTTTGCGCTGGTAACCAAAAATAGAGCTTTCAAGCATTTACCGACCATTGCAGCATCGCATTGTCATTTTCGGCGTCCGGCCTTGATCAACATGCATTTCCACTTTCCAAGCCACCATCAGTTTTGTTGTGTTGTGGTCGTGCGGAACATCTTCGGTTCTAAAGGGTGATTTTTTAGCTATTATCTTTTTGGCAACACTGGTTTAAACAGCTCACGCACGTTTCGTGTTTTGTTTCACTGTCAAACATCTTCAGTTTGGTCTATAATTTAACCATGAATCGTCTTACAAACAAACGCTTGCCATTTTATGGTCAGTTTAATCGACCCACTGAAGCGACTATTCAGGCGGGCTATTGTGACTAAATTTCGCACCAAATTTACATTGTTGGAAATTAAACCACTAATACGCTTACGTAGAGTGCAAACTGAAGAAAATATCTCAGCTGTATCGGCCAGTGTTAATGATGACCATCAATTATCGATTCGTCGCCGTTCGCAGCAATTGGGCCTCTGTTACTCAACAACGTGGAAAATTTTGCGGAAGGATTTAGGTGTGAAGTCTTTCGAAATACAGCTGGTGCAAGAATTGAAGCCGAATTTTGTAGAATGGGCTCTTGGAAAGTTGGCCGAAGATCCACTTTTTTAGCAAAAAATTGTGTTCAGCGACGAAGCTCATTTTTGGCTCATTGGGTACGTAAATAAGCAGAATTGTCGATTTTGGAGTGAATATCAGCCAGAAGCATTGTAAGAGCTACCAATGCATCCAGAAAAAGTCACAGTTTGGTGCGGTTTATGGTCTGGTGGCATCATTGGACCGTACTTCTTCAAAGATGATGCGAATTGTAATGTAACTGTGAATGGTGAGCGCTACCATGAGATGATACCCAACTTTTTTTGTGCGCAAAATGCAAGAGCTTGACTTGCATGACATGTGGTTTTAACAAGACAACATTCGTTCTCAATTATAAGTTCCCTTTACGAACTGATAATTCTTTCCTTCTCGAAGTAACATTTGAACACGTTGCATAATTCAAACTGAATACACGAAAAAGCACGGTCACAAACGAAATCTAAATTACATCTGACTGATGCCCAAAAGCGCAAATCAGACGAAGTGGTTTTGTATGTAACCGAACCCTTTCGTGGCGTCGTATAAAAAAACAGTCCAGGTAAAATATGGAAAGTCATCCACCTTTTATCCATACCAAAAGAAAGAAAAGTTATATTTTGGTGGGTAAATAGAAAGTGTCAAAAAATGTGCTCATCATTTGGCATGGGCTCCAACGCGCAGTCTTCAACAGACTGATGATGATTCATGATGCTCATGAATAAGATGGTGCAGGTCATGAAAAATTACTCTTCATTTTAATTGAATTACATTTGTAACAAATAACAAAAAAATAACAATCATTTAAACAGGTTGCAATGATTCGATGGTGAATCGTGCTTTGAATCTTGAATGTCTATTTAATACGTGTTCTTGGATAATATCTGCCACAAATGAAGTCATTTGAATACAGCCATTGTATTCTTGACTAATTCTTGGAAACGATCGGGACTTTCATGCATCGAAGCAAGGAATGCATTTTCTCAAGTGGGGGGAGTCAATGCTGACAATTCTACTTTGCCACTAAGGCAACAGAGTTTCTCCAAAAATCTTCAATGAAAGAAGAATCAAAGAAGGTCCATTGGCCCAATGTGAACGAAAGAATGCCGCTGTATCCCTTTTTCCAATCAAACAAAAATCGCTGCTCGATTCAAATCAACACTTGAAGCATTTCCTTTTGTTCCAAATTTCGCGATTTTTATACCCGTTACTCGTAGAGTAAAAAGGGTATACTAGTGTCGTGCGAATGTATGTAACAGGTAGAAGGAATCATTTCCGACCATATAAAGTATATATATTCTTGATCAGCATCACACCTAGATTTCAGAGATGGTAAGAGATAGAGGTTTGACATGTATGGGAGAAATGCTTCTTTTATCTGCACGCAGATCAAGTTTATTTCAAATTTTGGCCACGCCCCCGCACTTTCGAAAAAACGTTATATCTCCTACAGTTTTAAAGATAGACGATTTGTACCTTCTAGAGATAGTTAGTAATTAGCAAAATGAATCGATTTGCCGAAGAAATGATAAGGATCGGATAAATGTGAAAAAGTTAAAAAAGTGTTGCATACTTTTTAGAGGTTCACCCTAAGGAACGCAGGAACACTTTTAAACATGTTTTTTCATGAGTAACGGGTATATCGAAGTCGGGTAGAGCCGACTTTAACTTGCGCTCTCGTTTTTTTCGTATTGGTTTTCAGCTCTTATTTACCCGTCGACAATTTCCAACTATGAAATCTTTTTAATAATCTAAGTCCTAACGAATTATAAATGTTTGATAATTTCGCGATTTAATTGGACCCATGGGCCTAAGCGTTCTTTATACCATAAGAACTTGAATGCTAAAGATTATTTATTTTTAGGCAGCAGCTGTTCATTAAAGCCATTTGCAGCCCACACCGTTTTCGATATGCCAATTGTGGTTTCATTTTTTGCTGTTTTAGAATAAAGAAAACAAATTGAATGTTAGTTATAAAAATTTGTTATCCACGCATCTGACTTTAACTAACTTAATTCTAATAAAGAAAAAGGTGAATTTGTGTTTGGAATCGCTTGGTATTACCAAGAACGCGCAACATTAAAAGCAGCCCCCGTACCAACACAAAGAAACTTTTAAGATACAAGGCGCTGCGTGATTGTAAATGCCTTTAATTGAATTTGGCAAAGTTTATTCACACATACAATGTATGCATATGTATCCATACAACTAATTGGTTCTTGAGGTGACGAGCAATTGAAAGTTTAAAGGTTAATCGGATTGAATCTGGTCATGGGTCACTCGCAACAGATTTTGTGGCTCATTTGAGTAGCGTTTGTATCCGCATTACTCGCACTAATAGTGCGTATCTATGAAAGTCATAATTGGTATTCGAAATGTATGCCATTTCCGATTTTAGCTTTGTTGCGTCATCGTTGTATTACGTGCTTATCAAAACACACACGTGTTGTTTAGATTTACCAATTTTATATCAAACACCCACGGGACTCGTTTGTAGGGGAACATTATATCGTACGATTTGGCAGCTGCACAGATGAGTCATCGTTATGATTTTCTTTATTGTTTATCAAAAACTAGGAGAAATCTAGAATTCGCTCTTATTGTTGGTGCACATACTCTTTCGCTTGGTGCAACACTGTTATCAGTGTCAACAGCCGAGTGCAAATTTCGCAAGAAATTTTTAAAACGGATGTGCGCCTCTATTGTTGCTTATACTTATATATTGGATAAGGCTGCATTCCACACTTTAACATATATTTCGGCACAATACTTCATTCAAAGAAATCTGCTGTGCAGTAGCATTGAAACAGTCTTGAAGTGAAGTTCGACTTTAAAATTTATGTATGTGCGTTCTAGAAATTGTTCAACATTCAAATTAATTATATAAACATTTTTTATAATTTCAGATATGCGAGTGATCAGGATATAAACATGGATTTAACAGATGCGCCAAGACGAGCCAGCAGCATTAAGGGGAAGTTCCTTTTATTTGCTGTTCTACTATCTTTAATTGGACTATCTAAACCGGTAAGAGTTTAATGGTAATAGATATAATAAGAATTTAAGAACAAAAAAGTGATCCGTCTACTTCCGACATATTTGGGTTTATGGAATTATTAAAGTCGTGTTTTTTCGTCTTCTTTTAATTTTCAGGATTGTGTGTGGTTTGGGGTTTGTAACACCGATGCCTTTGGCCATAATCAATATTGTTCCTATAATGGCACACCAAAAGCAATGCCAGAAGATGGATTACAGCTGCTTAAAGAACGGTGTGGCTTTTTACTTGAAAATGGGCAAAAAGACTTTTGCTGTGACAGTCAACAGGTAAGTGTACAATATTTTGTTACCACTGTTAGAGGAAGATTTATGAATGTAAGGTTAAAAATTAGAAAATTGTAATTAGAGGCTACAAAGATCAGAGACGGGCTCCTCTCGTAGGCTTACCCAGGTTTATCATCTATGTATGAAATTGCGATCAAATTTCAGACAGAAAAAATTTGCAAGTTCTGCGGTCTGATACAGATCGTTTTCTTGCATTAAAATCCAAAGAAAGGTTGGTGCTAATTTACCATTTAAGTAGAAACGGTTACACCATGTGCCTACGATGGACTCTTTGGCTTCTTTCGTTTCTAGATCAACTTGGGGACTTTGTCTGGATGAAAAGCAGAGATTCTTCTGCTCTAGTATATAGGGACAGTAGGAATTTTGTTAATCAATTCACTAATTAAATTGATGATTGCTTAGGTAAGGATATCTTCTTCGAGGAGTGTTAGGAGTTCCCTGTAAGGAGATCTATGTAGATAGGCACTGTAGGAATCTCCTTAATCTATTCACTAAAAAAACACATAGATGATTGCTAAAGTAAGGCTGGAAGGACACTTGCTTGTTTTACAAACAATTTTTAGCAGCATTATTGTCGGGCGAATATTACGAACACGGCGAATTCGGCGAATTCTTAAATAACATACCGAAAAAATCCGGAAGTTTATTGAGGATTTAGTATTTCCACCCGTATTTTTTGGTCATTCCAGCCTAGAGATATCTTCTTTGCGAGGATTTAGGAGTTCTATGTAAGGAACTTTAAAGCCGTTTTCGATTGTGTGCCTACAGGACTCCTCATATACAAGCTGCAACTACTAGAAGTATCAACGAAATTTATTAACGTATACTCAAAGATTTGCTGCGCACAATAAAGTCGAACAGGGATGCCTCATGTCACCGCTGATCTGCGCTAAATTTGGATAACATACACGCGCACCTTAAAGGTGCATTAATGGTTTTAGACATTAACATACGGGTTCTTATGTACGCTGACGACATCGTTATTCTTGCCCTCGACACTACAGGACAAAATAAGAAGGCTCAAAAGCTACTGAACTATGTGGGGTATGAAGCTAAACACGCAAAGTCGCAAGTTATGTGTCTCTTTCAGACGGAGACCGTGCAAGTTGTCTCGGAATTTAAATAACTCGGCTTAGTGTGAATCCCCATAGTTTAAAAGAAGCTAAAGGGAGCATAAACTCCATATAGGGTCATTTATTTTTCAATTGCAGCCTGAATCTTAACGTAAAATGGAGTGTATATAAATAAAGTGTAAAACGCCGTAAGCAGATTCGTTCTATGCTATTCTATTTGAAGGAGCTATAATACTAGCAGCACTTTATTGGAAGATGCCCTAATCGGCAATAGTTTCCCTGGTGCTGTTTTAAAAAGGAAGTACTTGGGGAAGTGGATGTCTACGCGGATGTGGATGGAGACATGGATTGCAAAAACTTGTACAATTATTTTATAGGAAGAAACTTAAATCTTCTATATTTTGCGGGCTCGATGTTTCAATATGTTTGCACATAACTTTAAAACAGGAACACAATACACCACAAAGAAGGCTAGTAGATCGCACAGCTGTTTCATTGGTATCTCTACCTAATCATCAGCCATCTTTGCCTGATTCTGCTATCAACAATCAACCGTTTTTAAAATCGCTTGGGAATTCCAATGCGACTTAACAACAAAGAAGCTACATTGCGAGACAGCGATCAGCGTACAGCAATTTTTGTTTGTGTGTGTGTCCCCAAATGGCCTTACAATTTAAGTGGGAGAGATAATTAACCACAGCTATCAGTTCAACTCGCCATTAACTGCGCCGCATTGTTAAGCACGAAATAAAAACGTTTATATTATATTTTCATCTTTTTATAAAGCAAAATCAAACTATAAAGTTTCTTCTTCTTCTTAATATTTTTAGGTAAAAATTTTAAATTCTAATATAAAGCTAGCTGCCAACATCCTTGATCGATGTCCATCCTGCATGGCCAACTTAGTACGCCATATTTGCGAGTTTACGTGCTCTGGAGAGCAATCCCATTTTGCCCATGTTGCTGAGACAAAAGCAAATGCAAAAGGTATGTAAACCATTTGTGGCACAATTCAATTCTTAAAAATATCAAATTATGTCCATATCATTTCAGGTCAGACCTACGTAAGCTCTTTGGATTTGCATATAACGTCCGAGTATACCAACAAGACTTACAAATCGTGCTCTCAGGTAAGAAATAGTTTAGGTTATTATAATCAATATAAAAGACTCAGCCAAAAGATGATTAAGGACCCCTTTGAATTAGATGAATGTTTTTGAAACATCTGATACCCTTACCAAAATTAATATCACTATCTTTCCAGGTATCCGTGCCACAAACAGGTCAATTGGCATTTGATCTTATGTGCGGTGAATCTCCTGCTTCGCGTTGCAGTCCCACAAAATGGTTCACATTTATGGGAGATAAAAACAACCCATATGTTCCATTCCAAATCACATATGTTCAGCATCCCCCGAATTCAACTACAAATGACATTATACCATTGAATCCAAAAACTACACCCTGCAACAAAGCGGTCAATGTAAGTAATATTTTAGATTTCACTAAGTTAGAATTAATTCTTTCATTAGATTTGAGTTTCTCGCGCAAACTTTTGGTCAGGTGGGTAAAGCTCCGAATACCCCGCACTAATTTTTTGAGCAAAACGCTAATGTGTGTTATTGAAATCTGGGTGTATGCGTCACATGAACGCAATGCGTGTACATATTTCGCTAATACACATTAGCATTCTGCGCCAAAATGTATGTGGTGTATTTGGCGCTTAACACAAAGAACTTCAAGTTTGTCTGTCAAGTCTTCTGAATATGTGTAAATTGTCTAATCGATACGTCGACGCTGCGTTGATGGTGGGTTACTAGAGGGGGCCTCTCAATCTCTATACTCTCGCGCACACCATACGCGTTCGTGTTCTGGCGCACCCATACAAATACATACAGAAACTTCCATTTCGGAAAAAGGCGTAAGGAAATTCGTAAACATCAAGATCACAAGCAATGGCTTACATTTTACTTAATGTCAAAGGCAAAAGACTGTCTATACACATTTAATCTTCCTCACTGAAGATACACAATAGATACACAGACGTAAGAAACAATATCTTTTGTCACTCTCTCACGCTCTACACTGTTGGCGCTGTTAGCAGCTCTGAATGTAGAGACGACACTCTCTCGCGCACTATATCATTGTCGCTGGTAGCAGCTGAGAATATAGCGATGACAAAATTTTCGGTTCTAAAAATATCGGTTCCTGCTTCGAGTTTTAATCGTTTCCCTTCTTTATACGGTTCCGGCTTCAGTTTGATTTCCTGAATACAATTGTATTTGACGCGACGCGACCAAAAATCTCCACCTTGCTCCACCAGCTCTATACAAAATTGATTGGTATTGATGTTCTTTGATATAAGTGTATCGGTTTACAAGTAGTTTACAATACAGCACGGCAAACGCCTGGGATAACAGCGTAACACGCCGAACAGATCCTAAGGGTGAGCTGTCATCTTGCTGGGGAACCAACAGCATGCACAAAATTGATGGGGAATAATTGTTCTAAATGAATGAGGAGGCCCCAGGCACACTTAAATAAACCCAAATAACGGAGGGATGTCGTCGCTGAACATGTCTTCTGAGCCTGTTTGTCGCCTGACCAGAATTAAGTCTATTGGGTTGGGCCACGATATGGACTTGGGTGAATACTGGAGGCTTATAGTTGGATGCCGATCGTGTGTGGCTCAGTGGTTAGTGTGCTGGACTGCTGGGCGGGAGGTCGTGGGTTCGATCCCGCCTCGGAACATCTAATAATAAAAAGTTTTTTTCTTTCTTTAGAAAATAGCTTTTACACATACGGTCACCTTTACCAGCTATTGGCGCCAGCTGTGAAGTAACTAGCCATGAAAAAGCAAATTCTCACACTTTGCCGTTCGGATCCGGCGTTAAACTGTAGGTCCCTTTCTCTTGTGCGAAAAATTTAAGGCACACACGCCAAGAGATTGGGAGAAGCTTGGCTTGGCCCCGTTGTAGGAGCTGTATAGCCAACATTTACATTTATAGTAGGATGCCACACATACCATAATCCATAGCTGGATCGTCCAAAAGGTCATGCTGATAGCCTTGTAAACAAGGATTTTGTATTGCAACGAAAGACCGCTACAACATGCAGGTGAAGCGGCAGTTCGGAGTCACGCCTAGGTATTTAACATTCAAAACATGGGATTCTTGATCCTAGGTCCCAAAGCGAACGTGCGGTATTGCCTTTTGGAACCATTAACCGTTATGTTTCTATCCAGCAAAGCCAGTCTGCGGCTTTTGCTGCGATAAAGGTGCGATGAGCTAGTGGATACGGCACTTCCCCTTGTGGTTCCATAAGACTACCCTGTTATTATTTTTTGTTGTTAGGAAAATAGAGCAACGCAACCAAACCTGGTCTATTGCACCCTGTACAACCCTTCAACCCTGTACAAAGGTCAAGATTTTCGTGGCCTTTGATCCCCAGAGAAGGTGTGAAGTGTTCCCGTTGGGGGGAAGGTATGGTACTTCTTCGTTCCCAAATTCATTCTTACCGCAGGAGCTCGGTAAATAGCTTGTGGTGGAAATTTGCGCACTGCTGTGCGTTTCGCCTCTCTTTTTCGACGCCTGCACGCTCCCAGTCTATCTACCCCTCCTAAAACTGTTTCGCGACAGCTGCATACACTTAAAAGCGTTACTTTTCTTCATGCTTGAAGGTCCTTTTCTTGAGGCTCCCAAATAGTCGACCGCTGGCCGAGTCGCGCTAGTGGCAAGACAAGCGGTCGCCGCTTGCTTGGGCCCACCGTTTAGAACTGAACTGTTTTATACTGGCCTTCAGCTAGGCTGGACTCTCGTCACGGTCCAAATAAGATGTGTGGGATGGGAGAGGGGTAGGTATTGGGTAGGAGTTGGGTGTCTGTGAGGCTACTCGATACACTGCAGCGTGACACCCCTGGTTGTACTTGACTGCTTATTTCTGGCGTAAACCCACTTATTCGCAGCTTATCTCCATCGGAATGCTGTTCGCTATTCGCAACTTGCGACCCGATTGATAGCCCAACAGCTTATGCCCCCTTAAAACCATCTTACAAGGAAAATCAAATATCGCAAGATCGCAGCGCGCTAAAAATTGTTTTGCAGGGAGAAGGAGCTTATGGTAAAATTGTCTGACAGCTTCTTACACAAAAGCGATGCAATTTTTATGTCCATTAAGTTGTTTTTGGACAGGAAGCGAACTGTATGCGAAGGAAGTCTCAGCTAGTGATAAGCGCAGTAGCCGAAATAAGGTGATTGATAGGGTCGGTAAGGATAGAATGGAACGGAATGGAATTGAATTTCCTTTACCGCTTCCATATCTCATATATTTCTGCATTTATCTAATTTCAGAGTGAATTACCAGCATGTTCCTGCACCGACTGCGAAGCCTCATGTCCATGGGCCCCACCAGAACCAAAGCTACCCGATCAATTTAAAATTGCTGGATTTGATGCTTACACTGTCATTATGGCTGTAGTATTTGTGGTTGGGTCCTTGATTTTCCTAATGGGCTCGTTTTTATTCACCAAAGATTCTTTAAATGGTAAGTTTGCATTTGTTTTACATACTGAATCGAATTGCATGATTCCACAAAAAGGGCTTTGACTCTCTCTTTCAATAAAAATAGAAAACGATTGCTCAATGCAAAGTGTATTCGACCTGATCCGGTAGCCGGAGCAGATAAATGTGCGTCATCTTTGATTTGAAATTCAAATCCGATTTGGAATTCAGCACACACCAAACTTTACATGCCATAAAAACTCTGTGTTCGCATTGAGGTCCAGTTAATTATTTTAAAATTCTTAAATATATATTTCCAGATAATGAATTTCAAATTGATGTTAATGATGTCAATGAGGATTCAGCCATAAGAACCGAATCCTCGTACTTTGAAAAACTCGGCGCACGCACTGAATATATGTTGGAAGTCATCTTTACCAAATGGGGCACCGTTTTTGCCACATATCCATGGCTGACTTTGTTAGGCGGTGCTTGTGTGGTTGCCGTTTTAGGTTATGGTGTTACTTACATACAAATAACCACAGATCCAGTTCAACTGTGGGCCTCACCCAACTCAAAGTCTAGAATTGAGAGAGAATATTTTGATACAAAATTCGAACCATTTTGGAGGTTGGAGCAAGTAAGTATTTTTTGACTCAGAAACGCATTAGATGTGAGCTCATTGATCATATTTTATGATTTTAGATAATAATTAAAGCAGTGGATTTACCTGATATAATGCACAATACATCGAATGGGCCCATGAGATTTGGTCCAGTATTTAATAGGGATTTCCTTACGGAAGTTCTCAACCTTCAAGAGCAAATCAGGAATCTAACTATAGATGGAGTGTCACTAAAGGATATATGCTATGCGCCATTAAAAGATGATAACAGTGATGATATAGTGGCATCTGATTGTGTTGTACAATCGATTTGGGGATATTTTAGTGACGATATAACCAAATTAGATGAACACGAAGAGGATAATGGATTTAATGTGAGTATGAAATGAAACAGAAATGTATAAAGAATGTAGGGTTAAGATGTATGTACGTTTGTAAATTGGGTGAAAGTCTAAGCATTCAGCCCTATCTCTCTTCTACGAACAAAAGTGAATCTTATATAGTAGAACACTCCAGCTGAGCTTTTTGAATTCAGTCAGAAAATGTAACCTCCTACCGAAAATCCGACATTTTTATTAAATGTAATAGGCTGCCTTCACACTGTTCGACACATGATGCATGATAGTCTAGTAGGCCCCCTTTTTGTTATGTTTTAAATTTGAACAGCTTGAGAAATTCATAGAATTTTATGGGGAAATGTGGGCCTAGTAGAGGTCATGGGTCATGTGTCGAACAGTGTGAAGGCAATCAATCAATATCAACATTCAAGCGAAACGATGGAATATGGAACAGTTGGATTTGACTGCCAAGTTCTAAACATAAAACAAACAAAATCATAATCAGGGACCATCTAATATCAAGACTGCAACTGTCTTCGTCAGGAACTCGAACAGTCTTCGTCACGATCTCGAACCGTCTGAGCCCTGTCTCACTCCAACTCATCAGCCATGCTTTGGTGCAAACAAAAATACAACCGCGACAGAACCAGACAGGGCGAGAATCCAAATTGAGCGCCATAGTAGCGCAGCTGACAGCGAAGAGGGACTGAACAAGCATGATAAAACTTAATCTATTTACAAACAGTTAACAAAACGCAAAACACGCAGCACTGCCCTGCGGTTCTGAAAACTAGTCCAGGCCTAGTCCATTGACTAGTCCGTATGGGCCACCCCTAGCCCACTGGCCTACCATTTCAATGTACTACTCCTATCCCATTTTATTAGGGCATGTCATTGGGGTGGACGTCTCCGCCGCCTTGCATCAAGGAGGACTAGTCCATGAGCCTACTATTAGGACTAGTCCATTAATAGACTAGTTGCACTGGTCCACGACAAGACATTTGGACTGGACCCTGACTAGACTGCGTGAACTACGCCATGCGGGGCAGGCTATAGCTAGGTCAGAAGGGATAGTTGAGGATTAGCTTATCTGAATCTATTTTTTGCATCTACGCAAAAAATAATAGTCTTAGATGGGACCGATTCGACTAGCCCTTGAACGGTCTACGAAGATTGAACATTGATAAACTAAAAAAATAAATAAATAAATAAATTTTTTTTTAAGTGCAATCGCCTTTCTGATTAGTTGATCTGCCATACAGCCCGGCTTCACAACTGTGTCCGCATCAATTAAAGCGCCCTAAAAGTTCTTTGGATCCTACAAAGGTTTCTTGCCAAGGACTCCATCTACGTTGAATTCCATGGTATCATCAGCAATAAAAATATCTTTCATATTTTTTAATGGGCCACCAGGATATAGGAGCGATTGTGAAATCTTTACCTGTTGGAAGAGTTAACTCAGTACATAAATTCCTTAATTAAATAAATGAATAACGGATTCGTACATATTCGAAGCGACGACCAATCCAATTGTGCGCCGAACGCGATCAATTCCTCGCTGCTCTTTATGGGGAAGTTTCCCGCAAGCTGTTGCTCAGACTTCTTTTCGCTGCATAACTGTGATACCATAAATTTAAGCTCTGTCACTTCATTAAGGACAGCTTCAAACTGGCAGGCCATATCCTGTTTTTTAGATTCTTAAGAGAGAAAAAGTCATTTAAAATATGACAATCAACCATAAACTTACCTTTCAACTGAGCTAAAGCAGATTCCAATTTTTGACACTTTGGGCAAATTTTTGACATTGTCAGTTGCTTTGACTTGGAAACTCATTTTCTTCAATTTTTTCGGCTCGGGCGGAGATATATCTTCTCTGTCAACATTAATGCAAGTGCAGCATTGGCATAATAACAAAATAATCTGTATATGGAACACAAACAGCCTTACTTTCTAAATATGTACTCTAAATTAACAGTTTCTTCTTCTTCACAATCGTTTATATCTATGACATATATACCTAATGCTGTTGAGTCTAATTATATTATATATAATTATACTAACACACTTAACTAAAAAACAGCAGAGAAAATCACACCTGCCAATAAAGACGAACTTGTCAAAAGTGGGAGAAAGCAAAATATAAAGTACTTGTTATTTGTGTACGCTCATTTCTCGTTGTTTGATTTCACGAGCCAAGTCGGCTTTTCATTTTGCGTTATGTCCCGAACGGGACTCCCGTTATGTTTCTCCGGCAAACTGTTCGCCTTCGTTGCATCAACCTTGATGCGCCCATGACTAATCCGATTGAGATAGGCAGTTTTTAAGCATGTGGACAAATGGTTTTTTTTTAACGGAGTCTCCCGCCGTTGCATCAGCATTGATATTGACCCATGTCTAGTCAACATGGGATGGTCAAGAACCAATCCTGATCGTACCGAGCGCCCCACCCAATATATTTCTTTGCACCAGCTTATCCTAGCCTCTGACTAGTCCATTTGAACTAAGCAGTGGACTAGTTCGTGTAAGCAAGTAGCCCGAGCCAGAACCACAGGGTGGTCTTGGGGGTGAGCTGTCATCTTGTAGGGGAATCAAGGGTAGGGATTAGTTCCAAGGGGACACTTGTGCTAAGTTTACGAGGCGGCCCTAGGGTCGGTTAAGGCGTCTTCTGAACCTGTTTGTAGCCAATTCAGAAGCAAGTCTGTTCTTGTAGGTCACCAGATCATGATACCTGTTTGTATGCATATTGATTTGGGCGATTTAAAGGGTGATTACCAGCCGGTACTTCTCGTTTCCAGCTTGAGTCTCTAATTGCACTGCTTGCAATTGTAACCACTTTGTCCATCTCATCCATCGTTGACTTTGCCTTTCTAAAACCGAACTGGTTTGTCCAAAGATGTTGAGTCTCTACCTGTCCGACCCTATAGAGGAGGCTCATAGGTCTATAGGACGGTTAATTGATTGACCTCTTTGCTTAGGAAGTCGTACCATCAGCTGTTTCTTCCAAATGGATGGAAAAATGCCTTCTCACAGACACTCGTTGAAGGTTTTCATAAAATGTCATAACAAGCTTCCGAACACGATTAGAAACACCATCCGGGCCAGGTGGGTTAAAGGATTGGAGGTGGAGGCGGTGGCCACAGTATTTCTTCTTTCGTTATAGCCTTTATTGTAGTTGGGTCGAAAGCACAAGGTTCAAGCAAGCGACACTCTAGCTTGTGTATTGGCATAGAGTCGTTTGAAGACTATTTTGTATGCCTGCCCCCAAGAGTTATGGTCGGCGGAGTAACACAGTCGAAGAAAGCACTCCCACTTACTCGTCTTTCAGCATCTTCCTAGTAAACTGGTACTCTGCCTGTCTAACAGGCTATTCACACTGAGCACATCTAACATCCAACATCCTGAGTCATAAATATTTACCGTGGCGAAATTTGCTATTTTTGTAGCTTTTACCTATTAGACATCGACCCACTTAGCATTTCTACAAAACAAAAGTTTAAAAATGTTGGCATAGCAAATGGTTATTAAGCATTTAAACTCAGGATGTGGGATGTTAAATGTTAGATGTGCTCAGTGTACAAAGCCTATTAGGCCCATTTTCTCAATGTCCGGTTAGTCAAACTTACCGGCCGGTTAGCCGAATTTGAGTGTCTCATGCTGTCTTTGGCGAAAACCAGCCGGCTACTTTAACCGCAGCCTCACGAGGGGGTCAAATTTTAACCGTCCGGCAAGTACCAATAAAACTATCGATACTTTCACTCGATAGACACAGCTGTGTCAAACACTTGAATTATTTACTTTGCTAATTGCCAAACCAAAATGTTTATAAATAAACGAATTTGTTGCATCCACGAAATGAAATTGGGGGGGCAGGTAGCGAGACAGCAAGAGACATGCGGCGATCTGGAACAGAAAGTCCAGCAGAATGGAAGCCGCCGCAATGGCAAATGTCTTGACCGCCGCGCCGAAAACTTTGAAATGGCACCAATCGCAAGACAGGCAAACCCACTGCCCGCCGTCTGCGAAATCGAAGGATCAACTAGGCCAACGGCCTTGTGATGTGGCATACTGATCCAAACTGCAGATACGTGTGCACCATAACGAATATACTATCCACACGCATTGCCAGAACCAGGATCGGTATCACTTCAATGGCCGACATGGCGACATAATCCTAGACGGAGCAACAAGTTAATAAAGCAAGAGAGTACAGGGAGGGGGCTAATTATTTAATGCTCTCGATGAAGTCAAATTTGTTCAACGATTCAGCATGTCATATCATTTTTTTCTTTAAATGATAACCAACAACAGCAATAGAATTAAGAAAACCAAAACAAACACAGCTGATTCGTTGACAGTTTTTGGTCACACTATGGCAGCGATAGCAATCTATCGATATCGGGCGAACCTGCCGGTAAGTCTTTTTGAAAAAACCAAATGACTTACCGGCAGGTTTTTCCGCCCGGCAAATTTTACCGGCCGGTACCTAACCGCAACTTTTGAGAAAATGGCCCTAAATGAAAAGCTCTAACCGCTGGAAGACTCCTGGCATGAAGGCTTTCACGTCGGGCTACGGAAATGCGCTCTTTTTATACCAATACGTTGGTTCAAGCCGTCTGTAAGCCTTACGCCTAGCCAAGCTAGAGTCAGGCGGTCTGTTGAGCTCTTTCTTCTGCTGTTCCGCTAGAAGTAAAGGATACGAGAGCATCTGAAAACATTTGAGGGTTGATGATTGTTTACATTTGTATAGGTGTGTTGAGAGGTATATGACCTAGGGCCTGGTGGTCCTCATCTTGTTCTGCCTTCATCGCCTTAGCATAGGATGTTAATGGGTTTGACTACTCTCCTCGGAACGGCGAATAAGTGGTGTATTCTGCTCGGATATCAAAACGAACTGGTTTCAGTTATTTATCCGATAGCTATTTTCAGGCAACTGGGGTGCGTCCAAAGTGCTTCAGGGGAGCATTGGGGCAGTTGAAGAGATGGCGTGTATCGTGGGGACTTCCTTTACAGTCTGGGCACTCATCTGCTACCTCTGGGTTTATTCTGGTGAGGTAACTGTTGAGGAAGTCATTCGCGTGGCTCTAGGCAGTTGTTTCTCCGTAATCCTGATGGGTTGCAAGACATTGTTCCTGAGCCCATTGATTGTAGCATCAACTGTCTGTCCATGGATTTCTTCCCTCACGTTCAAGCTTCGGAAACTGACAGGTTGGTGGCATGACTTGTCATCTGTCGAATTGCCAGCATGAAGATGCGGACATCTGCGTGAGGGAAGGTCGATTTGGAGCGGGCAATGGTTCGCATGCTCTTTCACAAGGCTGCTAGCGAGGAATTGTTTGTCCAGCATTTCACTCCCAGGATTTGGACTTCTTCGTGGAGTGGCATACAGTGGCCGTTCTTAGAGCAGCGTTTTGAGCCCTTTACAGGTTTCCCCATTGCGTCTCACTAACGGCTGGTGACCAGCCCGGGGCTGCATAGTCGGCAAAAATTCTTCCTATGGTCTTGTAGGTAATGAGCAGAGTCTCCTTTTCTATCAACCAAGAACTTCCTCTCTTAACTTACGTGCCGAGTTTTCCGCGTGTTTGGCGAAGAGGAAGAGATTGTCGAACGTCATCTTTGGGTATTCGGTCCAGGGAATTTTTGACGTTTATGTTGTTGGTGGTCCTGACTTTTTCCTTAACTCTAAAGCTCTACCAAACACACCTCCAACACCAAAAATATACTTACTAATTTAAATCAATCTTTTGCTTTTTCTTTTCAGGTAACCTATTTGGATTATTTCTATCAGTGTACGAGTAATCCATACTTTTGCCTTGCACCCTATGGTGGTCCCGTAGATCCAGCCATAGCATTAGGTGGATTTTTGAAACCCGGAGAGCAGATCACGGGTAGCACAAAATTTGAGTCAGCGAATGCTCTTATCCTTACATTTTTGGTTAAAAACCATCACAACAAAGATCAGTTACACCATGCGTTGCAGTGGGAAAAGCATTTTGTTGAATTTATGCTTAACTATACAACAAATAACAAAAGTTCGACTATGGATATTGCTTTTACCACAGAGCGATCCATCGAGGACGAACTTAATCGAGAATCTCAGTCGGATGTCTTAACCATTTTGGTGTCCTATTTAATTATGTTCATGTACATTGCCATCTCGCTGGGGCATGTGCAGGAACTGAAAAGAGCTTTAATAGATAGTAAAATTACCTTAGGTATGGGCGGGGTTATAATTGTTTTAGCTTCAGTAGTTTCTTCGATAGGTCTGTTTGGTTATATCGGCCTGCCGGCCACTCTTATTATAGTAGAAGTAATACCCTTTTTAGTGCTAGCTGTTGGTGTCGATAATATATTTATTCTTGTTCAGACACATCAGCGCGATCATCGCAAGTTAAATGAAACGCACGAACAGCATATAGGTCGGATTTTGGGGCGCGTGGGGCCGAGCATGTTGCTGACGTCTGTTAGTGAAAGTTGTTGTTTTTTCCTTGGAGGTCTGTCTGATATGCCCGCTGTAAGGGCATTTGCTTTATACGCAGGCGTGGCTTTGCTTATTGACTTTATGCTGCAAATAACTTGCTTCGTAAGCTTGTTTACCTTAGACACAAAACGAAAGGATGAGAACCGCTTGGACATTTGCTGTTTTATTAAAGGAAAGAAAACGGATTTGGTAAACATGACAGAAGGATTACTATACAAGTTTTTCCGCAGCGTTTACGTACCCTTTTTAATGAAAAAATTGGTGCGTGCTGCTGTAATGATTATATTTTTTGCCTGGCTATGTGCTAGCATTGCCATTGCACCCAAAATAGATATTGGTCTGGACCAAGAGCTAGCTATGCCCGAAGACAGTTATGTGTTGCATTACTTTCAATCCTTGAACAAATATCTCAATATAGGTCCGCCAGTATTCTTTGTTCTTAAGGGAGATATCGATTATACAAACAGTTCGATGCAGAATTTAATATGTTCGGGTCGATATTGCAATGATGACAGTGTCCTTACACAAATTTACTTGGCTAGCAGACAGTCGAACGTAACGTATATGGCACGACCAGCCTCTAGTTGGATTGACGATTATTTCGATTGGTCTTTGTCATCATCTTGCTGCAAATATCATCCCAATAATGGAAGCTTCTGTCCTCATCAAGGTAAGTCATCATTTTTATATTTATTTTGTAAACTAGGAGAATTTAAGTTAAAGTCGGGTCTAACCGACTTTGGTAGTCAAACGAAGCGAGTATTCGCTTTAGAACTGGGCGCAGCATTTAGAGCAGGGACTCCCATTGCAGCATGAGTTCAAACCTTGCCCTCATGCTCACTCTTTAGCGCAAGCAGCTTAGTCCACAATATTGTAAGCTCAGTTATGTGCCTCCTACGAACTTTTCTTTGGCGTTTTCACCCACTTCGCTGGATAAGCATTGTTGAAAGTCAGTCGGGCCTACAGATACATATGTATAGATGTAGGCTCCTCGACTAAGGCCGAGAGTACACAAAGGCCTTATGGTCCATTGTGTTGCCTAAAAGGGAAAGGGAATCGACTGGAAGGGAGGGAGTGGTTGGACTATGACGGTCTGTTCTACGCAAGAAAACAAAACCGGCCCTCTAGGGAAGTTTGCCAGACCACCCAAGTCTTTAAAGAATGGTTTTCCTAAAAAGTGAAGTTGCACAGAAAGTGTTGGATGCTTTCTATATCTTCTTCATGCCCACAACTACGATTGAAGTCACGGTGAAGTACGCGCATCCTAAAAGCCATATGACCTAACCGTTTAACTTCCTATCATAGTTCCAATCCTGTTCTTGCTTAAGTGTTGGAGTTGGGAAGTTCTTTTTAGTTAGAACCTTGGTCAAAGTAAACGGGAGATGTGACAGCCAGGTGCGAGGTCCCATTGTCTCCTGCCCTTGTTGTGGACTTCCGTTGTACATCTGTCGTGCAGGGGTGTTAGTATGCCCGTCACTGCTTGTGTCGTTGGTAGCGCTTAACCGTTTTTTTGCGCACTCTTCTGGCGTCAGAGTAGATAGAGCGTTGGGCCAGTCGAACGAACAGGAAGCATGTATCATGAGGGCTTCCTTTACAGTCAGGGCACCCATCGCTACCTGAAGGCTTATTCTGTGATGGAGTGTAATTGGATTTAGTTCAATGCTCTCACCGTCCAGCGAACTAGATGACTTTTTGTTGTTTTTGATTACAGGGCACTAGCAGCATCTTGACTGTAGACTAAAATTGAAAAGTTTCTTAAAGTTTCGTACAAGATGTATAATAATTTAGTCACTTGCCTGACTGCATAAATCTCTGCCTACTTTAATCAAGTTCGTTAGAAGGAATGCGAGCTGTGTAGCTAGTTCTTCGGAGAAGATGCCTTCTCCAGTCCCCCCTAAGGTCTTCGAACCGTCTTTGTAGTTGGTAAGCTCCTTCTCCCTCATGGTAGTTTCTTAATTGCTCTCTGTCCGGGAACCAGGTTAAGAACTGCGCCGTGAGCAGATCGCAGGTATACTAGTAGACCCAGAAAAGCAGCTTTTTGAACCATTTGAATGATGCCTTTATGGGATTTCGTGTTGGGGCCTTCTACCAGACTAGCCCTCGATAGGTATGGATAGGTCTGATAATCGCTGTGTATAACTAATGAATAATAGACAGTTCCCGTCTCCATCTCTTAACGAAATTCGTTTTTGCAGTACGCCTTCTTCATAATTTATTCGCAGTGTCAAGTCCACAATACCACCCAGATACTTTGCTTCCGTGACCCTGTTATGCTGCGTTCCCAAAAGAATGGGATCATGAACTCAGGGATCAGTTGAGTCTTCTGTGGTTTAAGCCCTAGAACTTTCTATAGTGTCCTGCAAAGGGTGTTTTTATTATTTTTTCTTTTATTGGTGAAATAGTCTATTCTATTGTATCCTTTTCTGAGCTTACGACTTTACTCGTGGGTTCTTAGTTACTGATATTATTTGTCCTCTTGAACGCAAGGAGTTCTCCTGGGGGGGAAGGGATTGTCCTTCTTTGTTCCCAAGTTCTTCGTTACCGCAGTAGCTCGGACCCCTTGGTGGCATTTTCCGCAGGGCTGAGCCCTTCGCATCTCTAACAAGCCATGGACGTTTTCGTTCCATCTGCCTCTTCTCAAACTGTCTCGCGTCAGCGGTTGCAAGGACATCCTGCCTGTCGACTACCGGCAAAGGCCCACCAGTGGCACCAATTGGTGGCCATATACCTCAGCCCAGCGTTCGAGAGTGGACTATTTGTATCCTGGAGTCTGGCTGACTCTTGGCACGGTCCGAATGACTCCTTAGTCCGGACCAGGGTGCGAAAGGTGAAGGTATTGTCTAGCTATTGGATGTGTGTGAGGCTACTTAAAACAGTCGGCAACACAAGAGCCTCGTTGGTGCAGCGTGACAAACGCTAGCTGTCAATTCACTCATTCGAAAAGACTAGCGCATCTCTATGAGGCAGCTCTTGCTCGCAGAACTCTGGGCTGATAGCTGAAGTAAAAGAGCAATGGCTCCCGATATTTGGAGCTCCTGACCCTCGTCTTGCGGCTTGTTGGTGGCTCACTGACGTAAAAGAGCTACTGGCTGACGTAAAAGAGCTAGAAAGCGCTATTGGCTCTTAAAAGCAGCAAATTGCTATCAGCTTTTGATCTGTGGCTCTGTAAAGCTGCAAGCGCTTCAGAGCTAAAAGCTATCGATCTGTTGAACGCAACATAGAGCAAAGAACTGCAAGTGAAAAGATTGGAACCGTTTGCTGCTTCCAGCTCATCTGCTGATGATCTCTGCTTAAGCGTAAGCCAAAAGTAGTCAAAGTAGTCGCCCCAAGAGCAAGCGATTCCGCTTTAACGCATGCATTCTTCTTCTTCTTCTTTATTGGCCCGCTTCTGCTCCGTGCGAGCTGGCACCAGTTTTTCACGCCAAGCTTAGAAATGTCTTTCCGCACCTGGTCGTCCCACCTTAGAGGTGGTCGTCCCACCTTGTCTTGTCCCAGTTCTTTCGCATTCCTCTTGTAGACCATTTTTGCTGGAGCTTGATCATCCATACGGGTAACATGTCCCAGCCAGCGCAGCCGCTGTTGCTTTATGCGCTTGACCAGACTAGTATCCCCATAGAGCTTATACAGTTCGTCATTCCTTCGGATGCGAAAGTCCTCGCCAACTTTCAAAGGTCCATAAATCCTGCGAAGAATCTTTCGCTCGAAAACGCCAATCGCCGCCTCATCCGCTGATGATATTGCCCATGCTTCTGCGCCGTATTGCAGGACTGGGATGATAAGCGACTTATATCACGCTCGCAAACCGATGCTATTACGGGCTAAGTAGGGAGCTCAAGAGCAGAAACCTCAAACGCATGCATTAGCTGTTCCAAATACCAACGAACTTGTATATTCCATTAATAACCATTACAACTTACAACTAATCCAGATTATGTTTTTCTCTTTTACTTTCCAGATACTTCCTGCGATTCTTGCACGATAAACAAAAATTCCCTTCAACGTCCAGATGCGCATGACTTTGGCAAATATTTATCATTCTTTTTGCAGGACAATCCCGATGATTCATGTGCCAAGGCTGGTCACGCCGCCTATAGCGATGGTATTCGTTACACGTATAACCAGCAAAAGCTAAACGTGGACACTTCGTATTTCATGGGTTATCATTCAATACTTAAGACTTCATCAGACTATTTCTTAGCATTGCAATCGGCAAGAAAGATATCTGCTAATATCACGCACATGCTTCAGGGCAGATTAATTTCCAGCGGCATGCCAATGGATTTAGCTCTCCAAGTCGAAGTATTTCCGTATTCAGTATTTTATGTGTTTTATGAGCAATATTTAACCATGTGGTCGGATACTTTGCAAAGCATGGGAATTTCGGTATTAGCCATATTTATTGTTACGTTTGTTTTAATGGGATTTGATATACATTCCGCGCTTGTTGTCATTATTACAATAACTATGATAGTCATTAATCTAGGGGGCCTTATGTTTTACTGGAATATATCTCTTAATGCTGTTTCCTTGGTGAATCTCGTTATGGCTGTAGGTATATCTGTTGAGTTCTGTTCGCATTTAGTTCACAGCTTTTCGCTTTCGAAGGAAAGTTCTCAAGTGAATCGAGCAGCTGATAGTTTAATCAAAATGGGTAGTTCAATATTTTCCGGCATTACTTTGACTAAATTTGCAGGAATTTTAGTGTTAGCTTTTGCCAAGAGTCAAATTTTCCAAGTATTCTATTTTCGTATGTATTTAGGAATTGTTATTATAGGGGCAGCGCATGGCTTGATATTTTTACCGGTTCTCTTAAGCTATATTGGTGAGTATACTGTGCTGGCACTCTTAACTTTTGATCTAAAACTAATGAGATTGTATTTTAGGCTCTCCTTTAAATAATGCCAGACTCGGATATCGCAACAAAGTTTATGCAGAAAACGAAACATCCCTTGCTGGAACTAGATAATTAATAGTTATAAGAACGCGAATAGTTAATATTGTAAGAAATATTTTAAACGTAAAATGGTTAAGGTGTGATAAATATTTTCTGATATTTTACGTATGTGTATATCGCAAATAAAATATTGATGAGCAATCAGGAAATGTTTTGGTTTATAAAGCATTAAAAGGAATCAGCAATTTAAAAATATGGTTATGGGAGTTATAGCGGTTGAATAGGCCTTATTTGCAGGAATTACTATGCGCCACTGCAGGTCCACAGACTCTGCAATCAAATTTTGGAAGCTTGATAGAACTACCGATGCCAATATGCCGTCTTCATGGATTTTCGGCAAGCGTGTTATCGCATATGGCATGAAGGGCGGGATTGCTTATTTCAGCGCCGCTTTAAGTTATAATTCAGGGCTGTGTACTAAGTGTCAGCGCCGCACGTTTGTATCAGATCCGTACAGTCGGCGTTTAAATTGCTTCAGTTCATACCTTCAACAGTGCTGAGACGAGTAAAAGTAAATGTTACGTTGTGTGTGCTGAGAACAATAACGCGCCGTGCTAAAAGTAAAATGCAAAAGTAGGAAAGAGGTGAGAGAGACTTCTGTCGCGCTTGTGCTGCCATCGACATCTGGAAGCAAACACGTGCTGTTGCTTCGACTTAAACCACTGCAGCTTATGATGAGGCTTTTTAGAAGACTAATCAAGCCGTGAAGCGGTCTGTCATTGCACTCCAAACTCCTGGGGCCAAAGGTATTTCATGCCTTTCTGGATGTGGGTTATCCTTCTATGAAAAGCTAAAAGCTAGAGTCTACCCGAGGCCGAATCTATGAAGCATTCTACATCAGCGGTGGCAAGCTCTTTCTCCCGTTTCTCTAAGCTTTTTTTTGGGAACTGGCGTTTCGAAGCACCGATTCGTACAAGCAGACGTCGCAGCAAGTGCAATTGTTTCGATTCGAAATGTGCTGCGGCGTTTTCATTCAAAAGCAGACGAAGAAACATGTACAATGAAACAGGATAGTGACTCGCTTGGTGCAGAAGCATCATCTGCAAAATCAAAATATATATAAAGTGTGATAAAGGTAGTTAATTCTGTTGATGTATTTGAACTGCTCCGAAACTCATCATTAGTGCCCACCGCTGTTCCACATTATATCGTGATATGAACATTTTGCCAATAAGCGCCCTACCTAAAAGGCACACCAGCAGCTATGACGTACAATGCATAGTAAGATAGAATCAAAAGCTTGTGGCGCGAATCCCAGGCAAAATAGCAGTCTAACTGAGCAAAAGAAAATACGCTCTCGTAGCCCATGTAAATACGCTTGCTCCTAGTCCTGGACCAGGGTAAGCAGGGCGATTCCAGAGAGTGAGAAGCAGTCTAAACAGATGGGCTTGGGCTAAACTAGGGCAAGACGAAATACCTAGTATTCGCGGGAAAGAAGTCTACTTGTCTTGGACAATCTGTTACAAGAAAAGAGTACCACTTTAAAGTTGTAAAAGATTTTGTCTACCTCGGAACGATGATAACTGGAGCCAGCTCGCATTGAGTGGAAGCGACTGTAGGGCTTTTATAGCAGAGGCCGAGTACGTCAAGCGGTTGTGATGCATACATCGGGTCAAAAAAGAAGAAGAAGCCTGGGACCAAAACCGGGAACACACCCGAACCGACTTCGTCCCGTGAACCCTTGGCAACATGGAAGGCATGCAATACGCAGCAGGTCAGCCATATAGACTTTTTTTTTTTCGAGGTTACTAGCGGGTTTGCTTACGGGTCTGCTGATCCCGACTGCACTGGCCATATAGACTAGCAGAGAGTCTGCATGATCTCGCAGGCTGTTTTGTACTAGTATTACCTTACTGTTAAAAATAAGTAGAACTGTGTACACTAAAGACAAGCGAAACAACTTTTGGGAACTTACTGCTCTTTCGTTTAAATGTAAATTTTCATGCTTATGTGTTTGAGTAAAAACAGAAGAAGGGCCATGTCTGGACTATCGCATTTCTGGGTTTCAAGGTTAGCTTTGACCGGCTGCGCAACACGTGGCCGAGCGTTGTCATGTTTTGCTTCAATGCTTAGTTCAAACGCATCAATTGTGTTCGGTGAACTCCCCTGTGAAGATTAAAGCAGCTCATAGTACACTACGCCCAATTGGTACCATCAAATACAGAGCATTACCTTGCCGCCGTGAGTATTCGGCTTTGGCGTGGGTTTTAGCGAACGACCGGGTAACTTCACAATAAAGTTAGTTGCTACAATGTCCGATTCGATTTAATACTTGTGACGCCATCTCTTAAAAATCCATTTTCGAAACATATAAATTAGAGACCTTCAATAATAATTGTTTTGTGCCAAAGAAGGCAGCAAATTATTTTTATTTTAGAGTAATTTTTAGATTATTCACATACAGTTATATCTAAACTATTAGTATTAAAAGTTTTATTTAAAAAAGGAATGTATTTAGCATTTCATTTCCAACTCAGAAACAGTGAAGTCGGAACACTTTTACATATCAATGTTGCAGTCCTAAGGGCTGCACTCATCTATCGATTGTTTTATATTGTGCCGGTGTCATGCATTGAGCTGCCCATCACTAGCTACAACAAATTGTTTGTCATCTTTCAATTTTAATCGAGAAAGCAAATTGAAATAGTTGGGAAAATATGGTAAAATATATGATAAACCAATTTGTTTTACAATATAATAATTATTTTCTATATGCTCTATATCCGTTTTAGTTTCGCAATCAATACGATAGTGATGTTACAGTCTGGAGCCCGCAGGGGCGACTTCATCAGGTGGAGTATGCCATGGAAGCTGTTAAACTTGGCACCGCCACCGTTGGGCTAAAGAACGCCGATTATGCTGTTTTGGTGGCTCTGTGCAAGCCATCATCGGAGTTGTCTGCTTCCCAGCGCAAGATTATACCAATTGACGATCATTTGGGAATCTCGATAGCTGGCATTACGGCTGATGCTCGTGTCCTGAGCAAGTACTTGCGTTCCGAGTGTCTGAACTATAAGCACTCGTATGATACCACCTACCCGGTCTCGCGTTTGATCACCAATTTGGGCAACAAAATGCAAACAACTACACAGAGATACGACCGTCGCCCCTATGGAGTAGGCCTTCTAGTGGCTGGCTATGATGAGAAGGGACCACATGTGTATCAAGTGGTGCCCTCGGCCAATTTCTTTAATTGTAAAGCAATGTCCATTGGGTCACGTTCGCAAAGTGCTCGCACTTATTTGGAGCGCAAGCTTAAGGATTTTTATGATTGCTCCAAAGATGAGCTGATTTGCCATGGCATTAATGCCATACGCGGTTCACTACCCAACGATGAGCTTGTCAGTAAGGATGAAAATCTGGCCCAATTGGTAAAAATACTTCCATTTATAAGTTTTTTAGTAAATTATATATTTTTTTTGTTTGTTGCAGAATATAACAATTGCCATTGTGGGAAAGGATCAACCATTTAAGATTTTGTCTGATGACGAAAATCTGGAATACCTTAAAAAGGCAAAACTACTCAGTAGCACTGAACCAACTAAACCTCCAGCAGATGATACTCCACGACCCATGGGACCCGATGATGCACCCGGGCCAAGTGATCCCCAGGTAGCGGTGGCCACAATGGATCGTCCTTAAACAGGAAGTTGGCATTTTTATGATTTGTTAAAATCGTCTAATAAATATTCATACTTGGTGGCTGAACATGGTTCGAACCTCTCTAAAGTTTGATACTTTTCACTTGTTCTTGGTTTAATTTTTAAGTTGACATGCCGCAGAATCTGGAAGTAACATCTATTACATGGAATACTCAGCTGTGCTCCGGCTTTCAGTTACTTTTGTAATTTGCGATTTCAACAAACTTGTTGGAATTCAATTTGAAGTGCTCCCAAATTCGCAACTTTTTGTTATCAACCTCTGTTTCATTCCCAATTCGTTCTGCAACACTTCCTGTGGCAGTTGCTCAAGCGGAACAATACATTTCCGCTTTTTTTTATGGCAATATCAAATTTTTCAAAATATCATACACCTTTGTCGATAATTTTAATTATTGTGACTGGAGAGAAAGATTTTCAACTATTTTTTTTAACAATTTAATGAATTTGTAATATGTTCATGTGTCTGGAACGCTTGATCCCGCGCTTCTTAAGTGATCACTATAAAAATGTTTTGCATTGGCCAGTGCGCTTCCCTGACCTAAACCCAATTTAGAACATTTGGCGAGTTTACGCCAATAACCACAAATTTGAGTATGTCGAATGTCTCAAAAACGAAATTTTGGCTCGATGGTCTCTTTTAGACCAAATTTGACTTTTGCGCTTTTTTAACGATACTTGAAAACGCGAGATGCAATCAGAGATAAGAACATCAGATTTTAAGCAGAATTCATTAAGATTTGATTCTGCATACTTGATTTCGTTGTATTATGCTTTCCCATTCTCCTACAAGGGTCGAAACTAAAATTTTCGGGGCGGAGTGTAGTGCGCGGTTAAATCACTTAAAAAAGGACTATGCCAAATTCTTAGATCTCTAGGATAGGCGGTTTTTACTTTGGGTTAATAATTATCAATCATTAATTATTATAATCAGTCAGTCAGACAGTTGGGCGTAGAGATTTAGAAATTTAATCCTTCAAGTGAGTAAATCACACTCGCACATTTTTATACACTTGAAAAGAAATCATCTCCGACCATAGCAGATGATTCTGATCTTGATCAGCATGTCGAGCTTAGTCGACTGAGATTTGTCCGTCCGTCTGTCTGTTTCTACGCAAACTAATCCCTCAGTTTTGAAGCTTTGCGCAATGTGCTCATTTCACTGGAAGCTGCTAATATGTCGGAACCGCCGGGATCGGATGACTACTTCTCCTTTGTTTTAAACTTTATAAGTTTTAAAACTACTCAAAAACCAAACTCACTTTTGGGACTGTAATATTAATTGAAACAGTGGAATTGAAACAAACTTTATAAAAATCATGATATTACAGCTATCGTTCTACGGTCACACTGAGTGTCAATTGAAGTGCCGGTATTGTTTTATTTATTTTTTATTTGTACATATATATTTATATGCGAGCATTAGGCTGTCTACATATCTTTTGTGTATCTGCAAGCATAACGCTCGTTTGTAAATGAATATAACACAATCATGTATTTATCTGAATATCTTTAGTGCACTCGCAATTACATAATATTTACATATGTTTTTCGCAGATGTGTTATAGAACGAACTAAACTTATTTGCAAGTGGGGGGTGGTGAAATTACACGAAGATAAACTTAGGATTTTATTAAGGATTTGGCACATTGTGTGTGGATTCATAAAACAATAGACAAATGTAAGTTTTATACATAAATATGTGGGTATTTCTCTAACATGTTCACTTTTCACCTGTTGCGCTGCTCAACTCAGATAGTTGATCTCTGATACAATTGATATTGGTTCCAAAATGTAAGTCCATTTTACCTCTAGAATCCAAGTTGTTTAGTATTGTTCGAGCTTAGATATCATTCGATGTATCAGGTCAATATAGTCTGCGCACAAAAGTACTTGGAAGTGGATATCAACAATTCATAAGCACCCGTTTAAATTTGTTCCAAAGATTGTTTGAAAAAATATATAGACAATAATAATAATTTATGCTTATACAAGTCCACACTCAAGATGATGTATTGCAATAGATTTTTTGCATAAGATTTAGTTTTCTTTGATGCAATTTCTTGTGTGACAGACAAACTCAAATTGAAGATGTATTGTTTTGCTTTTTTAGTTTTTTATTCCTAACTTTTATTTGGCTTCCTGCGATTCGCTGAGGCTGTAGCCGATAAGTTTCCCTAAACAGTTGTTTTTAATATGTGAATTGTTGTGGAACGAAATGGGAATGAAACGTTGTAGAAAACATATAGTTGAGAATTTGACAGCACGTAAAATTTAACTAGTAGCACAGCTAATGGTGGAATAAACAAGGTGAATCCGTCAGCCTTTGCCGTATGCTTCCCAGCAAGAAAAGTTCGGAGCGCTCTAAATTTTGTGTCTGAAAAGAGCCCAGCTTAAGACCGATTTTAGAGTAAACACATAAACTTGAGAGTTTTGGGAGCACATTTAGTGCTCTCTAAGCACGGGCTCATAAAAAGCACTTATTTTTGAGCATTTTCTTAGTTGAAGTAGGTAAGTAGGAAAGATAAATCCGCAATGAGTCTTTAAAAATAATGAATGCACTGGAAGCCAAAAAAACGACGCTGTAGTGAGACTTTGTCATCGGGACTCGGCAAACTGAATCATAGAAATGAACCGATATCTTTGAATTCCGGGATTCAATTGGAGTCAATTTTGATACAGACAAAAATGACGATACAGAATCTGACGATTCCGAGCGTGATTTGAAATCTCTGCGCGAGAAACTAGCAATCTGGGCAGTTGTGTTCAATATTTCTTGAATATATTTTTTACTTTTTCTACTTTTTCCCATATTGCTATTTTTTAAGGTAAATATAAACATATCATAAAAAAAAATCAAATTGTTTCGTTTTTATCTCTTTTTTGAGCATTTTAGACGCTCCAGATTAGTGCACTTTTTTGAATTTAATGTGCACTCCAGTATGCGTATAAAAAAAGGCTTTCAGGAGGCGATTCAGTACCCCTTCAAGTGCCTAAAAAGTGAATTTTATGTGTCTTTTATAAGGTTATTATATGCTTCATTGGGTGGGTGAAAGCACTTAAATCTGTGTCAGAAAATAGTCAGATTAGACTCTAAAAACTTTCACATTAAGTGCAACCGTTTTCATAGAAAAAAAACGCTCATTCCGGAATTTTTTTTTTGCACATTCTCACGGTAAATGCTCTTAACAAAGTGTCCGAAAAGTGTCGGAAAACGCACATATTGCTTGCTAGAATTCTAACATTCACAGCGCACTGGCCTTTTCAACCTACATAAAAAGAACGCTATCTCGCATCGCTTCACCTTTTTAATTCCATCATGGCCCAGCTGATTAAACTATAAAAGAAAGAAAGTGTTGCTGGCGACGACAGATAAGAGGATAGTCCCAGAATTGGTGAATCACTGAATTAACTGATCATAATGTTCAATTTAAATTATGATCTTAAATCCGTGTCCGGCGGCACCGTTCATTATTCTGTGTATACAAGTAGTGACGTCCATCCTCTGTAGCAGCGGCGTCGATACATAGACACTATACGAGCGTACACTGCTCTCATTTGCAAAAACTGAGAGCGCTCTCGCATGACTGAACGCACATGCAAAATAAGCATGTGTGTTTTGCCGAACACTGTCGTAAATTCATAAATACTAAGTCTCTACCCACAAAATTTCTAGTATTCTTATATTTCTTGTACTTCATATTTAAATACTTCCCTTTAATAAACTTTCAGATAATGTCGTTCGCCGATCTACTGTCAGGTTTAACAACCAACCCATATTTCGGCGCTGGATTCGGCTTAGTTGGAATCGGAGCTGGTGCTGCAATATTAAGAAAAGGACTTCAAGGCGGCTTAATCTTATTTCGACGACATATGATGATTACATTGGAAGTTCCATGTAGAGATAAATCCTATCAATGGCTTTTAAAATGGATTACCATCAAAGGAGCCCGCAAAACGCAACACTTAAGCGTAGAAACTTCATTTCTACAAAACGACAATGGGCAAATTAAAACCAGCTATGATTTTATTCCCAGTATTGGAAAACATCTTTTCCAGTACAAAGGCAATTGGATTCAGGTTGAACGCACAAGAGAACAGCAAACTCTAGACTTGCACATGGGTGTTCCCTGGGAGTCTGTGACCCTAACAGCATTTGGTAATAATAAACAAATTTACTTTGATATTTTGGAGGACGCGCGTCAACTCGCCTTACAAGCCACCGAAGGTAAAACTGTCATGTATACGGCCATGGGTTCAGAATGGCGGCCCTTTGGACATCCGCGTAGACGACGACCTACCTCATCAGTTGTTTTGGATCAAGGAGTTTCGGAGAAAATTATTAACGACTGTAATGACTTTATACAAAATTCCCTTTGGTATACTCAACGTGGTATTCCGTATCGAAGAGGCTACTTGTTGTATGGACCGCCCGGTTGCGGGAAATCAAGTTTTATTACCGCTTTGGCGGGCGCCCTGGAATATAGTGTTTGCTTATTAAATTTATCTGAAAGAGGCTTAACCGATGATAGATTAAATCATCTTTTAAATGTAGCCCCAGAACAAACCATAATTTTACTCGAAGATATTGATGCTGCATTTGCTTCGCGAGAAGCAACTTCGCAACAAAAGTCTGCCTTCGAGGGATTAAACAGAATAACATTTAGCGGCTTACTAAACTGTTTAGACGGGGTGGCTTCCACAGAAGCGCGAATTGTGTTTATGACCACCAATTATTTGGAGCGCTTGGATCCTGCCTTAATACGACCTGGCAGAATCGATGTAAAGCAATATATTGGCCATTGCAGTCAATACCAGTTGGAAGAAATGTTTAAAAACTTCTATGGAAACGGTGATGCGTTGAAACCAGTGGAATTTGCCAAACAAGTACTATCACTTAAGCGTCCTGTGAGTCCAGCTCAAATTCAAGGATTTTTTATGAAGCACAAACTATCATCAGCACAAACTGTGCTTGAATGTTGCGCAGATATTTGGGAACATAATGCTATTAAAAATCCAATAAAAGATGAATAAACTAAAAATATGTTGAAGAGGCGTAAGTGGTGTTGTTTTATTTATGGCGGTGGCTTGACTTGAAGCGTCCAATTGTCTGGATAATTGTTTCCTCAGATGACAGTCCTTAATACTTTTTATACCAAGACATTTCCATATTTAAAGACATTCGCTTCGAATAGACCAATATTATCAGATTTATTATAGTAAATCTGCACTTCAGTCTGTGGTCTATCCTGTCCTTAAAACGGATCTTTGAGTTCCTTTTCATAAAAGCCCTTTGACCACAATTAGCTTTTTTGTAAGATAGGACGTTGTTGCCGGTACTTTTTTATGAGAGAGCCAACGTCTACTACTCGGTTTTTGTATTTTAAGCAATTACATACTATTTTAAAGACGATTTTTTATACTCATACATTTTATTTCTTGAGGTAATAGTCTACAGCCGCTTGTCCCCCGACGCTAAGCCCGTTATTTCGCCATAAGATACTAGGCTGACACAGCGCAGAAGAAATTGCCTCCCATCGTGGCGCCTACACGCAAAAACAGACGTTGCAACAAGCGCAATGGCCTCGCTTCGAAGTGTGTTGCAACAACAACAAAATCCAGGGAAATCTGCTTCAGGCCGCGCTTGCAGACAGCGCAGTAAGTGCAGTGTTTGCTGCCGAGACTTGCTGATAAGACTTGATATACTTTGCACCAATTAAAGTTTGGTTAAAGGGAATCATGAAGTTGTGCAAATGTAAGTAACAGCCAGAACGAAGCATCTTCGAGCAGAGTTCCTCAGCCATATCCCCTGGGGCATGAACATAATCGCCAATTCACCCCGAGTGCTAACCGAAGTAATGCTTTACTGTGTGTAAGAGATCGTTTGTTTATCTGTATGAACGCGTCGAACTCAGAGACTATAAGAGGTAGGGCCAAAAGATTTTGTAAAATGCACGAAAATGTATTTAATAGAAGAACTTAACTCAACATTAACTTAGGAAATCAAAGCCGCAGGGAGAACATTACTTGGTACAGGGTATTTGGCAGTCGGGGCACTCGACTGCAGCACTTCTCCTTGTTTTTGTTGTGGTTGGGCTGCTCCCAAACAAAAATTTCGTGCCCACCGCTTGTCTACACAGATCACTTCTTCTAAACTATATGTCCAGTAGAGGAAATGTTTTGGATCGTGGCAAGAACATCTGCAGTTGCGCTTGATGCAGACATTGGAGAAGCTGTAAAATTTCCCTGTTCTATTCTTTTCTAGATTTGGTCCCCAAACTAAGAGTTAAAGTCAAATAAGTCCAATTTAAATTAGTCAGACGGTTACCTTGTAAAGCCTGAAACACACGAAATCATTCGTCGCCAGCACCAAACTCTGCCCTGAGAACGAATCAAATATATTTCCCAGCGGCTCCAATTTAAATTACCCAATGGATTACTCCTACGTTTCTTTGCCATCAGTATAAAGTAAATAATCCCATACAATCGGCTTTACTTTGCCAAATGTATGACCGCTTTGTAAACGGTGTGTCAGCTGCCTACATTACTAGTAATAAAGGCTGTAAGCTAGAGCCGAACTGCCATCAGATTCCCATTAGAGAAGACAAAAATACGATGTTCTTGTTGCACTATACTTTGGTTTGTGTTATCCGTAAGCCCCGTTGAGAAAATCAACAATGAATGCGCGGCGTGCGCATATGCTGTGCTCATCCCTGGCATAGAATATGCAGTCGTAACCTGCAGGAGAGCTTTGCTAAAGAGATTAAACAAACTTGGGTGAAATCACTCTTCTAACTGTTGCTAGAGCATATGACGTCAGACTTCCCTAAATTGACTTTATATAAAATAATGTTCCTGCGAAGTTGATGGAGACAAAAATCCTTTGGCTCGTACTTCGTAACCAAAGTTCAACATATTTAAGAAGAACTGATGGAAAGCTTTCAATGTGGCTTCATCGTCCTTGGCCTGATATGTGGATATCATAACCGATTTAAGGAGCTGCGTGTTTCGTGCCGGATGGCACGCGTCTAAGGTTGCTTTGTCCCGGCGGCAAAGACATTTCGCTATTTAAAGGTATATGCACCAAACGCATGCCGAAGCTAAAAGCAAAAAGTATTTCAGTCGGTTCCTAGCCTTTGATGCGGTCAAAATTAAGCAAAGTAACGCAGATTTATTTTTGCACTCCAATACACTTACACTTTTTGGCCTCGCTCACGTTGACAATCTTTGCTTTAGAGCAGTGTTGCCCAAATGTCATTTTTCCTATCCCGTGGGATACGAAGTCTTATGACTTCTGCCAGCGTCGCAGCCGACACACGCATAGAGAGAGAGAATACGTGTGCTCTATAAAATGCACGCACACACATGCTCTGCTACACACACAATCGCAAAACTTGATAGTGTGTGTTTGGGCACCACTGCTTTAGAGTCTTCATTTGCTTGTTCTTTAAAAATTTAAAAAGTTGCTTCAACCGCTGCTTTTAATGCCCAGGCTTTTGCTCTTTAAGGCAGGAATTGGATGATAAGCGTCTTATATAGCATTAATTTTGCCCTTAGAGAGAGCTGGGCTGAGTTTGCTGACGCCCGTTAAAGTTTTTCCTAGGTACCTTTACCATTTTAACCTGCAGCTTTCCACAGATTGTTCAAGCCTCGACTCTCTTTTCACTCTTTTAATAAGTACTTCGTCTTGTTCCCATTCACTTCATTTATTGAAAACGCGTCGGCGAACAGTAGAGGAAAACTTCAGCGCGTGGACTTGGACAGTACATTTTTAAAAGCCAGGCAAATTGGAGATTGCAGCTATCATGGGATCGATAAAATTAAAAACTTAGGTTTCTGGTCTAGATTAGATAACTGACCATGCTTTGGATCAGCTGTATTCGCTTGCAATCTCATCTCTAATACAACAAAGTATTTAATCAAATAAGTACTATTAATATGTTTCGGCCCAGATGCTCAGTAGAGATAACAGTTTTAGCAATTACTAGCAAAACCCGCCGCGACTTCGTCCGCGTGTCAGTTTTAATAGACAACCATGGAAGAATACTTTTGTTTCATTAGCAAATAGCCCGTCACGCTTCGCCGCGCCTTCAACGCACACCCACTTCAGGCCCACATCCCTCCCACTTACCGCCACATTACACCCACTTTCCGCCCACTTCGCACCTACATGCCACCCACATTCCACACACTTCCCACCCACTTCCCGCCCAAAAACCACCCATTTCCCATTTACATTCCACCCACATCCCTCCCGCATACCTCCCACATCCCACCCACATCCCTCCCACTTACCGACACATTCCACCCACTTCCCATTTCCATCCCACCCACTTCACACCTACATACCAACCACTTCCCGCCCACATCCCACCCACTTGCCACCCACATCCCACCCACATCCATCCCACATACCGCCACATTCCACCCACATCCCACCCACTTGCCCACAGACCACTTCGCGTACTATGCTTACAACTTATGTTATGTTATGTGTAATTTTGAAAATGAGTTTGACGCTAATCGCTGGCAACTATAGTTTCGCCCATACAACCTTGACCACCCACTTTCCACCCAATTTTCCGGAAGATTGGTATGCAGTTGTGGTCGAATTTTCATATAGATCTTTGAAAATGAGTTTGAACTTGATCGGATGAAAAACAAAAAAGTTTCATACAACAGTTTTCCGCGAATTTTTCCACTTTGGGGATAAATTTTCCAAAATTTGAAAGTCACTTTTTTATGTTTTGTTATATGTAAATTTGAAAATGAGTTTGGAGCTAGTCGCTGGCAACTTAAGTTTCGCCCATACAATCTTGACCACCCACTTTCCACCCAATGGGGGTGAATTTTCCGGAAGATTGGTATGCAGTTGTTGTTGAATTTTCATATAGATCTTTGAAAATGAGTTTGAGCTTGATCGAATGAAAAACAAAAAACCGCGAATGTTCCACATGGGAACGCTGTCGAACGGAATTAAAAGTATCTTATGTCCGTCTCCTGGCTCTAAGCTACCTCCCTACCAATTTTCACCCAAATCTGTTCTGCCGTTCTTGAGTTATAAGTGGTGTAACTAACACGACTTTCTTTTATATATATAGATAGCAAAACCCGCCGCGACTTCGTCCGCGTGTCAGTTTTAATAGACAACCATGGAAGAATACTTTTGTTTCATTAGCAAATAGCCCGTCACGCTTCGCCGCGCCTTCAACGCACACCCACTTCAGGCCCACATCCCTCCCACTTACCGCCACATTACACCCACTTTCCGCCCACTTCGCACCTACATGCCACCCACATTCCACACACTTCCCACCCACTTCCCGCCCAAAAACCACCCATTTCCCATTTACATTCCACCCACATCCCTCCCGCATACCTCCCACATCCCACCCACATCCCTCCCACTTACCGACACATTCCACCCACTTCCCATTTCCATCCCACCCACTTCACACCTACATACCAACCACTTCCCGCCCACATCCCACCCACTTGCCACCCACATCCCACCCACATCCATCCCACATACCGCCACATTCCACCCACATCCCACCCACTTGCCCACAGACCACTTCGCGTACTATGCTTACAACTTATGTTATGTTATGTGTAATTTTGAAAATGAGTTTGACGCTAATCGCTGGCAACTATAGTTTCGCCCATACAACCTTGACCACCCACTTTCCACCCAATTTTCCGGAAGATTGGTATGCAGTTGTGGTCGAATTTTCATATAGATCTTTGAAAATGAGTTTGAACTTGATCGGATGAAAAACAAAAAAGTTTCATACAACAGTTTTCCGCGAATTTTTCCACTTTGGGGATAAATTTTCCAAAATTTGAAAGTCACTTTTTTATGTTTTGTTATATGTAAATTTGAAAATGAGTTTGGAGCTAGTCGCTGGCAACTTAAGTTTCGCCCATACAATCTTGACCACCCACTTTCCACCCAATGGGGGTGAATTTTCCGGAAGATTGGTATGCAGTTGTTGTTGAATTTTCATATAGATCTTTGAAAATGAGTTTGAGCTTGATCGAATGAAAAACAAAAAACCGCGAATGTTCCACATGGGAACGCTGTCGAACGGAATTAAAAGTATCTTATGTCCGTCTCCTGGCTCTAAGCTACCTCCCTACCAATTTTCACCCAAATCTGTTCTGCCGTTCTTGAGTTATAAGTGGTGTAACTAACACGACTTTCTTTTATATATATAGATTTCCGCAGTTGCTTTCCTACATGCGCTTTAAATATGTTCTCATTTGAAAAATGTTCTCTGGGCCCTTTGCCAAATGTATTTGGCTAACGAATAGCCCCAAATAACATTGATTGTAAATAAAGCATACGAGTGAATCCTGGGGTCAATAAAGCCCAGATTTGATGATGATTCAAATAATTCCTAATGTTGGAGTTCAAGCGACTTCCTTGATATTTTCTTTATCTTTTTTAGGCCGATATTTATATCACAATGTCGCTACAATTAATCCCCGCTAGGCTTAACTGTTTCGAACGACTTGATTTCAATTGATCACATGAAGCTGGGCCCTTCCTGCCTTTTCTTCATAAACTATGTGGCCTTCCGATCGCATTTTTAAGCACTTGACTAGTGCGAAACTCATCAACAACTAATAGCTGCCGCCTCCTGCACCCCTCTGGCTTCGCCCTTGATTCTGCGCTATATTGCAGAATTGTAGAGAAGGCGTCATAGATAAAAAATTGCGGGAAAGTTTACTTTTATGCCACCATTTGAAGAAAAATGCAGCTGACGGCCTACGAATGCTGCAAGAAATTAATGGGAAACATGATCGCAGCGCGAAAATCATTCAGGCCATAGGCCAAAACGACGCCAAAACCAAATATTCACTTCGGCAAGGCCATGCTCAGTATTTTTTGGGATCAATTGTGTCAACTAATAAAATATATTATAAACTTTTAATGGTATAAAAGCCATACAATGCAATGTATCACTGCAGTCCAGCAGCACGGATGCAACCCTAGAGACTTTCAGGCATAATCTATCGGACGTAGCGCCTGAACCTGCGGTTCTTTTCGTACTACGCAGGAATGCTGTCGCAACAAAGTTTTCCTCATTAGTAGGATAAAACTAACCTGTCTCACAACGCTCTAAACCCAGCTCACGTTTCCTTGCATGGGTGAACAATCCAACGCTTGGTGAATAATGCTTTTGATTTTGAAGGATCAGAAAGCAACGTCGCTATGAACGCTTGGCCGCCAAGTGAGTTATCCCTATGGTAGCTTTTCTGAAACCTCGTGTTAAAAACTCGTTAAATCCCGAGATCAAGTCAGCATTTGCCCTTCTGCTCTATCTGTGGTTTCTGTCCGCACTGAGCTGTTCTTGAAAGAACTCCGTACTTATTTGGGAGATGTACCGCCCCAGTCAAACTCTCTACCTGGCAATATCTTTGAAATGGATCATACCATCATATATTGTAGCTATACCAAATTGTCAATTTAAAAACACATAAATGCATTCTCTTATTAAAGAAATTGAATAAAGAAGAAGAAGAAGCTTGCATCAAAACCCAATACCATAAGAAATTAATGAAAATGATGCGTTTGAGCACAAAATTACCAGAAAGATGAGAAAGAGTAGGGGCTAGCGATTGATAATACTTTGTAACAAAATTTTCACAACAAAGCGTCAAACTTGGAAAAAAAGATAGCATCAAAAGAAGCATCGCTATTTCGAGATGGTGTACGAAAATGTACAGAAAGATGGGGAGAAGTAGTGCCTAGCGATAAAAATATTTTCAAAAATAAAAATGAAAAAAAAATCCTTTAAACTGATCAAATTGACAAGCATTCTTGCTTAAAGGGGGTTAGACACTCTCCGCTCCGCGCTCTATGCTCTCTGTGTGATACTTTTAGTGCTCCAAAAATTTGGAACTATTTGTTATCGATTCCGATTTATTCCCAATTCGTTGTGCAACATTACACGCTGTATATACAATATGCTCTGAAGGTGATATGTTTCCCAAGGTAGGTTTTCTGAGCCAATATATGTATACTAGCAAAAAGCCCGTCGCGCTTCGCTGCGCCTTGAACAGTATAGATCCCATATCAGAATCAGTTTGAAGTCAATCGTGAGAGTCAAATATTTACCAATTTTGAAAACATTCTATAAATTTATTTCCTCTGTAGAGCCCAGAAATCGAATCATACATGCATAGGCTTGAAATCAACGTTTTACTACTTTGCTTATTCAGCGTTACGACTTTGCTGCTGCGTTCTTACCACCCCCCATCCCACCCACTCCCAATCTACTTTTTTCACAACTTCCACCCGTTTCCCACCTACTTTCCACCCACTTCCCGCCTACATCCCACCCACTTATCATCCAATTCCCGCCCAGATCCAACCCACTTCCCACCCACATCCCACACACCTCCCACCCACCTCCCAGCCACCTCCCACCCACTTCCCGCCCAAATCCCACCCACCTCCCACCCAAATCCCACCCACATCCCTCCCACTTCCCATCCAGTTTCCACCCATCTCCCACCCACATCCCACACACCTCCCACCCACCTCCCACCCACTTACCGCCCAAGTCCCAGCCACCTCCCACCCACATCCCACCCACTTCCCCTCCAGTTCCCACCCATCTCCCACCCACTTACCGCCCAAGTCCCAGCCACCTCCCACCCACCTACCGCCCAAATCCCACCCACCTACCACCCACATCCCACACACCTCCCACCCACTTACCGCCCAAGTCCCAGCCACCTACCACCCAAATCCCACCCACATCCCACACACCTCCCACCCACCTACCACCCACATCCCACACACCTCCCACCCACCTCCCACCCACTTACCGCCCAAGTCGCAGCCACCTCCCACCCACATCCCACCCACCTACCACCCAAATCCCACCCACATCCCTCCCACTTCCCCTCCAGTTCCCACCCATCGCCCACCCACATCCCACACACCTCCCACCCACCTACCGCCCAAATCCCACCCACCTACCACCAACATCCCACACACCTCCCACCCACTTACCGCCCAAGTCCCAGCCACCTACCACCCAAATCCCACCCACATCCCTCCCACTTCCCACCCACCCACATCCCACCCCCTTCCCGCCCAATTTCCACGGTAAGGAAAGTCCTTATTTGAATTATTTCATGTTGCTGTTATTTTAGTTGTGGCTGGAGTTTTTGTATTTGCGTTTGTTTTTGTTTTAATTGCAACTGTAGTTTTTTAATTTGTACTCTGTCTTGTTGTTGTTGCCGAGGCAACTCAATTCAATTGCTCCCACGCACACATTGAAATCGTTTCTCTTCGATTTATGCTCTCTGGGCTTTGGTATTGCGTGCGCTCTTTGTTCTCTGATGCAACGGTAAAGCAAAGTGTGCCTTTCGAAATGAACTGGGAGCAAATGGCTGGCAACCTTGACCTCCAACATTCCACCCAAAGGTGGTTGATTTTCGGGAAGATTGGTATGCAGTTAATGTTGAATAATTTTTATTGATTTTTGAAAATAAGTTTGAACTTGATCGGATGAAAAACAAAAAAGTTTCATACAAAAGTTTTCCGCGAATTTTCCACATTTCCCGGCAGAATTTTCCAAAATCCTTTCTTAGTACTCACTTTCAGCATAAGAAAAAACTACTGTGAAAATCTCATCTTCCTATCTTTTATGGTTTCGGCTGTGCGACGGTCACCAGTCAGTCAATTAGTCAGGTTGAACAGTTTTATATATATAGATTAGGGCGGGTCAATTTTTTTATGCGATAAGCGTATAGCAGATTCGGAATCTGCGATGAATTCTAAGAAAATTTCACGAAGAAACCTCATGTCTCAAATAATTTCCTAGACCCCCCTGCAAAGCATGAAAATTTAGGGTTTGGTATATTTTGGAACATTGGAACATTTTCATGCTTCGCAGCGGAGGCTAGGAATTCATTTTAGACAATTCATCGCAGATTCCGAATCTGCTATACGCTTACCATGTTTTTTTAGCTCTATACAAAATTAACCCGCCCTAATATACAAACTTATCGGTTAGCGTCCCAGCCAAATCGCCATTTGTCCAAGACAAGAGTTTAAATCAGCGAAATTATGCGAATTTAGGAGGAAAAACTTTTGCGATTTAGAGTCCAAATCGTAAAATTTTATGCAAAAGCGAAAATGGGAACAAGGCTGCATAAGAGTTAGATTAGAAATGAAAAGTGTTGAATAGGTTTTATAATTTAAAAGCATTAATATTATAAAAGAGAGTCTCCAACGGGGCCAAGCCAAGCTTCTCTCAAACTCTTGGCGTGTGTGCTTTAAATTTTTCGCACAAGAGAAAGGGACCTACAGTTTAACGCCGGATTCGAACGGCAAAGTTTGAAAATTTGCTTTTTCATGGCTAGTTACTTCACAGCTGTTGCCAATAGCTGGTGAAGGTGACCGTATGTGTAAAAGCTATTTTCTCAAGGTAGAAAAAAACTTTTATTATTAGATGTTCAGAGGCGGGATCGAACGCACGACCTCCCGTCCAGCAGTCCAGCACACTAACCACTGGGCCACACACGGCCGGCGGAGATTAGTTTATTTTAAACGGAGATTTCGAGTTCAGTAATTCAGCATTTAAAACGCTGCCTGCTTGCTTTAAAGCCAGACTTTTCTTCTGTTCTGTTTTGAAAACTCACTTTACCATGGACGCCCCTAGCTGGTGAAGGCTAAAATTCTAATCTTAGAACCCCGTAATACCTTGCAGCAGACGCTAGCCCCTTCTCTTCACCTGAGTAACGGACCTTAACTTGCTCTCTCGCCTGACCACAGCTGGTGCAGCAGCAGCATATTGCAAATGCGTATCTGGGACATATCAGCAAACAATGGGCGGGCTATTATTAAAATGTAGCAGCAAATAGTTAAGATTGCTACCCAAGGCAAGGCATCACAAATCAAGTGCCATTTCCCGGTTAATATCCCTCCTCCCGCCCGCCCGCACCTCTGCTCGGTACCTTTTTTTCGCGGGTAAAATAATGCAAATCAGAGGTAAATGCATTGGCTATTTAAAGTAAGTTTGTGTGCAAGTGTGCGTGAACATACACACACACACACACACTTACAGGCAGTTGCATCTGTAGTTTTACAAGATTAAAAGATAAAGATGAATTCTCGCCAGCGAACAACAAAAGAACAAGTGTAAATTTTGAGAAAAATGTGTTTTATAATAGGTTATGCATGTACTAAAAATATACTCGTTGTTCTTCGTTAACAATTATGTGTGTGCGCACACCGATACATATATAAATATATACGTTACATGCCTACATATATCTACGTATATATATATGTATCAAATAAAAATATATATGCATGTGTAATGTTTAGATACACAATTAAATTTATTCGAATGTTGCATGTGGCTTTCGATTAAATGAAATGCAGTTAGTTTGAAGTAAGTGATTCTTAGGGTAAGAGGCCCATCAGGCAAAGCCTAGGGATACACTCAGTCACTACACCACAAAAGACAACAGGATCCTGGCAGACTTGCTAACCAATCCTTAGGTCTCTGATTTCAGCTGGTTTATGAAGATTGACAAACGGAATATACTCTTATAATGGCTTATTCGTGGGATAACCGTGTTGATTTCGTCGTGCGGTATATGTACGGTAAGTTTAGTCTTTTTTTTCCTTAGTTTTCTGGGGGCCCATTAGCAACTGAGTGTGTACATCATTCCCAATTAAAATCAATTCACCCAGTGCGTATTTATAGCCAAAAGTCATATGCTCAATAAATCGCGTTCAAGGACTAAAGCGGCGGGCATTAAAAAGCCAATTAATTTGAATGTGATTTGACTTTCAAAAGGAAAGATAAACGGATGAAATGTTTAATTAATCTTGCCCGCGACTTTGTTTGAGACTTCCGTGGTCCCAAAATAGATGGTGACCTTGCCCAGATTTGTAGTAATACAACAAAAATATATCAAAAGGTTTAATTCAAAAGTTGAGACTTTCAGATTGTTCAGTTGAAGCTGTAGTTGCTTTCGAAACTGATTATAAACCGAACTTAGTAAACAAAAGATCTTCTTAAACAGAGTTCTCCAAGAAGAAAGCTGTAACACACAGTAATGCATGATTTCGGCAAGCATTGGCGAGTCTCTGTCCTTAAGCTGAACTCAAACCAGATCATCACACAGAGAGGATTAGCTTGATTAGAAAGGATTGCCTTTTACTTAAAAGAAGAACAAGACCTTGTCAAAATTATTTAAATACAAGACAGAAAGGAATAAATAATAATTTTTAAAAGTAGGCAATAGCTGAATGTACTAGCACACCTTTCCATATGTAGCTCATCAAGAGCTGAAGGTTCTTGATTCGATTCTCAGTTTCCTTACTTTTCCGAGTCGGGTGGAGTAGTAGTTGGTCGTTGAAGTTTGTTTTACAGCAATTTCTCTGATTCTTTGGAATATATCTACGCTTGTCCCTTTCATTCCAAAGAAATATTGTTCCTTTCCCTATTCCTTCAAAGCCATATAATGGGAGAAACTTATCAATCAAAGATCTTTTTAGCAGGCTTTAAGTCAATAACTTATGATTTCACAATTCAATCATCAGCTGTCTTGGCCTATCTTCAACGAGCTTATCCAATAACAATCAAATTTTTTCCCCAGTAGATTTCACAATGCTCTTGAAAACGAAACAATCAGTCCTGCTCCCGTTTCCGAATCTAATAACTCGGAATTGGTAAGAGCTGTGATTTCTAAGAAACGATTAATGAATTCGGTCAAATCTTTTTGCCATACAGAGAATCGAATGAAAGTAATTAAGATTTTGAAGTTAACAGTCGAATAACACCGTCAGTTTTTGGAATAGAGAATTTTTAACATTTCCGATTCCTCATGATTTTGTGGAAATTGAACAGGAACAGGACTGAATATGAACTCAAATCAAGTTTATGCGTTTTTCATAATTGTTCTTTAAGTGGAATCATTGTACCACAAATGAGTAGAGCGGTTTATGCACTGTTTTTTGGTTTCGCTTGTGCTCAACTTGAATCTAATGCTCTTGCACTTTATTTTCCTCCGTGCATAGGTAGGCAAAGGGATTTAAGGTTAATTAGTTTGAGCTTAGAACTTTGTCCCAATTTGAAAGTGAAACTGTCCGTAACTGTAGATCAGAGTCTGCCACATTCCTATCTTCTATTTATGCAAGATCCCTCTGCAGCAACGACGTCCACCCACGGACAGTATACAAGCTTATACTGCTCTCTTTTGCAACCATGAACAAATGCTAAATAAGCGCGCTCTCGCGAGGCTAAGCACTCACACGCAGATCAACTGCAGATTCATCAATTCAAACATCGCAGACTTTGAAATATAGGTTCGACCAGTATACAACTCTAGAGCTCTCAGCAAGAAGGTCTTTAAAGTTTTCTTCTTGGCAGTTGGATTGTTTGGTAGTACAGTAGGCTCAGACTCGAAAACTTCTGTTAGAAGCTGCCTGCAGTCAAACTGCTCCCAATCAGCTGGCTTGCGTTCCTTTCTTTGCATTCGCTTAAAAGAAAGGAACCCACAGTTGAACGAAGAATCCGAAAGCCAATGCTTGAGAAATATTATCTAGGCTACTTACTTCACAGCGGATTTGTCGTTCCGTCTTCTTGACCACTGCACACTGGTCCAAATGCCAAAAATTTTGGCAGAAATTCAATTTTTTTTTTTAAGAGTTATGAAAAAACACTATTTTTTTCCAATAAAATATTATCCAGGGCAGTTAAAAATCATATTAGTACAATTGAATTTGAAGCACACCGAATTTAGGCAGCCCTGGAAGTCAGCTGCTCGTTTACACAAACTTTACGTGATTTGTCTTTGTTAATATGTGTGTTTGTAAAATAATGTTTTTAGCAATTCTAACCTTAAACTTGTTGTGTTCCGTGGAATAAAAGTATGTTGGATTGACGTGGATTGACGGAACCTTAAACGCTACATTATTCTTCAATATGTACATAGTACGGGAATATTAATCGTTTTGACCCCTTTTTGCCCTTTTTGCGAAAAATCAACTTTGCTCAGACAACATTTATTTGAGTTAAGGCGAAATGCTTAAGTTTTGGCTTGCAAATGGTCGCCCAACCAAACCTTAACTTATGTTGGGCTGCAGAAAAGTAGCAGAAAGCACACAAAAAACAAGGAGAGTCGATAAAAAAGAAAATAAACATTTTTTTTGACTATGTTAATATTTATTAAAGCAAATGCTATCGGATGGTCTCAAGATTGAATATGCAGTACCCAACTTGGCTTCCATCTCGATTGGAAATAAAACTTGTAACCAGGTGAATTCTTTGAAAATGTAGGACGCCCACGATTATGCTATGAAGGGAGCTCTTGCTTGAAGCGTAGATTAGCTGCCACGGTTTCAGCAGGTCATGGTAAAAATGAAAATCTTCTTATCCATGTAGCAGCAGTGGCTGCAACAAAGGCGCATTAAAAAAAAAGGTAAATGTGTTAAGGCGGTCGGGTGGGTGTGGAGGGGGCTGAGGTGGTTGGGGGTGATTTACCAGATTGTTTATTAAAAAAAATTATATATGCATTTAAGATTTATGGAAGTTATTTTAGAATTTATTGTATTCAAAGACATATAAATATATGGGGCGGCAGAGAGGGCGTGGTCCGATCGGTCTAAATTTTTTCTCAGACTTCAAATATGCTATAACCACAGTAACTACATTTATCTAATTTCTGTCAACATTTTTGACATTTGGACCAGTGTGCACTGGTGTGTGCACTCAGCAGAAGTGGTAGCCTTCCAGATAACAATGACCTATCTTAAAAAACTCACGATCAAAGAAGGAATAGCGTTTATATATTCAGAGCACTTGATTCACATATAAACAATCCATAACACATACGGAATGTCGCCTATCTCTCAATGAGATCGCACGACACCTAATATGGGTACCTGAACACCTTAACATAGAAGGACACGAGTCTGCGGACAAACTGGGCAAGCAAAGAAGCACTATCGAACTCCTTTCAGAGATAGGGATGCATATGGCGACATAAAAGCTTCACACAAAAGCTGAAACACTTCGTCTAGCGACGAATCGATGAAAAAACCCGTTTCTTCTGTGCTGACTTAATTGGCCTACTTCACAGAAGTTGCAGATTTGATGAAATGGAGGTAACGGTACCAAACCTTCTTTGAGTAGAAGAAGAATAAGGACTCTCTCTCTTTCTCAACCCTTAGGAGATATCCGGTGTCAGCGTCAGCTCAACGCTTGTCAATTTAGTCCAAACATCTATTTGTTTTCGTGCAACCTAGTCTCCTATTACTTAATAGCCTTAAACGGTTCGATCTATTGTTTTTTCGGCTAAACTTACAGCTTTTCCATTATGTAGTTTGCCTGAATAAATATCAAGATATGCATTACAAATCTTCTACCTTCAAGAAATTTGCGCTTTAATCGTAAGTATTGTCAAGACTTTTAGCCTCGAAATTTAATTTCCTGCCTTACCTGCAATGGAGACATCTACTGCTGTTTATCGTGGCATTAGTGTATTTTTCCTTTCTGTCCTGTTAAGCGATTTGGCGTATCTGTTGGCTTGGAAGATGTCGCTGCATCTACAAATGGACTTATAAGCTTTTTTGCATGTTCAAGCAAAGCATTCTCCAACCTCAGGTATTAAAAAAAGCACCCTAATTATTTTGTCTATAGTGGCGAAGGATGCTTTAAAGATATTGGTGGCTGGTCCTCCCCATCCCAAGGCGAAATAGTGCAATGCGATTCCAACAGTTCAACGAGTCCCTTACAACTTTCCCAGTCTCGTTCAAGGTTTCAGTTTGACTGGGCGGCATCATGCATCATGAGCGCTTTTGCGTTAGCGCTTGACGCGCTTGAACTTGGCGGCTGCGTATGCTGACGCACCAGCCTGTTAGGCTGGTAAGGTTCCGTTTGTGCATATCGATCTGCCACACGTCTCTAGAATTGCTCCTTAACCTGGCTAGAACTATGCTTTTTGTTATTGGCAAGTCCAGCCCAAACTGGATAAGGCTAAATAGAAAAGCCTAACGTTCGAAACTGAACCATTGGTCTCTAACTTATTGCTAAGGACTTACTTCTTGAACGTTAAGCCTGCGTTAACGAAGCACCATTCTGAAAGAGCCTAGGAGGCTGTTAAGGTACTGTTGGTGAATATTAGACAATCACGCGTCTCGAGCATTGGCCTCTAATATGGCTAGGATTATGCTCTTTGCTAGTGGGTGACGCTATCCTAATGTTCGTGACTGAACCATTGGGCTCTAACCTATTGCTAAGGACTGACTCCTCTTCTTCCAGATAGCTGATATCTGTTAGATGAACTTACAGTTGACTCTGTTATTTGTTAGTTTATGTGACAGAAGATATGCAGCATCCAACAAAGGTCGCCTCAAAGACAAAAAGAATTAGCCTTCAATTTGGGGTATACACATTTTATTAGGTCGCAGCGCAGCCTGCTTAAAATAAAATATTTTTAAGCTTATATGTAGACTTTTTGTGTTAAAAGTTTTAACTTAAAACATTTTTTAAAAAGTAATATAATTTTAATCAAATTTTCAGATATTGACAACAATGGATTTTTGGATCAGAATGATTTCCTCTGCATGGCTGTCAGGGCCTGCTGTGTGGAAGGAAAGGGAGATTGCAGCGCTTCCCGATTAGATGAGTACAGGAAGCTGATGACTAATCTTTGGGATGAAATTTCTGCCATTGCTGATGATGATAAGGTATGTAAAAAGCAGTGGTACCTGCTCTTAGACCTACAGCAAAAGCTGGCAGGATCGTTTTCTATTGAAACATTCTTATTAGATCGCAGTATATATAGCCATTAGCCCTTTTGTCCTTACCCAGCCATCAAATTCACAGCTGCCAAAGTCATGGTCTAATAATAAAATATTAGGCAATTTTTCAACATGGGCAACTGAGAGCGTTATCTGAGAGCGCAAAAGTGAGAGCAAAAATGCATTTAGTGCAGTATTGCTTGGTGATGAGTGTGCGTGCGTGTTCGTAGCTGTCTGTCTCAAGGGCATGTTCCTCATGCATAATTTTTGTTGTGTTTGATTTCGCAAGAGGCATGAAGGAAGAGAATTATGAATTATATTTTACTTTAAACTCTTTACAGGATGGAAAAATTTCAAACCAGGAATTCAAAGATGCTGTCAAAAAAACTTGTGTGGGCAAGAAATACGAAGAATTCCCTCAGGTAATTAGATATAGATACATAAGGTCGCTTTCCTTATAAAGCAAGCATACCTGTGCTGCTTTTTCTGGTTTTAATCATCTACATAATTTGAAATCTCGGAAACCAGCTACGGATATTCAGCAGTAACTGTACCCTTCAGTTTGCTGGCGTTTGCGCGCCATCTCCGGCTACGCTTAGATTTCCCTGCTTCAATTTATCCTCAGATAAACGACAAATATAAAGCAAACTTATAATAATTGATATATTCTTGCTGTTTTAAGGCCATGCGTGCATTCATCGAATCCAACTTTAAATTGCTTGACATTGACAACGATGGTGTTGTTGGTGTAAAGGAGTACCGTTACAACTGCATTACGCGCGTTGCTGTTGATGACATTGCCCCAATTGATAAGGCCTTTGAATCATTGCTGAATGTAATTGATAATATGGGAATTCCCAAAAAACATAAGTACGCTTACATATACAATCTACTTTCAGGATGATGACAGGAAACGTGGTGGACTCTCTCTGGATAGATACAAAGAGCTTTATGGCCAATTTTTGGGCAATACCGCTGATAACCATCCAGCAGTCAACCTATTTGGCCCCTTATAATTATTTTAAATACATATAATTGTCTTCGCTGTTGTTCAACTACTATTTTATTAAGTTTTATTTGTAATTACTATGACTATAAATTAACTACCACGTAGATATAATGCATTCATATCATTTTGTGTAGAATCGTCAGATGAACAGTTCGTTAACTTTAAAAGATTTTATAATTAGATAAGATGATTTGCTCTCAGAAGTTAACAATAGTATAACAAGTTGATTTGCTCTCATATAAAGGCTCTTAGATAATGTGCCTCTCTCTCGAAACCTGTATGATTTAATCAAATTGTTATTGCGTTATTTAAAATTTTTGTGTCATTGCAAATAAACTAAGTCAAAGTGAAAAAAATGTTTTGTTTTATTTGGGAAGCACAACAACCGTTTCCCCAACTTTTAGGTAAGACATTGAGGACGATACAAAACCTTGAGGCTTGGAAAATCCGCAGGCAGTCAATGTTTTGGCTGTAAATCAATGGTTCCACTACCTTGGGCACTACGGAATCTTAAAGAAGTAGACGAAAGATGGCACGTAAATGGAAAGCGGAGCTGCTTATATCTGGGTGTTAAAATGTCTGATAACACTCTTCTACTGTGAAATCAAGACCAAGCAGCCTTAACTAATTCCTGCGGACGGGGTTGCCTTTCGGTATTACTACGCAGGGCGGAAATGCCCTAAGGCTCACCTAAGATTCTCTTTAATGCACTCACATATGGCGCGAAGCGTGTTACATTGCATTGTGGCCATGTTGCTTTCTGCAGGCCAATTCTCTTACGAGTAAAGCATGATGCTCACCAGGCTACAAGCAGCTGGTGTCTTCCCCACTGTCATGTTCAGCTTATTTCATTTGTTGAACTAGAATAACGCTCAAGCTGCCTTTACACTTGTCATATATCTGTAAATAGACCCTTACGATAGTGTAATAGGAAAACAAATATCTCTAAACATCTATAAGTAACTTAGCCTTCTTTAATGAAATAGAACAGGTAATATTTTATAAGAGATTCACTTTAGAGAAGTTTGAAATCGACTATTTAGAGACATATGCCAAGTGTAAGGGCACCTTTAAACAAGCTGTAAGTATAAGCAGAATCAAGCTTGATGTTTTTTCGATTCAATGATATTTAACGGCAACGGTGTCATATGAAATATGGCAATTTCATTCCCGCCAATCAACTCTGTAAACCTCCGCATTACCACTGCACCTTAACTAAGTGGTCAAGGTTAAGAAAATCCAAAAGAAAAGACATCCTAAGCGAAAAGACCCCACAGAGTCGCTCGGTTGTGGCTGCTCCAACTGAAGGCTACCCACTATTCCACCTTTGGGCTGCTTGTTGCGATGGTACCTCAAGCTGTCTCTGAGTCTGAATCTTAAGCGCTTATCCAATCATTCGCAGAAAAACATTTATTACACTTAAAAATCTATATTAACTAATCTTCTTCTTAAGCTCCGCGAGTTTAGTGTGTTTTTTGTAACACTATTTCGTCCCCGCGACTGAAACTTTCGTTTCATTTTCCGCTTTTCCTTTTCCCCTTTGTTTAACAATTTTTTGGTCAAATATATAAGCTGGTCATTCCGTATACGTCTCAGAACAAATAAAATAAATTCAACTGCAGTATAAGCATGTATTTTTTCGGTGTGTTGATGTTGCAGCCGCAGAAAATTGCGAAGCAAGGGACTCTGCTCTATACCCATTCGATTATATATCGTATAACTGAGCGTGTTCCATTTTCTCAGTATCCACTCAACGCTAGCTTGACATACATAGTGAGATATATAAAAGTCTTGTTTTTGAAATTGGTTACACTGCAGACACTGTGAATATCGAAAAACGCACATCTCTAAAGACAATTTGTATATTGTTTTTAAGGGAATTTGCAAAATGGACAGCGGATCGAAATTTTTTAAGGGAGTTTTGGGTGAAATTAGTCACCGTTCAGCATACTCCCAACTGATGATTGGAGTAACTTCGGGATGGTAAGGGTTTTTTTTACCAGCAAGCAAATCACGTAACTTGCAGATGTATGTTCGTATATACATATGTACAAATGCAGGTTCAAGTGTATGTTCAAACGTCTATATATAACTATGATTAAGCACAAACAAGAAACAAACATGATGCATTCAGAATCTGAAAATTTTGCGACTAGCTGTAACAACTCCAAAACATGTTTTTCCAAGGTCAGAGGTATGCAAGACATACGCACTAAGGAAAAAGAATAAAATGTATTTTGCGGCCGGCTGTTAAAAGAATCTATAATCATTGTATAAGGTTGTCAAAAAAGTCTTGCGGTATTTTCGCAAGCTTGTCTTTGCAAGCGCGTAGTTCTAGTTGTATTCGTCGCATCGGCTCACGCTAGAGCTTTTTGGAAAGCTCTTTTCACGCGCTAACACGTATTTAAGATTTATTATTGTTTGTTTTTAGTCGTTCGTGAGTTATAGCGTCGCAAACGTGGAGCAAAATAAAGAGAAAATACGGCATATTTTACAGTACTAAGACGATAAAGGCAAAAATGCATCTCATGCTGCCAATACAATTTGTGCAGTTTATGGACCCGATACAGTTTCCATTTCCACCGCACAACGATGGTTTCAACGTTTTCGGTCTGGTGCAGAGGTGATCGAAGATGCGCCACGGTCCGGAAGGCTTGTCGTCGAAAATTACGATAAAATCGCTGAATTGATCGAAAGAGACCGGCATAGTAGCAGCCGTAGCATCGGCCAAGAGCTAGGCATGAGTCATCAAACCGTTATAAACCATTTGAAGAAGCTTGGATTCAAAAAGAAGCTCGATGTATGGGTGCCACACGACTTGACGCAAAAAAACATTTTTGCCCGCATGGATGCATGCGAATCGCTCCTGAATCGCAACAAAATCGACCCGTTTTTGAAGCGGATGGTGACTGGCGATGAAAAGTGCGTCACTTACGACAACGTGAAGCGCAAACGGTCGTGGTCGAAAAGCGGTGAAGCTGCCCAGACGGTGGCCAATCCTGGATTGACGGCCAGGAAGGTACTTCTGTGTGTTTGGTGGGATTGGCAGGGAATCATGCACTATGAGCTGCTCCCCTATGGCCAAACGGTCAATTCGGACCTGTACTGCCAACAACTGGACCGCTTGAATGCAGCACTCATGCAGAAGGGGCCATCTTTGATCAACAGAGGCCGAATTGTCTTCCATCAGGACAACGCCAGGCCACACACATCTTTGGTGACGCGCCAGAAGCTCCGGGAGCTCGGATGGAAGGTTCTTTTGCATCCACCGTATAGTCCGGATCTCGCACCAAGTGATTACCACCTATTTCTGTCCATGGCGAACGAGCTTGGTAGTCGGAAGTTGGCCACAAGAGAGTCCTGTGAAAATTGGCTGTCCGAGTTTTTTGCCAATAGGGAAGCGAGCTTCTATAAGAGGGGCATTATGAAGTTGGCATCTCGTTGGGAACTCGTCATCGAACAAAACGGTGCATATTTGACTTAAATCGTATTATTATAACCAATTTTATGAACAATTGAAAATGCAATAAAAATACCGCAAGACTTTTTTGACAACCTTATATAACCCTTTATCCTATATCATAACACTATCCTTAGCAAACAGTAAAATGGCATAACTATTGAAGCACTAGCGAATTCATTCACCCTTGTCTACTTTCAATAATAATAAAGGGACATATTTTTATATTAAGTACAAAATGTTTGTACTCGTGATTTGTGCCGCAGCTTCCGCTCCTATCTCTTATCTAATTCCATTATCTTAAGCAATAGATATAGGAATATACATATATGGAAAGTAAGCTAGTGACAATATAATTACTTACTCCAATTTACCATAAACTTTGTTCTTTTTATTTAAAGGGCAACCGGATTTACAACAATGAAAATTGGAAAATTTGCTGCCTTCGCAATTGGAGGAAGCATTATTTTACTAGAAATTGCACATCAAGAAGGTCTGATCAAAATTGATTGGCCAAAATTGAGCAAAAGTGTTGATTCATTAGCCGACAAAGTGGAGTCTTCCATAACAGGACATGATAAAAATTGGGTTGATAAGGTAAGAAAACAAATAATATACTCTGAAATATAAATTGTTAGTGATCCTAAAAGATTGTCTTTTTTAAAGCTGAATTGCTCAAAGTCTAAATTTTACTGCAATCCATTCTTTTTGAATCGTTTGAATATGAGGGGTATTCTTGCCATACATATTTATCCGAGTTTAAAATCGGTGTGACCAGAAAATGAGAAAGGCTGGCCGAAAATACAAAGTTGGTGAGTCCGTTCCTTGCTATGAGGTGACCAAACTCCTCCAAAGGTTATGTCTCCTATGTTAAAGCAGCTGATGAAGCCAGATTACTACAAGAAGGACACCTAAACCGGATCAACACGCTTGCCGTCAGATAACGCTGTTTGTATGTTAGGGATTTGTTCGTTTGAATTTTTGTCGTTTAGACCAGGGGTGCCCAAAACGAGCTTACCAGCGCGCCATGAACAATACACAAACGCCAAATATATTTCAAACAATAACAATTAAATGAGATAGAGAGAGAGAACCGATTCTTGTTTGTGTGTATGTGTGGTCGTTGCTACGCAAATCATACTCGATAGCGCGACAAGCGTTCAGCCGTACGCATAAGCGTAGAGACATAGGAGAGAGAGAAGAGAGACACATATGATGTTGTTGTTGCAGGTCAGAGCGCGACAACAACAAAACACAGCGCAGGCATAGAATTTGTTTTTGTTTTTTGCTGGCTTATGGCATGCGCAAATCGAATGCGCGCAGGCTATTCCTTTGCGTAGAACAACAACACATGCGCGTCATGCGCAATAGGCATGGGCGCCCCTGTTTTAGACTTTTTTGTTGGTGAGAAGTAATTGTGCGCACTGCGGGCTAGGTTTATGATCCCTCCCAGAGATGATAGAGTTAGCCAGTGTCAGCCCAAAAAGCAGTGTCGTAACACATTCGTAACACAGAAGAATTAAAATCAACTGGTCTGCCTGCAATATTTAGGACTTATGATTTAAAAAATAAAAACAGTTTTGAATACAGCCTTTTTCCACTTTAATAAATAATTTTCTTTCTTTGCAGACGGAAAGATACGTGGATCGCAAGCTAGATAAAGCTGAAAGTTTGTTAAAAGGAAATTCAAAAAAAGTAAAAAGATGGTATACTAAACTGATTGGTGATGAGGATGGACCAAAAATAAACGATTTGCACATTTTTCTAACCGCTTTCGTTGGTGGAATCGCCTTAGGTATAGCCACAGCCTAATTCTAATTCTTAAAAGTATTATACTCCGAAAATCTCTTAATTTAAATGTATTCTATTTCTTGTATGTTTTACTGCTTTAATTGAATAAAGTGAGCATTTGGCTACCGATTCGATTTTATATGATTTTCTCATAAAACAATAAATTACAAAACTGGAAAGAGAAGACCCCCTAAGATACTCAGCCAGCTTTGGGCTGTGTAAAGCCAAAATTTATTTTTTTCGGCCTTGGTAATTGCCGCGCGCACTTTTCGAATTCGATAACAGGTCAATGTATTTCGTGCGATTAATCTAAATATCAACCCTGCGTTGATTAAAGCAAAAAATAAACAAAATAAAAATCATTGACAACATTCCATTTCCAATTGATGGAAACTTCGCTGTGAAATGGCCTATATAAACAGGGGGCTAACTGTGGCTGAGCTATGCTGCGTCTGCATGGCCATTCCGGAGGCTGGAGAGGACACCAACTGGCTGAATATATACACCGACTCCGAAGCGGGACAAGATTTGATGATAATAATAGAGGAGACGACAGGCCGTGAGTTCCAGACCGCTGACGATCTACCTGGACGCATTTGTCCCTCATGCTGGGCATTGGCGAAAATTGCTTTCGATTTCAAGCGGCGATTGAAGCAGAGTCTTAAATGGTTTACCGAGCAGAACGAAACCACTTGCAACTTCGACGCGCCGCAGCTTAAGCGAATGGAGACGGAAGAACTACAGAGTGAAGAAGGTCCCTTTAAATGCTGCCAATGCCTTAAGGTTTTTAAGACAAAATCCAGCTTAACAGTTCACAATCTCATTCATACGGCGGAACGGCCCTTTAAATGTTCCTGCTGCTCGAAGATCTTTAAAAGTAAGCGAAATCTGGTGGAACACAATCGCACACATACGGACACACGACCCTTTGAATGTTCCCAATGCTCGAAGACATTTAGAAGAAAAAGCAATCTGGAGCAACACCTTCGCACACATACTGGCGAAAGACCCTACAAGTGTACAGAGTGCTCCATGTCTTTTGCCCAAAGTGTCTCTCTCGGCAGACACTTGGTTACACATACGGGCGAGCGACCCTATCAATGTTCCCATTGCTCCAAGAGCTTTAGCCATAGCATCAGCTTAAAAACTCATCTACGCATTCATTCAGGCGAACGACCCTTTAAGTGTGCACACTGCTCCAAAGCCTTTCCCTATCAAGCCAGTCTAAAAGATCACCTGCGCATTCATACTGGCGAGCAACCATTTAAATGTACCCAATGCCCAAAAGCCTTTAACAAAAAGGGCAATCTGGCGAAGCATATTCGCACTCATACTGGCGAACGACCCTACGCATGTAACCACTGCTCCAAATCCTTTAGCGAGAGTGGCAGTCTGACGAGACACCTAAGCGTTCATACAGACTCAAAGTGATAGAAGGATTTCCCAGAGTAGGCGATCTAAAGCTTTACCTACGCACACACACTGGCGAGCGATCTCCAAATCTTTTGTGAAACAGGAGACTTATTTTGATATTCATTAAAAAGGGAGACATTAAAATTATCTTTACTTATTTATGTTGAATTTTCATTTAATGAAATAAAAATAATAAAATAAAAAATGTATCTTGAAAGTAAACAGGGCATAATCCCGAAACGAATTTCGGTTCCGGTACGTCCAGAAATTAATGTTTCGGTTAAAGGTTCTCGAATTAAATGAATTAAAATTCAACACAAAACGAATGGTTTCACATTTGAAGTAGAATTATATAGACTTCATATTTCGCTTTTTTTTAAGTAGTTAACATGTAAGATCTAATGATTACATATATGCTCATAAATATTATATTAGTTTCGAATTTAACTTGTAATTTTAAATGTCCACTATAGAGCATTCTTCTGCTCTTCTGCTCGCAGTAACATAATTGCGTTTAGCGTGATTGAGTCCACGCAACTTCTTAGCGGATTCATTATAAACTTTAATCCAGAGAATAGTGGTTCCACGCTAATCTGCGTAGAAAGGAGGAGTTTTGTGAAGGATTCTGAACACCAGTTAAGAATGTTTTCATGTTTCGAAAGAAGTCGCATAAAAAGCATTGTTTTCAAAGGAGATTTCTCTCGCTGTTCTAATTTCTGAAAAACCATTTTAGCAAGAGAGGACGAATTTTTTTTATATTTCCAACTTGCAATGTATTTGAATTGAAAAAAAATACCCCAAACTTGATTTTCGGTTTGAAGAGTAGTTGTGGCCATCTCCGTTGGTTCTTATATGCGTACAATCTGAGCTCTAGCAGATGATATAGCTTTAGCAAAGCTGGGCTGTTTTTAAACCTCATTCACTGCCAACTGTAGCGTATGCAAAGCAGCAAAGCGCACGCCTGAATGTAAAAAATATTGAAAATATAAATTTGCTATCCATAACTAAGTCTTTTAAGAAGTCATTGTTAACACTATTATTGTCGTCATTCTCTTCATCGCAATCCGAATGGTAGTCTGGTTTGCATGAAAATCTAGCATTGTGTAAAGAACGTGATAGCTTTTTTGCATCTACAAACGCTCTCTTCTTCTTCTTTATTGGCCGTCAGAACCGTTTGACGGTCTGGGCCTCTGCCATCAACGCTCTCCATTAGCTTCTGTTCTGTGCGAGCTGGCACCAGTTTGTCACACCAAGCTTGGCAATGTCTTCCCATCTTAGTGGTGGTCTTCCCACCTTGCCGCCTCTATAGTCAGCCGCCTTCGATTTATACGCCTTTTTTGCTGGAGTTTCTTCGTCCTTACTGGAGACATGTCCTAACCAGCGCAGCCGCTGTTGCTTTATGCGTTTGGCCAGGCTGGTGTCCCCATAGAGCTCATACAGTTCGTCGTTTCTTCGAATGCGGAAATCATCGCCGACTTTTAAAGGTCCATAAATCCTCTGAAGAATTTTTCGTTCAAACACGCCAATCGCCGCTTCATCCGCTGCTCTCATTGTCCATGCTTCTGCGCCATATTGCAGGACTGGGATGATAATCGACTTGTAAAGGGCTATTTTTGTTCTTCGCTTGAGGTCTTTGCTCTTGAACTCCCTACTTAGCCCATAGTAGCATCGGTTTGCAAGAGTGATTCTTCGTCGGATTTCCAGACTGATGATGTTGCCGCTGGTTATCGTCGTTCCAAGGTAAAGGAAATGCTCTACAACTTTAAAGTTGTACTCTCCCATTGTAATAGATTGTCCAAGTCGCAAGGACTTTCTGCCCGCGGATACTAGGTACTTCGTCTTGTACTCATTTACCGCTAAACCTATTAGTTCAGAATGCTTCTCAATCTCTAAAAACGCCTTGCTTACTGCCCGTTTGGTTTTGCGGATAATGTCAATATCATCGGCATATGCAAGTAGCATTAGATCTTTATGAATAAACCCGCCGGTATTCCGTCAGTAGATTAAAGAAGTCACACGATAAGGTATCGCCCTGCCTAAAACCTCTTTTGGTATCAAAAGGCTCGGAGAGGTTCTTACCTATTTTGACGGATCTTTGCGTACTTCTCAACGTCATCATGCAAAGTCGAACGAACTTTGCTGGAATACCTAAAGTAGACAGGGCTTCGAAGAAGCTTGACCTTATCGGTTTTAATGACGATGCGCTCTGCAAGAGTAAAAAACCTAAGCTTTACCGGCTCCAACGTTTTGGTTTCGTTCCCGTTATATCGGTTCCAATATTAACGGTAAGCGGTTTTCGGTTCACAAAAAAAAATTTCTTTCGATTCCAGTTCCGGTACTCGATTTGAAACGGTTTATTTCGGTTAACGGTTCCGGTTCTTGTCATGACCTGGTTTTAAATGATTTCATACAACAATGCTTAAGTGCAATTCGTAGCTGAGTGATCTCTATGGTAATAAGATCGCTAAATACTTAAGAAACTACTTTTCACCAATACAAATTATGATTTTATGAAATTTATTTAATTATTTGTGTGGTTTAAAAACATTTGTTTCATTATTTTTGCAATGGCACTTTGCTTTTTCGATATTGAGTTCCCTGCTTTAAAAAAGCTCTTTCCGATGGGCTCAAAGGTGCGCCCTCACAGCTTGCTTTGTAATTTGCCTCAAACAAATATTACATGAATTAAATGGTCACCACTGTTTGAAGGGCGTAAAATTGTTTTGCTTTGCCAGTACTTCCTACAACTATTGTGTATTGAGCAGAAAACTGGTTAAAGTGTACTCGGCGTTTTGTCACAATATCAGAGAGTAAAGCTGTGTTCCAAAAGTTTGAGTGGGGATGTCCATCTAGATATTACTTTTGTGTAAGCGTAAGGCCCCAATTAATTCAAATAGATAAATAGTTCTTACTTTTATTAATATAATTTCATATAAACTTAACTTAAATGGTAAAATTGCCTCCGTGTTCCACATTCCATTGTTCTAATGAATGACAAACATTTCAAAGACATTTTTAATTAAAATTTTTAATAGACAGTATTTTCTCTCTTTTAGCTTATGGTCACACTAATAAAATTACACATTTGTTTGTTTACATTTGGACCATGTTTAGCAATAATATTTGCGATTATGAGTTTATATCAATAATACAGAATGGAAAGTTCGGAACAGTGTACAAGGGCAGCTATATCAATCAAAAACAATTAATTGTTATCAAGAAAATTTCATTAGAACAAAAGGATGACAAGTTAAACAAGTTATGTGACGAGCTCTTCAATTGTCGGCAGTTTAAACATACGAATATAAATAAAGTTCTACACAGTTTTATATATGGAAATGATGTGTATATACTGTATCCATTTATATGTTATGGAAATTGTGAAATGCTGCTACAAAATATTTTTACCTCAGGTAAATTTTTGTAATGTAACATATGTTTGTAGGTATGTGCATAATGATTCCGTTTAGGTTTGTTTACGTTATAACTAGAGATGGGCAGAATGCCTTATCACGCGGCACGATATGGAATTTATAGTGTGGGTAGGGAACGAAACGGGAAACATTAAAGATCATTGATTAAGTGAGATTCCAAATTATTTAAAGATTCACGATCGCTACAGTACATTGAAGCATTATTTTAAATTAAAATTTGAAACTTAATTATAAAATCGTGGCTTTGAATCAGCGATGGTCACCATTTCGTTGTTTACACATACACGATCCGAACGCATGCCAAAGCTGAGTAATAGAGAGCCAAAAGCCTTTCAGTCGCAGGCCAGCTTTTCAAGCGGTCGCTTTATTTTCGTATACCAATTAACTCGCTCTCGTTGGCCCACGCTGCTTTAAATATGTAGAGAAGACCGCGAAATAGTTTTTGGGGTTTTTTGTTATAAAAATACTGTTCTTACTTTTCTTCTACTAACTGCTTACTCATTTCTAAATTCATTTATCATTTCAGGATTTCCAGAGACTTTAATAGCATTGATTTTTAAGGATATTCTGTCAGCTCTCGTGTACATTCACAGTCATGACTTTGTTCACGGAGCTGTACGAGCTAAGAGCATTTTATTAGATGGCAAGAAAGCGGTTTTATCAAATTTTCAAGAATGTCGCAGCTTTATAAGTCAAGGACAAAGAAAAACTGTGCTATTTGGAGTATCGCCGGGTGTACAAAAGAACTTAAATTGGACAGCACCCGAAGTATTGGATCAGAACTTATTTGGACACACGGAAAAGTCAGATGTATACTCGGTGGGAATAACTGCATGCGAAATGGCAAACGGCTTTCAACCCTATTTGGAAATGCAACCCACACTAATGTACACTGAAAAAATTCGAGGAAATTTCCCTTCGCTGCTAGATAAATCTACACTTCTGGATGGTCAAGGTGAGGATTTTCCATTATACATAAACGAAACTCAAACTTTTAAATTTTGTTTGTACTTTTCAGGCACCATTCCATTTCTTAATTGTAAAATTTCCAGACCTCATGAAATTTATAGACAACGCATACTTTCGGATGACTTTCATCAGCTTGTTGAAATTTGCTTAAATCGAAATCCGTCAAGTCGGTGGAGCATTAAAAAACTGATGACACACTCGTTTTTCAAGCAATGTCGGCATTCATGCATCACAGATCAACTAATGAGCGTTAATGCAAATTTTGAAAACTATTTGGAAATTGAAGGTAAGTTCCTATTAAACGTTGAATGTTTTAAGAAAAGTTCTGAAAGAGACTCTGAAAATTTGGCCTTCGGAATCGGCTTCAAGCTTGTGCTTGTGCAAATTTTGAAGGGTTATAGCAGGGGTGCCCACACCCATTCCATAAGCCACGCATTCGTTCTTGTTTGACGCAAAGGAATAGCTGGCTTGTATACGGGGCACGCGCGCCAAAAGCCTACATATAGCCACAACAAATTCATATGCGAGCTCTCATCGCTTGCTTTCGGAGCTAAGGTTTTGTTGTTGGCGAGTGCAGACCTGCAACAACATCCAATGTGACTCTTTACTCTCTCCCTCCTATGTTTCTGGCAATTATAACGCAACAACAGTTTCTCTTTCTTTTTCTTGTAGTTTTTCTTGCTTAAAATATATTTTGTGCGTTCGAATTTGATTCCACGCGGCTGAATCTCTTTCTGGGCACCCCTGGGTTAGAGAGCTTAATATCATATGATGAGACAGCTCTGCTTCTCGCCACTTAACTCGCAGTTAATTTCTATTTCTAATAAGGAGAATAAGTTTGCTGCTTGGCGAATGACTCATTAATTTAAAGTTTTAAGCGCTAAAGAAAGGAAAGAAAGCAACTCCAAACTGGCCATCATTGACTTTCTGCAAAACTGCAGCAATTTTTTGCGCGTTTCGCAGCGCAGTGGTCTTGTTAGATCTTTGCAAAAGCAGAAGCTGCACTATTTCTGTTCTTAACGAGCTCTCAACCTATAAAGAAACACTCTTCGAACTCGCAGCCCTATCTTGCAGATAAGTCTCCGGTTTTGTATATTTGGACAACCGTAGCGCACTATTAGCCAATCAGCAGAAGATAATTTTAATGATTAGCGAAATATTCAAGAATCATCGCTCCCTTAAGCTCTATTTTCACGACCTGATCACTGAGCTGAGTTTTCGTATGATTTGAATGCACCGGAGTAGACATATTGGATTTCATCTTGGACTACATTTGCTAGGACTTTATTTGCGTGTCTTCTTCTTTTATGTAAGCAAATCGTTACAATGAACCAATGTTCCTGCAACTGGCTTATCTGAGCTTCTCAGGCTTAAGTAAAACGGAAACTGATCAGATGAGTTTAGGTCTTTCAAATACTGATCTGAGTTGATCAGGTCGTGTAAATGGAGCGTTAGCCTTGCTACTAGACTTCGAAATCTTAACCATAATTTGAGAGCCGCCTACGGTTCTCTCAGCTCTCGATTTGCGATTTATTAATTATGCTGAACGAGTTGCTACATTCTTAACAACGCCGCGGGGCGTTGAGTTCTGGAATAGCGTCGTTTCCACACTTGCGATCCGTGTTAACATAAATTCCGCATATATGAAGTCACAATTAGGTATAATTATTTTTTAGAATTTATTGTAATTATTTACGGACGATGGAATCCTTATCTTTGCAATCAATACACAATATGCGCATGTTTTTATCGATAGCATACCTATCGATACACAATTACATTTGGTGGAAGCAGTATCACTTCAAAGTACCGTACTATTACTTCGATACATGCTCTTGTAACATGATACTTGAAATTGGCCATCATGATACTGCATCACTCGAGTTCAGCAGAAGGATCAGTGCGAATTTATACTTGATCAGGGAGCAAGTTGTTATGTTGAACAAAGGCAAAATGTACTACACATACATACATTACAAAAATTTGCTTACAATATCTTATACTTAATAACTAAAACTAATGTCAACACATTATTCCCTTTTTGCAGATAACCCCCTCGGAAAGACAGATGTTTATGTAAAAGGCTATGAAAATATGCAATGGAATTTTGAGTTTTAAAATATTTAAATAAAATTCTGAATTGGATTTGTTAAATTTTATTTTGTTAAATTAACACCTAAAAAGCTTTCGGAATCTATTTATAAGGTGGGAAAATATACTGACAATAATTACGTATTTTACAACATGCAGAAAGCATCTTCCTGTGACAGTTTCTAAGGCAAGCGCAACTGAAAGTGTCTGCGGTATATTATGAACTGAAAAAACACACAAGAAGTAGGGTCACTTTTATAACAGTTATCGATAGAAGTTACGCGTTGAACCAAGAAATAAGGGACATCATGGATCATGGATTTAAAGCAGAGATGGGCGCGTCGCGACGTTCCAATGCACACACCAAGCAGCGCGTGCATTAGGCCTCTGCCGCGGCCGACTGCAAAAATCACACGTACGCTATAAGCATTGACAGCTACTTATATTTGCTTGTGCTTGTATGCGTGTGAAAAGTGTGACGGTATGTGTGCATGCCCATCTCTGATTTAAAGTCATAGAAACAAACATTTTGCGATAGTCTCGCAAAGACGTTCTCGCAAGTGTGTAAAGAACGGTAGGAATAATTTATTATTTGCTCAGCGAGAGCTTTGCAATAAAAATTCGGAGCTGCAGCTTTAAGAGAGAGTGTTTTTGGTCTTATGAATTTAAGCCTAAATGAGTCGAATCGCTTTTTGTTTTACAAAAAGAAGGCAGAATACTTACAAAAATACCTACGCGTATCCCAAAAATGATCATCGATGCGATATTTTAAAAATATTCGACAACCTTACCATAATCTCAATCTGGGGAGCACAATATCACAAGCACTTAGTAACAGCTTTTAAGTTGCGCCGCTAGTTGGGTGAGTCAAACTTGGTGGCTGTTTAGTCTTGCTCGGGCTTATAGAGCTTCATCGCACTCCGATCATCAACTGGACAGTTTTTGAAAGCAAAAGAAAATCTCGCAAAGTGAAAATGGTGTCTAGTGTAAAGTTTTTACTGGCTCTTACCATCCTGACCACGTTGGCCTGCAGGGGTATGCAAAGCAACGAAATGATGATAGAAATTGATTCCCTTGTATTAAACTTTATATCTTTTTGCGTTCAGGCTATGCCATCAGATGCTACAACTGCCGTACTTTGGGCAATGTCACCTGTGGCGAGGAATTCGAGGTGGACTGTGCAGAAGTTGATTCGAAGAAAGAAGCCACTGGCTGCTTTTTTTCGCAAGTTTCTGGAAGTAAGTGGCTCAGGGATCAAAACTAAATACATACTTACTATAATTAGGAAAACGGGAAAGCAAAGCTAACTTTGTCTTCGCCGAAGATTTAATACACTTTAGAAAGCTCGCTTCAACGGTTAAAGACTGAAAGCAGCCTAGAGAAAAAAATATTATTTTGGTTATAACTTGAGTATCGTTCAACCGATCTTTATACTTTCTTCAGCAGATCAAAAATGTGCGAACCATCTATCCACAAAACTGTGGTTATCACCAATAAGCTTGATTCTTTTTAATTACTAGCGAACTGAGAGCCTGGAAGCGAACCAATCCACTGGTCTTTCTTTGCTCATAACTTGAGAGTCGTTCATCTGAAAATTTTTAATTTTTGTCACGCCTTCACCGGCCACCGCAATTTGGAAAACATGTCATAGTATTGTAAATAGATGGTTTGTAACTGAAAGAGATATTTAGTAATCAAGATTTTTTTATCGATTCGCCATAGGAATGGTGAAAATTGGTGGAACGATAGTCAAGTTATAAAGTAATCAAATAAGTATAATGGCACAGCACTTTACAAACTTTATGTCATCTTTGCCATAAAGGAAGGGTATATTGAAGTCGTGCAGGGCTGACTTTAACTTACGCTCTCGTTTTCTCTTAAAACGTTCGTGGTTCCGTCTTATCAGAGTGTTCCACGTATTTCCTGTGCGCTGCATTTTAGCTTCCGACGCGTTGCCATAGTGCGTTTGATGATAATATCGAGAAGGCGTTACCCAAATTTTTATATCCCTGCAAATGCTGATTTTGAGATATCAGAATTTAGGCAGCTTCGCTTCCTGCTTTAACAACAACTATTCTAAGTTATTTAGACCAAAGTTAAAATTCCTTCGCGTTTTCGTGTCACACCGAAGTAGCTGTAGTAGGATGTGGGCTTATCATTTTGAAGCAGTGTGTTTTCATCTGAACTTCTTCTTGTAGTTATTTCAGTGGTTGAACGCAGATGCTATTTTGAGGATATTACTAATGATATGATCGGCTGCGTTGAAAGAAAACATTTCGCATTCCGTGGGAAAACTTGTATTTGCACTGCTAATGGATGCAATGGTCCCAACTACTCCAACTCCTCCAGCTCTTTCAACTCCTCCAGCTCCTTCATCGCCTCCAGCTCCTTCAACTCCTCCAGCTCCTTCAACTCCTCCAGCTCCTTGACTTCCTTTGCCGCTGCAATTTTGTTGTTCTTCGGTGTGGCCCGCCTGCTGGCCTAAAGGCTTGGACTTGCCACATTCAACAGGACGCATCACAGAGTTATCCGCTTACATTCATATGCATATCGTCCAAGTTGAAAACATTTGCTTGTACAAATAAATTTTATTTTAAAAACATTTTACAAAAATGAAAATGGAAAAAAAAATTGAATTTAAATAAATAAAAATTGCTTAAAACTGCATTGAATTGATATTTTTAAATTCATGCTCCAATCAACTCAACTGTCGATAAAACGAGACACCGACATGAAGGTTGAGTGAAAAATTTAGCTATCCTTGTTAAGGGTCTAGATAGTTCCGACATGTCCGCCTTATGCGAATTTCAAAAGATTTTGGGATGTTTGCGGCAACTTAAGGTATAACTTCAGCTCACTATTTTGCGTAAAATGTAGACAGTTCTTTCAAAATATCATTAGTCGCCGCTTGTACCCCGATTGGCGAGATGTATGTACATCTTTTTAATCCTATTTTATTAAACTCAAAGGGCAGATTCTGTATTTCGCGTATTTAACGGGATCACCATACTGACAGTGACATAATATTCACCACTTAATTTCTCAGTTGCATCTTTAAATGGGCTCCAAAAGGCTACAAAAATCTCGGCAAATGTTTACATCTTCTGGGAAATTCTTTAACATATTCGGCTCTTTTTATAAAAATGATTGGCATTTTATTTGCGAGTCCTGAAAAGAACGTCATCCTGACGAGGCACGAATTCCATCGCGTGTCAACTTATTACTGCTAAGTCTTAATACAACCTCATCGGCCTGTTCTTTTCGCAACTGGTCCATTAATAAGGGGTCCAAAACGTTCAAAAATTACGAAATCTCCTTCACTGTGGATTGTATGCGCAAAAGCCCCATACGGAGTACGACGAAAAATTCGTTTTTTTACAGTATTTCACATAAATAGAAACACTTTCTAACAGCACATGAACGTCAAAGCAAAGCCAAGGTGTTCCTATTTATATGAAATGCTGTAAAAAAACGAATTTTTCGCCGTACTCCGTATGGGGCTAAAGCAAGGAACATGTTTCCCATTTCCAAGCTTGCTTGCTTTTGAGTTACGACGCCAAATTGGTCGTATTTTAAATACTTTCCCGCACAAATTACACTTGGTTGTTCCTTTATTTATGTCGCTGTAATTTTTTCTGTAAAATCGATCAATCTGTTTTTTACTTATTCATTTAAAAACAAGTGAGAAAGTCGTTTAAGCCCGATTATATCATACTCTTTACCTGGAGTAGAAGCTGAATGCCATGCTGGTGCTGCGCTCATCTCTAATTCTCTCTCTCTTTAAGGGTGGGAGTGGGCGGTGGGAGGGTTGTTTACTTATTTGCTCATAACTTGAGTACCGCTCATCCGATTTTCATCATTTCTTCGGCAAAACGATACATTTTGCTAATTACTAACTATATATAGATATAACGTTTTTTCCAAATTTCGGGGGCAGGAGGGGGCGTGGCAAAAATTGAAAATAAACTTGATCTGCCTGCAAGTATAAGAAGCATTTGTCCCATACATGTCAAACCTCTATCTCTTACCATCTCTGAGATCTGTTTGTTTATACGGACGGACGGACGGACAGACAGAAGACGGACATGGCTATTTCGACTCGTCTTTCGATGCTGATCAAGAATATTTATACTTGATATAGTCGGAAATGATTCCTTCTCCCTGTTACATATTTTAGCACAAACTTATTATGCTTTACTTCGGTACAAAGTATAATAATTATTGCTCGAAACACGAGGTTCCAACTCAAAAATTTAGGTTCCGTAAATACCCAAATCAGACAATGAGCACATAAGCTCGAATGTAAACCCTAAAAATACAGCTATTTTTCTTGAAAAAAGCATGACGAATATTTTAATTGATTCATTCATTCACTCAAATACTTGCTTGTTGTTTTGATAACTTTTTGGGACCTTAAAACGTAAATACTATGTGTTTAACACGAAAACGGCCGGATGTGAACGCTTTACGGAGAGCTGCAATAGAGTATTATTTTATATATAAAAGTTATCAAGCACGAGAACATTCTCAAAACTTATCCAAATACATGGCCTTCAGCATATTCTGAGAATGTTGTTAAAGGTCAGGGTCAGACTTAGTCAGCAAACGAATCCGCATGGCCTTGGCATCACTGTTTATTTTTAAAACAGCAGAAAAACTTTAAAAGGAAATCATGTTGTATTTTTTTACAGATATTTACTAGAATATTGATCACGCAGTTAAAAAAAGAGTTGGAGCATTTTTTCTTGTAGACTGTTAAGGATTGCGGTTCATTGTTTTAAAGGGAAATCATTTATTGATTGTATCAGCTAACCAATTCTGCTTCTTACCTCTAAAGAACGGGAGTAACAGATCAGGAACGCGAGATAAGCTGCGCACGGAAATGATTTCTCAATAAAACTATTGTTTGGCACGCTGGGTGTGCCGTGTTGTTCGTTTGTGAGACGATTCATGGTTAAATTATAGACCAAACTGAAGATGTTTGACAGTGAAACAAAATACGAAACGTGCGTGAGCTGTTTAAGCCAGTGTTGCCAAAATGATAATAGCTAAAACATCTCCCTTTATATGAATAAAAACTTCTTAGGGCCGATTTCTCATCTTCTACCCAATAACAGAGCAAATTCTGAGCTTATTTGATATGTACATAGCAGCTTTGTGGAATAAAAGAAATCGAATGTAGGGTAGTGGGTGATGCGCGGCGAATTCGGAGTAGGGAGGAGAGAGAGCAGAGCGCAGCGGAGCAGAGAGGAAAGCCAGCAGACATGGTGATTGGTGGGTCCAAGGAACCGCTATGCCAGGGACGAATGAGCAGGAAACGGGTAAGAGCGTGAGATAACGGAATAGAAGGTGCTAGAGAGCTCAAGTGGAGAGAAGTACAAATGGAACAATCTAGGCAGCAGACAGACTGTGGCAAGCGGTTCTAACCGAAGGATGGTAAATGAGCAAGACATGGACGGAGGCCTACAAAAAACCAAGACTGACAGCAATCAAGAAGCAGTGTCAATTCTGAGAATCAAAGCCAGTATGATTGCGTCAGTATCGGTCGTAACCAACCAACCAGTGCCAGCAAAGGATCACACAAGGACCGCGCGAGAGACGGAAGTCACAGCAGCAAGTGGAGAAATAGCAGATATATGCTAATATATAACGGGCAAATAATACGAGGTTGGACGTGTGACAAGGCGGCGTTTATATAAGCAGGAGACGTGTGTGCCTAAAGTTTCTACTAGAAACAACTGCTACACGAAAAGGAAGGAATTGCGAATCACAGACAGCACGACGGAATTCCAGGTGAGCGAGTGTTGTGGTACGACGAGAAGTGGAACATTGTGGGGAACAAGGGAGGCCAATTAAAAAGTAAATATCATACCTTGTTAGCGATTAAGTACCACCTAAGCCTAAATATTCGATATTATACGTGCTATACTACTGAAAACAGAAAGGTCTTATCAATTATTATTTGGGACAACTATAAATTTGTTGAGGCGAGCCAAGACATTTCTCGAGCCTAGCTTAGGGTAGTTTTGAGCGAAAGAAGACTCGTTACATATTGAATCATCATCCTTTATATTGCTTGAATTTTATTCGTATTGGGTCCATCGGGTATTATTTGGCATTAGTGTTGGGTTCTCTAACGGGCGGACAGAAATTTGGACTTTTGAGAATTTTGCATTTGATGAATCCCAAAAGCCTCCTGCTGACTATTAGTTATTGCAGATTTCTCGGCTTTGTTCAGTCAAACATGAACACAAAAACGCTAGAATTAACGCATCATGTTTGGACACTTCGCTGAAGAGTTAACGATACGAAAATTCGTGCATCTTCTGAATGAACAAGGTAGAAAGCTAACAACTTTTTATGAAGTGCGCGGTAGATTTTGGTTAGACTCTGCTGACTTCTAAATTGAATTTCTTACCCACTTTATCTTAATACACAATTTCCTGTAATCAAAAAAACTTCCAAACTTTAAAATCCCATAATTACATGAGCATTGGAAAAAATTTATTATTCAACTTGGTTTTTTTAAATTTTGTTGAATGCTGCCACATCAACGCTTTGGACGAAATCCTCCAGCTTTTCAATTTCCTCCGTTAGCCAATCAATTGAAACTTTATCATCCTCAACCACACAGGAAATACTCAATTTTTGTATTCCAAAGGCAACGGGAACAAACTTGGAAGCGCCCCATAAAAGGCCGTCCAAAGTTATTTTACGAATTTCAGTCTCCATAACTTTCAAGTCGGTTTCATCATCCCAGGGCTTAACATCGAGTATCAAACTTGACTTGGCAATTATGACAGCTTTCTTTGATTTCTTGGCTGCATACGCGGCGAGACGTTCTTCCCGTATGCGGGCGTTTTCATCATTCTCCTCCTCACTTTCCGAGGCAAACAGATCAACATCGTCGTCGTCTTCGGCTTTCTTAGCGGATTCCGTTTTGCCATTAGGAATGGGTTTGCCATCCTCGACCAATTGTAAGCGTTTTACCACATCGGTGTATAATTTTCTTAAATCGGCCACCTGAGCTTTCAACTCTTTGTTTTCATTTTCCAAGGCCGAAAGACGGTTTAAGACTTCAGAGTTGTTGCCCGCCTCCAATGATATGCCATCAATCTGGAAATAAAATTTTAATTTAAAATTTGTGTTTAAAAAGAAAGGACTTAAAATAAAAATTTGGACTGCATTTTTATAGCTTTTTTCACAAAAAACGAAGATAAAAAAATTTGGTAAAATGGAGAAACAAATGAAACTATGGAAAGGCATTTATAGTTAACGAAAAAAGTTGAAAATGTGTCTATTGACTTTGCTTGAGTTAGGAATAATTACCTTTTCCAGTGAATTTTGTATGTGCTCTCTAGCTTTTGCGATTTCGGACACTAAAGGGCTGTAGTTGGTGGGCATTGTAACCTTAAAAATAAGACAATTGTTATACACAAAGAAATGGTTAGTATCTTTTCAGAAAAAGATTACCAGGAGTCTGTTAAAGTATATATATAAACGTGTGGGAACTTAAAAAAGAAGCTTTAAAATCTTTTAAACTGAGAGATAGATAATACATTATACAAAGGAAGCGGGAGCAGAGGTTAATGCATTCCGCCGCGTTAAAAAATTTGTCCATGCTTGCAAATCATTTTTAAGGGTTAACTGCTGCCTGTTGCCGGGTGGCGTTCAAATTAAAAAGCCACATGAACCGATATGTTACATACATACACAAATGTATTTATAAATTTTTTATTTGGCAACATTGTCTGTTCTTGTAGAAATTATAGTTGTTATTCAATTTACTTACTTTAGCCCTTCCTTCGTGGTACTGCTTCTCCGCAAGCTCATACCGATGCTTGTCGGTCCAAAACTTTTCCAGGCCCTCAACTCTCATTTTGTTTAACTTCTTCGGAGGAAGACACGTTTTAGACTACTTGGCATTTACTGTAGCAAATAAATTGACGGCAGCCTGAAATTGACACACACATTGTATAATGTGACTGTAACAACGCACAACTAATTATATTCCCATTTTGAAACAATGGGAATGAAACATACTTTTGCTACAACTTTGTTTTGTTTTCTTGAGACAATAAAAAAATCACTGTCTGCTTATTTAATTTAAGCTTAGAATTAGAAACTAAAAATATTATTTATTTACTTTGCCTTCGTATTTAATAAATTATAATTGGAACTAAGTAGCCTCGTTATAGTAACTTTATTGTATTTGATTGGTTAACTAAGAATCCTATCTTAAACTTAATGCTTTTTCCAAAGATTAACAGCTGTGCTCCGCCTTTCACTCCCTTTTGCGATTTGCCAATTTTAAAGAATTCATATGAATTCAATTTTATGTGCTCCAAAATTGGCAACTCTTTGTTATCGGTTCTGTTTCATTCCCAATTCGTTCGCGTGGCAGAAGCAGCTGAATCGACAGCCCAGAATATGAGCAAAAGCACAACAAAGTGATTTTGCAACACAGAGCTGTGGATACCACAACCCGTCGCTTTAAAAACTATACAATAGTAATAAGCTGCGGTTTTAGTGTTTACGCATTCTGAAGCTTATCGCACCTTCAACAATGCAGCAAAACTATAATCACTTTCACCAAGGCGGCACCGCCGTTTGAGTGATGCGACTTTCTTAAAAAGTTTCGCAGCTTCTAGTTTTGTTGATTTTTCCAAAGCTGCGGCCAGTATGAAAGCGGTATTAAATATTATAAAAAAATACAACCAACGACCATCTAATATCTAGACAGCACTTTGGCTCGGTCAAACCATGTTCAGTTTAAGGCTGCAACCGTCTTTGTCTCAAAGTAGAACCGCCTTTTTCTCAAACTGAACCCTGATTCACTCCCTCCCATCAGACAAGCTATGGCGCAAGCAAAATGCAACTGCGACAGAGCAAGACAGGGAGAGGATCGACAGCGAAAAGGGACTGAGGAAACGTGCTGTCTGAAATGCTCCTTGTCCTCTTCAAAGCTTCGGCATGCTTTCGGCTCAATCAGTGCTCTAAATCAGCGTTACGCCCAGACCTCAGAGACCGAACACATTCGCTATTCACACCGTTAAGCATGCCGAGGCTTGTGCCAATGGAGCAAAAAGCTTTTCAGTCGCTGTAGATGAAGTTGGACTGAGTTGCTTTGAGCCGCTTTATTCACGCTTTTCTTGATAAATCTTGCTCAAAATCAGCGGTGGGTACAAAATTTGAGTTTGGTAGCAGTCCAACCAACTTAATACAAAAACAAGCCTTATATGTAAGTCTCGAACGCGCACACTGCACCTGCAGCGCCGATTTGCATGAACATTGTTGTTGTCACAGTCAGAAGGGAAGCAATTGCACTTGTTGCGATTGGAAATCGAAACGACGCAATTTCTTAGGCGTCAGAGTGACTCCAATTGCTGAAAAGTAAATTTACAAGTTGTAGTAGCAAGGGCGTGCTACCGCCGCACCTCTAAATCAACGTTGGCCAGCAAGAGCAAGGCAAAAAAGTGAATGTATTAGTGTGCAAACATAAAGCGCTGTCAAATTGCGTCGGCCCAACAAATGATAGCTCTCTTTGGCTCAGCTTCGGCATGCGTTCGGCTCGTATATGTGTAAATAGCGAAATGTGTCGCTCCCTGAGTGGATCCAGTGACCATTGCAGCTTCAAATGAAGAGGCCGCGCAAAATTGTATCTCCTAAACCAGCGATGGCCTCTGGTTCCTTCCCAGGGGGCGAAAACATTTCGCTATTCACACGTACACGATCCCAACGCTTGCTAAAGCTGAGACCAAAAGAGCAGAAAGCCGTCATTCGCTCGCCAGAGTTCGAAGCGATTAGGTCGAAGTAAACTCTCGGCGCATCCCATCCCGCTATTAACATCACTTCCCACAAAACCAAAGTCATTCTTTTTTGGGGTGGATCAAAGTACATAAATGTGCAAAATTCCACCCTTTTCGGATTCCACATTTTATTCCTTCAGTTTATTGATTTCATGTTGTTGTTGTTTTTTGTTTTTGATATTCTACTACAAAACTAGTTGTTAAAAATGTTTCAAGTACTATTTGCTGACATTGCCTTCTTCGTTTGCAGAACTATTAAGATCACTGTTGCTTGTTTCTCCAGAGGATCCACTCACATTAGCCACGTACAGTGCAGGGTCAATAACTTTGGGTATGGGCTTGATTTCCGTTCCGAGTTCCTTTTCAATCCGATGTAGGTCAAATCGATCCTCATATGTTATTAAATTAATGGCAATACCTGGAAAGGGCAGCACGGATAAGCTTAAGTTGGACAAGTCAAGAAAGATGCACACTCACCTAAATGGCCAAACCGTCCGGAACGACCAATTCGATGTAAATATGTTTCCGCCATTCGTGGAAAGTCGAAATTAATAACGACATTCACGGCCTGCACGTCTATGCCTCGGGTGAACAGGTCGGAGCACACCAAGTTCCTACAGAGACCCTGCCGAAAGTCGTGGAATACTCGGTTTCTATGCGCCTGTGCCATTTTCGCATGGATGTAGTAACAGCAGTAGCCCAGCTCGGTGATCTTTTTCGCTAATAGCTCGACCCGTTGCGTGGAGTTACAGAATATGATTGACTGATTGATTTGCAATTTGGAGAACAGCGTGTTGAGGCAATGGACCTTCTGCCGTTCCTGCACAAAGGCATAGTACTGAGTGACACCCTTCAGGGTCAGCTCTTCCATCAGGTTTATTTCGTAGGGCTCGCGTAAATGCTTCTCCATAAAGTTTTTCACAGTCAATGGAAATGTAGCAGAGAACAGTAGGATCTGTGGATCTTTTGGCAATTTTAATATAACATGATCCAGCATGCCTTGGAAATCAAGCGAGAGCAGTTTATCAGCCTCATCCAAAACCAAAATTTTGCAATGCGACATATCGGCAACCTTCTTGTCCATCAAATCTAATATTCGTCCAGGAGTTGCGATAATTAATTGTACTGGAAAGACAGAGATTAGATTGGAATAGACAACAAATGAATGTAAACACACCTTTTTGATATATACGGAGAATGTCATCCTTTAGTATTGTACCGCCGGTGGTAACCATTACTCGTATATCCAGATGCTTGGCCAGTTCAATGCAAATTTGGGAAGTTTGTAAGGCCAGTTCACGGGTGGGGACCATCACCAATGCTTGAATGTAGTCTTTCGTTGGATCTATTTGCTCCAAGACGGGTATGCAGTACGCTCCCGTCTTTCCAGTGCCATTCTTTGCCCGAGCCAGCACATCTTTTCCACTTAAAGCTATGGGTATAGCCGCTTCTTGAATGGGCGACGGACGCTCCCAGCCCTTTTCGAAAATACCCATAAGGAGCTCCCGTTTTAGGCAAAATTCTTCAAATTCATTTCCGCGCGTATCAGTCACATCCTAGCGGGAGGGGGAAGGTTTTATAATATATTTGAAAGTTGAAATGGTAAGTAAAAATTCAGGGGGAGCTTTGAGGTAATGGGCAAGCGATGAAGCGAGTTCAAAGCGAGCAAAGCACTTTCTGCCGCTTTTTCCTTATCTTTATTTTAGCAATTCCATTGACAGAACGGTTTTGGAACGGTTTAGTGATTCGCGTTAAATAATGTGGTTAAGAAACGGCCTTCCTATGAAGATTAGCTGCGGACAAGCAGTCCCAAACAGCCAGCGAGTGTCACGCAGCAGTGCATCGACGATTCGCTGGAGTTGCAGCCTGCTATAAGTAGCCTCGCACTTAAACAATTCCAATACAATACCTACACCCCTTTCCCATCCTACACATCTCACCACGGGCCGGCCATGGGCTAAGGTGTCACTTGGAACGTACCGAGAGTCAGCCTAGCTGGTGGAACGGGTAACAAATAGTCCAGTCTCAAACCGCCTATTTGAAAAAGCTTTGCCACTTGTGAGCCGGTGGTCGACCTTCTGAAAGCCCCACCAAAAGAAGATTTAAGCATGAAGGAACAGCATGCCACCGCTGTCGCGAGACACTTTGATTAGAGGCAGATGGTCCCGGAGCGTCTAGGCTTCGTTACATATGTAAAACGCAGCAGCAAAGCACCACCACCGGTTCTACGTTAAGGAAGAAATGTTAAATTCCATCAGGGCCCACGTCTTCTGGAGGACAAAGGACCCATTCCATTGAGAAAAAACGTTCCAAGGAGGACTCGTTGCCTCACAAAGGATACTCAAACACTAACAGTTACCTAAAGCCCACAAAAATCCTAACCTTTTTACAGGAAAAAGGGCTGCTAGAAGAGTTGTAAACTCAGAAGGGTGGGCACAACAGACCAAAATTGGTCGCTCTGCACTAATTTACCAACAAATAATTATAATGGGTGCTCTGATAAGTCCAAGAACTTGGCGAACTGGAAAAGCCATGGCATTTGGATACTGAATTCAACAAATTATTGAAAATATTGATCAAGGGTGCCCAGAATGAGCTTACCAGCGCGTCAAAACCAATACAAATGCACTAAATATATTTCAAGCAATAACAATACGAAAAAAAAAGAGAAAACACATTTTTCTAAGGTCTCTTCGCGCAAGCCTCCGCATAACATCGGCTCATGCCGCCGCGGATAGAGAAAAGCATTCGGCCGTACGCATAAGCAACATTATTGTTGTGTTCTAATTTGCGAGAGACATAGGAGAAAGAGAAGAGAGGCACATGTGATGTTGTGGTTGCAGGTCTGAACGCCCCAACAACAAAACGCAGAGCCAGCATAAAGGTTTTTGCTTGTTGTAGCCTTATAGCGTGGTGAGCAAAACTTATACGAGCAATATATTTCTTTGCGTACCGCAACAACAAAAGCGTGTCTTGGCATGGGCGCCCCTGATATAGATTAACTACGACGCACAATTTGATTAACACTTGAAAGAAAAGCTGCAGGACACGAAAACAGCCATCAATTAAAACTGAAAATGCCTTCTTAGCAATCGAGACATAGCTGAACTGTTTCTGCATAATATCCGCACAGCCGCTGAGCATGCTTCGTGTGGTCGACCCTCCAGCAGAATCCGTAGCCCACCTTAGGCACTTTTAAAACCTGAGGTAATCGCCATTGTTACACGCAAGCGAGCGCTTCGTCGCAGATGGATGGCCTCTCGCAACCCATTAGTTGAGGCTGACTACCGCAGAACTGCAGATGCTCTTAGAAAGATGCTTTATGACATAAAGGCTGAATACCTGGAGGAAAAGCTTCGCAACATTGACCCATCGCAAGACCGAGGTTTCTCCCTTTGGAAATGCACCCAACACGTCAAGAGACAGCCCCCACAAAGGTTCGTAATTCGAAGGGAAGACGGGTCATGGGCTAGGTCTGACCTGGAGATAGTCGAGGAGTTTGCCAACAACTTAGAGGGACGATTCACCCCCTCCACCCCCTTCCGCGGAGGATGTCGCCACCACTCAAGCTGGTCTTTTAACCGACACTGGCCCACTATCTCCCATCAGACCCATTTCTCTGGATGAAGTGCGCCTTCAGATCCGACAACTTAAGTCCACTAAGGACACTGTGCGCCGCAACAGGTCCATCGACTCACCAACCACATTTTAAAAGCTTTTGAAAACCTTCAATACTGTTCCGCCGTCTTTCTGGATATAAAGCAGGCGTTCGACCGAGTTTGGCATGAGGGCCTGCTTAAGCTTAAGCTTAAGTCCCTCCTCCCGCCAGAACAATATCTATTGATCCGCTCGTTTCTCCTAGGGCGCCGTTTTACGGTTGAGCTGAGAGGCGAGCGGTCCAGCATCCGTCCCATTCTTGCGGGGGTACCTTAGGGAAGTGTTCTCGGACCGGTACTTTACTCCCTTTTCAGAATAGATAGATTAAGGGCCTAAGATAATATATATTAAGAGACGATATTGTAACTTTAAAATTGTGGTTCAGACAGTTTTTTGCGGTTTAAGGGGGGAGGGGGGAAATTTTGCAAATCTGAATCAAACGGTACGTTATACACCTATGTACATGGAAAAATTTGTATCTCTATCTCTTATAGTCTCTGAGATGCACGCGTTCATATAAACAGATGGACGGACAGACGGATATGGCTACATCGACTCGGTTGTTGATGCTGATCAAGAATATATATACTTTATATATAAGATAAGCTTATTTTCAAAATCAGCAAGGACACTCTTTAGAAAAAAGAAAACTAACAGGGAGTTGAAATACCAGCAACAAGATAACTTGCTGCAGTTTTCTTTCATTTTTTCCAAAAGTCTTGTTTATTGTGCTGATTCATGAATTAATGATGATGTTTTACCCACCCAGATACCAACCAACAAGGTGAGGTCGCAGATCCCTCCCAGATCCCAAATTCTTCCCAGATCTCACTTAGATCGCAATCAAATCCCACCCCGACTCTACACAGATCTCACTTAGATCCTGCCCAGATACTTCGTATATCCAACCTAGCTAGATCACTCTTTGATAGCAACCAAATGCCACGCACCAAATCCCTTCCCGATACCACCCAGATCCCACCCACATCTCTCCCAGACTCCACACAGATCCCACCCAGATCCAAGCAAGATCCTACTCAGATCTCGCCCAAATTTTACCCAGATCGAACCAGCTAGTTCCCACTCAGATCCGGCCAGATCCCAAATAGATTTTACCTGGATCCCATCCAGTTCCCCCATATAAAATCTAACTAGATCCCTCTTGGATCGCTACCAAATCCCGCCCCGATCGTACCCAGATTCCATCTAGATCCCACTCAGATCGCCCACCCAAATCCCACCAGATCCCAGATCTTTCCTAGAAGCCATTTAATTTAATTAATTTAAAAAGAATTTTTTTGTATTTTTATACACTTGAAAAGTTTATTATAAAGTTTGCAACGCATGGAACACTCCGACCCATAAGTTATATCTTATATACGAGCTGAGTCGATTTAGCTTTGTCCGTCCGTTGTCTGTTTCTACGCGAACTAGTCCCTCAGTTTTGACTAGCGAACGAAATTTTGCACAGAGTCTTCTTTTGTCTGCACGCTGCTAATATGTCGGAACCGACCGATCGGATGACTACTTCTTGTAGCTCCATTTGTATGGATCGGTCGAAAAATGGGTTTTATTGAGAAAAACTGGTAAGCTGATCTGCGAAGTTTGCTCGAAGTCGCTAACCGTTGAGACAAGCGATTTCAAGTGTATAAAAACTTCGGCACGGACGAAGTTAGCCTTGCCTTTCTCGTTTTTCCTAATTTTTTTGTATATTTTTTTTTTTCATATGTCCAGACTTTGCCTGTGCAAACGAAAACGAAGAGTAAAACGTTAAAGTCAGACTGTAATTTCTGACTGTTCCATTTTCGATCGTTTCGCTAGGAATTCTGGTTTCTCTCTTGTGTATCTAGTGCCATTCTCGCTTGCTCTAGTGATTAGCAAAAAGTAAAAAGAAAGCAATTTCATTCTGAATTGAAAACACAAAAACTAAACCGAAGCGGAATTGCGTTCGATTTAAAGTTGGATTATCTAAGGATCCGGTTTTATATTTTCCTACAGAATTAGCGATTTAGCGGTTTTTTTTTTTTACTTACTGTAGTTTTAAATCGGTTGTCCTTTGGGGGCAGCTTCAGTTTTGATTTCCATCCCATATCATCACTCATGTTACTTGAAAGTTGGTGATCATTTAAAATCCTAAATGAAATTCATAAAAATTAGTCGTATTATAAACACTAGGAGAAAGTTTTAATTTTTCTTATAAAAATGCTATATAAAATCTTTCATATAAACTGCAGGAAGGTTAATGAATGCTGCTGGATTAATTTTCAAATATATTTTAGAGGACGATTGCCATTTTTGTCTATAGAGTTTATACTTTTGGTGGAAAGTGGAACAACTTGGCGCAAGTGAATCTGAGAGTATAGACAATAAGCTTATATGTATTCTTAATAGTTGAAAGTAAATTCAAATAATAAGGTTTTATGCTTCCATTCTTGCCTTAAATGTAATTAATGGAGTGTGACACATTAATTAGTATTTTATACCGTGTTCTAAAACCGTAGTTTTATTTGTAAACTTTTTTTTAATAATTATGCATGGACCCTATAACTAGTGTAGGTTATGATACGCTTCGGGAGGCAAAAATCTTAAACCGGTTTTGTGGTGTTTGGGTTTAAGACCTGTTTGTTGTCTTGTGAAAACATGTGGAACATTTATTTTAAATCTAACACAGTTTGGATCCCAATAAGTTTTGCATCTTCATTACGCTGCCATTTTGATTATCACATAAAATGGTCATACTGTTGCGGTAAATATCAACCGTTACTTAAAACTCTGTTGATTAATCTACATATATAACACCCGCTAAATTCATTTTAATTATTTATTGTTATTTTGTTAAATTTTCTAAATTATTTCTTAGACACTTTTACACTAACCTTTTCTTAACCCAGCCCCTTCTTTGAATTCTTTAATTAAGCACAGAAGGAAGATATAACTTGTTGGCTATAAAAAACTATTAGAAAATGGAGCAGGTTCTTTTTGCGACAGGTGGGTACACTAACGGTTTTTAAGTACATTCCCAACCTAAAACCCAGACAGCAGACATTCCAACCCTTTTACATACTCTTACGTAGGTGCATACATACATGTAAAGTTAGTATAACAACATTAAACTATGATGGTTGTGATTTGGTACTAACCCCTTGTTTATTAAATTAGTGTGCCCAGTTGCTACTTTCTCTGTCATCATTTTATTAATCTTTGAAGTTTTTTAAAAACACACAAATCGGTAGCTTATGTTCGTGGTAGTATTATGTTCTGTAAATACAATGCAGAGTAAAGTATTAATGTGAACACCGAACTTGAACTAACACAATTATTACAATGCTTATGTGTGGTTTTAGTTTACCAATTGCATTCACTGATTCACATACGTATGTAGAGTTGCAATGTGAGTTATTATTCAAACGCCTTGTATATAAGAGAAATTCTATCAAAATAATGGCAAAATTAAACTTTGTATGTCGCCTTACAACATGCTATCAATAATACCAACCGCGAAATTACTCTGAAAAAATTGCATTGGCCACTCGGCGAAGAACTAACCGCAACTAAGAAGGTTACATTTTTGGAACGCAGGAATGGAACATAAGACACATTTAACAAATAATAATAATAAATAAAATGGGAAATATTAATTAATATGAGTATTATTTAATCAAAATGTATGTAATTCGTATGCAAATTTTATTTACAGCGCAGGAGCGTTCAAAACATTCATTTATAAAGCTTTCGTTTATATAGAAGTTGGCAAGTTTGTCAACGGCTACTAGATTGGTTTTGAAGAATAAAATCTAAATTGCCTAAACAGTTGAAACCGATTGCTCAATGGCCAGTGGATTCAATTTGTTAAAAAAAAGGCGACCTAATCTAGTAGCCATAGAAAGTCTTCTCTCCTTACATATCAAATTGTGTTCTTTATTTTGAAAAAAACCTACGTTTACCCGGAAACAAAATGGGATTTCGGAACAGAGCCTAAACACTAATTTATTACTTGACGACAATTGAGTTTGCTAAGTTGCTTAACTTTTTCTGTTTTTATGTGAAAGCTATCCAGCTGAAACTTAGCGCAGTCTTATTTTATAATTTTTTGCAATTCTGCAAATATTGGTTACAAACTGATAGTAAAGCTATCCTAGAAATCGAGGGTCGTACTTGGGGTCTCCTCGGTGGTGACCAACATATTTGAAGACTTATGCAGCACTTTTGGAGTATTCTATGGAACACTTTGGAGTAGAAAAGTGTATTAAAAACCTAGCCAACTTACTAAGAAGCATCTCGGATAAAACCTGGGAATTTTAAAGACGTCCTATGTATCAAGCAACTTATTTTGGGGGTCCTCGGTCGAAATCAACCGGTGTAATAACTTACCATAGCCTTTGAAGCTTGCGATGGGACTCTTTGAGGAACCCTTTGAATATTCTAAAACCTCAGCTGTGATCAGAGGTTTCCAAAGCTTCTTTAGAATCCAAGGGACTTACTAAGTGCCTTCTCAGATGAGACCTGGGGATTGTAAAGCAGTCCTAAGGACCAAGCGACTTACTATGGGTCTCCTCATTGGAGACCAAAAGGTGTAAAAACTTACCATATGCCTTTGAAACTTGCAATGGAACCACTTAGAGAATCTTTTGAAACCCTAAAACCGTACCTACTTACTTAGGGACATCTCGGATGAGACTAGAGGTTTCTAAACCTATTCTAGCAACCAAGGGACTAAAAGCCTAGTTCCACTGCCACATATATGTACATCAATCGTTGATGTGATGTGATGTGATGTGACACAACTCTCCCACACAAAAAATGTGTTAAGTTAATAAAATGTTGATGTTAAGGATGTCATCAGTTCATGATATTGACATTAACCCCGGACAAACTGATTACTTTATACACAAGCTACTCAGATTTAACAAAAATTACTCAAAAATGCTCAGCTGGCTGTCATTCAAATTTTAACATTAACTTTACATTGATGGAATTTTCAGCAGTGGATTACAAAAATTTGTTGATGTACATATATGTGGTAGTGGAACTAGGCTATTACTAAGTGCTTGCTCGGATGAGAGGTGAAGATTGTTTGAAATTCCTAAGTACCAAGCGACCTACTGGTTGGAAAACTTACCCTGTGTCGGAGGATCTTTCTAGCACTTTTGGAGTTAAACAGAGGATTTAAAAGCTAACCTAAACATTAACCAACTTACTAAGGAACATCTCGGCTGAGACCAGAAGATTGTAAAGCAATCCTATAAAGCAAAGGACTTAGAAAGTAGCTTATTGTATGCCTTGGGTAGAGACAAAAAGGTCTTAGGAACCCTTTGGAGTTGAATAGAGGATTTAAAAGTTAACCTAGAACCTAACCAAATTACTAAGGGACATTTGGATGGATATCAGAAGATTGAAAAGCTGTTTTATTGTCCGCTTACTAAGCGCCTTCTCAAATGAGGACTGGGCATTGCAAAGCAGTCCTAAGGAGCAAGCGACTTACTCTGCATCTACTTGTTTATGACCAAAAGGCTTAAAAACTGACCCTGTGACTTCGGAACTTGCTACCTTTGCCCACAGTCTATACGCAAGCAGTGCATTTCCTGTTTTGCGCCTAGAGACAGCCGCTTTCAGAGGCGTAACTACAGCGCCCTGCAAATGTACTCATGCTCCGACACAGCCCATAGCACAAGTTACCGTATAGCAAAATCCACTTCATATGTGTTTTTATTCGAAGACAACAACATAGATGTGTATGGGTCATCTTTAATGTTGATTTTATTGCTGGGGGACGAATGATTTCGTAGGTATCAGACAGGCTCCAGCAAAAACACACTGGTTTTCTATTACAAGGTTCTACGTTTTTGTTGTTTTAGAAATATTTTCTTTAGTTGTATTGGTGTCTACGCGGCATTAAGCTGGCTGGTTTATATGTTAATTAATGTATAATTAGCTTTACAGCTACGAAGGGTCAAGCCAAGCTTCTTTCAATCTCCTGGCGTGTGTGCTTATAATTTTTCGCACAAGAGAACCCAGACTTCGAACAGCAAAATTCGGTAAGCTTTTTCATGGCTTGTTACATTACTGAAGCGATGTTGAACCCACGCATCGCGCATAGCAGGCCGACACACTAACCGCTGCGCCACACCCGGCCATCGAAATAAATTTTAAAATTTAGAAAATATATAATTAATTGTATCTAACTAATTTTTAATTGCGTGTTCCGTTGCCATATTCCAAAATTGTAGTTAATGATCGTGATCTTCACAAGTATTCGATATATTCGATGTATTCGATATACCTTGTTAAAACGTAAAACAACGATATCAACAATTGTATTATAATTTTCATTGTTTTAATGTTAATTTTATTGTTCATTTTGTTGTAATTTTAATTTAAAATTTATTTAAATTTTATTTTAAATTAGTGCTTAAAAATTAAAACATACGTATTTATGAGGATTTGTTCAAATAGTAAGAAAACATTTTCAACATTTTATTACTCATACGACGTGGGTGGTGGGGGCATTGAATCAAAACATATGTACAGTGGGTCACAAAAAATTAGTACCAGTATGATATTTTTAAAAATTTAAATTAATATTTAAGAAATTAACAAATATTGCGAAAAAAGTTAAAAAATATATATATAAAAGTTACTAATACATTCTTAATTTATCTACTTTATAGAACTATGATGGAGTATTATGAATACCGAGCTAATGGAAACAGAAGTAATTTTAATTTGGAAAAGAACAAACAGCTTTTTGATTTGAATAAGCGAGAAGACTTACAGATAGCTTTGCAATTATTAAAAGACAAAATTGGCGCTAGTCTCCATATAGCACTTCATGACAAATCCTGCTGTGACGATGACCTATTTTTAAGTCGATTTCTTTTTGTAAATAATGGCAACATTGACAATGCGTTTAACCAGCTGATCAAATATTTAATTTATAAACAACAAAATAATAGTTGGCTAAAGAATATGAGCATATTCGATACCAAAATACAGCTGGCACTTCGCGATGGCAATCCGCGAGTGCTGAGACAACGCGACAGAAAAGGAAGAAAAGTATTGACATTTATTGCCTCGAATTGGAATCCTCAGAAATATAGTTTAATTGATGTGTACAGAGCATTTTTAATAACAATTGACGAACTATTGGAAAATATTGAGAATCAAGCTCTGGGCTTTGTGGTTATTGTGGATTGGACAGATGTCACCATGAAGCAGGCAATGCACCTGACGCCAACTGTTTTAAAACTGATGATTGATGGCTTACAGGTAATTGGTTTGGGAACTAATTAAAATTGATTCAATTTATAAGTTTTCCTTCATTTCAGGACTGTGTTCCGGCCAACTTTGTGGCCATACACTTTATCTCTCAGCCTTTTTACCTCGATGTAGCTTTAACTATACTTAAAAAATTCCTAACAGAACAAATGCAAGCTCGATTATACTTCCATGGATCAAATTTGTCTACCCTTCATAATCATATAAATAAAGATGTTTTACCACCAGATCTGGGAGGTGAGGGGCCTAACATTACCACCTTGGATTGGTATCACTTTTTATTAGAAAGTAGTCAAACCGTTGACAATAACAAATCCTATAAGCTCAAAGAAGTGCTCCAATATTCAAAAATACCTAGTGTTAAGAATGGTTGACAAAAAATGGTTTAATTATTTATTTAAAGTATTATTGTACTTATACAAATATTATTTATAATTATTATATTAATAAAAGCAATTTCAGTATTTTTAAAACAATCTGTCACGAACACGAATTCGATCATCTCCAATCCAAAATATGATTAACAGCTGTGCTTGACTTTGCGATTTCAACAAATTCGTACGAATTCAGTCTTAAGTGCTCCAAAGTTAGCAACTCTGTTATCAAATCTGTTTCATTTTCAATTCGTTCTGCAACACTTCACCTGATAGAAGCAGCTGTATAGACAATTGGATCGGTTATTGTCCCAGCCAAATCGCCATTTTGTCACATTTGGTTTTCTGCTTGGGGAATTTGAAGAAGCTTACGTAAAAAATGGTCTAAAACAAGAGTTTAGTCTAAAATATAGAGGAGAGTCCGTACAAGGAGAGATTAAGATCATGCTAGGCAGGAGAGAAGGAGTCTTTGGCTCCACAGTCGGCCGATTTGGCCTTCATGAAAAAACCTTCGGTAATGGAGAGAGGCTAATAGATTTTGCTGCAGGCAGAAACATGGTCATATGTAGTAGCAGATTTGAACATGGCGACCTTCATAAGGCATTCATCGAATGTATTAGACGTGCGTGCGATTGGATTAACTAATATACACTCGGATCACTGCTTTGTTTAAGCCGCAGCTTAATGTGACGTCGAAAAGGAAACGTCGAGCAGCTGCAATTACAAGGGACCCCTGAAGCCTACACAGCTAAACTAGCCAAATTGCTTAGGGAATTCTCGCCATTCCCTTCCGATATATGCAAACGCTGGAATCGTATATCACACTCCATGTGTATACGCCGAGTACCTTCGACTACAGTCTTAGTACCGCCGTGCTACAGCAGAGAGAGACGACTTTATAGAGAGTAGAACTTTATAGTCGGTAGCGCTGTGAACGAGCGATACCGGGAAAAACAAAGAGAGGAGAAGCGCCTTTTTATAAGAATAAAGCACGAACAGGAAAGGCGCATGCGTAAGGAAGTCTAGATCCTGTTGGATTGTTTGACGACTAACTGAAGGTTTCAAGCCCGGACGAAAATAGGAAACTGGTTACAGATCCGCAAATGACGCTAGACAAATGGAGAAGCTATTTCGCCAACCTGCTGGGTGGCGACGACAACTCAAAGCCGCCTCTGAAGAAGTAGCAATGCCACCAATCGACGATTTTGAAATAGACCCACCGTACCATCACAAAGTATGGCTTAAGAATAACAAAACAGCTGGTGCTGATGAGCTGCTTGTTGAATTGCTTAAGACTGGCGCGGGGGGTGGCACCAACTTCTCTGCAGAATATGGTCGACGAAAGCATGCCCTTAGATTGGAGTCTATGTGTGATATACCCACTTCTAAAAAAAAGGAGAACCTACAGTCTGCGTCAACTACCGTGGGATCAGTCTCTTTATTTCGCATATAAGATTCTGTAGTGCATTATTTGTGAACGGCTAAATACGCTTATTAGCACACAGATTTAACTTTGTCAGTGTGGCTTCAGACCTAGTAAATCCTTTACAGCTTCCAAGCTTCTCTCAATCTCGTGGCGTGTGTGCTTTTAAATTTTTCGCACAAGAGAAAGGGACCTACAGTTTAACGCCGGATCCGAACGGCAATGTTTGAGAATTTGCTTTTTCATGGCTAGTTACTTCACAGCTGGCGCCAATAGCTGGTGAAGGTGACCGTATGTGTAAAAGCTATTTTCTAAAGAAACCACGAACCCACGACCTCCCGCCCAGCAGTCCAGCACACTAACCACTGGGCCACACACGGCCACATATTTACATAAGGACAAATCCTGGGAGTGACATCAAAACTTTATTTTTTTTTGTTGATTATAAATCACCCTTCGATGAAGTCAAGTTTCTTCGAAGAGCTGTCGACTTTCGGTATGCCAGCAAAGTACATTCGACTTTGCATGATGACGTTGAGAAGTCCTCAAAACTGAGGAGAAGACCTTCTTCAGGTGCACCAGGGCGACACTTGCTAAATTCCGATACGGAAAAAGCAGACATCTGAACAGCTATTATACCCGCATCAACCCAGAGGTTGTTGACGCATGCTCTAAAAGTAGCCACAGCCCACATGACACCAAACACCTCTTAGATCTCCCCACCGTTCAAGGAAGGAAGCTACAGGAACTGTTTTCTATGTTGAACTAATCGTTTACTCTCTTCTTTCTCTTATATCTTCCTCTCTTTACATACGTACAAAACTTTCCAGCTCTTGCAGACCGATGCTACTACGGGCTCAGTAGAGAGTTCGAGAGCAGAGCCCTCATTCGAAGAACAAAAATAGCGCTTTAGAAGCCGCCCATCATCCCAGTCCTGCAATACGCCGCGGAAATAAGAACATTGACAGCATTGGATGATCCGGCGATTGGTGCATGGACCATAAAAAGTTGACGAGGAATTAGGCATTCGAAATAATGATCAATTTGAGCTCTATGGGAACACTAGTCTAGTCAAGCGCATAAAACAACAGCTGCTGCGCTGGTTAGGACAAGTTACCTGTATGGATGAACAAGCTGCATCAAACTTGGTTTTCAAACGGAATGCGACTGACATTAGAAGATGTAAGATGGGGCGACCAGGTAAGAGAAGACATTTCCAAGCTTGGTGTGAACATTTGGTGCGAGCTCGTATGAAGCACAAACGGCTGGCGGGAATTGGTAGCAGCGGCCGAGACCGCTAAGGCTAGAGGGCTAGAGAAGATGAAGAAGTATAGGAGAGTCGACAAAAACAATCTTCAATAGTCAATGAATAAAATAAAATTGGTTCACTGGATGGCAGACATTGTCTGTTTACTTTTCTTTTTACGGACCGTCGCCGTTTTAAAATCGGCGAAATTTTGCAAAGCGAAAATAGAGTCAAAATGGAATGGAATCTTTCTACAATTTTGAAACATTTTTTAACCATTTAAGAACGTCTATAAATTCCGATTGAACGAATTCGGAAATTAGAACAGGCCTGAGTGTATTCAGACGGTTAACTTTGTCAGTCCCAGACAAAGATAGATGAAGACTCAAAAATTATTTATGGTAAGAAAATGGGCGTGAAAAGAGCTAAATTGGTCCAACTAGCTATCATATCGATAAGAATTCAAAAGTCGATATCGATAGTTTTAGTGTTTTAGTTATTCAACTTCCGGTCACACTAAAATAATATCACCGGCTCAAAAAAAACATAAACAAATCAAAATGCACCGCATTGTGGCATTAAATAATTTTGGTGATCAAGTGGAATATGATACCACAATTAGTGACAGTCAAATTGCAAAGGAAGCGCAAGTATGTTTTGTTATTAATAATCCAGTTATGGCCTTGCAAGGGCTATGCGAATTCTTACAAAGGAATGCAAATTATTGTCAGGCCATTCTGTAGCTAATCCTAAGTTTATTGAATTAATATATTTTCTTTTGCAGGAATCTTTTGCGGAGTCTGAATATTTGCGTGGCATGTCCTTACTGTCTAAGAAGGACCATCAAACAGCGGGTTCATTGTTTATGCAATTGTTAGATACTGAAGTATTAAATAATGTAAATCTAGATTTGATTGGCAAAGCCCATACCAAAGCCTATTTCTTGTCAATATTTCCAGATCTCCAAGGAAAACAAGAAACTGTGTGCCATACGTTACAATTGCTTTAAAAATCTAGCCTATATAAATGAGGAATCTGAACGCTTCGATGTGGCTCTTTCAAATTACGTTTCTGTAAGCATTCTAACTCCTTAATTTACAAACAATAAATAATATTAAATATTCACAGGCCGTGCAAATCGACAACACAGACACCACAGCCTTGTTTCGCCTGGGCCAATTGTCTTTGAAATTAAAACGCTTTGAGCTGGCGGAATATGCCTTTCTTTCCTGTTTACGGCAAAATCGCAATCATTATGCTGCTGCCAACGGAGTGCTGACAGTTTACATTAACCAAAATAACATTCTGGCAGCCTATGGAGTCACAATTCAATTGATAAAACAAAAGCAACTATCACCTTTGGTTGTCAACACCATTAACGATATAATTCAACGATTTTCCAGCTTTTTGCCCATCTGTGAACAAATGTTTGGCAAAATACCCAAAGATTTTAATATGGCTCTGAACAGCCCAATGACATTTAATACCTTTCAAAATGTAAAGCTTGAATCGAATTCAAATACGTCAAGCAGAGATTTTCCCAAATTGGACTTAAAGCATTCTGATTTCTACCAGACTGGCAAGCTGATTCTAAACATCTTCAAGTACTTGACTCAAAATACTCTGTTGGGTTCGCTTTTGACAAGTCCCAACACCGATATTGATAATCGCCAAGACGTGGAAACACACTTGCGTAACATTATGGAACTATGTGGCATATCAAATGACAAATTGGCTGGCGAACAAGATAGCTCAAATGTGGCTTTGGATTTGAATGGCACAACTGAGGACAGTGCCAAGTTGGAAGACTTAAATGAGAAATCAAAGCCAAAGAGAAGATGTAGTGACCTGCGACTACTTGAGCAATGGGGCTGGCATAAAAATCGGAAATATTCTTCAAGAAAAAAGTCGCAACAGGATCGAGTGGAAAATAATGTAACACTTGGTGGATTTTTAAGGAAATCTTTTAACAAATTCATGGAGTAAGTATAAAAAGGGCATTACCATTTTTTAGATAACTTTCCTGCTTCCAATTTTAAAACACTGTACCATGGATTAAAACAGAAACGAATAACGGTTATGGTTATATTACGGTTGTCGGATATCGGTTCGGTACGGTTGCACATGACCCCTGCAAGGATTCACTATAAATTATACTAATGACAACAAACGCTCCGTACTTGTGATAATTTAGAAAGATGTGGAAATATTGCCTAATATTTTTGCCACCGTTCCAATTTGTCTACAGTGCCACAGTGGTCGCTTGTAAAAATCAAAGTCAACATTTTGGCTTGAAATGTGTCCACACTAACTTATAATAAGTCTAGCTATTAAAATGCATTCTTGCTTTTGTTTTACACTAAAAAAAAGAGCATAAAATTACACTAGTTTGCGTTGAGTCGAAAAATCCATTTCACAATATTTTTAGTGGGGCCGTTTTCTAGCTAGTTTTTTGATTGAAAAAAAAAGTAACTTTAGAAAAATGTGTATTTCTTCAGTATCGTTTCATTCATTATGGAAAGATAATGCTCTCTTGGAAGGAAATTGAACGCCCTATCATTCATTCATACATCATTTCTTAATCCGGTGCTTGACTTCGGCTTATAATGGCTTTTATCAGCAACTTTGCATTCAATTGATCAATTTTGTAAAAAAAAGCTAAATTTTAAGTGCGATTTTCAGCAGGAAAAAAATTGTGTAAAATTTATTTTATTACTCGTCACCAAAGATTTACCTTTTGAAAATACGAGTCCACATATTTTTTTAAAATCCGTTAAAGAATATTGAAGTTATTGGCACTTAAGTAAAAAATGGAAGGCTTCACGTAGTTTGACTGTTTTTTGTTCAAACTATTCTATTTAAGGGCTACTATGACCTGCCAAAGTCATTTTGTACCTGGTCGGGATCGGAAATGCTGTAAGCTCCTGTTATTTGTGTTTGACAGCATGAAAAGCTTGCAGTTTACTGTCGCAAATAAAAGAAAAATCGCGTTTAAAAGGGAGTGCTCGTTCAATTGAAGCAACTAATATTGTAAAGAAAGGTAATAAGTATGAATAAATGTAACGAACATTTAAGGATAGAAGGGAAGGGTAAAGATTTTAGTTAGCTGCACTCACTTTTTCTTGTTCGCATTATTTTCTTTGTGCCCGTCAGCAACAGTGCGGCTCAATGTATGTACGTAAAATGTTCATTGTGCATATATTTTTAGATTTAAAAGCCGTTGCAGTTGGAAACGCTATAAAATAGTTTTTCTATTAAATTTTTTGTGGCTGTCTCAAAGCGTATATTTCTGTATATTTATCCCATCGAGAAACACCTCCTTTCTTTCAACGATCGAAGTGATCTGGGTGTTGGGCCTAAGACTCGGGAGCTCGCCAGATGTTTCGGTTAGTTGATTACTTTAGCGCTATAAACCATCTATTCTGGCAAAAGGTCTGACATCTTATAGTCCAGACCCATTGTTTATCAAGTTGCGATTGCCTTTTCTTCTTCTACTTACCGAGGACGAGCATTGACCAATTTATTTTCTTAAATCGTCATTTTTGAGAAAGCTTGCGCCTTTTTGAGAAACTCTAAAGTTTGTGAGCTGATTGAGCCGCCCTTAAGAGTATCGATTAAAAAGTCCAAAAACTTATTTCTCCTCTGGAATCATGGGTAAGACTTCCTACATGAATACTTCTTCATGATCATGCGACTCTTATAAAAAAAAAAACAGTGTGTGTCATGAGACGCAAGGTACGAGCGAAGCTCTTTACGATGAATTTGATTTAAGAAATGGCAAAATACACGTTTTTAATGTAAAATACACATTTGGATTCTGTATAAAAAATGTTAAATAATAAAAAATTAGGTCACTGTCAAGTCACTGTTAGGTCACTGTTGGGTCACTGTTGGGTCACTGTTGGGTCCCCTTTAAGTCTACGTTAAGGAACAGTTAAGTCACTGTTAAGACACTGTTAAGTCACTGTTTAGTCTCTGTCAAATCGCTGTTAATTCTATGTTAAGTTACTGTCAAGTCACGGTTAAGTCTAGGTTAAGACACTGATCAGTCACTGTTAAGTTACTGTTAAGTCACTGTCAAGTGTCTGTCAAGTCACTGTCAAGGCACTGTAAAACAAAGAACATTATAGTTTAAAATACAGATTTCACAACTTGCCCTCAATGCAGCCACTCTTTCCACCCCCACTTCCCGCATACCCACCAGATCCCCACCCGCCAAACCCCAGATCCCCACCAGATTCCCGCCAGAACCCCACCACATCTCAACCCACCAGGTCTCTATCAAATACCCATCACCTTCCCCCCACTTCCACCTCACACTATCCCACGCGTTAATGGTAAAAGCAGCTGATTTTGCAAATACAAAATGCAAAATCAAAGACAAACCCCAAAAGAATCTGTCGCAAAGACAAAATTTTTCAAGATTTACACCCTCAGTCTGACGTCCGTAAAAGAGCTTCGAATTTCTCTCTTTTGACCAGGTTTCGGAATTGCACTTTGCACGCTGCTCGTGAGTGCAACTGCTGCACACTGCACGCGAGCAGATACCAACAGAGTGCACGCTGCTCCTGTGCAGGCACCCACAGCACACGAGCAGGTGCACCGTGCTAGCGAGCAGTGTGCACCCTGCTGCACTCTACTCGCGGAATTCCGCTCGCTGCACAGAGCAGGAGCCGAAAAGAGTCAGTGCGGGCTACTCGTGAGCGAGCAATTCCGAACCCTGCTTATGACTCTTGCAAGACTGAACGCTACAACAAATGTGTTTGCGTTGAAGATATTGTTGGCGACTATTGATTTCGTGTGCAACAGACAGCCACGATCACACACACAATAATTGGTTTTCTCTGTCTTTCTCTTTATTTGTATTGGTGTCTTCGCCGCCATAAGCTGGCTCTGGGCACCTCAATTTATTATTGTTGGTTAAATTTATTTTTAAAATTTAAATATTTATTATAATTTCAGATCTTCATTCGATGAAATGGTTGAAATAAACCCAGCGAAGTATCTAGAGGAATGTGAAACATGTAAACAAAAATCATCAGAAGAAACCTTTGAAAAACTCATCGATCCACAATTTAAATTATTTTGCCAAAACGCAGAGGTGAGTTTATAGAGAATCCCTTTTTGGTCAGAGCACAACAAAGTTCAATTTCAATTGCAGCAAACCCAATTGGATCTTGGAAAATTAATCTTCTTATGGCTGAAACATATATCAGAATTGTGGAATTATACACTATCCATACAAATTAAGAATATGTATATTAATTTGTTCCTGCAGTACATGTGAGTAAAGTCAAAGTTGTTAACAAATTCTTAATACAATTTTTTACATTGTTTGCTTATTTTCAGAGATTTGTACGGCTTTCCAAAATGGTGTATGCTAAAAACGACAGAGTTGAAAGAGGCTTTAAATGTTCAATTATTTTATCTGGAGGTTCAGTATGATAAATCCACGAAAACACAAAGGTAAACTTGAACTTTTTTACTCACTTTGCGAACTCCCAGAAAATTTCCCCTATTCCAGTGACCTACCACAATTCTGGATGAAAGCTTTGGATAATCTGAATTTTATGTTTGGATGTGCTATTACAAATTCTGACTTATTTTTCGATATATTTGTGCTCCGAATGCTTAATTTGGAGTTTTTGAAATTAAGTGCTGATATTGATAATCAGGAGCTCTTAAAGAAAATGGATCTCATACTGGAAATGCTGAACACAAAGCCGCCAGAATACATCATACATTTGCCCAACTTAAGTGCTAGCTGCATTACAAAGGAGAAATTGCTGTACACAAGAGCCGAGATCGAGAGGTATTTACAATTATTTTGTAATCTATCTCTTATGCCCATTTTTAAACTTTTACAGAAAACGCAAACTGAAACAAATACCAAAATTATTTGAGACCCAACAATGGATTGAAGTGTGTGAAAGTATTAAAGAGCAATTGGAAAACAAAAACAACTTGTGCGTTGATCCACTTGGATTGCATGATTATAGAATTCTAAATGAAATGTTATTGGAATGTCTTTGGAAGAATGAAGAATTTGAGGTGAGTTGTAAATGCAAATTCATTTTAAATAATGAAATCATATAAAAATGTTTCTTTTTTTCAGGAGTGTTTGATATATGCCGAGTCGTTTTTGCATTATTCAACGCAAAGCTATTTGCAGGAATTGAATGTCATATGGATAGACTCCATATCTTTTGCTTTATCTTATATTGAAGCTTTAATGACAAGTTATGGATGTGAAATAGGTGAATATGTGATATATGTCAAAGATTTGAACTATAAGGAATAACAGAAAACCTTATTTTGCTTACTCTGGTGCGGAGTGCACAAGCAAGCTCCCTCATAAACATTTTTGGTGGTAATGAAACCAAAACTAAAAGACTTTTATTACTAACCTTTTCTTCAAACAAATCCTTTTAACAATTTTTACTTATTTGCAGTTGATTCCTTGAAAGCAAATTGCTCGCGACTTGTTCAAGATATTATAAATATTTTGTCATGCCATTTTGATGAAGATATTGGCAAAAAACTATCGATTGCGGACGAAATAAGGCTCAGACGATCATGGGCGATTTTACATCAAATCTTATTGCGGTAAGTAAAGTCACATTTTATTTTCGTATTCCTCTCAAACAACAGATTTAGGGTGTTCACTTTGTTGAGCACTTGAGCACTTGCGGAAAAGTGTAAACATTTCCAACAACAATTTACTCTGAACAAATTGTGCACAGCTTGCTCGACCCAGACCCTGACTACGAAAAGTCGGGCACTTGTACCTTAGTGCTATAAGTGTTATATGTGCAAGCTAAAATCAAATGTGTGATCAAACATTCATATAAATTGTATGGAAAAAGCGCCAACTTTAAATGAACCATGGATTACTGCCGAATCATATCTCAAACGTAGTTGTGCACAAATTTAGTGCACAGAGGGCTGCTCACAATACTAACCAGGCAAAACTGCTCAAGTGCTATACAAAGTGAATACCCCAAATGTGAGAGGGCAAACATTCAACAAAATACTAGAACCCTGCAAACATTTTATCGTGTTTTTTTATATCTCTCGTCAAAAAGGGAGTTTGGCGATAGATTGAGGTGAGAGTCTGCTGATAGTTTAGTGATTTTCAAAAACAAAACACATATGGTATCGCATTTGTAATATAAAAGGGATTAATTAGCGATATGTGGTTTCGATTTCAACTGCGCTATTTAATTCGGTTGAATGTGGAATAAGAACTTGAGAATTAAAAGCAAGCATTTATGGGTGAATGCTTTCAGACAGATTCAATACAGGGGTAACCCTTTAGTTGACTGGACTGAGATGCGCGTCTAAAGCGTCAGACCCCCATTGTGCTATTTAGTCCAAGGGAACCGGGTTCGAGTCCCAACAAATTAAGTAAAAGTTGTTCATGTAACAAATATAAGTTTGTTTAATAAGTTCTTTTCGGAACAATAAAATAATTGAGTAAAAAATACAAATTTGGATTTTTTTTTGTGTGAAATGATTGTTAATTCCACCATGGGCAAGGCCCTTAACTTAGGAGCTTTTTTTATTGCTGACACTGGATATTATATCAATATAAAAATTTGGCCTTTTAGCAAAATAAGGCTAAATGTACACTTTAGTAAGGCTGGTGGCGTTAGCTACCTCCGCTACTTTCTGGTGGCGATCGCTACCAAATCGCTTTACAAGTAAGTACTGTAGTAAGTACCTTTAGTGACTCTAAAATGAGTGAAGAATCGGTAAGAGCCCAATTCATTGCTCTCAGCCATGCTCCTATTTTCGCTTTCGCAAAAATTTTACGATTTGGTCGCTAAATCGCAAAAGTAGGTGCTCCGAAATTCGCAAATTGCAAAACTTCGCCGATTTAAAACCGGCGACGTATGAGTCCGTGAAATGAAAAGCAAATGGGAAATGTCACTAGAGAGAAGAACTGCCCTCCTATAAAATAATTTTTCAATATTCTGTGACTATTTGAAATCTCATTTACAATTTGTATTAAACTGTTGTCTTAAACAATTTTTTTCCTAACCCTTCCAAATTTGCGCAAGCAGCAAAACAGCTTTTGACAACAACAAATTGCGATTTGTCTGGGCCGATCACCGATAACATTGTCGGTACTGCTGCTTCTGCCACGGGAAGTGTTGCAGAACGAAGTGGAAATGAAACAGAATCTATAACAAAAAGTTGCGAATTTGGGAGCACTTAAAATTGAATTCGTAGGAATTAGTTGAAATCGCAAATCGCAAAAGTAAGTGAAAGCCGGAGCATAGCTGTCTAAATTGACTAGTTTTTAAATTCAGAATTCAAATAACATTGTATTCTTTTCTTATGAGAAGCAGAACGATATTTTGCTTAAGGTAAAAGAAATGGTTAGAAATCTTGCGATCAAGAATATTGCTGAATACGATAGTAAAGTGCTAAACTCTTCTAAAGCAGTAATGTACAATTTGTTTAGTTTGTAGATTTATCATACAATCCGAATCTGGAATTTTGGAAAAATATATCCATATTCTTGAAGAAAGTCGAACACGGCTAATAATAGACAACATTAAAAAGCTTATATTTTAAAATGAAAATATGGAATGAAACATAATTTTAATTTGTACATAACTGAATTTTTGGTAGATGCATTTTAATAGTGCGTGATCGTTCGTGACGACTTCTTAAATCGTGCGTAAATCGTGAGTGAGGCAAAACGCTCAAAAAATTACGTGCGTGAATTGTTCATATAGAGATTTTTATTGAGTGAATTGTTTATGGCGTTATCGCTCACGCGTGCACTTCTACTGCCGACCATAGTACCCTTTTGGAAAGCGACGTCAGTCCCAAAGTAAACAACGAGTCGCTACGCGGTACTTCTTACATGTAAAGCGTATAGATTCCCTAAACAACAATCCCAGATTTCCATGTGTTCCCTTTTGGCTTTTATTTCACGATATTCTATGCTGTAAAATTAGCTCTAGGCGTTATGCAAAATGCACTGGGTTACGATGTCTTGCAGGTTACCAGGTTTGGTTTCGATCGTCTTGCTCCTTCTGTAAGTGTCTCTTCTCTCCGCGGAATGAAAGAAATGGGCAAGTCGGGCTCCAGTCGGGAATTCCCACTTCGGGTGTGACTGGATATCTAAGAATAAGGGAGGGGTAGAGAGAGGTATACCTCCTCCGTAGAGTATTATAGCTATTAGGATGATTAGCTTTACGAGGTCTAGACGAGAATAAAGGCACGACTACTGCGAAGAATATTAGAACTGTGGAGAGAATTGGCTCTTGCACTAGGTGGAAGCACGACTGATCCATAGATTATTCCAACTCTGTGGAGGATTGGCTATCAACTATACATTAGATCAAGTAGTTAGCTCCATAACTACAGATGCTAAAGGATTATCTGGCTTACCTCTGCGCTTCGAGCTCTGGTGATCGAGTCGCAGATGAGAGAAATTTATGTAGCAGATTTGCTCGGTCGAACTCAGTTCTGTTTCGGAATGCAACCGTCTTCGTCACGAACTCGAACCTTGCAAGACAGGGCGAGGATCCAACCTACTGCGCCATAGCAGCGCAGCTAACAGCGAAGAGGGACTGAGCAAACCTGCTATCTAGATTTCTCTCTCCTGTGATAAAGTGCATTAGCTTGCTCTGGAGTCGATCTTTAGTATCGTTTGCTCGCTTTCGGCTCGCGTCAGCCTGAGTATTTTATAGGGTAGCCTTAGATAATTATCGATGGAAAATATCGAAGCTGCGCAGTGCGTTACCTTCTAATTATTGTATTATGTCATGAATGTGTCACTGAAGTATACTAAATTTCTCTGAACCATTTTCCTGCCCGCAGCGCAATCATTTAGTCTCTCTCCATTATTGGAGGTTGATTCATAAAGGCTAAGTCGGACAAGTTTCGAGCCAATAACTCATTCTTTCCCGATTTTTGTGTTGAATTCCCTTGTCTTCTGCTGGAATATGTGCGTGCCCAGCAAAAGCCAAAGCGCTCTAAGAGCGCTATTAGAGCGCTCAAAAGGAGCAGTGAAGCGCTCAACTCTTCTTGTAACTAGTGCTCTTTTTTACATTGTCATGTCATTGGATGTCAGCTCTACACTCTCGCTGCGAAAAAAGCGCTTTGAAGCGCTCCACTCGCAGTGGAAAACGAGCACTATGGAGCGCTACACTCTCGCTGCGAAAAAAGCGCTTTGAAGCGCTGCACTCGCAATGGAAAACGAGCACTAGGAAGCTCTTCGCTCCCAGAGTAAAAAGGTCTTGAAAAGCGCTCCATATCATAAAATATAAAAAGAAGAATATCAATTATGGTGAGGGTAGTGATGGAGGATGGGTTGGGGTAGGGGGTATTGGAAGGGGATGGGTGATGGGTAGGGAAAGGGGTGGGGAAGGGGGGAATGGTAGTGGGAAGGATTTTGGGAAGGTAAAGGGAGGGGGAAGGGAAGGGGAGATGTTTAAGGGGAGTGGGAAGGGTTGACGGGAGGGCATAGTCTTCTTTCTGAAAAACGTAAAACTTCAACTTTTTTATTTTTAATTACCTTTACTGGGATTCGAACTCAGGACTTCGGGCTCTTAATCACAAATGCCGGCGTGTTAGCCCATACGGCTATTCAGGGCTCGCGTGACGGCAGCAGCAAGTCTCAGTTAAGAACACAGATAAATGTTAATTATGTTCAACATACTTTTTGCACCATTTCAAAATTTAAATTTTAATTGACTCAACCTAATTTGATCAAATCTCGCCCATTTTAACTTTTCGTCCAAAAATTTCTTTGGGGAATATTTGAACATTTAGTCCAAAGTTCAAGTCAATAGCTTAAAAAATACGACTGCTATTGAACCCCTAGATTGGCAAAATCCTACACTGTGCACCGTGCAGAGCGTGCTATTCAAAGCAGAAACGAAAAGAACAAAATAAAGAAAAAAAATGCACGCAGAAAATTTGTAAAATTACTGCTTTCGTGGCCGTATGTGGGCCAGTGGTTAGTGTGCTGGACTGCTGGGCGGGAGGTCGTGGGTTCGATCCCGCCTCTGAACATCTAATAATAAAAGTTTTTTCTTTCTTGAGAAAATAGCTTTTACACATACGGTCACCTTCACCTGCTATTGGCGCCAGCTGTGAAGTAACTAGCCATGAAAAAGCAAATTCTCAAACTTTGTCGTTCGGATCCGGCGTTAAACTGTAGGTCCCTTTCTCTTGTGCGAAAAATTTAAAGCTCACACACCAAGAGCTCGTGAGAAGCTTGGCTTGGTCCCGTTGTAGGAGCTGTATAGCCAACATTTACATTTACTGCTTTCGTGGAGCAGTATTTACAAGGAGAGTTGAGCACTACAATTGAGCGCTTTCGAGGAGCAGTACTTACAAGGAGAGTGAAGCGCTCCAATGGAGCGCTTCTGCAGTGCTCGTAGTTGAGCGCTTCGAAAAAATTTGCTGGGTGTGGACAGATAAGACTTATATTAAAGTGTTAGTCGTCAACTCTGTGTGTAGCTACTCGCTTGTCAACCGGTATAAAGCTGATAACAAAGCGACGAAGTCTTTCGCTAACTACGAAGCCAAACTCGTGCTTTGAAGCATATTCGCTGTTGTGAATCTCCCAGGGTGCGTTGGTTAATGAAGTTCTCGTTTCAGCACGCATTTCCTGAAGTACATCTGATGAATATCTCTTGAGGAAATTCGTTAATTGAATATAATATCAGCAATTTTTATGATTTTTATGAATTGACTAAAACTAATTTTATTTCAGTGAGGAATACAATAATCAAAATTCAGCTTTGATATCCCAAGAAGAAGAAGAAGAGGAGGGAAGCCTTCCTTTATCATTTATGCTCCTATTCACTGCCCACGAGTACATTGGGAAAAGAGAAGCCTGTACACAAGATAATGGCGAATTTTTGTTGTTTATCATACAAACAATTCTACCGAATTTGCATGCACCCATTTACGATGCGTGCAGAAATCATGCCTTGGAATACATTGAGCAGGTAATCAAGCTTAAATTCGAAGCTTCCATTTGTAAAGTCTTATCCTCTCTCTACAGATTACTTACTGCTTGTATGGCTTTCCTCCAAAAAAAGCGCGTTCACGATATTTGGAGGATCACAACTCAAAGCCAGTCCCTTTAACATTGGAGAATGCCATTTATGTCTTCAATATCTATGCTCCAGACACTCTCCCTGAATTCAATTCCTACAAAGTGGAGTCAATCACCTCGGATATGGAGCAATTTCTGCATAAAATTATTGCTTTACTGCCAAAAGATTATGACATTAGCTCCGGTATACGGGATGTAAATGCTTTCATTTCGGGATCAACGGAAGACTTGTCACTGAATTCCTCATCCTTGCGTTTACCATTCAAAATCAAAAACATTTATTATCTTTTGGCTGACTTTTACTTTAAATCTCGAGACTTTTCTAAGGCCATTAAGTATTATATAAGCGATTTGGCGGTAAATGTGTCACGGTTTGATTCCTGGGCTGGAATATCATTGTCGAAAGCGAGCATGATTGAAACCCAACTGAATGGTCTGGATCAAATAGAGTGAGTAAAAGGGGTTAGTTCACAACTGACATATATAAAATATTTTATATTTTATAGCTGCTCGCAGTTTTTGACGGCATGTGATGATGTGATTCGTTGTTTTGGCAAGTGTATTAGCCTGGTGCAAAATCACATATTGGTTTGGATTGAGTATGGATCATTTGCCTACTTTTTAAGCTCGTATTGTTCCAGAAAGCTAAAACAATTGAACTCGGAAAGCTTGGAAAGGTATGTTTTAGGCTTACTTACAGAAGTTTCTCTTCACTATTTTTGTGTTTATTAAACATTTTCAGAAATGTGTTTATAAAAGAAAAACGCAACAGAATGCTGGACATAGCCAGCAATGCTTTTTCAGTGGCTGCCACTTTGCAGTCTTCCGATTTGTCAAACATGGAATCGTATGAAGAGAAATGGCTTTGTCAGTACATGCTAGGCAAAATTGCAGAGAAAAAAGGACTGCAACCGAATGGCATCTTAAATTATTATTTAACCGTAAGTCATTTGTTTTTTCACTTCTTTGAAAAGCAAAGTCTTAGCCTACATTTATTCTCTTTCATTTACAGGCAGCCAACTTTCTCTACGAATGCAGTGCCACCTATCCCATCAAAATCAATCATAATAATCCAACCACTTTGTCTGTGGAAGCTTTGGAAATTTTCTATCGTACAAATGCTGCTATATTAAAATTTTTGGAACGAAACTCAAACGTTACCCGACAAACTGGGAATTACTTTAAAAGGGTCCTGAAACAACTGTCCAATAGTCCGTTTGCCTTTAATAAAGCGAAAATAGATGGTAGGTAATGTGGTTTTGATCAATTTCCTGAGCGAATACTAATTCAAAACTTTACTTTCCCATAGATACGTGCATTGCCGCTCTTAAAAGAAAAGGGTTAGACCTACCAGATACTGGAACCAGTAAAAAACTCTCAGTTGATTTTGTATCCATACAATCGAAGGATGAGGAACAAGGAAATGTGGTTAAGTTTCCCGAGGTAGAAAAAGGTCGCCGAGTCTCTGAGGTAAGTGAAAATTCACAAATAACTGTTTTAATTTTCTTAAGCTTTTAAAAGAATTCTAACATATAAACTGAAACATTTGTGCAGTTCCCTTTATTTTACCTTTAAAAGATAAAGTAAATTCTTAGGGCGCGTGCATATGTGCGACTGAAATATGAACTGACGACAGCACGACGTAAAACAAATATGATTGATCGATACCGCAGAATGTCGATACACACAGTAGACACACTTGCATGCAAGAAGATTCTTTATATGTCAAGATCAGCCTTAAGTTCTGCCACAGTTCATCTTTCTCTCTCCCATATATTTATAGAATTAATGGAAATAATAATGTTTGTAGTAAAGCCTGAATGGGTTCCCTATTAAAAACAAAAAACATATAGAGATACACAAATCTTATCTTGTCCCCGCTAAAATGATCTCTGAACAAATGTCCAGACTTTAGCTAGTCCAATAAGAATTAAATCACAATCGGCCCTGTTCCGAATTTCGACTCGATTTTCGTGTAAACTTTAGTATTTTGCAGTACTAAAAAAAAAACGTTGTGTGGAAGGCGACAAATATACCTACAGCCAAGTGTACCTATCCCAAGTCAATTCAAATCGAGAGAAAAATAATTGGTAATATTGGTATTGGTATTTATTCGCTTGGAGAATTCTGGTCAATTTCGGAACAGCGCTGTCCAGACATACCATTTGCTATGCTTAAATGTTGTGATTTAACTCTGTTCAATTGTCTTGTTTGTATTGAATTATAATTGATATAAACGATATTGAAAATTCAATAGTTTAATAGTCTCGCTTCGTCTTGTGCGGAGTACGAATTGCGCATCTTCGATATTCTAAGTCAGGTTGCATTTTGGAATATTGAAATTATATTTCTATATTTCTATATTTCTAGTGTGGTTTTCAATCACTGGTGGGGTCATGGTCTTAAATTTATATATTTATTTATTTGAGAGATTTCTTCTTAGTGCTAAAAGTACAGGACTTATTTGAAAGCACTAATCACTATGACATTTACTAAAAACAATAGTCGATGGAGTTATTAAGGTGATATTAATATTTAACATTGATTATGAAATAAAAGTATAAAGTATAAATTATGCAGATGAATACAAAATAATGAAAGAAAAACTAAAACTAAAAACTAAAATTATTGCTGTAGGTAATTTTTAATCGAATTTTTAAAGACGGGCGCGCTTTTAATTGTTTTAAATTCGTTAGGTAGCTGGTTCCATAGGCGAATAGCATTAGGAAAGAAGTGCAAGTCAGATGTGACTAGTTTATTTCTTGTCGGGATTAAATTTTTTTGTCCTATGAGAAGAAGCAAAGTTAAGCCTTCGAAACAGGTAGGAAGGTTCACCGGAGTTAATTATTTTGTGCAGGAAAATTAACACTCGTAAGCTAATCCATAAATTTAAAGGTAAATTAAATATTCTCTCTGCAAATTGTGATATGTGGTCGGATCGTTTTTTGTCATATATATATCTGGCAATGTTATTAAATGCTACATTAAGCTTATGTTTGCTACTTGCATTACTACATCCGAAAACTTCCACCCCATATAGCAGCGATGGTATTATATGAACTTTAGCAATAAGGTCTCTTATACGTGTGGGGAGGTATTGTTTCGTCAGACTTAACCGCCTAATTAGAGCATATGTTTTCCCAGTCGCCTTACTTATATGGTCATCCCATGATAACGTTGCATTAAGTGTAAAACCTAGATTTAAAGCACTTTCAGTATACTTAATAGTGGATCCGTCAATCTTCAACTGCTGTAGACTGCTCGTCTCATATTTCTTTTTATAAATAACTAAACATTTTGATTTTCTTGGGTTTATTTTAAGACCGTTGCACTTAGCCCATTTGCTAACTAGCTCCAGCTCATTATTACAATGATGGACATATTCACTGATATTTGTTAACGGAGCACTAACATACATTTGGACGTCATCTGCATACATTTGAATTTCACATTTAGACATATATGAAAAAAAGCAAGGGTCCGAGGACGGAACCTTGTGGGACACCACAGTTTAATGTCAGAAAGGAAGAGAGTTCGAATTTTGTGACTACCGCTGGTTGTCTATCACTTAGGTACGATATCATGAATTTTATTGCTGTGTCGGAAAAATTGTAAAGTTTGTTTAGCTTTGCGCACAGTGTTTTGTGACGTACCATATCAAATGCTTTACTATAGTCCAATAATGTTAAGAGTGTCACGTGGGCTTTGGCCGTCTACGACGAATATCTTCTGAGGTATTCGTTACTACAGTGGTGCAGCTTCGCTTTTTTCTGAACCCCGACTGCTTCTCATTTAATAGTGAATTCTGCTCCATCCCAGCGGCGCAAATGCCCATTACAAGTTCGATGTTCTCTTAAACACTTTGAAGGCTGGCAGCCTTCAAGTATCGGTTACTACTCTGTATACATTTACGTAAGCTTGGCCGTTTTCGTTGGGATATTGTATACAAAGCAGAACACTAAGTAATCGGAAAAGTGGGCGTATAACAGAAAACACTTCGGCTTTAGATTACAACATAATATACCATTTGAGAAAATGTTGGCGACGAAGTATGCGTTCAGTTCACAAAACGATACACCATTTTTAAACTTGTGTGTGGACTTGTGGACTAGCTGTGCGCGCGTCCACACACTAGGTGTATCGGATTGTAATGGGGATCAAAATTAAAAAAACTTAAAAAAAAAAATGTTGTATGAGAATAGGAAGGAATTGAACTCTGGACCCATAACACAGAAACACATGGACGACGGTACGTTAGCTCACTTGACTATTAAGCATATGGGAAAACTGGGGACAAAATCATAATTAAGAATGTAAGCAGTTGGCCCCTTGGCGACCGAGGTGCCTTTTTTCAAAAGTCGATTGACACAAACATAACACAACTGTTATATATACACGAGCAACAACTCGACCCGAAGTTAAACTTCTCTACACACAACTGTGTATTCGAAACGTAGCGAGAAATTCCCATTACGTGGGCACCTACAGCGATGCATATTGTGGACCAGCCTCATTCACCTCTGCGCCGCTGGGATATAGCTACTTATTTGTGATGCCAGGATTTGTTCAAATGCTTTTGATAAGAAAGGTAGGATTGATATGGGTCGGTAGTCGTTATTGCCTTTTGGAATCGGTAACACTTTTGCTGCTTTCCAGACATGTGGGAAAGTAGATGTCATTAATGCAGTATTAAATATGTGCGTAATATGCAGAAGTATTCTTGGTAAGAGGATTTTTCTAAATTTGGGGTCGATTTGGTCTAGCCCTGTAGCATTTGATTTGATTTTTAATATGGCATCTAGAACATCACATTGGTTAACACAAACAAAATTAAAGCAATAGTCACAATTATTAAAAGCTAACGAGGTCAGGTACGTATTTTCGAGAGTTTCTGGTATGTCCGGTTGAGATTGCACAAATTTATTATTAAGGCCATTTGCGTCAATATTATTGGCCATTTCCGGCCTTTTTCCCGCACCAAGATTTTGGATGTCCATCCAGATATTGCAGACGAAAATTTTGAAGTATAATAATTGCGTTTTGCTAAGTTGCATTTAAGGGTAACTTTATTTCTTAGGATTGTATAGTTTTTGCGAAGAGATGCAGTTTTGTACCGCTTCCACTTATGGTAGGCTCTATCACGATTTAAAATACACCGTTTTATGTAGTCATTGAACCAAGGGTTTGAAGTCGATTTTACTAACTTGTGTTTAAGTGGCACAGCTTTGTTGTACAAGTATTGAATATTTTTGTCTTATTGGCAAACACTTGAAGAAGAAGAGGAGGAAACGGTACAACACCTTCTCTCCCATTGAACCGTCTTTGGTAGAAGCAAACTAAGGTTTCTTGGTCTTCTTTGATAAATCCGAGCTAGAGATCTCAGTTCTCAAACTTTGCCGGTCGGACTCGGCGTTTAACTGTAGGTCCCTTTCTCTTGTGCGAAAGAGAAGCTTGGCTTGGCTCCGTTCGAGGAGCTGTATAGCCAATTTTACATTACAATTATTATATATTATCCAATCCGGATCTATTGTACCCCCTACTGAGTTTACAACTCCCCTATCAGCTCTTTTTCCTCTACAAAGGTCAGGATTTTCGTTTTCTCGAAAACCGCTGATAAATTGGGGAAGGGGTCTAGAAATTATGAAACTTGTTTGATAGTTGACAAAGGTACCTTACAATGAAAAAATTGAAGATTAAAAAACAAACCTACCACTATTTTTAGAGTTGGAAGTTGCAACCATTTTTATGGAATCTGGCCAATAAAAATCGATCGGCAGCTGCAAAACTTGTGGCGGAGATGTGTTGGATGGTGGCAGCCAATGAGGAATTGCTGTCTGAGGAGTTTGTTATGATCTCGAACAGGGAGAATGTCATAATATGGCACCCAGTGGCTACTTGCAGTGCAGCGTTTTCGGCTAGCTGGAAGTTTCGCTATTGGGTGTCGCTGAAACTCGGGGACCATGATGGGGCAGAGTAGTTTAGCATTGACCTTCCGATTGTCCGACGAGCCAGCGGGATTGGGGAGATAAACGTTAATCCTCTGTTCAATAGTTAACAATTCGGCCAGTGGTGATGATAGAGCAGTCGTCAGCATAGGTGACTAGAGCTGGTTGGGGTAGTCCGGCTACATATGTTTTAAATAGCAGGGGAAAAGTACTCCTCCTTGTGGTACTTTCTGCTTGTGTATGCGGGCTTTGGACTGTTTTTCCCGGAAGTCCACTTGAGATTACCTGTCGGCATCACGTGACGCTGTTGTTTTGTATAGGCAGAGTGGAGAAGAAGACGTAGGAAAGATGCTGAAAAGGGTCCACTAAGTAGGATCTGGGTGGGATCTGAGTAGTATATAGGTAGGAGTGGGGTGGTACTTAGGGGAAATTTGTCTGGGATCTAAGTGGGATTTGATTGGTATCTCGGTTTGATCTGAGTATGACCTTTGTGGTATCTAGGTGGCTTCTTGGAAGGAACCTATATGGTATCTGGATGGGATCTGTGTGGGTTTTGGGTTAAACTTAGCATCATGTTTCACAAAGTGTTAAAGACACATATTTTTTCAGTACTCGTGTTTTCCTATATTGGCCTCTTCTTGATGAATCTTCGACCCGCCCCATTAAAATACACATTTATTTCCCCGATTAAATATGCCATCGGTTCGGTTTATATTGTATTTTATAAATATCTTACAATCTTAAATATTTTGTGGAAATTGTTCGTCGTACATGCTAAAAATGTTTGATACTTTTATAAGTGTGTATAAGTTTTGTTTCCTTTTTCTTGTTTGTTTATAAATAAATTAAATGCCTTATTTGGGGTTGCTTATTTTAATGTGTCCTTCGTACCAAGTTCTTAAGCGATTCGATATGTCTGTAAATGTTGGACGTTTCACTGATTGCTCGTGCCAGCACTCAATCATCAGGGAGTACACGGCCGTGGGACAGTTTTCTGGGCAGGAGAGAAGTTGTCTTGAGCGGATTAGATTGATGACTTCCTGATTGCTGTAACCGCAATATGGCTGAAAGAAGTAGAAACAAAACAATCAATCGAAGTCTTTGAAAGGAATCCTCCGAAATAAACCCACCTGCATGCCGTAACTATAAATCTCCCAAAGAACCACTCCAAATGACCAAATATCACTCTCGGTGGTAAATTTTCCATATAGAATAGACTCAGAGGGCATCCAGCGAACGGGTAGAAGAGACTTTGATTGAACCCTAGAGAAATTGAAGTTTTAGTTAAGATTTGTAGAGTGTTTTCTAGTGAAAGTCACTCACCTATAATAGTCCGAGCTGTATATATCTCTGGACAAACCAAAGTCTGAAATTTTCACAACCAATCCTTCATTGACCAAACAGTTGCGTGCAGCCAGATCACGATGAACATAATGATGGGCGGACAAGTACTCCATGCCTTCACTTATTTGCATGGCTATTTGTAGGAATTCCAGTTGGGACAGAGATTTACCATCATTTGGGGAGTTCGAGATCAAAAACTCGTGCAAATCGCCATTGGCCATGTATTCAAAGAGCATGCAGTAGGGCTCCTTGTTTAAAACTACACCCAAAATGCAAACAATGTTCTGATGCTTCAAATCTGAAATGAGTTCAATTTCACGCTTAAAATCCTGTTGAGTTTTCATCGAGGCGTTTTCTTTCAAGGCTTTGATGGCCACCGTAACCGTTGTCTTGTTCAATTGAGTCAGTTGTCCTTTGTATACTTTTCCTGAAATTATATAAAAAATGTTAAAGCTTGGAGATAAGCGAATTAGTTAAGACATTACCAAAAGCTCCTTCTCCCAATTCCTCTAAAAACTCCACATCCTGCAAGGTAAAATGGGGGATTCTTAAAAGAGAACTTCTCTCTGTGCCCTTGGAGCCTAGCGACACATGATCCAAGGCATTGCCCAAGCTTACTCTGCCCATGTCGTGGTTGGAGTTAAGCTGGGAGTTACCATATATATTTTTGTCCGCATTGGGAGTGTTGATCTGACGAAACGAAGGGCTTTGTTTAGTAGAAAAATAAAATTACTTACAAGGACTTACATTTTGTATATTCCTCATTCCATTGTGCATGGAGGTTTTCCTTCTGAGCATGACGATTGACACAACTATTATGAAAACTGCAACTATTACTCCTCCAGTTATGGCCACAATGTTGAACCATATCTTGTCCGCACATTTTGGTATATTGCAAGGCTCAATTTTTCGTTCCAGCGAATCATCCACAAAACACCAGGGCGTACTCTCAACACTTCCAGGATTTCTAAAAGTTGAAAATCAAATCAATCATATTAAAAGAAATTAAGACCTAATGAGGTCTAATGTTCGTTGCTCGTGTCGAACCTACGGTTCTTTTCAAACCTTAGCTCTATGCTCCTTAAGACGGTAAAAACTTTGCCTCTATTTTCAATGAACTTAACCGAATCAGTAAAGGAGAACGCTTTCAATTTACCATTAAATGGATTAAATGGTTCGGTTCATAGGCCAGTTTGACAGACCCAAAAATCCCGAACAAAACTGGGTTTGCAGACTTGGTATTTTGAAAAATAAACTAGATTCAAGGCTTGAACTTTCGGTACAATTCTTTTTTCACATGCATTGTATGTGCTCGACACTGAGATGCAAACCCATGTATATCCAAGCAGGGTGTTTACGAAAGTGAAAAAATGTAAAGTGTTTTTAAAATTATTTAATGTCTCGAAGAAAAAAAACACTTTCGACAAAATAGCTTCGAACACTGTGTTTGTAAAAACCCCTATGGAGCCGTCGTCACCTACTGTAAACATAGTTGCAGTTTTCCTTATTGATGTAGCTCCCCCAAACTACCCCAAACAGAAAGGTCCTATTAGTAACTCAAGTTCCATTTAGGGTCTAAGTGCAGTCGACGCAAAGCATGGGTCCGATCCGATTTATTCGACTATCGAAACGAACCGACTCTTAGTGACACGTAGCAAAGCGACCATCATTGAAAATTGGCAACACATTGGTTCGCCAGTGGAGTGATTTGGGTACACATTAAGCAATAGAAATAAGATTCTCCATTACTTCATCGACACCAACATGATCATATCTAAAGATTTTTTATGTATTCATATTTCTTTATACTCTTTTTTAGCTTGATTTGTAAACCTACAATCAAAGCATTCTATTTCACAAAGCGCTACGTTTTTTTTGCGCTTTATGTGTGCTTCTTGTACAAATTTTTATTTTGACTTACATTTACGTGTTAAACTTTGACTCACAGCCTGTCAAAAACAGCTGATTTACGGCAAAAATTACTACCAAAAATTACTAGGGACGCAGCATCGCGTCTTTTGCCTTACAAGGGGAAATAATGTGGGAATTGAATCGATATCGAAGGCCGTGGGCGCCATTGTTCCTTAACCTAAACACAGGTACAAATGAAGAAAATATTTTTCAAGCAAAAACAACCACAAGAAATAGAAACCCGATTTTTGTTTGTATGTGGGCGCTAAAAAAAGGCTTGGCTTGTAGAGAACGAGAAAAAAAAAAAACTTTCAAAGTGGTTGTTGCTCCAGATCAGACTCCGGCCCATTCCTATCTGCTGTGTTCACGACAGCACTCTGCGGCAGCGACGTCGACGCACCGACAGTAAACGCGCTTATTCTGCTTTCTTTTGAAACAACAAAGAAGTGCTAACTGAGCGCGCTACCGCGTGTCTAAACACATACGCGCAACGCCAAAATAAGCATATGTGTTTTGCCGGCCCCTGCTCCAGATGCTTTGCGTGACGGACTGACGCGTCGGAGACAACAAAACCTTTCATGTAGTCATATGGCAAACGTGGAGCTAACCCATAACGAATGCGCGGCTTGCGGAATGGGCTTGGGCTCTCAGTTTTTTCATTGTAAAGCATAATTTTCGAAAACGGAAACATGCCAGCTAAACGAACCGGCATTGAAAACCATGTTGTAAACCACGGTTCTAAAATTCAGCTGAAAGTTCGTTCCGAGGGTTCGAATCCGTTCTTGAATGAAATGAAAATGAATAACAAAGAGAGAGTCAAAATAAAAGTATAGGATCCACACAATAAGGGTCTAAAAAGTTTCTGAATAAACTTTTTTTTTTGCTTACTTTAAGCTTAAATTACTCAAAATCGCGACCTGATAAACCATTTCTGAAAACAGTTTCGTTTTCAGCACAAGAAAATCATCTAGAATCACCACCAACACGTAAATCTACTGCTTTAATTGTGTTGCATTGTGTTATTTATGAAACGAACTTAGTGTCTGGAGATTTATGCGTTTGCTTTCCTGCTCTGCTCTCGCTTTAAATCCGCCAAATCGTTTTCAATGAAGGCTACGAAACGCTATTAAAGTGAATCGGTTCGAAACCGATCGGTTAAGTCTTAATAACACCCGTTAACCGAAGCTCCGAAATAGTTTTTTGGGCTTTCGGCAGTTTTTACAATTGCTTTTCGACTTATAAAACGGATTTCGAAACTAATACCCGATTACCATTGTCGGAGTGAAGTAAATTTCTGTTTCGCTTATTACATACCTGCAATAATTCTGTCCAATTAGCTCTGGGAAATCGGATATCTCTTTCATTAGCCAGGACCATCTGAGACATGGTTTTCCAGACACTGATATATTGGTTATTCCCCTATAGCTGGATCCATCCTCCCAATAGCAATTTTCTGTCTCTTCCACATCAATGGTAATTCCCAACGATGAACAATCCTTGTGTTGCGGCAACTTTTGGCACTCCTCGACTCCAACTACCCCAATTACGGGATGCCTCTTGGCTATGGCGTATTCCTTTTGACACAGTTCGTTTTCCAATAGTTCGCACTCCTCACGGCAAATGCGCTTCAAATTCTCCGACTCTCTGGTGGGTGGATATTTACTCGATATATCCGTGCTGAACACATCGTCATAAATAAGCGGGGACTTGCGTTTCAGAAATATATTTAAATTCTTTGAGGGTTTCGTGGTAAACCGTTTTTTACGCGTGGAGTTTTTGTTCCAGTTGAGGTTTGAGGCCACATTGGCAAAGTACAATAGGTTGGTGCGTTCCGGTGTGCGGCAAATGGGCAGTGAACTGTAGCATAAACTGGGCAGGGCATATGTGCGGCAATTGGAGTTCATGTCTCTGAAAGTGTGAAATGTAATTAAATAATGAAATAAAAAAAAGTCCATATCAACTTACTTTGATTCCTTCACCACGCCATAGGCCGCCTTTAAACGCTCCTCCAACTCGTTTAGAGTAAAATTTGGTGATATAAAAACGTAAACATTTTTCAAAAACTCACGGCAAATGGTGCCATTGTATAGATGACAAATGCCCGACGATTGCTGGAAGCTACAACAAACCAAATATTAAAGCCTTTTCATTTCACGCACCGGCCTAAGCCTTTTGACACACAATTGTTGTACACATACCCATAGATTTCAGACTCCGAATTCTTGGCATAAGCTTCCCCATTTTGCCAAGTCAAAAGCAAAACAAATGCAATTATGGTACCATGAAAATGTTTCAACATTTTCCACTTTTTAATTGAAAACATTTTTCAATTAAATGGAAGTTTATTTAGTTATTTCTATTTGTTGTATGTCTTTGTGGAAGCAACTTTTTCTTTCGTTTACATTTTCAACCCCATAAAATAATGGACTCAATGGAGTTGCCATCCTGTTGGGTTCAACCAGGACTTGTGCGCATGTGTCGGGCATACAGTAGGTGTACTTGTATGTATGTGTGCCAGGCGTCAGTTGTTAATACTATTTAATTTATTTATATACTTTATATTTAATTTAATAATATTTTTTCACCCACAGGAGTTAAAAAAACTTTAATTGGTGACTCATGACACAAATTTATAGGGGTAGTTTATGACTCTAAGGGTGGTAGTTAAGGTCCTTTGTGTCACATTATCGATCGAATGAAAAGTTCATAAATGCAGAATGTTTTTTAATCTTACGTGTTTTAGGTAGAGAAAATAACAAAGTCATTTGAAACCATTTTATATAGAACTTTCTAAACTTTATATTTGGCGCCTTGGCAACCATTAGTGTGACCAGGTTTGATTTAAAACTCCCATCGGAATGTTTAACCATAACCTTGCCCAAAAAATTTTGAATTTAAATTGCATTCCAATAGTTCAAAAAGTCGAAATATCAATATCCCCGCATTTGAAATAACAAATGATATCAGAAATACAAAAGAGTTCTAAACCGAACTGAAATAAAACGTAATGTCCTTATCCCGCCTCAATTCAAAATAAGGAGAACATGAACCAAAAATTTACAATTACTGACAAAAGATTCGATACTTTTACCAACATTGAAAAATCAGAAGTTAACATTTGGTACAAATAATTATATTACATTACATGCATATGAATTGAAACGGGTCATGAGATTTAAAATTATATCTACTTATATGGAAGAAATGGCGACGGGAGCATGAAATAATGCCCAGCGAAATAACGCCCACGGGTGTTATTTCACTTTCGAAAGTGAAATAACGCCACTGATGACAGTGAAATAACACCCGCGGGCGTTATTTCACTTTTTGGAGTGAAATAAGGCCCGTTTTTCTAAATACTCATAACATTTTTATGCTCGATCCAAGCATGCTCCACAAACTCCATAAGCACTAAAGAACACACATAGAAGGCTGTGCAAATAAACTCAATTCCAAAATTTCCTTTTGATAAAATCTGTATGAGAAATTTTTAGAATGAATTCGACTGTCGACTTAGCAAGTTGTAAGAAAAAATAAATAAAAATGTCAAATCGTTCCTCAACAGAGGTCGTCTAACGGGCGTTATTTCCCTGGGCGTTATTTCATGCTCCCGATCTTCCTAGTAAAGTATGTAAAACAAACAGCAGAAATTGCTTCTGCATCGACTCAATAAGGCCCTGGTACTGTGGTGTTACTGTAGTGACGTTACGCATGAGCTGTTCTCAAGTACAGGTCGGACAAGTGAGAAGTTTACTCTATATGGGTCATCAAACTCCTTAGTCCAATTCCAAGCCAAGCTTTTCCCAACCTCTTTGCGCGTGTGCTTAGAATGTACTTATAATTTTTAGCACAAGAGAAAGGGTTTGAAAGTTTAACGACGAATCCGAAAGGTAAAGAGAAGCTTATTCTTGGCTAGTTATTTCACAGCTCACACACAGAAAGGCCGACACACTAACCGCTGGGCCACACCCGGCCAAAGGAATCCTGACTCATAAATGGGGCAGAGCGATAGAAAGACATGACACTACATTAAGAGTGCTTAAGGCACAGCAAGTTGTTGATGCACTCGGATTGAAGATGGTTAATGTTCTTTTATTATAATGTGAATCGGGGTCTGTGAGCTGCATTTCTGCATAAATCAACAAAATGTCCTTTATGAGTAAATCAAAAAGCAAATGTCTTAGGTGACACCCTTGTGGAACTCCGGAATCGACGTAAACATGCTTGGAGAGCATGTGGTTATTTCATTTTCATTTTGATGTTGCTTTGGTTCAGTGGCCTAAGTTCGGCACGAGTTCGTTTTCACAAGACGACAGCAGTGCAAGCGGGACAGATGTCCCTCATATCTCTTTTTATACCCTGTACTCATTAAAAATAAGTAAAAGTGAATCATAAAGTTGTGCAAATGTATGTAACAGGGAGAAGGAAGCACCTCCTGTATGTAGAAGTATACCGTACCCAGATCAAGTTTGCTCCAGATTTGGAAAATTCTTCCATCTTCTTCTAACCGCGAAAAACTGTCAGAGCTACAATTTTTCAATTTTGAACCTAGTGAATATACATTATGTCAGGCCCAACATCTATCTATTCTGTATACCACAATAAGATCCGAGCAAGAACACCGAAGATATGCAAGTGCGCCTTCACATTTATTCAAATAAATTAAAAATTGCTTTAGCAACTGTTTTAGCACTTTTGTTTGGTACTGGTATAGTGACTAAATATTTTGTTAAGCCACATATAATGGTAACTGCGTACTCATTGCCATCCTCAGTTTTTGGAAGTGGACCAATAGTTGTTTTTGCTTTTTGGCATTTCAAACAAGATTTTACATAGTCATGAAGGGCCAATAAAAATATTTTCGTATTTTTGACAGGGTTCGCGACGTCCCTGTGTGGCCTCCTTCAATTGGTTCGTCATGGTATTTTGACAGAATTGCGTTTACTTGAGCTGTGTCGTTTTTGTCTATATTGGTCACCTTTGGGAGTATGCATACTCGTACTGTCTTTAAAATACTATTGCCCATTTTTTTAAATATACTTAGTGATACAGATTCGAAAATTTGATCACTTGGTGACATTTTCAATTGGTTTATTTTAAGTATTCCGGCTTCTGTTTCAAGCCTTTGGAAAAGCTGACCTAAGTCGAGTTTTCCATTGGAGTACAAATCATCAATTGTGAAGCGTGAAATCACTCGTTATCCCATTTTGAACCAACGCTTGTGCTTGTCGAGTTTTAGTTTCACACATTTTTTGACATCGTTGTTGTTGATATCTTCATAGACATGAGGCTTTTCATTTTCATTTTGCTCATGCAATTTTATAGCAGTGCTAGTAATTGCTGTACTGCTTTCTTGGCCTGCGCAGGCGTTTTTCTGTCTTGTTGAGGACCTCGTAGAGACCTTCAATATTTGTCTATTCAATTTTTTGAGCTCTCTAATTGTTATTCTGGATAGAGCATCTGCAATATGATTATCTTTCCCCTTGAGATATTTCACAGTGAAATCATATTCTTCCAAATCAAGTCTCATTCTTGTTAGTTTGGAACTTGGGTTTTTCATTGAAAACAGATATGTTAACGGTCTGTGATCAGTTTTTACGAAGAAATGCCTTCCATAAACGTAAGGTCTGAAGTGTTTTATTGCCCAGTGTATGGCAGCTAATTCCTGCTCTGTAGTTGATTTGTTACTTTCACCTTGTGTAAATGATCTGGAGGCATACGCAACTGGAAGTTGCATTCCGTTATGCTCCTGGGTTAATACTGCTCCGCAAGCGTGTTTGCTAGCGTCTGTGATTATGAAAAAATCTTTTCTGAAGTCTGGGTACTGCAGTAATGTTGGTTTCATTAATGCTTCTTATAAGTACTCAAATGCATTATCGCATTCTGTAGTCAATTGAAATTTAACGTTCTTTTTACAAAGCCTCGTTAAGTGGCGTGAATGTTCTGCAAAATTTTGGATAAATCTCCGATAATAGTTACAGAAGGCTACGAATCTCCGTGCACTATCTGCATCATTTGGTTTTGGATAGTTTTTAATGACGTCATATTTTTTGTCATCTGGGAGAATTCCTTTATCGGTACATTTGTGACCAAGATAAGTAACTTCGTGCATAAAGAATGCAATAAATTAAATTTGCGACAAGTTCGAAGACGTTTGTCAAATTTTTGAACATATGTTGTTCGGAACATCCAATGACTACTAGGTCATCCATATAGAGAAATGCTTGCGATGGTTCTAGACCTGAAAATGCAAGTGTCATCATGCGCATAAAAGAATTTGGTGCGATTTTAAGTCCATATGGTAATCGCGTGTAGCGATAAGAGCCTGTGCTCGTTGAAAATTAGGTCATATTCCTTGATTTCTCATCAAGTTCTATCTGGTGAAATCCAGACATTAGATCCACTTGACCTCGGTCCACTTGACCCCAACTTTCTTACTTGTTTTCTTTAGCTTTTTGCCAGGCGCTTTATTTTCTCTCGACACCATAACAAAACACTTACCCTTTCTAGGTGCGACTTGACGATGTCGGTTTGAGATTTAAAAAAAATGGCATTAGCGTGTTAATGATACAAAGGGTGAACAAAAGAATAACCATAACCTAAAGAAATCCAAAAAACAAAAAGCTTCCCAAAATTGTTAGATACTAGTAGAAGCTGAAAAGAAGAGAACGCAAAAGCTTTATGATCATCAAACATAAAGTTTGTGAAATTGAACTCAACATCTTTACCGTGCCAACAACTTTATTAACTAGACACAGGCAGTACTGTTGATGAGTCTGCTAACAGTTGTATTGCAACACTCTCACCACACCAGTATTTTAGCAATTTTCATTTTAAAGCTATCGCTCGGCGAGTTAAGATATCTCTGTTGGCTCACTCCCGCGCTTTTATGTTACACAGAGCTGGCAAGGAACAATATACATCTATGAGTTCTAAAATAATATTGTGCTGCGCCTCTTTTTCCATGATTGCGCCATACCAAAAACCCACGATAAATTTGAGCAAAGAACACAAAAAATCAAAACTTTTGCACAAGGGTTCCGAAATATTGTCAGCCTCTTAAATGACTTCAACCGTGGTGGAATTAATCTCTCTCTATATCACAGGCATACATCCTCTGGTCCTCTTCACCTGGTTAATTCCATCATGACTACAACTTCTGCTTGGCAAGCAATGCCAATGATCAGGGAGTTCAAGTAAAGTTTTTGTACCGACTTCTGCACTGAAGACACCATCTCCTAACCTACTTAAGTTCTAAGACTTTACAAAGTGATTGCTTCTACTTTTTTAGTAATCAAAACAAGCAAGTTTTAGCCGACTCAAGGTTACGTTAAGACCACAAAATAGATTGATCATATAGCTGTTTCATAAATTTCCGAGTTTAATCTTCAGCGGTCTTTGCCCGTCTCCCGCATACTTGCAGATGCATCCTTATCATAGCACTAAGACACCTCGCCAAGTTTCCCAAGATTTCCCCAACCGGGGTTGTCATATATAAAACTATTTTTGTTTTTTTCCATTATTTTTTCAGGAGAGTCGAGCCACGGGAACGATTACAAGTTCAACGAATTCCTCATCATCATTTTCCAACGACGATACAGAATCCGATGTCTCGGACAATCCATCGGAAAATTCCTACTATTCAGAGCTGGAGCTTGAGAATATTTATAAAAAAAGTTATTAGCAATCTGGAGGAATGCGTAATACGATTTCCAGAGCACTATAAATCCATCTATCGCCTCGTATCGTTTTACATAAATGGTCCAGAGAGAGTTAGAAATCTGAAAATATCGGAAAGCTTGTTACTTAATCAATACAAAACGACCCTTGGGAATACAATCAATGGTCTATTCTACGATCGAAAGACCAGCAACATCTTCAATGGCGTTTGGAGGATTCCTTCGTCGGAAATCGACAGGCCAGGCAGTTTTTCCACGCATCTGGTTAAATGCGTGGACATTCTCATCAAATTGTTAACCATTCAATCCAATTACAAACTGTTGATAGACATCATTCTGCAGTTGCAAAGGTCACCGGATAACGACAAGTAAGTTTAATTAAAGCTGAAGTGTGACCTTAATAATATTTGCTTGCATTCCCTTAGACGATACATCATGGACTCGGATCGCCTAAGACTCTTTGCAGCAGCCATAAAGAGTTGCCAAGAAATTCTGCGAAACATTCTGATGCAGAATGTGGCCCAGGGAAATGAAAAGGAAATATTAAATCTCCTAATAGAAATATATAAAATTCAAAAGAAATGCTACAAATATGTAATGCAGAAGGAGACTTGGTTCACCACCATCTTTGTAGAGGTTTATTTGGCTTACATTAAGAATAAAGTGGCCATTATGCCCAGCAATGTCAACTACGTGGACTTGGCCATGAAGCTGTGCCACAAGGAAATCAATCATCAGAAATATATGGAAAGACTGAATAAGACGCTGACCACGAGCACTGAGAGTACGAGTAGCAGCCAGGTGAGTGGGTTTTAAAGGTCAAGTATATTGATTTTGAGATTGAAAGAAGAATTAAACACATTTCAGCCACAGCCCAATCCAATACCACAAATGGAACCCATCGATTTCAACCAATACAAAAACATGAATGTGGAAAACTTAACTTCTGCTCTTCAATTCAACGCACATCAGTTTGGTTCCACAATTAATCAGGTAAATGTATTTATTTTAAGCATCGTAGTTCTTTTTCGAGAGTTCCATTATGCCCCCATTAAATTTGCCCCAAGTTCGGTCAGTATTGGACATACTTTTTAACTTTTCTTGAGCTGGAAAAATTTTCGAATTCACGATTTGTCGAAGTAAACGATTAAGATTTCAATTCTTTTTCAGGATTTGGAATCAGTAAATAGTCAGTACCCTGTACACATTCGTAGAACAATTAATGGATCCACCCATTTTTTTCATAGTGAAGAAGCAATTTTTCCGTAGTTCTTACTTTAATCCAAAATCGTATTTGTTCAACTGCTTGGAATTTTACGCTTTTCAACTTTGCTGGCGAAGAAGTCCACATCTTCGATAATTCCTTGTTTTCATATAGTATATTCAGCACCTTATATAAACTTATTCGCGTTGATGTTTCGGGTAAATCTTTAAAATATAAGGTTGTCAAAAAAAGTCTTGCGGTATTTTCGCAAGCTTGTCTTTGCAAGCGCGTAGTTCTAGTTGTATTCGTCGCATCGGCTCACGCTAGAGCTTTTTGGAAAGCTCTTTTCACGCGCTAACACGTGTTTGATGTATTGTTGTTTGTTTTTAGTCGTTCGTGAGTTATAGCGTCGCAAACATGGAGCAAAATAAAGAGAAAATACGGCATATTTTACAGTACTACTACGATAAAGGCAAAAATGCATCTCATGCTGCCAATAAAATTGGTTGATGGTTTCAACGTTTTCGTTCTGGTGCAGAGGTGATCGAAGATGCGCCACGGTCCGGAAGGCCTGTCGTCGAAAATTGCGATAAAATCGCTGATTTGATCGAAAGAGACCGGCATAGTAGCAGCCGTAGCATCGGCCAAGAGCTGGGCCGTGGGCAAGACATTTGAAGAAGCTTGGATTCAAAAAGAAGCTCGATGTATGGGTGCCACACGACTTGACGCAAAAAAGCTTTTTTGCCCGTATGGATGCATGCGAATCGCTTCTGAATCGCAACAAAATCGACCCGTTTTTGAAGCGGATGGTGACTGGCGATGAAAAGTGGGTCACTTACGACAACGTGAAGCGCAAACGGTCGTGGTCGAAAAGCGGTGAAGCTGCCCAGACGGTGGCCAATCCTGGATTGACGGCCAGGAAGGTTCTTCTGTGTGTTTGGTGGGATTGACAGGAAATCATCCACTATGAGCTGCTTCCCTATGGCCAAGCGCTCAATTCGGACCTGTACTGCCAACAACTGGACCGCTTGAATGCAGCACTCATGCAGAAGAGGCCATCTTTGATCAACAGAGGCCGAATCAGGACAACGCCAGGCCACACACATCTTTGGTGACGCGCCAGAAGCTCCGGGAGCTCGGATGGGAGGTTCTTTTGCATCCACCGTATAGTCCGGATCTCGCACCAAGTGATTACCACCTATTTCTGTCCATGGCGAACGAGCTTGGTAGTCGGAAGTTGGTCACAAGAGAGTCCTGTGAAAATTGGCTCTCCGAGTTTTTGGCCAATAGGGAAGCGAGCTTCTATAAGAGGGGCATTATGAAGTTGGCATCTCGTTGGGAACTCGTCATCGAACAAAACGGCGCATATTTGACTTAAATCGCATTATTATAAGCAATTTTATGAACAATTGAAAATTCTATAAAAAATACCGCAAGACTTTTTTGACAACCTTATATAATAATCCTTTCACAGGAACAAAAAGCTACTTAGTTTAGGTTTTAGCTTATTTCAAATCATTGCTAATTGAGGTTCAAATTTTAGCTACGTTCGGATCCTGACCAAAATATGTTTATCTATTTGTTATCGTTTGTAAAAGAGGATTCTTTGAATATCAATTCTGCGTCGTTTGACGCCTCGTTGAACAAAATCAGTTCAGTAGTTTTTGCTGAATCGTGGCAACCATTTTGAAAAACGTGGTTTCAAGAAATACGCGTTTAAAGTAAAAGGCTATACCTCCTAAACTAATTCGAGTTTTTGAACATTCTTTTGGAGAAATATTTTTGAATATCTGAGCTATGAAAATATGAAAAAAAAACTATTCTTTTATTTTTGCAACTTATTCACTACCCTCTTCATTTGATTTCTTACTTTGGCTTTTGTCTTCGTCCTTCGTCGTGCGTCACAGCGATTTTGTTGTCGGCCTCGGCTTTACAATGTAAAATTTGCTGTACAGCCCTAAAAAGGTGGCCAAGCCAAGCTATTATATAGGGGGGACCTTGTAGTTTAACGCAGTTTAATGAAGCTATTTTCATGGCTGGCTAGTTACTTCACACAGCTGGCACCAAGAGCTGGTAAAGGTGACCATCGGGTCACACCAGTGTAAAAGCTAATTTCTAAAGAAAGAAAAAAACTTTTTTTATTCGAGGCGGAATCGAACCCACGACCTCCCGCACAGCAGGGCAGCACACTTACCGTTGGGCTACACCCGTCCTTGGCTTTAGATGTACAGAAAATGACCGAAGTTGTGCATCTTTTATTTACTCTGAGCCAAATTTATAAGGAGCAGAGTGAAATGCTGCGACTAAATATGCCAAAAATCTAATCCAAATTTTCAGTCTTCCTATTGACGATTCAATTTTTGCTCGAATCTGGCATGAAAATTAATATTCTGCTAAAAGATTATTCAAAAAGGAGGATAATTTCTCCCGCACCCATATAGGTAAATGGAAGTTTAAGTAATTGTCTATTATATATCCTTCTTCTACAAAAATTCAGGAATTATTTTTCGCCGATGGACCGTGAACTATCGTTTCTTCTTTATTGAATTTTTCTGTATTCGCACCAAAATAATGCAAGTGCTTTTCTTCAAATGTCGAATAAATAATAAAAAAATTTTAACTTTTAAATTTTAAAGAGACCCATGATACAACTATATAAGGTATGGCATTCAGAGTTTATCGAGTACTGACAGCTTTTGCTAATATCAAGAGAGAGAGAGAGAGAGAATAAAACAAAAAACAAAGCACCCTCAGAATTACAAACACATGACTAAATTTTATTGGTATTCGCTTGGCACTTTTCAATGTTAGGGCAGCTGATAAAGCCAAATCGCTGCAAGTAATTTAAGGAAGACTCAGAAATGGCTCATGCATTTGCTCAAACAGTGATTGATTGAAAAAGATTTCAAAAATACTCCCAAATGACTCAAAAATCTTTTTTGAAAAAGGGGAATAAACGACTCTTGATGAAGAGTCGCAACTAGGGTACAATTTTCTTCCGACACAAAGTATTATTTACGAACAGAAAACGAGCGCATTTATAGCGACTATTTTAATCAGACTGAGGAATTGATAAAAGACTCAAATGTGATCAGAGAGTTCATAAAATGCTTGCTGGGAACAAGTTCACTGGCTGGTGTTTTCTAACTTCTTTTCTGTAATGCTGTCAAGTCACGTGTTTAGTCACTGACTAGTTACCACCAATTCACAGTCAATTCACTGTTAAATCACTGTCAAGTCGCTGTCAAGCCAGAGCTAAGTCACAGTCATATTCACTGTCAGTTTACTATTTAGTCACTGTCCAGTCACTTTTTACTGACTTTCAAGTTACTGTTTTGTCAATCGCAAATCACTGTTAAGTCACGTCAAGTCAGTGCTTAGTCACATTCAAGTCACTTTTTAGTCACTGTAAAATCACTTCACACAGTAACTTTCAAGTTACTTTTTAGTCACTATCAACTCACTGATAAGACAACGTCTATTCACTGTCCAGTCACTGTAAAGTCATTTTTTGTCAATCTTAAGTCACGTCAAGTCACTGTTTAGTCACTGTTTAGTAACCCCCATTTTCTGCCTCTTTCCACTACATTCCCTCCTCTTTCACTCCTCTTTCCCCCCTCTCCACTTGTGACGCTCTGCTAAAACAACACAAAATATGCATGAAGTCATCGCAGCGCTGTAACGTCACGTGACGATGAAATTAAATTTTACTCCTACTAAAATCCTTCGTTCCGAAATTAAAGATGTTTCACATCAAAAAAAAAAAAAACAGGATATATCCTAGTAGTTTGCATCTTAATATTTATGAAGTGAGAAATTAACCTCTTGATACTTCGTTGGTTAAAAATCGAATCCCCAATACAACGCTCTTTAAATTTCTTAATTTTGTTCTTCTATTTTACAGGATAACTGGAGCATTCCCGAAGATGTCCAGCAGTTAATTGATGCTAGAACTAATTTTCTACCATCGTCAAGTAACCCTCAATCGGACCTCTAAAACTAAAAAGGGGATACAAAAAATAATGAAGTTCATTTTTATGTAATAAAAAAGTATTTATAAATGTTATTTTGTTTTCGTAAGGGACAATTGAACTAAAAGGAACCAGTGAATAAAGAGCATAACTTATCAAAGTCGTTTTGAGGACTCTCTAAAAGGTGAGAGATAACTAAAGATAAGTGGAGGGAGGAATTCAAACCTTGCTTGACTTACTGCCTTCTTATGTGGCTAACTTGAAAAGTGGTCTGAGATGTAAGAGAATTAATCAATGTAATTTCGTTCCATTCAATTCCATAATTGTTGTTCTAGTTTTATAGTTCAACCATTTGCCAAGGAAACAGTCAAAACCTAACAGCTAAAGTAATAGGCGAACAGAAATCAGCAGCATTTGAACTTGAACTGCAGCAGCAAATTGCCTTGAATTAAAATAATGTGGAAAGTGTGGCATACTTTTAGGCGGCGACAGAAAAAGGTTGTATTGAAATTTGAAGCTGCCATTTATATTCACCTTCTGCAGATTTCTGTTGGCCTATTACTTTAGATGAGTTGATTTGGTTGTTTCTTGGGGGAAAATCGCTGAAACCGGCCACCGAAGTTTTCATTATTTAAAATGCGCTTGGATTGTGTGATAATACAATGCGCAGTTCGTTTAAGAAGCCCCTGCGACACCAAGCCGAGGCTGGGTAAAGGCCTGTACCCAGCACTGCGGAAAATCCCTCCCTGGAATTTGCGACTTGTTTCTTGAGTGCGTGGAACATAACTTAAGCAGGATGACCATGCACCTCAAACGTGCATCATCTTATAATGCGATGATATCATGGTTGGTCGCCAGTCAAATGAAGTCATTCATGGTTATTTACAAGATTGCCTAAATGCATTCGCATTTATATTATATTAAGGATTTTGTCAACTCAGTTCAAAGATTTATCCCGGAGAAATTGCTTGAGTGCGACTCCTAGAATCAAGTGTACCATATACGTATAACGAGGTTAAATACCAGGCGTGCCCCTGGACCGCCGCTTGACCAGGAAAGAACATGTGCTATGGTTCAAGCATTGGCATTGGACCTTCATTGGCCTTTCAAGCCTTAACGCAGTGGATCTGGGTGATTCCGTTATGGGGTACGGCATGTTCCACTGCCCTCAAGATACTAGAGTCTTCTATGTGAGGTCGCTTTGCACACCAGCAGGTACCATGACCAACTGTTGCACCACTGCAATAGGTTTTCATTCGCCCCAATTTTTCGATTATTAAATCCAGAATTTATTGTTAGCAATATGTTCCTGAGCTATGTATCAGCTGTTCTCTCTCTCAAGCCTCCATTGTCCATCTCGCAATGCTGCTTTAAAATCAATAAAGAACAGGTACAGTTACATGACCCTTTATAACGAAGACAGCACAAAGATGCAGTCTCTTCGAAACCCAGATTCTTATGCTTGAAATATTTCTTCTTCATCCTGATCCAAGTAAATGCGGCATAAGATAACTGAAGTAAATGCTCCCCCAATTGTGGTTTAAGTAATCGATATTTATTTTAAACAATACTTATATAAATATATATAATACATACAAATATAATGTTTATATATCATATATACATATATTTATTTATTTATTTGTCTATTTATGGTTTATAATTCAAAATAGAGAAGGAGGAATCTGAATCTGTAACTTGCGGGTTTTTGTTTTTCTCATAGTTGGCTTTTGGTTTGTCGGAAACTATTTACAAAGAATTGTACAACATTTAACAAAAATCATAAAGATGTATTCATGTTATATACACACACACACACACACGCGCACACGCTCTCCCTCTCCCTCCATCCTACACATTACAAATCTTGGATGACGAAGAAGATGAATCCGATTGATCAAAGTCAATTTTTGCATATGAATTGCCCGTTTCGGAAACAGCGGCCACTGGCGGAGATTCACATGAGCCTCGCTTGAGACCTTTCGGTCCCACCTGATTGCCACTGCACTGCGGCAGATCTAGGCTCGCATAGTAGAGTTCCTGGGATATGCGCGATGGTGGTCGTGACGTTGAGTTCAGATCCTTGATTTGCAGTATATTGGATAAGAGGTCAGCAGCAGCCGAGGCTGTGGCAGCCGCAGCCGCATCGGAGCTCTTCAATTCGGTTGTTATAAAGGTTAGGTTACATTTGTTGGGGGCAGTTTGGTCTGTGGGCACATTCTCCAGTTGCCTCTGCTGCTGTCGCTCAAATTGGTCTTTGTAAATGGCCCGTTGATTCCTCTTGGAGGAAATGAGCGAACTGTCGCTCTTAATCTGTAGGATTTTGTAGCCACCTTCATTGTCCGCCGTCGACTTGGTTAGATTTTGTGTGTAGTCTTCGTTACTAATTGAATGGATCAGCTTCTTCTCCTCCGTGGTGGGGCTGCCGCTCAGCTCCAAATTGTTGTTCTTATTTGTGGTCACACAACGCTTCTTCTCCTCAGCTTTGGGTGGGGGAGGATTGTTCAAGTCCAGTTTGGGAACAACTACCGCATTCTCCTCCATGGTTGGCAACCTTATGCTGGCATCCACTTTGGTGTCATTTAACGAGCTTTTGATCGACTTCAGACTCGGGCGCTTCTCTAGGGGGGCTCCAATCTTGCCCTGCAAACGACTGTTGGCCTTGTCAAGCAAGTGCAAATCATAGGAATGATCCAGCATAATCTTCTCCACTTCGTTTGACAGATCGGCCACATTGGAATCGCATTTCAAGGTATTGCCCACAGGCTTCATTTCCAGGTAGCCACCCTCCGACGAGCTTTGACAATTGTTGAACGAATTTCTTTGTATTTCATCTGGCTTGAGGCTCAACTTAAATGGCGCTGCCACATTGGGGTTACCATTCCGGCTGTTTATGGGAATGACACTCTCAATGGGCTTAGTAACTTGGCTGATTTTTGGTTTCTCCACACTGATGCTGCTGCTGCTGGGTGCGGCTATTTTGGAGAAATCAATTTCCATCAAATCACTCATCCGCTCGCTGTTCATCTGATGCTTCAGACTTAGGAGCGGGGCACTGATGGATTTCTGTTGCCGCGTTGACTGAAATCGGATTACATCATTGGACTGGGGGCCGTCCATCGAAATGTTGCTGTGACTGCCCTTGGAGCCAAATTCGTTTTTGACTTTGTCCACGAGGACAAAGCGTTGTAAGTCGCAGCGTGGTATTTTTGATCTGGATCCAACCGAATAGGCTCGCACGCGCGGAGAGTTTTTGTCCATTTCGTTGACATGTCCCAAACGTTGACGAATTTTGAAATGTTCCACTTTGCTGCCTATGGAGTAACAACGGGTGGGCCGGTCACATCTGGAAGTAAACAAAATAAATTTAATTAAGACTTTATTGTGATTCACAAAACAAAGAAAATTTGCTTAGTCGAGCTTAAGGTCTACGGTTAAATAGAACAGTTTAGAATAGAATACATTATCATAGAAATGGCACTGTTTTGAAGATCTCCCAACCCTCTCATCAGCAGACTTTCTAGCTTTCGCACTTCAACACGAATTGCACGTTTCTTTTATGTCCAAAGTCTGCCGAATGAACACTTGAGAATAACATTATTAATGCAATGTTTATTAAGGAATTATGAAGAATTTTAATGATATTGCCATTTAGTACCTGGAGAATCTTTCCAGTGAAGCAGTGACTAGGTATGGACATGCTATGGGCAATACACAATTTATACGTTTAGTTCACGCCATTGTTACAACAATAACGACTAGTTTAAGCATTGTGACATTGGATTGTTGACCATTAATCATTCTTAATACTTCTAGATCCCTCCTCTGATCGACTTCCTAACGACTGTTTTCAAAATATTTACACTCTATAGAAAAGACTCAGTTGAGAATATCCAAAACCTGCTTATCGAACAACAATTACAGCTGTTGGTACTATTCAAACTTGAACATGAGACTCGACCACGATTCTAACGTTGCGTTACATATCATATACACAAAACGCATCCTACGCATCCTATCATAAATATGACATATGCAACATTAGATTAAATTAGGGTTTGACAAGGGTCAGATACTTGAAGGGGTCTTTCAGCCGTGGGAACCACTAGTAAAGCATTCGGGGCGGCAATGTGTATTCTTCTAGTTTAATCTAACCACTCTCTCTTCCAACGAACTCTGTTGTTGACACCGTCGCTTAAAGGTCTCCCTAGGATTTCTATCGACAGTCCTCTTCCAAGTTTCTTTGGTTCTGCCTGGTGTCCGGCCGAATCCGTCCAGCGGGTTCCACTCCATTACCTTTCTAGCGATATTGTTTTCACTTTTTCGCAATGTATGCCCTAAACAGCTCCATATTATTCTGCGTATTATGGTGTCAACAACACAACCAGCTCGGAGTTCAGTATACTGTCAGACCAGAAAATACAAAATATGCGTCGCAGGCATCGGTTCGCATCGGTATAGAAGTTGTTATTTTCCATGTGGATGGGAGCACTGGCAATACGTTAGACTTGAAAAGCCTGATTTTGAGCCAGTGTGGATGTGGCCGACAGCATCCCAAAAGTACTTCACATCAAGTTCCGTACCTCTATCCACAGCGTTTGCGCTGCCCATTTAACGGAATTGCTGGACTTGTTTAATGGGCTAATGATCCATAATCAGCGCATGGAAGTGTCCGGAACGAAGCCTAAGCGATTACGTTGTGGAGGTGTTATTTTTGAGTCCTACCGATTTAACTGAGTCCAGATGCCGCAATGTGATTGTCACTATCCACCTGATGCCGCTATTATTGGGTGCTGGACGCATGCAACCACCATTATAAACGTATGTTTATAAACGCAAAGTCTTCGAAAGCCAAATGTAGTTCCGTTCTATATTTCGTGCATTGCTCGATCAGGATGCGGACAGTATTTGTTTGATCCGTGCATAAAGAACCTTTTCTAAACCCGGTTTGCTCTTCCCCTATGGTATCCAAAATGGTGTCTCTCTGGCGATCCAAAACTATTCTTACTATGAGCTTTAAAATAGTGGGCAGCACACAGATCCTTCTTGATAAGTAATATAGGTTTACTATTGCTTTGATTGACTTTGTTAACGTCCCCAGGTTTCATTGATCCAGCATTGTTCATATAATTGCATAATTGCAATTGTGTTGACTTCCTTTTTTCCAGTCGCTTAACAAAAGTTTTGATTTGCGACACAATAGAAGTTGGAGGCTTTCAGTAGCGGAACCGTAAGGGTTGGACTTGAAGTGCCTGATTTTAAGCTAAGAAGCTACAATCTGCTGACAGCATTCCAAAGGCACTCATAGCTTTTTTGGTACCAGACAAGGAAGCTGAGTCGCTGGACTTAATCAATCGGCTCCCCATGCACTACCAGCGCCTGGGACTGTCCGGGTCGTATGCTAAGCGACTTAGTTTTGGATGTGTTGATTTAAAGGCCAACCAGTCGCATAAGATGAGACTTCAAGACCAAAGAATTTTGGTTCCGTTTTCTAATTTGCAGCCCAGCTTGATGAACTTTAGTTTATTTGCTCAAGTAATTTGGTCATCTTCTTTTCGAAAGCAATTTAACATAATGAACCAAAAACTAAAAAAAAGCTAACCAAAAATTAAATAGAACAGTAAAGCAAAAAGCTCTGGAGCAGTGGTGCACAAAGTCAAATTGCCCTATCCCCTGGGATAAGAAGTTATCATTTTAAGCGATATGAGTTTGCGTGCAACTATAACCTTTATATCCTCTTGTATGGACAGCCCTTTCAATCTTATAGTAAAAAGGGCCTGCCGTCGTGGATACATTTTCACGTTCGGCGCAATTATTGTTTGTTCATTTGCCTGCATTTCTTTGCATTTTTTGCACACCGGTGTACTCTTTGACCTCATTAAATGATTCAAACCCTTCTTGGCGTTTAGCCGTCAATACCGCCTCAAAATTTTAAACATGGGGGCTAGTAAATACTATACCACATTCGGTGGAAAGCGATGAATTTAAGGTATTGTAAAATTTAAAAATTATGCACTTTATTAAAAAAACGAGAGCGTTAGTTAAAGCCAACTCTAACCGACTTCGATATACCCGTTACTCATGAAAAAATATGTTTAACAGTGTTCCTGCGTTCCTTAGGGTGACCATCCGAAAAGTATGCAACATTTTTTTTAGGGTGGGAAGGGGTGGTAGCGGGGGAGGTGCTTGGTTCGCTTTTTTGCTCATCACTTGAGAACCGTTCATCCGATCTTTATCATTTCTTCGGAAAATCGATTCATTTTGCTAATTACTAAAAATCGTCTATCTACAAAACTGTAGGAGATATAACGTTTTTTCCAAATTGCGGGGGCGGGAGGGGGCGTGGCCAAAATTTGAATCAAACTTGATCTGCGTGCAGATAAATGAAGCATATGTCCCATACATGTCAAACCTCTATCTCTTACCATCTCTGAGATCTAGGTGTTCATACAGACGGACGGACAGACGGTCAAACGGACATGAAGGCTCAGGAAAATTTATAATTCTTAATGCCATTATAGGCTAATTAACAACAATCAGCTGCGTCGATGTATTGTTTTGCCTTTTACAAAAGCACACATACATGCATACACACTTATAGTTTATTGAGTCACACACACATGCTTGTAAGACACTTTCGACAAATTCTGAGCAGCAAAGTGTCTCAAGGAAACACATGAGCAAAGCATGCTAAAAAAATCTCTCATTGATTGAGCAAAGAGCACTTTGTGAATAGTCAGAGGTGAGATGTCATTTCGTTACACTAGTTCAAAGTGTCTCAGAGTGACTGTATTTTATCTGACAGCCTGTGAAAAGGGAGCATTTTTTGGGAGCTCTGCCAGGGACACAAACGAATTTTAACTCAACTTTTTAGAGTTGTACTTACTGGCTATCCGAATCCATATCAAAGTCCTTTGCAAGTTTCTCTGATGAATGCTCTGGAAAATCAAAATGTATATGTTCATCATCCGCTATTTGATTGGCGTTTTCCATTTCGCTTGGCTTAATAGGAGTCATTGGAATATAGTTGCCGACATTTTCTGAGAAGAAAAAGAGAGATTAATCAGTAACAGATCAGACATTTTCAGACTCTTTATAATTACCATTTAATCCAATTATTTTGTTATGATCTGCCATGGTAAAATCATCAGCGTTTTCTTCAGGAATAACACCTTTTGAAGACCGAGTGCTGGAAGAAATAATTGATTGAGAATGTTATTGTAATGATCAATGTAACATTGGCTTAACAGCTCCAAAGGGCCATAGCCAAGCTTCTCTCAACTCTCTAGCTAACTCTTTCTATCTTGAGGCTGCCTTCACACTGTTCATCATGATATCTAGTAGTCCCGCATTTCCCCATGAAATTGTATGAATTTGACAAGCTATTCAAATGCAAAACAGAACAAAAAGCAGGACTACTAGACTATCATGTGTCATGTGTCGAACAGTGTGAAGGCAGCCTAACTCTGAGACATTTCATGCCGCTTTCAATCCGTCTACCTAAGCAAGCGACTAAATATAATTTAGGATTTTAGGAATTTATGCTCAAAAAAATCATTCAATATTCTCACTATATTTTATACTATTGTTTTCTGCCTCTCTTCTTATCAAAATGATCTCGGTTAAATTAATTTTGTAGTCTTCGTAAAACTTACTTTAATCGATAATGGCTAAAGCTTCCGTTGTCATCTGTTTCATCGATACTTATTGATGATTCTTCTGATTCCGAGCACCTCATGGGCGTGTTTAATGGCGGACTGTTGCTATGCCTGTTAGATGAATGTGGACGGACTCCAGTAATTGTGTTATTTCTGAAACCATGAGTTGAGGAAATGTACGTCTGATTGCTGCATTCACTCAAAGTACGATTTCTAGTTGGCAAACTGTCGCATCTTTCTCGTCCATAACCTAAGAAGAATTCAATTAAATCATAGAATTCCATCTAGAGTTCTTCCTGCTTACAGTTATTATGGGGAGAAATACTACTCCCAATATCAACAGGATTCTGGCGTTTGTGTAAAACGTTGATAGGTTTGGAGGCTTCGTTTGCAGATGATGAGCGTTTTCGCATGGGAACATGATTTAAATCAGATCTGCCGCCTTGATAAACGTTTATAAGGTTCATGTTAGACTCGGTTTTGGCTGACATGGCACTGAAAACATCACAAGAAATGTAGAGAAAATGTGGGTAAAGGAGCTTGAAAAGAATCTTACCTCAATATCATATCGTGCATATTTCTTGCAGTGGCAGCATCATCTGTTTCCATCCATAATTCACCAGAACCCAATACACTCTGACGTCCCAGTTCCATATAAAAAATACATTGAGGAGAGGCATGTCCGCATCTGAAATAAAATACCATCAATGTAAAATCAAGGCTTTCAGTTTCTCCTCACCTTCGTATCGTTGTCAATAGTATTTCCACTTTGGAAACTCGATCATCCCCATTGATAGTTTTTTCAGGTCCAATGCACACAAAAGTCAGAGATTTGGGTGTCAAACAGCAGTGATAGCTTCCCGTAATGCCCACTTTCTCACTCAATCCCTTCTTTTGAACAATGACTTGCCAAACATGATCTGAAAAGGGACCATTTTATATTATGTTGATTTCAATGAGGACTCCCTTACCGTATGCTGAATACACTTGGTCCGTTATATTTGCATTATCCCTTTGCAGGGATAACAATTTATCCAACCATTTACGTAAATCATTTTCCGAATCCAACACAATGCCAAAGCCACCCTCCCTTGAGGATAGCACTAGAACAAACTTATGTTTGGTATCCAAGCGTCGGTTTATATTAAAGCAGTTTTTTAAATAAATAACTCGCTTTGGTTCTGCTCTTTGAATAAACTTTTTCTCTGAATCATAATATTCCAGACGTGCCGCGGCATGACTTGTTTCCTTATAAAGCGCAAAGTATTTCTTTTTCATAGTCTTCAGTTTCTTTTGGTAGCCGCTTAAAACAAGTCCATCCTCCGTAATTGAAGCCATTTTGTATGCAGTTAAGCTTTATGTTATCTGTAAGGAAAGAAGAACAAAAGTTTTTATTTAGTTGGGGAAAAACAAAGCAAGTTTATCAGCCAGTCTGGGTCACCAAATGAACAGCTGTTTTAATAACCCTTCTAGTACTAGCTGATGTATTATTGGAATAGGTATAACAGCTTGATTAGAACCAGCAACAAACATAGCTAATTTATTTTGACATTTCTTATATCCTGTATCAAAATGTTTCTATGCCAGATTGTTCCACATCAACAGGCTATTTACACTCAGCAACATCTAACATCTTAAAGCAAAATGTTTCAATACTATTCGTTCCACCTTAAACAAAGTGTTTTTTTGCCACATTTTGTGGCTTCTAACTTAAATTGTATGTACAAATTTTGGGATTAAAGACTATGTTATAATCAGGCTTGACTGACTTTCCTAATTTTAATTTTTATTTGACGGCCCTGTACCGAATTCCCAATCGGTTTCCGTGTAAACGTTTGCAAGTGGAATTCCAATGGAACAATCTTTCATTGAAGTTGACAATCATCTAGATCCGGTTTAAGGAAACTATTGAAACCGATTGGTCAATGTTAGGTGGAATCATTTTGTCTTAAAGCCACAAATTTTCTTCACATCTTTTATAACGGTTCGCTAATTTGAAACAACAACGTTTACCGGAAAACCGATTTGAAATTCGGAACAGGGCCGATTAAGTCGGCAAGTGATAGGCTATACATACTGAGACACATCTAACTTTATTATCAAAGATGTTTCATAATCATTTGCCGTGCCAAAAATTTTATCACCATTTCAATATATTCTGGCAATGTTCCCATTTTACTTCGTTCCAATCAGTAATTTTCACGATAGTTTTTGGTCCACCACTAAAAATTTGTCAACGAACGGCAACGGTAAAATATGAAAAATTAATTTTAAAAAATGTCAAAAAGTGCGAATCAAACATTTCGAGGAGTAGACGTTGGATTATCATAGTATGTATTAGTAGCTGAACCCGCCGTGACTTTGCCCGCGTCCAAGATTTTAAGAAAATATTGTTTTATGTTGAAGACAGTTTCGAGTTCCCCGTCATTCCGTCCTAAAGAACCAATTCACATTTTCTAGGTGCTCGAAAATTCCGGAATTATATGTTAGTCTCTGCCAGTCAAGTGGATGCTGCATACATACTTTTGCCGTGAATTTCTCTCCCCTCCCTTCTTTACATCTTCCACCGCTCTTCACTCTTTCCCCTTCCTCCTCATTGTAACACGTGTAGCAGCTGCGGTCCGACTTAGAGATCCAAGAGATCAGTGGCATATTTTTAATACACACATACCTCATTTGTGTGAGCGTGATCCATCTCATGCTCACTCCCTCTCGCGGTCTTAAAAAACAGTTTAAAAAAAATAAAAACGCACAACAGTTCTCCCAACACTTACTGTCTTTCAAAAAGTCGTTCACTCTCTCTCGCGCTCTTATTAAAACAGCTTATCATGTTATGTGTTTCATACTAATTTTTCTTTGCCTTTTTGACACACATTGCGAACAAATTTTCAAAATTGTCTTAGTGTGCGCCTGCATAACTAAACGAAGGTCAATGCCAAATAAAGTACACTTGACCCTCGCTTAACACGGACTCTTTTAGCACGAACTCGGTCTTACACGGTTACAAATTTGCTCCCATCATCCTTTTAACACGCTAAAAACCTCATTCTTACACGATTGCAAAATATCGATATATTTTTTTTTTGCTGTCAATTGACGCATTAGTGCCTTTGTGCTTGTGTTATACGCATGGGGTGCTTGGCAAAAAAGGGGAATCCCACATTTGATCTGTCAGATGTAAGCGTGTTTAGTAGGTGAAAAAATCTTGAGCTTTGCAGACGCGTAAATAAAAAGTCTAAGATTTTGTGGTAAGTAAAAAGGTGGTACAGCTTGATTAAATCAAAAAGTTAATAATTAAAATAAATAAATTTCAGCTTTTACAATGGCAGAAAGAAAGAACAGAGTTCCTTTAAAACGAAAAGTCATTTCTATAGAAACAAAAATACAAATTCTAAACCGCTTAGACAATGGGCAAACTGCCACGGAAATTGCAAGAAGCGTTGATTTAAATGAGGCAACAGTTCGCACTATCAAAAAAAATGAAACTGAAATACGACGTGCAGGAAGCATTGGGTCATCTATATCTACAAAATTTACCAGTAGAGCACGTGCATCAATTTTGGAGAAAATGGAAAGAGCTCTCAGCATTTGGATTGACGATAGCTACGAAAAAAAGATCCCTTTAAGCCAGCGGATCATTCAGGAAAAGGCACTCAGGATTTATGGACTGCTCGAGCAAAATGGTGAGCCCTCTTCCAGCATAGATTTGCTAGTAATGGATGGTTCGAGAAATTTAAAAAAAGGTTCTCCATTCATAGCCTCAAATTTAAGGGCGAAGCGGCATCGGCCGATGATGGAGCTGCTACCACATACCCAGAAGAAATTCAGGGGTTCATTGAAGAAGAGGAGTTCTTGGCCGACCAAGTTTTCAATGCTGATGAAACTGTGTAGTAATGCATCTGGCGACTTTCAAGTAAAGCCAATGCTTGTTTATAAGTCTTTCAATCCCCGTGCGTTTAAACGGATAGACAAGAGCAAATTACCCGTTTACTGGAAAGCAAATTCCAAAGCTTGGGTAACTGCAGAATTATTTAAAGACTGGTTCTTGAATTGTTTTGTACCTGAGATTGAAAAATATTTAAAAAAGAATAGTTTACACTTTAAAGCACTCTTATTATTGGACAATGCCCCAGGACATCCAAAAGATTTAACCCAACCGAATGTCAAAATAAAATTTCTTCCACCTAATACAACATCACTTCTGCAGCCAATGGATCAGGGTATAATTTACACTTTCAAGACATATTACATCAGGCGCTCTATACGCTGGATTTTGGATACAACTGAAACTGACTCCATCGATGTAACCAGCGCTTGGAAGAAATTTTCTATTAAGGATAGCCTTGAAGTGGTAAACTTATCTTTAAAAGAGATTAAGGTGTCAACATTAAATAGATGCTGGAGGTAATTATGGCCAGAGGTTGTTGAAAGCCATGAAATAGAAGTGCCAAAACGTGGATTCCAGGATATATTGGACCCTGCTCACTTGATTGAAGGTGAAGGTTTCGACGACATGGCAAATGATGATTTACAAGAGTTGTTTGAAGATGAAGAAATTAATGACGAATCATTGCTTGAGATTGCTGTGAATGAAGCAAACCATTCGAAATCAGATGACAGCAACCCTGAAGAAACCGATCAGATTAGTTTAACGATAGAAAAGCTCCAAGAAGGATTCGCATATGCTATCAGCTTGGAATCGTTTTTTTTAAATTCAGATCCGGTCATTGAACGACGACTTAAGTTTAAGAGAGAGTTGGAAAAAATACTTCTGCCTTATAAGCTTAAAGAAGCTTTAAAGGCCAACAATCGAAAATGACTGATTTTTTTGATAAGGAACCACCAAAAAAGAAAACATGTTGAAACAAACTGGCTTAAACTAAGCCCCCAAATGCATTTGAAATTTGATATAAATAGAAACGTATGATCTCCTTACTTTTTAACATTTTTAAGTTTTTATAAAGTTTAACCTATTAATTAATTATATGAAGCAACTTTTTTAATTTAATACCAACTTTTAATTTTGAAAATATGAATGTTATGCATTAACTATAGGCATATACATAATAATTTTTGGTTAATTCTGAACAAATGTATGAGACTTTAATAAAAACAGACCAAATTTGAACAATAACAACTTTTTTTTGCTGCCAATTTTGAATTTTGAGAACGTAACCCACTATTTTGTACTGAATCCGTGTTTCGCTTAACACGATTTCGCTTAACACGAGGATTTCTAGGAACGTAACCCCCGTGTTAAGCGAGGGCCAAGTGTATGTTGATTAACCCTGAATAGGGTATTTTAAACCGTAGGGTTTAAAATAGCCTACTGTAATACAAAGATGTGAATTGATTTTTATATTTTTTCTAACATGATATAAGAATATTCGTTTTAGCTGTTTGAGCTTATTTGTAGATTGCTCAGATGGTTTAATAAGTCCGCCATGTGATTCCTCATCCACTTAAGTGTTTGTAGAGCTTTCTGAGAACTCATCAGACAGTTTTAACCAGGCCTGCAAACCCTTGAAACTTTTTGGGTTCGGGTTGACGTAGCGGGTTCAGAAGGTCGCTGATCCAAGGTTCAGTTTCGAACCGGAATTCAGAAATTATTTCGTCTTCGCTGACTCAGAAAAAATGTATATTAATTGGAAAACCCATAAACACCTCATACATATTTGGAAGTTCAGAGTCTGAATATTCGAGCTCAATATCAGTTACCTTATACTTATTTTATCGTGCCTACAGGTTTATAAGTATAGATTAACTGAAATATATGAACTGATATTTAACGATGTGCATGGTTTGACCTTATTGCATATGTTGAGGAATTTATCGGATGATATCATTTCATTTCAGAAAATTTTCTGGAAGCGAGGGCAGGCTACCAGCAAATCGTTGAAAGCCTGAACACCAAGTGGAGTTTGTGAACATAGGGAGTGAGCGGTTGGTGTTGCAAAGTAGTGGACATTTAAGATATTGTGGAATGGCGTTTCGTCAATTTGTGTCTCTTAAAGATACTCCCTTTTTCTCAACATTTCAAGCCAGCTTACAAGCTTTAAGGAGGTTGATTGCTTCATCCGGATGCTCACTTTAAACTTGCCAGGCTGGCATAAGGAACTTATTGATGACATGCGAGCAAATCGTGATAGTGATTAACAAAGTGCTTGCCCCATTCCCGACTTGATGCAGATCTTTCAAACTATTAAACAGAAGACGCCATTGACATTAAGTCAGAAATTTCGAACGCTTTGATAATAAATATGTGTAGGCTAATAAAGCAAGATAAAGACTTCAGCAGTAGAGTTCGCCAAAGATGTCTCGAAACACCCAAATAATATTTCTATTCTGTAACTCTTTTTTAAGAATCTGTAAATTGATATTTTTAACATATTTAATATGTATTTTATACAAGACTTTTGATGCACTTAAAAAACTCAGAAAATCTGCGAGCGATGTATGCAAAAACGCTTACGATATTCTTTTGCGTAATTAAAGGATATAAAAAGAATGTTGGCAAAAGTGAAATGCAACAAAGCACCCGGAGAAGATAGAATTACATACGAGTTTTTTAAAAATGCAACAAGTGAGTATTTACTTGAACTTGCCAAAGTCTTCGACAGAATTTATAAACACTATGACGAGCCATTAGATCAAACATTCGAAACTAGTATTATATTCCCCATTCACAAAAAGGGAGATACGAATGTCCCCGGAAACTACAGAGGAATATCTTTCATGAATTGTTCGACTAAAATAATGATGGGCTTTCAGACTGGGCAGAGAAAAACTCAAAGCTAAAAGAATACCAAGCCGGTTTTCGGAAAAATTACTCAACAATTGACAATATATATAATCTGGTCTCTATAGTGCAACTAAAACTTGAAGAAAGGAAAAAAGTCAACGCATTTTTCGTTGACTTAAAAAAGCCGCGTTTGACAAAATTCCAAGAAGTTTACTAATTTATAAATTACACATGTTGGGAGTATCGACAAGGACAGCATGGTTTATAGAAAAAATATACGAACATACAAAGAGCGGAGTTTGGACTGGTACAGAGCTATCCGATACATTCGAAACAAAGAGTGGTGTTAAGCAAGGATGTCTGCTGTCTCCGCTACTATTTGCACTTTATTTTGACGATCTACATGATTATCTCGAAGGAGGACTCTGCATTGATGACATTAATATCAGGATATTACTGTACGCGGATGACATTGTAATACTAGCTGATAAAGTAGAAGTGTTGCAAGGAATGATCAGGAAACTAGAGTCATACTGTCTGAAATGGGGAATGGAAGTAAACCTGATGAAGTCAGAAATCATGATCTTTCGCAACGGAGGACGCCTGGCAAATAATGAGTCCTGGTATTTCAATAATAATAAAGTTAATGTAGTACAGGAGTATAAATATTTGGGAATAAACTTCACTCCGCGTCTGTCTTTTCAAAAACCATGCTTTACAACGCTTAATATTTAAGATATAATACAATTTTGTAACGAAATAATAAGAAAATAATAAAACCTACTACTACAAGACTTTTTGAGAGCATTGAACCACAGATGTCAGAATCAGACGTGAGTGTAAATTTTCATTTCACATCATCATCAAATTCCATGCGTTTCTCTAATATGCGCTCAGTGTGCGGAGACTATAAAACCAAAAAAAAGAAAACCAAAGCTGATGTCATAAGTTAGAGAGTCATAAGTTCTAGAGATTTTCGTATAAACGATTGCACTTCGAACTAAACTGGGACTACTTTATTTGCGAAGTGCGAAGAATCAGACCGCCTACTAGATTATGTGCAAGGTAAACCTTAAGCAACAAATCTACTTGGCTTTGAGCTGGCGGTTTCAAATCGCTCAACTTTTGTCATCTAATCTAGTAGCCGGACATATTCAAGCATCTCAACATATAAATTCAAAGAGCTTTAATATAAAATGCTAACGTTTATACGAAAACCTCTAGAGATTTCTGGAACACACCCAAATATGATGAAGAGAATTTCATATAGTTTAGCTATAAACAATATATTCATCACAATTTGCTTCAACGAATTTTCTTTTTCTTCTTCTTTGGTCGGTCTCGGCCGCTGCTACTTATGCCCGGCAGTCGTTTCTGCTTCGTGCTAGCTGACAGCAGTTGTTCACACCAAGCTTAGAAATTTTTCTCCCGCACCTGGTCGTCCCCTCTTGCAACCTTAATGTGTACCATTTTTGCTTGACGCAGGGGCATATATGGGAAACATGTTCTATCCAGCAAAGCCTCGACTAGTTAACTGTTTCCATAGAGCTCAAACAGTTGATCATTCTTTCCGCTGCGAAATTCCTCGCCAACTTTTAAAGGTACATAAATCCTCCGAAATATTTATCACGCCAATCGCCGCTCCATCCGCTGATGTTATTGTCCATGCTTCTGCGCCTTATTGCAGGTCTCGGATGATAAGCGACTTGTACAGCGCTATTTTCGTTGTTTGAAAGAGGGCTCTGCTCTGTTGTGTCTGTCTTTTTATTGCTAAACAGACTTTTTGATGGTTCGGCGGATCTATCTCTATATTCGCAACTTCTCTAGAGGCGCCGTCATGTTCGTCATCGCCTCCCAGCAGTTTGGCGAAGTAGCTTCTCCATTTGTAGAGTCCCACTTGAGGATCTGTGACCAGATTTCCGTGTTCCCCCTTGCGCTGTCAACGAAGTTTCATAATTTCAATAAATTCCACTCGTTCCCTAATTTGAATAGACCAGCGGTGGGCAAGCAAAAAAACAAACGGAAAGGGTTAAACATTCTTATTTTTGTCATTTGCTTTCGCGTTCAACGCAATGCAGCGTGTGTTTGTTGTAATATCTATTGCGTCGTGGAATTAGAAAACTATCAGGCCGGGGTGCGCAGTCTGCCCACCGTGGAATAGACTATGACTAAGAGGGATTTACCTACTAGTCTTTGGTGCCGAGGTCATGAATTCGATTCTGCTAAATAGTAAAATAATATTTTTACCTACTTAACTGCCTTCACATTTAATAGTTATTGTAGCACTTGGATGCTCGGTAATAGAGTTAAACTGTTCTTTTTTCATTTCGTTCCATACACTTGAGCTAAAATTACACAAGCCAAAAGAATGAGAGAAGCTGGGCTTTTGGCTTTTTTAGCTGTTCAAGTTTATCATATTTTTTTTTACAAATAAAATTGTTTTGTTATAATTGAGACACATTACAATTTTGAACAAATGCTCTTGAACACTGTGAGCCACTGTACAATGTACGTACATACATATGTGCATTCAAATCCACATACCAATTGATGAATTGATTTTTTTTTTTTGTTTTGTTAAACTTTGGTCTGTTTAAGTCCTGCAGCAATATTAAAACTTTCAACGAAATCTACACAATTATTGTATGTCCACATGCATATGTATACTTTTAGTCATTTAATTTTTTCATTTTCGGTGCACATTTGATAAAAACAAACGCGTATGTATACACACACACGCAACCATATGTACATATGGAATACATGTGTAGCTATTCATAACATTGATATCTACATATAAATACTCCGCATTTATATATATGTACATTATGTAAATGTTGTTACACTCGCACACACACCCGCACGCACACAATTACGCATTAATATACATATTTACAAGAACACCAAATTTAATAGATACTTGTATGCACAATAGTTATACATACATATGTAAGCACGCATATACATAAATCAGCTGTAACACTACGCATTGGCCACAGATTCTATTCTAGTGAACTTTTTGATGGTTAAAAATATGAATGCTCTCAATATATGTACATACATACGTTGAATTCAATTCACAGAAAGTTATTTGCATATTGTAATTCACTTAATACAGTTGTTTTATTTTTAATCTAATGATTTTTTGTTGTAGTAGTGGCACCAGTAAATTATCGAACGCCCAATAAATAGTTTTACGGTTTCCACAGTTATCGAACCTGAAAGATGTTGATGAGCATTTCCACCTATTGTGTTTTGCGAAACACGAATATATTCGTTTGAGGGAAAGAAAATTACATTCGCCCAATCGATGCGCTTGAAATAGAAGATTTTTAGTGGATTTTAAATAAAGAAGTTCAAAGCACACAATATAGCGGTCATGCGTTTATATTTTGTCTTTTTTAGGATCGAACTGTTCTAAAAACAAGACATAAACAAATTCTTATACATATAGCTTATTTGCTTTTGTATGGAGCCTAATAAATTGAGCTCTCTATTCAAATTACTTTTTGCGAATAAAACTTACAAAATGTTTGAAAAAAAATATTTATAATTATACGAAAGCGGCAGCGTTTTGGTGTTAAAGAGACCAAAATCCAACAAGCTGCCATTTACAGCATTCAAAGTCAATAGAAGTAGATTTTCGATAAGGCAGCTGTTTTAATAGGCAAGTTGCTGGTAAATTAAAAAATACTAAATACTTGGCATTACAGCCATAAAGGGCAAAGCCGAGCTCCTCTCAGTCTCTTGGAGTGTGTGATTGAAATTTTCGCACTAAAGGGACCTAAAGTTTAACGCCGAATCCGGCATGGCTAGTTAATTCGCTAGCGACAATAGCTGAACAAGGATGCCGAAAGTGTAAAAGTTTTTACAGAAAAAATAACTTTTTTTATTCCGAGGCGGGATAGAACCGACACCTCCCACACCAGCAGGCACAAACACTACCGCTGCTGCACACCCGGTCACGCATGCTGCTAGTTGCTAGTAAGCCTAATAAATATTATATCTAATTTTTTGGCCGCTTGGGAATTACGGTATTGCTAAATAGGTGCGAAAAAATAATTGTCAACAGGGAAATCTTACAAAGATGGAATAAAACGACTTGTCCCAGCCACTTCAAGAGAGCCTCAAGTGAAAAGTTTACAAAGGTTTAAACTGATATTTTTGATTGTTAACTGTCATGTTCAGATCTGTTGAGCAGCATATTATCCCGGCTTTAACCTAAGCGTGGTTATTTCTTATTAATTAGTTAGACTCATGGAATAGCTTGGCTCTTACGATAGCGACTCTCATCTTGCTATCTGCTTTAAACATGGTTTCTGCTACAACTCTAAGTAGACACATTTGTGGCAGCAGGCAGACACCACTATCGAGTTTTGAATAATGCAGGCAGATAAGATAGTCTTCTGCTCGCAATGGCAGAGCTGCAGGTTTCAGTGCGGATAAGGAAATCAAGAGAGCCGACTGTATGGCCTTGCCCATGTAAGCGCTGTTGCTCTTGGTCAGGATGGCTCTAAAGTTTAGCACTGCATCTACTTCCACTGTCTACAGCGCTTTTTTAAAGACCTTGAAGCATAGCTGCTTATATAACTTATTGGCCTTCAAGGGAAGGCGCTAGTGGGGGATAAAATTTATGTACCTAGCGTATGAGTGCCTGAACGGTTTTTCGAACAAATTTCGTATCCAAAAAGCAAAACATTTGCGAAAGTAAAAACGGGAGAATGGCTGCAATTGCTGCTTTCGGTTTGGTTTGCATGAAAGGGCATTGACACGTCAATTGAATGAGTCAAATCGTTATCTTTTGCGGTTATTTATTGGTATTTTTTAAGCGTACTATATATCTAATAGCAGTGGTGCTCAAAATAATTCTGATAGAGGGAAAGAATACGTGTGTTTTATAAATAGAACGCTCTGCGGTTTGCTCTCTCACTACGCGTGCTTTCGGCTTTGTCTTCTCTTACGAGGCATTTCTTCGATTGCGTGATGTTCACGTTTGACGTCATGACGTTTACTTCGTGTTTCGCTGCTACGCACACAAGCGCAAAGCTTGATTGTTTTAGTTTGGGCAGCACTGCCTTTTAGTGCTGTTTTTTTTTAAGGAATTCCACAAAATCTAAAAAAAATGTAGGCTGTTTGCAGATTTGCCGAAAAAGTTTTAAAGATTGGAAGAACTACACTTAAGTTATGACCAAAAGAAAGTTCGCTGCAGCAGCAAAATGGTCACAGTAGTGGCGCCATTTGTCAATTTTGAAAAGTAATCTTTCAGCATTGTTCAAGTCAAGTAGTGGCGCCATCTGCTGATCAAGTTATAATAAAAAAAGGAATTTCGCTGCAGCAACGCAGAAGCAGCGCTGCTTATCTAGGTACAGAGTATGTTACAGACGTGCTTGACCGACTTTCTCACTTGTTTCATGTAGAACTGTTTGCTGTTTATTTCTGCTTGAACGTTTTACAGGTTGTTTTTTCGATCCTAATAAAAAAAGTTCAAGCATATAAAAAATTTCTGAATGTAAACGTAAAAGCGAGTTAGATTTCGTCCAACGACTGTTCACAGCTGCTCCATATAAAACGTCCAGTGTGCCCACTAAAAGCGAGAAAGCAATGTAAAATTGAAAGATTTAACGAAAACGACTTTGAGACTGATTCAGATTTTTATTTCGATTGGCTTGCAAGTGCGACTGTTCTCTTCTTACGTGGGGCGCTTGGTGTTTTTTAAACGCCGTTGTTTAAATTGTTAAGTGTTTGGCAACACTGTTAAAGAAATCTTAATCAATTCAGTGCGCAAAAAGTGCCGCTCCATCAACTGATTTAAATCTAAATTAATCTATATCGCTTTCAGGAATATCACAATTGGTTACATTGGGGTTCGCGGTTCGGATCAAGGTCTCAGAAGTCAACATTATAACTTAGAAATAGTATTCCAAGCTTTTGCGCACGCTCGAGTACCCCTATTAGGTCTTATATCTAATCGGTTGAGATATACAGTAAACGATCATCTGGCAGCATCATTGATCTGTGGTGACCTTGATTTTACTCAACCATGTGTTTGGTAAACATTGTAATCGACAATGAGGACACACCAAGGCTTAAACTGGATTTGTATTTATATAACAATATCACCTGCCCTCTTGGTAGCGGCCACGCATGATGATTACTGCGCGGAACTATCGCAAAAATCGTTGAGTATGATTTTGGGTCAAGCCTTCAATCCGCGCTACATGAGCATTGATCCACCCGGCAGACCGAGCGAGGATAGCTCTAGTTTTGGTTACAAGCGATCTTCATATGAAATACCCTTCTATGCGGATAACGATGTGGTGTCTCTGGGCAGCTTTCCGGCCTGGGAGACTAACCATTTTGCCTACTTTGAAAAGAACGATGAGGACTCGTTAAAGCGTAAAGATTTAAGGGCAAGAAACGTGTTTGTCGACAGGACAGGAGCTAATGCAAAAACGGATGTGTTTAAATCGCGACCCTGGGAGTGCTCCTCTAAGATCAACTGGATTGATTTGGGATTAAACTATTTTCCACGCTATATACGTTCGATTGAGTGCATTGCGAGGAAATGCTGGTATGGACACTTCAATTGCAAGCCCAAGTCATTCACCATTAAGGTATTGCGTAGGAAAATGGATTCATGTGTGCATATAAGCGACAAGTTGATATTGATAACTTCGGAGAACTTTCAAACTGATCATACACAGCTCTGGATTTGGGAGGAAATAGCTGTAAATTTTTGTTGTGAATGTGTAATGTTATTTTAATATAAGGTCTGTACCACAAATAAAATGAAACTGTACTGATTAATTTATACAAGGAATGTTATTGCTGGTTTCATTAGTAATTATGGAAAAAAGTTCAGCTTATGGGCCACCATATAGCAGCTAAAGGTGACCGTTTGTCTCAAAGTTTAATTAAAAAACTTTTTATTAGATGTTCCACTATTTCACTGTTCCGCAACCCCTTACACCCCGTTATATTCACAAAACTTACAAATAAACCAAACAATTTCCCCTCAAATGCTTCGAAAACATATTTAATATAATTTCTTAGCTATTCACATCATTTATTCGCAATGAATTTAACAAAACACTTTAATTGCATTGGGTATAACAGACACTCTAATCGGCCTTGGATCGTACTCTTCACCGTCAATGGAATAGAACACATTGGAATTTGGTCCAGCTGGATGAAGCTCAATGGTTCGACTTTTAACTACCACATTGGGCTCTATGGCGCTTTTAGTTATGCTGGGAATGTTTTTAATGAAATCCCATCCAGGCTGTAGCGAGTTTATGAATTTGCTTTCCAGTTCGGTAAAGTTGTCGCTGTTTTCATTGCAAGAAATGATTAATTGGTTGGCTTCCATCTTTCCCTCAACCTTATTGCTGCAACTATCATTTTTAACAAGTTCCTTAAAGGATTTCTCTGTCGTAGCCTTCTGTGTGACCAGTTTACTAAGGAAAAAGCCGCCTGTAGCGGCATTTGTTCCATTTGATCTTTGCGGTGTAGAGCAATTGCTGCATCCAGCGCAAGGTGGTGTATACACATAGTCAGTCTCAAAGTTCCAGTTTGAGTCTCGGGATAAAGACTTGAAAAACGCCGACATGTAATGCCTTAAGGGTCCAAAGTACCAATATTTGTCCTTTGCAGCATCAATATCCTTTAGCAGACCCCAAGAGAATCGATTAAGGCCGAAAATGGGTTTTAAATGGTTGTCGTCTTCTTCGTTGAGCACATCGTACTGAATCACACTCTCATTTTTCAGTTTATTCTTAAGCAAGGGCATCAAAGCACTGGAAATGGTTTTCACATACTCCAACTCGCTTTTGCCTGTAATATCGTAGTACTTGGAGGCAGATTGGCTCACGCGTCCCAGTGGTAGAAGAGTTATGGGACATAAATGTCCTTGTCTGCGCATTAGTCCAGTTACCACCTCGGAGGTGGTACCATCTCCACCAGCCACCACAATTACATCGGGCAGAGTGCTTATTTCTTCAACGTATGATTTTGCATGTCCAATGTGATTTGTGCGTAGAATTTCAACAGAATATCCGGCTAAATGTAAAATGGGTTCGCAGTACTTTTTAAACTGTAACGAAACGTTGGAAAATGGAACAAACGGTCTGCTTTCGTCACCATCCTAATGAAAATTACTTACCGTCTTTTCAGCCTTTTTTTTATTTGCCACCGGATTCAAAACCACCAAAACGCTTTTTGCAGCACTTCCAGAAATATCACTTGAATTTGTTATATTAGTTGACAGTTCTCTCATATATTGCGAAATTCTAGAATTAAAAGACCATATTAATAAGCTTGCACATGGGATTGTGCACATGTGAGTACACCTACTCAATGCTTGTTTTTAGCTCATTTAGACCATAAGCAGAAACAGCGGCTGCAAAGGTACATTTCTTCCAATTATTTCGTATAGTTCTTAGAATATTCATTATGTCTTTGGCTTATATAAATTTTACGGTGTAAAGTTATTTACAATTATTTTTAGTGAGGCAGTTATACCGTCACAGAAAAATACCAACAACAGTTAGGCAAATAAATACCAGAAAATGTAGGTCGTAGGTTGTGGGAATATCTGCACGTCGATAGCAACTATAAAATAGTGGAATAATGGGAAGTGAAACAAATTTGGAAACCGTCTTTTTGGCTCTTATTTTTTATTGTCAGGCAGGTAGCAGGATGCGGATAGCGAACTGCCTTCTTATAAAAATAAGCTGTGAGTAAGTGGGTTTGCCCCACAAATAGGTAGTCCCGCACAGCCTGCGGGTGTCTCGCTGCTTTGCACCGACGAGGTGCTTGTGTTGCCGCCTGCTATAAGTGGCCTCACACACACACCCGATTCTTACACACCTTCCCTAAGGGGTCACGGGTAAAAAGTAGCCCAGTCTTAAACGGTGGGCTTAGGTAACGCATTTAAATATAAGTAGGATGTCCTTGCAAATGCTGTCGCGGGACAGTTTGAGAAGAGTCACATGGTCCGGGAGAGTCCACGCCTCGTTAGAGATTCGAAGCACACTGCAGAGCGCGAAATCCGACCACAGGGTCCTTACTGAGCTCCTGCCCTAGGGAAGAACTGGGAACAAAGCGGGACCAATCTCCTCCCCCAACGGGAACACGGCCCATATTTTCTGGAGGAGGGACAAACGTTTCAATAAGCATTCCTTGCCTCCAAGAGGACAAACAACAGCAGTATCCTACCACATACGAAAATCCTGGCCTTTGTACATGAAAAAGGCCTACTAAATCTGTACGCCTGACTGACTGATTATCAACCTACAGCCAAGACCGCTATCCTAGGGATCTAAGACTTGGCATATACCTTCATTCAGCTTCGCTAGCGCGCAATATGCTAGAAAACTATCGACCCACAGATCACACCGCTTATCCTTGAGATCTAAGATTTAACATAGACCTTAGTCCAGTTATGTAGGTGCGCACTATGAAACAAAATGTGGGCTGATCCGAAAAGCACTATTCGGTCGCGCTGTGTCAGAAGGGGAATAATTTGTACTTCTGAAATTTCTGCACGTCTTGAAAATTTGCTTGTGTTCATTAGGACGGGACAGCCACTGCGTTTTACTTTACACTTTACCCATGCTGATCTATTTTTATCACCTGTAAATTCGAAAATTTAGAAAATTAAAATATAAATAAAATCAATCGTATAAAAAAGAATGCTATTTTAGCAAATAGATTGAATACGAACATGGTGTTCAGTAAGCTGTTGGGCTAGTCAAAAATTTTATTTGTTCCTAATATAACAATCTTAATAGAATTTTTTTTAAACTTGAACACGGGCGAATACGCTTCGTGTTTAGCAAGTTTGTTATTTTTTTTATATTTAACTTTAATATGATCAAAATGAATATGCGAACGACTGCGGCCACTTGTACAGATATGCCGTATGACTGTATGTGTGTAGGGCTTTCTGCCCGAGTTGATGTGCGTTACAATTAGGCTAGAGATGCATATCTACTCCACACTCAATGACTTCGTCAGACAGAGAAGAAAACGAGGATAGGTCAACATAGTAGGATATGTTGGTGGCGATGGCATTCGTTATGACGGGTTTGCCAATGTAAACGCTGTGGGAGCCAGTGTAGGATTATTCCAACGGTAGTGCAATTTTTAGACTCTGGAAGCAGAATATAAGTGGCTCGCTTTGATAAGCTGCTGGAGTTGACTCGTTAGCAGCGTTAGTTTAGGGCCTCGGTAGGAGGAGGGCTTTGCTTTACCTCGATTGAGGACTTTACTTTGCCTCGATTGAGGACTTTACTTTGCCACGATGAGGAATTTTCTTTTTGGCCTTTACTTTGCCTCGATTGAGGACTTTATTCTTAATTTTAGTAATAATATCGATAAGAGTGCTATTACGAATCAATTAGATAGAACTTGTGGAGAGGTTAAAAATAAGGAGCTGATACTCCTTTTTATGGCGTGCGAATATATGATCACTGTTATATGACGGCTGTACAGTGGATATATATAATAGTTGGCTTGTAGCGGCTCCTGTGGATGCGAGTTATGGTCCGCATATGTTGTTGGGAATATAGAAAGAAAGTTTAGAGTGAAAAAATGTTGATGGGGTAACATGTGTTCGAGATTGTGTCTGTGTCTTCAAGGTCCAGTCCGAGAATTCTCGCTGATATGGCGGGATAGGTCCAGGGGTGAAGAGGAGTGAGATGTGGTGGGTTAGCTGGGCAGTTGAAGAGGTGGATTGTGTCGTGCGGTGATTGCCCGCATTTGGGACACTCATTGATCTTCGCCAGATAGATGTTTAGAAACGCAGAGTACGAGTGAAGTTGTGCCAATGTTGTCCGCGCTCGATTTTTCGGTATAGCTGATGGAAGGGCCGTGGATGCATGGCGTGATGCATGGCGTTTTCTCCCAGCGTTTGCTGCTGCTTTTGTTATTGGATTTGTGTTTGAGTTGAAAGCACGTCTGGCAGGTGGATCCTCAGGTCCGGTCTCCTGGTTCTTGGGGGCAGTTTCAGATGATTGGGGTATTCTGCTTGCAGGCCGTGGGCAAGGAATTGCTTGGTAAGCAAGTTGCAGTGGTCACTGGATTGCTCATGTTGCTGATCCACTTATGCCACAATGTGACATACAGTGCTGGTGCGTAATGCTTCATTTTGTGTGGTGGTGATGTTCCTGTAGCTGCTGTATTTATTGGGTTTAAGCATCCGGCGTCAAACTGGCCGGAGCAAGCACATGGCTCTCGAATTCAGTGCGCGCGATACCAAACTGTTCTTCTTCCAGCAGAGTAACAGCAACCAATAACGCAACAGGCAGAATAGGCAGAGCTTCTCGATAAGGCTGAAGCGTAAGTCGCCATAAGTAAGAGTTGATCTTACAAAGAAGGAGAAGGCAGATGGGTTGTCGGCTGAGTTGCTGCTGGTTGGCTGTAATGCGATAAGACTTTGCCTTCACATGCAAAAACCACACCTGCGTTTTTTGTCCAAAATGTCGGCATTTTATTGTGGCTGATCAGTATTTCACCGGAATTCGCAACGGAGTTGCGTTAGCTGAGTTTGCCTGTCCATTGTTTTAATTGCGGGCTCACCAATGTGGAGATGAAGATGTCTCTTGTATTTATTTATTATTTTTAATTTTAACTTTAATTTGATTAAAATTAATATGCGAACGTCTGTGGTCATTTGTACAGATATACCATTTGACTGTCTGTGGATGTGATGTGTGTGTTTTTGCCCGAGATGGAGTACAGTCACACTCGGCTAGAGATGGACAAATTCGTGGGAGCTGCATTGGTAGATAAAACTATGTACCATCTACGCAACCCTTGACATATGGGCGAAGTCATGGAACTTATACTTAACTATTGGAAAACGGATCTTTATTGGTTATTTCCAGGCAAAAAGTTGTCTTGCCTTGACAGTTTGACTCACGTTTAGGTTGTAATGACACTTTCAATATTTAGGGAGAATTCTATAAATGGTTTTCATCTAGAAGAAGAAAAATCGCCTCACAATGTTTTAAAAAGCGTCTCTGGTGCATTAGCGAAAAGTTGCTAGCATAATTGTCCCTAATTATTGAAAATGCTATCCCAACCTAATCTCTTATTCTAACTAAATTCTTGTTACGAAGAGTTTATTTTTTTTAATTTAAACTCTATTCTTTATTATTTTATTTGAACGATTGTGATGGTGACATAATGAAATTGTCTAATGATTTATAAAATGTTTACTGTTATTAACGCTATTTTTGTATCCTTTTTTCCGGAAAATTCTGCTGGTGTGCAGTCAATGAGAGGCGGACAACGATCTCCCGGTCATCCATCCGTCAGGCACCACCACAAGAGGATTTCTTAATTGCAGTGGAGTGAAATTGACCGCACGATTTCAATTCGGTGAACACTTCCGTGAAAAACGCTGGCTCTGCGTTTATTTTCAACATTTTGCTACTTAGCCGGTTCACAATAACCAGACATCTGCAGGAATAGATTGTATAGAGTTTCCGTTCGAGAGAAAATATAAAATCAATCATACCTGTCCCAAAACTTTTCCTTTGAGTCTTCAACAAGAAATGGCTTAAGAGGATAGCTTATTTCATTGCCCATGTATGAGTATGAAAGATACAAGCAAGTGAGTACTGAAGCTTGAAGATCCGATTCCTTGGTTTCTTCGCCATCAACCAGTTCCCGTACCAGCATGTACACAAAGACGACATTAGCAGGATTAATAAATGCGACGTCCTGAAAAAGGATCATGATTTTAGTATATATTGATTAAGTAAGGAAACCAAACCAAACTAAATACAATACAAGAATGTGTTAACTTCAGAAATCCGGTTATGTAATCAAGGGAGCAGCAGTTATCTAAAAATTAAAGTTCCCTTGTTGTTGAACTGATATTTTTTTGTATGCGTGAGGTACAAGAAGCTTGCTCCTAACTCTCTTTCTTTCTCTCTTTAAAAACCATCTTATTGACAGCGGGCGTAAGGTTACAAATGATAAGAAAGTGATGCACTAGCTTTTATATGACAAATAAAGACAGAAGCATAAGAAAGCAGCAAAAACAATACGCACAGCTTTTGTAAGCAAGCGTAATGCCTACAAAAGCTTGGTTTTTCGGCTCGAGAGGCACTGTAGAGGTCCTCACAGATTTAAGCACTTGTAATTGCTTGCCCTCGGTCTTCGGCTTTGGTGCAATTGATTGCTGCTTTTTAGAAGTGTATCGCAATTTGTTGGCAAGCATAAGCTCGGCTACAGGCTTTTTATACAAGAGGCTGAACCAATCCAGATTTCTTCTTTCTCTTTATATCTCAACCGCTTAACGGTTTTCCGCTAGAAGTCTCTACTCCGTGCGAGCTGGCACCAGTAATTCACACCAAGCTTGGAAATGTCTTTCACTAAGATGATCGTTCCACTTTTCCTCTTTCTTCAATGCTTTTTGCTTGTAAACCGCTTTTGCTGGCGCTTGTTTATCCATACAGGTTACATGTCCTATCCAGCGCATCCGCTGTTGTTTTATGCGCTTGACAAGGCTAGTGTCCTTATAGAGCTCTTACAGTTTAACATTCTTTCGGATGCGAAAGTACTCGCCAACTTTTCATAAATCCTCCAAAGAATCTTTCACTCGAAAACGCCAATCGCTGCCTCTTCCGCTAGTAGAAAACAGCTCCAGCTCATTAACGGATACCATTTTACTCAGTCTTTTTGCCCTTGACGGGCAGAGGCTTCTGGAAACGCAGGACGGCGGAGGCGCGGCGGAGAGCAGCCTATGTCAGATCCTTGCGGTACTTAAAACCGGTCAACAGGTTCTTTAGCTTTTACAGGGGCAAGACTTGAAGTCAACACCCACAGTGTTCTTGGCAGGACACTGTCCATATTTGCCCTTCTTTAGCGCGGCGCTGAAACTCTTCCTATCGCCAGCTGGGACGACGGAAACGGTCCTCTTGTGCACAACCCCACTCTAGCGCTAAGATCTGACTTTGGTCAAGTTGTTGGGCTCTGTGCTGAAGTTTTTTTTTAACATCACGTCTCTTCAACAAGAAGACGTTGTTCTTGCGTATGATCAACCAATTGAGGTGTGAAGAGGTTGCCATCTCAAAACTTTTTCGTTGAAAGACCAGCAGGGTAGGCCATGCTTCTGCGCCTTATTATAGGACTTGGATGATAAGCGACTTTTATACAGTATTTTCGTTCTTCGAAAGAGGCCTCTGTTCCCTACTGAGCCCCTAGTATCATGGGTTTGCAAGAGTAATTCTCATTGAATTTCCAGGCTGATGTTGTGGTCGCTGGTTCCGAGGTAAACGAAATTCTTTACAACTTTAAAGTTGTATTCTTCCATTACAACAGATTTTCCAAGACGCGTAGACTTCCTTTGCGCGGATAGTTGATACTTACTCTTGTCCTCGTTTACCGCTAAGCCTGATCAGTCAATACTGCTTCTAAATCTCTGAATAAGCACTGCTTATCGCCTGTTCGCTTTTGCCGATAATGTTACAGCATGACGTTTTTATTACACATGGTGCCCGATCTGTTGGCATTTGGACACAAAGAAGTCACACGATAAGGTAAAGCCTAAAACCTCTTTTGGTATCAAAAGGCGCGGAGAGGTTATTTCGGAGTTTTGCGTGCTTCTCAACGTCATCTTGCAAGGTGGAACGTACTTTGCTGGTGTACCAAAGAAAGACAGGGGAACCTTGATTTTATCGGTGTCTCGAAGGCTGCTTTATAATTGACAAAAAAGTTTTGATGTCTCTCTCATAGGTCTTCCCAAGGATTTGTCACAATGTGAATATCTGGTCTAAGGTGTATTAACCAGTTCTAAAGCCACACTGATAAGTTCCAATCGGTGTGATTATTAGCGGCTTTAGACGTTCACTTATAATACGCGACAGAACCAATAGGCAGGAGACTGATACAAAGGTAGTTGGCGCAAGCTGCAGGGTCTCCTTTTTTGAAAATTTGGCAAAGAACGCTTAGATTCCAATCGTCGGATTATTAACTTCAGTAAGGATCCCAAGGTATAAAAAATTGAAGTCGAAATCGACTTTAATAGGAACCTTCCCTCAGCTCGATCTGTCATCTTGCTGCACCACTTTATTTGCCATTGCTCAAGCCTGAGCGACTAGCTCAACCAAAATTTTGAAACCTATCTAGCTTATGTCTATTTGATATATCTCTCTCAGTCGTGTATTTTTGCGTATTATCATTAAATACTGTTAAATTATAAACGCTTACCTGCCATCCTTGTAACAATAGGCTGCGATCGACCGCTCTTAGCCACATAACAGCGTCTCCCGCATCAAAGTTATTCAATCTTTGGCATCGATAGTGTAAGAACATTCCCAAACACTTTAATAATTCTGAAGTAGATGCCTATAAATTTAAATTTTAATCGATTTTTTATTAATGCTCACTTGGTTATCGCAGCGTTTAAACTAACCTGAATAACAGTTTTGCGTGGAATCTGATTGGTGTTCTTAATTTGTATTGAAGAAGGCTGCAATTGCTGAGGTAGGGTCAGCGTCAATGGTTGCTTTTGAATTAACTTATTGTGATTCGATATTGAGTTTGTGTTATTAACTCTGACTAGATCCTTGGTTTTAGTTGGATTTTGGGCTTTGGTTGAGGAGAGAAATGGCTCTCGTATCTCCTGGATTTGATTACAGTGCTGCTGTTGGTGCTCCTCAATACGATTGCAGTGCAGTTGAATATTTTTATTCTTATCGGACGAGGCTGCGTATGAAGATTCCAACAGTTGAGCCTTGAAGCAAGCAGTTGGCAAATTCGCGCATTTATTTTTGTTCTCGATTTTCTTCTTATTGTGGGATGTTGATAGTTTTTTCCACGAGAGAGCATTTATGAAAATGGAGTGTTTCTTCAAGTTCTTCTCAATTGAGCTTTTCTCCGAAATAATGACCGAGTTCTCGTTATGCGTATCTAGATCATTTGTTATTGTATCTTTCGATGAGTTTGTCAAGTTATTGAAATTGTGCGAATTAAGCTGAGTCTGCGTTTGCAAATTAATGTGCACGCTACCGCAAGTGCCTTGCTGTCCGATGCCATTTTTGGACAGCTGATGGCAAATGGATTTCTTGTTCTCTCGGTTCTTAGCGTTGTTCAATTGCTCATAGGAAAAGTTATTGAGATGCGAATCAATTGAGCCGGCATTATCGATAATATTTTCATTTCGAATATCAGCCGATTGATTATACTGAAAATTGGGCTGTGAGGAGTAAATCGGATGCCGATCCCTTGGGTTGAAGCTTAGAACCGTGCCCATGACGACTGAAATAATTAAAAATGGAAGTAAATAAACGCTATTGTAAGAATTATTCAAGTAATTTTAAAGCACTTCTGAAATAATAAAACAATATTACAGTAAACATTGCCAGCGACACGTAGGGGTGGCTATTTTGCCCGTCGAACAATTGCGCCAACACACATGCGAAATGATAGGGTATGGATGTGAGGGGGTGGGATGTGAGTGGGAAGTGGGTGGTAAGTGGGTGGGAAGCGGATGGGAAGTTGGTTGGAAGTAGGTGAGATGTAAACCATTTTTATGACAGGACAACGTTTTCCGGGTCAGCTAGTACTAATATAATAATATGCTTAGAGGCTAAGAGCGCTAGAATTGAGGTTTTCGTTGTTTATAGCTTTGCTCGCAGAAGATTAAGTTAGACAATTGTTTGACGCTTTTACCTGTCTGGCCTGCCCTTAATAAACATTCAATTTTATTTTAGGGCTCTCAATAATCGTTAATAATAATTTCTTGCGCTCATTTTTTTAATATTTAAAGCTTAAAACGCTTCACTGGTTGTGGTGCAGCGCTTACTGAATGTGGCTTCTTTGCAAGAGGACCTCCTCGGAACTTATAATAAAAAAATTGTCAAATTTTGCCGTTCGGATTCTACGTTAAACTGTAGGTTAGTTCCTCTTCTGTGAAAATTTCATTTATTCATTAATTTCATTCATTTCAACGAACCAAAACAGAACACTGCAAATATGAACGGAACCACGAACTTTGATAACAATGTCTAAGAGCGCGCGCTCACTTGCGGCTGAAAGATGAACTGACGGCAGAAGCCTTCATAATCGGTCTGGCCAAGGTCAAATACAGGACATTTAATGAGTACACTCAGAAAAATGTTCTTCCTAGATTTTAGGAAACAGTATGCCTTAAATACAAAAATGGACTATAATAGATCTATTTAGGTAATTTTTTACCTAAACAGGTCAAATCTGGACTAAAATGTCAAAATTTAGGCAAAAATTTTTAGGCTATGGTAAGCCTAAAATCTAGGTCCAATTACCTAAAATTTTATGCTACGGACATGATATGCATATAATTTATCAACTTTTTATTATCTCATGACTTGATTTGGTTGCAACCATCACACACAAACACATCACGCACATAGCAATTTGAAAAACTATTCATGACAAGATTGCTCCAAACATGACCATTGTCATGCAGTTTTTTGAACCGACATGCTTGTGATATGAAAACCTGGAATAATTGAAAATATAAGACCCAATAATTCTTTACTCCATTGAGGACAAATGTTGAAAATTAACCTCCTAGGACCGATTTCAACCCGCTAGCGGTAACCATATTAAAAATAGTTAGAAGGCTAAGTCTGCAGAATCGTTCTACCACAGTTAGACGTGTTTTTCCACTTCAATACCTATTCAAAACCGCTCAATCATTAAAACAAGATAAAAAGTTTTATTCCGCAGATATCACAAAAAAAGTAGTAAGCGCGCGTTCCTTAGCCAAAGAAACCCATTCTCAGTCCACTCTTTGTCATATAAGAAACCCCGTGTCCAAGTCTTAACTTCGTACACCAAATATAAATTTTTAGAAATTTATTGCCTAAAAAGGCCTAAAATTGCCTAAATATTTAGGAAAAATTACCTAAAAAGGCGCCAAGGCCATTGGGGCCCTAAAGTTTAGGCATTCCGATTTGAGGCAAACTATGCCCTAAAATTTAGGGAAAAATTGTCTTAGTTTTAAGGAATGTCATGTTCTAAGATTGAGGAATTAGTTTCCTAAACTTAAAGGTATGATATGTACTTGAATTAAGGAATAAATTATCTAAGACTTAGGCATTTTATGGCCTAAAATGCAGGAATAAATTACCTAAATTTTAAGCATCTTATGTCCTAAAATTGCTGTAATTAATATTAATATTTTAGGTATTATATTTGCCAAAACTAAGAAAAGCAACTAATCCAAATTGTAGACATTTGTAGTCCTCCAATGAGGCATAAAATACTAAAGTTTTAAGAATTTTATGTCTTAGGATTGAGGTAATTAAAATTTAATTTTTTAGGTATTGATATGAGTTGGGGGAGTTATGCGTATATATTAAAGATTAAAGCTTTAAAGCAATTGATAATTTGTTACCATCTATTGCTGGCACACCTCTAACTCCATCACTAAATACGAAAGTATTTCAATCGAAGTGACTTTATGTATTATTGCTAAATAAATTCGGAGACGTCTGGACTTTAAAAAAAAATATGTGAACAAGTCTAGCAAGCCCGACTGTAAAAACCCTTATACCTGCGAAAGTGTCTGCTCAGATGTAAGTATTTAGCTGCTGCGGTGCTGCTGCGAACTTTACTTTGGTCAACACTTGACTACTGTTAATCCGATCTTTTCCATTCTTACGCAGATTGATAAATAATGCTGATTACAAAAGAATAGGAGGTGTGGCGTGGACAAAAATTGAAAACTAACTTGATCTGCCTGCAAGTCTCAGATGTAAATCTCTCCTACAGGTCGGACCTCTGTCTCTTACCATCTCTAAGATTTGTTTGTTTATACGCTTACGGCTATATAAACTCGTCTGTTGATGCTGATCAAGAATATTTATTTATTGAAGGGTCGGAGATGCGTCCTTCTGGCTGTGAACTGTCATTTGCTCATAATTTATCTCTCTTCTATCAGGAATAGGATATGAGAACCGATTATATGAAGCATTGGGCCTATTTTTCTATTGTATACACTCTGAAATATATCATTTTACTTACCTATATATTGTATATCGTGCTAAAAATAATAGCTCTTTTACCTTATTTAATATCGATGCTTTAATATAGTTATAAAAATAATAAACAATGTAACTTTTGTAAGATATGTGTTTTTACATAAAACCTGAATTGTCTAGAGCTATGGATAGTTAATACCCTGTTTTAGGACTCAAAATGACTAAATTTTAGGAAATTTGTACCTTAATCCTAGCATATAAATCATAATTTAGGCAATTTCTGCCACAATTTTAGGGCATAGAGTACATAGTATTTAGGTAAGGTATGTCCTAAAAATTAGGACCCCCATTGCCTTGGCGCCTTTTTAGGTAATTTTTCCTAAATATTTAGGCAATTTTTGGCCTTTTTAGGCAATAAATTTTTTTGAGTGTAATAGTGTGATGGGAAGATTGGCTTCTTTTTGTAATCCCTTACCATCAAGACTACACCACTGTGCTCTAGGGCCGAACACATTTCGACACATGCCGAACGCATGCTGTGGCTTGGGCGAAGGGAGTTAAGAGAGTGAACCTGAACCCGATCCGGACCAGATTTTCAAAAAATTTGGTGTGGTTTACAACATTAAGCAATTTTTTCTATGACAAATGCATGGAAGCATTGGAGGACATAAGAGATTTTAGTATAAACGACTTCGTTTTAAGCAAAGCTTGGATAACTTTTGATGTAAATTGACAAGTTAATCTATGGTTCGTAAGCCTTACTTGCATCCATAGTACATTGGCTTTACGGAGCCGCCGTAAGCCCCATAATACTCTATGGAGCACGAGTACGGTGGCCAACACTCGGGGAACAATCAGCCGTGACCAATCTGCATAAAATACAGAAAAGACCTAAGACTACGAAAATTCGATGCCAGGAACAAAGGTAATTTGGGATACTCCACCATAAACGAAAAACGTGGGGTTACACCACTATGTACAGACTACTGTTCACTACAAACGACGTTCGCGGAATACAGACGACCGGCAGTTTCAACGCCAATAATAACTACACTAAAGGTTCTTAGCTCAACGCAAAAGTGGGAAAGAGCGTTTTCTCTCCCAACCTAGATTTGAAACAATCATTCCGCCTTCCTAAGGACAAAGAAGGAATAGTCAAGCCGCCCTTAAGCACTCTCATATCAACAATGCTAAAACACTTACGAATGTCGCTAATGTCTGACTTTTCGCTCTCGGCCATCGCAACCTAACCTAACGTAACCCTTGGTTACTAGATCATTTGGAACCATGCGAATGAAACCTTTACGGCATTGCTTAGCTCTATTTACACGATCTGATCACTCAGATGAGGTTTTGTCAGACCTAAACTCATCTGATCAATTCAATTTCGCTTATACAATATAAGCTCAGATGAGTCAGTTTCAGAACTATTGGTTCATCGGAATCATTTGACGTTTGACGTTGCTTTCCTAGCATGTGAAATGCAAGATGGAAAAACTATGGACGCGAAAAAATGTACAAAAAACAAAAGAAAGTCTACAAAGCAAGCAAAGTGAAGCCGTGACTTTGCTTCGACGCTGAAGGGAAGTCCGAGAAGTGACCTAGCTTGTGAAACGAGGATCCGGAAACTATCGCAAATCGTCAGCCAGAAGGTAGCAACGCCAGCTCACTGCTATTAGTTAGCACTCAACTGAGTGCTCAGGCCAAATAAACCAGTTCTATTTCGCCTAATCGCCCATCTGTACTACACAGATCTACTCAGACGCTACTTTTTCCACGGTCTGACAGCAACTCAGTGTGGCTTTAGACCTGGTAAGTCCACCACAGACCAGATATTCACATTGCGCCAAATTCTTGAGAAGACCTATGAGAGAAACATCGAAAATCACCATCTTTTTATCGATTACAAAGCCGCTTTCGACACGCCGATATGGTCAAGGTTTTTCGAAGCCCTTTCTACTTTAGGTATTCTAGCAAAGTACGTTCGACTTTGGTTAATGACGTTGAGAAGCTCTCAAAGCTCCGTCAAAATAGGAACGAACCTCTCTGAGCCTTTTGATACCAAAAGAGGTTTTAGACAGGGCGATACCTTATCGTGTGACTTCTTTAATCTGCTGATGGAGTATATATTGCGCCAGTGCCCAAATGCCAACAGATTGGGCACCATCTTTAATAAAGATGTAATGCTACTCGCATACGCCGGGTAGTACGCAAGGCGTTTTCAGAGATTGAGAAGCAGTCTGAACTAATGGGTTTAGCGGTAAACGAGGACAAGACGAAGTACCTAGTGTCCTCGAAACAGAAGGCCACGCGCCTTGGGCAATCTGTTGCAATGGGAGAGTACAACTTTGAAGTTGTAGAGGACTTTGTCTACCTCGGAACGATGATAACCGGCGACAACAACATCAGCCTGGAACTCCGAAGAAGAATCACGCTCGCAAACCGATGCTATTACGGGCTAAGTAGGGAGCTCAAGAGCAGAAACCTCAAGCGAAGAACAAAAATAGCGCTATATAAGTCGGTTATCATCCCAGTCCTGCAATACGGCGCAGAAGCATGGGCAATATCATCAGCGGATGAGGCGGCGATTGGCGTTTTCGAGCGAAAGATCCTTCGCAGGATTTATGGACCTTTGAAAGTTGGCGAGGATTTTCGCATTCGAAGGAATGACGAACTATATGAGCTCTATGGGGATACTAGTCTGGTCAAGCGCATAAAGCAACAGCGGCTGCGCTGGCTGGGACATGTTACCCGTATGGATGAACAAGCTCCAGCAAAAATGGTCTACAAGAGGAATGCGAAAGAACTGGGACAAGGCAAGGTGGGACGACCAGGTGCGGAAAGACATTTCCAAGCTTGGCGTGAAAAACTGGTGCCAGCTCGCACGGAGCAGAAGCGACTGGCGGACATTAGTTGCAGCGGCCGAGACCGTCGAACGGTTGTGATGCAAGCATCGGGCCAATAAAGAAGAAGTAAAGAAGACAGCAACTCAATCGAAAACTCAGCTGAGTGATTAGGTTGTGTAAATAGAGCCTTAGCGTTAGCCACCTGATCTGGTAACCAAGTATATCAGGCCTGTTTTCAATTCCACTTCGGTTTTCGTATAAGCTTTTGGACGCTTAACTTTATGTAATTAAGGTTTTATGGAAGGTAACACTCATATCTACGGTTATTAGATCCGGTTTGGATAAAGGCGGAATTGCTCATGCAGTTAAAATCAACAGCTCAATGCCAACTGTAATCAGTTCGTAGAAAAAGGAAGCCTTGATCTAGTAAAAAGAGATTTTTTTAGCCAACTTCCAAACAAATTTATAAAAGTAAAATGTTTAAACGAAAACCGAAGTTGAATTGAGAACAGATCTGTTTATTTCTAACTTCACATAGTATGGAAAATAGCTTTAATTTTTCTTGCAAATCTCTAGAACAAAAAATAATTTTCTAAACAAACATAAAGAAATCAAAATGAATCTTTTTAGTGTAAGCGAAACGAGGTTTGAAGCAAAATTTTGGGTTCAGCCTTTCCAGGAACCTGTCTACAGACATAATCTTTGTTATTACAACTCGGGCCGAACCTTCCTCGAAATTTTAGAGGTTTGCAGCCTTGAAAAAATATGTCATTCAGTTTTCATACACCGAAAAAGAAACTTTTACATTAATTAAGTTCAAGAAAATCACTTTATTGAAAACCGGACCCACTTAAAATAATCCCATTTTATTCTCAAAAGGTACAAAACAATTTTAAACTAACTTAATTAAAAATTTAAAAATATTAAAATAAATTAACAAAAAATTAAAATTCAAGCATCAAATTCTTCTTCTTTGTCAGATACAGGACATATTACAGTCGGTCTTGACCCACCACCTTCTTTGATATACATTAAATTGATTGAATCTGTGTACAAGTCCCCAAGCAAAAGCATTCCCTTTTACTCCTTGGCCATAAATTATATTATTGAGCACCTTCTCTGCTCATGCTGTAAAATCCGACAGACAGCACAGAAGCAGACAGACGATACACACACTCAGCAGAATCGGGTTGAAGGTCCTTTCTTGCGTAGGTTTCGCAAAACTTAATGAGGCCTTGCTTGTAATTTTTTTAATTACTTGGAATTCTACATTTTGTTCTATTCTACACAGAAAATTATTATTCAATTTTTAGCCCCAAAAAAATTTAAATTTCCAGCTTCCAAAAATAGTTTTTGCACGAAAAATAATAGTTTTTTGTTAGATGTGCATTCAAATATTGATTTTTAATTGAAGTGTACACAAGCACAGATTTATACATTTTTTTTGGCAAATTTCAGCTTAGGAATTTGTTAGGACATGCATAAACAATGCAAAAAAAAATATAAAACATTTAACGAAACATTTTGAAAAGTCATTTATTGCTGATTAAAGTTTTACCTTTTTATGGCAAGTGACCTGAACAATATTCATAGGTTGTACCACCCTCGCCCAAAAAATTGCCTCAGGTGCTGCGTGTTGACTTCACCAATGGAATTTGCAACTCTCAAGAAGTCGCATAGTATTAGACGATCACATACACTTTAAATTTAAACCAATAAATATTTAAATATAGATAATAATTGGAATTATTGCACGTGTTTACGAAAACATCTTTTTAGCTACGAGGCTCTGAAATATGTATAAAATTTTAAAATCGATATCTGGTATGCGCAGACTCGCGCGTAGGGGTAGGAATTTTGTACGGTGCTTGGAGCTACTGAGCATGCTCAAGCAATAAAATACTATTTTCCCCTATCCTCCCCATAATTATGCAATATGTAGAACAAATCCTTCGAATCGAATAATAAATCGAATGCTCAGTTAAGGAAACTAGTGGAGGAATTTAACTCCAAGGGGGTGGCTTTTGTATGACGTTGATTTTTATCCGCTGTCAAATAATGAGCCAAAAAGTGTAAGTATTCGATTGTCATCTTTGTTAGTTGAATTAGCGAGGGAAAGACTTTTTTAACTTTTGAGTTTTTTAATATTCCCGCTTCAATTTAAATGCCATACTTCTTCTGTCAACTACCATCTGTCATCGGATGTCATTTAGTTTGTGTTTGATGAGCGTTAATTTTGATAACACTGAAACCAAATTACAGTTAGCATCTTATTTTTTGGGGAGTTCAAAAGGAGAAAGGAAAAAAGAGTTAAATCGCTGTTCAGTCCTGTAGTAGTCGCCAAAACATGAGTATTAACAATGAAGGAAGAAGCGGAAATCAGCGTTTTTGACGGGTGTATGGACCTTAGGGACTTCAAATTAAACCTACTATTTTGTATCAGGTTAACACCATATTGGATTAATTTTTGAGTATCAATTTGATACTAGGTGAAAAATTTTTTTTATGAAAAATTAAACACCAAAATACTGCCTTATGCTAGAAACAGGTCTTCCCTTTGACTTATATTTGAAATATATATGTATGCAGAAAATACTATTTGACTATGACGAAAACAATTCCCAAATTAGTTGACCAAATCCGTTACAAAGGAAATCGTTTACTGAAGTAAATGCATTATCACGTTAGAAGAATCATTGAATATATCTTTCAACGATGTTAACAACACGAAAATCTGTGGTATAAAGACTAAGAACTTGCTTAGCCGACTAGACCGTAAACTCTTCCATAGTCTATTAAAATTTCGAACATGCACCCAAAAATAATTGTATCAATTTCAATTTAACCACGTGTCTCAAATTGAAACTTAAACAAGTATCATTTTTGTTATGTCAATGTAAGCCTAGAAAGTATTACATTAAAACTTAGAATATCAATTTGATGCGCAGAAGTATAAATTTTAAACTAATCATTTTTCTTTTAGTTAAAAAATTCGAAGAATGTGTGAATTGTACTAGGAATCACGCCCAGTGTGGCTGGCGATGATCGACGTGTCAAACTTAGTGTTTTAATTTATGTGCAAGCAATTCAATTTGAAGTTAATAGGCTAATCACACTGAGCACATATAACATTCAACATCCTGAGTTTAAATCAGTGGCCGGCAAAAAACCGCAAGCTCATTTTGGCATTGCATGTGTGTGTCAGCCACGCTTTAGCACTTTTTTGTTGTTGCAAGAGTGTGCAGTGTAAGCTCGTATACTATCGATGTATCGACGTCGCTGCTACTCTATGGCTCTTGTATACACCGAAAATAGAAACGTGCCGAGCTCTGGTTTAAATACTTAAAAACCATTCGCTCTGCCAATATTTTTAGGATTTTGTCTTGTAAAAATGTTAAACGAGTCGATGATAGAAACATGCTACAAATATGACAAATTCCGCCATGGTAAATATTTTTGACTCACGATGTTAGATGTTAGATGTACTCAGTGTGATTAGCCTATAAAAGTAACCGCTATGGGGACCCTTTTTCCACGCAACGTTTTGAGGATATATAAATGGATTTCAAGTGGAGTACACTTACAAGGAAAATTTAAGCAGCTTGGTAATAATGTTTTTGTGGTCGTTTTTTGCAAATATTTGTTAAAAAGAAATGTAACTATTCAGACAGGACACATAACAAGCCACAATGCTGCGGAGCCTGTTTCAGCGCTTTGCATTGTAGCGCACAACGCGAGAGGTATCAAAGGAAGACAGCTGTAGAAGAGGCGTTTTTTGCTTTTTTTCTTCAGAGTCTATGAAGGAGTAACGCGCTACATGTATGGGTTCCAGCACAAGACACACCAGTATAGTGACTCTCAATATACAACATTCGCGTTGACATGAGCCAGGCAGTGATGTTTCTCCATAGCGAGGTGCCCACACTTGACAAATTCAATTTATTAGAGTAAGTAAAATAAATTTTGAAAGAGATAAAAAGATAATGTTTTTAAAATGTTATGGCAGTTTGTAAAGAACTGAATTTATATTACCAACTTGATAAGATATAATATTTAGTTATAAAAGCTAGTTTCAAAATGATACTAAAAGTTTGATAATTGAAGTGTCAAAGTGTGATACCAAAAATTTATTATAAAATAGTGTTAACCGGATACACGTTAGTATCAAATTGAAATCTTCGAGAGATCGTGTTAATACTTTCGAGGATATCAATATGATGAAAATACTTGGAGTATTAGAAAGAATTCGATACTCAATAGTTTCAAATTGATGTCAAAATTGTGTCAATTTGATGACAACTTTTTCTTTGGTGTAGTATTGAAAGGAGTTATTTTAGTGATAAATATAATAGTATAACCTAAATGGATTCCAATAAAGAAACTGTACCATATGTAACAAGAAAGATGGTTAAAGCATATTCCTTTTTATGGAAATGTGTTCCAAAGTCATGACGAATTAATAGACGTATTGAAACGAGCAGATGATGAATATTGTAAATACTAGAGTTTGTTCGCAACTGATGCTCTTAAAGATAGAAATCTAATTATAGATGTATTTGGTTTTTTTGTAATTTATTGTAATATCTAGATTTAAGAAATATTTTAATGAATAAATAATGCTAGATATTATCATGTGATATTTCAATTGTTAAACTCTTAGTATGATTTTAATACTAGCTTTTATCAATTTAATATGTCTTCTTATCAAGTTCGTAGTACCTATTCAGTTCTCTTTAAACAGCAGAGCTCTTAAAAAGGTTTTTTTTACACTTATGAAATGAAATTGCCAGAAGTGGGCATCTCACTATGGAAAACATGTTCTCTCACTCTGCATGCTTCGTGTTCACGCGGATGTTGATGTACATGTAGATCTTTACGAGAAATCTGAGTGAAAAACGCCCTTTCTACAGCTGTCTTCATTTTGAAACTCTGACTTTGGGCGTCATCTTGACAAAGCACAGAAATAACCACCGCGACATTGTGGCGTGGTATATATATGTCCTGTGTTAAGAGTTACAGTTGATATTTACAGAGCGGGAGGAAGAATGGGAGGGGAAAGAGTGGAGAGCGATGAAAGAGCGGGTGGGGAAAAAGGGGAAAAGCCAATTTAAATTTTTTAGTTTTTGAGAAAGACAAAGATTTATTTACGTTGCTGCTGTGTAATGCACAACCTTCATATATTTTCTAAAAATGGGCGCGGGACGAAATATCGCTGGAACCAAAATTCACTAAGTGGTCACGTCAATGGAAGGGATTAATATATAATTCTGGAATTTTCAATCGCCTAGAATATTTAGTTGGGTAGATTACAACGGGATGGGAAAAACTTTAACATACACTATTTTTTTACCATCTGTAAACTCGAAACTGTCTACATGATAACCACTCCGGGAAATCAGATAGATACCGTTTAACGAACGATTTAAGCTCTATACAAGTCAATTTTTAAAGGAAAAGATTTGAAAACCAATGGTCAAAGTGGTTAAAAGTGCATTAAAATGGCCACTTTCAAAATATACCTATAAAAGAGACTTCATAAACTCAAGAATAGGCGTGAAATTTGAGATGCATATTGGTAACTATTCTCTTAAGAGGCCAATAAACCAAATTCCAGATTGGTGAAATATGATGCCCTCTCTCAAATATTGGGAATTATACATTCAGAACTGCACAAACGAGCCACTGGCTATGCTCGTAGTCCGGATAGTTAAGCAGGTGCACGACCGCAAGGGTAAAGATTTTACAATAGGAATAAGAGGAAGGAAGAACTCTGCAGCATGTTTTTGGGCAGTTATCTATTTTAGGTGTACATATTATTCATTTTGCTCTTCCATTACGCCAATTATATCCTTTCCACCTTCCACCAACCAATTTTTACACGCAATATTTTATAGGTTTCTTTGTATTTTCTTTTTAATTAAGTATTATTATATATTTTGTTACAGTAAAATTATTTATGTACAAGAAGTCAAATGGTATTCATATAAAAATATTTGGTTTTACATAGTTAGACGTATGCAAAAGTTAATACTACAATTAACACATTTAAACTAAAGCCCACTAATGTAGGAGCTCTTTGCACGGCAGCAGGATGATCTCCTAAATAGAGAGGACATAATATGATATATGTGGATATAGTAGAGTATAGATACAAGTTGGATATTACCATTTAATATATGAACATTAACAGACTTGGAATTCGCGTTCGATGGCAAACAAGAATATCTTCCAGAATCAGAGATTTTGGCTCGTTGTATTAACAGATATGAAGTGGTTATATCTCCCTTTTCAGTTATAACTGATACTCCTCCTCGCGGTGAGTCATAATTTATTTCCTGCAGGAGAAAGGCACAAAGGTATTTAAAACAACATTTTAAAACAAGTGAAGAAAGCTAAGAAAGATAAATATTTGCAAATGAATAAAACAATGAAAGTTGTAAAGCTATTGAGAGCGATGAAGCTGATCCAAAGCATTAAAAGTTGATAACAACATGCTTCGACTTAATGAGGTCGAAGAAGATTCAAATAAAAAGTTATTTAAATCACCTGATTGTTGTGTGTCCAATGCACTGTCAGCGGCGGATCCGGAAGATGCTTAACAATACATGTTAAATTAACTGTTGATCCCAAATCAATGTATAGCTCCGGTCCTCCAGGAATAGTTGTGATCGGTTCTAAAATTCAGTAAAGATCAAGCATCAGAAAGTTAATAAAGTCAAGAGTCTTGACTCAAGACTGTCATTTAATGAACATTTTTTTACAAAACCTTAGAGCTTTAAGCTATGACTTCAATTTTACTGAAACAGGCATTGTTCTTCTTTAATTAATGCCTTTCTCAGTCAGAATATTTATTTCCGAGACTACTGTACTGGTGCTCAGCATCTACTAGAGTACTGCACTCGTACTTGAGATTTCTCACACTCGAGTCTCTTGACTACTGCAAAAAGTGTATGCAGTGTATCATGGCATATTTGAGCTTCGTTATTGCGTATGATACCTGCTGCTACTCGTGTGGTTCATTTCTTATACATACTCGTACGACCAGAGTGCTGATGAAAGCACAAAAAGATAATGTGGCAACGCCTTTTGTAATTGTCGCTCTCTCATTTGTATTTCTTTCTTGATATTACAATAAGAATTTAAAAGGGAAGCAACGGTAAACGTTGATTTTGTGTTATCAAGAGACCGAGATACGCATTTACAGCGGATGCTCTTGTAGTTAAAAAAACCGACTCTCTTGGAGATCTCTGCCATCAATCCTAATTTGATCCATGTGGACCTGATTCATTTCGATTTAAACAAACTATAAAACTACGTGCCAACAACAAATTTAGCCATTTTCGATTCCATCGGAATCAAATAAAAGATTGCTTAAAAACATTTACGCCACAGCTGGGTCAAGAAACTTTGTCTGCTTTGATTTTGCAACTCTTTTCTACAAACAGAATCTTCATAAAAATAATTTAGTATATTTTTTTACAGAATTCCTAAATCAGATATTTTAAGGTTTAATGGCCTCGACAAGGCTTTAAAACAGTGGTGCCCAAAATGCCACACAGTGGCGTACCGAGGGGGGGGGGGGGGGGCAAATTTTTAGGGGCGGCAATTTTTGAGGGCTGTGAGTTTCAGGGGCGGGAAGTTTTTAGGGCGGAAAATTTTAGGGGCATTCTCTTAAATTAAGAAATAGTGGTATTTCTGAAAGTGATTTAGACTTTGCTGTCATTTCAATATGGAGAACGTTGCAAGATTCTGCACTTCAAGATCTAGTAATATAAGAAATATTCATTGAATGCATTTTTGAAAGCTTACGAATCAGTATAAAGGGATTAAAGAGCAGAGGTCTACCAAAGACAGAGTCAAACATGCTGCTATATTGATTATGTTCTCAAGGGAGTATGCAGGAGGGTGCAGATTTGTAGTATGCCTCGAAAAGTTCTTATGAAACAAAAGTTGTGTCAACTGAACAATAATTAAAAAAAAATAGTTTTTATCAAAAAAAATAACCACAATTTCCATATTAAAGTCAAAAAATTTCATTCCAATGAGCAAAATCAGAAAGTTGTTTTCAAATATACTTTGTAATCAATACAGAATGAGTTCTTTAACATTTTGTTACATGGACTAAAAAAAACAATGTATAGTGTTAATTATAAAAGAATAATTATCAAACAAGAATAAATATTTTCACTTTAATTCATCATAGTTCGCGTCCATCTATTTCGCGATATTTTTCGAATTTTTTGAGCTTACAATTCTATACTGCCATTGAGTTATGTTTCCAAAAAACGTAGTCCAACTCGTCCAATTATATCAGCCTCCAGTAAAAACCTCTGCAGTAAAAAACTAATTTCGAAACGCATTTGCCATCAAACTAGAAAACCATGTTCGACCTCAAAACAATTTTTTTTCGGCCCATCGAAGTCAATTTGTATTTAAATTTTGGTTAAGAAGATATGTAAAATACGTTTCCGCGGATTTTGCGAAAAAATATTCGCGTGCGGCGCACCTTTATTATACATCCCCAAGAATTTTTTCCAATAATGATAGCAACTTTTGCAAAATAATACTCCCCTCACAATTAAGGCCTTCGTCATTCCTAATCAAAGTCCAGCGTACGTCCCTTTATGTTACAGAGAAGTTTTTGATGGAAAGAATTAGAAAAACTTAATTGTAATTATAGGAAAAAGGTTAAAATTTAGGACTATTCAAGGGGGAAGGGGCGGCAAAGTCGACTTCCGCCCCGGGCGGCATAACTACACGGTACGCCACTGATGCCACAGGCCTATACCACGGGATAGGAACTCATAATTCTGCTGGCGTCGCAGCCTCCACACGCATAGAGAGATAGTATACTTGTGTTCTATAAATAGCACGCTCGGCATTTGTTTGTTTGCTTGTTGCAACTAATTGACGTCATGAATTTTCATTCGTGCTTCGCTGCACAATCGCAAAGCTTAAGACACTGCTTTAAGAGTTCCAATTTACCCTTAATTTATCTTTGAACTGTCAATGTAGCAGAGACCTTTTAAAAAATTTTAAAAAAACAATGCAGATATTTCGTACATATTGGAATAAGTTAAAAGTATAAATTGCAAAATTGTAAAAAAGTTAGTGAAGATAGTTTGAGATGAGAGTTGCCTGATATTTTGGCCATTAACATAACCAAAATACATAAGGTATCGCATTTTTAACATAGAAGGGATAAAAGGGACAAATTAAATTGAAATTGCATGAATTCCTATTGCCCTATTTATATGGGCGGAGTTATAAATAACGAGAAAGGCAAAGCTAACTTCGTCTGTGCCGAAGTTTTCATACACTTGAAAACGCTTGTCTCAACGGTTAGCGACTTCGACCAAACTTCGCAGATCAGCTTAATAACATTTAATATTGCCCATGACCGTGATTGAGAGCGGTAATATTGAGAAAAAACCAGTTTTTCTCATTAAAATCCATTTTTCGAACGATCATTTGTATGGCAGCTACAAGAAGTAGCGATCCGATCCGGTCGGCTCCGACATATTAGCAGCGTGCAGACAAAAGAAGACTCTGTGCAAAATTTCAGCACGATTGCTTCAAAACTGAGGGACTAGTTTGCGTAGAAACAGACAGACGGACAGACGGACGGACAAAGCTTAATCGACTCAGCTCGTCACGCTGATCAAGAATATAAATACTTTATGTGGTCGGAGATGATTCCTTCTATGCGTTGCAAACTTCTGGGCAAAATTATAATACACTTTTCAAGTGTATAAAAAGCTTTGACTTTGTACTTACTGAAACCGGCTTTGCTTTTGTTTAATTAATACCTTATTCAGTGTGTAAAGTGATTGATAATACTAATCAGAGATCACTGGTGCACTGGAGCTACTAGTGTACTGTATTCGTTTTTGAGAGTTTTCGCACTCATGTGTCTTAACCACTGGAAAACATGTTTTCTGATAGTGTTGCTCATTTCTTGTATTCGTACGAGCAGAGAGCGAGTGCTGATGGACGATTTTTGTATTTGTTGTTCTCTTAATTGAATCTCTCTCTTGATATTACAATAAAAAATTAACGGCGTGCTTTCTTTTGCATTCGAAGAAGAAATGGTAAACGCTGATAAATTGTTATTGTAATATCCAGAAAGAGATGAAAATGAGAGGACCGATAAAAAGAAAAACAAAAACCGCTGCAAAATGTTTTTCTTGCATCACGCACTAAAATTTATAAACATGCAATAAAAGTTAGACAAACTCAAGTATTACTAGTGTGTGCTGTGAGCGTACGAATGCCATTCGAAGACGAAATCGACATGCGGCGCAGAATAAAGCATATTCATATTCTGCATAAATCAAATGCAAAAATTAAAAATTTGTTGGCGCCAAACATGAGGTATAAGTTGCAGCTGTCAAGTAGATGGCGATACCATTTACAGAGCGAGTCACTGAGTTTGCAACTTTGCTAAATCTCCAAACACAACACGGGAGGTTTGAAACCAAACAAAAGAAAATTTCTGTGTTACCTAAGAAATGGAATTCGGTTGAAATTTGGTTCGAAGAGGTTTTTGTGGCTTCCCCGATAGTAACATAATTTACTTACCAAACTTAAAAGTTTTTACTTACCGACGACTGAAAAAATCATTGTATATCCAACTGGAGGGGTCGTTGATACCTGACACTCGTAAATTCCAGAATCTCTTATCTGAGGAAATTTGATCTTAAAATAAAAGAAATGTATGTAAGTGAGGATAATTGAAATTATGGCTTTTTATCACAGTAAACGAAAAATAAATCAAAGAGTGGCTGCGCCATATGCTCGTTTCGAAGAGAGCAAAAGCGGCACACAAAATCCATAGTGTGTCAATCGTTTGTCAATCTTTACAATTATTGGCGACTGCTGAGCAGCCAAAACAAAAAAACTTCTTAAGCCTTGCCTCAGACGTAGCCTTAAGCTGTGTAATATTTTAAATTTGAAAGCTAAGACCATGATGTGAGGCGAAACCTGAAAAACTTTGTAAGCCTTTGATTCCAACTGAACTGAACCGTATTGAAAAATTATTTGAAATTTCTAAATTCTTAAGTCTGTTATTTCACCTATCAGAGCTCTCATTTGAGTTGGCCGAAAAAAACTCAGTTGGTTGTGTCGATAAAATTTAAATTTAAGAAATATTTTGAAGCTCTCATTTCTATATTTTAAGAGTTTTAGAATCAGGTCTGCAAATCGGTAGGGGTTCACTCCGAAATTCGAACACGAGCAACTGTTTTAGTTCGGGTTCACGGAGCGGGTTTAAAATATCGTTCAATCTAAGTTCAGGTTCGAACTGCAGTTCTTGCTAACTTAAAAAATGTGTGTTAATTGGAAAATTTTTAAAATATTTTAAACATATTTTGAAGTTAAGAGTCTTGATGTTTTAAATATAACATTAGATCTTAATAATTGTTATTTTAAGGGATATTTTACTGTACTGTGGTAAATTTTAAACTAATTTTAAGAAAGTGAATCATTTGCCCTTATTTTCAGAAAAATAGTAACTTTTTTTTAAGGCATATTTTAGGAAGTTCTAGAAAACTTGTTTCTTAATAAGAACCAGGACAAATTTAAAAATAAGTCGATTTCCTTTGAATTCATAGCACATTTTTATCCGATTTTGCATTTTGATATATTGAAAAACGGCAAAGTTAACAATTATAGCATCTAGAACATTTTTTATGATTTTTGAACCGAACGCGTTTTTCACTTTTTTGCTACGGTTCAAGTTTAGATTCGGAAAGAAAAAAAGTTTCTGCACCGGCTCGGTTTTCTGACTTCGGAGCGGGTAGCTGCTCTAGTCAGAATATATTATATTTTTAATTCGCTTCAAATGACTCCTTACTACCTCAATATCTATATTGAAATAATTCTTTTTTAATAGCAAATATTGATATGGGTATTTTTCAAATGATTTGCATCCCTCGTTGAATGTCCAAAACTGTAGATGAGAGCTTAGAAGGCCTCGTCATAACAATTTTGGGCAGTATTTAAACTGGATTTATATGGACCTGGAAAGCTAAGATATAAGACCTATATTTATTCGAAATCCAGCCTTGGTTTCGCTAAAATTCTGAAGAAGGTTTAATCCGTAAATAAGGTTTGGTTTTCAGATTGTTTACTAAGTGCATTGAATCCAAGGAATCGGTAAAATTGACTCGAACCAAAATCTGGCGCTTAATACTTTTAACAACCTGTTCGTGAATCAAGTTTAAAATTTTTCCAATTTGATTTTATACACGTTTCAAATTTGTACACAAAAATATTTTTTGGTTGATCGCAACAATAGTTTTCCTTTAAATACCTGTAAGGACCAATCCCCAGTTTGCTTATTGTAAATTGAAGTAAATCGCTGGTCTGATGTGTAGGTACTCTCTGACACAGTTAAAAGATGTAAGTCCCTATGGCGTATCCATGATACCTACAACAGGATAAAGTTTCTCTATTATACCAAATATTTTGTCTTAGTGCATCCACTTACCGTTTTATTGCCCAGATTTTTAATCCGGCAATTAAGATGACCTGTTTTACCCACTAAAGATGTCACATTTTTCGTTGCAGACGTATCAAAATAGGGGCCCCTGTCGAGTGGCTTGGTAAATCTCACAACATCTTCATCACGTGCCCTAACAGAGTCCGAGATATTTATTTGTTGTTCGAAATAACCATGCTGACAGAGCATTTCTCTAGAAAGTACTGAAAAAACATAGAAGAGACATGTTATGTAAAAAAACAATTTAAATTATATGATCAAATGGGAAATCGTCAAGTTTCAAAACTTACAAATATACAGAATAAGCCGAAAACTCCAAAAATGATGCATTTTGAATATTATAAGCAATTTTCCTAAGCCAGCATTATATATTTTGTTGGGTTTGATTTGTTATTAAAGTAGGATATGCCTATGCATACATACTGGTGTGTGGCACTCTTTGGACATGCGCAGAGCGCAAGCACTTCAGGATGTAGGCTAAAGGAATTTCAAGTGTGTACATAATATGAGTTGGGGCAGATTAGTTCAAATTTGGCAAAGTTCGACCAGCTGGGTCAAATTTGTTGGTATTCCTTGACAATGCCAGTGTTGTAAAACGCTGATTGAAAAGCCGCCAACTTTGAAACTTGTTATACGTTATGACAGAATCGGAATCAGGACAAAAGCCAAAAGGACTTATTCACGTCATATTTTATTTAAGTAAAATTAATCACCATTTTTGAGCTTGTGTATTGTAAAGTACAAACAAACAAAAACAACAAGTGAGATAAAAGAATATGGATTTTGTTTTTGTAAAAAAGAAAAAGTGTTTATTTATTTGGTTGGAACATTATAATAAAATAGAATGGGTTTCAAAATAAAAGTAGCAGAAAAAGAAACCTTCAAGAGTAACTAGAAGAAACACCTTCCGATCCGATGGCCACTCCCCTGCTCGCAGCATAAGTGATCGGATGGACTTTCTAAGATATACTAAATAGTAGCTAAGCCTATTTAAGATTCCTCTCTTTCTCCATCTTTGGCTCGATATTTATGTATATCGCACAACCGTTTAAGGGTCTTGCCCGCTGCTACTAGTGCCCGCCAGCGTCAATATAACCCTTTATAACATGGGACGTCAAAACACTCGTGCTGACTTTGGCGTTGCGCAGTATTTATTTGTTTTTGCAAAAGAGAGCAGTATCAATAAGCTCGTATACTGTCGGTATGTCGCATCGCTGCCGCAGAGGGCTTTTATATACACAAAAGATAGGAACGTGACGGATTCTGCTTTATAAGCTTACCAAGTAAAGGTAAGTAAGTCTAAAAACTTAAGACTGGATCAACTGTGGGTTGAGAAGAGCAAGCAAAAGGAACAGCTGCTGGACAGATTCGATGCGTTTACAAAGGGTAAGTGATTGAGGGTTACAAATACACGAAGCGAACTCCTAACTGGGCCTCACTAGGCCCATTGAGCTACTTACACAAAAATGTTCGCTTAAAAGAAAAAATATTAATATTTAAATGATTATAATCCTCATAATGAATCAAATTGACATAAGACCGAAGAAAACATAAGAGCTTATTATCATCAGCTTTGACGTTTTAGTGAAAAAGAGATTTCGGAAACATACAACAAATAAAAAAAATGTTCAAATACACGATCTTGACTTTCTAAGCGAATGACTTTTCCACGAGACCACGGCCCTAGTTGCTTGCTAAGCTAAAAGAATGCTTACATTCTATACTTCTAGATCGATCGGTATAGAATCTTTACCGTTTAATACTTAAAATTTCAAGTATATTGGATGTATTTAAATTGAGTACGAAATATTCAGTGGCCAGGTGTGGCGCAGTGTTTAGTGTGTTGGCATGCTGTGCTTAAACTTACAATCCCGCCTCGGACCATCTAATAAAAAGTTTTTTCTTTCTTTCTGTGAGCTGTTAAAAAAAATGATTCGTAGAACTTTTCCAATCTCGTTTGTTTTGACGGAGTTTTTTAGGAAACTGGTTTTGTGTGATGTAATTAAAAAATATTAATTGGGATCCGAAAAATCCCTTGTGTACTACAGCTGCTTCTAAATTCTTGAGTTCAAGTGCTGAAATGGCACTTAAAAAGTGAAATAGAAACCACGCTTGATTATTTTTTTAAGGCAAACTAAAACAACTTTAGTAAATCTGCGGTAAGAGCATTTGATACAGTTTATAAATACCCTTCCCAATCAGAATCACTACATCTACTTAAACAACGCTTCCAAATGCTTTTTTTAAACACCTGCTTTCCAATTCCTTAAAGATAAATTTTCGGTTCAAAAAATATTTGTCGAAAAACTAGACGGAAATAGATTGTAATATTTTAAATTTTCTCAATTCTTTTAACTATTTACAGTAAAACCTTTTATTGTGACATCACAAACATTGGATTAGAGCGCATGCGCATACGTTGAGCGCATAAGGTACCGGGCTCAAATCCCCGTCAAGTCCAAACCAATTATTCTGTGTTTTTCTGAAAAACATTAATGAAACGAACCACGTGGAGTGGATCAAAAGAAATATGTCCCCGTTCCCTATTCCACCCAAATGTGAGGAATCGTCCACACCTGGTCCAAATTTTAAAATCAAATCAAATTTTTTTCCCAGGTGAGTTTAGAATGTTCTTGAAAACGGAATAACATTAACTCAAATCATGTTCTTAAAAATGGAACAATATCAACTCAATTTGAGTGTTAGCGTTTTCAAATAATTATTTTTGAAATTAGAAAAATTGTACTTTAAATGAAAAAAACCGTTGATGCATACTTTTTGGTAACGATTGTGCTCGTTTTGAGTCCAATGTTCTCGACTTTTTCCCTCTGTGTTGTCTGCGCAAAACCAATGACCCATTTTTCTTTATATTTTACTGGTCCATACCGATACGTACCGGTATACCGAAATAAAAATCTAGGTACCGATACGAAACCGAATACCAAAATAAAATAGAACCATAACCAAACCTTTTACTGGTACGTACCAGAACCGTAATACGATTCGATTTTATGCCTTGCAACAAATGTTTATATTAGTAAATAAAATCTGTTGTTAAAATTCCTTTCTGGTTCACATTGGGTTTGGATTGAGGGTAGTATAAGCATCTTGGTCCTTGGTTAATTTATTTTCTCTGGATTTACAGAGACCAAGTTTAAAAAAGAGATTGTGAAAGCTTTAGAATTTTATAGGCTTAAGCCATGAACATTTTGTACTATTTTTTTTGAAGTATTATAATTATTTGTTTAAAAATATTTTTGGGTTTGACTTTAGAACTTAGAGAGAGAATCTTGGCCTTATGACCATGACAAAGAAATAGTATTACCAAAAAGCTATATTAGTTCGACCTTCGAACTATACTCAAAATATCCGTTAACTGTCTAGTGACATAAGAGTTTTGTACTTAAATCAAGTAACTTTGTACTTACCATACTATTGACACCATTTTAATACTTGATTCAAGTGCAAAGTTTTTGGTTTTTTTTCCAAGAGCGCTTAAAGCAGCGACCTTTAAGCGGCTTTTAATTTAATACACCCTCCAGAGAATAAGAAGAAGAAATATTTTTTTACAAGTAAAATCTATTCCATGATACTACTAATATTATAAGGGCGGCCTACCTATCATTGCAAGCGGAGAGCTTTTTCTAGAAGCTCTTGCTTATAACGTTTCGCAACACATTGATAACGTGCAAGGTGCGTTGTACTTAAGCTAAAACAGAGAGCGAGCTGAGAGCTTGACATACTATCTTAGTTAAATCCTGATCCATTCCAACGCCTTAAACAGTTATCTTCTACAGCCTGTTAGAAAAAAATGATTCATAGAACTGTTTTACGTTCGTTCGTTTTGAACGAAAAGGGTATTCTGTAATGTAAAATCCCTTGAAATGGCACAAGTAAAGGAACCATGAGTCTTAAGTAAGAGCATTTGAGCTGTGTTACTTTCACTTTATATTCCCTAAATAAAGCGTCTAAATAACCATTCGCGGCCCTTTTAAGAAAAGCCTGCTTTAAAATGTGCCTAAATAAAATATTTGTCTATAAAATGGAACGGAAATGGATTGTAATATATTTTATTTCCGCAGACTCTAAACTACAGTAAAACCTTTAATAGTGACATCACAAGCATTGGTTTTAGAGCGCATGCGCCGTAAACAGGATTGCACCCCATGGTGAATGACAAATACTAATTCCGCTGAATGGCAAGTATACATTTTCTTTCAAATCTCGGTTCTCGGGTTTTTCACTTATTTTTCTATAGAATTTAATGGTGTAGAAAAATGCTTAAAAATCTACACAAACTATGAGTAATGCCATCGCGGGCTTCAATAAACCAAGTGCTATTAGTTCTAGTGTAAAAAATGGATAACGTAGAAATTTGTGTGTTGTGGAAAATCAATAAAATGAAGTCTTAATCAATAGAGACAAACTGGCGAAATTTGTATGTGCTGTTAAATAGTACATATATATGGCAAAGGTTTAAGCAAGTGTAAGTATTTACTTGGAGAAGTTAAACAATTATATGTTATTTGTTGAAAAGTTAACACAGAAATATCTAAATGTCAAAGGAAGCATTTTTTTCTGAATAAAAGTTTATGATGAATTAATATTTGTGGTTTTCAACTAAGAAAATAATAATTATAGTTAAAAACTCTGAAAAGAAACATGTGAAAAGAAGTTTACAAGCTCAGTTTTCAAAATAAAAGTGTGTATGTGTACATGACACGGGCGAGAAAAATGTATGTGAATGTGTATGTTTGTATGTATTTTATGTGAAAAACTAACTGAATTCACAAGAGCCACCGAAATTCAATATATTCCTATATCCAACTTGCAAGTGGTTAGGGTATTATAAATAGAAGTAGCTAAAGCTTGATGCTTAAATGATTTGTTTTATGAACTATTAACAAATAATTTGATAAAGTTAATGGTTGTTGATAGTTTGTTGTTGTTGAGTTATGAGTGTTTGCTGTGCGAAAGTTCGTGGGTTTAAGACTCCCTCGGAACATCTAACAAAATAGTTCAGCTTTAAGAACTTTTATACAACTGGTCACCTTTAACAGCTATTGCCGCTCGCACTTGTATCTTTTCTTCAATCTGTAAATCGTGGAATAATGCCGAAATATCAGAAGCCTTGAGCAAAATCAACCGCTTGATATTGAAATCAAATCCAATTATTAAAAAAAAACCGTTTATTGTTTTAACCGGAAATGCAAACTGCTCGTAAATAAGGATGGTTCGGTTCAGCGGTTCATAGAAGTTGTCAACCACCGGTTCGGTTTATAAAACAAACCAAATCGCGGTTTCGGTTCGGTGGTTCATTCATATTGCAGGATTAGCTTGCTTAAAAACAACGCATAAGTATTTGATTCTAAGATACCAGCGCATTCAGGGAAGAAACAATTACTAATATTTCAATATTCTTAAGCCAAGGAGACACGTACCATTGTCTTTACAGCTGCTAATAATGTTAAAAGAAAATACATCCCATGGTTAAATAAGAATATTTAGATTATTCAGGAAACTTCGATCTGCAACGTCCTTAGAAAGAATGCTGACTTATGACAGACATAATAAATAATATATAAGAGGCATAGATAAATACTTTTTAGAAAAAGGGACGAATTGTAGAAGCCCGGAAAACAGACTGCAACAATTTAAGTATTTTCGTGTAGCAAATTAATTTTCCTAATTGTACTCTTGGAATTTTTTGAAAATAGGCGCTGATTGTAAATATATCGATAGAAATTTTATCCTCAAAGTATTTTAAGACAGGGACTTTGGTCACACTGGATGGATATAACTGCACCATTTTCTTTAGCGGTTTTTGTTCAGTTGCTGGTTTATGTTCGCCGTTCGGTTTAAGTGCACGGAAAAGCGGTTCGGTACGGTTTGAAAACTGAACCAATCAGAACCAAACCGAAGACTTTTTAGGAAATATATATATATATATATGATGATATGATGATACATGATATTTATAAGCAAGGTTGAGCCGCTTTTAAGTCGAACCGGATTGAACATAAATTTCCGACAAACCTTAAGCCAAATTACGTGAGAAAAATAACTAAGCCTAATCCTGCGCCGAATCAGAATGCTCGATTCGGTACAACAAAAACGTATGGGCGGGTAACCATATGACCTATTGCCTACCCAATGTGTAAAACCTTCGTAAATTAAATTGCCTTCGAGAGTTTCTCCTAAATAAAACGGATATAAACAAATCGGAAATCGAATCATATACATGATATCAGTGTGAAGGCAGCCTAAGTTTTGGAAGCATTCATATCGGTAAACACCGCTCCTAAGCTCTATTACGCTTATCTTTATTTGAAGCTCTTTTGTTTGTTCTCATAATTCTCATTTTTTTAGTACGTTTGTGACAAATTATCGAATATTTTATTGAAGCTCGAATATTTAGGTAAGACATGAACCAAACCAAAACTTTCGGTAAAAAACCTTGAATCTCAGATTTTCGAACATTACCGACAGGCAATTTTTGATTTTAGCCAGAGATCGGAAATAACCGTAAACCGTTTTTCGTTGTCCAAAAATTACTGTTATTTACGCATCCTTTGAGCGAAGAGTCCGAAATAAGACGTTCACATCGTCTCTTGAATAAATCGCTTTGCGCTCAACGAGCACCCAATTTTATTGTCTCTCTTTTGTAAACGAACGGCAAAGTTTGAGAATTTGCTTTTTCATGGCTAGTTACTTTACAGCTGGCGCCAATAGCTGGTGAAGGTGACCGTATGTGTAAAAGCTATTTTCTAAAAAAAGAAAAAAACTTTAATTATTAGATGTTCAGAGGCGGGATCGAACCCACGACCTCCCGCCCAGTACTCCAACACAGTCTCTCTTTTGCACTGCGCATTTGCTGACCTTTTTGTCGCTAGTGAAGAAAATAAAAGTCTTTTGGGTTTGTATGCGTGTGTGTGTGCGAGCGAGCCGTCTGTTGGGCTTCTGAGTCACACAAGCCACATACAAACTTATCTGCTTATCTGCAGGCTGTTGATGTGCGAGCACTCAGTGGGATCGCTCTAAATAAGATGTTAAAGCACGACAAGAAAAGCTCAACTGAAAACCAAAACGAAGAGAAACGAAGTGCTCTGTTCAGAGAGAGAGAAAGAGAGAGCATGTTTTTTTTTGGTTATGTTAGTACGCAGACCTCAAAGGGAAGTACGGTCAACAGTAGTTTGCAAGTTCTATTTCTGTTCTGCAGAACGTTCAATGCGAAGGGTCGAACCCATCGCAAAGTGTAGGGTACGGTTATTGGACAGTTTCGTTAGATGGTCGATCCTAAGGTTCTGTAAATAGTTAGCTTTTTTTTTAAATATTTTAACAGTTTGTCTACGTGTTTCAGCGTTCTAGTTCAGTGTGACCATAACTTACAAAATATCAGCTTCTTAGATCACTAGAACATTTTCCATCTAAAAATGTGACAATTTCATTTTATCTTAATATCGTTTTCTTACAACCAGAAACAGCTGTTGCTGTGCTTAGTACTTAGAAAAACTAAATCGTCTAACTGCTAAATTGGGAGCTTATTCCGATGGAGGTCAGCTGACGGACCAGTGTGACTGTTCAAAGGTGGAAACGGCCACACTGCATTGCCACCGTAGTTTCGCTTGCATTTGACTTCTATTATTGTTCTTTTTCTTTAAACATCCAGGGATATTTTGAGGATATAAGGAAAGCAGAACTCATGGGCAATGCAATGTCTTACCGTTGGTTTCAAATAAAGCCAATGGTTGATATTTGACCGTATTAGGCCACGGTCGAAATAAGGTCACGGACGGCAGTCTAATTAAATTCGGCAAAATGAATTAGACCGCGCGGTCTTAATTCATTCCGCAAATTGAATTTAGATCGCGATCTCAGAATGAAATATTATCGCCGTTCATATATTCATTCTAAGATCACAGACTTTATTCACTTTGAGGCTTGAATTAAGGTGCTCTAATTTTAAGAAAGCTTTCCGAAACTCTTTTTATTATATTGACGTCAACAGAACCAAACCACTTTCAAAACAGATGAGGACCTGTTCGGATTCAGGTTAGGAGTTCTCTTAAATTAAAAGGTTTTGGCTGAAGGTAACCCAAACAAGTACATTTATGTAAGCTTTCACTTATCTACTTGTACAGGTCTTTCAATAAGGGTGATTCGATTTGTGTATGAAATCATATGATCGACTATTATAGCACTGATATGTCTCGAAATAAAAATCCAGGCCTAGAATCATTCAAAAAAAGCGGTAGTAAAATTCAAAATTCACTTATATGACTCAATGATTCTTTGCCTCAGCACAGACTGATGCTGTAGTCAGTCCTTTTTCAATTGACAGACTGGGCGAGTACGCTTAACCAATAGCTGGTGAAACTATATTCAAAAGACAGAAAAAACTTTTTTATTAGATGTTCCGAGGCAGAATTGAACCCACGACTTTCGCTTTACATTTACATTTTTTTTTCCAATAGTTTTATACTTGCTTAATTCATAGATAATTATCTATCCCAGAAAGGACACACTAACTTATTCACATTTACATACAATTTCAGCTCAGTCCCGTCGAAAACGATTTAACCATGAGCTCGCTGGGTGGGGATCCAAATAGCAATCCCCGACGAAATGGGAATGGTACCATCAACAATGGTACCTCAATGAACTCTGCCAGTGGAAACATCAATGTAAGCCGTAGAAAATCCATTAATTTCCAGCCGCAGCTTCAGTTTGCGTTCAAATCGAATGGGGACGATGGGATGCATTGCTCTTCAACTTCAGCGGGTCGCTTCAGTCCGCATCCCAATGAGATTTTCCACTCGCAGCCTGGCAAATTGACCATACCACCCTTAGAAAAGCTCGATGATGCCACCAACAGCTGTCAGCCGCTGCCACCTCCTTCACCTGCCCCGAACAGCGATTGCTTTGCCGCCTGTGTAGGTCATCCACAAACTATGGGCAAGCCAGATAGCTCGTCCATGGTGCATAAGCATGGAATGGGCGTGCAAAGTAATTACAACCATCACCAGCAGCAGCGTGGTGTGTCACCCAACTCCAGATACCGCTTGGATCGCTATCGTGAAAATCAGTCGGGGCAAAAATCAAAGATGATGGAACCAATGAATCTCGCGTCCCCTCTGTCGACGGGCTCGTCTTCAACGCGTTTGCTTTTGCCTGCCAATACTGCCCTGCCTTTGGTCCAGTGTGATACCTACAATGGCTATTTGGGATCCACAGTGCACACACCTGTCAAGCGTTATATACCTACGCCGCCGCCAGCTAGCGATCTCTATACGGACTTAGCCTTAACGTCATCGCCAGCCGCTGCTGCAGTGGTTCCAATCGTATCTTCAGGCCAATCTCAGTACGCCAATATGCCCACATACGGCTATCGCGCAAAATGCTGCCACAATGAAAGTGCCGAGGTGGTGTCTCACCCCAGTTTCAATAGACCCGCTCAAACGTTTAGCATTAATACATCGTGTTCATCGTCCTGTACCTCGCCATCGCCAGCTTCATCCACCGGTATGTCTGTGGCCTTTCCAACCTCCAGTTGTTCGCCGAGTATGACCACCACGGGAACAATAACCAGCAAGTCCCGCGGAGACAATTCACGCCTAACTACCACCACCAGCCCCGATGAGGCAGAATCGGTGATAGTCATCACGCCCGGCACTAGCATAAGCCAAGTTGAGGTGGGTAATGTTAATGGCACCTGCTTGCACTGCAACACAGCAAGACGCACGACTGGAGTGCATCAGACTACCCAAACGACTGGACCCATTAGCCCAGTGCCCATGCCTTTAGCTAACATGTCTCTGCCACTGACAGCATCAAATGAATCCTCTAATACGGAACAGATGGTAACGCTCTCGGAGGCAACCATGGAATCGAATGTTTTAGCGGCTCAAAGCAATGTGGCCTTTCAGCGGGAATCAGCAGCAGCAGCAGCAGCAAATCAACATCAGCTGTACACAGCCGGAATGGCAAACTCGCCACGCATACAGCAGAGTCAAATGAACACAGTGCATCACTCTGCTCTACATATCCAGGCGCAGCAGCAGCAGCAACAGCAACAGCAGCAGCAGCAGCAACAACAGCAGCAACAGTCCATGCAAGTTCTCCCGCAACAGCAGCAGCAGCAACAGCAGCAGACGCATCGTTACTCTTGCAAAAAGCGCATCAGCATTTACATGAGACGCGAAATATCGCGCTTCTTTGGCGTAGAGCCCAGTACGGAAGCAGCTGACTTTTCCATATGGTATGGACGACATCGTCGTTTGGCCATACGACGCTTTGGCTTGCTAGACTCTGAAATGGAATGCCAGGCTCCACTGCCTGCCAATCATGAGGCAAATCATGATGTAAATCAGAGTTACGCACCCGATCGTCCTGATATTTTGCCTGCTCAAGATGCGCATAATGTAGATATGGCCCTGCATCATGGCGGTGGTGCTGGTGGGGCGGGCAGGCGGCGCAAATGCTATGCAAATAGCGACTTTCATGCCGGGGAGTTTGTGGAGCGTAAGGCCTCCGTGGCCCATATGCTGATGACAACTGTCAGCTATTTAATCCACATATTCAATAAGCGACCTCCAAGCAGTCAGTGTAACAACAGCATCAGACATCAGCGTCAGTGGCAATGGTCGCGCAGTTTTGCTCCTTTGCACGTGCAGCACAATCCCAGTTCGGAGGGTGATCAGCAAATGGAAATGGATCCAGAGTTTGACCTAGGTGTAGCAGATGGTCTGGCGGCCCTTATCGAAGATGAGGTTTTCTTTGATAGTCCCTGCGAAGCTTCTGGCTCATCCATGAATGAAGAAAACGCCGAAATGGTGCGTCAAATGAATAAACAGCAGCCCGCTGCCACGGTGGGAGTTGGCGTTAGTGTCTACATCGCCGAGCGTCATCACAACGGTTGGCGTACCTCTGCCCTCAACACCAATGGCAACGGCAACAGTGATATTAATTTAATCGGTGATCAGCACCAAGTGAATCAAGGGAATCATATGCATCTAGGTAGTTCCATGTCTGGGCAAAGCCAAACAGCTATGCGAACATCAAACTCCACGTCGTCGACTTCGAATCGGGGCACTCGTATAACAGCTCAACTGTTAGACGGAGTGTTGGAAAATTCTCGACGACCGCCCATTCAGTGCATTAAGTATTTCTCGGTCAATGACTTAGATGATCGCACCGATCATCGGCCGTTTTTTACCTACTGGATAAATACCGTGCAAGTTGTGGTTCTGATATTATCCATCATGTGCTATGGCATTGCACCAATTGGTTTTGGTACTGAGCAAAAAACGGGACAGGTTCTGGTCACTAGTCTAAGTCTACAGACCGTGCAGCATGTGGAACAGCGAAATCTTTGGATTGGTCCACGCAACAATGATTTGGTACACATGGGGGCAAAGTTTGCGGCTTGTATGCGACGCGATATGAAGATTATGGATGTGGTTACGAAAACCAGACGGCAAGAGCGCGAAACTGCCTGTTGTATACGCAATGATGATTCTGGTTGTGTGCAAAGCTCGCAGGCGGATTGCTCTATAAGGGGATTGTATCCAACGGTAAGTAAATTTAGAAATATGATATCAATTTAATTCAATGCTTCCGAGATAATGGTTAGTTTCTGCCTTACGCTGTCTTATGTGATCTCGCGGCTTTCCGCGTCCGTAAGCGTTTAGGCACACTTTCTCACTTGTTGCTCTAATCACACTATCAAAATGGTTGCGCGCACACATCGAACTGAAAGATATACTGACGGCAGAACTTATGGCTGATCTGAACAAATAACTACGCTTGGTGCATGCTAGTGAGCACAACCAGCCCTGGAATGAATCAAGCATGTTTGAATATTGTGGCTTGCTGAAATATCATGTTTAGCTGTCATCTTTTAGTCGCATGTGAGCGTGCGCTCTAAGCTAACGCTAATGATATTGCATTTAAGCGAAGCTCTCGCAATCGGATCAGGAAAAGATAGCATTATGATTCGTATAATATGTTCAGTTTGAGCAAGCGAAAGTTTCGTTGACAATGGTCGCAAGCAAAAGGGTTAGCGAGACTTTAGTGACAAAAGATACCCCCAAATACGAGCAAGAAATAGGGTATTGTTCTTCAAGAAAAATTGGAATTTTTTTTTAATTAAAACTTAATGCTCTTTATTTTGGTAGTTTTCATAAGAACTTTGAGATCAGAATTCTGCTTCTATTGAACAAAATTTTTGCGATTTTTGCTTAAAAGCAACTGCAGACAATATAATAATCTATTAGGGTGTTCACCAGCCTGCGTAAAATCGTAAAATTTTGGAACACACAAACACATAAGAAAAAAATTTCGAACATTTTGCTGCCCTGGGGTATGTTAAAAAATCTGGGTAAAGTGTAAAAAGAGTAAAGAGTTGAAGTGTTGTAAAATTGTTCAAAGTATCTTCTTATTACACAATTACGTTTTTACGCGGGCTGGTAAACACCCTACATACTAACATATGAACAAACCATTTATAATAGTAACACTTACTCCGCGTAGCTTATGTGATTTAAAGCTGTCTAGCACAATTTTTGGTTGATTTGAGCGATTTAGACTTTCGCGGAAGTTTCTCAAGCCTTTGGCAAACCAAAGGAAAATGGAACTCAAGAATGAGTTTACTTTGGCTTCACTTCATTAGAAGTAAATTGGATGTTGCTTCCTCTGTCTTTTTTTGTTTTGCTAAAGAAAGACATCAGATACGAGAAAAACGAGTGCGGCACTCTACATTTTATCGCAAAGACCATGCTGTAATGGCTGTAATGGTAAGCTTTGCGATAAATATACTTCCCTTCCGTTTTTTTCCTTACTTGCGAACTCGGGACCGCATGGCCTTTTTAGTTATCCATGCGTGCAGTTGATAGTAGTGGGATCCATTTCATTGTAGCCTACTTCACCCTATTCGAAGTTTGCAGTCATAATAACCATCAAATATCTAGACAGCACCTTTTTGCAGTCTCTTTTCGCTGTCAGCTGCGCTGTTATGGCGTTTTGGCTCGATCCTCGCCTTGTCTTGCTCTGTCGCGCTTGTATGTTTGTGCCAAAGCATGGTAATGGGTGGGAGTGAGACAGGGTTCAGACGGTTCGAGTTCGTTGACGGTCAGCGAGAGCAAGGCCAAAAAGAGAGAGTATCGGTATGCAAAAATAAAGCGCCGAGAATTTGCTTCGTCCTATTCGCTTCGAACTTTGGGGTGCGAATGACGGCTTTCTGCTCTTTTGGTCTCAGCTTCGGCAGGCGGTACGGGTCGTGTACTTTGAGAAGAGCGAAATGTTTTTGCCTCTAACAAGAACCAAGTGCCAAAGCTGCTTTACAGTAACTTTATTAGTCTGTCCAGACAAAGCATGAATTTGAGAGCATTTCTGTCGAATAGCGCTTGTAATGGAACTAGCTCGTAGCGTAATAAATTTTAATGAGTCTTGGAACACACTAGATCAGAGGTGCTCAAGACTATTGCGCACGCCGAGCATTCGTTGTTGTTTCCGCAAAGGGCTAAACGCGCGTGTAGCCTTCCCTTGTGGTTTATGGTTAAGCGTAGTGCAACAACAACTTCATTCGAGCTCTGTCTTCTCTTTCTATGCGAGCAAAAATTTTGTTGTTGGCTGCCAATGATTAAGATGTTGTCTTCCGCATAGGGATAGCAGAGCCTATAGGTTTGCCAGTCCTTTATATGTGTGCTCCTTGTCTCCGAGTGAAGGTTTTGTTGCTGGTTGCGAATGATTTCGAGTGCATCAGACAGTCACGAGCACACCCACAAACAAAAATCGCGCTTCCTTTTTCTTTTTCTTGTGGTTCTCTTGAATAGATCTTATTATTCACAATATTTGCGTGATAAAAGCGCAAAGAGTGTGCAGTGTTGATTTTTAGATATAGTAATAATTATTTCTTCTCCTTTTTCTTAAAAGAAATCGATATCGACATGGAAAAAGTGGTCACCTGGCGAGTCTGGACCCGGCGGACGTATTTCTGGTTCAGTGTGTGGCTTGGACCCCAAATTTTGCGATGCTCCCGCTTCAATAGCTCCATACGAATGGCCCGATGACATTACAAAATGGCCAATTTGCCGCAAAACTAATTCGTTCTCCCAGCGTTATCGATACAAAGATCATACCTCGGAGCATATGGTTTGCGAAGTTATTGGTCATCCTTGTTGTACAGGACTATACGGCGAGTGTCGTATCACCACGCGGGAGTACTGTGACTTTGTCAATGGGTATTTTCATGAAGAAGCATCGCTCTGCTCACAGGTAAAAAGTGGAATATTTTTATGGAATATCATTTAAACTAATTTATCTAAATTTCCTAGATCTCCTGCCTGAACAATGTGTGTGGAATGTTTCCATTCATCTCTGTAGAAATACCGGATCAATTCTACAGACTCTTAACATCGCTTTGCATGCATGCTGGTGTTTTGCATTTGGCTATAACATTAGTATTTCAGCATTTGTTTCTGGCTGATTTGGAAAGATTAATTGGAACTGTGCGCACAGCTGTTGTGTACATTTTGTCAGGCTTTGCGGGGAATTTGACGAGCGCAGTTCTGGTACCCCATCGACCTGAGGTAGGTGAACAGTTAAGTGATAGTTAGTTTTAGAGTAAGCAAGGGAGTGGACTGTGGTTACAGCGAAGTAAAACTTAGAAAGAAGCAAAAGGGATAGAAGCGGCAGCTTAAGCGCCATAAGGTCACACTGTAATTCGATAGATGCCACTCAGATGAGTGCTCAGACCAAAAAAACCTGTTCTATTTCGTCTGATTGCTCATCTTAGTAGCTTCATATGTACTCGGACGCCTTTTTACACGGTCTGACAGCAAAAACAAAAACTCAGCTGAGTGATCAGGTCGTGTAAATAGAGCTTAAGCTTATTAGCTATTCTAAGTATGAGAAGAAAACCCCTTCGCTTAACTTCAGCTTGACTTCTTATACAAATTACCTTAAATTTCACCTTTAAATAAATTTATCAACAGGTTGGTCCATCAGCTTCTCTATGTGGTGTCGTATCGTCGCTCATTGCGCTTTTAATATGGATGCATTGGAAACACTTGCATAAACCGCATGTAGCTTTATTCAAGCTGTTACTCTTGTGTACCGTATTATTCGGCATTGGAACCTTGCCCTATCAGCTGAACTTTGCGGGATTGCTGGCTGGAGTCATATGTGGATCATTTCTGACTATATCCTTAGTTCCCTTTGCTAGTTTTACCAAATATGGACGCCAAAAAAAGGTAGCATCCATTTAATGCCGCAGCGAAGGTTCTCACTCTCTTCTTCTTCTTCTTTCAGATAAACCTTATCTGGACCTGCTTGTTATTCCACTTGTTTGTGTATGGTGCTTTAATTGCCACATTCTACATCTATCCAAGTGAATTTAGTACCGTGAACTTTGTGGATATATTTAGTAATAATGGCAACAGATATAGTAGTGCAACAAATAGCAATATTGACCATCAAGGCGTGGACGTTATTAGCAGCACTACACGAAGATACTCACAAACCCAAAAGCCTCAATACTATTATCATCATCACTCGGATGACATCATTAGAAATAGCGCCGCATTCACAGAAGGAACGAGCATTTCAGTAAGTCCATCTTCACTTTTTGCGATTCTTTATTTTATGCTCTTCTTTCTTACAGCACATATTATACCCCGAAGCGCAAAGACAAAAAGTTATTCAACACTGGCCAGAAGCTGTGTTCAGTCGTTCATTCAACTACCATACAAACCATAGCGATCGCATTTATAAAACTAATGAAAATATATCAAAACGCAAAGACATTTTCACTTCGCCAAGACTCGGTCGATTCTCAAGCATGAAAAACAACTCAAATCTTATGACTGAATCAATGGGGGTGAATTCTAGGATTAATCACAAATTTGTAGTTAATATGAATAAAACGGGCCTTTAAATCTTCCATGTAATAATTAATGGCATTATGTATTATTATTTCCTAATAACTAAAGCACAAAATTTGAGTGCACCAATAGTTGAGTATGCATATGTATGTACATGTGTATGTATGCATACCCATATACCATTGTATGTACATTATTTATGTCTGTATATCAGTACTTAAAATAAAATAAATAAATGGAGTTACAAGAGCAATTTATTATCTGTGAAGATGAATTTATCAACTTGTAAGTATTAAAGTCTTATTTTAAATCGTAAAATGCTATGCAATTGCAGGCTAAGCTAATCAATGTGGCGAATTCAAATCAGAAGATTTTTCTTGTCTTGTCTTAAAAACAAGAATGCTGAAGTCAAAGACCTACTTTAAATGATCCATACTTCGATTCCGTTTCATTCCCAATTCTTTCTGCAATACTTCACGTGCCCGAGGCAGCTGTATAGTAAAACTTACTTTAAACTTGACTTGCGAGTTTTGGAGCAACAAGCATGGAGAATGAGTATGCGAGAGAAACTTTCAGTCGACACAGCTTTTGTCAGAAGCTGTTCGCTCTCTTGATACTTTTGGTCGTGTCGCTTAACCCAAGGTGATTTCCTAATGTAACTATAAAGTATCTTTTTGGACACTATCAATTAGCACAAGCAAAATTGAGGGGCAGCGTAAATCTTCTGTTTAAAACAATTGCTCCAAGCAATAACTTTTTCGCTAGTGATCAAATCGTAAAATTTTTGCCGAAGCGAAAGTGGAGGCATGGCATTATATCAGAGATTCATTGCACAACCTTAACGAAAACGATCTGGATTCCGATAAAAGCATTCCGGATAAGCTAATCCGTCCATGAGCCATGAAAACGCTCGACCGCTTAGATCTTTGTTCACATCGTAGCTGAATTTTGAAATATAAGGATAACTACCGTATAGACCTAATTTTGCACCCTATATCATCATGTATGCATCACCCCTTACCCTGTTTTTGAAATAAAGCCTCGATTCGCGTTCTACGGGTACTTACTGCGACTTGTTTTTAAATGGTTAACGAACAAAATCTATCCATAAATCTAAAATCAGAATATGATTGAGCAAATGCGGTCTGAGTCGTTGGAAACACAAATTAAAAACTTAACTTCAATTATACAATTGGTTAGGTACCTCCAGAGATATCCCTAAAACTACACGGTAATTTATAATTAAAATAGACCAAACTATGTTTTAGGATTCACGAAGGAAGCTTTGGTTCACGGCATATAGGCATTGTTGTACTATCAATTGTCATTTAATAACATTGACCATTTGGATATTATAAGCTTCTCCGCTTGACCCGGAAACTGCACATAATCCGAAATTATTTTTAAGATTTTTTCTCATTTAAATAAAATGGATCTGATCTAATTACACTAGTTTACAAAAATAAAAAAAAAAATGACCCATTTCAGCTGAAAATTTTTCTTAGTATAGTTTGGAATGGTGATCTAAAAAATCGATTTCAAAAATTTTTTCATGGCTCCGTTTTTGAAATATTAATTTTTTAAATTTTTTTGGTAGGTACTCTTACATTTTAAGCCGTATCTCAGTTCATAATTGTCAGATAGAGTCAAGTAAGAAATAAATCGAAAGGTAATGGAGCTGCCAATAATTGCGTGGAGCATTGTTTTTAAATCGGTTCAGTAGTTTGAATTTAACAACCAAGAATATTTCAAAAAAATCGACTTTTTGCTCGAAAATCCAAGAAATTTCATTTTTAAACGACTAGAAAAAATATAAATAAATACAAAAAATTATTTTTATTTTTTCTACTTAAGAATCGCACTTTTACGAAGAAAATAAGGTATTGGTGAGAAAAATCGTGTAACACGTACCATAGATGGATCAAATTGAGTAGAGGAACTAACAGTCAAATTTGAGTATATTGTGTGTTTCCAAAAATTAACATTGTACTTTTCTTCGTTTTTTGGTCAAATTATGAAGTGAACGAAAAGCCAGAACAATAATAAAAATTAAAAACGGAACAAAAGTCGAAGCAAACGAAAATTTATTTTAAAATATTCAGGAAAATATCACATTTTTTTGCACTAAATTGCTTACAGCTCCTGTGTTTGTTCACAGATTTTGATCATCGATATCTGTTTTTCTTCGTAGAAGTGCGGTTCTTATGTAGAAAAAAATAAAAATAATTTTTTTGGATTTTTTATATTTTTTTCCAGGCGACCAAAAATGAATTTTCGAGCAAAAAATCGATTTTTTCGAAATATTTTTGGATATTGTAGTCAAACTAATGAACCGATTTAAAAACAATGTTCTACTCGATTACCGGCAGCGAAATAACCTTTCGATTTTTATCTTGCTTGACTCTATCTGACAATTATAAAGTGAGATATGGCTTAAAATGTAAGTGCCCCTACCAAAAAATAAAAAAAATTATATTTCAAAAACGGAGCCATGAAAAAATTTTTGAAATGGATTTTTGAGATCACCATTCCAAACTACACTAAAAAAAATTTTCAGTAGAAATGGGTCTTTTTGGCTGTAAACTAGTGTTATTCAATGTTGAAAAACATAATTAAAGAAATGTTTTAGAAACATTCAGGCTCAGCTGCCCCACCTTTTTGGAAAGCTGGCTAAGCTCTTGTAAAATCGTAAGACAAAACTTAGGCCAATGCCGTTTACGGGCTCGGTTTCTAATTTGAAAGTGTTTTTAGGCGTTTGAAGGTTACAGTTACGGTTACGGTTTTAATCTCTGTTTATAAGTAAAACCTTTTTTTTTGAAAAAATAAAAATCAGTTTTATTTTAACTTATTCAAAAACATTTTCAGAAAAAATAAATTATAAAAATATTTTGTAAGTTTGCATTTTTTATATTTTATTGTATTTTATATTCTCGATGATTGGCTTTAGTTTACACTCGAAACTCTGTGTTTGTTCACGATCACGTCGCACGTTGGGGCGACTAGAGCAAATTCCGCGCCAAAATTGATTTTTTTTTTTGAAGATATTGAAGAAAGTTTAAATGCAACTTGAAAGATGATTAAATTTTGCGCAATAATCAAAAAAGAAAAATAGTCTAGGATATTTGGTTCTCGCACAACATGCACGCGCTCTTTGAAATAAATTAAATTCGCGCGCATGTTGAATGTCATTAATCAGCTGTTCTAACATCTGTTTTGATTGTTTGCTTTCTTGATATTTGCGAGTGGATGAAATTTGAAGTAGTTACTATGGTAACACTGCTAGGCAGGGATTAATACCGGAACCGAAACCGGAACCGTTAACCGAAATAAACCGTTTCAAATCGCGTACCGGAACCGGAACCTGAACCGATACAAAATTTGTTTTGAGAACCGAATACCGTTTACCGTTATTATTGGAACCGATAAAACCGGAACGATACCAAAACTTTGGTACCGGTACGGTTTCGGTTTTTTTATACGTATTTAAAAACATTAAAACGTACTTAACTGGTGGTCAGATTCCTCCTATAGGAGTTGTAGATCAAATGGTCAAACTAATCGTCAAAATTCTAAAATTTTCATAGGACCTAAGATTATTATGTATGTAGACAAAAAAAAACAAAAGTTTGAACAGTCCAAAATATTGCGAAGTTTGGAAATGGCAATGTAGACGGGTAAACAGTAGGTGTAGATCAAACAACTAAACACCAAAAAACAATTAAGCAACTAAAATATATAGGTATGAAATTTGCTTAATTTTCTTACTCCCAAAATTATTATGAAGATTTGATAGACTGCAATACATAGTAGAGGGTAAAATAATGTGTAGTACTGTCCCAAAAATCGGATATTTACAAAATTGCATGAGTTCAGATTATCATAGAGATATGATAGGTGTCGGTCAATCGGTTAATGAGACGTGTTGATCAAACGGACCAAAAATTCGCAAAATTTGAAAATTTTATAACGATTTTGATTCTTATGAAGACGGGTAAATAGACGGATGGTGAATTTTGCTAGATGAAGATTTTATAGATGGTAATTGTCAAGTATGCTTCACTTCTTCGCTTTGTGAGCGGTGTAACAACGCACGTCGGGTACCTGCTAGAAATCATTAGTTTTTACATAATAACTACGTAAAAAAAATACGATATATTAAGGCGATATAATTTTGAAATGTGAAACCATTCATTTTGTGTTGATTTTTGATTCGTTTTATTAAACAGGAATAAAATGATTTAGATTTATCTTAAAAATTTTTTTTTTTCAGTATTAAAAATAAGTAGTACTTATATCGGTGAGTACCGGTACGTACCGGTATACCGAAAAAAAATCCGGGTACCTTAACCGAAACCGAAAACCAAAATTAATTGAAAACCAAAATAGAACCTTTAACCGAAACATTCATTTCGGTACGTACCGGTACTGGAACCGGAACCGAAATTCGTTTCGGGATTAAGCCCTGCTGCTAGGCGATTTTTTCAAAGCGCAGAATTGACTGCAGAGATAACTAAGATAGACATCGATTTGCTTAAAATATTGCACACTATATTAATAGTTGTTTCATTTAATTAAGATATTAATATGGACAAATTCAAAAATTATGTCTTGGAGACTGCTAGACATTTCGTAAATTTGTACCCTTGCACTATGGGGAAAATGACCACTTTATCTGGCATTTGCATGTTTTTTAAAAGTTTTGTAATTGGCAAAAATTTGCTGTTAACACATTAAGAAAACATCAGACTGTTATGCCCTAAACTCAAAATGTTAAATTTAACAGTCCTATGTGAGAATGACAGCTGTTAAGTCAGCTGTTGCAATCGAAAGCACATGCGGCCAAGTTTTGTAAATTTTTGCATTGAGTTTTGTTTTTAATATTCTGTGTTGGCAACACAATTAGAAGAAAATCAAGTCATGAACACTAATTTCGCAGGTTTGCACTGTATGTTTAATACAAAAAATCGTTCAAATTGTGCGTGTGTATACTAATATTTTGTCGTTTTATAAGCGCTCCTAAAGCTGGAATTTTATTAACAAATTTCAACTTTGGAAAGGATTATGTAAAAGAGTTTAGAATTGTTTATGTGTTTGTCAAAGTGTTTGTTGTAGCGTTGTGAATTCTGAGTTAACAGGTATTGGTCTTAATTTCCTCTTTTTCCCTCTTTTGGCGCAATTTGCATTTTTATTAGGTAACCTCATTTTTTTCCAACTTCGATTTGTTTGCTGTGTGGAATAGCGAGAGGGGCCGGCACGGACGAGAGAAGGCATTTCAAAGATATTTGAACTGCGTGCGTGCAATAATGTTGATGAAAATATTTTAAAAGTTAAAAGCCACCAATTCTGCAACAATTTGCATTATAATTGGCGTAACTATAATAGCACTTATAAGAACTTTGAAAGAAGACATTCGCAATGGAAAAACGGTACTACAACTTTGCCCTTAAAAAATGTAATAGACCAGTTGGACGGCCACTTCTTCCATTTGAATCGAAAGGCGAAAGGGCTCAAAGACTGCAAGCAGCGGACCTATCCAAATTTCAAAGTGATGATGTTTTCTTGCTAGTTCATGCAGCAATCGCAGCTGCCCGGAAACAAGGACTACATGATCTTGCTGCAGTTCTTCAAATACTTGCAAGTACCCCAGAAAAAGCCAAGCAAGTCAGGGAAGGATTGACAAAGCCCATTGATCAGCCTGTAAGTGCGTCCAAAGATGAAGCATTGGCGTTAATTTTGGATCAAGGATTGACCAAGGAGCAGTATTGTGCTATCCGAGATTACATTTGTAAGAGAAATGTATTTATTTACCCAATTTATAAACATGTGGCAGAGCAAAAGAAGCAATGCAGACCAGACAAAATTGATGTATCAGAGACAGTAGCCAATGTCTCTCTGCAAGTCCTTTTGAAATAAAGAAAATTAACAAAACTAAACGGTTTTTCATGATTTTGGGGGCGGAAGGGGGCGTGGCGAAAATCCTATCTGCAACGTAAGCACGTATAAGTGACTGAATTTGGAAAGTTTATATCTAAAAATGCACGAAAAAAAATTTATTTATTTTTTTTTTTTAGCGGAAGGGGCGTTGACACGCCCATTTTTCTAAAATAGCTTTTAATGGTCTATAACATCATAATAAAAAAACCGCAGTGAAAAATCTCTTTTGGTTAACTCACAATAATAAATGCCAGATAAAGTAGTCATTTTCCCCATAGTGCCTTGGTACAACATGACGCCGACTTTGCATAAATTTTTTATTTATGGGCCGGAAATAATTAATTATGTATTGCTCCCAAGGCTGCAAACCACTAAAATTTTGCAGAAGGTTCGGTCCGGGGGTTCGAACCCGTTGTAAAAACAAAGGTTCGGTTCGCGGACCGGTTCCTGAAACCCCTGAACCCAAGGTTCTGGTTCGAACCTCGGTTCGCTAGAACATAAAAGATAACAAATCATATTTTTATTTCGATTGTATGTCAGCTAAAGAATTTAATAATTAAAATAGTAATCGAATTCTTAATCTGTCATTTAGAACTTTTGAGAGCTGCTTAGCTTAAGTTAATTAGTATTATAAATTTTAAGCGCTGTTCACCTATATTAACTTTTTTTCGTTCAACTGATACCTAAGCAGCACAACAAGTATAAGTATAAGGCTATAATTTTTAAGTCCTCGGTTTTTGGAACATTTTAAAATCTCGGGTCTAAGAACACTGAGAATTTCAATATCCCTGATTTAGCTCCCGTAATGCTCCTAAGGGTTTTCACCTGGACCACTGTAATCTTGACGGTGAGACTTAGCCATAAATTTGGCTATATAACCATATCGGAGCTAGAATAGCCGTGAAGTTAGGACTTTATTCCTGATTGACAGCTTTTTCTTGGAGTTCCGGAGCCATCCCATGCGCCGTACTTTAGCAGCCACTGCCTGAGCTATTGCCTTGATCCGGTGTCCAAAAGTCAGTCTTCCGTCGAGTGTCACCCCATGGTATTTACGGGCTGCTTTATGCTCTATAAGCTGACCATGCAAGAATAATCTTCCGGGCAGGTCCGTGCTTATGGCAATGTTCTATCTAACCCCCCCATCTCCCAAAAAAATCAAATTAGTAATTTTGAAGGGCATCTGTGGCTGAGTATATGCATTTAGGAACACGAAGAACACATTGTAATAAATAATGCTTTGTGAAAGATTTTAAAAAATTATTCCCCAAAAAAACAAGCGGTTTTAAAAGCAACCTGTTTTTGATTGTTTTTTTTTTAAAGAATTTTAAAAAGTTTATGGCAAGTAAAAATATATTTTTTATTTTTTTTACAAAAATATTTTTTTTTGTGTGTGGGGGTTTTCCCCCGGCCCCCCCTTTGGGGGCCCCCAAAAAAACCTACGGTCCTTAGTGAGGCCGGGTGCTTTATGGTACCATTTCCTTTAGAAATCCTGTAGGATTCTTGACGTTTTGGCAAATGCCAATAGTTGTTTGGGGGAGCTCTTGGCTGCCTCTTCCAGAGTGGTGAAGCTTGGGGAGTGCAGATGTTTTAATCTTGTCGTGGCGATTGCTGGGCAGCTGCAGATGAGGTGTTCTAGAGTTTCTGCTACTCCAGGTTCCTTGCATTTCCTGCAGGTGTCTGCTGTCGTGATGCCTAGCTTTATCGCGTGAGCGGCTGCTAGGCAGTGACCAGTTAATATGCCTATAAGCAGTCTGCAGTCTCTTCTTTGGAGCTGCAGCGTATAGTGCGTGAGTTTTTTGTCTCTCTTATTGCACATAATTTTAGAGATTCTACAGCCGGTCGTGTTCTTCCACTTTTCCTCTGCTTCTTTCTCCGCTATCTCCTCCATCTTGCTGTATAGCGTCTGTAGGGAGATAGGTATATTTAGTGTTGCTTCTCGGCTTAGTGCGACCCCGGCTTTTGCAAGAGTGTCCGCCATTTCGTTTCCATCGATGCCCTGGTGGCTGGGAATCCAGTAGATTTGCACCTTGCTGGAGGTGCTGAGGGAATCTAATGCTTCTCTGCTTGCCAGAACATTTTTGGAGTTGATGGCGTGACTCTGCATTGCTTTGATTGCCGCTTGACTGTCTACGTATATGTTGATTTGATCGTTTGGTGCGTGTAATTCTGCCAATTCGGCTGCTTTCCTTATGGCGAAAACTTCCGCCTGGAATATAGTGCAGTGGTTTGGCAGTTTGTAGGAGAGTTTCAATTCCGGTTCCTTGCAGTACACGGCGGCTCCGACTCCTGAGGCCATCTTTGAGCCGTCCGTGAAAAGGTGCATTGCTTCCTGAGCCAGCCCTGTACGCCAGTCTTCTGGTCCCAGTAATGCTGATGCGCCTGTAAAGTTGGTTTTTGGGATCATGTAGTCCGTGCTACTGTTGATCTCTCTGCCCACTGTGCTGTGTCCATAGCTTTGTAGAGCCATGGTGCCAGCCGCGCAAAGACGTTGGGCCGTCCTGTGTGCAGTGAGGCGTGCTTGGATGTCCAGGGGGTTGACACCTAGGATGTGTTCCAGTGCTTTTGTTGGAGTAGACCGTAGCGCCCCCGTTATGCAGACCAGTGCCTGCCGCTGGGCCTTTTCCATCAGCTTTAGATATGTGGACTTCTCTGTGGCTTGCCACCATACCAATATACCGTGTAGTAGTATCGGTCGTATAACTGATATGAAGAGCCAGTGTGTTAGTCTTGGTGATAGGCCCCAAGTGCTGCTTAGCATCTTCTGGGATGCATATAGCGCATTGGTTGCCTTTTTCACCCTTTCCTCCACATTGAGTCTCCAGGATAGTTTACTATCGATTACTACTCCAAGGTATTTTACGTTGTTTTTTGGCGTTAGCGGTGTTCCATTTATCGTGGGTGGAGTCCATTGCGGTACCTTGTATCTCTTGGTGAAGAGAATGAGGTCCGTCTTCTCCGCATTGATGCTAAGTCCGGCTTCTGTGGCCCACTTTAGTATCTCTCTGAGAGTAGAGTCCATGATTGAGCTGACAGTCGATGGACATTTTCCCATAATAATTATGCTTATGTCGTCGGCATATGCGGTTATCTTGGGTGCTTTCCTGCGAAATTTTTTGAGTAATTCGTTGACCACAAGGTTCCATAGAAGAGGTGACAGGACTCCGCCCTGGGGCGTTCCGCCGTGTGCCTCTCTTGTAATGGTTGTGGTACCCCACTCGGCTTGTACTCTTCTGCAGCTCAGCAGGTTATATATCCAGGAGTCCAATGCCGTGTGTATTGCTAGGGCTCTTAGGCTTCGCATTATTGCTTCTGTAGTGACGTTGTTGAATGCACCCGAAATGTCAAGGAATGCTCCCAGGGCAAATTCTTGATGGTACAGTGCCTTCTCGATGGTGGCTACTAGGGAGTGTAGCGCTGTTTCCACCGATTTCCCTTTCGTGTAGGCGTGCTGGTTTCCCTCCAAGGTCAGGTTCATGCCTTCTCTTATGTGAAGGTCCAGTAGCTTCTCCATTGTTTTGAGCAGGAATGATGTGAGGCTGATGGGCCTGTAGTCTTTTGGTTGCACGTGACTGCATTTCCCTGCTTTGGGCAGGAATACAACGCGTGCTGTCCTCCAGGCCACAGGTACATAGCTCCACCTCAAGCATGCTATAAAAATGGATCGTAGCCATGGGACGATTGCGCATTTGATCGTTTTTAGCATGGCTGGGAATATTCCATCTAGCCCTGGGGATTTATAACTCGCGAACGAGTCGATCGCCCATCGGATCTTTTCTGGAGTGATGATATTGTCTGGGATGTTGACTTGTTGCGTGTGTAGGTCTTGAGGCGTATCTGCCTCAGTGACTGGAGTGCAGCCTGGAAAGTGCGCATCAAGTAGAGCACATGTCGCTTCCCTGCTGCTTTCTGTCCAGTGTCCGTCGTTCGTTTTTAGCTGACTCTGCATGGGTGGCTGCTTTGAAAGCAGTTTCCTGAGTCTAGCTGTTTCGGAGACCTTCTCTATGCTGGAGCAGAAGTTTCTCCAAGAGTTCTGTTTTGCCTTCCGTACTTCTTTTTTGAAGACGCGAAGTCTAATCTTGTATTCCTCCCAGATTATTTGCTCATCCGCTTGTTTGGCGAGTTTGAAGCATTCTTGCACGTCCTTCCTCTGCTCTTTCAGCGCTGGGGTCCACCAGGGGGTCTGGTTCTCCTTTTGCTAACTGTGAGTTTGCAGGAGGTTTTGTATGCTGCGGTTAGGTTGGCTGTGAGCGTCTCCACGGACCTCTCAATGTCGCCTACCGAGCAGATACTCGTTGGCTTTGGTAGTTTTGATTCTACCGTTCTAAGGTACTTCACCCAGTCTGTGTTCCGGGGGTTCCTATAGGCGTTTCTGGTTTGGTTGTGGTTGAACTCGATCTTAAATTGGATGTACTTGTGGTCTGAGAAGGAGTTTCTATCAAGGACTCTCCATTCTGATGCCTGTGTACTATTCCCTAAGGTCAGAGTTAGGTCTAGGACATTGGCCGATGTTGGTCCCACATATGTGGGCACATCTCCAACGTTTTCTATTTTAAGGTTAGTTTGTAGGATAAAGCTTAAGAGTGACTCACCTCTGTCATTGATGTCTGGACTACCCCACACGGTGTGATGTGCGTTGGCGTCCGTTCCGACGACGAGTGGTTGTTTTCTCCTGCTCGCCTCAGCCGTTAAGTGTTCGAGCTCGGGCGGTGGCGACTCTCGCTCGTGTGCCATATAGCAGGATGCCAATAGTATTGGCTCATCATCGCGACCTTCCAGGGCCACAACTGTGAGGTCATCCGTGCTGTAATTAGACATAAGGTAAGCATAGATGCCTTTTCTTACCAGAATGGCCGTCCTTGCCTTACTTACTGCGGTGGGATAGAAAACGTTGTAGTTTTGTGACCTTAGCCCTGAGACCTTGTTCCCTGCCGCAATCCAAGGTTCCTGAACTAAGGCCACTTCGGCGGGCCCTGTCTCAAGGGTTAATAGGAGCTCCGCCGACGCAAGCTTGCTTTTATGCAAGTTGACCTGGAGGACCTTCAACTGCATGGTCGTTGTCGGCGTCCCCAGGCCTGGATGGGTCAACTACCATGGTTGCGTCCACATCCTCATCGTCCTCCATACTGGGTGGGTCAGCTGCTGTGGCTGATTCCTCATCCCTTTCGGTCTCTACCTCCGTTATATCGAGGCTGCTGGCTTTATCGACCATCTCGTCGATGCCCAGGTCTTTCTCGACCTCTCCAGCCTCTAGCGTGTGCTCGTTCTTGTCTTCGGGATGGCGCTTTTTGAGTCGTAGGTGCACGCTTCCTACTCCCCACGCCATCTTCCCGAATTTAGGGTAGAGCAAATCATCGGCCTCCTTGTTGATCTGGAGGACCATGTGCTGCCCGTTCTTGTCGGGCTTAGCAACATGCAGTACCTTCCAGTCAGCTGTTGGCACGTCTGGGTTTTGCCACCTTAATAGTTTCAGCGCCTGCTCCTTTGGTACAACCCTTGGGAAGAGTACTTTCGCTTTCGGCACTGACGGAATACAAGTTCTATCAACTACTTCCAGCTGGGCACCCTCCCATGGGCTTCCCATGTCTGCAACGACGCTGGTGACCCACTTGAGGGTGAGGTCGTCCTTACATTTAAGGATTTTGACTCCAAACAGCCAGCCTGCTCCGTCAAACGTGACAGGTTGCGCTGCTGGGTCGTCCATCCTTTTAAAAATCTCCTCGAACAGCTTCCCCTCCACTAGCTTCCACTGTTCCAGGGTCATTTTGCCGAAAGGGTCGCTTTTGTCGACGAGGGCTACGGTCAGATGCCGTTTCGCCACGTCACTGGCTGACTCCTTTCCCGGCGTTTTTCCCTTTGGAGTAGAGCTTGGTGGAGCCTTGCTCTGCGGTCTTGGGCGTGGCCTTTTGCTCGCTGGGGCCTCCGCCTTCGCTGGCTCAGTTGAGCGCTGCCGCTTGACAGCCAAGCTCTCCTCCACTTTGTTGGCGTATAATGCGGAGGTGGCTTGCATCGCCTGTCTCTCCGCAAAGTGTTTGCGACCCTCCTTGATCTTTTGCTCGGCCCACGCCAGCTTGTTGCTCTCCTCTAGGGTGAGCTTACCGCTGCCATCGAGCCTCGCTTTAATCTTGAGGGCCGCCTTATATTGGGCCTTCGCTCGCATGCCTTCCTTCGTCCTTTTGGGCCTTACCTTACAAGAGGTGCTAGAACCCGACAGGACTGGGGAAAGCAGCAGCTTTTCCTCGGCCTCCGTATTTATAGAGCCGCCGTGCGACTCGCAGTCCGAGTCTGTATCGACTGCGGTACCACGCCACACTTTGGCTTTTGACGTTGTGGCAGTAGCTGTACAACTGTCTTGGCCTGCTCCAACCGCGACAGAGGTGTGACCGCTGGCGACACGAAGAGGGGATTTCTCCCCACCGTGCCCGCCGGTGGTAGCAGTCACGCCTTCCACCGACGTTTGGGCTGATATCCCAGCCCGAGTTTGGTCCTTAAGGTTGTTCATTGGAAATGACCATGGTGGTTGCATTTTGTTCTTGGGTACCACCCCATAGCATTTTATGCCTACTGCCAGGCACCTCGTAACCATGGCTCTTGCTCAACTCTGCCCAGCTAAAGCTGGACAGAACTGGCCGTCACCTTAGCTAGACACTGCATTTCCTGGGTGTAAGACGCGCAAGTGACACTAGGTATATAGCTCGCTTTAAGCCGAGGTACATACAGTGTCCATTGCCCAGCCGACACCCTCGGGGAGGGTTCAGTTAGAGGATTTCCGTCAGCCATATGTTTTTAGGTGAAGTCTTTTCTAAGGAACTCTAAATGCAAAAATCTTTAAGATTTAGTAAGCATTTGCACATTTTGTGGATTGTGTTCACCGCGTCACACAGTCTAGCACTAGTTTTTTAGACTTTTCTATATGCAATAGATTTCGTATTGTGTGAGTAGAGAGTTTTCTACAAAGTGTGCGACTTCTAGAGTGTGTACAGCATATAGTGATCGTATAAATCTGACATAGGATTGTAGAACTTCTTGAATGATACCAGATAGATTACAAAAAATCTCTGTTTGTCTCTGCATGTGTCGTTAAGAAAAACTACTTTATTTTGTGAACCGAAACTAATTTTTCGAAAAAGTGTTCCGGTTAGGGTTCAGGTTCGAGGGGGCAAAATTATGGGGGGTTCGGTTCATGGTCCGGTTCGGGGAACCCAAAAAACCCGAACCGAACCGGTTCTAAGGGGTTCGGGTTCGGACCGGTTTGCAGCCTTGATTGCTCCCAATTGGTCAATTAACCGAGAAGGCCCAGGAAGCACAAAATGAAGATTTCATTCGAGAATACGCCATCGGAAAAAGTGCAACCTCAATGTTCTGCATAGAATGTTACCTCGGATCCTCTAGTGTCGAGGCATTTCAAGAGACAGGAAAAAAAAATAAATCAAATGCCAAAATCAGCTTTAGATCTGTTAGAAAATGTACCTGAAGTTCAACAGCAGTACTCTAATTCAAGTGAAAGTAGCGATGAGGAATAAAGAAATTTGTTGAATATAATACGAAATTGGTTATGTTGTTTTTTATTATAATTATCTCACAAATCTAAAAAGTTAAGAAAATTTAACCCGATTATTCAAACGAAAACTATAGAATATACTCTTTCGACTGAGAAAAAATTTTACCAAGTTAATAATATTAGGAAAGAATCATATTGGCCAGTTTTTTGCTTCCTATGTTTCGAAAAAAAAAAAAATTATATCGCAAAAACAAAAAAAAAAATTTTTATTTTTAATTTAAAAAAAAAAATGTTCACAAAATATTTCTAACTTTTAACTTTTTATTCAATACTTTAATCCTCTTAAAAAGATGGTATCAACAGTTTTTTGCCACAGGGTTCCGATCAAGTATGGCGTGATTTTGGACTTTTCGCCCCACTGTGTGTTTTCTTGTTACATCGTGACACTTTCAAATTCACATCACAGGCACACCTTTAGTACCTACAACAAAAAAATTTTCGTTTATCAATTGTTTTCGAAAATTAAAAACCAAAATTAACCCAGATCTTTTAACGGTTTCGGTTACAAATTTTAAATTGTCTTAGCGGTTAAACGTTACGGTTTTAATCTCTGGTTTCCAGGAGATGATTTCTAATGTTTGTTACACAACGTTTTCTGGCAACCCATATTAATGCTGATCCTGAATCTAAATTATTGCTAAAAAAATAAACGAAAACGTTAAAAGAACAAATTCATTTCACATTTTTGGTCTTCATTTTGACTCGTTACAAGTCACGGTTACCTAGAACCATTTGTCGCATCTCTAGAACTATGTGCAAGTATTTACATATTCTCTCGTTATATATAAAAGAAACAGCTTGATAATGCCGGAGGAAAGTAATCATTTTTTTGAGGGTGTGGAAAAATTGTTAGAAGTTTGGTTTGAGGAAAGTCCAAATTCAAATGATGATTTGCGCAATGTTTCGCGGTAAGTGAGAATAGTGATAGAAAGGGTACAACAGAAATTGGTACTTACTTACGTACTTGACAAATTGATAAGCTTAAGCTTATCAATGACACTTGACCTATGCTAACCCAATGTAAAATATAAATGAATACGGGAGCATGCGGTTTCAATGTGCCCACTGAGTCGATTTAAGGCTGCCAAAATGTTTAAGTAATAAATCAATTTAGGGTAAACCAATCCCATGATACTTCCTTCCAACTACATACCTAAACAATAAGCCATGCGACAGTCTCTTTTCTGTATTGAAAAAATCAATGATCCAAAAGAAAAAAGTTCAAAGAGGGATTTAGATTCCTGATTTGGTCTGTCTTCAATTGTTTTTAGGTTCGGTTATTGTACAGTCACTGTACAGTAATGTTTCAGGGACCTCCCTTTGTATACCATTATAGATTTTAATAGCGACTTATGAACCTGCTAGCTATATAACATTTAAATTAGTAATAACGTTTTTCTCTTTCGCAGACGAGATTGGGAGAATTTGCTCAGCATCGTGAAATGCGAAATTATCAGCTTCTCCAGAAACGATGCCATAGATGCGTTTGTCTTAAGGTATTAAACTCTGCATTTTATTTTAAAACTTCTACTAAACTATTAACATTATCTTTCAGCGAAAGCAGCATGTTTGTCTCCAAGCGAAGATGGATTCTTAAGACTTGTGGCACGACAACTCCACTTAAATGCTTGGATCAATTGCTAGAACTGTCCCGTCTACAGGGATACAGCGTTATTACAGAACTTTTTTATTCAAGGAAAAATTTTACTAGACCCGAAGCGCAGGTGGGGTTAACACAAACAAATAAATGATGAAAATGACTTATTAGTGCCTTTTCAGATGTCTCCACATAAAGGATTTTGTGAGGAAGTTTCCCATTTGGATACCATTTTTCCCAATGGAAGATCTTATTGTTTGGGCTCGATTAACTTGGAATGTTGGTATCTATATACATTTAGCAAATCGGACATAAAAATGGTACCTGAAATCGTTTTGAATGAGAATGGTGAACATGCGGAACCAGATCAAACTATAGAAATTTTAATGCAAAATCTGGATCAAGAAGTGATGTCCACGTTTAGAAAGGATAAGTTTGTAAAGGCCAAAGATGCTACTAAGGTAAATTGGAAATACTTTAGATAAGGGGAGTATAGATGAAGTAAATGTATATTTAATTTTTTAGAACTCTGGCATAGATCAAATTTTACCAAATATGCATATAGATGACTTTTTGTTTGATCCCTGTGGATACTCAATGAATGGAATCAATGAAAAGGTAAGAGAAAGTAAAGATGCAACTATTTAACTTGATTTATTTTTACTTTTCTTCAGGGCGAATATATGACCATACACATAACTCCAGAGGAAAAGTTTTCCTATGTCAGCTTTGAGAGTAATGTGGCCTTGAACAACTATAGAAAGCTGATAAATCAAGTAATCAAAACCTTTAAGCCGGGAAAATTTATTGTAACCATTTTTGCTAACAAGGTATAAACCTCAAACCAAATTAAATTAATGTGAATAATAACTAGATCATTTTCTACTTCGTTACAGTCTTCCTTGGCATATGAAACCATGAAGGAACTGGAGGTAGAATACTCAAAGGGATCACATTGGAAACGTACGGATATGCAGTGTTGCAATTTCCCTTCTTATAATCTGTTGTTTGCTCAATATTCCTTTAATGAACAAAATATAGAAAATTCATGAGAGTTCCTTACCCTTTAAAACCCTAAAAACATTTGATTGTAATTATTAAAAATTTTTTTTCTTTATTCGTTCTTCTTCTTCATATTATGAGTAACTAAATGATTCTTTAGAGTTCCACTTTGAGCAAAGGCCTTTGAGCATTCCGTACACTTGAAAGGTCTTTCACCCGTATGTATGCGTTGGTGCTGATCCAGCGTATCCTTACAGCCAAAGCTCTTCAAGCAGTGGGAACATTCGAAGCGTCGCTCCTCAGTGTGCATATTGTTATAATGTTTATCCAAAGCGCTCTTAATTCTAAACGTCTTTAAACACTGGGAACATTCAAAGGGTCTTTCGCCCGTATGAGTAAGTAGGTGTCTAGTTAAAGTATTCCTTAAACCAAAAGACATGGAGCACTCTGTGCACTGATAAGGTCTTTCACCTGTATGTGTACGTTTGTGTTTCTCCAGGTCGCCTTTACCTCTAAAGGTTTTTGAACAGTGGCTACACTCAAAGGGTCTTTCGCCTGAATGCGTCAGGAGATGACTATTTAGATTGCCTCTTTGGCTAAAAGACATGGAGCATACCGAACACTGAAAAGGTCTTTCGCCAGTATGCTTACGTTGGTGCTGCTCCAGGTCACCCTTAGTTCTAAACGTCTTTATGCAGTGGGAGCAGGGGAAGGGTCTTTCGCCCGTATGCTTGAGAAGATGACTTTTCAAATTGCCTTTTTGGGTAAAGGACATGGAGCACTCTGTACACTGGAAAGGTCGTTCGCCTGTATGTGAACGTTGATGCTGATCCAGACTGCTTTTACTGCTAAAAGTTTTTGAGCAGAAGGAACATATATAGGGACGCTGGCTTGTATGAATACGAAGGTGATCACTTAAACTGCTTTTTTGAGTAAAATTCTTGGGACAGTGGGGACATTGAAATATAGGCTTAAAGCTCAATTCGGTTATGGTGTCGAATGTGGTTAAATTCTGTTCCTTCTGCTCGCTGAAATACTTCAGACTCTGCTCCAAACGTCGCTTGAAACTCAAAGCAATTTTGGCCGTTTTTAAGCACGCGGGGCATAGACGTCCAGGTAGATACTCAGCAGGCTTGACCTCTCGACCTGTCGTCTCCTTTATTATAAACATCAATTCTTGTCTCTTATCGTTGTCAGTGTATATATTCAGCCAGTTGGTGTCCACACCAGCACCCGGACTGGCCTTGCAGACGCAGCATAGCTCAGCCACAATTAGCCCCCTTTTTCTGTGCTCCATTTCACGACAAAGTTGCTGTCAATTTTAGTGGTTTGATTTCTCAATGATTTTTGTTTTGTTTATTTTTTGCCTTTTGCCAGGGTTGATATCTAGCTTGGTCGCATTAAAAGGTACATTGACCTGTTATCGAGTTTGAAAAGCGCGCGCAGTAACTCCCAATGCACAGTGGTTTTTTTTTGCCTTTTTTTGGCATAAACTCTAGTTTTAACGTTATTGACCCCAAATTGGGACTATAATCATATTTTGGGCCCCAAGGACGACTTGGAAAATTTTACTCAGTTTAGATCAATATTTGATATAGCTGCCATATAACAGATCTGGCCGATTTGCTTAAACTTTGTTGTTTTTCACGCTATTGAACTGAAATTCGGTTTGTACACGTATTTTAAGCTCCTAATACGTTGTACCAAATCTTGTTAGGCTTGGACCGCTATTTGATATAGCTGCCATATAACCGATCTGGCCGATATAGTCCAACTATGTTGTTTTTTACGCTATTGAGCTGAAATTCGGTTTGTACACGTATTTTAAGCTTCTTTGACGTTTTACCAAATCTTGTTTGGTTTGGACAACTATTTGATATAGCTGCCATATAACCGATTTGGCCGATATGCACCAACTTCGTTGGTTTTAAAGATGTTGATCTGAAATTCGCTTTGAGCACGTATTTTAAGCTTCTTAAGCGACTTATGAAATATGGTTTGATTCGGAATGCTATTTCATATAGCTGCCAAATAACTGATACATCCGATTTGCTCCAACTTTGTTGTATTTTACACTATTGAACTGAGATTCGGTTCGTACTTTTATTTATGGCACTAAATACGACTTAAAAAACTTTTTTTGTGTTTGACGCAACCAAACGAAAAAAATTTTTCTGTCTCTCTTGAGAAATATCTTCAACTTAAGCATGATTTCAGCTGTAATAAGGCCAATTTTCTCGAAAAGTCGCACGTTGTAGCAAGAAGTGTTAGTTACTTTTTAATCTACACTCCTTCGTTAACAACTTTGCATTTAAGACTTTGTGCCATGCTGTGCCATGCACAACTAATCCTCCAAAAAACATTGCTACACTTGTTAGGGCCAACATAAAATTACACACAATCAACACACGGCAAAATTGTACAAAAGCACACAACAATGGCAAACCAGTTATCAAATCTTAACAAAACATACCTGAACTAACAGTTTGCGTTTTTACATTTTTTATTTTGCTTCTAACTTTTTAAACAGACACACTCAAAGTTGGCAAATATTTGCTGCCAGTTTCACAAAAAACACGTGGCACACAAACAGCTGACTTCAAGCGCCCGTCAAAAAAGCAGTGTGGCCACTAAGGTTGAATGGGTTTGTTTTTTAAACTAATATGAGTATGGAAATAAAAAAATAACCAGTTAATATTTGAAATCTGAAAAAAAATTTTTTTGGGTTTATGCCAGAAAAAGGCCAAAAAAAACCACTGTGCAATGCACAGAAGATTGGCAAATCCACAATTTTTTCAGACTAAAATTTGAGCTAAACTTTAGCTTCATTTATCAATTTTACCAACTTTCCTTAACGAATCTGAGAGAACATTAAGGTCTCCTCTAGTAATGACGGTTTTTTTTTCGATTTTCCAAAAATTTCACTTTCACTCTAATACGAAAATTTGTATAAATAGCAATAAAGTCCGAAATAAAATAACTAGGTGTCATATATAACCAGAGGTAAAACTTCGAGCATACCCTAAAAAAAGAGCTAAGATCCCAGCCACATTTTTCACATATTCAGGCCATTGTCGGCCAGTCCGATAGCATGGTTCAATATAAAATCCCGGCAAATGGAAGAACTACGTCTCTTTGAGAGACGGGTCATCCGTCGTGCTCTGGGCAGAGGAGCTAGAGCCTCTCACGCTCCATGATTTATCAAATAAACGTGTAGATACACTTATGTACGAAACATAGACCATTTTTTGAAAAAATTAGGTTCGGTTCACAAAAATAAGTATTTTTTCCACGAAACACACAGGGAAATATTGAAAATATCTAGACTTTTTAATATAAACGATAACGTTTTGAACTAAGCTTGAATGACTTTTTATTGCAAAGAAGAGAAGCTTATGAACGCAATATAAAGCAATAAAAAAGTATCAAATATGTTACGGATTCATTTGAAAATTATTCAAGACAACATCCTATACATCGAGAAGTGTTTTAAGATTTTGGAAAGAATTGACTTGTTGTTCCAACAATTCAGGTATCAGTTGAACTATACTTTTTAACACTTTAGTTTGTTCTTTCTGATCACGGTTGCCACACTTGGTGTTTTTGCACCAAAACTGGTGTTTTTTTTTCCTGTTGGTGCACTGGTACTTTTTTATTGAAATTGTCTCGTTTTGGCTCTCTTTTCTTATAATTGGCTTAAGCGAAAAAGTGGAAAATTATTCGAAACCTAAATTAGATCCAGGATATTTTTCGCTGTCAACACTAATTGATAGTTGTAAATAACTTAAATATATTTTTATAGTATGAAAGAAATATTTTCAAAATACACATATTACATTCATACATATTTTTTAAGGAATATGGAACTTAGTAGCTTTAATGTTAGCGACTTAAATTCTTATTTATGGCGCGCTGACAAAATTTTTGTTGGTGTGAATGCCCAACAATACATACATATATGGATAGCCAGTGTATAGAGAAATCCATAACTTTAAAAGTAAAGGAAACGATGCGCGAGTTTTACTTGGAGCTGCTTCTGAAAGTAATGAGGCGGTTTGATTTTAGACGAGAGGATATTAAATATCTCATTATGATTGCACCAGCCAACGTAATTTGGGCAAAGAAACTGAAATAATGCCACTAAGTGAAAACTTGAAGAATTTATGTTGACCGGATCCTGTTGAAATAACTTCCAATGGGCCATATTAAAGTTGACAGAAGCTACGTTACAAAAAGAAAAGATATTTCCTTATTTTGGGAAAAAGTGGCAAAAGTAAAAAATGGGGTTAATATTGAAATCTTTAAGGAATTAGTTGGATATATAAGAAATATATTTTCCATTTCACACAGCTTCGATTCGGCGGAGGGTAATTTTTTTGCCATAAGTTTAATAAAAACCAAATTGAGAAACAGACTTGAATTTTATTCAGAGTGAAACTCTGTAAGAATACATATACATATACAAATTATGTGTGGTCTAAAAATAACTTACAAATATAGAAAATCATGACAAGTACAAACAAGTAAGAGTGTTTCGGACGAGTGCCCCGACAGCAAAATGCCCTATACCAAGTACTGTGGTTCCTTTAGCTTTGGATTTCTTTTTTTTTTAATTAATTCAAAAAATGGGGAGGCGCACTTGCATATCTACTTAAATGCCAAAAATTGTGGCACTATATATAACAGTCTCTGAGATCGACGCGTTCATACAGACAGACTGATGGACATGGCTAAATTGATTCGGCTGTTGATGCTAATCAAGAATATAAATGTATACCCTATGGGGTCGAAGGTGATTCCTTCTGGCTGATACATACATTTGCACAACTTTATGATCCCCTTTTACAAATTTTTAATGAGTACAGGGTTTACAAAAATTGATTGTTTTTACTTGTACTTTTAAGAATTCTCAATGAAATGAAAATATAACACGAATAAATGAAGAACATTTTTTAGGATTTAAGGCCTAATTCCAGATGACAAAAAAATCAATTTTTATGTTGAAGTTCACATGAATAGAAACACTTTTGAACTGTTTTGAAATCTAAATGCTAGTGCAAAGCAGTCTTATTTGAAAAAAGTACTGTGCCGAAATAAAAAATGTATGTCATCTGGAATCAGGCCTTTAATAATGAATATTGACTGTTTTGGTTATTTTAAATGTTAACAAGTTAATTAAAAGGTACAAGAAAAAATTTTAGCTTTAATTTGTATGTTTATGAAAACTTAAAAAATGAAATGGATGTGCGATTTTACGTTATTGACAAAAAGATATATTGAAATTATAACATGAATAAGGAAGAAAAAAATTTTGGCTCTTTTTTATGAAAATGGTTCTTTTTTTAAATTTTTTTGGTGCATTATTTTATACTCAAGTGGCAACCGTGTTTCTGATCTAAGAGCTGGTAAAGATGAACAGCTTCTAGAAGATATAATGCTTATTAACTTAAGCCAAAATTCGGCACGGTTTTATTTACTGTTTATACAACGCCGATCTATGGCAGCGACGTCATCACTCCGACAGCATGCAACCTCATACTGCTCTCTTTTGCAACAACATGTGCTACATGAGCGCGCTCTCGAGTGGCTTAACCTACACACGCGACGCAAAATCAGCCGATGAATTTTATAACTAAAATTACATTATATAGGCTATTTTCACCAAAGAAATGAAGAAAATTATATCATTTCTTTAATACGATTTTATAAAAGAATATTTAGGGTTTTCACGTCAACTTGGTTATCTAGTTATTTGTTTAAAAATTAAATTTAATCTTCAACTGTAGTGAACACACTTTTGTGTGCTTATCATGATAACTCAATAACTGTTCAATACAAAAAAAATAAAAAATAAAAAAAATAAAAAAAAAAAACATTTTTGTACGTGACCTACCGTGACTTGAACCCAGGTCTGTTTGACTTTCAGTCTCACACCATACCCCCTTTACCACAGCTACCAAGACAGAGAGAACAGCTAAATGTGCTATATAACTGAAAATTAGCTTTTCTATTTTTATTTTATCTTTTCTAGAAGATAACGAAGTGTTTATCAACACTGAAAATTATATTCAACCAATTAATCTCATGACCTGGGACTGGGCTGGTGATGTCAGTTTATTTTTTCCCAGTACACTTTGTTGTTGGAGATTTAATTTTTAAACAGATTACCTGATAACCAGGTTGACGAGAAAACCCTAATTATTTTAAAAAATAAGTGTTACTAAATCGGAACTATTCTTCTATGTTCAAGCGAAACGAGGTTCGAACAAAAACCTTCGGTTCCGAACCCAAGACTTGACAACAGGTTTTATCCCCCGGACCGAAACTTCTGCAAAATTTTGGTTTGCAGCCTTGATAAGAATTATTAGAAAAGTTCCTAGATAGCAACAGCAATAGCCCAAATCGATTTATCGCAGGCGCTGTGACTCAGAGAAGGCTGCCACCCAACTACTCTGGGCACCATCTGACGATAAACAATATAGAAAAGAGTTACCCAGCGATAGCCCCGGGAGCATGAACTTACTTGCCGAATGCTTTCCGAAGTCATACTTCATTGTGAGTTAGAGAGAGACACAGTCACGTTTTAGCGCTCTCTTCTTGGAGAATCCTGATATAGAACATCTGAAAGAATTAGGAATTATTCGAGATTCGGTCGGCAATCTTATTTTCTACCATAGAAAACGATTGTCCCTGGATCCGAATGAGTTAATGAAATTTTATTTAAATCAGTAAGCTTTTGACCACATAGATTGACTCAACTTCCCCGGGTCTTCATTCCTCTGTAAATAATGTATTTAAAAAATAGATTTAAAACTGACGGAGGGGGTGGACATGGCTAAATCAGCTCGCATTTTAATATACCTTCTTCAAGGCTATAAACAAAGGATTTTCAAAAAAAAATTATCTATATATAACCCCCTAAGTAAAACATCATTTCAATACATCACAGTAGTCATTTTAAGGGATGAGTGCGAAGGTTTTTTTATGGTTTATAAGAACAAAGGTGATTCTTGACCAAAACAGATTTTTTGAAGCGCTTCGAGCATTGGCGTCGCCGTTTTCCGGTACGAGTAGAAAGGTGATTATCAAGACTGCTTCTATGGCCACACGTTTTGAGCAGATCTTCTCCAGAGTGCGCTTTCAGCTAAGGGTCTTCGAGCAGTTGGATAATTTAAGGGGTCAATCTATAGTATGTGTTTGAAGGTGTCTATTCAGACTGACTTTTTGGGTAAAAGACTTTGAGCACGCCGTACACTGGTATGGTCGTTCGCCCGTATGTGTGCGTAGGTGATTCTCCAGAGTTTCCTTAGTTCTAAAGCTGCTCGGGCATTGGGAACATTTGAAGGGCCGCTCGCCCGTATGAGTATGTAAATGTCTGCTTAAACAGCTACTTTGGGCAAAAGACATTGAGCACTCCGTACACTGATAAGGTCTTTCGCCAGTATGTGAGCGATGGTGTTTCGCCAGAGCGCATTTACTCTTAAAAGACTTCGAGCATTGGGAACATTGGAAGGGTCGCTCGTCAGTATGTGTACGTTGGTGATTCTCTAGACTGCCCTTAATGCTAAAAGTCTTCGGACAGTGGGCACATTTAAAGGGCCGCTCACCCGTATGAGTAAGTAGGTGTCCTCTTAGAGAGTTACTATGACCAAAAGACATTGAGCACTCCGAACACTTGTAAGGTTTTTCGCCGGTATGCGTGCGAATGTGTACCTCCAGATAGCGTTTTCTTTTAAAGGTCTTTGAGCAGCTGGAACATTCGAAGGGTCGTTTGTCAGTATGTGAGCGAAGATGATCTCTTAACCTGCTTTTTTGCATAAAACTCTTGGAACAGTGAAAACATTGAAATGGAGGTTTAAGCATATTTGTAAGAGCCTCTTCCATATCGCTGGCTTCGCTTAAGGTGTCGCTTTGAGAGGTGTCCTCTTGCTTAACCGGCGTCTCGACCAAGTAAGATTCTGCTTTCAAGTGGGATGTGGTTTCATTCTGCTTTGTGTAGTACTTCAGACTCTGCTTCAATCGCTGCTTGAAACTCAAAGCAGTTATTGCCAATGCCAAGCATGAGGGGCATATGCGTCCCGGCAGATCCTTAGAGGGCTTGACTTCTTGGCCTGTCGTCTCCTGTATTAAAAACATCAAGTCTTGTCCCTCAACGCAATCGGTGTATATATTCAGCCAGTTGGTGTCCACTCCAGCACCCGGAATGGCCATGCAAACACAGCAAAGCTCGGTCACAGTTAGCCCCCTTGTTGTAGAGGCCATTTCGTTAATTGTAAATGAATAATTTATAAAGATTTTTAAAACAATTGAAGACAAGTGTGACCGTAAGTTTCTAAAGCAAAAATGCTGATTTGAACTAGTTCCACTCAGACGCTGACCCCCAGCGGCGCAGAGGTGAATGAGGCTGGTCCACAATATGCATCGCAGTAGGTGCCCACGTAATGGGAATTTCTCGATACGTTTCGAATACACAGTTGTGTGTTGAGAAGTTTAAATTCGGGTCGGGTTGTTGCTCGTGTATATATAACAGTCGAGTTATGTTTGTGTCAATCGACTTTAGAAAAAAGGCACCTCGGTCGGCAAAGTGCCAACTGCCTACATTCTTAATTATGATTTTGTCGCTAGTTCTCCCATATGTTCAATAGTCAAGTGAGCTAACGTGCCGCCGTCCATGTGATTCTGTGTTATGGGTCCCAAGTTCAATTCCTTCCTATTCTCATAAACTTTTTTTTTAAGTTTTTTTTAAATTTTGATCACCATTACAATCCGCCATACCTAGTGTGTGGACGCGCGCACAGCTAGTCCACAAGTCCACACACAAATCTCAAAATGGTGTATCGATTTGTGAACTGAACGCATACTTCGTCGCCAACATTTTCTCAAATGGTATATTGAGTTGTAATCTAAAGCCGAAGTGTTTTCTGTTATACGCCCACTTTTTCGATTACAAAGTATTCTGCTTTGTATACAGTATGCCAACGAAAACGGCCAAGCTTACGTAAATGTATACAGAGTAGTAACCGATACTTGAAGGCTGCCACCCTTCAAAGTGTTTAAGAGAACATCGAACTTGTAATGTGCTTTTGCGCCGCTGGGCCATTTTGTCGGAGCGGAAATTGATTGATAATTTAAGTTTAATAATGTTAATTTAATAATAATTGGATAGATATTGAAAAGCTTTTCAGTAAACATTCTTGAATATGTGTCCTTTTAGCTGATATACCGTGCATGTTGGTCCCAACTCTGTAACATGAACGAAAATGTGTGGGAGCGATTTTTCAAATTAATTTATTTAATACCCCCAATGCATAAAATACCCCTTAGGTTAAATAAATCAATAGATTATGTCAATCTTAACAATATTGCATTTGCAGTTTCTAAATTAGTCTTATAGTTAAGTAATAAAAAAAAAACCAAATAAATCGCTCCAGTGTTCCATATTCCATTGTTCCAATTCGACGCTAGTTTGACGAGATGGAAGTGCAGATCGACAAGATGAGTAGAAGCTAGTATTCTTATGGGAATCCGTCGCAGACTCCAAAGTAAAATTCCTTCCCTTAAGCATTCTTAAAAGCAGATGACTTTAAGAGTTACATTTTAATTTTTCTTTATTATGCCCTCTTTTTGGTTAGAGCTCACTGTTAAGTATATTCGATCACCAGGAACATTAGTAATAAAGCATTCAAATATGTGTCAGTAAGTGTCTCTTTAAATCGCTTTTTTGGATAAAAGTCTTAGGACAGCGGTAACATGAGTATGTTCGTACGACAAAATGTAAGCGAAGGTGTTGTTCAATACCAGCCTTACTGATAAAGGTCTTAGAGCAGTGGACACATTTGAAGGGTCGTTCACCAGTATGTGTGCGCAGGTGTTTCACCAAAGTGCCACTTTTTGCAAAAGATTTTGAGCACTCGGTACACTTGTAAGGTCGTTCGCCAGTATGTGTGCGCAGGTGTTCCTTCAGACGTCGCATAAGGGTAAATGTTAAGGAGCAGTGGGAACATTCAAAGGGTCGTTCGCCAGTATGTGTGAGAAGGTGCTCCACCAGACATCTCTTAATTGCAAATGGTTTTGAGCAGTGGGAGCATTCGAAGGGTCGTTCGCCAGTATGAATGATTAGGTGTTGTCTTAAAGTGTCGTTTTGGGCAAAAGACATTGAGCACTCTGTACACTGGTAGGGTCTTTTGCCAGTATGTGTGCGTAGATGATACTCCAGGTTGCTCTTTGAGGTAAAAGTCTTTGAGCAGAGGTGACATTTAAAGGGTCGCTCGCCCGTATGAATGCGAAGGTGATTTTTTAACCTGTTTTTAGTCGGAAAACTCTTTGGACAGTATGAACATTGAAATGAGACTTTTCCAATAATTCCAAGTGTTTGTTCGCTTGAGGTGTTGCTTTGGAAGGTCTCCTCCTGCTGAACCGACGGCCCTTTCAAGTAGGATGTGGTTTCGTTTTGCTCGTTGAAGTACCTCAGACTCTGCTCCAAACGCCGCTTGAAATTCAAAGCAATTTTGGCCGTTTTTAAGCATGCGGGGCATATGCGTCCCGGCAGATCCTTAGAGGGCTTGACTTCTTGGCCTGTCGTCTCCTGTATTAAAAACATCAAGTCTTGTCCCGCAACGGAGTCAGTGTATATATTCAGCCAGTTGGTGTCCACACCATCATCCGGAATGGCCTTGCAAACGCAGCATAGCTCTGACACAGTAACCCCTCGTATTCTGTGCGTCATTTCACAACAAAGTTTCTGTCAATTGCACATTCAATGTTTTTAAAAAACAATTCGAGACGAGTGTGACCGAAAATTTCTAAAACAAAAATACGGATTTGAACTAGTTCCTGCAAATAACACCGACCGTGATTATAAGTCCCAGTGTTGCTAGTTTAGCCTTTTTCCGGATAGATCTATCTTATGTGAACTGTTTCACCCGGTAAGAATATCAAACATCCCCTTTCCGGAATTCTGTCCTTTTTTAGTTCCTTTATTCGAAAATCTGGCCTTTTTAGACTAAATTGTTAGAATGAAAAAAAAAAAGATAAAAAACAGGTAGTTGGCATCTCTTTTAGGCAAACTTTTATCGATATCGAAGCGTAATTCGCCGAAAAAAAGTTTGCTAACAAAAATTTCGCGACTGCTGGCTATAGCAGCCAGATTTTAAAAACTGAATGTGCCGAGATGAGTCAAAAAAAAATCCCATTCGACGTTCAAGTTGATGTTCTGAAGATGATTTTACGCAACACGTCAAACGGGGATTTGAATTTGAGAAACGTATTCAAATCTAAAGGGCTGTTTCCACGGCTCGCGAAACGTCCGCGAAATGAAAAACTCCATTTAAAAAAACTGCTGCGCAATTTTTTCGTATGGCCGTTTCATATTTGGTTTCCACTCATCGGGGAAAAAAGCATTCGTTTGCTTTTTACATCATGTTAAGGAAATAATTTAGCGTTAAGTGCCCTTTTTGTGGGGTCGCAACGAAAATAGGTTTCGATTCCAATTTTTGCGGGCAAGAGGAACAACAACAACAACATCAAATTGAAAATGAGCAAAGCTAAAAAAAATTACGGCAGAAGCCGAACACACCCTTCTCGAATTGCGACTTGTCACTGCCAGATTAGATGGTTGAGGTTGATATCTTTAAGTTTGATGATGATGTGGCAGCTGGAAAGTCTTGCTCGACCAAAGCACTCCAGTAGACGAGAGGATGTCGTGTGCCATCGAGAGATTGGTGTCCCGAACGAAGCGCATTGCTGAGGCCGCAGCACATAGAAATGCTGACCTTTTGGGACACCATTTTAGAAAAAATGTTGGAAGAGGCAATCACCGATGTACAATCAGAGGTCACTGCGTTAATTTTGCAGATTGCCAAAAGGCATAGCGACAAGAATAAATAATTTATATAATAATTTACTAACGGTGTTTTTTTATACAGCGACAAATCAGCGCAAGGTTACGTTGAAACGTTTATCGATAGAAAAAATTGTGTTATCGTGTGAATAGCAGCGGCTTAAGCTTAGTATACACTTGTGACAATGTGACCAGATATTACGATGTATGCATGTAAAATGGTCACTTTGCCAAGACCGTAGCTTTTGGTTTAATTTTAAACTATAAGTTTTACAATCAATAAATACAAGTTATTAACATGCGTTCTTCATGGCCAAACCCTGGCTACTGGGCCTGATGAGCAGATATGACACTTTTGCAATGATTAAATTCATAATTATAACCCAGTTTAAGTATGATTGAAGTCTCACTGTGTTTTGTACCTTACTTTGAATATTGCGCTCAATCATTGATGAGAAAATTATCCAAATTTCACCCGATTACGCATATTTGTGTATCGGCAATGTCCGATACCTCTTGAAATAATTAAAATTAATTATTCAGGGAGCTATCGATAAAAATACAAAAACTACGTATCTAGTATTTTATCGGTATTTAATCGAGGCCTTTTTGTTTTGAGTGTGGACTGTGAGTTTTTTATATGGAGTTTTTTGTTTTGGCGAGTCTTTGGTGGAAGTGTATACTAAGCTTTAACAGACTCTGTAAAGCATCTGCGAAATAAAAACTTTTTCACGTGCAATTTTTCGCAAGCCCTGGAACCGCCCTTAACGTGACAATGTTAAGAGCAGAGTTCGCAAAAAACTGTCAACACTTTCAGCGTATCAGCACAAAACAGTTTTGGTACAGACACAACGAGTGGAGGGAGCGAAAAGACACTTTCAATTCTGTTTTGCTCAATAAGTGTTTTCGCTCAACCATAGAGCGCTTTTTTCGCTGCACTTTTGCTCATGTCTTTTACTGTTCAATTTGCCGGGAGCAAGCGTACAAATTTGTACAATCAATTGATTGTTTCTGTTTGTGTGTGAGACTGACCGCATGGAAAAATGTGTTGAGAGTTATTTGCGAGCTATGGTTAAAAGGGAAGATTGATGATTCTGCCGAGAAGTCCATTCGACATTACTTTACGCATTTTGTGATTGAGTTAAGTTGAGTGAGTTTTCGTCCTGGCTCTGAAGTTGAGAGAGTATAAAACCAAGCATATTCGTTTAAAACAGCGTTGGCCCTCGGTTCCATCCCGGGGCCGAAAACATTTCCCTATTCACACGTACATTACCCGAACGCTTGCCGAAGCTGACATCGAGAGAGTAAGACAGCGTCAGTCGCTTGACAGAGTTCGAAGCGATTAGGTCGAAGCAAGTTCACGGAGGTTTGTTTTTGCACACTAATACACTCTCACTTTTTGACCTCGCTCTCGATGGCCATCGCTGGTTTAAAACCAGAGGTCGCAATAATCGGTCTCTCTCGTGCTTGTTGTCAGAAAACAACCGCTCATTCATTGACACGATGCGTAACTGTTGCGAAAAAACACACAAACTTCGTTCTTCTTTGGCTTGCTCTTCGCTCAACCGCCGACCGCTTTTGGTCGTAAAAACTCGGCAAATGGTCTTTTGCGCATGTATGTATGCATGTGAGTTGCGCGTGTGGATAGCTAGGCGTGGATGGGCAAAACAAAAGAAATACGGAGCTGTCGATTTAAAGTGCGGCGTACTGACTATTTATACATACGCATATGCACACAAATGAGCGCCATATCACCTTCTCCCTTCCTCTTTAATGATTTTACTGTGACGAAATTCTAAGTCAACAACATAAGGCAAACGCAACAACAAAATTAAAAACCTTTTTTGCTGACTTTTTCCTTGCTTCGCTCACTTACTGACTCTCAGTAGCTGAACAACAACCGGTTCTGTTCGCTTCACGCGGTCAGTAAAAGACCGACTCGTGTGTTGCGCTCAACCCGAAACCGAAGAGCGAGAACACGAAAGAAACGAAAAAGAGGGTTGCTGATCAGACACTGAGCGATGCCGTTTCATTTTTTTCGGTCTTTGTTGTGAGCAGACCGCGCAGAAAATTTTGGTTGAGCAGATTTTGCGACCTCTGGTTAAAACCAAAACCAGAGATCGTCAGGTAAATATGTAAATATCTTTTAATTCAAACAAATTGTACAATGTACATATATTTACATGTATTTTATCTTTAGATTCGGATTGCCTCGGCATAAGTTGTTTTGCCATAACAACAAATTGCCGCATAAATATTTATCATGAATTTTTCTTCATGGCGACGTTTAAAGACACAGAAATGGCCGATGTAGAAGTCATTGAAGATGACTTAAATATACAAAAAATAACTGCTTCTCCTACTTTTGCGCCTTTGTTTTAATTTTTTCATCCATTTTCCTGATTTTTTCGAATTGCGAATTGGTTTGAAAACTATTCAAATTTATAAAATTGTGAAACATTACTACTATAAGGTTTTTCAAATAATGACAATTGATATGAGTAATATATTTCAAAACTTTAAGGCTATGTTGGAGCGAATTAAAATTAAAATACAATTTTTGGATTTTCACAGTTATTAATTATACAACAAATATTAGCTTAAAGAATGCTGAGACCTACGTTTTGAGGTGTAACCTAATGTAAACTCAGCTGTGCCTTTTCTAATCGGCGCACAGGGGTCCCAAAGCCCAAAAATTTGGACAAAAGTTAGTTGAAAGTCTGCAATCGCGGGTTTTCGGGGTCGCAATATGACAGTCTATTTCTTCAAAAACGCATTTCATTCGCTGAAGGTCTGTGCCCTGAGGTTTTCGGGGTCGCGGGAAGACATTCAGAGCTCTGAACCATTTTGTGCGGTGTTCCTCCAGATTAATTGGTTAATATGAGTATGAAGGTGTCTATTTAGACTGCTTTTTTGGGTAAAAGACTTTGAGCATTCAGTACACTTAAAGGGTCTATCGCCAGTATGCGTGCGTAGATGTACCTGCAGATTGCCCTTCCAGCTAAAGGTCTTCAAGCAGTGGGTACATTTAAAGGGTCGCTCTCCAGTATGTTTAAGAAGATGACTCTTCAGACAGTTACTATGGGAATAAAACATTGGGCACTCTGTACACTTGTAAAGCTTTTCGCCCGTATGTGTGCGCTGGTGTTTCTGCAGGTCGCTCTTACTTCTACAGATCTTTGAGCAAAGGGTACACTCGAAGCGTATTTTGTTCTGCTCGATGAAATACTTCAGACTCTGCTCCAAACGCCTTTTGAAACTCAAAGCAATTTTCGCCAATGCCAAGCATGAGGGGCATAAGCGTCCAGGTAGATCCTTAGAGGGCTTGACTTCTCGGCCTGTCGTCTCCTCTATTAATAATATCAAGTCTTGTCCCGCAACGGAGTCGGTGTATATATTCAGCCAGTTGGTGTCCACTCTATTACCCGGACTGGCCATGCAAACGCAGCATAGCTCGGTCACAGTTAGCGCCCTTGTTTTAAAGGCCATTTCGTCAATTGTTATTAAAACATTTCGAGTCGGGTGTGACCGTATGTTACTAGAACGAAAATACTAATTTGAACTAGTTCCGTGCAAATAACACCGGCTTTGTTCTGTAATAGCTAAAAAGAAAAATAAATGGCATCAAAAATTGAAAATATTTAGTTATTAGAACTAGTATAAAAAGGAAACCCTAAAAAAGAAATTTTAAAGTTTTTAAGACTTCACAAATACTTAAATTGAGGTCTGCAAATAGATCTTCATGTTATTTGGGACTCCAAGCGAAACCTAAATCGCCGGTCAAACAAGCTTAGAATTGATTAGTTCTAAATAAAAATTGGCTAGTCTAATAGCCTATTTCCACTGAACAAATGAAGCTTCGTTTCATGAAATGACAAGAAATGAAGAAAATGATATCATTTCTTCCATACGAATTGTCACTTCATTTTGCCTTTCATTTCTAACATTTCTCGAAGGGAGTTCCACAAGGAGGAGTACTCTCACCCCTCCTCTTTAACTTGTACATTTCCACCATACCACCACCGCCTCCTGAGCTCGTAAGCTATGCAGATGACTGCACGGTGCTCGGAGCAGATAGGGACCATCACAAGGTAGTTGCGAGTTTGAACTCCTACCTCCCTACACTCTCCGCCTTCTTTTCGAGCCGTAACCTCACCATTTCTCCCGAAAAGTCCACTCTAAGGACTCTAAGGACGGTCACTGGATGCCATTCCATGACCCACAAAGACCACCTTCATGAAAAGGCAAAAATCCTTGGAGTCAGGAACCACTGCACCATGCTCGACAAGCAGTTCCTTGCCAGCAGTCTTGTGGAGGACCAGGTCCCCCTCCCCCCACGCACGAGCAGACAAGACATCAGGATCTTCATGCCCGAAATCAAGCGACTGACCAACAACTTGTCAGTCCTTGAAGCCCAGAATGCGAGGGAGGAAATCCACAAACTCACTGTGGAGCGCGCCATACACGGGCTCAAGAGCAATGTTGTTCTCGGTGGTCGCCCTCCACCTTTCAGCCAGGTCGAAACCACCAGAACCACTCTTGCCCAACTCAGATCGGGATATTCCTGCTCCTTAAACAGCTACTTAGCAAGGAAAAACACGGAGGTTGCAGACGAATGCCCGAAATGCAAAGGAAGCCCTCACAATACGCTCCACCTCTTTAACTGCACAAGAGCCCCCACTACACTAACACCGACACACCTATGGACCCACCCCAGCGAATGTGCAGCCTTTCTGGGACTGGACCTAGGGAACTCGACACCCCCTCTTTAACCCACTTCTCTATCTCCCCAAACTTTTAAAATTTTTAACTTTCCCCCTCTCTAAATCTTACTTTTCTCTCTCTTCCCTCATACACGTACGCCGCTACAACAACCATCAAAAGTTCGGCTCGCGTTTGCTTTTATTCTCTCTCCCTCTCGATATTAGCAAAAGCTGTCAGTACTCGATAAACTCTGAATGCCATACCTTATATAGTTGTATCATGATTAAAATTATATTTTTTAAGCGCAGTCAGGGTTCATCTTACACGTCAAATGACGCCCCAATTACCTCAAAAGACCTGTTCATTGTTAAATATTGAAAATAACAATAATATCGATGTTTTTTCCACCAAAACATTTATATCGAAATGATACTTTTTTAACTACGCCGAAAATATCGATATAGATATTTTTGAAATATTCGACAACCCTAATGGCTAGTCTTAACTGACTGACAAAGGTAAAAAACTATTAATTTGCTCAAAAAGAAAAATAAAGCTAAAAAGAAGCCGAGTTCACTTTTAAAAAAGCTAGATTTCCCGCTTCCCGCTGTTTGTAAGTCTTTCCCGCAATACGGGTTTGAAATAAGCCACAAATGACGGGAAATAAGCTGATTTGGCAACACTGCTGGGGTTAAGGTTAATTCGTTCGAAAATGGGCATGCTTTTGTGACAAGACATTTAAAATCTCTTTATTAAAACCAATAATACATTAAAGTACATAAAGTAGCATCCAAAGAATATTGAATAAAATTTGCACGAAGAAATATTAAAAAAATTCGGCAATTGTGGCAATTATTCGGACGTGATTCGGAAAAAAGTAGAACAGCGATGCCCCTCATAGCTTGGGTGCTGGAATATCCTGAAATCAAAAATTTATGTTCAATCGGTAGATAATGCTGGAAGGGTTTGTCGAAATTTTGGACCACTTTAAAGGAAAAAATCCGACAAAAAACTATTAATAAATTTAAACAAAATCTTTTTAGCTAAATAGTGCTTAAAATTTCAAAAAGAATCAGTGCAGTAGGCACCGATTTTAAAAAAGTGAGTTATGGGAAATACGCTTTAAAGTTTTGAGCACTAAGAAATCTGGTAAAAACGTTTATAAGCTAATTTGATCGGCTTACCTCACTTTGAATCATCAATGTCAGGTTCATAAAGGAAGTTGCTATCATCCATGATGTTTAAAGCAGCTTTTTGCTTCTGTCTATGACGAATCCTGTCATCTTTAGTTTATCTTTCAGCTTCCTGCTCTTTTCGGCTTACACGTATGGAGTCGTGCCCAGTCTTGAGCGCTTGATACTGTTCCATGCCTTGCATGAAGTTTAGTAAAGCAAAAGAACGTTCATTGAAGACCCTGGCTGCCACATAAAATGCAATTACAACGATGACAGAGGTACCACTCAAAAGCTTTGGTGACATTTTCCAATAAGGTGCATCAAGAGTAAGTGTAAGGGAACGGCAAAAGACATACAGACCTCTGAACAATTATGTGCAAAGATGTTCTTCCAGATTCCCATTACAAGCAGTGCGGTAATGCGACGATTCACTCGGCAGTATGAGTATGAAGGTGTCTATTTAGACTGCTTTTTTGAGTAAAAGACTTTGAGCACTCTGTACACTTAAAGGGTCTATCGCCAGTATGCGTGCGTAGGTGAACCTGCAGATTACCCTTACAGCTAAAGGTCTTCGAGCAGTGGGTACATTCGAAGGGTCGCTCCCCAGTATGCCTAAGAAGATGACTCTTCAGAGAGCTACCATGGGAATACGACATTGAACACTCTGTACACTTGTAGGGTTTTTCACCTGTATGCGTACGCTGGTGTTTCTGCAGATCGCTCTTACTTCTACAGGTCTTTGAGCAAAGGGAACATTCGAAGGGTCGTACGCCAGTATGTGTATGAAAATGTTCCTGCAGATTGCGCTTACAGCTAAAGGTCTTCAAGCAGTGGGAACATTCGAAGCGTCTTTTGCAAGTGTGTGCGCCCTTGCTATAGGTTGTTAAACAGTGGGAACATTGAAATGGGCCTTCATCGCTTTTGTTGAGGTTCCCTTCCTTGTCCGTTAAAGATTCAAACTCCTGCGTATCGCTCCCTTCGCTGAAGGTCTGTTCTTGCTTGACCAGCTGCGCTTTTACGCTGCATAGGGCTTCGTTATGCCCCATAAAGCACTTCAGACTCTGTTCCAAACGCCGCTTGAAATTTAAAGCAATTTTGGCCGATTTTAAGCATTCGGGGCATATGCTTCCAGGTAGATCCTTAGAGGGCTTGACTTTTCGGCCTGTCGTCTCCTCTATTAAAAACATCAAGTCTTGTCCCGCAACGGAGTCGGTGTACATATTCAGCCAGTTGGTGTCCACTCCATTAACCGGACTGGCCATGCAAACGCAGCAAAGCTCGCCCAGAGTTAGTTGGCTTGTTTTATGGGCCATTACAACGCCAAATCTCTGTTAATTGGAAATGGATTTTTAAACATTAAGAGACTAGTATGACCGTAAGCCGCCTGAGCCAAAATACTCTGTTAAACTGGTTCCATATTTAACTGGAGTTCATTTAGGTCCTTTGCAGTGAAAGGAATGACGGTAAAAAATGTGCGTCAAAGTAGCGTCGAGTGCTTAGCAACGAATTGGAATGGTGGAGTGTGCTTTAAGTTCACTTCACTAACTACTTAACTTATTGAAACAAATTTAATTTTAAAATGTTAAAAAAAAGCTCAAACCATTGTCTTCAATGAAGTTTGGGTGGATTTGTGATTTCCAGGTACTTAAAATATCAAATCAAAAATTTTGACCTTCTTTAAAAGGATGAATATCTGGTCACTCAGAGGTCGTGCAGCTATACACGGTATACTGGCGTAATGAAGAAATATTCAAGATTATTTAAATTAAAAAATCATTAAAATGGCTTCCACAGTTTTTGAGCAAATCAATTTACAGTGGACCAACCTCAAAATTTTTCCAAGAAAAATTTAGTTGACAAACTTACATCAATAACTCCTCTCTTAGAGGTCGTGCAGCAATGCATGGTATATTCACGTGAAGAAGGCACTTTGAAGAGTATTTTAAGTAACAAATCGTAAAAATTTTCCACACAGTTTTTTAGCTATTTAGTTAACAGTGGACCAACCTCAAAATTTCCCCATACAAAATTTGCCAAAAAAACTTAGTTGACAAACTTACATCAACAACTCCTGTCTCAGAGGTCGTGCAGCAGTGCACGGTGTTTTCACAATTTTACAATTTATAAAAATTGTCCCCAAAAATCCTTTATAAGTGATCAAATCTAGGCCGAGTATTTGTTACTGATAAGGCTGGCATTTCACACGAGTTGAGTGTGACCAAGCAACCCAAGTTCGAAGCTATTTTTTACTTTCTTCCCTCAAATCAAGAGTTTAAGCTTTTCTTAACATTTTGCAATTTAATTTGTCTCAATTAGTTAAGCAGTTAGTGAGTAAACTTAAAAAAAAAACAAATGCAAACTCCACCGTTCCATTTCGCTGCTAAACATTCGACGCTATCTTGACGCACCATCCATTTGGAATGAATTATTTTTAGTGAGATGAACGTCGTGGATTGGATTGTGACAATGAAAAATTGACAAATAGTGTTTACATTCGTTTTATAATTTATTTATCTTTTTTCATCTATTGCGAAAGTGCTACGCTTTGTGCGTATATTTCTCAGCCGTGCGTCGACGTGCAAAGCAACATATTTAATTATGTATAATGTACCACATAAGTTTCGCCAAGTTTGTCGATTGTGCCTCACATTGGTTAACGAGTGCGATATTACCGAGCTACAAATTTATAATTCTGCGCCAGCAGCAGCCAAGGCTCAGCAGCAGGCCAATAATGAGTATGAGTATGAGTGCAGTGCGAGTGAGACATTGCGATGTGATAACCCGCTATCAATAGCCAATAATGAAATGGGCCCAAGCCAAACTCAATCTCAATCTCCCTACAAATCGCATTACACACCGAGTGTGCCTTCTGCAGCCGCCAGTGAACTCAATTTACAATATGCTCAGGCGTTTCCAAATAAGAACCGATTGGAATCACAAGCAGCAGCAGCAGCGAGCACAACATCAGTATTTCAGTATCAGTGTTCACCCACGCAGCCAAATGTGGCATGCGAAACGGCAGCAACAACAACCACAGCAGCGGGAACGGGAACAGGAACGGGAACAACGGTTGTTGTTGTGGACGATAACTTGAAATCAATAACAAAACAACAATTTCATGAAATCGATGGCAATAGCTCCTCAATGGCCGCGGCTGCAGCAGCAGCGGCAGCAGCAGAAGAGGAGTACAATCAAAAGCATAGAGATGATTCATCATCGCACATTACAATTCAGATATTCAACTGTCTCTCTATTAAGGTAAGCCAAAGTAGATTTCAATTCCACACACAAGCACAGCCGACACACTCATTCGCACGCACACACGTGCACTGGCCCCGTATATGTGTGTGATTACGCCACCACACATAAAAAATAATAAGAACCAAGTGTAACTGTGTGCGTGCGTGAGTGTGTCCGTGTGTCTGTCTGTGTTGCCATTCTCCCATCTGACTTTTACAATCAGTTATCAAAAGTTATTCAGGTACAGTGTGAAGAATAATTACATATGTACATGTAGGTATGTAGGTATGTACAATGTACATATTATTATTAAGTTTTGTTTGTATGTGCGTTTTGCAGAGACATTTGGGAATTATCTCTGGCTAAGCATTTCCCACCTTTGCCTTCGTTTTTCCATTACTCTGACTGTACATTAAAAGTTATCCTTAAATCTAAATTATAATTAAATCTAGGAAATCTTAATTGAAATCTTAGGGGAGCGATCGAAGCAAAGTTGGTAAAACTTCCAATTGGAACTTAACTCTCAAAGTGATAAGAATGTTGGAAAGAAAAAAGCACATTATCCAATTGGAAAAAATTTACCTGCGATTGTAGATTTAGGGGCTTTCATTCGAGATTGCAATAAAATAAATATCTGTTACAGTTCTTTCTTGAATGATTTTTTCCGCATCCTGTAAAACTTTTAAGCATTTTCGATAATATTTTTTACAAACATAACCAAAACCTTTTTTTTCCAAACTTTCATATATTTACAAATTTCATGTTTTTATTTTTTTTAATCGAAAAACTGCATAAATGCCCAATTAACCGATTTGGATGACTTTTTTAGTCATAGCTAAAAACCAAAGGACCAAAATTATTATTGGTTAATTTAAGTTGGACAAAAAAACAATAAATTTTGAAAACGACAATTCTGGTCGATTATCATCATATCATAAGCCCCTTCTCGTTGCTCCAATTTTAATTTCCTATGAACTAAATATCAAAACATATTGAACTAATTGCAGCAACCCAACCGATTTTTTCCCCTCGCCAACACTCCATCTTCCTGCGCTCTCCTCTCTTTCACGTCCCCCCTCATCTCCCTCCCCATCCACCTCCATGTCATTTCGTTCGAGAAACGTTGTGAGAAATGTGTTCTCTCTGTGTAATTGTTATTTTCTTTCTACCATCTGTCTCATGAATGTGAGTTGTTCACTCTTATGCTCACTCTCTCAATTGCTCTTAGCAAAACAGCATTGTCCACAATGAGCGCCACAGCCCTTTATGTGGCCCATACAAACTTTTCTTTGGTCTTTTCACCCATCTCGCGGACAGATTTTCCAATATTTTTTTTTTAGTGCGCGCCTGCATAACTAAACTAAGCTCTGTGTTAAACCTTAGCTCTCTAGGATAAGCAGTTTTGGCTGTGGGTTGATTATAAATATGTTAGTATGTCAGTCAGTCGAGTTTACAGAATTAAAAGTATAGATAAACAATAGAATTTAATTTTGAATTTGAATTTGTTTTTAACAAATGTTGAAATTGGAGTTGAAAAAGAACAACGCAACCTAAAAAAAACTAAGAAATGGGGAAAATTCTATAGAAGAAATTTTTTAATTAATTTTAATTTTTTAATTTTTGGACTTACAAGTCCTGACGATCAAACGGTTTTTTGATTTAATATATCATAGGTCTTTTGCCTTAAAGCATCCACAGATCCTAGTAGTATGAGGTCCAAGAGATGGGCGTTTATTCAAAATTACTTCAAGTACTTATACTATAAAGCTTGGGAAATGAGCTCTCCCTTGAGGAAAATCCCAAGATATACATTCCTTCTATTGGTGAAAGCGACAGAGCTTGACTTAACCGAGTTTATCTTTTTGTTCCATCTAAGGTCGAAAATAGAAACCGATCTTTAAGATGTATTACCTTGAAATTAATTTTATTGAACTGGATCCGGAAAAATTTTTAAGAGCCTACCACAAACGCAGAGGCAGATGCGATAACCATATCAATTCTGGTCACGTTTTTTTTTGTTATTTTTTCCATTTCTGATAAGCCGTTCCCGCTAAATGTCTGGAACCATTAAACCAACTTCTTTTTTGTTTGACCTAAATTTTTGTGCGCAACAACAACAGAATAAACATTTTTAGGTAATTTCATTTTTCACCTATTCAACAAATAAAACCGTTTACCTATATCAATTCAATTTTTGTTGAAATTTAATTTACAAAGATGCATTAAATAATTAATTCCAAACTTAGAACCTACACTTTAGCTACTGTTTATAGATCTAACCAAGAAAAATTGAAGCTCGAAAGTCTAAAATTTGTGAATTTTTTACAGATTTCAATCGACAACTTATAAATCGACTAGGTTTGTCGAACATTCAATTTACAAAAAATGGTCAACTTTTGTAACAGAGAACTTTGCAACCGTTCCTTATGTATTTTTGGCTGCTGACCTCAAATAAATTGTCCGTTTTCTCCCAGCACGTGAGGCTTACGAGATATTTGATACGTGTGTTAAGCGAGATATCATTACATTTGTTGGTCGTGTGACCACATTAAGTGTCCTATACGAACCAACTGTGTTTTAATGTAAGCTGCATTGAATGACGTTACAGAAAAACCAAACACGAAGTTCTGATTTTGCTAATAAGGTACAAATTTTTGGATTTGAACATTAAAAATGTGGTTATTTTTTGAAAAAATCGTTTTTTTTGCAATTTCAAAAGACTCTGTAAATTTTTACGCTAATAATATTTCTTGTAGCTTGAACATACACATGGTAGTTATTTTTAAACCAAAGAATGGATATTTAAAAGTTATTTAAGATTGATTTTTGTAAATTTTTAGACATTTTAAGGTAGTAATTAGCAGAATGATTTGCCGAAGAAATGATAAAGATCGGATGAACGGTTCTTAAGTTATGATAAAAAAAAAGTGAACCAAGTCCCCCCTGATCGAAATCGATTAGAGCCGACTTTAACTTCAAAGAAGATTAACAAGACAAAGTAGATTAAACCAAAAGCAACAACTTTGCAGAAGACATAAATGCAAAATTCAAAGTACTTTACGAGATATAGAATCGTTAATCGTACTCTAAAGCTGAAAAAATCAAGAAAACGGCAGCTAACCAGACCAAACCCAGATAGGGTTTTTATACTACCTCGATGCTACTATACTGGTCTCGACGCTATCACATAGTGTCACATTGTAATACTAGGGGAGAATGGGGGGTTCTGGCCACACAAAAAAAATACAACATTTTATTTATGTCAAGTGTCTCCCTTCTTATTACCAACTCGATTTTTTTCAAAAAAAAAAAAACATTTTTTTTTCTCATTTTTGACCTGTGAATATTAATCAAAACTTTTCTTGTAATGCCAAAAGTAAGTATGAAGGAAATATCTTGGGTCAATTGTGGCCGTATGTGGCCCAGTGGTTAGTGTGCTGGACTCCTGGGCGGGAGGTCGTGGGTTCGATCCCGCCTCGGAACATCTAATAATAAAAGTTTTTTTCTTTCTTTAGAAAATAGCTTTTACACATACGGTCACCTTCACCAGCTATTGGCGCCAGCTGTGAAGTAACTAGCCATGAAAAAGCAAATTCTCAAACTTTGCCGTTCGGATCCGGCGTTAAACTGTAGGTCCCTTTCTCTTGTGCGAAAAATTTAAGGCACACACGCCAAGAGATTGAGAGAAGCTTGGCTGGCCCCGTTGGAGGAGCTGTATAGCCAACATTTACAATTGCTCCTTTACTAGAAATATGAATTATAAAGAAAAATTATCTTCTTTAAAATTTCAAAAATTCTACAGGGACATACACTTTTTGATGTGAAACATCTTTAATTTCGGTACGGACGATTTTAGTAGGAGTAAAATTTGATTTCAGTGTCACGTGACGCTGACGGACGATTTTAGTAGGAGTAAAATTTGATTTGTGCGTCACGTGACTCTGACGCCAACCATATTATGTTGCTGTCTTTGCTTTGTGCAGTGGCTCGGCACACGCACACACACGCAAGATGGTTGGAGTAAAAACTGATTTGAGCGTCACGTGAGACTGAAGCCAACCGTTGTTGCTGTGTTTGCTTTATGCACTGGCTCGGCACACCCACACAAGACGGGTGGTAGAGTGATAGCAGGGGGGAGATTGGTGAGGGGAGGCGGAGAGAGATGCAGAGAAGAGTTTAAGATCACACACCCACTCCCAACATTTCATTTACAGTTCTTTGAGTTTGGCTCAGCAAAAAAAAATCAAAACAGAGAAAACTACCACAACAACAACGAGAGAGCGTACTCCCACAACTTTTGCTGTAAACGCGAGAGGGAGAGTGAGTGCTACTAAGTACTGAAAAGACAGGGCACTGAGAGCAGCATCAAACCATTTTAGTAGAAGTAAAATTTGGTTTCTGCGTCGCGTGACGCTGACGTCATTCATATTTTGTGTTGTTTTGATTTGTGCAGCAAACAAACACACAAGAGGATGGGCCGAGGGGGGAAGTGAAAAGGTAGGAAAGATGCTGAAGAGGGGCAACTGGGTGGGTTCTGGAAAAGATCTGGTTGTGATCTTGGTGCGATCTTGTAGTATGTGGGAGAGATTTGGGTGGAATCTTATCTGGGCGCGATCTGGGAGGGATCTAGGAGCGATATGGGTGGGATCTGTGTGGGATCTAGATGAGGATCTGGGTGGGAGCTGGGCGAGATCTGGCAGAGTACTAGGTGGGTTTTGGGTGGGAATGGAGGTAATGTCTGGGTGGTTTCTGGGTGGAATCTGTGTGGGATCTGGATGAGGATCTGGGTGGGAGCTGGGCGAGATCTGGCTAAGATCTGGGTGGGATCTGGGAGGGTTATGGACGGGATCTGGGTGAGAATGGGGGTAAGATCTGGGTGGTTTCTGGGTGGGATCTGTGTGGGATTTGGATGAGGATCTGGGTGGGAGCTGGGCGAGATCTGGCTGAGTTCTGGGTGGGATCTGGGATGGATCAGGATGGGATCTGAATGAAATGTGGGTGGGATCTGGAACGGATCTGGGCAAGATCTGGGTGGGATCTGGAAGGGATCTGGGTGGGATATGGATGGAATCTGGAAGGGATCTGGTTGAGATCTGGGTGGGATATGGGTGGAATCTAGATGGGATCTGGAAGGGATCTGGGTGGTATCTGTTAGGGATCTGGGCGAGATCTGGGTGGGATCTGGGTGGTATCTGTTAGGGATCAGGGTGAGATCTGGGTAGGATCTGGGTGGAATGTGGGCGGGATCTGGGTGAGACCCGGGTGGTATCTGGGTGGGATCTGGAAGGGATCTGGGTCGGATCTGGATGGAATCTGGGTGGGATCTGGAAGGGATCTGGGTCGGATCTGGTGGTATCTTGGGGGGTGAAACATCATCATTTATCTTTCGATCAGCGCATTAAACTTCCTGAAAAAATTAAAGAACTCTGCAGCAGGTGATTCTGTTTTTAGTATTTCTACTCCCCGTTATTTGTCTTCTTTCGAAAGAGTGTCCTTGCTGAATTATATACTATTGACAGAGCTTGTGATTTGAAAATAAGCTATTAAACTTATCATCATGTTTCACATCAAAGACTCGTGAGTGCTAGCGACACTCACATCTTTTTTTTGTATTAAGTCAAAAAAACTGCTATTTTTATATTAAATAGTCTTATTTACGCTTTAATTCCCATTATTTGAATTTTCGACCAAAATTAAAAAAATACGTAGAACTTTAGCAGGATATAAGTCATTTAGTTATGATTTGGTTCATAACTTTTTTAAAACAAGAGACGCACGCTATTTCATAAATACCAATTCCATCTTCAGCAGTCTGCGCCTGACTTTAATGAGCAAAAAATACATATTTAAATGTTAACAGTCATTAAATTCCTGGTTCGCGTCAACTTCACAAACGCCTATACCTGTGTGCAGACTGATACTTTCTAAAGGGTGACTTTTACGCAGCTTTCTGACGATAGAACCATGGTATAAATAACAAGGTAATGTCTTCAGAAATTCACCATGCGAAAGAGGTACAAGTTGATATGAACATGTGAGAGCACGTTGACAGCCCCTTTGCTACTGAGTGTGTTTCATCATTTAACTGGTACCCCAAATGTAGGCAGCCTTCTTTAATGACTTCACCTGGTATAATTCCACCAAGGATAGAACGATCTATATAATTAAAGTTTGAATAACCATTTAATGTAAATTTTGTCCGCGGTTGATAAGCTCTTTCCAATTTTGGCATACTCTCTCCAACATATCGGTCGGTATGTTACGTCAACTGTTGCGGGGACAGGCAGTTTCCACAAATATTACGTATACGACCCGTTCACCGAATCGAAATTCTGTCGACGAATTCTTCGTATCATTTTAAAAGTTGTAAAATTTGAATTTAATCAAACAACAAATAAAAATGGGGCAGGAATCGAATGTATTTTTGGTTGGTAGACTAGGACCAAATTTTGACGAAGCGAGCCCATTTCCAACGAAGAGATGCGTTTTTTCCACGCTTTTATATGGGACTAAATTCTTTAGACTGCCCATTTCAGAAAGTGCGTTGTTGTTGAAGTCAGCATGGTCCACGAGCGGGGTTTCAACAAAGGGCCATGTACGCATGAGCGCACTGTCCTCCTAGTCAGATACTACAGACATAACAGTGCAATCCATTTTGAGTGTCCATTTTGGCTACTATGGGCCGCTAAACTCAAGAGATCGCTCCGTGGACACTGTTTTGAATCGATAAAGAGACAGAGCCCCAAACGAAGAAGAAATTAAAGACTATACCAGAAGAAGACTTTGCAGCATGTTCTCAAAATTGTCCTACAAACACAAACAAAATTGTAAAAAACGTTGGCACAAGTGTAATGCAGTAGGGGGAGGTTACTTTCAAGGGAATGAAATGAATTGACAATATTAAATACAGAGTTTTTGATTTATGAATAATTTCCCTGTATTTTTTGCCCATAGTAGTATAGTAATCCGCATTATTTTTCGATCCTGATGAAGCTTATTTATAAGCAGCACAGTAAAAGTAGACTATTCGCAGGAACGGCAGTGTGGGACCTGACTTGAAAGATATCTTCATAGCCTCTTAATGAACGGCTTAAACTTGCTTTCATCTAGAAGTAAACAGCGTAAAATAGTAGAAATTTTGCCGTAATATAAAATTTTTACCAAATATATTAAGTATCAAATATATTTACCTACATATTGTGTCTGTTATATAAAAAACATTTTTTATTGGTCATGGTACCTTTTTGTCAAATGTTATGACTTCAAACCAAGTCTACGCCAACTACTAAAAAATTAAAAATGTAGGCATGGGCAACAGAACGTATGAGTGATAAACTTTAAGTCCAAGTCGCAGACCCTAAACCTTATTTTTTTAAAAAAATTTTTTTTGCTATGCGTTTTATACACAAATATGCATCGTTTAAGCGGGTATCAGTATGACGTTACATTTATCCATATATAAATTGTCCGACCTCATGTACACCTTCATGTGTATAGCTTGCTCACCAACTTTAATTTAACTTAAGGGTACTGTATACCTTCAAAAAAATTTTTTTTCATTTATTTTTTATTTGCTTAAACGTTTGATTAGGATCTTATAAACATCCTGACAAACTTTCAATCAGATCCGAAAATCAGTTTTAGAGAAATAAACAAAAACATGTTGTCACGACTAGAGGTGGGCGCGGGCCTGTATTTTGAGGCCCGGGCCCGCACGAACACGAACTCTTTTTTGAGAGGCCCGGCCCGGCCCAACACGAAACTTTTTCACCAAGGCCCGGGCCCGGCCCGGCCCGGCACGAAACTTAATTTTTTCAAAATTTTAGCTTTTTAGCCTAGTGCGTTTTTCATTTAAAACATGGCCCGATGTTGAAAAAAGCCTTTCGCTCGTAGACGAACTGGCGGGAATAGCCAGAATGGTCCGAGCTAATTTGGGAAGGTATTTTAAGTCCCTTGCATTTTTCCAGAATTCTAAAATATGTGTACCAGGAGCTGCTGGATAGGCCAAATATTTGTCAAGCTCTATGTCGATAGCGTTTTTCTCAACTTTTAGTTTTTATACACTTGGGTGCCACAGAAACCTCTTCCAACCAAATTCCAACCGAATTTCAAATCTTAGGTGCCACGGAAATTTCTTTTGGTTGGTTTCAAACCTCTCATGTTTTGTTAGGAGATTTTGGAAACTCTTTTCTCACGGGCTAGCGTATTAAGGGATGGAAACATATTCCTCGTGATTTGCGTAAAACAAATTATTAAATTTTTCATTATATTTATACAAATTATGACTTAAACTTGAATTATTATTTTAAAATGCATCATAAAACATAGAACACAATCAAAAAATTTCAGTTATCATCAATTTAACCCACAACTAAAATAAGGGAAATTTTTCGGCGAGAGATTCAGCCCTGTTTTTAGAGTTGGAACATCAATTGGAACATCTGGTGCTCTAACTAGATTAACTTATTAGAAAATGAAATCTCTATGTGGCACCAACGAATTTTTCGAGAGATTTACAAACCAACCGTCGGCAAAATCTCTAGAGATTTCTGTGGCACCCCCGTATAATTTTGCCCAGAAGTTTGCAACGCATAGAAGGAATCATCTCCGACCACATAAAGTATATATATTCTTGATCAGCGTGACGAGCTGAGTCGATTAAGCTTTGTCCGTCCGTCTGTCCGTCTGTCTGTTTCTACGCGAACTAGTCCCTCAGTTTTGAAGCTAGCGAGCTGAAATTTTGCATAGTCTTCTTTTGTCTGCACGCTGCTAATATGTCGGAACCGACCGGATCGGATGGCTACTTCTTGTAGCTGCCATACAAATGATAGGTCGAAAAATGGATTTTAATGAGAAAAACTGATTTTTCCTCAATATTACCGCTCTCAATCACGGTCATGAGTAATATTAAATGTTTTTAAGCTGATCTGCGACGTTTGGTCGAAGTCGCTAACCGTTGAGAAAAGCGTTTTCAAGTGTATCAAAACTTCGGCACAGACGAAGTTAGCTTTGCCTTTCTCGTTTTATATAACTTAAGTCTAAAAATTCAGCAAACATTCCATTTTCGGAATTATTTGGGTTTATGTTATTAGTTATATCATCAACGCTACTATATTCATGATCCCCTATAAATTCGGAGAGCATTGCTTTTACCGTAGCTAACACATTATCTCTTTTTTCCTCTGAGAGGAAATTCATCTCTCTATAAGGAGGGTTCAAGAAAAGCCCAACCAAATGAGCGATTGCCGGAAGAAACCTTTTTGCTAATGCGCTTAGGGTCATTGTTTTAAACTCAGTTATTATTTGGGAATCAAGTGTGCTAGCTCTGCAAAGTTTACATAATTTTTTTGACCACAATGCAAATATTGCAAAGTTTTATCAATTTCACAATAGGACGCCAATTTTGAATTAGTGGTGAGCAAACAAGTAAAATATGTATAAGCAAATCGATAGTAGTATCGATAAACAATTAAAATGCGATAAATGGCGGTTCTAATTCGAGCATAAACAAAAATAGCGCGAACAAATCAAAATTGTTTTCGGGCCTATTTCGGGCTTTTACGGGCCTATTACGGGCTTTTACGGGCCGGGCCTTTTTGCTAAGGCCCGGGCCCGCACGAAGCCCGCACGAATCTTAATTTTAAGGCCCGGGCCCGCTCCGGGCCTGTGTAAGCCCGCGGGCCACGAAAAAAAGCCCGGCCCGCGCCCACCTCTAGTCACGACCCTTTTATATGAAAATTGTTTTCATCGACTCTCGTATTTTCAGAAGTTCTTAGTTTTTTTCACTTTTTTGGTCAAAAACTTTATAAATTTTTTTAAAATGTGCGATATTTTGAAAAAAAAAATTTTACTTGGAAATTTTTTGAGATATTATTTATTACCATGTCTTGACGCACTTTGACCCAAATTTCTGGAGAACTGCTTAACCGATTTTGATAATTTTTTTTTTGGTGAAAGCTAACACCCAAATGCACCAAATCCAAATTTTTACATTTATTAATTATAACTTTTTTTTCGAACTTTAAATGCGATTATCTCGGAACCACTTTTTCCAAAATGGTTGCAAAGATTTAAAGAGTACCTGTTGACCGATTTTAAAATTCTTTTTTTTTAAATTGTTCCTAATACCCACCATTCTGGTGTGGATCGGTCAACAAATAACGGAGCTAGGACCAATACAGTGGGCAAAAATAGTCGATTTTGGAAATTTTGACTTTGAAACCCCATAACTCCGCCATTTATTGACCGATCCAAAATATCCTAGTTCACACCAGAATTACATCAATTCTCAAAAAATGTTTGCCACCGTGGGCCTATGTTTTAAATTTTTGGTTAACTTTGAACAGAAATAGAACAACAACCGTAGGTACAACAACAACAAAAACTGCTAAATTTTATTTAACCGATTACCTATCAAATGAGAAAAACCGCTTCTTAATACCACTTATAGATTCTAAGTAATTTAATTTTTCGTAAACCTTTAAAAAATGACATCTGAAGGTATACAGTACACTTAAGTTATAGAATTTCTGTTAATTTTACGGGTCCATACGGTTACGTTTTGATGTATTGAAATAAAAATCAGGGATGCAAACAGTGGTTCACACAGTTTTTGAACCGCCGGTTCGGTTCATTGCATGGTTTTTTGGGCTTACTGAATACTGATATTTTACTTTTTCATGGAATTGAATCCCTGTTATTTAGTTGTTTGGCAATCATTACCAACTCGTCTTTACTTATCAAGTTGAAAGTAATTATCCATTATGTTTTTATTAACGTTTTGAATTTTGTTGTATATTAACATTAAATGAGATTTAGCTACCTTTTGTCCTTCTTCTGATAGCAAGTTTGAATCCTGGAATCTAAGAAATCGAATTCAAAAACAGGCGGAGCTCTTTTTTGCAAAGAGTTGACTAAGCTATGTCGTCCTCCCTTTTTTCAACATGAATTTTGCAGGCCTGTCAGCCATAGAAATACTCATTTTCTATTTCAAGCCAATCTCAATTGAAAATAAAAAGTTAACGTTTGAGTTTTAACTATCCTTCACGGATAATACAATCAAGACTTTGGTCCTTAGCATATTTAATAAGGTTGATGTTCTTAGATTTTATTTTCGTAATATTTTAAAGCTAATTGCTGATTTTGCTCAATATCCACCAGTATCTCAATCAGGGCTTAATCCCGAAACGAATTTCGGTTCCGGTTCCAGTACCGGTACGTCCCGAAATGAATGTTACGGTTAAAGGTTCTTTATCGGTTTTCAATTAATTTCGGTTTTCGGTTTCGGATTCGGTACCCGGATTTTTATTTCGGTATACCGGTACGTACCGGTACTCACCGATATAAGTACTACTTATTTTTAATACTGAAAAAAAAAAAATTTTAATAAATATGTACCCGACTTGCGTTGCTACGCCAATCACAAAGCGATGGAGTGAAGCATACCTTACAATTACCATCTATCAAATCTTCATCTAGCAAAATTCCCCATCCGTCGATTTACCCGTCTTTATAAGAAACAAAATCGTTATAAAATTTTGCAAATTTTGCGATTTTTTGGTCCGTTTTAAGAATTTTATATAAGAATATAAGAATTTTTGCAAATTTATACTTTTCTGAACTCATCTAATTTTGTAAAATTCCGCAAATTTCGCATTTATTTTAGTTGTTTCATTGTTTTTTTGTGTTTAATTGTTTGATCTACACCTTCTGTATACCCGTCATTGAGCAGATTTGGGAAACACATTCTACACCCAAGCAATATCAGTAACTTAGAACCCACAAAAATCCTGGCTTTTGTACAGGAATTAGGGCTGCTAGGGGAATTGTAAATTCAGTAGGGGGCACAATAGACCAAAATTGGTCGCGGTGCACCACTCCCCAACAACAAATAATAATACCCGTCATTGGCATTTTCAAACTTTCCAATATTTTGGACTGTTCAATCTTTTGTTTCTTTTGTCTACATACATAAGATCAAGAACTTTATAATGTCGGAAATGATTCCTCTCAGTTACATAATTTGGCACACTCCTAACATAATTAGGTACAGCGTATAAAAAAACCGGAACCGTACCGGTACCAAAGTTTCGGTTTCGTTCCGGTTTTATCGGTTTCAATAATAACGGTAAACGGTATTCGGTTCTTAAAAAAATTTTTGTATCGGTTCAGGTTCCGGTTCCGGTACGCGATTTGAAACGGTTTATTTCGGTTAACGGTTCCGGTTCTGGTTCCGGTATTGAGCCCTGATCTCAATACCTGAAGCTGAAGTGAACCGAACCCAACCGAACCATTTTATTTTTCGGTTTGTGGTTCGGCTCAGCATTTTTGAAAATACACCGGTTCGGTTTACGGTTCGGTTCACGAGCGAAAAAAGCGGTTCGGTTTGGTTCAAAACCGGTTTGCATCCCTGATAAAAATTAAGATGGAAAAATGAGTTCTTTGGTTTAAAGGCCTAATTCCAGATAACATAAAAATAAATTTTTATGTTGAAGTTCACATGAATAGAAACACTTTCGAACTGTTTTGAAATCTGAATGCTATTGCAAATCAGTCTTATTTGAATGAAGAATTGTGCCGAAATAAATTTGTATGTCATCTGGAAATAGGCCTTTAAGACTAAATTTGTTCTCTAAATAAAATGAAAATAATACAACCTCTGACTGCTAAGCAGAGATTAAACCTGCAACCGAAAAAGTCCACTGTCTAGACTGCTCCTTAATCTCTGAAGGATTCATGTTCCATTTTCTATTACGATAGGGTGTAAAAATTATTTCTTTAATAAAGATTAATAACATTTTAGGCACTTTTAGAATTGTTTATCCATTTTAATTCAACCTTTTCTGACCCAATTTAGTCAATAAAATCCGCCCTGCTTATTCCAGAATTTTTTGTAATTGCTCCAATGGTTTCTGTGATACACGATCATGTTTTTTAGAACTTGAATAAATATCGTATTCCACATTTAAATTTGATCATAATTATTAAAATTTCTACTATTTTCCTTGCAGCCCTTACCTAATGATGGATTTCCCAATGTCATTTGTCGTGAATGTCGATCAAAATTAGAATCCTTTTGGAAGTTTCGGAACATGGCCCATAACTCGCACTATGCTCTGAAAGAGTTTTTGGTATTAGCTGAAACTTCAACTTTGGTAAGGACGAAGCATTTATTTGACTTTACCTAAAGGATAATGAAATACTCCTCCTCTTTCCCTTAGGATGTCAATCATTTGGAAATGAAACTGGATGCAATTTTAAAGTCTTCATCGGAGGCGATAGCCGCCAAGGCCCTGACCGAGTTGAGTAAATTTTCAAAAACAAAATACACACCCAAAAAACTGGAGGGAATTTTCGAAAACGCTGCGGATCATCATCAGCCGCTTACACTGTATCCCAGCTTATTTAAAGCACAGTCAACGACTGTGAACCATGTGGTAAAAGAAGAGATTACTAGCCCCAACAATGCAATGTCAAGACCCAAATGTGAATTATACGAATCTGCCGGCGATGCAGCAGAGCAAAAGAACAGGCAGCAGCAGCTAGAGACGGCCGCTGTGCTGATGGACATAAGTAAAAAAATTGTCATTTCACCCCCCTGCTCGAATCCCCAATCTCCATGTCTTTCTGCTGTTGTAGATACAAGTATTAAAAGTTCTGTGATAAAATCAAAACGTCCATCAAACGAAAATGAACTTCATGACGGAGTCGAGATCGACCTGTCCGTCAAAAAACAAAAGATCGAGTATGAGAACCATCGAAATGTGGTGGTTCCACTGCATCAACAGCTACGACAAACTCCCATAATCGATATGCAGCAAACAGCAGACACTTCCCGGAATGACGAGGAGCTGAAAAATTACAGTATTACAATTGAAGAGAGTGGCACCTCCTCGTCCTCCAACTACAAACTGAAGGCAAACACAAAAGTGAATACCGAAAATCTCAGCAGTTGTCTAATGGACTCGGGGGACAGCTCGGACTCGAATAAGTTGGAAATGGACATAGCTTCGGCGAATAACGATAGAAAGACGCCCGACAGTGTCAGCTCAGATCATGCAACCGATGCTGCCACCACTCAACTATGGCAGGCTCTAGCACGTTCAGCGGGTAAGTGAGGAGAAAGGAATCTACTCTTTAGATCATTAACTTAATAACCCTTTTCCAGCCAAACATAAAGAGGATAATCCAGCCAGCCAGATTATACGCAACATGATGAATCAATCCTTTGTATTTCAAGTGCCGCCATCAGTATCATTTTCAAAAGTACCTGAAGAACCCATAGCACTCTTAAAGGTAGGGTTAACTCCACACAATTGGATTGATTCCACTAATTTTTATTCGTCCACAACAGGACCTGTCAGAGGCTCAATGCAGCAAAGCAAAAATATGCAGACGAAAGCAAAGTTTTCCTACCAAAACCGACAGCGTCGATCCCACAGGTCCCAAGCTACCAGATGCGTATAGCCGTACGGATTCTAATGCAATGCCAGATGCAATAAAAGATAAAAAGGTCTGAGAGAGAGAGAGAGAGAGAGGAGTCTCCCTTTCCATTTTAAATTTAAAATTTCCATATCTGCTTCACAGAACTTTAAGAGTAATCTTATCAATGCTTTACCCGGTCCCCAAAAGGATATGTCCTGCTCGAATTGTGGTACTCTAACTACAACAATTTGGAGACGAAGTGTCCGAGGCGAAATGGTGTGCAATGCTTGTGGTTTATATTTCAAGCTTCATGGGGTCAACAGACCCCATTCGATGCGACGCGACACAATACATACCAGACGCAGGCGGCCCAAAGAATGCGAAAGATCGAAAAAGAGTAAGTAGCAGCAGTATTAATACATTTAATAGGAAATTGCAAAATTTTTTTATTCGGGGGTGCCACAGAAACCTCTTCCAACCAAATTGCAACCAAATTCCAATTCTTAGGTGACACAGAAATTTCTTTTGGTTGGTTTCAAACCTCTCATGTTTTGTTAGGAGATTTTGAAAACCTCTTTTGTCACTAGCTCCCTCTGACGGTGTGGCGCCTTCTACATGACAGTTGGCGGATTGAGGGATGGAAACTTATACCTCGCCAACAAATTTTTAAATTTTGCATTATATTTATGGAGAATATGACTTCAATTTGAATTAATATTTAAAAATTAATCATAAAACATATAACACAATCCAAAAAATTTAGTTAATCATCAAGTTAACCCACAACTAATATAAGGGAAATTTTTGCGAGAGATTTAGCCCTGTTTTTAGAGATAGAACTTCAATTCAAACATCTGGTGCTCTAACTAGATTTTCTAATTAGAAAATTAAATCTCTTGAAGTTCTGTTGCTGATAGAGATTTACAAACCAACCGTCGTCAAAATCTCTAGGGATTTCGGAGGCACCCCCGATTAAACTAATTAGCAAACCTTTTGTTGTTAGGCTAAAAAAAAACACTTTCAGTTTTTGGAAATAATTATTATCTAAATTTTTGGTTAATGGGCAAAAGACTTTGACTCGCTAACACCAACTACTTTTCCCCCCTAGACGGATAATTGCGACACAAATTGTTTCTAAAGATTGAAAGTGTCATTCTAGCCTTAGAAATGGGCATTTAAATTGTGGCTAATATTATATTTATTTATTTTTTAATCCATTTTATTATTAGGAAATAGGCAACTTCCCTGCTCATCAACTGTCGAATATAAAACGGAGAATCCAAACATCCCTGTTGAACATAAAAAGCCCGAATTTTTGACGTCCCCGGAGACTCTAAGTATTTCAGATCTAGTATTTACTGTAAGTATTTCACTAAAATTTTTAATTTTTAAATTGACAATGTCCAAATTCTTTCGCGAGAAAAAGTTGATAGTTGACAAAGTCTGTTAAGAGTATGTAAGTATGTAAGAACTTGTCGTGCCAACAATTTCTTAAAATATTCCATCGTCAGCTGGAGATGTTCAAATCTCATGCTGTTACAATTTACAATTAAAATACAACTTAAATATAAGCAGTTAACCCAATTTAAGTGCCAAAATGAAGATGCCTTTCAGCAGAATAAATTCCCAAAACTTTTAGTTCCATTTATTAAATGCAATGCATTATACACTTTTCTGTGTATGAGATCTCACGACATTTGAGTATAATCCTTATATGGGTGCCTGGACATCGCAACATAGAAAAGAGCAAAATGAGAGGGATGCCTATGGCGGCGTATAAGCTTCACACACGTCTTCTATCGACATAAAATTAGTATTCTGGAAAAAACCAAAACTTTTTTTTAAAAAATCGTTACGTGCCTTCTACAACCACAGTGGTACTGCGACGTCCAATTTCAAAGAGTACATGAGACATTCTTGGCTATTGGGAGGAAACGCCTTTCTGTGACTTACGTGGAATAGGACTTCTCGGAACACTACGTTAAAAAAACGCGCCTTGAATTTTATCTCAAAAGAGCTCATAACAGTTCCAATAGGAGTCAAGTTTTTCTCACTTTGGCACTTAAATTCAAACAAACTAAATCTTTTATCTAGGTAAAGAATATTTTCAATTTATTTATTAGTAACAACAAAATGAATTCGAAAAGCAAAAAAATCCAGAATTTTCGGAGAAAGTTACCTTATAGTAAACAATTACCAAATCTTGATCAGAAATAAAACAACTACTAGTCGGGCTATGCTTATGTAAAAGCTTTTCCTACCTTTTTAAAAGAATTTTAATTTTAATGGAACCACATTAAACCACTTTGACTAAAATCCGCATTGTATCATCAGAGAAAGATTTCCAGTGGTCATAAAATGCGAAGTATCCGTCTTAAAGCTATTTTCAGATGCGCCTCATGTGTGGTAACAAGTTTTCAGCGCTTATCAAGGCATCCCTTTAATGTGAATAAAAATATGCAATTATAATACAGCCTGTTGGGCTGTATTTTTGGTGAAACACCTTTTTAAAGGTTTTGTTTTATCAGCTTTTGTTTTTAAGATACGGCGGAAAAACCAACCAAACCAAGCCATTTTGAAAAAGAGGTGTGAAAGTTGTCGATATTTCTCAAATTATCAGTATCCATATTTTATATATCGCTTACAAAAAACATCGATATATCGATATTATCGTTATTTTCTAAAGCATAAGAAAACTGAACGTCTTTGCTATGAGACTGCTACTGACGATTTCTAGTTATATCTAATATTTACAACAGTTTCCAATAGTTAAAAATTTAAAAGCGTGTACTTAAAAGAGATACAAATTTAGTTAGGCACATTACTTCGTATAAGTAAGGCTTCTGTTCAAAATTGTTCTGATATTAAAGCAGTTTAAACGGGTTTTTTTCATGTGAAGTATTGTGACGAACTAAATTTTTATCTTATCTGTGTGTCGGCTTTAAAGACTTAAAGATTATGCTTAGAAAAAAATATTAAGTGAAGAATTTAAGAGAACCCGCAGACAGCATGAACAATTCATCCGCACCAGCTTCCCAATATGCAATTTGGTTCATGGTGACATCTGCAATATATTCTAACACTGACACCTAATATTGCACCGTATTGCTGCATCCATACGCGTATGATTAGTTCTTGCGATTTAAAGTTGTATAATAATAAATAATAACAAATATTTTCCACCCATGAATTTCCATAGTAACTTTTCCTATATATCGTTTATAAAAATATCGACAATCGTCAACATTGGCATACATAATATCATATCGGAATCAATATATCGATAAAATATTGACAACCCTATCCGCTACTGAGTTTAATACTCTCCAAGCAGCCCTTTTTTCCGTACAAAGGTCAGTAATTTCATTTACTGATATCGTTTTTTCTATTGGAGGAAAGGAGTCCTTCTTGGAACATTTGTCCCTCGGCCTCGGTCCTCCACAGGAACAAACATTAGTTGCTACAATTGTACGAACCTTCTGCAGAATTTTACAATTTTACAGCTTGACAATTTCAACTCCTGCTTTTTACGCTTCGCAAAATCGAAACATTCCCAATTAGTGTGTGATAATTACTGCATAAAACCCAACAGATATTTGCAAATCACAATTGAATTGAGAAATATATATATTTTATTTTCTATTCTTTTTTTCAGAAATACAAAAAGGAAATGTCCGAGGCAGAAGCGGCCGCCACACTGAAGGATGTTCTATTAAGGCGAAAAAAATCAGATTCTTTACCGGCGTTTAATGATACCTGCGAAAGTGAGGACTTGACCTTGCCCCTTAATCTCGTGTCCAGTGAGAACAACGCAAAGTTAACATAGAACGCCAAAATCCAATGAAATCGCAAACGCAATCGCAATCGCAGTCGCTAATGCAACCACTTTGAGCGCACACTATTTTATTTATGAACTCAAGCATAACACAAATACAAAACGGTATAGGTATGGCTATATGCTCTATATTGGCATATATCCGTACATTCATATTAATTTTTATCTGTATCTTTAGGAACTAATATTTTATTCATTTTTATTCTTAGAAACTAATACCAAAATACTAATTAGTGTAAAGATCTACGTTAATGCGAGAGCGGGCGGAACCTTCAGTTGAGCGTTTTAATTATATCACATCTAATATGTATATCAACTCTTAAGCAAGGACACAATTACTTAATGCTTTTTATACATAAACTAAAGAATGAACAAACAAACCGTAATATTCATATTTATTAAATCCATGCTTCAGTATTTTTAATTTGTAATGTCGGACGTCGGATGTCGGATCTGAACGATCATTCACATATTTAGCCTACGACATAAGTTTCCCCCTTTGCAATGAAATTTCAATTGTTTGGATCCATTTGTCATTTGTGTTGGAATGATATTTCGTTTAATCAATCAACGTATTTAATACTTCTAAAGCTAGAAAACATTTTGAAAATCTCTTGCCTATATATGAAAATCATGTGATAATAAAATAATCTCCACAAAAATTTTAAATAGTTAAACTATTCAAATACAAGCAATATTCACACCATGCATACTTTTCAAGCAAATATTACAAATATTATATACAATTATAAGAAATTCTAAATATCAAAACTGAATGCTGTTTTCGAATCGACTTAAATCCTCTAATTAAAATAAGGAATTTAAAAAAACAAAAACAAAAAGCAAAGCTAGACTAAGAAACACAATTATTTTTTCGAATTTAATACTCTCAAATTCTTTTAACAATTACAAATAAATTCGTTATTTGAATATAACAAAAAAATTTACCAATGGGTTTTGATTTATTTTACAGACATTTTTCAAACTCTTCTCAGCCTGAAAGTAGCCGAACTTGACTTTTTCTGACTGCATTTAGCCTAGCTTTTAAACCAGCGATGATTCGACGGCCACCAATGGTGTGAATGTGCAGAAATTGAGATCACAAAAGAATAACGGCTTAAAAGAATTCCAAAAAATAAAAGAAAAGAAATAAAAACTAAACAACATTGACCCATCGCAGGACCGAGGGTTCTCCCTTTGGAAATGCAATCGGAAGGGAAGAAGGGTCATGGGCTAGGTCTGATCTCGAGATAGTCGACAAAATTCGTCAACTATTTAAAGGGACGATACACCCCCTTCAGTCTAGGTTCCAAGGAGGATGCCGCCACCTCTCAAACCGGTCTCTTAACTCTTAACACTGACTGGTCATATCTTTATCAAGTTCATTGTGTTGAAGCTGCCACCAAATTGTTCTATTCTAAACTTTACGAACTTTTTGATATCCTCAGGAGATTGTAAGAAATGTTAAGTCTCGTCTTTTCAAGACTTACAAAAGATCTGGAAAAGCAACGGACTTCTCCAAATACTCTACTGCTAGGGCAAAATTTCAAGCCCGAAATCGTATTTGCTATAACAATTATCTCTCTCGAGTAAAAAGTAAATTTTGTAACGATCCGAAGAGCTTTTTCCAATTCGTTAATTCTAAACGTCGTTCTAATACCTAGCCTTCTTCCCTGTTCTATAAACATGAAAATGCCTCGTCTGATATTGATATTGCAAATCTCTTCGCAAAATTTTTCCAATCAACTTACTCGTCGTCCGATGCCAGCAACAGCTATTCTTATCCTATTTCCTCGTATGATTTTATACGCTGCCCCACGATATCTTTTTCTTCTGTCCTAAATGGTTTACTTTCATTAAAATCTAACCTTTTTCCTGGCCCTGATAATGGGCCATCGTGCATCTTAAAACAATGCGCAGACTTGCTTGTCTACCCTATCCACATCTTGTTTTCTAAATCACTTGAACAGTTTAAGTTTCCAGCTCCATGGAAAGAATCTTTCATCATTCCCTTACATAAAAAGGGTTCACGTTCTGACATTTCTAACTGCAGGGGCATTGCGAAACTGTCTGCAATACCTAAACTCTTTGAGCAAATCTTAACATCTCAATTACAACATTCCTGTTCTCCTTTAATATCACCGAACCAGCATGGATTCGTTAAAAACAGATCCATTACTACAAACCTACTGGAATTTACTTCTTCAGTGATTCATGGTTTCACTCAAGGTAAACAAACAGATGTTATTTTTACCGATTTTAGTAAGGCTTTCGACAGTGTTTCTCATTGTCTTCTGATTCTGAAATTGCGTCTGTTGGGCTTCTTAATTGGATAAAATCTTATCTTCAGTCTAGAACTCAGAAAGTTGTATTTAATAGTTGTACTTATCCGGTTTTTGTGACCTCTGGAGTTCCCCAAGGTAGCCATCTTAGACCTCCTCTCTTCCTGTTATTTATTAACGACCTGCCTAATGTAATTAAGCATTCTCGTGCATTGTTGTACGCAGATGACTTAAAAATATTTCTGAGCCATAACTCGCCTAACGATTCTGCTTTGCTTCAGGTTGATTGGAATTCAATATACGTATATGTGGTGCTCTCACAATTTGTTGCATTTGAACAGGGACAAATGTAAATCTATGAAGTTTTATCGTAGAACCCCTTTTCTGATTAACTATTTATTGAATTCTTATCAACTTGAACGTGTTGAATATTTCCATGATCTGGGTATTACACTCGACCATAAACTTTCTTTTGGCACTCACATTGAACTTTCTGTGAATAAAGCCATGGGCTTGCTAGGTTTTATTAAACGTTGGTCTAAGGAGTTCAATGATCCCTACACGATCAAGCTCTTGTTTATATCTCTTGTGGGGCCTATTTTGGAGTTCGGTTTGTGTATTTGGAATCCTCAGTCACTTACCCTGTGTAAACGCATTGAATCTGTCCAGAAACAGTTCCTTTTGTTTGCTCTTCGTAACCTGTTGAGACTTCCTACTTATATTTCCAGACTTAAACTTTTAGACTTACCTTCACTTGAGCATAGACGGACTATGTTAGGTATAATGTTTCTAAATAAACTTATTAATGGTAATATAGACGCTGAGTACTTACTCGGGCGTGTGAATTTCAATGTCCCTTCTAGACAAACACGAAACTATATTCCCTTGAGGCTTCCTTTTGCTTCCTCTTTATATGCTTCTAACTGTCAATTTCGCATTCTGTGTAGGGATTACAATGGTATCTCTGCTCTTCTCAGTGATTACCTTTCCGACGAAGGCTTTAGGACTTTTATTCTCCACACTCTTGCACTTGCATAGTGTCTGGAATTCTTGTTTTTTTTTCCTTCCGATCATTAGCGCTGCGAGCAGAAGCGTAGCACAATAAATTACGGATCGGAAGGAGTTTCTTCTATTTGCACTTATTGCTTTTTTTTCCTACCCCGTTATTTTGTATCTGTTTCTATTCTATTATATTGTAGCTAAGTCTCTTAGACGAAGCTGCAATTAAAATAAATAAATAAATAAAAAATAAACTGAAACGCAAGATAAGAAGCCTCTACAGATCCGACTACTAAAGTCTACGAAGGCCCTGGGCATTGACGATGTTTACGACAAAACAGTCAAGGCCCTTCCTGAAGTGGGAGTTCCACTTGAAATTCTGTGTCAACTTTCTCCAAATTATTTAAAAGAAGATTTCTTGAAAGAATGTGGGCAGTTGGCGCGGTTGAAGAGGTTATATCAGACCATCAGTTTGGTTTTCGCAGAGGACACACTGTGCGCCGCATCATGTCCATCGACTCAAAAACTATATTTTTAAAGCCGTCTTTCTGTATATAAGGCAGGCGTGCGATCGCGTTTGGCTAGCGTTAGCTCCTAGGGATCTAGCATTCTTTCCATTCTTGCTGGGGTACCTGAGGGAAGTCTTCTAGGACAGGTACTTGACTCTGTGTTCACCTCGGATCTGCCGTATCCAGTCGCCCATTTTACCTTTATAGCCAATGCCGCTTTTCTTGACTCTAGCAATATCCGCAAAAGAGCATCTTCTAAGGTCCAACAGTTCATGGATTGCTTTGGCCGCTGGAACATTGCCATTAATCGTTCAAAAAGTCAGCACTGCACTTTAAAAAGACGAGGGAAAGTTGCTCGAGTGCGACTTCTAGGGTCAAGAGTCCCGTATTCGGAATCTTTTGTCAGTCTACAGTCGCACCTGAGGTCAAGGACCTCGATTGGCTTCTCAAACCTCGTGGAGGACTTTCGTTGCGATGCAAAATCCTTGTCTACAAGGCTATTATCATGACTTTCTGTACCTGGGGGAACCCGCCATGGGGTACGACATGCTCCACTACATTCAAGGGAATCTTCTATAAGCCGAGTATTTCAGAGCATCGCGGATGCTCCATGGTATACCAGACATACTACTTTATATCGCGATCTGGATGTTTTGCCGTTATCCGGACCGACTGGTGGTCCCCATCATCAGACTTGCTCCGAATGGTCTACAAACAGGTTCGGATAACGCGTGTTTTAACTGAAAGCCGAGGTATGTTTGCGCAATATCGACTGCAGGACATCTGAGATATGACGCTTTTGCAATTACATAAAAATAATCCTGTTAAATGATATTGCAACATATTCTGATCTCACGTGGAATGTATAAGAGATATCATTATGAAAATTGTACACAATAAAAGTACACAATACAGCGTATGTATATTTCTGCATCCTTAAGTCAAAAATCGTATTTCTTAAGTGATGCCAGTCTTGAAGTAAGTGAGCGATGTCATTAAAAAAAAATAGGTATAACTTCTGCATATATAATATTAGGCGAATAAAGTCAATTCCTTAAATTAATTTTTTTGTCTCACTTCGTGCGTGAGTTCTGTGCCATCCCCGAATATTAAGAATATCGTTCCGTATAGCAAATGGGGCAAAATAACAAACGAGTTAGCAATGTCTAAGGAAAAAATATTTTAGTCTGCTTAATTAATCGTTTAAGATTCCCAATTCACAAATATCATGGTCTGAAGCTAAGGGCTTTTCGTCTTAAAACTCATCAATGAAGTGAACCCAACCTTTTGGATTAGTTGTTTCCGTTCTATTCGCTTCTTAAAAACACTCTGTTTAAGCATACAAAATACCAAATTTATTTCCTTTTTAAATTGATGTATTTGAAAACAATTGTAAGTTTAATGTAGGTATTCATTATAACACAGCAAAAGTTAAGATATTTGGGATTACTGCTACTGTCTTTACACACACATGAATTACTCAGGCCCACCCGGCACATTGTCCTCCGACACATAGCTTATTATACTAATGGACGATTCCTCACTGATCCAAATTAATTGTAGAAATAGAGCTTCAAGAATTCCAATTATAACCCCAGCGGACACATCCAAAATGTAATGACGCTTTAATATGAGTCGAGACAGGACCACACTCACAGCCCAGGCAGTCATTGGCATCCACAGCAACATGGGCAGGGCATACAACTTTGTGAAGAACATGAGGACAAAAAATGCTCGCGACGCATGACCCGATGGAAAACTAAACTTATCAGGACCAATGGTTAGCATATCGTTAGTCGGAGCCGGTCTACGTCTTCGAACAAATGCTTTTAACAAGGCGACCACCAGAATATCCAGCAGTAATCCAACCAGCAGATTAAGCTGCATCTGATACAAGGACTTTGAGTTGAGCAGCCAAATGAATGCAATCAAGGTGGCGAGCCATGCTATACCATTGCAGGATATCTCGAGGACCTTGCAGTGTATTTTTAACGATCTAAATGATGCGAAACGAAGTAACAGAGACACAAAGGAGTTGGTCAGTTTCACATCTGCGTCCAGCAGATGACGAAGTACAACAGATGACTGCAACGAAATGAAAGTAAAGAGTTTGAATTGAATAATTTGTCAAAGAAATAATAATACGAACCGTTTTCATTGTGATTAATTAAATACAGTAAATAATATAAATAGAATTCGTCATTTCATGATAAACATCAAAGTGTGACCGTTTTGTGTGAAGCTGTAAATACTAGGTTAAACAATTTATTAGGGGGATTTGTGCAAATGATGTGTTTCATTCCACAATTTTAGTTCACAATTTTATTTTAAATTAATTAAGGATATATGGAGTTTGAAACTATTTATTACACAGGCACGGCGGAGAGATTTTAGGGCTTTTTTGGGGTTAACATATCTTTTTAAGTTCGTATAATGAATACTCCATGTTCCACTGATCAAACCAGGAAATGCAGGCGACTGTCAACACGCAAAACATAAAAAACCAAAGTCGGGCTAGGATATTCGCCTCACTAAAGTGAAATCGATAGGAATGGATCTACACTCCCTTGTAGCATCCGCACAATAACATAACCTATTCAAGAGGTGGACCGAATGGTAGAAAGTCCCCTAAATTTCTGCTTAGGAGGATTACATATGCAAACCTAACTATTTACCCACAGCAACAAATAGAAGACTCTCTTTCTACGGCAAGATCTGATTCAGCAACAAAACGTGCCACACTCGCCAACAGAACCAAGTTCTGTAACGATCAAAGACGTGCTAGCTGCAGCTAAATGGGTTAAGGAGACATAGGCTTCAGGTCCTGATGGAATACCCAACAAAATCCTAAAAGCGGCTTGACAGAAAAACTCAGATGTCTTTGCCATGCTAAACAATACATGGCTTAAGAAAGGAAATTTAACGAGATGATGGAATACGCAGAGACTGGTGCTTATACCAAATGGAGATCAGCCAGAAGACTCCTTCTACAGGCGGCTATTCATGCTGGACACAGCTCCATAAGTTCTAGAGCGCATTATCCACAAGAAAATCGAAGCAACAGTGGAGAGCTACATATGTATCTGTCCACGATGCAATTAGGCTTTCTGAAGAAACGGTCTATCAAAGATGCGTTGAGCAAACTGGGCAAAACGGCTAGTCTACCGTAAATAAGATGGTTGGACAGAAGACTTGGTCTTATCGACTACAATTTGACGCAACTCTTGACGGGATGTATGAGCTTTAAATCGTATTTGCTTAGATTTAAGCACGAAGACGGCTCTTTTTGTACTCACTGTGCGGCAATAGAAGACGCAAAACGTAAAAAAAGACACGTTCTCAAGGGCGCGCTAAACTAACTGAACTAAGTTTTTCGATTTATAGCGTCTTAAAGTTGAGCTCTTTAATATGTGTTTTCTTTCAAACTAGCTGTGCCTTCTTAGCCACAACCTTCCACGTTTACGATTATTTAATTAAATTTTTCTTGATTCGACAATGTTTTTACGTACTCTGAAATACTCTGTTTTACAAACCTACTGTATTGTAGTGTAGTGTAAATTGTAAATTCAATTTAATTCATGGAACTGTAAGACGCATAAACGAATGATCTACAACGGAATCGAAACGTGTACTAAATGTCGTGTACGCTTGGTTTATGGTAACACTATTATATTTTGGCGCCTTTTTCTCTTTGTGTTAATTGTACAGAGAACGCTTAGCGATCGATCAGACAAACGCCGTAATTGTGAAATAAAAATTGTTGAAAATAATGAAGAAAAATATGAAGACTAATAAGTTATATGTTATTAAACGAGGTATGTACAAGCCAATACACACACTCACTTATATGTGTGTAAAACCAGATTGGCAATGCAAACTCATGATCTCCAATTACAGATGGAAGAAAGGAGGAGGTTCATTTTGACAAAATTACCTCGAGGATACAAAAATTATGTTATAATTTGAATATGGATTTTGTGGAGCCCGTAAGTAAACATTAATACTTAGATAACACGTATGTAGGCATTTGATGCAAATTTATATATACATATGAATGTACATGACATGTACTACATCTGTATTTGATTTCATTGGCCGGCATGTGTGTAAGTACGAATCACTTATGTACATATGTAAATTTTTATTGTTCAATAATAAGACTGCGCTAGTTATCCTGTCCCATATGGACCACTTCAAACTGCATAAATTGTGTTACAATTGAGTGACAATATGCACGGACTTGTAAAACTGAGCTCTCCGAGCTGATTCCCGCTACTTGTTGCATTACCTACCCTTAAAAATACTTATGTATGTATGTATGCTAGTATATTCCCTATCAGATTCAACAGCTATAAATAAGCAAAGTTATTTTTACGGGAATTGATGAAGTGGTGGCATTAAAACGACAATATGAATGTTTTAAAGGTTGTTGTAGTTATCGTACAGGACTCGAAAAAAGGATCATGACGGGCATAAGACAACGGAGAATAATAACATCTTGACTGGTCTTACAGTCTTGTTGAGCTGACAAGTTCAGAAGTCGTAGCCTAGCTATATAGGGAGGCAAACGGCGACCAGCATTCCAGTTTAAACCCCTAAGTACGAAGAGAAGAAACTGTTTCTGAACCGACTCCGGTATATTTTGATAGAATCCTATTCTGAGGTGACCAAATGCTCGAGCAATACTCAAGCGATGGTCGAACGAGAAAGACGTAGAGAAGCCTTATTATATAAGGATAGTCAAACTCCTTAGACCAATGCCTAATGGAACCCAAAACACTCTTAATTTTGATGGATATGACACAGGTGTGAACGTTAAAGCATATCTTGTGATCAAAAAGTACCCTCAGATCTTGCACTTAAGTAATACGATCCAGAGATCTTTAATCAATAGCGTATGTATTCAGGTCGGGTTCAGTGCGGGAAAACGATGAGAATTTGGATTTATCATGACTAAGATAGAACATATTTACATTGCACCAAGATTAGAAATAATTAATGTCAATTTAAAGACATTTATACGAATCAGGAAAAGAAAGCGTCATAGACAGCTTAAAATTATCCGCAAACATTAGGACTTGAATTGATTGAACAACCTGAGGAAGATCATTGATAAAGAAACCATTCAAGTTTAGGTCCTAGGTGACTACCTTGCTTCTCAGAAGTTAAAAAATGAAAGATGACTCGTTGTTTTCTGCATGAAAGATAGGAAGATAGATAAAGATAAGATTATGAATAAGAAGTCTATGACTGACCGAATCAAATGCATTTACTAAAGTCAGTAAAGATGACATCAGTTTGTAATCGGGTCTTTCACGTTGAAGCAAACTTCATGCAGTATTGGCAAATACTCTGGCTTTTCGGAAAGAGGTGTAGTGGTGAAGCTTGCACCTCTACACCTTTTTCCTACAAACCAAAGGTTTTTCAAAATCTTCACGAACTTTGCTTCACTGTATAAATCCCGACTAAGAAAGCCGCGTCTAATTGAATTAGTTAACTTGGTGCTGCAGTTGTTGAGTGATCAGTTTTTCGAAAATTTTTGGGATATCCCTGATTTTTGCAATGCCACGTTAGTTCTGGATGTTCGACTTATTGCCCTTTTTGTGCAGCGGGATAATAAGAGACTCCTTCCAAATGGGTGGAAAATAGCTTTAGTTAATTAATATTTAACTTCAGCAGTTTTACCAACTTTAAGAAGTCGAAGATCAAACGACGAAACTATGATATAGTGTGGTTTGTAAGGTGTGCCGCCGTCTTTCATTCGCTTTTATACAAGGGCGAAACGCAATGGGAAAAGTCCAGGGGGGACACTCGGGTTCTCCCCAATCAGCTTCAGAAAAAACTAATGCAGAACATAAAGTTCCGTTCTATTAATCTACTGTGAAATCGTAAAAGATCCAAATGGTAGAGAAGGGTAGAACAGCCGATTCTAGAAAATCTTGAATCCAATAATAAAACTTTAATACGAGAAGGCAAAGCAAACTTTGTCTGTGCGGAAGTTGTTATACCCTTGCAAATTCTGAGATTGAAATATCCAGAGCTTAGGTGCGCTAACATAAAATCTAAAATATTTTAGCTAAAATATTCAAGCTCTTTCAATGGTAAAGAAATCAGCAAGGGCACTCTTTCTAAATAAGTTTAACAGGGAGTAGAAATATCAGAAACAAGTTCACTCAAGATACCAAGATGCAAAATCTCACTCATATCCCTCCCAGTTCCCACCCCAGATGCTACCCAGATCCCTTCCAGATCCACACCAGATCCCTTCCAGATCCCAGCCAAATGCTAACCAGATCCCACCATCCATATCCCACCCAAATCCCACACAGATCCATTCTAGATCTCGCCCAGATCCCTTCAAGATCCCACCCAGATTCCGCCCAGATACCGCCCTGATCCCACCCAGATCCCTTCCAGATTCCATCCATATCCCACCCAAAACCCACACAGATCCCTTCTAGAACCCGCCCAAATCCCTTCCACTTCCCACCCTAATCCCTTCCAGAACCCTTTCAGATCCCTTCCAGATTTCATCCAGATCCCGCCCAGATCCCATCGAGATCCCGCCTAGACTCCACCCAGATCCCTTCCAGATTCCCCTAAATCCCTCCCGGAACTCTGCCAGGTCACGCCCAGCTCCCACACAGATCCCACCCATATCGCTCCCAGATCCCGCCCAAATATGCTTCCACCCAATCCCCTCCCACATACCACCAGATCCCACCAAGATCACAACCAGATCTATCCCAGAACCCACCCAGTTGCCCCTCTTCAGCATCTTTGCTACCTCTTTGCTTCCCCCATCTGCCCATCCTCTTGTGTGTGTGTTTGCCGGGAAACTCTACAAATAACACAAAATGTGAATGACGTCAGCGTCACGTGACGTTCAAATCAAATTTTACTCCTACTAAAATCGTCCGTACCGAAATTAAAGATATTTGACATCAAAAAAAAAAGTGCAATTTTAATGTCCAAACGAGAAAACTTGCTGTAGCGAGGTCGAGAAACCGAATATTTCGAAATGGGTTATGAATAAATTTAAGATTACCTTACATTAGCTCATTTTTTTTGTCTCTCCTTGAAAATATGATGAACAGATTGTTTTGAGGCACTTTTAATTTGTTGGTCTTGGTGGACCTTGTTTATAGCGTCGGAAATAAATATTTCTCTGCGGCAAAATTATAATACTTTGCAATGGTATAAAAATGGCATTGTTTAGGGAACTACGGTCCAAAAGGTTCTATAACTTAGTCAACTCCAAACGCAAATCTTCTCAGTTTCCCCCTTCGCTTTCCCTCGATAATGTGACTGCTAATAATCATGCTGACATCGCAAATCTATTCGCAAAATTTTTTCAGCGTTGCTACTCTGCATCATCGACTAGTTTTGGTACCTACAATCCGTATCCTTATTCTGTTACCCACTCTAATAGCATTCATCCACCTGTTTTGGATTTAGGGTGTCTGCTCTCGGGTATTCGTTCCATTAAAACGTCATATACTCCCGGGCCTGACAATGTACCAAGCTGTGTGCTTAAAAATTGTGCTACTTCTTTATGCTTTCCGCTTTTAAAGCTGTTTAACTTATCCCTTGAATTAGGAGAGTTTCCCAACGAATGGAAGGAATCTTTTGTCATACCTATTCATAAAAAGGAATCTAAATCGTCAGTATCAAATTACAGGTGTATCTCTAAACTTTCCGACATTCCTAAACTATTTGAAATGCTTATTACTTCTCCTGTCGCTCAATTATTTCACAATCTCAGCAAGGCTCTATGAAAAAACGTTCGGTTTCAACAAACTTGCTAGAGTTTACTTCCATTGTGAATTCGGGTTTCATTAATAAAGTGCAAACGGATGTAATTTATACAGATTTCAGCAAGGCTTTCGACTCTGTCAATCATGATCTCCTTCTTCACAAATTGTATTTACTTGGATTTCCTCCAAGTCTTCTTAACTGGATAAAGGCTTATTTGACAGACCGTTCCCAACGTGTCCGTTTCAATTCGACGCTTTCTGAGTCCATCAGTGTACTCTCTGGAGTTCCTCAGGGAAGTCATCTTGGACCTTTACTGTTTAATCTTTTCATTAACGACATCCCTTATGTCTTGCTTCACTCACATTCCTTGATGTATGGCGATGACCTAAAACTCTGCTTGTCTTATAACGAACCGATGTCTCCTCACCTTCTTCAGTTGGACTTAAACTCTCTGCATACATGGTGTTCGGTTAATTGCCTCCCACTAAACGCTGAAAAGTGTAAATGTATGACTTTTCACCGCACACTGCCGTATTTTTTCGACTATACGATTGATGACAAACCCCTCGAACGCATTTACGTGGTTGACGATTTGGGCATACGCTTTGTCCCTAAACTAAGCTTCAATAATCATATTTCTGTCATCTCTAACAAAGCTATGGGAGTTCTTGGGTTTATCAAAAGATGGGCCAAGGAATTTAACGATCCGTATCTGACTAAACATTTATTCGTGTCTCTGGTACGACCAATACTTGAATATGGGTCGTGTGTTTGGTCACCGCATTACCAAAAATATCAAGACCAGCTTGAATCAGTTCAAAAAGTGTTTTTAATTTTTGCCCTCCGCGGCCTCAACTGGGATCCCACCATCCATCTTCCACCATACGAGCATAGATTACTCTTAATTGATCTTCCATCTCTTAAGAACCGTCGGACGTGCCATTGCGTGCTTTTTATTCACAAACTTTTATCAGGTGATATTGACTCTTGTGCTCTGTTATGCCAAATAAATCTTGTGGTTCCTTCGCGCCTAACTAGAAATTTCTCTCCGATCTACATACAGCCTTGCCTAACAAATTTTGCTCACTATGAACCTTTCCGAAATTTGTGTATTAATTATAATTTGTATTACCATCTTTTCTCTGCTCACTCTTTTGTGTTAGATGTAAGAAGCCATATACTGTCTTTTTTTAATTGTACCCAGTAATGTTGACAGAAATTTGTCAAACCTAAATAAATAAATAAAAAATTCTGACTGGAAGATAGCTTAGAATTTGAGTATTTTTGTCCATTTTTCCTCTCGATATTCTGGCATTTCTCTCAACATAAACATATTCCTCTAATATTTACTAGGTTACCATCACTCTGCAAGTCATTAATGGTCTCTATTGTGGAGTAACAACCCAGGAATTGGATAATTTGGCTGCTGAGATTGCAGCTGGCTTAACATGCAATCATGCAGACTATGCCATTCTGGCCGCACGCATTGCAGTTTCCAATCTTCACAAGGAAACGAAAAAAGTTTTCTCCGGTATGTATAAATTTTAATAAAAGCTATTTAAATATAAATAAATGATTTTAAAGGGTAATAACTAGTAGAGAACTGCATGAATGGAGTCAAAGGGCCCTTTGATTCATGTTTTAAAAACAAAGGTAGAAATCAATCAAGTCATAATTTGTTTTGGTTCAAATTAGTCTGCTTAAATTCTCCAAACAAATTAAACTCCAATCAGATTAAGCTCCAGTGGCTCTTTAAATCAACTTTAGTCGAAAATTGGGCCCATCTAAAAAAAAATCCCAACTGCGAAATTCGGTATGCTCCAGTCCTTCCTTATGCTTTATGTTCGCTGAGGGACAATCGCTCAAATATCTGAAGCATTGGAACCCTAAAAATAGTAATTGGACCAGTACTGCCGCGAACTTGTCGGTTCCAGGCGCCCAAAAAAGCCTTTGTGGTTACCAGCAAACCTGGACCAAAGGTATCTGCTTCTAAGGCCCGTGACATCTCCATTCAAGCTGTATAGACGATGCGAAACAACTTCTTTCCGTGTCTACGTAACTGCACCATCTAGAGAACCCTTGGTACTCTACCAGATATAGAGATCGATGGCAGGATCACACAAATCTTCTCGAAATTGAGCTGCGGGAAAAAAATAAAACAACTTAAAAGCAGTGAATCAAACCGTAACCAAAACAAGAACTGTATACCGAAGAGAAGCGATTAAAACTCTGAACTAGAACCGAAACATATCTTAAAAATTTTTTATATTGCGGTATTCTTTTTATAAAAAGAACCTAAACTTTGTAACGGTACAGTTTTTGTTCTGAGCAACAACTAGATTGCAAAGATTACTTAGTTTTGAGGGGCTTTTAAGTAATTTGGTTAAATCGTATGCATTAAAAAATTTGCATTGTGATACAGTCTCTATAAAAATGTTGCATCCTATATTCTTAGATCTTCATGATAATCTCTGAACATAAAGCTCTGACCAAAACTATGAAGTTTTAAAGAAGGTTTGTTACGGGGGTTCACTTTTCTAATCGGTTCCCCTACTTATCGAACCTTACAAATGTGTTTGGACTTTAAAATGAAGATTCTATGTAAATCAAATGCCGGATTTGATTTGCCATTAACCAAACGGTCAAAATGTTGTGATAATTAATTTCGACTAAAGATATTCTTTGAACCCATGATGGACGCAAAACCAATGACCCATCTTTATACTTTAACGGTCCAACAGGTACCGGTACGGAACCGAATACTGAAATAATATCAGAACCAAAACAGAACCTTTTACCGAAACATAAGTTTCGATATTTATTTTTTGGATTTTGTAAAAGCGATTAACAGACCGTTACCAAATTTATGTTATCATAAAAACTTACACAAATAAAATTAAAGATGTTTGGCTGTTTCATTTCCAGTTCATTAAGTTCCAAACACAGATCCTCTTCATCTAATTGGTTCACACATCACTAACAACTATCGATGCTCGATACCCCGTTTGTTTTACATATCTTTAAGTCACACACACACACACACTCTTATCTCTCTTCGCCATTGTGTTACACTCATTCTTAAGTTATCATTTAACTTAATTTTTTTGACCATACGTTATTGCGGACCTTTTTTTTTAAAGAGGAGTTTCTGATATGCTTGATTGGCCAAGATTTTGTAGCTTAATTTATATAGAAGTAGTTTCCCATAATTTTAACGGATCAAAGTCTTCGTTTAATATGCTCTGCCTTTATTTTACAATTAATTACGTTGTCGTCAAATTCCTGTGAAAAAGATTGTGCTGTCGTCAAATGCACTATTTCCAGTTGTGGAATTGATGACAGTGTTTCCCTCTGAGCCCTCTGAGCTTTTTGGGTTGAACATGATTGATCTAGTTACTTTGTTGAGCTGAATCATTTTGATATTTTGTGAGTTATAAATAGAAGTTCATAGATAGTTCTTTGAACTATCTTTCTTTCAATTCTTTTGATTCAATTCTTGCAGGTCGCTTTTTGAACGCTTCTTAAAATATTCTACAAACCTTTTGACCATAAAGGGATTTACTCTGGGTGCTTCTAGACTTTTACCTAGACTTTATGAATTGAAATTCTTCAGGGACCGTAACGATTATGAGCTCTATTATAAAAATCTATTTTTAATGATTAATTTTTTATTTTTATTTTATTCCTCTAAAAATAATGATTAAACTTGATTTTGATATATAAAACTCAGGAAATAATCATTATTTTTTGAGTAATATAAATAAAAATCAAAAATAATGATTATTTCCTGAGTTTTACTTTTTTTGCTCAAAAATATTACTCAAACAGCGATTACGGCTAGGGCATAAAAAAATGGTATTAAGTTTGATGGATGTAGCTAGTGAGGGGACCAAATTGAATAAGATTCACACTCAAGATTTCAATAAAAGGTATATTACATTGCGGTTTTCAACAAATTAAATTCTTTTAATTACACCTTGCTACAAATTTAACAAAATTATAATAACCTAGGGAATGACTTTGCGTACGCGGTAGAGCAGATCGCATATAGCACTCCCACATTCATGGTTTTCATCGGGGACCCCCAAAACTGAAGATATGGCCCAAAAAACGTTTATTGCTCATTTGGCTCACTTAATTTAAAATAACTCTGGAATGGACCATCTGATTTTGTATAACTTTGCTAATTCTGATAGCGACGAGAAATTATTATATATTATATTCAATGGTCTTAGAGATCTGGCATCTTCAACATTTTTTTGGCAGTTTATAATATTCATATTCATTTATACAAGATTATTTAATTCTGCGTTGATAAAATGTTGTCTCTATGAAATTGATTACTTTTTAACGAAGTTATTTCCGTATTTCCGAGCAAAAATATTTCTTAAGTGTGTTAACAGAAAATATATTGATATAACATTAATGCCCCTAAAAGTATACTTGGCTACAGTTTACAAAATGTAAAATACTAATCTCAGCCAGCCTTGAGCAGAAAGCATCTACGTCGACTATGGGAAAGAGTGATAAGGTTCAACATCACTCAGCCCTGAACGAGCTCCTCAATACCATTGAAGTAGCATTGGAGGACGAAGAGCACGTTAAAGATCCTAATGAAAAAATAAAAAAGCTTATAGCGAAGTTGGTAACCTGTCAATACCAACATGAACGTAATGGAATACTGGGAGGGCAAAAAGTTGGACTATCCAAATTTATACCAGCCGGCCAAAGTGGTACATGCCGTTCCAGCAACGCAAGAAAGTGTCGAATGATCTTTTTCTGCCCTCAAATTGGCATTATCGGATTTGAGATGCAATCTCTCATCGGACTCGCTGCATAAACTGTTTTTTGTAAAGTTTAATTATTAAACAAAATTTAATTTTTTGAAAACCGCAATGTAATATACCTTTTATTGAAATCTTGAGTGTGGATCTTATTCAATTTGGTCGCCTTACTAGGTACATCCATCAAACTTAATAAAATTCCTTATGCACTAGCCGTAATCGCTGTTTGAGTAATATTTTTGAGCAAAAAAAATAAAACTCGGGGAAATAATCATTATTTTTGATTTTTATTTATATTGCTCAAAAAATAATCATTAACCATTGAGCAATAAACTAAAAATCAAAAAAATAAAACTCATTGCAGAAATTAATAGATTATCGAAAAATAATCATATTTTATTATCTTCCATTTTTTTCATACGGGCACTCCAAGTTAATGATTTTTTTGGATGATAAATTTACAAAAAAAATGCTAAAATTAGATTTAACTTCTACTTCTCCTCTATAATAAATTTATTCTTTCCTTTCCTTTTCAGATGTCTTTGATGATCTTTATAGGCACATCAATAATGAGACCAACAAGCCATCGCCCATGGTTTCCGAATTCCATTACAACATAGTCAAAAAGAATGCAGATCGTTTGAATTCGGCCATTATATATGATCGTGATTTCGGTTACAATTACTTTGGATTCAAGACCTTGGAGCGTTCGTATCTGTTGAAAATAAATGGCAAAATTGCGGAGCGTCCACAGCATATGCTGATGCGTGTGGCCATAGGAATACATGGCGAAGATATAGATGCTGCGGTGGAAACCTACAATCTATTGTCGGAACGTTATTTCACGCATGCATCGCCTACACTTTTTGCAGCCGCCACCAATCGGCCGCAATTGTCCTCCTGCTTTTTGTTGACCATGAATGCTGATTCCATAGAGGGAATCTTTAAGAGTGTGGAGCAGTGTGCCATGATCTCCAAGTCGGCGGGTGGAATAGGCCTGAATGTGCACTGTATAAGGGCTAAGGGTACTTCTATATGCGGAACAAATGGAACTTCGAATGGCTTGGTGCCCATGTTGAGAGTGTTTAACAATGTGGCACGTTATGTGGATCAAGGAGGTGGCAAGCGTCCTGGAGCCTTTGCCATTTACTTGGAGCCTTGGCATTCGGATGTGTTTGAATTTTTGGATTTGAAGAAAAATACGGGCAAGGAAGAGCAGCGTGCAAGGGATTTGTTTTATGCCTTATGGATACCCGATTTGTTTATGAAGCGAGTGGAAGCCAATGAGGATTGGTCACTGATGTGTCCACACAAGTGTCCGGGGCTGCAGGAAGTGTGGGGAGATGAATTTGAGGATCTGTATGTAAAGTATGAAAAGGAGGGAAAGTTTAATCGCCAGGTTAAGGCTCAATCCTTGTGGTATGCCATAATAGAGTCACAAGTGGAAACGGGCAATCCTTATATGCTGTTCAAGGATGCCTGCAATCGTAAGAGTAACCAACAGAATGTGGGAACCATCAAGTGTAGCAATCTGTGCACTGAAATTGTGGAGTACTCCGCCCCAGATGAGATTGCGGTATGCAATTTGGCCTCCATCGCCTTGAATATGTTTGTCACACCCGAGAAGACCTACGACTTTAAGAAACTCAAGGAGGTGACCAAAACTATAACCAAGAACCTCAACAAGATTATTGATATCAATTACTATCCCCTGCCCGAGGCCAGAAAGTCCAATCTGAGACATCGTCCTATAGGCATAGGAGTCCAGGGTCTAGCTGATGCTTTGATTCTGATGCGTTTTCCCTATGAAAGCGAGGAGGCCTGCCTGTTGAATCAACAAATCTTTGAAACCATTTACTATGGAGCCTTGGAGGCCAGTTGTGAACTGGCCCAAAAGGATGGTCCCTATGAAACCTACGAGGGTTGTCCCGTCAGCCAGGGTATACTCCAATACGACATGTGGCAGAAGACCCCCACCGATTTATGGGATTGGTCTAGCCTTAAGGCCTCTATCAAACAGCATGGAGTTAGAAACTCTTTGCTTGTAGCTCCCATGCCCACCGCTTCCACTGCTCAAATCATGGGCAACAACGAATCCTTTGAGCCCTACACCACCAACATTTACACCCGTCGCGTTCTGTCTGGAGAATTCCAGGTGGTCAATCATCATTTGTTGCGCGACTTGACTGAACTCGACTTGTGGGACGATGACATGAAGAATCAAATCATCACCAGTCGCGGTTCCATACAAAACATTGAATCTATTCCCCAAAATGTACGCGATCTCTACAAAACTGTTTGGGAAATTTCCGTCAAATCCACCATCAAAATGGCCGCGGATCGGGGTGCCTTTATAGACCAAAGTCAGTCGTTCAACATCCATGTGGCTGAGCCCAACTATGGCAAACTAACTTCGATACATTTCTATTCCTGGAAAGCTGGTCTTAAAACAGGCATGTACTATCTACGCACCAAGCCGGCGGCGAATGCCATCCAATTCACCGTGGACAAAAAACAAAATGGAAATGTTCTCCTAACCAATGGACAAAACGGTTCGCCGTTAAAAGAGCAGAAACCGGAGGCCTCTGAACTGGAACGAGAGCGTCATATGGCTGAAATGGTCTGTTCTTTGGAGAACAAGGATGCCTGCATGTCTTGCGGTTCTTAAGTTAATTTATTTACCTACAAATTGCTTAAAAGCAAATACTATTTATACACAAATCACACACTTAATTACTTAATTATGGCACTTAAAGCCGTGCTTTTTGAGTTTGGTGGAAAACGTACAAAATGAAAGCTCGGCTAATAAAGCATTATTCTCACAATGTACACCATTTTACGTTTTTATTTTGTTGGAATTTTCTTACAGGACATCACTTTGGTACAGATATAAAAGGTAAAATTTGTGTTTCCGAAAATGTTACAAAGCTTTTCCTAAGAAACAATTCAATTCAAGTCATCCTTTAAGACTTTGAGAAGGAAATGTCTCTGATGTCTCTTGCAAACTCAAACGCAACAACAAAGTTGCTTAAGCTCCATTTACACGACCTGATCGCTCAGATGAGTTTTCGTCAGACGAACACTGTAACTCGATAAATGACCACTCAGATGAGTGCTCAGGCCAAATAGAACCGGTTCTCTTTCGTCTGATCGCTCATCTGAGTAGCTTCATGTCTACTTAGACGCCTTTTTACACGGTCAGACAGCAAATCAGACGAAAACTCAGATGAGTGATCAGGTCGTGTAAATAAAGCTTTAGCGAAGTCGGCCTTCGTGCTTATATCGGCTAATAACACAGAAAAGTATTATAGTTGCTCTTGCTTTAAATATAATTTGTGCATTAGTATGTCATTCCACGCGGTCATAAGCTCAGTCTGCGTCATCCTACCCTTTTCCTTAGCCCTGGTTTTACAATGCCCTTTGGTAGCCAGTTAGATTAGTTGGATGTAATAATTCAAGGCAAGCGGTTCTGGTACTTACCGAAAGGTTCTTTTTGGCTCTAATAGTATTTTGGTATTAGGTTCCGTACAGGTCTAGGTTTTTATTTCGGTATACCGGTACGGATCCCAGTAGTTTTTTTTGTGTCGGGTGTTGACAAAAGCAAAGCATCCGGTGATCCGTTTGGCACACTACCCCCAGACGCTCATACAATTCAAGTCAACCATCTGGCAGTTTGTTAAGGGGTAATCATCGACCTGGCCGATTAGTACAGCAGCACCAGACGTTCGCACATAAATTGCCAGCCAGCCACCAAGGAGTTTTAGGACTGCCATCGGTCAGGCCATTTACCAGTTACCACCCGGCATTCAGCTAAGGGACAGGCCAATCGGCACAACAATACCAGAGATTATTCATAACATGCCAACTATCGGCCAGCACATTTGCGGAGAGCCATCCGGCAGTCAGCTACGGGTAACAATCGGACTGGCCGATACACTCATAGAAATCTAGAACGAATAATTTGAGTACGAACGCTCTTGAAAAAAAAATCTAGTCGCACTTGAATTTTCAAGAATTTCGCTCTTGGAATCGAGACAAATTCATTCTCAATGTGGTTCTATAGGCAAGGGTAGTGAGGAAACGCAAACTTTGAGAGAATAACGTTGGCCGCGCTCTTTCAAAGAGAGACGGCGCATGCGCAGTTTGTCATTGTCATTTGACCGTGCCGCGCCGATAATTATGTTAAAGTTGAACATTAAGATTGGGCAAAAGTAATTGATTAAACGTCTGTATAATATAATAAAAATGTTTAAAACATCAGAAAAAAAAAATAAAATGAAATAAAAATAAAAAAAAAAAGGAAAAAAAAAAAAAAAAAATAATTGCTGCTACGGGGACTTGATCCACGGTCGAGCTGTTGCGGCTGGCCAAATACCAACCGCGCTGGTTCATAAATATGCTTTCGCCGCTGCTTGTAGCTTATCGACAATAGTCGAGTCGGTTAAGCTGCTCGTCCAACTGTGTGTGTTTCAGTCTTCGAGGTACCGAGTTCAAATCCCAGTAAAGTAAGTAAAATAACAAATTTTTATCTGGTATGTGACTAACTCAAAATCAATCACATCTTAGAAAAAAGTGGGTGGGGTGCAGTGCTGCCAACTTTTGCCGAGAAAAAAATCTGTTTTCAGCGGGTCGGAGAGGAAAAAAAAGCTGTATTTTTCGACAAAAAAGCGTAAAAAAAGCGCATCGTTTGCTTGTCTTTAGTGTAATTATTTATACAAAATATTTTAAATATATCATCAGAGTGCTGAAGTTCCTCGTCCTCGTCCTTGCCGTAGGCCTCAGTTGTACCTGTTTGCTTAAAGTAACTAGAGGGGACCTTATAAAACGTAGTATCTTTAGGCACGCTCAACTTTAGCGTTGAACCATGGCAAGGACAAACTCTGAATCGCAAACGAGGCTAACTAAATAAATCGTTGATTCCCTTCAGTCATTGAAAGCGATTACTTCACTAAAAAACTTAATAGTTTCTTCGTTATTCTTCCATTTCCCTAAATATAAATAATATTATTAACCCTATATTTTCCTTATATCGGAACATTCTACCAAAATGGGAAAAACTTTTTATTTGGTTGTAAAATTAAGTGAACTGAAAATATGTAATTTTTTTGAAGAATGCTGTGGTTTTCAGGCAACAATGAACTTTATGAAAATCCGAGAATCAGATCAGCAGAAGACAACTAAAATAAATTAAAAAAATAAACTTAAGCTTCTGTTGTTTTATAAGATCAACTATGAAATTTTTGCAGCACATGCTCAACTAGATTTCTCCAATATTCTATCCATCTGAAGCATTTCTCCAAATAGTCATCATGTAGTATTTTATTATTGGTATCTGATGGAATAACTTGTAGAATCTTTCAGATCTTTAAGATCATTCAGCAGGCCGGATGCGTCAGTGTCATTGATTTAAAAAATCTCGTTGATTTGTGGCATTTTCAATAGAATTGAATCTTATTGTTCCTTTTCAAGAACTGCTCGAGGTTATTCGAGAGGTATCAGATTTATACTTCCGAAGCCAAGCCTTTCGAAGCCATTTATCGTGGCATATGGCAAGTGTTAAGTATTGTCGATAAATGACTGACAAGGGTGAAAAGCTAATGATTTGCTCCAAAACAAAAATAAATCTAAAAAGAAGCCGAAATCCTTTTAAAAAAGCCAGAATTCCCCCTTCCCGCATTTTGTAGTTTTTTCCCGCAATACGGTTTTTAAAAAAGCCAGAAATGACGGGAAAAAAGCTGATTTGGCAACACTGGTGGGGTGGCTGATGGTGAGTGGCGAGCAGCGCGGCGCAAACAAACACTACGTCGGTCTGACGGGTTGTCCCGGGGTCTCGGTCGTGTCTGTCACACCCAAACCCCCACCCCCTTCAATTATTATTTTTAGTCTTTTATATTGAGAATAATTCGTACTTGGATCAAGTACTGAAACTCTTGAGTCAAGAATGTCGGGATCAAAAATTCACTCTTGGATCAAGAATATTGCTCCTGGATCAAGAATTTTCACTCTTACCCTACTTTTGAGAACGAATGCTCTTGATTCAAGAGTGAAATTCTCTATTTTTTCTCTGAGTGTATGCACAACAATATTAGAGCTTTTCTTGAAATGGCCATGAATACGCCAAGCGATATGGGCTATCCATCGGAATGGGCATTTGCGTTAACCATCCGGCAGTCTGTTAAGGATAACCATCAGCCAGCCCGATGCGTACAGTGTAAACAGAAAATGTAAGGACGCGGTTGTCTAAAAGTTTTTATGGAAAGAAAAACTTTTTATTAGTTTTTTCGAGGTGGCTTCGAACCCTCGACCTCCCGCACAGAAGGCAAACACACTTACCACTGCGCCACATCCGTTAATTTTTTTTGTTAACCTTTTGGCAATATCGAAAATTCGTCAATTATATGTGGCTTGTGTGAATTCACTGAGCCTCCAATTTCAACCGTTCCTAAGCCGAGTATCATTTCGGTACCACAACCGAAACTTTTCAATTTTCAACCTCCCGAAGCTGAAAAATTTTCGGTTCAAAGAATATCCTTAGTCAGTTTTTTTCAGAGCTTCTAAAATTATCACAATATTTTGACCGATTAAAAGTTATTTCTTAGGGTTGAATCGGAGCACTATAATTTCAAAAATATATTTAAAAAGCACTTAAAACGACTTTGAGATTGAAATAAATTGAAGTTGTTAAATGGCAAATCAAATCCTGGGGATTGAACCCCCAAACCTCATTCAAAATTTCAGAGGTTTGTGTCTTGGTCAGAGCGGCTTTTTTCTCTTATTAAGTAAATGGATGACACCAGTACTTCTATGTTTTAAGTTTATCACGACATAATAAGGATCTAAGAGTATAGGATGAATTTTATTTCTCAATACAAAAGAATTGCAAAACCAAAATCTTTTAAAAGCATACGATTTAACCAAATTACGTAATAGTCCCAAAAAAATCAAGCTTTGCAGTCTATTTGTTGCGCAGAACCGAAAAAATACCGATACAACGTGAAGGTTCTTTTCAGTTCCAAGAATATCGGTTCTCGGATACCTGCATAGAAAAAAAGTTGTGAGTTTCGCTAACACTCACGAGTCTTTCATGTGAAACATGATCCTAAGTTTGAAAGCTTATTTTCAAATCACAAGCTCTCTCAATGGTACGTATAGAAATCAGCAAGGGCACTCTTTCAAAAGAAGAAGTTTAGCGGGGAGTAGAAATACCAGAAACAAGAGCACTTGCTGCAGTCTTTTTTTTTTGGGAAGTTTATTGTGCCTATCCATAGATAAATGATGATGTTTCACCCCCCAAGATACCACCAAGGTGAGATCCATGATGCCACTCATATCCCTCCCAGATTCCACCCCAGATGCTACCCAGATCCCTTCCAGATTCCACCCCAGATGCTACCCAGATCCCTACCAGATCCACACCAGATCCCTTTCAGATCCCAACCAGTTCCCACCCTGATCCCAGCCAAATGCTAACCAGATCCCACCTAGAACCCTTTCAGATTCCATCCATATCCCACCCAAATCCCACACAGATCCCTTCTAGATCTCGCCCAGATCTCACCCTGACCCCTTCCAGATCCCTTCCAGATTCCGTTCAGATTCCATCTAAGTCCCACTCAAATCCCTCACAGATCCCTTCCAGATCTCTTCCAGACACCTTCCACTTCTCTTCCAGATTCCTTCCAGATCCCCTCCAGATCCCGCCCAGATCCTGCCAGATCCCGCCCAGATCCTGCCAGATCCCGCCCAGATCCTGCCAGATCCCGCCCAGATCCCGCCTCGATCCCATCCAAATCTTGCCCAAATCTGGCCATCCAGATCACGCCCAGATCCCTTCCACTTCCCACACTGATCCCTTCCAAATTCTATTCAGATCCCATCCAGATCCCATCCAGATCCCGCCCAGAACACTTCCAGATCCCTTCCACATTCCATCACAATTACGCCCAGATCCCGGCCTGATCTCACCCAGATCCCAGTCAAACGCTAAGCAGATCTCACCCAGATCCCTTCCAGATCCCTTCAAGATCCCGTCCAGATCCCTTCTAGATTCTACCCAGATTCCGCCCAGATCCCTTTCAGATTCCATTTAGATCCCACCCATATCGCTCCCAGATCTCTCCCAGATCCCGCCCAGCATAAATTTCACCCAAATCCCTCCCACATACCACCAGATTACACCCAGATCTTTCCCAGAACCCAACCAGTTGCCCCCTTTCAGCATCTTTGCTACCTCTTAGCTTCCCCCATCTGTCCATCCTCTTGTGTGTGTGTTTGCCGCGAAACTCCACAGATCAAAAAAACACAAAATATGAATGACATCAGCGTCACGTGACGTTCAAATCAAATTTTACTCCTACTAAAATCGTCCGTACCGAAATTAAAGATGTTTCACATCAAACATTTTTAATATCAGTTGATTCTTTTCGGTATACGGTTCCGGTTTGGTTTACTGATTCAAGGTGCAGTCCGCGAGCTTGAAAAATTTATTGATAAAGAAATTTTGCAACCAGTCAACTAGTTCTTCTTTGTACAGATCTGCTGACGGCCATATAGCTTCCAGATGACATAAGTTTTTATTTCAGTACAATACTTCATTCAAATAAGACTGCTTTGCAATAGCATTCAGATTTCAAAACAGTTCAAAAGTGTTTCTATTCATGTGAACTCCGACATAAAAATTGATTTTTATGTCATCAGGAATTAGGCCTTTAGTATTATATTTTTGTTTCAAAAAAAGATTTTTAGAGAGCTAAATTATACACTCGAGGGGCTCTGTCAAATTTTATTTGTTTTCAGTGAAAAAAACGGGTTAGTGTTATTTTAGGTTGATATATTTGGTTTTTTCATGTGAATCGTAGAAAAATTTATAAAATGTAAATGTAATTTGTTGTTGTCAAAAGATAAAAAATTGCATAAGACAATTAAGTTTAATCCAAATTGTATAAGAGAGTCCACAAAATAAAACTCAAAAACTCACAGAATATTAAAAACATTGGTTCATAAGAAGGCAGCTCTTATATCCGGCGACATTTGGCATGTCGCTAATTTTAAATTGGCGAAATTTTGTGATTTGCAAATAAAATATTTGCGATAGCTATATATTAATATGTAACACTCTCTACTTGACCCAACTTGTCCCGTTTCGAATGAAATTTGAACTCAAAATTGATGCTAGCTGACCAGGACAGTTATATTACAGCTATATGAATTAGTTATCCAAGCCGCAATAAATTTTGCAAGTGGAATAAGGAGCTTATAAATTGAGTACAGTAAAAAAATTGGTGCAAACCGGTTAGATCAGATATATGGCTGTTATAAGAAATATTATACTAAATGAAGTTAAGCCACATTTGGTAATAATTGAGTAATTTTTGTATTATCCAACCACTATTAACCCCTTTGCCCATATCAGGGTTAATGTTTTTACCGCTCATAGTGATGGTATTTTGAAATTACAATTTTGGTATTTTTGGCTTGTCTCCTTGCGGTCCCACTTCGTCTGTAGACAACTAATTTTCTATACGAAAACAACACAACGCTATCACAACAATCACAGTACAAAGTTCACTCTGTCTGAGCAAAAATGTTGAAGCTTAATCGTTTCGCAATCCAGAAGATATTATCGGAATCCTTCCATATCAGGTGAAATTTTAAATATTCTATTTTATGGACCATAAAGTGTGCAAGTGAACAAATTGAAATGGACCCACAAAAGATTAATAATTTTATTGGTTTACATAAATGCATATGAGCAACAAGTATAGCCATATGGAAAGTGTTTACGTGATCAATAAATCACTTGTGCTGGATCGATATGTACATATATAAGCCTGTTGGACTTATCCTGTGCATTAACTTAAACAAAAAAAACAAAAAATAAGCAAATGCATTATCAAATGATGTACTTTAATTCATACATATGTATGTATATTTGTTGCTATTTGTCACTATTTTCTCTTAATTTCTATTTGCTTACGTATTTCAAGATCAATGGCCATGTGTAAACATATGTATGTATGTATGCGCAATGCGCATGCATATGTACAGTTATATGTTCGAAAGTACAAAGTGCAATTTAAACGTAAAAGTAGGTTACGAGACAAGGCCAGATGCAGAGGGGGATGAATTAACCCATTAAAGCAATCTTCTTTTACGTAGGGAATTTAAACTTATTCGTTTTTTCTGTTTCAAATTTTACAAAAATTATTTAATAAGTTTATTTTAAATTTTTGCAGATCACTTTCGGCAGCTGTGCCAAAACCGAAACCGAAACCCGAACATGATACGAAAAAAGCACCCGCAAGGCCCAACGAATCCTTTATGGCTAACATATTTCGCGGTTCTTTAGTGGCCAATCAAGTGTTTCCCTATCCGGATGTGCTAACAGCGGAACAAAAGGAGTTGACCGGCAGTCTGATAGATCCCTTTGAGAGGTTTTTTTCGGTAAGTTAATGAATATTAATCCTCAACAATTATTAATCCAAAGTATATCCCTATTTAAAGGAAGTCAACGACGCTGCCCGCAATGATGAAAATGCCTGCATAGATGAAAAAACTCTATCAGCTCTATGGGAGCTGGGAGCATTCGGCATTCAAGTGGTAATTTATGATAGGAACATGAAAATGTCATAGTACTTACCCTTTTTCTTTTTCCTTCATTAAAGCCTTCTGAGTTTGGAGGCTTAGGTCTGAATAACACACAATATGGACGACTTTGTTCAATAGTGGGAGCCAACGATCTAGGACTTGGTATCACCATTGGTGCTCATCAAAGTATTGGCTTTAAGGGCATACTTCTGTATGGAACACCTGAACAAAAGGCCAAATATTTGCCAAAGGTCTCCTCGGAGAAAGTGTATGCTGCATTTGCTCTTACCGAACCCAGTTCAGGCTCTGATGCTGGCTCCATTCGATGCCGCGCTGTTAAAACTGCTGATAACAAATATTATGTTCTGAATGGTTCAAAAATTTGGATTTCTAATGGAGGAATTGCCGAAGTTATGACTGTATTTGCACAAACTGAGCAAATAGATAAAAATACGGGCGAAAAGAGAGATAAGGTGAGTAAGTCGAAGGCAAAAGCTTCTTAGGAAAACTTCAAACCATAGGGTGGCCCCATAAGGCTCATGTTAAAGTGCGCTGTTCAAGCGAGGCGATTATCTAAGGTCGCAAAACGATTGTAAGCAATTTGGAGTCGGTTTTATTGTTTTAGGACTCATTTTCTATATTCAATTAATTCAATTTTCTGATCAGAAATCCACAGCAATTTAAATTTTTGACTTTAATTTCATGAGATGCAAACCGGTTCTCTTTTCGTACCCCAAAACCGAACCAGCATATGTTTGATAATGCAAAACCTAACCGAAAACTGCAAAAGAAAATGATGCGGATAGGTTTATTCGTTGAGTAGAGTTCGCCTGTGTCAGAAAAAGACAGCCTTCTTGCGACCACATTGAAAAGAGATACCAAAACAACCATTGCCTACGCTCTCTGTCTCACGTTGGTAGTGATAGGAGAAAACACAAATTTTTTGTTTTGATGTGATCATATTTAATTTCGGTACGGAAGATTTTTAGTAGGAGTAAAATTGGATTTCAGCGTCACATGACGCTGACTGACTAAGTGGAAACTGGGTAGGACTTGGGCGGGATCTAGGTGGTATCTGAAGAGAATCTGGAAACAAACTAAAGTGTTGTATGCCATTTTCCTAAAGACCCATCAAATTATGGGAATAACATGAAAGGCCGCATTAAAAAAACATTTAACGTACTTCAGAGCAGCGAGTTGTTCAAAAAACTTCAAATTCACACTGTTCAGCTTTGAAAATTGATTTAAAACTACTATCAAATGAAAGTGTTGGTACGGTACGGAGAGTTGTACGTTAAGCTGAACATCTAAAAAGATTAAAACTAAAAAAATCCCACAGTTCTATATCTTTAAAACGAACAAAGTTATAGCCTATTTCCACTGGCTTCATTTCTTGTCATTTTCATTTCTAAAAATTTTGCCGTTTCCATTGACAAATTGTCATTTGTTTAACATTCACAACGATACGTTGTGAAAAACAGCTGACAAGTTTGACTTAAATAACAGGCGCCACTTTCAAACTCACGTGGAATATTTAGCAAAAAATAACATACCCGTTATGACAGCAATTTTCAGGGGCAAACGCATTGTTATCATCCTGAATTATCAACAGAAAGCTAAATACACAACTTTTATTGACTAATTTATATTTTAAACAAAATTGCGCCTACTATTTAAATTCAAATTAACAAATTATTGGTGATGACACTTTCGTTTCCAGAGAGTATCGAGTAATGCCAGAGAGTAGCTAGTATTTTTTTAAAAAAATACCAGATTCCTTCGTGGAGAATGTCATCATTTTTCATCATTTTTAAGAAATGAAAGGCAAAATGAAGTGACAATTCGTATGGAAGAAATGATATCATTTTCTTCATTTCTTGTCATTTCATGAAATGAAGCTTTATTTGTTCAGTGGAAATAGGCTATTAGTTCAAATCGGCCAGTTCAGCTGTATGAAATAATGGTCCAATTCGAAACTGATCCCGTAAGTAGCTTTTGAAGCTAAAAATACGAGTACAAACCAAATTTCTGATCAGTAGCATAAGAAACAACAAGGTTGTAGCAAATCTGTCTGATCCCTTATATGGCCGCTATATAAAATATTCGTCTAAATTAAGTGAATCTTCAAAGTCGTAAAAATTACTAAAATAAGAAGAGCAGAATACTCGGCTACCAGGCCATTTAGGAAAGCAAAATGTGGAATAATTGATTATTGTAATGGCCTGGTCATTTTTAAAATATCTCAATATCTTTACAATTGATTCTTATCCAGGGCTGCAAATCCAAATATATATTCAGAGCTTCGGTTTATGGGTTCGAACCAAAATTTACCTATGGTTAAGGTTCGAAACTTTTGCGCAAAGGTTTTGGTTCAGCCCACGATTTTCACAATAAAATTTACTGCTAAGCCTAGTACGCAGAACGACAGAAAGTTCTTTTCGTCACAGTATTTCACATAAAAAATTTTCTAACAGCACATGAGCATCAAAGCAAAGCCAAGGTGTTTCCAATTATATAAAATATTGTGACGAAAGGAATTTTCTGTCGTTCTGCGTATGGGGTTTAGCCAAATTTCAGATTCAGTCTATGAAAAACATTACCAAATGTAATGTTAAAGCTGAAATTTTACTATACTTCCAGTATATTGAAGTGTTAGTGCTGATTCTAAATGATTTTCGTGTGCTGAACACGAATTTAATTTCAGAAATAGCCCATCAGGTAGATATTTTAGAGTTGATAGTTAGCGACTTTTCTTAATCGTAAATTTGAGTATTACAGGCGTCTGTGTCCGTTTTGTAGTTAAGTCTCTTGTCAGTTTGTGTGTCCATAATATGTAGCATCTCTAGGTTGAAAAATGCATATTTTGACGCTATTTAGAGTCGTTTTGAGGGGAACCTATGCTTTTGTTTTGACACTCTTTTATATTATATTATCGTAAAGTAAATACAATTTCTTAATTAAAAAAAAAACTGACAATTGTATGAAAAATTCTGAACATCTTTCTAAAAGTTTCGGTTCACCTTAAACGATATCTAACTGGACCAAACCATAATTTTAACACATTTAACTTTTAACCCAAAGAAAATCCATTAATTAAAGTCTAACCATAATATTTTTGTTTTCTCAGGTAACTGCTTTCATTGTGGAGCGCTCCTTTAAAGGTGTAACCAGCGGTCCACCAGAAAAGAAAATGGGCATCAAGGCCTCAAACACAGCCGAAGTATACTTCGAAGATGTGAAAATTCCCATTGAAAATATTCTCGGCGAAGAGGGCGATGGTTTCAAAGTGGCCATGAACATTCTAAATAACGGACGCTTTGGCATGGGCGCCACTTTGGCGGGCACCATGAAGAAATGCATTGAAGTGGCCACTGAGCATGCCAACAATCGTGTTCAGTTTGGACAAAAGTTGAAGAGCTACGGTTCTATTCAAGAAAAACTGGCCCAAATGAGCATCCTGCAATATGCCACCGAGTCCATGGCTTTTACCATATCACAAAATATGGACTCTGGCAGTCAGGATTATCATTTGGAAGCGGCCATTTCCAAAGTGTATGCCTCCGAATGCGCTTGGTATGTGTGTGATGAGGCCATTCAGATACTGGGTGGCATGGGATTCATGAAGGACACCGGTCTGGAGCGAGTACTAAGAGACTTGAGAATTTTCCGCATCTTTGAGGGCACAAATGATATTCTACGCTTGTTTGTGGCTCTAACGGGTATACAATATGCTGGCTCCCATCTTAAAGAACTCCAACGTGCCTTCAAAAATCCCACCGCCAACTTGGGTCTAATATTCAAAGAGGCTTCCAAGCGTGCTGCCTCCACAGTGGGTTTGGGTGGAACTGACCTAAGTGTGCATGTGGTGCCAGAACTTCAGCCATTTGCCAAGAAAACCGCAGCATGTATTGATCTGTTTGGACAGGCAGTCGAAGAGCTTTTGTTGAAGTACAATAAGAATATTGTCAACGAGCAGTATGTCCTAAACGATCTGGCCAATGCTGCCATTGACATTTATGCCATGGTGGTGACCCAATCACGATCATCTCGTGCTTTAAATCTTAACCTGCCCACGGCAGAGCATGAGCTTAATTTAACAAAGGCTTTAACCATACAGGTAAGATCAATCTAAGATTAGAGATTAGAATTGTCTCATTGATTGTTTTTTGTATAATTTCAGGCTTCTGAACGAGTTGTAAGAAATCTACGAAACGCTACTTCAAGCCGTCGACGAACGCTTAATGAAAAGATGTCCACAATAGCAAAGACAATTTGTGAAAGCGACGGAGTACTCTCTACGGGTGTTTTGGAGCTTAATTGATTAAACAAATGTATGCTTTATCATAACAAGTTACCGCTTCTTGAAGTTAATTTTTTAAATAAATGTAGCAAATTTTGTAATAAAATTAGAGCGATTAATCAGCGGGGGCCACGCTCTTGCTGCCATTGCTCGGAAATGTAGTTAGTTGAGAGTCTTAACTCCTATCTCCCAACAGTCTCTGCATTCCTGGCTAGACGAAAACTGACACTTTCACTAGGAAAAACCAGCTCTACCTTATTTACTACCTGGACTAAGTAACTGTGGATGCAGGCCAGATTCCCACTAACAAATACCCCAAAATTCTGGCAGTGACTTTCGATAACCTGTTGTTCTTTGCGAGGCACTTCGAAAACACGGCACGCAAAGTAAAAGAGCGAAACTAAAGACACTTGCTGGGAGTTATTGTGGTAAGGAAAAAGAGACGCTACTGGTGACATACAAAGCTATTGGCATAGTATACCTCCTCCTATATTTGATGCTGAACAAACCCTTCCAAGAAGCACCAAGACAACCTTACCACAACTCAGGTCAGGATAATCGGGGTCCCTGAATAGCTATCAGGCCAGGATAAACCAGGCAATAACGGATGAATGCCCAAAATGCGGGCAGTCTCCACATGAGAGACAACTGTTCAACTGCCCGGCTGACCCCACGGCACTCTCACCTTTGAACTCACCCTATTGACACAGCAGCCTACCTTGGGTTAGACTTGATAAACCCAATCTTGACAATCACCAATAACCCACTACCCTAATACGCCTCTTTCTTTTTAAACTTTTCTACTCTACTTTCTCTCTTTACCCTCAACAAACATTACTTTCTTCCCAAGCCGTTACCGCTTCGAAGATCTTACAACAACGGACACACAGATGTGTGTGACACTCTCTTTTGTGGTTGTTGGACTGCTCCTAAGCTCGAATTTGCTGCCACCTGCTGTTCTAAGTTAACTAAGCCGGTATAAGTTAATAGAAACTAAATACTATATTAAAAGCCGCGAGTTATACAACATTTTATAAGCAAACGTTGTTTCTAGTAAATATTTTGAAGAATAATTCGGTTGTTAAATATGAAGCAATAATCTGAAGTACATAGCCGACGATAATACTGGCCTTAGACAAATTGGGTTTATTGTAGCCGCAACGTGCATCCACACGTTCTCTACTTTCTGGTACACTTGGCATTAGATTTCAAATGTTGAATTAAATTGCCATTTTCAGTTTTTGTTGCTCATTCTCAATGCTGTTGCTTTAAACAATGTCATTTAAAAGCATGAATTAAATCTGAATAACCTTCGAATAACCTTCAGGTTTGAATTTGGATCCGTGTCGATAAGCAAACCGTTTAATGGTTATGGAGCATCTTAGTTTCCGGTAGTTGCACTTTGCTTAATGTGGTGGACTAATTTTAGAGTTTTAGCGCGTTACAATTGGGACATTCTTTTTCCATAGCACCCAACAGGACTTTCGGATGAGAAGAATATTGGATATCTGACTTTTACTCGAAAGCGAGACGAAGGAACGAAGTGTAACTCTTACAAATTTCTTAAATTCTTTAAACTAAGCCAAATTCGTTATTTTGAAAAGCTGGAACGTAATTTTAAAGAAGTTAATAAACCGAGTCGAAATTTGGCGATGCTTCTCTTGATATTTTTTAGGTCTATAAGGTCTAAGGTCGCTGATCACAAACTCGTACTTAAAATTCAGAAATAAACAAAATGGTGAACAATTGCTTCAAAAAAGTATTTCGTTTGGCTGAATCATCAAAAAAAGAAACGGTTATCGATAACTATTTGACAGAATTTCTTTTATGTCGTGTTTCGTGCTCAGCGGGCCAAAATACTTTCGATACACTTCGATGGGCAGAAAATTCCGACATTCAATAACCCGACAGAATCCTAGGGGTAACTCTGGACCCACTTTAAGTCGTCGCAAGCATAACGAAGAAGACCAGGAGCAGAGACAAAATACTGAAGACAATAGCAGGGAGCGGTTGGGGTAAAGATGGGCTGAGTTATGCAGCACCCATCTAGGCACCGTCAATCAGCGATACGCAGTGGAAAAACCCTCAAACTGTACAAAACCCTAAACTCCAAGTGCCAACAGGTTGCCAAATGATCAAGAAACTGAGATACTTTATTTAACACGTCTGTACCACCTACGTGGAGTTAAATATTTAGCTAATGTTTATTGAGTAGATGTCTGTATATGTGCGCGCAGTTATCGGTGTCTGCTTTAAAGTTAATTCTTTTCTCTGTTGTTGTATCTATGATATTAAACATTTCGAGAGTGAAGCGAAGAAGAAGATGACTTAAATTACACAAATAAATGTACAGTTTTCGTTGTAAAATAATTTTCTTGAGTGCTAAACCCTTCTTTCTTCTCACATTTCAAACTCAATCCCAACAATAATCGTCAAAAGGAACTAATAAAAGAATCAATGCTGCTGTACCATGTTCTTTCTTGGAATTTAAAGATGGATTCAAATTTCTTATGTATTAAAGCTTTGGAAAATTATTTCTTGTATAAACTTTTCGTGAGGCTCAAGTATCCAGCCAAAGAACTAGAATTAATAATTGTTTACTCAAATACTCAAATATAATAAAGAAAATGTCAAGACTCTGAAAATGGTTATTCGTCAAGGTCAGCCTTAAGTTCTGCCTTCAGTCCATCAATCAGTTACATGTGTGCGCGAGCCCTAACGAGCTTTATTTTCGTACAACATTGCCGAAAGTGTTCGGTCCCCAGGGACTTCAGCTGGAGAACTCTCTTAAGAGTCAGTCAAAGTAAACAAACTGGTGACTGGTTTGACCAGCCCAGAATCTGTAGATGAAGGCTCCATGTTGTTATTGTTTGTCTTATTAAATTAAAAGGTGAATTCATATATTTACAAAATCTTTATTTATCCATTTTCTAATCTATCTAATCCCCTTTCGCTGCAATGCTGTTTATACACTTGGTAAAGTTCTCCTTCAGAATGGAAGGAGTCAAAACGGTCTATTTGCTGAATATCCAGAAGTCACATGGAGTCAAATCAAGTGAATCAGCAGGCACAGCCTGCACTAACAGTGTTACCAAGTTTTCTCTCTTTCTCTCTCTCTCTCTCTCTGACACACAATGGTGCATGACTTCGGCAAGCACTGCGAGTGTGAGTTGCCGAAAGTGCTCGGTACCCAAGGGCGATGACTGGGGAACTCTGCATTATGTTGTCTCTCAGGCGATCCTTGAAAAAAGTTAAGAGTCAACCGAAGTAATTAAGGAAATATTCCAAATAACATTTTTACCTAGGTGATAACTTGCTTGACCAGCCCCATACTCTGTAGATGAAGGCGGAGTTCATTATTCAAGACATCCTGTCTACTTGGATTACCCACTTTACTTTTTAGTCGTCAAGATGGAAATCGGTGCTCTGAAATTAAATATTATTAAAACAAAATAACCAAAAGAAGTTCTCGAAATATATTCTGGAACCTTTGTAAATACTGTAATAGGGTTAAGCTTTCTGCACACACACTCAAGCACATAAATCTAGCTCTTCTCAAGGAACTTCGCTTGGAGTTTTCGCATTGCTTCTTCTCAACAAGTTTAAATTCCTTGAAGCGTATTCTAAACCGACTGAGCATATCCTATACTTAAATAGATTCTCCACATCTTATCTGCTAGGATTTCAAAACTCCACTGCACGACATTGCTCATTGCCTTTTCGACTGCCTCCATTCCTTTTGGCTTCGAAGTGAAAAGGGTACGCTTTGCCGTCCATTGCTGTCGTTGCCTTCTTGAGACTACTTGATCCACTGTTTAAACACCAGAGTTGATACTTGAGCCGGATTCAAGATCTGGGAATGTCTGGGCACCACATTAAAGTTTTGTGCTTGCTTTTGCTCGCCTTGAGCCTCCGTCTAGGCCAAAGGTGCCTTCCTACAGAAACACTAAGCCTGGAGACTGAACCAAATATTCGGGGAGGAAAACAGCAGAGGTTTTCCTTTCATAAATGACCGAAAATTCTGCTGATAATGGGCTAGGGCGAGTGCCTTGGATGCACCGATAGCTGGTCGGAGGGCCCACTTGAAGCAGGGTGCTTGCGAATTTACCCAGAATTTTCAACAGAAGCGACAAGGAATCATGACCGAAAACATTTTACGCATCCAGCCAATGCCGAAATTTTTGTATGGACCAAATCGATTGTTATCCAGTGGTTTCTGCACATAGACAAGGGAATATTGTTTCGGGCTGCTGGCGAATCTGATGCAAGGATCCTGAGCCACAATCGGCAATCCTTAGCAAGGTATAAGGACATCTATACTACGTCCCAAACTGGCCCAAAGCATGAATACCCTTAAACGTGGCAGTGTCTTGCCACTTGTGGCCCAGAGTCCTTGCTTCAAACTTGAGAGCTGCCGAAACACTAGCCACTTGACCACTTATCCTCATCCAAATACCACGGGATAACAATTAATCAGCTCCAAACAGCAATTTAGGCAATGCTCTGGAGCGTAAAAAGCCTTCGTCCAGGATTCGTTGTAGCTCAAGTTTACATTTTCCCGGTGAAAGCTTAAAGACATTGCCACAATGGGCCCTCCGCCCAGCAACCGATGCGCGCAAGGAACTCACCCTAGACCATCGCAGCAAAATCCTCGGTTATTTACGAAAGGGAAACCTTTGCCGTGTTCCTTCTCGAATATGTGGTCTAGTTTTCAGGCTCAGCGCTTCTATAGGACGGCAGCTCAGGCCTAGACGGAGGATTAAAGGCAGCTGAAGAAAGCAGAGAATTTCCGTCTGAGGGCCAGACCTTCCCAGGGCCTGAGTTCGGTTCAAAAAAGAGGGATATCGGCAGTCGCGAAGCCAAAGGGCAAGGTCGCCCTGTGGAGTTCCAAATTCCAACCAGACCGCATGCATTGAACCATTTTTAGGTTATGTTATGCTCACACCCTTCAGAATTCGCTGAAAGAAAAGTGTGGTTAAGGACTCGCAATGTCAAAGGCGAAGCTTGCTCGTTAAAGAAGAACACGGATTGGTGTGTCGGAGTGTGTGAGTGTCCGCGTACAGAAACTTAACCGGACTACAGTACTTCCAAAGTTTCCAAAATTTATTTCGAGAACTATTTTGGTTTATTTGATTTAATTTTATTTAATTTCAGACCTTTAATTGGGATTGGGATGTGTCCATCACGAGATGTTGTGTTCGACTGAATATGATTTCCACGTGGCTTGACTTGCCTTTGGAATTTCGATCTAATTGTTAATGCTTGGCCTGCTTTTCCTTTTGAAATATTGCAAATATATTTTAACCAAAAATGGCCATTTCCGATGAAAAGGAACTCCGATTTAAAGACCACAAGTATTCTCTGTCTCTTTCTCTCTCTCTCTCTACACGTAAGTCGGCTGCGACGCCGCAATATGGTTCCAAATCAGGCATGTCGAAAATATTATCGATATATCGAAACATCGACTTTTTGCTCAAAGTGGAGAATATTATGGCGCATATTTTTGTTTTTGCCTTCGTGTAACACTTTCTTGTGCTCTGGACATGTAAAGCAAAATGCTTAAAAATTATTTTATTATAGTTGATACACAGAGATCGCAATGCAAACTGTGCCATAAATATAAAGGGGCACAAAGGAATCGATCAATATCTGGTTGGATAGCATCAAATCGGTCAAGTCGTTCTCGTCTATTCATAGGTCCTAAGGTGCTATCAAAGACCACTATAATCTCTAAGATGCCGAACGCTCATACATTATTCAGTTATTTTTTTTGGTGGCGCCGAAAATCGCGCTCTCTCCGCTCACACAAAGTTGAGAGCGTAAAAATCTCAAAATAGAATACGCTTGCTTGTGTAAAGCCGGGTTTACATTGGGGCACAGCGCGGCACGTTTCAGTGTCACAGTGTCGCAGCGCAATGTGAGCGACCAATGGCTTGTCACAGAAATCGTGTGTCACAGGAATGAGTACTTTTCAATGTGAACACCTGTACTCATTTGGCGTCACAGTGTTTCTGTGCCGGAGGGTGGCGGAGTTAGCTCAAAACTAGCTCATCAGAAATATTTTTCCTGTGACAAGCATATCGATCAAGTTCGTTTTTAAGGCACACTGTGGCCATCTTGTTTTGTTTTTTGCGAATTAAAAATTTTGGTAAATGTGATTATGGGTCATTTGACCCATGATATTTATGTTAAATTAAATTTTGTATCTGCAAGAAATGAATGCGCGAAAGGCGAAAGGGCTAGTGGCTCGAGCTGTTGTGGCGTTGTGGGTGCAGAACGAAGATACGAAGATGACAATGATGATGTACCAAGCCAAAGCGCTCTTGCTGGATCGACAAAATTAATTTGACTCGAAGGGAAGAGGCATGTTTGCCAAGTTCAACAGAGAGTTGCGAAGTATTCCGCACAAATTTAAAAATTATGTGCGCATGGATGCAGCCACTTTTGATCAGCTCGTATGCTGGGAAACGCCACTTATCAGAAAGCAGACAACCTATTCCGCTATTTGGCATCAGGATCCAGAGTTGGCATCCCTTTCATACGAGGTTAGAATGTCAAAGGCAACAATTAGGCAATCCATTGCATTGGAGCTTTAGATAGAGAGCAACTTCTTATCCAAGAACCACAAGTTTGTTGTCTGCAAAAATGTGAATAAAAATACAATTTCATGACGGGTAGCTTTTGTATTGAATTGTACACTTACTCGATATGTGTTTCGCAAACTGTTCCATTTGTCGACAACGTCTTTCTAGGTGACGGAAAGCTGATCGGCAATGCTGCTCCAGCCAGACTACTTGGCATCGCGATGTTTATAATTGGCAGTGGTCAAATTCCAGAGGCATTTCGACTCCTCCACGAATGCAATAAGGGATCGAATCAGCATTCCACTACATGGCCACACGGCGATCGCGTTTAATAGTTTTTGACTTCTCTATTCTTTTTTTTTAATTGTAGCCGGTGTTGTTTACTTTATTTATGCGGATCTGGCTCGCAGCTCACAAACAGTTCAATGTTCACTTTTGTGAGCGAGGTGGCGCTCTGTGACAACGACAAGAAGCGTTCACATCAAAAGAACTCATTTGGATAGTCACAGCGCATGGCACAGCGCTGTGACATTCAATTTCTGTGACGCCAATGTAAACACTTTGGACTTCTGAGTACTTTGGTCACAGTGCGTCACAGACAACACGGTCACAGTGTGCCCCAATGTAAACCCGGCCTTATTAATGTTATATTTTCAAAATATGTCTTTGGCAATAACGTAAAATCGTATATCCATTCAATTTCTAAAGTGTTTTTCAACTTACAAATTAAAACAAAAAATATTATATATCTTGTATTAATTAATTTTTTTACTTACGAAAACAAAACAGTCAATATTTAATATAATAAAATCATAATATTATATAAATCACACACTAAGATTAGTTGCTTTTTTATGGTTTTAAGTCTTTTACATACCACACATAATTTGGCTCTGTACTCATACAAAGTTCCTTGCATGAACTTCGAGTTTGTCACTCAATTTAGTTTTTATCAAACTGAAGTCAAAAAATTTACAGCTGTGTGGAAGGAACAATATATTTTTTTAGATATCCTACTAATTCCTCAAACACTTCAATATTAGCCCCGCTTTTTCCTTTTGCCCATTTTTCCCAAAATAATGATATCTCCTATCTATCTATCTATCTATCTAAATTCAGCTTTAATTAACTTTAAATGGCCAATTAAGAAATATTTTAATCTAGATCCCATTCACATAATTACTCAAAGTTTTTAGTTAGTGGCATTTTATCAGTTTCTTAAGAAGACAAGAAGATAAGGTATACGTTGTGCTGGTGCTTAAACTATTTTTTACATACTTGTTTTTTCACAAATTATCTTAACGCTTAATCTCACTACTAAAATTTTCGCAGCCGCCACCGGCTCAAAACCATGAGTGAAATATAGTATTCCTAGCATTAGCAATAAGCTTATGATCCAATTATTTACAGAGTTATATGTCGTGTTTTCGATAGTTTTTAGAGTTGACAGGGAAAAATATCCAATTATAGGCAAAAAGAGCCAAATCTAATAAAAACAAGTAAGTGTTGCGGTCGAGTGCCCCGACAGCAAAATACCCTGTCCCAAGTAATGTGGTTCCTATAGCTTTGAATTCTATTTATTTTAACACAGAATAGATAGATGTTGGGCCTCACTGAATATATATTAAGTCACTTAGTTCAAACTTAAAAATTGTAGCTCTGACAGTTTTTCGCGGCTAGAAGAAGATGGAGGAGGAATTTGCAAAACCTGGAGCCAACTTTATCTGGGTACGGTGTACACTTACATACATGCAAAAATTTGTGGCTCTACCTCTTATAGTCTGTGAGATCTACGAGTTTATACAGATAAAAAGACAGATTTTCGATGTTTAAAGATGGAGGAGGAGGATTTTTCGAAATCTGAAACAAACTCGATGTGCGTACAGTATACACCTATATACATGCAAAAATTTGTGGCTCTATCTATTACAGTCTCTGAGATCGACGCGTTCATACAGACAGACATACGGACAGACGGACGGACGGGCGGACAGACGAACATGGCTAAATTGACTCGGCTGTTGATGCTGATCAAGAATATATACTTGACAAAGAGAGAAGAGAGCGAACGCGTATGATGTTAGAAAGCCTAAGAATCCAGCAAAGAGGCACAAACTCACTTAATTTCAAAGAAGACGTACAGGAAACAAATTTTATTTATGCGGCATTAATTTCAAATGAAAAGTGGCAAAAACAACAGATGACAAGGAAATGTTTGACAAATTCACAAATAGACGACGGATAACACCAGAAGGATGGAAAGAGGCAATAATAGGATTAAAATCAGACAAACAAAACATTTCTGACCAAAAATAATTTATGTATGTATGTGTGAATATATCTGTGTTATTAGGTTAAAGTATATGTAACATATGTTTCTTCCCTTATTTATATGTTTTTTGTGAAAAAATAAAATGCAGACTCCCTGAAGAAGACGTTACAAACGTCGAAACGCGTAGGAGAAAATGGGAATATATTATATGTTTTATTTTCATGAACCACAACGGCCATAACAACCCATAAAAGGTAACTCAACAAATTTAACACAAATTGGCCCACTACATAAACCACAAGAATATATATACTTTATGGGGTCGGAGGTGCTTCCTTCTCCCTGTTACATACATTTGCACAACTTCATGATCCCCTTTTTCCCATTTTTAATGGGAACAGGGTATAAAACAGGTTACTTGCAATACAGTGCTCACCGATTCACACAACCATAACTTCGGCTCGCTTTTGCTTAAAAACACGACTAAATTCGGCTCATATAAGATGTAGGTGTCCGGCTCGGTTACAAAAACGCGGCTGACTCTAGAGCGGCGATGGCCAGAGAGAGCGAGGCCAAAAAGTGAGAGTATTAGTGTGGAAAAACAAACGTCCGTGAATTGGCTTCGACCTAATCGCTTCGAACTCTGTCAAACGAATGACGCTTTTTTGCTCTTTAGTTCTCAGCTTCGGCAAGCGTTCGGGTCATGTATGTGTGAATAGTGAAATGTTGTCGCCCTCGGGATGGAACCGAGGGCCAACGCTGCTCTAGAGCGCTCTCTCTTTCTCTGGCTTCTGGACAAAATTTCAAGAGAGCCAAAAGACAGTTGAAAAGCCAGGCCAAAAAAATCATGTGCAAAAAAATCGTATGGCGTTACTTATCTTCATATTCTAATGTGATTGGTGCTATTGTGGTTATGGTGTTGTGGGTTCTGGCTGTTGATCAGAAACTTGTAGATGAGGAAAGTGTTTTGTTTTCGGACGGGAAGCAAATCAGTATCTTGATCATGTGGCAACCTGTTGGCACTTGGAGAGCTGCGTTTTGTGCAGCTTGGAGGTTTCTCCACTGCGTTTCGCTGCATAATTCACCCTATCTTTACTCCAACTGCTCCCTGCCTTTGCCTTCAGTATTTTGTTTCTGCTCCTAGTCTTCTTCGTTATAGTCTCCACGTGTTTTGCTAAGACGTAAAGTGAGTCAAGAGTTACCCCTAGGACTCTTGCGCTATTGAGGGTCGGAATTTACTGCCCATCGATGTGTTTCGAAAGTATTTTGGCTCGCTGAGCACGAAACACGACATAAAAGAAATTCTGTCAAATAGTTATCGAATATAATCGACTTTTTTTTGATGATTCAGCCAAGCGAAATACTTTATATCTGAATATTCCGCATTGTGCCATAAACATAGTTATTTCTTGACTAAAATTTCCAATTATTGATCGAGAAGTTAAAATTACTTCTTTTAATCTTGTCATAAACATAGCATAATTTTCGCTAAGAATATCCGTAGCCTCCCCTTATGGATGGAATTCCGCATACAATTTTTACACATTAACACACTTTAAGCTCATTGTCTTGGCTTTATTTTGGATTTGAATTCTTTGATCTTAAATAGTAAAATTGTTGAACATTTCCCCACACTAAAAATAACAAAAAATACGCACAACTTATAACCGAAATTATTAAAGGCCAAAGGTCTGGATACTTGGAGGGGAGTCGAAATGAACAATGAACAGACCACAACGAGAAGCATTAAAATTTCAGAGTACTTGGTAAAACATTTCAAAAAGTTCTTGCCCGTTTCAAAGTTTAGACATTTGAAAATCAAATGAAACATGAAGACGCATATCACTGCTGGTTCCAACAAGTTGTCTTTAGTCAAAAGCGGCACCATACTAAAAACTGAAACCTCGAAGAACAAAAGAATTTCATTGGGAAACCATTTGAACAGGCAGAAGGCAGGTAGAGCAATCAGCAAAACTGTCTTCTCGTGAACCTGCAAAGAAGAGATATTAATTGTAATTATGTTGTAATTAAAAGTTAAGTTTATACTTACCTGAAATGAGAATAGGAAAAAAGCAGCAGCTGTATTGAATAGAGCCAAAAGAAATCCCATTTTACTGGGTCGACGTAAAATGGCAAAATTTGTGGGTAAAGCAGCGGCTAAAGTGCTTGCCAAACAAATCAAAGCCATTTGTTGATTCAAGAAGTGTTTTCTGTAAAAGATTGAAAACAAAAAAAACATGATTGAAAGATGTGCTTTATGATAAGAAGAAGCTACTTCATGTTCGAATACAAAAATACTTACTTTAACTTAAAAACCACATTCAATGCGCACCAAACACTTGCAACTTTGTCTTCAAAGACACCGCGACCAACCGGAAAAAGGCGGTACAACACTTGCTTCGTTTCTTCCATAGAACTCATCCAAGGGAACCATAATAGTCCAAATGTAGACAACACAATTGCTCCAATTGAAGCCAGCTTAACTGAAAAAGCAGAAAGGCTGCAGAAAATAATGGCTGAAGTCAAAAAATTTATAACTAGAATGCAATACCTTTTCTGTTCAAGACAACATCCCAAAAGGAACGCAAAAAACGGCAAACTGTGATATAATTCCATTTGCTTGTAGTTCAATGCCAAAGTAAAAGCAAATGCAGCCAAACAATGTTTATCACGCAGCACCGCAGCTATAGCCAGCGCCGCCAGGCCAAGTGATATATTATTATACTGAAAGTGTCCATTATCAATAAGAATTTGCCCAGGATAAAGGGCCAATACTATGAACAGTGGTATTTGGATATTGCTTTTAAAGGTTTGATCTAGGCACACACACATGGCCAATATAGCCGGCAGATAGATCAACAAATCCGCTGTCAAAACTGTTAGCCGCATAAAGTTCTTGTGCTCACGCGACTCAAATCCCCGGCTTGAGTGCAGTTCTACAAAACGTGGATCTATTAATTTGGCCACTCGTCCCATTAGATAGCTGTGATAAGCTGTTAACGGTGGATAGTCCAGGCCCCAGTACAGCAAGTCGTTATCAGTGGTATTCGTGTACCATTCCTTAATATTCAAATTGACCGTCACCTCCTGCCAATGTCTTTGCGCCTCGTAATCTCCATGCATAGGGGCCACTTTATGGCCCGAGTAGTAGTTCAAGGAGATAATAGATCTCAAAGCAAGTCCCACACAAAAAGTGGCAAATAGTTCACTCTTCATATTTGGCTATTTGCTATTAAATTGAATTGAGCAAAACATTAAAATGATAAGCATTAGTGATGACACATTTTAAACGATATTTGGCGTGAGACTTTGGCAGCCCTTAGTACTAGGCGATGAACTGGTTGTTTCTTAACACGATTCTTTAGTTTAAATCCTCATTTTTTTTATTTTTTCAATCAGCAAAACTAAATTCAGTAGATTTGAAAAGCATTTAACATTAGAGTAGCCCCCAATGGACAATTTGACATGCAATTTGAATAAAATTAAATATATTGAAAACAAATTTCGACTTCGCTGCTTTAGGGTCTAGCGTTTTTCGTCTTTTTGTTTTAAAAAATACATTTTTGGTATACTTTGCAAATATTTGCAGCAGTATAAAGTTAGCCAAAGTTTTTAATCAATTCTTGTATTGAAATCTCTTCTGTAAATTTTATTTACATAATTTAAGCAAGCAGACCATGATGTTTCAATCGTCTAGTCTGAGATTTGGCAGATTTACAAGCGACCTGAGCTCAGAAAAGCGATTTTGGGATTTTTTTTTTGGACTTGAGTGAATTACTTTTGAAATCCTACTAAGAAAATAATCTGAGATTACGTAAGGTTTTGCGTTCTTATTTTCGAGTCGCGCTTTTTTAGTCGTACATGCACGAGAGAAGCTTGGCTGGCCCCGTTGGAGGAGCTGTATAGTCAACATTTTACATGCACGCTGCCTATTTCCTACGCCATCTTTCCGAATCTTGGGTACAGCATATCTGGAGGACCATGTGCTGCCCGTTCTTACACTTTTAGTTACTGTTTGGCACGCCTGGGTTCTGCCACCTTAACAGCTTTTACGCCTGCTCTTTTGGTACAACCCTTGGGAAGAGCTCTTTCAACTTCAGAATGCATGTTCTGTCAACTAACTCCAGCGTGGCCGTTTTCTGGCTAAAAGTCTTATAAGAAAATATTTAAGCATGGAAATTCAGAAATTTGAAATGTAAATTCTTTAGCCTTGGTTTACACTTGGCCAAGCACGATGAAAGTTTTGAAGAACATGTGTAAGTTGAAACATTGCTTATTTAATTTATTAAATAAGTTATTAAGTATAGCAATAGCAAAAACAAAATCATTTAAGGCTTTTACGGACATGCTAAGTATCGAGAAGTATCATACAAAAATTGAGAAAAAAAGAAGCAGACACTTAATATTTTAAAAGTAAACTGCATTTTTTACTAAGCATATCCGAATATATAGTTTCTATATTCCAAATAAATTGTGTTTGTTATATTAGTTCTTGTTCTGTTTCCATTGTTTCAATAACCATCTTATTTCGCTAGATGAGGGTCACGATCATTAATATTCTTGCCATCTCTAACTAGCGGTGTTTTTTTATAGTCCTACAACGTGAGCTGAAGAATTTCCATTACGTGTTTCACACTTAGAAACACAGTCAAACATTTAGCACGTTGTTTAGCTCCCTCCATTAAAAATGAGTTTTAAAGTTCAACCAAAAGGATTTGCCACAAAATCCATTCACGCTGGCCAGGATCCCAACCAATGGAAAAGCGCTGCTGTGATACCACCCATTTCCCTTAGCACAACATTTAAGCAGACCAGCCCAGGAGAGCATAGCGTAAGAAAAAGAAATCTAATCCCCATCACAAATCAATTACCCATCTTATCAAAAGTATCTCAAGTGATTTTTATTACAACTAATTTCCGTCTGAACACGTCACGCTAGATCAATAAACATTAAATTAAAGGGTGCTGTTTTAAGAGGTTTCCGAATATAATTTGAAGTAAAACGAACGGGGTTCTTTATTAGCCGGCTTAAGTTTATAGCCTTAAACGCATGCTTTTCATAGTGATATATTTCGTAAAGAGTAAAGAGGCTCGCAGTTTGCGTTTTCAATAAGATGAGCATTTTGGAAAATATATTAATGGAAGGAAACGTAAATGACCATCGCCTCTTCACTAATGGCAAATACATAAAATCCACACTCTGTGCCCCCCTGCTGACATCTTAGGAACAAGTGAATAGCCGTTTTTGGTGTTATCAGCGCACAATTGATGTTTATTTTTAATCAAGGGGTCGCTTTGTCACCCCTGACGGTGCAGAATATCAATAATAATTAAAAACAAGTATGACACCCAGCAACCCACCGAATCAAAGATGACAAACAACTCTCCCTTGATTTGCATTTTTAGTAGAGATAACAACAATCAAAATGTTATTCTATTGCTAGGGCCCACAAGTCAAAGAAGACTGTTAGATCGAAATTATGGCTAAATTTTTTCAAAACTTTGCAAGGACGGACATTATTTTAACATAAACTAGGAAACATAACACTGTGCAACTTTTTTAAGGTCATTTTCTGGTTACGCCTTCGGACCCCGATATTTTTTAAGAGCATACCGAAACTAAAAAAATCCCCAAAGTACTTGACCCCATCACATCGTAAGGGTCCTTTTTGGATACCCAATATTTTTTCACCCCAAACTGTCCATTAGAGCGGTCCCCATGTATATGAAATTTATAAGGTCATGCTCTTACCCCCCTATCTGATACTTTTTCATGTATAATTAGCGTAAATAAAAACAAAACATAAAAAAGTCGAGTTTTAACCGGCGCGACTGGCGTCTAAAGTTTTTGTATATAACTCATACGCAGTGTTGCCTATTATCAAACATTTTTTCCATTTATAAGTAGTCGGCGATGATTTTATTTATAAACTATTCTAATTTGAAAAATATTTTATTTCCGCAAATGTAAATCCCTTTTTAAATTTCAAACAATGACAGCAATTGAAATGAACTTATAACTTCGTTGTAAAAATTTGTATTTGGTGAACGTGTCGTATGATTAATATTTTTCGAAACTTTGAGTCCCTGTCGCGCCCATTTAAAATTAAAATACAATTTTTTTTCACAATTATTAATTATACAACAAATATTAGCTTTGGGAATGCTGAGACCTCCTTTTTTCAATTTTGCCGGTTTGGGGACCGGCCTACTGTCCATATATCATAAACTGTTTGGAATTTTGTCTTTATATCTTAGGCAAAGTTAAAGATATAAACTAGAGGAAAAAAAGTCATGAACAGACTGACCCAAAAAATTGTCATCTAGTGCATCAAAAGTGCAATATTTTCATGTTTTTCGCCTGAAACGGCTAAACTACGGGGAATTTGAAAAACCTTTTTTCTGCGAAATTATCCCAAACAACAATATTAACAAATCTCTAGTACACGCCAGCTTCATACGAACACCCCTTCACACCATTTTGATACTACACTACAAAAGAAACTTACACTTCTTGCTACAACGTGCGACTTTTCGAGAAAATTGGCCTTATTGCAGCTGAATTCGTGCTTAAGTTGAAGATATTACTCGAGAGAGACAAACAATGTTTTCGTTTGGTAGCGTCAAACACAAAAAAGATTTGTGAGTCGTACTTAGTGATATAAATACATGTACGAACCGAGTTTCAGTATAATAGCGTAAAATACATCAAAGTTGGAGCAAATCAGACAGATCAGTTATATGGCAGTTATGGCAGCTATAAGTCGCTAAAAGAGCTTAAAATACGTGCTTAAGCCAAATTTCTGTTGAATATCTTTAAACCCAACAACGTCATTAAGTCAAATAAAGGCTAGAAACTATAACACAAATGCTATTTATAGAGCTCACGTATTCTCTCTCTCTGGCGCTGGCAGAATTATGACTTCCTATCACACGGGATAGGGAAAATGACATTTGGGCACCACTGGTCTATAACGATCATGGTAAAACTTATTAGATATAAGTGGGTATTCTCTTGTTTAAAAATAAAACTTTGAAAACGCACGAGAGTTCCAAACAGATTAAAGTAAAAAAAAAATAATTTGACTGCTTCGATACAAGGGCTGTTCAAAAAAATCTTGCCCTTCAAAGTGGGGTATCCAAAAAATGAAAAATTAAAATTCGATTTTGGAGTAAAAATAAATGGTAAAAATTTTGTAAAATTATGTTTGAGAATGCGTCGATTTTAGTTTGTTTCATCAAATTCGGTTTAGTGGAACTGAAGATATCATGGCCGCCAGTTCGTAAAACGTGGTTTAAAGCTTGAAAAAAATGTGAAAATTACTTGTATTAGCGAAGACATTGTTCGACCAAAGGCTTTATCTTATAAAGTATTTCGAATTTCATAAAATTCTATTGGGGGCGATATTCTCAAAAATCGCAAAACAACATTTTTATATGGAGAATACGCTCTTAAGAGCAAATTTCTATTTTTAAGAACTAATTAGCACAAGTAAAAAAGCTTAACCAAAATGTCATCTTCTTCATAGGGATATGAGTATTCCCGTAGTGGCAATCCCACCCGAAATGTTTTGGAGAATTGCTTAGCTGCTCTGGACAATGCCAAGTATGGTCTAACGTTCTCCTCTGGTCTGGGGGCCACCACAGCTGTGCTCACCATGCTGAGCAGTGGCGATCACATCATAATGGGAGATGATGTCTACGGAGGAACCAATCGTCTCATACGGTAAGTCCTTAATATAAACATAATATAAAAACAATTTTCACTTAAATCATCCCCTTAAATTTCAGCCAGGTGGCTTCACGTTTAGGACTATCTGCCACTTTTGTGGACCCCACCAACTTGGAAGCTCTCAAATCGGCTTTTAAACCCGAGACAAAGGTAGAAAGTAAATCGACAAAATTCTTCACATATAATATTTAAATGTTCGTTCATTTGCAGCTTTTATGGATTGAGTCTCCCACAAATCCTCTAATTAAAATCTCGGACATCAAAGCCATAAGTGCCATCTGTCGTAGCATTGGAGATCATATTATTTTGGCGGTGGACAATACCTTTTTGACCTCGTACTTTCAACGACCCCTGGAGTTGGGAGCCGATTTGGTTTGCTATTCGTTGACAAAGTACATGAATGGACACACCGATGTGGTTATGGGGGGCATTACCATGAACAGTGAGAAGCTTTACGAAAGCCTCAAGTTTCTGCAAAATGGTTTGTCTTAACTGTAATAAAAGTAAAGGGAATATTTCAAATTTCTATTGATTTTTTGCAGCTGTGGGCATTGTGCCCTCACCCTTTGACTGTTACCAAGTTAACCGCAGTCTCAAAACTCTTTCACTTCGTATGGAACAATATCAAAGGAATGCAATTGCTGTGGCCAAATTCTTGGAATCCCACGATTTTGTGGAAAAAGTTTTGCATCCGGCCCTGCCTTCTCATCCTCAGCATCAGTTGGCTTTGCAGCAGACATACGGCTATAGCGGAGTGTTTTCATTTTACATTAAGGGCGAGCTGAAACATTCGACAGCATTTTTCAAAGGTCTGAAGGTATTCACATTGGCCGAGAGTTTGGGAGGATATGAGAGCTTGGCTGAATTGCCGTAAGTAAATTATTAATGTTAGTTTAAATATTTAAATAATATATATTTTTTTAGATCCGTCATGACACATGCATCTGTGCCAGCTGAAGATAGAAAAACCTTGGGCATCACTGATGCACTTATACGATTGTCGGTGGGACTTGAGGATGCTGATGATTTGATTAATGATTTGAAAGTGGCCCTGGACTTGGCAGCCAAAGCTTAGTGGTGTTTAGATACTACTAAATATGAATATGTATATTAGAGTGGACCTTTATTTTCATCTTCTACATAAAGCTATTTGTCACATAAACTAACAAATAATAAAGAATTTGTAGGTTTATCTACAAATATCAGCTATAAGAAAGATGAGAACTTTGCTCATTCAGCTGCTGTTTAAAACAAAACTAAAGGAATTAAGTTCTAAATAATGGCACATCACATTCGTTCACCACAACAATTAAACTAGATTCATCGATTGTTAAAAAATTACGATTTAAAATGGAAGTGTTAAAGTTCTTACAAATCAATTTTGAATTGGTTTTATTTCAAAATAGTTGTATCTTTTGAATTTCAACGGAGTCAAACTTGAAATACAGTTTATGGCTTCAAAATTAATGGAATGCTGAGCGTAGCTTATTAGGGTCCACCCTAAATGTACAAAAATGTTATTAAATTTTTTATATAAAAATGATGAAAGTGTTTGAGTTGTTGTTTTAATTGCAAATTAGATTCGCAGTATCGCAGGCCGAAAACCATCTGGTAAGAAAAGAAATATATACAGGCCTGTCCCCGTTTCCGAATCCGATTAATCGGAATTGGTTAGAGTTGTGTTTTCTTAGAAACGATTAAAGAATTCGGTCGAATCTTTTTTTTCCATCCAGAGGATCGTTTGAAGGTAATTGTCATTTTGAAGTAAAAAGTCAATTAACACGCACACCGCATGATTTGATCGAAATCGAAAACGGGAACAGCCCTGATAAAGAATTTAGTAGACTCGCTGTATATCCCTGAGTCGCCGTGTTCTTTAAATGGTGTGGAAATGTTTCTTATGAGATTGAATTGGCTGAAAATAATGCCAGCCAGTCGTTTCTGCTCCGTGCTAGCTGGCACCACTTCTTCCAAACTTGGAGATGTCATGCCGCACCTGGTCGTACCAACTTGACGGATCCCAGTTTTCCTCTTGTAGACCATTTTTGCTGCAGCTTGTTTGTCCATTCGGGTAACATGCTTGACCAGACAGGTGCCCCCATAGAGTTCATACAGTTTGTCATCCTTTCGTATGCAAAAATCCTCGCCAACTTTCAAAAGTCCATAAATCCTCCGAAGAATATTTCGCTCAAAAACGCCTAGCGCCGTAGTTCTGACCCGTAGTATATTGCTATTTTAGTTCTTCGAGCGAGGCCTCTGCTCTTGAACTCCCTTTTGAGCCCGTAGTATCATCTGTTTGCGAGCGTGATTCTCCGGATTTCCAGATTGATGTTGTCACTGGGTATCCTCGTTCTGAGGTAGACAAAGTCCTCCACTACTTTAAAGTTGTACAGATTGCCCCAGACGTGAAGACTTCCGGGCTTCCATGCTTAGTAAGCATTGCTTACCTTCTGTTTGATTTGCCAAAAAAGTCAATATCATCGGCATATGCGAGTAGCATATCATCTTTATTAAAGATGGTGCCCGATCTGATGGCATTTGGACACAGATTAAAGAAGTCACACTATAAAGTATCACCTGCCTAACACCTCTTTTGGTATCATTAGGGTCGGAGAGGTTCGTTCCTATTTGGACGAAGCTTTGAGTGATTCTCAACGTCATCGTGCAAAGTCGAACGTACTTCAACCACGCTTACCCAGAATTTGCAAGAAGTGGTGTGTTTCGGTGGCACCAGGCCTTTTTGGAGGGCCGGCAAGAGGTCGCCGATTAAGACCGTGCTGGAAGACCTTCGTCTTTGACAAACACCGACAAAGTATTCGTTTAATTGCCCAAATGTGAAATTTTCGTTCATGACATTGGGACGAAGCATTTGAACATGCGCAAGGTGTGCGAAGATGGTCCCAAAGTGCACACTGACGACCAGAAATTGCGTTGAGTGGAAGGGGCATCTCAATGCTTCCGCAGCCGCCCTACAGCCCAGATGTGGCACCCTCTGAATTTTTTTTTTGTTTTCTCGCCTGAAAAGGCCGATGAAAGGCTAGCATTTTGAGACGACAGAGGGGATCCACCAAGCAGCATGCACCGAGGCTCTCAAGGCAATTCCGAAGAATGCCTTCGCTGACGCCTTCTATGCTTGGAAATCGCGCTGGTAGCTCTGCATCGACGTAAAAGGAGCCCATTTTGAAAGTTTTTAAGGATTTGTAACGATTGGCTCAATAAATTGTTTTTGAATCGACTCAATCCTATTACTTTCCGGACAAACCCTGTAGATATTGATACTAGAGATACTTCAATGGGATGAGGTCCAGATAACTATTCAGCTGCCTGCCCTTTCCCAAGCGTTATTGTGCGTGCGTGGTTCTAGTTGATCTCGGTACGGATTTTTATGATTTCAACCATGCTTAAATTCTGGATTGGGACGCTTAAAAGAAGAGTAAGCTGTTCTCAGTTCGAATCGAATTGTTATTGCGCCTCCTCTTAGCACCGACTTTCCTAGATAATCCACAAAAAATCCAAATGTCTTTAATTAGAACAAAAATGATGTATGGGGTACCCTAAGCCAAACAGAACATTTGCAGGCGGCACATTTGTTATTTATATTTGTTTGTTTAATGATTACTATATAATTAAATACAATTTTAATATTTCATTTATTCTTATAAATGTATTTATACAATACATTAGGTATTGCTGATAAGCTATAGGTTATATGACTGTCTCACTGAGGAAAGTGGCTTACTCTACCGTGTTCTATTATTTGTATTGTGTGCTTCATAATCCATGACCTCCTCATAAATTAGCTCCTTCCATTGCTCGACGGTGTGCTCCCGCTCATCTACGCTATGATCGTATGGCTCTGGTGCCGGCTGTAAAGTATACACAAATAAATTTATTAAAACAAGTGAAATTAGATTAAAGGTTAGAAAATATTAGATATAGTTTGGAGATTGACTTTGAAAAGCTTTGGAAAGAGAAAGGATTACTGAAAAATTTGTTGGACAATTTGTTCACTTCTAAAAAAAGCACTCAAGTTAATTGATAAGAAAGAGCGGAGCGTCTGGAGCAGCTTCGGCCAAATAATGAGTAGGTACAGAAAAATGTGCATGCGTTGGTGTACAGGAGAGCTCTTTCCAGACTACAGGCGTTTTACTTCCAATTCAGTGTTCACCGATTCACACAATCATGAGTTCAGTTCGCGTTTGCATAAAAACCAAAGAAGATTTAACAATTTGAAACGCGTTTCTATTTTGAATGAAGTGACATGGTCCAAAACTATCTCATTGATTAATATCTAAGTGAAAATTTGTCAACGAAGCAAATCAAGCTTCTTTGTTAAATCTCCTTTAATAAAAACCACGAATGAATTAGGCCCCCGGTTGCCGGCTCCGATCTGAAGCAATAACAACAACAACTTGAATGTTTTCTCTCCTCTCGTTCTCTACGAGCGAAGGCTTTGTTGTTGGCTACGTGAGCATCAAACAGCAGACAGCGCACACACACAAACAAAAATCGATTTTCTCTTACTATTTCTTGTGGTTGTTCTTGCTTGAGAAATATTTTCTGCTTTTCTATTTGTTTTCACGCGGCCGTAAGCTTATTTTGGGCACTAGAAGTAGTCGATAGTTAGTGTAATATGATGTTGTTACTTCATCTCTAACATTACTTGTCAATCATTTTTATGCGAATGTGAAAAATTAGACCACGGCTTTGCAATGTTTTCGGTCGAGCGCACCGGACGAATACATACACGGGTTGGTTTATCTACCAACATTCCAGTTTCACGACCTCTTGATTGCTGAATTGATTGTGATGACGTTAAGAATTTTAGAATAGATGGAATCTCAATAACGGATACTTTCGAGAGGTTGAGTAGAAATGGGTGACCAAGAGTTATGAGTCTCCTACTACTACTAAGAGCTGGGCAATGGCAAAGAAGATGTAGTAATGTCTCCTCCTCTTCTTCACATTGGCAGCTTCTGCAGTAGTCGTTGTGAGTTACGCCCGCGTGCTGCATGCACGTTAGGGCCCCAATCAAAATTGATATGTTTTCTCTACTTTGACGCAGAAGACTGTTGTTTCGCTTTAGGTTGAACGTTGGCCATGTAAGTTTAGCTACAGCGCAAACCGGAAGGTTGTTCCATCGTTCTTTAGCCAGGCGCCACGTTTCGTTCCTTGTAAGTAGTTTAAATGAGGCTAAGGGCATCCCTATCAAGTTCTTATCTGGGAGGTGCTGAGTGGTGGTGCCCTGTCTTGCCAATTTTTCGGCTGACTCGTTTCCCTCAATGTTGCGGTGTCCAGGCACCCAGATGAGGTGGATACGGAGATGCTGAGCGATCGCATTTAAGGATCTACGGCATTCCGTGAGTGTTTTGGCGTTATTGGTGTGCGAGTGAAGAGCCCTTAGAGCTGCTTGACCATCTGAGTAAATGTATATGTTCCCTTCATTTAAGTGTGCTAAGGTATTTGGCGGCCTCCTGGATGGCAACCAATTCTGCTTGGTACACACAGCAATGATCAGGGAGCCGAAAAGAGATTTCCATATTTAGGTCTGTGGAGAAAACTCTCTCTCCTACTTTGTTGTTATCGATCTTTGATCCATCTGTGTAAATATTGATGGCATTTGCTCTGCTGTGGGTCAAGTTATCCCAGGGATATTGAAGACATAAAGTTGACGGCCTATCCCCTGCTTACAAGAGAAGAGGGCAATGGATGCTTTCTTCACTCGCTCAATAGTATTGTCATGCCAGAGTAGTTTCCTGTCCAGTACGATGCCCAGGTACTTGGCATTGTTTTTGAATTCTAGTTTGGGAGCGATAGGATCTGGAACTTAGTATCTCCTAGTGAAGAGAACTAGTTCTGTCTTTTTCGGATTTACACCCAGACCGCAAGAAGACGCCCACTCGGAAAGTGTTAGGTCACATAAGGTTTGTGGGAAACTTTCGCATTTGAATACAGCAATGTTGTCTGCATAAGCCACCACCACATGCCCCGCCGCCTCCATGAGGCGCAGCAGCAGGAAAAAAACCACTTTTGAAAACCTTTTATGAAATTATAAACAAAGCTGAAACTGATTAATTATAAATTATGTACAGTACTTTTTCAAGGGCCTCCCTGTCCTTTCATCGGCAGACTTATTTTCCCCATCACGCTTTAACACGAATTGCAAGTTGCTTTTATATCAATTGTTCACAAAATAAGCTTTTAACGTATAACATGAAACACTTCAACGAGCGTTCAATTCGTGTAAATTTCACTGTTGGCTGATGGGCTCCGTTTTTAGGAGTAGAATTATAGAAGGGAGAGACAAGCAACAAAACCGGAAAGGAGGCCCAGAATTTGATTACGATTCGATTACACCTTCACTAGCATACAAAAACGTTCTCAAACTCGGCGATAGAAGGAAGCTGAAGTAATGATTTTTAGGCCATTGTAATTTGTGTTTAATAAATAAGTAAAACTGTTGAAAATTAATGTTGAGAAGCAACTTTTTACTTTTCTGCATTAGCAATGTCTTAAAGTGAAACTAACTTTGATTGATTGCAAATAGTCCTTTTAGCAGGGTTAGAAACAACAAGTAAAATACTCCTTTTTTCTATTAAACCCAAAATTCGGTTTTCGAATAACGTTGTCCTTTTTGGAACACATTTCCCCCCTCTTAATTAAAAATACTCACAGCATCGACTTCCTCGGCATCGTACCACACATTAATGTACTCATGCGTTAAAGCCTTGTCCACCGATATCCGCTGCTCTGGATCGATTACAAGCATCTTGCTAAGAAGATCTCTGGCATCGGCTGCCTTTCGTCGACTAGTCGTATTATTATCAGTTGGGAATAATCCATCGGGAAATAGCCTATCAAATGAATATCCAGTGTACCTTGGACGATTTTCCACATAATTCCTAACAGTTGGCTGCAAGCGCTGCATAAACGAAGGCGACGGAGTGCCCAATTGCTCTGAAAACCGAAAGAAACCCATTATTACCATTCCACAATGTTTCAGCGTTTAACGAAACGTACCAATGATTTTATTCCACTGATCTATATGATCGGTTCCTGGGAAGAGAACTCCGCCTCTAATCATTTCGCCCATAATGCAACCCACCGACCAGATATCCACATTTTCAGTATATCCCATGCCCAAGATGACTTCTGGTGCTCTGTAGTAACGCGTTACCACATAGGGTGTCATCATGAAAGTTGTTCCGGCTGTGCGTGCAAGTCCAAAGTCCAATATTTTTAAAGTACAGTCTGCCTTTACAACTATATTAGAAGGTTTTAAGTCCTGCGAGAGGAGAAATGAGTTAAGATTTTCGAATCAGGTCTCTTGCAAGGACCGTACTCTATGTATAATTCCAGCTGAATGCAAATGCTTGATGCCACACAGCATTTGGTAGAGCAAGTACGACATTCTATCGTGATCCAAATCCATTTGAATAACTTGGCATAGATTAGCATCCATCAGCTCCATAACAAGATAAACATCCTGGAAATCCTCCAAGGTACTTTGCGGTGTGAAGGCATTAAGTAACCCAATTATCTAGGGGAGGAAAGGAGGCTTTAGCATTGAGCATACTTCGATTAAAAATATTTACATTCTTGTGGTTCACCAGCTTCATCAGCTTAAACTCTCGATAAGCTCGCTTGGCATGGGTCACATTTTGGAATGGTCGGGATAGCTTCTTAATGGCAACATTTTGCTCTGTGACCGTATCATAAGCAGCACTAAAAATGGGAGAGGCTTTAATGATTGATTTCCTATGGGCTTTTGTGTACTCACCAGACTATTCCCTGGGCTCCGGAACCAATGGGCCTCAAGTTAATGTACCGACTGTGAATGGTAAAATTAGTATCACCCACTTCGACGGTATAATGTTGATGCTGAGCTGCCATTGTCATGATGTCTGTCTTATTTGCGATTATTAATACTTAATGAGCATATCGGCCTGCAAAAGAAAATGGTGGCAAAATTGTAAATAAAAAATTGATTTTTAAATTTATTCGTGCATTTATGTTAAATAAAAACATGGGGGATTCCACAACTCTATGCCAACGCCCCTTTAATAGGTCCAGAATTATAATTCTACTGCGGCTTTCCAGAAATAATGAGAGTACTCTGAAAACTTTTTGGTTAAACACCAAGTGACTAACACAAGCACCATTAAGGTATGCTTAAGGAACTAGTTTTCATTTATACTTTTGACTATTCGATTCCTTATTACTTGAAGGCCCAAATGAACCTTAATTTCTTCGCTACTCATTGAATCAATCAGAGCAAGTCGTTGTATCTGGCGTTTGCAGCGATTATCGATTTTGGTCTTTCGTCCGCTTTAGGCAGAAAGAAAGTTTTTGAAAGAAAATCGGACTGGACTTTGTAAATTCTTGTTGGTCCACCTCAAAAACACAGAAAGAATTTAATGAATCAACCTTTTTGTCCTATCACTCAGTATGCCCCGCGTTTTGAACATTTTTTAGACGTTAAAAGGCATTTGTGCTCAAGGTAAAATTTCAGAATTTCGTTTAGCTTCATGAGAAAAATTAAGACGCAGTTAATTTATATATTTTGCAATTCATGTTGAAAAAAAATTATTTGAAAGTTATGCAGAAAATTACGGGCGAAATCGAATATTTGTACTGTAATTATGAAATCATTTCAAATCAAATACAAGACACTTTGATTTGAAAATGAGTTAAATTCAGTTGAATTCTAGAGGGGGGGCTTGTGATCCACCCATCCAAAAGTTAAGAATTTGGGCTTTTAAGCAAATATTCTTTATTAAATGAAAAAAATAACAATTTTTCTCATATTCTGAATTAAGAAATATCAATGAAGAGTGAAAATTGATTGACGGCATCAGGCTTGTTTTCTTTTATATACGGGCACTTTTTGCTGATGGCTGTTCTTTTGTTTGCCTTTTTTAATGTTTTTTTTACTTCTTTGGAGAGTTTTTCCTCTGATTTATTTGGAAGTCAAAGTGGCTCACAACCCCCATATCTGACTTTTTTTTTGGTAACCAAAAAAAAATGATTTAAAAAAAAAATATTTCTTTAAAAAAGGCAATTGACCAAAGATATTTCCCTCATACATACTTTTGGCATTACGAAAACATTTTTTTTATAATATTCACAAGTCAAAAATGAAAAAAAAAAAAACTTTTTATACCCTTGGAGAGGGTATATTAAAATTGTCCGGATGTTTGTAACGCATAGAAGGAAGCATCTCCGACCACATAAAGTATATATATTCTTGATCAGCATGACGAGCTGAGTTGATATAGCCATGTCCGTCTGTCCGTCTGTCCGTCTGTCCGTCTGTCCGTCTGTCCGTCCGTCTGTTTCTATGCTATCTCCTCCGTCAGTTTTAAAGCTAACTTAACCAAACTTTGCAGGAAGTCTTTTGGTACAAATACGCTGCACATTTGTCGGAACCGGCCGGATCGGATGACTATAGCATATAGCTGCCATAGGAACGATCGGTTGAAAAACTAGTTTTAGTAGGAAAAACTTAATTGTTTTCAAAGCTATCGCTCCCAACGCTGGTATTTATAAGTTTTTAATGATTTCACATAATTTCACCAAGCCTTGTCAAAATCGGACAACTATATAGTATAGCTGCCATACAAAAGTTAGGTCTGAAAAAAAGTCTTAGTGAGAAAATTTTTTTTGTTTTTAATGTTATCGCTCCCAACGCTCGTATTTATAAGTTTTTAATGATTTCACATAATTTCACCAAGCCTTGTCAAAATCGGACCACTATATAGTATAGCTGCCATACAAAAGTTAGGTCTGAAAAAAAGTCTAAGTGAGAAAAACTTTTTTGTTTTGAATGCTCCCAACGCTCGTATTTATAGGTTTTCAATGATTTTACATAATTTCAACAAAATTTGTCAAAATCGGTCCACTATATAGTATAGCTGCCATACAAACTGCCAGGCATATATCAAGCTCCAAGGGTATATAAACTTCGGTCGAGCCGAAGTTAGCTGGCCTCTATTTTTTTTTTTAAAAATAAATCGAGTTCTGGTTCACAAACTTAAAGAACGTGTTGACTGAACGTTTGCTAGCCAAAAGTTAGGTAATAAGAAGGAAGACACTTGACATAAACAAAAAGTTTAAATTTATTTTTTTTTGTGGCCAATATTGGATTGGCTCACACCCCCAGCGGCTCAGAACCCCCCATTCTCCCATATCCAAAAAAAATTATGAAAATTCTATTCAAAAAATTATTCCTTCTAAAGATTGTTAGTCATTCGTAATATGTATCGATTTGCCATATAAATGATATAGATCGGATGACCGGTTTTCAAGTTATGTATTATTCTCTTCTGCCCATTCTACACCGACGCTGAAGGAATCTATCACATTATTCATGCTGAATCTTTTTTCCTCTTCCATATTACCATCTTGTCATTTGCTATTTCATCTTCTATTTCAAAAAGTATGCTTCTCTCGATGCTACTAGTTGCCCATTCATCATTTTCGATTACCAATGTGTACAGTCGAACCAAAGGGATATCGTCCTCTCCCACAAAATGATCAGCCGGTATATAAGTTTATGTTTCGTGGATCGATGAAAATGATAACGGATCGTGGGAGTTTTTTCCAGGCTTCAACTATCAAAAATGACACGTTTTTGTAATTGATAGGGCTGAGACCATGACCATTATTGCCGACCAAGCCATATGTTGGTCATGTGAAAGCGGGAAATTTACATTTTTAATTTTCCAATCATCATCAAATTGAGTTTATGCGTCCTATTTGCATTTACACAAATCATAATGGTGACCATTTTCTTCATAGTTTTCCGTCCAACAGCAGTTTTTTCAAAAACGGTAATGTTTGTTTTCTAATCGTCTATATAAGCGTCTTGAAATCGCATTGCAGGAAAGTTTTTCACCGGAAACCGTCAAAGTTCTTATGCCTTGCCGTTTTTTGAATTTATCACTTGCTAAACATTTTTCGTATCCATTGAAATACCTATTTAATTCTAGTGCTTTTACATTGAGAAACTCGTTTGAAACCAATTCGTTTGCTTCCCTTCGTAGTTAAGACCATGCGCCATCATCAAGATCAGGATTTTTTAGTGGCTTTATTCGCTTGATTTTTTTCTGATTAACATACGTTCTTGAGGAAAATTCTTCCAAGTTTTCATTATTTTTTATCATCTTTAAAGTCGACTTATGAATGTTTTAGCTTCTACAGATCTCTTTTGGAGTTCATTAAAAAATTTATAATTTTGTTTTCAAAGGATTGAATCTCTGCGTTTCTTCTACATTTTTACGGAATAATAAAATTTAAAAACCCTGGTTGCTTATACACAAATTTTACAATCAAAAAAGTTGCTAATGCAGAGATTGCTACAATAGAATGTTGCTAGTGTAAAAGTTGCTTATATAGAATGCTTACTGTAGTTATTCAATGGAATTTTTTCTCAGTGTAGGTAAAGTTAACTGTTCAAAAATCTTATATTGATGACGCGACTTAATGAACTGAATCAATGGCAGGTTAACATTAAGTCATCCAAGGAAAGAAACTTGATACTAAAAAACAAGTGCAGTATAAACAAATCTTGCCTTTTCTTTAATAAATAACACTAGTTTTATCTTTATAAATACACAATGAATAATCAAAACGGCATTTTACAATGGTTTTTAAAATCATGACTCATCTACTGCCTTCTCTAGATCTAATTGCATGGAAATCCTCGCCGTTTGATAATATTTATCAACAAAATGCACACAACTTAAAGCGTCACAAACTGTGTTTACTTGAGATATTGCACATTTAAATGTGTTTGTAAAATTAAAACACTTAAAATTAAAGAAAATTACTCTTAGTAATTTATTCACTCTTTTAATGAGGAGGAAGGATGGAGAAACTATTTGATATGCCAAAAAATATGATTTCAAAATCTTGTTATTTATACAGGCAGATAGACTCTTGATGGGGTCATGACAAACTAACCCTATTTCACCCCACGAATGATTAATTAGATAAATATTGAGGCCAAGGAAACCTAATTTAAATTTAACATTTTGGTAACTCCTTAAAACCTTGACTTTTTCTAGACAGAAAAATTTCAATTTCCAGTTGGCTCCAAATTGAGTAAGACATTTTTTGTAAAGTTTTCTCTCTTGGCATATTGGGCCACGGCGACGGCGACCACCGGCTGCGGCCAGCATGACACCTCTCCCCCCCTCCGGAGTAAATTAAAACTGATTTCTTTCTAGAATATTTTAAAAATTTATGAAATGTTTGCAAATTGGGCTTTAACATTTAACTCCCCCATTCAACTTTCCTCTCATTTGCATGTGTACGCATACACACATAACATTTGCTTGTCTGTGTATGTATGCATAATGTACATATGTATGCAGTTAATTTAAATTGTATGTTTGCCGTAAATACCGGCGACAACAAAGTCAAAATATATCTCATAGATATTTTCGTTTGATATTTAAGGCATTGCTTGAAAAACATTTAAGTGAATTTTACCTTTTCAAATCCAAATTGTCGTCTAGCTTTTAGTTTACTGAAATGAAAAATCGATTTTTGTTTATTGGATTTTTGTTGGCTCCGTGGTATTGGGATGGCAAAAAGTGGAATAGAATTGGATTTTAGGAAGCTGTATCCATTAAAAACACATTTTACACATTTAACAAATGATTAAAAAATAAATATATTGCAATATTAATATTAAGTTATGTATAAAACATCTTTATTACTTCACAATCACACACAATGACACACACGCCTTGAGTTTAGAGATGAGCAAACTAGTTGTAACTGTTACTTGTCACGGGTTCCATGTGAAGTCACAAATCACGATTTTGTAAGGGGTGTGAAGTGAATGCAAATATTTATATAAAAAAATGTTGAAAGTTTTTTATCTATATTTTTTGATTTTGAAAACTCATATTAACAATTCTTCGCTTTTAGGATTTTAGTGGTGGAAAACGAATAGCCAAGCTCTAAGTAAATGCCAGAAAAAGTCTAATAATATTCCCTTTGATAGATGGTGAATTATGATGAATTTTTATGAAAAAAATGAATTTTGAAGTTTTAATTTTTTACTTAATAAATTTTGCGTATCTGTTTATGTGCTTTGAGAAATATGTCATAGTTCAACTATTTTCCACACCACCCGTTGGAGGTAAAGTTCAAGGCGCGTTTTTTTTTTATGTGGTGTCCCCAAAAGGCCTAATCCACGTTAGGAAGTGAAAAACTTAGTTTTGTTCTTCTTCCTCCTCCTCCAAAAATTTTGCAAATATCCGATATAATTATCTTTTTTCCGCCCAAAATGTAGCAATTCGGACTTTACGTCCCGCCAAAGTGTTTCTATGTTTTGCGTGAGCCCACGGGTTGAGGAATCCACAAAGTTTTTTGAGTGGTTAACAGTTTCGCGTTGGAACCTCTCATCATTTAGGCAATTATACGATTTCCAGCAATCTGAAATGATTGTGGATCCATCAGCTATATTCTCTTTGATAATTTTCAAAAAAGTGTCCTTTCCACGGTCTTTCACCAGAATTATAAAGAATTTTTAGGGCTCTCGCTCCAATCCACCAAAAATGCACATTTTCACATTGGTTTTCACTTGGAATACACTTGTGGCGCTTTAAAAATCGATGACTTCTCCTTCCCATAAAGATATCAAATTGGACAAATTTGACATTGTGTACACTCCATTCTAATGAGAAATATTAAAAAACAAATAAAAAATCCATTAAATTTTAATTAAATGTGACATATTTTTCAAAGGATATGTATATTTTTTAATTAAAAAATTTAAACTTTAAAATTCGCTTAAAGGAAAACCGTGGAAGATCCCCGCGAATTTTTTGCATGAAAATTCTTCAAAATTCGCGGTCCATCGAAGAAATTTTTTTTTTTAAATTTTTTGAGGTGAGGTCCCTATACTAGATAATTACCGTTAGCTTAAGTTAAAAATATGAACAAACGGGAAAAGTTCATAAATAATAAGCCAAGGGCATGGCTTTGTCGTAAACATCCAAGAAGCTAAGACCAAAGACTCTAGAACAGTGCAGACCACCCGTTGCTACCACGAGCCGAAGTCAGTCGGCAATTCATGTCGAATACTCGTGCCATGTCATCATACTGAGTATCAGAGAGATGGGTATATCTTTTCCTGCTCTCCATTTCGCCTATCCTGCTCTAGAACCTATAAAGATTAACGTCCGTAAATGTAGTGTGTGTGTGTGTACTCAGTTTTTTCGACAGACTTTTGCAAACACACCTTTGAAATCGTAGGTCTACATTGAAATTTCCCTTGCCTCTTTGAGTCCTAGAGCAGGGTTCCCCTAGTGCACGAATATACTTGCCAAATCGTCCAGCTGACAGTCGCAGATTAACCTACAAAGGAATTTTTCTTGTTGAAAATGTGGCTATCCAACGGGAACTACCGGAACCAAAAACAAATAACACAGAGTTAGTCTTCCCTCAGAGCTAGTCCTCCCTCAGAGCTAATCTTCCCTCAGGGTTAGTCTTCATCAATCGTCCTTCATCAGTCGTCCTTCATCAGTCTTCCTTCATCAGCCGTCCTTCATCAGCCGTCCTGCATCAGTCTTCCTTCATCAGTCTTCCTTCATCAGTCGTCCTTCATCAGCCGTCCTTCATCAGTCGTGCTTCATCAGTCGTCCTTCATCAGTCTTCCTTCATCAGCCGCTTTTCATCAGTCTTCCTTCATCAGTCTTCCTTCATCAGTCTTCCTTCATCAGCCGTCCTTCATCAGCCGTCCTTCATCAGCCGTCCTTCATCAGCCGTCCTTCATCAGCCGTCCTTCATCAGTCGTCCTTCATACCCTTCCTTTAGGGTTACCCTTCTTTTAGGGTTAGCCTTCCTTTAGGGTTAGCCTTCCTTTAGGGTTAGCCTTCCTTTAAGGTTAGCCTTCCTTTAAGGTTAGCCTCTTTTAGGGTTAGCCTTCCTTTAGGGTTAGCCTTCCTTTAAGGTTAGCCTTCCTTTAGGGTTAGCCTTCCTCAAGGGTTAGCCTTCCTCAAGGGCTAGCCTTCCTTTAAGGTTAGCCTTCCTTTAAGGTTAGCCTTCCTTTAGGGTTAGCCTTCCTTAAGGGTTAGCCTTCCTTTAAGGTTAGCCTCTTTTAGGGTTAGCCTTTCTTTAGGGTTAGCCTTCCTTTAAGGTTAGCCTTCCTTTAAGGTTAGCCTTCCTTTAGGGTTAGCCTTCCTTTAAGGTTAGCCTTCCTTTAGGGTTAGCCTTCCTCAAGGGTTAGCCTTCCTTTAAGGTTAGCCTTCCTTTAAGGTTAGCCTTCCTTTAGGGTTAGCCTTTCTTTAGGGTTAGCCTTCCTTCATCAGTCGTCCTTCATCAGCCGTCCTTCATCAGCCGTCCTTCATCAGTCGTCCTTCATACCCTTCCTTTAGGGTTACCCTTCTTTTAGGGTTAGCCTTCCTTTAGGGTTAGCCTTCCTTTAGGGTTAGCCTTCCTTTAAGGTTAGCCTTCCTTTAAGGTTAGCCTCTTTTAGGGTTAGCCTTCCTTTAGGGTTAGCCTTCCTTTAAGGTTAGCCTTCCTTTAGGGTTAGCCTTCCTCAAGGGTTAGCCTTCCTCAAGGGCTAGCCTTCCTTTAAGGTTAGCCTTCCTTTAAGGTTAGCCTTCCTTTAGGGTTAGCCTTCCTTAAGGGTTAGCCTTCCTTTAAGGTTAGCCTCTTTTAGGGTTAGCCTTTCTTTAGGGTTAGCCTTCCTTTAAGGTTAGCCTTCCTTTAAGGTTAGCCTTCCTTTAGGGTTAGCCTTCCTTTAAGGTTAGCCTTCCATTAGGGTTAGCCTTCCTCAAGGGTTAGCCTTCCTTTAAGGTTAGCCTTCCTTTAAGGTTAGCCTTCCTTTAGGGTTAGCCTTTCTTTAGGGTTAGCCTTCCTTCATCAGTCGTCCTTCATCAGCCGTCCTTCATCAGTCGTCCTTCATCAGCAGTCCTACATCAGCCGTCCTTCATACCCTTCCATTAGGGTTACCCTTCCTTTAGGGTTAGCCTTCCTTTAGGGTTAGCCTTCCTTTAGGGTTAGCCTTCCTTTAAGGTTAGCCTTCCTTTAGGGTTAGCCTTCCTTTAGGGTTAGCCTTCCTTTAAGGTTAGCCTTCCTTTAGGGTTAGCCTTCCTTTAGGGTTAGCCTTCCTTTAAGGTTAGCCTTCCTTTAGGGTTAGCCGTCCTTCATCAGTCGTCCTTCATCAGTCTTCCTTCATCAGTCGTCCTTCATCAGTCGTCCTTCATCAGCCGTCCTTCATCAGTCGTCCTTCATACCCTTCCTTTAGGGTTACCCTTCCTTTAGGGTTAGCCTTCCTTTAGGGTTAGCCTTCCTTTAAGGTTAGCCTTCCTTTAGGGTTAGCCTTCCTTTGGGGTTAGCCTTCCTTTAAGGTTAGCCTTCCTTTAGGGTTAGCCTTTCTTTAGGATTAGCCTTCCTTTAAGGTTAGCCTTCCATTAGGGTTAGCCTTCCTCAAGGGTTAGCCTTCCTTTAAGGTTAGCCTTCCTTTAAGGTTAGCCATCCTTTAGGGTTAGCCTTTCTTTAGGGTTAGCCTTCCTTCATCAGTCGTCCTTCATCAGTCTTCCTTCATCAGTCTTCCTTCATCAGTCTTCCTTCATCAGTCGTCCTTCATCAGCCGTCCTTCATCTGTCGTCCTTCATCAGCCGTCCTTCATCAGTCGTCCTTCATCAGCCGTCCTTCATCTGTCGTCCTTCATCAGCCGTCCTTCATCAGCCGTCCTTCATCAGCCGTCCTTCATCAGCCGTCCTTCATCAGTCGTCCTTCATCAGTCTTCCTTCATCAGTCTTCCTTCATCAGTCTTCCTTCATCAGTCGTCCTTCATCAGCCGTCCTTCATCTGTCGTCCTTCATCAGCCGTCCTTCATCAGCCGTCCTTCATCAGCCGTCCTTCATCAGCCGTCCTTCATCAGCCGTCCTTCATCAGTCTTCCTTCATCAACCGTCCTTCATCAGTCGTCCTTCATCAGTCGTCCTTCATCAGTCGTCCTTCATCAGCCGTCCTTCATCAGTCTTCCTTCATCAGTCGTCCTTCATCAGCCGTCCTTCATCAGCCGTCCTTCATCAGCCGTCCTTCATCAACCGTCCTTCATCAGCCGTCCTTCATCAGTCGTCCTTCATCAGTCTTCCTTCATCAGTCTTCCTTCATCAGTCTTCCTTCATCAATCTTCCTTCATCAGTCTTCCTTCATCAGCCGTCCTTCATCAGCCGTCCTTCATCAGCCGTCCTTCATCAGCCGTCCTTCATCGGCCGTCCTTCATCAGCCGTCCTTCATCAGCCGTCCTTCATCAGCCGTCCTTCATCAGCCGTCCTTCATCAGTCGTCCTTCATCAGTCTTCCTTCATCAGTCTTCCTTCATCAGTCTTCCTTTATCAGCCGTCCTTCATCAGCCGTCCTTCATCAGTCTTCCTTCATCAGCCGTCCTTCATCAGTCTTCCTTCATCAGTCGTCCTTCATCAGCCGTCCTTCATCAGTCTTCCTTCATCAGCCGTCCTTCATCAGCCGTCCTTCATCAGCCGTCCTTCATCAGCCGTCCTTCATCAGCCGTCCTTCATCTGTCTTCCTTCATCAGCCGTCCTTCATCAGCCGTCCTTCATCAGCCGTCCTTCATCAGCCGTCCTTCATCAGCCGTCCTTCATCAGCCGTCCTTCATCAGCCGTCCTTCATCAGCCGTCCTTCATCAGCCGTCCTTCATCAGTCTTCCTTCATCTGTCTTCCTTCATCAGCCGTCCTTCATCAGCCGTCCTTCATCAGTCTTCCTTCATCAACCGTCCTTCATCAGCCGTCCTTCATCAGCCGTCCTTCATCAGCCGTCCTTCATCGGCCGTCCTTCATCAGTCTTCCTTCATCAGCCGTCCTTCATCAGCCGTCCTTCATCAGCCGTCCTTCATCAGTCTTCCTTCATCAGCCGTCCTTCATCAGCCGTCCTTCATCAGCCGTCCTTCATCAGCCGTCCTTCATCAGTCTTCCTTCATCAGTCGTCCTTCATCAGCCGTCCTTCATCAGTCTTCCTTCATCAGCCGTCCTTCATCAGCCGTCCTTCATCAGCCGTCCTTCAGCAGCCGTCCTTCATCAGCCGTCCTTCATCAGTCGTCCTTCATCAGTCTTCCTTCATCAGTCTTCCTTCATCAGTCTTCCTTCATCAGCCTCCTTCATCAGCCGTCCTTCATCAGTCTTCCTTCACACCGTCCTTCATCAGACGTCCTTCATCAGCCGTCCTTCATCAGCCGTCCTTCATCAGTCTTCCTTCATCAGTCTTCCTTCATCAGTCTTCCTTCATCAGTCTTCCTTCATCAGTCTTCCTTCATCAGTCGTCCTTCATCAGCCGTCCTTCATCAGCCGTCCTTCATACCCTTCCTTTAAGGTTACCCTTCTTTTAGGGTTAGCCTTCCTTTAGGGTTAGCCTTTCTTTAGGGTTAGCCGTCCTTCATCAGTCTTCTTTCATCAGTCGTCATCAGTCAACAATCGAAGTAATCAAATAAATTTGCCAATTAAATTTAGTATACCTGGATGATGACTCGTTTGTCCAACCCAATTTCTGTAGATAAAGGCGGAGGAGGTATTAAGAAAGGTATGGAAGCCTTCTTCACCTCAGATTTGCAGAGACATCCTGTCCTTTTCTTTCGTGTCATCAAGAGGTGTTTGGAGTATAAGCTTTCGGTTGGAACGAAGTGGTACTCTGAAATTAAATATTATTAAAACCAAATAACCAAAAGAAGTTCTCGAAATAAAGTCTGGAACCTTAGTAAATACTGTAATAGGGTTGAGCTTTCTACACACACACCAACACACACACAAACACATAAATCTAGCTCTCCTCAAGAAGCTTCACTTTGCGTTTTCGCATTGCTTCTTCTCAACTTCAAATTTCTTGTAGCGTATTCTAAACCGACTGAGCATATCCTAGCCTTAGAAAGATTCTCCACATCTTATCTTCTTGGATTTCAGGACTCCACTGGACGACGTTGGTCATTGCGTTTTCAATTGCCACCATTCCTTTTAGCTTCGAAAGACATAAGGGAACGCTTTGCCGTCCATTGCTGTCGTTGCCTTCTTGAGCCTACTTGATCCACTGTTTATACACCAGAGTTGAGTCTTGAGCCGGACTCAAGCTCTGGGAATGACTGTGCGTCAAATGAAAGTTTTCCACTTCCTTTTACTAACCTTTAGCCTCCGTCTAGGCCAAAGGTGCCTTCCTACAGAAACACTAAGCCTGGAGACTGAACCAAATATTCTGGGAGGAAAACTGCAGAGGTTTTCCTTTCATGAATGACCGAAGATTTTGCTGTTTATGGTCTAGGGCGATTGCATTGAATGCAGCTGTAGCTGGGCGGATGGCCCACTTGAAGCAGGGTACTTGAGGATTTAACCACAATTTTATTATAAACATGGTCAAGGGGAAAATGTTTAGATTCCTGGCGAATCTAATGCAAGGGAGTCTGAGCCACAAGCGCCAATCAAGGTATAAGAACATCTATATTACGGCCCTCCTTGAGAAGCTTGGCTTGGCCCCGTTGTAGGAAGCTGTATAGCCAACATTTACATTTACATATTACGGCCCTTAACTGGCAAACCGTATGAATACCTTTAACCGTGGCAGAAGCTTGCCGCTCATGACCCAGACTCCTTGCTTCAAACTTGAGAACTGCCGAAACACTTGCCACTTTCGAAGACCACGGGATAACAATTTATCAGCTCCATAAAGCAATTTAGGCAATGGTCTGAAGCGTAAAATGCCTTCGTTCAGGATTCGTTGCAGCTCAAGCTTACAACTTCCCGGCGAAAGCCCAAACACACTGCCACAATGGGCCTTCCCAAGACCATACGCAGCAAAGTCCTCGGTCATTTACGAAAGGGAAACCTCTGCCCTTTCCCTCCCCGAATATGTGGTCCAGTTTTCAGGCTCAGTGCTTCTATAGGACGGCAGCTCAGGCCTAGACGGAGGATTAAAGGCAGCTGAAGAAAGCAGAGAATTTCCGTCTAAGGGCCAGACCTTCCCAGGGCCTGAATTCGGTTCAAAAACCAGCGCCAAAGTGCCAAAAGGGGAAACACACAGTCCCAAGAAGTGGATGACATTAACAGGCGGCACAGCCACCCTTTCCTCTGTCAAAGCAAGAGTGATATCTGCAGTCGGGAAGACCGAAGACTGAGTCACCCTGTGGAGTCCCTAACTCCAACCAAACCTGATGCATCGAACCATTGTCAGGCTATGTTATGCCCACACCCTTCGGGATTCGCTGAAAGAAATGTGTGGTTGTTAAGGACTTGCAATGTCCAAGGCGAAGCTCGCTCGCTGAAGAAGGATACGATTTGGTTGGTCGCAGAGTGCGAGTGTCCGCGTACAGAAACGTAACCGGACTACAGTACTTCCAAAGTTTCCAAAATTTATTTCGAGAACTATTTTGGTTTATTTGATTTAATTTAATTTAATTTCAGACCTTTAATTGGGATTGGGATGTGTCCATCACGAGATGTTGTGTTCGACTGAGTATGATTTCCCTGTGGCTTGACTTACTATTTAAATTTCGATCGAACTGTTAATGCTGGGCCTGCTTTTCGTTTTAAAATATTACAAAGTTTTAATACAAAAATTTAAATCAAAGAATTAATTTTTAAGTTATTAATAAAAAATTAACAATTATTAATGAATTAAATAATTAAAAATGAAAAGTAATGCGGAAGTTGTAATGTATATAATAAATCTTATGAGGCTTACGGTCCCTGATATTTTCCGGTTTTTTATTAGGTCGTTACACAGAGAAAAACAAAATTCAAAAGCTACACGTAAATGTAGAATTTCTACATGTTTCGACCGGGTTCAATAATTATTGAAGTGAATACCCAAATTGGTAGCATCATCAACATAATTTATTTGCATGCCATCGACACATAACTTAGGCAGCTGCAGCTCATCAAGGGATTTTTTGTAAACAACCAAGCATTTGAATTTAAGCGGATTAAGTCCCAAACCATTTTTTATAGCCCAATTGTTTACTTTTGTAAGTTCTTCATTACATATAGAAACACACTCATTTAACTGACTTAGCTGACGACTTACATACATTTGGACATCATCAGCGTACATATGTATCTTACAGATGCACAGCACATTAGGAAGGTCATTAACATACATAGAAAACAATAATGGTCCAAGGACAGATCCTTGAGGTACACCTCGCGTAATCTGAAGAAGATCAAAGGTGCTCGAGCCTGCGACTACAGCCTGTTGTCTATTGCTTAGGTAAGAGTTAATTAACTGAGTTGCAGTGGACGAGAAATTAAATAATGCTTTGAGCTTTATACATAAAATTTGATGATTCACGGTGTCGAATGCTTTCCTATAGTCTAGAAGACATAGGAAAGTTACCTGTCCGTCATCCATACGACTTCGAATATCCTCTGATATTTTTAAAATTGCAGTCGTGCAACTTCTATTTCTTCTAAAACCCGATTGGCAATCATTTAGTTTGAAGCTTGTCATTAGAAATTGCTGAACTTGAATTGCCATTAAGTGCTCGTAAACTTTCGATAAGTATGGTAGTATCGATATTGGTCTGTATTCAGTGGATGATTTTGGGATTGGTATTACTTTTGCTAACTTCCACATATTTGGAAAGGTGGACGTTGTAAAGGCAGTGTTCATAATATAAGTGATATGGTCAAGTATAAAGGGAAGAAGTAGTTTGATAAATTTAGGATTCATATCATCAAGCCCCACTGCATTCGACTTAATCTTGAGGATACATTCAAGTACGTCGCATGAACTTACACACATAAAGCTAAAATTATTATCACAGTTATAGTTCGGGTGAATGTTAAGGTACATATTTGTAGTAGCTTCAGGTACTGCTATTTGGGTGAATTTTGTGTTAAGAGCATTTACGTCCAGATCAGTCTTTAATTTTGGTTTCAGTTTACCTATTCCTAAATTTTTGAGCTCACTCCAAGTTTGTCTGCTCGATATTGCACTGTTAAATTTATATTTGTAATAGTCTCTTTTGGCGGTGTTGATTAATTCTATCAAATTTGCTCTTAGACTCTTAACAACTGTGTATAGCTCATCTGTTTTATAACGCTTCCACCTACAATATGCTGCGTTCCGTTTGTCTATATGGTGTTTAATAAAGTTGTTAAACCAAGCAGTGGCGGATCTAGGAATTGGCTAAGGGGGGGGCTAAGGGCACTCAAAATCAATCAACATTGTTCGGATCTTATTGTGCTTCTCAGAATAGATACATCTTAGGCCTAGGATATTATATAAAAAGATTTTGTGCGGTGAACATCATAGTGCGTCACCGGATCATCTTATACAAATAGTCGATATGCTCTGAAGGTAATAAGTTTCCCAAGGAAATAAAGAACTTGTTTTTTGGTAATTTTTTTAAACAATTTTTGTTTTACCTTTAGAGTGCAACTGCATTATAATGCATTCACTCTGTGTGCGTTTGGCACATAGTATAAAAAGTCTTTGGCCAATACATGCATATGCCTTGAGCGAAACCGAAATATGTTTCGGTTTTAGTCCCTAGTTTGAAGGTAAAATTAGAAAAATAAATAGCGTCGCAGGCGATTTTTTTTGAAGTCGCGAGTGACGAAAGATTTTTAAGTGAGTATCGATAAACTGCTCAAACAATAAACATGAAAAAACTTCGCAGTATGTGTAAGGTATATTTATAAATTTTACCTTCAAGTAAAACATATTTTCAATCGAAAAGTCAGTAAGACTATATTTGTTCATTATTTTAGTTAGTTTTATAAATTTGGAAATGCTATTGCATTTAAGCTAAGTGGTTAAGTTTTAACGTTTTCCGATTTTTTTTTACAATTGACAAATAGAATTCACATATTCTTAGTACAAAACCTGCAAATTTAAAAACTTCATTAAAAGGGAACCCGTGGATGACCTCCTCGACTTTGTTGTATAATAATTCTTTATAGTTCGCGGCCCATCAATGACATATTTTACAAAATTGTTGTTTAGAACGGTGGTTACTAGTTTCTTTTTAGTTGCTTCATTCTTAGTATAGTATTTTGCAGAAAAATATTTAATGAATGTGCACACCAGTTCATGTTTTTCGTGCATATAACAACCATTCACATCAAGCGACAATTATTCGTTCAGTGAAGCAAGGTGAAGAGCTGATAGGAATCGATTAGAATAAATCTCATGCAAACTGTTGCCGTGTAAAATAGTGGTTAATCAAATTATTAAATATTCCACCGAATTTTCAACGATCGATCGTAATATTTCAACCCATATTCCAACGGTGTTTGTTTGTAGATACTTTCACTGCTGATTAGGGTTGTGAAATATCGATTCCCTTGGATATTAGTAATATCAAAAATGCTAGTAATATCCAAGAGATTTCAATTTCTTGGCGTGTAAAGTAAATGTAAATGTTGGCTATACAGCTCCTCCAACGGGGCCAGCCAAGCTTCTCTCTTGGCGTGTGTGCTCTTAAATTTTCGCACAAGAGAAAGGGATACATGTACAGTTTAACGCCGAATCCGAACAGCAAAGTTTGAGAATTTGCTATTTCATGACTAGTTACTTCACAGCTGGCGCCAAAAGCTGGTGATGGTGACCGGAAAGTGTAAAAGCTTTTTTCTAAAGAAAGTAAGAAACTTGTATTATTAGATTTTCCGGCGGGATCGAACACACGACCTCCCAACCAGCAGTCCAGCACGCTAACCGCTGGGCCACACACCGCCACCTAACTATCCAAGAGAATACCTTCAGAAATCCTCCCTTTTTGTGGCCGAAACTAACAAAAATACACACCAAAAATATATTCTACAAGTATTAGATATCGATATTTCGAAATCTCTACTGCTGATGCCTTTTTAAAACGATCTAAGTATTAACATCTTTTTCTAAAATTCTTAATTACTTATTTTGCTCTTTGCATATAATGGGTGAATTAAGATATTTTGGGCACTAAGGGGCGGTCTTCAGCCCCTATAGCCCCCCCCCTGGATCCGCTACTGAAACCAAGGCTTGAGAGTAGGTTTAAACATTTTTGTCTTAACTTTTACACATTTTTCATACAAGTTTTGAACATTCATGTTGAGTACTTGGATCTGCTGGTCCGCTGTTGGAAGGTAGTATATTTGGGTCCAATTACAAGCGTGTTATAATCAATGGACTTAAAATCTCTGTACACAATCTGTACATCACTATAATCTAAGTCAATATCGTAAGTCAGGAAGATCAAATCGTGTTTAGAAAAGACTGGAGCTGATATCTGGTCAAAGTGTAAAATTTTTGCTGAGTTTGTGACGTAGAATAAATCCAGAAGGGTATTGCAGCTTTTTGTAAAGTGTGTGGGTGTTTTGCTATTTACTATTTTTAAGCCAAGGGATTCCATATCTTGCACCAGATGCTGCTCAGTTAAAACATTGCTATTAAAATCTCCACATAAAAATACATCAGTATAATTTAAGGCTATAGATTCAGCCTATTAATGTTTTGATGACCGTTCGTTTATTGTGAATTTCTAAAAAGGGTTAAACTCAATACCCATTTTTGCAAGTGCAAACTCGAACACAGGACACCGATACAATCACAACGAATTTGAGTAAGGCAAAAACAAAATCATTGAAATTGTTGTTGTTCAGTTTGATGCGCGAGCAAAGACCAATAAAAAGAAGGGAAGAATAACGGTTTAGGTTCTACGCAGTGCACACACAAGTAATTGTTTGCATGTATTGTGTTTGCCTATACTTGGTCCGGAGCAATTACAAAAACAAAGCGTGCCCAAAGAGCATAGGGCTGGGCATGGCTGATCTACACCCTATACTTACAAACTCTTAAATTGTCAGCTAATCTTCAAGCGGTTTTATAAATACTCCCACAGAAATTTTGAAAATTATGCGGTGGCCTATGTCCAAGTCCAAATTATCAACTATCTGAATGCCAAATTTAATCTCAATCCATTAAGCCATTTGTGCGACAAAGGGTATTGGTATGACAGCCAATCTAAGGAATTTTTTGAGCTAAGAGGGACTGTACTGGGCTACTTAAGGTATATTCTTGGGGTAAGAAGTTCATAAATTTATTTTGCAATTTTTATTTGACATTGACGAAAAGCTAACCCAAATTTCTGTATTATTTAAAGCCTGCATATTTTAAAATTCCATTAAAAAGAAGCGATGGATGATCCCGAAATGTTTTCAATGACAATTCTTAATAATTCGTTAATAACTCGTAAAATTTTACGTGAGATGACAGGTACTATTAGGACTATTGCCGGTCACAATACAACAATACTTTAAATTAAAAAAATAAACAAATTTTCTAAAATATTCACTTTATTTCCCCTAAAGCTATCTACGCCACTGCCTTAACCTAAATTACACCAACCGACCAATGTCGCGCTGGGCAACCCACGCGAAAGGAAAGATGTAGTTAATTTTGTTGCCCGGTGCCCCATTCTAGCAGAATTCAGGCTTCTTCAATTCAATTGGCGATGCCTTCCGACAAGCCTTGGGTCCTCTGCCTTGAAGGCGCCTGTTTAATTACCATCATGCTGTCTGAGTTGCCTTAACTCTTTGAATTTCCACACATAAGAATTGCAAATTTTGAAAATTATATATTATTAAAATTAAACATCTCTGTTCTCAGCTGGATGCTTTAGTTTATTGTGAATTATTACAAAAGCGTGTACAAAACGTCTTAAGTATTTACTCTTTATGGGAATGCGATGTAATTGAAAAGTCCAAGCGCAAGAACACAATCGTCAATACAAATATGATGTAAATGAATGCAATCACTAGCAACGGCTCCTGGAGCAAGGACACTTTGGCAAACGTATAATTGAGTGTAAAGTCAGCAATGTGACTTTCCACCAAATTGGATTTGGCAAACGACACCACAGGCCGTCCCACCGTATCCAAATAAGTGTGCACCAATTCGTTCTGTCGCCGGTTAATGTTGTACGGGGTTATCAGCTCAATATTCGAAGCACCTTCTGGGAGTATAATATTCACCACAGCCTCATCAATGGCCATATTATCATAGATGTGATCGATCAGGTGCATCTTTAGCTGATACTTGTTGCCATCGCTGTACATGTACTCATAGGAGGGCACATTGTAACCCAGAGTGTATTGGGTCTTCCAGCCGCCGAAGAGAGGAAATCTGGGACGCAGCTCGAGATCAATGAAATCACGCATCAAATTCATATTTGAAGTGGAAATGTTGCCGTTGGTGTCCCTATAGTAGACACTCGATGCAGATGCTGGTAGAATGGTTTTATACGACTTCACTGCCGACTGACCAGAACGTCCATCCTTTTGGAAGTCGTAACGAGAAAATGAACCCTTCAATTTGGCTCCAGTGTGTGTCAACTGTATGTTCTCTTTAACCGCAATATTGCCCCAATGCGAAACCTCAATGGTGCGCTCCAAGGTGTTGACGGTCATGAAGGGTGTTTGATTCTCGTAATGCACAGTTAGTTCCTGCTCGGATAAAGCTGAAAACACATAAATTGAAAACTGTTTTGATATACAAATTAATTCACTAAACTCACCTTCAACGTTCTCATAGGGTCCAAATGCTATCCTATTCGACGACACCGAAAAAGGCTTGGCCTGAGTATGAGACAGTATATTCGAGGAGCTAAGCTTGACATTCGTTTTCTGTGTCACAGTCAAGTATTTCGAATATAGATGCAGATTTCCAATATATTTCACCAATTGTTTGTCATTCTGCTTGATTTCTTCCGGATGTGGCAGTACATTTTTGGACGACACTGTATCAATTAGAATGGTTTGCTTGGGCGAAGCATTCGAGAAAATAAGGACATACTGCTGTCCCCCCTCAGCCTTGCGTACTTGCACATTGTTGTTGGAACCATCCTTGACCGAAATGTATGCCAGATTTTGTTCCTTTACAAGGAACACGTACTCTTTTATCGGTTTGCCGGCTGTGTCTTCAGCTGAGATTTTCAATGTGGTTTTCACAAGCTGTGACGTCAGATCCAAAGTTCTATCTACATTCTTGTTAATGATGTCCGCATTTGTTAGGAGCAGACAAAGCATAAAACTTAATGCACAATATAAGAATTTGGAATTTTTATGCATGGTTTCAATGGCGGACACGTACACCCAGTTTGACTATTTTCCGTAGTAGTACCGTTTTCACAATTTGACGGGATTAGTAGTACCGTTTTTTAAAGGGATTTTTAAGCCCATGACTCGTTACTTTTCTATCATCAATAATGTATGTACGCTAGCCCTGGTTTATATTGTCCGTCAAAATAGCGTCGTTGAGCTAGCATTTTTTTGGGAAATTTGATTTTAAACTGACACTCCTTGATTTTAGCTTGCTAGGTCCGGCTAAATATCATGCTGGATCCTGGTGTGACGAGCCATTTGCCGTTCACATTGCGCTGTGACAATGAAATGTGACGCTCTGTGCCCCAATGTAAACCTAGCCTTAGGTTAATTGTGTTTTTAAATTTTTAGCGCCATATACTTAACAACGAATTGGAACGGTGGAGTATGGAACAAAAATAAATATTTTTTGTTTTTACGTTCACTGACTAAGAATTTAAATTACTGAGACAAATTGAATGGCAAAATGTTAAGAAAAGCGTAAACTAGTGTTTCTCATGAAGTTTGGGTGGATTTGAGCAATAGAGATACTAAAAATATCAGGTCGAAAAAGGGCTCCACCACAAAAGGATGAATATCTGGCCTCTCAGAGGTCGTACAGCTATACAAGGTATACAGGCATAAAGAAGACATATTCAAGTTCTTTAAAAAAAAAATCATTAAAATTGTTTCCACAGTTTTTCAGCAAATCAATTTACAGTGGGCTAACCCTCAAAATTTACCCAAACAAAGTTTGCCCCAAATCAGCGGTGGGCAGCAGAAATAACGGAAAAGGTACAACAAACTTCTTATTTTTGTCGTTTTCTTGTGATCAGCGCGATGCAGCGTGTGTTTGTTGTATTTTTTTTATTGCGGCGTAAAATTATAAAAATAACGGGCCGGGTTGCGCGGGTAAGAAGGTCTATGAGGCTGCCCACCGCTGCCCCAAATATTACATCAATGTCTCCCCTCTCCAAAGTGGTGCAGCAATGCTTGGTATATTGTCGTAAAGAAGGCGTTTTTATATTGAGTTCACACCCGTTGGAATCGATTAAGCTTAAATTAAAAAACACAAAAACTGCTCTAGTATTTCACACTCCATCGTTCCAAATCGCCGTTAGCTTTTCAACGCTACTTTGACACCCATATATGTATGTATTGGCAGTTGTGCCGATATGCTGCTCTATGCCAGCTGTTGTTGTGAATTGTTCTTAAACAGAGATAAGCGTTCGAATTCATTTAATGATAAATGTCAACACGCATGACTTGATGATGGTCAATCTCTAAAGTTGACAGGAAATTAAAAGTTTTCATTAAAACTCGAATGATTCGCATATGGAGACATGTGCAAATGTGGATTGTGGATATTTTTGCCTCGGCCCTCTTATTTAATTTGGTATGTAAGCAAAAAAAAAAAAATTGTGGTGCAAAAATACTGACCACTTGCATATGTTTATGCTCTATATAATCAAGTGTGTGTGTTAAAGTGTAAATGTAATGTTATAACATTTGTATAAATGCAAGTCATACAAGTGTATGGGAATTACAAGCTCAAATCAAGTGAAGCTTTTTAACATTGGATTCCGTTATTTCCCAAAAATTAAGGTGATTGTGTTTCATGTTTTTACTTGGGGGGGTACAAATACACATACAAAAGTAGAAGGTCGAGGGGGTTGTAATTTCCGACTTTTCCGTTGAAGTCTGCCAGCGAGACAGTTCTGATTAAATTCAAATAGTTTTAGGAATCAACACGGCCAGTTGGAGGTGTCAGTGGATGGATCCGTCTGGAACGGGTAATTAAAAATGTTGGGTGCAAAGACCGACGAATTGATTGGAAATGAAATATGTCTGAATCAATTAGATGACTTAAATGTATGTGTATTTGTACGAATGTACATATATAGTATATGAAAGTGTGCAGTGACCTACAAGCCATAAAAAATCGATGCATTAATTAAAGTTTAAAACGCTGTTGTAACCAGCACACTGAAAAGGTATGATTCAATTTTTTCGATTAATTTGGTAATTTTACAATTTGTCAAAATTGCAAGTTTATGGGAATTTTAAGTGATAAAATTGCGGCACGTTGGCCTGGGTCTATAAATGGGCCTTTCCATGATTTTCTGACGAAGTTTACATAGACATTAAGAGTTAAAAAAGTAAAAATCATTTTTATTTTTCAAATATGAATAGTTTGTAAGTTAAACCTATTTAAAAACAATTTTTAAAAAGTTTTATTTTGACTATTTTTACTTTAATTGTATCTGACAAACTTTACCGAAGTCATGGAATTGGTCATATATAGTTTTGCTGTTATTTTTAGTGCAAATCTTAAATTGATTTAAAATCTTTAAAGATATGCTGAAAATGGTTTATTTTTCACAATTTTCTTTAAACCTCACTTCGATCGGTAAATTAGTTTTAAAACTACAATCATTACATTCGGATCAATAATTTTAAAAATGAAAAAAAAATCTATTTTTGATATTTCCAGCCTCACATATCGTTACATTTGTATTTCCCTAAATCTTTAAAATTCACTAAAGTCGCTTTTAACCGGTCTAATCAAACTTTTCCATACACTGAGAAAAAAATCAATCTAAAATCTAGATTGAAAATCTCTTTTTCAAGAATCTTGCAATCTTATAAAAATAAAATTTTGTTAAAAAAAAAAAAAAAAATAAACCCGCTCCTCCTGGGACTCGAACCATAACCTTTCCGCTCTAATAAAGCTTTTGCCATCCACTTAACTAACACGACTGTTAGATGTAAATTTTTTTGCGCAGCCAACTTGTCAAAAAATGTATTAGCTTATACACTATTAAATTGGCAACATTTTTTCTTTATTCATAGATTACAACAAGTAAAACACGTAGTGTTTTGAGTTTAAAAAATTAATTAGCAGCTATTTTGGTAAAAAACTTGAGTACATAAGGAAGAAAAACAACAAAAAAAGTGATTTTTTTTTTGGAAATACACACTTTTGGGGACGTTTTAGAAGATTCAGAAGTTCAGATTTTAAAACCTTGTTTTCGAAGAGTTGTTTGGTATCTCAAAAGCTTCACTTTTGCCAAAGAAAGTATGCGAAAATTTCTGATTTTTTTAAAGTTATACTCGAAAAAGTAGAAAAATACGTTTTTGGAAAAAGGTTTTTGAAGAAATACTCCCGGAAAACATAAGTTATTAAAAAACTTTTGCAAAAACAAATGTATGCTGCGGACTGTAAGTTTCAACTTTGCTGAATACAGTTTGGAGCTATCACTAAAACTGAATGAGCTGTCTACCCAAAATTAATCACACCTTTTTTCTGTCATCACACCCAATTTCAAAAACTTTGAGGCTAAAAAAAAAAAGAGAAGTGCTACCAATCTAGCCAAACGCTGATAGGGTTTTACTCAGTTCGGGTAGCTCTATCGATTCCGCATAGTGTAGTTAGGTAGTTATTTTGGCTGTTGCACAGTGTAGTTTAAAGATTGTTCGGTAAATGGTTCCAAAGTCGAACAGCGTTTACGAAAAGTGATTGTCAGAGCATACCAGTCTGTTTCTCACGCAAGCAAGATTGCAGGTTCTTTTGGATTAGGTATAAAGCTTAACATGTCAAGTGAGTAGTCTGCTTGACTATTTTTGATGAATATTTTTGTGTATATTTGGAATAGATAGTAAATTTCAAACCGTAAGATTATTCAGTTTACAAAAAAAAACAAAAATTTTCCATTATTTTGTAATAAGATTGTCTTGAAGAAGTTATAAGGGTGTCTGACGTATTAAGGCCTGTATCCAGCACTGCGGAAAATTCCTGTCAGGAATTTGCTAATTATTTCTTGTGTGTGTGGAACATAACTAAAACAGTGCGACCATGCACCTAAAAGGTGGAAGGTCACACTGATCAATCAGCTGTTTGGCACTGTTAACTATTTGAATTTAAATAAATTTAAAAAATATAAATAATATTTTCTGAATAAAGCATGCTGCTCGGAGTATGTAGCAAAACTTTTTACTTGGGGATGATATCCCGATGGCATGTCACTTTGCAGTGGGTCCCGGATGTGCGGTATTATGACTTCTTGGTGGGTCGCCCATCGAATGAAGTCTTTCATGGTCGGATACAAGGTTGCCTAAATACATTCGCATCTACATTAAGGATTTTGCCAACTTAGTGGCCGGATCAGTAACTTGGCTTTGGTAGATGGGCGAACCGCTTGAGCATAGTCGTTAATCGTTCAAAGAGTCAAGATTGCTATGAGACCCGGAAAAGTAGCTCGAGTGCAACTCCTGGGAATAAAAGACCATATACGGATATGGCGTCTTGGCCAGGAAAGTCCGTGTGACTCGGGCAGTAGCTATGGTTTCAGCTAATGGCATTGGAGCTCCATTGGCTTCTTAAGCCTCGTAGCGGTGGATATGGGCGATCCCGTTATGGGGTACGGCATGACCGACTGCCCTCAAGAATCTAGAGTCATCTACAAACATATGTGGGGCCCCTGGTATGTAAGGCATACAACAACATACATATATACCGCAGTGTAGACGCCTTGCCATTATGCGCTTAAATAGATACGCACACCAGCAGCTATCATGACCATTGGTGCACCACTCTAATAACTTTGCCTATGATCTGGCGACACACAGATTAAAAAGGCATCTATATGGACAACATCTCTCCGACCTTTTTGTCTATGGAAAGCATCCCTCTGGCGGTTTCATCAATTTGGCATAAGTGTGCCCTTGGCCCCATATTCTACCAATCTTTGCAAGCAAATGGTCCTTCATCCATATGACAGCTCATAACAAAAAAAAATAAAGAATTTTTTCCAAACTTTTCGCTCGTGGCATCCAAAATAATTGTTGACAATATTTTCCTGCGCTGTGTGTAAGCTGTTCTCTCCATCCACACACGCTATCGATATGCCAACTATCGATAACAAATTGTGGATTACGTTCATGTTGCTGGATACACAAGCAAGGAAAACGCAAACTAAAAATTCCTGCCACAGTTTTTTTTATATGAAGTTTGACAGGAATTTTTAGTTTCCGCGGTGCTGGATACCCGGCTTTAGGGTAAATAAAAATAAGTCCAAAAAATTTCAAAATTTTTAGAATTCACTTAGGAGTTTTGTTTGTCATGGAGACAGTTAAGAAGACGGGTAATTCAGAGGTGAAGATCAAAAGTTCCAAAAAATCGCGATATATACATACAAAATTTGATCATCAGTTCCGTTTTTTACCCGTCAATTGACGGATGGTAAAGAATAAAAGCTATTAAAAATGAGGGAAATTACTTAATTTTTGTGTGAGCTTCGATAAGTAGCTAAGTCAATATAAATGTATAATACAAGGCAACAAAATGTATTTTTTATACCCTTGGAGAGGGTATATTAAAATTGTCCGGATGTTTGTAACGCATAGAAGGAAGCATCTCCGACCACATAAAGTATATATATTCTTGATCAGCATGACGAGCTGAGTTGATATAGCCATGTCCGTCTGTCCGTCTGTCCGTCCGTCTGTCCGTCCGTCTGTTTCTATGCTATCTCCTCCGTCAGTTTTAAAGCTATCGTAACCAAACTTTGCACGAAGTCTTTTGGTATAAATACGCTGCACATTTGTCGGAACCGGCCGGATCGGATGACTATAGCATATAGCTGCCATAGGAACGATCGGTTGAAAAACTAGTTTTAGTGAGAAAAACTTTTTTGTTTTCAATGTTATCGCTACCAACGCTCGTATTTATAAGTTTTCAATGATTTCACATAATTTCACCAAGGCTTGTCATAATCGGACAACTATATAGTATAGCTGCCATACAAAAGTTAGGTCTGAAAAATAGTCCTAGTGAGAAAAACTTTTTTGTTTTCAATGTTATCGCTCCCAACGTTCGTATTTATAAGTTTTTAATGATTTTACATAATTTTTACAAGATTTGTCGAAATCGGACCACTATATAGTATAGCTGCCATACAAACTGTCAGGCATATTTCAAGCTCCAAGGGTATATAAACTTCGGTCGAGCCGAAGTTAGCTTCCCTCTATTTTTTTAGTATAATGATGGGTTAGTGGGCATTTTCGAGTCTGTACTTTTTTTGATATTATCGGAAAGTACTACCCCTTAACATTAATATACACTGTCCCAAAAAATTCTTCGATTTTTTTTTAAAGAAGATATACCATATTTTGGGTTTTTGCATTGCATTCCTTTGGGCAGTATACAATTTTGTTATTTTATTATTATCGAGATGATCGAGTCGATGTTCGAAATGTTATATATTCGCTTAAAATAATCCAATTCTTTGGGATAGTTTTATTTTAAGCGGGGATCATATTGGAGAACTGATATTTTTACAACCAACATTTTTTTAAATTTCCTTAGCTGCCGGCAAATTGTTTTGCCATCGTTCTATTTAGAACTGCTTCCTACGCCAATGATGTAGAGCGCGAGTGAGTGTCATCTCTATATTCGGAGATGCTAACTCCGCCAACGGTGTAGGTGTAGGAAAAGGTCTCTCTGACTACAAAGACAGTTCAAACATATATGTATAGGAAACTTTGAAACCTCCGCAAGATCATCATAATTAAAAATATCTTAATTTGGATTTTTGTTAAATTTTCCGCGAATGAAACATGTGTATAGCTTGCTTACCCACTTTATTTGGGCTTATGTTTTAAAATGTCTGTTAATTTTACTGGTCCATACTGGTATACCGAAATATCGACGATTTTTGAGTGATTTGTTTTGAAACGACCGCAACGAGTAAACATCTTCTTAACCCTTAAAATATCCGTACCGCTAGTTTTTGTTGATAATTTCATTAAATTACTGATGAAATTTCGATATACGTCAGGGTTATAAAACTATCACAAAAAACTGGCAAACTCGTTGTGAAAATGATTGAAAGTACTATTAAATCAAAAATTGCAAAAACTACTTTTTTCTTAGCCTTGTGATGAGTCTCTGTTTTTTAGAGCTCGACTTCAATTAATTTTCTGTTGCTTGTGATTCATGAAGGGGCTTTTCTGATGATTTGTTTGCATATCCAATTATCAACAAAAGTCACGTTCGATGTAAGAACCTATTCTCTTCTGTTATTCACTCTTTCGGCAACCTCACGATGAGGCAGGCTATAATATTGATAAGATAAGAGCATGCGTGTTGAAGGTTCCATGCTCCAGAGTTATGGTATTCAATTAATGAGCCCGTGCAGCTCTGTGTAATTGATTTATTTCTTTAGATTAGCCGTCTATCTAGGGTCAAGCCGCGTATCAACAATTGCTTTCAAATTACGAAGATAATGTGATTTGGTCATAAAACCAACTTAATTTATTGTGACTTTAAATCTAATTGGAATTGTACGCTTTGCTGGATTATTTCAGATTTTTTATACTAATTTGGTGAATAACGCGTGTACCTGATACTGGCCAAGCAGCGCTGTAGCGCCCATAACATTCCAGTAAGTGCATTCATCCTTAACAAATATCTTATTAGTTTAACGCATTTTTCTTCTTTTAATTTGTAGTAAAATGTATTCTACGGAGAAACGTACTAGTGTAACCTATTCCATACCCCCGGCTGTGAACTCTCCGACATCAATCAGAGGTAAGCGGTTCTATAAAATGAAATCATAGTTCTAAGTCAAATCAATACACACTGAGGCAGGTTAGTAATTTAAAAGTTGGTAAGGGCAGGGGAAAGGGATCGATTGAGTTGATTGCTTGGCAATTAAACTGAACAAAAATAAACCTCCTTAATTGATCAAGCAGAGTAAAGGCAAAATATGTACCCAAGATCTTTAATAGGTTCTGGATGAGCTTTTGTGTTTAGCAGTCAGCTCAGTTCTTATGAAACTCAAACAATATCCATGAGTTAAGTATATGTCTCTATGATGTAGATTGTCAAAAAAGTACTTTTAAAATATCAAAAAGGACTTAATTGCATTTAATAATAAAGACTGAGCAATCGTCTCATTCAAAACTTGTAGGAGTCGGCTTTACTATTAGTGATTTTTTGTTATGCTATATTTTGAAGTGGGAAACATTTCCAAACTGCATCTAAACCACACTCTCAAAGTTGTAAAATAAAAAAATTTTTAATATTAAAAAAATTATTCAAGTTTTCAAAGCTTCAAGATTTTTGAACCCTAGTTTTTTTGAAAATACTGGGTTCAGTTCGGGAGGTTATGAATTTTCGGTCCCAGAGACCCAAAAAGGGTATATACCAAACCCATTCTGGCCTTGTGTGTAGCCATGGAAACGAAGTTAATTTTGCATTGCCCAGTTGTTGCCGAAGCAGCAGACGTCACTGCTGTAGATCAGTGTTGGATACACAGTAAATAGGGACGCACCGGATGATGTTCTAAAGTAATGAACTTGGTTCCAAAACGTCTTGCAGTCTTAGTAGCAGCCGCTCGGGAATTCAGACTGGTAGATAACTGTACCGACGGTTCGGTTTATAACATGGTTTTTGGACCAAATTAAACCCCTGGTTTCTCTAAATCTTTCAAAGAACTTTCATCTTATCCTGCCCCTTTTTCGTTTACAAATTTCGTTTTATTGAAATTTGTTAAGCTTAAGGTGGCAAATAATTGGCCTAAGGAACTTTACGACAATACTTGAGCCCAGCAGATGGCACTATAACTTTGGTTTAAGCTAAATTTTCAATAAAACAATTGCGCAATTTGCCTGTGGTACCTTAGTTTTATAGTTCTGATTACCAAGAAAAGAATAAAGAAATCAGTTGAAAAGTTTTCCTATCCAGAAAGACAAACATAGATAAATGTAAATTTGAAGTGAACACATGATTTGTTCGAAATGGAATGGGCTTGTTCAGCAGAATAATTGATCCCTGAGCAGCAAATTATCCATCGTATAGTTATTTGCTATTGGAGGGAGCAATCTATCTTTAAAGTAGCGTAGAGTATGATACATCAATTTGTCTATTATTATGCCGATCATTTGAGTTCAGTAGGAAGATAATTGCAAATTTATACATGATCAGCGATCAAGTTAATATTATAATTTTGTCCAGAAGTTTGCACCTAACCGAACTGATCTGATAAGTAAATCTTATAGCGGCCATAGAAACCATTGGTCGGAAAATGGATTTTAGTTAGACAATTTTCAAAGACAATACTTCAAAGTGTCAGTAGGAAATCACTATGGTTGGAGCGAGACGACCATAACCCAAATGTTTCCAGAGAGAGCGAACAGCTGATTAAAAAGTATCTAGAGAGCGGAAATGAGAGCAACAGGTGACAATTTTTTGACAGAAGCGGTGTCGACTGAGCAAAGTTTCTCTCTAGTACTTATTGCTCCATGACTAAGCTTTAAAAAAAAAAACAGAAAACTTATAATATTGAATTAAATAATTACATGTTGTCTTTCAGGGCTGATATTGTGACTGGCTTGTGCATGCACTTAAGAGACCTCACGTAGAACCACAAAAATTAGTCTAGTGGGGTTAAATCAAATCGCTCACTTACTTCAAGACGCATAAATTAAAACATATGATTTTGGACTTAGTGATGCAGAAATATTCGCTGTATCGTGATCTACGTTGTCTCTGATCTGATCTGAATCTGATTTTTTGAGTTGTGTCAATCTTTCAGTTGAAGGAACTAACACTACTTACACTTACAAATGGTTCGGGGTTTCGGGTGCTATGAGGCATGTAAAAAAATGATCACTCTAGAAATTTTCTAAAAAAGTTATACAGATAAAATCGAATTTGGCCAAAGGGGCAGAAAAAGTTTTGATTTTGTGAATAGTGTAAAGCTTCGTACTTTGAATGACATTTGTCACAACATTTCCGATAAATAGAAACACTTTCTTACAGCAAATGAGCGTTAAAGCTAAACTCAAAGTGTTCCTAATTATATGAAACTAAAATAACCCGTCGCGCTTCGCTGCGTCTTCAACAGTATAGAACCAATGCACACCCTAATCCCACCAATTTTTCACCCAGTTTCTACTTACATCCCACCAACACCCCACCCACTCCACATATACTTGTTACATAACTTCCACCCGTTTCCCTGCCACTCACCACTTGCCACCCACTTCCCATCCACTTACCACCCACATTCCGCCCACTTGCCACCCACATCCCATTTTCATGCTGAATTTTGCGGGAATTTTTTGACCGTCAGGTTAAATTTTCGAACTTTAGAATATCACATTTCAAACTATTTCGTATTCTATACTTACAAAGCGAGTTTAAAGCCAATCGGATGAATAAGAGTTTTTTGCATTCAAAATTTTCCGGCCATTTTCCTCGTGGGCGGATTTTCCGACATTAAAAAATCACATTTCAAATTATTTCGTATTATGTCCTAACAAACCGAGTTTGAAGCCAATCGGATGAAATATAGTTTTTGTCATGCAGAATTTTCCGACCATTTTCCTCGTGAGCGGATTTTCAGAAATCGGAAAAACATGTGTCGAATTATTTCGCGTACAATGTTTGCAAACCAAGTTTCAAGTCAATCGGATAAAAAATAACATTTTTCCCATACAAACTTTTCCGACGCATTTCTGACTTTTCCGGGTGGAATATTCCAAAACCCCGTCTTAGTACGCACTTTCACCACCAAAGGAAACTCCTGTGAAAATTACAGCCCTCTATCTCTTACCGTTTAGACTGTGCGATGATTGCCAATCAGTCAGTCAGTCAGTCAGTGAATCAGGACACTCTCTTTTATAGATATAGAGATAAACCAAAAAAAAATATGCCTTGCGGTCTGCGCGCTTTCATAATTATAAGTGGTCTGCCACCGAATTGAAAATGGCCAGAGTGACGCGAGGGGAGAGAGTCAGCCGCCCATGTCAGCAGCTGTGGGTTCGAATCATGGCCTGACGCGAGCAAAGATTTTTTTTGTTTTTTTTTTGTTTTCAAATTGTATTTTTATTGTATTTTTAAACAAATATAATTTTATGTTATTTTTCAACGTCAAGAAAACACACTTCTAGTAAATATTTTCAGCACTTAAACTTTTTTTCGTTTTGGAGAGCAATGGGAGCTGCGTTGAGGAAATGCTTTCTTAGTACAATGTCCGATCACTATAGGAAGTTATTGTGAAATTTTGAAGTTTCTAGCTATTACGGTTTAGCTTCAAGTGTGATGATCAGGTAAAATGTCTTATCACTATATGAATATAGATGTCCGATCACTATAGGAAGCTATTGCGAAATTTTAAAGTTTCTAACGGCTGTAGATCAATGATCACATCAATGTCTTATCACTTTATGTATATAGATACTGTAAAGAACGGAATTTTCTGTCTTTGTGAGTACTTCTGTTTTCTGTTTGCTTCTGTTTTGTTTGAGTTATTTTATATTTCTTTGATTCTCAACTATTATGGAATTTTGTTCAAAAACGCGCTAAAATTGTTCTTCTAAATAATTCTTCGAGGTATGAAAATTTGTTGAGGACTAGTTTTCAAAAAATTTTCAAGTTCTTCCCAAAGTTTGATCAACATTTAAATAATCTCTTGTTAAACGATAACATCCATTTTGTCTTTGTTGAGTTGAGAAACTTATATGTATGTGTGAAACTTTACTGTATAAATCATCTTTAACTTTTGTTAAAGAGTATAATGAAAATCATTTAATTACAGATAAGATTCCAGCTCGATTGGTGCTGTATTTTCTTTCCTGGTCTGGTTTTCTGGTCTCGTTCATGATGCGTAATGATATGAATTTCGCTTTGGTTGCCATGATACCCAAAAATGACAATGCCACCCAGAGCCAGAATCAAACCAGCGCCTTGACACTGACTGTGGTAATTGTCATGCTATTATTAACCCATTTTGATCTGCAGCCAATGATTTGTATCTGTATCGTACGTTTTTAGGGTGGTGACTCCGATGACCATACAGCTCTAGTCAAATCCGTGATAATCAGTTCCTTCTATTGGTGTTACGTGCTCTCGCAGGTAGCCGGCGGAGTTGCCACTCAAGTGTTTGGAACGAAGTGCGTGTTCGGATGGTCACAGCTGGCGACTGCACTTTGCAGTCTCCTCATGCCGTTGGCCGTGCAGACCCATTACGCGGCTGTGATTGTTCTGCGCTCGATCCAGGGGTTCGCTTCCGGCCTGACATGGCCGGCCATGTACGCAATAGTCGGCTACTGGATACCGCTAATGGAGCGCTCGCGTTTTATGTCGAGTTTTCAAGGATTCAGTATCGGCATTGGCTTGACGTACCCACTGTGTGGATTCATAATATCAGAGTTTGGATGGCCCTATGTGTTTTACACCACCGGCTCCCTGGGAGTTGGATGGTGCCTGCTGTGGTATTTGCTAGCCTTCAATACACCACGGGAGCATCCGCGCATTACCGAAGAGGAACTGAGTTATATCGAGCGCAATGTTAGTGAGGAGGTTAAGAACGCGGTCAGCGTGAAGGTGCCGTGGCTCCAAATCTTCAAATCGCTGCCCGCCTGGGCCATTGCCATTACGACCTTTGGACGAATATTCGTCCACTACGTGTTCATTGTGAGCGGACCCACGTTTATGAGTCACGTTCTGAAATTCGAGTTCGGAACCAACGGGTTCCTGTCCGGAATGCCATTCATTTGCTCATACATTTCGTCGGTGTTGTTCTGTTACGTGGCGGATAAATTGTTAGCGCACAAGTGCCTCAGTCTGACGAATGTGCGAAAGCTGTTTACAGCTCTCTCGCAGATAATCCCCGGAGTGTTAATCTATTGCATTGGCTATGTGGGCAACATTTCAATTTTATTGACCATCTGGTTCATAGCTGTCATTTTCATAACGGCCTCCTATGCAGGAGCAATGGCCAATATAATTGATATTGCACCCAACTATGGACACTCGGCGGCTGTCCTAGCCTTTTGTCAAACGATACATATGTCAGCCTCATTTATATCGCCGTTGACAGCTGGATTTTTAGTTACTAAGGAGGTAAAGTATACACTTTCACGGATTCTATCAATCTCTTATCAAATCTCATCAAATTCACGATGTTTTGTCTATGAATTTTAAAAATAATCTGCAATTTTCATGGGGTTTTGAATTTAGTTTTGAAGCTTAGTATACACCTTACAAAGGAACTTCCAATTCCATATTAAAATAGCTCACAAAACTTTTGACACCAAAGGCATTTGTTTTGTGAGTTATTTTTATATGGAGTTTTTTGTATTGGCAGTTGCTTTGTTGAGGTGTATACTAACCTAAAACTTACATTTCGCACTCTATCTGGTCATTTTGGCACTAATTTCTCATCAATACAAATATCTTATATGATTTCTACTAATCTAAGTCTCGTGGGTTTGGGAAATTCGAAAGAACAACTTCAGGAAAATGGAGAGTAATATGGAAGTGGGATTTAGGGTTAGGGTAAGCTAGACTTTCCGCTTTTTAAAGCTCATGCTTAAAGTGAGCAACATAAATTCACTGATTCATGATTGAAACCCGATAAAAGTTTGTTTTTAATATAATATAATACAGGCATGTTCTCCATTCCATTATTTTTTATAAAGTACTTCGAACGCAATTCCGCTGAGCTTATGTTTTTGGGTTTTCAATTCCAAATTGCTCTCTTCTTACTCTTTGCAAACCACTGGACCAAGCGAAAATGGCACTTAATCAGCGATGATTATTGGTTCCCTCAAGGGGCGAAGACATTTCGGTATCCGAACACAGGCAAAAGTCTTTCAGTCATCATATCAAGGCAATAGCTCAGGCAGTGGCTGCCAAAGCACGGCGCATGGGGTGGCTTCTGAACTCCAAGAACAAGAGTCAGTCCTAATTTATACGGCTTTTCTGGCAAAAATCCTTAGGGATATTAAAATGCTTAATAATCTAAAGTCCCGAGTTTTCAAAATTTTCCAAACTCAAAGATTTGTGCGTTGATGGGGGACATAGGAATGGTATTTAAATGTTTTAAGCAATAGACAAATAGGTGAAGTACGTTAGATAATTGTGGACTACACAGGATTAAAATGAGGAAAGGAAGGTTCAGCTTCGATTTACCGAAGATAAGATGTCTTTGCAAAACAATAAAATATTGTCTTAAGTCTTATACTTCTTGTTCCAGCAGCTCAGGCATCAGTTGAACGATAAAAGCAAGTATAGATGAACAGCTTTTAAAAGATATTATGCTAATTAACTTAAACTCAGCAGCTCTCAAAAGTGGTAAATGACAGCTAAAGAATTCATTTACTATTTTAGTTATTAAATTCTCTAGCTGACATAATTTTATACCATTGAAATTAAAAATATTATTTAAAAAAAAAGTATAAACAATTCGAAACATATCTTTTATGTTCTAGCGAACCGAGGTTCGAACCAGAACCTTGGGTTCAGGGGTTTCAGGAACCGGTCTGCGAACCGAACCTTTGTCTTTACAACGGCTTCGAACCTCTGGACCGAACCTTTGCAGCCTTGGTCACAATGCAGTATCTCTTTGTCAGAATGGAGTTGACATCACTTAAAAGAAAGAGGGGTTTCACATTGTGCTTCTATGTTAAATCTTTTTTGCCTAATCATCCTGTCATCCTATTAAAACATATAACATTTTTATACCCTTGGAGAGGGTATATTAAAATTGTCCGGATGTTTGTAACGCAGAGAAGAAAGCATCTCCGACCACATAAAGTATATATATTCTTGATCAGCATGACGAGCTGAGTTGATATAGCCATGTCCGTCTGTCCGTCCGTCTGTCCGTCCGTCCGTCTGTTTCTATGCTATCTCCTCCGTCAGTTTTAAAGCTATCGTAACCAAACTTTGCACGAAGTCTTTTGGTACAAATACGCTGCACATTTGTCGGAACCGGCCGGATCGGATGACTATAGCATATAGCTGCCATAGGAACGATCGGTTGAAAAACTAGTTTTTGTGAGAAAAACTTTTTTTGTTTTCAATGGTATCGCTCCCAACGCTCGTATTTATAAGTTTTTAATGATTTCACATAATTTCAATAAGCCTTGTTGAAATCGGACTACTATATAGTATAGCTGCCATACAAAAGTTATGTCTGAAAAATAGTCCGAGTGAGAAAAACTTTTTTGTTTTCAATGTTATCGCTCCCAACGCTCGTATTTATAAGTTTTCAATGATTTTACATAATTTCAACAAGATTGTCGAAATTGGACCACTATAGCTGCCATACAAACTGTCAGGCATATATCAAGCTCCAAGGGTATATAAACTTCGGTCGAGCCGAAGTTAGCTTCCCTCTATTTTTTTACTTTTATATCGCTCACTTACTTCAAAGACTGACATTACACAAAAAATTCGATTTTTGACTTAATGATGCAGAAATATTCTTTTTATTGTGTACAATTTTTCATGTGAAATCGCAATATTATTCCACAGGTTCATTTTCCAAAAAGTCTTATCTCAGTTGTGCCACAATAGATATTGCGCAAACATATTTTGGTTTTCAGTTAAAACATCAATTTTAATCTATATACGTATATAAAAATGAATGTTTGTCTGTCTGTCCCTAAACCGTTTATCCGATTTTGATGAATCTTTGTAGAATGATGGGACGAAAAATATTCCAAAAACTACGAAATTTGCAAAATTATTATGCAACTATATCCGATTGTAATGAAACTTTAGGGATCGCTTGGATGGAGTTTCTCCAAGTTGAAAAAATGTGCGGAAAATGGTAAAAAAACCGCGAAATTTGCAAAATTTTCGATTGCTATAAAACTTTGCCATGGACTTGGTACACAGATAATTGATTACCTGGAGTTGAGAATAGACCATTTAACTTTTATTTAAATGGTCCAAAAAACCGCGATATTTTTATAAAGATCCAATGGTCAAAAAATCGAGAAGTTTTCAAAATTTGCATAGATGTGTAGTCCAAAAAGCGCGAAATTTTGCGTTGGCATGTTAGCTTTCAAATCTTGAGCCGTAGCAGGCTTATCGACGAAACATAATTTTGTTTCAAACTTTTTGTTTACAAAACTTTATAATGAGTTCAGATTTACCATAAAGATTAGATATATTGCAATAGTGTACCTGATTGTAGACTAAACGGCTATTACGAAATTGGCTATATTTGTTTGGTATCATGAATGTTTGATAGATAGCAATTGTAAACGCGTGAGTAATTTGATCAAACAGTCCAAAAAAATTGATACAATTTAAATTGACGGTTAAAAATTGCAAAATTTTATAATTGGTTCAGACTATCATGAAGATTTAATAATTGATTAGATTATAACAGCAGGTGTCTGTCAATCGGTTCAGCAGCAACGCATGTCGGATACCTGCTTGTTTATAAAATTTTACTAGATTTGAGGGCGTTTTTCTCAAAATGAATAACATTGAGTTATGCCAGTCCTAAAGTAAGTTAAGTGAGCGATATGTTGAATTAAATCAGATGTCAAAATTGTCAGAACCAAAACCTAAAAATAAAATTCGGCTGGAAATACTCAATTCTAAATAAACTTAAGGTTTTAGGTATGCACCGGATTTTGCCTTGTTGAGCATAGTCTGATGCTAGAAATTGATCCGTTTTCTGAAAAATGTGGCAAATCATAAAAAAAGAAACTAGTGCTTAAAGCAATAAGTTGCATTTGGCCAAAAAACAAAAGTTGTATATAATTACATCTGATTGTGAGTAAAAAAGGCTTAAAGCAAAAGAGTACAAACAACATTATGATAATAATTAAACTAAAACTTGCTAATTACGAACTCAAGATCATGAAAGTTAGGTTTTTGGTTATAGAACCTCTCTAATATATCATCAGTAGACTTCGCCATCGCTTGGAAGTCAGTAGAAATTTAAAGATATTTTAATGCCTCTTTGCTTTGAAATAGAGGTTTCTTATTGATGGTTAAATAAACTAATTAATATAACTAAACTTTGTTTAAAATTTGTTTAAAATTTTTGCGAATTTGAGTCCGTAAAAATTAAGTTCAACAATATCAGTGCTCTCATTACATAATTCCTTACATCTATATGTTTGATTTGTCTTTTATTTGAGAAGGTTATTAATGACCGATGCATGGGGTACGTCATTAGAATCAATTGGATATTGCAACGGATATTAATAACAGATCCCTAGGATATGTCATTAAGATCAAATTGATATGAAGAATCAGATATTAATTTAAGATCAAATGGATATAAAGAAAAGTATGTTTTTCAACAGTATAAATGTATAGTTTTTAAATATCCCATATCCAATTTACTAATGTCCTTTTTGTAAATTAAATCTACTTTGAAAAGATATAATGGATTCCGAAAAATATCAGATAACTATCCAGTTCCAATTCATACCGAAAAATCATCCTTCTTCTTTCTTTTGTAGAAAACGAATGATTTAATATTGTCGTCTATAACTGAGTTCACAAACGAAGATATATTCTCTATTAGCAGAGATTTAATGAAAGACCACAAGATTGAAAATAGGCCTCATTTATATCGTTAATACATGCACACACACACACACTCTCATACTTTATGCCCAATATTTATCATTTTATTAATAAAATCTCTTTTCTTTGTATATTTTCTAGGATTCCATTGAACAGTGGCGCAGCTTTTTTCAAGTAGCCGCAATCATTTCTGTACTTACCTATATTGTATATCAGATTTTTGGTACAGCCGATATACAGCCTTGGAATGAGAAGAGATCAAGCCAAACTGATCAAAAAGACGAGGAGAAAGAAAGTTTTCAAAGTGCAAATCAACCTAAGAATATCATTTCCAAATCATTATAAACAGCAAAAACTATAAGTTCGGTACTTAAATCCAATTATAAGTGTGTCCTGCTATAAATTGTATATATGTATACATAAATAATGTTAAGTTATTAAAGAATGGTTATTTACAATAAATTGTCAATCAAAAGTGAGTTCCTCTATCTAAAACATATACTTCTATATAATTACGGTTACGGCTTTAATCTCTGGTAGCAAGTAATTCATGTGTGTGGGAAAATCGCAGACGCGAGCACGAAAGAATGACGATGTATAAATAATATATGGAACACCTGCAAAAGTTTTCATTGTGCAACAGCTGTTTATTTGTGTAGTCGGGTGTAAAAATGCATCATCAATTATATATACTATATACAATATATAAAAGTAAGTAAGGCATTCGCAGTATATACAGTTGTTAAAATTATTTAAAAGAGTGACTAGAACAGTATTTTGAAAATAATAAATAAATAATGTCAATTTCTGAACTTTAAACTAAAATTCTGCTTAAATGGAATATAAATAAACAATATAATACATTAAAGTCATAAAAGTCGATAGAATAGAGAGGTTTCAATCAAATCATGACTGTGACTTTTCGAGTTAAAATAAATAAAATTAAAAGCGTTATTATCATTTGAGCTTATAAGCTAAGTGAGTATTGGTATAAAAGTCATTTAGGGTATTCACTAGCTTTTATGGAAATGTTAAAAGAAATTGGAAAAGATTGATGCTTATTTCAGTTATTTGTAACTATATTCTGTGGCGCCATTTGAGGATTCATATTCTTCCTCCTCTGTGGTGGCATCTCGTTCAGACTGAAATTCAGATTTATCATCCCCATTTACTGAGTTGGAGCACTGATCGCAAAATTTCAGGATTGCCTTGCTGCTGGTTACAATGAATACTTTTCCACAACGTATACATTCATCTTGGGGATCACCTGAGGATGAAAGAAAGCATAACGAAAGAATGAGGATGATGTTAAGTATAAATGGATAGTATTCTACTTGGGTGAAACTGATGCCGTTAAGGAAATTTGTCATTTTGACTTACAACAATACGACCGCTTTCGCGCGACCACATTGAAAACAGGTACCGAAACAACCTTCAACTACGCTCTCTGCCTCTTTTTGTTGTGAGAGGCGAGAAACGCATTCGTTTTGATTTTTTTCCTCCCAGGTCTGTCTTGGCTCTTTTGGCAACACACTTACACTGACTCGCTCTCTGTTTGTGCTAAACTCTGGCGCTCTCTTGAGTCGGCAACCTTTTCAACTAACATTTTTGCCTGGTATGGCGTTGCTCTCAGACCGATCATTGTGGTGTGTTCAACCACAGCTATTGAACAGTGAGCGAAATTTCAGCTTACATTCGGTTGAGGGAAGCCCGAGACAGTTTTGTTTTTTCGGTCAGTGACGTAAGCTGAGCAAACTGAATATTGGGTTGAGAGTTATTTACAAGCTATGATATCAACACAAGAGCAAGTCTGCGTGTTCTTTAATCTTCCATCTAAGAAGATTAGAAGAAGTCGCTTTTTAAGGATAATAAGTTTAATTTTCTTACAAACTTTTCTAAATCTTGAGGAACAAAGCTGGATCTCTATAAGGGATTTTTTTTAAAAGATTGTGTTGGCTTTACTTATTACTACATACTAAGATCAGGACAGGGGAATTTTAGTACAGTTTGTTCCTTTTGGATGACTCTTTCAAATTATACAACATCTTCTTATGGTTTACTCCACTAACTTACCATCATGAGTTTTCATATGCGCTCGCAAATTGCAGGCCAAAGCGAATCTCTTGTTACATAATTCACATCCGTGTGGCTTGTCTCCTGAAATACACCAAAGAAAAGTGTTCAAAATTTGTTTCAGCTTTACCAATTTACAAAATCATCTTACCTGTGTGCAGAAATAAATGATTCTTTAAATTGGTTTGTTTCGAAAATCCACGGAAGCATATGGAGCATTTAAATGGCCAAGATCCACTGTGAACATACATGTGCGACTTCAGATCTCCAGGAGTGGGAAAAGATTTGGAGCATAAATTACATTTATGTGGCTTCTCCTGAAAAGAAATTGGGAGTTTGGAAAAAAATATTAGATTTCAGCTTCATTAAATCAGCAGCCAAATGCTTAAAATGCTTCTTGTTCCATTTTTAGCTCACAATTTGTAAACCAAATTCTACTTGAGTCAATAACGAAAGAATTGGAACAATGTTAAAAGGCAAAATGCTCATTTCAAGTACGGATCCTACTTAAAAATCAAATGATCCTAAATCGAGATCGAAGTAAGTAGCTACGTAATTCCGGAGTTAAAAGATACCGAAAGCAAAATATCGAAACTGAGAGAGAAAAACTCTTTCATGCTAAATGGGTACACATACACTACTTTTTCTGACTTCCCAACGGACCAACAAACGAGCACGCAAAAAAGCAAAGAACATTATACAACAATATTTATTTATCGCAAAGCAATCGCATAAGAGCTATCAAGCGAGAGCTTGGCGAAAATAATTCGAGTGTCGTGCTCGTAATCCAGCACATGACGAAATAAGTTTAAGATGGTCTCGTCGGCAAAAGCTGTCCCTTAGTATGTAAAATGTAAAATTGGCTATACAGCTCCACCAACGGGGCCAAGCCAAGCTTCTCTGTCCCTTAGTATACTTAGTATATACTCAGAATACTTATTTCATCATGCTTCAGCGTTGCCCAGCGAGAGCGAGGCCAAAAAGTGAAAGAGAATAGGTGTGCGAAAATAAAGCGCCGAGAATTTGCTTCGACCTAATCCCTTCGAACTCTAGCGAGCGAATGACAACTTTCTGCTCCTGTGGCAAGCTACTCTGACGGTAGCAGAGTAACAGGGAATGCAAGAGAGAGAAAAAGTAACCAAAGCGCAATTTACAAGTGATGTGTTAATTTCGTCCATTAAATTGAACCCAAAGTGAACTAATTTTTGAGTTTTGAAGTGACCAAAAAAGTGACTTATCACTATCATTTTCAGAATGTCAAAGTACTTTTGAAACGTGGGAAACGATATGGCAATGAAACAAGTAATAGTCTCGCAAACGCTATTTCTTGCGAGTCTTTTGCGATAAATTTTATTGATATTTCTGCGGGATCAGAAGTAGTATACTTTCTGACTATATTTTATATCAAAAACGTAAATACTGTAAATATTGTACTCACTTTGCTAGAAATAATACAAAAGTATCGCAAAACCCTCGTTAACCTAATTTCTTGCGACTATCGTATACCAAACTTTTATTGCCACAAACTGAATAACATAAATGATTCGAAGTCTTTTAGCTTGGATATAAATCCAAGCATTTTTCATATATATCGGCAGCATATTGAAATTCAGTTCAATTCATAAAGTCAAATAAATCTCTGCGTAGTAGAATGTAATACTTAGTTCAGGTCTATCATCTCAGTGCTGGCTTTCAAAATAGCTGAGATCGTACTCTCGTCATATTGGTCTTGGAATTCCAAAATTCTTGATTTCAAGAACGTTTTGGTTATTCTAATCAAGGTTCGGAATTTTTTGAGAACTTTTAGAGCTCAAAATAAGCATGATCTATACTTTTTTCTGTTACTTAAGAGCTTTTACTTCAAGAACAAAATGATCATAAAAAAATAGAGGCCAGCTAACTTCGGCTCGACCGAAGTTTATATACCCTTGGAGCTTGGCAGTTTGTATGGCAGCTATACTATATAGTGGTCCGATTTCGACAAATCTTGTTGAAATTATGTAAAATCATTGAAAACTTATAAATACGAACGTTGGGATCGATAGCATTGAAAACAAAAAAGTTTTTCTCACTAAGACTTTTTTTCAGACATAACTTTTGTATGGCAGCTATACTATATAGTTGTCCGATTTCGACAAGGCTTGGTGAAATCATGTGAAATCATTAAAAACTTATAAATACGAGCGTTGGGAGCGATAGCATTGAAAACAAAAAAGTTTTTTTCACAAAAACTAGTTTTTCAACCGATCGTTCCTATGGCAGCTATATGCTATAGTCATCCGATCCGGCCGGTTCTGACAAATGTGCAGCGTATTTATACCACAAAACTTTGTGCAAAGTTTGGTTGCGATAGCTTTAAAACTGACGGAGGAGATAGCATAGAAACAGACGGACGGACAGACGGACGGACAGACGGACAGACGGACAGACGGACAGACGGACATGGCTATATCAACTCAGCTCGTCATGCTGATCAAGAATATATATACTTTATGTGGTCGGAGATGCTTCCTTCTATGCGTTACAAACATCCGGACAATTTTAATATACCCTCTCCAAGGGTATACAAATTTTGAAATGGACATCTAGTTCTTTGATAAGACTTGCAGAAAGCTAATTGATCAAAAATTAATTAGTTTAGATTTGCATCAAGATTTAATAGTTAGCAATTGTCGTCGGGTAAATAGAAGAACTGGGCCAATCCGTAAAAAAACCGCGAAATTTGAATATTTTATAATAAGATCCGATTAATCATTAAGTTTAAAGAAGGGGTACATCGAACAGTCCAAACATTTTCGATAACTTTTTTTTTAAATTCAGCTAAAGCGCTAAAATAGAAGGATAAACATACAGGTGCGGTTTTGCTAGATTCTAGTCTAGTATGGAAGATTCCTAAAAGGCTAGTATCAATCGGAAAACGGTCATTTGAAAATCAAATAATTCTGAATAGAGATTGAAGTAGGTACAGAATTCCACTGTCAAAGCTCAAGAGCGAAAAGATACCGAAAGCAAGATCAAAACAGAGAGAGAATAGATCTCTGAGGCTAACTGGTTAAGACATTTAGATTCCCTATCAGTTATAGCACTTCTAGCAAGAGAAGGTAGTTGCAGTTGATGGATAGAGCCTATTGAAGCGATTTCAATAGCGACCAGACTCCATTGTAATGTTGTTTGTGTCCTGTTTTTTCAGTTGTATACAAACTGATGACCTCGAGCCGGCTAGAACTCGCTGGTTAGATAATCAAATACTTCGTAAAAAAATAGCATGGAGTTCTTGTTAGATGTGTTTTTTTTGGATTTGAAATGAGTCTTAACAATCCTTCGTGTACTTGGTTTGAGAAATTCCGTTTGGGATTGCTTTAAGCCCGGATATCTCTCCGAATTTTTTTCTCTGTATCTAAAACGTTAGATAGTTAACGTGTGCGATGGTGCACTGCAAAGACGTCAGACCAAGTTCGATTTAAAAATGTTCCTTGTTCTTTGATTTTAAAATAATTTCAGTAAACCAAATAAGGTGAATAGGCGGATAATTACTAAAGTTTTATTTGAAGTAAAGATCTTAGCTTCGATTCGAGTATGGCGATTTTGGACCGAGTGTACGATCACATTTGAGCTCAAGGCTTTAATAGAAAGATATTTTCATAGACAGACTCCAACGATGACTTGTTTTGCGTTTAATAATAGCTAAGGTCTTATAGGACAATTTTTTCAAATTGACCAAATGCGGAACTAGCCTATTAATTGGTCTGATTTTAAGAATGGTAAGATGCTCTCACCAAAACTCACTGTAGCCAAACATATACACTTATTGAACTACTTTCGTCCACGGCTATCAAAGATAATCAATATTTCAAGTTCTTTGATTTCTTAAGTGATCCTTTTAACTTAAATCAACTACTAGAACCTACCTTTATGTGGGTCATCCGATGGTAATAGAGATTGCTGCTCGCAGTGAATCTCTTTCCGCAAACTTGACACTGATGTGGCTTCTCGCCGGAATGAATTCTCCTAGAATTTTAAGTATTAAGTAATTGTTTTATTATACCTTTTCCCAATAATATATTACCTGTGCGTATTTAATGAGCTCGAGGTACTAAATCCTTTACCGCATACCAAACATACATGAGGTTTTTCTCCTGGAAAAGTGTTGAAAATATGTTACAAAGGTTCAAAAATTAATAAAACTCAAATTCTATAATTTACCCGTGTGCGTTCTCATATGCCTTTTTAGTAGACTTGGTCGATCGAAGGCTTTTCTGCAAACTTCACAGGGTAACAGCGAACGCTCATTTCGTACAGTGCGTTTTTTGGGTGTTTGATATTTCATACTTGTGTCAGTTGGGGGCAATGAGGAGGCGCTTTCAAAAATATTACTTCTCATTTGATCCACTAATGTTGCACTGAAATTGTCACTTGTGGTTTCATTGAGCGATAAAAGCGAACCAGATGAATCGCTCAAAATCGACTTTTGTTCGTCCTCGCTGGCAGGTGGAGAGAGTGGGAAATTTGGTGAGGTGTACATTAAGGATAACGAAAGATCCAGTGGAGTATCTAGAAAGTTAAACAAATATTCTTAATTATCCAAGAAGAAGTTTTGTGAGACCCTTGCTTACCTTGTAGAATAGAGTCCATGGCTTGTCTATATAAAGTTGAATGTAATCGTGTAAAAATACTCTCTTCGGGGCGTTCTGGCAAATAGTGCACCACAACCTCCTGATGGGTCATAATGGGCTTTACCACCTCATACAGAGGATCACCCTTAACTTTTGTGCAAACCAAATTGACATTTGAATCGTATGTGGTGGCAACTCTAAGAAATCTTATCCAATTGCAATGATGAACTCGCTTTCCGTAATTACTCGAAATTTCGTCATACAAACCAAAGCGATATCTTATCTGAAAAGAAGAGTTCCATCATTAAAATAAGTTCAAGATGAATTTATTTTACTAAAGAAATTTAGACCACCATTATATTAGGGCAGAATTATTTTTAGCTCGTCAATTTTCGTCAGAGATCATTTTTTCCATCATCGAAAAGAAACCACATTGATATGTAGAACTCATATAATAAACTGTGGCTACAATGAAGATGTTCCAAGAAAATTCACATAACTGAACAATCAACAATCAATTGCTCCCATTGCTCAGCGAGTTATTCTTTGGCAACTGGCGCCTCTTCTTTGCACAAGCAACTTCCTCGCTTTGAAGTGAGTAAAATTGAGATGGCTAGGAACAGTTAAACTGTCCCTACACTTTGATCAAGATAGGCCCTGTTTCTCTGGGTAAATGGCATCCTGGGTGAGGCATCCTGGATGGCCACCAATTCTGCTTGGTAAACAGGGAGCCGGTATAAGATTCTCGGATTTAGGTCGGTGAGGAAAACTCCCCATCCTAATTTGTCATTTAGAACTTTCCGCGTAGATGTTGATGGCATTTGCTCTACTATGTGGCAGTTCATCCCAGTCGTGATTTTGAAGTGATAAAGTTTGTGGAATGACGTAAGTTATTGTATAATTAGCAAATCTTTCTACAGAAATTACAGACTACAAGACGTATCAATTAATACACTGAGAAAAAAAAAGGATAGTTTTTGATGATCCTTACGATATTTAACTATCCATTTGGACTGGATGGTTAACTATCCATTTTTGTGATCCATTGGATATTTTCGAAGTCGATTTATTTTCGCTTAAAAATTATATATCAGGAATAAAATTTTTCATTGATCTTAATTCTTCATCCAAAGGAGCTGAAAAATGTGAAAAGGATATTTAAAAAAATGGATCTTAAAGTGGATATTTGAATATCCATTCTACGGGGATCTTTCTTTTTTCTCAGTGTAGTTATTGTCCAAAATCATTTGTTCCTTTTATGCATTAGAAACATCTCCAAAAAGCTAGACAGTTAAATTCGATTTAAAACGCGTAAAACTATTTGCGCAGCATAAAGTTGATATACAGTTGTAAAAGTGCAAGTGTGTCTCTACGATTAAATCAGCTTTAAAAAGGAAAAATCGCATTACACACAATCACACTTACATTTTACTGCACTTGTTACACTTGTTACTACCGCCTCATTCAGCTTTGAGACAAATATCTGGTGGTAGTTCAATGTTGGTTGCAGTTTTGTATGTTGAAAAACTCGATTTGAAACATTTGGAAACGAGCTGCCATAATTTGTTGCGTTAACATTATTTAAACATTTATTTCCAGTATTAAGTGCACAATTCATTGTGTATATGTAATATGTATATCATGACTGCGAGGCTCCGATTGAAGGCTTGAAATTTCAGGTTCAAGAATTGTGGGTAAAGCTTTTAACGCCAGGAGCCTTGGTTCGGCTCACGTTCTACCCAATTTTTTAGAAAATCAATTAATTTGTTAAATATACCAAACATTACACAGAATTTCATCATATGGGTCATTCTTTTATAAACCGAACAGCGAAAAATTTTTTATTTTTAATTTTAATAAAAAAAAATCCGAAATTTGATCTCGAAATGCCCACCAAAACGTAATTTGCGGTTTTGCACAAAATTTTTTTGTTAATTTTATAAACAATTTCAAAAATCGTCAAAATCGAAAAAATAGAAAAAAAAGGGTTTTTTAAAAACGTGATATCTCAGGTTTGGTTCATCGGATAGGTCTTAAGTTGATATCGATGGAAAGATTTTTACTGTATCTACTCAAATTGTAATTTTGTAGATTTTTAAATAATTTAATAATATTAAGTAATTGTTGCTAAAAATTACATATAATTTTTTCTCAGTGTTAACCACCATGTTATAGCTTCTGAGGATGTACAATCAAATGTTCTAAATATAACTTAAATTTTGGTGTTTTCAAAAAGATGGAGACTTTTATAGTTTAAAAGTTATGAATTTTTGAAGTTATAATCAAATTAAAAGATGCCCTTGAAAAAATCTTCGCGATGCAGTCAGTTTCAAAGCTTTTTGATTGAAACTTGGCACGTGTGCTTTATATTTATCAAGCTTTTCAAAAATGTTAACATCAGGCGGATCGATTGAGTATATCATATAGCTGCCATACGAATGCTATGATTAATTGAATTTTGTTGTGAATTAGGCTGGCCAGAGCTTGCAAAGTAATTTATAACACTACTAAATTCAGCATTTGTATGGCAGCTTTATGATTTACTCATCCGATCCGCCTGATGTTAACATTTTTGAAAAGCTTGATAAAAATAAAGCACGATTGCCAAGTTTCAATCACATGACTTTAAAACTGACTGCGTGAGAAATTTTTATATAAGGGCATCTTTTTAATTGTTTATAACTTCAAAAATTCATAACTTTTCAACTATAAAAGTCTCCATCTTTTTGAAAACACCAAAATTTAAGTTATATTTAGGACAATAAACTGTTTATCCTTCGAAGCTATATCATGGTGGTTAACACTTTGAAAAAATTATAAATAATTTTTAGCAACATTTACTTAATATTTTTAAATAATTTTAAAATCTATAAAATTAAAATTTGAGTAGATACTGTAAAAATCTTTCCATCGATATCAACTTAAGACCTATCCGATAAACAAATCCTGAGATATCACGTTTTTAAAAAACCCTTTTTTTACATTTTTTCGATTTTGACGATTTTTGAAATTGTTTATAAAATTAACAAAAAATTTTTGTGCAAAACCGCAAATTACGTTTTGGTGGGCATGTCGAGATCTAATTTCGGATTTTTTTTTATTGAAATGAAAAATAAAAAATTTTTTAGCTGTTCGGTTTATAAAAGAATGACCCATATTTGAAATAGTCTTTCCAAGACTTTCCTACTTCACCTGCTGTATTTAACAGTAAGTGGCTGGACAGAGCTTCCGCAAAAGCAAAGTTCTTTGAACGCGGTATTCGATGGCAATTAAGGTAACAGCTAATGACGGGCAATGCTCTGAAAAATAGATTAATTTGTGCCTAATATAAATAAAATTAATTTTTGGGCTGAATAGCTTCTCTCACTTTCTTGGCTTTAGAATTTTCGCACAACAAAAAGGACCGACAGTTTAACGCCAAACCCGAAGGGACAACTTTAAAAAGCTTTTGTCCCTATTATGTTCGTCTCAACTCATATCGAACGCAATTCCGCTACGGTTTCGTCTTCGTGTTCTCAATTTCGAATCAAATTTATCTCTTTTTACTGTTTGCAAATCACTGGTAAATGCAAGAAGGATCTAGATCCAGCTACCTCAGAGAAACAAAAATTCTAAGCGAGTCACTCTTCGCTTTCGTTTGCAAAGTCAACAGCTGGACTCACTAGACAAAACAATTCTTAGCTGCCCCATAGATTTTGCCCCGTAAAATGCATCCAACTCCTTTTCGAATTCATCGATAAAATTTCCGTTCCTGAGCGTTGAAAAGCTTGTGGCGCCGCTAACTTGACACAAAAACAGCTGATTCTTTTCCGATGTAGTTGTAGCAACAAAAAATAGTTTGTAGTTTTGCCGACACGGAGCCGTCGGAATGTCAGCAGCAAAAGTTCGACAAAAAGCATAGATTGGCATAATTGGAAACCAACGTTAAGATTTTCCATGGCGCATGACTTCTACATTCCATATTTCCCTTAAAAATCCCTAAATATTAAAAAACAATAATACTTTTTATAATAATAATAATACTTTCAAAAACCGTTATGCAGGGGCAATGCACTCAATGGATACACAGAAATAGAGTCGAGATACTTTCAATCTTATATTAAGCTCGGCATGAGCTTTCAAGCTTTCAAGGATTGGTACATTTCTTTCGAGCTTGTATCATTCAATCCGTATTGAGATCACATGACCATAAGTTGGGGTCGTGGCCAAAATTTGAAATAAACTTGATCTACGTGCAGATAAAAGAAGCATTTGTCCCATACATGTCAAACCTCTATCTCTTACCATCTCTGAGATCTAGGTGTTCATACAGACAGACGGACGGACGGACATGGCTATATCGACTCGGCTGTTGATGCTGATCAAGAATATATATACTTTATATGGTCGGAAATGATTCCTTCTGCCTGTTACATAGATTTGCACGACTTTAGTATACCCTGTTTACTCTACGAGTAACGGGTATAAAAATTCGGGTCAACTCAATCTTTTTTCTGATTGATAGCGTAGGATGCCATGCCAGTTTGTGACGAAAAAGTGGTCCCGAGTTCGATCCCCAGGCGAAGATATTATAAAGTCATTCTTTTTCTGTTACTAAAGGCTGAATATCATGTTTTCTTAATTATTTTTTCTCAATAATATCATTTTGAAATGGTGGAAAATTTTAGTATGATATTTTTGAACAGGGAAATTTCAAGCTTGTCATATCGGCTTTTTATTGATATGACAAATTATAAAATTAAATCCCAGATCATATCATTTTATTTTTGTGTGTTTGAAAAATTTTGAATTATAATTTAAAAATGCATCAAAATCCAAAAAATTTCAGTTAAACATCAAATTAACCTATATCTAATGAAAGTAAAATTTTTGGCGAGAGATTCCAACAAGTTCTTAGTGATTGAACTTTACCTAAAACAGTTTTTGTTCTAACTAGACTTTCTAATAAGAAAATTAAGTCCTCTCTTAGTTCTGTGGCACCGACGAATTTTTCAAAAGATTTACAATCCAACCGTCGGCAAAATCTCTATAGAGATTTCTATGTCACCCCCGCATAAAAAGAAACATTTAAGTAGAAGTAGTACATGAATTCTTCAGCAGCAATATTTTCTGTTCCCTCTACGCTTCGCAATCCCAGCCAATTCAGTAACTATTCCAACTGAAGTTCACAAACAGTTAAATTAGCCCTCATTATGGATACCAGCAGAGTAGTTCTTTCTTGCCTTTCTGTTTTTTTTTGCTTCAAGTCCAGCCTTATTTGTTGTTCCGTCGGTATTTATAAACATAAATATAACTTTATGCGCTCCAAGGGTCAAGCCGGGGAGCTTCTCTGCTATGAATTGAAATGGAATAGTTTGAAATGCTTTTTGATGTCCACTTGCTTTAACATAGACGCCAAAAGCTGTAAGGTGGATAACATATTTCCCTCCCATAGCGGGAGTTGAGCCCAACGCTTTATTACAACTTCCGTCGGTAGGATCGTAATCAAATTCTAAACGAAAAATAACTCGCAAAAGTCTGTGTATAAATTATAATTTATAATCTTTACACTTTGGTTTTCGATATTATTTTAGGAAATTGCTTAAAATCTGTTGTTCTTTTTCTTTAAAATGTTGAAATTTTTGACTTTTATTAACTGAGCTTAGTAATATTGAAATCTGAATTTATGTATAGGGATTATACAATTTTCCCACGCTTTAATACATTTATAACTATGACTTCACATACCTGTACAACCGACCTATTACTGAACAACATGCATTATACCTGTGTGTCCGCTAGGGGGTGATCACTCTCCCATGACGTTGAGAATTCTTAAAGACGCTACACTAGATATTTTGAAGAAGTTCTCACAGTTTTCTTTAATGCTTCAACAATTATTCAAAGCAAGAGTCAGTCGTCTTGGGAAGGTGGGCTCATTGCGGGGTTGACCAAAAGCCTGCATATCCAAAGAGTGTACACACACACAATAATTTTTTGCGGCAGCCAAGCGTGAAGAAGAGGAAGAAGAACGCAACGCATAATGTGAAGACGATGTACCATTTAGTGGGGAATACTGAATGTGGTAGGGCAATTATCTCACCCACCAGTTGATCTGTTTATATAAATTTTTTTATTTCTTTAAATTTAATTACAGAAGCATGGGAATTTTCCCACGGGGTGGATGGAGAAGGAATGGGTAGGAAAATGTTGGACTAAGGCGGGGTGGGTGACTTGCTGGAGTTGTGAAATTTGGAAAGGTTTTTGGGTAAAGTTTAAAGAAAAAAAAATCTGTATTTGTTAAAGCTAACTTTATGAAGTTTTTTTGGGAAGGGTGAAAGAGACAAGTTTGATCAACAAATTGCCATACAATAAAATAATGTCTACTAAAATATGTATTTAAAAATGAAGAAATATATATGTATGTTAAAACCAAGAAGAAGACAGCAAAGGTTCGCCGAAACGCGTTGGAGGACAGCTGAGTTTAAATATGTCTTAACTGCAGCAAAGGAAGACGGCCCAAAACAACCCCAGTGGAAGAACAATATACCAAGAACTTAGAACTTAAATCAAGTGCGAACCGTGGCCATAGTATGGAAAGTACGAAAATACTTCATTCAAGTACAAAATCCTTATTTCCAGTACAATTTGTTTTAATCCCGAAATACTTGTTAGAAGACTGTTTCGGAATATTTTAAGTACATTTCGTCAGGCCTGTTCCCGTTTCTGAATTCGATTGATTAAAATTGGTTAGAGCTGCGATTTTAAAGAGAAGATTGAAGAATTTGGGCGAATCTTTTTGTCATCAAAGGGGTCGAGTGAAGGTAAAACCCGAACAAAACAGTCGGTTTTCGAAAGAAAGTATTTTTAACAATTCCGATTCCGCATGATTTGATCAGAATCGAAAACGGGAACAGGCCTAAATATCTTTTTGTTTTGGTCTTTAGTACATACAGCCCAATTAACTCTAAAAATAAGCGCTAAAGGGTCTAATAAATTCTAAAGTCAAGCCAAATAATACTTAAATAAATAAGTACAAAATGTTCTTGGTTTAAGCTTTCCCAAATTGTCTTTAAAACTAGGTCTTTGAAAAAATATGAAAATCCAAAGGAAATGAATTAATCAAAGACTAAGATGCTTATACTGTGGGTCGGAAATCTACCCTCCTTCCAAAACTAAGAAGGGAATTTCAAGAACAGATTCAAATCAAAAATAATTCGCATTTTTCTAAATGCACTTTTTGGAGCTTGCATTGTAAGTCTATTCTGTACTTAATCCAGGAAATTATGACCTTCAACTAAGTACGATTTTTTCTTGAATTTTTAGTTTAATTGTAAGTACAAAATGTTTATAATTCAAGAACGTTTGTTCTCATTTTAATAATTTTAACCCTCATTTTTCTGTTCTAGAATGTTTCGTACTAAAATTAAGTAAATCCCAGAAAAAAACATACTTGAAATTTCAAGTACAAAACGGTATAAGTTCTATCCCAATCGATTTAGAACTCTGCCTTATATTAATTTTTTTTTTAAATATTCAGACTCCCTAAGAAAGGCAATAAAAATAGCCGAAACGCGTAGGAGAAAATTTCAAGTACAAAACGGTATAAGTTCTATCCCGATCGATCTAGAACTCTGCCTTATATTAATTTTTTGAAAATATTCAGACTCCCTAAGAAAGGCAATACAATTGCCGAAACGCGTAGGAGAAAATCTGAGTCAATAAGTGTTTTGACTTTAGGAAGGGAATGCGGCTTACACCCCTAGTAGAATTTAGTCTATTTTGAAGCCTCATATAAAAAAGAATGAAGTTTGCTTCATAGTGTAAATTCCGTCTTAGAAAACCTTATAAAGTTTTCCCTATCCCATAAATCCTGACCAATTTAAATCATCTCAAAAAAATTTGAAAAAATGTTTACTTAATCTCAAAATATAAGCCTAATATTAGACACCTATTCCCTATTGATGGCTTATATAATTGTATGGCTTTAAGCTCTAGAGAATGGCTTAACTTTTAAAGCTTTATCTTGGCCATTTACTTAACAACCGAAGCCTAAGGCCAAGCATTAAGTAATCATCATAAAACTGTGATATTTTTTTATTAGACTTTCCTTTAAGTTTTTACTTACATCATTCTCCTCGCAACATTTCAAATTTTCCAACTTGTCGGTTCGTATGGTGCCCTGGAATGGATAGAATAGTGATCCTCTTTTGATGTCCATGGTGGCCCATACGGTGATTTGTGATTCATTGTTAGGATTCAGAGGCGTTGTGGCCAAAGCAAACTCTTTCGGTATTAAAACACACGATTCCATTATGGATTTAACTTTAATTCAGTTTTATTTTCAAGTCCTTGGGTCCCTACTAATACGCTTTACTCGATTTGTTTTTCACGAAGAACTTCGCGCACCCATTTCTTTCAATGCTGAACTAATACTGCATGATCAGGATCGCTGGTATCAACCATGACCTTCTGAGAGGAAAAACTGCAAACACCTGAAACACCAATACACCATTCACAGACACACACACACACACAGACGTACACAAAAAAGTCGTCTTACGGACAAGACCAGCAGGCAGTCAGCAAAATTAAGAGCCGAGCTCATTTAACTCAATGCTCCACTACGTTACCAAAACAAGATCAACATTACACAACGCTATAGCTATCAATTGATCTCACAAGACAAACTCGTCTCGAACGCACACACACACACACACACAGAGGGAGAAACACACTCGAAAGGCTTTGGCGCTGGCACGAGCATGAGCACTTGTACGTATGTACCTGTATACACACACACACTCCAGCAGCAGCTCCAGCAGAAGCAGAGCAGTTGGCAGTTGGTAGTACATTTTCAGGTAGCAACTTGACTTTTCGCCAAGACAAAGGCCTCTCCGCCGTCCATCACCTGTTGCTCTGTGGGGTGTGCGGTGTCTTTTTAGCTTCCTTTTTATTTTTATGGCCATCGCAACGCCAAATTCATTATTCGATTTAATGGTTGCCCAGTTTGGATTTGAAACTAAGCTCAATCTTGAATGAAATTCGTCAGTTTTCCCCATCGAAGTGATTTACTTGAATTTATTTCCTCCACTTATCCATCTTCTTCTTCTTCTCTTCCATCTTGTTAGCGTGACTCTGAGAATTTTCTCACACTTGAGGCCAAGAGCGCCGCGCCGCCGTCGTCCGGTTTTTCGGGGGGCTACTACATCCCATTCATAACTACCTTCGGACTCTTCATTGCACTCAAGACGCCGGTTTCTCGGTTTCTCGGTTTCTTCGTCTTGCGGTCTTGAGTGAAATTATATTAAGAATATTGTTTTGTCTTATTCGCTGCTGCCTTAGCCCCATCTCACTCGCATTGTTGTGAGTGAATGGCTAAGCTCCGCCCACCTTCTTCTTACTTTGCCGCTGAGTTCTTCTAACAGGGTAGTTAGGGTAAGACGCGAGAGAGTAAGACGTTGGTTGGGTCAGCAAGTATTTGAATAATCTGTTGAGCAACAAAAGTATATCAATATTTTGTTACTCCGAGGACAGACGCTAGTTGGACAGTGGCTACTGGTTAAAGGGAGTTCTGTGTGGTACAATCAGTTACTCGGTTGAAATGATTATGGGATTCTGTAGAACAAAACTGTCCAAATTGGCCTTTGAAAATCTGAAGAAGTTTCGATCCGATGATTCTTAAGGATCAGTTTTCGGACAGTTTTCTAACTTATTGAACAGAATGTTTTGGTTCATAAATTTATTAGATTGTTGAAACACTTTCTTGATATAAAAAAGTAAACCAAAAAATTGTTAAAAGATTTATAGACATCTTTCAGACGTCGTCCACAACGGCAAACAAAATTGCCTAAACTTTAAAATAAAATATAAATAAATTAACAGATTTATTATACTATTGAATTCGTAAAATGACGAGTTTGGATTTGAGTTTAGCACTATCCTCTTCCAATTCTTAGGTGCCACAGAATTTGTATTTGGTTTCAAACCTCCCGTATATTGTCAGGAACTTTATCAAAACTACCTTCTCAGTGGCTCCCCCTGTCAATGGTAGCGCCATCTACTTGACAGCCAGTGGATAAAGGGCTGCAAGTTATACCTTATGCTTGGCGCCAACAAATTCTTAAATTTTACGTTTGATTTATGGAGAATATGACTTAAATTTTAAAAAAATTTTTAGGTTAACATCAAATTAACCCATTACTAAAATAAGGGGAATTTTTTGGGGAAAAAGATACAGCCCCGTTTTTAGAGATGGAACTTCAATTGGAATATCTAGTGTTCTAACCAGATTTTCTAATAAGAAAATGAAGTTCTGCGGCACTAACGAATTTTTAGACAGATTAACAAGCCAACCGTCGGCAATATCTCTGGAGATTTGTATTGCACCTCTGTATATATATAAAAATTATTATTCCGTCAATATATTCTGATATTTATAAAGTTTCTGTAGAAACTAACCCGAACTGAACAGGTCCGACTTGTGGCCTTGCTTTAAAGTCTGTTTTTCCTCGACTTATGACAGTTTTCTCAGAATAAAGCATCCCTATTACTTTAGTGTGATTGTTTGATTGTTGGCGGTCTTAGGACAGCTATCGGCCAGGCCATTCTCCTTCAACCACCCATCATTCAGCTAAGGATAACCATCGGACAGCTTTATCTGCACAACAATACCAGAGTTTATACATGAAACGTCCGCCATCTACCAGGCGACTTGAACCAACCGACGACTTGGGCATTTGCGATAACCATCCGGCACTCTGTTAAGGATATCCATAAGCCTGGCCGATGCTTACGAAAATGTCGGGAAGATTTCAAGCATAAGAATAATGATTAAGACCGACTGAACCATTGTTCATTTTGACGTTATTGGCGAAAAAATCGATTTAAACATTGCATGTGTAAAATAAAATGAAAAAACTACTGAAATAAAAATAAAAATAAATAAAAAAAATAAAAACTATGAATGGGATGATCCCACCACCTCAACCTTTTCTAAGCCAATGCCATTTCCACACGACCACAGTCTTTTTGGGTTATTGCGTGGCAAAGTGCAAAAAGCTAACATTGAAGTAACCGATGAAGTTAGCTTAGCTTTCTCGTTTTTTTTTGATGCTTGGGCTGTATATAGCTGTTTCATGAATCACCACGATTCAACCATCAGCATTCTTTGACAGTATTTTGCGGTATGGCAGAGGCAACCTCATACCAGCATATGGATAAGGAAACTAAGCGGGACCAAAGGCTCTAAAACAAAAGTCGAATCGGAAGAGCACGTTGAAATTTTTCCCTTGCCATTCAATTGTATGGTCGTTACTTATCTTTAAGAGTTCTAGAAAGTTTTTGGCAAATCGATAAATAAACTTGATTACTGCACCCAAAATTAAGTTGTCATCAAAATGACACAATTTAGACATCAATTTGAAACTATTGAGTATCGAATTCTCTCTAATAGTCCAAGTATCAAATTGATATCTTCGAAAGTATTAACATGATCGTTCGAGGATTTCAATTTGATATTAACGTGTAAACGGTTGACACTTTTTTGTATTAAATGTTTAGTATCAATTTGACACTAGGTCTTATTAATTTGAACCTTCAATTATCAAACTTTTAGTATCATTTTGAAACGTGCTTTTGTCAATTTAATATTATTTCCTATCAAGTTAGTAATATAAATTCAGCTCTTTACAAACTATAAAATTGATACATAACATTTTTAAAACCTTATCTTTTTATCTCTTTCGAAATTTCTTTTATTTACACAAATTGAGTTCGTGTGGTCACCTCACTATGGAGAAACATTGGTCTCTTACTGCATGCCCCGTGTCCACGCGAATGTTGTATATCAGTGGTGCACAAACTCACAATATCATGATTTGCGCTGGTGTGCGTAGCAGAGCAACACGAAGTAAACGTTATGTCAAATTGGGCTACAAACAAACAAAAATATGTGTGTGCGTGCATTTTATAGAGCACACGTATTCTCTCTCTATGCGTGTGTCGGCTGCGACGCTGGCAGAATTATGACTTCGTATCCCACGGGGTACGAAAAATGAAATGTGTGCACCACTGTTGTATATTAATAAGTCACTGTACTGGTGTGCCTTCTTCTAGAACCTCTACATAAGGCGCGTTACTCTTTCAGAAACGCGAAAAACGCCTCTTCTGCAGCTGTCTTCGTTTGATACGTCTCGCGTTGTGAGCTACAATGGAAAGCGCTGAAACAGGCTCAGCAGCATTATGGCTTGTTATGTTGTGTATTTTATTAACAAACATTAGCAAAAAAACATTTAAACCAGAGCTCGGCACGTTTCTATTTACTGTGTACACAAGAGCCATAAAGTAGCAGCGACGTCGATTCACCGACAGTATACGAGCTTACACTGCACACTCTTTTAACAACAAACAAGTGTTAAAGCGTGGCTTACACACACACGCAATGCCAAAATGAGCTTGTGTATTTTGCCGGCCACTGATTTAATCTCAAAATGTTGGATGTGCTCATTGTGATTAGCCTACACAGAGAAAAAAAAATTCAAAAGCTACAATGCGGCGCGTGTAGGTTTCCCACACCCGCGTGTGGCTTTGTCATTTCAACATGCGGCGTGCAAAAAAGCTACACAAAAGTAATGGGTTGAAGATCCCGGTCGAAACGTGTAGAAATCCTACATTTTCGTTTACCTTTTTATTTTTTTTTAACAAATTTATATTTTTTTACTTACTCTGGTAGATTTGAAATCCCGGTCCTTTGGACTGAAACGCGATTGGAATGATGGCTTAGACGTCTCCGCCACGTCACGCGTGTAAGGCAAGGCCTCTGAGACATTACTTTTATTGAATCTGCTAAAGGCACAATCCAATATTTGCTTGCTTGTAATTCTCAAGTTCTAATTCAACGCTATCGCTATTTATATACAGGCAACAGAAATTCGCGCACGATTCGTTTAGATTTTTTACACGCAGCGTTAAGGCCACGTGTGGCAACCAGTTTGCTAAACGAAAAATATAAGAATTCAGTATTGATGTAGAGCTACATTTTTCGTTTAGAACTTCCACACGCGCCTGTAGCATTTTAATATCCAAACGTCAATGTAGAAAACCTAAACGTCTGTGTGGTAATCAGATTGCTGCATGAAAAATTTAGAATTATTAAGGGAAACAAGCTGTTTTTCAAACGTGTAGACTTTGCTTTTGCACACGCAGCATTTAACTTTTCTACATTTGCATTTAGATTTTTAATTAATACACGTCGCGTGTAGCTTTTCCACACGTCCCGTGTGGCTTTCTGAATTCTACGCGCGGCGTGTGCAATTTAACAGGGCGAAATACGTTGCGTTTAGGTTTGACATTTCTACACGCGCCGTGTAGCCAATTTTGTTTTCTCTGTGTATGAACAACATATTGAATTTTTTGCACATAAATTAAAAGCATCGCCGATTCCTTGTACAATTGATACTGTGGACTGCTCAATTTAAACGCCAAAACTCGAATGGTTCTTTATTTCTCTTCTTTTACAGTTCTGCTTCTTTTAGTTTCGCTTGCATATGTGAGTGTGCAAGTGAGACAACAAGATATTGTTAGAGATGGCCGAGCCACTTATGATACTTATGATACTTAAACTAACGGTTATTGCACATTACTTAATACTACTCCTTAATACTACTACAATACATTCTTCGAATTTTCGAACTTAAAAAAAATTGATTAGTTTAAAATTGATACTTCTGCGCAACAAACTAATATTCTAAGTTTCAATGTAATACTTTCAAGGGGTACATTGATATCAGAAAAATGGTATTAGTTTTAGTTTCAATTTAAAACACATGTTTTAAATTAAAAAAAATAGACGCAAGCTAACTTCGGCTCGACCGAAGTTTATATACCCTTGAAGCATGATATCTGCCTGCCAGTTTGTTATATGGCACCACAATTTTGACAAAATTTTGAAAACAAAAAAGTTTTTCTCACTAGAACTACTTTTTCGACCTATCGTTTCTATGGCAGCTATACGATATAGTCATCCGATCCGGCCGATTCCGACAAATGTACTGCGCATTTGTACCAAAAGACTTCGTGCAAAGTTTGGTTAAGATAGCTTTTTAACTGACGGAGGAGATAGCATAGAAACAGACGGACAGACAGACATGGCTAAATCAACTCAGCTCGTCATGCTGATCAAGAATATATATACTTTATGTGGTCGGAGATGCTTCCTTCTATGCGTTACAAACATCTGAACAATTTTAATATACCCTCTCCAAGGGTATAATTAATACAAATTTTTTTGGGTGCATAACCGTTTGCTTGTAATTCTCAAGTTCTAATTCCGTATTCTGCCAATATAAATAGCGCAATTTACTGCGGTCAAAGAGACTCACAGTTAATTTCAAATGACTGTTACCTATTTTATATGATGATATTGGTAAAATCAACAAGAAAAATTAGTAAATCAAACATTTTTGTCCAAAAACGAAAAATCTTAGATTTACAATTACTTTTCTTTTGTGTGTACTTGAAAATCAAATGATCCTGAGCATGTTTCAACTGAGAGAGGGCTTAATGGGTACGCTCACATTGGACATTGAAATGGTGATTTTTGTGCAGAAAAAAGTCAGAAATAAATTAATCTGAGTTGAAGCCGGCTGAAATGCCAACCACAGATTTTGATGCCCCTTTGGCTCAGCTGAAAACCCTTTAAAATCTTTACAGATTTTCGTATAAACGTTGAAACCATAAACTAAACTTGAAAAGAACAAGTATAAGTTAAGTATAAGTTCCTTTAACATTCTGTAAGTGGTTCGGTCCGGGGACTGATTCTACAGAAATACAACACAGGATCAGGTTATAGAACGGGTGGTGGTGATTCTATAGGTTCCTCTTGTGTAGGAATGCTGCTAATTGAAAATTTAGAAGTGATCTATCACTTCCCTTAACAGATTCCTGTTGAGCACACGAAAATCATCTAGAATCGTGGACTTTGATCAATTGAAAAATGATTTATTTTGATTGCCATGCGTAATCAATTGGACTTTTCATTCGACCTCTTAACTAGGCTTTTAAAAGTGTCTGCTTAGAGCTGCTTTCTATAGGTGGTTTATCAGGGGTTTTAAGTTCAGCTTCGGTTCATAAGATGGCCAGAAGATCCCATAAATCGGTTTTGTAAAAATCTTTTTGACGTCTTATTACATTATTATTACAAGATTGAATATTAATTTATGCGAGCTTATTAAATGCTTAATTAACAGGATAATCTTGGATTAGCACTTGATAAACCTTTGCTCAAGGGTAAAAAATATTTTTCAATTAAACTTGAAATTGAAAAATCATAATGCGAGCAAAAAGTCCGCAGTTATTGCAGCCAATTGAGTTTTGGACTTTAGGCACTTGTTTGGTGATTTGTCATTTCGCCAACTCAACTGGTATGAAAACTTGTTTGGCCAACAACAGTATCAACAGTTGCAGCCTGTTCCGAAAGTCAATTTTAATCCGATTCCCGCCAAATGTGCATGATATTTCCACCTGTGTGCCAGAGGACAGAGTGGAAGGGGAAGCAACCCCTAAGGAGGGATGCGCTCTGTTATGTTGTGTAGCGGTCATTTGCTGGCAAACGCCATATGCATGCCTCAGAACCGCAAACTCGCGCATGTTTCCTTACCTGCATAAAGATCAGTGACACGTCAGGTTCAGGATAACAGCAAGAGCAAACCTCTACCACTTTTACACTTGCTGCTGTTCCTTATGGACAGCCAGTTTATAAACATTTCCCGCCAAATGAAGGGAAACATACGCAAGCACCTGTGCCAGGTGCCAATAAGTAACAGAGGCAAAGGCAATGGAATGTTTCAATAGTATAAAAGTCAACATGTGATTGCTGCGAAAGGTGTCAGCTGGGGTTGGGGAGAATAAGTAAATAAGAAAATGGGTACTCTACGAAAAAAACTATTGTAAAAATTCTTTCTTTACAATATAGTTACTAATTATGCTTTATGTTTGAAACCAAAGTCTCACACAAAATTGAATATCAATTAAAATAGTTACATTTCAAATTCGTATCTGTGCAAGAGCTTAAGCCAGTTTCGCTGTCCTCTCTCGCTGTCTCTTTTGGTTTTGTTTACTAAGCTATCATTTTAAAGGCATGCTGGCAATAATTTATTCACCAACTCGCCGCGCTGCCCAGAACGCTGTCCAGAACTTTTACTCTAACTTATATGAACGGGCGAACAAACAGGCAGAAGTGGAGCGATTGGCCAGAACACGTTCGCGTCCTTAGAATTCTTAAAGATGATCGTTTCCGCTCTGGACTTTACGTATAATAACATGTTGGCTACCATAAAATTAAAAGAACTGCGCTACTGTGTACGTGTTGCATAGTCCAGGTCCAGGTGCCGGCGTCCCGCCTAATATTGCACGTCGCTCTCCTCGCAGATATTTTCAAGATAATGCCCAATATCTTTACGACGGTGATGATACACCGCACCGTGGTCAGGTCTTAAGCAAAAGCTGAGCAAATCTTTTGAAGGTATTTTTTTTGGTTTTAAGTTTGGTATTTCGTTTCAAAATTTCGGCTTGAGTTTTATTTTAGTTCAATAGTTAGTTTGGAGAGAGAATAGTTAAAAATTACTCACAGTATCAGCGTGCAAAAGTTTTCGAAAAACTCGCAGATCCCAAAGTTTCGCCGAATTTTAATCTCTCCGAATATTTTAAGTAAGAAAGTAGAGGTTCCTCAGCTATAAATTTGAATTATAATTCAAAAATTCATCATAAAACATAAAAAATATGAATTAAACTTCAAATTAACTTAAACCTAGAAAAAGGGGATTTTTGAGGAAATTTACCATTTATCTTGGACACAAACCTTCTCACTAGATTTTCCAATAAGAAGATGAAATCTCTTGAAGTTCTGCGACACCGACGGATTTTCAACCGAGGCCAAAATCTCGGAAGATTTTCAAGACCCTATAACCCTATAAAACCATTTTGTATTCCTGGAAAATTGAAAAACATTCACAAAATGGTTTATTGATTTGGGAAATGACATCAAAACAAGTTGGGAATAAACTATTAGCGGTAGCTAGCGAATTATAAAACGCAAACGTTGAACTTCTCTGCAGTTCAACGTCTCAGTACTGAATCAGACCTGAGAAGTAGGAATTGCTTCAACTTATGACTGTTTTAAGTACTGTGATTTTTCAGTACTGAAATCATGCCTGAAAGATGAGTAGGTCATGACGTAGAAGGCCCTGTCTGTGTTAAATTTATGCCCGAAATTCTTGTAAAGGCAGCCATGATTTCTGTACCTGGCCTGCCAAATCGGGGCTGATTCAGGTCTGATTCAGTCCTGAGCCGTACTGAAGGGATATACACTCAGAAAAAAACCGAAGGCGTCATGATTGTTATGAAGAAGTTTTGAGGTCAGAAGTACGGTAAGACGGAAAATTCTTAGAAGCCGAAAATACTGAATTCAAGCATGAGTTTTTCAGATTACAACTCTCGGTTTTCAGTTAGGTCGGCTTTATTTTAAGCAGAGATCTTCTCTGTTTTAAGCGTAAGAAGGTATACTTTTCAAGCATAAATCTTTTCCTGGACTTAAGAACGATATCCTTGATATGGGAAAAGGAGGGGGACCACGGACCAGAACAACACCACACCATCTACTATTTTCCAACCTTTAATTAATTTGAAGATTCCATTAATTTTTTTTGTTTAACTACTTTACTAGGACTTGACCTCGGACCTTTGAAGATTGAACACGGCACCTTTACCCACTCGACTATTGGCCGTAAGCAACACGTAGCGTCGAAACCATATTTAAGAATGTTCGCTCACAAATCGCTTACAAAACTTGAAGGCCGTTGTTCAAGTCTCCGTACACTCAGAAAAAAATTCGTTCTAAATTTACCGAATTCAAGTCCATTCGTTGAAAAAAGTAGATTAATCCCGCTTTTTCTAGAACCGTGAACAGTGGATGCCACATTATTATTTTTACACTCTGTACATAGAGTATATTAAGTTTGTGCCAAAGTATGTAACAGGTAGAAGGAATCAGTTCCGACCATATAGAGTATATATATTCTTGATCAGCATCAACAGCCGAGTCGATATAGCCATGTCCGTCTGTCCGTCCGTCCTTATGAACAAACAGATCTCAGAGATGGTATGAGATACAGGTTTGACATGTATGGGACAAATGCTTTTTATACTTGCAGGCAGATCAAGTTTATTTTCAATTTTTTCCACGCCTCCTCCCGCCCTCGCAATTTTGAAAAAACGTTATATCTCTTACAGTTTTAATAGACAATTCGTACCTTCTAGAGATAGTTAGTAATTAGCAAAATGTTTCGATTTGCCAAAGAAATGATAAAGATTGGATGAACGGTTCTCAAGTTATGGGCAAATAAGTAAACTACCCTCCCCCACCCCCTCCCACCCTTTCACAACTAACACCGCACAATCTTAGAGAGAGAGAGAAAGAGAGAGAGAGAAAGAGATGAGCGCAGCACCAGCATTGCATTCAGCTTCTACCTAGGTACAGAGTATGTTATAGTCGGGCTTGACCAACTTTCTCACTTGTTTTTATACCCTTGGAGAGGGTATATTAAATTTGTCCGGATGTTTGTAACGCATAGAATGAAGCATCTCCGACCACATAAAGTATATATATTCTTGATCAGCATGACGAGCTGGTTTGATATAGCCATGACCGTCTGTCCGTCCGTCCGTCTGTCTGTCTGTTTCTATGCTATCTCCTCCGTCAGTTTTAAAGCTATCTTAACCAAACTTTGCACGAATTCTTTTGGTACAAATACGCTGCATCCGGCCGGATCGGATGACCATAGCATATAGCTGCCATAGAAACGATCGGTTGAAAAACTAGTTTTTAGTGCTATCGCTTCCAACGCTCGTGTTTATAAGTTTTCAATGATTTTACTTAATATCAACAAGATTTGTAGAAATCGGACCACCATATAGTATAGCTGCCATACAAACTGTCAGGCATATATCAAGCTCCAAGGGTATATAAACTCTGGTCAAACCGAAGTTAGCTGGCCTCTATTTTTTAATTATTGTTTTTAAATATTAATGATTATTTTAGCATGTAAAATATTTCTCAATGCGCGATGTTCGCACTTCTGTTGTGATTTGTCCCAGTAATAAATATTTTTAATGATATTTTTCCATGAACGTTTGGCCCGCTTGTGCTGGGTTTCGGATGGTCGTTTTATCTTAGTGTAGGAGCAAATTTTTTCTTCTTATTTAATGTTTTTTCATGTGTTATTTGGAAATTTTTTTTGCATTGTCTGTAATGTTTACAATTCTGCAAAACCGAGAACATTGGACTCAAGATGAGGACAATCGTTACAAACAGTGTAAAGTGTTCTCACTTCAAGAAAAATTTTTTTTGGTCTCATATACTTTATTTGTTTTTATTTTACTTTATAAGTGGTCGGGTTGCAAATTTGGATACATAACTCCTTAGATCAGCGATGGCCAGCGAGAGCGAGGCCAAAAAGTGTGAGCGTGTTAGTGGGTGAAAACAAGGCTCCGTGAATTTGCTTCGACCTTATCGCTTCCAACTCTGGGGAGCGAATGACGCATTTTTTCCCATCAGCTCACAGCTTCGGCAAGCGTTCGGGTCATGTATGTTTTCGCCCCCGGGATGGTACCGAGGGCCAACGCTGCCGTAGATTGGGAGACAATATTATTTTCAAGCACTGTGTATGCTGCCTCTCTCTCTCTATATTCCATAGGGTCAGACATATCGCAATGGCTTGGCTCACCGAACTTGGTTTATCTAAGACTTTCAGAAAAACCAAGAAAAATTTTAATCGAACTCAGGAGATTTTGCACTCAAAGGACAACGAATGGAATAGCGTTTTAGTGCCATCGCACGCTTTTATAGGGCGTTTTCAGTCATCTTTCAACATGACGAGGTGGCCGAGTGGTTAAGGCGTTGGACTGCTAATCCAATGTGCTCTGCACGCGTGGGTTCGAATCCCATCCTCGTCGAATATTTTTTTTTTTTAATTTTTATTTTTTTAATGAGAATATATTCTCAAATATATATTAGATTTTGGTAAAAATTAAATTTTGTAGTTTTTAAGTGGTTTCAAGCTGGATAAAGTGCTATGGGAGGAAGCTTCTGAAAATGATTTGATGAGCATCGTAAGTTTCTATGGGATAATTACACAAGGCAACAAAATTTGACTTTTCCAGTATATTGAAGGATTGATGGTGATTCCAGATGGTTTTTGTGTGCCGAACAGGAATCTGCATTCAGAAATGGTAATTTGAGCGTAAAATTTGAGTTTTTCAGAATTTTTGAATGCTTACCCTTTCGTTAAATGGTGCGACTTACGGTCACGCATTAGCGGTTCAAAACCGGCAATCAAAAGAGATATTTCAATATAGCTCTTCACTGATCCACAGCATATAAATTTCACTGCTGGATTACGAACACCAAATCACTGTGCACCACACCGGTCTCTCAGCATGCTGGCTAATACCAGCATCCGCTTAAATGTATGTCCAGTGTGTGTGTGTGTGTTGGTGTGTGTGTGCACACACATATGCATGCAGTTTGCAACACAGAATCTGCAGCATTTCATTTTAAAGAACGTTGAATAAATACTGTAGCCTCCGGTAGCTTGTACTCAAATTAAATTAGTCTGAAACGCTACTCAGCATCTGGCCTTTCTTACCCTTTTACAGCGTTTCGATTTATTTTCCATCAAGTGCTCTTCGCTGCCGGGCTTTGGAATGAGTGAGCTGGGATTCTGTTCTGAAAGAAGCCCTACATACTATGCACAGTTGACTCTTTGGAGCTCTAAATCAATTTTTTCTATTTATCACTTCATTTAGTCAGCTCAGGTTGGACGTGTTATTGTAAGAATTGATCTGGCTAATGAGGTTCAATTTTATATATACAACATATTCGGCTATAAGATTCTAAAGCTATTTAAATTTAGATCACAAAAAGGTTTTAGTAAAAGACGAGCTTAAAATGTTTTGTAGAAATTCTTTCCCTAATGTGTAAAAGAGTCAATTTTCTATAAAATTTTGCTGGGGAAGTGATAAGAGGGGTGTTGGGCCAAGTAGCAAATGCCGGCGTTTCAGCTCATGCTGTGTATGAGCTGGTTAATGTTTATTTAATGAGGTATTATTATGACGTAATTATGCAGCTTAAGTCGCAGGTAAGAGAAGTATTTGTTTGCTTAAGCTTCACTTTTTCTTTATGCTGGTGAAGATGAAGCTTAAACATGACCAAAGCCATCAAATATAAGATTTGGCATTTTCATTGGAATGATTGTCATTTTGTATTACGAATAAGAATCAAGAATCAGTCGATCAACTTACTTCGACGTGTGGCATTGAAAGTCACATTTGATCACTTGGTCAGCACACGTTCTATTCTTTTGAATAATAATGAATTCTCTTTGTTATGCAAGAACCGAAGGTTCTTAAGTTGGGACTAGCATTTATTGAATTACAATCAAGACTGCAAACTAGTCCACTTAGAACCAGCTCGGTTCGGGTGATTTGGGTCCTTGGTCGATTCCAAATTTAAGACCCCCGAACCAAATCGTATATGTTTGGAAAAGTGAGGATTTGTAATTTAACTCAACTCTAAATTCGGTGTATGACGAAAAAAAACCAAGTCAAAATTCAGGCTTAAATTTCTTAAAACTAAAGTATAAACCTTAGGTACATTGAAGAAAGAAGCGACCTCCCAATTCCACTGCTTGGGCCCATTTCGGAGCCGTAAAAAGTTTGTTGTAAAGTATAAACAAAATATGAATGTCTGCGTATCGAACAAGCAATTAGCCAAAATTCGAAGAAATCCTTCGCTCGACAAGCGAAGGGACTGGTTCGCGAACCGAAACTTAGACTATAAGATTTCTTCAAACCTTCTGATTCTTATAGGCTCCCAGCCTTTATTACAGTAACATTATAACGCCAAGAAAAATTGTACGCATTGTCTCCTGCATATTAGAAATCGAGGATAACGTTTTAAGTTGCTGATGAAGCTAATAAAAAATTTGGTTTTTCGGTATCCACATATCGGTCTTAAAAGTGAGTGACAAAATTTAATCTTCTTCTTGTAATTTTTGCACAGCCAAGTCGATCCGTCTTCGTCGGTCCGTTTGTCCGTCTTTATGAACGTACAGATCTCAGAGATGGTTAGAAACATAGGTTTAATATGTATAGGACATTTACTTCTTAAACTTCCACAGTTTTGTAAAAAGATGGATCGTACCTTTAAAAATATTTACTAAATAAATATTAAATATTATTATTAATCAAGATTATTTATCGATTTGCCAAACAAATGATAAAAATCGGATATACTTTACTTAAATTATGCGCAAAAGAACTTACGCTGCCGCTGCGCTTGACAAATGTTCACAGTAGTGGAGCCATCTATTGGTCTATTTTGAAAATCCCTTGACAAGCATTTTTCCAACAAAGGAGTAACAATCGGGAAATCATTCGTCCACAGGAATCGATTTTGCAACAGACATAGAAGGTCATATAGGAAGAATAAACATATGAAGTTGTTGTTGCAATGTATGAGTGCCTATACGCTCTGCTATCGCGAAACAGCCACGATTGCACGCTGTGCGCATAGGCTGTAGGCTTCCCTTATATACAGGATATAATGAGTTAAGCTAATTTAGTGAGCCACAGTAGGTACATAGAGATATCTCCTACAGTTTTGAAGATAGACGTACCTTCTAGAGATAGTTAGTAATTAGCTAAATGTATCGATTTGCCAATAAAATGATGAAGATCGGATCAGCGTGTCTCAAGATATGAGCAAAAAATTACATCGCCCTCGCCCCACCCCCTTACACCCTTTCACAACTAACACCACACAGTCTTAGAGAGGGAGAGAAAGAGAGAGCGAAAGAGAGAAAAAGAGAGAAAAAGAGAGAGAGAGACTTTGAGATGAGCGCAGCACCAGCATTGCATTCAGCTTCTACTCCAGGTACAGAGTATGTTATAGTCGGGCTTGACCGCCTTTCTCATTTGTTTTTTGGAGGAGGATGCGAGGAGGGGAAAATGCCTTATGCATTTCACAGTCTGCCGTCGCAGAACGGTTTGTAGGACACGCACCTACTAAAAACCCCCCTCTCTAAGGCATGTATCCACTCCACCTCGGCAAAGCTTTCGCTTTACTTCGAAGTAAAGCCTTTTACGCGTTTTGCGCTCTCGTTTTTATCTGCCTTCACATACCCCACTATGACTTTTCGTCCAGATCTTTTTTCTTGATTCGCAGAAATTCGCCAAAAAAAAAACTTGCAATATAACTCCAGATTAGTATGTAGTTGTGTCCTGTCTTTATCTGTTTTATACAAAAAACGATATCTCTGTACTTTCTGCGAAGCCAACTTTTGATCTAAGGAAGGAGCCTTTTTTCCATCTGCCCTTTCGATTGACCATCTTTCTTGCCTCGCTGTTAGGGTTGCGGAATCTACAGTTTGCCCTGACACTTGTCCAGCTTGAAGCAATCCTCCTATTTACCTTCGTTCTAGTAGGCTTGTAGGTCGATCGGCGTTACACCTGCGATCACCATCGTTTGCTGCTTCTGTCTCATGACGAGCAGTAGCTCTGTTTTTTGTGTTTCTCGTTGCAATCTGTGCACTGAGAAAAAAAATCAATCTAAAATCTAGATTGAAAATATCGTGCAATCTTATAAAAACAAGATTGAAAAAACTTGAAACGAGCTGACAAATCTTAAAAACAAGATATATCATCTTGCAACTTTTCAACCATCCTACAGTTTTAGGTAAAGCATACATAGATACATACATAGATTAATTTTGTTAAAAATAAATAAATAAAAAAAGAAATATAAAAAAAAAACCCACCCTTCTGGGACTCTAACTACAGCCTTTTCGTTCTTATGATGCTTTTGCCATGGCCAATTAGCTCATTCGGCTAGTGACCGTCAATTTTTAGGCGCAACCAGTTGCAGTAGAAGAACTCAGCTGGCTGAAATCTCGGCTCCGCTGATAGAATTCATCGTACAGCGACTGGTGCAGCCTAGGAAGTGACGGTCAATAGCCTAGGGAGCTAAGTGGCCATGCTGTGTGTTCAATCACCCTAGGTTAGGTACTCAGTTCAAGTCCCAGTAAAGGCCGATTAATAATTATCATTTACACATAGAAGTTTTTCAGAAAGAATCAAAATGTTCATAAGCGATCTTAATTCGAGATTGATGGATTAAGACTATATCGTCTCTGGCGAATTCTGACACCGGTTCTCTTTGATTCAAAAAATTTGTGGGGGTGTCACAGATATACCTAGAGATTTTGGCTCTTTTCGAAAAATCCGTCGGTGTCCCAGAACCTTAAGAGATTTCATTTGATTTATATGAACATCGAGTTGGAAGGTTTGTGTCCATGCTAATGGTATTTTTCAATCAAATCTATAAACAGGGTTGTTCTTTCTTGCAAAAAAATTTCCCATCTTCTACTTATGAGTTAATTTGATGTTTAAATGGAATTATTCGATCAAATTTAAGTCATATTCTTCAAAAATAAAATGCAATCTTTAAAATTTTTTTTGCGCCAATCTTTAAATGTAACTTGGCAACCCTTAGCGCATGTTGGTACTCAGAGAGCGTCACCATGTGTAGAGGGAGCCAACTGACATTGAGTAGCGAGTTGCGGTTGGTTTTGCAAACAATTATTGAAACACAAATTTTAATACTAAAACAATAAAAATATTTAATTCATTTGATGCAACCTATGCAGAAAAATAATGTTGATTACATTTCCAACACCAATATTACCTATCAAAATTGATTTAGTAGGTGAATTTCGCCAAATCTCCCAACAAATCATGAGAGATTTAAAACCAACCGTAAGAGATTTCTGTGACACCGGTTTTCAGCAGAGAGTTATACAAGAGAGATAGCGAGTTGGTTCTCTTTTTGCTCTCTCTCTCTTGTCTGCTCAACAAAGCATAAGTAGCCCTCTTGACGTCCATCTGTAAAACTGTTGAATGGCTGAATTGTCAAGTGCGTCATTCCATACGTTGACTGCATAAGGTACTGGGCTCAAATCCCAGTCAAGCCCAAACAAATTTTTCTGTGTTTTTATGGAAACTTAAATGAAACGAGTCAGGTGAAGTGGGTCGTTGAAGCGATGTTTCTGATTCCTATGGCACAATGGGTGGGTGGAGAATCAGCAGCGCCTAGCCAGAGTAGCCTAGCCTCTCTTCACATCCAATCAAAAGATGTATGTCCCCGTTCCCAATTCCACCCAAATGTGAGTAATCCGCCCACACCTGGTCCCAAGTGCAATCAAATTTTTTTCCAGGTGAGTTTAAAATGTTCTTGAAAACGGAACAATATAAACTCAAATCATGTTCAAAGTTTTTGCATTTTGGCTGGCTTGAGGTCGGTGGAGAGTTACAATTCAATGTAATCAACACAAATCAACAGAGATTAATTACAACAATTTGGAATAGCAATTGGTATGTCTGTACAACGATCGCTCTTTCAAAGATAACCACATCTTATCATCAGCAGACTTTTGTATTGCATATTCACATTCAAACGACCACACAGACTCCCTTATAAATCTTCATATCGCCGAATAACGAGTTGGGGACTCCAATTTGCTATGGGACGAGACCACGATTCAGCCTAGAATTCTGCTATGTTTATTTGAACGTGTTGCTTTTGCTTTTCCATGTTCTCAAAAATGGAACAATGTTAACTCAATTTGAGTTTTTGAGTTCTCAATAAATTGTGAGAAAACCCATTCATGCATACTTTTTGGTAACGATTGTGCTCGTTTTAAGTCCAATGTTCTCGATTTTTTCCCTCTGTGTGGATTAAGATTAAAATTGAGAATATGATCTTGGGTTAAGATTATATCGTCTCTGGCGAGATCTGACACCGTATCTCTTTGATTCAAAATTATGATCTTGATTTAAGATTGATTTTTTTCTCTGTGTGGGAGTTCATCCAAGTTTTGTCGGAGCAACCCTTTTAAATGAAACAAATCTGTTATTAAGGGTAGGTATTATGAAAAATATACATGCAATGGGACCATGAAAACGGAGTGTGTAAGTTTGATTTCACAAGGCATCAGAAAGCTATCCTCTGAGCGTATTCTCTACTAACGTTAGAGAGCGAACTGGAGAGTACGGCGAAGAACTAGGACCACCACCCTATTCAAAGTTTTTTTTTGTAGGGAGAATAAGAATCTCAAAAGGTTCTTCAAAACGAATTTTTTTTGAAAGAATCACAAATGAAAGTTCCAGTTATGAATACAAATCTTGAAGAAAAAGTTTTCTCCACACTTGGCTTTTGATTTCAACACCTAATTCAATGAAACGAGATTAGTTAGGCTTAGGCTTTTGCCTTAGGAATGTAGTGCATTCCTTTCTGCAAGCAAATTGGTTTAAAAAACTAAATGTTCTTGGATACAAAACCATAAAATTGAATTAACATACAAATGAGAATGAGACGAGCGATTAAGGGGCGGAATTGAGCGAAACGAATTTTGAAGACACAAACCCCCATTGACTGCAATTCTTCCTGCCCTAAAATTCGCTAGCTTTTTAACAAGATGAAACAGAAGCATTCGTTTCATTCATCTGGCCCATGCCCATCTCCATTCTCCATTCAGAAGACAATCAATTCGGTTCGTCTTGGTATGAAAAAATAAATATTGTGCCAATGTGGAGCCGGTTAATTCTTTCGCTTCCAAGCTTGAAACAAATTGCGTCCCCTGCGGCGAGAAAAGAGAATTTGTTGACTGCCGACAACCCTCAGTGGCAGCAGCAGCAGAAGCAGCTACTTCAAAATTTGCTGCCGGTCGACTTCCATTTACTCCACTCCGTATGTGTCCGTGTGTCCGTGTGTGTGTGTGGAATAGCCTACCTGTATCCGAGATAAAATGCAATCAACTTACGCGATTCTGTAATGTTGAAAAATAAAGGCCTTAAATTATGCCCAGAGCAGAGCAAGAGCAGAGCAGAGTGGAGCAGAGCAGAGCAAGTCAAGCACACTTCTCGGCCCTGCTTCGACTTGTGCCTCAGTTTCTGCGTGTATGTAGATGTAGTGGCAACCTGTCTTCGTGGAGAGAGGCCGGCAGCAGCAGCACATGTTGGTAGTAACCACATACAGACCATACCATTCCATACCCATCAGCGATCACTACGCATGCGTGTTCGATCCCTTCCGTCTGCTTCTGCACCTGCGTCATCAGGTAGTTCTTAAACAGTTGGTGTGATCGGTCGGACGGCCGTTGCTCGCCGGTCGTCCGTTGATTTGATGCTCTTAATCAACGGCAGCTTCCGCTTGAACCTGCTATTGAATGACTGCGTAATAAACCAGCCACCGCACAGGCACCGAGGCACCGAGGCGAGGCACAGAGGCTCGGGCTCGGGCACAGCCAAATGGGCAGGTTTCGCAACTACCATATTTTCATACAGCACAGCCAAGAGTGCAGATTGATTGACGGCTATTAAAAAATGTATTTATATTCTTATAAGCTCGGCTCTCGCCTCTCGGTGCTCTCGATTAAGCCAGGGTGCTGCACGCTTGCTTAAATTGAACTGGCTGCAGGCGAGAAATAAAGATTTTAATTACTTTTTCAATTTATTTTTATATTTCAAAATATAATTAGCATTCGCCTAAAAGTATGCGCTAGTCGCAAAAACAGCCAACTTCCGATTCGCAATTAGCGAGTCAAAAACCCGTGTTCTTTAGCAGCCGCTTACATTAATTGGATCCGGTTTCTCTATATCCGGTTAAAGTACCAATTGTGAACCCATGTGAACCATTTGCGTTTTCTTCTTTGATCATAACTGGGATGTAAGCCCTGTTGGCAAATGGCTTAAAACTGGAACATTCTTTAAGCTTTTTATTTGACTCAATTTATAATGAGGTTTATTTAGCAGCTTTTTTTAATCAGCTGTTTGACTTTGTTGGCAGGGAGATGTACAATAATTGGCCAGAGAATTGGAATAAATAGTTGAGCTTAAAATAAACTCTAGCCGGACATTGCAAATATTAACTTTAGCTATCTTTTAAGAAAAAGCTCTTGTTTATGCATCTTAATAAAAACCACGATATTTCTGCAGTGAGATGTCACTTATATAAAATAAGGTGGCATATATGAAAACAAGGTGGCAGCACACTGGCACAATTACAAGGAATTAAAATGGAAAGAACAAATGGAAAGAACAAATTTTTTGTAAGCGATTCGGTCAAAATTCTATTATATGACCAGGTCCCAGTACTGACATTTTCCAAACACGATTAGATTTATTTGACGTGTGAATTTCCACTAGATTATTCTGTCATTTTAATTAGGTTTAGAGATTTTAAATCAATTGACTACGAAAACTTACTGGTTGAATTCAACAATTGTGACTGGACAAATATATATAACATCACAACCGTTAACGAACAAATGTATATACTTAATACAAACATTGAGCTTCTGTTCGATAAATGCGTTCCCCATAAAAGTAAAAGTAAATTAAGTAATGCTAGAACCCCAAATTAGACATGGAAAGATTTAGGTGTAGGGAAGGCAAAGACTCAATTAAAATCACACTTGGATGTAGAGGAACTCAATACAAAATTTGTAAATTTGAACCCAAAATTTGTACCTGAGCGCTTTACCCCTATGTGATAGTAGTTTTAGTTTCTAGTGTGTAAATTCATGTGATGTTTTAAAAAGTGTTCTAAAAGTGAAATCAAATGCGGAAGGCTTTGACAAAGTTAACCCAAAGTTCTTGAAAATATTACTTCCTCTGCTTCTTGATCATATCACCTATATATTTAATACGATATTCACAACCTCCGTATTTCCTGACTGTTGGAAAGTTGCTAAAATTATACCCATTCCTAAAGATAAAAACGAGTTCAGACCAATCTCCATTGTTCGTTTTTTGGCAAAAGTATTTGAGCAACTAATGGCCAAACAGATTCAGACATTTCTTTCATCCAATTCTTTGTTAAGCCAACTACCATCTGGTTACCAAAAATTCAGAAGCTGCATGACAGCTATTTTAAAAATAGTAGAAAACATACGAAGGCAAACGGACAATAACAATGTTACATTATTAGCTTTGCTAGATTTCAGCAAGGCATTTGATACAGTTGACCACAATATCTTAACTACTAAGCTTAAAAATCTCTACAATTTTTCCTCAACAGCGGTGCGTCTAATTAAGTCATAATTGTGTGATAGAAACCAAGCAGTGGTCTCGGGGTCTTGTATGTCAGGGTTGGTTAGACAGTTGTCGCTTACCCAAAAACTCATTCCTCTTCATCTCATCCTCTTGGTTGCTAAAACATGTCTCGTCCCGACTCTATTCTATGGTGTGGAAATATTTGGTAGTAGTGACGCAAACAGTATGCAAAGGCTTAAGGTGGCATTTAACTCCATCGTAAGATATGTATTTAATCTTGGTCGTAGAGACCATATCTCGCAATTTGCAACACAAGTTCTAGGCCTTGACTTAGAGTCGTGGATCAGACTAAGCACATTACTATTAGTCCATAAGATAATAACGACAAAAGAGCCTCACTATTTCTATATTATATTTGCTGTGTCAATTCGAACGAAAAATATAGTTTGTCAGCGTGTAAGCTTGGCCAGCTCAGAAAAACATTTTTTCATTCAATCTGCCCGCTATTGGAATAACCTGCCATATAACATTAAGACTATTGGAAATGCAATGCATTTTAGATCTCAGTTAACTAACCATCTCAAAAGACAAACATAGATTTAAAGTTTAGTAATGTATTAGTTTTGTTAGGATTATATTTTGTGTATTTTATATTTTATTTTAATTTATATATTTTATACTTTTTTTATTTTTTTTATATATTTTTTGTATTTCATTATCACTTGTGATCTTAATGTTTTTGTGACCAACGAACCAATTTATAGTACTTATGTATCAGAAGTGTTGGGATAATACTGAAATAAAATAAAATTAAAATTAAACTAAAATTAAAACAAATATTAATTCTAATTCAACGGCAAAGGCGGACATTAAAGTTAGTGCTCAATCTTCTGGAGTGGAGAAAGAAGCGCATGAAGACCTTAAAACGTGGAAGGCGGATAGCCCAGGCAAAACGGCAGCAAATTTTTCTGAGGCATTACTTAAGTGGACTTGCAGTCTTACCCTTAGTACATAGATCGCGGATGCGAAGATTGCATAGCCGTAGTAGAGGCAATGCCTACTGGACGCTGATGCAATATCCTGAAAATTAGCACCTATTTTTTTTTAAATTTTCGAATGAGCAAGAGTTCATTTATTGAACTTTGCGAACTTCTGACTCCACATATGCCTCAGCAAGTTCATTTTATAACGATTCCCGTGGCTTTAGAAAAGCAGGTGGCCATCTGCATTTATAAGCTAGCTTCTTGTGCAGAGTACATAGTAATTGGGAATGTATTCGGTGGGCACAAAAGCACTGTCCACAAATATCAGAGGGGTTCGAAAAAACATCTCGCATTCCAAATATCATAGGCGCAATTGACGGTAACTCATATACCGGTGAAAGCACCAAAGAAAGGGTACATGGATTACGTCAATAGAAAAGGGTGGAGTTCAATGGTGTTGCAGGGTGTAGTCGATGTGAAACATCTTTAATTTCGGTACGGACGATTAGTAGGAGTAAAATTTGATTCCAGCGTCACGTGACGCTGACGACATTTATATTTTGTGTTGTTGTTTTGTGGAGTTTCCGACATGGGGGGGAGGTGAAGAGGTAGGAAAGATGCTGAAAAGGGGCTACTGGGTGGGTTCTGGGAAAGATCTGGGTGGGATCTGGGTAGGATCTAAATGGGATCTAACTTGATTAGCTCTGGGCGAGATTTGAGTGGGATCTGGTTGTGATCCGGTTGGGATCTAGAAGGGAGCTGGGCAGGATCTGGAAAGGATCTAGGCGATATCTGGGATCTGGGCGGGATCTGGAAGAAATATGGCTGGGATCTGGAAGAGATCTAGAGGGGGGATCTGAGTACGATCTGGGTGGAATCTGTGTGGGATCCAGTAGGGATTTGTGTGGTATCTGGGTAGAATCCGAGAACGATCTAGGTGGGATTTTAGATCTCATCTTGGTGGTATCTTGGAGGGTGAAACATCATCATTTGTCTTCCTAACAGTACAGTAAACTTCCTGAAAAAATGAAAAAACACAACTCCCCGATAATTTTCTTCTTGCCAAAGTGTGTCCTATTTACATTTGGTCCAAACAGAATAAACTGACAAAACAGCTGTTTTTCAGAAGAGGTGTTGCCAGACTGTTTTGTTTAAAAATAATCATGGTTTTTCGCAAAAACCATCGTAAAAATACGTGTGTAGAAAAAGACCATGATTTGGTGTTTATGCTGGCATTTTTTGGAAAAATCATGATCTGCAACCATGGTTTTTTTGCATGCATAAACGTAGTATTTTTTAACTCTACATAGTTTCGATTTGACATCCTTTAAGGCCAGCGAAAAGGCGCAAGCTTTTTTGCTGTTACTGATGAGCCGGTAACATATGTAGACACCATTTTGATGACACACCAAAAAGAAGTAATCATCAAAATCAGACTATTTGGTCATCAATTTAAAACTATTGGGCATCCAATTCGCTTAATACTCCAAGTTTCAAGTTAATATTTTCGAAAGTATTAAATTGATATTTCAAGCATATCAAATTGACACTTTTTTGTTTGAATTTATAGTATCTATCAGGTCTTATCCAGGTATTATCAATTTGGTATTTGAATTGTCAAACTTTCAGTATTTTTTTTATCAAGTTAGTAGTGCCAATTCAGTTCTCCGTTAAAACTAAACCATAACATTTTAAAAACTTTTCGCTCTTATTTTGAACTTTTACAAAATGAAAAGTTCGGTCACCTTACTATGGGAAAAACTATTCTCTGACTCTGCTTGCTTCGTGCCCACGCGGATGATGTTTAAAGAGGAGTCACTGTAAAGTCGTTTGTTATACTGAAAAACATATCTCTATCTTGTTTTGAATATTGTACAGTATAATATGGTAAAACACCTTCAAAGACATAAAAATTAGTTGCTAGGCTTGTTAAAGTACAGCCCAATTCAATTCCTATAAGCGTAACCACACACATTTATTATTACTCTTATAAAATTTCTCAAAATTTCGCGGTATTTGGGACCATTTAAATAAAAGTTATATTGCCTATTTTCAAGTCCAGGTAATTAACTATTCAAATTAGGTATCAAACAGGCAAACATACCAACTTTTACAATTATAATATTAGTAAAATGTTTCAAAAGGAAAAGCAGGCCAAGCATTAACAATTAGATCGAAATTCCAGAAGCAAGTCAAGCCACAGGGAAATCATAGTCAGTCGAACACAACATCTCGTGATGGACACATCCCAATCCCAATAAAAGGTCTGAAATTAAATAAAATTAAATCAAATAAACCAAAATAGTTCTCGAAATAAATTTTGGAAACTTTGGAAGTACTGTAGTCCGGTTAAGTTTCTGTACGCGGACACTCGCACACTCCGACACACCAATCCATGTCCTTCTTTATCGAGCAAGCTTCGCCTTTGACATTGCGAGTCCTTAACCACACTTTTCTTTCAGCGAATTCTGAGGGGTGTGTGCATAACATACCCACACATAAATGGTTCGATGCATCCGTTGTGGTTGGAGTTTGGGACTTCACAGGGTGATATTGCCTTTTGGCTTTTGGAATGCCGATATCCCTTTCGCTTTGACAGAGGAAAGGATGGCTGTGTCGCCTGTTAATGTCATCCACTTCTTGGGACTGCGTGTTTTCTTTTTTTGGCACATTGGCGCTGATTTTCGAACCGAATTCAGGCCCTGGGAAGGTCTGGCCGTCAGACGGAAATTCTGTGCTTTCTCTTGCTTCTTTTTAAGCCTCCGTCTAGGCCTGAGCTGCCGTTCTATAGAAGCGCTAAGCCTGTAAACTGAACCACATATTCGAGGAGGATAACGGCAAAGTTTTCCCTTTCGTAAATGACCGAGGACTTTGCTGCGTATGGTCTTAGACGAGTGCCTTGGCCGCAGCGGCTGCTGGGCGGAAGGCCCATTGTGGCAGTGTTTTTGGACTTTCGCCGGGAAATTGTAAACTTAAGCTGCAACGAATCTTGGACGAAGGCATTTTACGCTTTAGAGCATTGTCTTAATTGCTGTTTGGAGCTGACAAATTGTTATCCCGTGGTCTCTGGATGTGGGTAAGTGGTCAAGTGGCAAAGTGTTTCGCCAGCTCTGAAGTGTGAAGCAAGGATTCTGTGCCATAAGCGGCAAGCCTCTGCAACGGTTAAGAGAACTCATACTTAAGCCCCATACGGAGTATGACAAAAAATTTGTTTCGATACAGTATTTCATATAATTAGAAACACCTTAGCTTTGCTTTGATGCTCATGTGCTGTTAGAAAGTGTTTCTATTTTTGTCAAATACTGTATCGAAATGAAATTTTCGTCGTACACCATATGGGGCTTAAGGGCCAGTTTGGACGTCTTTATACCTTGATAAGGATTACCGCTTATGGCTCCAACTCCCTTGCATTAGATTCGCCAGCGGTCCAAACATTTTCCCCTTGATCATGTTCAGAACCCATTGGATAACAATCTATTTGGTGCATGCAACAATTTCGGTAATGGTCGGTTCTACCATGTGCCATCCGCTCAGCTACCGCTGCACCCAGGGCACTCGCCCTAGACCATAAACAGCAAAATCTTCAGTCATTCATGAAAGGAAAACCTCTGCTGTTTTCCTCCCCGAATATGTGGTTCACCTTACAGGCTTAGCGTCTCTGTAGGAAGGCACCTTTGGCCTAGACGGAGGCTCAAGACGAGCAAAAGCAAGCACAAAACTTTAATGTGATGCCCAGTCATTCCCAAAGCTTGAATCCGGCACAAGACTCAACTCTGGTGTTTAAACAGTGGATCAAGTAGTCTCAAGAAGGCAACGACAGCAATGGACGGCAAAGCGTTCCCTTATGTCTTTTGAAGCTTAAAGGAATGGAGGCAATTGAAAATGCAATGAGCAACGTTGTCCAGTGGAGTCCTGAAATTCAAGAAGTTAAGATGTGGAGAATCTATTTAGGGTTAGGATATGCTCAATCGGTTTAGAATACGCTTCAAGAAATTTGAAGTTGTTGAGAAGAGGCAATGTGAAAACGCCAAGCGAAGCTTCTTGAGGAGAGCTAGATTTATGTGTTTGAGTGTGTGTTGGTGTGTGTGCAGAAAGCTTAACCCTTTTACAGTATTTACTAAGGTTCCAGAGTTTATTTTGAGAACTTCTTTTGGTTATTTGGTTTTAATAATATTTAATTTCAGAGCACTTTGTTCCAACTCACCTCTTGACGACGATGATCTTTAAATGAGCCTCCTCCGTTTTCATGTATAGATCATGGGCTGGTGCAACGAGTCATCATCCAGGTAAAAAAAAGAATTTTATAAATTTCTTGGTTTACTTCGACTGACTTTTTCTTAACTTCGACTAACTTTTAGTTTTGGATCATCTGAGAGACATCGCCTGAGAGACTCCAGTTATAGCCCCTGGGGACCGACCACTTTCGGCAATTCAAAGATGCCAAAGTCATGTATAGTGATGTGTGTCAGAGAGAGAGAGAGAGAGCAGACGCATTATCCTTACTTTCTTCTTGGGGAATGCTGTCATAATGGACACCATGGTCAACATCATCGAAGTATAAATATTTGGGACTGTCTTTTAATAAACATATACTATTGTTAAGGTGTATTTTAAATTTAATTTTGACCGGAATTTCCAATCGGTAATTTTTATACTCTGTACCGAAGGCTTCAGATATATGCAAACTTTAGGCGTAACAGAAAATGGTTTAGTCGGACTTGACCGTGACAGCTGTGTCTGCTAATCTCCTGATATGGCTCCGTGTGACTTCTCGATATTTAGCAAAGAGACCGCTTCAGGGCACAGTGTAAGATTTGGACTAATCAGATGAAAGATGTCTTCAATTATCTGCGCGTAATCTGGCATTTTAGGACGTCAGACTGGGGGGTAAATCTTGAAAAATGTTGTCTTTGATGTCTTTGATTTTGTATTTGGATCTGGTGGTTATCTGGTAGCAAAGATTTATAGATATTAGAGATGACGCATGTGAAACAGAAAACGATTGTTTTTGGGAGCTCCAAATTTTTGCCTTTCGCTGCCTTTACGAGGATACATATATTGAAATTCAGCTTTACTTTGTAGGAATTAGCTATACGACTGAGAGGAAAGATTTATAGATATTAAAGCTGTCGCATTTGACTCAAAAAGCTATTGTTCTTGGGAGCTGACATTGGATTCCAAATAAAAAAGTTTGTATAAGATGAGGTATCTATATATGAAGTGTCTGCTGGTAGGGACCTGGTGAGTTCTGGTTTGGATCATGTGGGGATCTGGTGGGTATACGGGGAGTGGGGGTGCAAAGAGTGGATACATTAAGGTCAAATTGTATATTCTGTGCTAAAAACTATGTCCTTTGTTTGACAGTGACTTCACAGAGACTTAACAGTGACTTAACAATGACTTAACAGTGACTAAACAGTGATTAAACAGTGACATAACAGTGACTAGCCAGTAACTTGACAGTGACTTAACAGTGACTTGACAGTGACCTAATTTTTGGTAGTTTAACATTTATTTATACAGAATCCAAATGTGTCTTTTGCCATTACTTAAATCGGATTCATCGTAAAGAGCTTCGCTCGTACCGTGCGTCTCATGACACACACTCTTTTTTTGATAGTTGATCTCCCTATTCCGAGTTTCATCTTCCGCTCGACGGCATAGCCAGCTCTATCGCTTCCAATTATGTATTATTAGTTTTCGAATTTAACTTCTAATTTTATCCGTCAGCTATATTCTTTTGATTTGCTTGCAGTAACATAATTACATTCAATGTGGTTGAGTTTATGCAACTAATTAACTGTTTCATTAAAAAATTTACTCCTGAGAAGAAGAGTTCCAAGCTAACCTGCATTGTGCAATAAAACTACTAGCACTACTTTTGAAATCTAATATAACTCTGGTAAGTTTGTGGAGGATTTTGACCACAAGTTAAGGACGTTTTAATGTTTTCAAAAACGTTTAAGTGCGATTTTGCTAAATAGGAGGACGACTGTGCTTATATTTCGAATTTGCTGTGCATTCAAAGGCACAAAGATACAATATTCTCTGCAAAAACGGGATTTGAGTCACTCTACTACTACGACACAATCACTAACACTACAGCAAACGTTATCAAGATTTTATGAACGGATTATTATTTTACGATGCTTTGATTTCCTTTCACACCACACTCAATTACTTATATATAGTTTAGGGTGTCCCAAAAAAAATTTTTTTTTTTTATTTTAACGGGTACACCGGCATTTTCTGAAAGCTAATGGAGTAAAGTATTTTTGAGATTTTTTTCAATTTTTTCGAAAGACGTTTAGAAGTCGCACAAATCGAATTTTTCCCCAAAAATCGGGTTTTCCATATTGTTTTCCAATTTTAATTATAACTTGGTTAATAACCACGATTTTCTTCGTTTTCAAATCAAAATTTTAAAGAAAAATTTCCTAATTTTACTTTTATGAGCAAAAAAAGTTTATTTTAGCTTTGCATTTGCTTGTTTAGGTACCATATACTAAATTTTTTTGAAAATTTTTCATAAATTTTGTAAAAAACGCACTATAACTTTTAAAATTTCTATGAAAATTGAAAAACTAGTGATGCAGTTTAAAAGATGGTTAAATTTTTAAAAAACTCAGACTTCAAAGTTGAAATTAGCTTTTACCGTTCCAGAGTTATACTGTTTTAAAGCTGTGTACCCATTGCATGAAACGAATATTATTGTAAGCTTTTTGCCTGGTTTGCAACGGATTTACTTCAAACTTTGAATCATGATGTTTTTTTTTTCAACTGAGTTTTCAGATTCACCACGGAAGCCTTGCTCCGCGTTTTAAATGAAATTTTGTATCAGCAATTAATTTTGAACAACATTTACCGTTTGGGTATTCCCAAAAAATTATACAATTAATCTTATGAGTAAAATTTGTCATTGTTTCCAAAAAAAAAAGTAAATTGTAATAAAAATTGTCTTTGGTGGACCAACCGTGGTGCGCCAAGATGTCCTGAACTAAAGTATTCAAATGATATGGCCTATTTTTCTGCTGCTTTTGAAGCACTTTACTCATTTATTACTTAATTTTAGTGAAGCTGGGTTTACCCCAAATGGTCAATGTTGTTCTAAGACAATTTCTAGTAAAAGACTAAGTCTTCGATGGCAGAATTTAAAACGCAGATCTGTATTTTTTTAGATCTGGCTTACTCCCTGTATGAATTGATTTAAGGGTGAGCTTAAGAATTGTACTCCAAATCGCGTTTTTTTGGCCGTCGAGTACCATCTCTTAGGGGCATGCAAACGCCCATTATACCTTACTTTCTTCTGAAGGTACCTTAACCGATTGCACAATTGAAGTTAATTTTTTATATTGCGTTCCCAATGAGCTTTATAATGCTTTAAAAGAGTATAACTCTGGAACGGTAAAAGCAAATTTCAACTTTTAAAATTCAGTTTATTAAAAATTAAACTATCTTTTAAACTGCTTCACTAGTTTTTTAAATTCTCATAGAAAATTTAAGAGTTATAATGCGTTCTTTGTAGAATGTATGAAAAATTTCCAAAAAAATGTAATAAGTGGTGCCAAAACGAGCAAAAGCTAAGCAAAAACTTATGGTTTATGCTCATAAAAGTAAAATTTAGGCAATTCTCCATAAAATGTTGATTTGAAATCTAAGAAATTCGTGGATGTTGACCAAGTCATAAGTAAAATTCGAAAACATTACGGAAAACCCAAATTTAAGGGAAATTTCGATTTGTGCGACCTCTAAACGTCTTTCGAAAAATCTGGAAAAAATCTCAAAAATACTTTACTCCTTTAGCTTTCAGAAAATGCCGGTGCCCCAAAATTTTTTTTCTTTTGGGACACCCTAATATAGTTCCCAATTAAAACAATTTCAATTTAAAGTTATTTTTATTTATACACGAAATATGCAAATGATGCACTAAATTTATCTTTACGAGCACATAAGGTTAGACGGACCGATATAAAAATATATAGCTTACTTGATTAGTATATATTAGGCTTAGAAAAAGGTGATGGCGCAAAAAGTACGATTAACTATTATTGTGATTAAAATGATTTCTGATAATTGTCTGCACATCCAGGAGGATCTTCTGTCAGGATCGGTCGGTGTGCTAAAATGGAATAATAGTTAAATTTTACTTAATTACAAGTATATCACGGTATTACCTGCGGGGTCCCAGTATGCTGTAGAATGTGGGTCAAATATTTTTGTGGTGTCTATGGGCACATTTTCGGTTACAGCTTCTGAAGAACGTAATAAAATTATCCATATACGAAGGATAATAGCGTTTCGGCTCTGACTTACCTATGCTAAAGATATTGTTATAGTTGTTAGCAGCTACCAAATTAGCATGTGGTGCAGGAGAGTACAACTGGAAGAAAAATAAGTGTTTTTGTTTTTGAGTAAGTAGAGAATACAGCATGCAATCACGATGCGAAACAACTAAAAGCGTGAATTCTAAGGCGAAGCAACACACAATAAGAGAGCGAGAGAGTATAGGGTTTTTATTATTAACATACAATTTACTATTTACAGTTATCTATACGGGCGTGTCTCCTCCCCGTTTTTCGATGCGGATTTTTCTTTCAGTCTGCTTCTATCTGCTCAACGTCTCCTCATTGTTAATTCTCTAAACAATGTGACCATCTTTCGGTCTCTTACCCAATACCTTAAGACTAAAATATCCATATATTTCACAGTCCGGCACGTTGTTATCTACTGTGTATACAAGACACCGACAGTATACGAGCTTATGCTGCTTTCTTTTGCAACAACAAAGAAGTGATAAATGAGCGTTCTTTTGCGTGGCTAAACACAAATACGCAACGCTAAAATGATACCACAAACTATATATAATTTGTATTTGCGGCAGATTCTTTAGGATACGCCTTTGTCTTTGCAAAGTCAATTGTGGCTTTGCCATTTGCAGTTGCTGTATTGAGTTTCGAATAATGAGTTTTGTGCATCGAATACTGAGTATAAAGCATTACAGAGTATCTGAGTACTGAGTATCGAATTATAAATACCGAAAATTGTGTATCGAGTACTGAGTATAGATTTTTGAGTGTCGAGTATTGAGTTCCAAGAAGTGAGAATCAAGAACTGAGTACCGATTATGGAGTACTGAGTATGGAGAATCGAGTATCGAAAATTGTATATCGTGAGTAGAGTAGCGTAGAAAATCGAGTTATAAATATCGAGAATTGTGTATCGAGAACTCAGTATCGATTTCTGAGTGTAAAGTATAGAGTTTTGAGAACTGAGTATCGAGAACTGAGTATCGAATACTCTGTACCGATTATAGAGTACTGAGTATGGAGAATCGAAAATCGTGAATCGAGAATAGGGTATCGAGAAATAAATATGGAGAATTTTTTTACTGAGTACTGAGTATCGATTTCAGAGTATCAATTTCTGAGAACCGATTATAAAGTATCAAAATCGAGTATCGAAAATAGTTTATAGAGCGTAAAGTATCGTAAAGCGAACTAGAGTATTGAGTACTGAGTATCGAGTACTGAAATATAGAGAATTGTGTATCGAGTACTGAGTATCGATTACTGTGTAACGAGTACTGAGTTTCAAAAACTGAGTACCGATTATAGAGTACTAAGTATCGAGAATCGAGTATTGTGTACCGAAATCGAAGATAGTGTATTGAAAAGTACAGAAGAGTAGAGTATCGAGAACTGAGTCAACTTTTATAGTATCGAGTACTGAATTTTAAGTACTGAGCATCGAAAACTGATTATCGAATACTGAGTACCGATTATAGAGTAATGTGTATCGAGCATCGAGTAATGAAAATAGGGTATCGAGAGTAGGATAACGAAAAGTATCGAGCTATAAATATCTAGAAGTGTGTATCGAGTACTTAATATCAAATTTATACATAGAATACTGAGTATCGAGAATCAAAAATGAATCAAGAGAAGACTACCGAAAATCGAGACACACACCTAACGCCAGTATTAAAATTAAAAGTCGGATTAATCTTAGTAGGGAGTTTTCTCGTGCCGTCGTCGCAAGTCATCCTCTATTTTGTATACTTAGAAGTGGTTTTGACATTTACATAGCTTTTATTAGCAAAACTCACCGTGCAGTTGGTTCCGTAACTCGTTCTTGGACTGCAAGTACTGTAGGACGATATTGGCTGTGTTCCCATCCACTGGGGGCTTACAGAAGATAAAATAATATAACTATAATGCACTCAATATATCATTAATGTTTGCTTAGATACCTGGGATTGTACCGATAAAATGTTTGACCAGGCAGCTGATTTATTGCTGGCTTCGTTCCAAATGTATCCGTCATTAGCTTCGGAAACTGACCAATCGAACGATAGGGTCGTTTCATTCGACGTCTTCTTCGATAATTTCCATTCTCAAACATATCCTCGTAATGTGCATCCAGAGTCCAATAGTTACCCTTTCTTTCTCCGGCTCCCTCTCTCGGTACTTTTATAAAGCATTCATTTAAACTTAGATTATGTCGAATTGAGTTTTGCCAACCTTTCTTATTTTGCTCAAAATATGGAAATTTTAATGTAATAAAATTATAAATTTCATTTAATGTTGCTCTTTTGGTTGATGAATTCTAAAATGGGAAAAAGGGGAGATTGGATTATGAACCTAGACTACATCAGTTTGTACCCTCAGAAAAATAAAACGAATGGATTTGATGGTAAAGTCTGCTAATGTTAGGATCGAAGTGGACTATCAGCTTGCGTTTTAACGCAAAAATAGTGTAACCATCTACCACTCTTCCAGATATTATTGTTTATTTATTCATTATGTAACTTTTACACTGCTATCGCAGAAATGGTACTGCATCTTTAGTTTTCAAGTGTAAAAATTTGTTAACTATAATTACCTGAATGGCCATCGCAATCAATGCCACATAGCTATAGGGAGGCTTTGATGAATTGGCGTCGTCCACAGACAATCTAAAAACGAATCAACAATCGAAAGGAAATGTAATTTGATTCAATAAAAACATTAATAAACTTTAGATGTAATTAATTAACTTGATATTAAACTTCGAACGTATGTAAATAAACTCGCCTTTAATGCACGAGTTACTCAGTGGAGGAAGTAGTTAAGCAGAGGAAGAACTCGATTTCTCTCACTGTTGCCAGTTTGCAGTCTTGTTTGTGAATAATTAGAAAAGATTCTAAGACTCCTCTGCACAGAGGACAGAAATTACTTTAGTTTTCAAGTATTATTTATAATTTATTTATTTATACAATAGTTTCATTTCATTTAAAAACTAAAAATTTAAATGTGCTTACTTATTTTTATCTGGATACAATTTGGGTTCCATACAAATATCCTCAGCAGAAGCAGGCGATAAAATGGTGGAGTGCATTTTATTTATGCGCTCATCCTATAAAATAAAAATAAGAAATATTTATATTAGTGTCTCCTAATCTGCAATACAATTTTTAAATCTAACTAAAATCGGTCCAGTCCTTTAAGAGCGTGCGTCATGTGGCAAGCTTATCTGCCCTTCCTGTGCTTGAATCAAACTAATTATATATAATTTTTCACTTTACACGTAATCAGAATACGAAATAGATATGAGTGTCACCTTCATCTATAAATTTGAAAAATTTTGCACTGAATAACAAATGGAGTCGGAATAAAAATTAATAATAATATGGCTTAGACTTAAACTAACAAATAAGTACAAAGCGGTTCGTTTTACCCGATTGGCATGCTTTCACCCCGAATCAGTTGTAAAAGTACCTTTAAAAGTAGTTCTGATAAGCTGTATATTCTCCGAAAAGTGCTAGTTTACCGAAATTAATTCAAAGGCGAAGGTTGAACACTTTTTAAGGCAAATGTGGGTATCAAATAAATGGTTTTATTTTTCAGCACAATGCTTTATACAGCTTTCCAAAGCTTTATTTACCCGATCTGATCAAACAGAAGAGTTTTTGTCCAGAAGAGTTTGTATCCAAGATGAAACAAGTGGGAAAGTCGGTCAAGCCCGACTATAACATACTCTGTACCTGGAGTAGGAGCTGAATACAGTACTGCTGCTGTGTCTCTCTCTATCTCAGTCTCTTTCTCTCGCTCTTTCTCTAAGATTGTGCGGTGTTGGTTGTGAAATGGTGGGAGGGGGGGTGGCCGGCGGAGCTTGGTTCACTTTTTTGCTTATAACTTGAGAACCGCTCATCCGATCTTTATCATTATTTCGGCAAATCGATACATTTTGACAATTACTAACTATCTCTAGAAAGTACGAACGATCTATCTAAAAAACTGTGGAAGATATGACGTTTTTTCAAAATTGCGGGGGCGGAAGGGGGCGTGGCCAAAATTGAAAATAAACTTGATCTGCCTGCAGCTATAAGAAACATTTGTCCCATACATGTCAAACCTCTAAATCTTACCATCTCTGAGATCTGTTTGTTCATACGGACGGACGGACAGACGGACAGACGGACATGGCTATATCGACTCGGCTGTTGATGCTGATCAAGAATATATATACTTTATAGGGTCGAAAATGATTCCTTCTCTCTGTTACGTACTTTTGCACAAACTTAATATACTCTATGTACCTTCGGTACAGAGTATAAAAATATGGAATCGAAATTTTAATTTAATTTCGATAACAATAACAAAGCTAACGATATAAGCATAAAAATGGCAACGCCAGCACACTGCAATTCGATAGATGTCACTCAGCTGAGCGCCCAGGCCAAATAGAACCGATTCTATTTTGTCTGATCCCTTATCTGAGTACACTGAGAAAAAAAGTTCAATCTAAAAACTAGATTGAAAATATCTTTTTCGAGAATCTAGCAGTCTTATAAAATCAAGATTTAAAAACCTTGATATAAGCTTAAAAATCTTAAAAACAAGATTTATCATCTTGGTTGATTACCATCTAAAGTTTTCTGTAAAGATTCAGTAAAAACAAGTGAGAAAGTCGGTCAAGCCCGACTATAACATACTCTGTACCTGGAGTAGAAGCTGAATGCATTGCTGGTGCTGCGCCCATCTCAAAGTCTCTCTCTTACTCTCTCTCTCGCTCTATCTCTCTTTCTAAGATTGTGTGGTGTTAGATGTGAATGGGGGGGAGGGGGGGGGGGGAGGGCGATGTACTTTTTTGCTCATAACTTGAGAACCGCTGATCCGATCTTTATCATTCCTTCGGCAAATCGATACATATTGCTAATTACTAACTATCTCTAGAAGGTACGAAACGTCTATCTTTAAAACTGTAGGAGATATAACGTTTTTTCCGAATTGCGTGGGCGGGAGGGGGCGTGGCAAAAATTGAAAATAAACTTGATCTGCCTGCAGCTATAAGAAACATTTGTCCCATACATGTCAAACCTCTATCTCTTACCATCTCCGAGATCTGTTTGTTCATACGGACGGACGGACGGACAGACGGACAGACAGACGGACAGACGGACAGACGGACATGGCTATATCGACTCGCCTGTTGATGCTGATCAAGAATATATATACTTTATATAGTCGGAAATGATTCCTTCTCCCTGTTACATACTTTTGCACAAACTTAATATACTCTATGTACCTTCGGTACAGAGTATAATAAATTTATGATATACATAAATAGATTTATTTTGTTAAAAAAAATAAAATTAAAAATTTAAAAAAACAACCCGCCCCTCCTGGGACTCGAACCACAACCTTTCCGCGCTATGAAGCTTTTGCTACTCATTTAACTAACTCGGCTACTAGACTTAAATTTTGTTATGCAGCCAGTTGCAGTATAAGAACTTAGCTGGCAGAAATCATGGTCGTGCTGAGTTCTTATACTACGACTGTTGACTCGCTAAAAGTGACGCCCAACCGCCGAGTGTAATAACAGCTTAATATAATTTTTTTTTGTTTTTTTTTCTTTTCCTATTTAAAAATGAGATTGTTTCATTTCAAAGTCGAGTATAAACGAAGTTTATCCAATATTAATGGATTACGATTAAAGTTGAGAATAGAACGTTGGGCAGGGAATCGAACCGAAACGAGTTTCGGTCGAAACCGTACCGGTACAACGTTTATGAAGAATATCGGTTCTTTTCGGCATACGGTTCCGGTTCCGGTTTGATTCCCTGATGTTGGGTTAAGATTATCAGGTCTTAGTCCAATTCTAACACCGCTTCTCTTCGATTCAAGATTATAAACTTGATTTTAGATTGATTTTTTTTTCAGAGTAGATTTATGTTAACTCAGACGCCTTTTTAAAAGGTCTGACAGCAAATCAGACGAAAACGCAGCTGAGTAATCAGGTCGTGAAAATAGAGCTTAAGTGCTTCCCTCGTGACAAATCACAATCCATCTGTTTTTTACATTCAACCAACCGGAACATCAGCCGAACCTTTTAAGTTTGTAACTTCCCGAGCTTCTTCGGGTCAACACAATAATTTTGAACTTCCTAAATATTATACCTGGTAAAAAAATTTAAGAAGCGTCTAAGAAAACATATCCAAAATCGGCAAATTGAAATTTCGAGAAAGAATCAAATCAAGTTGAGTTGAAAACCGACAAAACACACATCGTAGGAGAGGTTTTCCTCCTATTTCAAATACCAGGTACTTTTGGAAGCCCTTGTAGAGGGATTATGAATAATAACATTAACAAACATTGTTTTTACATAAATATGTGAGTTTTGTATAATAATTTGGTGTGTTTAAATGCTGAACTAAATCAATATCCGAAAAATAAAAGCGTTTGGTTCATTTCATAGAGATATTGAGATACTAGAGAATAGTAAGCAATATCTCAGCAAATCAGTAGGTCGATAACAAGTGTAACGAGAAGGACAAGCTAGCTTCGTCTTTGCCGAAGTTTTTATACCCTTGCAAATGTTTTAATACATTATAGTTTACGAACGTTAGCATTAAAACAAACAATTTTTCTAAATAAAACCCACCTTCGACCGATAGTTTCTATGGCAGCTATAAGATATAGTCATCCGATCCGGTCGGTTCCGACATATTATCAGTGTGCAGTAAAAAGAAGACTCTGTGTAAAGTTTCAGCCCGATTGCTTTAAACTGAGAGACTAGTTTGCGTAGAAACAGACAGACGGACAGACAGACGGACGGACAAAGCTCAATCGACTCAGCTCGTCGCCCTGATCAAGAATATATATAGTTTATAGGGTCGGAAGTGAATATTTCTATGCGTTGCAAAGACAGACGGACGGACAGACGGACATGGCTATATCGACTTGTCTGTTGATGCTGATCAAGAATATATATACTTTATATGGTCGGAAATGATTCCTTCTCTCTGTTACATACTTTTGCACAAACTTAATATACTCTAAGTACCTTCGGTACAGAGTATAAAAAAACAAGTGAGAAAGTCGGTCAAGCCCGACTATAACATACTCTGTACCTGGAGTAGAAGCTGAATGCAATGCTGGTGCTGCGCTCATCTCAAAGTCTCTCTCTTAATCTCTCTCTCTCTCTCTCTCTCTCTCTAAGATTGTGTGGTGTTAGTTGTAAATGGGTGGGAGGGGGTGGGGGAGGGCGATGTACTTTTTTGCTCATAACTTGAGAACCGCTGATCCGATCTTTATCATTTCTTCGGCAAATCGATACATATTGCCAATTACTAACTATCTCTAGAAGGTACGAAACGTCTATCTTCAAAACTGTAGGAGATACAACGTTTTTTCTAAATTGCGGGGGCGGGAGGGGGCGTGGCAAAAATTGAAAATAAACTTGATCTGCCTGCAGCTATAAGAAACATTTGTCCCATACATGTCAAACCTCTATCTCTTACCATCTCCGATATCTGTTTGTTCATACGGACGGACGGACGGACGGACGGACAGACAGACGGACAGACGGACAGACGGACATGGCTATATCGACTCGGCTGTTGATGCTGATCAAGAATATATATACTTTATATAGTCGGAAATGATTCCTTCTCCCTGTTACATACTTTTGCACAAACTTAATATACTCTATGTACCTTCGGTACAGAGTATAAAAACAGAAAGCTTAAACACTACACTAAAAATTTCCTTAAATAAGTTTTACATCTGACTTCTCTTCCACATTATTTGTATGAAATTTTTGCATTACTTCACAGCTCCGTATCGGGCTTTAATATTCAACATAGTCCAAAACGTTATTCTTTGAACTCGATAAGAAAACAGAAGTTGAAAATGCTTGTCAAACAAATCAATAATAGTGATTCAATTCCGAAGAAAAGAAAAATATCGAATTGCATCGAAGATAAAGATATTTTAAAATATTGGAATATTTAACAGGAAAACCAAATTAAGTAGCTCGACTCGTTTTGGCAGTTCCAGCCACACAAGTATCAATAGAATGAGCATCAGACTAAGAGCCAATATCGATGAATATATACTAGAAGATATATTGTATTTAGATTTAAACTAAAATTCCATCTTATTGAAGATATTTTGAATTTTGTAAGCTTTTTAAACATACATTTTGAAATTCACTTATTATGAATTTAACCAAATGGAATTGTCTTCGTAAAAAATTCGTTATGTTAAAAAATGTTGGGTTTATTTATAACGAAATTTTTATTATATAATGACTGAAAATCCTAATTATATGTTAATGAATAATTTGATTACTTGTTGCATAAATATATTTCTTTATTTTATAAACTAAATAAAGTGCGAATCGAACCGAAAACGCTGTTTGATTTGCTTCGAAACCATGTTGAGAACCGAACCGGTGGTAAACTCTGTGAACCACTGAACCGAACCATACCTGATTTTCTTTCTCAAGGTTGTATTACTGCGATTACAGATATCCAAAACACATCTTCACTAATCAATGCACCATTCAAAATAATTCAGATCTCTCAAATTTGAATTTAAAAAGGATTTAAAAAATGGCGTTGTTTTTAGTGATTTGGGAACAAAGATCTGACATATTGACACCAGTAAAGTTTTTGGTCGGTCCTTCTTTAGAGGAAAATGCATTTGTTATCCAGTGCTTCCAAAAACGGGTATGCAAAATCAAAACTCTGCGGTGTTTCAGTTTTGCGGACTTGTAAAAAATTTAAAAATATCATAATTGTCTTCCAACCTTCTAATAGAACTTTGGTTACGGATTAAATTCCAGGAAATGTTTTTTTTTAAAAACTTAAGAGTATTGAATCAGGCTCAAATCAAAGAAGTTGAAAAAGCGCGTAAGCAACCGATATTTTAGTGTCCACCATTCAACCGATTTTTCACTTATTAACATACCAATCAATCAATCACTTTAATCTTGGTCAATAAAAAGATTCCGACGGATTTTCCATAAATACTAAAACGGATTAATTGCTTATTTAAATGTTACATTAACACCGGTACGCCCTCGTTGGGTAGTGACAAATGAAATATGCCCAAACAGCATCCGAAATTGCCAACAATATTGGCTGCGCTATTCGCACACGTATGTGTGTGTGAGTTTGTGCGAGTGTGAGTGTGTACAATTTACATAGATGCAAGTAAATATGAGCGTGTGCATTTTCATATGAAAGTATGCCTGCCTTTAAATGCGGCTGTAAATATGTCGATATTTATGTACGTACATACAAATCTAGATTAAATTCATATGCACATACAGCTGTATATATATGTAGGTATGTATGTATGTAAATACGCGTATGAAGTTCATTTTTATGAAAACTACAAGAGGGCGCACAATGCGATCTTTTTTTGTTAATCTTGTGAATAAACCTATCATAATGATCGTCATAGTGTGCAAGTGCATATTGGGATGGACGAAATTAGAAGATGTTGAATTCTGATATCGTCAGTCTTTTCAAGCCACAGAGTCATAGGACATAGCGATTTCTTTGGAGAACTTGAAGATTTCCTAAGTCTGTTTAAAATTCAATGTTTAGCAACTAGAAAAGTCGGTGAAGCTCGTTTATATACCTTCAAGAAACTTGGAAAAACCAGATCACTTAAAAATACTCGCTGTTTTGGAACAGGGCCAGATTCAGCTATTTGTTAGATGTGGATCGGCTTAAGGTTCGGTTCACAGTATAAAAACAAGAAAGAAAGTTGGTCAAGCTGTATTATACCATGTACCTGCCCAGCTTAATATATATATAAATGAATAATTTAAAGTGTAGTGCCATACAAACTGTGAGAAGTGTTGCCCCACGTCGAGAATTCGAACCAACGACCTCGTCGTTCAAAGACAGCAGTCTTGCCACTTGACCAAAGGCCTACATTCTTTACATGTCGGTCGCTCTCTCCCGCGAGTGCTTGATAGTCGTGTACGCCAAGATGCGTTCTGTGTTCGAATGCCAGACAAGGTGAATGCAAAAAAAAAAAAACAAATCTAGTCACACCTAAAAAAGGGGATTAAAGTGATCGTGTCTCCCCGTCCTTCCCGAGCGTCCCCGCCCCCATGCACTATGGGGAAAATGACTACTTTATCTGGCATCGTGCATCGTGCATTTTTAGATATAAACTTTCCAAATTCAGTCACTTATACGTGCTTACGTTGCAGATAGGAATTTCGCCACGCCCCTTCCGCCCCCAAAATCATGAAAAACCGTTTAGTTTTGTTAATTTTCTTTATTTCAAAAGGACTTGCAGAGAGACATTGGCTACTGTCATCATCAATTTTGTCTGGTCTGCATTGCTTCTTTTGCTCTGCCACATGTTTATAAATTGGGTAAATATCTACATTTCTCTTACAAATGTAATCTCGGATAGCACAATACTGCTCCTTGGTCAATCCTTGATCCAAAATTAACGCCAATGCTTCATCTTTGGACGCACTTATAGGCTGATCAATGGGCTTTGTCAATCCTTCCCTGACTTGCTTGGCTTTTTCCGGGGTACTTGCAAGTATTTGAAGAACTGCAGCAAGATCATGTAGTCCTTGTTTCCGGGCAGCTGCGATTGCTGCATGAACTAGCAAGAAAACATCATCACTTTGAAATTTGGATAGGTCCGCTGCTTGCAGTCTTTGAGCCCTTTCGCCTTTCGATTCAAATGGAAGAAGTGGCCGTCCAACTGGTCTATTACATTTTTTAAGGGCAAAGTTGTAGTACCGTTTTTCCATTGCGAATGTCTTCTTTCAAAGTTCTTATAAGTGCTATTACATTTACGCCAATTATAATGCAAATTGTTGCAAAATTGGTGGCTTTTTACTTTTAAAATATTTTCATCAACATCAACATTTTTGAAATGCCTTCTCTCGTCCGTGCCGGCCCCTCTCGCTATTCCACACAGCAAACAAATCGAAGTTGGAAAAAATGAGGTTACCTAATAAAAAATGCAAATTGCGCCAAAAGAGGGAAAAGAGGAAATTAAGACCAATACCTGTTAACTCAGAATTCACAACGCTACAACAAACACTTTGACAAACACATAAACAATTCTAAACTCTTTTACATAATCCTTTCCAAAGTTGAAATTTGTTAATAAAATTCCAGCTTTAGGAGCGCTTATAAAACGACAAAATATTAGTATACACACGCACAATTTGAACGATTTTTTATATTAAACATACAGTGCAAACCTGCGAAATTAGTGTTCATGACTTGATTTTCTTCTAATTGTGTTGCCAACACAGAATATTAAAAACAAAACTCAATGCAAAAATTTACAAAACTTGGCCGCACGTGCTTTCGATTGCAACAGCTGACTTAACAGCTGTCATTCTCACATAGGACTGTTAAATTTAACATTTTGAGTTTAGGGCATAACAGTCTGATGTTTTCTTAATGTGTTAACAGCAAATTTTTGCCAATTATAAAACTTTTAAAAAACATGCAAATGCCAGATAAAGTGGTCATTTTCCCCATAGTGCCATGGTTGATTTGTATATACCCGTTACTTGGAGACAGATATTAAAACCGATAAAACCGGTAAGGGTTACGGTTACTGTTGGCTGATTGCTATATTATGGTTATGGGATATCGGTTGCGGTAAGGGTTAACGTTAGAAATGACATCTTAATCGAGATTGTATTTATATCTAAATAGCATAAAAGCATTTAGAGCAGGGTTCCCCAAGCAGAGAGCGCTTAAACGTGACTGTGTCTCTCTCTAACACACAATGAAGTGTGACTTCGGCAAACATTCGACAAGTAAGTTCGTGCTCCCGGGGCTATCGCTGGGGAACTCGGATTTAGAGCAGCGATGGCCTCCAGTTCCTCCCAGAGCGCGAACACATTTCGCTATTCACAAGTACACGACCCGAACGCTTGCCAAAGCTGAGACCAAAGGAGCAGAAAGCATTCACTCGCCAAAGTTCGTAACGATTAGGTCGAAGAAAAATCTCGCTGGCCATCGCTCATTTAGAGTGTGATTGTCCAAGGGACCCCTGCGAGGATTCATTTTTGAAATGGAGGTTTTCGTGTGGGTTGTACTGCTAGCACAACTTTTGATCATTTCAAAAGATTTGGAAATATTGTTGTATTTTTTCCTTTATTCTACCTTGTTTAACAATCTTTTTTGTTTTAGAAACATATTTTTAATGAAGATTTAAGATTATTGTTAATTAGAATTGTAGACAAACTTGATTTTGGACAGCTTTTCCCTGATAATTCAATCAAATTATAGTGGTTCATTATTAGATTGTGTAGATTTCATATATTTCATATTCAATGCAGATAAATACACAGTATGTTTCGGATCCTTAAATAGGGAATCATCATTCTCGAATAGACAAGGTTCTCTAAACTCTAACTCGTGAGACAAAAGTTTGGTCAATACTGAGTTGTTATTTTTGATTTCAAATTAACATTGAATCCACATAGAATAAAAATCAGCAGAGACTAACACCTCTTCTTCTTCTTGTTGATGCAACTTTTGCTAGTACTGTAGCAATTACGCTTATCTTGTCCCAAACCTTAGGTTACAGATAAAATCAGAATTGACAGCTGCCAAATTTCCATTTTTAGCTCTGATTAACTAGCCGGCATCGAGTGTAATATCACATATGTATAAGGAAAGACGAGGAGGGTTAAGATTTTGGTTAGCTGCACTCACTCTTTCTCGTTGGCTATCTTTTCTTTGTGCCCTCCAGCAACAGTGCGGCTCAATGTATGTATGTAAAGTGTTCATTGTACATACATCAAATAAATTTTCGTTTATCGAAATTTTTACTAAGTCGGGATTTACATCATGAAGTTATCTTAGTAGGCTTGAAAATCAAAGGAATTCTACTAGATTTGTTAATCAAAATTAATCAAAATCAAAAAATACCACACGTGTATGTCGCGCCTACTGAGATAACTTCATGAAGTTTGCTTCATCGTGTAAATCCCGTCTAATAGAGGAAAAACCGAGATTCTTTTAATTGGTTATATTAATAAAGGTTATACAGTTACGGTTAGAGAACAAAACTTTTTTCAGTCACTGTTACGGTTTCGGTTAGAAATTTTTAAATTAAAAAATTTTCTTTACTCTCTGGGTGTCCCCCCCGTTAGGAACACTATTAAGCATTTCTTTCCATGAATAACTGGTGTATAGAAGTCGTTTAGAGCAGACTTTAACTTACGATCTCAATTTTCCTTGAACTAAATGTTTATGAAAAGAAAATGCTCAAAAAAAACAGAGTGGGATAATTTAGAATTTAAATCGTTTTGTACTAAAAATTTCAGGTAAATTTTGTTTTCGGATGTACTTGGATGAAATCAAAAATCGACTGTTTTCATTGTAAAAATTATGTTATAAGAAAACAAACATTCTTGAATCAAAAATTTTTCGAATCTACTGTTAACCGAACAATTTTAGAAAATTCTCTGATTGCGAATATTTTGGATTGAGTACAAAATAGAATCACAATGCAAACTCCAAAAAGTATGCAGCGATAGTTTCGAACTTTAGAATATATTGGATTTATCGATTCGGTCATTGATGCTGATTAAGAATATATAAACTATAAAATTTGGTAAGAAAGTTGTATTTTAATTTAAAAACAAACGGGCTCAATTTAAGGGACACCCTACCCTATATAGACATGCATCTGTATGTAAATATTCAAAGGGGGACTGAGAGTGTCTGATATCGCCACAAAGCTGCCCTGTACAATAATACACTGATGGACTTACATACAGATGTAAATATGTGCTAAGTCAATCTAAACGTGTGAGACGGGAAATCGAAAAACAATTTCAGTGTGTGTGTGTGGTTTATGGTGTTGTGCTGTTTTGCAGTTTGGCATTTTTGCCAACTGCATTCGCCTGCGCAAATTAGCGGCAGTTGAGGCCAGAGCAAGCCCTAGCAAAAGCCAATGGCAATCGTCCAGAGCACACTTACGCGATGCATGTGAAAACTAAATATGTATAAAAAAACATCTATATGTACTTATGATTGAAATCTAGATCGCCACTTTCTTACAAACATAATATACTCAAATGAATGTACGTGCCTTCAACGCAAGTGTGTACTGTCATACATACATATATTTTTGCGCATTTGCATTTTAAGCGCAATCTTGTGCTGGTGAAGTAATTGCGCCGCATAGCGACTTAAATTCAACATTTCCAATCGCTTTGAGCTGAAATGAAAACGATGATCCAATAAATTCAACGACCCATATTATTCATTATAAATAGTTTTTAACCGAAATTTCTTATAGAATGTCATTCATGTCTAGGGTATGATCAAATTGTATTCAGATACAGCCCACAGCTACAGATCAGACAAAATATAAAACATTTTCTACAAAAAGTGTTTTTAAACAATTTACAAACCAAAATTGTTTTTTTTTTGTGATTTCATTTGTCTTACCTAAGTGAGTTTGAAGTGAAGTAAGATTAAGATCAATCGATTTAAATTAAATTTGTTCCGATCTTCTGATATACAATTTTGTTCACTGCAAGAAAAACCCGCCGGTAAAACTATTTACCCAAAATGTTAAGACTTTCTTGCAATTTCATCTGTTAAAGGGCTACAACCCAAAACTCCGACAATTTACAAAACAGCAAATATTTATATTGCTATATCGGGGGAATTGAAATCAATTATTCGCAGACATGGACCTGGAAAACTACATTGCTAGGATCAAGCTGAACGGAGTTGGTAGGCACCAGTCAGAGACATTGAATCTTGAAGGGGAACTGTTGGTAAAGAAAACGGAAATATTCGGGAAAATTAGGTGAGAACTCAAAGCGGCTTCCAAGAATAAAGTGCGTTGGAAGAGTGAAGTGGTTGTTGCGGGATTGATGACAGACAAATGAAGATATCGTTTGGAAAAGTTGGGATACTGATTGGAATTGATAAGAGTTTTGTTTTCTATGAAACTATTAAATAATTCGGCTAAAACCTTAAGTGAAAACCGGTATTTGGAAGCGGGAACAACATTTGATCGAGTTCGATGACGGGAACAGGCCTGAAAATCTTTAAGTAAGGCGATCCGATTGTTCGATCAATTACCAAAATTACCCATAAAATGTTATCCTTAAAAGCTTTAATGATGTGAATCTAATATATTTAAAATCTTACATGGTAATTAAAAACGAGAGCGCAAGTTAAAGTCGGCTCTAACCGACATCGATATACCCGTTACTCATGAAAAAGCATGTTTAACAGTGTTCCTGCGTTCATTAGGGTGAACATCTGAAAAGTATGCAACACTTTCTTAACTCGGCTATTTTTCACAGTTTTGCTCATTACTTGAGAACCGCTCTTCTGATCCTTATTATTTCTTGGGCAAATTTATTCGGTTTGCTAATAACTAACTATCTCTAAAAGGTACGAATCGTCTATCTTTAAAACTGTAGGAGATATAACGTTTTTTCCGAATTGCGGGGGCGAGAGGGGGCGTGGCCAAAATTTGAAATAAACTTGATCTGCCTGCAAGTATAAGAAGCATTTGTCTCATACATGTCAAACCTCTATCTCTTACCATCTCTGAGATCTAGGTGTTCATACAGACGGACGGACGGACGGACGGACAGACGGACATGCTTATATCGACTCGGCTGTTGATGCTGATAAAAAATATATATACTTTATATGGTCGGAAATGATTCCTTCTGCCTGTTACATACATTTGCACGACTTTAGTATACCCTTTTTACTCTACGAGTAACGGGTATAAAAAATTTATTTGTGTCGCACTAGATTCTACTTGAATCAAGTACGAAAAGATTGGAACCCTAAAGGGCTTGTATCAATCCGAAAATGATCATTTACGGATCGTACATGAAAATCAAATGGTCTTGACTTGAGATTAAAGTATGTACGGGACTCCACAGTCAGGGCGAAAGGGCGATATGAAAGCGATTGCAAGTTTGAAACTGAGACAGAAAATTGTTGATTGTGTCCTGTTTCTACAGTTCTATACAAACAAATGACCTCAAGCCGTCTACAACTTGCTGGTTTGACAACTCAAGTGAGCACGATTTTTCATTCTCTACAGTTTGATGTCATTCCTTATGTAAAATCACGCTCTGAATTAGGGTTGTCGAATATTTAAAAAATATCTCTATCGATATTTTTGGCGGTATTGTAATTATCGATATTTTCGATTTTTTCTATAAAAGCCCGCCACTTAACATTAAATAGGTCTATTGAGGCGTCATTTGACGCGAAATAAACACTACATTCTGATTGCGCTTAAAAATATAGTTTTTATGTATATTTATCAATTGTATTTTTAGAGAACAAGTTACTAGATTTCTGTGTCAAAAAGAAATAACAGGACAAATGTGTTTTTCCAATATTACAGGAAAGCAAACTATTACCTTTAAATGAATGAGTAAAAATGTGATTAGTTGCAAAGTGTAAATTATTTCATTCAAGTCTTTTTGAATAAATCAAGTTGTTATTTTAACATTTGGACATACTGTGGTCTGTAGTACTTATTAGATTTGATACTGAGGAAGCCTTAGGTACTAAAAAATCAATTTTGACATAACTCAAGTTGTACTGATATTCCTTATTGCCACAGAAATATTAAATGTTATAGCTTATTTTTTTTAGGAATTTAACAAAGTCAGCGCGAGCCCATACCAGTTAAAATAAAAGTGGCATAAGATGTTATTGCAAACATACACAAAAGCGAAAATCTCATCATTTACATTGCGGTTGTATCCACGGCTAGCTGCATAATGTCAATCCAATAATCGATTCTCAATAAAGTTGTTAACTTAATTACAGTCTAATGTTTGAGGCTTTTGATTTCGATTTTTTCACCGATTATTTCATCAAGCGTGAGTCAAGCAAAGTGGACTTGACCTACATTTTATAGCTTTGAGTGGTGTTCGACGAGCAGTTCAAAATTTAATAAAAACTTCTTTTGCTAAACGGCCTTTATTTGATTTCATTTGCATACCGCAAAATCGCCTTTGTAGCAATACTGATAATGGAATCACCCAGCTCACGATAACGAATTTTGCTTTGCCACATCGACTTTAATAAAATAACTGAAGCATTTTGCTTCACATGTCCAGAGCACAAGAAACAGTTATTCGCAACAGTAAGACCGAAAAATATCACCAAAAAATATTCGATATCCGATATATCGCCTCGGAAAAGTATACGATGGTGATATTCTTAATTTTGGGCAAAAATATCGATGTTTTTATTTATCGATAATATTTTCGACATCCCTACTCTGAATACGTGTATGGAGCTTAATAAATTCTCAGTTGAACAGATTTCAAGATAGTCCCAAATTACCGTGATAAAGGACTTCTCACCTAATTATAAATACATTAATTATGAAATAACTTATGATTAAGACGTGTACACCGAATTAAAGCTTAGAAAGTTAACCCAATTTTGCTTGTGATATAGTGGTTGTCTCCAAATTGCAGTTCTATGTTCTATGAAAGCTTTCCGAGCTCACCAGAGCTCTGCAAGATCAACAGCTTCACAAGCTCTCCAAAGCTTTTCAAGCTCTTTAAATCGTTCAAATGATTTCATTTTTAGGGAGCATTTAGCTTAATTTATTCACCAAAGTCGGATCAAAATCTTTATACAACTGATCAACTAGTGTCTGGGTTGAACTCTAAAAGCTCTTCAACAAATTCAAAAACCGTGCACACAAACGGCTGAACAAAATAGACCGTAGACATTTTTAATATGGTAAAACTAAAATTGCTCAATTTTTAGATATATGCTAATAACTTCTACAATTTCCAATAGATTTCGATAAATGAACAATTTTAGAATTTGTTATATTATATATTAGGATACATCATCCAAGAGAGAAAGAAATTTAGAAAAAGAAAAAGATGTGACAATAAAATGATGTATGGAATGATTAAAAGATTATTTTATTAGCTTTAATTTGGGGTATTACACTTAGGACCGATTTCTGTTCTCTTAGATAGCTGCTATGTGTCAGATAGTCATCGATTTTACACTGTTATTTGTTAGTTTATGTGACAAATAGCTCTATGCAGAAGATGTGAAATCTGCCCTTATTCATAAGTTATTTCCTAATTGAGATATTTGTATTTTTTAACTCTATACTCGGATTCAGCGCTTGATTTTACATAAGCAATGAAATCACATTGAATTTTCCTATCACTAATGATTACAGTTGTGAACTGATACCAGCCCCTCGTATAAACGCAACTCGTGAACAAATTACCATCTCTTCGACAGCAAGCGTTGACTCGTTACTTTACCTCTTTAAGTCCCATCTCTAATTCTTTTATTTACAATCTACAATTTAGAGTCAAAATGAAGTCGGAAAAATTAAAACGAAATTTCTGGCTTACTGCGGAAATAGAATGTATGCTAACATTATTAAAAGAAGTCAAAGGAGTTCAAGGAACCATGTCTACCACGACGACGCAGTATACATTCTCGCAAATTGCCAACAAAATGAAAAAGCGTGGATTCCCAAACAAATCGCCCACCCAAATACGAAGGAAGTGGTTCCAAATGAAGTCCGCCTATTTGTGTTACAAGAAGGGAAACGTTGACCGACTGTTTCTTATACCAGAGAAATTTCGCAGTGTTATTGCACAATTTGTGGAGAGTGGCGAAAAGATGGGTGGAGGAATAGGTACTTTAGACTTGCAGCCGCCGCCAAAGCCAGAGTCACCCCCAGTGGAGGAGGAAGTCAGTCAACCAGTTATTAGACCGACACCTGTGATTCGACAGCCACCCGTAATTCGGCAGCCACCAAAACCAAAAGGTAATAAAAACCCAAAAGGTATAAATATGTTATCACTTGAATTTACATTTTTATGATTTCAGTTGAAGTTATTGTAGAAAAGAAAAAATCCCCCTTGGACATATTCATGGATCAAGTGAAGCAGCACAACAAAGACTTGAATGCTGAATTTAAAAAGTATGAGGAAAATTTGTTGCAGTACGAACATAAGTGTCAAACTTTGCGAGATTCCCATATAATAAAATGCTTAGGCAAATAGGTACAAAATTGTAAACTGAGTTTTAAAAAAACATTCTTGATTTCTAAATTTTGATTTAATGACATGCGAAGGTTTCTTAGCACTTCAATATGTAACATGTTCACTAGCCCTTTTAAAGTATTAAATTTGATACAATCATCAAAACTTCGGGAAAATATGAAAAACTTCTAAATTTCACACTTAAGACAAAGCTTGTGCAAGGCGAACATTTATAAATAAATCAAAATCATTTCAAAACTACTCAACTCATTTTAAATTAAACGGATATTCATAAGGATGATTCCAACAAAATAGGCTTAAATGCATTAATTTAGTAACACATTTTAACTTACCATGTCTGAAATAGGAGAACCGTCTATAAGGTCTGTTTCGGCATTTCCATTCAATGAGATTTGCCCAGTTCATAGGCATTACTTGCAGATGTTTGAGTAATGTTAGATAAGACCAATTAGAGTAAGTATAATCTTAAGATTTTGCCATCGATTATTTCAAACTTTTCAATGGAAAAGGGAACACTTACCAAATTTGCAGAAAGTAAACAATAGGAAGAGCCAGTTGTGAACGATTGTTTTTTCACTCTAGACAATGGAATTCAACTTCAATACATTTATTTATTCCCATTCCCACTTGGACCGTTCCGACATCTTCGTAAGCTACATTAGAACGAACTCAGGCAACTATTTCTAGAAATTAGCAACAATGTGTCGTCAGCTGCCCTCAGCCTATTTACATAGACTCCACAAATGTGCAGTTAAACGTAATGTCAACTTCCTTAACTTCTTTATGAGCTTAAATTACGGTGAAGATTTATTAATTGGCAAGTTGTCGATGGGTAATTTGGAGGTGTAGGTCATTCGATATTAATATCTGAACCGCTTAACGGTCTCGGCCATATTATAAATGCTCAGCAATCGTTTCTGTTTCTCGAGGAGGCTTCACTTACTCACTACACTCTTGGCTAAGTCTAGCCAGACCGTTTTTTTTTTAATGTCTTTTGTTTCCGATTTTTCCACTGAAATGAATTCTTCAGTTCGACTCATTTTCTTTCTATGTATAAAAAGAACACTCGGTGTTTCTTAAAATAAGTCAGTTTAATTAGGCATAATCTGTTCTCTTAAGATGAAAGATGGGAGGTGGGATCCCATTTAAATCCTCGGAAAGCTAAAATTAAGAACTGATTTATAGCCGATTTCAGTTTATCTTGATATTATTCGAAGTAAAGATAGAAGAAGAAGTAAAAATATTTTGCAAAATCATCGCGGGATCCATATTTTTTTAAATTTTTTGTAGAGCCGTGATTTAATACTTTTGAGATTCGATAAGATTTTCGTGAACCATGGGGCGGTGGATAAATTAGTAAATATAACATCGTAAAAAAATGTTTCAATATACCGAGATGAGTCATATTGAGGCGTAGACAGTCAATCTTTAAGCGACATTTTCACGACCTGATCGTAACTCGATAAATGCCACTCAGATGAGTGCTCAGGCCAAATAGAACAGGTTCTATTTCATCTGATCGCTCATCTGAGTAGCTTCATGCCTACTCAGACGCCTTTTTACACGGTCAGACAGCAAATCAGACAAAAACTCAGATGAGTGATGAGGTCGTGTAAATAGAGCTTTAGATAGCAAAAGAATGCAATAATTTGGAAAGAGGGAGAGTTGGTGCTCGGTATATCAAAGTATAGTGTCAACTTCTCCGGAGTTGACAAAGGTGGAATTCTGGATCCTCTTAAGTTGGGAACATCGGAGACAATTACAAGATCAAGGAGTCTGTGAAAACCATTACTAATGGCATTTATCTGTCCAAGAAATTGCTCAGCCATATGAATAAAAACTAATGAGAAGGAATTGTCATAAGAAACCCCAGAGATATGAGGAAGCAATTCTTTGTATGTGTTCGGCGAGAAGCACATAAAGTGAAAGGTCAGAGGCAGAAAAGGCATATGCATATACTCAGATAAGATAATAGAAACAATTTTATAAAGCTTTGAAATCTGAATGATTAGGAAAAGGTGTTATATATAGCTGAACTTTTGTTCCTTTCTGATTATTTATCTCATCAGAGTATATGCCTTTAACAGCAACGAACTATATGTTAGGGGAAAATCACACGGAATCTGTTGGGGCGGCCAAATTGCCTCTACTGCAATTATTGTGATATCGTTAACGGCTATTTTTTTCTTTGTTAGATTGCTCAATGATTGCTCTATTTGATAACAGCTTTTGATAGTAATCTAGTTTATCTGTTTGTTTGTTTAGTGAAATCAGTGCGCTCTATACACTGCCCAATGGGAGTATGTACTTTGTACTATGATCTTAGTAATACAATTTATTTATCTATTTTCGATTGTTGACGCTTAGTCGATACAAATTCAGTATCGAAAAATTTAAATTTTAAAACATTTTTAAAATGTAAGGAAAGGTCGAATCGTATATACCCTTGCTAGAGGTTTTCTAAATTTTCTTAAATCATTTATTGTTTGCTTTTAGATTTCTTAGTAAGTGATTGACGTACATGACACCTTTATTTTGCTTCCAATTTGTTTATACGAATTTTTATTATATAATGTACTGACATATCCACCTAATTTAGATTACCAGGAAAAAATTTTATTCTCAAGAACAACAACAGGGCAACATATTTAAATTCCGTTCTGTTTTCGAACCCGGAGTGAAGGTGATTCTAGATGTTTTTTTTTTGTGCTGAGCACGAATCGGTTTTGCAAAATTGTCCATAAAGTCTGGATTTTTAGTAAATTAAAATAGAGTTCCACAGCGATAGCCCCGGGAGCACGAGCTTACTTGCCGAATGCTTGCTGAAGTCATACTTCATTGTGTGTTAGAGAGAGACATAGTCGTGTTTTTTTATAAATCAAAAAAACTTTATTTATTCTTGTTAACTGATTTCTTCCAATTTTTAAAAAATTGCTGCAAACTCCTGTTCAGGTATAGTATTCAATTCCTTCTTCGTTCTGGTTTCCATATTTTCTGTGGATTAAAAACGGTGTCCACGGTGCGTTTTTCTGAGATTAGCGAATAGCCAATGGTCTGTAGAATCTGTCTAGAGGGCCCGTGCGTTCCTGCGTACTGACGGGTTAAGCATGTCGTATATGATTTATTTGTGGAAACTTTGAAGGCTTTTCGCAAAGGTTAAAACTCAAATTAAAATTGTTAGCTCAACTATTTATAATGGTATCTTTTAAGTTTTCGCATGGGAACCAAACATAATCATGTTTATGGCTTTGTTTTTCAATCACTTTCAGAGGAAGAGGGAAATTTGAAAAAGGCGAACGCGCAAACAACAACAATATGTGCGAATACCTACGATTAAATACAATTAAATTGGCAAAATTAATACAGGAAAAGATGAGAAACAAAATAGAGACAACGCAGCTAACTGAAATCTTTACCTTCTTCATCTTTCCTTTCATTTATAAATCAAGTAAACCCAGCAGTTCAGCGTCTCAGTACAGAATTTGGCAGTGCTGAATCAGACCTGAAAAGTAGGAATTGCTTCAAGTCATGACCGATTTCTTTTTTTAGTTCTGAAATCATGCCTGAAATTAAGCCTGAAAGATGAGGTCATGACGTAGTAGGCCCTTTCTGTGTTAAATTCAGGTCTGAAATGCATGTAAAGGCAGCCAATATTTCAGTACCTGACCTTTCAAATCAGGGCTGATTCAGGTCTGATTCAGTACTGAGCCGTACTGAAGAGAGTATACGTATATCGAAATTTTAACTATTAGAAGGAAAAGCGATAATAATCCATACATTTATTTGATTCTATTTCCGTTCTGATAACTAGTTATGTTACTAAAGTTACTACTGAAAGCCCCAGTTTTCTGCCATGTAGCCAAACAAGTTCTTTAGATTTCAGCCAAGTCTTGAATCTAAAAGTACACAAGCAAGTGATTAAGTTAATATTGGCATGGCTTCGTGAGTGACAAAGTTTCAAATCTTATTAGAATGATAGGAAGACAGTTTTTACCTCAAACTTATTTTGGCTTTTAATTTATATTTCACACATTTTTAAGATTACAAAATGTCCAAAGTTTGAGCAGCTTAGAGAAAAAAAAAGCTTTATAATATTCACCAAACAAACATAAAGACAAGCAGATAGACACACGTGCTGATGAAAAATGCTTTAAAAACTTTTAAACTTTTATTTATAACAACAAATATCAAAAATACAAACAAGCAAGCAAAAGCACACCCACTTCGTTTCATTTTCAAGCCTAACGTCAAACTGGTTTGGTTTATTTTTTTATCACTGCCCAAAGATATTCCCTGTGAGAGTATACAATAGTCATGGCCTTTTTATTTTCCTGTCGTTTGTTTACATTTTGACATAATTAACAAATCAGACAGTTCCCCACACAATGATTTTTCGGTGAGTCTTTATTTATTTATTTGTGGCCACAAAATAGCATAAATATATGTACAAATTTCAGGCCCACCTTTAGAAGACTTTGTTTTGTTGGAAATTCAATTCGCAGTTATGGACTTGACAGTAAATACAAAGCAATTCAGTCCGAGTGCAGGGTCTTTGCCAGAAATGTGTTGGCACCAGTTGCATCTGAATTGGATAAAACGCAATGTTTTCCCCAAAAGCAAATCGATCAGCTGGGCAAATTGGGCATGATGGGTATAACTGTGCCGGAGAAGTATGGCGGATCGGGTTTGGATATGCTGGCGGCCTCGGTGATTGTGGAGGAGCTGTCACGGGCATGTGCGGCCACCGGGGCCATCGTCTCAATTCACAACATTTTGTATGCCGACTTTTTGGCAAATCATGGAACTGAAGAACAAAAGGAACAGTTTCTGAAACCTTATGTATGTGGCACGACTGGAGCGTTTGCATTAAGTGAAGCAAGTAGGTTTAGTAAGGTAATGTTTGACAACAATTTGTAAACTATTTTTAACAAACAGATGCCGGATCGGATGTGGCAAACATTTCAACCATAGCCACGCAATGTGACGACTTTTACATTTTGAATGGCACCAAAGCCTGGGTAACGTCTGCCAAAGAGTCTCAGGTGGCTATCATTTTTGCTAAAATTGAAGGATCGCATAATTGGAAAGGAATAACAGGTATGATTAGTCGGATTATACGTTTTCATAAAGAAACTATGGTCAGAAGTGTTTGCTGCCTTGACACTATCCTTGTGAGGTATTAGGCCAGGCGTGCCATTCCCTGCTGTAAAGCATACAGAAAAGCATTTCAGGCTTTTAAAATTATTTTATAAGTGTGATGTGGGTTATTTATGAGTAAGACCCAACTAACTTGAGTTTAGACAAATTTGAGTGTAACTGTAACCGAACAACAAACTTAACTAGCCGGAGCCTCATGTGCAGTTTAAGTTTTCAACTGCCAAAGATTTATCGATCGAAATTATCGATAGTGCTGTCTTTGGAGGTTTATTAAGTAACTGCCAAAACGTGGATATACAGGGTTTGCCCGGAAAGTAATAAGTTCTCTCCGAGCACCTGGAGAGTCAGGACAGACATTCTCGCGCGTTTTTCTGTGAGTGGTGCAAGCCGAAAATGAAGCGCGATTAAATTCTGTGTGAATTTCGGTAAATCTGCGACGGAGACGTTTAATATGATCAAGCAGGCTTACCCAGATGTTGCTTTAGCAAGAAGTGGTGTATTTCGGTGGCACCAGGCCTTTTTGACGGGCTGGGAAGATGTCGCTGATGAAGACCGTGCTGAAAGACCTTCGACTTCGTGTGCACAAAGTTTTGAACTCAGACCGTCGGATATGTATGCGTTTAATTGCCCAGATGTTGAATTTACCCAAATCTGTGGTTCATGACATTATGACGGAGCATTTGAACATATGCCAGGTGTGCGCGAAGATGGTCCCAAAAGTGCTTACTGACGACAGGAAATTGCCGCGAGTGGAAGTATGCCAAGGCCGGCATCTCAACGCTTCCGCAGCCGCCCTACAGACCAGATGTGGCACACGGACTTTTTTTTTGTTTCCTCGCCTGAAAAGACGACAGAGAGGCTAAAGGCTATTCCGGAGAATGCCTTCCGTGAAGATTTCAATGCTTGGAAATCGCACTGGCAGCGCTGCATCGACGCAGAAAGAGTCTATTTTGAAAGATTTTAAATAAATTTAAAGATTGTCTCAATAAATTTTTTAAATCGACTCAGCTCTGTACATTAGACTGAACATAATCGTATGGGAATTTTTTTTTTTGAGATGTTCCGTTCCTCAGGGCGCAAAAAATTGGGAAAAATTTCTAGTTACCGTTATCGAAAACCAAACTTCGAAATTTTAAGGTTTAATACTGGCGCCGTGGGCTTAAAGTTGCTAAATGAAATTTCTGTTTCCCCTTATTAATTTTACTTTTTCGTAGAAGTAACCTTTGAGATGCAAAACATTTTTTTGAACTAAATATATATTTGTAAAAATATTTTATTCAAAGCAAAATGTTGGATAGCATGGATTCGAGCATTTATTTAGTGCTGGATTCAGCAAGCTACCATCTAGAAAAGCGGTTCTTCTGCATAATATAAGAGGATTCAAATACACATTGAGGGATTTCCTAAACCGCAAATTGATGGTGTATTGAAATCACTTGGGCTTACCATGAAACTAGGAAGAGCTTGAGGAATCTTTATGATCAATAAGTGTTCCTCAGAAAGAATGCTGATAGCGATAAAGACTTGTACCGCAACAGAGAAAGGAGTTTTATGAACCATTTAGAAAAAATTTTGGATGCTGCTTTAAAAAGTTCGATTGAATTAAGTCCTGATGCTGCTCTTAACAGACAGAGGTCCGATGACGAGGAGTCCCTATCTAGTGGAAGTAGTACAGTATATCTACAGTGTACATATATAGAAAATGGACGATGACGGACGAAAAATAGATAGTACAGGATTAATAAAGTCAGATGCACTTTGATGCGAAACATCTTTAATTATGGTACGCAAGATTTAAGTATCCGTAAAATTTGCTTTCAGCGTCACGTGACGGTGACGTTGTTCGTATTTTGTGTGTTCGTATTCTGGGTGGGATCTGAATGGGATCTAAGTGGGATTTGGGCAGGATCTGGGTTGGATATGGTCGGTTAAGTGTGGGATCAGGGTAGTATCTGGGCGTTATCTAAGTGGAATAAGGGTAGGATATCGGTGGGATCTGGTTGGGATCTGAATAGGATCTCGGCGTGATCTGGGTAGGAACTGTGTGGGATCTGGGTGGGATCTGGTTTGATCTAGGTGAGTGAGATATGGTTCGGATCTGGGTCTTATCTGGGTGGGACCTGGGGTGAATCTGGGGTGAATCTCGGTAAAATTAGGTTGGGTGGGATCTGGGATCTCACCTTGGTGGGTAAAACATCATCATTTATCAATGGAAAAATTAAAGAACACTGCAGCAAGGGATCTTGTTTCTGGTATTTCTACTCCCTGTTAGTTTTCTTTTTTTTAAAAGAGTGCCCTTACTGCTTGTAATTTTAAAACTAAGCTCTTAAACTAAGCATCCTGTTTCACATCAAAGCCTCAAAAGTGTTAACGCAGTGATAAAGATCGGGTGAGCCGTTCTAAAGTTATAAGCAAATGGCCGTGAAGAGGCTCCTAAGTATTCTATAAGTTTTCCTTATTTTGCTCACAGTTTAGTGGCATGATATTCATTGTTATCAACTTGTCGCAATTGGAAGTGCATTTCCCATATCCTATTATTCATTTTCCTGTTTTTATTCTTACCTAATTTCAAACTTCAATATCCATCAAAATAATTAAATATCTCCCAAATTGAAATTTCAGCCTTCCTTGTACCATTGTCAGAGAATGGAGTCAAAATGTCTGCAGCCAATAACAAACTTGGTATACGTGCCCTTTCAACCTGTGATGTTATACTGACCGATGTCAAAATACCCAAAGATATGGTTATCGGTGGTTTGGGAAATGGTTTTAAATTGGCCATGCATCAGCTTAACAAGGCCCGGATCGGAATCGCCTCACAAGCTCTGGGTATATCCCAGGCTGCCCTGGACACCGCCTTGCAGTATGCCCACTGTCGACACGCGTTTGGTAAGCCAATTTTTGAGCAACAAGCTGTTCAGCTAAGATTAGCTCAAATGGCTGCCAGAGTTGAAGGAGCTAGACTTTTGGTGCGCAAAGCTGCTAACCTTAGCGTGCAGAATAAGAACATTATAAAGAATAGTGCCATCGCGAAACTCATTGCCAGTGAGACGGCAGTTTTTAACTCTCATCAGTGCATTCAAATAATGGGAGCCATGGGCTATGTGGACGGAAATCCTGCCGAACGCTTATATCGAGACGCACGGGTGACTGAAATCTATGGCGGAGTATCGGATATTCAGATGCTAATAATTGCTGAACAACTTTCAAAACATTATAAAAATTAAAATGTTATTAAAATTTTTGGTGGTGGGGAAATTTGTTAATTTGATAAAAAAATGTTTTTTGTTTTTATTTTGGGATTAAGCAGTAAATGTAAATTCAAATAAACAAATGGACGATGGGGCGGAGCTAAAAATATATGCTGTAGAGGACCAGAAAGTAAAAGCCTTTGCAAAATTTTTACCTTTTAACGATTAAGTCATGACTTTAAGTATTTAGTCAAATTTACAAACTTCAGGAGTCTCTAGTCTGGAAATTTTTTACCACAAAAATTTGAAAAATAAATGGGACAATATTTTTGGTCCTTAAACTTGCTATTTGCATTGTGTGTGTGGTATTTTTATTGTTTGTGGTATTTGTACTAAAACTGACACTAATGAGTTTTACTTACTTTAAAAAATGGTAAAATTAACTATTTTTATTGGTTGGAGCATTTTCAACTCTAATTTCTGGGTAATCATTACATTATGTGTTATGCCACTTTTGCTGTACCTGACGGTAAGTTCAATCCACGATTATGAATTGGAGCATTTTAACAACAGAATTGGTTGAATTTATCGATGTGATCTGATCGAGCGATGAGGTACATTTTTCTTTGAAAGGGGCCGTGAAAACCAGGGTTCGTATACACAACAAAAGTACCGTACTCAATAAGTACCGTACTCAGAAAAGTACGGTACACTTTTCATTTCGTACTGTACGAAATCACAAGTACCGTACATATTTTGTAACGCACCGACCGAAAAAAGCAAGTACGGTACAGCGTCGTAACGCACCGACCGATAAAAATAAGTACCGAACTTTTTTGTGTTCAGCACTCGCACGTACTAAACCATTTTAGTTACGTACAATTAAGTACAAAATGGTATTTAGTTGAGTACACAGAGTGTAAAACGAATTTAGTTACAGACTTTGTGATAAGTGCACTGACTGAAGTCTTATTAAATCGGGAAAACAAACCAAAGAGGATAAAAGTGACTGAAGACATTAAATCGCGAAAAAAAAACCAAAGAGGATAAAAATAGTAATTATGAAAAACGTAATTGCCAACCAAGTACAAAATCATGTCAGGATCAATGCATAGGCGCAATTCGCAGCTAAGGGGCCTCCATGGTAACAAAACCGCGAAATGCTTAGGAAATTTATTTTCAAAGCCAAAAATGATCACTCATAACTACATTCCCCTGTCTATGGCAATACCAAACCGCGATTAATACCAAGGATGACCAAAAGAAAAGAACATAGTTAAGATCTTAAAAACTGTTTCAAACCACTGTCTGTTACTGACAAATCATTAAATCGCGGAAAAATACCAAGGAGGATCAAAGAATCGAATAATGCCAAACAAACTTAACTTTGGAGATAGTGAAAAATCATGTCAGGATCAATACATAGGCGCAATATGCAGTTAAGGGGTCTCAATGGTAATAAAACCGCGAAATACTTAAGAAAATAATTTTCAAAGCCACAAACTATCACACATAACTACATTCCCCTGTTCATGATAATACTGAACCACGAACCATATATGACCATTTTCGCTTGTAAATTTGTATAAAAGCCTGCCAGATGTAATGCATAAGAGTTATTCAAAAATAGTTCCAATTGTATTGAGTCTTTATTAAATTAAATTTTTTTTATTCAATGTATATGTCTTTTAGCAATTTAGAGTTAAGTTTAACAATTAAAATGTTTTCTAGTGCATTAGCACTAAGTCTATTGCGCAATTTTGTGCAAATATTAGGTAGGGCACTAAATGCGCGTTCCACTGAGACCTGTGTGGCCGGCACAGCCAAAGCTACTTCAGCTATCTTCGCCAGCTGTGGTTCAGTATTATCATGAACAGGGGAATGTAGTTATGTGTGATCATTTGTGGCTTTGAAAATAAATTTCTTAAGCATTTCGCGGTTTTATTACCATGGAGAACCCTTAGCCGCATATTGCGCCTATGCATTGATCCTGACAAGATTTTTTACTATCTCCAAAGTAAAGTTTGTTTGGCATTATTAAATTTTTTGATCCTCCTTGGTATTTTTCCGCGATTTAATGATTTGTTAGTTACAGACAGTGGTTTGAAACAGTTTTAAGATCTTGGCAAAGTTCTTTACCTTGGTCATCCGTGGTATTAATCGCGGTTCGGTATTATCATAGACAGGGCAATGCAGTTTTGTGTGATAGTTAGTGGTCTTGAAAAACAGTTTATTAAGCATTTCGCGGTTTTATTACCATGGAGACCCCTTAGCTGCATATTAGGCCTATGCATTGATCCTGACACGATTTTTCACTATCTTCAAAGCAAAGTTTGGCATTTTATAAAATTTTTCGATCCTCTTTGGTATTATTCCGCGATTTAATGATTTGTCAGTAACAGACAGTGATTTGAAACCGTTTTTAAGATCTTGGCTATATTTTTTACCTTTGGTCATCCTTGGTATTAATCGCGGGTTGGTATTGTCATAAACAGGGGAATGCAGTTATGTGTGATAGTTTGTGGCTTTGAAAATTATTTTCTTAAGTATTTCGCGGTTTTATTACCATTGAGACCCCTTAACTGCATATTGCGCCTATGTATTGATCCTGACATGATTTTTCACTATCTCCAAAGTTAAGTTTGTTTGGCATTATTAGATTTTTTGATCCTCCTTGGTATTTTTCCGCGATTTAATGATTTGTCAGTAACAGACAGTGGTTTGAAACAGTTTTTAAGATCTTAACTATGTTCTTTTCTTTTGGTCATCCTTGGTATTAATCGCGGTTTGGTATTGCCATAGACAGGGGAATGTAGTTATGAGTGATCATTTTTGGCTTTGAAAATAAATTTCTTAAGCATTTCGCGGTTTTGTTACCATGGAGGCCCCTTAGCTGCGAATTGCGCCTATGCATTGATCCTGACATGATTTTGTACTTGGTTGGCAATTACGTTTTTCATAATTACTATTTTTATCCTCTTTGGTTTTTTTTTCGCGATTTAATGTCTTCAGTCACTTTTATCCTCTTTGGTTTGTTTTCCCGATTTAATAAGACTTCAGTCAGTGCACTTATCACAAAGTCTGTAACTAAATTCGTTTTACACTCTGTGTACTCAACTAAATACCATTTTGTACTTAATTGTACGTAACTAAAATGGTTTAGTACGTGCGAGTGCTGAACACAAAAAAGTTCGGTACTTATTTTTATCGGTCGGTGCGTTACGACGCTGTACCGTACTTGCTCTTTTCGGTCGGTGCGTTACAAAATATGTACGGTACTTGTGATTTCGTACAGTACGAAATGAGAAGTGTACCGTACTTTTCTGAGTACGGTACTTGGAATTGTTTAGTACTTTTTGTGTACTAAACAAAAGTACGGTACTTTGTACGGTACTTTGAGAACCCTGGTGAAAACACAAAATTCTAATTTTTTAGCTATTATCTTTTTGGCAACACTAGTTTAAACAGATCACGGACGTTTCGTGTTTTGTTTCACTGTCAAACATCTTCAGTTTGGTCTATAATTTAACCATGAATCGTCATACAAACGAACAACGCTTGCAAATTATCGAATTTTATTATCAAAATGCGTGTTCTGTTAAGAAAGTTCATCGCGCGTTTCTTCGATTTTATGGTCAGTTTACGTAGAGTGCGAACTGAAGAAAATATCGCAGCTGTATTGTTGTCAATTATCGATTCGTCGCCGTTCGCAGCAATTGGGCCTCAGTTACTCAACAACGTGCAAAATTTTTCGGAAGGATTTAGGTGTGAAGCCTTTCAAAATACAGCTGGTGGAAGAATTGAAGCCGAACGACTTACCGCAACGTAGATTTTTTGGTGAATGGGCTCTTGGAAAGTTGAAGCTCCACTTTTTTACCGAAAAATTGTGTTCAGCGACGAAGCTCATTTTTGGCTCAATGGGTACGTAAATAAGCAGAATTGTCGATTTTAGAGTGTTTTTTTATTTGTTTTTTTTTTTTAAACTTTCCTATAGCTCTTAAAAAATCTCCCTTTAGATTCTGCGTAAATGAAAACACTCTATTGATAAATTAACAATCTCTGCACCACCAACGCGTGACTGTTTGGACCGAAGAATGAATTATTGGACATTTCTTATTTGTGGCATGCTAACGACATAAACAACTATTGGTTTCATTAGATCCCATTATTGCTTACATTGTTCCTCGGTCGCCTAATTTCGATAAATGACGATTTTTGTTTATCCATCCAGACTTCTTGGGAAAAAGCTTATGTCAACAAGCCACGGACCCTGGAAGCCTTTAAAGACTTTTCTAGGGTTAAAATTACTCTATAGGTGCAGCAGTGCGTACGCTTTTGCTCGGACAACTCCGCGATTTACTTTTCGGAAACTGGCGTCACTTAGCCGCACAAGAAACTGCGTAGAGGGCGAAACAGGTGCAGTTGCGTGATCTAAACTCGGCGCAGAAACAACGACAGCGTAAGTTAAGGTCGACTCTAATCGATTTCGATATACCCGTTATTTATGGGAAGAAGTGTTGAATAGCGCTCCTGTATTCCTGACGGGGGATCTTGATGAAAATTTCAAGACTTTTAGATACTGCGATTATATATGTACTCGATTTCTTACGAATTGTGGAAGTTATTCAACATTTTTGATGTGAAACATCTTTAATTTCGGTACGGATGATTTCAGTAGTAGTAAAATTTGATTTCAGCGTCACGTGACGCTGAAGTCATTCATATTTCGGGCGGGATCTAAGTGGGATCTGGATGGGATCTGATTGGGATCTAAGTGGGATCTAGCTAGGTTGGATCTGGGAGGGTTTCTGAATGGGATCTAGTTGGGATCTGAGCGGGATTTGATTGGGATCAGGGTAGAATTTAGGTGGAATCTGGATAGGATCTGGGCGTGTGGGATCTGAGTGGTATCTAGGTTGTATCTGGATGGGATCTAGGTGGGATCTGAGCGGGATTTGAATGGGATCAGAGTAGAATTCAGGTGGAATCTGGATGGGATCTGGGCGTGTGGGATCTGAGTGGTATCTAGGTTGTATATGGATGGGATCTAGGTGGAATCTGAGCGGGATTTGAATGGGATCATGGTAGAATTCAGATGGAATCTGGATGGGATCTGGGCGTGTGGGATCTGAGTGGTATCTAGGATGGATCTGGGCGGAATCTGGGTGGGATCAGGGCGGTATCCGGGTGGAATCTATGTCGGGTCTAGCTAGGATCTGGGTGGGATCTGGACGGGATATTGGATAGATCTGGGTATGACCTTTGTGGGATCTGAGTGGGTTCTGAGAGGGATCTAAAGAGGATTTGGATGTAATCTGGGTGGGATCTGTTTGATATCTGGGTAGTATTTGGGAGGGATCTGGAATCTCACCTTGGCGGTTTTTAATCAAACCAGATCGAACCCTGGAAAAAAAAGCTGTTAAGAACGCAAAGGGTCTGTTCGGTTCATCAAAAATGTAACCCCAACTAAAATTCTGACCTATTGCCTAAACAATGTTCAAAACCTTCGTAAATTTTGTTTCCTACGAGAGTTTCGCGAATATTACGGAAATGTTTATTTCGTTTTTTCGCAAAAGTCCCATTTTATACGTCAGTTAATTTTTATTTATTTATTTGTCGTGGTTCAAATCAAAGATCAAACCAAAACAAATTTAGACACATTTTTGTACTGGAGAATGATTTCAGATTACTTAACTATTTTAATCGTCAATCAATCTGGTTTTTGAAACTCAATTTAGATAAATGTACGCAGTTTGTTTTACCATTTTAGAACCTAACTTGTGATTTATTTTAATAAAGTATTCAATAAACTATACCATACCGATATCTTTTGGGGGTTTTTAGTTCGTTTTAGCATTTATGTAAGAACCTTGGGTTTGGTTCGTGGTTTGGTTTCTAAGCACAAATGAGCGTTTCGAAATTTCTTAGTACCGGAATAAGCTGTAGAGTGCAGCGAAGCTCGTGCTGGCTTTTGATGCCATGTGTTTTTGTTATGTATGCACCTACCTCCTACAATATATGCATATATATCTATATCAGTCGGTTTGTATGCGCATAGTGAGGTTGCTTTTCGTTCTCTTCATTTTATACCAATCATCCCTTATTTTCTCTTAATATAGACCCCACGCCGTGTGCATGCAAAGCACATTGTTATTGTTGGGCTGCGAAATCTGAGAAACGAAATGCGATTGCGTGAGTTATGCAGAGAATTTTTGTTGTCAACTTCAATTTAGTCTCCGTTAGGCACTTCGCAGAAGAAGTCTTTTCGCCGTTGCATCCGTGTCCGCGTGAATTCTGAATTTGGATTGTGTGTGCATTTCTCTATACATAATACGAATAGGACGGTGTGTGTGTGTGTGTGTGTGTGTGTGGGGTGGGGATCCATATAGAAGTCGAGGTACACAAAATGTTTCAGGTCAACCGACCAGAAGTTTTTACTTATATGTGAAATTAGTGCTGTTTTTTTTTAATGTTTAAAGGCAAATAATAATTTTGCTTATAATAAAATAAATGGCATTATTACATACTTACATATATAAAGGGAATGTATGAATCAAAGGATGCCACATATGTATGTACATACAATTCTATAAAAAAAATGAAAAGAAAAGTGAGAGATTGAGAATAAATTTTACCAGAATTGTGGGTGTGCCAGTGAAACATTTTATATAATTTTTATGTGAATGTGTGTGTGTGTACTCTAAATCTGTACTTACATAAATAATTATTAAATGCTTCAACTTACATAAGAGCAATTTATGCGCAAATGTAGGCAATAAAATGTTAAATACATAATACATACATCACATATTGGCATTGTATGTACGGCAGTTATTAAAAGGAATACTCACACACACACACTTACACATAACGGTACATTTCAGGGAATTGTGTAGACACGAAGACCCACTGACATGAAAAAATGTTGTGCATAGAAAAGTGTACGCCAAATTGAACGAATTGTGAAGAAACGGAAATTAGGCACAAAACATAATGGAGCCGAAGAAATGGCACTTGCATGTCTCTTGGTTTTTACTCTTGCTCAGTTCAACATATTCAGGTGAGTGAAAAATGATTTACTAACTAAATAAAACTTCATCTGAATGTACAATGTACATGTGTATGGGTAAACATACACTAACAACTTGCATACATATCCATGTGCATGCGTACAACGCATACGTACTTGCACTTCTATATAGTAAAGTTTGTAGGTACATATGTATGTATGTACATTGTACATTAAAACCTTAATGAGGCAAAAGGATAAACTCCAACATATAGTTTTTACTTTGAATTGTATAAAATGAAAATGACATTAAATCATTTAAACAACAAAATCCTTTTTTGGATTATCAAAAGACATGAAAAACCTACAGATATATATACATACATACATATTTATGCATATGCTGCACAAATACGTTTCCCATATCTTTTGACAAACATTCTGACAGCTTTGACGCGACGGATGTGCTTTATGATTCGGAAGTTTACAAACAAAATAAATACCATCAATCTTTTTTAATCGAGCATGTGAAATCGTTTTTATAAAATCGTAAATTACCAGTCGAAATCACAATTAAATAAATGAAAGTTCAACTTTACTTAAGACTTGCCATTAAAATTCTTAAATTGTAAACAGGCAATCCAACCGAATCAATGTCGGTATGTTAGTTTTTATTTCAGTGTAAGAAAAATCCCAAAAACCGCCTTGAAATTGAGAAATTCGCAAATAAAATCCTTTTAAAAAACGATTTAGCCCAATTTTTAAGAAAACAAGTTTCTTATAATAGAATATAGAAAGCTTTTCTAAATCATGAGGCAAGTTTTTCTAAACCAAAGGGCCAGAAACCTTAAACACAATTTTGGAAATGTAGAAATTTGGTTTTTTCCATAACAGCTGCTACTTTCTACTACACACAAAGAAATCTGTGGGTAAATTTAACCGATATTGAGGTTTAGAAATGCGCCAACCCACGAAGTAAGGTAAAGTTAACCAAATTGTAGAGTAACTTTCCCGTAAACCTTTACGTATGGAGAACTATTGTTATAAAGGCTGATTTTTAACAGACTTTATAATTTTTTTAAAAAAATTACAAAATAAGAGTTATTTCGAAATTTTTTGAAAAAATTTTTTATTATTTTTTAATTTTTGTAAAATTTTTTGGAAAAAATTGTTTTTAATTCTTACAATAAAAATTTAATTTTTTTTTAATTTTTAAAATAAAATTATCAAACAATTTTATTGATAAAAATTAAAAATAACAGTTATCAAACAATTTTTATTATAAAAATTAAATAAAAATTAAACCAAATAACTTTTTCCAAGCGGCCAATTACAAATTTTTTACATATTGTGATCTTGGGTACCAAGTTGTATACACTGTCTAGACGGTCCTGGAAGCTTCCAAAGGTAATTATTTCGCGTTTATTTTCTCGTATGAAGCCTGAGAAAATTGTTTAGTTTTTTTTGAACACCGAAAACTAAACCTTATTGTAGTAACCTTTGGTGACTTTTGTTAACAAGCCATTATCGGTATGCCCCGTGCGCTAGTGTGGAACCGAGTTCAAATCCTGTAATGGGATTTTTTATTTAGTTTTGACTGAACCAAGCCAAGAAATTAATTTCATGGCCTACTAAACTTCTTTTTAACTTAAAAAAAAAAAAAACCAAAAAATTAATTCTGGTGACTCCCCTGCTCATATGGTCCTAAAGATTAAATAAATTTTTATTATTTTTTTTTGTCCATAACTGTTATTTGCAGTCCCTGATTTTTAAAGAGCTATAGAAAAGTTTTTTTAAAAAAAAAGTTTCAGAAAAATGTATAAAATCTTTATTTGAAACGATAGTACGGTCCATATAATTTAATGTTTAAAGATTATTTCATGCAAATGTTGACCGTGACTGCCCCTCAAATGGTCCATCCGCTTAGTCCAATTTTGGCATACTCTTTCCAACATTTCGGCCGGTATCTCTCGAATAAATGCATCAATGTTGTCTTCCAATGTGTCAGCGTTGAAGCAGTCGGTATATGTCGGTATAGACATGAGCTTAAACATAGCCCCGCAAAAAATAGTCTAAAGGCGTTAAATTGCACGATCTAGGCGATCCCGAACGCGAAATAAAATGTTCACCGAACTCGCCTCTCAATATGTCCATTGTTGCGCGTGCTGTGTGGCATGTGGCACCGTCTTGTTGAAACCACATGTCATGCAAGCTCTTGCATTTTGGGCAAAAAAAAAAGTTGGATGTCATCTCACGGTAGCGCTCACCATTCACAGTTACGTTACGATTCGCATAATCTTCGCATCTCCTTTAAATTGCACCAAACAGTGATTTTTTGTGGATGCATTGGTAGCTCTTGCAATGCTTCTGGCTGATATTCACTCCAATTTCAATTCTGCTTATTTACGTACCCATTGAGCCAAAAATGAGTTTCGTCGCCGAACACAAGAAGCGCGCGATAAACTTTCTTAACAGAGCACGCATTTTGATAATAAAATTCAAAAATTTGCAAGCGTTTTTCGTTTGTAAGACGATTCATGGTTAAATAATAGACCAAACTGAAGATGTTTGACAGTGAAACAACACACGAAACGTGCGTGAGCTGTTTAAACCAGTGTTGCCAAAAAGATAACAGCTAAAAAATCACACTTTAGTAAATCTAACCGAAATCTCTTAGAAATGGGCCAACTCACATAATTAGTAATATTTACCGATGTTTACAGTAAAAATCCAGGGCTGCAAACCCATCTAAAATCAGGAGAGGTTCGAACCCGCGAAACTTTTTGTGTTCGGGTTCACGGAGCGTGTTTAGAAGATCGGTGAACCTAGGTTCGGGCTCTAAACGGGGTTCTGGAATTATTTTGTTGTTTGCTAATTCAGAATCAGGGCTGATTCAGTACTGAGCCGTACTTAAGGGAACCTTATTAAATTAATAATAATTATTTAGGTAATTTATGAAAAGAACAATTTAACTGACTAAAAAAACTTCACTGATACTAGTATCAGGAACAGCTAATGCAACATAGGCGACTTTTTAGTTCTTTACAATGATAGTTTAGCCCAAACTTTGAGACATTAGAATTGTTAGGCAATCTTTGAGTACAAGTGGTTCGAATAAGGAATTGATTCCCTTTCTGGTGAAAGTAAGTCGAAAGCCTTTTTCGGATTCAAACGTTGCAAATTTGGCATTGAAAAAAAAACTACCCACAAAATGAAAATAAATAAAAAAAAACTTTGTTCAATTTAAGATGTTTTGGTTTCCCAAAATGTTACTGACGGAATTTATTTAATTATAATAATTAAATAATAAATTTGTCAAAAACTTTCGATACCTTAGAGGCTAGCGAAAGTAAATCGTGAAAAATTCGTGCTTTGAATTTCACATTGCGAAAGCTCCGATAGCTATTTCTCAATCAATTGGCGACTATCGTTCGTCAAAGGGTCATCAGTCTATTAAAACGTGAGAATTTATACCAAAGTGACAAATAATTGTAATGAAATGGCTACTCGGGAGATATAATTTTGCTGATTGTATTTCGGTATAATATTATAATTTAATTTGTTTATTTTTTGGTGGTAAAAATGTTTTCAATTTTAAGCTTTCAATTATTGGTTTTTTTCTGAAGGTTCAGGTTCGGGCGTAAAATATTTTTCTGCTCCGGTTCAGGTTCGGTTCGGATTTTCCAAAAATCCCGGAGTCTCTGGCAAAAACACTCACGCACTCAGAAGAAACGAGAGCGTAAGTTAAAGTCGGCTCTAGCCGACTTCGATATACCCGTTACTCATGAAAAACAAGTTTAACAGTGTTCCTGCGTTCCTGAGGGTGGACATCCGAAGAGTATGCAACATTTTGCTAATATAAATTTAAGTTATAAATTTGAAGTCGATATCTTAAAAATGTGGGAGTTATTCAACATTTTCTATTGTGGGGGCGGGGGATCTAGGTGTTTATACAGACAGACGGACAGACGTACAAGTCTATATCGACTCGGCTGTTGATGCTGATCAAGAATATATATACTTTAAATGGTCGGAAATGATACCTTCTTTCTGTTACATAAATTTGCACGACGTTAGTATGCCCTTTTTATTCTACGAGTAACGGGTAAAATAACCAAACACTTTGTACTTGAATCAAACACAAATAGTGTCAATAGTACGGTAAGTACGCAAATACTTGATTCAAGTACAAAAGTCGAACCTTAATACTCAATCCCGAAATACTTGTCTTAAGATCGTTTCGGGATGGTTTAAGTACATTTCGAACTAGTATAAAACTTATTTGGTCATACTATCAGTATGTTGTGTTCGTAAGCCAGATATACTTTCAAAATAAGTGCAAAATGTTCTTCATCGAAGTCAAACAAATTCTAAAGTCAGCCACAAAACATTTTTGATACAAAATAATACTTCAATAAATAAGTACAAAATCTACTTCGTTTCATCCTACACAATTCGAAGCTTTCCCAATTTGTACTTGAACTGTATAATATTATATCATAATCCAGAGGAAGTGAATTAACCAAAGACAAGATGTTTATACGGTTGGTGAAATATCTACCCTCACTCCATAACCGAGGAGGAATTTTAAGAACAGATTCAATTTTAAATAATTCGCATTTTCCGTAGCACACTTTTTAAAGCTCAAACTGTAAGTTTATTTCGTCTTTAATCCAAGACATTTTGTACTTGAACTTAGTACGTTCTTTTCTTACATTTTCCGGCTAACTGTAAGTATGAAATGTACTTGATTCAAGAACGTTTGTTCTCATTTTAATAATATTAACTATCGCTTATCTATTCTAGAATGTTTCGTACTTATTTTAAGTACATTCAAGAACAAAACATTCTTAAAATTTTAAGTACAAAACGGTATTTATTTTATCCCGACCGGTACTTCTTTTTCTGAGTGTACCTTTCTTACTGAGCTGTTAGACAACTGTAGAATAGTAGGGTGGAATACTATTTCAGCTCTACTTGAGCTCATCATTATCTCAGAGCAGCATCTCCATCTATGTATAAATTAAAAACTCTAAGTATCGATTCTTTATCTGAGTTGAAATTGGTTCTTTTTGTAAACGATTATCTTTTATCTAATGTACTATACACGTTCAATAACTATATGCATCTACATTTATCCTTATGGTACACGCCTTTTGTCAACAAACTCGTCAATGAAATAAACCGAACACTTTTCTTTTGTGGTATTCGATGAAAAAGCGCCTTCAACTGATAAGTTTTAGCCTAACCCGCGTTAGCTTGAATTCATGTATTTGTGTTTGTCTTTGAATTCGTGACTCATTTCAATCTGATACTTCAATTATTTTGTTAGTTCATTTACTCATCAATTTATAACTGTTATTTGAATATTATCTATTTTCTTCTGAATTTCAGATGTAGGAAAAATGACATCCTCACAAAATCACTTTGGGAGTACAGTACAAAGTCAATTTAACACCAAAAACAATACTCGTGTCATTGCCCAAAAAGGAGGTCTGGCGATTTTACCATGTGTGGTAAAAGTCAATTCTCCGGCAACGGTAAGAATTTGTTATTTTAAAAGATATGTTTTACATTTTTAATCATTTGCCATTTCAGGTTTCTTGGATACGTAGAAAGGATTTCCAGTTACTGACGGTGGGATTGTCCACTCATAGCAGCGACAAGCGCTTTTTAGTTGAGCACACGCGTCACATGGGCCACTGGTCACTTAGAATTAAGGCTGTGAGAGAAGAGGATCGTGGACTTTATGAATGTCAATTATCAATATATCCAACACAATCCATATTTATAGAATTAAAAATTGTTGGTATGTAGCAATGCCCACAAATGTGGATTATACTTCATAATTAATAAATTTGTTTGTTTAACAGAGGCGGTAGCTGAAATCTCTAGTGCACCGGAACTTCATATTGATGAAACCTCTACTCTACGATTAGAATGTAAACTAAGACGTGCTACGGAAAATCCGTCGTTTGTATTTTGGTAAGATAAATCAAAAACTTAAACCGCTTTCCAATTGTGCGCCTAGTTTACCAGAGCGTGTATCTTTATTCGTTTGGATAGCTCATACAGTTATGTAATTCTTTCGAGAGCGGAAACCTCTAATAGTCTTCGAAGAATTTATATTTCAAAAACATTCTTCTGAGAGGTACAAACTCGAGCTTATTGGACTCAAAACATGATGCTTTCTATATTAATTAAGGTGTTGCTTTGCCTTTTTAGCCTTAATTAATTTAATACAAGGACCACGAATCAAGCGAATTGTAAATACCTTAGAAGTTAATGGGCCTAAGTCAAGAACATTTTCAACTTATTTATTTTGAATCAGAAATGTTAGTAGAATTTAGCGAAGAGTCTTTTTCTAGTTCCAGTCCCGTGGGGGACATAGTGCATTCACAACTCCTCCCTTCCAACGAACTTTATTATGGGATGCCAGCTTTTTCCGATATTTTTAGCTTCTCTATCGAGGGAGGATTGCATTCCCCAGCCGTCCTAGAGATGTTTCTTTTACTTATTTTGCAATGAATTAAATGCAGCTGAAGGCCATCGAATGCTGCAAAAGCCTATATTTCGTTCGTTTCATATTATATTCCCATTTGAAATCGTGAATGTACTTTTAAACAGTCAGCGGAAATTTTGATGGACAAATCGGTGAGGGTAGACTGAATATACTCGTCAAGGTGGGCAGTAAAAGTCAGTAACTGTTTGGATAATTATCTCATACACCATTAGACATATCATGACTAGACATCGGATTTTAGATAAAAACACATATTTAATGGGTGGTCCCAAAAATTTTCTGATTGCATACAGATTTGTTTCATGAAAAGAAAATTATTATATTGCGTTTTATTCAGGGATCAAAACGAAACTAACTAAGGCAGCAAGTAACGTACAGAGGCAAATACTAGAAGAAGTTCCCAATTGTTTGTGTTCACCACGCGGGCCGTAATGGACACTAAGTGAAAGGAACGATAGAGTTTACAGAATGGAAAGAGAAGAATGATTAAGCTGAATCCTATTTCAAAACATTTTACCTGCTGCAGCCTGCTAGTTGCTATGCAAAATCGAAATTGTATAATATTTATATGATAAGGTTCGCGACCCTGTATTTAATTTTTCGCTCGTACGTAAACTGCTTTTTGACAAATTTTTGTCCAAAAAATTAGATTTCTCATCTCAGGGCAACTATACTGAACTCAATTGATGCGTTTTAGCCGAGCTTTGAAGCAAGCGTGCAAAGGCACGACAACGCTGGGCCTTATGTTGCGCAGCGGGTCAATACATTATTTGAAACGCAGAAATGGGAAGTCCTTTCCCACCCGCCGTATAACCCAGACATTTTCCCTTTCGAATACCATTTGTTTTCGTTGATGACACATGACCTTGACGATCAAAATGGGAGCAATTCGTGGATCCCATTAAAAGACGCATCGTTTTTGCGAGATGGTATCCGAAAATTGTCAGAAAGATGGAAAAAAAGGGAGAGGCTAATAATGGACATTACTTACACATTTTTCACAATAAAGCTGCCTTCACACTGTTTGACACATAACCCATGATATCTAGTAGCCCTGCATTTCTCTAGGACTACTAGACTATCATGTAGTCAAGGCAGCCTTGGGCTATAAACTCCAAAAAATCGCTAAATACTTTTTTTACAGGTAATATGTATTTATAGATCTAATCGTGTTTGTTTTAAAACTATTTTAAAAAAGATCATAATATACTCAATATTACCTGTATCAGGTTTAATCTTAGTATTTCGGTAGTCAAATATTTCACTTAGGACCAAAAATTTTGTGTGCTTGAAAGAAGTTTTTCTCGCTTTGCAGCTTGAATATTTTGCTGATTATACAACTTTAGTCAAGATTTCAGCTTTGAATGTAAATGAAGAATGCTGCATTCGGTTATGCTCGATAAAGTGAAGTGACCACTTGCGCTTCGGTCTATACGCAAGCTTAAATCTAAGAAATCTAAAATCGAAATGGCCTTGACTCCGGCTTTAGGAAATTTTAATAGAACAAGTTGGAATAGTCGGTCAAGTCTGACTGATATATGTATCTCATACACTTACCATGTACCAAGAGAAAGCAGAGTTGTTTTTAAGGCAGGGTTCGTCAAAACACACATGCTTATTTTAGCGTTGCGTGTGTGTGTTTAGCCACGCAATAGTGCGCTCATTAAGCACTTGTTTGTTGTTGCACAAGATAGCTCATATTCCGTCGGTGGCGTACTCTATTCGCTATTCACACCAAATCCGAGGTTTGTGCCAAGAGAGCAAACAGTTTTCAAGCCGCTGTTTTGCATCAATACACTCTCGCTTTTTGGCCTTGCTCTTCTGAACAAAACCCTGTTTGAAAACTACATACATAGTAATTGCCCCCTTATACACTTTAAACTAAATCAACTTTATTCATCCAGGTATCATGACAACAAAATGGTTAATTACGATTCGCAAGGTGGATTTGTGGTGACCTCGATAACGGCCAACTCGCAGGCGAATTTAGAAAGTGGACCGATATTTCGCGTCACTCCAAATAAATCCCGCATTAGCTCCAATACCAGTTCAATGGTGTCCAATAGCACCATTGCCAGTTCCTCGACCTTCACTTCACCCACAACGCCCGCAACATCTCAATTGCAGCCACACCAGTCCTCGTATCTGCTCACGCCCTCAATGAGTGTGCTTACCATCAGGCAGGTGAACTTCCAGCATGCCGGCAACTATACCTGTGCTCCCTCAAATGCCCGCCCGGCCAGCATCACAGTCCACGTCCTGAGAGGTAAGAGTTTTAGTTCATTGCGCGTTGTCCAGCTAATTTCTCCTTTCGCTTTTTTTTTTGCAGGAGAAAAACCAGCTGCTATGCAACACGCGAACCGTAGCCTTCTGGATGGTGAGACAAACAGTACCAGCAGCCTCGGAGTCAACACCCTGGGTGGCTTGAGTGGCACCAGCAGTGTGGAACTGACTGTACCCCTTTTCCTGTTCTCATTCGGCTGCCTCTCTCGGTTACCCAGCTCGGCTCCCATGATACTCCTGGCATTTACCCTCTCCATTGTAGTTAGCTGAAACTTAGAGTTTGTGCTATATTTATTATGAATAGAGCAACTTCAATCAACCGAATCCAAAGAAAACAATGATATATTAGGAATTGTATATACCTAGTCACATATGATATGCATACCCGTACCCGTATGATTCTACCCGAAAGGGGAAACTAATTGTATGTAAACTAAGTACGTTAAGTTTAAACTGTAAATAGACTTCCATTACATGCAATGTACTGAATTGTTAAATAAGTAACTCGATAGTAAACCAAATATACACAGACCGATGGGAATCCTGGTTATTGTTAGAAACTATCTAAGATAAGTCATTAAGCACTGGACGGATTATAGTAGACACTTCCGATCATACATATTCATAGAGTGCTCAAATTTTTGCTTAGATGTTCGTATTTATCGCCAGGTATTGGGATTTTTAAATTTCACAGAAATGAATAGGATTACCGATAAGATGATTGCAATTGGTTGCTTAGATCTTCGTCCAATATTTGGCCCATCAGGCCACCTTCAAACTGTTATTCTGTTTAGAGTTCGATATATCCATAGTATTTAGGTATTTGTGCATTGTGCATTGTCACATATATATACATACCAACCACACACAGACACAAACACACTCACACGTATGTACGTTCATTTGACATTAGCGCAATAATGTACAATTGTAAATAAATATCATGTTCAATTCGATGAACTATAAAAGTATTAACTCAATATACTCACTCTAAACTAAACTGATTTTAACAAGGACAAGCAAAACTGATTCAATGGCTTTAAGATGGGAAAAAGCACAAAAGAAGGAAAGGTCCTGGGTCACTCACAGGAGATTTTATAAGATTTTCGTGTAAAGACTTTTGCTGTTTCGAGCTAAACTGCTAACCAATTTAAGGCATATTTGGTGGGAAAACTTTCCATTAAATCATCGTATAATACCTTCTTTTAGATTTAAAATGATTTATCTTAAACGATTCTAGGATTTTTTTAAGCGAAGATAGACCAATTAGAATGCATTTACTGCCCATAAGTATGCAATGGAAGTTGTTGAACATTTTCTTTAAAATTCAATTACCTTCGGGCACTTTAAAAAATCGTAAAATTTATTGGTATAATTCATTTTAAAACTCTTGGATTATTTCATGGAAAATTTGATAAAATATGAGGGACTTTCACTGAAAAACTAGCAACAATTTCGACTTTATCGAGCAAATCCCATAACAGATTTATGCTTAGAACACGAAAGTTAAATCTTGCTGCCTAGCGAAGTCTTCTAGTTTTACAAGACTTCTAAATAAGACGGATGCAAACCATTCGGTGCTAAGAACTGGTTTAGTTTGGTGGTTCACACAGTTATTGAACCGCCGGGTATACATATTTATAGATATTGTATATATACAGTTGCTTGGCCTCACAAAATCACTACAGAATATCAAGCATATTGTCCCTATGAAGCAAATGTTATACTTACACAAATTAATTATTAATTTAAAAGAAAGAAATATAGTATGATGACAGGTATATTAAAAGGTTTAGTAGATCTACAGGATCACATGTTTTAAAATGGTTGACAAACCGACATTGATCTATGAGTGGTCATTGAAACTTGATTTAACTTAAAGTCGTATAAACCGAACTTAGAATTGGTTTAGCCTGTTTGATAACTCACCGGTTCGACTACGGTTCGGTTTATAATCGGTTTGCATCTTTGAAAAATTATGGTATTTGTTAAACTTGAAACGGATAACTATCGTAGCCAAGTTTTGATCTAAGTTGCTGAAAGGTTTTGCAAATAATTTCTCTAGTCTTGATAATTCCTCAGCTTTTTTTTAACTATACAACGACCCGAATTCGTGCAATTAATTTCAATATATAAATAACTAGCTCACATTACCGTCCTAACTGGGTGAGCTGAAACTAAAATATTCAGAGGTGTTCTAGAAATCTCTAGAGATTTTCGTATAAACGATAGCACTTCGAACTAAACTAGGAATACTTTACTTGCGAAGTGTCAATAATCAGACCGCCTACTAGATTATGTGGAAGGAGGCGGTTTCAAATCGCTCAACTTTTGTCATCTAATCTAGTAGTCGGGCATACTTGAGCCCTTAACATATAAATTTAAACAGCTTTAATATGAAATACTAACGTTTATACGAAAACCTCTGGAGATTTCTGGAACACACTCGATTAAATTTTTCCTTTAGCATATTCTAAAACAAAATTAAATTGAAAAGTTCAACTTTTACCGTTTTTATATTGTTTACCAAGCTATCCGCCATTTTTGCATTGTGGCTGGGAATCCGATTAAGAATCCCCGCCTGTTCGTTTGTCTGTCTGCAGGAACGTACAGATCTCATAGATGATAAAAGTTTTAGTATCTATGTGTTTACGATCCATACTTCTTATACTTGCAGGCAGTTGATGTTTACTTTTAAATCCTCCACCATTTTTGAATTATCGTGATATCACACACAGTTTTGTTTGTACCTTTTAGGCATTCTAATTTAAGTAAAGTCAAGTTATGAGCGATTCAAAACTCATACTTTATCGATTTTCTTACTTGTTATTATTGTTGAAATTAGAGGTTGGAATGGAAGTTACACTTTCTGAATACATACTCTAAATTTAGACTGCGGATCGTTGATTTTCTAAAACATTCAACTATCATATCTTTATAATAAATAACATGGTGGCCCCGCAGTTAGCTGTTATAAGAAAATACTGACACTATATTTCTGATGGGAGGGAAGCAGCCGCCAATACTAAAATTCGTGGGTTCGACTCATGGTCAGAAGAAAGAAGTCTTGTGGAATAGGGCAATATAAACCTCTTCCACCCAAATTCTAACCGAATTTTTAATTCTAAGTTGCCACAGCAATTTCTTTTGTTTGGTAACAAAACCTGCCTGTTTTGTTAGGCGATTTGTCAAAGCTACCTGCTCAGTAGCTCTCTCTGTCAATGGTATCCAGCTGATTAAGGCCTGCAAGTTATACTTCATGTCATTTTATTTATGAAAAATATCAAAATTTCAGTTGAACATATATTTAGTAAACCAAAACTAAATATAAGGAACATTTTTGGTGGGAGATTCAACCCTATTTTTAGAGATGGAACTTCAATTGGATAATCTGGTGTTCTAACTAGATTTTCCAATAAGAAAATTAAATCACCGAGGAAGTTTTCGACGCCGAAGTTTTCGTCGGCAAAATTTCTAGAGATTTCTGTGTCAAAACATCATTTAACAGGTTCATTTTCATGTTTTAACAAGAGGAACACATCTCAATTGTACTGCAGACGATATTGGATATTAAATCTATACTTACAAATCTGTAGGCCCGACGCTAATCCTAGAGATCTAATATTTGGCGTAGACATTCGTTAAGTTATGAAGGAGCGCACTAAAAAAAATAGGAAAATTTGACCGCCAAGTATGTAAAAAAGTCAAAGAATAATTTGTATAGGTCACATAAATGAGATAAGGCGTTCATGCAATATGGTGGACTAAGCTCTTTTGCTAATAGCTCGAGAGAGAGTGCAGAGCAGGGCTATGGGGCGAAGGGGAAAAAGCCGGAAAGCCAATTTGAATTGAACTATAGGAGGTCAATTTGTTGTGATCTTTATTTCGTATTCATTGGTTCAATGAGACGGGACGTTCCCAAGTATGGAAATTAGTGCTGTAAAATGTAAAATAAGCGCAGACGGAAATATCGCTAGACCCGAATCGATTTTCAAAAAATCTATTATATTAAGTCATGACAGTTTTCAAGAGTGAGCGATTTAGTCTCACAGAACAAGTTTTCCGGAAAATGTTGTGACTTTATAATTAAAAGGTAAGTGGCCGACGAAAGTTTATGATAGCGAACCCACGATCTAACATTTTTAAGATGATTTTTAGGAATTTCGGATACCAGCGGGGAGCGCATCGCTTATTTATTTATTTCAATATATTGGAATGACAGTATTTTTATTTAAATTGTTCTGCAAATTAAAATACAAGAAACAAATAAGTTCAACTAAATAGGTTTTCTTTCTTATTTTCTCGTGGTTCCCATGTATCACAATATGCCTCTGCCACCAAAGGGCAGCTATTCTCCTCGAAAGCAAACTTTACCATGTGAAGCTTGTGTACCTTGATTACACTAAGCAATCATCTTTAAGGTCCGAATGTGTTAAATTAATAAAATGATCCAAATTAACGAATTAAAAACTTTTCAAAAATTTAAAACTCAAAAAATTACATTAACCTGATTTTTATCTGAACAAAAAAAAAATGCAATTGGAATTTTTGCAAATTTAATTAAATAGTGATAATTAATCAAAACATATTTTATTAAACTTTGTTAATTTTTTGTCATTATTACATTAAACCAGAATCCGGCACGTTCCTAATATCTGTGTATACAAGAGACCTTTGCGGCAGCGACATCGACACACCTACAGTACACGAGCCTACACTGCAAACAAAATACTGCTAAATGAGTGCGCTCTCGAGTAGCAAAACGCAACGCCAAAATAAGCAGGTGTGTTTTGAAGACAGAAAGATTTTTATATAAATGATCAGATGATTGAAAATATTCTATGACCTTGAATCAGTTTTGCTTGTAAAGATTTTGACAAAACAAAATTTCTGGTCACAAACCAAGTTTTTCTGTATTTCAGTTTTCCGAGTGGGTTCCTTTGTTTCTGTTAAATGATTTTATTGAAAGCTGATAAAGAGCAAATATTTTTCACAAACACAAGAGTATCAAGAAGATTAAGTACATAACTCTGTTCCATCCGTTATGCATACAAATATTTATGTGTATTAAAGGATGAATTTTTATTACTGATGTGCTATTTGTTTTAAACCACAGAAAGGATGTAATTTACTGTTGACTTAACTTGAATAAAACCAATATTTATCGATAACTCAAGTAATGACTTTTGATTTCTAGCAATACATTAAGTTTGGGGGCCTTTTAATTACCTTTTGGACCTTATTTAACCCTTCTACAGATCTTACTAACTTTTTCTTTCTTTTACGACCAAAATGTTCCTCCCCGAAAACATTATTAAAGCTTTGTAAACCAACATTTTATTTATCAGCTTCGACTTTGCCGTATCTATTAAATAAAATACAAAAAAAATTTCCTCCTCTTCAAATCACTCAAAAGTTGATAAGATAACAAAACTTTGATTTTTGCTTATGTGTTACGAACTGTATAACCTAATTATCCAATATATATACATATTTATAATTTGTCATGTTATTAAATGTGAAAATCTTCATTAAAACTTGCTCGATTGTATAAGGCGCGACTTCCTGCATTATCTTTGCGCCTGAATACACCAAAACAGCCACGTCTATAGGCTACAACACCTCCCATAATTATGGGCACGGCAATCAAAACGGCAACCAGCAATCCTACCCAGACCAGACTGGAGTTGTTTGTACTTTCCATTGAATTCTCCTTGGACACCGTTAAGAGCTCAATGTTTTTCAACTTTTCGGGCACAGCACATTGCACATCCTTGGCATAGATTGGATTCTTCTTGTTCACTTGCGGCATTATAATGGTAATCAAATGCTTATTGGTATCATAGCAGCTCCAAGGATTATAACGAAGATCAAGAGCTTGAAGCTTATCCCAGCGTACAATCAAATTCCTTGGTATGGTTGTCAGGTTGCAATTTTTCAAATGAATCTATAAAAAAAAGAAGTTGAAGGGTTAAAAATTTGAAAATCAATCGCAGATTAATGACTTACCTGTTCCAATGGCGGATAGTCCAAGTATTGACCACCTGTGACATTCTTGGAAAAGGCGTTTTCATCGATTTCGGATAGAAGCTTGTCATCGCTTAAAATTAGTTCCGTAAGGTCTATGGGGAACAAGTGGAAAGTAAAATGAGAAAGTGTTAATATAAAATTTCCTAAACTGTGGTCGATTTCAAATACTTTCAGCATTACAATTTAATATACAAAAACTACAAGGTAGCGCAGCTTCAATATTCTCAATCGGCTTGGTTCGATGACTCAAAGTTGTAATTAGGAGTATCGAACCGACATATTCGGCTTCCATTTCCTGTATAGTGCGAAAATTCTATAGAAAGCTGTCAAAAAATGTACGTAGCGACTGTGTGGCCTTGGTTTTTGTATGGGAAATTGAACTTCCAGTTGCGCTACCTTGAAATTATTGTATCATGTTTAAAAGCATCAAAATTATTACGTTTCATAGCTTGAACTGTTTTAAACTGATCAATATAAAGTGATGCTTCTTCTTATGACGCAGTACAAGCAAAGGCAAAAACGATAATCGAAGGCAAAGCAGTCGCAACGAAAGTTTCTCGGAATTATCAAAAACATCAGTGGGCACCAAAATTAAACACAACGCAACCACACCACATTTTTATTTTCATCGCACGGTTGTGGTTATCTTCAACCAAGCCAAGACGCGTAAAGGTAAATGATTTGCCTTCTCTGTTGAGAGAAATAACGCGCTGGGAAAAAAGCAAATTGCAAAAGCAGAAAAGAGAAGGATAAACTTCTGTCGCGCTTCGACTCAAGGCACTGAACGAAAGCAACAGCAAAATCAAAAATCATAAAGCGACGTCAGCTGCTGCTTCTATATTTCCCAATAATCCTTTTTTTACTTTGTTTTTACTGCAACTTTTGTTTTTCTTAAAAGCATAAGTAAAACCAAAAGCACCGCGTAAAGCGGCAAGAGAAGGTTCACTTCATCGTAAAGAGGGAGTGGACATGGAACCAGAGGTGGAAAAATGACAGACAAAAAGCTGGAAACTGCGACGAGTCTTTGGATACGAGTGAGCCTATATCAACCACGGTTCCACCAAAGGAGATGAACGAAGACGTTCTCCGACGCATATAGCGCGCAGGGTATAATACAGCGGTGCAAAGACGAAGCTTACGGCCTCGTGTAAACCAATACAAATGCACAAAATATATATCAAGCAAGAACAACCACAAGAAATTAAAAGAGAATCCGAATTTTCGAAGTACTCGGCCACTGCGAGCGAGGCGAGCGCTGACTACGCTAAGAAACTTTGTTGTTGCGTTCGAGTTTGCCAGAGACATGGGAGAGAGAGAGAAGACCGAGAAACCTTACCTCGGAAAGAAAGAGAGAAATAAGCACGCAAATGAATCAGAGAACTGCAGCGAGCTGGCCCGTGTAAGCCCGTTTACTCTTGCTACAAAAGCGTTCGGAGTAAACTCAACGCTCGTACAAGAAGTATACACAAAATAAAAATTTAAAAGGCACTCGTGTATTAGCGGACCATGGTACATCTGAGCTTGTGTATTGCAAAGTACAAACACTCGCGTGGACTCGTAGCTTAGGCCACAAGTCCCTACAAGCTCTTTTTAGCGAAATCAAAGATCTGCTGCGGGCTGTAACGATTCGTAGCTGTGCTCGAGTAACCCTATGTAGACTTAGGGTGTTCGAGGGCCGTACACGCGCCAGCTCTTCCGTTGCGTTAAACAACAACGAATGCGTGTCTTGCGGAATGGGCTTGGGCACCCCTATTATAAGGCATCGCTCAAGTTTCTGAAAAAAGAGGCGCTGACAGCGAAGGAGAAGGCTTTCAAGAAGAAGCACGAGTTTAGTGGGAAGCGCTACAATTGGTTGTCCAAGGACAGCGTCGACCAAGCACCGGCACAGAGTATCATCATTTGCAAGACTAACTTAAAATTGATCGCTTCCAACCGAAACATAAAAGCTTTCCCATCATTTTCGAATAAGCTAGCTCAACTGTCTTGTAGTATAGTCCCCATACACAGACTGCGGAGCGGAACACAGCAAATCAGCTTTAAAATCAAAATACATACCGAATGCGCACACCAACAGTTTAGCCGAATAAATCCTGCAAACAATTGAGCGATTGTTTTATCGCCAATCGCCAAAAAGAGTCTTCTGAGAGTCGCGAGGCAGATTATCGGAAGGTTGAATCTTCTACCAATCTTTTTCGCGACTCCCAGAAGATTGTTTAGTAGAAAAAAATCTTCTGCGAGTTTCGGGGGAGGTTGCTAAAAGATTAAATCTTCCAAGCGGTCGATTGGCGATAAAACCTCGTTTACTCGAAGAAGCAAGTAACTTAAATAACGGAACCGCGCAATTTTCAGAGACAAGCATCAAAGAGAGGAGTTTTACAAAAACAAATTACATTGTTTTTGAGCACATGAGTGCTAAATCTTGTAATAGTAATAGTTTGGTAATTCTTTTGCGACTCTTCTGGGTGACTATATAAGACACTTCCAATAAAGTCTTTGACGACCCATTTGGGAGACTTTTTTGCGCCTCTTCAAAAAGGCTCTCTTGCGACACTTCCAGAATACTATTCCGCTACTATTCTGAAAGTGTCGCTGAAGTGGCTCTTTTCCAACAAAAGATCAGAATGCCATATAGCGGGCGCTTAAATTTAACTTCTTAGCGAGTTATCTGCAACTCTTCGGAGATTAAAAATGTATGCTGGGAACCATTCTGTGTGAAAAATTCACAGCTAGTTCTGCCTTTAGACAAAGAGCGTTAAAGATTTTGAGTGATGTTAAGCGACAGTCGATGTTGAGAACCTATAGAAAAGAACATGAATACTTAAAAGCGTTATCTCATACAAAATATGTTGAATTTCGTGTTGTTCTTTTTAGAATGTGTGCTGTAATTTTTATGGGTCGACTCGAGTACCGGAACACAGTTTTTGATGGCTATTGTTGCGTAACTCGGGTTCCACCAACAAAACCGACATACAAAATTGTTTGTATGAGACGTCGCTTCTACGTATTATTGTTTTTTGCTTATAGCCAGGGTAGGAGATCACGGTAGTTAGAGCAAAGCGAGCATTGTCTCAAATGAACTCAGAAAGAGTAAATGAGAGCGAACTGTGCAACCGTTAAGTCTTAATCAGGGGTGCCCAGGCCCCATACGCAAGTCGCGCGGTTGTCCTTCACACATAGCTGTTGTATTGTTGTCTACGCGGCCGTAGGCTGGCTCTGGGCACCTCTGTCTGTATGCGGTGGGTCATATAGTACGACACTCAATACGGTAACACTTACTTTGTAGTTCGCTAAACGCTCCTGATCCAATTTTACGCAGCTCTTGCATATAGGACATGCTCAGATACCTTAAATTAGTCATCGCTGGAAAGACACTAAAAAACATATTTATAAGTTATAGTTTCATTTTAACAACTTAATTCTTTCTTAAACTTACTTTTCTCCCTCCAAATTGGCAATTGGATTATCATTCAAAACCAGACGCACCAAATTCTTCGCATAACTCAAAGCTTTTGGCAACTCTTTAAAAAGATTTCCTTCTGCTATTAAAGTTTCCAGCTCTCGTGGCCCATGAAGTATTGTTTCCGGCAGAGTTTCAATTTCCATATAAGACAAATCCAAGGTCTGTTTTCAAAAAGAGAAATCAAAAACTATTCTCAAGTCTAAATTATAGTAAGCAAAAACACTCACCTTCAATGAAGATAAACCGGAAATCGCCGTTTCTGTGAGTGTATCGATACTTTGAAAAGGATTCGAACTTAAAACAAGCTCTTCAATATTTGGTGTATGTTCAAATAAATCGGCGTCCAGTGAATGCAAATCATTGTTTCCTAAATTAAGGCTTTTTAATTTTTCCAAAGCTTGATAGTCTGAAGGTGTGTATTGTCCTTTGAAAACATCTGGTTTCAAATCTTTCGATTCCAATTTATTACTCGACAAATCCAGGGTTGTAAGTTGCGTCAAGTTTGCAAAAGCGGCAATGGCAATTGAATCAATTAGATTATTTGCCAAATATAAATTTTTAACATCGTATTTGGGTAAAATGGGAATTTTGGTAATATTGTTCTGCTCCAGTTTAATGGTATCAAAAACAGTATCAGCAGTGATTAACAATTTCCATTCATCGTCAGAAAACCAAGCACCTAGTTTTTTAGTGCAATCGAGAAGACTAGTATCTAAATTGCAATCACATTTTTTGCATAATGGGCTTTCCTTAATATTTGGGGGGACGGGCTGAAAGAAAGTAAACAAAAATTAATAAAATGCATAGGTAAGATTAGGGTGAACAACTGGAGCCAGTGATGCTTGAGACAGGGGTGAGTGAACCGTACTATTTATGAAAGACAAGCACTTTAATCAGTTTGGATATTGTAGGCGAGGGTTTTTCGAGGTTTATAATTACACACACACACGGTTTTCTATTTACAATGTTCCTATATGGGCTTGGGCTTGTATCTTCTCGGTTTGTCAATACTAATTTTTTTCTTTCTGTCTTTGTTCATCTTGTGCTATCCACTGGAACCCCCGAAAACCCAATTGGGGAGGCCTGGCATTCGGCCACCGAAACAAGACGAAGAGAATTGCTATCTAAGCAAATCGAGAAAAGTAACGATGCTTCTGGTGAAGAAACTCACAAAGAAGATCCGAATTCTAAAGAAAGGGGACTGAGTTAGGAAAGTCGCACGAAAGAACTATGGGAAATTCTGTGAGTATATTGAAGACAAGATAGAATGGGCGAGATTACATTTTCTGTTCTGGGCTAGAAAAGCTTATACAGTGAGCAACGAGGAGAGAGTACGTCTCTTGTCTTCCCGGGAAACATCCTCCTGGAAGAATGTGACGGCCAAGCGTACTGTTATCACCCTCGTGCATAAGCCAAGAAAGTTGCGTCCGCAGGCGGATTTCAGTAGGGAATTGGAACACTCCAGCCCTTCAGCTCAAATCCGCTTGACTTCGTTCCTGCAGTGCCGAAACCACATACTGCCTACCAATCCTCAGGAAGATGATGACCATCAATCTGGCAATTGTGTATATTCCAAGTGCTTGACGCAGAGCAAGGGTAATCTTTATCCCCAAGGCAGGGAAGTAGGACTTAACTTATCTCAATTTCTTTAAACCTATCAGCATAACATTTGGGGTATTCACTTTGTTGAGCAATTGAGCACTTGAGCAGTTTTTCCTGACTAGTATTGTGAGCAACTACGTTTGAGATATGATTCGGCAGTAATCCATGGTTCGTTCAAAGTTGGCGCTTTTTCCATACAATTTATATGAATGTTTGATCACACATTTGATTTTAGCTTGTACATATAACACTTATAGCACTAAGGTACAAGTGCCCGACTTTTCGTAGTCAGGGTCTGGGTCGAGCAAGCTGTGCACAATTTGTTCAAAGTAAATTGTTGTTGGAAATGTTTACACTTTTCCCCAAGTGCTCAAGTGCTCAACAAAGTGAACACCCTAATTGTTTTTACTGAAAACGAATCAAAAGCTAGCAGCAAAGGAATTCATGGTGGTTAGAGCGAGACAGACATTGGTCCATATTAACTTGGAGAGCGTAATTAATTTCTGAGTTTTGATTGTCAACGGCGTAACCATTCATTCTAAGTCAGCGGTGCCCTGGCCCCATACGCACGCGGCGCGTTTAACCTTTATGCATAGCTTAAGGCTAAGTGCAATAACAGCTTTATATGTGTTCTCTGTTTTATTTCTGTCCAATGTAGCTTATCCCAAGTTCTTCATACCCATCAGCTTGGCATAGCTTTGATTGAAAACGATTGAAAAGCTAGTGATAGGAACGCTGCTACAGGAGAGGCTCCAACCATTTCAGCGAGTGTAAACCAACACACCATTGTATTAACTCGGGAAGAAGTTCAAGAAAACCATAGAAGTCAAGCAAGTGGCTTCATAAGCCTACCTAGACATTAAGGACGCATTCGACAGGAGAAAGATTCCCTCAGAAAGGAAATTTCTTCCCTTTGTTGTGTGTGTTCTCCTAGAAAGACTCACGTCGCTGGGCATAACCTGCTTTAATGTTCAAAACCATCAAATCAATTGGGAAGGTCACCGGATGACGCATTTTTCTTGCCTCGTGTTAACTGCAACTTTTTTACTGCCTCTCAAAGTCTACGTGTAGTGGTACAATGTACATATTATTCAATTGTATAACGATTGGTTTAAAATGAAAGTTAATACTAATTCGTTTCTTGGCTTTTATCGCACTGGCAATAAATTGGTTTGCGATCTTTCGCCGTGATTTTTAAACTAAGCAAATATTCACTTTTATATCACTTCACCAATTTCCCACATTTCATTTAAAAATTAAATACCGCAGTACTTAACAAATTTATATGCTCTGTATTACTCATCAGAGTTGTACCTTTTTCGTTGTGACTTCTTCTTTTGATGTTGTCTTATCTTTATCAGAGTCTGTCTCTGCTTTGCCATTTGTAATCACGGATACAAACAGCATCAGAGCCAAAAACGAGATGTTTCTTAATTTCATTGTTAACGCAGTATCTTTAGATGTTTAGCAAAACTTTCGACACGTCGCTTTAGTCGGAAATAAAATACATGACTAACAAGCCTACACAATTGACCATATTCGCTTACCTTAATTTATTTTTGAACTGTTATCTAATCTAATCAACAGTTAGGCGTTAAAAATGCTGATATCGGTTTGTCACAGGAAAACTTTTGTACACTGAGAATGCTTCATTTGTATTGCATACTTTTGGTAAATAGAGAAACAGATTTAAGCTAAAAGAAGTGCCCTGCAGATTTTATGCTTAGAAAGAGAAAAACGGGCAATATTACATCGACCTATCGAATCAATGAGTATACCCTTACTTGACTGCTTGGGGCTTTGACTGAATAATGTAAACTTTACCATGTTTTATTGACATGCATTTAAAGACACCACACAAAATTGAAGATTGATTCAACATTTGGTTTTCTATCATATGTGGTGATTGCATTAAAAATCGTAATATCCGGTCGTTAATCGTTTTTTATTCAACAATCTTGATAAATAAGCACCAACACCAAAAAAGTGCCAAGCCCCAATATATAAAGTAAACTGCCCAACATTGGTATACCCGTTACTCAGGGAGGAGTATTTTTTGATGAATCATTTAGATTGTGATTAAGTACTAAGCCTAAAAAGTCACTTATATATAAGTTCATGAGCTCTCTTTGATTTCGTTTTGAAGCATCTTCAAAACTCCGCTCGCATTTACACCATTAAGTGTGATTTATGATGATTGAGACAATTCAAAAACTGCCGCACTTGATCGATCATCAAGTCAGATGCAGATTTTTCCTTCTGATGTGTTGCAAGCTTCTGGGCAAAGTTATAATTCACTTTACAAGTGTATAAAAAAATTTATTGATAAGCAATAATTTTATCGTAGATCTGCGTAGATTTGAGTTCAACAAAGTGGCAACGCCGAAGACGAAATAATGACGAGAAGCCGCTCAAATGTTAGGATATTTTATTATTCTTCCGAGATTGTTATAATTAAAATAACCTTTAAAGGGAAAATCATCGAACAGATGTCCAGAGCGAAATTATTTTGGTTTTTATGAGGGCGCATAAGGACTTGGCCTTAATTTCACAATTGGCTTCTAAGAAGGTGCGTCTGTAGCCTGCAACAACTGAATTTAAATCTGGCTAATCTATCCTCCAGTTGCTTGAATTGAATAATGCGTAGCCCAAGATTGTTTTCGAGCACCGCATTATTACCCATAGAATTTTGCCTACGTACATTGTTAGATATAGAAAGAAGGTCCGATGCGGATCCAATTAGGCAGCACTTCTTCTTAAGGATTTTACTTCTTCCCTAAATAAAAAAGCATGACAAGCCTTACTCTAATACCCTACACAGCTATGTCCCCCGCACGCAAAAAGCGGAGCAGAGCACAGCCTAGTCGCTTCAAGCGGATAAACTGCGATTCTTAATAATCTTCTTCTTATAAATTTTTGACTTTTTTATATTTTTTCCAGGTTTTCAAAAATAAAACTTCTCGAACTTTCGAGTATGTATTATGTATTGTTATGTATTCAAGCTATTGAACCGATCTACGCGATACCTTTCGATTTATATCTTGCTTGACTCTTTCTGCCAATTATGAGGTGAGATATGGCTGAAAATTTAAGTGCACCTACTAAAATAATATAGCTTGGCTGGCCCCGTTGGAGGAGCTGTATAGCCAACATTTACATTTACCAAAATAATATGCATCATTATTTCAAAAACGGAGCGAAGAACAAGTTTTTTAAATCCATTTTCGAGATCAACATTACAAACATACACTAAAAAAAATTTTAGTAGAAATGGGTCTTTTTGGCTGTAAACTAGTGTTATTACTTGTTTCCCATGATTGCAATCCAGCATTTAATAAGGCGTGAAAACATTTAAGGAATACTAATTCTAGCACATATAGACATTAGAGATTACCTCAAAACGGCCAAATGGAAAAAGTAGGTTTTAGAATTTCTAATATTAACATTCCCAAAGATATTTGGTTACAATTTAATTAATACGTTGAGAGATAAACAATGTCATATTGCCAATATCAAATTGAAATGTTAAAATTTTTAGTTTCTTTGTTCCACAATTAGCATCAAAACATTATTTTACAAATTGGTTTTCGAATCTTCTATTTGCACCCACGAAATGCTTCGAAAATATCAATCAATCATTCTTCTTTACAGCCTTTCTGTGTGCGGGGGGTTTTTAGATCAAAAGAGTTTACTACCGACAAGACATGGATTCAAACCTTCACTGTCGCCACTGCCATTCGTAGTACCTTAGTAACAACATTTATATTTAAATTCTATTGCAGAAACTTTCTCTTGCAAAAATGGAGGCAAGGGAGAGGACTTTGTATTTCCCTTAAAGAATTGGAAAACGTTAATTAAATTTCATTTTAATGTTTAAATAATAAAATTATCCATGCAGACTACTCAAAAAAATAAATGTTTAAAACTCTTTACCATTTCACTATCAATACGTGTTTTGTATCCATATTTACAATGCTTGTGACAAGCGTACATTTTTTGCAGGCATCTTAGTTAAGCTTATACTGATGGGTCTTTTTCGATTATTAAACGCTTACTTTGATGCGTTTTAGGCTGCCTTCACACTGTTCGACACATGACGCATAACAGTCTAGTAGTCCTGCTTTTTATTTTGTTTACAATTTGAATAGCTTGTCAAATTCATAGAACTTCATGGGAACCACTAGGGAGACCTACTAGATATCATGGGTAATGTGTCCAACAGCCTAATAAATGTCACAGCAGCGTTCTATGAGCGTTTGACTTTTATTCAAACACTTAAAAAGAGTGTATTTTTATATAAATTTGTTTGCTGGAAAGTTTGCCTGTGCAGCCGCCTTTGCTGTGGGAACTGTTTCAAAACGAGTTGGAATTGAAACAAAGTCGATACGCAGAGTTGTGACCTCGAGAACAGCTGGTATTGGATTTTTGTTTGCCTTTGGTATTTTTCTTCCAAATGCCTGCGGTCACACTGTAATGAATGTTTGCATGCATATGTGTGTATGTGTGTGTGTTTGTAAATAATAATTTTGGTGTTCAGCTTTAACAATATATAATAATGGCACAAGGAAGCGAATTGAACTTTAAGGCAAAGAAAAGTAAATATTTAAACTTGTGTTCATATTTACAACCATTTATTAGCTCGAACTGAATATGGAATCAGGCAAATACACCTGTCAAGGGAGGGGACACAAAATTAGACATATTTCAATAAAGTTCATTCATCATTGAACTCTACACATTTGTAGAGATTTCGTAATTGCGAGTAACTGAAGTGGAATTAATCCATTTGAGTAATAAATGGAATACCGCTTACCTTCAATCGATCCTCTAGATGACAAAAATGTTTGACCGAATTCTTTGATCATTCCAATTCGGATTAATCGAATTCGGATACAAGAACAGGCCTGAATATATATGGAAATCTATGTCCGTGTAACTTAAATGGATATTTAAGGTTAAACTATGGGAAACCACGTAGGGAAACGCAAATAATTTAATCAAATTTTCAAAAATTTATTTGTGTAGCTTTACCTTAACATTGTTTTCTTTTCAGCTTCGGAAAAGATATCGGAAAATATACATATTTTTGCGAACGATCCCTCTTTGGCGTTTTATCGAGTTCAGGTATTAGTTTATATCGTTTTTAGTTATCCATTTCAATAAAGATTCATTATTGAAGAAAATTGATGTTGAAAATTTGTTCTTCTTAGGAGCATGCACGTAAAGTCCTGCCACCAATCTTTGAAAAGCGAAATGAAGTACTTCAATTGCAAAATAATCTACAAGGACATTGCTATGACATGGAATACGGAGTTCAGTAAGCTAAATACAATCCTATTTTCTTAATCAATTTCAAACTCAGAATTTCTATTTTCAGAGCATTGAAATCTATAGAGAAATCGGAAGGAATTTTTAATAACATACAAGAAATGATCAAAACTTCCATATTTCTTAAGCAACAGCTTAAATATGAGGAAAATCGGAAAAAGACAAAAAAGGAAAGTTCTAGAAATTCGGTTTATAAGCGATTTTCAGCACATCTGGCATTAGATCTTCCCGAATTGCCAGATTTCAGTGGTGTAATGCGAGAGACAAGCCAGCGAATGGAAACAATGATAGCTCCAGGTGGAGGACGAGTTGAGACGCAAAATACTCAATCAAATCATACTCAAGGCGAACTTCAAAGATCGTACACCACTTTGCATTAGAAAACTGTATAAGCTTTTAAAAGATCTCAAAAAATTATTAAAATTGAAATATTATAAATTATTAATTTCTAACACTCTAGTATATCGAAGGGAGCTCAAATATGAGATTAAGAACCAACTGTAGAGCATCAATTTTCTAATAGCTTTATCGAATTAACTCCCCACAGAACCCTGTTGTTTCTGGCCCTCGTCTTCAATTTTTCGCTGCGGCTGGAATAGTTCCAAAAGGTCTGGAAGACCCCAAACAAAAGACATCAGTGGATAGTAGTAGCGATTGACCCCTCAAGGAAGCAGATCCCTGTCAGAAATGATTACTTTATCTTTCTTTTCAAGTTTTATTTTAAACACTTTGTTTCGCTTAAGTTTATTGCATATAAATTATACATTTAAGTTTAGGTATTTAGCATCTCAGCTGTTAAACACTTCTGTACAATTGGGCAGATATTAAAGAAATAGTTAAAGAGGTACATAGACATTATCTTGGTCCTGCGGCGGCCGCCACAGGTAAGACATTCGCCAGGCCACTTGCCGGCGCCGATGGCAGATGAACAACATAGTTTTTATCCTTTTTCACAGCACTTTGTTGCTCTTCTTCCTCCTTGGATTCGTTAAAGTACCAGTGCTTCTTATTGGCCAAAAACAGTAACATTAAAGCGGGCAGATGCAGTAGGGAAAATCTGAAGAGTTTGCGCGAACTTCCGCTGTCGGATTTCTGATTGAATTTATATGCTGTGAATAGACAAATGAAAAGTTATTAATCGTTGACCCACAAAGAATAGAAGATAATATAAATATTCAAATTTCTCTTTTAAATGGTTCAGGATGGTCTTGGTGCGTCACACACACACACACTCAGAAAGGACAGTAGTCCGGGCGTCTTGCTGTACAGAGAGGTGATTCTGCACAATAACTAAGAGTGACTTTGGATAAGCAACTCAGATTGCTTGAAGCATGTTGCTGAAGTTGCTGGCGGATTGCGTAACAAGGCGATAAGAAAGAGCTGGCTTCTTAACGCTAACAACAAACTGTCGCTCAGAAACAAAGTCATTATTTAATATTACGGTCACCCTAGCACCAATCTGGAGATACATAATGTAGGTTTATGGCATATCAGCGAAATCCCACCTAAACAAAATAAGGGTTTTTTAGGCCAATACACTCAGACGAATCACAGGAGCTGATTAGTAGCGAGCGGGATTGTGGTATCCCTATGGCAGACGACACCATTAACAAACAGGCAGCCCGATGCCTAGACAATTTTGCCTCTCACCCGAACAACCTAGCCAGACGAAAGGGGCAGGTTTACCAAAATATCGAAAAAAAACATTTAATGATAGGGATCGGTAGCCCTCTGCCCTATATTTAACTCATAATAATTTTTAATTTGTGCATAGAAACATCTTTACACTGGTTCATGCAGTGCGTTTTCGTTTCTACATATCTGCGAACGCTAAAGAAGCGCTTCCAATCAAAACCACTCGCATACCATCTGCTCTTTGGCATGATTCCTTTCCTGTAACATTTCGGTGACGTCAGAGACTTCAAAAGCTAAGCCGATACCACGTCGTGTTCAATTGTCGCATGCTGTGTGTTTTTAGCGCAAAGTGTTTAAGTCTTATTTCGAGAAGGAAAGGATTATCAGTTCGTAAAATGGAACTTATAATTGAGAACACATGGTCTTATGATGGTGAAATCGAACGCATTGACAATTGCCGCCAGATGATATGGGCGACATGAAAGATAACAAAGATGTCCCGTACGCCACATGATCTATGATGATGCTGGATGTAACAAAACTGATGGTGGCTGATGAAATTTGTGGTTTACAACGACGTGTTGTGTTCCTGCATTTTAAAGTTAGTTGCAAGCTAACGAGACCTCGAGCCAGCTTATTATTGATAGTTTGATTATCATAAAGGTCGTTTAAGCTCACATATGTGAAAGAAAAAACTTTTTTTATTGAAAGTTCGAAGGCGGTATTGAACCTAAAACCTCCCGCACAGCAGGCTAGGACACACCGGCCACTACTAAGAAAGGGTTTTAGAAAATTCCCCGATAAAGTCGCAAAAGTTTGTATGGGAGAAGAATTACAAAAATAACACCAAGACAAAATTCCAACATAATGTACGCCTATATGAAGCTCACACGAATATAAAAAAAAAACTAATTACGAACACAAAAGACAAGCTCAGCAAAGAACAACAACAAAATGTTGCTTACAAAATTGCATGCAAAGGCAAATAGGGCGAATCATGCTACGGCGTAAACTTTGGAGCAACACTATAGCCGCACCTTGTTTTTCAGTGTACGCATAGAAAGTTTTGTAAGCGGTGCACTGCTTTTTCTTAGTCTGTGTTTGCTGTTTGGTATTGCTGGTGTTTGCACTTGGTTGAGTTACTTTTTATAATAAATTTGAAAATATGCCAAGTGGGCCAGTGCTGTCAGATGTTGCAAAATGGCCAAATTCTATCGCTCAAAAGTGAAAATTGCTCATTTTGTGAAATTGTTAACTGAATTAGCAACTGAATGTGGCCTAAAAGTTTCTCGCTGGACCATGGCACGGGCTTTAAAGGAATCTGAAAACATAGTGCGACAAAAATTTAAGGTGACAGAAAGGTTGCCAGACCGCCAAAAAAGAACCACGGATGAAATTCGAAAGAATTAACATGGGAACTGACTGGACAGAATTAATAAAACTTTATAGAGCAATGCAAATATTAATTTATCTTTCTAGATAATTTTCTCGGATGAGAAAAAGTTTAATTTGGACAGTCCTCATGGGGTTTTGCACTATTGGAGGGATTTGAGGCAGGATCCCCGGTACTTTTCTAAGACAAATTTTGGACGAGGATCATTAATGATTTGGACTGCGTTTTGCGAATGTGGATGCTTTGAGCTGGCATTTCCAAGCACTTATATGAACTCTAGAGAGTAAATGGACATTCTGCCATTGAATTTATTTGCGTTTCTTCGCGGTTGAAGTTAATTTTCAACAGGACAACGCATCAATGCACGCAACACAAGGCAATAATTTTCGGTTTTTTAAGTGGAAAACCTGTGTGCGTTGCTAGTCCGAAATATTTATGCTCAAAACCCCGAGTAGTCAATTATTAAGGCATGAAACTGTCCCTTAGTGATCTTAAAACCTCGTAAACAGTATACCGAGTAGGATCTATGAGTTAATTAGTGCTAAAGGAGGTTACACTCATTCGGGGGTGCCACAGAAACCCCTTTCAACCGAATTCCAATTCTTAGGTGCCACAGAAATTTCATTTGGTTGGTTTCAAACGTCCTGTGTGTTGTTAGATTTGTCAAATCGCTTTTTAAGTGGCTCCACCTATCAATGGTCAGCGCCATCTACTTGACAAACAGCGGATTAAGGGCTGCAATTTATACCTGATGTTTGGCGCCATCAAATTCTTAAATTTTGCTTTATTTTTATGAAGAACATGAATTAAATTTGAATAATATTTTAAAAATGCAACATAAAACATTTTACACAATCAAAAAATTTCAGTTAAACATCAAATTAACCCACAATTGAAATAAGGGCAATTTTTTGGCTAGAGATGGAATTTTAATTGGAACCTCTGCTGTTCTAACTAGATTTTCTAATAGGAAAATGAAATCTCTCGTAGTTCTGTGTTACCGACGAATTTTTCGAGAGATTTACAAACCAACCGTCGGCAAAATCTCTAGAGATTTCTGTGGCACCCCCATATATAAGCTTTTGTTAGCATTAATAACGTCTTAGACTACCATTGGCTGTAAGTCGGGTCATAAAATTTTCCCCCAATCTGAAAGTGGGGGTCAGGACTACCCCCCTGTTACACCTCAGTTTACTAATCCAATCCACAAGCCTCTAGCACTTAAGCTATGTCCCTCTATAACCCCTTTTGCCCCTTTACTTACCTAGATAAGCAAAATACGCGTTCAGTGGCAATGTTTCCAAGGCAAACCAATAGTTTGTGACATCAAACAAGGGAGCCATGGCTGACAGGCCCACAATGGCGACTGAATACCGGAAAGCTGTACGCCGGCAAAGACCTGGATTGGTGACAGCCATCATACGATAACCCGCACGCGAGTAGTCCGGTCTTAGGTTCCAGGAGAGCGCATTAAAATGTGGAAATTGCCAGGCATAAAGTATGCCAGCAAGTATCAATGCTCCCGAATCCAAACCGCCAGTACAACCGGCCCAGCCCATGAGCGGTGGTATAGCACCCACAATAGAGCCCACCCAAGTGTTCAGTATGCTCATGCGCTTCATGGGAGTGTAGATGGAGGTGTACAGAAACAGATTGGCAGCGCCCAAGCCTGCAGTTAGACCATTACAGCCAAAGTACAGCATACACAATCCACTCGAAGCTGCCACCACAGCAAAACCAACAGCATGCTGTGGTGTCATTTGCCCTGTGACCAGAACACGATTCTTGGTACGCGACATTTGTGAATCAAAGGGAACTTCGTGGTATTGGTTGATGGCATTGGCAGCTGCTGATACCAGTCCGGTGCCCAAGGAGCACATGGCAAACGTGGTTAAATCAAAAGCAGCCGGCGCCAAGGCATAACCACCCATTGTGGTTATAACCACCAATGCTGAAATAAAAGCAGAATTGTTATAATCTGTGAACACTTGGATAAACCCAAGACTTACAGGTTAAGCGAAACTTGGAAAGTTTCTTGTATTGACTGATGGTACGACCAGCGTCGAGGTAGGGACTAGGCATCCAGGGCAAATACTCCACAGCGGGCGACTTGCGCAGGGCCGTTGCACCTGAATTGGGCAAATTGCTAGCCAGAGTGGTGGCAGGTGGGGCTAACGTCGTCTCATGTTGGGCGGAAGTCGCAGGATTTGCGGCTGTTGAATACTGCGCAAAAAATGAATACTCTTATAAAGTCATTGCATAACAAACTTATGACCAAGATTGTCTTTACCCTAATCAGCTGTTGTACAGGAACTGCCGGTTGTGCTATCACAGCGACTCTCCCCCTTATCAATGTGCGAAACATAGTTTATGGCTTGTTTCGCGAACTGCTTCTTTAAAACTTAAAACATTTTATTAAAATGTATATCCATTTGAATGTTTATATATTTTGCATTGTTTTTTTGTATATAATCACATTTTTGTTCTAGCAGTGTGACCGAGTTTGGGATGAAGGAAAATACATGACACGAGCGGGTATTACTAAAATACTAAAAAAAAATGTTAGGAGTACATTTCAGTGGAACGAGTGGAACATGAAACAACTTCACTTCACTCCTTTCTTGTTATCGAAAGTTTTACGAAAGTATTTATTGACAAAATATATGAATATAATTTTAGTATAAACTTTTACAGATTTTTGTATGTACAGAATGTGCGCAATTAACCGATCTATATACCAGCAACTTCATATTTTAGCAGTCACGCAAATTCGAGTGCTAAGGAGCAACCACAACTTCATATGTGTTTTCTCGTTTTTCTTTCTCTCCGATAAGAGGCTGCGAATTATTTCGTGTTCTTCAGATTGCCGCGAGCACACACACACACATGCACTGAAAAACATGTGGTGTTTGAGTGTCAAAGGTTCTCCGAGTAGAGGCGCCTACTGCAAACACCAGCGGGAGAGCCTTTCTCGCCGAGAGGACTGGTCAGAAGGATGATAAGATCGCAGGATGCGTGGGAGGCCGCAGCATCCCTCATCTGAACAATAATGAGACAATTCAGGATTGACGAGCAAGCTGCAAGACAGCAACATTAGAAGAAATGACAAAATGACATACCTGCCCGCCGTAGTAAAACCTTAATTGGAAGTCCCGGCGGGGAAAAAAAGCAGGTCACAAGGCGACTGGTTCGGTTTTAGTCCGTAGGCATTCCATTGAACGAATCGGGCATACTCCAGGCAAACGGAGCATGGCGCATCTTTGGAAGGTCACACCACCATGGTACGCATACCAAAACAATAAAAAAAACACAAGCAAAAATTGAATTTATCTTTCATTTGTTCACAGAAATTAGCTCATTCTGGGCTCCTATGCTTTAAAACAAGTCACAACATTAAAAAACTCAAGATTCTATATCAGTGTCCGGCAAAACACAAATGCTTATTTTGCCTTTGAATATGTGCGTTCAGAAACGCGAGAGCGCTCTCAGTTAGCACATGTTTGTTAGTGCAAAAGAGAGCAGTATACTGCCTGTGTATCGACGCCGCTGCTACAGAGGATGGACGTCGCTACTTCTATACACAGAACATTGAACGGTGCCGGACACTGTTCTATATTCAGCAGACTTTGCATAACGACTGCAGATCATAAACTGCATTCCCATTTCAGGATTGCTTCATCAGCTTGGACTCGCCAAGCTATCTATATGAGTTTCATCTTATTTGGCCTAAGACAGTTAGACTTTATTTTCTCTGTAGAAACTCAGTTACCGCCCAATAGATGATAGAGTTTTCTTTCAGGTATTTAAAAAAATTATTTGGTTTAACAGCTCATAGAGCCAAGTTGATCTCTATCAATGCCTTGGCTTGATTGCTTCTTATTTTTGCTTAATATGAAATGTTTTCGCCCGAACCAGAACAGTATCTTATTCCCCTAAATTGATACACATGCACAAAAAAAAAATCATTTTTACTCATCAATTTGGGTTCCGAGCAAGATACTCGGACGGCGTATGAGCACCACGAATACTGCTCTGCAATTTTCCTTGACCTCCAAGCCTTTGACCTGCGATACGTTCACACTTCGAAAAAACCTGTCCCCAGATCTCCCTAAACACGAATTTAATACCCCAATCAAAAGGTGTTGTAAACCTTGGTGCACACCTCGAAAGAAGGCACGTTTGGCGCATACATATAGATTCGAAAGGTCAACAGCAAGAAATATAAAGTATTAGTGTACAAAAGCATCATAAAGCTTGTCAGCACTCATGACTTGCAGCTATGGGGAAATGCCTGTGCAATGATCCCAATCAAGAATTCTTAAAACACTCACTGGAGCGCCTTGGTAAATTCGCAAAGATTGTATGTATTCACAACGACCTGAGAATCCCATTAGTCGAAACTAAAACGCAGCAACTCAAAAGCCAATATTGCTTTTGCCCACCCTATCATTGCAAACCTTGCGTGCCAGCGCGTTGGCCATTTCATTTCCGGGAATGATCTTGTGTCCCGGTATCCAGCGTAGGGACAAGTTGTTCCTGCTGCTTTTCTTTGCCTCTAAGACGAGGTTAGAGGTGAACCTATAACTGCGTTGAGCGCTGCTTGACTGTCTGAGAGGATAGCAATTTCTCTATTATGGTAGTTTTTTCCACATATGCTTGCAAATTCTTCCATTGCACCCGAACCTCCGTTCAGTGACCATCCGAGCCCGCTCCGTGAACCCGGAGCGAACCCATCCCAGTATTTAGTAGGATTGCTGCTAATATCCTGATAATATCGATGAAAATAAATGATTGAAGTCTTTGTAATTGATGTAAACTGAAGTAAGAATGATTGAAAGATAATTTTTCTAGCTTTAACTTGGCGTATAAAACTTATTCATAAAATATTTCATAATTTAGGTATTTAATAGAATTTGAGTATGGCAGGTCAACCTCGAGCCTGCAATACTCAAATTCTACAATTTAGAAAGGTCGCTAAATATCAACTTTAGATCTTTACTGCGACTTAATTTTTGAAGTGCATATATTTTGAATTGTAATTGGAACCAGTTCAGTTCAGCATTATCGTATTTGCCACTTACGGTCACACTTGACAATTGTTGCTTAAATTTATATTTTTAAAGAGATTTTGTTGCAAAATGGATCGCAAAACAAAGAGTCCCATTGAAGCCAAGCTATGCCGCGCTTGTGAGTCCATTTCGGGTGCTGAGGTGGACACGAACTGGCAGAATATCTACACTGACTCCGACTTGATGATTCTATTAGAGGAAGTAACTGGTCGGATGGTCGAACCTAACGAGGATCTACCTGAATGGATTTGCCCTTCATGCTGGGCAGCGGCAAAAATTGCTTTGAACTTTAAGCGACGATTTGAGAAGAGTCTGCAGTGCCTAACCGAGCAGATGGAGCAGAATAAACCCACATCCAGCAAGGACGGGCCGCAGTTCAAGCATGAGGAGACCTTTGAGAGCAAGAGCTTAGGTGATCAGAGCGAATCGGAAGACGAAAGCCTTAGCGAAGAAGGGGCTTTTACCTTTACTCGTAAGAGCGATCTAACGAGACACAATCGAACCCATACTGGAGAACGACCCTTTAAGTGTTCACAGTGCCCGAAGACTTTTAGCCTTAAGGGCAATCTGGAGCAACACTACCGCACGCATACTGACGAACGACCTTACAAATGTTCACAGTGCTCAATGTCCTTTATTGAAAGTGGATCTCTAAACAGTCATCTTCTCACGAATTCTGGCAAACGACCTTTCCAGTGTTCAGAGTGCTCAAAGTCCTTTATCCAAAGTGGTTCTCTAAAGAGTCATCTTCTCAAGCATTCTGGAAAACCACCTTTCCAGTGTTATACTGGTGAAGAACCATTTAACCTTAAAGAGTGCTCCAAGTCCTTTACCCTAAAGCGCACTCTAAGCAGTCACCTACTTGTTCACGCTGGCGAACGAGCTTTCGTATGTTCCTTCTGCTCAAAGGCCTTTGGAAAAAAGTTCAATCTAAAGCAACACATTCGCACGCATACTGGTGAAAGACCATTCAAGTGTAAAGAGTGCTCAATGTCCTTTACCTTAAATAACACCCTAAAGATTCATCTTCTTAGGCATACTGGCGAAAGACCTTTCAAGTGTACAGAGTGCCCGATGTCCTTTATCCAAAGTGGTTCTCTAAAGAGTCATCTTCTCAAGCATTCTGGCAAACGACCTTTCCAGTGTTCAGAGTGCTCAAAGTCTTTTGCTCGAAATGGCTCTCTAAAGATACATCTTCGTACGCATACGGGTGAAAAACCCTTTAAATGTTCCCACTGCTCAAAGACCTTTGGAGGTCAGTCTGATTTGGCGAAACACTATCTCACGCATACGGGCGAAAAATCTTTCAAGTGTACAGAGTGCTCGATGTCCTTTACCCAAAATGGCGCTCTAAAGACACATCTTCGCAGGCATACTGGCGAACGTCCTTACAAGTGTACAGAGTGCTCAATGACATTTACCCACAGTAGTTCTCTAAAGAGTCATCGTCTGACGCATACAGGCGAGAAACCCCTCAACTGATTGAACTGCTGATGCTAATGAACGAACTAATAAATGATCTTATGAAGCAGTTTAAGTAGTCTGTTTAAGAACTCTTAAGTGTTCCGTGGGTTCAAATATATTTAGACAAGTAAATTTTGTAGAACACAATGTCTTTAAGTCCAAAGAATAAACGTTATAAGAATCGTTCTATAGCTGTATCATAATGTAATAGTTTTTAATTCACTTTGTTACCCTCATATACCCATCTTAATTAGAATAATTCTAAGAAAAGCTCAGTAAAATAAATAAAACATAAAGTTAACCCTCGTGCACGCACATATTTTAAAACCTTAGTTTCTGTCAGGGGTGCCCCAAATGAACTTACGGTCGCGTGGAAACCTATATATACCAAAATATCTCAAGCAAGAATAACCACAAGAAATAAAAAGAGAAACCCAATATTTTGTTTGTATGAGTGAGTGTGTGCGAAAAGCGTTCGGATTTGTTGTTGCGTTCGAGTTTTTCAGAGACAGGAGATGGAGAAGAGATGTTTTTGTTGCAGGTCTGCACTTTCCCACAACCAACCCTTAACTTGGAAAGAGAGGAGAGTTCGAGGAGGAGAGAGGAGAGCGATATCTCGCTACTCCTCACAAGTGTGGGGATATGAAAACGTTGAACACGGTTAAAGGATTTTGATGAATGGGACTCTCCATTTCGTTTAAAAAAAATTAGAACTAGTTCAGTTCAGCATTCCAGCACTTGCCATTTACGGTCACACTAAATAATTGTTACTTAAATGTATATATTAAAAGAGATTTTTTGGTAAAATAAGTCGCAGAGCAAAGAGTTTCGATCCTTAGGTTTTCGAATCTCTTTAAGAAGCATATTAAGTCAATTTTAAAAAAATTGTTTGTTATTACTTCAGCTTTGCTAAAAGAGTAGAAAAGAGAGATAACTTACAAATTCAACTCAAATCTCTTTATAGCAATTAAATTTAAATTTTGTTCCAGTTCCACCGTTGCAAAAACCATAAAGCGAAGCAAACCATCTGACCAACTTAACACTGAATGTATCGAAATGCAACTCTATATCGATAACTATCAGCACTTCCTGCCGCACCGCATGTGTGGTTCTTTCTTTCCCTTCATACTGTTGCTGAACAAAGGTAGGTGAAATTTTTTTCTCTTGCAAAAACGTGAAAAATTGTCTTTAAAAAGTGCCATTGAAATCAAATGAAAGCTCGGCTAGCTTTATACTGTATTATTTTGGATTGTGTACAAGTCAAAATTAATTTTCTGTACATTTAAAGCACACATGTGTGTCGCTCCATGTGATAAGGCAGCGGCCATTTGTAATTGTTAAATTAAACCATAAAAAATTATTGTGAATACAATAAACTTATATATAATATATAATTGAGGTGAGTGGATTAAAAGCGAATTGTCAGAAAATTATTTTTGAGATTTCGCCAACCTGAAACTTTTTCATGTTTAATAACTCTTAATTTATATTGCAGGTTTGCGCCTGAAGCACCAGTCAGAATGCCGCAAAATGAGTATATGGAGCGCCACCGTAAGTTGTACGGTCGGCGACTCGACTACGAGGAGCGTAAACGCAAAAAGGAGGCACGTCTGCCCAAGGACAGGGCACGTAAGGCACGCAAATTGCGCGGCATCAAGGCCAAACTGTTCAACAAGGAGCGACGCAATGAAAAGATACAAATCAAGAAGAAGATTCAGGCCCACGAAGAGAAGAAGGTCAAGAAGCAGGAGGAGAAAGTAGAGGATGGAGCCCTGCCGCATTACCTTTTGGACAGAGGCATACAATCGAGTGCCAAGGTTCTGTCCAACATGATAAAGCAGAAACGCAAAGAGAAGGCGGGCAAATGGGATGTACCCATACCCAAAGTGCGTGCCCAATCCGATGCGGAGGTATTCAAGGTTCTAAAGACGGGCAAAACGAAGCGCAAGGCCTGGAAACGCATGGTGACTAAGGTCACTTTTGTGGGTGAGAATTTCACCAGGAAACCGCCCAAGTTTGAGCGTTTCATACGACCAATGGCCTTGCGTATGAAGAAGGCTCATGTGACGCATCCGGAGTTGAAGGCCACCTTCCATTTGCCCATCATAGGAGTCAAGAAGAATCCCAGTTCACCCATGTTCACCTCGCTGGGGGTAATCACCAAGGGAACAGTGATTGAAGTCAACATCTCCGAGCTGGGTTTGGTAACACAAACTGGCAAAGTGGTGTGGGGCAAATACGCTCAGGTGACGAATAATCCTGAAAACGATGGCGTCATCAATGCAGTTTTACTTGTCTAATTCTAGTTTTATCCCATATTTAGAGCGTGTAAGAAGTGTCCCAATAAATCCATTTATCAACATAAAAACTTTTTTCTTTTAACTTTCCATTTTTTCCACTAATTTTCCCATTTTTTCATCTCGTATTTCACTTTATTTTCTTTCCAGTTGCTCGGTAACAGGAGTGCACCATGCAGATCTTCGTCAAGACCCTCACGGGCAAGACCATCACTCTTGAGGTCGAACCCTCGGATACCATCGAAAATGTCAAAGCCAAGATTCAGGACAAAGAAGGAATTCCTCCAGATCAACAGCGTCTGATCTTTGCCGGCAAGCAGTTGGAAGATGGTCGCACCCTCTCTGATTACAATATTCAGAAGGAGTCCACTTTGCACTTGGTGCTCCGCCTGCGTGGTGGTGCCAAGAAGCGCAAGAAGAAGAATTACTCTACACCCAAAAAGATCAAGCACAAGAGGAAGAAGGTCAAGCTAGCTGTGCTGAAGTACTACAAGGTAAATCCCCACCCAACCTTAAGCTGATCTGTTCTTGGAATTCTTGAGTCTTGATCTTGAGCTCCTTTGACTTGAGGGTTACATCTACATCGCAAGTGGAAATTGTTTTGGTAGTCTCCCTCACTTGGCTAATCACTTTACTTTTGGTTTTTTATATTCCAGGTTGACGAGAACGGCAAGATCCATCGTCTGCGTCGCGAGTGCCCCGGCGAGAACTGCGGTGCTGGTGTGTTTATGGCTGCCCATGAGGATCGTCATTATTGCGGCAAATGCAATTTGACTTTTGTGTTCAGCAAACCAGAGGAAAAGTAATTTCTAACAAACAAACGCCCAGCTAGTTCTGGTGCAGCACCATTTTCCAACATGTAAAACTGAATGAAATAAATTCATTAAAAATCTTAAATTCACTAATTGAAGGATTTATTGTTATTATGCCAAGGTGTTAGAGGGAATTGTTATACGCTGCCGAGGATGCAGGAACAATATCGTTTGTCTTTATTAAAGGCCATGAGCAATAATCATCTGCAAACGGAGTGAAGTTTCTTTGTGAGAACCTGGAAATAGCTTTACAGGTAACCTGATCTCAACGTTTTATAATATAAAACTTGGCCTTAACCTAATGGATCCACCAAAGAAATGCACTTGACATATGTACATACGTCATCCTTACCCCATTTACCTACTCTTAAGCAAAAATATCTATTAATGTTCCAGAGATGTGACAAGGGGTCAGGACAATCTAGAAGCCGAAATAATAGGATTTATTATGATGGTTTTGCTTTCACAAATACTACAAAATAAATCGATATTCTACCAAAGAGTATTTATTATACATTAGCTGTTCTGGCACGCTTCACTACTTCTTCAGTATTTATAACAAAAACTGAAGAATAAAGCTTACATTACAAAAGCCATTGATTCATTTATTTGCTCATAACTTGAGAACCGTTCATCCGATCTTTATTATTTCTTTGGTAAATCGATTTATTTGCTAATTACTAACTATCTCTAGAAAGTACGAATCGTCTATCTTCAAAACTGTAGGAGATTAAACGCTTTTCCCAAATTGCGGTGGCGGGAGGGAGCGATGCCAAAATTTGAAACAAACTTGATCTGCGTGCAGATAAAAAAAGCATTTGTCCCATACATGTCAAACCCTATCTCTTACCATCTCTAAGGTCTAGGTGTTCACTAACTACCTCTACACTACAGACAGACGGACATGTCTACATCGACTCGGCTGTTGATGCTGATCAAGAATATATATACTTTATATGGTCGGAAATGATTCCTTCTGCCTGTTACATACATTTGCACGACTTTAGTATATCCTTTTTACTCTACGAGTAACGGGTATAAAAAGAAGTGAGTGTCGTAACACTCTCGACGCTTTGATGTGAAACATGATGCTTAACTTAATGGTATATAAATCAGCAAGGGCACTCTTTCGAAAGAAGAAAACACTAACAGAGAGTATTTTTTCAGGAAGTCTTGTTTATTGTGCTGATCCGTAGATAAATGATGATGTTTCACTCAAGGTGAGATCTCAGATCCCAACCAGACCCCACGCGGATCCCTCCCAGAAACTACCTTGATCCTACAAAGGTAATACCCAGATCCAACCAAGATCCCACCTAGATCTAACCTATCTAGATCCAACCCAGATCCAACCTAGACCCCACACAGATCCCAACCATAACCCATCCATATCCCACCCAGATCCCAACGACCATTCGACCCTGATTCCATCCATATCCCACCCAGTTTCTACTTAGATCTCACCCCGATACCGCCCAGATCCCGCACATATAAGACTCCACCCAAACCCCTCTCAAATACCACCAGATCTCACCAAGATCTCACCCAGAACCCACCCAGTTGCCCCTCTTCAGCATCTTTCCTACCTCTTCGCTGCCCCCTCTGACCATTCTATTGTGTTTGTGTGTGTGTTTGCCGGGAAACTCCGCAAAACAACAACACAAAATATGAACGACGTCAGCGTCACGTGACGCTCAAATCAAATTTTACTCCTACTTAAATCGTCCGTACCGAAATTAAAGATGTTTCACATCAAAAATATTACTTTGACAAATCATGCAGACAAATGCAGCCCCATTTATCATCTCATTTATTGAGTAAATGTAGTAGATTTAATGTTAAGTGTGATTTTTTAAGAGCTATAGAAAGTTTTAAAAAAAAAACATAATATTCTCAAAAATGCATGAGATCTTTATTTGAATCGATAGTACGGTCCATATAATTTAATCAAATGTTCCATCCACTTAGTCCAATTTTCTATCTCGCGTATAAATGCTTCAATGTTGTCTTCCAATGAGCTTTGACATAGCCCCACAAAAAATAGTCTAAAGGCGTTAAATCGCACGATCTAGGCGGCCAATTGACCGGTTGTTGAGTAACAGAGGCCCAATTGTTGCGAACGGTGACGAATCGATAATTGATGGTCTTTATTAACACTGGCCGATATTTTCGTCAGTTCGCACTCTACGTGAGCGTGTTGGTGGTTTAATGTCCAACAATGTAAATTTGGTGTGAAATACTCATGGTTAAATTATAGACCAAACTGAAGATGTTTGACAGTGAAACAAATCACGAAACGAGCGTGAGCTGTTTAAACCAGTGTTGCCAAAAAGATATTAGCTAAAAAATCACCCATATGTATATATTATAGTACGTAAATATTATTTACATATTATCCTAATTATATTAAAAACAATTTTTTCAATGGTCATGGTAACTTTTTGTCAATGTTTTGACTTTAAACCAAGTCTTCGCCAACTACTTAAGTATAAGTTATGAACTTTGAATCCAATTACATAAAATGTCTCCCTAATGAGCACCCCTAATATTATCCGATAGCTGCTCAATTTTCGATATTTGATCGTGCTCACAAAGAGTTCTGGTATTTCCTGATTCCATTTTATGGTCACACTTCGTTGAATTTACTTAATGCCGGCAAAACTTGAGCATATTTAAAAGCAAAGTCGTAGCAAAGCCTACTCGACATTGTAATTCGGGCAATTAAATTGTAAGTAACCGGCAGATGTGTCCATAGCTACCTGCAGGCGCAGATTTGCTTTTCTTTATACATACCCATATACATATGCTTTGTCTTCAATCGTTTGCTTCAAGAAAATGTTTAAATTTTTGTACATATGTAGTTAAAATGGACAAAGCTACATTAAATCTGATGTTGTTGAACCTTGAGGGATCTCCGGATGAGTCTATTGCAGATAATAACTCGGTGAGTAAGCAAAGTCAATGTCGAATTGTTTAAATGAAACTCAAACATATTTCAGTTGGACGATGCTTTGGAGCGCTTGGACAGTCAATGTGAAGGAAACTGTTACCAACTACTACAATTGGTACTACAACGATATTACCAACTCAAAGACGCACAATGCAAGGATAAGGATGAACTAATAACGTCTTTGAAAAAGTCAATTGAATTGCAAAATACCATTGATTCGTTAAAGGCTCAATTAAAATGGAAAGAGAGTTCAGTTGTCTCTGTTCAAACTGAATCGCAAACTCATGCCAAGACAAACGGAGAACAAAATTATAAATCCCTTGAAGATCAGATCAAGGAAATACATACTGTTTTGAAAGAGCACAGCGCCAAACTTTCCGAATATGATATAAACATTAAGGAAAAGGATAATCAGTTGTCCAACTTGCAAGACAATTTGTTATCTGCAGACAACAAAATAAAGGAGTTGAATGATATCATTGAGAATTATAAGAAGCAAGTATGCGTCCTCGAAGAGACGATTACTAAAACGAAGCAAAGTTTATCCAAATTGGAGTCGAAAGCTAAAACAGCTGAAACCAAACTTGAGGAAAAATATGAATTATTGAATGTAAATCGCTTCTCTACTTGTCCGAATGACCCAGAAAAGTACGGCTTTGTTCAACTAAATGACCCAACAGGCATAAAAACTTTTATAGCGCCTCTGGAAAATGCCATGTCAGGTCCTGCTTGGCTGGTTATGCAGCGTCGTTTTAATGGAGAATTAGATTTTACTAATAAGACAGATTTTGATTATTGTATGGGATTTGGCGAGCTAAACGGAGAATTTTGGCTTGGTCTCGAGAAAGTCCATCAACTGACAACAAATAAACGTTACGAATTATATATTCAGTTCGTTGACTTTGATGACCGAATTCGATATGCTCGCTACGATCACTTTATTATTGGCAGCCGATATGAGCAATACAAACTAAAATCGTTGGGAGCATACTCAGGCGACGCTGGCGACGCATTGCGATATCATGAGAACGGTTCATTTGAAGTATGCTCCATTTTTTATTTAAATTTTAAGATGATAACCATCTTCAATTGGAAAGCTGCCAAACCATGCTGGTAAGTAAGATGTGTTTAACTGAAACTATTTAATCATGTTAAATAATATTTTATAATTTCAGTCACTTAAACGGAATTTACTATAAAACTAAGCCAACTGATTACACTGGCATTTGGTGGAGCGTTAAACCAGAAGATATAATCAATTCAAAATCTGTTCAAATGTTGATAAAGCCAAAGTAACATTATTTCTAAGTTTTTAATCGGATTACAAAAATTAAGCTTATATTCAAGTTACAGGAAAATACGATTCTCTTGGGTTTTTGTTTAATAACAAATAAGGTTTGATTTCCTACAAATCTTAAGGCCCTCTTCTGATTTCCTACAAATCTTAAGGCCCTCTTCTGGTCTAGAGGGCTAAATTTTACATGCTATTTAAAAATTCGTGGAAAGATATCGGGAAAAGATTTTTTTATTGTTTCTTGTATTTGGTTGTAAAATTCATTATAAAAAATACAAAATTAAAAATTTGTGAATTCGGGATCCTGTTGGTTTGTTTACTAATGATCTACTTCAGGTTGTTATGTCATCTCAAGTGCATATGTTTGCTGATGATGTTAAGCTGTCTTTGACGCTTTCTTTTTCCGATTCATATAAATGTCTACAACTTGACCTAAATTATCTTCAATCTTGGTGCAACGTTAATATGCTCTATCTTAATCAAGATAAATGCAAGTTCATGTCGTTTTACCGCATTAAACCTGCTTTGAATACATACGCGATTGATCAAGGCCTCAGTTTAGGATCTGGGGGTATTATTTGATCACAAGCTTTGCTTTAATGACCACATCTGTGTTATATCCAACTAAGGTAAGAGTTTGCTGGGTTTCATTAAGCGTTGGTCTAAGCAGATTGAAGATCCATATATAACCAGGCTTCTCTACGTGTCTCTCGTTCGACCATTGCTCAAGCATCTGGTCCCCTCAATATAGCTTCTATCAAGATATACTAGAATCGGTTCAAAAACAGTTTCTTCTCTTTGCACTCAGGGTCTTAAACTGGGATACTGGTCGCCGTTTGCCTCCCTATATAGATAGGCTATGACTTCTAAACTTGCCCACTCTAAAAGACCGCAGGACTAGTCAAGGTGTAATTTATCTGCATAAGTTTATTGTTGGTGATGTAGATTCGTCTCTTCTCCTAAATCTCATGAAGTGGAACGTACCCTGCAGAGCAATTCGCCGTTTTCGTCCATTGTCTTTGAAAGAGTGCAGATCAAATTACGCTAGTCATGATCCTATAACGACCATTACCACATATTTTCGTTTCAATGCTCCCACTACACCAATTCACGCAATCTTTTAGCTTTTTTGTCTGCACCAAATTTGTAAATCTACTTTGCGGGCCAATCGATGTAATGAATTTAATAAAAAAATACAAAAGCGAATGGAAGATTGCAGGTTTTTGCAACTACTTCTCAGTGGCAAAAGTTCTATGCCAGATGTGCTTCTAGCATGCAGTCAAGTCCCACTGGGGTGTTGCGCTGCTACACACACAATCGCAAGGCTTGATAGTGTGTGTTTGGGCACCACTGAACTAAATATTTCTTTGATTTCTGAGCTCGAACTAACGGAAATGTGTATCCACATGATTATGTGAATGTGTGTTCACACATATTTTTAGCTATCAATAAACATATTCAACAAAATTCGGTGGTTACTTCATGCCGTTGTATTCCAAAAACTGGGCAACACATAAATGACTCGATTGTTCGACAATAAAGGCTATATCTTGTGAAGTTTTTCAATTTTCGAAATCGAAAAAAATTTTGTTGCTTTTATGGACTCCAACTTTTAAGCGAGCTCGTTGATGCCACCACATGAAGAACGAGCGGATGGATTTCCAGAACATATCGCCATTTAGGGATTTTAATTTTAATGTAAGTACGATTTTCGAACAAAATCATGTGTAATTCTCATGTTTTTGCTTCTCTTCTCTTTACCAAACTTTGCACAAAGTCTTGAAATACATTAGGCTGCCTTCACACTGTTCGTAACCGGCCTGATCACATGACTATAACAAATAGATGCAGCAGGAACGCTCGATCGGAATACTAGATTTTGTGAAAAAAACTTTTTCTATTTCAAAGGTAGCGTCTCCTAACTTAGTATTTATTAAGATGACAGCAGCTGAAAAATGGAGGTTTAAGGACTTGCCTTTAAAAATAGTCTCAGAATTCTGCTATCTGGGAATGATACCTACGTCAAAGCTATCATTTCAAAAACACGTCCAGAAGAGAACAAACAAAGCTAAAAACAAGCATGTGTCCTGGAGTAAAGGAGACATTCCGTGGGTGATGTGATATGTTATTGCTCCAGGGAAACAGTTACCAAAAAGTGGAAAGCCCTATCTGCCTCCTATGCAATACAGGAGAATCTGAAGATATGCATAATTTTCTAAGAAAATGTCCTGTACTACGGTGATTTTAAGAACAGACAGATATTGGGCATAAGCAGAGCTGGGAATGCTGATTAGTTTTTTTAATCAGTCATCGCTTAAATAAAAAAAAAGTGATTTTTTAAATAATGGAGATTTTCAAGCCAAAAACAATTAAGTGATTTAAAGAGTTGAACTTTTCAACTACCATTAAATCCTGTTGAAATATGCTTACATTTTAGCTCAATTGTTTTTTCGATTTAATTGAATTTTAATTGAATATGATCAGTAAACTTTAGAATTAGTTGAAAGTTCAAGCCTTCAGTCAATTATTAATGGCACTTGAACCCAGTCAAGTGCCAGCTGAAATTTATTTATTTATTTCCCTCCCATTAAAATTTAGCTTGGGATATTTCACACCAGCCAATTTTAAGTTGGGATTTTTCACACCAGCCAATTTTTAATTGAGAAATTTCCCTTCCATTAAAATTTCAATTGGGACTTTTCACAACCAGCCAAAATTTAGTTGGGGATTTTTACTTCAATTAAATTTTCAATTGGGACTTTTCACAATCAGTCAAAATAAAATTGAGAAATTTGTGTAAAAACAAAAGCAACTGTGTTCAACATGTTATTAGAACGCTGCAGTTTTGTATATTTTCCTAGTTTCAATGGCGAATAGCCGATAAGCAATACCATCGTAATTTGACTTAGTTTGTATTGAATAACTTAAAATGCATTTTTATTGAATAAAAAATAAAAATGGTTTCGATATTGCCGACATCGTCAAAAACCAAGATTTTGTTCCTTATGAAAATCTTGGGCATACGAGTATTTATTTCTTCAGCAGAGAAACAATTTGGTGAAAAACTTGCAGGTACCCGGCGTGCGTTGGTACGCCCCTTTTGATCGACAACTTCTATTTACCTGTCTTCATAACAATTTAAATTTATACGTATAAAAATATTGCAAAAGTCTTAAATTCCATTGTACCGATTAATCAACACCTCCTAATTACCCATCTAAACTCATTAAAAATTCGCAATTTTCTTGACCATTTGAATATTTTTATTTGCCCGCCGGTTTACACGTTTTTATAATAATCTAAACTCAAATAAAAGTGTTTGGAATTTATTTGATTTTGCAATTTTAATTCTTTATTAATCTAAACTCTAATAAGAAGTTTGGAAATTTAGCGATTTGTTGTCCCAAAGATCGAATTCCAACGTGTTACAGTAGGCGTTTCGAATATCGATAAGTGATACCAACATATTTTGACAAGTAGACAAATTGCATTACTTGAAAAGAGTTTTCCTTAAGCTTAGTACTCAGACAAACTAAATCGCTTTAGCTGGGTGTCAACTCCATATTTTGAAACCAACGGTAAGATTTTGCATTGCCCATGACTTCTACATTCCTTATATCATCCAAAAATATCTAAATATTAGCAAAAACAATTAACTAAATTCAAATGCAAGCAAATCAGCGCAGTGTAACCGTTTCACATTGCGTGGTATTTTGATGAGGGGTGGTATTTTGGCGTTGTACAGTCACACTGCATCGTCCGCTGGGTAACTAATACGATAAATATGAAAGTTTATATCTATGTATGTTGGCCCGTTTGTTACTCAATCAAGAACAATTGGCTTACCGGATTCGGATAAAATTTGGCACTCAGATAGTTAATTACCTGAACTTGAACGTGGGCTATGTTACTTATGGTCAAAGAACAGCAAATTTTGCAAAAAAGTTTTAAATGTATTTATTAAAGCGCTTGATGATTAGATAACAATGCAGGTTGGTTAATAAAAGGTGTTGATCAAATTTAAGTCCATCTATTAGAGTTGTACCAAAAAAAAAAATGTAATTGAAGTAAAAATCCCCAACTAAGTTTTGGCTGGTTGTGAAAAGACCCAATTGAAATTTTAATGGAAGGGAAATTTCTCAATTAAAAATTGGCTGGTGTGAAAAATCCCAACTAAAAATTGGCTGGTGTGAAATATCCCAAGCTAAATTTTAATGGGAGGGAAATAAATAAATAAATTTCAGCTGGCACTTGACTGGGTTCAAGTGCCATTAATAATTGACTGAAGGCTTGAACTTTCAACTAATTCTAAAGTTTACTGATCATATTCAATTAAAATTCAATTAAATCGAAAATACAATTGAGCTAAAATGTAAGCATATTTCAACAGGATTTAGTGGTAATTGAAGCATACAACTAATTATATCAAATAGTTGATTAGTGCTTGAGTATCTAGCTATGTGAAAATATTTAATGAAAAAAAAATTTTAATCAGCATTCCCAGCTCTGGGCATAAGTTACCATATATAGTACATACTTGACACGAGGTTCGACATAACTTTAAAAAAATTATTTACGACTCTGAGGAGGAAGCAGATAACGAATTCGTTCGATTGCAAGAAGCTTAAAGAAGAAGAATATTCATTCAATATTACCTCCCTTCTCCTTGTAGAGCAGCGTTGGCTCTCTGTTCCATCCCGAGGGCGAAAACATTTCGCTATTTACACACACATGACCCGAACGCTTGCCGAAGCTGAGAATTAAATAGGAAAAAAGCGTCATTCGCTTGACAGAGTTCGAAGCGATAAGGTCGAATTCACAGAGGTTTGTCTTTGCACACTAATACACTCTCACTTTATGGACTCGCTCTCCCTGGCCATCGCTGTTGTAGAGTATAACTGTCTATTCATGCTTTCTCTCCCACTTATTCTCATTCTCTATTATTGTTCAGTTCAAAATTAAATTTATATAGCTCTGGCTCAAGGACAATTATAATTGAGTACAAAGAACACAATTTGACAGAGATAGGTCACAACATTTATTAGAATAGCAATGGTATGTCTGTCAGGACAGGCGATTCACTCATCAGCAGTCTTTGTTGCCTTGTCTTCTCTGATCACCCCAGGAGGTCGCCTTTATTTCGTATGTTCGTCCACTTTAACTTGGCATTGGCACCCACAGAATTTACTATTATCTGATGCCAATTCCCGTCGGATGTATCGCTATTGTCAATGATTAATATCTTCTAAATGAAAAATATACATTTTGTGACATATTTTAATGTTTCTTTTTAATCCAGCGAACCATTTAAGCTCTCAGCATTATCTCCACAATTTAACCCACTCAAAAACAATTAAAAAATGTTTACTCTTTGCGCTGACAAGAACAAACCAGCAAGAATTCTTGATTCTTTGCGTTTACATGCATTGTGCCGCTTTTGCTCTGCTCGAGACACCAAAAATACTAAAAACAATATTAAAACAACTTCACTTCAGTGTTTTAAAGATGTACAAATGTGTATTTTAAATGTGTTTCAAGTTGTTTAGAAAAAAGATGGCATCGTAAATGCTATCAATGCATCCCTAAATAGATTTTTTATTTTTTGCACCAAAAATTATGCATTTTAACTAAATTTTGGTGGATGCATAGATCTCTCGGGGATAGCCTACAGATTGATTGTGTCCACATTAAGGCTTTTCAACATGAAAGTTAAAATGTCGGTGGCCTCTTCAATGCGCTTGGATGTTGGTTTGCCAGCACCGTGTCCAGCTTTTTGATACACACGTAATAGAAGCGGATTTTGTTGGAATTTTGAATCACGCACGGCGTCTTGGAGGGCAGCACTGAACTTCAATGAATGCAAGGGGCTGACACGGTCATCGTGATCGGCAGTCAAAATCAAAGTAGATGGATACTCCTTCTCGACACTTTCGGGTGTGTGGACATTGTGCAATGGTGAGAATTTGAACAGATTCTCGAAATGCTCCTTTTCCGAGGGATTGCCATAGTCCGAGCACCAAGCGTGTCCAATGGTAAATTTGTGGAAGCGCAACATGTCCATGACGCTGGAAAAAACATATATAAAATTAGTTCTTACAATTTTATTAACCTCTCTTTTACCTACCCAACTTGCGCCACAGCTGCTCCAAACAAATCGGGACGCTGATTAATGCATGAACCCACCAAAAGACCGCCATTAGAACCCCCCTGTATGGCCAAACGATCTTTGGTGGTGTACTTATGTTCGATTAAATACTCTGCAGATGCCTGAAAATCGTCAAAAACATTTTGCTTGTTCAACAATCGTCCACCATTATGCCACTTCTCGCCATATTCGCCACCGCCTCTTAGATTTGGATAGGCCAGGACACCATCAAAGGTATCTACAAACATAAGACTGCATTCTCGGTTATATCAGAACTTGATTAAGTTATTCAAATCAAATTTACCCCGTGATTCCAAAAGAAGGCAGCATGCTGATATTGAAACCTCCGTAACCATAAAGCAGACAAGGACGCGGTTCAATGCTATCCCGTTTTTTGCGTATAATAAACATGGGCACTTTGGTACCATCCTTGCTATTGTAAAACTTCTGCTCGACTAGATAGTCCTCCCGATTAAAGCCCTCCAGGTTGATTTTGATTTCACGAAACACTTCGGGCTGTTTATCGGGCGTTTTGAAATCGTAATGGTAAATGGTACCCGGATTTAAGAATGAAGAAAAATTATAAAAGATTTCCGAATATTTCTTCTTCCCGGAAGTGCCCACTATGGTACCAATATCCAAGTCAAAGCTGCGTATCAATTTCCCTGTTTGAAGTGAATTTGCTTGTAGAATACTCTGAAAATATGCGATTTTATGTTACCAAATCAACTCTGGGATGGGTCATTGTTAACTTACTTTCACGTCTCTGATGTAACATAGCAGCAATTTGTCCTCATGAACACATTTGGCCCAATCCAAGACATCTTTCTCATGTTCCTGGAAAAGGAATAAGGTGTAATTCAAAGTATAGCCTTTCATTAGAGAATATATTGTGTGATATGGGAAAGTCAATATTTTTAAGGATTGTGAATAATTTCTATTTTTTGTTGTAGTAAAAATTGGGTCGTTAGGGTCCCTGCAGGGAAAGTGTCTAGTTTACCACCAGAAATGGATCGGACGCAAAAAACTTGCAACTGGTTGCACTTCCTATCCAAGTCCATGCATTGAAGTCGTCCATTTTACACAGGCATGTCATAGGAATGTGCCAATTGTCCCCGGCAGCAGCCATTTGCAACCAGTTTAATGCCAGATGGCATAGGCGGGAGGGAATTGTACCATCCAGCCATTTGCAGGTGGGGGAGAGTTGTCACTGCAGCAGCCATTTTAAACCATTTCAATACCAGTTGACCCTTATATACACCTTATGACGTGCACTTCTTCGGAAGCTAATGATTGTTGTTGCCCAACTCACCCGACTTTAGAAATTTTGCTATCAGTTTAATTCTAGTTGGATTTCAACTAGGTGTAGGACAGTTTTTTTTTTGTTACTAGTTGACAATGTCTCTGCAGGGGTGTAAGACTTGTCTTTCCAAATTCCAGCAATTTGTGTGTGTTTAAATTTAAGTCTTCGGGATGACTGCAATAATAATTTATCATCCCGTTTGCCATTGGTTTTTGGTACCAATCCACTTTAAGGTTGTCTTCAACTGGCTATACTTTTCCAACTCAAGAGTAAGCTTAATGTCCTAATGATGGGTTTAATATTTTATTTAAGTTTTTCCCTACGTGGTCGTCCCTTACTATGACAATAAGGTCGCCAACATACTTGCTTAGTACTCTAGCGTCAGGTACTCTGTCCAAAATTATCTCCATAACTATGTCAGCTATTGTCGTTGATGCGGGTGAACCCATTGGCAGTCTTTTAAGTAAAAATGTAAACGCACTGTCCTTCTAGTCAGATACTACAGACATAGCAGTAAAAAACCATGTTGAGTGTCCACTTGGGCTAGCATGGGCAATTCGCTAACTCAAGAGACCGCTTCGTGGACACCGTTTTAAATCGACAAAAGAAATAGAGCCCGAAACGAAGAAGGGATTGAAGACTATACTAAAAGAAGACTTTGCAGGATGATTTTAAAATTGTCCTACAAACACAAACAAAATTGTAACAAACGTTGGCAAAAGTGAAATGCAGTAGGGGGAGGTTACTTTCAAGGGAATTTATTAATAAATAAAGAATTTTTGATTTGAATTTTGAATTCAGATCTGTACTTTTTGCCTATCCTGAAGAATTTATAAGCAGCACAGTAAAAATAGACTTTTTGCAGAAACGGCGTCATCAGTGATGCGGAGCACTTCAGTTCAGTGTGGTGATTTCAAAGATATCCTGCTAGCCTATTAATTAAAGGCTAAGATTTGCATTCGTCTAGAAGTGAAAAGCGCAAATAGTAGAAATTTTGCCGAAATATACGATTTTATGTACATTAGGGTGTCCCAACAAAAATTTTTTTTTTCATTTTCACGGGTGCACCGGCATTTTCTGAAAGCTAATGGAGTAAAGTATTTTTGAGATTTTTTTCAGATTTTTCGAAAGACGTTTAAAGGTCGCACAAATCGACTTTTTCCCCAAAAATCGGGTTTTCCGCATTGTTTTCGAATTTTACTTATAACTTGGTCAACATCCACGATTTTCTTAGTTTTCAAATCAAAATTTTAAAGAAAAATGTCCAAATTTTACTTTTATGAGCAAAAACAATGAGTTTTGGTTTGCATTTGCTTGTTTAGGTACCATTTATTAATTTTTTTTGAAAATTTGTCATAAATTTTGTAAAAAACGTATTATACCTTTAAAAATTTCTATGAACAAGACAAAAACTAGTGATGCAGTTTACAAAATGGTTCAATTTTTTTCAAAATTAAAAAAAAAAATTAAAATTTTCTCTTACCGTTCCAGAGTTATACTCTTTTAAAGCGTTGTACCCATTTACTCATAATATTAATTGTGTAGCAAAAATTATTGCAGCCACTATGCATTAGAACAAAATTCAGCATTAAACCAAAATAGCTTTAACATCGATGCTCAAGCCAGAAAGCTTCTCGCCGAAAGCTCTACTTTAAAGCAATCGGTTAAGGTACCTTCAGAAGAAGGTAAGCCTTACTTCTTGAATAAAAAATCGCACGGTAGATTTTCATTAAAATCAATTTTTATGAACGGTAACATTGACGATTTGGGCTAAGCCCAGCTTCACTAAAATCAATTAATATATGAGTAAAGTGCTTCATAAGCAGCAAAAAAACAGGCCATATCATTTGAAAACTTTAGTTCAGGACATCTTGGCGTACCACCAAAGACAATTTTTATTACAATTTTACTTTTTTTTTGGAAGCAATGACAAATTTTTCTCATAAGATTAATTGTATAATTTTTCGGAAGCTTGTAATACCCAAACGGTAAATGTTGTTTAAAATGAATTGCTAATACAAAATTTCATTTAAAACACGAAGCAAGGCTTCCGATTCAAAGTTTGAAGCAAATCCGTTGCAAACCAGGCAAAAAGCTCACAATATTATTAGTTTCATGCAATGGGTACACAGCTTTAAAAGAGTATAACTCTGGAACGGTAAAAGCTAATTTCAACTTTGAAGTATGAGTTTTTTAAAAATTTAACCATCTTTTAAACTGTATCACTAGTTTTTGTCTTGTTCATAGAAATTTTAAAAGTTATAATACGTTTTTTACAAAATGTATGACAAATTTAATGTGGCCGTATGTGGCCCAGTGGTTAGTGTGCTGGACTGCTGGGCGGGAGGTCGTGGGTTCGATCCCGCCTCGGAACATCTAATAATAAAAGTTTTTTTCTTTCTTTAGAAAATAGCTTTTACACATACGGTCACCTTCACCAGCTATTGGCGCCAGCTGTGAAGTGACTAGCCATGAAAAAGCAAATTCTCAAACTTTGCCGTTCGGATCCGGCGTTAAACTGTAGGTCCCTTTCTCTTGTGCGAAAAATTTAAAGCACACACGCCAAGAGATCGTGAGAAGCTTCGCTTGGCCCCGTTTTAGGAGCTGTATAGCCAACATGACAAATTTAAAAAAAAAAATTAATAAATGGTACCTAAACAAGCAAATGCAAAGCTAAAATCAACTGTTTTTGCTCATAAAAGTAAAATTTTAAAATTTTTCTTTAAAATTTTGATTTGGAAACGAAGAAAATCGTGGTTATTAACCAAGTTATAATTAAAATTGGAAAACAATGCGGAAAACCCGATTTTTGGGGGAAAAATCGATTTGTGCGACCTCTAAACGTCTTTCGAAAAATCTGAAAAAAATCTCAAAATTACTTTACGCTACAAGCTTTCAGAAAATGCCGGTGCCCCAAAATTTTTTTTTTTTGGGACACGCTAATGTACATATTGTGTTGGTCATATAAAAAACATTATTTCAATGGTCATGGTACCTTTTTGTCATATGTTATGACTTCAAACCAAGTCTACGCCAACTACTAAAAAATTAAACATGTAGGCAAGGGCAACATTACGTATGAGTGATAAACTTTAAATCCAAGTCGCAGACCCTAAAACTAATTTTTTCTCAAAATTTGTTTTTGCTTTGCCATTTGATTGATCATCTTAATGAAGATTTCATTCAAGAAAATGCAATCTGGAAAAGTGCTACCTCGATGTTTTGAATAGAATGTTCATTACCTACCTAGACAGGAAAAAAACTACATTAAATGCTAAAATCAGCTTTAGATCTGTTAGAAAATGTACCTGAAGTTCAAGAGGAGTACTCTAATTCAAGTGAAAGTAGCGATGAGGAATAAAGAAAATTGTTGAATATAATACGAAATTGGTTATGTTGATTTTATTATTACAATCATCTCTAAAATCTAAAAAGTTTTAAAACTTAAGCCGATTATTCAAACGAAAACTATAGGATATACTCTTTCGACTCCGAAAAAATAGTTTCAAGTTAATAATATTAGCAAAGAATCGTATTGGCCAGTTTTTAGCTTCCCATGTTTCGCAAATATAAGTAACATTTTTTATTCTTAAAAAATCGAAATCAATTTAGACAGTAACTTATAAAAAATTATAATCCGAACGAGCGGGTTTTGTTTGAGGAACTTGGCTAAGTATAGGGATCGCCAAATTTCGCTCCAGTTTTTCCCTTCGCTTTTTTAGACACATCTTTTCTATCGGACAACAGACTTTTTGGATATCTACTTGGTGGTTATTAACTGATCAATCAGATCATCGTTACAATGAACAGATAGATATCCCGTTTGCGTCATCAGAACTTTCTCTGATTTTGCCCTGTGGTGCTTGCGAGCCGATTGCAGAGATTGCAGAGCTTGACTTTGAATTTTTAAAAGATTTCATAGAATTTTTGAAGACAATCAAGGAATGCTCAGAGCGGTTAAGTTCTTATACAAAACCAATCATAGAAGAGTATGTTCTATGGTACGAAAACATAACCAGGAAATATGAGTTACTGAGTTCTTGGACTCATCACAAGAAGCGGAAATCTTATGAAGATTATGTAAGTGATGAAATTCAAAATTACATTCAGTTTCCTCTGTAGAAAATGCATTTGGGCTAATCCTGCGTTGCGGACGTTACATTTGTACGCAAATTTGCTTCTCAAAATTGACACAGCTGGCGTCCACTTTGGTATATTTGAAATACTTTTGGTGCAAAATGCAGTTCTTTGGGAGTACTTTCAAACCTAATTTAAGATAATAGGTTATCTGTTTTTGAAAAAAAGTTATGCTTGTTTAAAGTTCCGTTGCGGACGTTACAAAAAATGGAAGTCGACCCTGAGGCTTATGTGCATTTCCACATTTTTTAGCGAATTTTGCATAATAAACAAAAAAAAGTCTAATAACGAAAAATTTAGTAGAATATATGACCAATTCAACCCAGCTTTCAAAAGAATGATAAGTGGTCCCGTTATTAAAATATTTTAATTTTTGTGCTGTTGCGGACTTTACGTTGCGGACGTTACACTTTTTCCATTGACCCAAATAGTATAAAAAAAAAATTTTTTTTTCATCCGATTGACTTGAAACTGGGTTTGTAAGCTTAGTACGCGAAATAGTTCGACACGTGTTTTTCAGATTTTGAAAAATCCGCCCACGAGGAAAATTTCCGTAAAATTCTTCTTGCAAAAAAATTATTTTTTATCCGATTGACTTGAAATTCAGTTTGTAATGATAAAACTCGGATTCATTTGTTTTTTCATTTTCCGATGTTGAAAATATCCATTTTTATCGATATTTATCAATTATTAATATTAATATTATTTATACAAACTTTTTGTTACTTTGAGGTTATGTTTTTCGGATTCGCGACAACCTAGAGCAATTTAGAGCCCAGATTCAGACTCAGCAGGCAATAATCCATAATAAACACCTATTTCCAACCGTTTCATGCCGTTGCGGACGTTACACATTTTCACATTAACTTTTTTCAAAAACATGAGTAATAAAGGTATATTTTTTTTTTCATCAGTTGAAAGGGCATAAAAAACTCTGTTTATAAAGTAAGTTTGGATAACCGAAATATTAAAATTCATTCTGCTAAATTAAAAAAGCCCAATTTTCCGTTGCGGACGTTACACACAACAAACCGATTTTTAGTTTAAATTTTTAATATATATTAGATATCCTACAAATATAATGAGTACCTTAAATTAAAGGAAATAAAACAAACTTTAAGTTTTGCTAAGCGGAAAATACTATAACGACTGTTTTTACCATTTTTTTTCAAGAACTAATAGAAGCAAGAGGAAGGTGTGCCTCTGCCAAGAGCAGACAAACCACCGTAGAACCATATTGCTTACATATTTTGAAGCTTGAATATGTACCCTATTATTCCATTAACAAAAATGTGGATTTTGGACAACTTTAAATTTCAACCCTTGGTTTAAAAATTTTCGGATTAGCCCATTTGGAGTTTTGAAATTTTGGAAAAATATATCGTGCTTTCCAAATTTAAGAAATCTTTCTATGCAAGTGCTAATCATTCCATCAAGCTCTTAAACAAGTGAGCGGGTTTCTGCTGCTACCAGATTATTAGAAGAAATGCGAACAAAGCTATCAAGCGATAATATTGATATTCATGAAGTGAGGGACAATTCGCTCACGCTCGCACCTCTACCTTAAATTAATACTTATTAAAACATTATTTCGTACTCACATTATGTTCGAAGAATTTATTTGTAAATGCAAATAATTACTTAGTCCTTACCTGAATTAAAGTTTCCCAATTTTCTTCAGCAGGATTTTCAAAATCAATAATTATAATTCGATAGTTTGGGGCATTTTTGTTTGTACGGAAATATACTTTGGAGCCTTCGTTTGTGACATACTGAAAAAAAGAAGAAAATGGAACGTAATTTTAAATTAAGATCACAAGATAAATGGCTTTTAAAAGCGGAAACTTAAGGGAACTTACATCATAATCCGATTCAAATTTATCCACAATTTTTTTGGCAGTCAATTTAGAGGTAATTTCTTCACCTGGCTTAAGGTCAGCATAATACACAATGTTGTCACGACAATCCTTGACAATGGCCATGATCAAATATTTTCCACAATCTGATACTACGGATTGACTGAAAGTAGGACACAATAAGGGGAGTAAATTATTATTTATACATTTGTATATAAAAAAAGGTCTTTTAATTGACCATTCTGGTTTTTCCTCCTTACATGCGCCATGATGGTTCTTCGGGAAACTCCACCACCAAAGTATCCTTATCCTGACTTTCGCCAATTCGATGATAATACAATTTTTGATTCTCATTCTGTTTGGTTTCAGAGCCATCGGTCTTACCATCCTGGTCTGGATATCTCTGTCAAAATATATAATAAAATATATTTTTGGCCTAAGAATGTTCCTTTGTATATACCCCATAGAAGAATCCCTTATTATCCTTGGTCCAAGATATTTCAGAGAACTTCACCTTGTCGAGCACCTCGTCAAAATCTTTGCCAGTTTCTACATTTCGAATATGGATTTTAATCCAATCCGATCCACTTTCACTGAGACCATAGGCCATATAATTTCCATCATCGGAAAATGCTTTCTGACTCAAAGCGATGGTGCCATCCTCAGACAGCTTGTTGGGATCGATAAACACTTTGCTTTCGCCATGCACCGATTCTTGTTGGTACATAACACTCTGATTCTGCAGACCGGTGTTCATGAAGTAATAGTAATACTTTCCATATTGCATGGGACAGCCATATTTCGGATAATTCCAAAGTTTAGTAAGTTTCCCATTCAATTTCTTCCACTCGTCGCAGTTCTCCAGGAACGGCTGGCTAATGTTGTTTTGATCGTTAACAAATTTTTGGGTTTCTGTTGCATCTGGATCTTCGAGCCAACGGTAGACATCCTTTATTTTGGTACCATGAAAATCATCTTCAACTGTTGTATCCTTGCGAGCAACAGGATATACAAATTGCTCCTTGATTTCTTTTGATAATTTGCCGGTGTTTGACATGTCTCTTGCAACTGCAAAATGAGTCAACATATGTTATAAGAAATATGTATGTTTGTAGCCACAACTACAATAGCAGTTTTTGCAAATGCTTACAGATTGGGTAGGGGGTGGTTCGGACTAATAAATTGTGGAGAATGAGTCTGCAATTACGTGGACGAGATAAAATTCGTGCAAATTGATGCATTTGCAAGCAGCGATACCAGGGCTACGTGTTTCGATAAATCGATACAAAACTATCGCTCAATGGTAGGGGTATTCGATGAACTAATTCTCAATTTGTAATGGCACAAACATTTAAAATTAGAAACGAAATAATTTCGAATTTGACAAACAAAAGGGCGTTAAGTGGATTAATATTTCAAATACAAGTACAAGTAATATATACGAGGAAACTAATCCCACCTACAAGACAGTTTACGATAGTTTATCTTAATAACGAAATCCGGATTTCTTAAGAGGAGCGGATTTCCCAGCGCACTTCTGTTTGTTGCTCTGTTCAAGTCATTTGTTGTTCGTCCTGTGTCCCAGCTGCCAGGGATGGACACATTTATGGCTTTTTTAATTTTCCAACAAATTCGATGAATCGCAAGTGTCCCCGAGTATTTCTACGTATTCCTGCAGTCCGGTTTTTCAATTTGTTCCGCCGCGCCAATAATGATACCCGTTGATAAAATTCCGACGCAGAAACTGACTATCAAGGATTAGAAGACAGCTAAGAAAAAGAATCTGGCTAGGTGTGCGAAATTGCTGCACAATATGATGGTTTCTTTTAATCATAACGGCGTTCCACTGCTGTAAACGTGGATTGACACAATCGAAAAACAAAATTGCCTGCAATTGCATGCAACTGTTGCAAAATTTGTCCAATTACATATTGTGAGTACTTCAAAGGCTTTCCAAATCTTTACCTAAATCTCTATTTCTCTTTCTTTCTATAGCTTAATCGGGCCCAAAGGTGCAAGTACCACGCAGTGATGCCAAAGTCTTGCCCGAGCATATACTGCCCACATCACGCTATGAGGCAGTACGTCAGACTTTGATATATTCTAAAATAAATTCGTATAAAAATAACTTACAAAAATAAGAAATATTACAAAAAAAATGTATGAGAAACCAAATGGAATAAGACAAAGCATTCTTATCAATTATTGCGAAAGTATAAGTTTCCAACACGTATTTAAGTCCGTTCACGACACTTTCCCGAAAGTGAAAACGTATTGTAAACGATTCGGATTCGAAAACGTGTACATTTTGCGGCAATACCTTTTCGGACCGAAAACGGAACAAATTCTCAATCGTTTTTTTAGCAAATAGCTCGAGAAAACATTGAAAATGGCTTCGTTTAACGATTGTCGATTTGGAGCTCGTGGCGAAACATATTCGCCTGCTTTGCTTGATCCAGAGGGTTGGCAAACCAAAGGAATAAAAACTTAAGAGTTATTTAAATTCAGCTTCACTTGATAAGACAAAATCAACACATCGGGGATCTATTTTGCAAAAAGAAGACAAGAACCATCAGTCGGAGTACGCTGGAAAACACGATTGAAAATACTTTGCGATCAATAAATTTCCCCGCAGTTCTGTGCTTACTTGCTCTTTTGTGAGCATTTTTCGATATTCTCGAAGGTCTTTGCTGGTTCGCAGGGGTTTGTCAAGAGCGAGGTCAAATGTTGGGCCGTAGCGACATAACGTAAAAATGGTGTACGATTTGATCACACGCACTTGTGTCTAAAGCAGAGTCCGGAACTTTCGTATCAGCCATCTAAGGCAGCGACACGTCGCGGCGTCGACATACCGACTATATACGAGCTAATTCTGCTCTCTTTTGCAGCATCAAATAACTGTTAAATGAGTGGTGTCTCTCCTGACTAAACACTCACATGAAACCAGGCCGGATCGGCCGCTACGCATAATCGTCATATTATAAGTACATCATGACAACTATCGTCAAACATGTTTACGATTTGTAATGAACATGAACATGTTACTAGATATTATAGTTTCGTATTTGGGACACCGTATAGGTATTAAGAAAACCTGAAACTTTAAAGTCATCATTCCAAAAGCGCATTCCATAGATTTCAACCAAGACTGAGTTTATATTTAAAAATTTGCATTTTGTTAATAATATTTCTCTAGGGATATGGCTACATTGAATTTTTTCCTAATGGGAATGCGCTGTCCGCTACAAAATAATATGGAAACTCAGATGTGATAATCGCTGCTTTAAGTTGAGTATGCTCGTAGGGAACATATTTCACTGACATTTTCGAAAGTTTTGAGTTTGTTTTCGAATATCTTGCTAAAGTGTGGGTTAGCTAAGAGCTTCCTCGCAGCTTAGTTCTTCTTTTTATTTTTGCTTTCTATGTGAAGATATTTCAAGTCAATCGCTTCGCCAAAATTTGATTTGGAATCCAAATTTGGTCAACAACACGGTTTAAAAGCGTGACTTATAGTGACTCATTGGAATTTCCCCACTTCGTAAGGCCTAAAGCAGTTCAGGTTCCGTTTGTTAATCGTGAGGCCTAAAGCAGTTCAGGTTCCGTTTGGTAATTAAGACTCAAGTTTTTCAAATGTTCGTTCCTTTCCATAGTCTCTGTGGTGTGGAAGAATCATAAAGAATTGCTGGCAGAGGAATATGTATGGGCAGAAAGATAATGGAATAATGGAATTGAAAACAAATTACATTTATAACTTCAAAGCGAATACTTCAACATCTCTACTTCTGCTACGATAACAAGTGGAAACTTTTAGTTACTACCCATTATCGATAGTTATAGCTATCGAATACCTATCAAAAGTTGCAGCCCTGCTGTCAGCTGTTTAGTCTTGCATACATATGCATATTTATCGTATGTGTTAATGCATACAAATTAATACAAGTATCTAATTTAATAATTCAATCTCAAATATTAAAAATTAAATTTAAGAATTTAACAACTATAGCAAAAAAGACAAATTAATCAAATTTAATTGGTAAGTTTTTGTGGGGCTATAAAGATACGTGTGTTTTTAACGACAAGACATTGTTTATGAATACCTGAGAAGCAGATGTTCAATATTTTATATGTACGTCCTAGTACATACAAACACACACATACATATGTACATAGCGTCGTGCAAGACTTGCATATGTATGTAATTTTTTTAACAAAATATTTGTATAATTTTTTAATGGGGAAACATTTAAGCTGATTTAAGCCATTGTTTGTTTGTATGTATATAATTACCTGGTTTTCAATTCATCTGTCATCGGTATTCAAGGTTACAAAATTGCTCTAGGTTGTTCCGTAACTAATTTCAAATCCTATGCCTCAAAACCTTGTCATTTCAGTCAACAATGAAACTCTATTAAACTAAACAGTTTTACACATACAACAAAATTGTTATAAAACATAGATTTCTGGCTGGACTGCTCCTTTGTACATCAAGAGTTTGGTAAGTTTTACAGTGTATTCCTTGTATGAAAATACAAGTCTTGGGATAAACGGTTTAGGGAGGCGATTTCTAAGATTGATCAAAAAATGTGGTTCATAGGACCGTTGAACCTTTTGAGGAGGCTCCGAAAAGTGTCCCATCGTGTGTGAAAAGAGGCTCGCTGCTTGAAGGATTTTTTTCGAGGGGCTTACAGATGGTCGACCAATAGCAAGGCTACTTAGAACAGGCGGTCGCCACTTGCCTGAGCTTACCGTTTGAGACTGGATTATTTTTTACCTTAGCCTTCGGCTGGGCTGACTTTCCACATAACCAAATGACGCCTTAGTCCGGCCCGGGGTGAGATGTGCGGGATGGGAAAGGGCAACGTATTGTGTGGGCTACTTATAGCTTATTTGAAATAGCTTTGGTTAGTTTCATCAATATCAGATGAATTTATCGCATAGCTTTCTTTAAAAAAACTGATCTGAAGTTTAAGGGCAGCTGATTCTCGTTTGGCTGGATCCTTTCAGAGTCATCCGTTCCGCATGAGTCTTCTGTCTAAGAGCTTTCATTATACTGAGTCTCATTCTATTCCAATCTTTCTAGTTAAGAGTAAAAGGAGCGCATACATATGTACTTAATCCAGCTCTTGTGCCCAGAAAACGTTTTTCCTGACTATTTCGGATGTAAGAAAGTGGGGCAGTCGACTCTCTCCATACAAAAATCGGGTTTTTCCTACGTATCCCAGGTGTAAATCCAAGGTATAGAGGTGCGCATCATCCACGCAGGTCTCCAAGGCTAGGGCATATCCAGGGGTATTCGATGGCAGCCTAAGGACTATCTTCAGGAAATATGTCTGCAGACTATCCACCAACTCGAAATAGCTGTATCCCCATACCTATGCAGCATAGGTCTGAACAGCCCTACATACAGCTTTAAAAAGTTTCCATATTGCTCCGATGCTTACATGGCGTTTTGTCAAAGGTCCATTGAAAGGTCCATGCTGCCGCCTTTTCTAAAGACCATAACCTCAGACTGATAGGTTGACTTCCATTCCCCATTGGTCGCAATATTTCTCCAAGTTGTCAATAATTTTCTGCAGCACTTCTACCTAATCGGCTAAGATGACGATTTCATCCGCATAAAGGAGCAGGCGAATATTTACTCCGCCCAAACTCAAGCGTCCATGTGGAGATATTTATTTATTTTTCGAAGAAAGTCTCAAAGTAATTCGACAGTAGAAAAAAAAAATAATAAAATGGTAAATTAATTTTAACCACCTTCCACAACTTTTGAAATTCTGAAAAAATTACAGAAATTGTAGATGATAGATAGAATTGGACATGTAAAAAACGAAAGTGGAACCTCAACTAGAATTCTTAGATAAATGTAAATGGACGTAACGGCTTACAGTTTAAAAATCTGAAAAACTATTCCGCCCCCAGCTTTGACCAGAAAAAAATTTGGAAATTTTTAATGGATAGTTAGCTCGAAAAACGCTTGTGGTTGAAATGATAAAAGTCGCTGTTAAATATTCAGGGTTGGTATTAGAAGTTTATAAAAAATCGCTAAATCACTTTCGGTTTATGTACTTTAAAGCTGCATACTCGAAAAGTTAATACCATTGAGGGCCGGTTCCCCTACAAATCCAGCTATGCTAGCTATTTTGCATATGCAAAATATGCAAAAAATATGCAAAATATGCAAAAAATATGCAAAATATGTAAAATGTATATAAAGTAAAAATTACTGTAATAAATATATAAATGACCAATATAGAAGTTGAAGACCGAACGATCAAAAAATCTCGAAAGATGAACATTTTTCATACAAGTTTTTAATGGTCCAACACCGCAAAATTTGCCAAAATTTCATTTGAGTATTTAAAACGAAAGCGCAAGTTAAAGTCGGCTCTAACCGACTTCGATATACCCGTGTCTCATGATAAAACATCGAAAAAACATTTAACTCGGCTATTTTTCACATTTTTGCTCATAACTTGAGAACCGTTCATCCGATCTTTATCATTTCTTCGGCAAATCGATTCATTTTGCTAACTACCAACTATCTCTAATAAGTACGAATCTATCTTCAAAACTGTCGGAGATATAACGTTTTTTCCGAATTGCGTGGGCGGGAGGGGGCGTGGCCAAAATTTGAAGCAAACTTGATCTGCGTGCAGATAAAATAAGCATTTGTCCCATACATGTCAAACCTCTATCTCTTACCATCTCTGAGATCTAGGTGTTCATACAGACAGACAGACGGACGGACAGACGGACATGTCTATATCGACTCGGCTTTTGATGCTGATCAAGAATATATGGTCGGAAATGATTCCTTCTGCCTGTTTCATACATTTGCACGACTTTAGTATACCCTTTTTAATCTACGAGTAACGGGTATAAAAACGCAGGCGTTGGTAAATGTAGGTGTACAGTGAACGTTCTAAAATATAGAGAAATTTTTTAATTTTTCATAAAACCTAAGATTATTATGAAGATTTAATAGACGGCAAGAGTACACGAGCAAATACAGTAAAGGAACAAATGATCAAAATGATTTAGGTTATCATAAAAAAGCGTAAGCCGGTAAGTAAAAAGGAGGAGTAGATCAAAGTGTCAAAAAAAATAAAGGATCTAAGATAATCATGAAGATTGGATAAATATTATATTTAAGACGCGTATACAAGAGGTTTAGTCCAAAAGCCGCGAAATTTTTAAAATTTTGCATTTGAGTATCTCCGAAAGTGCAGGCTTTAACAAATAAAACGCTTAAATTAAATGGTCCAAAATTTGCAAATTTTTTGTATGACCTAAGATTATTATGAAGATTCAATGGATGGCAATGTAGACGGGTAAATAGGAGGTGAAGATGGAACGGGTCAATGAATCGCAACATTAGCGAATTTTTTATACGACCAAAGATAATTTTGAAGTCTTAATAGACGACTAAATATAGAAAGTGTTAGACGTACTGCCCAAAATTATTATTTGAGGTTTGATTTTTCGCAAAATTTGCAATTTTTTATGTGTTTCGGGAATTATCAAGATTTGATAGATGGCGATTGTAGACGCGTAAATGGCTCGATACTACGGTCGTCGCGGAATTTCATATATAATGTGGATCAAGATCGATAGACTATCAAAAGGATTTAATAGTTGGCAACTAAAGACGGGTAAAATAGAAGTGATTGTCGATCGCCTAAAAGAATATTTGTTTAATTTTAATATGAGTTTAGATTGACACGAAGACGTGTAAGCCGACTGCTAATAGAAGATAGATCCTACAGATCAAAAAATCGCGTGGTTTCGGAAAAAATTTCTTAAAAGCTTCTTTTTGTGTTAAAAATTCTTATGGGTGTGTACCTCATATGGAAATATGTATTTCAAAACACTTTGATGGCAAATCTTTTAGCCGTTTTTAAATCAAACATGATTTTCATCACTCATTTTCAGTTGTTGACTTTTAATAACCATAGCCTAGCAGGATGATAATTGATCTGAAATATGTAATTTTATATAAAATCGGATTTTGCATATTTGCACATTTTTATATGCAAATATGCAATTTATGCAAAAATGTTTTTAGCGGACTTAGATCATATTTCAATAAAAATAAGATGTGTGCAATCAGAATTTAAATCGGACATGCGGTTCAAAATGTGCAAATATGCAAAATCCGCTGTCTACTCATAACTCTTATTTACGATCCCTGGTTTTAAAGAAACCTAGAGCTTGATATACCTTTTTTACAAACTGCAGTTTGAGCGCAGTAACCTCCAATTGAACGTCGGTAATTACCTCAACCGAAATTTTCTATGTGACTCTTTCATGAATTATCTTAGAAAATGCCATTAGGCGACGCTTTCTGTCGGTATCTATTTTGTTTCGCGAGCTGTGAAAACCGCATTTAAGCAGAAACATAAAACACCAGGAACACTGGTCGACTGTGCAATTGTTTTAAGAAATTTCCCGGTTCTATCTTCATAAGAGAAGCTTGGCTTGGCCCCGTTGGAGGAGCTGTATTGCCAATTTTACATTTACATCTTCATAAGTAATTTGCCCATAGACTGCATATAGCCTTCTATGTGACCTCGAGCCGACTAAAACTCTAGCAATTTTTAGTTGGAAAATACAAATCTTTTGTTAAACTAATAGAAATACATTTTCGGAAAATATTTCCTATACTACATTGTACATTTTCTGGAACAAACTAGAACTCATATTGTTTGTTGTCAGGTTGGATAAATAAAGTAAACATTCCAATAGAATATCGAAATCAGTCTGGGGACTAATTTTGATTTGAATTTTTATTAAAATACACAATCAGAACAACTTGCAGGAATTCATCCAATAAGGTTCGTTTGTTTGCAGTAAAAGGTGTTTCGCTAAACCAAGTATAAGGTTACCAATTCTGATTTAGTAAATTAAACATAAACATTATCGTAAGTGATGCATCAGCTGACATTAAAGAAGCATTAAATATCACTGACTTCTACAAACAAACTTATGGCATAATTTAACTTTTCCTATTTTTGCAGATTGGATAAACAACATGTATTCTGAAGGTGGTGATGCTGTAGACAAGGACTGTTCGGTTCGTGTGGCTGTGCGGTAAGCCTGTTACAATCACAAATGCTCAAATCCTTTATCAAAATTTAATGTTCTCCTTTAGAATACGTCCTCAAAACTCCAGGGAGCTAATCGACATGTGTCGCATCTGTACCACAGTGACTGCAAACGAACCGCAGATACTCTTGGGCTCCGACAAAGCGTTTACCTTTGATTATGTATACGATATTAACTCAAATCAGGTAGGTTACATAGCTTATTATTTAAAACATAACTCACATTTCTTATCTTAAACTAGTCCGACATTTATGCTGAATGCGTGGAGCGCTTGGTTAAGGGCACATTACATGGTTATAATGCCACCGTACTTGCATATGGACAAACTGGTTCCGGCAAGACTTACACAATGGGCACGGGCTTTGATCACACAGTCAGCGATCTGCAGCTGGGTATAATTCCTCGTGCAATTCGTCATATATTTGATGGCATCGAAGCCATGCAGGATCCCCATAATGAAGAGAACACGTCTGGTGGTGTGACAAATCCCCAGTTCAGTGTGGCGGTTCAATTTATTGAATTGTACAATGAGGATATTGTTGATCTCTTGGATCCATTTAACCAAAATCGTAATTTCAAAATTCACGAAAGTGGCAACGGACAAATTTCGGTAGCGGGTGCCACCATTAAACCCATAAGCGAGCCACAGGATGCTTTAAAGTAAGTAATACACCACAAAATACTTAAATAAATAATTTGTTAATCCCATCTGTATGACCAGATACCTTCAACAAGGCGCCTTGGCCCGCACTACCGCCTCAACCAAAATGAACGATCAGTCATCACGTTCACATGCTCTTTTCACCATTTTTGTACGCCGACAGCATGTTCTTGCCTCAGAGAACAATGTAACTGACAACGATTTGGAGACTCTAACCTCCAAGTTCCATTTTGTTGACTTAGCTGGTTCTGAGAGGCTGAAGCGTACTTTGGCCACTGGAGATCGTGCTCGTGAAGGCATTTCCATAAACTGCGGCCTGTTGGCCCTAGGAAATTGTATTTCTGCTCTGGGTGATAAATCTAAGAGAGCCTCGCATGTTCCCTATCGCGACTCAAAATTAACGCGCCTTCTTCAAGACTCTTTGGGTGGAAATAGTCAAACATTGATGATTGCTTGCGTCTCACCCAGTGATAGGGATTTCATGGAAACACTAAATACTTTGAAGTATGCGAATCGAGCGCGCAATATTAAGAACAAAGTACAAATAAACCAAGATCAAAGTTCTCGTACAATTTCGCAGTATCGAAGAGAAATAGCTGCATTACAATTGGAACTATTGGAGTATAAACAGGTAAGAAATGTTAACAAAAATGGTTTAATTTTGCTATTTTATTAAAAAAGAAAAAGATTTTCTTAACGACTCTTATGATAATCAAAACGGCAATACACATCACATCATAAAGGGGGCTAGTTGATTCTACAGCTGTTTCATTTGTACTTCTATCAAATCATCAGCAATCTTTGCCCACTTGTACTAAAACCAACAGCTCTTACTTTAGACCATACGATTATGGCAGCTCAGCAATGTCGGTAAATTATTGTATGGTATATTTTGTCACAATAGTCTTCTGAAACGCTGAAGCGTGAAGATCACGAAGTATTCACAGTATGTTCATGGCAATGAGAAGAAAGTCTGTGAATGGTCAAAAAACCGCGAAATTATCAATTTATTTAAAAAGTATTTATGAAAGCGCTTTCACGCACAAATGGCTGAAAAGATTAGGATAAAACTTGGCACACAGAAAGCGTCCGATAGTCTACTAAGGGCAAATTTGCAATATAAAACTTTTGAATTACGGGCAAAACAATCGCGCAATTTCAAATATTCTCATTTGAGTTTAAATGATCATAAATCAAATGGTCAAGAAAATAGCGAAAGTTAAAATTTTTTAAGAACCTAAGAGTTCTGAAGATCGAATAGATAGTAATTGAATACGCGTATATATAAGGTGTAGAATAGGGTGTCCCAAAAAAAAAAAAATTTTGGGGCACCGGCATTTTCTGAAAGCTAATGGAGTAAAGTATTTTTGAGATTTTTTTCAGATTTTTCGAAAGACGTTTTAGAGGTCGCACAAATCGAATTTTCCATTAAAAATCGGGGTTTCCGTAATGTTTTCGAATTTTACTTATGACTTGGTCAACATCCACGAATTTCTTAGTTTTTAAATCAACATTTTATGGAGAATTGCCCAAATTTTACTTTCATGAGCATAAACCATAAGGTTTGGCTTTGCTTTTGCTCGTTTTGGCACCACTTATTAAATTTTTTCGTAAATTTTTCATACATTCTACAAAGATCGCATTATAACTTTTAAATTTTCTATGAGAATTGAAAAAACTAGTGAAGAAGTTTAAAAGATAGTTTAATTTTTAAGAAACTGAATTTTAAAAGTTGAAATTTGCTTTTACCGTTTCAGAGTTATACTCTTTTAAAGCATTATAAAGCTCATTGAGAACGCAAAATAAAAAATTCACTTCAATCGTGCAAACGGTTAAGGTACCTTCTGAAGAAAGTAAGGTATAATGGCCTATACTTTACCCCATAAGCTTTCAGAAAATGCCGGTGCACCCGTGAAATTAAAAAAAAAAATTTTTTTTTGGGACACTCTAGTGTAGAACCAAGAAAAAATTTGACAAATTTTCATTTGATTAATTAAGAAAGCGTAGGCGCCGGCAAATGGAAGGTGTAGATGCAACAGACTTAAATATTGTGAATTAGTATTTTACGTTTGTTCTAATGTATGATATGATAAAGCCAGACTCCGAGCGACGAAGCGCAAATTTAACGATTTTTTTTCACTATCGGCCTGCACCTCCTATTTTCCCGTCGACAGCATCCAACTATTAAATCTTCATAACTTGCCAACTCCAAATAAATTATAAAATCTTGCCAAATTCGAGATTTTTTTTGCAACGATTGTCTTAAGCGTCCTATTAACCCGACAACAATAGCCAACTATTAAATCTAAACTAATTATATAATTTTGCAAATTAGAACAATTTTTTTTTTGAATTAATTGTCATTTTGTCAAGATTAAAATTGTCAAGGTAAAAAATTGAGGAGTAGAATGAACTGTCCAACGGTTAATATGAGTTTAAGATCAAAATCAAATTCAAAATTTTTATAGGACCTTAGATTATTAAGTAGACCAAAAACCTCGAAATTTTCCAAATTTAAATTTAAGTATTTACGAAAAATTAAACAGTCCAAAAAAAGGCAGTGTAAAGGGGTAAATTGAAGGTGTATTCTCCATGTCGAGGCTGTTTTATGGACCTTTTTAAAAAAAATCGTATTTCAAAATGCAATAGTTTTTCCAATTTCGTTTTTTTTTTATGTTACAAACAGATTCAAGTAAACAAACAAATTTTTACTGCTTTGATGCAAGGGCTGTTCCAAAAGTTCTCGGCCGCCAAAGTGGGAGTCCAAAAAAAAAAAGTTATAGTGCTGGCGGCCATGACTCCAGTTCTTTAGGATGTCTGAAATGAAAAGTAAAAATAGATGGAAGCTGACTTCGGCTCGACCGAAGTTTATATACCCTTGGAGCACGATATATGCCTGCCAGTTTGTTATATGGCATCTACACGATATATTTAAATAGCAAACAAATTTTTTTTCTAGAACTACTTTTCGACGGAACTTTCCTATGGCAGCTATGTGCTATAGTCGTCCGACTTGAATCAAACTTAGCAGAATTGTGTGTTTGCATATAATATTGACCAGTAATAAGTTTGGGATTGATAGCATTGAAAACAAAAAAGTTTTTCCTACTAAAACATTTTGTCAAAACTATCTTTTGTATGGCAGCTATACTTTATAGTTATCCGATTTTCATAAAACTGGGTGAAATTATGTGAAGGCATAAAAAACTTATAAATACGAGTTTTGGGGACGATTGCGTCGAAGACAAAAAAGTTTTTCTCAATAAGACTACTTTTTCGACCGATCGTTTCTATGGCAGCTATACGATATAGTCATCCGATCCGGCCGGTTCCGACATTTGTACCAAAAGACTTCGTGCTAATTTTGGTTGAGATAGCTTTGAAACTGACGGAGGAGATAGCATAGAAACAGACGGATAGACGGACATGGCTAAATCAACTCAGTCATGCTGATCAAGAATATATATACTTTATGTGGTCGGAGATGCTTCCTTCTATGCATTACAAACATCCGGACAATTTTAATATACCCTCTCCAAGGGTATAAAAATTTAGTTAGAGCACCAGTTGTTCCAGTTAAAGTTACATCTCTAAAAACAGGGCCTAATCTCTCGACAAAAATTTCCCTATTTTTAGTTATGGGTTAAGTTCAAGTGAAATATGTAGATATAGAGATATATATTCGGCGTGGAATAATTACACTAGTTTACATCCAAAAAGACTCATTCTACTAAAAAATTTTAAGTGTAGTTTGGAATGGTGATCTTAAAAATCGATTTCAAAAATTTTTTGAATTCTCCGCAAAGGTCGGACAAGTGAAACGTAAAGAAGCTTAGTGGTGTATGGGTCATCAAATCCCAAGCAAATCCCCCCTTGGCCTTGCTAACGATAATCCCAATGTGATCGGAAAAGTACATATTATGGCCAAATAATACGCCAAGGTCTGTTACCGCGTGTATACGCTCAAGGCGGTGCGGGCCAAGGGAATAGTTGCCCATAAAAGGGGCAGATCGATAGAAAAACATTACACTACATTTAGTTATTTAATATATTCTCAGAAAAAAAATACATATTTACCGATAATTTTAAAAGTGCAAAATTTTCAATATCGATATTTGATATATCAGAAAACATGGATATATCGGTTTTTTTCTAAAGCTTAAAAAAAACCCATTAGGATAACTTTAAGATTAAAACGAAAGTTAGTCTAGTTAAACTAAAATTTAGGAAGAACGCTTAGAAAATTTCACCCATAAACCAAATGGCTAAAGTGAATTCCTAGCCCGCGCAAATCGACCTCAAATAGAGTCATTTAAAGATTTCGTTTGAGTTTGTTTGTTGCTATGTTGGTACGAATAGAGTCCTGTGTTTTATATTTAAGTTTTCTAGTTCCTTTCCCTGAAGGCGAATTCCGAAGGGGTTTAAAATATATTGGATAATTTAAAAACATTAATATCGAGCCGGCTAGAAGCCCCCAAATAGAAAATCTAGTCTTTTTCAACTAATCTTATCTAGATCAAGTTGGTTTTAGATTCATGGTTTCTGGTTGATATTTTCTTAGAATTTTGGGTTGCTTTCGTACCTATGTGAGGAAAAAATTGACAGTCTTGTTTTGAAAACTAGCTCCTGCACTTTATCAATTGTTGTTGGGGCACTGCGACCAATTGTGCCCATCTACTCCCCTAGCAGACCTATCTCCTATACGAAAATAATGATTTTTGTGGGTTCCAGGATACTAACATTGTCCCCCTGCAATCAACATAGTAATATTTTCTAATATATGGGGCATTCCATACAAAAAAAGTTTTTTTCTGGGATGATGTCTCCGATGGATGGATGATAATTGGCCCAAAGAAAGCTTATGAAAGAAGCTTAAACCCAAAATGTGAGCTTTTTTGAAGCTCTTTTGCGGAAGTTCTACGTTTAGAAGTGTAATATTGTGAATTTTTAAAATAACCCGAAAAGGGTTTAAAATAGAGCTTGCCAATTTTTTTCCAAATGTTCAGGAGTAAAACGGCCTTTTAAAAATTTTTTTTAGTTTTTTACCTTTCTTGAAACAAAAAGGAATTTTTCAAAAAACTTAGTCCAGCAAAAAAGACCCATCCATTATAAATTCTCAAAAAAATATATGTGAAAGCCGCATCTTTTCCAAACATTGAATGCTCGAACATATCGGTAGCTTTAAAATTGAGGAGGTTATGGTAATTTTTGTCATATAATCTCAAAAATATTTGTATGAAAAATTTATCAAAAATTTCTAATAAATTTTATTTTTGGTTCTTAATTTAACCACGTACAATGGACTTACGAAGACTTGAGAACTCAGAGGAAACGGGACAATTAAGGATAAGAAATGTTTTTGCTTGAGAATTTATTTATTTAATTTATTTCTATAATTGAACTGAGTACTAAAATGTATATTCGCCATATTGTTTTTAAATTTTCAATGAAACTATTTGACTAAAAAAGTTCTGAAGCCTTTAAAAAAAATTCGAAACGGCACACTGTGATCCGTTTCGAAGCCAATTGTATATTATTGTAATTTTCGAAGTTTTAGCCTCCGTTTCGAAGGACCAAGAAATGTATAGATAAAAGACTTGTATTTTGATATATTTGGGTTTTGATGACATCACCCAAAGACTAACAAGGACTCAATGATTTCTCAACAAGTATTAAGAAATCCTTTTATTTATCTCTCTGAACTACAGCTTTGTTTATCAAATGGTTCCCAACTCTAATCCCAATACAAATTATTATTTAATTTCCAGGGCATACGCGTAACTGATGGTCAGGGTAACAACTCTTTTTCGGATACATTTTATGAGAATACCATGCTCATGTCTGACAATAAACGAATGCAGCAACGTCTCAAGGCGATGCAAGAGACTGTCAATGTGGTAACTGAACGAAATGTCCAGCTAAAACTTGAAAAACAAATGCACAATTGGGCTGTGAATGGAGGCTCCGATACGGAAATGAACTCTATAGTGGAAGGTTATATAAGGGAAGTTGAGCAACTGCAAGCCAAGTTAATAGAGTCTGAGGCAATGTATCAACAAAAACAATATTCCGCTGCAAATTCACCGCGAGCTAATAAGACCGCATACAATGGTATGTTTATTCCTACAAAAAACCCATTTGAAAACAATAACAAATATTTTGTAGAAGAACCAGACGATATCATAAACATGGCTAAAAAGGGATTGGAAAAGGACAGAGAGCTTCTGATGTCGCGTTCTCTACCAGGAGTACAGAATCCAAACTTGCCCTTGGAAGATGTTGACACCTCGGGCAGCGATAGTGAATCCGATGCTGAAGGTAATGAAAATTTTATAGAAAAAGAAACGAAAATTGATTCAAAATAATTATTTTTTTAAATTTTTATTTAGGAGACGAAGTGCAGGCTGACTTGAATGAAATTAACTCAAACATAGAAATTAAAACGAAGTTGATTGAACAATTGGAGTTGTCACAGCAGCGAATGCAACGAATGCGTCAGCAATATGAGGATAAATTAGCAGTATTAAATTGTAAAATCTCCAACACACAAAAAGAACGTGATGAAGTTTTGTCTAATATGAGTAAGTGGAAAAGTATAATAATACTATATAATCTTTATGGCCGGTAATCGGCGTGCGTACATACGCCCGCCTTTAGACACAAAGAAGTAACACTTACCTGTCAATTGCCATCAATTCTATGATAATCTAAACTCAAGCTTTATTTTTTTCAAATTTGACGATTTTTTGGTCTGTTCGATCTACACTCTCTATTTACCCTTTCCTTATTTCAATCTGACTTCATATAAGAATATTGCAAAAGTTTAAGTTGTCTTAAACCGATTACCCGTCCTTAATTGCCAACTTATAAAATTTTTTTTGATAATCTGAACTAATCATATAATGTGTATTTTTTGGATTCTTTGGAACGCATGTTGTTGAACCGTCAATTCACAAGCTACTAAATAATCTAAATCAAACAAATATATTGGAAATATCGCGACTTGTTGGACCGTTTGATCTAACCATTTACGTGTCTAAGATTGCCATCTATCAAATTTTAATGATTCTCAAAACTCAAAAAACTTTGCAAATTTTGCAAAAAATTTTTTTACGTTCGATCTATATATTATATATATGCACTTCCAATATTTATCTGTATACTACTAAAATTTTGCAAATTTCGCGATTTTTTTTTACCATTGGATCAACATTTTCTATTTACGAACTCCTGCATTTAATAGTCAAGCGCTTTTATAAATACTTTTAAAAAATTTTTGCAAATTTTTGACATCCAATATTTAAGTCCAGGTTATCCCCTATCTGTTTGCCACGTTTTATGCGATTCCTTTATGCCATTGTATGAAAGCGCTTTCATAAATACTCTAAAAAATAACTGCGAATTTCGCGGGACTCTGGTTATCGACTAGCAGAAACAGCCTTAAGGGGTTCTTTTAAAGCACATCACCAGCACACCCTCACACACATATTTAAAATAAAAGAGCCCACTGAACCAAAAGCTAAAACAAAAATCTCTAACGATACTTACGCGAAACATCAACGTGCAAAACTATTGAGAAAACACTCGTAAGCGATCCGCAAAGTAATAACCCGTCGCTAGGGTTGTCAATATTTTATATATCGATATTTTGTCAGACGATAATTCGATATGATATTTTGTATGCCGATATTGACGATTATCGCTATTTTTATAAACGATATATCGGAAAAGTTACTAAGGAAATACATAGATGCAAATTATTTGGCTATACAGATAAAACATCTTACTTACTTCTTTAGATCGCATTTAATCACACACGTATGGATGCAGCAATACGCTGCAATATTAGGTGTCAGTGTTAGAATATATTGAAGATGTCGTCATGAACCCAATAGCATATTGGGGAGCTGGTGCGGATGAATTGCTCATGCTGTCTGCGGGCTCTCTTAAATTCTTCACTTGAAATTTTTTCTAAGCATAATCTTGAAGTCTTTAAAGCCCCAAGTTCGTCAAAGTACTTCACATGAAAAAAACACATTTAACTGCTTTAATATCAGAACAATTTTGAACAGAGGCCTTACTTATCCGAAGTAAAAAGAATGTACTATTAATGTACTTTGAAAAAAATGTACAGTGTAGTTTCAGAAATATTAGAAACTGTTGAAAATATTAGATATAACGGTCTCTAGAAATCGTCACTAGCAGTTTTATGGTGAAGACGTTCAGTTTTCTTAAGCTTTAGGAAATAACGATAATATCGATATATCGATGTTTTTTGAAGGCGATATATATATCGATATTTCAAATTTGGATTTTTGATATTATCGATATTGATGTTTTGAAAAATATCGACAACCCTAATAGAGAAAGTTTCGTTCTCGTTAGCTCGCAAAAGATTCGTTTGCGAGCCTTTTTCGATAGTTTTTGTGAGCCTTCTTCGAATTTGACGAATGCGATAGTTTTACGATACTCTCGGTTGACGTTTGCTTCGTGGTGCAGTGGGAGTCTTCACGGCCTTTAAATCATATGAACAAACCTAAAAACCTACATGGCAAAGCATATATAGAAAGAAGTAGAAAAAGAAAGATTTAAAAATGTACCCTATGTAGAACTATGAAGTTGACATTGTAGCTCTGCCTCTACACCCACCCTGCCATGATTTTCCGTTGGCGAAAATTTGACTGGAAAATCCCATACTTGATAAAATTTAATTTCAGCGTCACGTGACGCTACAGCGCTGCGCTGACGTCATGCATATTTTGTCACAAGGGAAAGAGGAGGGAAAGTGGTGGAAAGAGGCAGAAAGTGGGAGGAGGAAAGTGGGGGTAACGAAACAGTGATTGAACTATAATTTGAAAGTGACTAAACAGTGACTTGACATGACTTAACAGTGACTTGAGATTGACAAAAAGTGACTTTACAGTGACTGGACAGCGAATAGACGGTGTCTTAACAGTGAGTTGATAGTGACTAAACAGTAACTTGAAAGTGACAACAATGATTTTGCAGTGACTAAAAAGTGATTTGACTGTGACTAAGCACTGAGTGGACGTGACTTAGCAGTGATTTGAGATTGACAAAACAGTGGATTGAGTGAGTAAGCCGTGACTTGACAGTGACTAAACTGTGACTGGACAGTGACTAAATAGTGACCTGACAGTGAATATGACTGTGACTTAACTTTGGCTTGACCGTGACTTGACAGTGACTAAAGAGTGACTTGACAGTGATGAACAGTGAATAGACGGTGACTTAGTGGTGACTTGTCAGTGACTAAACAGTGACTTGACTAAAATATACTAAACAGTGACTCGACTGTGCCTTAACAGCATTACAGAAAAGAAGGAAGAAAAGAGCAGCCAGTGAACTTGTTCCCAGTAAGCATTTTATGAATTCTCTGATCACATTTGAGTCTTTTATCAATCCCTCAGTCTGATTAAAATAGTCATAGTAAATAATACTTCTTCTTTAAATAAATCTTTCTTAAATAACTTATCTCATTTTAATCATTAAAAGATCTTGAATACGACTCGCATTGATCATTCTTGTTCAAATGATCTTCCAAATGCTAGCTACTTGTTTTCTTAATTTAAAAGATTGTCATCGCTGATTTAATTACCCCTGAGAGAAAGCTTGTGCTTTAAAAAATAAGCCCTTAAATTTATCATCATGTTTCACATCAAAGCCTAAGCCTTATAGACACTCAATCCTTTTTTTTTTTTAAATCGCAATCGAAAATGGTTTACCATAAAGTCAACACACGGGTCCTTTGGTCGTGCTAACGCTTGTTTTAACTACTTTTCCGCACAAATTACACTTGACAGTGCCTTTTTTATGTCTCTGTAATTTACTTGTATCAAATTTGAACCCATATTTTGGTTTGCGTTTCCAGATAAGTGACCAACGCACAAATATCATAAAATATCCCAAAAAAAAAGATCGACATTTAATATTTGGGCAAAAAAAAAAATATTATCGATTTATTGATATTTTGAAATGTTTTCGATAACCCTACTTTAAATATTCATTTATTATACCCTTGGAGAGGGTATATTAAAATTGTCCGGATGTTTGTAACGCACAGAAGGAAGCATCTCCGACCACATAAAGTATATATATTCTTGATCAGCATGACGAGCTGAGTTGATATAGCCATGTCCGTCTGTCCGTCCGTCCGTCCGTCTGTCCGTCCGTCTGTCCGTCTGTTTCTATGCTATCTCCTCCGCCAGTTTTAAAGCTATCGTAACCAAACTTTGCACGAAGTCTTTTGGTATAAATACGCTGCACATTTGTCGGAACCGGCCGGATCGGATGACTATAGCATATAGCTGCCATAGGAACGATCGGTTGAAAAACAAGTTTTAGTGAGAAAAACTTTTTTGTTTTTAGTGCTATCGCTCCCAACGCTCGTATTTATAAGTTTTTAGTGATTTCACATAATTTCACCAAGCCATTTTGAAATCGGACAACTATATAGTATAGCTGCCATACAAAAGTAAGGTCTGAAAAAAAGTCTTAGTGAGAAAAACTTTTGTTTTCAATGTTATCGCTCCCAACGCTCGTATTTATAAGTTTTTAGTGATTTCACATAATTTCACCAAGCCATTTTGAAATCGGACAACTATATAGTATAGCTGCCATACAAAAGTAAGGTCTGAAAAAAAGTCTTAGTGAGAAAAACTTTTTTGTTTTCGATGTTATCGCTCCCAACGCTCGTATTTATAAGTTTTTAGTGATTTCACATAATTTCACCAAGCCATTTTGAAATCGGACAACTATATAGTATAGCTGCCATACAAAAGTAAGGTCTGAAAAAAAGTCTTAGTGAGAAAAACTTTTTTGTTTTCAATGTTATCGCTCCCAACGCCCGTATTTATAAGTTTTTAATGATTTTACATCATTTCACCAAAATTTTTCGAAATCGGACCACTATATAGTATAGCTGCCATACAAACTGTCAGGCACATATCAAGCTCCAAGGGTATATAAACTTCGGTCGAGCCGAAGTTAGCTTGCCTCTATTTTCTTTATTGAATTCTCTTGATGGTAAAGCTTTTGGGCCGAATTCTTTTTTCAATCGAAATCAGAAACGAGAACAGACCTGATTTTGATTTCTAAAACATTTGGTGCTTGCTTTTTAATTAGCTTTATTTTATAGTGTTCTGAAAATATGGACTAACATTTCACCTTCTACTTACCATTTCTTATTGTTTCATTTAGCCTCTTCATCATCAGTTCCCTCAAAGGATAATTTGAAGAAAGTCAAAGTGGAATATGAACGGAAGATAACAGATATGCAGCGTGAGCTCAAACGTTTACAAAACGCTCAGCGGGAACATATTCGTCAACAAAGAGAACTGAAGGCTCAAGAAGTTAAATTGAACAACCTGCGAATGGAACTGAGTGAACTGAAGTGCACTAAGGTGAGTAGTGTTGGTTAATCTGTTTAACTATTTGATTTGAGCCACTCTGGCAAAATATGATTTCAGGTTAAGCTTATGAAAAAAATCACCGAACAAATGAGTCGTCACCGAGAGGAGGATACAAAAAAGACACGCGAAATTGCACAATTGCGTAAGGAACAACGTAGGCAAAAGAATGCGGTGCTTTCCCTGCAAGCAAAAATGAATGCCAAGGATCAAATTTTGCGACGAAAGACAGAAGAAGTTTCTGCCCTACGTAAAAGTCAACGGGGACTCTTAAGCCGCCGAGCTGGTGGGCAATTGACCACGAACAAGGACAAGTTTGCCAGTCTAAAAGCTCGAGCCTCCCAAAAACGTTGGGACAGTCTGCATCGCCTGGTGGTGGGTGCGGCCACAAATAAGCAGTATATTACGCAACTTGAAAGAGAGCTGGACCGTTTGATTACGGAACGTGAAGAACTCGGTCATCAGTTGCAACGCGTGCAAGAAAGTCGGCATATGGATAAGGCGTCCGAAGACTCCAACGAGGAGGACAACCTGAAGACCAACATCCGATATGTGCAGGAAAATATTGAGCATGTGCAACAGGCAATAATGGTATCTGAGGATTCAAAGGACTCAACCCAAAATGCCTTAAAGATACAAAATCTGCTGGATACTGTAAACAGCGTAGAAGAGGCCAAATATCTGCTACAAAAGTTTTCAGATAATGCAATTTCCCTGTCATGCTCCTCGGCCATGTCGGAAAGTCTGCTCCAGGAGCATGTGGCTCTGCTTAGAGAAACCCAACAAGAAATCAGCATAAAGCAGCAATTGTTCAATCACTTTTTGCTCCAAAACTCCAATACAAATGTACAAATTTCCGAACTTTTCGATTCCTTCAGCCTGAGTTTCAACGGCAACTTTAACAGTTTAAATCGCAGTGGCTCCCAAAAGTCATTGATCAGCAATGGAACCTATGACATTCCACAAGAAGACGCCTTCACCCAACCATCCGCTCATGCGGAAATGCCTTTGCCCAAGAGCAGAAGCTCATCACCCGCCACCAATATCGAAAAGTAAGAAGACAAATTCACTTAATAAGTAAAGTTAAGCAAAGTTAAATCGCAGAGCAATCTAAGTAAGCAGTTTATATATTTCTATTCTTTCATGATGCAAGAAAAATCAGTGTTCAGGCATTATTTTTGGAGAGCAATGAAGTTTATGCCACAAGCAATCATTCATTTGAAACAGTTCGATCTCGTTTTAACTAAATTTATGATTATATTTTAATATATGTATTAGCTCCGCTGACAAGAGCCCCAAAGTGCGCAGGCGCACAGCCAGAAGACACGATCTTTTGTTTGGAGACTCTGATACACCACTGCAGGTAAATAACTGATAATAGTTAAATGAAATGTATGTACAAATCTTTCTTATTTAAAACAGACTGATGCCATGACGCGGTCGTATACACAGCATGAGCCCTTAATTCACCATTCTATTCCATTAATGCGCGTGCCAAGCGCTCCAGGATCTTTAAAGTAAGTTTCATGAAGTGTCTACTTAAGTAGTAAATAATAGCTATTTCAAGTTTGCTCTCTCTTTATGCGTGTGTCGGCTGCGACGCCGGCAAAATTATGAGTTCCTATCCCATGGGATAGCCTTTTGGCATTTTTATAGACTCTTAAGCTTAAACCATGTGTTCGCTGATCAGTAATCGACCGAAAAAAATGAAGAAAATATAAAATTTTAATCAATTCATCAATCAATTAATGCAAATGGTTGAAAACCCGACAAAGTTGCAGAGTTTCCGATTGAACATTATATACTTACTTATAACTTTAATTTATATGGTCCAAAAAATTGCGAAATTTTATTTTGTTTGGATTAAACTATTGTCTTAAACATTTTTTTTCTAACCCTCCCAAATTTGCGCATGCGGCAAATCAGCCTTTGACAACAACAAACTGCGACTTGGCTGGGGCGATAACCGATAAGTTCGTCGATACAGCTGCTTCTGTTCTGCTACGCGAAGTGTTGCAGAACGAATTGGGAATGAAACAGAACCGATAACAGAAAGTTGCGATTTTGCGAGCACTTAAAATCGAATTCGTACGAATTTGATGAAATCGCAAATCGCTAAAGTAAGTGATAGCCACGGAGCCCAGCTGATAACAATTGTAGACGCGTTAGGTAGATCGAACAGTCCAAAAAAACGGGTAAATTGACTGGTGAGAATTGCAAAATTTTATAAATAGTTCAGACTATCACGAAGATTTAATAATTGGCAATTGAAGGCGGGCAAAGAGATGTTGTCGGTCAATAGGTAGCGCAATATTAAAAGTTCTGAGGTGCGGACTAGGGATATCGGATGTTTTAAAAATATCTATATCGATATTTTTTGACGATATTGAAAAAGTATAATTTTGAATCAATATTTTCGATATTTTTTAATAAAAAACCGGATCTTAACAATAAAAATGTGTATTGAGGTAATTGAGGCGTCATTTGAGGCGTAATAAAAACTCCATTTTTTATTTCTATTTAACGTACGAAGCTCTGCTATGGAACAAAAGAAGTGTTTCTTATTCTTCTTCTTTATTAACCATTACAACAGTTTGACGGTCTGGGCCTGTGCTATTAACGCTCTCCATTTGCTTCTGTTCTGTGTGAGCTGCCACCAATTGATCACACCAAGCTTGGCAATGTCTTCTCGCACCTGGTCTTCCCATCTTAGTGGTGGCCTTCCCTTCTTGCCGCCTCCATAGTCATCCGCCTTCGATTTATACGCTTTTTTTGCTGGAGCTTCTTCCTTCATTCTGGCGACATGTCCTAGCCAGCGCAGCCGCTGCTGCTTTATGCGTTTGACCAGACTGGTGTCCCCATAGAGCTCATACAGTTCGTCGTTTTTTCGAATGCGGAAATCATCGCCGACTTTTAAAGGTCCATAAATCCTCCGAAGAATTTTTCGTTCAAACACACCAATCGCCGCTTTATACGCTGCTGTCATTGTCCATGCTTCTGCGCCATATTGCAGGACTGGGATGATAAGCGACTTGTAAAGGGCTATTTTTATTCTTCGCTTGAGGTCGATGCTCTTAGTAGCATCGGTTCGCAACAGTGATTCTTCGTCGGATTTCCAGACTGATGTTGTTCTTGCTGGTTATCATCGTTCCGAGGTAGACGAAATCCTCCTCAACATTAAAGTTGTACCCCTCCATTGTAACAGATTGTCGCAGTCGCAATGACTTTCTGTCCCCGGATACTAGGTACTTCGTCTTATCCTCATTTACCGCTAAACCCATTAATCTAGACTCCATCTCAATCTCTGAAAACGCCTTGCTTACTGCCCGTGTGGTTTTGCCGATAATGTCAATATCATCGGCATATGCAAGTAGCATTAGATTTTTATGAATAAATCCGCCGGTTTTGTTGGCATGTCGGCACTTGCGCAGTATATCTTCCATCAGTAGATTAAAGAAGTCACACGATAAGGGATCGCCCTGTCTAAAACCTCTTTTGGTATCAAATGGTTCGGAGAGGTTCTTTCCTATTTTGACAGAGCTTTGCGTATTTCTCAACGTCATCATGCAAAGTCGAACGTACTTTGCTGGAATACCTAAAGTAGACAAGGCTTTGAAGAAGTTTGACCTTATCGGTGGTGTGTTTGGATGCCTCCTTCATAGGTCTTCTCCAGGATTTGTCGTAGTGTGAAAACCTGGTCTGTGGTGGATTTGCCAGGTCTAAAGCCGCACTGATAAGGTCCAATCAGTGTATCAATAAACGGCTTTAGACGTTCACAAATAAAGCGATGGGGAGGAGACTGATCCCGCGGTAGTTGGCGCAAACTCCAGGGTCGCCATTTTTAAAGATTGGACAGAGAACACTTAGATTCAAATCATCGGGCATGATTTCGTCAACCCATATACGGCACAGAAGTTGGTGCATGCACCTTACCAATTCTTCGCCTCCAGCCTTGAACAGTTCAGCGGGCAGCTCATCAGCGCCTGGCGACTTGTTGTTCTTCAGCCTTCGTAAGGCTAAACAGACTTCCTGTTGGGTCGGCGGGTCTATCTCAATGTTGTCGATTGGTGGCATCGTTACTTCTCTAAAGGCGGCATCATGTTTGTCATCGCCTCCCAGTAGGTTGGAGAAGTAACTTCTCCATTTGTTAAGCGCCACTTGCGGAGATGTGACCAGATTACCCTGTTCGTCTTTGCATTGTGCGACTCTGGGCTTGAAACCTTCTGTTAATTGCTTAATCTAATGGTAAAATTTTCGAGTCTTACTCATGCTGAATAACATTTCGACTTCCTCGCGAAAATTTGTATTATTTTATTCATACCCTTAGCACGAATTCCGCGGGCATCGACGATATTATTAGTGGTGGAATTTTTTTCGATTTTATTCCATTCACAAATACTATATCTATACATCGCCAACATGGAAAGAATCGATTCGTGAATCGAGGTATTGATGTTTTTAAAAACATCTTCTTGTCGATGAAATTAACCGTACCGTGTTTTTCTATTCTTCTAATAGAAAATCTATTTCTCATAGATTTTTAACGCTTATTACCATATTCACTTGTAATTATCACTAATTAATATGAAACTTTTAGACATTCGTTTCAGGCAACAACTGGACAAAAAACTGACACAGCGGCCATTAAATCCAATCCACTAGTTCAGTCCCCCAGGCTTGGTAGACGATCGTTATCAAACAAGGCAACCTCTGGATTGTAAGTCCGGTTTATATTTTTTCAAATTTACATAGTTTTAGCAGTGATTTAATTTATGTATAAATTATATACATATCTAATAAAAAAAATGTAATATGAATCTTATGAAAATTATGTATGTAAATATGGCACCAAAATTGGGGCACCTTATCTTTATTTGCACAAAATTATTAAATACAGGTTTAAATTGATGAATTTATTTTTTAGATTTTTTTTTATATTTGTATTTGATGTATAAACAATTCCTATTGTACCTTGTAACCATATTTAAGAATTATAACAATGAGTAAGCCCTAACGCATTGGAAGCCCCAAATGTCAAAAATTATTAATTGAGAATTGAATTAATATATTTCAGTGTCAACGGATTTGCACTTACAGTCCTGTACAACATAGTATTACCCTGACTCGGAGCAACTAATTTACAAAAATTTAACATCGATTAAAATCGACAACGCAGAAAATCATTTGATCAAATATTTGTTGTCAAAGAACAAAGTTGAACTTAGTCAAAACTAGGGCTGTTGATTGGTGTTTGGTAAAGTTTGTTCATTTCACGGAACTCAACCTCCCTTAGTTTCTCTCTCGCTCTTCTCTCACAATTGAACAAGTGAACAACTAAACAAGATCAGCTGAACCAGTCTCACTGAACAAAGTTGAACAATTAAAGAAGAACCTGTTCACTTGTTTAGTTAAAGGAACAACTCAAATTTGTTCACTCACTCATAAGCTACCCAACACTACTCTGTACACCATGAGTTAGTATATATCTGATCATTATGCCCGTTACTCGTAGAGTAAAAAGGGTATACTAAAGTCGTGCAAATATAAACACCTAGATCTCAGAGATGGTAAGAGATAGAGGTTTGACATGTATGGGAGAAATGCTTCTTTTATCTGGACGCAGATCAAGATTCGCTGAAGAAATGATGAAGATCAGATGAGCGGTTCTCAAGTTATGAGCAAAAATGTGAAAAATAGCCGAGTTAAAAAAGTGTTGCATACTTTTCAGATGTTTACTCTAAGGAACACAGGAACACCGTTAAACATGTTTTTCATGAGTAACGGGTATATCGAAGTCGGTTAGAGCCGACTTTAAGTTGCGCTCTCGTTTTAAGTTAGAAGCCAAACAAAGTGGTTCCAATAATAACGGCAAACGGTATTGAATTCTCAAATAAATTTGAATCGGTTTATTTTGGTTAGCGGTTACGGTATTGAGCCCTGTTTTTAACATCTTTGTATATACTTATAAATCTTTGGGCCCGTCTGACTGACATATTATCAACCCACAGCCAAAACTGCTTATCCTGCAGATATAAGATATGGCATAGACCTTCATTTAGTTATGCTGTCGTGCAATAAGAAAAAAAATTTGTTTAAATTTTTCCGCGAAGTGAGTCAAAAAGCTAAAGAAAAGTTTGTATGCTCCATAACATAACATAATAAGTTGTTTTGCTTAGAGCGCGAGAAAGAAACAGAGAGATGAGAGGGATCACACTCACACAAATTAGGTATGTAACCCGTCACCGCACTTTAAAATTTGAAACCGAAACCATAACCGAAAGAAATTGTCTTTTTTAAAACCGTAACCGTATAACCATTATTTACATAACCGATAACGATACAAATATATTTGTTAATTTCGGTTTTTCGTCCAAAGCCAGGTCCACGGACTGCTGGAGGCTTATTAGCAAAGAAACAGACGTTTTTGAATTCCCTATCACAAGTGCGAAGGCCATTGCCAGTTGTGGCTTTTGCGTTGCACTCTGTCTAACTCTGTCTCGCTTTGTCGTATGCGTGCTCATGGTGGAACTTATAAGGTGAAGCTAGGCACACATATATTGGGACTCAGCAGAGGCTGACGACTTCGCCTTGGTAATTGCACATGATACGTGCTTAGTTAAACGAAATTGAACATGTTTGATTGTTAGAAAGATCATACACACACTCGCAGTTGCGAGTTAATTAGATTAAATTATCTGGGGAATATTAATACAATTAATCAGTTTCAATTTTCAGTCTCACTTTTTCATTTAATTTGTTTCTTAGACAAAGGAACGTAGACATATTGGATTGGTGGGGAAAAAAACAACAATATTTCTAGATCTTTTTGAGTTATCAAAAAATTTATAATGACGCCTTGCAGGACTCGCTATTATGATATTAAGATGCCATTTCTGAGAATAACCATTTGTTATATATAGGTACATAACGACAAATAGTATATACGTAGACCAATGTATATTTATCTAATACTTTTGTGTTAGTGTCTTTTCGTTAAAACTTATAATGTTAAACTTTCAAATAGGCGAAAACAAAGGAGACAATTTTGTGTAAGAAATTTGAGTTTAGTCCATTTATTGAATAAATGAGATTGCAAATGGAGCAGGATTTGTCAAAGTTATAACCCGAAACAGATTAAGGCTAAAAACCGTAACCCTAACCGTCACCCATATCTCACAACCGTAATATAACCGTAACCCGAAAAGAGCGATCGGCCTAAACAGTAACCGTAACCCAAACCGTTATTCGTTTCGTTTTTAATCTCTGATCACTTGTATGTTAAAAATGCGATACCTTATGTATTTTGTTTGCATAAATCGCCAAACTATTAGCAAAATCTCACGTCAAACTATCGTTAAATTGTAAGATAGGAAACCCCATAAAATGTTTGCAGGATGTGCTGAAGTTTCAACTTGCCATTCATTTGCATATCCGTTACACATTTTTGTGAGTTCTAGGGTCTGTACAGGTGGTGATTCTGCAGAGCAAGGGGGCCGCCTAGAGAAGAAAAGAGAAAAGATTTGGAACATGTCGTATGAGATAACAGGAGCGCTATAGTCTTTTAGTCCTTTAGTAGTGATACCTAAAAAAAGTCAATCGAATAAAGAGGATACCCAAAGATAATTGAATGAATTTATTATTTTCAGATTCGTTAAATAACATTTTAAATTATGTATTTTAAATATTTTAGTTTTATAATATGGCATCAAAGCGTTAATATTGCACATCAATGTTTTTTCCTAACCCTTGCCAACGGTTTAATGTTTAATCCTAATCCAAATCATTTACTTACATTTATATATATTTTTTAAAATTTTATGCACGGTGTATAAATTGGACAATATTTTTCCAAAAATTCACTAATTTATTGTGCCTGCTTTTATGCAGCGAAAAGATTGATATAACTTGAACTAACCTCGTTGTTGTGTGATTTCTGTGTTTTTGTTCTCCATTCTACTAATAAAAAATACTCACAAATGTTGCACTAAACCTAATTTGACTTGACCCTTTAACGTCCGGATGTGGCTTATATGGGAATGTGCAGTATTGAGCAGACACGTTATATACAACAGCAGGATGATTACGACAATAACACAAATGATGTATTTTCACGTCTGGGCGCTGGAATACAAAATCCACTGCCCGGTGGAATAATACAAAAATATACGGGAAAAGTAAGTAAAAACCGAATCTCACATCCCAAGTTAATGAATTGTTAAATTTCCAACGCAGATCCGTTCAAGTGATCCACTCTTCTGCACCCACACCGTCAATGGTCACAACAATTCGGTTCTGTCGCTTAAGATCAGCGGCGAATTTTTGTATACCGCGTCAGCTGATCGCACCGTTAAGGTATGGAATTTGACGCAAGAGACTGCACAAAACTGCTTGGCCACACATCCTGGCCCAGTGATTGCCATTCAAAATGATGCAAAGAGTGGTTTGGTTTTCTCCGCTTCGGGTTGCTACGTGCGTGTGTGGGACTTGCGTATGAGTAACACAAAGGCCGTACGAACCATTGCCTCTTCCGGTTCCTTGGTGAATAGCAATGCGTCTACTTCCACGGCTGTTGGTGAAACATCCATAACTGCCATGTGCCTGGGAACTTCGGGAAACTTGTTTATCGCTGCAGCGGATAAAGTTCGCGTTTGGGACTTGAATACGTAAGTAATATTTAACAAATTTTTTTATATTTTATTTTCTAAGACTCAAGCATTTTTCAGATTCACCTGCACTGGAAAATTAGCTGGCGGACATCAAGCGGCTGTAATGTGTATTACCTCTTGGCAGGGTGATAATGAAGGCAGTACCGATTATGTGGCAACTGGATCGAAAGACCACTATGTGAAAGTATTCGAAGCTCCGCGTATGGGCGGAGTGACCTACCCCCTATTAAACCTGGAACCACCTCACTATGATGGAGTACAAACTTTAGTAGTTCCTCAAAATGCTGTTGGCACAAATGTGGAGCTGTTTTCTGGCAGCAGAGATTTGGGTATTAAGCAATGGGACCTGAAAGCCGGAACACTGAAACAGGTTAAAATGAAATATATTTCCAAGAATTTAAATCATAAAAATTCTCCAATTCTACAGTCACTTAACAACGCACACAAGGGCTGGGTGTCGGCCATGGCCATCTCTGATGATATCTTGATATCGGGCTGTCGTGGCGGAGTTGTGCGCTTTTGGAATCTTAACACTTGCGAAAGCTTGGCCGAAATGAAGACTGGTTTAATGATAACTGATATAGCAACAAATGGAAAGCGAATTTTCACTGCATCAAGGTAATTTGAGAAAATGCTTGGGACCGAGTAAGATTTAAATTTTTCTAGCTAAACATTGAAAAATCGACCCTTGATAGGACTTGCAACAGTGAAATCTGATCACTGAGTTTAAATTATTTGAACGACCTTTAAAATTTCTCAATGTCTGGTAAGTCAAACTTACCGGCAGGCGTGTCTCATGCTGTCTTTGGCAAAAACCGGGCTGCAAACTAAACCGTAGGCTTATGATAGGATCAAATCAGAGACCAATATAATCACTAAGATGCCGAAGGTCCATACAACGGTTTTGCAATACTCTCGCAATCGGATCAAGAAAAGATAGAAATATGATTCATATGTCCTTCAGTTTGTGGCAGTGAAAGTCTCGTTTACGATAGTCGCAAGAAATAGGGTTAGCGAGCGTTTTGCGATACTTTTGTAATATTTCTAGCGAGACGAATACAAGATTTCCTGAATTATTTACTCCCTCTCTCTTTCTATTTCATTGTGTTTTTTGCACGGCACTCGACCTTTTATCGCAAATATAAAATTTGACTTAAGTTCTTTGCTCACATGCGAGCTCGTTTGTGAGAATTTTGCGATAGTCCCGCAAAATGCTTGCTTGCTGGTCTGCTGGGTAGAGCAGTGGTGCCCAAACACACACTATCAAGCTTTGCGACTGTGTGTGTAGCAGCGACACACGAAGTAAACGTCATTATTTCAAACGGCCGACCGCCGCACAATGAGCTCGACTGACCTATTTTGCAAGGGGATGTCTGCTCAATACGTTAACGACTCTCCAGATACGCTAGGTCGACGCAAGGCCATGCAGAGAAGCTACGTAAACGACGCTTGTTCGCCCCAATGACATGGATGGTGCGACTTTATCGACACTCGTTCGATCCAATGCCATGCAGAGAAGCAACATAAGCGACGCTCGTTCGACCCAATGCCATGTATGGAGCGACATAAGCGAGACTCCTCCTTTCCTTGACGGCAATGTATAATATAAATATTTCACATTACATACGCTTTATCATAAATTTTAATAATTAGTGTGCATTGCAATGGATTCCACTTGCTTGTTGTGAAATATATTGTTGATAGGGTGTTTAAGAATTGAAAAACCTTTTTTTCAAATCCTTTCCTATTCTTTGCACACGCTCTCTCACGGAAGAAAATTGGAGCGTACGCATCTCTCTCTCTCTCTAAAAATTTTGACAGGCGTTACGACTCATCACCGTACAAAGAGCAACGCTGGGTTGACGTATATAGACCGACTGACCCCAGCCGTACTAGAGGGAGCCTATAAACAAACACACTAGTGTGTATGCGTGCTATTTATAGAGCACACGTATTCTCTCTCTCCATGCGTGTGCAGGCTGCGACGCTGGCAGAATTATGACTTCCTATCACACGGGATAGGGCAATTGACATTTGGGCACCACTGCTCTAGAGTGCTCTGTCTCTCCTCTGGCTCTTAGTCAGAATTTCAAGTGAACCAAAAGCCACTTGAAAAACCAGCTCCAAAAAATCGTGTGCAAAAAAATCGTACGGCCTTACTCAGCTTCATATTCTAATGTCTTTGATCAAATTTCAATTTGCCATAGAATTATCGATATTTTTATCGATAGACAATCAGCTGTGTCCAACGCTTATATTGGACCGCTTTCCTTTAAAAAGGATATGATATATAAGTCTTTCCAAGGGCGATGAGCCCAGCCTAGGCCTTCTACATCTAGATCACCATATCACTCTTGTTGTTGTTCTCCAAAATACATTTCTTTGACTCAACAAGGTCTACACGCAAATTGTCCTCAGCCGCAGAAAAGTTTTTCTGTCTTGGTCTTTTTGATTTTTCACTTTGATTTGTCATCGCAAGCAGTTTTATTTAACTATTTTGATAAATAGTTACCAGCAACCGACTTCGACATTCCCGTTACTCATGAGGAGAAATGTTTTAATAGCATTTCTGTGTTCCTGAGGGGGCATATCCGAAAAGTTAGCAATATTTTTTATCTCGGCTATTGATTATCCGATCTTGATAAAAATTTCAGGGATTAAACCGAATCGAATATCGGTTCCGGTTCTTTCGTTTCGGTAAAATCTTCTGTTTTGATTCTATTTTATTTCGGTATTCGGTTCAGTATTGATATCTGGATTAACAATTAGGCCTGTTCCGGTTTTCACTTTCGGAAAAAATTTTCCAATTTTAATTTGTTAAATGTGCTGTTGTTATAAAGTTGAATGGGTTAATCAGACTAAACCGTTTTAATTTGAATCGGTCGAGTAAAGAGTAAGTAGAAAATAAAGCTTTGAGATGGATTTCCTTTTAGAAAAGAGAACAAGTAAAAAAATTCAATTTACCTTAGTAAAAACTGGAACCTGGGGGAATGCCTTCACCAAACTTAACGTTACTCAATCTAAAAAAAAAAACAATTGCAAAGAAGTTAAATTAATGTTTATAGCATAATAGAGGTTAATGTTATTTCCCCCCATATGATTTCTTACCAGACATAATAAACTTTACACAACCCAATAGAATTTGGCTGAATCCGGAAGTCGTTAGTCAGGGCAAACGGCTTTTCATCAACCGAGCACAGAGAAACACATGCAGCTCAAATAGTCTGTTTGCTAATTGCCACACGAATGCTGGGCTTAAGCAATTCATCAATGCAACTGGAACCAGCAGCTTTCTTTTCCTGTGCTTGATTCGTGTTTTGCTGATCGACTTGACGGTCAAGCTTTCTTATCAAGTCGGCATGCAAGCGGGCAAAGTGCTCTTTTAGGCCATTTAACTTTCTAAGCTCTTACATACTAAATAAGAAGCTTACATATGTGCATTAGAATGAGCATCATTTTACATTGTATGTACCGATGAAAACGTAAATATTTTGGAAAGTAAACATCAAACGCATCTTCATTTTTTGTCCCCTTTCTTTTATAAAACAATTGTTCACATTATCTTCAATGTCAAAGGCGAAACAGCCTTGCCATTTTAAGCGATACTTCAGATTAACTTGCAATTCATAAACCAATTAATTGCTCTTTGCAATTTCGCAGTCCAAACACGTATATAAATTTGACAACGATTAACCGCTGGCAATGTGTAGGCGACTTTACTACTGAGCTTTTTTCGCTTTGCATACAAAAGCGACAGAAGGTTAAGACTTAGCAGGAAGCGAACATGCAAAAACAGAACTTAAGTGAGAAAGCGCATAATTAATCGCTTGCCGCTATACCTAGCAAGATAAAGCAAGTTAAGTTAACGCCTAAATCAAATCATAAATTACTTAAGTTGAACGTTAAAAAAACACTTAAAAATCTCTGTCTATATTTATTTGAAACTCTTAATTTTTAAAACGTTTCTTTCTTCTATTTCTAGTGATGGAAAAGTACGAGTATGGCGTTGGAATAACCATTTGAGGCGGCAATACTCCTCAGACAACAACTGATACCAATTATTAAAATAATGAACTTTTATCGAATATTTATTGAAGCAACCTACATACAAACATTCCCACTACATGCAAATGATTGTTATAACCATCGCAGGAAATTGGCAGGACACAACTAAAGTAACATAAACTATATTCTCTTGGTGATAGTAAGCAATAAAGATTTGTTGTAAGCATTATACACATTTAATTGATACGCTAGGAATGAAATAAATTTACAAAATGAAAGTCGATCACTTTTTTATCGGGTTTTCGTGTTTTTACTTACATGACCATTTACAACGGTCTACAAAGCCGATGTACAAAGAATCTAACATTGTTTTCGATTATTATCGAATATAACAAAAAATTATGGTAAATTATGGTTATTAAAAGCCAGGGTATGTAGAATGAATAAATGGAAGTATTTTTTGAAAATTTTTAATATATTGCATTTATGTGTGTTGTTTCGTAATGTCCATAAACAGAAAGGAATGTAAGGAATGTGCTCTACAAATTTAACCATAAATTACTAGAAATAAAATTTTAACATAGTTTTTGGGCTTAGCGAACTGTTGTTAGTTATTTAACCCTCGCATGCCCGCTGTTGCATATACGCAACATTGTATTTATGAGCCTTAAACTACCGTTATGTTACATATTTTGTTTTGAACCTTTCGCAGAAACATAGGTGCATGTGTTGAGTGAGCTTACACCTAATTGTTCGGTAGTCAGCTGCACACGCGTTCTGTTAGTAGCAGGGTTCGTAAAATAACACACATTTGTTTTTTTCACGCCCTATATTAACACAAAGAAAAAATTCAGCCTGTAAAAAATTTTAATTTTCACACGTGTTACTAACAATTTTTTTCAGAAGAAAATAATTTTTTTCATGATATTATCACGAGAATTTTTTTCACGCGTGTTACTAACACGAGTGAAAAAAATTTTTGCTAACATCTGTGAAAAAAAAAATTCAGAAAATTTTTCACACAATATTTTTCTCGCGCGTGAGAAAAATTTTCAGAAATTTTTTTTTTATTGCAATAGTATTGGTGTGTATGTGAGACGCGTCGGCTAGCCTGAGCTCAGGCCGACTACAAACGGGGGTGGGTAAAAGGCACACACTCTTTGTGCGATCGAGCAGATTTGGGTTCATTACGAATTTCGTAATGACCTGCTGCAGCTGTGACCGCAAATATCCAGATTGAAGCAAAACATTCGACCTTTAACTCTGTCAGCAATGGTGACGCATGAGAGGGAATATCCCTTTTTATGAGGGCCATAAAAATTGGCGTACCTCAGTTTTCGCAGCTACCTGTTAACCGTCAATGGGTAAGGTAAGAGTTAACCATTTTAATAAAGAGACAAATGCATATTGCAAATGTAATTGATTTTTTGTCTTGCCAAACCTGGTATTTTCATTTAGAGTACATTAAAAAATGGTTTCAAATAATTTGTTTTGAATTTTATTCGCAATTAATACAATTTCTTTTTACTATTACTATTTAATAGTCGAATGTTTGGACTCAATGTGGATATTTGCGGTCACAGCACCATAGTTCTGCTGTGGGCAGGTCATTAAACAAATCTACTCGATCGCATAAAGAGTGTGTGCCTTTTACCCACCCCCGTTTGTAGTCGGCCTGAGCACAGGCTAGCCGACGCTGTGACTCACATACACACCAATACTATTGCAATGAAAAAAATTTCTGGAAATTTTTTTCACGCGCGAGAAAAATTTTCTGGATTTTTTTTTCACAGATGTTAGCAAAAATTTTTTTCACTCGTGTTAGTAACACGCGTGAAAAAATTCTCGTGATATCATGAAAAAAATTTTTATTTTCTAACCATCAATATTATGCTGGCTCAAGGTCTCGTTATGCTTTCGCATAACTCCAAAAAGGAGGAACACATCACACCACAAGTAAAGCTAGTTGGTCATACAGCCTGTTTCAATGGTATCTCTACCATATCATCAGTGACCTTCGCTTGCTTGTACTGGCCCCATCGACTCCCACTCCATGCCAGCGCTGCCATAATCGTTTGGGAATTCCTAAACGACATGATAGCAAAAAACCGGCAGACATGGGAACGACGTTGGTTGCCAGTACCTTGTGTGTGTGTGTGTTCCCCAGCTTGGCTTTTTCTGTTGTGTTAGTGAGAGAGATTTCCTCCCCGCTTCTAACCCAGTAGCCAATAGTTTGAGTACAGAATAGCATTCAAACCGGGGTTTTTTGTTGCTTTTAATTGAAACTATTTTTGTTTAGTTTCAGCAACAACGCCGTGCCTGGCGTTTCTTACACATGTGTGTGCTTTAACGACCTTTATGATAATCAAACCATCATAACCATCAACCTTAATGCAAAGTTGCCGATAAAAGCCTTTATAACGCCAAAGTCGAGCACTGGATTAAGAAGTGGTCTATCAACGAATGATAGGGCGTTCAATTACCTTCCAAGTAAGCATTACCTGTTCATAATGAAAGAGCCGGTACCAAAGATATGCGCATTTTTCTAAAGGTACTTTTTTTACGAATCGAAAAACTAGCTTTTCCGCCATATCTTGAAAACGGCCCCATAAAAAAATCTTTGGCCTGCAGATTTGGACTCAGCAAATGGATATCCATACGAAATGACTGCCAGATGGTCGGGATCGGAAATGCTGTAAACTAGTGTTATCATGGCAGAAAAATATCTTTTGAGCATTTTACGAACCCTCCCGAGAGCGCAGTTGACAAATTCATTGTGTCATCCTAATTCAACACCTAAATAAAGAAAGGTAAGTGAGTTTTTAAGAAAAAAAACCCCGCATGAAAATATTATTTAGTTTGTTTGTAATAATTTTGTAAATGTCGTGTTGCGTATATGCACAATTGGTCTATTGTGTTACTTTTTGAAAAATAAAACTTTTTTTTATGCAGGTTCTAAGATGCGCCCAAAAGGTCTGACTCAAGCTGAGATTGCAAAATTTGCCAACTTTGATTGGGATGATTCGGCTGACGAGGATAATGAAGAAGAGAAAATCGAAATATGGACGAAATTCTAGAAGAAACTTTGAAAAATTTGGATAACAGATCTGAAAATGCAGAAGTTGGTCTGATTGGCCCATTTAGAAGAAGCGAAAATGATGGAGATTTGAATGAAAATGAAAACGTTGTACAGGAGGTGATGGAAAAAATTGATTTGAAGGTTTGCAGTGGAGGAGTGCAGAGTTTATGGAGAGCGAGACTACTTGGAAAAGTGAATTATGCAGCAATGCGGTAAAAAACCCCATCGAATCCCCAAAAAAATTGTTTCGTGTCCTATCATACATAAATATAAATAAACGGCATTTGAAAAAAAAATCTACTTGACTTTAAATATATAACACCATTGCCCAATGTTGCATATACGCAACATCCTGTAGCTCTTGAACGAGGACACCTAGGATATTGAAATTTTTGTCAGTTGATATTGAGGTCAACTCTGGCTTATATGTCTACTCAAAAAATTTCTTGCCACGCCCATTTTAATTCGGGCATGAGAGGGTTAAGAAATAGTTGTTGGCAGGCTCAAGGTCGTGTATATTTTATGTGCTTTATTTTTTATAAAAACACAGTTTGTTTTTATCTGCAATATATTTCGAGATGCCATCGGCATGCGTCATCAGGGCAGTAGAACAATAACACAGGAAAGCACAAAAATTTGTATTATTAAAATACATTTATCATCGCCAGCTGCGACGTTCGGCATGCTTCGTTTTAAAATTCATACATTCTTCGAACTTTCTAACTAAAAGTAAATTGATTAGTTTTAAATTAATATTCTAAGTTTCAATGTAATACTTTCTTGGTTTAGATTGATACGAAAAAAAATGATACTAGTTTCAGTTTCAATTTGAGACACGTGTTTTAAATTAATATTTATACATATTGGGTGTACGAGCGCTGCCTCGACATTAAGATCGTACTTGGCGATTACGGGAGAGTAGGAGTTTTTGGTTCGGCAGTCGCCCGATTTAGCATTCATGAAACCACCTCCGGTAATGGAGAGAGGCTAATAAACTTCATAAGTCATAAGTAGTACCAGATTTGAACATAGGGACATCCATAAGGCGACCTGTAAGTGCCCTGATCACCGAACGCGAAATCGGAATGATAACATTGTGATCGACGGAAGGCATTCATCGAGTGTACTAGACGTGCGCGCTATATACCAAGGTTCAGCTCGATATCTGCAATATTCGACTTTATGCCAATTATTAGGCGATTCGACCCACAGTGCCTTGGTAGACCGGAAATGATAACGAATTTACTTGAATAAAGTTAAAAAAAATATCAACTCAACTCCAGCCAACTCAATAATCTGTGTCCCATAGTTGCAAAATTTCATTTTTAAAATTTTTATCATACATTTTGTACACACACATGGGAAACTAATTCTTTAAAAATGACCCGGGTCGTGATCACTGATAAGCCTGGTTTGATTTCTAAATTTGCGAGCTTTCGTCGTATATTTGGCGATTTGACAAAATCAGTTGCGTTTCGACTCTATTACGGAGTGGTGAACAAATATTTTGCAATGTTTAAATTGTTTTTTGTGTTGTTTCTTTGCTTAGACTCATGGCAAAATGGCTTCTCGAGTGCTCAGTGTGCTGATAACACGGTAAGCATATGAAACTAAAGACAAATTTTTGTGCAAAATGATCCATGTGTAATTTTTTACGAAGTTAAAATTATATAGCGATAATCGCTACGGTTACGAATATAAAACTGAATCAATTCTATCGCATGTGTGATAAAAAAGACAATACATTTTTATTGACCGTGGAAGAACACCTCAACACCTCAAGACCTCTTAATTGAATTATGTAAAAATTTTTCACAAATTAAAATAATTTTTTGTTTTTCAATGGTAGCGTCTTTATTCTTCTAAGTTATGAATATTACACTATGTCACAAAATTTGAAAAGTTTTTGTATCCCGCACTTTTAGCAATTGATTCTAATGTAAAATTGCACGCTGAATTCAAATCTGCTCTCAGATATGTCAAAAGTAGAACGGTTCTTGAGATATCGCGATTCAATTTTAGTGTTTTGAAAAAAATAGGTCTACTAAAATGCCATTTTCTCTGATTTTAGTCCACCGATATGTATAAACTGGAACAAAAATAAAAGATAATAAAATTTTTTCTTAAAAAAACGACAGTTGTTGTAAATCCAACCATAAATGACGAAGTTATGGCACTTCAAAGTTGGATTTTTGAAACATGTTTGATAATTTTTAATTTTTTGCTGCCTTTCATTAAGTTTTTTTCAATCTTACCATAAAAATTGCTCAGATCTCAGATATTGACAGGATTGGGTAATCTTTAACGAACATTTTTTGCCCTTGGTCATCGAAATCGGATGAAAAATAAACGCTATATTCACAATTAAGTAAACATACCTCTGTTTGAGAGTATTTTTTGCTAGTTTTTTCTGTATAAAAATTACATCTTAGAAAGCCAAATAAGAATAAACGTTGAGCATTGGGAGTTTGTATTGCAGTTCAAAATTGGATAAAAGTACTCAAATGATGTAGACCGCTTTTGTTTTTTGTGCAGACTGTGTGTTTCTCGCAACAAGAACCAGCAATAGTCTCCCATCATTGCCGGATCCCACTTGCCTTGGTAGCGAAACTCCATCTGCTGCATTTGCTGATGGAAGCGTTCGCCATGCTAGTCGCTTTCGTCGCCTAGGTTGTCCGGGAAAAAATCCAAATCCTTTAAAATAAAAAAAAAAAATTGGTAAATATAAAAACTCGATGAAAAACAGACTGAGATTATACCAATTTTTTTGTAGTTTTCCAATAAATCATCAACAATTTCTTTATAGTCCTCACTTCTTTTGATTCCCAGAAAACTAGACACCACTGAGCAAAATGATTCCCATGCTTTTGCCTCGTCTGCTGATAGTGCCGAGTAAAATTCTCTGTCGCTCATTAGCATTTTGATTTGCGGACCCACAAATACGCCTTCTTTGATTTTGGCGTCAGAAAGTTGTGCGAAACGTCGTTTTAAAAATTCAAATGCCGCAAAATTTTCATTTTTATGGAGAGCTTTAACGAAGTTTTTGAAGAGACCAAGCTTAATATGCAACGGAGGGAGAATACTTTTGTCCTTTTGAACTAGGGGCGGAAATTTCATGTTATCTTCTCCGACTACAAAATTGGCCCTGACATCCCAGTCTTTACCCAAGTAATGTTGGCTGCGATCTCGCCTGTCTCATCTGCACAAAAACAGCAGTGCTTTGTCCATCCTTGTTGCAAGCCTGTTACCATTGCTCAACTTTCAGATCGGCACAGATTTTCCACTGGTGAACTGCAATACAAACTCCTAATGCTCAACGTTTATTCTTATTGAAAAAACTAGCAAACAATACTCTCAAACAGAGGTATGTTTACATAATTGTGAATATAGCGTTTATTTTTCATCCGATTTCGATGACCAAGGACAAAAAATGTTCGTTAAATATTACCCAATCCTGTCAATATCTGAGATCTGAGCAATTTTTATGGTAAGATTGAAAAAAACTTAATGAAAGGCAGCAAAAAATTAAAAATTATCAAACATGTTTCAAAAATCCAACTTTGAAGTGCCATAACTTCGTCATTTATGGTTGGATTTACAACAACTGTCGTTTTTTTAAGAAAAAATTTTATTATCTTTTATTTTTGTTCCAGTTTATACATATCGGTTTACTAAAATCAGCGAAAATGGCATTTTAGTAGACCTATCTTTTTTCAAAACACTAAAATTGAAAATTTCGCGATATCTCAAGAACCGTTCTACTTTTGACATATCTGAGAGCAGATTTGAATTCAGCGTGCAATTTTACATAAGGATCAACTATTTAGAAGCCGGGATCAAAAAATTGTTGCATAGTGTTATCTGTTTCAAGCAGGGCTTAATCCCGAAACGAATTTCGGTTCCGGTTCCCGTACCGGTACGTCCCGAAATGAATGTTTCGGTTAAAGGTACTATTTCGGTTTTCAATTAATTTCGGTTTTCGGTTTCGATACGGTACCAGGATTTTTATTTCGGTATACCGGTACGTACCGGTATAAGTGTAGTACTTTTTAATATTGGAAAAAATAAATTCTGAGATAAATCTAAATCATTTTATTTCAGTGCAAAAAAAAACGAATAAAAATGCAACACGAAATGTATGTAGTAAGAATATGATTACAATTAATGCTCGCATACAATATTAAATTAAGGGTTTCACGACATTTTGGTTGGTAAAAAATCTGTTTTAAAATAACTTCCGTTAAAATTTGACATCACCATGCTAGACCCAGGTCATGAGATTAACGCTAATCTGCGTTGCTGAAAAAAAGCCTACTTTTAAAATCTCATACAATTCTGGGAACTTTGTGGAGAATTTTTGGCCAAAAGTTAAGAACATTTTCATTGTTTCGAAAAGGTTTCTTTTCCTGCGCTTTCAGATAAACTAGTGTGAAGACTGCATTCATCATATTGCAATGATTGCTCAGCTACCGACTCAGTACTAAGAGTTACGTTTTATCTAGGGTCCAATAATATGTCACATATTCAGTCGAACTTCCTTATTGCGTATTTCAAGGGGACAAAAAAGTTTGTCAAAAGTCTATAAAGAAAGAAACACTTAGTTCGAAAATGCAGTGTTCAGAAACGAGTTCCTTTTATAGAACTTGTAAGGAAGTTCGTAATGGGGAACTTCGACTGTACAAGCATTGTTTTCAAAGAGAGTTTTTTCTCTCTTTTCTACTTCCTGAACGAACAATTGGGAAAAAAAAATTACCCAAATCTAAATTTTCCGCTTGAAGTGTAGTGTGGCCATGCTTGACTAGTTGGGTCCCATACTTTCTGATGCAGAAGAACGTTGTCATTTGGAGCCGCAAAATTGAAGCTGCTTATAAGAAAAAAAAAACCGAAACTGTAGCGGTACCAACGTTTCGGTTTCGTTCCGGTACTATCGGTTCCAATTATAACGGTAAACGGTATTCGGTTCTCAAAAAAAGATTTGCATCGGTTTCAGTTCCGGTTCCGGTACTTGACTTGAAACGGTTTATTTCGGTTAACGGTTCCGGTTTCGGTTCCGGTATTGAGCCCTGATTTTAAGACAATTTTGCAGAGTTTGATCAAAATCGGATGAAAATATCGTATAGCTGCCATACATATAAGAAATTGGCAGGCATGTTTCATGCTCCAAGGGTATATAAGCTTCGGTCGAGCCAAAGTTAGCTTTCCTCTATTTTTATACCCTTGGAATTGAAATTGTCCGGATGCACAGAAGGAAGCATCTCTGACCACATAAAGTATATATATTCATGATCAGCATGACGAGCTGAGTTGATATAGCCATGTCCGTCTGTCCGTCTGTTTTTATGCTATCTCCTTCGTCAGTTTTAAAGCTATCTTAACCAAACTTTGCACAAAGTCTTTTGGTACAAATACGCTGCACGTTTGTCGGAACCGGCCGGATCGGATGCATATAGCTGTCATACAAAAGATAGGTCTGAAGAGAAGTCTTAGTGAGAAAAACATTTTTGTTTTTAGTGCTATCGCCCCCAACGCTGGAATTAATAAGTTTTTAATGATTTTACATAATTTAACCAAGACTTGTCGAAATCGGACAACTATGTAGTATAGCTCCCGTACAAAAGATAGGACAAAAACAATTTTTTCATATCTCAAGCTCCAAGGGTATATAGCTTGGCTCAATTTTTTGTTTACTTGTACAGCAATCGGACAATCCGTAATCGAAGTTGGACGAGTAAGACACCGCAACCGATTCGTTTATGTGTATAGTCTGACTTTACGGAAACCGCTTGTGAAATAAAATAATTTGGATTTTAATAAATTGTCGAAATATTGATCGTTTTTGGAGACATAATGGGGCAATTTGCCCTTCTCAGAGCCTTTCTATGTTTTGTGTGTAGAATTGAGATTTTGAAAGAAACTCGCAGTGGACTTTTGTTAATTCTGGTTGGTCTACCTCAGAAACACTGAAAAATTTTAACTTCAGAATTTCGTTTAGCTTGCTGATAAAAATGAAGACGCATTTAATATATATATTTTTGAATTCATGTTGAACAAAAAATTGTTTAAAGAGCAGTTGAACTTTAGAGGTAAAGGCCTATACTCAGATAAGATAAATTTTGAGTTTGCTACGATATCTCTCCGGGCTCTAGTAATAATATAATATCTATAAATCTTTCATGAAATTTACATTCTAGAGCTAAATTAAACTGTTTCTGTTTCACAGAATACCGAGGAACTATGTAGTTCGCACTGTTTCAAGGCGGTAAAACCATTTCTGCAATTTGCCGAAATATGTCAAAAAACTCAAAATCAAATTTCCGAATTAGAAGACAAGTTGAAAGATCGAGAACGCACCATTAAGAGATTGGAAAGCCAAAGCATCGTCAAGGTACAATCCGAAACCAATACGAACATTGAAGGAATGATCAACAATTTTCAAGAATTACTCAAAGCCAAAGTTAATGAACTACTTAAATATAAAGAAATTGAAATCTCTGAATATAAAGAACAAATTCAACAACAGAATCAAACTATTGAATCTAAGAATTTAGAACTGATTTCACAATCAAAAATTTGTACCGATAGAATTAAACAGCTGAAAACGGCTTTGGAAACCATCAAATATAAAGATCTGGAATTTTACGAACTAAATAATAATCTGGAATTAAACATTAAGAAACTTAATTCGGTTATCAACTCTACCGAAGGGATCAACAAGGAATTTATATTCTTTATAGAACAAATTCGACATATGAATCAAACTATTGTATCTAAGAATTTAGAATTGATTTCGCAATCCATAAACTATACCAATAGAATTGAACAGCAGTCTGATAATCTGGAAACGGCTATGAAAACCATCAAAAATAAAGAACTGGAAATTGACGAACTAAATAATATTCTGGAATTAAACATTAAGGAACTTAAATCGGCTATCAACTCTTCTGAGGGAAACAACAAGGCTGCCCTTTTAAAATATAAACAAAAACTGGGTAGCTGTATACCCTTTGTAAATTCCACCGGAATTCATGTTATTCATGTAGCCGGTATACCAGCATTTCCTGTATTTTGTGACTCTCATTTGGCCGGATCTGGCTGGACTGTAATTCAGAGGCGGATGAATGGCAATGTGGATTTCAATGGGAATTGGTCAATGTATAAGAAAGGGTTTGGAGATATAACCAATGAGTTTTTCATTGGGATAGAAAAGCTACACCTGATAACACAATCGCAACCGCATGAATTGTATATTCAACTGGATATTAATGATACCAGGAAATTTGCTCGATACGATAATTTTGAAGTGGGCAGCGAAGCCGAAGCATACGAGTTGAAATCAGTGGGAAATTATGAGGGAACTGCAGGAGATTCGTTAAATCAACATGTTGGAATGAAATTTAGCACACCTGATCGGGATAATGATAAAACAAATAGTCGAAACTGTGCTAAAGAATGTGGTCCCTGGTGGCATTATAGTTGTGCTTGGAGGTAAGGATTGGTCCACATACACTTATAAGAATAGTTACTAACATTTTATCTCTTTCGTGTAGTGCTCTAAATGGAAAGTATTTAAAGAATGGTATTGATATGAGCAAAAGAGGTGTCCTTTGGGGTTCATGGAAGAGAAAGGATAACGATAATGATTACACAAATTCTATGACTTTTGTCCAGATAATGATACGGCCAAAGAAGCTGTAAACGCTTATACAAAATTTTAGTTCATTCATACAAAAATTTGAAAACAAAAATGTAATTGCATTTAATATTAAGAAAAATAAAGAACTGTCAAATAATATAGAAATATAATTTTGAATAAAAACAAAAATAAACTCAACATAAATAAAAACTTCTAAAATTTTCTTAGTTTTGTTTTGCCTTGGCCGAATTGAATTCGAATTGAATTCTCATTTTCCATGATCAAGTCACAATCTACAATTTGGGGAAACATAAACCAAAACCATAAACAACCTGTTGGAGTCTGTCGGTGAGGTAATTACCTACAGGTACATACCTACATATATGTAGATGTACACCGTGCCCAGATCAAGTTTGCTCCAGGTTTGTCAAATTCCTCCTCCATCTTCTTCTAACCGCGAAAAACTGTCAGAGCTTCAATTTTTAAGTTTTAACCTAGTGACTTAATATATATTCAGTGAGGCCAAAATCTATTTATTCTGTGTACCACAATGAGATCCGAGCAAAAACACCTAAGATATGTACATAACTACGCCTGCCCATTTATTGAAATAAATTTTAAAATAAATGGAATTCAAAGCTATAGGAACCACATTACTTGGGACAGGGTATTTTACTGTCGGGGCACTCGACCGCAACACTCTTACTTGTTTTTCATAATCTTTAAACATTTTAATTTTTTTGTCAGGATGAAACCGCAGCTTTCAACGATTTTTAATAGATTTTTCAGAGTTTTACCATTGTAGGATTTAAAGATATAGCGACTGTTTATATTTTCTTAAAGTTGGTTATAACTAAATATTAAAATAAATAAAAAAATATTGCTTTTCCCTTAGTTTGTGGTAAAAATATTTGCGATGGTTGAACTGGAGGAAGAAACCGCCGAAATTTAATTCGCGGTTTATTAAAAAACGGCCATTTTGAGATTTTTTTTATAAAAATTAAGAGTAGTCCTCATGATATTCTCTTAATACCCTGAAAGAGGCTTTATGATGGGACGGCTAAAATTTTCGAGAAATTCAAAAAACCGCCACACAAATTATAATATTTTGATTCACCCACGAGCTTTATATAGGCAATAGACAAGTCCTAAAAACACAGCGAACTGCATTTACAGATTCACCAACGTAGCCTTGGTTCAGGGGCTATGGGCGTTTTGGTTCCAGCAATTGTCTTTGAAAATTCGGTATCACCAGCTCTTCCAAAATTATGCAATTAGACTTATTGGTTTCATTTTTAATTGCCAGCAAGAAAAAGTAAAGTTTAATTCAAAAATGTCTTTGATAGACAAACCGCAAGACGCTAAGATGCCTGGAACTGAAGTAATTAAATGATTTGAGCTGTTTTCCTGCTGGTGATTAAGAATATCACTAATAAGATCAATTGCATAATATTGGAGAAGCTGGTGATGCCCAATTGGTAAATATTTTTCAAAGGCAATTGAGAGAACCAATATGATTATAATCAATGAATTAAAACTTCATTGGATATTCTATAAACGTGTTCGGTCTATTTTTAGGTATGGTTTAAGACCTATATTAAGTTGATCGTGGGTGAATCCAAAAATTCTACTTCATTTGGCGGTTTTTTGAATTTCTCGGAAAGTTATGGCCGTCCCATTATAAAGCTTTAAGAATATCATGAGTATTAGTCTTAATTTTTTGGAAAAACCTCAAAATGTCCGTTTCTTCACAAAACGCAATTTAAATTTTTGTTCTTAACCGCGACTTCAAGTTTTTTCCTAAGTTTCGGCGGTTTCTTCCTCCAGTTCAACCATCGCAAAAATTTTAACCACAAAGTAAAGGAAAACCATATATAATATTTTGAAAATGTTTGTTTAGGCCTATCAAACATTTAGTTATAACCAACTTTAACATAACATAAACAGTCGCTATATCTTTGCATCTCACAATGGTAAAACTCTGAAAAATCTTTAAAAAATCGTTGAAAGATGCGGTTTCATCCTGATAAAATAATTTAAATGTTTGGAGACTATGAGAAAAAAAGTGTGAGTGTCGTTAACACTCATGAGACTTTGATGTGAAACATGATGATAAATTTAAGAGCTTATTTTCAATATCACAAGCACTCTCTATATATATACATATAGTGATAAGACATTTCATCTGATCATCACACTTGAGGCTAAACCGTAATAGTTAGAAATTTCAAAATTTCACAATAACTTCCTAAAGTGATCGGACATTGTACTAAGAAAGCATTTCCTCAACGCAGCTCCCATTGCTCTCCAAAACGAAAAATACGTTTAAGTGCTGAAAATATTTACTAGAAGTGTGTTTTCTTGATATCGAAAAATAACAAAAAATTATATTTGTTTAAAAATACAATAAAAATACAATACAAAAAAAAATAAAATTATGAAGCGCTCAGTCCGCAAGGACTGCATGAAGTAGTAATCTATTATAAAGATGAAGATGCTCAAATAAATCCTGAATTGTTTGAATGAAATTTTAATATCCCTATACTAGCGATACTTAGCCATTGGTTCCTCCCAGGGGGCGAAAGCATTTCGTTATTCACATGTAAACGACCCGAACGCTTGCCGAAGCTGAGACGAAAAGAGCAGAAATCCGACATTCGCTCGCAAGAGTTCGAAGCGATTAGATTTTTTAACACCAATACTCTCTCACTTTTTGGCCTCGCTCTTTATCTATAAAAAGAGAGTGCACTGACTGGCTGACTGACTGATTCACTGACTCATTGGCAATCATCGCACAGCTTTAACGGTAAGAGATAGAGGGCTGTAATTTGGAGAGGAGTTCTGTTAGTGGGGAAGGTGCGTAATAAGACGGAGCCCACGGGGAAAATGGACGGAAAATTCTGCACTCAAAAAACTATTTTTCATCCGATTGGCTTCAACCTCGGTTTGTAAGGATGGAATACGAAATAGTTCGAAATGTAATTTTCTGATGTTGGAAAATTTTACCCAAAGGTCGGAAAATGTTGCATAAAAAACTATTTTTCATCCGATTGTCTTAAAACTCGATTTGTTAGGACAGAATACAAAATAATTATATATGTGATTTTTCAATGTCGGTAAAACCGCCCTCAGGAGTGAAAATGCCCGGAAAATTCTCCATTAAAATTATCTATATATTATCCTGTTGGCTTAAAACTCGGTTTGTAAAGATATAATACGAATTAATTTGAAATGCGACTTTCCAATGTCGGAAAAATTGACCCGACGGTCGGAAAATTTTCGGAAAATTCTGCGAGTAGAAAACTATTTATCATCTGATTAGCTTGAAGCTCGGTTTCAATGGACGAAATTGAAAATGTGATTTTCCAATGTCGGAAAATTGGATCCCTGTGAGTAAAAATGGCCGGAAAAAATTCAACAATTCAAAATAACTATTTCTATTCTGACTTAAAACTCGGGACAGGGAAAAGGTTTGGAAGTTGATGTGGTGTGGGCGGGATGTGAGTGATAGTTGGGTGGTATTGCGGTGGGATGCGGGTGGCACGTTGTTTTGGAAGTGGGTGGTAATGGGAATGGGTGAATGGGAAGTTGGTTGGATGTGTGCGGGTAGCGGCAGGGATGAGGGTATTGATATTGGTTCTATACTGTTAAAGGCGCAGCGAAGCGCGACGGGTTATGTGCTAGTGTTATATAAATCAGCAAGGGCACTCTTTTGAAGGAAGAAGTTGAACGGGGAGTAGAAATACCAGAAACATGATCCCGTGCTGCTGTGTTCTTTCATTTTTTCAGGAAGTTTATTGTGGTAATCCAAAGATAAATGATGATGTTTTGTCCCCAAGATACCACCAAGGTGAGTTCCAAGATCCCACTCATATCCCTCCCAGATCCCATCCCGAATACTACCCAGATCCCTTCAAGATCCCACCCGGATCCCACACGGATCCCGCCCAGCTCCCTTCCAGATTCCATCCAGATTACTCCAAGATCCAACCCAGATCCCTTCAAGATCCCACCCTGATCCCTTCCAGACTCCATTCAGATCACGCCCAGATCCCATCCATATACCGCCCAGATCCCTTCCAGATTCCATCCACATCACGCCAAGATCCCATCCATATACCGGCGAGATCCCTTCCACATTCCATACAGATCCCTTCCAGATCCCTTCCAGATCCCATCCAGATCCCACCCAGATCCCTTCCAGATCCCACTCAGATCCGTTCCAGATCCCTTCCAGATTCCATCCAGATCCCGCCCAGATCCCGCCAAAATCCTACCCAGATCCCTTCTAGATCCATTCCAAAATCCTACCCAGAACTCACCCAGATCTCGCCCAGCTCCCACCCAGATCCCACCCAGATCCCACCCTTATCCCATATAGAAACCTCCCAGATCCCACCCAGAACTCTGCCAGATCTCGGCCAGCTCCCACCCAGATCCTCATCTAAATCCCACACAGATCCCACCCATATCGCTCCTAAATTCCTCCCAGATCCCGCCAGATAAGATTCCACCTAAATCCCTTTCACATATCACCAAATCCCACCAAGATCACACCCAGATCTTCCCCAGAACCCACCCAGTTGCTTCTCTTCAGCATCTTTTCTACCTCTCCGCTTCCCTTCTCTGCCCATCCTCTTGTGTGTGTGTTTGCCGGGAAACTGCACAAGTCAAAACTACACAAAATATGAATGATGACAGCGTCACGTGACACTGAAATCAAATTTTACTCCTACTAAAATCGTCCGTACCGAAATTAAAGATGTTTCACATCAAAAAATAGTTGCCCACTTCTGAAATAATTACCCATATAGAAAATGTGGTTATTTTTTAATAAAATAGATTTTTTCTCAAGTATAAACAGTTCTGCAAAACTTTCTGCTGATACTAAAAATTTCAGAATAAAATGGTTGGTAGTCCTTTGTTTCTTCTTATCTATAATCATATAATGATAAGACATTTCATATGATCATCGATGTGGAGCCAAAACCATAATAGTTAGAAAGTTCAAAATTTCACAATAACTTCCTATTGTGATCGGACATTGTACTAAGAAAGCATTTCCTCAACGCAGCTCCCATTGCTCTCCAAAACGAAAAAAATGTTTAAGTGCTGAAAATATTTACTAGAAGTGTGTTTTCTTGATATCAAAAATAACAAAAAAAATTATATTTGTTTAAAAATACAATAAAAATACAATTTGAAAACAAAAAAAAACAAAAAAAATCTTCGCTTGCGTCAGGCCATGATTCGAACCCACAACTGCTGACATGGGCGGTTGACTCTGTACCCTCGCGCCACTTTAGCCTTTTTCAATTCGGTGGCAGACCACCTATAATTATGAAGCGCTCAGTCCGCAAGGCATATTTCTTTTGTAATCTATTATAAAGATAAAGATTCTCAAATAAATGCTTAATTGTTTGAATGGAATTTTAATATCCCTATTCTAGCGATACTTAGTCCTTGGTTCCTCCCAGGGGGCGAAAACATTTCGTTATTCACACGTACACGACCCGAATGTTTGCCGAAGCTGAGACCAGAAGCAGAAAGCCGTCATTCGCTCGCAAGAGTTCGAATCGACATCAATACTCTCTCACTTTTTGGCCTCGCTCTATATCTATAAAAAGAGAGTGTACTGACTGGCTGACTGACTGATTCACTGACTGATTCACTAACTCAATGGCAATCATCGCACAGCCTAAACGGTAAGAGATAAAGGGCTGTAATTTGGAGAGGAGTTCTGTTAGTGGAGAAGGTGCGTACTAAGACGGAGCCCACGAGGAAAATGGACGGAAAATTCTGCACTCAAAAACTATTTTTCTTCCGATTGGCTTTAACCTCGGTTTGTAAGGATGGAATACGAAATAGTTTGAAATGTGATTTTCTGATGTTGGAAAATTTTATCCAAAGGTCGGAAAAGCTGCATAAAAAAGTATTTTCCATCCGATTTCCGTGAAACTCGGTTTGTAAGGACAGACTACGATATGATTTAAAATGGGATTTTTCTTACCAAAAAAACCGCCCCCAGGTTGGCTTAAAAATCGGTTTGTAAAGATGTAATACGAATTAATTTAAAAAGCGTCTTTTCAAAGTCGGAAAATTTTACCCGACTGCCGTAAAATTTCCGGCAAATTCTGCGAGAAGAAAACTATTTATCATCCGATTGGCTTGAAGCTCGGATTCAATTGATGAAATAGAAAAATGTCGGAAAATCTGATCCCCGCGAGTGAAAATGCGCAGAAAATTCTGCATGCAAGAAAACTTTTATTCATCCGATTGGCTTAAATGATAGAATACGAATTAATTTGAAGCATAGTTTTCCAATGACGGAAATTCCGCCCCAGGCGCGAAATTCCAGGAAAATTTTACATGGAAAATAACTACTTTTCATCCGATTGACTTGAGATTCTGTTTGTACGGATAAAATTCGCAATTATTTTAAGTGTGATTTCCCAATGATGGAAAATCCGACCACGGTCTGATATTGGTTCTATACTGTTAAAGGCGCAGCGAAGCGCGACGGGTTATGTGCTAGTTTTACATATTTCCAGTTTTTCGATGTTATCGCGCTTTTAAAAGATGGAAGATGCTATATCGTTCGCCTCTCAGCTCAACCGTAAAACGGCGATCTAGGAGAAACGAGCAAACACTAGAAACGATATTGTTCTAGTGCCAAACACGATCGAATGCCTGTCTTAAAGCCAGAAAGACGGCAGAGCAATCTTGGAGGTTCTCAAATGCTTTTAAAATATGGTTTGTGAGTCGATGGACCTGTTGCGGAGAACTGGTATAGCCTCTTCAACCGCGCCAGAGCCCACTAGCCGAGCTTCTCTCAATCTCTTGTCGTGTGTGCTTCTAATTCTCGCACAAGCAGAAAGAAAACTATAGTTTACCGTCGTATCATGACTGGCGTCAGTAGTGGCTGCTGCTTTATTTGATTGGTTGGTCCATTCTCTCGCACAGCAGGCACACACACTCATCCACTAACCGCTGCACCATATAAGTTCATTATATTCGAATTTTTATTTTATCTATATGTACTGTAATAAGTAATCAATAAAGAGTACAGGTAAACAAATCTAATATTTATATGTGTTCAGACATCTAAACAAATTGACGGTTTTTTAAAAACTCGAGCATCCCCTGAACATTTGCATTGACCTGTGGCTGTGACGACGGTTGTCCGTTAAGCAGATTGTTGGGCATGGTCATACCAGGAAGCAGCTGTTGTGGTTGATTATTAAACCCTGAAATTGGCGAAGAAGTGGAAATATTAAAGTGTGATATTCATTTGGAGTTTGTAAACGATTTAATACTAAACCTTGCGCATTTTGCTGTTGTTGTTGTTGTTGCTGTTGAGCTAAATGTTGCAGGAACAGATCCTGCTGCTGTTGTGGATGTGGCGGCATTTGACCTTGTTGCGGAAATGATGAAAATTGCCTAAAGGAAAGTATAGCGGGGTCCATTGTGGTCCAATCATTGCTACTATATCCAGCTGCTTAAGGTAACAAAATTTTAATTTGGAAATTAAAAATCAAAGAGGCGTTTACCTTTGTTATGAGCCATTTGGTGCTGCAATTGGGTATCGCTCATGGGCTGTCCTTGGCTCTGGTGCATTGCGGCCATATGTTGATTCCAATTTGCTGCCATTGGGAGTTGATGCTGCTGACCGTTTCCTTGCAAATTCATAAAGGGCAATATTTTACTAGAATGCACTCTTGATGTCCCACTGAAGCCTAAGCCATTGGTGTTCATGTGATTGAAGCCTGGTGGCGGCATGCGAGCACGCTGCACATTATCCAGCAGTTGCTGATGGGAAACTTGTTGGGTTTGCTGCTGCTGCTGCTGTTGCTGCAGTTTCGAGGCGCCATTGGCACTGTTCATATTCTGTTGTTGAACCACTTCGTTCTCCATAAGCTCAGCTAAACCCTTTTGGGTCTCAATGAAAGGGTCGAAACCTGTGGAATATAATTTGGAAACGTTAATGACAGCCACACAATGAGAGTAGACGAAAGTCTTACCTAAATCATCATCAACAATAGAGTTTTGTGAAAACCGATTTTGTTGCGATTGAGTGTTTTGGGGTTGGTTTTGAGACTGGAGAAGGAAACATGATTAAACACTTCAATACCACAAAGCATGACAATTTACTCTCACCATTGTTTCAAACATTCCAATTAACCTTTGCTTTTGCACTTGAGATTGGGAATTGATGCCTAAAATAATCAAAATCCGGCAATGTCCAATTGAACGATTTTGAAAATGTTTTCAAACATACCATTGTCCACAAAAGGAGGATTAAGTCGACTGTTATCCAAGAATGGAGCAGGTGCGTTGCTTGTGTTGTTAAGAGTTGAATGCCCGTTAAGATATTGATGATGTAGCTGCTGTTGGCTTTTATGGAAATCGAAGAACTTTGACATATTTCCACCGAATAAATTGTTGGGCCCTAGCACATTGTCGCCAGGCTGCTGCTGCTGTTGTTGTTGTTGCTGTTGCTGCTGCTGCTGTTGAAGCAGTTGCTGTTGCTGCTGCAAGAGAGCATGGGTTTGGGCTCTATTTAAATCAACTGCATTATTGCCATGAAAATGATTAAGGAAATCTGAAATAAAGACAATTGGGATTTAAAAACTTTGCTTTCAATCATCTTTAGGCTTAAAACTTACCCGCGGGAGGACCATTCATTTGTGAAACCCCAATGTTGTTTATTAAGTTGTTTCGCTTTTGTAGCTCGTGCATGCGCAGAAATTCTTCCTGTTGCTGCAACACTTGCTGGTGATGATGTTGCTGCTGCTGTTGTAGATGCTGTTGATGTAGCAGCTGCTCCTCCACGTGTCTATTGTTCCGCATCATAACATTTTTAAAGGCTTCCTCCCATTCTGCAGTTGAAAAGATATTGGATTTGGATTGTAAGGACTTGCTAAATTTTAAATACTTACCATTTGTGTTTGGGGGCTTTTGGTATCCATCAATACCTAAAGTGTCCATAGAAGTTAAGTGGTACCGAAAAAAAGAAGAAAGGATAAATAAAATAGGATTAGAACAGTAATAACAGATAAGGACTACTTGGTCAGGAGCAGATCTGTAAACTTGAATTACCATTACCATTTTTCACATAATTGAAAACAATTCCTTATTTCCATTTTCTAATAATCGTATTTGTAACTTGGAATTACGATTATTCAGTGAATATTCAAAATTCAATTACTTTTACAATTACTTAGATAATTGTAGCTGTAAATAGTGATTATTGAGTAATTCTGCTTGAAATTTTAGGTGTCGAATTAAATTACATAAGCCCATGGCATGGCGTCTTGAGTCGTTGATAATATTTGCAAATAAAATCATTCTTCCAACTGAGGCTGACGTAAAGCAATGAACATTTTTTTAAAATCTCGAAAACATATATCTTCCCATCTATTCTTTAATATAGTATTTTATTGCAGATAGCGAAGCGTTAATACCATTTGTCGTTTGTATGTTGTATGTTTGACCGTTTGTTACTCAATCACGCACGGCTTAATGGATTGGGATGAAATTTGGCTATATAACTTGTATTTGAATGGTCCAAAAAACCTCGAAATTTGTAAAATTACTAACGGAGTATTTATAAAATCGCTTGATGATTAAATGACAATTTAAGAGTTTGTAAGTAGAATTGCAGATCCAATGGTCGAAAAATCGCGAAATTTTCAAAGGATCTAAGAAGTTTGCATAATTGCCAATTGAAGACAAATCTTTAAGAGGTGTAGACCAAAAACCGCGAAAATTGTCAAATTTCATTTGAATATAAGAGTCGTAGACAAATTTTTCGTATAACACTGATTAGGTAATCGTAATTACTATGAAGATTTTGATGGTTGGCCAAATAATCGCAATATTTCATTTTGAAGACATAAGGGAAAGGACAAGTTACGTGATATCATAGAATTCATGTTTGGGGATTATATGTTCTGTGGAGTCCACTGTATTTCTATTTGTCAATGCATATTTCATATAAAAATTTGCTGAATTTCATCAGATTCCCGACCATGAAGAAAGTCTTATGTTGTTGCTTTTGGCGTCATTTAAACGCGGTATTCTTCCATATATGGAATTTATATACATCGATAAACCAATTAAAAGATGGCAATTTTTGGCTTGGGTTTTGTTATCTGGATCAGCAAACAATTAAATTTGGTATTTTCCAAACTAGATTTATAAAAAATCCATTATTTTCACCTACAAATACAAAATAATTCAAAATTTCAAGCACAATTACTCTCAATAATCACCCTTTACAGTTACAATTATCTAAGTCTAATTGTAAAAGTAATTAATCAGGAATTGTTTTTTTTTTCACACAAGTTATAGACCAATCAGCCCATCCTCATTTCTTCTTAAAACGCTTGAGAGACCTCTAGATGTACGACTGAGGCAACATATAAGTCCTACTGATCTAGCACATGCGCAACATGCATACAGCAAGGGTAGGACTACTGAACCCGCGCTGCTCTTTCTGCTCTTTCAAGGACTGAAAGATCACTTGAAGTAAGACACTTCTCTCAGTAGCATTTCTCGACATAGGGGGTGCCTTCAATAACAATGCCTTGACATATGTGAGAGCAGATGTACCGCTAGTAAGATTCATTGACGAATTGCTAACCAGCAGAACGGAGTACTTCCAACATTGTGATGCTCCCAGATATGTGAACAGAGGCACTCCGCAAGGGGGTGTCTCTTTCCGCTGCTGTGGATTGTAAAAGTTAGCCAATTGCTGCGTCTTATATAGACGGAGGAACACGTAGTGGTGGCTTACGCGAACGATATTGCCATCTTCAAAAGTGGAATGTTTCCTCAAACGCTGTGTGACCTTATGCAGACCGCACTGACAACACTTGCTCAGTGGACCAGGAAGTTCCCGATCTTGTTCCTCCTAAAATCAACGGAGTAAACCTTACGTTTGGTGACAATGCCAAATACTTGGGTACGACAACATAAATGAACTCATAAACAAGTAAGAGTTTTGCGGTCGAGTGCCCCGACAGCAAAATACCCTGTCCCAGGTAATGTGGTTCCTTTAGCTTTGAATTCCATTTATTTTAAAATTTATTTCAATAAATGGGCAGGCGCACTTATGTACATATCTTCGGTGTTTTTGCTCTTATTGTGGTACACAGAATAGATAGATGTTGGGCCTCACTGAATATATATTAAGGCACTAGGTTCGAACTTAAAAATTGTAGCTCTGACAGTTTTTCGCGGTTAGAAGAAGATGGAGAAGGAATTTGACAAACCTGGAGCAAACTTTGGGTACGGTGTACACTAGACTGGCCCTTATATTAACTTTTTTTTTTTTGAATTCAAAATACCGGGCGGAAAAGGGTTCGTTTTGGTCCCAATAGATATGAGAAAAAGTTTGGCAGCGATCGGACTTCATTTAGTGGACGCGCGTTCGCCCTCAAAATCGAAAATTTGAAATGTATGGGAAATGAGGGGGATGAGATTCGAATTTAATTTCTAAAAATTCCAAAAAAAATTTTATGTGTTAATTCTTTTTACATCCTTTTAGTGGAATATCATAGCAACATTTTAAATATAAATGTGTCTTATTTTGAGAGTCAGCCTGGCCAGAATCATATCAAAAGGGTCAATTTTTCAAATTTTTTTTGGTATTTTTTCGAAGAATTTTTAATACATATGAGATTTTGATTTTTGCTTTTGCCCGGGCGGCAAAACTATCGTTTTGGTCCCAAAAGATATAATAAAAAGTTTGGCTGCGATCGGACTATATTTAGTGGACGCGCTCTCGCCCTAAAAACCAAAAATTTTAAATATGCTACCGATATATGGGATGAGATACGGATTAAATCTGCAAAATTTGAAAAAAATTTTTTTGTGATTTTGCTCTTTAAATCCTTTAAGGGGAATACCGTAGCAACATTTTACATATTTTTGTTGGATATTTCGAGCGTAAACTTGGTCAGAGTCATATGAAATCGGTCAATTTTTCAAAAAAAAAAATTTCTCTGAGATTAATTTTGGATTTAATCTGTAAAATTTTAAAATTTTTTTTTAAGTGTTATTTCTTTTTATATACTTTAAGCGAAATATCATAGCAACATTTTGAATATTAATGTTAGATATTTTGAGAATAAATTTGGTAAGAATCATATTTAAAAGCACATTTTTCACATTTTTTTAAAATTATATTTATGTTTTTTTTTTTAAGATAAAATAATATATACGAGATATGCTCTAAATATCCGACATTTACATTTAAAATGTTGCTATGATATTCTTCTAAAAGAATATAAAGAGAAATAACACATAAACACTTTCTATTAAAAATTTTAGATATTAAGCCCAAAACTCACCCCAAATATTGCGCATATATTCCAAATATTCGATTTTGAGGGCGAGTGCGCTTCCACCAACTGAAGTCCGATCGCTGCCAAACTTTTTATTTTATCTATTGGGATTAAACGAAACTTCTTCCGCCCAGGCAAGAGCAAAAATCATAGTCTCGCATAAGTTAATTTATCATTAACAAAAAAAACACCAAAAAAATGAGAAAAATTGGAGTTCTGATATGATTTTGACCAAGTTTTCTCTCGAAAAATCCAACAAAAATATTTAAAATGTTGCTATGATATTCCGCAAGAAGTATTTAAAGACAATTAACACTTTGAGAAAATTTGAAAATTTTAGAGATTAAATCCGAAATTAATCTCAGAAAAAATTTTTTTTTTTTAAATTGGCCGATTTGATATGATTCTGACCAAGTTTACGCTCGAAATATCCAACAAAAATATGTAAAATGTTGCTACGGTATTCCCCTTAAAGGATTTAAAGAGCAAAATCACAAAAAAAATTTTTTCAAATTTTGCAGATTTAATCCGTATCTCATCCCATATATCGGTAGCATATTTAAAATTTTTTGGTTTTTAGGGCGGAGCGCGTCCACTAAATATAGTCCGATCGCAGCCAAACTTTTTATTATATCTTTTGGGACCAAAACGATAGTTTTGCCGCCCGGGCAAAAGCAAAAATCAAAATCTCATATGTATTAAAAATTCTTCGAAAAAAATACCAAAAAAAAATTTGAAAAATTGACCCTTTTGATATGATTCTGGCCAGGCTGACTCTCAAAATAAGACACATTTATATTTAAAATGTTGCTATGATATTCCACTAAAAGGATGTAAAAAGAATTAACACATAAAATTTTTTTGGAATTTTTAGAAATTAAATTCGAATCTCATCCCCCTCATTTCCCATACATTTCAAATTTTCGATTTTGAGGGGCGAACGCGCGTCCACTAAATGAAGTCCGATCGCTGCCAAACTTTTTTTCATATCTATTGGGACCAAAACGAACCCTTTTCCGCCCGGTATTTTGAAATCTATTTTTAAGGGCCAGTCTAGTGTACACATGCAAGAATTTGTGGCTCTAACTCTTATAGTCTGTGAGATCTACGCGTTTATACAGATAAGAAGACAGATTTTCGCTGTTTAAAGATGGAGGAAACAAACAGAGACAAACTCGATGTGGGTACAGTATACATCTATATATATGCCAAAACTTGTGGCCCTATCTATTACAGTCTCTGAAATCGACGCGATCATACAGACAAACAGACGGACGGACGGACAGACGGACATGGCTAAATCGACTCGGCTGTTGATGCTGATCAAGAATATATATACTTTATGGGGTCGGAGATGCTTCCTTCTCCCTGTTACATACATTTGCACAACTTCATGATCCCCTTTTTCCCATTTTTAATGGGAACAGGGTATAAAAAGGCAGCCAATTCACTTTTCTCTTGTAAAAAGGCAATCGGCCGCAAATGTACGCATTCTATTCTACTCTACGGAGCACTAAAATGGTGTCTAGCACTCGGGAAACAATCTGTCCTGCGGAAATTTTAATTAGCGGAGCTCTCCGAACGACACCATCTGAAGCGCTAAACACTATTTTTCACTATCTACCACTAGACTATGGCTATCACCACAGCCCTAAGGCTACGTGACACTCTACCATACTTGAAGAACAAGATGGCAAATTATATATACGACGTATATATCCCAAGCCGAAACGATTAACACAACCATCCCCACAACAGAGCTAACGCTATTAAAATCTACACGGATGGTTCTAAAGTAGAAGGAGGCGTTTTCTCTTCCAACCTAGATTTGAAATTATCGTTCTGCCTTCATGATCACTGCAGTGTGTACCAAGCAGAGGTCGTAGCCATCCAGGAAGCTGCCACCTGCCTTAGCAAGGTCAATTCATTTGCGTTTTTTGTGGAATGTGGGTGGTATGTGGATGGGATGAGTGAAATGTGTGTGGAATGTAAGCGGGAAATGGGTGGGATGGGGATCGGCTGGGCGTAAAAAGTTGTGGGATAAGTGGTAGAGATGTGGGTTGGATGTGGGAGGGATGTGGGCTGATATTTATTCAGTACTGTTGGAGGCGCTACGGTTTATATGGTAGTATCATTATAAAAGATGCCTGTTGGCATGTGGTACATGCTCCATCAGCACATAAAAAAAGTCACACGATAAAGTATCAAGGCTGCAAACCGGTCCTGAACCGAACCGGTTCTAAGTTCGAGCCGAACCATGAATCGATTTTAGACTTCTCGAACCTGAACCAGAACTGGACCACTTTTTCGAAAAATTAGGTTCGATTCACCAATATAGTCTTACCAGCGACACATACACATGACTTGTATCATTTAAGATGTCAGATTTATACTATCACCGCGAAAATGGTTCGAGCAGGAGAACTTTTAAATGACAACTGCAGAGCAGAAAAGGAATGCAACTATGAAGAATGTAAGTTTGATGAAAGTTGCTCATTTCACTCAAGACCATTTCTTGATTTGGACGATGACCAAAATACCTCAAAAGAATCGCTGGAGGATTCTATAATTACAGTTTGTTGTGCTGTAGTATTTAACGATTTTTTGAAGAAAGTTTAGTTTGACGTAAATAAGGTTCGCACTCTTTGTAAGAAACTATAAGAAATCTATTGCATATAGAAAAAGAAACAGTGCCAGAGTACCAAATGATATTTATAACGCTTGATATTCATTTCGAACAATTGTTCTTAAATATTTAGCAAAACATTGTTTACAACTATCTAAGGCTGCCTTCACACTGTTCGACACATGACCCATGACATCTAGTAGGCCTGCATTTCCCCATAATATTCTAAAAATTTGTCAAGCAATTCCAACTTAAAACAGAACAAAAAGCAGGACTACTAGACTATCATGTGTCATTTGTCGAGCAGTGTGAAAGCAGCCTTGGTGCCTTGAAAATCTTAAAATGATTTTATAGATTCGTTCGAAAATAATCAAAGAAAACATACATCGAAAAATGTTTTAAAATTTTGGAAAGGTCAAGAAAAACGAGGACGGCTCTGACTATACTTGCTGTTCCAGCAACTCAAGCATCAGTTGAACGGGAGTTTTCAACGCTTAAATTTGATCATTGTGATTTAAGAGCTGGTACAGCTCCTTATTAACTCCAAACAGTTCTCAAGTGTTATAAATGTCAGCCCATGGAAACTATATAAATCGAAACCATTCTTTTAACATGAGTTCAAGTGAACCGGACTAGACTTTACAACGGGTTCGAACCCCCGGACCAAACCTTCTGCAAAATTTTAGAAGTTTGCAGCCTTGTAAGTGTGCTTAAAACCTCTTTAGGTATCACAAGGCTCGGAGAGGTTCTTTCCTGAATAGAAAGCTTGCTGTCTTCTCTGTTGCAAAATCTTGTATACCTGTGTCATCTTTGATGTAGCTTATCGTTGCTTTCCATGCACAAAATTCTTGATATACTGCATGTTTTTGTATTTTTAAGAGTGCTGTCCACTGTCTCTATTTGATTACCGCCGCCGAATCGATAACTAGATCCCTTCATCATGCCTAGGCTATTTAGTCCTAATCTGCTTTTCAAGTAATTTCTGATACTGAGCACGGATTATTGCATAGATCTTATCGCTGCTTTGCTGTCAAAGAACACATTTACTATCTCTTGATAAGTTTTGTAGCGATAAGTGCAGATTTCCCGAAATAGAACACCTTCGTCGGACTTATGTTGCAGTGACTCGGTAGCTTATACTTATCCTTACCCTTTTCTGTGGTTCTGTATTACATTCATAATAAAAAAAACAATCTTTACTCCCAGCCAAACGGAAAATCTTGACACGATCAATGCATAAGTGTAGTTTACACCTAAAGGTTTTCCATGGTAACGAAATCTTGTTTAAGAAATTGCTTATCAAAAATTTCTCGTTCTTAAAACATCTGAATCTTCACTATCTTTCTATTTAAACGTTTATTTCCAACTATCTATTTAGCCTATAATTTCCCACTACACGATAATCTGAAATTATTGTGAAATTTTGCCAATTGACCGATTGACTTTCCTTTTCTCATTTACCCTTCTACAATTGATATTTTATAATCTTCGTAATATTGTAAACTAATATGAAAAATTTTTTAATTTCGCGGTCTTTGGACCATTTTAATAAATGCTACAAAAAGTGATTCGGTTATTCGGGACGACGACGAATCCAACAAATTAATGATTTTTTGGAAAATTTCGACCCACTTCGAAGAATAAATGTTACTCTTAACTGCACATTTGAGGAATCTATGTAAAGAGGCTCTGGAACTTATTTCGCTTTGAGCAGCTGACGCCACATTGTTGTAAACGAGAAGGCTAAGCTATCTTCGCCTATGCTACGAACCCTTGAACTACTTGAGTTGAGCATGATTGATCTAGTTGCCTTTTTAAGCTTCATACAGATCAAATAGCTCATGGCTCAGGTCATAAGCCAAATTTCAATGAATCAATAATTTTGTAAGCGATGAGTAGAAGTTCATAGATAGATCAAATTAGAAACAACGCTTGTTTCCAGTGATCAGTTTTTGATATTATGTTGTCAGAGGATCTTAATTCTAAATTAAATTTTGCGGGTTAGGTTCCCCTCGGAATTTCTGTTTCCCCAAAAGTTTTCTAATTGAAATTACCTAAAAATGCCAAAAATGTTGATACAACCCAAGGATTTAAAAGCAAAGGGTCACTGGACAAGGAAGAACACTTGTGCTTACCATTGATCAAGTCTGGCAAATGTGATGAAACAACGCTGTTAATTTGCGACTGCCTCATTTCCGCCTCTAGTTTGTTTTTCAAAATTAACGACTGCTGGAATGCTGGCGACGATGAGAAGAAGCTATTGGTATCATCGAAAATGTTCAACTTGGAAAGTGCATCTGAAACGAGAGATTATCATGTTTTAATAGCTTTAAAGGTGATCAAATCCAAGCCCACCCACCTGATAGTTCCTTAGTATTATCTTCTGGAGCGATTGGATTAGATGTTTCACTCTGGTCTTCAGCTGGTGTACATATGATGTCTTCACTTGGAGAGCTGTTCTTTTCATCCGAGCTCATGAGTACCGTACCAACACCAGTTCCATCTGCATCAATCTCATCGGCCGTAATTGCCAAATGGCTCTCAGAATTAGAAGTATTGGATTGGTCCTCCTCCTGATTGTAATCACCAGGCAAACTCTTTTCACTGCTTACACTGCTTTCAGAGACATGATCTTCGCTGTTATCACTTGAGCTGGAGCTGCTGAGCGAGCGTTGTGCACTGGAACCAGATCCAGGTCGCTTTTGTGATGCTAAAACTGCTTTACTACTGCTCTCGACTGCTTTAACTGTTGCTGTTGTTGTTGTTGTGGGGGTAACTGTTTTAAGGGGAACTTTGTCTTCTGTCTCCTTTGTTTCCTTAGCAGGCAGTGGCGACTCCTTGGCAGCAGCCGCCACTTGAGCTCGATTGGAAGGCGAGGGCGCTTCCCTTTCTTTGTTTTGATCAGTTCTTTTGGCCTCCGCCGTCTCTCTGTCCCTGTCCTGCCTGGAATCTGGTATAAAGTTCTCCTTATTTGATGATGTACTGGAATTTGTGTGCCCTTGATTTTTACTCTTTGATTTATTCTTCTCGTGTCGATTTTTTTCATTTCGAGATTTATCCTTTTTATTTTTGCCATTCGCATTTGTGTGTCCACTCCCGGAAGCTGAGGATTCCTTGCCATTGATGGGCGAAACCGATAAACTGGGCCAGGCTTCCTTTAGCTGGGCACCATTGGCGGTGGCCGTACCATTGTTGGTTGCTGCGGACACAGATGACGAGGCTGAAGAAGTCGTTGATGATGATGATTGCGATGACGACATGGCTATTGAGGCTATAAACAAAGTGGTTAATGAGAACCATTAAAATTGTTAATTAGTGTGGCTGTGGATTACCATTTGTTTTCGAAGCCCCAACCACTGTTCCATTAGCCGTTCCACCGCCGCTACCAATTCCGGCTGAATTACTCGCCGCCGCCCCAGAGTTGGCAATGAGAGTGTCATGAAGACGTTTCTCGTACTCCTGATGCTTGCCCTGGTGCATTTCCTTAAAGGACACAAAAGGTAATTAAATTGCTGTGCTATTTGGAAGCATACTTATTCGGGTGTCTCTTATTTTGCTTATTTCGTTGTTATTCATTGATCTTTAATAAAGACTTTGTATGTCTCAGAGGTGAAACTTTAGCTAAAGCTTTAGTAAGGCAGATAAATCTTGCAAAGAAGCCAACAGAAAACCATGAAGCTTACTTCTCTCTTATCAGATTGCGAAGTTGCGATTATAAATTGATAATAATTGAACTGTAACTGCAATTGTTTTAGAACTCTTGTTTAATTTAAAATGCCGCACTGAGACTAGAACCTAGGTCTTGTTGCCTTTCACTGTCTTTACCTTTATGATAAGATAGGTAAGATAGAGGAATAGGCTGGTTTACCAAGGGCAGTTTAGCTGAGGAATTTCAGTCTGGCGCACTTTTGTTTTTTTCCCCAAACTGTCAAAATTAATCAATTCAACAATTTTATAGCTCAAATGGAGTTCGTAAAGAACCTTAAATTTAAATTGGATTAATTATGGAACCATTCACGGTTCAGAACAAAAACTTCGTCTCTCAAATTTTCTCACACTTATCTAAAGCAGGTTTCGAATTTCAGACTGAATATTAACAATAGTGTAAAATTTTTGAATGGAATCAGTTATTTTTTATATTTTTATTATAACTGTATAAAATATCACACAAAATATTCACATCTTCTACATAGAGCTTATCTGTCACATAAACTAACAAAAAAACAGTAAAATCTATCTATGACTATCTTACACATTCGCAATCAGAAATCCACAATTTTTTTATCAAGAACTGTTTGTGATTATAAAAACAATTGAACTAAAGGGTGATGATTTAGCTATTATCTTATTGGCAACACTAGTTTAAACAGCTCACGCAAGTTTTGTGTTTTGTTTCACTGTCAAACATCTTCAGTTTGGTCTATAATTTAAACATGAATCGTCTTACAAACGAACAACGCTTGCAAATTATTAAATTTTATTATCAAAATGCGTGCTCTGTTAAGAAAGTTCAAGTTAAGAAAGCTACGAAGCTCATTTTTGTCTTAATGGGTACGTAAATAAGCAAAATTGTCAGAAGCATTGCAAGAGCTACTAATGCATTCAGAAAAAGTCACAGTTTGGTGGCATCATTGGACCGTACTTCTTCAAAGATGATGGGAACCGTTACGTAACTGTGAATGGTGAGCGCTACCGGGAGATGATGTCCAACATTTGTTTGGCCAAATTCAAGAGCTTGACTTGCATGACGTGTGGTTTCAACAAGACGGTGCCACATGCCACACAGCACGCGCAACAATGGACTTATTGAGAGGCGAGTGCGGTGAATATTTTATTTCACGTTCGGGACCAGTCAATTGGCCGCCTAGATCGTGCGATTTAACACCTTTAGACTATTTTTTGTAGGGCTACGTTAAAGCTTATGATTATATAAACAAGCCCGCTTCAATTGACGCATTGGAAGACAACATTAAAGCATTTTTTCGTCAGATACCGGCCGAAAAGTTGGAAAGAGTATGACAAAATTGGACAGTATATTGAAAGGTTGGTTGTTATTTTAAATGATTTTCGTGTGCCGAGCACGAATCTGCTTTGGAAATTATCTCTCGTGACTAGATTTCGTAATTTGAGTTACAAGTTGCTTAGAATGTAAAGGAACTATGCATTTGTTTCGGCTCTTTTTGATAATTTTTTTACTCTACCCTTTCTCAGTTTTAAAATAAAAGGATACGGAACAGCGTCCGCTTTGTTAGCTGTGAAGCTCCGAAAATTTGAAATATATTAGAAAAGGAAAAATCGTGTTTGTTTGTTTATTTAAATTATACACATTAAAAACACTGACCTCGAGCCGGCTAAAAAATCCAGTATAAAAAACCTAGATCTCCCTTAAAAAAAACTTTGTCTATCCCAGAGTCTATGGACTTTGAACTTATCGTTGTTCTCCTCTTTTACGAAATGAATATCACTTAATTGAATATTAATTTTCATATGTCTTTCTTTTTTTCTTTGACTTCTTTAATTTCTTTGACGTAGATTAGGAGCCAGCAAAACACACATGTTTATATTGTCATTGCGTGCGTATATTCACCCACGCGAGAGCGCTCTCATTTAACACTTGTTTGTTGTTGCAAAAGAGAGGAGCGCTCTCAGGTAGCACAGAGCAGTTTAAGTTGGTGTAATGTCCGTGGTATCGACGGAGAATGTTGTCAACCGAAAATATGTGAATTTGTTGAAGAATTTTTTGATTAGAATATTTTTCCATCGCTATCCACATGAAGCATAAAATTTAGGAATTAGTTTGAAGTGAAGTTTACATAGTCATATTGTACATTTGCAATAACTGCAGTAAACTCAAGTGGAATTGGATTCATCCTTCTAAAGGCATTCCTTAAACTCCAGATCCTGCAGCCAAATTTTGCCACTATTTTGTTTCAAAACTTTTGGCATTTTTGTCAAGCGATCGGCAATTACACAAAGCACACCTAACCTCCATCATCCTGAGTTTAAATTGTTTTCCCAACATTTTTCAGCTTTTGCTTTGTAAAAGTGGTAAGTGGGTCGATGAGTAAAAGGCACATAAATGCTACAAGGATAGAAAATTCCGCCAAGGCAGGTATTTAAAATTACTATTTGAAAATAATAAAATTTCGGGCTTTTCTAAATTTTGTCTTAAAAGTCTCTTTGATAAAAAACAGTTCCTTATTGAAGAATAGGCGCTCGCATGGCACAGATCTCAACTTATTTGCACCCTACCAAGATAGTGAATTCTTGACTTGGCCAACAATATCACCATCTAACTAAAGTACCACTTCAATTAACGCTCGCGAGGCCAAAAAAGAGAGAGTATTGGTGTGAGAAAATAAAATGCAGAGAATTTGCTTCGAACTGTGGCGAGCGAATGACGGCTATCTACTCTTTTGGTCTCAGCTTCGTGTGAATAGCGAAATGTTTTTGCTTCCTGGGAAGAAACAGGGGCCATCGCGGGTCTAAATATTTAAGACCTGTACACTCTCGGATTTTATTATGATATTTTATAATTAAAACATGGTAAGCGTTATTCACAAATCTTACTACAACGACTACTATGTTATATTTTCACCCAATAATGGTTATAGCTAACAGTTACTAAAAATAATCCCTTTATTTGACAGTAACGGTTACCAAGTAACAGTTATTGAATATTTCGCCCATACCTAGACCTTACCTCAAAAAATTAAAAAAAAATTCCCTTCGATAGATGGTGAACTAAGAGGTTAAAGTAGTTAGTGTGAGTCCTATTCCACGAAAGCCCTAAAAAGGCGTATTTTGTTTAAGTGGTGTCCCCAAAGTAAGGGCCTAGTCAACTGTCGCCCTCCTTGCTTTTCAATTTGCCAGAGACATAGGAGAGAGAGAAGAGAGTGCATGCGCCAACAACGAAACCTTAGCTCCGAAATAAAGAGGAGAACATGCACATGAATTTGTTCTGGCTTTATGTAGACTTATGGAGCACGTGCCCCGTTTACGCAACAGCTATTCCTTTGCGTTAAACAACGATTGCGTGTCTTGCGAAATGGGCTTGGGCACCCCTCTTTTATACATTTCCTGTTAAACCACATAAATCTTAGAGGGTCCTCGTTATTGTTGTGAGGACAGAATGAATTTAAGTAAAACTGTGATAGGTTCAGTAGAAGAGGTTTACCAAGTGTCCCAAGTCTTCTTCTACTCACGGCAATACCAGAGAAGGTGTTGTACAGTTTCCTTCTGTTCTTCATACTTGCAACTTCTACAGATGCCTTGTCATGCTGCGTCGCACACAATCTTTGCAGCAGACTTGTCAAGATCAATAGCAAACGCTCTAACTCCAATTATCTAATCGCTAAATTTTTGGCTTACAACAACAAGAACCAATAGGCTTGTATCTAATACAAGAGGCTCATGCTTGTTCTAGTAAGTAAACTAAGTAAAAACAAAGATCTCACATAAACCCTTAAATTGTCCAACTATTTTTTGGTTTAAAAAATGCATAAAATCTACTCAACTCCTTTTAATCAATTAATATTATTTTCTTCATTTTCCATTTGCGGCAAAAATAAGAGACACCCTACTAATAAGCGTATATATTTTGTGTTCTGTGTTTTTGTTTCTGTCTATACCTCCTTGGTGAAACTAGCTTCGGGATCGCCCAGCTCGTGCAAATACATACAGTCGCCCTTGGGACATTGCTGATTCTTCATAAAGTGGCTACAATACTTCGTTGTCCCAAGGCTCGTCTTAATCAGCCGCCCGTCTATCATGATGTTATTCACACTCTGAATGGCCCGCAAGGCATCGGCGTTGTGAACGTACGTGACATAGGCCGATGCAGATGGACCCTTTAAGGCGATATTGTTATTGGATATAACGCATTGAACCATCTACTGATCTATACAAAACTCTCACCTGTACCCCCGCATATGTGGTGCTTGGATTAATGACAACTTTATGAATTTTTCCATATTTGCCAAAGTACTCGTGTTTTTTCAGAATCTGTAAGGAAATTGCTTAAGTTGGATTTTGATTGTAGTCGGGGGAATTCAACTTACATCTGCGTCGGCAAGTCGTGGAGGTAACCCCACCACAAAGACCAAATTCTTCTGGACAACACGCACGTTGGCCAAATGCTTACGATTTTCTGTTATCTTCTGCTTGCGTTGTTGATCCCTTTGACGTTTCTGCGACTTGAAGGCTATCATCTAGAATATTTGGGAAATGGTTTAAGGTTTACTCCATGTTAGGCAATAATCAATCACTCACTTCCTCTTGGGTTAACGGCTTAAAGTCTGCAGGATTCTCTGGATACTCTTTTCGACATGCTGGGCACAACTTGTTTTCATCCGTGCGAATTCTGTGCCAGCAGAATCTACAAATCTGTTAAAATATTAAGAAAATTAATTACAAATTTCTGCTGTATCCAGATTATTCCTTACCTGGTACCCACAGGTGCACGGAAAAAAGGTCAGATCATCCACCTCAAAGGGCTCCATACACAAAGGACACTCGTTAGCGTCATCGTTGCTGTTAGTCATTCCGTTCATTATTTAGTTTGGATCGATTTGTTTACTATTTCCTCCGTATAAAAGTATTGAAAATTTTCTATTGGCGAATACTAGTGGTTGGTTGGATTTGAATTGTGTAATCTTATATAGCTCAGTTGATGGTTGATAAGTAGGGGGGAATCAACGCGCTGTACGAAAAATAAGGAAAACAAATTCAAATTCGTATATGAATATATTTGAATAATTTTTGTTGGAAACGGACTTGGTTAATTTTAGTAATAAAGTAAATGAATTTCATATGACATGAAATTCAAATCACTTTGGATTTAGAAAAAAGCAAATTAGAAGAAAGCAAATTTAATAAAGATTTATGTGGACAGTAGCCTGGCATTTGTGGGGAACTGGATTCGATCTTATGAATATAAGAAAGTGTGGCCATTTTCAATATTTAGTTGAAAGCGAAAACACTTTTAATTTTTTGAAAATGCTATCAGCTACAAATCTGACCATTTAAAATTATGTTTAGCTATTTAGTTACTCTGGAGTCGTAGTGCAAAGAGCCTAATGATTTCGAGAATTCTATGCTTAGGGGTTTTGGTTCGATTTCTGACTGGAAGTTTTTTGTGATTTCCGACCATTGCCTTTGATATAAAATTATGGATATAAATGGATCGAGGAAAAGCCTTAAGGACTTTGGCCCATCAATTGCAAAAATTGCTCAAAAAATTCTTAAGTAATGGGTCTAAATATGGGGAAAATTTGAAAGACTGCACACACAGTGTGGATACTAATGTCACGACTCTGTGGCGAAAATTCGAGAAAAATTTGATGTTTATGCTAGTCTATCCACTGTCCATCGCAACATTTCGAAGGATTAGCATCTAAAGTGATTAAAAATGATGGAGAAGCCTCCCCTTAACACGTCAAGAAAAGGGCAATATCTCAGTAATTGCCCCGAATGTTATAGCGTGTTCTTCTATGAAGAAAAAAATTTTAATTTAGAATATCCAATTGGTTAAGGTAACTATTTCCATGATCTCCTTAAAGAACCCCATCGTTTGGACTGATGGAGGTGTGATGGTGTTTGCTACTACACTCCTGCCCAAAATTATACGACACCCCGAAAATTTTAGTTTTGACCCTCGTAAAAGAATGGGAAAGCATAATACAACGAAATCAAGTATGCAGAATGAAAGCTTAATGAATTCTGCTTAAAAACTGATACTTTTATCCCTGATTGCATCTTGCGATTTCAAGTAGCGGTAAATTTAGCAAAAAAGTTCGTTTTTTGTCATGTCTGCAAGTGTATCAAAATTATACGACACATGTCAATTTGTTGGATTTAGTTAATATTTTATTCTTATAATAATATATAAACAATATTTCATGATGAATAGAGCCACCTGGCGCCTTTGGTACCTCGAAAAGTCTCTTAGGCATTGAATTTAAGAGACCATTGAGCCAAAATTTCGCTTTTCAGGCTTTCGACACTATCAAATTTATTGTTATTGGCGTAAACTCGCCTGGCTAAGATACCCCAAATGTTCTCAATTGGGTTTAGGTCAGGGGAGCACGCTGGCCAACCCAAAACATTTATGTGGTGATCACTTAAGAAGCGCTGGGTCTCTCTGCTTTTGTGAATATACACAGAGGGAAAAAACGTGTTCAGAAAATAAGTTGCCGTCAACTTAAAATGAGAACAGAACTATCTCAAAATTTTTGAGAACAAATGTTCTAAATGTTCTTGGAAAGAGTAAAGTTGTTCTCAAACGAATAATATTTACTTTAAACAACAACAACACCGACTTTCAGCAGAGAGATATACACGAGAGACAGCGAGTTGGTTCTCTTTTTGCTCTCTCTCTCTCTTGTCTGCTCAGCAAAGCATAAGTAGCCCTCTTGACGGGCATCTGCAAAACTGTTCAATGGCTGAATTGTCAAGTCAGTCATTCCATACGTTGAGTGCATAAGGTACCGGGCTCAAATCCCAGTCAAGCCCAAACAAATTTTTCTGTGTTTTTCTGGAAACTTAAATGAAACGAGTCAGGTGAAGTGGGTCGTTGAAGCGATGTTTCTGAATTCTATGGCACAGTGGGTGGGTGCAGAAGCAGCAGCGCCCATATCCAGAGTTGCCTTGCCTCTCTTCACTTCCAATCAAAAGAGGTATGTCCTCGTTCCCTATTCCACCCAAAAGTGAGAAATCCGCCCACACCTGGTCCCAAGTGCAATCAAATTTTTTTCCAGGTGAGTTTAAAATGTTCTTGAATACGGAACAATATAAACTCAAATCTTGTTCTCAAAAATGGAACAATGTCAACTCAATTTGAGCTTTTGCGTTCTCAATAAATTGTTCTCGAAGTGAGAACATTGCACTACATGTGAGAAATCCCGTTCATGCATACTTTTTGATAACGTTTGTGCTCGTTTTAAGTCCAATGTTCTCGGTTTTTTCCCTCTGTGTACGCATTATCTTGCATGAAAACAAGATCTCTTTCCATATTGTGTTCCAAAAATGGAAGGAGACTATCCTCCAATCCTTTTTTGTATTCTCCACTGTTCATCGTGGAGCTTGTGAAGCACAGTTTAAGCGTTCCAGACCAATGGAACCTCTCCAAACCATTGCGGATCCGCCTTCGAAAGTACGATTGGAAAACATAAGTGGATCCTTACGCAAATCTCTCCAATAGTGCCAAAGCCCATCTAGGCCGTCAGGACTAAATTTTTTTTCATCAGAAAAAAATTATCTAAGTGATAAATATTGAACAAAGCTGTTAAAACAAAATAAAGTTAAAATTGTATACCGAGGCCCAGTTTCTCTCCAAGTTTCTTCTACAAATTTAAGTCGTGCTGTTTTGTGGTGCGGCTTTAAGAACGAAACCTTTTTTAAGACTCCTCTGACAATGCACTCCGATGATTGCAGCGTCGGCCAAACAGTCATCCGTGACACAGGCTTATTGCAACATGCGGAAAGTGTGGAGCACCAAGCAAACAATTTGCTAGCTTTTAATATTATGCAACGTTTTTCGCGGTCAGACAACTTGGGTTTTCTTCCAGAGGCTTCACACCAAATTCATCCGGATTGTTCAAAAATTTGGTGATATCACAACGTGTTCGACCGATTTTCCGCGAAATTTCGCTTACATTAAAGCCCACATCGTTGTAGGCTCCTATTCTTCCCTTTTACTTGTCGGATAACAAACGCCCACGCGACATTTTATTACAAATTCATTAATTTGTTAGCAGAAATACAAAAAAAAATGTATTGAAACCAAATATTTCTCTCCAGCCGCACTATTTGAAATATGTCGTATAATTTTGATACACTTGCAGTCATAACAAAAATCTAGCTTTTTTGCTGTTTTTACCGCTACTTGAAAACGCGAGATGCAATCAGAGATAAAAATGTCGGATTTTAAGCAGAATTAATTAAGCTTTCATTCTGCATACTTGATTTCGTTGTATTATGCTTAACCATTCTCCTACGAGGGTCGAAACTAAAATTTTCGGGCTGTCGTATAATTTGGGGCAGGATTGTATGTCATCTGTAAGCTAACGATGAATGCATTTTGTTACAATGAAATATTAAAAACAAAATACCATATTTTACCAATTTCTATCAGAGATGTATCAGCATACAGCTCGATTTGTAAAATCCTTTATTTATAGCCAACATGTGGACATACTAAGCTGGGCGCCTTACTCACCCTATCATAATCAAAAATGTTTGGGGATGGCTTACACATGAGATATATGGAAATATAGACCGATTTGATTTGATTTTTGATCGCTAAATTCATTGCCACATTAAGTTTGCTAAGCCAACCAAATTTGTTGTAATGACGTTACACAAAAACCAAACACAAAGTTTTGATTTTGCTGATAAGGTACAAATTTTTGTATTTTTATACTGCAAATTTGGAACTTTTTTAAGCAGGCTCTAGGTCATTTAAGTTAGGATTTTGTCCATAACTTGTCTAAAACAAGACACTCACAACACCACAAAGGAGGCTGGTTGACAGTATAGCGCTATTTCATGAATACCAATTTAATCTTCAGCTGTCTTTGCCTGTCCTTAGTGTGTTGGTAGAAGGTACCTTATGTACCTTATTCGATTGGGATCAAAAATTATTTGTGTAATTGTATTACAAAAATTAAATAGAAAGTAAAGGGAAGCTTCCAATTTTAAAGGACGGGCGTTTTTGAGTGCCTTAGAAGTTAAAGGAATAGTTCAAATCGAGAAGAATAATGTGAGTATGAAATTACGAATTACTAATTCTATAACTGATTTCGGTTTAGCTGAGTGTTGGATTGGTATAATTTCAATCTTCAAAATGAATTTAGGCTGCGATCACAAAATGAAATTAGACTACGCGGTTTTAAGTCATTCTGCAAATTGAAGACCGCGCGGTCTAATGTCAGTCTGCAAAATAAATATTTTCAAACAGACCAAATTTTGAGTGGGCTGTCCTGTTTCATTCTGAAATCGTGGCCTAATGTCACAGACCCGTTTCAGCTTCAGCAGTAACCTAGAAACCCCGACAATCAAGGATTGGTCGCGTTGCGCTATATTCCCAACAACAAAAAATTAGCTCAAGCAAATCGATCTTATTTTCAAGATATGATGGATCCAACAAGCTTTAAACCAGGGAACCAGAACTTTCAATCCGGTTTATGAACCGAACCTTAGACTTAGACGTTGGTTTTGAACCTCCAGACCGAGATTTGTCTGCATATTTTTACAGTTTTGCAGACTTAATAGTGTCAAAGGCACAAAAATCCGTAACAGGAAAAAATAATGAAAAAAACCAAAGCTGTTCTGTATTGTTTTTTAAGCTCCAATCATTAAAGTCAACTGTTTCTTAAAAAAATATTTCGAATCGGTTTGAGGAAGAGTTTTGAACAGGGTTCTTATACACAAAAAAAGTATCGTACTCAGAAAAGCAGGGCACATTGTTCATTTTGTACAGCGTCGTAACGGACCAGCCAATAAAAAGAAGTACCGAACTTTTTGTGTTTAGCACTCATGCGATTTAAGTAATTTCAGTTAATTACAAAAGGGTTTTTAGTTATGTACATGGAGTATAAAACGATTTTAGTTACAGACTTTGTGATAGGTACGTTACGACGGTTTACCGTACTTTTTTTCGGTGCATTACAAATTATTGACCTTACTTGTGATTTCGTACGAAACGAAAAATGTACCGTACTTATCTGAGTACGGTACTTATCTGAGTACGGTACTTGGTTTGGTTCAGTACTTTTTGTGTACCAAACATAAGTACGGTACTTAGATAACACTGGTTTTCAAACGTTCAATTCTGGCATACTGCGGCGAAATAATTAATCGTATTCTTCAATTTTAGTTAGTTAAAACTACGAAATGTAATTTCTAGACTACCATTTTTTCCACCCACTGTTAAAAAGTTATTTTAACAAAGAGAAGGTTTAAGGTTTTACCAACCAATTAATAATTAACAGATTCAGATTTGTTAATACATACATATATATGTATACCCCCTACTTGCCAAAGCTTAGCCACCAGGGCTCCGCTCATCTTATCGATATCACATTTGGTGGCTTGGAAACTAAAGCTGATTTGCTCAGCATACAAAGGCTCCTTCGGGCCATTATACCCTTTGTACCTTTGGTACAGAGTATAACAAATTCCACAAGTGAAAAAGTTATTGACCCGGCTAATTGTAATTGCGTACACTTTTTTGGCAGTTCACAGCCGAACTAATCCAGATTTTAAGTGGTCCCGTTATTTCATGGAATTGACAAATGACTCATCTTGGAGCGCGTACCCTTTGTTTAGCCAAATCTGGGGACCAGAACTGGAGCTTCAAGTCGGAACAAACAAAATCAAACTTTTCTAAATATATAAACTGGAAAATCGAAAGCAAACAAACAAATCCATATGATTACTTTGTACATACGTACATACTCAACTCCACAGACACAACTGCATACATACATACAAGTAGATATGTATGTAGGACCACTGTGACGTTTGTACACAAAATTATGCATATGTATGTATTGCACATTCACAGGTATTTCGCCTGATCTTGAGGAAAGTGAATAAAGTTTTCCTTAGTGAAATATAAATAGAATGCATATTTGTGTGTTTTAAGCATATTTACGTACGCATGTACATAATATGTTTGTATGTATGTAGGTAAAAACAGGGGCGCACAAGCCAAATGCAGTTTTCATAGTTTTCCACTGTAGCACCTATTAACGCATTTAACCAAAAAAACACGATTGTTCATACATATGTACATATGTAGTTCCTGAACAATATAGGCACTTATGTAGATTGTAGATACATACATACGTACATATATAGCATATATTTACAATTCAAAGTAGTAACCATACACACACACACACACGCACGCCAACCACTTTGCTTAATCCCAATTAATTGTTATATTCAAATGTAAACGTCATCGAAATTATTGAGTAAATATTGCAATAAATAGAATTCACCAAAAAAAAATTGCAAAAAGAAAACCAAATACATATACATATACACGTAACACGTATGTCTGTATATGTGTGTGTGTGACGAAGACTAAATCTTTTGTTTCTCGACACTACGATTCCAGCATAAATTCATGTACATTCTCTAGTGTTCACTGTGAGTGTTAAATTGCAGTCGGAAATTGCACATTTAAACGATATTCCAAATGGTTAAATATTTATATTTAGTCTAAGCAAACAATTTAATTACTTTGTACGATACGTATTAAAATTAAAGGCCGAAACTCGATTTCGATTTTCGATTTCGAAACTGCGATTTAAACGTGAAACGTAGTAGAACGTGAAACGTAACAAAACGTGAAACGTAACAAACGTGAACGGAATGGGAAAGAAAATTGGTCACACTGCCCCAAAACAAAACATTGGCCTTTTTCACCAGCATACATCAAAAAAATTAAACGCTTTGATGAAATTTTTAGGTTAAAATGGTATGCCTAAAAGCTATCGTTTTGATTTCACACTTCAGATTTGTTCACCTCAACAGTCGATCTAGATCCATCAATTATTTTTGTCATCGATTTCAGCTGGTGAACACGGCAAGGAAGAAACAGCTCCCCTAAACTAACAGCTGTTGTGAGTGGGCGGCTATTGATTTCCTGGTACAGCGCGTATAATTATTTAGTAAAAATGTTCACTATAATGGCAAAGAACTGGTTTACGGGAAAAAGCACTCTGGTTTTCGCGGGTGTGAGGTTTGGAGTTACAGGACAGGTGGAGGCCATTTGGAGTGCCGATCAAATGTTGGAGGTGCTCCTACATTTTCTGGGACTCCTCATCAGCACGGAGAAGCAAAAAGCGTGCCTGATGTCGGATGGAAACCCAGTCAATCACTTCCTCCTCCATCTGTTGCGGCAACAGTTGGGGTCAAATTGTCCCCCTTGGGTAATCGCAGTAGACGGCGATCGAGATCGCCGAGCCACGGCCGCATTGAACAACGTCGGCGATCAAGGAGCCACGGCCGCATTGAACAACGTCGGCGATCAAGGAGCCACGGCCGCATTGAACAACGTCGGCGATCAAGGAGCCGTGTCCGCAGTGGACGACAGGAGGTGATGGGAGGCATGCAGCGGCATTTCGAGGACAACCACCCGGGGTACAATTTTCCCTGCAGCGGATGTGGCAAAACTTATGCAAATCACAGGAACAGGGAGCTGCTCTTATGTAGAGCGAAACGATATTACGACACAATTTAAGTATGTTTATATTAATTTATATTTATCTAATATTTAAAAATACAAATACTTATAATTCTAATTAATATTAATAAAATATTATATCAAGAATCAAAGTCATTTTGCATAACATGATCAATCAGTTAGTAAACTCTAGTAGAATTTATTGAAGTATTGCAGCTGCTGACTGCGTTTAGGTAGCTGCTTTCATAGGCTGCTCGCGCAGTTGTGAGCAATGGCTGCAAACGTTATCGATAACAATGGCGTACGCTATCGACAGCTGATCGCCTATCGTTTGTTGGCGCGCACCGTTGCGATTTGAAAGTGCGCGCGTGATTTAAATGAATTTTTGTGTAAAAATAAGCTTAGATCTATCATTAAGGCCTGTGCTGAGAAGCGCGAAAAATTTAGCACGCTAAATTATACTTTATTTATTTAGCATCCACAATAAATTTTTAGTGTGCCCATGTATAAGCCAATGAGGCCAAATACAGAAACGGCCACACAGGTGGTCAGCTGTTTTCTTTTGGTTACAAAAAAAAAATTTAAGTGGTGTATTTTGCCAAAATAAGGCCGGGTTTACATTGGGGCACACTGTGACCGAGTTGACTGTGACGACAAGTCCAAAGTCCTATCGAAATGCCAATTATAAACATCGTGATGCCAAGGAGTCTGGCTGGAATAACATTGCCGATGAGCTTGCCGTCACCTATCCCAAAACAGAAGAATTGTCACTTTTGGTATTTTTGTTTTGGCAAGTCTTTGGTGGAAGTGTCACAGAAACTAAGGAACCATATCTATGATATAAGAGGGGTCTAGTAAAAAGTTTTGGCGCCAAGTCCACTTTCCATTTGGTTTTGGATCTTTTATAAAGCAGCCTCCAGTTTTAAGACCCAAACAAATGTCTTTTAATACCATTTATTTCCCTTTACAGAATAATAAAATTGTCTTCCGACAAATGATTTAGATTTCATTTTCAATTAGTTTGTTTACTGTGTATCCAGCTTCATGAATCGCTTCAGTCGGGTTCCATTGAAAGGCTCTTCACTGCCTGGGGGATATTTACGCATCTAAAAGAAGGCACATTCAATAATGATAAAAAAATATGGGTAAAAAGTTTAAAATGTTTAAGCAATGTAAGGACTGCAACCAAAAACACAAAATACTGCACACGTCGATTCCATCCGTACGCTCATTTTCCGTAAATTTTAACATTATTTTACAATCTAGAGTTACACAGAGAGAAAAACGAAGAAAACGTACAAAGAAAGTTGATTGAGTAAATATTTTAGAAAGAGAGAACAACCTTTAATTGACAGAAGAAAAGAGGACATGATAAACATAATATCAAGAATTTTCGTACTTAAATCAAGAAATTTCTTTTTCAAAACTTCAATAAGCCAGAAAATATTTGATTTAAGTACGAAATTTCTTGATTCAAGAGCGTTTTCAAAAATCCTTAAATTCTAGATTTCAAGAATATGGATATGTTAAGCACGATTCGAGATTTGTTGAAGAACTTTTGGAGCTCAAAATAAGCACAGTCAGAAAAAAGAAGAGAAATTCACTCTTGAATTAGGAGCATTCGTTCTCAAAAGTACGGTAAGAGTGTTCTTAAGAGACACGACCGTCCCGACCGAGCGATGCGTGGTGTTGGTCTAAGCTGTTTGAAATTGAGGGAGCCACATAGATAACATTTTTTTTGTACTTTCTTTACTGGGACTTAAACTAGGGTCCTCCAAGACTGAACACACTCGTCCAAATCATACTTAAGAATATACGCTATTTGTATTTGTACGTACCTATCTCTCTCTCTCTCTCTCTCAGTGAGAGCACGTCCAACGCAATTCTCTCTTAGTTTGTTTCGCCTTGCCTCTAAGAACCAAAGTGAGAACGATATTATCTCGATACCAAGAGCGATATTCTTGAAATTCTATTTTTGAATTTTTAACGGTCAATTTCGAATTGAAGGACAAAATGATCTTTTACTAACTAAAACTTAAACCTCTTTTTTTCCTTAAATCAAGAATTTGATTTCTATTTTTGAGTTTTTAACGGTCAATTTTTAATTTTGGAACGGTTCATACTCAAAGTAAGAATTTCCCAGAGCGAATCGTTCTTACAAAATTCTAGATCAAAACAGATAGGGTGTTCAACAGCCCGCGTAAAAGTGTAAAGCAAAAAGCGTAAACTCCAAAAGTTTACGCCACAACAACAAAACACATGAGAAAAAGTTTACGCTCTTTTTGCTGCCCTGGGGTATGTTTACAAAATCCGCGTAAAAGTGTAAAGAGAGTAAAGTGTTGAAGTGTTGTAAAATCATTCAAAGTAACGACAAAAAGTACTCGGGTACTCTTCAAAAAATGCGGTCACCCCTAGAATAATTAAATTTTTTTTGTCAGTTTAACTGCATCTGGCCAGCAAATCAATTGAGACATCTTCCCCAAAATAGCTGTCTGTAGCTACACCTCAAGAGCCGTCATCACCTACTGTAAACATTGTTGTAGTTTCACTTATTGATGCAGCTTCCCCAAACTACCCCAAACAGAAAAGTGCTCCCTGTAACTCAAGTTCCACTTGGGGTCGAAATGCATTCGACAAAAAGCATGGGGCCGCACAGAGCCATTGGTCATTGAAAAATGGTAGCTCATTGGTTCGCCAGTTGACTCATTTGGGCACACAGAACTTGGATCCTCGCCGCCAGCATGCAACTGCTGTAAGAACCTCCATAACGTCGTCTACCACTTCATCGACAGTATCATGGTTGTATCTCAAGATTTTTTGTATATTCATATTTCTTTATTTAGCTTGATTTATACACCAACAATCAATGCTTTAAAAATACGAATTTAACTTTGACACACACAAGCAACAGAAAAACTCACAGCTTGTCAAAAACAGCTGATTTACGCCAAAAATTACGAGGGCAAACCCTTTAGGGGCGCTCAATAGCTGCGTCGCGTAAATTTACACATTTACTTTTTTACGCGGGCTGTTGAACACCCTAAGAATAAAATCAATCAATCATTAAGACCAAATCGTTTTGTTTTTTACAGGCAAAGAACAGCTGATTGAATGCTTGAATGTAAGCATACGTAATATTGATGGGTGTCCTGGAATTCTTTAGAGATTTTGACCTCGATTAGTTTGCAAAACGTTTGAAAAATCTGTCGATGCCACAAAACGTCTCCCTTTTCCCCCATGGGAACGCCATTGACACAACAGCTGTTCCTATTGCTGACACTTGGGAATTTGATAGCAATAGATCGATAGAATTTTAGCTTTTTAGCGTAAAAAGGCAGAGTATTGTAACAGTGACTTGATTATTCGTGACAGTGAATCGATCATTAGTCGCGGATGATCATCCGAATTGTCACTTATCTCTTATGAGCAGAAGGAATAAAGTCGTTAATATCATCCAGAAAATGAAAAAGGGAATAATAAAAAATTCCTTTCGGATTGAAACGATGATGATGATAAAGCATATCCAAAAAAATTAAATTTTAAATTGGAAAAAATGAAAAAGTGTCCATTTTGTAATAGACCATATGTAGCCTATGACTCTCTCTCTCTCTCTCTCTCTTTCTTCCAATCAACGTTTTTCTCTAAGTGTATGTGTGTTTTTGGTAAATGTGATAAAGTTACTTACTTAAAGCGTAACATTTGTGTTTTATTTCCCTGTAAAGTTAATGAATGTTCCAAATATTATCCGTGTAAAACCCCTGTTTATGTGTTAAGCAGTTACAGCATGAATTGCGCTAGTTTACATTGTGTAGACCCGGAACTTGTGGTGCAGTGAATGTGTCATTTGAAGTTATAGTTTAATATGGTGTTATAATTTGGTGGTGTTTTTTATTTCAATGGGTGTGGGGTTCATCTTTGGCGAATCGTTTCTGCAATTAAATAAATCTCAGCATTAGAATTTAAGCTTTGGGCTAAGTATTAACCAGACTTTGATAGTGGAGATGGGAAAATTGCATTGGTTAATTGTAATTTTAGTAAATCCCCCCGTATACATTTTAGTTTTAAGTTGTGAATGAAACCAGGAAACAAATTTATCACAATTATCTTGGTTTCATTCAAGAATACTGCCTAAGGCTTCAATGCGTGGCGATTATACTGCGGGACTTGTTACAAGCTTAATTTTTCAGATCTGTTCCAGGTCCCTTAATATTATAGCAACACTTCTGAAGCTTACTCTGATACCACTAAGACCGCTCTAAAAATGGCTCACCATGATTCTGTACTTCTCCTTGCAAGCATACGCAGATTCATCTATGTCCAAATAGCAATCTGATTTGTAATCCTCTGGTAGAGGATTGCCTTCATATTCGCATAATTTGTGAAGTGGTCGCGCTCTGTTTAAGTACAAAAAGTTATATTTAAATTTAGAATTCTTTTATATCTTAAGCTTAGCATACTTGACAATCAGTTTATTCATTGTGGATGGCTTATGCATTGGACAATAGAACACATCTGGTGTCTTTTTGTCGAATACAATTGATTTTCTCATCATATCCTTCTCCTTAAGTGTTGCTTTATCATTGGTTTTTCCCCAAGCTGTTGACAAAAGGGCCACCAAAACTATGGAGGCAATCAGATATTGATTGGGCTTCATATCAAAAGCTGTAATAAAAATCATTTTATTAATTATACTAGCAAAACCCGCCGCGACTTCGTCCGCGTGTCAGTTTTAATAGACAACCATGGAAGAATACTTTTGTTTCATTAGCAAATAGCCCGTCACGCTTCGCTGCGCCTTCAACAGTATAGAACCAACGCACACCCACTTCAGGCCCACATCCCACCCACATCCCTCCCACTTACCGCCACATCACACCCACTTTCCGCCCACTTCGCACCTACATGCCACCCACATTCCACACACTTCCCACCCTCTTCCCGTCCACTTCCCGCCCAAAAACCACCCACTTCCCTTTTACATTCCACCCACATCCCTCCCACATCCCACCCACATCCCTCCCACTTCCCGCCCACATCCCACCCACTTTCCGCCCACTTCCCACCTACATCCCACCCACATTCCACCCACTTGCCACCCACATCCCACCCACATCCATCCCACATACCGCCACATTCCACCCACATCCCACCCACTTGCCCACAGACCACTTCGCGTACTATGCTTACAACTTATGTTTTGTTATGTGTAATTTTGAAAATGAGTTTGACGCTAATCGCTGGCAACTATAGTTTCGCCCATACAACCTTGACCACCCACTTTCCACCCAATTTTCCGGAAGATTGGTATGCAGTTGTGGTCGAATTTTCATAAAGATCTTTGAAAATGAGTTTGAACTTGATCGGATGAAAAACAAAAAGTTTCATACAACAGTTTTCCGCGAATTTTTCCACTTTGGGGATAAATTTTCCAAAATTTGAAAGTCACTTTTTTATGTTTTGTTATATGTAAATTTGAAAATGAGTTAGGAGCTAGTCGCTGGCAACTTAAGTTTCGCCCATACAACCTTGACCACCCACTTTCCACCCAATGGAGGTGAATTTTCCGGAAGATTGGTATGCAGTTGTTGTTGAATTTTCATATAGATCTTTGAAAATGAGTTTGAGCTTGATCGAATGAAAAACAAAAACCCGCGAATGTTCCACATGGGAACGCTGTCGAACGGGATAAAAAGTATCTGATGTCCGTCGTCTGGCTCTAAGCTACTTCCCTACCAATTTTCACCCAAATCTGTTCTGCCGTTCTTGAGTTATAAGTGGTGTAACTAACACGACTTTCTTTTATATATATAGATTAAAAAAAATATAAAGAATTTTTGAGTCGTTTTAGAATCTATACTCAAAGAATGTTAAGGCCCTGTACGCAGAACGTCAGAAAATTTCTTTCGTCACAGTATTTCACATAATTGGAAACACCTTGACTTTGCTTTGATGCTCTTGTGCTGTTAGAAAGTGTTTTTATTTATGTGAAATACTGTATCGAAATGAATTTTTCGTCGTACTCCGTATAAGGCTTAAGGAAAAGAATTTTCTATCGTTCGTTAATAGTGAAAAGTTTTTCCGGGAAAGAGGTTACCTTTGTATGGTGGAGAATGTTTCTAAAGGGTTATTTTTCAGCATCTTTCTGATGAGATTAAACAAAAAAATACATAAAATTCAGAAAAATGTATGAAATTATTATTTGAGTCGTTGGAACGATCCAATTTTGGCATAGTCTCTCGGTATGTTGCGAATAAATTATTCAATATTTGTTTCCAGTGCGTCAACTGTTGCGGGATTGTCGCTATAGCCATGAGCCTTAACATAGCCCCAGAAAAAATAATCTGAAGGCGTTATATCGCAGAATCTAGACAGCCAATTGACCGGCCATAAACTTGAAATAAACTGTTTACCGAACTCGCTTCTCACTTGGAACTGTGTGGCATGTGGCACCGTCTTGTTGAAACCACAATCAGCCGAGTCCTGCTCTTCCATTTTGGGCAATGCATAGATACAAGAGAGAGAGAGAGCGAGAGAGCGAATTGGCTCTCTGATTGATCTTTCTCTTGTTTCTTTTTTTCAACTCAACCATTTGTCAGCTTAACCAAGCATAAGTACCCCTCTAGATGTGAATCTGCAAAAGTCTGCCATTTCTGAATGTGCGACCGAGTCATTATTTTCGTTTAGTGCCTAAAGTACCGCTCAAGCCCGAAAAAGGTTTTCAGTGTTTTATTGAACAACTTAAATCAAACGGGTCAGAAGATGGAATATGTAGGTGGGATCGTAATACTTTTTTATACAAGCTATGTCTCTGATCTTACGGAACACATGAATGGGTAGCCTTTTGCCTTCCTTCCCTTCCAATCCCTAGCGTTATGTCCACACGTTCCCTATTCCTCTCAAATGTGATGACCCCCTCTCACACCTCGTCCAAAAACACTGCAGTTTTTTTCTCAATTGCGTTTAAAATCTTCTTGAAAACGCAACTCAAATCAAGTTCTTATAAAATTGTTTATATTTTTTGGGGCTTAGCTGTCGTTTTGTCCTGATACAAGTTCAATGCCAAAGCAGGAAAGAGTGCTTACTCACTTACTCTTGCTTCGACTTAAGGAACGGAACAGAATCACCAGAAAAAGGGAAATCAAAAATGATTAATCGTCGACCACTGCACCTGTTTGCTTTTGATCAAAAATTATCGTTTTGGGGTGCTGGCTTCTGCTGCTGCTTTTAAATTTCGCAAAAGGAAATACAACTTAGTGACGTTTGTTTAAACACTGTAACTCACGGTTATTAACAAAGATGGCTGCGATATCTTCCTCTGTCCGCACTCTACGTATGCGTGTTGGTGGTTTAATGTCCAATAATGTAAATTTGGTGCGAAATTTAGTCACAAGATTCTGAATAGCCGCCTCAGAAATGGAAGAAGTGCAGGATGCATTTTGATAGTAAAATTCAATAATCTGTAAGCGTTGTTCTTTGGAAGACCATTTAAGTTAAATTATATACCAAAGTTTGGACACCAAACTGAACATGTTTGACAGTAACATATGACGCAAAATCAGCTGATCTGCCAAAATCGGTGTCGCCAAAAAGATGTGAAATATCTTTAATTTCGGATGGTGGTGGAAAGAGTGGGAAGTTGAGGAAAAGTGGTGAGAAGTTGAGGAAAAGTAAGGGAAATTGAGAACAGTGACTTGACTGTGTTTAAACAGTGATTTGACAGCGACCTGGAAGTGATTAATCAGCGACTAAACACTGACTTGAAGTAACCTTATAGTGACTTGGCAGTGACTAAACTTTGACTTACCATTGTCTTGACAGTGACTAAGTAGTGACTTAACAGTGAATTGACTGTGACTTAACGGTGATTTGGCAGTGACTAAACAGTGATTTGACAGTGTCCTGAAAGTGACAAAACAGTGACTTTACAATGATTAAAAAGAGTCTAAACACTGACTTGGCCTTACTTAATAGTGACTTCTGTGACTTGACAGTGACTAAACAGTAACTTTACAGTGAATTGACTGTGACTTAACGGTGGTTTGACAGTGACTTGACAGTGACTAAACAGTGATTTGACAGTGTCCTGAATGTAACTAAACAGTGACTTGACAATGATTAAAAGAGACTAAACACTGACTTGGCCTTACTTAATAGTGACTTATCTGTGACTTGACAGTTACTTAACAGTGACTTGACGGTGAATTGACTGTGACTTAACAGAGTCTTGATGTTGACTTGACAGCGACCAACAAAGAACGAACTGTGACTTAGCGGTGAATTCACAGTACCTTAACAGAGTCTTAACAGTGACTTGACAGGGACTTGACGGTGACGAAATACTGACTTGACCTTGACTTAACAAAATTACAAAAAAGAAGGAAGAACACAGCAGCCAGTGATATTGTTGTTGGTGTTTCTTTTGAAAGATTGTCATTGCTGATTTCTATACCATTGATAGAGCTTGTGATTTCGAAATAAAGCCCTAAAGCGTCATGTTTTACATTAAAGCCTCGTAACTGTTAACGACACTCACACTTTTCTTTTACCTTTTTTTAAAATTTAAAACTTTGAATCGGCTATAATAGCTTAAGTAACAAATTTCTTATATAAAAGTCGAATGCTTGCGTATTGAGAGTAAAACAATGAACAGAACCGCTGAACCGTAACAGTCTCAATTCCTGTGTAATGATTTCTATTACGTTATTTAAGGCTCGAGCAAACATGTGTTGAACCTGAACAATCCGCAAAACCACAAAACCGATCCAAGAAATATTAGCGGAATCCAAACACGTAACGAACTTCTTCCAATCTTAAAATTGGCTTATTGCACACATTTTGATTTCGCATTCACAGACCTTAACATCCCACACAATTTGATGGCAGATTTTGACCATTTATAAATCTGCTGAACTTGTTAAGTGGGGGCGTCATTGTTAATGAGTCAGGTTTCTGTTAATACATGTTAAGTTTACTTCTAATGAGGAGTAAATGCAACAGATGGTGTGTGTAGGCCACTTTTTCTTGTCATCCACGCTTCAGCTAAGCCTCAAACAAAAAAAAAATGCAGTCATCATGCTGCAGGCAATATTCTGATGCACTTGAACTACAAAGATTATTTATTTTCCTATGCTCCACCATGTAAATCCAACACTGACTTGCTCATTTCAAATGGCCTTCGCTGTGGACATTCCACAAAACATTTATTAAGCACATAAAAATCACACAATCTTAGTACCTTTTCTTTTTGCACTTTTTTAAGACCGACAACTAACTAAAGACTGCTTGGTGAAACGATATCCCAAGTAATGGCCAAAAGCGACAAAATGTTTTAGAAATTGTGTGAAGCTTGCCAAAAGCTTTACCGCAATGCTTACAGCTGAAAAGTAACACTCCTTCACCAATATGTGTACATACAGACGTACAAACAGATTTCCACAAACCGGTTTCACACACAAAACTAAGCTGAAGACGTCAAATTTAAACTGCACAGACAAACATAAGTAGGTGCACACACACACAGACAAATGTATGCTTACTTGAAACACTCTACAACAAAAAAAAAAAACAATTTTTTTTTAAAAACAGAATTAGAAAAAGTTCAAACAACTTGAGTTAATATTTAAATTAAATAAATTTTTGTAAAATAATAAATAAAATTAGAGGAACTTACAGTAAATAAGGTTTCAACGCTGTATGAGAAGAAAGTTGTTGATCTGTCATCTTTAGGCCATTTTGACTGAAGATAGAATTCTGGTTTTTTATAGTAATAAGGCAACCATATAACTTGGCTCATAAACAACCTCTTTCCGTCAATGGAGAGCGTTAATGGGCTATGATAATGGCTTTTGTCGTGCCAATTACGGCTGCCTACGAGATGGACAACTATTGGATTCAACAGGATGGGGCCACAGCGCACACAGCACGAGCAACGATTGAATCTACGCTGGTTAAGTGGTTTCCACTGGATTTGTATCATACAACTTGATCCTTGTTAGAAAAGCTAATTATATTTGATGTTATTACAAATAGAAACATGTTTATGATTTAGGTTTTGTCTTGTGATTAAGTTATTTAACGATATGTGTTCATCAAGTTTGAGCTATCTGGCCTCCTCTATAGCATGATTTAACCCCTCCAGACATCATCTTGTTTCAAGTTCAAGGAGAGTAAAGTTACAAGTAAAAATAAAGCAAAATACAGAAATCGAGCGATTTGAGCTATTCGGCCTGGCGAAGACTATTAATGCTATATTATTCTTTAAAACTAATCAAAACAATTTTTAATTTTTTATTGCCAACAAACATTCCGAGGGTTTTAATGGACCATCTTGTTCTTAAACCTAACTCAAACTGGCTTTAATATAGGAACTAAATTAAATATTCATCGAAATTCGCAGAAGTTTTGTGATTTTAAACCGGGCTTTCGACCAGAATTGGTCTCTATTGGTTTGAACTTTCCGACCTTTAAATACAGAACCTTTAAAATTAATGCAATTTTGGTTTGCTATTACTACTATTTTTTGGAAAAGTTTTCGGTTGAAAAATGATTTTAAATCAGAGCTGCAAGTCTCGGAATGTTCAAATATAGGAAATACGAGGCTTCGGTCAACACGGCGAATATGTATTTCTACGTAATCATTTGGTAAAATTTATAGATTCGCTACCTCAACTCTATTTAATGTTTGTAGTTTATGAAAAATATTAATAAAGTGTCAGTTAGAAGCTTATTGCTTTTCCATATTAAAGAATACAATTGGGAATCGAGATAGATTATTTTTTCGATCGTATTTCTTTTCTATGGAAGACTTTAAAATAATTTAAATTTATTTTCAAATATATCGATAAGTATTTCAGCAAAAAGGTATTTTAGGACAGATACGATTTATATAGAATGGACGATGACGAGAACGAGAGTAGACACACAAGACAAGCCCGCTTTCACATTTTAAAAAATTAACCGTGTGTATATAGCAACCCGTGTAAATAATGTGTAAAAAAGTTCGAACGCAGAAGATAAACAGTCTTTTACAGTAATCGCAGAGCAGTATTACCAATTTTTATCTATATATTTCAAACAACGGGACCTTTTGTTTCAGTTTAAACTCAACTAGTTTTCAGACATAGTTCTATTCGCGGTTTGGTTCCAAATCAGATTACAACCCTGTTTGAAAAACATCTTTAAGAAAAATGCAGGAAAGCAAACCGGTTCTGAACCGAACCGGTTTAAAGCCGAACCTAACCGCATGTTTCGCTCGGATACCGAACCGGACCGAACCGGAGTGTTTTCAAAAATGCTGAGCTTAACCAAAAACCGAAAAATACTTGGAAAAGCAGAGTTGTTGTAAAAAAGCTAAGAACATCAACCTTATTAAATTTGCTAAGGACCCGAAATTGTAATAAGCCAGTCTTGATTTTATTATCCGTGGGGGGTCAACTTGCTGAATACTCAAACTTTACCTTTTTACCTTTAATTGAGATTGGCTTGAAATTGGAAATGAGTATGAGTATTTCTATGGCTAGCAGGCATGCAAAATTAAGGTTGAAAAAATAGAAGAATTGTCAACTCTTTTGGAGCTCCAACTATTTTTGAATGCGATTTCTTAGATTCCAGGAATCAACCCTGCTATCAGAAGAAGAAGAAAATGTAGCTAAGTCTCATTTAATGTTAAATCAGAAATTACTTGAGCAGGTCAAAAGAAAATTTTAATTATTTGACGATTTTGATCCGCTTGGCTTTTAGTAGTCGATTTCAAACTGTCAAAGTTTCTGAACAATTCATAACAACTCAAAAACAACGTCGCTTGATATGTAAGTTATAGAATTTTAAAACGAAATGAGAACTTTTTTAAGGAAATTGCCATCGAAATTTTGAACACAGCCGATTAAGTGAAAAACTAAGTCTTTGTTAATAAATAATCTGAATACATGTATCAAGTTAGATAATAAAATGAATAAAGAGCGGTTTAGTAAGCCCCAAAGACCATGCAATGAACCGAACCGGCGTTTCAAAAACTGTGTAAACTACTGAATCGAACCAGTCCTTATTTCCGAGTGGTTTGCATACCTGGAAAAATGTGCTGCATATGAAAATTAAGTTTACGTTTAGAATGAAGACTTTAATTTGCAAATTCTAAAAAGTAATTAAATATAATTCAAACAAGAGGTAAATGTGATAATTATGATAATCAAACTACTTGAGGCTACGTCTAACTCGACTTTCTGCTTTCTTTCGTTTGTGCAGAAATCTTCTGCCTAGTGTGTTGGCGTAATCTCCCTACATAATCACCTGCCAGTCACTCTCCGAATGTCTTGTGCACATACATATACCAGGGTGCTCCCGATGACTGAAGGACTCAGATCTTTTACAAGCAAATATATGACCCCATATCTTCAGGCAGGTACTATAGTTCTATTTAATTGTTTAAGCAATTATAAATTAACATAGAAATTGTTAAAATAAAGTTAATACATGTGCAAATGGCAAAAAATAAAAGTAATTAGTATTATTTTCATTTTAAATACAATCGTGTCTGTCCCAGAAATCTCTAGAGGTTTTCGTATAAACGTTAGCATTTCATATTAAAGCTGTTTAAATTTATATGTTAAGGGCTCAAATATGCCCGGTTACTAGATTAGATGACAAAAGTTGAGCGATTTGAAACCGCCTGCTCAAAGCCAAGTAGATTTGAAGCGTACGGTTTTCCATCCACATAATCTAGTAGGCGGTCTGAATCTTGACACTTTGCAAGTAAAGTAGTCCTAGTTTAGTTCGAAGTGCAATCGTTTATACGAAACTCTCTAGAGATTTCTAGAACACCCCTGATTATTCTTATTTTTTTAGTAAGTTATAGTTTCTCCCTTCGTTTGTTCGTTCAATTGCAGCCGCTTTTTTTTTTTGCATCGAATTGACTAAGATTTCAAGGACGGATATGTCAAAATTCGAGCATTCCAGAACAATTGTTACCCTTAAATCTTTGAAGGAGTTCAACTGTTTACACCCCTAAAAACTTTGCCTGATAGGATCACCCTAAGGTCCTCAATTGGACTTAAGTCCGGACTTATTACAGGCCATTGCATTAAGGGGATATTTTTGTCTCGAAAAAGTCTGCTTTTACCCTGCAACGTGTTTAGGAGCGTTATCCTGTTGAAACATCCAATCCCCGCCATGGAGCACTTCTGCAAATGGTATAGGTTCGCTGTCTAGGAGATTGATATGAATGATACAGAGCATATTGATGACTTCCCAATAAAAAGTCTTCCGGGAATTTCTTGGGACGCGCCAATATTGTTGTTTCCATCTAAATTTTTTCATCACTAAAGATGACGCTTTTGAATTTGCTGTCCCAATATTTATATTGTTCGTAAAATGTCAGTCGGGCTATCTTATGTCGATTCACTAGCTTTAGGGCTTTAAATTAACTTTCAAATGAGTTAAAAACATTTCGTGCTCTTTGCTTTTTTTTCGGTGTTAAAATATGAACTCCAATCAATCGATTACTTCTTGGCCCTAAAAAAAAATCTAAAACATTTGGTCTAAAAAGATTTTTAAATATTTTTTTTTAACTGACAATAAAAAAAACCTTTTAAACTAGATCCTAAAATAAGAGACAGATATTGCATTTCTTCAAGCGCTTTTCTTTCGGGCGGTTTATTGAAATTATGAGATGTACTTCAAAAAAATATCTTGTTTTGAGTGTAAATTGTGTAAAGGTGTACCAGGACAATTGAGTATGATGATAATCTTGGACAGACAAACTAAAAATAAATGTTCGCTTAAGATTATCTGATTATCAAAACTATTTGTGTGGTTTTGTATTATAAATGGAGACAGTCTTCTAGCTCTTCCAGGTAAATGAATGTGGGGGGAGGGAGTTTTTGTCAGTTCAGTTTATGGTATCAAATCAAGCAGATTGTCCAGGGCAGTGGAATTCGAAAAGAGATCGCTGGTAATGTTATCATAGTCAAAGTCATCATAGTCCACGCCCAAACTCGTTTTAAGCTCATTCAAGCACTCTTCATTAAAGCCAGGAATTTCCAGGGAATTGTTGGTTTTGTTAAAGGCATCATGACGATTGGTATAGCCATTCCTTTCACGAAACATTTCAGCCAGTTGGTCATCGCTCAGCTCAATGCCATGGACCTTTTTGGAATGTTGACGGATTCTGCAAAATATAAATGTCATGTCCATAAATAATCTTTTATGGTAGATTCTTTACTCACTTTCCTCGATTGGCAAACTCCTCGTTACAGTTTTTACACTTGTATGGATAATCCATGTGCTCATATTGATGCTGTCGCAAGCGTGATCTGGATGTGGCCTCAAAACTGCAATTATCACAGCGCCACACTTTTTGCTTTTGATGATTTCGCTGCTCATGCTCACGCAGTAAGGCGAAATTCTGAAATTTACTGCCACAGCTCAAGCATTTGACCTGATCTTCATGCTGGACATGTGCACGCTCATAGTGCACTCTTAGCTCTGCCGCATTTATGTAGTTCAACGAACACTTGTCACACTGATAATGACGCTCCGAGTGACGCTTGCGATGAACGGCCAGAAAGTCGGCATTCTTAAAAGTCTTTTGGCATATTTCACACTCGTGCAGGGTATCCACCGAATGTTGTTGCTGCAAATGCAGCTCATACTTGCGCAAGCTACTAAACTGCTCCGAACAGAAATTGCAATCGACGGGCTGTTTCACCTGACAGAAACGTTGATGAGCCTGGAGGCTAGCCTTTTGATTGAACACCTTGTCGCAGGCGGTACAAATGTGTTCGACAGACATTTGATTCGAAGAAGTCTGGGTATGCATGCGAGTATAATGTGTTCTAGCCGAACGTTGATCTTTGAAAACCCGAGCACAAGCTGGACAGTTCTGTTGGATGTAGCAGAACATTTCTAAAAAAAATAATAAAATTATCAACTTTTACTTTACTCCTTTGACTTTTTCCTTACCAAAATCTCCATCAATTTTGTGATGATCAATTAAATGATTTTGCATATCTGTGCGATTCTTCGTTTCATACGTATTGCAGGGTCTGCACTTAAAGCTTTGATCTGTAAGTTAAGTTATTGCAATGATGAAACAATGATCCATTCATCTACTCACTTTTGGTTAAACCAATAATATCATCCTCGGCCATGTCAAAGTTATGAACTGTCATATAATGGCCCCTTAGCTGTTTGGCATCCGTGTTTGTGTATTTGCAAATATTGCAACTGAGCAGAGGTATATGAAGAGGTGATTGATTCCGATTTGAAATGGTAGCTGGGGAATGAGTGGCCACACGCACATTTTCAGAGGCTGTAAATAAAAAATGTTCTTTAATCTAAAGCAATTAAAAATATGCTAAGAAACTTTAAAGAAAGTGTTTAAAACAATAGTTTTTTCCCGGGACAAAATGTACAATGTCACAATTGGTCAAATTTGTAATACGTGATACAACTAGGGGGAGTCCGAAATGGAATGGCACACAAATAAAAGAGCTAAATATTACGCTGCATGAGGCCCAAAGCTGCTGTTGATTCTGAGATTTCTAATTTAGTCTTAAAGAGAATATATGCATTAACAGGGAACATATTTTCAAAATGATTTAAAGTCATAAACTTCTTTTTATGATTACCAAATAACCAACACAAGTGATTCCAAGATTTTGCGGCCTTGAGGTCTCGTTTTGCTTGCACATACTTTAAAAACAGGAACACAACGCACCACACAGGAGGCTAGTTGATCGTACAGCTGTTTTATTAATATCTCTAACTATTTGGTAGATATGGCCATGATACAATGAGTATAAGGTAGCCTCATCGGCTGCCTACTAGTTCGGTTTTTAGTCCGTTAACGTTTAGTGTGTGCTTGCTTGTTGAAGTGAAGGGTTGTGTGCGGACAAATTTTTTCGTAAACCTTAACCCTTGTGCACAACAAAAATGACATTTTGCAGATTTTGCCGCAAGCACGTAGAAGGTGCGCAAACTCTACTCTGCTGCCTTGGATACTTCGCTGTGGAAGTCAGCTCCAAAAAAAGCCCAATTCTTCAATAGAACACGCGTAAATAATAATGCTGTTCTGCAAATAGACCCATAGACTGAACCAATTTCAAATTCAAAATTATTAAAAATTTATTTATAAAGAAATCAACTCTTTTTTATACCCTTGCAAAGGGTATTATAATTTTGCCCAAAAGTTTGCAACGCATAGAAATATTCATTTCCGACCCTATAAACTATATATATTCTTGATCAGGGCGACGAGCTGAGTCGATTGAGCTTTGTCCGTCCGTCTGTCTGTCTGTCTGTCCGTCTGTCCGTCTGTTTGTTTCTACGCAAACTAGTCTCTCAGTTTTAAAGCTATCGGGCTGAAACTTTGCACAGAGTCTTCTTTTTACTGCACACTGATAATATGTCGGAACCGACCGGATCGGATGACTTATATCTTATAGCTGCCATAGGAACTATCGGTTGAAAAGTGGGTTTTTGTGAGAAAAATTTTTTGTTTTTAATGTAAACGCCTTCCGCTTCGGAAATTATTAGTTCTATACGCTTTTACACAGATTTGGAAATTTTTGTCAAAATCGGATGACTATATCTTATAGTTGCCATAGGAACTATCGGTCGAAAAGTGGGTCTTCGTGAGAAAACTTTTTTGTTTTTAATGCAAACGCCTTCCGCTTCGTAAATTATTAGTTTTATACGCTTTTACACAGATTTGGAAGTTTTTGTCAAAATCGGATGACTATATCTTATAGCTGCCATAGAAACTATCGGTCAAAAAGTGGGTTTTATCAGAAAATGGTTTGTTTTAATGCTGACGTTCGTAAACTCTGTGGTATAAAAACATTTGCAAGGGTATTTAAACTTCGGCAAAGACGAAGTTAGCTTGGCCTTCTCGTTTTATTGTTGTTTCACTCACACTTACTACGCTGAACCCTTTCACTCGCACTTATTGTAAGCATTGTTAACGGACTGCTTTTGCCGACGAGACTACCTTATACTTATCGCAACGCCTTTGTCACAACAGCTGTTCCTATTGCTGACACTTGGGAATTCGATAGCATATTGATATTTTATATTGATATTTCGCGGGTATCTCCATACCAAACATTACTGTGTAACAGCTTTTCATTCGAGGTGAACCTTGGTCCGCCAGCATAAAGACCACATGTTTTCAATTGGATTCATGGCCGGAGAACGCGCAGTGAACCGGCGCATTATCTTGATGAAAAATGGTGCCTGATTCTCTCTCCAAAAAGTTAATTAATGCTTTATCTTATAAGTTTAAATATCTCTATGTATTCCTGCGACTTCTAATGTTGCATAACGGGGTCCGATTGTGACAGCTAAATGCGACACAGACGCCTTAATATTGTGAATTTAGTAACTAACACCATCTAGCCCATTCAAGTTAACCATTTTTTCATCTGTGAATAACATGTTTTTCTACTCCTGCCTCCAATTAGATGCCGTCAATTCAATGCTTGGTCATCATTTTCTACAAGTTTACAGGTCGCATAAATTGAGAAGATTACTTAAGCTTATTAGATGAATTCTTAGTAGACTTTCAAGAGACGGACCCAGATACAATCTTTTAGCAAGATAATCAGGCATGTTCTCAATTCCACTTCCACGACTTCGATTCGAAAGTGGAATTGATTTATGTTCTCGCAACACCAAAACGAACAAATTTTGGAATGTAAAAGTAAGTGGAATGAAAAGTAATTGTCAAATTACGCACTCTAACAGTTGCTAGATGTACATAAAGTGAATTTTCCTTAATTCTGTGATCAATTTAAAAATTGTTCGTAAAATTTAATATGCATTTTAGTCTTTAGTTAATTTAAAAAGAATTTTTTTGTTTAATGTGTCCAGATTTTGGCAGGGCAGACGAAACCGAAAGCAAATAACGAAAATGAAAACGAAAGAGTCAGTCTCTCTCAGTGCTCTCTCTGTTCCAGTTTTCGATCGTTTCAATGTAAGTATTATGTATCGATAGCTTTAAAGGAGCTATCGATGATCTGTATTGCCTATCGCCTGCTCTTCTTCTTCAACAACGAAACATGTAAGTAAACAAATATTGAAGACTTTTACAATTATTTCAACTTTTTTATATTAAAGGGGAAAGCATAGAAGCCCTGAACAGGAGCAGCTGCTTACGGACTTCATGTCCAAAAACCCTGACATCGCGAAAGGTTTTGTGAAGGGAGACAAAGTGGCTGTCGAAGCTAAATGGAAGGCTCTGGTGATATCACTGATTGTTGTGGGCCCTCCACGCAAAGATCTTCCTGTATGACAAAAAGGTATCACCGCAACATTCATAAGTGTTATCCCAAGTTTTTAATATATATTTTTAATTTAGTCGTGGGCGGATTGGAAATCTGGAATTCGTTAAAAATTGGCTGCCAATAAAAGGAAGTCTGTTGCTACTGGAGGCGGGCCTTATTCCCTACTAACAGTTCTTCCAATTAAAAGGGAGATAGCAACCTTTTGCGGCGAAGTCTTGACGACTCATTTTCTAGACAATCCAATCTCTGCTCAGGCAATTTTCAAGCTGTTAGAAAATGTGCTACGTCCCATGCACAAGTTTAAGTCTTTGGGAATGCCCAGCTGAGAAGACCCAGTTGCTAAGAATCGTAGCTGCTAACTGAACATCTGGAGCTATTCGTGGGTGCATCTCAGCCCATTGGTGTCTTATTTTTTCCAAAACTAAATCAAACTGATCTTTTCTTAACCGAAATAAAGAAACATATCTGGAAAAAATAAATCATTTAATAAAGCAACGCCCATTTAATGCTGCAAAACTTACTTAATCTCCAACATTCCAGGAATGATGAATCTGGCCATAAGTTGAGCTTTCTTACTTGTTTCGCACATCCAAAAATCATGATTGCTGGCATTTTATGTCAAATAACCATAAATCATAAAAACAAATAAACGACAACAACGCGAAACAGCTGTTCACAATCGCTATCGAAACACACCGGAATCGGTTTCTCTCTTATGTATCTAGTAAAAATCTCGTTTTTCTCAGTAATTTACAAAAAGTAATAAGGGAGCCAATCCATTCGGAATTGGGAACACAAAATCAAAATCGAAGCGGAATTGCGTTCAATTTACTTTTCAAAAAGTAGTGGAATTCCCCCCATGCCTGGGGGGTTCAGTGAAAAGCTCGGCTAGCGCTTTCTGGTTTGAAACGGAAAAGACTCTAAAAACCACGGTCTTAAAAAGCATTTAAAAAAATATCTTCTGGAAGATGCTTTTCTATTCAATGCCAATACAAAAATTCCACAAAGCAAAATGGAATTTGAGTTCCATTGACGAACAGATCATGATTAAAAATTTAGTGCAAGGAATAAAAGTAGATATTGAATATTTGGAAGGCTTTGTCAAAATTTTAGAAGCTGACTTTCTTAACATTCTCATTATTTCGTCGAGGGACTACCTGAAAAGCATGTAGCTTGACATGTGGAAGCCAAAATTTAATTTGCAATCCAACCAGCTGTTATTGGTTTACGCTAGTGTGATCGAAAACATTATACATCAGTGGGAACAAGGTGACATTTGCTTTATGAGAATGACGTTGAACATTTGACAGTGGAACGGTTGTGTCCCACAAATCTCTTTAGGTTTTCGTATAAACTTCTCCATTTCGAATTAAATCTTTTAACCCTTTAACCTCAAATATTCTCGGTTATGAATATCAGATAACAAAAGGTTAAGCGATTTGAAACAAACGGTTTAAAGCCAAATAGATATGAATTTATTGTTTTAGCTTTTTTCTAAAGTCAGGAAACCGATCGTTCCATCGTTTATAGAAAACATTTTTAAATCTTTTTTGGGACACCATTTATTAGGTATAAACATTTATTCTGGGTTGTTTGGATGCAAAAAAACTTAAAAACGGCACGAAAAACTGTCAAAGGTGTTGCTATAGGCGCACAAACTGTCTAATACAATTTAACACGTGGCACAGTAGGCGGTCCTTCTATATGATATGTCATATGTTCTTTGTGATTTGTTATTTTATTTAGTTGAATTGTTTTACAAATTTCTAGTGCAGCTTTTTCGTTTGTTCAGGCCTAACAGTTGAACTCCCTATAGACCGCCAACTCTTTGGCAGGAACCATAAAACTCTGACGTCCTGCGCTGATGCCAAGAAAGCCGCACACCCTAATATGTTTAACTATGCCATAGAGACCCTACAAGAATATCTTCCCAGTCGTAACCACAAATTCTTCACACAAGGAGACAGAGATACTACCGGAACCACAACAAACTCATAACCCAACAATCCCTCATAGGATGCCACTGCGAGGTTCACTCAAACCACGATTGCACCAAGGAGACCAAAACCTTGCGACAGCAACCTTGTGTGCCGAGGCCAAAAGACCTTGAATTTTTTGGGTGTTTTAAAGTTAAACTAAAAAATCAAATTTCTGCTTTACTCACACTTAAGCAGCTTTGCCTTGATTGATTCAATTGTCTCCTTTTCCTGGGATGAGGACTGACTTGGACTTTCATCATCATTAAGCGTCATATAGAGAGCAAGTTGTATTAGATCGCATTCCACATCCGGGAGACTGGACATGTCACCGTTTTTGTTATTAAAATTGGAATTGTTGTTGTTGTTCTCGCTGATCTCGGAGACGGTGTTAGTGGCATTAGCATCTACAACTGCTTGGTCACAAGCATTATCAAAGAAGGTTTCATTGTTCTTGGAATCTGAGCCATCATTCTCATCCTCCTCATACTGGTTATTGGTGTCGTATTTAACATCAAAGAGTATAACTGTAAGAGGTGTTACGTTAGTCCTTAGAACAAATTAATAAGTCTCTACTATCTTTACCATCGTCCTCTCTACTGGCCTCCGTATCCAAACGCGGCACCTTGGCTCCCCTCATATACAACACATTCTCTTCGATGGGACCCGGCACATTGTCATAGCTCTCCACAAATTGCTCAAATTCTTGACTAAATTGATTCCAGTGTAGCAATTCGTGGCTGGCCTTGCGCTTTAGTTCGCCCACTCCCGGCTTTACACTTTGAGCCTCGGCCTGGAGTTTGCGATTGGACTCCAAGGCCATTTCCACAAAATGCATGGCCACCTCAAGAGCACGACAGCAGCGTACACAAATTTGCAGAGGCCACTTGTAGCCACCGTGGGAGACACTGCTAAGATCCTGGTTGATGCATTGACGTAGACCCTCGCCATAGGTACGAGATTGCTGCAGATTTGGCATAACCGAGTCTAGTTTTAGGGTCTTTCGATTCACCGAGAGACATGCTCGACATTTTACTTTGTTCACTTTGTTAATGGCCACCAAATCGGGCGGAGAAGCGTCCATTGGAAGTTTTTGTTTTTGCGAAAACCGGCAGCAGTGTAAGTGTGACCGCATTCTGAAGATGGGAAAATGCCACAATGTTATCGATAGCATAAACCAGGGCTAAGTGAAGCTTAGAATTTAAAATTAAATAAAGGATGTGGATTAAATGGAACAGATCTCCCCCTTCCTAACCAAAGTAAACCACTTTATTTGTTATCCATGGAAGATTATTGTTTATTCTACTCTCTCTCGATCTCTTTCTGCTGCAGTTTCGAACTTGGGCTTTATTTATGACTATGTTGATTTGAGAGGAAGGCCAAATGGCCCTTGGGACACTTGTTGGCATAGTGGCCCTTGTGTCCGCACTTGTAGCAGGTGATCTCCTCCAGTCGCGTGGGCACCTTAACATAAGGCGGAGCCCCATGATTGGACATGCCGCCTCCTTCATCATTTCCATTGCCACCTCCATCTCCTCCTGGCCCACCGCCACTGTGATCCATTGCATTGATGTTATTCCTATTCTCCAGACTTCCCACATACTGTTTGCAGGAGTTGGCCTTGTGGCCAAGTTCCCCGCAATAATGGCAGGTGGGCAGTTTCTTGTGTAGTTGATCTTTACTCAAATCGGCCAGCGGCGGCAGCTCGAATCGTGGATGCATGTGTTTGCAGTTGGGCCCCTCCGGACAGAATCCAGCCAAATAGCTCATGCACAGCACACGTCGTAAATGTTGATGTCTACAATGGGGTCCATGACGACAGAATCCTCTTTTGTACCAGGGACAATCCTTCACCTTACTCTGCGGATCAATGTGCAGGAAGGGGCATTCCTTGTTGTGGCAGGCATTGAAACGGGAGTAGAAATAACACTCGGGCATCTTGGTCATGTCGTACTCGTGCAGGAACTCGCATTGATCACCCTTTTTGCAGAGGCCGCGCAGCCAATGTTTACACACAATGGTGCGGTCGCCGCGTATGTGACGGAAGGGGCAGGCGCTGCCCTTGTCGCACTCCTGGCCATTCTTGGTGATGAAATTGCAAACGGCCGCAATGGACTTGTCCATGCCATAGAATGGCAACGGTATGGCGCCCACCTGCTCGATGAGGTCGCGCTCCGTCTTGAACTGCAGGCTGTTCACATTGGCCAACAGTATGTCCATGGTGAGGTGTATGTGGGCTAATTGTTAATGCATAAAAATTACAGTTCGAATTACACTATAAAGCGTCGCTAGAGGTGACACGGCCGGCTCGTGATTTTGACGTAGTGAGACCTTACCGCAAAGTGACCGTATAAAACAAATGATTCATTATTAGTGGTGGTAAGACAAGAAGTTGTTATCGATAGCTCATCTTTGAGTTCTAGCGCGCAGATTCCAATGTGTCCGAAATATTGTTTATAATTTTTGTAAAATGATTTAAGACACTAGCTGATCCCGCCGCCACTTTGTCCGCGTCCAAGATTTCCAGAAATTGTAAAAATTATAATGATTTATTTTGTAGACAGTTTCGAATTTATAGCTGGTAAAACTATATCCAAATTTTGCGTGAAAAATTGTTTCCCATACCGTCCTAAAGCACTCAACCAAATTTTCTAGGAGCTTCCTATCCTGAATTATAGATCAATCCCTTGCTGTCAAGTTAATGCTGAAAACATACCGTTCCCGCACGACCACATAGTGAATTTCGGGTCTAGCGTTATTTCCGTCCCGCGCCCATTTTTAGTAAATATACATATAAAGATTGCGCATTTAACAGCAGCCTCACCACGGCTTGATCATGATAAAAAAAAATAAAGAGACCAAATTTTTTGTTAAAACTATCGAAGTTTTATGAGAGTCTTGTCTCGTTGAATTAATGAATAGAACTAAATACCAAATCAAATTCACCTCGTTATTTTTGATTGTTTCGATGGTACGTGTTTATTTTGGCTTCCGTCTCGTCGGCAAGAATTGGGGTATCCTGTCTTTAGGCCGAAAAAAACAAGGTGCTCGATCATTTAAATAATTATTTGGCGTCCAACGTTTGAAGCCTTACCGGCAAGTCCCGCTTGTTTTTACTAAACAAAATTGTACGTGTTAATAACAGCTTATAGTCCCTGCACACTGAGCACATTTTAGAGGAACGCATGGAACGCATGTTGATGTGAAACTGTGATTTACATTGATAACATCTAACATCCAACATGCCTGTCTGTCAAAGTGTTGTAAAAAAAATTATAAAAAAATTGAATATAAAAAGAAATTGGCAATGGTATTAGCTGTTGCGCAACAACAACAGCAATATTGCAACAACTTGTTGTTATGTTTGATTTCTGCAGGGCAGTCATCGGCGTATTTGCAGAGGAGTTTATGACAACCAACTACTTGACCAATCAAAAAATAGACGAGTACATCCAGGGTTTCGAGAATATTGGGTTTCCACAGTGTCTAGGTGCAATTGGTAAGTAAATAATAAAACTTTTAAAATTAAATACAATATAAATTCAATTTTAATATGTTGATTCAGATGGATGTCACATAGAGGTAAAACCGCCAGCAACTGAAGCTCCCGACCATTTCAACTACAACGGCTAGTACTCAATGGTACTATTGGCCCTGGTTGATTATCGGTAAGTTTATCTGATGATTATACATATTAACACTGCTAATTCTTTTATTTCCACTCAATTTTCGATATAGATTCATCTATGTAAACGTTGGCGCTCCTGGCCGATGCAACGATTCGCTTATATACCGACAATCGAATTTAAGTAGGATTATCGACTCCTCGCCATTGCTCGAGGAAAAAGCAAAGAATATATGCGGTATCAAAGTTCCCGTCCTAATAATTGGAGACTCTGCCTTTCGCTTTTCAAGGAAGCTCATGAAACCGTATCCAAATTTCGACAAACGCACCAGAAGAGCATCGGAAATTTAACTATAAATTGTCTAAAGCAAGACGAGTTGTGGAAAATGCTTTCGGACACCTAAAGGCAAGATTTCGACGCTTAGGTAAAGGTCTTGATAGTCATCCAAAAAGCAATGCTATTATTACAATGTGCTGTTGCATACTTCACAACATACTTAATAATAACAACAGCGCCATCAACGAAAATTGGATAATTCCACCAGATGAAAACAAGGTTTTTTATTCATTTAAAGTCTTATTAATGGTTATTTAATTATTGGGCTTAATCAATGGATTCTCGAAGAAAATCGAGCAACTGTGTCTGAAATGCAGCTGTGTTGGATGCCATCTCCCGCAAAAGCTCTTCTTGGGCTTTCTGGTGCTCTTTTTGGGATTTTTGCTGCTCTTTCAATATTTCCAATCTTTCCCTTGCTAAGTTCACAAGCTCGGTTTGGTTATCGACCCGTGAGCGTTTGACTGGGGGAGCACTTGAGTATGCACTTTCATCGATGTAGGAGAATTCGCTTGTTTGCTCTGGATCGAACTCAATTGTATCCTTTAAATTCATAGTTTCTAAACCTGCGAAAGGAATATAAAATGTGTATATTAGTACAATTATTATGCTCATAAAAGTACTACATACTGTAGTTATCCAAGGACTGCTCTTGAAAATTGTTCATTCGGAAAGATCCCAAAATTTCATTAATCTTGTCATAATGTTTCCAATTTGACGAAGTGCCACCACTTGAACCAATTTTCTGCTTCTCCTGTCTGCAAAGTGAACATATAATCACGCTCTACCTTCTTCTCAAGATGTCAACTTTACCTATATCTTTTTTGAGATTGTCAATATTAGTGCGAATATCTGTCCAGCCGCCTATGAAACCGAATTGTTCCATTGATGAAGCCATCTCCATATATACGTGCGAGTTTTTCGCGGACCTCTTAAATCCACTATGTGCTCCTGCCACAATTCTATTATTAGAGAATCCATTTCCAGTTAAGACGGCTCGATCTTCCATTCTTTGCAGCTGCAAATTAAAAAATAAACCATAAACCATATATACCAATGCAGTATCCAAAGAGAGATAAATACTTACTTTTCTTGTTGCCCGACATTAGAATTCCCTTTGAATTTTCCTTGAATCAATCTTAATTTTTTTGCTTATTTTAGATGAGTGCCAAACTTTTAGTGGTGGACTGAAAAGTAACGACCACTTTTCAAGTAGTGTCAAATTTTTTCGGCACGGCAAAACCTTATGGAACATCTTGCTTCGAGATGTTAGATGTTGGATGTTGCTCAGTGGAAATTGGCTATTACACGTTAACTCCTAATTCTGTGACCTTCTGTCAATTTCTAACATTCTCTTGCATGAAGTCGAGGACTGTGGATACTATACAATCATTTAGGTAGCGACATGCCAGGTCTAGTGGCAATTTCAAGGGCCATTTCTTTAGTAAGGTATTCTGGATAATTATAAGTTAACACCTTAATCGAGAATGGAAACATGCAGTGATTTATTGCACAATAGTAATAGAAGTTCTTTTCACGGTGGATATAGTAATAATATAATAATAATATAATAATACTCAAAATAGTATTACCACTATGCCGAGCCGCATTTCAAATCGGCATACTTTTCTTCTACAAGATTTTAATATCGTTGAAACAACCAATTAAAATAGTTTGCTTGGATTAAGTTGTCTGGGTTAGACCGGAGGCTTACCGCAGCTAGGTAGGTAGCAGTGAAATACGATTGCAGATCTAAGGTGTCTTAAATAATGCCAACGAAAACACAGAAACAATCCCTAGTTCCGCTTCTCCCCCGTATCGATTACATGGACTCCCTACTATTTGATGAATTGAATTTCTTGAATCAAGTTGGGAAAACCAAATTTTTTTTCTAAATTATCGATCAAGTTGTTTTATAATGAACATTTGCTAAAGAGTAATATTTTGAGAGTCAATCATCGAAAGGGAAACATAAGGTAACTTAGGATGACTCGATATAGGGATCACATGGAAGATGTGGGTCTTAGAGGCCTTGTTGTTCATACACTCAAAAAAAAATATTTTCTACATTTTAGAAATTCGCCATAAAATAATTTTTTTTCTTAATTGTAGAATAATTTCTTGTTTATAGACATTTTTTTCTTAAATTAAGAAAGCATAACCCTAAGATGAGATTTTCTAGAAAATAATTTTATTTTTCTTAAATTTAGGGTAATTTTTCTAGATATTTTCCTTAAATCTTTCTTAAATTTAGGGCAGATTTGCCCTTGAATTAAGAAAAGAAATGCATAGCAAAATAGAGCGACCGCCATTAAAGTTAGTAAAACGCCCTTATTTTGAGAAAATCAAGTTTCTTAAATTTAGAAAAATTTGTTCAGAAATTCACCCTAAAATTTAGAAAGATTAATCTAGAAATTCGCCGTAAAATTTAAAAAATGTAAAAAAGAGAGATGTGAGATTAGGAGAGGAGACGACACATACGCACACGCCACACGCGTGCTCCCAACTGTGTACATTATTAACTATGGTTAAGTCGCTACGTTTTCCTTATGGCAAATAGTCGAGTGGTCTAAGGCGTCGTCCGAGTGTTCAGTATTTGAGAGAGGTCCCGTGTTCAAGTCCCAGTAAAGTAAGTAAAAAAAAATTGTTAATGCGCTTATTTCTAAATTAATTATATATCTATTATAGCTTAGAAAAAAGTGGTTTGGTGTGAGGAGGTGGTGCTGGCGATGGGGGGGGAGGAGAATGGGACAAACCCTAAAAACCAAACGGTTGGGGCGGGGTGGATCCAAAAACACAACCACACACGGGTTGGTCCGTGGTCGGTTCTACCCAACCTCCCCCTAAAATTTATTTTTAAGTTTTTACTGTTAACTGCTTCCTCCTTATGCCAGCTCTGCCAAAACCGCTTGGGAATTTTAAATCGACCTAACAGCCAAAATTGTCTAAAGCTAAGGTCCCACAGGCAAATAAAATTTGAACACATTGTGCAAACAAAGTTAGCCTTGAACAGTAAATGTTTGCGTAAAACAAATTTGGTGTTCCCACATGAGCAAATATTTGCTCTTAAAAAGTTTGCGCAAATATTTCCCCTTCACCAATAATTTGCGTTAGTGTTCACACAGCTTGGGGCAAACTTTATTATACATTTCTTTGCCCAATCTACTAAATTTATAAATCAAGTAGGCTGATTTGGTTGAGCAAACAATATAATTTTTTTGAAGTAAGAACAGAAAAGGCATGGGCATGAACAGTCACAAAAATAACTGCTTAATGATTTTATGCTGCGGTACAGCTCCGCAATGGGTAATGGGTACTTGTGCAAGAAGAAGCAAAGAAGAAACAAGAGCGCCGCAGTGTGTGGGTTAGGCGAAGGTTGCTGCGTAAATCTCTTAAATGAGTTGCGATTGGAGGCTCTAGATCATTACAAAAATTTTTTGTGAATGAAAGCAGCAGAATTTACGCAGTTGGTAATATATAACTAACATTATATTATATAAAATTTAACAATAGTATATTTTATTTGTGTCTTGTTGGTCCAATGATTCAGCTTAAGGACACCATCATGCGCAATGCGATCTCGGCAACATGTCGTTTAATGGTCACACTGCGCTTTTTAGCAACTGGAGATAGCTATCGGTCATTGCAGTATGTTTTTCGAATTCCACACAATACAATTAGCAAGATTGTGCCTGAGACTTGTGCTGCAATTTTAAAGGTTCTTCAAACTTACTATCTAAAGATACGCATTTTTGTAGACCATAAACTCCTTGTTATTAAGAATCATGTCAGGATCAAAGCATAGGCCCAATATGTAGCTAAGGGGTCTCCATGGTAATAAAACCGCGAAATGCTTAAGAAACTGTTTTTCAAGACCACAAACTATCACACATAACTGCATTGCCCTGTTAATGATAATACCGAACCGCGATTAATACCAAGGATGACCAAAGGTAAAGAACATAGTTATGATCTTAAAAACTGTTTCAAACCACTGTCTGTTAATGACAAATCATTAAATCGCGGAAAAATACCAAAGAGGATCAAAAAATGTGATAATGCCAAACAAACTTTTCTTTCAAGATAGTGAAATGTCAGGATAAATGCATAGGCGCAATATGCAGCTAAGGGTTCTCCATGGTAACTAAACCGCTAAGAGCTTAAGAAACTGCTTTTCAAAGCCACAAATGATCACACATAACTACAATCCCCTTTCTATGACAATACTGAACCACGAACCATATATGACCATTATCCACCATTTTCGCTTGTAAATTTGAATTAAAGCCTGCCGGTTGTAATGCATAAGCGTTATTCAAAAATAGTTCTAACAAAAATAGTAAATTTTGTGAAAATATTAGGTAGGGCACTGAATGCGCGTTCCACTGAGACCTGCGTGGCCGGCACAGCCAAAGCTACTTCAGATGTCTTCGCCAGCTGAGGCTCTTTATATTGTTCAAATAAATAAATAAATAAATTAAAAAATAATTATAAGTTGCGCAATAGACTTAGTGCTAATGCACTAGAGAACATTTTAATTGTTAAACTTAATTCTAAATTGCTAAAAGACATAAACATTGAGTAAAAAACTTTATTTAACAACTTGTTCTGCTGTATCTTGCCAAGCAATTGCACACTGTTTCGACTATCAGTATGATGGGAAGTTGTAACCGAAAGAACAGACGATATCAGCTGAAATTTATATAATTTTTATTTATTTGGTGGTCTTGTTATGTATTTGAATTTTTCTTGCTGCTACAGCTTGAATTTTATGTTGCATAAGCAAAAAAAAAAAAAATTTTTTTCAATATTTGCCTTGTTTGCTCTTACAATTTGCTTGCAAGAGCAAACTCGCAAACCCGCCAACAAAATTTGCCCAGGGTGTTCCCACGTGTTCCCATTAGGCAAATATTTGCTTCAAATTATTGGTGCACAAACATAGGCAAAGGCTACTTGGCAAATATTTGCGCGCAAACTATTTGGTGTTCCCACTAAGGCCAAACAAAATGGGCAAATATTTTAAAATATTTGCGCAAATTATTTGCCTGTGGGACCTTACCTTAAGTGTTTTTTAGAAAAATTGCCCTGAAATCTAGAAAAGCATTTGCTTAAAAATAAGGCGAATCGCCTTTGACCCCTTTTTTAGGGCGAATTTCTAAATTTTAGGGCGATTTGGCCTGTTTTTTTTTTTTGAGTGTATGTGATCTTGTCAAAACAGCAGCAGTCATCATGAGTCTATAATTTTGTTTTCTGTGTGGCATGCCTTCTTCTTTGTAGTTTCGCCGTTATCTATCCTTTCCTAGGTAATTTTTTGACTATTGGTCCAGAAGCGGAGGTTTCGTTTTGCACGTGATGATAATTTTTTAAGTGATCGAAGAGAATCGAGCACCTTTTTTTTCGACCTAAAAACAGGATCCGTCAATGCTTGCCGACGATACTGAAGCTGGAACAAGCAAGTGCCCCCGAAACAAACAGTATTACCATCAACTCAGTTATTCCGCTAAGGGCCATTTTCTCTTTCTAGAATTTATGTTCGTGATCGCCGCATGTCTCTTTCTGTCTCACTGCCTGCCTCCCAATTTCATTTCGTGGATGCACATTCGTTTATTTATAGCAAAGTGAATAATTCAAGTGTTTGACACAGCTGTTGTGTATCTAGTGAAAGTATCGATAGTTCTATCGAAAGTTGCCGGCCGGTTAAAATTTGACCTCATGAGACTCTCGAATTCGGCTAACCTGCCGGTAAGTTTGACTAACCGGACATTGAGGAAATGGGCCTAAGGGTGCCGAACTCCACGACGACGTTTTTTTATGAAGAACCAGATAAGAAAGTTTAAAAACGGAGGAAAAAATGTTTTATGGAGTTCGGCGGACATTTCATACGGCTTCTCGAGCGTAAAATCATTTGTATGCAAAGTGTTTCCCTTTGACTAGCCTCAAAACACTCCAAAGGTGGATGCGGAAAATAAATATAGAGGCTGAAATAAGGCTGCTTATGAAGCAAAACGTTGAGCGAGGACGAAAAATTGTGTTACATTTTAAATTTCAAAACTTTGTTTTTAAAAATTTTAGATAGACCTCCTGAAAATCGTTCACATTTAATACTCCCTAAATACAACATACAAAAATTAACAAATACAAAACAAACAAAGTCATCTGCTATCCCTTTCCGTTGGACAAGCATACAAGCATACTGACGGCATCGCCTTATATTATTACATTATGAACTGAACAAGTCTCACTGAACAAAAATGTGTAATTGAAGAATAAATAGGAAACAAAACATCAATCGACAGTGTGGGTGTTCAAGACGAGCCGAATCCCAGTGGCGTACGCAGGGGGGGTGTTTTGGGGGTTAAACCCCCCCCTGAGATTTACAAATGCATTGGTGAGAATTCACTTTTCACTTTTTTGACGGGTTTTGGCCTAAAAACCCCCCCCCTGAAAAAATCCTGCGTCCGCTACTGCCGAATCCCATAAAAAATTTTAATGAATGAATGATGAATTAATGGTTACCTGAATATGAATCGTGGATGAGTGGACCCTTTGCGCCCCAATGTAAACTCAACAATACACTAAAAATTTACCCTATTCAGAAACGAAAAGCAAAAATCATAGTTTTGTTAGTGATTGTCGAATTTGTCGGTCTAGTAAAAGATGGATGGATTCATCAAGAAAGTTCGCTAGGGTTGCCTAGATTTCTCCGTTCCGCTTCATTAATTTTACATTCCAACGCAGCAAAGTGGCATTCAAAAACTATTATTTATGGTATAAATTTTGTACACGTTGCTGTGAGTTGTCAGTCAAAGTTAATTTAAAGTCAACTCATATCTAGCCCTCGCATTGAAAAATACTAAAAAGCTAGTCAATTTAGTTCATCTCTAGCCCTCGCATTGCAAAATACCAATCACAAAATTCTCCCACCACTAAATCAGCTGCAGCAGCATGTAAGCTTTGCTCTTTATATTTATTGCTTAATATTAGTGATTAAAATTAGTTCACAATTTTTATTGTAATTGCAGTGGCTTTGCATTGGACTAAGAAACTAAAACCGTTCAAAGCTAAAAGCAAAGGAGTCAAAAGCATAAAAGCTGACGCAGTCGAACTGAAATTGCTGTTGCTGTTGCTGCTGCTGTGGTTTTACAGTTGCTGCTATTTGTATACGTACCACTATGGCGCCTCGCGTAAACCGAAAAAGCATTGAAAAATACTTTGAACTGTCGAATAACAAAGCCGTTTGTAGACTTTGTGCGCATGTTTTAAAAATTGATCGAATTTTTAATTTAAAAACTCATGCAATTAAAGTGCATAAAATTAAACCCGAAGAGTTCTCTAGCGTAAACAACAGTGAGAGCGAATCGGTAAATCAAAAAATCAAAAAAACCATAATCAAAGTTGACATCAGCAAAAAGCAAGTATTGCGTTCCTATATTGGTTTATTGACGGAAGATGATGTACCATTTCAGGCTCTCAACTCGGATCATTTCAAGAGCATTTTGAATCCCATTTGTCGTGCACTGAGTATAAAACATGGAAAAACTTTCTCCCTCAACAGTACCAACTGTAAGAAATATTTAAAAATAATTGCGGATAATGTCAGAAATGCCATCAAATCGGATATACAGCAACGTCTTTTGTCTCTGAAGATTGACGTTGAGACTGACACATTCCCAAATTTATACTGCATAAGTGTGCAATTTATACAAAGCAACGAAATTCAATCCCATATACTTGGAGTTCTAGAACTTAAAAGTGAAGCGGAAATTTTACAAATTTTAACTAAATATGGCATAGACTTGAGTCAAATAGTGTCTATAACCACGGGAGCAAATTTGGATAACAAAGACCATTCAAATGAAGCTAACTGGGACAATCTGGTGGACAGTTCCTTGTTACTTCAGTTGGGAGATGCGAAAATTACTTGCTGTTTAGCACTTACAGCTCAGCTTTGTGCCTGGGACCTTACGCAGGATTCGGAAATTTGTAATTTTTTACTAAATTGTCGAAATTTGGTCACACTTTTAAAAATCAACTCAAACTATGGCTATAGAGAAATCTTTGAGGAGAATAATATAAGTATGCCTCAACATGACGACCCCAAAAATTGGGGATCCACCTATGAAATGATAGCTTCACTGAAAAACTCTAAAGACATCATTTTAAAATATATTCCCATCAAATGTGAATTCATGGTCAAAGCATTTGATGAACGTTCTGTCCTAGAAGACAGTTTCTGGGACTTTGTAGAAGCTTATGGCCTGGTTTTTGAACGCCTACAGCAAACCATAGTAAAGTTCCAGCAAGAACAATTGCATTATGGCAATTTTTACGCCGAATGGCTCAAGTGTAAATTAATCACTGAAAAATTTCTGCAAAAAGACCACAAAACCTGTGTAAAAGACCTGGCTCAGCGTCTTCTACTCATTATGGAAGCAAGAACCACACAACTTTTTAAAAACGACAGCTTTGTTTCTTGTCTCTATCTCGATCCACGTTTTCAACACACTTTAAACATGACGCAGAAGCACGCATCGGCCACTTATCTTAAGAAACTGTATGAAAAAATCCAATTCATAAATGCCTTGGATCAAAAAGGACAAGACAATAGCTTTGATTCCTCATCTTCATCATTGGATGGCAGTGAATTTTCTCTCAAGGCAGATGAATATTTGAATGAATACCTAACTCGCAGCTTTGCCTCGACCAAAAATGAGAATACTGATGTTTATAAAAAAATAGAGAATCTACAGCTTCCATTTCTACGTGCAGGCTCAAATATTCTGCACTTTTGGAGCGAGAGACAGTTTAGTGATCCGGAACTATATGCCTTGAGTAACATTTGCTTTGCTATTCCAGCCACTCAGGTAATATGATTTAAAAGTTATTTATAAATGTATGTCATCAAACTTGTTTCAGGTTATAATTGAACGCGCCTTTTCCTCGGTTAAACTTTTATCAGAAGATCAAAACAATCCGATTAACCAGGACACGCAGGAAAATATATTGCTGATTAAACTAAATTCTACATTCTTAGACCAAGCCATTGATGCTATGCCCATGTTTCGAAATGCCGATTAAGAAAGAGTGTGCAACATTTTTGAACTAATTTTTAAGTCAATTAATAAACTTTGAAGACATTTTTGATTTTACATTTGTAAAAATTATGGATTTTTTTTAGACTCTTCAAGCATTCAAGCCAAGATAGTAAAGAGAAATTCGAATTTGTCCGTTAATGACGAATTCTTTAATTACACTAGCAAACAAAATTCAGTTTATCAATGGGGTGGTGGCGATCCCAGCTGATTCTGTTTTAGGAAATGGGTCATCATTCACTTTTACGAGCATTGTGTAGGGAATATGGGTAACAGAATTGGAATTTTCCTAAAGTTTCTTTTTGAAGGGTTTTGTTTTTTGTCAGATGCAAAGATATAGCGATCTAAATATTAAAAAAAATATATAGGGTGTTCACTTTGTTGAGCACTTGAGCACTTGGGGAAAAGTGTAAACATTTCCAACAACAATTTACTCTGAACAAATTGTGCACAGCTTGCTCGACCCAGGCCCTGACTACGAAAAGTCGGGCACTTGTACCTTATAGAGACCTGCACGAGTAAATAAAAAAGTAATCGATAATTACTCGCCGAGTATGATTACAAATGAGTACGATTACCTAGCTGTCAATTTGGCACCGTACTCATGTTTACTTTTCAGGGTTCGGAATCGCCCTTTACCTGCAGCTTTCGAGACTGACGGCTTATTAAATCGCGAAATAATACCAAAGAGGATAAAAAATAGTAATAAAAAAAAAGACAGTGCAAATAAAGTGATAAATCATGGCGGGATCATTGCATAAGCGCAATTCGCAGCTAACGGTTCTCCGAGGTAATAAAAAAGCGAACTACTTAAAAGACACACATAACAGCATTAAGATGATTAAGACAATGCCGAACCGCGGTAAATACCATGGATGACCAATGGTTAAAAATACAGTTAAGATCATAAGGAATGTTTCAGACCACTTTTCGTGACTGACAACTCATCACATCGCGGAAAAATACCGTTGAGGATCAAAAATAGTAATAATGTCAAACAAACAGGAAAAAAACCATGTAAGGATCATTGCATACGCGCAGTTCGCAGCTAAGAGTTATCCGTGGAATTAAAACCGCTAATTACTTAAGAAACTAGTTTCAAGGCCACAATAGATCTTATATAACTACATCACCATGATTAGGACCAACCTCTAGTGACTAACCGCGATACATACCATGGATGACCATTAACAAAGAACTTAGAAGAAGAAATTTTCTTCAAAATTTCCGAAAAATTTTTCAAATTAATTGCCGGTGTGGTCATCCATGGAATGGTCATCCATGGTATTTATCGTGGTTCAGTATTATCATAATCATGGTAATGTAGTGCTCATGTGTGCTCATTTTTAGCCTCGAAAATCAATTTCTTAAGCACTTAGCGGTTTTATTACCACGGCGATCCATTAGATGTGAATTGCTTTTATGCATTAAACTTGGCTTTATTTTTTGAACAGCAACGGTATTTTCCCGCGATTTGATGATTTGTCAGTAATAAAAAGTGGTTAGAAACATTCCTCATGATCTTCACTATATTCTTTAACATTGGTCATCCATGGTATTTATCGCGGTTCGGTTTATTCAAAATCATGGTAATGTAGTTATGTGTAGTCACTTGTGCCCTTGAAAAGCAGTTTCTTAAGCACTAAGAGGTTTTGTTACCATGCAGATCCTTCAGCTGCGAATTGCGCTTATGCATTAATCTAGGCATGATTTTTTTACTTGGTTGGGCATAAAGTTTTTTTGACATTTTTAATATTTTTATCCTCTTCGGTATTATTTCGCGATTTAATAAGTCGTCAGCCGAGTGCTGGATGCTGGCTCCCAAACTGTGCCACCAAAATAAACCTTGCTAATATTTTTATTATTATTATTTTTAATTTTATTTTATTTTTTACGGTTTTTCGATTATAATCGTACGATGCCACGATGCCGACTACTACTCGGCACCGTAAAAATAAATCATATCTCAAACGTAGTTGTGCACAAATTTCGTGCACAGAGGGCTGCTCACAATACTAGTCAGGCAAAACTGCTCAAGTGCTCAACAAAGTGAATACCCCAAATGTTTTTCATAAGCATATGAAGGCAAAAAATATGGAAAAGGAACTAAATGTGGGTGTTAGAATCGAAGAATCCGCCAGACTTCATGCCAAAGGCAGCCCGGCTAAGAATCACTTACAGCCGCCTGAGCAGAATCTCGAACTGGAAAATAGTTGTCCATACCAAGTACAGAAGCGGCAGCAAGAAGTACACCAGAAACCAGAAAGCAAGCAGCAAGGAGTGAATACTCAAAAGTAATTGTACGGGTAAGAAAATGGGGAATAAGTTTCGAAGAACAAGGCAAACCACTGGAGCTTATTGAGCACGGGAAGGGATCCGAGGACACATACGGTATAATCACAGATCTGTTGCCCAAAACAATGCCAGAATTGTCAAAAGAGATAGCATTAAAGTGGATAGCGATTTTGCACAACATCCTAGAATATTTTCTGACAAGGGATTACTTCACAAATGTGGAGAACAAAATGTACAAAATATAAAATGAACATGTTCGAAATGCAGCTATTGATGCTACCACGAAGATATAATCCCGCCGGGTAACTTGGCACCAGAGCTGTAATGTATTCATTACTTTCCGTATTTAATTACTAAAAACACTACTAAAAAAACAATTCCTGATTACCATTTTTTAATAATCGTAATTGTATCATGGAAGTGAATATTTTAAAATTTAATTACTTTTACAAATATTTAGATAATTGTAACTGTAAAGGGTGATTAATGAGTAATTGTGCTTGAACTGTTGAATTATTCATGAATTTTAGTGTCAAATTGAATTACTTAATTATCAATTTATCAATTTCGATTTACGATAATTTCAATTTATTACAATTTCAATTACGATTATTAAAAAATCGTAGTAAGAAATTGTTTTCAATTATGTGAGAAATGATTATGGTAATTCAAGTTTATAGCTCTGCTGCCAACCGTAGGGAATTTTTGCTGAATTATTTCGCACGCAGAGGAATTTATTGCGCTATTGTGTGGCTTTTACATGGTGGTAGGCGAAATTGTAGGAGTTGAATCCCTAGCATTGCTGCCAGGTTTAGCTTTTTTCCCGTCAAATCTAGCTTTTTTCGAAGCCCAATTGCGGGAAGCGGGAATTCTGGCTTTTTAAAAATGAATTTGGATTTTTTTTTCGTTTTTTTTTAATGCTGGCACCAATTTCATGAAAACATGTAGCAGCACGGATGCAACTTTCAAAAACAAAAAAAGTTAGGTATCAAAATGTACAATTTTCGATAAATCTGTAAAATAATATACAAGTTTTGGTAGAAATATACCAAATGTGTGTAAAAGTGGCAGCTCTATCATACGTTTATATCGATATTTGCCAATATCCCCACCACTACTTTACGAAAACTGTCGACAAAATTCTGTCAACTAAAAAAAAGGAATAACTGAAATGCTAGAACACCTCCAAGTAGACAGAATAGCAGACATTGAGCGTCTAATTAAATGTGAAAACGTCAATGACAGTACAAAGTTTTGGATTGAAGTTTCGCAGTACAAGGATTCTGGTGGCAACCGCAGATTCCTTGAACTGGCAGCTGTTGCCCTGCAAATGTTTTCATTGGCATGGTCAAACGCGGAGGTTGAGCGCGTATTTAGCCAGCTTAACTTGGTAAAATCCAAGTTAAGGAACTCAATGAGCTTAAGAACGATAAACAGCATTCTTAGCATAAGGTAATATTTTATTGTGAGTGAAAGGATGATACCGATTTATATATTATTTATTTTAATATAACACACAGATATGGTTTGCAAAGACTGGGCAAATGCTGCTATGAATATAAAGTCCCTTCAAATTATCTTCGCATGATCGGTACCAACATGTCGAACGATTGTGAAACCGATGCTAATCGCGAAGAACTAGACGACGTGCTGAAAATCTTATAAATAAATCAAAAAAAAAAAAAAATTAAACCATAAAAACCGCTTTTTTTACGCTTTTTTCAGAAATTTTTCAGCTTTTTTTGCCGTTGCTTCCATCCAGAAACAGCTTTTTTTTTCTGGAAAAAAATTGGCAGCACTGATCCCTTGGCCATGCTAAGATGTGAACTTACAGAACTGATCGGTCTGAGAACAACCCTATACCAGGCTCAATTCAGTGAGTCGGTCATAAAATGCGGAGCCTATGTTGTAAGCTTACACACCGAGGCAGTTTAAGAGCTGACAATGCACCCTGAAAAATGCGCTGATTGATTGAAATAAAAGAATTAGTCCAGGTTGTAATGTGGTTTCAACAATACGGTGCCAGATGCCACTACCAAGGACTAATTAAGAGGCGAGTTTAGTGAGCAAATAATCTCACCTTGTGGAACAGTGCAGCCCTACATTACAGCTGCCACTTGTGAGAAACCGGCCAAGATGTTGGAAGGAGTATGCCAAAATTGTAAAAATGATGTGAAAATGTGATTATAAGAAAAACTATATTTATATTTCTATTCGTGATAAAAATCAATTAATTGGTTTCAAGTAAATTTGTTAACATAACTTTTTGAACTTGATTTTTCGTAATTGGTCGCCTTGAGCGGCTACGGCGTTTAATTCTTGGTGGATATTGTTTCTCTGGTCTTTCAGGGTCCTTGGCTAGTTGATGTGAATTTCTGATCTCAAATAGACCGTTTTTTTTTTTTATACCCTTGGAGAGGGTATATTAAAATTGTCCGGATGTTTGTAACGCATAGAAGGAAGCATCTCCGACCACATAAAGTATATATATTCTTGATCAGCATGACGAGCTGAGTTGATATAGCCATGTCCGTCTGTCCGTCCGTCCGTCTGTCCGTCCGTCTGTCCGTCTGTTTCTATGCTATCTCCTCCGTCAGTTTTAAAGCTATCTTAACCAAACTTTGCACAAAGTCTTTTGGTATAAATACGCTGCACATTTGTCGGAACCGGCCGGATCGGATGACTATAGCATATAGCTGCCATAGGAACAATCGGTTGAAAAACAAGTTTTAGTGAGAAAATCTTTTTTGTTTTCAATGCTATCGCTCCCAACGCTCGTATTTATAAGTTTTCGAAATCGGACAACTATATAGTATAGCTGCCATACAAAAGTTAGGTCTGAAAAAAAGTCTTAGTGAGAAAAACTTTTTTGTTTTCAATGTTATCGCTCCCAACGCTCGTATTTATAAGTTTTCAATGATTTTACATAAGTTCACCAAGGCTTGTCGAAATCGGACCACAATATAGTATAGCTGCCATACAAACTGGCAGCCATATATCAAGCTCCAAGGGCATATAAACTTCGGTCGAGCCGAAGTTAGCTGGCCTCTATTTTTTTTTATTTATTTCGAAGTAAGTTTAACAATGTTCAGTCAAACAATAATTACCTAAGAGTACTTTACTTAAGATTAAGCTAACGGCGAGCTCTGACCCGGTGGGACAAATTTATTGGCAATAGCCAGCTATGGTCCAACTCACAGCATAAGTGGTCAAAGTACGTACTAGCCATTGCATGAGGGTTTTAGTTGAGGAGTGACATCAGGGAGTTCTTTACGTCTAATAGAGAGCTATCTATAGAAAATAGGTGATAGTACTCATTGTAAACCAGGCACAGGCAACGGAAGGGGTCTCGATGAGCATAGTTCGTTAGGCGGGGCGGTAGATAGATGGGCATATAGTGATGAGTTGCTCTAAGTGGCACTGACAAATTAATTAGACTTAGGAGAGCAATTGAGTCAATCTCACCGGACAGTAGCTTTTGGATGAAAACTACAGCATGGCAGATTCTTCTGGATTTAAGTGATGGGAGGTCTATTAGGCGCAATCTCTGTTCATAGGGAGGTAGGTGGATAGTGGTGTCCCAGTTTAGGCCACGAAGGGCGAAAATCAAAAACTGTTTCTGAACTGATTCGATTTGATCCTGGTAAATTTGGTAATGCGGAGACCAGAGGCAAGAACAATATTCCAGGTTTGGTCTCACCAGTGAGGTGTAAAGGAGTTTGGTGGTGTAGGGGTCATCGAATTCTTTGGACCATCTCTTAATAAATCCAAGGACGCTCTTAGCCTTGTTGCAAATCACAGAGATGGTACTGTTGAAGCTCAAATTGGGCTCAAATAGTATACCCAAATCATCGACCTTGTATATGCGAACTAGCGGTTCCCCATGAATAGTGTATTCGAAGAAATAAGGCTTGGTTCGGTGAAAAGTCATAATATTGCACTTAGCAATATTAAGGGGAAGACGATTCAGGCGGCACCAAGCACTCAGAGCGTTTAAGTCAGTTTGTAATAGAAGTGGAGAAACTGGGTCGTCAAATGACGCACATAGCTTGAGATCATCAGCGTAAATAAGTGCTGTTGAATGGGAAAGAACTTGCGGAATGTCGTTAATGAAAAGGTTGAATAACAATGGGCCAAGATGACTGCCCTGTGGGACTCCAGAGAAAACGTGAACGATTTCAGATACAGCAGACTTAAAACGCACACGTTGGGACCGATTGGAAAGGTATGATTTGACCCAGCGAAGGAAGTTGGGTGGGAGACCAACTAAGCATAATTTATATAGGAGTAAATTATGATTAACCGAATCAAACGCTTTACTAAAGTCCGTGTAGACGACATCAATTTGTTTACGATGTAGGAATCCCTTATTTACTATTGAAGAAAATTCGAGTAGGTTAGTGGAAACCGAGCGTCGACGAATAAAACCATGCTGGGATGGACTAAGGATGGGTTGGCAAAAATGTTGTAATTGGCCAGTTATTATGAGTTCAAATAATTTTGGTATGGCAGACAGCTTACAGATTCCTCTATAATTGCCTATATCAGACCTAGAACCTTTTTTATGGATAGGAATAATAAACGATTCCTTCCATAATAGGGGGAAATCACTGAGCTCAATAGATAAATTAAATAGTTTAAGGAGGGGATCACAGAGGAAATCAGCGCAATATTTAAGGACGCAGCTAGGGACATTGTCTGGTCCAGCTGATATGATTATGTTTCATTTTCATTTTGTGAGAGGTGCATAATTTTGGCCGCACAACTTAATTTCTTATTATGTGTTTGCTGGCGGCGATTTTATTTGCGCACACTTAGTTGAGTACCTATTTGTAATAAAGTAAATATGACAATTGGGCCAGTGCTGTCAGATGTCGAAAAAGGTCAAATTCTGTCGTTCAAATATGAGAATTCCTCATTTTATGAAATTCCCGCTTCGACAGAGTTGTGCAAAATTAAGCCGAATATAAGTCATTTAAGACCGCTAACTCATTAGCTGCTGAATGTGGCCTTAAAGTATCTCGCTGGAGCGTGGCACGGGCTTTAAAGAAATCTGTTGATTTTTGTCATCTATTTTCTCTCAATTTGAACGCTCTTTCAAACGGTAATCGCAAAGTTTTTATAGCTCCACTGTTTCTATGCGTACACTGAAAAAACATGGTCCAGAGTTCATATGCTACCTGCTCTATAGCGTACGCTATGTTATTTCGTACTGTAGCACTGTGCTATCGAACAAAAAAATGAAAGTTTGTTCAGAAAGCAACCTTTTCTTCATATTTCAATAAAATGATACATAAATTAAAAGTATTTTAGGCAGTTCGTTTTTAAAATTGATTAGTTTTCAGTCAAAATTATAGTAAATTAAATTATAAGTAAAATAAATGGTAAGCCACAAATGAGCAATATAAAAATCTGAGACCTGCACAATCGTTTTTGGGATAATCTATTGATTAAGTTAAACACTCAGTCATTTAGGTAGACCTTTCAATTATTTATTCTATTTAAGTTGTTTGATTAATGTGCAGAATTAATAGTTTATTGGGGATATTTAACAGAACTTCAAAGTTAAAAAAAAAAATTGGTTGTTTAATATGTTGTTTGACTATTGGCTGGGGTGATTCTTTTTTAACATAGAAGATTACTAAATTGCAGTTTTTGCAATACTATTTTAGTTTGGAACTGAAAAGATATATTTTTTTTAGCTTTAAATAAGCTAGACTCACTGTGACTTTTTACGCGGATGTTCACAGCAGCACTTTTTGCTCTTCTCTAGCCGCTATTCGTATCGATTATGCAATCTATCGATATCCACTTTGTGTTTACAATGCAACAACAAAAACCACCCACGCAACGTAAATGGAATCCTACAGAAATCAATAATTTCTAGATTTGGCCCGTTTGGATAATTAGAAATTATGTGAGACACGACTTCAGCGAAGGATCACCACCACCGCCGCCCCCCCATTTGCCATGTTGCCTACGTACGAGAGGCTCAATGAGCCAAAGAAGATTTACTTTCGCTTACCATTTGCCCGTTTGGCTGTGATTGCCTTGATTCTACCCCTAGGAGCCTTCTTCTTTTGCGTGGTATGGTCGCTGATGTTTGACTTTGTGCGCTCCACATTCACTCATTGTGATGTGTCCAATTATTTGCCATCGGTGTCGGCGGCCATTGGAAATTATGAGCCACAAAAGACTATCTGGAGGCTGGCCATCTTTTTGCATTTGCCACTCCGGCTGGCGGTGGCGAAAATGTATCTGGAATACTACCGGGAGCATATCAAACGTAATCGTCGACTCTTTGGCATTTTGGCCTGCACTCTGAATGTGATTGAGGACTTTGCCTTGTTTTGTCTTTCGCTGTGGACCTCGGCGGATAACTATGAAATCCATCGCAATTCCTTTGTGGTGTTTATTGCCTGTAGTGAGTGCTATATGCTCATTTCGTATCTGTTAAACAGGAATGCTAGAAAAGCGGTGCTGCTGCCCCATGAGGAGAAATCTTTGCGCTATAAGCGTAATCTCTTCCTGATAAATGTGATGGCCTTTGGTCTGGCGGGCTATTGCTTTGTGCGACACAACTCGCACTGTGAGGCGGGCGGTGGGTATTGGGATTGAGGATGTCCTTATGTGTTTGATAATTAAAGCTTTATTTCTCTTTTTAGTCTACACCTTCTTTGCCTTGTTCGAGTATATTGTGGTGCTAACCAACATGGGCTTCCATATGACCTCCTATTGGGACTTTTATGCATTGAATGTGGTCTGCGATGCCAAGAACGGTCTCTACCTAACGCATTTTTAGTTAGCTAATTTTTTGATATCTATTTGTAAAAAGAAAAAAACAATCACGTCCGATTTTTTTAATTTTTATGTGGCTGGCGCCTCTCGAGTATTTCTGTACATAAAACGCGGTATTAGCTTAAGCTGAAAGTTTACTTAATTTTACCAAAAATAAAAATTGGATAAGCATAACAATTTGGCAGGAGAAAACCTAAAGATGATTCCAATTTATAAAATAATAATAAATTCTAGAGAATTTTGAAATGTATTTGAAGTGAAATTATGGTTGGATGAAAATTCTTCGAATGGGTTTTGGATAAGTATTTGTCAGCTATTTGACCACTGGATTATAGATTGTCGTATCTAATAGCTTGCTTAACCCTTGGACCCTTTATCAAAAGTGAAGACGAGCATATCTCAACTTTAAACAAAATTTTGGTTTCGATAGCGAGCATTACATTTTCCGTTTGACTGATTTAGAAGGGGTTTATCCATGATACAACTAAATAAGGTATGGCATTCAGAGTTTATCGAGTACTGACAGCTTTTGCTAAAATCGAGAGAGAGAATAAAACAAAAAGCATAGCACCCTCAGAATTACAAACACATTGTATATGGGCATTCCATACAAAAAAAGCTTCTTTCTGGGATGCTGTCTCCGAATTGGATGATAATTGGCCCAAAGGGAGCTTATTATGAGAGAAGCTTAACCCCAATATATGAGCTTTTTTGGAGCTCTTTTGCGGAAGTTCTACGCTAAAAAGTGTAATATTGTGAATTTTTTTAAATTTTCAATAACTCGAAAACGGTTTAAGATAGAGCTTGGCTATTTTTTTCCAAATGTGCAGTATTAAAAACCCCTTTTTAAAAAAATTTTGAAATTTTTTTTATTTTTTACCTTTCATGAAAAGCAAAGGATTTTTTCAAAAAACTTGGTCTAGCTAAAAAGACCCATCCTTCAAAAATTCTCAAAAAAATATATGTGAAAGCCGCATCTTTTCCAAACATTTTGAGTGCTCGAACATATCTGTAGCTTGAAAATTGAGGAAGTTATGGCCATTTTTATCATGTAATCTCAAATCGGCTTACACGAGCCGAAGTTATTCGTATTTTTAAGCAAACGCGAGCCGAGCTTATAGTTGTGTGAACCTCTGCTCCAGACCACAGGCGTCTCACTTGCAATTCACACAATCAAGAGTTCTTCTCGCGTTTGCATAAATCCAGGACTGACTTAAATTCCTGGTAGCTATGGGCCGGCACTCCTTTACATCGACATACGCAACAGATTGGCTCGACATTTTTACAAACTCCAAATAAAATAGAAATCCAGTCGGCCAATCAAAAAAAATTCGTGCACTGCACACACAACCTTTTCAATCATATGACAGCAACACAATGAAAATTTGGAGTCCCGAAAAGAGAGTTCTCTCAGAGAGCACCTTCCCTTATATAGTTGTATCATGGGTTTATCTAACTGACTGACAGATTACACTAGTTTACATACAAAAAGACCCGTTTCTACTACAAAATTGTTCTAGCGAGAGTAATTGTCTAGTATAGGGACCTTACCTCAGAAAATTCTGAAAAAATGCCCTTCGATGGACACACAAGGAATTTTGAGAGTTGCCATATCGACGAACCGTGAGGACTGTATCGAACAGCTGATATTTCTTTCAGAGATATTGTGCAGTCATTTTTTCCTTGTGTCATTTGAGTTGTCTGCAGAATTTTAGCTATGACGATGCATTAACTGATGCTGTGCAGAACAATGCATTTTTGTGGGACGTCAGACAATTGGCATTTACAAGAATAGCTTGGGAAGCAGTTGGTGTCCAGTTGAGAAAAGGATTGCATATAATCACTTTGTGTGGATGCCTCATACTCCTGCAACAGACAATCAGGATGGAATCTGGCGTGGCGCTTCCTCAACTTGTCATGTTGTTTCGGCCATGAATTGAGCCATCTTGCGTTGCAGCGATATGTGCATCTAAATTGGGTCCTTCTCGCCCTAAATGATGTTCAAAATGCAGACGTAGACCATTTCCAATTCTAAAGTCTTGCTCACATTCATCATTTTAATAGCTGCCACTGCAAATGCAATTGCAACTTCCTCCACGTTGTCAGCTGGCCAATTTATTTATTTTCCGTTTTCGGAATATTTTTAATGTTATCTGGGCACACTGTCTCTTACATTCCACAAAAAGGAATATCAGGCAAATTTCTGGAAGGAAAATGCGAACGCCCTCCGTACTAGGCTTTAAGACACTGTTAGGTCATTGTTAAGTCACTGTTAAGTCACTGTCAAGCCACTGTTAAGGCACTGAATTCACAACTTGACCTTAATTCAGGCACTCTTTGCACCCCCACTTCCGGTATACCCACCATATCCCCACCCGACCAACCCCAGATCCCCACCAACTCCCTACCAGATCCCCATTTGATGTCCCCCAGATCCCCAGCAGATCCCCACCTGATCCCCACCAGATAACCACCAGATCCCCAGCAGATCCCCAGCAGATCCCCACCTGATCCCCACCAGATCTCCACCAGATCCCCACTAGATCCCCACCAGATCCCTACCAGATCCCCACTAGATCCCCACTAGAACCCCACCAGATCGGCACCAAATCCGCGCCAGATCCTCACCAAATCTTCACCTGATCCCCACCAGGTCTCTGCCAAATACCCTTCACCTCCCCCCACTTGCACCTCACACTATCCCACTCCATACACAACCCATCTGCTACTACGCGGTAGCTCCGACGTAGCTTGGACGTCATATCTCCGCCGCGTTTCAAACGACATATCTCCGCGCGGAGATATGTCGTTTGCAACATGGCGGAGATATGTCGTTTTGAAGCGTCATATCTCCGCGCGTAGATATGTCGTTTGTAACTCGGCGGAGATATGGGCAATTCCGCCAAATGGTAAGCCTGGACCGAAAAATAAAATTTAATGACATTTTTATATTTAATTATTTAACATGCAAAACATATGCTTTGTTTACAAAATCTCTTCATTGCAATCAATTACGAAGGAAAAAAATGCATAGAGACCAAAAAAGTTCGATTAACGGTTAATTTTTATCTTGCTTTTTCTAACCGTACGTTCGCGACCGGTAATTAATTCAATTTTAAAAAAACCAATCGAGATATTTTTCTGTGTAAACACTCGATAGAAAGCTACATTAATCCTCTTTTATAATAAATTAATAGCTTTTGAATATTCCGTTCCATTTCGCAGAATTTTGCATTTCACTAGATTAAGCCAAAGTCGACTTCTATTCCGCGTACGTTCGCGACCTCATGTTTATTGCTATTATTATGAAATCTAAAACTCGATATACCCCGTGTTTTGCACTAAACACAGAGCTAACAAAATGCTATCAAATCGCAAAAAGAAAAGTGGGGATAGTTTTTGTTTTCTGTCTTTTTTAGTCTTTTTTGTACATCAAAAGCGTACAAACGTCGTTTTAAAACGACATATCTCCGCCAGAAAAAAAGCGACATATCTCCACCGGCAAAATGTACTGGGCGGAGATGTGTCGTCGGAGATATGTCGCTATGCCAATAGAATCTGTCATAAAGACAAAATTTTTCAAGAATTACCCCCCAGTCTGACGTTTGTAAAAGAGCTTCGCACTAATTTCCAGATCTACCTTTTGTATGGCAGCTATACTAAATCTTATTAGAACTATGTAAAATTATTAAAAACTTATTAATACGAGCGTTGGGAGCGATAGTATTGATAACAAAAAAGTTTTTCTCACTAAAAATAGATTTTCAACCGATCGTTCCCATGGTAGCTATATGCTATAGTCATCCAATCTGGACGGTTCCGAAAAATGTGCAAAGTTTGGTTAGGAAAGCTTTAAAACTGACGGAAGAGATAGCATAGAAACGGACGGACGGACAGACGCACGATTTCTGTTCTCACAGATAGCTGCTATGTGTCAAATAGTCGTCGATTTTACACTGTTATTAGTTAGTTTATGTGACAAATAGCTCTATGTAGAAGAGGTGAAATCTTTCCTTATTGTGTAACCTTTAGGTGACGTCAATCGGCGCCTTCGAGTTTGACGATTCTCCTAACTCTGAGTTCACTATAGAATTAGCTTCAAAATATTCACGTTATTTATCATTTATTTTCGTGTATAATTTGTTATTCTTTTAATGGCAAAAAAATTCACCGTAAAAATTTTATTCGTTTCCCTGAAATTAAGCTCCTCAGACGAGGAGCATAGAGTGTGTTAAGTTCTTATCACACATACCGCAGACAATTTTCTTAGTAACTGCCCCGGATGCTGTCCGGGTCGAGATCACTGATAAGCCTGGTCTTATTTTTTCCATTTTGGCAGCTTTCTTTAAAGATTTGACAATTTAGCAAAATTAGTTGCGATTTGATTTAATTGCGAAGTGGTTAGAAAATATTTGGCAATGTTTAAATTGTTTTTTGTGCTGTTTCTTTGCTTAAACTCATGGATCAATGGCTTATCGAGTGCTCAGTGTGTTGATACCACGGTAAGAATATGAAAACCAAACCACTACATATCGATGCTTTTGGGAGAAATAATTGTTTGTGCCGTTTTTTTTTTTTAATGAAATTGAATTACTATTCTTTCTGCGTAAAACTAATCAAACCTTTTAAAAATGAAAAAGAACATAAGGATAAATGTTTTATGTGGACGGAGATTTTGAATTTGAATTTTATTTAATCTTGTGAACCGGTTCTACACTGGTCCTGATCAACTAAACTAACCTACAATATCTAGTTCATATCATAAATAACTGTTGAGATAAAGCACTGAATCATTTTTGAACCGGTGTTAGAGGCCCTGAATAGCTTCATAGCTTCAGATATGGCTCTGAATTAGAGGTGTACCCGTGACGTGAATTTGAACGAGTTACGGTGTGTGACAACGTGTCATTCGTGATCCGTGCGTGTTTCGTGAATACTCAGTACTGCAGTACTCATAAAATTTTTTAAATTTATTTACCTATAGCAAATGTTTCTGGAATTTTGAAATTTTCGTTAATTTTATCTTGCTTTCGATATCATTAATAATGAAATCCATTTAAAAAGTGACTTAAAAATAATTAAGGAATTGATGAGAGCCACATTCACTGTACTAGATTGCTTTGATTTTAAGGGCCTGTTTTTAGACCTTTTTTAAAAAAAATGTTATTTAATACATATCTCCGCTGTGATCAATGGCGGAGGTATGACATTTGAAAGCGACGTATCTCCGCGCGGAGTTATGTCGTTTTAAAACGTCATATCTCCGCGCGAAGATATGTCGTTTGCAACATTGCGGAGATATGACTTCTTAAAACGACATACCTCCGCACGGAGATGATATGTCGTTTGTAACACGGCTGAGATATGACGTTCTAAAACGTCATATCTCCGCCAGAAAAAAAGCGACATATCTCCGCCGGCAAAATGTACTGGGCGCAGGTATGTCGTCGGAGATGATATGTCGCTATGCCGAAGCTTACAGCAGAAATATCATGGTTTTTATAAAAATGCATAAAATGGCGCAATTTAAAAAGCGTGAATAGCGTGAATGTTTACACAACTCATGGCGTAGTCTGCTTTTAATAAAAGAGGCTTATAAAGTTTTCCATGTGCTAAACCTCTCTTCTAATATGGCAACGCCGTTGACATCAGCTCCTATTGCTGTCACTTTTAAATTCGATATCACACTGATGAATCTAGCCGTTTAGCGAAAAATAGCTAAAGGGTGATTTTTTAACAGCCTTAGGATTTTATTAAAATACATAAAATTCGGTATGTTACGAAAATACATAGACATTAGTGTCAAGGGGGTGTTCTTCATGTGGAGGCTCTTTTTAGATCTTTATTTAAAAAAATCTAATTGAAAAACGCAGAGTTTATCCAATTATTTGTATACACTTAAAAAGTGTATTAGTCCCTCAGTTTTGAAGCTATCGAGCTGAAATTTTGCACAGAGTATTATTTTGTCTGCACGCTGTTAATATGTTGGAACCGACCGGATCGGCCATACAAATGATCGGTCGGAAAATGGGTTTTAGTGGGAATAAATGTTTTGTTCTCAATATTACCGCTCACAAACATGGTCATAATGCGAAGTTTGGTCGGAGTCGCTAACCGTTTCTCGTTTTTTTATTATGTTACAAACAGTTTAAAGTAAACAAAAAAGATTTTACTGCTTCGACACAAGGGCTGTTCAAAGAGTTCTCGGCCGTCAAAGAAAGAGGTTAAAGAAAAGTGGGAGGTTAAAAAAGGAATATTCACGATTTCTCGTCTCCAGGTTGTGTGAAATGAAAGCTAAAAACGAGATTATAATCAGTATAGGTCTGACCCTCGTAAAAGTTTTGTGATTTTTTTGACAAAATTTGTTTGATAAAATTCGATTTGGCACCCGTTTTGTAGTTTAGTGTAAAGCACAGTACGGAGTAAAGCGCTCGCAAACGAAAAACTCCATATAAAAAAAACGTTGTAAAACCACACGCAAAATGTTTGACGTCAGGCGTTTACGGTGTGTACGGAGTCAAACGAAACGTCGATCCACACGAACATCGAACTCGAACGTCGAACTCTGAATATGTGGATGTTATTAGCAGCTGATCGAGCCTTTTTTGGGCGCTCAAAGTAATTAAATTTATTTATTTTGATGCTCAGAAGCAAAAAAAGGTCCGAAATGAAGGGTGTGCGTAAGAATAATTTGAAGAGCCTTCATGAGGAAGAACAAATTGCGCTGATTAATTACGTTGAGGCAAATATAAGTATTGGAATATCAATTTTGATGCAGTTGAGAGCCTCCAGAAGCAGTCCACAAAGATCTGCAACAACCATGTCCGGGATAAAACCAACAACAGTAAAAGTTTTTTGATTGCACGACACCAACTTCGTATTGCGGCTGGAGAGGATGCTTCGTTTTGGCACCAAGAGCTGTTCCAGCAATTCGAAGAGGCAAATAAAACTGTTGGCGCTCATATGGAAGATTTGTCTTGAACTGAGGAAGGGGCATGATGACGTCCATCTTCATAACGAGCGTGACAACAGTGCTGACCTCAGTCCTTACCCTCTGGCCCCTGGCTACACCCTTAACTATCCGTATTTCATAATCTGTATTTTGTTATTGATGATTTTAAATTTTCATAAGCAAATCGCATTTGAAAACCGTGTTAGATTAACTTAAAAATCCCATTTTTGGCATTTTCTGGCGGTTTTGGCATTTTTTGGCTATCTTAGCACACTAATTTGTTTTTAGGTTCCACACGCAAAGCCGGAGAATGTTTGCTCAATATCGACTACAGGGCAACTGAGATATGACGTTCTTACATTAAAATGAAAATTAACCTGTAAAATAATATCGCGACACATTCTCATTTCATATCAATACGAAATTTTTTACACAAAATCGTACACTATACAGCGAATATTTCTGCATCATTAAAAAATCCATGATCAACGACTGTTGGTACCCAAGCGATGCTATTAGGGTTGCCGAATATTTTTAAAATATCGTAATATTTTCTGATTTGAAAAAATATCAAATGATATTAAATATATTATTTTTAAAATATCGATTTATCGATATAATTGATATTTTATTTTTTTTCCTTTTTTACCAAAAAAGGATAAAACTCTGCCCCAAAATAAAAAGATATACAGGTCTGTTCCCTTTTCCGAGTGGATTTAAAAAGTAAAACGATTGTATTTCCGAATCGTTTTCATTTGATTTTCCCGTTTCCGAGTGAAATAGAAATCGATTTACTTTTCGAATGAAAGTTCGAATCGTTTTCGAACTACAATTCAGCAATGGTAACCAGAGCGGGCAAACAAACGAAACGTTTAACGAACCGTTAGCCAAGGAACGAAAGCCAAGGAACGATTCATTTGTTTTGTAGCTGTTACCTCTAGTGAGGGAAAACGAAACCACTAACTTTATATTGCCGAAGAGCGCAAACGAAACGATTGGAATATTGTTCTTCCGAAAGCTACACTGCCTTGAAACGTTTCGGAACGACAACAACAAAGCTGAGAGAAACAAAGAAGTAAGCAACAGAAAAAAACAACAACAATAGAAATACAAATACAAATCGAGCAGCAAACGTTTCCGAACTATTCGCGCTCGTTGCATATCGTACCGATTCCCTTTGTCCGCAAATCAAGATGAGAGCATTTCGCTTTACGTTTAGTTTGCGTTGACGAACGCAAACTGAACAGAACTCATTTTGTGTTACAGTTACTTTTCTCGGGTTTTGTTTGTGTTTCGCTCTGTGCAAAGAACGAAACGAAACGATTCAGAAACGTTTCGTTTCGTTTGTTTGCCCGCTCTGATGGTAACATAAACAATTTCGATCACCACTGCGCATGCGCTGATGCGGAATTGCGAACAGCTCGGTTTCATTTCGATCGTTTCTGCTTTCGTCTACATGCAATTTCTGGGGTACAACTTTGAAATAATTAATTTAAAATCAAGTTGAATGCCCAATACTTTTATGGTTACTTTAAAATCTTCTCAAAATATGACTTATTAATATAAAAATATTGGATAGATAAAAAATATAACCGTTGACATGAAAATTGTCAATTACTTTTGATTTCACTCACTCAAAGGCAAAACTTTTGAAACCGAATAATTGGATCGTTTTTCGGAAACGGGAACAGCTATCAATTCCGATTCCACGTGATTTGATTGAAATCGAAAACGGGAACAGGCCTGATAGTCTACATTGAGCAAACATAACCATATTTTCCATGAGACTCGAGTTTTCTATGTATTATACATATAAAAAATGCTTTTAGTTCCAATATTTGGATTTAAAAGACTTTAAAAAGACGGCTACGGAAGTCGCAAATGACGCATTTTATATATAAATATAAATATCTGCTATAGCAGAAGCAAGTCGCTCCAGAGGCACTGAGCTACCAGAAGTAAGAAGATACCTTAGGGCCAGTCTGGATAGTCCCGGCATGGATAGCCTATGCGAATTACAGAAGATTAAAGGATTACTCTTCCATGATGTTTGCGACCACCTAACTTCAGTGCACTATTTTGCGTTTCTTCCATTAAAAGGCCTTTTAAAATCTGGGATATTATTATGGGAATCGACCTATTAAGAAATGACGATGTCACTTATATTTTATTGGATTCAAGTGGCTTGAACCTTTTTCCCAATAGGCTACAAAGCGACTCTTTAGTAAGGATGCCCTCGTCAGATTCAACTTTTACAATCTGTATATCGTTGAATAATATTGAATTTCCATACTGACCGTGACATAATATTCACCGCTTATTTTCTCAGTTGCATCTTTAAATGGGCTCAAAAGGCTACAAAAATCAAATGTTTAATTCTTAAGCCGATAGCTTTTCTGGTAATTCTTTAACATATTCGGCTCTTTTTATAAGAATGATTGCCACTTTATTTGCAAGACCCAAAAAGGGACGAATTCCATCGCGTGTCAACGTTTTGCTGCAGGGTCTTAATACAACCTTACGGAATTCCCTCATCGGCCTGGGCTTTTCGCAACTGGTCCATTAATGCAAGGCTTTCCTTCAATATGTCAAAAATGTTGTAAAATGTCGAAATCTCCTTCACTGTGCATACCACCGAGTGCATTGTACGCGCAAAGCAAGGAACATGTTTCCCATTTCCAAGCTTTCTTGTTTTTGAGGTGCGACGCCAAATTGGTGATGTTACCGCTTGTTTTAATTACTTTTCCGAACAAATTACACTTGGCTGGGCCATTTTTTATGTCGCTGTAATTAGAATTAATCAAATTTGAATCCATTTTATCTTTGCGTCTTTTAAACGCGTTTGCGCTCGCTGCTCAGATCTTAAAGTGAACAAGGCACAAATATCATAAAATATTAAAAAAAAAAAATCGATATTTGATATTTGGACAAAAAAAAAATCACGATATAAATATATCAGTTTTAAAAAATATTATCGATATATTGATATTTTGATTTATTTTCGACAACCCTAGATGTTATGTCATGATTAAAATTCATAAGCAACCCGACTGCAAGGAGTTTAAATCATTTTGCAATCCAATAGAATGCATCGGGTCATTCAAATATAAAATACATACGAGAATACGAGAGAGTGAAAAACAAATGTGGCTACCTTGAGATTCTTCAGACATTCACAGCAATGAAGCATTTTACATGTCACCTTTTTTTAGGAAGTATTGAATAGGACGTAGCTCAAATAAATAGATCATGTTTGACAGAGAGAAGTATTTAATTTCTGTGCTTTATCTATAAGATCAGAAGGCTCTTAATCCACCGCTTTTTGGTTTATTTATGTTTAAATACATTTTTATTTTTAAATTCTTTTAACTTTTCAGTCGGATGTTGTATTGTACGTAAATCGTTTGAATACTGAGGAATCGATCATACCCTACGAATATCATAATTTTGATTTTTGTCTGGGCAAGGAGGAGAACTCGCCTGTGGAAAACTTAAGTCAGGTAGTATACGGTGAGCGTTTACAACCTGGTCCCTATTCTATACAGTTTCTGAAAGAAGTGGAATGCGCTGTGGTAAGTTTTTAAATCTTGAATTCTATCTTAACTATATCACTCACCTCTTCCGCCCAGGCCTGCACCAAAAACTATACAGGAGGACAGGCGGATAGCGATCGTCGTATGATGGTGATGAAAAAGGGCATCAGTTTGAACTATCAACATCATTGGATTGTGGATAACATGCCTGTTACATGGTGCTATCAGCTGGAGAATACCAAACAATATTGCAGCACTGGATTTCCCATGGGTTGTTTACTGCGCCAGGATGGCGAAGGATGTCCCATCAATTCCATATACAATCAACCGCTCCACTATTATCCCTTCAATCATGTAGATCTTGAGATAACCTATCACAGTGGAGCCAAGGAGGATTGCGGCAGTGGACGTATAATTTCAGTGAAAGTTTCACCAAAGTCCCTTAATCAACCCGATCCGTCGAAGCCCAATTGCATGGGCACAGAGCCGTTGGCCATTAAGGAGACCTCTTTGAAAGCCAACGAAGTGCTGTCCATTGTCTACACATATAGTGTGAAATTTATCAAAAATAACTCTGTTCAATGGTCATCCAGATGGGACTATATTTTGGAGTCCATGCCACATACGAATATCCAATGGTTCTCCATTTTGAGCTCTTTGGTCATGGTGCTCTTCTTGAGCGGTATGGTGGCCATGATTATGTTACGCACACTGCACAAGGATATTGCTCGATATAATCAAATGGATAGTGGTAAGGATGCTCAAGAGGAGTTTGGCTGGAAGTTGGTACATGGCGATGTGTTTCGACCACCACGTAAGGGTATGCTTTTGTCGGTCTTTTTGGGATCGGGAGTGCAGGTGTTAATGATGTCTGTGGTTACATTGGCCTTTGCGTGTCTGGGCTTCTTGTCGCCCGCCAATCGTGGAGCATTGATGACATGTTCCATGGTATTGTTTGTCTTGCTCGGCACACCAGCTGGATATGTTTCGGCAAGAATTTACAAGTGTTTCGGTGGCGTTAAATGGAAGAGCAACGTCGTTCTTACGTCCATTGTGTGTCCAGGGTAAGTCTTTCCTCACACTGAAAAGAACACATCTTAATTTAATTCTTGAATTGTCTTCCCTTCTCCAGAGTGGTGTTCTCCCTGTTCTTTGTAATGAATCTGGTATTGTGGGGTGAGAATAGCTCAGGAGCTGTACCCTTTAGCACACTTATTGCATTGCTGGCCCTCTGGTTTGGTGTTTCTGTACCGCTGACCTTTGTCGGTGCCTACTTTGGTTTCCACAAGCGTGTAAGTATCTATTTAAGCTGAAAATAAAATCACATTTATTATGCCCTATCTTTTCCAGGCCCTGGAACATCCTGTCCGCACCAATCAAGTTCCCCGACAAATACCCGATCAATCTATTTACACTCAACCCATTCCTGGCATTGTGATGGGTGGCGTTCTGCCCTTTGGCTCCATTTTCATTCAACTCTTCTTCATCCTGAGCTCCCTGTGGTCCAATCAAATGTACTACATGTTCGGTTTCCTGTTCTTGGTCTTTCTCATCTTGATTATCACCTGTTCGGAGACCACAATTTTGCTTTGCTATTTCCATTTATGTGCCGAGGACTACCACTGGTGGTGGCGTTCGTTCTTAACATCGGGATTCACGGCTGTCTATTTGTTCATCTATTGTTGTCATTATTTTGTGACGAAACTTTCAATCAAGGACAGTGCCTCGACGTTCCTCTATTTTGGCTACACAGCCATTATGGTATTCCTGTTCTTTTTGCTAACAGGAACAATTGGATTCTTCGCGTGCTTTTGGTTTATACGGAAAATCTACAGTGTGGTCAAGGTGGGCTAGGCCCTCCCAAACGGATATTCGATAGCCACAAATTTTACACTTAAGCATAACGTGTGTGTGTGTGATTTCTGCTACAGAAGGACAAAGTGCTTTCTGTTTAATATAATATATAACTGAGGTATACATACGATGCGCACAATAATCTTTAAGAGTAACGATTGGAGAGAAAACCATTTGTATAGTTCACACTTTTCATTTTGTTAATCTTTAGGCCTAAAGTCTAGCATTGTCCATTTCCAAACTGTACTGAAGGAGCCAGCCTGCTACTCTTAGATGATCCCCTCGAGAAAGTACTAATCTGCAACTTTGAAGTACTTTAAATCACATTTTGTGTGTTTGTAATATCAAAGCCTATCAACTGTAATTAGTCGTTCGACTTATGTTTAATTCAAGCATAATTTAATTTAAGTGTGTAATATTTTTTAAACAAACTTATATACTACTAGCAAATAGCCCGCCACGCTTCGCTGCGCCTTCAACAGTATTTAACCAACGCACACCCACTTACCACCCACTTCAGGCCCACATTCCACCCACTTTCCGCCCACTTCGCACACACTTTCCGCCCACTTCCCACCCACATTCCAACCACTTCCCGCCCACATCCCACCCACTTTCCGCCCACTTCGCACCTACATCCCACCCACTTGCCACCAACATACCGCACACTTCCCGCCCTTTTCCCGCCCAAATCCCGATCACTTACCATTTACATCCCACCCACATCCCTCCCACTTACCGCCACATTCCACCCACATCCCATCCACCTCCCATTTCAATCCCACCCACTTCCCACCCACTATCCGCCCACATCCCACCCACATTCCACCCACTTGCCACCCACATTCCTCCCACTTACCGCCACATTCCACCCACCCACTTCCCACCTACATCCCACCACTTACCCACATCCCACTTCCCGCCCACTTCCCACCCACATACCACACACCTCCTGCCGTCTTCCCGTCATCTTCCCGTCCACTTCCCGCCCACTTCCCATTAACATCCCACCCACATCCCTCCCGCATCCCACCCACATCCCTTCCACTTCCTGCCACATTTCACCCACTTTACATCCACTTACCACCCACTTCCAAAACAACTTTCCACCCACATCCCACCCACATCCCATTCACTTCACAGTGAGCATCCCGGCGATATTTCCAACATCGGAAAATTAAAAACAAAATAAATTCTCATTTTGACCTAACAATCCGAGTTTCAAGCTAATCGTATGAAAAATAGTTTTTGCATGCAGAATTTTCCAGCCATTTTCCTCTTGGGCGGCTTTTCCGACATTGAAAAATCACATTACAAATTATTTCGTATTTTGTCCTTACAAACCGAGTTTCAAGCCAGTCGGATGGAAAATAGTTTTTTTTATGCAGAATTTTCCGGGAATTTTTCGACCGTCAGGTCAAATTTTCCAACTTCGGAATATAACATTTTAAACTATTTCGTATTCTATACTTACAAACCGAGTTTCAAGCCAATTGTATGATAAAAAGTTTTTTGGATTTAGAATTTTCCGGCCAATTTCCTCTTGTGCGGATTTTCCAAAATCTCTATTTCGCGTACTATGCTTACAACTTATGTTTTGTTATGTGTAATTTTGAAAATAAGTTTGGCGCCAATCGCTGGCAACTAAAGTTTCGCCCATACAACCTTGACCACCCACTTTCCACCCAGCGGTGTGAATTTTCCGGAAGATTGGTATGCAGTTGTTGTCGAATTTTCATATAGATCTTTGAAAATGAGTTTGAACTTGATCGGATGAAAAACAAAAAAGTTTCAAGCAACTGTTTTCCGCGAATTTTCCACATTTGCCGACAGAATTTTCCAAAATCCGTTCTTAGTACTCACTTTCAGCATAAGATAAAATTACTGTGAAAATCTCATCTTCCTGTCTTTTATGGCTTAGGCTGTACGACGGTCACCAGTCAGTCAGTCAGTCAGGTTGAACTTTTTTATATATATAGACTAGCAAATATCCCGTCGCGCTTTGCTGCGCCTTCAACAGTATAGAACCAACGCACACTCACTTCAAGTCCACATCCCACACACTTTCCGTCCACTTCCCTACCTCTTCCCGTCTACTTCCAGCCCACATCCCACCCACAACCCACCCACTTCCCGCCCACATTCCACCCACTTCCCGCCCTCTTCCCGCCCATTTCCCGCCCACATCCCACCCACATACCACCCACATCCCACCCACATCCCACCCACATCCCACCCACATCCCACCCACTTCCCGCCCACATACCACCCGCTTCCCGCCCATTTCCCGCCCACATCCCTCCCACATCCCACCCTCATCGCTCCCAATTCCCGCTACATTCCACACACTTTACATCCGCTTACCACCCACTTTCCACCCACATCCCAGTGGGCTTTCCGGCGGTATTTCCAACATCGGAAAATAAAAACAAAAATTAATTCCGATTTTGACCTTTCAAACCGAGTTTCAAGACAATCGGCTGAAAAATAGTTTTTTGCATGCAGAATTTTCCGACCATTTTCCTCGTGGGCGGATTTTCCGACATTAAAAAATCACATTTCAAAACATTTCGTATTTTGTACGTACAAACCGAGTTTCAAGCCAATCGGATGAAAAATAGTTTTTTCATGCAAAATTTTCCGGGAATTTTCCGACCGTTGGGTCAAATTTTCCAACTTCGGAATATCACATTACAAACTATTCCGTATTCTGTCCTTTCAAACCGAATTTCAAGCCAATCGGACGAAAAATAGTTTTTTGCATGCAGAATTTTCCGACCATTTTCCTCGTGGGCGGATTTTCCGAAATTGAAAAATCACATTTCAATTTATTTCGAATTTTGTCCTTACAAACCGAGTTTCAAGCCAATCGGATGAAAAATAGTTTTTTCATGCAGAATTTTCCGGGAATTTTCCGACCGTTGGGTCAAATTTTCCAACTTCGAAAAATCACATTTCAAATTATTTCACCTACTTTCCTTTCAAACCGAATTTGAAGCCAATCGGATGAAAAATAGTTTTTTTCATGCAGAGTTTTCCAGCCATTTTCCTCGTGGGCGGATTTTCCGACATTGAAAAATCACATTTCAAATTATTTCGTATTTTGTCCTTACAAACCGAATTTCAAGCCAATCGGATGAAAAATAGTTATTTTCATGCAGAATTTTCCGGGAATTTTCCGACCGTTGGGGCAAATTTTCCAACTTCGGAAAATTACATTTCAATTCATTTCACCTACTTTCCTTTCAAACCGAATTTCAAGCCAATAGGAAGAAAAATAGTTGTTTTCATGCAGAATTTTCCGGGAATTTTCCTCGTGGGCGGATTTTCCAAAATCGGGAAAACACGTGTCGAATTATTTCGCGTACTAAGCTTACAAATCAAGTTTCAAGTCAATCGGATGAAAAATAACATTTTTCCCATACAAACTTTTCCGACGCTTTTCCGACTTTTCCGGGTGGAATTTTCCAAAACCCCGTCTTAGTACGCACTTTCACCACCAACAGAAACTTCTGTGAAAATTACAGCCCTCTATCTCTTACCGTTTGGGCTGTGCGATGATTGCCAATCAGTGAATCAGTGAATCAGTGAATCAGGACACTTTCTTTTATATATATAGAGATGGTAAGGATCTTCTATACTCGTTATTTAAAGAAAAAAAAAATTGTTTAGTCCGATGAACATATCTTCCGATATTAATGGCAAACCATAAACCAATATCATTCATAATCTAATTAATTATGTGTCCTTGGATTTTTAGCAAATTCGTCCAAAACTTGTTCTTCCACCTCAATTTTTTTCTCAAAGACAAGCCGTCTATGCGCACTCAGCATACATAATCCTTAATAAGAAAAGAAACACGTGTTAACTCTGTAGCTTTCTTTTCAAAATGTGTGTTGTATTAACCATTTAATCGAGATTGAGTCATCGTTGTCCTTTGCTATGTCTCAACCCTTCTCAGAGTGCTAAATGATCGTTCCACTGTTGCCGTTGTGCATGGTAGAGCAAGCAAAATGTCTATGGCTTGCCTGATTTTTGGGTAAAAGTCTGTGTTCTCGTAAGCGCTTATCAAATCTGTTAAGTTTTCTCTTTCACATGTTTTGTACCACAATTCTAGCTCATGCTCTATTCCATCTAAGCCACAGAAAGAGCTAGCATCTATCATTTTTGCTTTCAAATCGTATAAACTCACTTTTAAAATACGAGATGGATGCAGGGCAGTCAAAGCAAATGCTGGATTATTTTCTTGGGAAAATCTGTGTGTAATTGAGTTTATCAATGAATCAATGTTAGGCAAAAATATGGCTCTCTGATAACACAGGCCAACAAAATGACCACTTTTGTGAGGTCCAGCCTAATTTGTATTAAATTCTGATTCCGTTTTGTGCACTGATTCCTCAACTGATCTCGGTATTTCTCCATCAGCTCTTGTTTTCAAGATATCGCGGAAAATCCAATTTTGCAGTATTTTTGGCGTTTAAAAAATTATGGAGGTTACAACGAACAACAATATCTGTATTTATGAGCTCTATGCGACAGTTTACATATTAAGGTCGCCTAAAAAAATCAATGGAGCAGCATCAGCAAACCCAAAATCGCCCAAATTGGTCTTTGAAGAGAAATTTTCATCAAATTATAGCAAATTTTTCAAACTTAGTCGCCGTGTACCAGCCATTTGGGGTGCTTGCTTTTTAATGAAAACCACTTTAGCATGCAGCCCAATGGTTCTTCAAATTTCACAAATTTTGTTGCGCTTATGTCTTATCGATGGACAAAGTTACAAGTGGTTAATCCCAAAAAAATGAATTAAAATTTATGGCAGGATAAATAGATTGATACACAAAATGTGTATAGGAAATATTAAAAGACTACTTGATCTAACATAGTCCTTACATAAATTGTCAAGCAAATGTACAATAACATTCAATCAGCACTAGATTCAAACAATTTTCCCCAAATTCATATTTACTTAACCTTGCGAGAATAACATTAAAATTATATGAATTGGGCTACAATTGAGCCAAATGTGCTCCGTATTCACTATAATCTATGGATTAAGCCCCTTGTGACTATTCCATATTTATCTAAACTATAGATGCTTGTCTATTACTGGAGTGACTTCGGATGCTTGCAGTGTGCCCATCCAGTGCACATTTCACAAGAATGAAATTTTAACGTCCCACAGCAAGACGAAGATGTGCCTTTGGATAAAAAGCTTTATATTAACAGGGCTGTAACCAAAGCGTCATATGGCCTTGCTCATGCCTCCAGGAGCTTGGCATTATTATCCGGAAACCGGAAAAGAAAAGAAAAGAAAAAAATACGGCGACGCTACCATTGAAAACCAAACATTACCTTAATTTGTGGACAATTTTTTACATAGTTCAATTAAGAAGTCTTCCTATGAAAAATTCGTCAAATGACGTAACAGATTCACAAAGTTATTCGCTTGCGAAATGGAGCGAGTTTTTGCACTACCTTGCATGAATGAGCATTCCTCCAATTAATAAGAATGGTCAACTTCCTCGACATATACATTAGTTTCATGGAAAGAGTCTTTACTACAATCTCTTTGCGCCAGGCAATTGTTGAAACTTGGAAAATCATAATAGTCACAAGGGGCTTAATCCATAAATTATAGTGAATGCGGAACACATTTGGCCCAATTCATATAATTTTAATGTTATTCTCGCAAGGTTAAGTAAATATGAATTTGGGGAAAATTGTTTGAATCTAGTGCTGATTGAATGTTATTGTACATTTGCTTGACAATTTATGTAAGGACTATGTTAGATCAAGTAGTCTTTTAATATTTCCTATACACATTTTGTGTATCAATCTAGTTATCCTGCCATAAATTTTAATTCATTTTTTCGGGATTAACCGCTTGTAACTTTGTCTATCGATAAGACTTAAGTGCAACAAAATTTGTGAAATTAGAAGAACCATTGGGCTGCATGCTAAAGTGGTTTTCATTAAAAAGCAAGCACCCCAAATGGCTGGTACACGGCGATTAAGTTTGAAAAATTTGCTATAATTTGATGATAATTTCTCTTCAAAGGCCAATTTGGGCGATTTTGGGTTTGCTGATGATTGCTCCATTGATTTTTTTGGGCGACCTTAATATGTAAACTGTCGCATAGAGCTCATAAATACCAGATATTGTTGCTCGGTGTAACCTCCATAATTTTTTAAACGCCAAAAATACTGCAAAATGGACTTTCCGCGATATCTTGAACACAAGAGCTGATGGAGAAATACCAAGACCAGTCTTGGAATCAGTGAACATAACTGGATCAGAATTTGTCATCGATAAGGCTGGACCAAAATGGCTGTTGGCCAGTGTTATATATCGACATATTTTGATCTCACGTGAAAAGTATAAGAGTTATCAATACGAAAATACACAAAATAGTACACAACACTGCGTATATTTCTGCATCAATAAGTGAAAAATCGTATTTTTTGAGTTATGCCAGTATTGAAGTACATAAGTGAGCGATATATCCAATATATACCTATATATATCAATTTATGATCCAATTATTTACAGAGTTGCGTGCCGTGCTTTCAATAGTTTTTAGAGTTGACAGGGAAAAATATCCAGATCTATATTAGGTGCTGAATAATGTTTGATCTTTTTTCGCTTAAGCCAATTATAAACAAAAATAGCCAAATCTAATAAAAAAGTGCCATTGCACCAACAGGGGAAAAAAACATGGGTTCAGCGCAAACGCTCTTTTTTTTTGTGTTTGGCTTCTGTAGCTCAGAAGCCCAAACGAACGCCTCACTCGCACACAAATGTCTTTTATTTTCTTCGCTCGCGTTCAAACGGTCTTCGATTGAGCAGAGCAAAAAGAAAACAAATAAATGGGTTGTTCTCTGAGCGTAGACCGATATATTCAAGAGATGACCTGAACGGTTCATCTCTGACTCTGCTCAAAGGGTCCGTATACATATAACAGTTATTTTTGTACAACAAAAAACGGTCAACAGTTATTTGCGAGCTCTGCCCGAAACATATTACGCAGGTGGCCCGGCCATTGCAATCAGAAATGTTGGTATAATGAAAATAATGATTGAACGAAGATGGAATGAAGATCAGATTTGGGCACACCAAATGCTTATGGAACATCTTTGATAATAATGTTGGATGTTAGATGAGCCAGTTTCTGGTCCAGCTGTAAATTCCCAAAGCTTTTCCCATTTCATTTTCTTTTGTTTATTTTTTGTACAGTTTTGTAGCTTATATTTGCTTTGTGTTCTTAATCTTAATGCTAACCCAGAATCCTTATTACAGGGTATAGTCCAACTCATAACGTTCAAATTGATTCTTGGGATCATTGGAAATCCTCGGATAGCCAGCAATGAGTGCATCCTGACCGCCAATGTATAACGAATTGTAAATTTTCCAGTAGACATCGCGCACCTTGCGGGCCGGATGAAACAAGCCCTGCAGAGTATATTGCAAAATTTTAATGGGTCCCAGGGACACTCTGAGGCCATCCACCGAGTCCATGAAGGCTTGAACCAAATGGGGGGAGGTTTCAAAAATGTTTGGCCACACATAGTTGAGCAGATGGGTCAAGGCATCCTCACAGCCAAAGCCATAGACACCCAGAGACATGTGTTTGATGGCTGAGCAGGCAGTTTGGCGATGTACTAGATCACGATCCATTAAGGCATCCTCCAGCAAAGGGCAAACAGCATAGATATAATCCTTGCCCATTTCACCAATGTACTCGAACAGAAAGGAGAGGGATTTTAAGACACCATTCTGGACGTTCAGCTCGGGTACGCGATATTCATTCATGAGAGCGGGGAGAACGGTAAAGGGACGACAAGTTTCGGCCACAATGGCAATGGCGACAGTGGTGCAGACACGATTCTGACGCTCTTGAACCTTGAGATTGTTGAGCAAAGTGGCTAAAACATCGTGTGGACCAATGGCCTTGGCAATGTAACCAAAGGTGTTGACCGTGGCCCGACGAATGGCTCTTTTGTGGGCCTTGAGTAGTTCCAAAAGCTCAAAACAAATGCGCATCCATTCACGTGCGGACACATACTCGGGGCCACGATCTGCAATGCGTCCCACCAAATCAATGCAGTTCTCTTGGACCTTTTCGTGACGGTTCTTTAAGATGGGGGTTAAACGGGGCAAGAGATCCTTAATGGGAGGAGTCATTTTGGTCATGCCAATGACATTGACAATGGCTTTCAAAGCACCCAAAATGGAACCCAACACCTCGGGGTATTCTTCGCCCAAATATTCATACAAAACCACACCCAGATGTCCCATAAGCTTCTCCTCCTGGCAGGTTTTCATGACCACGGCAATGCGAGAGATTAAATCTGCCGCCTGTTGACGCACTTTGGCCGATTTGTTGTTCAAACGCCAGAGAATGGTGCCACATATTTGGGGTAAGTAGGGTTTCACACGTTTGCCCAGTTGATTGACAATGGTGCCAAAGCCATTCAACATGACCACATCCTCGGTGGTTTGCTCCTGAAAGGCATAAAGGATGCCATCTATAAGCTGTTCCTCCAAACGTGAATCAATATCGGCGGCACCCAGATTACCCATAATCTTTTCCACGGTTTCCATAACCATTTTACGATATTGTTCATTCTCATCCTTGAGATCATCCACCACACGATTAATGATTTCCGAGGCACCCACTTTGTTGGCTATTTCCACGGTGGTGTCCACCAATTGACGATAATTGCGACGATCCAGGGCCATGCGATGATTCCAAAAGAATTTGAAAAAGTGGGGTAAAATCTCCTCCTTAATATATTGAGGCTCCACACCATCCGTGGCGCAACATTGCTTGACCACCTTCAAAACAATCTTTTTCATTTCCTCATCGGGGGATTGGAACTCTCTGATCAAAACCAACATGACTTCACGTGTATAATAATTGGCATATTCGGCATCCATGAGGGGTATCAAATAACCTATAGCCTTTAGGAAGGCAGCCAAACCCTTGCCACGATGTGTTCTTATACCCTTCCACAGAGGTTTCAAAACCGAATCAAAGGATTCAATGCCATAGGGTGTGGCAGCCTCAGCCAGGGCAGCAATGGCCAGGGCCGTAATCGTGCGCACCTTTTGCTGTTCATCCACCAAGCCATGCTCTATAATCTCCACCAGAGCCTTCAAATGTGGTAAAATGGCACAACCCATTAGGATGGCTATCTGTTGTACAATTTTAATGCCCGTATGACGTGCCTGCCAACTCTTCTTGGACTTGCACACCGCCTTAAGAAAGGGCAAGAGCGAAGGTATGCCCAAGGCTGAAGCCACCACGGCAAAGGCCCTGGCTGTGGTATTCCTCACATATTCATCTATATTATCTATATCCGGTCGCATGGTAGAAATCATGGTAGCCAAACCCGCCGCCTTGGCCAAATTGGATATGATCTCTCTGCCCTCTATTCTTGCATAATGATCCTCATCTATCAGCAAAGGTTCTATGACCACCAATATTTTGTGCACATAAGGACGCACCAGATCATCCAGTTTGTACAACACTCGATCTATCACCTTGACCAACAAATGACGTTCCTGATCCTCCAAAGTGGGTGACATGAGCAAGGGTAAAATTTGATTAAACAAAGGTCCTGCCCCAAATTCACGTGCCTTGTCCGTCATTTGTCTTAGAGCCGACTTTCTCATTGGAGGCGAACCATTCTTTATGGTCAGCAATAGCTTCATTATTTTCCTTTCCTTTAGCTCTTCGGGCGACAAGGCGTCTTCATTGACATCCACCAAAAGCTTATCAAAGTACTGTGCATCCTCTGGCTTCATAAAGGGTAAATTCTGTCCCTTGGGCTGATTATCCATAAATTTGGCATTCTTATCCTCCACTTGGATAAAGAAACCAGCTGGTGTCCCTGCTATGGGTGTGGGGGTGGCCATTAGCTTTCTCCCTGGTGTCCTTAAAGGAACATAACCCGCTGGGGGTGGTAAAATCTTATAGCCGGGGGGAAACATTTGATCTAGCTCTTCATCTGTATAAGGACGATTTCTTTCATCAATTTCCTTTTCCCAGCGATAGGTTTGCAGTTGTTCGGGTGTCATGGCCGCTAAAGCTCCCGGCGTGGGTGTGGCCATGGCCATGGCTTTAACACCCACTGGGGTACTGCCTCCGGGTGTTAATAGGGGCGTGGCATGTCCCGGAGTGGCATGTGGCGTCATGGTGGGGGTCATACTGGGTGTCATGGCGCTGTTATTTGTGGGTGTTATGGCCGGTGTGGCATTTGAGGGTGTTTCATCCCAACGAGAACGTCGTTTTGAAGCTCCTGGTGTGGATTCTATGGAAATGCTTTCGCCTCCAGCTCCACTTCCTGTTCGATCGGGTTTGGGTGTCTCAGCCCAGCCACTGTGTCCCGGTGTTTCACGCTCCGTTTTGGGCGTTTCATCCCAGCGATTGCGTCTGGCGGACTTTTCATGTCCCGGCGTCTCATGACCTGGAGTCATGGCATGTGCCGGTGTGGCCTCCCATATGCGTGTTCCCAAACCTGGTGTAGCTCCTGGGGTTTCGCTGCCTTTGTGGCCTGGAGTCTCATCCCAGCGATGATCTCCTGGAGTTTTCTGTAATCAAATAAAGTTTAATTAAGTTTGTTTTCCTCCTTCTACACAAAGCTGGGAACGCTGAGTAGTTTTTTAATCAGTCATCGTTTAAATAAAAAAAAAATTGTTTTTTTTTTAATAATAATAATGGAATTTTTCAAGCTTAAATCAATTACTTGATTTAACCCTCTAAAACCCAATTTAAGAATATTGGAAGATTTTTGGAATTGTAGTTCCTAAGTTCAAAATTACCTCAAAAACTGTGTGCTAATTGTAGTTTTCCTGTAAAGCGATTTGATTTTTTAGCAACTGTGAGCGATGGCTTTGAAGATCTCGGTTTGGATAGTGATTGCATTGTCCAACCTGGTTGTGTGGTTCGCTGGGATGATTATGCTTGCTTTGAAATGTCACCAAAACGGTAGCAATTGATTCGCGAAACTCCGAAAGGTTCAACAGTTTTCTTTTTGATGCACATAGGTGGAAAGCAAGCAAACGGTTTTATTGTCCTTCCAATAATGCATTTGCTATATCGACGCCATATGGAGGACAACAATTTTGGCTGCAGATCCAAAATTTGGGTGAGAAGGCAGCACTATAGATTTCAACCTGGTAAGCTTAACCAAATGAGTCGCACAACACAAACAGCTTAATACCCCACTAATGAGGCTTACAGGGCATATACTGCCGAAAGTGGTGCTGCTAGTAAAAGTTTGCGAGGAGTCCCAAGAGTGCCTCAAGGCACTCATCACAATTTCACCTCTACAAGGCACAATTTTTATAAATATGCATGTATGCAACTTGATTTGGATTCCAAGTGAAAAGTTGTTATTTGACTGGTTTTGTATTTATTTTACTTTAATTTATAAACCAAAATACAATACGAAACACATCAAAATTTTTGCGCGCGATAGCATGATGCATATAACAACACGAAAAACTCCCGTTATAAAGCTTCGGAGAGCATTCAAATCTTTTACTCATAAAATCACATGTTTATTGCCAACTGAAAATAATAATTGAAATGACTTAAAAGCTTCTCGCTTTTTAGATAATTCAAATTATATTAGAGGTTTAAAGTGTGAACTTTTCAATTACCATTAAATCCAATTAAAATATGCTTACATTTTGACTATTCAACTACCAGAGCTGTAATGTATTCATTACTTCCAGTATTTAATTGCTTTTCATTACTATAAACACAATTTTTTAGGTAATGCAAAAACAATTAATGATTACGATTTTTTTATAATCGTAATTGTAAGGTGGAATTATGATTATTCAGTGAATATTCCAAAATTTAATTACTTGTACAATTACTTGGTTAATTGTAAAGGTAAAGGCTGAATATTCCAAAATTTAATTACTTTTACAATTACTTGGATAATTGTAACGGTAAAGGGTGATTATTTAGTAATTGTGCTTGAAATGTTGAATTATTTTGTATTTGTAGGTGAAAATTATGATTTTTTTACAAATCAAGTTTGGAAAACAACAAATTTAATGGTTTGATGATCAAGGTAACAAAACCCAAGCTAATAATAGCAATCATATAATTGAATTAAGGATATTTAGATATTCAAAATTTGGAAGAATACCGCGTTTTGATGACGCCAATAGCAACAATTTTAGACTTTCTTAATGCAGAAATCAATTTACATTTTCGGCATTGAATACCCTGGCACTAAAGTTGCAGAGAATCTCTAATTCCACTGAGATATTAAACACAAAGAGCGTAACGAAAGTAAAGAAGAGCTTTTCAAATACTTTTCCAACTTTCGACAAAAGCGAACACTGTGATTGTTGCAATTGATTTAATGGCGAAATTTATATTGTCTCGGAAGAATTGCTTTTCACAAAACAAAAAACACAAACTTTTTTACATACATTGTTTTACATAAATAAAGTGGTACAAAAAGCCCTCCGCATCAGGCAGAATAATTAATTATTATTCCAAACATCCTAAAAACATGGTGATAAATACAGCAAAGAGTTGTATTAAACGGATGCTAGACATAAGTGACGAAATTTATCACGAAGAGACGATTTCGGAAATTAAAAAAATTTTGACAGACAATGACTTCCCAAGGAACATCATAAAATCTCTGATTGACAAGAACGGAAAAACAACAGCTAAAAATAAACAACCACCCAAAACTTACAAGTCGCTCACATATGTTCCACGCCCATTCTGACTGCTATAATAAGCAAGATATTCAGCTAGCCCACAAAACAAAGAACACAATGAAATACTTTTTTAATAAGACGAAGTCCAAAATAGCTAGATTTGATAGGAGCAATGTTGTTTACAAGATTCCATGTAATGGAGATGCAGAAAACAGCTGCAACAAATTGTACATTGGTACAACAAAATCTAAACTTAGAACTAGGATATCCCAACACAAATCAGATTATAAACTCAGACACCAAACCACCTTTCAAAAAACGGCGCTTGCGACACACTGTACGGAGAGCGGACACTCGCCGAATTTTGAAGCAACAACAATCCTACAGCAAGAAAACCACTACAGCAAACGCTTCACTCTTGAGATGTTATTTATTATAGACACACACACTGACAAAAGGCTTAACTACAAATCTGACACAGAGAACTGCGCGCACATATACAGACACTTACTGACCAAACAATAACTCAGTATCCAACTCCACGCCGCACGGAACAGACGTGTAAAACAATGTATGTAAAAAAGTTTGTGTTTTTTTGTATTAAGTCAATGTTACAATGTAATTGGTAATTGTTTTGTAGTGTCCCTGAAGATGGTTGCCGAGGAGCAACCGAAATATATTGGAAAAACAGCATACACATCTGTGTGTTTTTACTTGACCTCGAGCCTGCAATACTCAAATTCTACAATTTAGAAAGGTCGCTAACTATCAACCTTTTAAATTAATTTATTTATTTCCTTCCATTAAAATTTCAATTAAGATTTCTTACAACCAGTCAAAATGAATTGAGAAATTGTTTTAAGAACAAAGCAACTGTGTTCAAATTATTTTCAAAACGGTGAGGTCATTTATTTATTCCGGGATTCGATATGGCGAATAGCCCACTTCATAATGGAATATCGATAAGCAATTTGAATATCTACGAAAGAGTAAAAGACAAAGACTTTGTTCCTGATTAAAATTCTGGCCATACGATTATTCATTTTTTATGCAGAGAACAATTTAATGAAAAACTTGCAGGTACCCGGTAGGCATTACTACGACCCCTTTAGAATTTTAAGCACAAAACGAAGAAGTGACGTTTACTTGTCAGTTGCCATCAATTCAATCTTCATGAAAACCTAATCCATTTAATCGACACCTTCTGTTTACCTTAAAATCTAACTTCATACCGATTGACCGACACCTCTCTAATAATAATCTGAAATAATCATGAAATGTTGTGATTTTCCGGATTCTTTGGAATGCTTGATCGTGACTCGTCGATTTACCCGTCTACTTTTAATCTAACTCATACAAATATTTGGAAAATTTCGCGACTTTTTGAACCGTTTGATCTACCCATTTACGTGTTTACGATTGCCCTTTATCCAGAGATTAAAACCGTAACCGATACAGTAACCTTTACTCACAAAAAAACACTTTTAAATTTGTAACTGAAAATAATTCTCTGATTTCCGTGACCCTACAACTTTTATTAATATAATCGGTTATCAGTACTGAAACAAGACACAAATGAATGGGTTAATTTCGGTGTTTAATCTACTAGTAAAATATTTTATTCTTAAAATTGGGTGCTTTTTTTCATTATTCGCCGCATTAAGGCTAATGGACAAAGAATCAAAGCAGCTAACCAAAATCTTTACCTTCCTTATTTTCTTATATTTTTTATTATAATTATTATTTGTGTACTTTGTAAATGAGACAGGATAGTCTAGTAGTCCTGCCTTCGGCTTCGTAAATATTCAAATAAAAATTTGAACAATTTTGGGGTTTTTGGTCTACATCTCTTGTAGATGCGTCTTTAATTGCCATCTATCCAATCTTCATAATTACAAATATCCTTTAAAACTGTGTAAATTTTGCGATTTTCTTGACCAACTTATCTACTTCTGCTATTTGCCCGCCGTTTTAACCGTTTTTATAAAAATCTAAACTCAAATGAGAGTTCTTGGAATCTAGCGACCATTTCTTCCACATCAATCAAATCCTTATTATAATCTTTGCGTCCTAAATAATCCAAACTCCAATGAAAAGTTGGAAATTTTCGGGAATTTTTGTTCCCTAATTAATGTTTTGGACTTTTTAATCTACTCCTCTAATTTACCAGCGCCTGGGCTTTGGTAGATATTTAAATGAAAATTTGGCAAATTTTGCGTTTTTGGATCTTCACCTCTTATACATAATTAATCAGCATTCCCAGCTCTGTCTTCTATCTACTTACATCTTCCCAGGTGGGCGTGGCTGCACTGCTGGGCGTAGCCGCCACTTTGGCGGGTATAAAACTTTCGCTAACTGTTTGATCCCAGCGTCCACGCTTGCGTCCTCCCTCCTTAGTTACCGAAGACGCCGATGCAGACTCTCCATTGGCAGACGATGACTTAACCAGCGAACCATCCTTTGACTTTTCCATTATACGACGCCTCAGTTCAGTCTCTTCACCCTTTAGCATCTGCTCGCGCATGATATCCGTATATGTGCGAGAACCCACATCTGGAGTTTTGCCACCTTCCGCAAAGGGATCCGCACGCTCGGGTGAAATTATAATCCTTCGCCTCTTCTGCCTGTACTCATCCTCACGATCTGCTATGGTTGGACGCCGACGATCCGCCATAGGATCATGATCCTCCTTGCCCTGGGTCACATCTTTCAATACCGAAGTGGGTGCCGTATAAGTGGTGCGTTTTTGAGGCACTGGGAAACCATCATCCTCCTCATCCTCATCACCCTCATCATTGGCCGCAATGGATGTATTGTAGCCCTCATAGCGACTCTTGCCCGCCTTGCTCGTCTCCTCATCATACAGATCAGAGTCGAAAAAGCTGCCACTATCCAATAGACCTACGCCAGCTGCAGCCGCAGTGTTTTTGGCCAATTCCGTTTTCTTCTCCTGAATTACAGAGATTTGCGCCTCGATGTCTGGGAAATTATAAAAATTGATTTTAGTTGAGGGTACGGAGAGGGGGTAGGCAGTCGAAGAGAGCCCAACCGGACGAAATAAAGTGCGTGGGCTGAAGGTTATAGTGTGTGGCGGTGGTCGAAACATGGGCAAAGGTAATGTTAATGGTTTTAAATCACTTACCCTCATGTGTACGCGGTATATTTTCCATTTTCTCACAAACGTTTTCCAAAAGACGCGTTCATGAAAATTCTTCCTAGTGATGACACAAAAATTATCGATAAGACTATTAATAAGTGTTGCTTTAGCTGTAAAATGGCTAAAATAAACGAAATAAGTCATTTAAAAAGCGATGGTCTCTGGTTCCCCACTGGGGGCAAAGACGTTTCGCTATTCACACGTATAGGAACCGAACGCATGCCGAAGCTGAGAAGAAGAGAGCAAAAAAGCATTTTAGTCGGTGGCTAGCCTTCGATGCGGTTAGTTCGAAGCAAATTCAATGAGCTTTATTTTTGCACACCAATACACTTACTTTTTGGCCTCGCTCACATTGACAATCGCTGTATTAAAATTTAAAATAATGCTAAATTAATCTAATAAACAAGAAATAGGCCGAAAAAAATGTTAAGATCATAAATGGAACTTCAGTGTCGCTTGCTGCATGAAACTTTTAACTAAGAAGTAAACAAGCAAATAAACGAAAACTAATATTAACAGCCGTTTTTCCATATTCACATTTTGCAATTTAAAACCGATTTTAGATTCAAAATTTGACTCAAAATTGCCAATTTTATGCATAAATGGAAGAAAACGGCCATAAAAGCCCAATTTAATTGTCAAATAAAGCTAGATTCGCTAGCTCATGCAAAACAGCTTAATCGGCAGCACTGATTAGATATCTATTATAATAGTAATTACACAGCAAAACTAAACAATTTATATATATTAATTATATGAATCTTGAATTAATTAGGATTAGTCTGAGATTGAAATCTTATCCACTAAAAGCAAATCGACCACAATTACTATCGATACTTTCTTATCGAAATTTTCCCACCACTACCTCTTACCGGCTGCTGATAACATAACACGGCCAAAACTTCAGGATGTTGCTCCAAAACATCTCCCAATTGTTTCGGGTGAACGCATCCAGGCAAGTGACTAGCGTGGCTGTCGCCACCAAACCTACACGACAGAAATCCAAAGTTAAGTCCCAAACCCTACCTCTAATCACCTGCCGACGCACTCAGTTCAATCTGCTGGAACATGAGCGAGCAGATGCCAAATTTGGCACCCTTGACTTGGCCTCAAAGGGTTGGCTGCACAACAAATCCAAAGGTGATCACTTCACCTTAAACCCTTGGATTTCGGCTGAACAACTAAAGCAAGAGATGAAATCATTAACTGAGCTTGACCTTTCCCTGGATCAGCATTTAATGCAAAACTTGCAACAGGATTTGGGCATACGACAGCTAACGGGCATACAGGTTAAAGCCTTACCTCTGGTTCAAGGCAATTTTCACACACTCATAGCTGCCGAGACGGGTTGTGGCAAGACTTTGGCCTATCTTTTACCCATAATGGATAAATTGCTTAAGCAAGAGGTGAAAGAAAGAAACTTAAATACACCGCGTGTCTTAATACTCACACCAGGACGAGAGCTGGCGACACAGATAGCACAAGTGGCCGAGAAGTTGGGTCAGGGCACGCAACTGAGAGTGAAAACTCTGTTGGGCGGTAATACCAAACAGTTGATGATGAATCCAGAGTTTGGTGAAGTTGATATAATGGTGGCCACATTGGGTGCATTGAGCAAGCTAGTGACCACAGGCATCTATCGCATGGATCAGGTGCAACATGTGGTTTTGGATGAGGCGGATACATTGTTGGATGATTCCTTTACGGAAAAGTTGAGCTATTTCTTAAGAAGATTTCCGGTAAGTTTGTAAACCATTTCTTTCCATTCGAAACTGATTGATTCTTTGTTTTGTTTTAGTTCCACCTGAATCAAGTAAATGATCAACGCTCCAAGGGCACTCAACTGGTGTTGGCTTCGGCCACCATGCCCACCAATACCAGGGAAATATTGCAGCGTGTCGTTGATGTGGACACCATTAGAGAGGTGGTTAGTCCTCAGCTGCATCATTTGATGCCCCATGTAATGCAAAAGTTCTTGCGTTTGACCAAGGCAGACAGGCCAGCCACTGTGCTGGGTTTGGTCAAACAAGATTTGGCCAAAAGAAGACCTCTGATCTTGTTTAGCAACAAATCCGCCACGAGTGATTATTTGTCCATCTTCCTTAACAACAGTGGCATCAATTGTTTGAATCTAAATGGAGATATGCTGATGAAGATACGTTTGGGACGCTTTGAGCAGTTTCAGACGGGTCAGTGTGATGTGCTGTCCACCACAGATGTGGGCAGTCGTGGCCTAGACACCACTCGGGCCAGGCATGTGATAAACTTTGATTTCCCTCTGCATGTCTCCGACTATATACATCGTTGCGGCCGTATAGGACGTGTGGGTAATCTGGAAAAGTCTTTGGTAACGAATCTGGTATCCTCTAGGAGAGAGATTGATGTGGTGCAGCGTATAGAGCATGCAGCTAGAACAGGTGGCCTGTTACCCAATGTCAATGCTAATATTAAAAGTATTATTAGCCAAAGAATTGTCAAGGAAATGAAAGAGGCGGGCGTGAGTCTGCCACAGAGCCCAGAGAACCAGGAGGAGGCGTTTTAGTTTAGTAATTGTTATTTGTAGAACATTAAAAAAACGAGTTTTGTTCAAAAAATTTAAAAAGTCAAATATTATTTGTATGTGTCGATCGACTTCAAACTGTTACATCACAGCGGCTATACCGATGAAAGCTTCATGGCAAAGCGCACAAGGCAATAAAGCATATGGGCATTTCCATTCTGTCGAACGTGACCATCGTACAAACAGAAGTGGTTTTCGGGAGCTGCTATATTAAGAAAAAGTTTGGCGAAACCTAACACAATAATTAAGACCAAATAGTTTTAATATCTTATGCATGAATAGTTATTTGAAACGTATATTATTTGATTTAAAAATCATGAGTACCTTTTTGTAAAAAATTTCTATCTCTGTCGATACGTGACATGTCGAATGTGACATTTTTTCCCAGTATGAATCAAGAGGTAAAATGCTTTGTATATGGGGCATTCCATACAAAAAAAAACTTTTTTCAGAGAAGCTTAACCCCAAAATGTGAGCTTTTTTGGAGCTCTTTTGCGGAAGTTCTACGCTTAAAAGTGTAATATTGTGAATTTTTAAAATTTTCAATAACTCGAAAACGGTTTAAGATAGAGCTTGGAAATTTTTTTCCAAATGTGCAGGATTAAAAAGCCCTTTTTAAAAAAGTTTTGAAAATTTTTTTATTTCTTACCTTTCTGGAAAATCAAAGGATTTTTTCAAAAAACTTGGTCTAGCGAAAAAGACCCATCCTTCCAAAATTCTCAAAAAAATATATGTGAAAGCCGCATCTTTTCCAAACATTTTGAGTGCTCGAACATATCTGTAGCTTGAAAATTGAGGAAGTTATGGCCATTTTTGTCATGTAATCTAAAAAATATTAGTATGAAAAATTAGTCAAAAATTTTTAATAAATTTTTTTTTGGTTCTTAATTCGGCCCAAAAATCTTGTTTGAGCTATTAAATAAAATTTTAGGACCCAGAAAAGAACGCATTGGATTTGAAGCTTACAGTAAAATATATATAAAAGACATCCTATACTTCGTAGTGGAATTCCCAGGACATCGAGTTTAAATTATTCAATCGGTAGAGAATTCAAGCTGCGACCTGTATTGGCACGGTGTGTAATGCGACCGGGCCTGCTCGACTGTTCTTTTCTTTCTTGATTTTTTTCTCAATTATATTAGCCTAAAAATAAAAGTAAGCTGAAAGGAAAAACAAACCAATCGCATTCATAGATGCTCTAAAAAATAAACTACAATCTAACTAATTTTGAAATTACACTTCTTGATGTCGTCTTGACTTTAAGTGAGGAATCATTCACAGGAACCGCATGATGAATTCCAAGCGTCTCTTTGATTGTTTTAAAATGTTCGAACCTGGTTTTCAGATATTCTGCACACTGTTGGTAATGGTGCAAAAACAAAACATTGATGGTTTTCAAATGATCACTTGCCCATTGATAAAGGTTTTTAGCTGTTAGTATTTGATTTCTTCTTCCTTGCTGCAGGCAGTATTGCCAGGCAAGCTGTTTAACCGCTCCACTGCCCCATTACAAGCACCTTTTCCGTACTCTTGATTTCAGTAATATATGACAATTTCTCTTGGAACCACTTTGCAAAAGTTTACCATTGTACGTGGTTAAATTAAGAACCGAAAATAAAATTTATTAGAAATTTTTGATAAATTTTTCATACTGATATTTTTGTGATTACATGACAAAAATGGCCATAACTTCCTCAATTTTCAAGCTACAGATATGTTCGAGCACTCAAAATGTTTGGAAAAGATGCGGCTTTTACATATATTTTTTTGAGAATTTTTAAAGGGTGGGTCTTTCTCGCTAGACCAAGTTTTTTGAAAAAATCCTTTGTTTTTCAAGAAAGGTAAGAAATAAAAAAATTTTCAAAACTTTTTTAAAAAGGGCTTTTTAATCCTACACATTTGGAAAAAAATCGCCAAGCTCTATCTTAAGCCGTTTTCGAGTTATTGAAAATTTAAAAAATTCACAATATTACACTTTTAAGCGTAGAACTTCCGCAAAAGAGCTCCAAAAAAGCTCAAATTTTGGGCCAATTATCATCCAATGCGGAGACATCATCCCAGAAAAAAGTTTTTTGGAATGTTTGTATGGAATGCCCCATATTTTGAAAATTCAATTAATCGGAGCTAATCTGGCCGATTTTCCCACTGTGCGGGGGCAAAAACATTTCGCTATTCACACGTACATGACCTGAACGATTGCCGAAGCTGAGACCAAAGGAGCAGTAAGGCGTCATTCGCTCGACAGACTTAGAAGCGATTAGGTCAAAGCAAATTCACGGATTCACAAGTTTCCCTTCCGTAAATGACCGAAGATTTTGTTTTTGAGCCAGCTCGTTGCAGTTCTCTGGTCTAGATCTACTTCCTGTTCCAAGGCCAGTTCTGCTCATTTTTGGATGCCCTGCGATGAATATGATATCAGCTGACAATCACATGATTTTGTTTATATATATATTTGATCTCAGGCAGTCCTGATGTAAAATATCTGTTTCAGAAAGAACTAAAACAATTTTCCGAGGTCTTCGTACGCTGCTGTTGCCTTAAACATTTTGAACTTAACCTAAGTTTAATAAATAAAATTTTTTACTGCTTAATTGAGATCCTGCTCCCTCCCCCCTTAGATTTTAAGATAATGATAGCTGGTGTGTGCCACAACTTTGCGTACATTGGTCAAAGGTTTGAAGAGTTTGCGTCGTGCTATCAGTATATCGGAATTGCCCTTGCCACCGCCACCATTGGAACCCTGACAGCGTGTGTCCGCCACTGTTTTGGGCTTGAGCAAAACCGGACGACAGCCAGCAAACTTGAATTTAATATTCCCCTTACAATTGAGCTGAAGATTAGGATGAACCAGTTCGGGAAAGGCCTCTGAGAGGGTAGGTTTTGGTTTTAAAGCCTTGCTGGGATCATCACCATGGCACATGGCGGCCGCCAAAGTGCTCCACTCTAAACGCCGAACGCCAGGTTGAGCTTCAATGCAATAGGAGGGCGTTCTGGCCTGAACGAAACGCTGGGTCAACATTTTCTGGTACGAAGCTAAACAAAATACAGAAAGAAGAGCTTAAATAGGGTGTGGACTTACAGGACTTTTTGACTTACCTGCAAAATGGATAAGGAATGGTTGCAGCTTGTCTGCCCCACAGCCATGTTCCAGCCATTCATACAAATAAATGTCATCGCGTCCATTGAGAAAAGTGGCCGCTGAAGCTAAATCCTGCCAAAGACTTTCGGGTATGTCTTCCACATTCAAATGGTAGATGTAGGGTATGAATTCTCGAAAGGAATACTCCCCCAAAGCAATCAATCCACGCACGGCTCGACTTAGATACTTGAAATCTGTAAAGGATTTGTTAAAGAAATTTAACTGTGACATGGCTAAAGACTTACCTCTTTCACTGTCCACCTGGCGTCCTTCAAAGAATCTGGCCAGGCGGCGTTGTATGAGAAAAAGACACTCAGCCTGTAGGTAACCACTCTGGGCTGCCAATTGACCTATGGTCTCACACAAATCATCTACCTGTGAGTTTGCCACGGGTGTGGCAAAGTAACCCGACATGTGTTGAGCTTCCTCGGTTAATGCTTCATTGGTATCATCCTCCAGTTGCAGCTTGTAAATGGTCTGCTCCTCACTGGGAAAGAGCAAATCCTGTTCTGCTTCTGTTTCCTGCAACTGTTCCACTTTAAGTTCCTCTTCTAGTTCCATTTTGACACTAGACTCGAGCTGCTGCTGCTGCTCCTTGACCTCTGGTGAGGGAACCTTAATGGTTTCATAGGGAGCCATTAGCTGACTAATTAATACCTCCGCCAAATGAAAGTACTCCTGACGGCAGGCTGTGTGATTGGCCTGGGGATTGTAATTGCAGGCACGTAGCAGACGCCAACAGCGCTGATTCACCAAATCCTGCTGTCTAAAGGCCAGCAATTGCAGCATTTTGCTGACCAACACACGATAACAGGAACCCATCAAAGGAGTCTCGAAAGCATAAGTCAAGGCCTTGGCCCTCTCCTGGGCATTACCAAATATGGCCGCAGTGACCAGACTCTGTACACATTGCTGCATTTGCTCCAGGTTTTTGTCCTCTATGGGACAATGGCTTTGAAAATCCACATCATGGGGCAGGGTCAGTGTTATATCCTTTTGAAACTCCTCTCGCAGCTCAAATATTTTATCCGAGTGAAAGAAGAAACTGCCATCATAATCTATGCGATCCCAGTCACTGTCCATGGCTCCCAGCATGGGTGGAACATCGGCATCTTTCAGAACCTCATTGACCAGATCGTAGGTGACTATGCCAGCCGAGTGTCGGCTGTAGATCTTTACATTCTACAAAACATCATAATTAAAAAAAGTTATATCAAATCTCACACTCCACTCACATTGATCAACTCCCACACTTTATAGGTGGCATCCTCGGCCAAACGCGAGCACACATCCTGCGATAGTTCCACATCCGTTTGATCATGTTGCTCCCAAAAGATTTTAATGCTGCGCGGATCAAAGCCCGCATAGCTTTTGTGGTGACCCAAACGATTGTTGGCCTCTGTAGCCGTTGAGCAACCATGTCCACCTCCTGCTCCCATAAATGAAGCATCGAACATATTGTACTGGCCCAGGCTAGTGGTTGGAGTTGTGGGTGTAGTCACTATATTCACATGAGTGGGCGTGGCTGGCAGACTACCCACGCCCACTCCGCCTACGAGTACTGCCGATCCGGCTGCTGTGTTACTTTTGCTACCCGCCTCCAATTTGGCCGTTTTTGAACGCGATTTTGTGGACTTTTTAGTGGCTTTACTTTGAGTGGACTTATTTGGCTCCTCCGAATTGCCCGAAGTTTTCATTTTTCTTTTAATTTTTTGCAATAAACATTTGGCCGGCGGCAATAACAAAACAAAATAAGAAGACAGTGAGTGTTAGTGATGGGCGATAGTTGTGTAAGTTAGTTTATGCGGGAGTCACGGCTACAGCTAAAATTCGTGAGCTATCGAGATGGTGAAATTTTCAATCTAACCGAACGTCAGCAGTTGAGTTTCTATATATATATTGTCCGGAAACCTGAACCATAATAACTTTGCCGAAACGTTCACCATTCCCATTTTAAGGAGTCCAAATTGTAGTTCAGTGTTGCTCATTTAGCTATTTTCTCCACAAGATAAAGCGTTTACGAAATAGGCCAAAAACTATTCAGTTTTGTCGGAACCTCCAATTTACGCTATTTTAAAGAAACTATTTTTCATTCTTTTAGGCAAAAAAAATCGCCCGTCCGAGTTTTTATACCGTTTCCTAAGAATCACATCTTTTACCATATTTTTATCAATCGAATTCAGAAATGGGAACAGTCCAGACCAGGGACCGAACAAATCACTCCTTTTTATATAAAAATCAAAACATAATAATTATTTAAAATCTTTTTAAATCTTTTAAATTTTATTTATGTGGATATCAGATTAAAATAAAAAATTCACAAAATGTTTTGAAACTTGAACAATCGATTTTATTTGTAGTGTGTGTCATAAACTACCACTAGGACACCTAAAAAAAAGCTTAAATTCTTAACTGAAAATGTTTTCTTTTTTGTTAAAAGAAAGTTTTATTTAAATTATTTTAATCATTTAAGCCATCTTTAATGACTTCTACATCAGCTATTTCTCTCTCCTCATTACTGAATTACTGATAAATATTTATCCAAATGGCAAATTGTAATTGTGGCAAAACACTAAATAATAAAAAAAAAAAAAAAATAAACAGATTTCTCTTCCTGCAGGATTCTTGCCCAGTATTTGTAAGCATCCAACAGGTATTTTCCCAACACACTCCAAGCAAAGACATTAGAATATAAAGATGAGTGCTGACTTTTCAACTGGCTTTTGGCTCTCTTGAAATTTTGTTAAAAAGCCAGAGAGAGACAGCCGACGACTTCCCAGTCGGACTTTACGGAACGTGGTTAAAAAAAGAATGCATCTGGCACTGTTATTTCTACAAGGAAGAATGCACTACCAATTTTTGCAGTATGAAAAACGGTTCAAAAGCAAATCAACTTTCAGGAATCCCACTAGAGAATCAGCGAAAAGCAATAACTTAAAATTAAGAGAACAAAGGGAAACATGAAAAAACACATGGTTTTCAGTGTCGGCGTTTTTATTCAGTTAGAAGTTGACGATTGCAGCGCAATGAATTAAAAATTAAATGTGGTTCTCAGTTTATATTTAATAATGATAAGTAATTAATTAAATGTCTGCTGACAGCTAAATATGTATTTATATTTACATATTTTCTCTTCGTATTTCTCTATTTTATTAGTCTAGGCGAGAGATCAAGGCAACCATTTTGTAATGCATTAATAAAGTAAGTAAATACACGAATAATATTTCTAAGGCTGCTGGACTGTCCCGACGCATTGACTTCTACCTGAAGACGACTCCCAAGGGAACTTGAAATTTTAAAAAGATGTTTTTCATACACTAAACAATCTATGTACGACACTAAACAATTGGGGTATTCACTTTGTTGAGCACTTGAGCACTTGAGCAGTTTTGCCTGACTAGTATTGTGAGCAGCCCTCTTTGCACGAAATTTGTGCACAACTACGTTTGAGATATGATTCATTTTTACGGTGCCGAGTAGTAGTCGGCATCGTAGCATCGTACGATTATAATCGAAAAACCGTAAAAAATAAAATAAAATTAAAAATAATAATAATCAAAATATTAGAAAGGTTTATTTTGGTGGCACAGTTTGGGAGCCAGCATCCAGCACTCGGCTGACGACTTATTAAATCGCGAAATAATACCAAAGAGGATAAAAATATTAATAATGTCAAAAAACTTTATGCCCAACCAAGTAAAAAATCATGCCTAGATTAATGCATAAGCGCAATTCGCAGCTGAAGGATCTGCATGGTAACAAAACCCCTTAGTGCTTAAGAAACTGCTTTTCAAGGGCACAAGTGACCACACATGATTACCATTACCATGATTTTGAAAATACCGAACCGCGATAAATACCACGGAAGACCAATGTTAAAGAATATAGTGAAGATCATAAGGAATATTTCAAACCACTTTTTGGGACTGACAAATCATCAAATCGCGGAAAAATACCGTTGCGGTTCAAAAATATTAATAATGTCAAACTAACTTTACTTCCAACTAACTAAATAATCAAGCCAGGATTAATGCATAAAAGCAATTCACATCTAAGGGATCGCCGTGGTAATAAAACCGCTAAGTGCTTAAGAAGTTGATTTTCGAGGCTAAAAATGAGCACACATGAGCACTACATTACCATGATTATGATAATACTGAACCACGTTAAATACCATGGATGACCAATCCATGGATGACCACACCGGCAATTAATTTGAAAAAATTTTCGGAAATTTTGAAGAAAATTTCTTCTTCTAAGTTCTTTGTTAATGGTCATCCATGGTATGTATCGCGGTTAGTCACTAGAGGTTGGTCATAGTCATGGTAATGTAGTTATATAAGATCTATTGTGGCCTTGAAACTAGTCTCTTAAGTAATTAGCGGTTTTAATTCCACGGATAACCCTTAGCTGCGAACTGCGCTTATGCAATGATCCTTACATGGTTTTTTTCCTGTTTGTTTGACATTATTACTATTTTTGATCCTCAACGGTATTTTTGCGCGATATGATGAGTTGTCAGTCACGAAAAGTGGTCTGAAACATTCCTTATGATCTTAACTGTATTTTTAACCATTGGTCATCCATGGTATTTACCGCGGTTCGGCATTGTCTTAATCATGGTAATGCTGTTATGTGTGGTAATTTTTGGCCATGGAAAGCATTTTCTTAAGTAGTTCGCGTAATTATCGATTACTTTTTTTTTTACTCGTGCAGGTCTCTATAAAGCAGGCCATCCACACACGAATTTGTTCGACGAATTTGTCCAGTTCGACGAAATGTTCGCCGTTAGTGGAGGTGTTCGTGACAGTTTTTTTGTTCGACGTTTTGTTCGCAGAGAATATAATTGTTTCTATCTTGCGAGTGTTCGTGCGAACATGTTCGTCAATGGATGGGAACATTTTGACGAACTTCATTTGTAAAAAATATTTGTAGAGTGAACAAGTGCCCAAATGAGCAATAAATTGTTGCTGGAGTTTATTAACTGCCCCCAAATTTATCAAATAATGCTCTAAGCTAATTTGTATCGCCATCTAGGCCATGATTCTGTTAGTTTTCGCTGCCATATTTTCATGTTTATTCGGTGAGATTTTGAAGCAAATGATGTTCGTGGAAAATGATCGCCAGTGGGCAAATGAATTTTTGTTCGGTAAGCAAGTTCGTCGAACAAATTCGTGTGTGGATGGCCTGCTTAAGGCACAAGTGCCTGACTTTTCGTAGTCAGGGCCTGGGTCGAGCAAGCTGTGCACAATTTTTTCAGAGTAAATTGTTGTTGGAAATGTTTACACTTTTCCCCAAGTCCTCAAGTGCTCAACAAAGTGAACACCCTAAATGTATGTATGTAGTTGAATGAATTATACATTAAGAAAGATGAGGTTTGTGTTTTACTATATTTTTTAAATAATTTTTAAAATTAGTGTTACGGGTACGTTCCTTTGGAGCTGCTTTGGCATGCAATGCTACATACATTCTAATAGCACTGGTGCAGGATGCTACGTTCCGCCCCTGTACAAAAGCGAATGGTTGATTGCAGGTTTTTGCAACTCTCTCTGCAAAAGTTGTAGGCCCGATGTGCTTCTAGCACGCAGTCAAGTCTCACTGGGCAACTTTGTGTGAGCGCATATTAGAGATTATATTGGTCTTTGCTCCAAGATTGCCCGCTTAAGACTGCTACAAGCTCTTCCAATGTGAGATATGCGGATCCTCAGTTCGTTCAAGATTGAACAGACTGCTATGAATCACATCCTCGCGTGCTCCCATGTGCTCCCATACAAATATAGGAAATGGTTAGTGTCATAGTCTTCCCTTAAGTATTTATTTTCTCCAAGCTCGTTACTTAAACGCTTGTACATATGTCGAAAATGGCTTTCGCGGGCTCGCTTAAGTATTTCTATTTGCATTATTTTCCCATTTTAATTGGTGGATGTTGGCATGTTGAGCAACTATTTTTCTTGTTTTTTCGCTGCTTTTTTCTAATAACTCTAAAATCGGCAGAATTGTGTTATTTTTTGATCGTAGAACATAATCCACCGAAAATACGTCAATCGTTTTTAAAATAGCATAATTGTCCGGCAACTTAAAACAAATCCAAAATTATTTTTAGTGCAAAAACAGTATATAATATTAAATAGCATACCTCCGCTTTAGCTGATTGGTTGACTCAATCACAAAATCCGTCGAAACTAATGTCGAATGGATTTCTCTACATTATCATTGATCTTCCCTTTTAACATTGTCACCTTAGATTCGAATTCGTATCCCAAAAACAAATTCTGTTTAACGTGTTGTGTAAAACTATCAAACACTTAATTGTTGCAAAAAAGTACAGATTTCCGAAAAAGGAAACTAAAAAATGGACAAAATTCCGGATAGGGGATGTTTGACATTTTTTCCGGCTGAAACAGTAGAAAACACGATAGATCTATCTGGAAAAAGGCCAAATCGGCAACACTGATGTTAATCTTAATACACGCATTTGAGCACGCATAAACGCTGGCTGTCTATCGATAAGTTTATTCATTCCAACAGTTTTTGACTTTATTTATTTACTCATAAAAACGCCCTCTTTTATCCTTTGCCATGGCCGAGGCAGCCAATGTCCGCCAGAATCTACAAAATGTGCCCTCAATCTTTGAAATATCCGCAGCCGAGACTTTGGACAATCTTATCTATCCGGCCCTGAGCAAAATCTTTGATTACTTTGGCCTCCGTTTGGACTTTAAGCTCTGGGGAAATGTACGAGTACGCGAAGAGCTCTCCCCCTTGGTGACCTGGTTGCTGCAGTATCTCTATCTAAGACATCGTGCCTCCTCTTTTGGTGAAAGTTTTTATGGACTACAAAGGACGAGCACATTCACGGGTGAATTGTTGAATCGCCGCCAGCAATATATATCGGCCACTTTGCTCACGCTCCTGCCGTATGTAGAGCGCAAGCTGAGGCAGCGCAGTGCCCAGCATGATGATACTTATAAGTGGGAAGCATATCTCATCAATATGTTCCATGCCTATAATGCCTCCAAGGCGGTGCACACATTCCTGTACCTGGTCAAACAGGCACGCAGTCATTCGCTTTTATTTCGTGCCATGAAACTGACTTTACGCTATCCCAGCGAACCACCCCAGGAGGACAAATGGACTTATCTGTTTCTTAAGATGTTGGAAGTGTTGGCCTTCTTTCTGCAGTTTATACAATGGTGGTATTCCAATGATCAAAGGCGCAAGGTGGGCGGCAGTCTACAAAATCCGGAAGCCATGTCGGAGCAGTGTTCGCTAGTAACCGATGAGGTGAGGCAAACGTTGCCCAAGCAAGGAGAATGTCCGGTTTGCCTGCAACGTCTACAAACGCCCACAGCCTGCTCTGTCTCTGGTTATGTGTTTTGTTGGAAATGCATCATCAGCCATTTGAAGGAGCAGGGCACTTGTCCCGTGACCAATTATCCAATTACTTTGGATGATCTGGTGCGAATATATGAAACATAGTCTTAAGTATTTTTGTTGTTTAATAAATTGTTAATCAAAATTCACTAAGGAAATAGCCCAAGCGCTGATCATGACACAGATACACATGGTAGAAGTCAAAGTAGGAGGTGCACATATAACCGCATACAGACCAAGCCATCACATACTCACACAAGGCAAAGAAGGAGTAAGCTGGAGTCGGAGAAATGAAAAGGAATTTGAAGGAAAACTTAATACAATTTCCAACTCACCCAAGGGAAGACAGAACTCGTTATGCATGAGATACCAAAACCACATAATCACAAAGGTCACATAGAAGATTAAGACCAGCCTCCTCTTCACCAAATAAGACAACTCTTCTGTGGGCTCCCAGGCCTCACGTCGATAATACTTAAGGCAAACAAAGGACCCACCAATAAACACAAAGCTAGACAACCAAATCAAAACGACAGTCACCACATGCAACGGCTTGGAGCCATTGATGTCCGCATAGGCACCCCAAGCCACCAAGCCCAAGCCATACTGGACCAGACACACCACCACCAACAGACTAAATGAGCTCACCAAACGCGGCAAAGTGCGTCGATATAAACGTGCATAAAGCCAGGCGGCCAGCAAAACAGTAAAAAGGTTAACCCAAGTCATAACCCTCCATCCTAATTTATGGGATCTGGCCACTGTCGACATTGAGGGTATTACATTAATGGTCTCACAATGTGTATAAGTGGCAGCTTCAAAATCTGTGATCAGGGTGATCAACGCAAAATAGCTCATGACCAGGGGAAGCAGTAGAAATCCCACCAGCAAAAGTGGCGCTATGGGGATGCGAAAACGACGCTTGGGCAAGTGATTGGGTGCAGGCAAGGTGATGGGCAGCAAATTGGGACCATCTTCCAGAAGCTGTTCCAGATCCATGATTGAAATTGAAATTGAAGTGGATGATAGTTGACTTATGGATTTGTTTAGCAAAAATTGAAATTTTGATCCAAGTCAATGAAAACCAATATCAAGCCTGTTTTGATTTGAAAAAAGATCGGTCCAGAACCGAATCAATAAGTTCCAGTTTAAACGGAAAAAAGATCAAATCGCACACAGTCTCTCACTGAGCCGAACCATTTAGTATTTAGTATTTCAAACACAAAACGAAGAAGTTAAATTGAGCAAATTGTGATCTTAACCAACCCTCTTTGATAATACAAACTAAATTATATACAAAATTTCTAGATTTTTTGGTCTGTTTGATAAACATTAATCAACATTTATTTACACGTCTTTTATCCGCCTTCATGACACCAAAGACACAACATATATAGATACCGCATCTCTACAATATCTAGCGTATAGCTAAGCTTCAATAAACGAATCCTCGTAAAGGCGGAGAGAACCAAAAATTGGGATTCAATGCCAGCTTCCAAAAACAGTATTATACCCTTGGAGAGGGTATATTGAATTTGTCCGGATGTTTGTAAAGCACAGAATGAAGCATCTCCGACCACATAAAGTATTAGTATTTTAAAGCTATCTTAACCAAACTTTGCACGAAGTCTTTTGGTACAAATACGCTGCACATTTGTCGGAACCGGCCGGATCTGATGACTATAGCATATAGCTGCCTTAGGAATGATCGGTTGTTTTGAATGTTATCGCTCCCAACGCTCGTATTTATAAGTTTTTAATAATTTTACATAATTTCATTAAGCCTTGTCGAAATCGGACCACTATATAGTATAGCTGCCATACAAACTGTCAGGCATACGTATATCAAGCTCCAAAAGTATATAAACTTCGGTCGAGCCAAAATTGTTACTGATCAATATTATATGCTATTGTTGGCATTTGGGCACTGGCGCAGTATATACTCCATCAGCAGATTAAAGAAGTCACACAATAAGGTGTCACCCTGCCTAAAACCTCTTTTGGTATCAATAGGCTCGGAGAGGTTCGTTCCTATTTGGACGGAGCTTTGAGTGCTTCTCAACGTCATCATGCAAAGTCGAACGTACTTTGCTGGAATACCTAAAGTAGACAGGGCTTCGAAGATTCTTGACGTTATCGGCGTGTCGAAAGCGGCTTTGTAATCGATAAAAAGATGGTGATTTTCGATGTTTCTCTCATAGGTCTTCTCCAGAATTTGGCGCAATGTGAATATGTGGTCTGTGGTGGACTTACCGGGTCTAAAGCCACACTGATAAGGTCCAATCAGTGTATCAATTAGCGGCTTAAGGCGTTCACAAATAATGCGGGACAGAACCTTATGTATATGCGATGGGGAGGAGACTAATCCCGCGGTAGTTGGCGCAAACTGCAGGGTCTCCTTTTTTAAAGATTGGACAGAGAACACTTAGATTCCAATCGTCAGGCATGCTTTCATCAACCCATATACGGCACAGAAGTTGGTGCATGCACCTTACCAATTCTTCGCCTCCAGCCTTGAACAATTCAGCGGGAATCTCATCAGCGCCTGGCGACTTGTTGTTCTTTAGCCTTTTTATGGCTAAACAGACTTACTGTTGGGTAGGCGGGTCTATCTCTATGTTGTCGATTGGTGGCATCGTTACTTCTCTAAAGGCGGCATCATGTTCGTCATCGCCTCCCAGTAGGTTGGAAAGGTAACTTCTCCATTTGTTAAGCGCCACTTGCGGATCTGTGACCAGATTCCCCTGTTCGTCTTTGCATTGTGCGACTCTGGGTTTGAAACCTTCTGTTAATTGCTTAATCTTTTGGTAAAATTTTCGAGTCTCACTCATGCCGAATAACATCTCGACTTCCTCGCGCATTCGCCTTTCCTGCTCAAACTTTTTTCTTCTAAAAAGGCGTTTCTCCTCTTTCCTTTTCTCCAGGTATCGCTCTTTAGCAGCCCGCGTTACTCTCGACTGCAGAGTTCTCCTGTAGTCTATTTATTAATTTAGTTTAATACGTTGCTTAGACTAAACACTCGAATTTCTCTAACTGAAAAAATAACTTTTTTTTAAAAAGTTCGAGTTACAGACACTTGGAACTGAAAAGTTTAATTCATTGACCAATAAACTGATATGCCGCCAACTTTAAAAATGCTGCCACCAATTTAGATTAAGTATTTTAAAAAGTTTTTTTAGGTCTTTATATAATTTATTAGGAATTTTTTTGTCCAATTTGTCAAGAATTTGGCATTGCCAAGTCATCCTCTTTCATCTTCGACTATTAAATTTTCGATAGTTTCACTTGAAATTGTGGTTTCTTTCTTATATATCTAGCGCCAATCTCGTTCGGTCCAGTGTTTTGCACTCGGAATTGAGAACACAAAAACGAAACCGAAGCATTTACGTTCGATTTATTTTCATAAAGTTGTGGAAATCATACCGAAAGGTATGAGGTCGACAATCACAAAGTCTGTTTAGCCATAAAAAGGCTAAAGAACAAAAAAAATCAAGTACCGCTGATTAGCTACCCGCCGAATTGTTAAAGGCTAGAGGCGAGTAGTTGGTAATGTGCATACACCAACTCCTCTGCATGCCCGAAAATTGAAGTCACTTAGACTTTTAATTTGCCCACTTCTTAAAAAAGAACACCCTGCAGTTTGCGCCAACTACCGTGGGATCTGTTCTCCTTCCAATTGCATATAAGGTTCTGTCGCGTGTTGTTCGTTAACGAACCCAAAACCGATTTTTATTAAGACAGCATCGTTTGGATTCGGATTCCATGCTCCATTCACTTCCATAAAAAGATTGTAACATATAAAAAAATTTTAAAATTTTATTCTCTAAATTTAGAGTAGTTCTTCCCTTTCAAGTTTGAACTACTGAGGACTAATCTTTTGGCTTACGCAATAATACAAAAGTGTGTTAATGACTATCGGTAGAGTATTGACTGGACCACCTCAATGAGGCTCTGTAATCCAAACATATAATTCTCATCTGCTGTCTCGTCCTCGGCAGGATAGACATGAGCAAAGTCAATCATGCGCACGCGTATCCACTCGGAGGCATTATTTAGATGCAAATGCTGGTGGTCACTTAACTTTGAGTAGTCATAGCAGATGAGCAATGAACTGGCATAGAAATGAAGTAAACGCTGTCTTTTAAACCAGGCGAAAATGGTCTGCAACTGTCTCAGGATTTCGCGTAGTAAAATGTCTGTTCCGCTTGCTCGTGTCTTGGAATCACTTGTACTGGCATTGAAAAATAAAGCCATGGTCTGTTTAAAGCCCGCCACATTCAAACTTTTGCCATAATCCTTGCCGTGTCGCATGATTACGGTCTGACCAGGCTCATCCGCTGCGGGCAGGTAAACCTGAAATCCGGGCAAACATAAACCCAACTTTTGTTTACATATCACATATTTTTGTTCCTCCACTTGGCGCTTCTGTGGTGTCGACATAGGGTCCCAGGTGCGTCTACCCATTTTCACATCCATCACACAAGGCTGGAGCATTGAACGCGTCAAATCCTCCAAGCGGATGAATGTGTGCTCACGCTGATTCACAACCAGTTTGAGATGGCCATAAAAGCGCGGCACATGTGGGAGCAGAGCAGCAAGGTCATTGTCACCTGCTCCCGTTAATGACTCATAGAAGTTGAGTTCTCTCACTCCGCACTCCGGCTTCCCCAGAGGTTTCAAAACACAACCTTCGACCGAATCTTGTAGAAGGCCAACGGCATTAGAATTGGTGGGTTCGAATGTGTGTCCAGCCACTTGGGTGTCCAGTTGCCGAAATCCATTGGGGAGAGCAGGAGCTGTTTGTTCGTTTTTGGCCATGTTCCGTTTGTGTCGTCTGTGGTCAGGTCAGATCAGACACTCAGCTGAATTTACGGCGGCAAATTGCACAAGTGCTGAATACTTGGAGTTTTTTTTATTGCCAAAGTTGTGGGAGGCAAAAGCGGTTTGGCGGGAAATCTAGCGGGTTTTTTTAACATTGCAAATTTTTCTTGGGTGAATGGAAATTCTGCAGTATTGAAGAAACATTTTTTAGAAACAATTAAACTGTTAACAGATTTCACTTTTAAGAAATTTTTTTATCAACTTAGGCCAAAACAGAGCCTCTCATCAGCATGCGGATTGGCGGGAAATCTAGCTGGTTTTCTGCAGTATTGAAGCAACATTTTTTAGAAAGACTTAAACTCTTAACAGATTTCTTTGTTGAGCATGGTACAGAGAACTCAAAAAGCGCACGCAAACTAAACTAAAATGAGTCTCGACGTGGAGTTCTGCATCAACCAAAGAGCACCTTATTATGGGGGACTAAGGCAACTGAGACGCTGGTATTTGCTTCTGGCATTCTCGTGCTTAAACAAGATTCGTGTGGATTGAATGGAAACTTCAATTTCCAGACCCAAAATCTGTGATTTATGGAAAGAGGTCCGTTGGGCATTAAGGATCTGCATTTTATATTCCGAATTATTTTTATTGTTGCTTTTAAATTCTCATAAATTTTTAAAGAAAACAGTGAAAATCAATTGAAATCACAGTTTATGGTAACCTTAAAAATACTAAATTTGTAATTTTTTGGTTAAATCTGCCCACTATTTGGTTTATAGGATCCCGCGCGCATTAAGTGACATTTTTGGCTTGATTGTCCAGCGATTTTTGTATTTTAGCTTTTTCACGATTTGCCATCGCTGATGCTTACGTCTTACGTCATTACCACCACGCTAGCGTCATTCGCTACGTTTAATTTGTTGTGTCTGGTGGGGAGTGGTTTTTGTTTGTTAATTTTACAACTTGTTAACAATTATTGTTATCTATTATTTGCCAACTCTAATTGCCGCAATTTCATTGTTAAACAATGATGAAATCCTGGGAGATAGCAGTCTTGGCTCTGGCTGCCATTTATCTGTGTAGCCAAGGTAAGTTTGACTCTGCGTCTAAGCCTAGGCCACACCTTTAAGCCTCACATTTTTTGATTCACAGTCAACTTTGTGGCTGGACTCGAGTGCTATGTCTGTTCTAATCAAACAGGCAATACAGAAAAATGCCTTAATACCATCAAGACGTGTGAGTCCTTTGAGAATGTTTGTGGCACTGAAATCCGTTGGGGAAGTCAACCATATTTCTCGGAGGGTGCTCTGAAGCAGTATTATGTATCCAAACGTTGCATGACCAAGGAGCAGTGCCAATCTAAACGAAGACGGTATATGCAATCGTATTGCACCCACATTTGGTATGAGGATTGGGCGTGCAATGAATGCTGCCAAGGGGATCGCTGCAACTACTTTGTGATTGTGAGTAAAAGAGTTTAATTCAATGAAAGCTAGCTAAAAGCTATACATTTTTCTTACAGAGTAATGCTCCTGGTAGACAAGGCAACGCGGGATTGCTTATCCTTACACTTGTGGGTTTATTCGCTTGGTTTGTGCCACGCTCTTAGCATTACGCTGGAGGAACACCAACACCTACATTCCCCGAATATTAATTTGTAGTGTTTTGTAATCTCTGTTCATTAGTTAAGCCTAAGTGACACGATATTAATGATAATATTTTCATTAATGTCGTGTCATTGCACCTTTAGTACTTTTATATCTGTTTCATTCCGTCCATTTTATGTAGTTTACTTGTCCAACTTGTGTGCCTTGACTCAAATATGATCGAATCTTGTTTAGCTTATACAAAAACAGATCACGAGTACTTGTTAATTAGCTAGCTTATACGATTCCATTTTATCCAGGAGTTCACGCCATGTACACTCAAAAATAAAAAAAACTGGCGAAATAAAATAAATCCAAAAGAGATTTATCCCTGAAAAAAGCAAATCTCATTCAGTTCTTTGAACATATTTAAAACCGGGAGGCTCTTCCAACATCTTTACAGTAAATCTGCCCTTTTTGTGGTAATGCGGGGAAAAACTCAAGAGTTTACTTAAGTTTAAGTTAAAATGTGGTGGGCTTTTGCGAAACTTTAAGATAAAGGTACCTCTAGGTATTCGAAACTCAACTAAAACATCGCTTTTGCATGAGGTACTAGCTTTTGAGCTAGTTTTATTTGAAAACAGCGAACGCAATGTTGTTCTGATTGAAATTTTCAATCATATTCTTTACATTAATAAAGTCAGCCTAAAATTATGCCTTCTTAAAACTCATGAAATCGGTACAATTTATGTATTATTGCGAGGTCATCGGTACAAAGAAAATAGCATTCCTGGTAGTGATTTCCTGTTAACCTCAACATTTCAGTTGCGCATCTGCCGTTGTTTTTTGCTTACAAATTTATTGTAATCCACAACCTATCGAGGGTAATTGTTTTTGTAGTATTTTCTGAGGTAAGGTCCCTGTACTAGACAATTACCGGTATGCTGAAGCAGTTAGAGACTAAACCCCTATACAAGGAAGCTTGACGGAAAACTCCTTCATTAGTAATCTGGCCATTCATTCCAGCACTGTGGGCCACAAATCTTATTTTTTGGCCAAAACTATGGCATTTCTACACCAGCCTAGTTAGGAAGCTGCATTTTTTTATGTAAAAAAAAAATATTTTTTTTTTTTAAGTTCCAGCCAACTAACAAAGTATCAATGTAGCTCGGAGAAAGCGCTCTGAAATCTTAAAATTTATTTAGAGAAAATTTAGACTTATTATTTCAAGTCTGGGAAATCTGGAAATTCATTCAAAATATTGCATACTTTTAGTGCAATATTAATTTCTTTATTTATTGCACTATAGCTGTAGTTATGCGTTTTTGCGCGGTTTTTCTTTAGTTTTTAGAAAATTGAGTCTTAAGGGGTTATATACCTTTTTCATTTTCAAAAAATCTAAAATTTTTTTATTGCTTTATCTTGAAGAACAACTTCTTGAGAATATTTTCCCAAATTTTCATAGAGATTTGAGCAGTAGAAAGAAAGTTACAGCGCTCCGAGCCGCGCTCCTCGTCCTGGCCCTAAACTGAAGTTGAAACTTTAAACGCAAAATAACTAAAACGAAATGGTGTTTTTTGCAAAATGACTTTGCGGTGATATGGATTGGCGAAGAACTACTGAACCGATTTTCTTAAAATTTTTTTTTATAATGTTCGTAATAAATTTGGTGCGTTCGATTTTTCATGCACAAATTTTTATTTCGCCAAAATGAATTTTTTTAGTAAAGTCTCTAGGGACCGAAAAATTCATTTTTTGCTTAAAACGTTCCCGTATGCACAAAAACAAAAAAATGTATAAAAACGATCGTTCAGATACACGGAATTACTCTAAACTAATGAATTTTTTTTATTTTTATGGATTTGGTTGACCTGTTCGACCAGGGGAATTATCACCGCAAGGCTCTTCCAAAATAAGGCGTTTAAGGGAAATAGCCACCCCTTAAAAACTATTTAACATTTTTTCACAAATTTTCGCACAAACATTGTCAACAAACTGTACTTTCAGAAAATAAAATCATTCATGTAATAAAAAAAAGTGCTTCATACATAAAAAGATTTAAACTTTCCTATTTTTTCCGACAAAAAAAAGTAAATAACCCCTTAAATGTTGTACGTTTTTATATAGAAGCCATGTTGCAAGTGAATTGACAGGGGTACTTTCGGGTACCCTCAACGCAAAGTTTACAAATGTGAAAACACCCAAATAATTTTAGATTTTTTGAATTTTTAAATTTTTTATGTAAACGCTATCAAATGGAAACACCATTATATTTTTTATTGCAATCTAGTCAGAAGTCGAAAAAAAAATCAAATTCAACATTTACATGCCTAAACCTGACTATTATTTTTTTATTTTTATACACTTGAAAAGTGTATTATAATTTTGCCCAGAAGTTTGCAACGCATAGAAGGAATCATCTCCGACCACATAAAGTATATATATTCTTGATCAGCGTGACGAGCTGAGTCGATTAAGCTTTGTCCGTCCGTCTGTCCGTCCGTCCGACTGTCTGTTTCTACGCGAACTAGTCCCTCAGTTTTGAAGCTATCGAGCTGAAATTTTGCACAGAGTATTATTTTGTCTGCACGCTGTTAATATGTCGGAACCGACCGGATCGGATAACTACTTCTTGTAGCTGCCATACAAATGATCGGTCGAAAAATGGATTTTAATGAGAAAAACTGGTTTTTCCTCAATATTACCGCTCTCAATCACGGTCATGGGTAATATTAGTCGAAGTCGCTAACCGTTGAGACAAGCGATTTCAAGTGTATAAAAACTTCGGTACGGACGAAGTTAGCCTTGCCTTTCTCGTTTATTATTATATATTCTATTATTTTAACAAAAATTGTTAAGGGTACTGTATACCTTCAGAAAATTTTTTTTTTGATTTTTTTTTATTTGCTTAAACGTTCTATTAGGATCTTATAAACATCCTGCAAAACTTTCAAGCTGATCCGAAACTCAGTTTTAAAGATATAAACAAAAACAATTATTTTTTCCGACCTTTTTATATGAAAATTGTTTTTATCGACCCTCGTATTTTTAGAAATTCGTATTTTTTCCCTTTTTTGGTCAAAAACTTTATAAATATTTAAAAAATGTTCGATATTATGGAAAAAAAAAATTTTACTTGGAAATTTTTGGAGATTTTATTTTTTACCATGTCTTGACGCACTTTGACTTAAATTTCTGGAGAACTGCTTAACCGATTTTGATAATCTTTTTTTTCGGTGAAAGTTAACACCCAAATGCACCAAATCCGATTTATACATTTATTAAAAATAGTTTTTATTTCAACGAAAACAGATGTCGAATCTTTAAATGCGATTATCTCGGAACCACTTTTTCCAAAATGGTTGCAAAGATTTAAAGAGTACCTGTTGACCGATTTTTAAATTCTTTCCCTTAAATTGCTCCTAATACCCACCATTCTGGTGTGAACTAGGATATTTTTGATCGGTCAACAAATAACGATTATTGACCGATCCAAAATATCCTAGTTCACACCAGAATTACATCAATTCCTAACAAAACCCCGTCTTCAGTTTTAAATTCAGATCATCCGTTCTCAAAAAATTTTTGCAACCATGGGCCTATGTTTTTAACTTTTGGTTAACTTTGAACAGAAATACAACAACAACCGTAGGTACAACAACAACAACAAAAATTACTAAATTTAGTTTAACCGATTACCTATCCAATGAAAAACCCCGCTTCTTAATACCACTTATAGTTTTTGAGTAATCTATTTTTTTGTAAAGCCTAGTACGGAGGGCGTTCGAATTTTCCTTCCAGAAATTTGCCTGATATTCCTTTTTGTGGAATGTAAGAGACAGTGTGACCAGATAACATTAAAAAAATACCGAAAACGGGAAATAAATAAATTGGCCAGCTGATTTGTGTTTTGACTTAATTATAAGATTTAAATAAAATGAGGCACTATGCACAACATGGATGAAGTTGCAATTGCAGTGGCAGCTGTCAAATTGATGAATGTGAGCAAGACTTCAGAATTGGATTCGCATGTTGTCAAGAATTTATTGGTCTGCACGAGACCGGATAAGTCAAATTATAATTGTTTTATTTCCATTTGGAACATCTTTCCGGGCAAGGACCCCACTCAGCTGCACATATCGCTGCAACGAAAGATGGCTCAATTGGCCCTCCAACATGACAAGATTCCAACATGGCGCAACTGCTTCCCAATCACTTCTTGTAAGTGCGGTGTCCAGATGCTTGTCATTCGTGATATCCCACAATCATGCATTGTTCTTAACTGCATTAATTAATGCATTTTTTTCGTCATAACTAAAATTTTTGTACTTTTGCCTTGCCTTTTCACAATTGACACAAGGAATAAATGACTGCACAATATCTCTTGAAGGAATATCAGCTGTTCAATACAGTCCACACGCTTCACCGATATGGCAACTCTCAAAATTCCTTGTGTGTATTCCTTGGCTTTCTGCGTACCAAACATCAGAATGAGGCAAGGAAAAATTCCTTAAGCAATTTTTTTTTATATGGAGTTTGACAGCTGAAGGAAAATTCGAACGCCCTCCGTACTAGGCTTAAACCTTTAAAAAATGACACCTAAAGGTATACAGTACCCTTAAAAGGACCTTAAATTGTACATCAACAATATCAAATATTTCTATTAAAGTAAAAGCATGTTTTCTGCATTTTTAATATAAAAGTTAAATTTTGTCTGCGAAATTTCATTGAAGCCAGTCTTGGCAAAAATAAAAAGGATACAAAATAGGGATAATAAAAAATCAATTAATAATGGATTTAACCTGCTGACTTATTAATGTGCTCAAAAATACCTAACCGTTTGGCGCTAATCATGAATTTGAACTCTGAAACAGCCTTTCGAAGCTTTTCAGTCGAGTTGAGCTTTTAGTAACTAAAACCGTTTGGCCCATTCAAATAAACCTTTTTCTCATCACAGAGTACCACATTTTTCCACCACTTGTCCCTCCAAGATATCTGACGTTTCGTAATATCCCTTCAGGCTAGTTTACTAGATGTCGTCAATGCAGGGTTGGTCTTCATTTTGTTCAAGATTTCAGGTCGCATGATTTCAGAAGTTTACTTCAACTTATTGGATGAACTCTTAGTAGACTTTTTGCACCAAGAGTCGGAGCCGGATACAATTTTTGAGCAAGATAAAGCTGCCATATACGTGTCAAGGGCCAGACATAAGTGGTTCAGTGCACAGAATATTAATCTTTTTAAATGGCCAGCACGTTCTCCAGACATGAATCCAATTGAAAACGTGTGGCTCAAACTTCCATATCGTTTTTATGCTGGCGGACGAAAGCTCATCTGGACTGAAGAGCTTTGAAAAGCCGTTACTGAGGAATGGGCCAAAATACCGGATTCAGAGGAAAGTTTCTTGTTCAACTGTTGACTTTCCCATTGACCGGGGCACTCTGTTGGACACTGCGTCGATTCTGGGACGAAGACCCGATTGCCGTGGGAACCGATATCCACATGTCAAAAAGCGAAGTGTGACCATTGCTGACTTGGCCCAACTGATCAAATTCTGCTGCTTTCATTCAGATTGGGAAAAATTTATAATAAAATTTGCAAAGCGGAAATATTTGACCAAATTTTCTAACAGAAATTATTTGCTCTTGCGGGAAGACCAAAGTGGTTTAACGTAGAATTATTAGCTATAGAATACAGACTTTAACTTTCTTATTGTGGTGCTTTCATCACTCTCACATCACAACTCCTAGCATTGTACAAACTCTCTTAAATGCCCAACTAGAGTCCCAGAATGAAGTAACCATGGCGTCAGTTTAGCATATTAATTATAGATTTAAATTTCCATATTTATTTAGCACAGAAACAGCCGGCGTTCACACTAAAGGTCTTGAATTCCCACAGTAGATCCTTATTTAGCCATGAGGAGGCACCGCTCGTACGATCGGACACCGCAGCAAGAACCTTTACCCTATACTCCAAGGGCTTGCAGTTGGAGCCATGTGTACACTTCGCATCCAAAGCGGGTTGGGATTCGCAGACGGCATTCATCAAATAGCGTGGAAAATATTGACTACCCAAGTCCAGAAGGTTGTTCTGAAAGCATGAAAGATTAAAGACTAAGAACGACGCTGGATGTCCATCTAAGGCTTCTGAAAAACAAACCGTAACTTTACAATCACAGCCAGATGAATGGACATCATTACGCTTGGTGGTCAGCAAATCCTCATAGAAATCCGAATAGTATTGATGCGGCATGACAAAAGAATCCTCCGGCGGATGGGGTGTGCTCTGCGGAGGACCAAATAGAGCATTCAGCATTTTGGACGTGCTGCGTTCCTGCGGCAGTTCCTCCTCCAGGAAATCACCAAGACCACGCTCATCGTAGCCATCGCTGGCATACCGATGTCCCACAGCACTGACCACAAAGAGCAGCGCCAGCGCCGCTTTTAAAGAGGGCAACTGAACAGCATCCCAAATCAGTTAGGGAAATCCTTCATCAGAGACTTACACTCACCCAGGACATCCTCGTTTGTGTCCGTGCCTGTCCAGAGCTTGGCTCCTTCTGCGGCTTTGGTCAACTTCGCAAAGCATTTTTATACTCCCCTTGGACAATGGCCTAACGGCGAGAGGATTCAGATTACCATCCATTATGGGCCGTCACCTGGACAGGCCACGAAACAAAAGGGGCAACTGTTGACACAATAACAATGGACATGGCTGAAGAGTGTATCTGGTGGTTGGGGTTGCTTTTTTTTTTTTTTTTTTGACTATTTATAGAGAGTTTCGATGTGAATGGACAACTGGAGGGGAGCCATCAATAGGGAAATGAAATGGCTTTAAGTTCTCAAGTGGCAGCCAAAATGGAAACACAGTGACCCAGACATAGGCAGGGGAAACCCTCGAGTTCCCCTGGGGCAGGGAACAGGACCGTTTTGGCCTTGTGTGGGGGTAAGATATTTAAACTGTAAATTTGATATCATTTTGCAGTTTTAAATTTTTTGTTTAAACTTTCAAGTGGGAATAACCCCAAAATCTTTGGGTTCCAACAATTTTGGTAGAAAAAAATGTTTGAGGAAATCCTAAGAACTAAATTGTTGTAAAGGGACTTCAAATTTTTATATGTAGCTTTAATATAGCTTCTAAAAAAGAAGTTGATAAGAGTGCTTAGACTGTTTCTAGAATACCAAATCTATCATGAGACGCCCTTAAAGCCTGTATACAGTATCATTATCCCAGCTGTACTGGGAAGCATAATAAAAGTTCTTAACAGCCCTTTTTTCCAAAAGGAGCAAACTAACTTATTCAATTATTATTGTCATAAACAATTCTATCGTCAAGTTATCGATAAATTATCGTCGAAATATTTGTATCTATTTCCTATCCTAAGTTCATTAGCTAGATCTGTATCGGTGTCTGAGTTTGGAAATTTTGAAAGCTAATGTCAAAATTTCTTCTGTTATTTTTTCTTTTACGAAATTTGAACTTCTTATATGTAGGACTTTATTTATAGAAGTTTTTGGTATTAGCTATGTAAGTACATAAGTACACTATACAAAAGGCCTTCTTTGATAGCTTAAAGTTAAATTAAGCGGAATTTTGAAATGAATACCCTGCGGGGCGTTTGAAACTTTAAATATTTGATTCTTAATGAATTTAGCAATGAATATATTTATGATATTTACCAGAGCTCGTAAAAATGTAATTGGTTAATTTACCACACATGAGCTAGTGAGCGCCCCCTTGAGAATTACTCCAGTAATTGTTGTTGTAAACCAGCTGTTTTTGACAAGCTATGAACTTGGCTTACTGTGTGAATGTAAATAAAAATAAAAATTCCAAAAAAATATTTCTTCATGAAATAGAATGCATGGATGGTACGTGTAAAAAAATGAATATGAAGAAATATGAATATGAAAAAACAATTAAGGAATGGACCATGGATGCAGTCGATGAAGAGGTGGACGAGCTTATGGAGAATCCAACGCCTGCTTTCGGCAAGGAACCAAGTTTTGTGTGCCCAAATCAGTAAACTGCTATTGTTTAACGATGGTCGCTTTCTCTAAATGCTTCACTAAGAGTGACCCCAAATGGAACTTGGGTAGAGGTAGCATTTGGGGTCGTCTGGAGAATCAGCACCAATATGAAAAATTGCAACTATGTTTGGAGTAGGTGATGGCGGCTCTTTAGTTGTGGTGACAGACAGAGAGCATTGGGAGCTATTTTGAGGAAGGTGTCTCAATTTATTTACTGGCCAGATGCAGAAATTTGATGTGACCGCATATTTATATGACAAGAATCTGGGAATGGCTCGATACAATTTTTCATTAGATTTTTGTCGGTTTTTTTTTTAATAATCTTACAACACATTTATCTTTTACAATTTTTTTAGAATCATACCAAGGACTGTAAAAATTTTTGTAATTTTTTTTTGTTGTGCCGCAAACATTTGGAGTTTATTAATTTAAGACGACTGCTGAATACCCCAATTGAATTTTTTTTTGCCATGTTCCGTTAAGAATCTAACATATTAAAAATCGTATAATAAAATGTTCCAAAAGTAAAACAAACTTGTTCAGGGCTTCATTTGTGGCTCTATTTCCTATAGTCTCTAAAATCGACTCGCTTAAACAGACTGCTGTTATGCTGATGAAGAATATATATAAGGCCATTAAGTCCATTTTTTTTTGCACTAAGCGTAAAGCAAAAATACAGTCTTTGTAAAAATTTAAGAAAATTTCACTAAAAAATAAAAAGGTTTTAAATGTTCAGTTGTAAAAGACAGAATCCTTTCACGTTTTTCCAACCAAATGTGGTTGGAAATGTTTCTTTCTCCCAGGTCTATGCATTTGTACAAGTATAGAGAATAAAAACAACTCTTCTCAGAGAGAGAGAGTCTTAGTCACACGCTTAAAACTTATTGCGCCGTCTGCTGGTGCGCTCTGGGGCCGTTATATTTGTGCGACTGATAGGGGCGCCATAGATACGCCAGTTGCCGAAAAAGAAACTCTTATAGCAATGGGAGCAGTGACATTGTATATTTATGGGTCCCTTCAAACCTAGCATTTGAAATATTAATTTAACAGAAACACCTTGGTGACTCTTTTTCGAAAAACAGATAAGTTTCATGTGCGATTTAAGGAAAACTCGAAAATGACTCATGAAACTGCTCAAAAAAGACTCGAAAAGGAATCCCAACTGACTTGAAAACGGAGTATAAACCACTCTTCTGAAAAGTCGTGGCTAGGGAACCGACAAAAGTATCATTTATTATCAAAGAGCTGAGGACTCGAAAAAAACACGAATGTGATCAGATATTTTATTACACGCTGGCTGGGTTGTGCAGATGCTATAAACTTTACTAAGTGATTAATTCGGGAAATTAACTTAGGAGTATAAAAACTACTTAAACTTATTTTAACCTGTCTATCGCTTAGTTAACTGCGGACGCTTGACGCTTGACTGGCGGACGAAATCTAGTAAAATGATGCCTTTGCGGAAGATTTCTTTGGCTACGCTTTCGTCTTTGTAGATTGCATATGCAAAGTTAGCATGGAAAGTGGTGGGGAAGTGGTCTAGAAGGCCGGGATCTGGTATTTTAATATTCAGTTCATCCAAACGAATCGAAAAAATGTCTATAAGACAGTACTTAAATTTACAATCGTATTTCTCGTCGTAGACAGAGGGAAAAATCCAAGAACATTGGATTTAAGATGTGCACGAAAGTTACCAAAAACAGTGCATGAACGGATTTTCTCTTTTGTAGTAGAACAACAATTTGTTTGCCAATCTAAATGAGCTTTAATTATGTCAAGAACATTTATAATAATATTTTCCCTCATAAAATTGGGTGATAATTCGTTCTTGTTATGAGTTGACTGTAACTCATTTTCTGAAAAAGTTTTTTTCTTGAGTGTACCGGGCGTCCCATGACATATTTAGTATGTCTTTTACAGTCACAGGCTGGTTGGGCTATACCTTTGCTCGAGTATATTGGGAATTCGGCTTGGTTTCGCTTGGGCCATCTGATGTTAAATTCATAAAAATGGAATAAAATTTTATTATTTGACTTCTAACATATTAAATCATCTAAAAGAATGATTTAACAAATCAGACTTTTTGTGTCTATATGTAAAGTAATACAAACTTTGGTAAAAAGCTACTTGGACACTTAGCTTAAGGATATTGTTTACCAACTCCGTCCCTGTCATAAACCAAACCCACCAAAAACCTGTCTATGAGCTCACTACTCTCAGCTACAGTCAGGTGTAATCTATGGGTCCGGCTAGACCGGCTGCTAGTTCCCTGTCCAAAATGACAGGGCCTGGCCCCGGGTCAGTCTATCACCCGCGTGTGTGTAGGGTGCTTCAAAATAGTAAAGCAGTGGAAATCAAAATATGTTCTAGGGCTTCCGTGTGACGGAACAACACGCAGCTAGCGGCGGCAATCCTCTTCAGTTGAATGCGCGTCGTTGAAGCAAGAACGTCTCCGGCTTACAGTTTGACAAGCACTCAAAGACGCGCGCGGGTTGTTCGACAACAAGCTCGGTGATTTTTCAAAAAAAGAAATGCTGCTTAAGCATCCTGGTTACTTAGCTAAAGCCTGACCAGCCAATGCGGAGTTTAACAGACAGTTTCCTAGCTGCTGCGGCCGTTGTTATTGTTGTACAGTTTTCCGCTGCAGATTTCGCTGGGGCGGAAAAGCGACCGAGGTAGAAGCCCTCGAAGTGTTGACGAAAATCGTTAAATACAAAATAAAAAAAAAATAAGAGAAAAAGTTGCGACTATGTCACGGCGGGTGTAAAGACCCACCACACACACACACACACACGCAGGCAAATACTTAGCCACTTCTTAAAGAGGAGCAGAGTCAGTTGGACTCGCAGGATACGCATGGACAAAGGCACAATGAAGCGCAAGCAAAGGAGATACAGGTACATAGATGGTTCAGTGGTTAAGGGTTCACTTTGATTAATGCTTATTTTGATGCTCCACTAGAACCACATTCAATACGCTACAGCTGCAGGAACTGGAACGAGCCTTTCAGCGAACACACTATCCGGATGTATTCTTTCGCGAGGAGCTGGCCGTGCGCATTGATTTGACTGAGGCCAGGGTACAGGTGTGGTTCCAGAACCGGCGCGCCAAATGGCGTAAGCAGGAGAAGATTGGCGGTGGCATGGGCGAAGAATATAAGGAAAATGGTGGTACACTGGAATTGGATGTGGCCTATGATGATAGTGCGGGAGTATTGAGTCAGTTGGATAGCGCTTTGGGTGAGTAGAAGTGAAGAGGGCAAGTAAAACGGAAGCTTTTAAGGTGTTCAGTGGCTCGTTTTCCGATAAGTTATCGATAGTTTTGAAGGTTGGAGTGAAAAACACACCTAGAACTTAGCTACGGACTCTTTTTTTGACGTTTTCCATACGTTTTCCGATAAGTTATCGATAGTTTTTTCCTTTGTAAATGCGTAAAACTATGGCGTAGAGAGATCAAGTAAAACGGAAGCTTTTTAAGGTGGTTCAGTTGTGAAGTTGCTCGTGAGAAGCACACTTAAAAGTGAGTTGCGGACTATTTTGTTGGTCGTTTTCCATATGTTTTTCCATAAGTTATCGATAGTTTTATCCTTTTTTAATATGGCGTAGAGAGGGCAAGTAAAACGGAAGCTTTTTAGGTGCTCCTTAGTGTTCCGTGGCTCGTTTTTCGATAACCTATCGATAGTTTCATACGTTAATATATCGTTATCAATAACTTTTCAAGCAGTTGGAGTGAAAAGGTCATATAAAAGTGAGCTACGGACTCTGTTTTTGCTCGTTTTCCATACGTTTTCCGATAAGTTATCGATAGTTTTATCGATTGTAAATACGAAAAATTATAGGAAAGTGAAACGGAAACTTTTTAGGTGCTCCTTAGTGTTCAGTGGCTCGTTTTCCAATAAGTTATCGATAGTTTCTTACGTTAAACTTTAAGTTTCAACAACGTTTTGAAGGCTGGAGTGAAAAACTTACTTAGAAGTGAGCTACAGACTCTTTTGTTGCTCGTTTATTCTTAGTAAATACGTAAAACTATTGTTATCGACATAATTTACAAAGTTTGCGTGAAAAACTGAACAAAATATGACAACTGAGCAACAAAGAACAAGTGAAGAGGTCGCTTGAATGAAAGCAATTGACTTTTCACTGAAACCCAATATTCCTGCACTAAAATCTGGCTCTTTTTTGTTTATCGACATATATTACGAAGTTTGCAGGAACAACTGAACAAAAAATCACAACTGAGCAACAAAGAGCAAACTAAGAATTCACCTAAAAGTGAGAAACGGACTTTTTCACTGAAATTCAGTACAAGTCCCTTTCTCCTTTTATTTCAGCTGTTTAGTTGTTCGTTACCCATACGTTTTTCGATTAATTTTCGATAGATATATACGTTGTAATTACGTAAAACCTTTAAGTAAACACAATATACGAAAGTTACCTGAACAACTGAACAAAAAGTCACAACTAAGCAACAAAGTGAACAAAGAGCATATGAATCAAATGTAACTCAAATGTAAGCAAAGGACTTTTTCACTAAATCCCTACTGTTTAGCACGTATCCAATGCTCTTCATTGTTCAGTAGCTCGTTTTCTATACGTTTTCCGATAAGTTATCGATAGTTTTATCCTGTGTAAATACGTTAAACTATCGCTATAAAAATTATTTAGGAAGTTCGCCTGAATAAAAGAACAAAATTCCTGAAAATGATAGTTTTACTTATAAGCAACTGATAAAACTATCGATAAGTTATCGGAAAGATTATGGAAAAGGAGTAAAGTAAGCAAGGAACATGTGAAGAAATCGCTTAAAAGTAAGCCAATGACTTTTTTACTGAATCTCTACTGTTCAGCCCTTATCTTTTGGTCCTCATTGTTCAGTTGAACGTTTTCTATTCGTTTTCCGATAAGTTATCGATAGTTTTATCCTGTGTAAATACGTTAAACTATCGTTATAAAAGTTATTTATGAAGTTTTCCTGAATAAATGAACAAAAATTCTGATAATGATAGTTTTACGTATAAGCAACTCAGAAAACTATCGATAACTTATCAGAAAGAGTATGGAAAAGGAGCAAAGTGAACAAAGAGCAGATGAAAAACTCGCTTAAATATAAGCCACGGACTTTAATTTACTGAAACACTATTTTCCAGCACTAAAATATTGCTCAATTTTGTTCAGTTGCTCGTTTTTCATTCATTTTCCGATAAGTTCGATTGTTGTTTCCCTTTTAAATACATAAAACTATCGTTACCAACATAATTTATGAAGTGGGCGTGAACAGCTGAACAAAAAGTCTCCACTGAGCAACAAAGTGAACAAAGAGCAAGCAAAGAATTCACTTAAAAGTGAGCAAGTTGCTTTCAGTTGTTCAGTTTTTCGCTCTCTATACGTTTTTCGATAAGTAATCTATAGTTCTTTCCGTTGTAAATACGTAAAACTATCGTAATCAACATAATTTATGAAGTTTGCCTGAACAACTGAACAAAAAGTCACAACTGAGCAACTAAGTGAACAAAGAGCAAGGGAAGAACTTACTTTATTTACCTAACAAATTATGATCCATTACTAATTCCTCTTCCATCCCTTCAGCTGGCAGTGGAACTTTATTACCAGACACTCCACCACAATCATCCAATTCCCTGGACAATGAGCTAAAGGCTCCCTATGGCACGGGTGGTATTTCACCCTCCCGTTTATCACCCAACATCTTTCTAAATCTCAATATTGATCACCTGGGTCTGGAACGTGGTGGCAGTGGCCTGTCCATGGAGTGGTCTACCTATCCGCCTCAAACAAATAGCCATCAGCATCATTCACAACAGCCACAGGAAGCAGCAGTAGTTCAGCAGCAACACCCGCCTCAATCGCAACAGCTACCGAATGGTCATTTGCCCGAGACCCAGGGCATGGAATTCCTGGATCTTACAGATGGCTCTTCCGCCTATGATGAGATGAAGTTTCTTAGTGTGGATCAATTTACGATCGATAGCTTCAAGGCTGACTGCATTCTAAGCATGGAGCAAGCTCTCACATTGGACGAACAGGACAAGCCTCAAATTTCAGCTTCCTCCTATGATGGACAAGGGCAGCAACAGCAGCAGCAACAGCAGCAGCATCTAACCACGGATAACAATGGCCTGCACTCATTGTGTTTGGATGGCATGGGCTTGACGTCTTTTGGTGGTCTGGTTACCGATGGGGATCCAAAGACACCGCCCTCTCTTTTGGTGCTGGACAAGACCTTGCCCTCGTTAAGCATTGGAGTAGAGGGCATAGCTGAATTGGTTGACCAACTGCATCATCATCAGCATCAGCATCAACATCTGCATCATCCTCATGACATGGATGGTGTCACCAGTGATTGCCTGTAAAGTTTGTTGTAGTTAAAGTTATTTATATTCTAGTGGTAAAAACTCGTGTCTTAATGCTCTTTGCCAAGAAGGTTGTGATGGAATGTTATGACGATTGTCCGATTTATCCAACTAAGTGTGCAGATATGGGAAAAGTGAAAAGAACAAAATAGCAAGGGGGTTTTCCCTTTGTTTTTCTATTATCGATTTTTGCACTTTTTGTTTTGGTAAAGTCAAAGGGAATTCCCAAAGTCTTAAGCTTATAGCTTTTCCTTCATTTTGTTATGATTAAAATATTGATATTTTGACGAAAATAGCTTGAGTTTTGTATTAGAACTTAATGTTTTCTCTGTTTGGACTCCATTTTTCTTCCAATGGGCCGAGACTTATAAAATTGAAGGAGATTAGCCTTGATTCTTATTAAATAAATTGGAATTACTTTTTAAAGCATAACAATCATATTTTTTCAATTTTCTGTTTGTTCTCAACACATTTAAAGTGAAGATCTAGCTAGTTCTGTTTTCCAGAGACTTAAAAATATTTCAATAGATTTGAAACTTCGATAAGACTTTGTTTTACAGCTGAAATAAATTCAAGAATTTTCAGTTTCAAAACTTTAATAAGCCAGAAAACTTTTGACTCAAGTACGGAATTTCTTGATTCAAGAGCGTTTTTAAAAAAATCTATATTCTTGATTTCAAGAACGTTTTGGATACGTTAAGCACGATTCAGGATTTATTGTAAGAATATTTAGAGCTCAAAATAAGCATGATCTAGACCTTTTAAGACAATCAAGAATAACACGAAATGATTTTAACATTTTTCCTTGATTCAAAAGTTTTAATACTATTTTTGAATTTTAAACGGACAATTTCGAATTTAAGAACGATTTGTACTTAAAGTAAGAATTTTCAAGATCATATCGTACTTACTTACGAAACAGGATAAAATCAAGTGTGAGTGTATAGGATTTAAAAAAAAAAGCAGAACGATAATCAAAGCATTTATCAATAATACCGTACAACGATTTCGGTAGAATATATGTATGTGGACAGCGATCGCCTTTGTCCTAGCTGTCGTCTCTAGAAAGGATTCGGTACCGATTTTAGCTCTTGTCAGTTCTTGCTCTTCACTCGTTGCACATGGCTCTGACCGGAGAGCCACATCTTGAAAGCCAGGAGCCATCAGTCGGTTCTCGGCTCCCAAGCCACAGCTCTTGGCTCTAAGCTGAAAGCCACAACTGGGAAACCCTGAGGCATTCTTCTTTTGCCTCTTGAGCGATATTCGCCAACTTGAGAATGGTGAATTAAAGCACCTGACTCTCTTATGAGCAATTCCGAACTCTGATTCGAGATACCTTAACTTTTTTCGAATATTTGAAGAACTGCGGTTGATTCTGTTTGAGGTCGCTGAATGCGGCGGAAGCACACAAGCCAAGATAATGAGCGAAGTTCGGCTTGCTCCAAAACAAATGCTAATTTTTTAAATTTTAAAGATACTACACCGAGAAAAATGGATATATGTATATGAAATGGCTGTCATTTTGACATTTTATCATACCAATGTTACTCTGATATGGATATGACTACACTCACAAAAAAACGACCGGCAGACTTCTACTTAAAATTTCAAGTATGTTATGTTCTTCAAAGTACTTAAATTGAGTACGAAACATTCTAGAAGAGAAAAACGACTATTAATATTATTCAAATGAAAACCAACATTCTTAAATCAAAAACATTTCGTAAATGCAGTTAGCGAAATTTCTTGGATTAAGGAATTTTTTAAGTTGAATGCGTTTTTGAAATTTCCTCCTGGTTCTCACATATTGGTTATGGAGTGAGGGTTGACTTCTGACCTATAGTATAAACATCTTGCTCTTTGGTTAATTCATTTCCGCTGTATTTTGATATTATATCGACATGGAGCAATTATTATTAGCCTCTAAATTTTGCCCAAAAAGATACTTTGTAGTGTCTTTAGAAAAGAAAGAATCTAAAGAATCTAAAAATCTTAAGTGAAGCGAACAGCTGACTTATTTCTGACAGAAGCGGTGTCGACTGAGCAAAGTTTCTCTCTAATACCTATTCTCCATATTACAGAGACCTAGTTTCAAGGATAATTTAGGACAGCTTAGATTTGCATAAGGTTGAGCCAAGACCATCTTGTACTTATTATTGGAAGTATAATTTTGTCTCAAAAATGTTTTGGAATTTATTAGACATCGAAGAACCGTTTTGCACTTACTTTAAGAGTAAATCGGCCTGAACTTAAGACCATAACAAATTAATCGTATGAAAAACAAGTTCGAAATGTACTTAACATATCCTGAAACATTCTTATAAAATCGTATTTGAAATAATAATTTTGTACTTGAATGAAGTATTTTCGTACTTTCCGTATAATTGACACCGTTCGTACCTATTTCAAGTAAAAAGATCTTGGTTTTTTTTTGAGTTAATAATCAAATTTATATGTTAAAAAAAATATCAAAACTATATTTTCGAATATCAAAAAACAAAAAAAAAAAAAACTGTTCCGAGCCCATGCCAACCGCAAAGCAGGATCACACACTACCCGCTGCACTACACGCGACCATACCTTTTTATACTTCGAACGTAACGATGTTTTGTAAGTTCAATATATTTTGTTGTTGTTTTCATCAAATGGTTTCAGCTTTTGTATTTCCTCTTCTTGGATTGTTCAACTCAAAAACAGTTTCAGATATAGCAGAGCCTTAGCCCCTGGGGGCCGAACAGACTTGACAATTTAAGACGAATGCTTGCCGAACTTGTGCAGAGAAGACAGTTAGATTTCCGTTCCAGAAATACAATATCGACATAATTAAAATGTTAAGCTGATTTTTACTTACTTAAAACCAATAGGCACTTGTAAAGTAACGAAAAGTAAAGTGAAAATCTCATACAATAATTTTTACCTTACTTCTCGTTACTTCACAACTGACAAATATTAAGCTTCATTTCCTTTTGCGGACTCTTAATCGTATGTGCTGCATAAAAAATGTGGAGCGTCGTCCTTCAAGATTTAAATCTTCTTCTTCTTTATTGGCCCGATCATCATAACCGTTTGACGGTCTCGGCCGCTGCAACTAATGTCCGCCAGTCGCTTCTGCTCCGTGCGAGCTGGCACCAGTTTTTCACGCCAAGCATGGAAATGTCTTTCCGCACCTGGTCGTCCCACCTTAGAGGTGGTCGTCCCACCTTGCATTGTCCCAGTTCTTTCGCATTCCTTTTGTAGACCATTTTTGCTGGAGCTTGTTCATGTATACGGGTAACATGTCCCAGCCAGCGCAGTCGCTGTTGCTTTATGCGCGTGACCAGCCTGGTGTCTCCATAGAGCTCATACGTTCGTCATTCCTTCGGATGCGAAAATCCTCGCCAACTTTCAAAAGTCCATACATCCTGCGAAGAATTTTTCGCTCGAAAACGCCAATTGCCGCCTCATCCGCTGATGATATTGCCCATGCTTCTGCGCCGTATTGCAGGACTGGGATGATAAGCGACTTATATAGCGCTATTTTTGTTCTTCGCTTGAGGTTTCTGCTCTTGAGCTCCCTACTTAGCCCGTAATAGCATCGGTTTGCGAGTGTGATTCTTCTTCGGATTTCCAGGCTGATGTTGTTGTCGCCGGTTATCATTGTTCAGAGGTAGACAAAGTCCTCTACAACTTCTAAGTTGTACTCTCCCATTGCAACAGATTGCCCTAGGTGCGTGGACTTCTGTTTCGAGGACACTAGGTACTTCGTCTTGTCCTCGTTTACCGCTAAACCCATTAGTTCAGACTGCTTCTCAATCTTTGAAAACGCCTTGCTTACTGCCTGTTCGGTTTTGCCGATAATGTCAATATCATCGGCATATGCGAGTAGCATTACATCTTTATTAAAGATGGTGCCCGATCTGTTGGCATTTGGGCACTGGCGCAGTATATACTCCACCAGCAGATTAAAGAAGTCACACGATAAGGTGTCACCCGCCTAAAACCTCTTTTTGGTATCAAAAGGCTCGGAGAGGTTCGTTCCTATTTTGACGGATCTTTGAGTGCTTCTCAACGTCATCATGCAAAGTCGAACGTACTTTGCTGGACTACCTAAAGTAGACAGGGCTTCGAAAAACCTTGACCTTATCGGCGTGTCGATGTTTCTCTCATAGGTCTTCTCCAGAGTTTGGCGCAATGTGAATATCTGGTCTGTGGTGGATTTACCAGGTCTAAAGCCACACTGATAAGGTCCAATCAGTGTATCAACAAGCGGCTTTAGACGTTCACAAATAATGCGGGACAGAACCATATATGCGATGGGGAGGAGACTGATCCCGCGGTAGTTGGCGCAAACTGCAGGGTCTCCTTTTTTAAAGATCGGGCATAGAACACTTAGATTCCAATCGTCGGGCAGCTTTCGTCAACCCATATACGGCACAAGTTGGTGCATGCACCTTACCAATTCTTCGCCCCAGCCTTAAACAATCACGGCAGCCATCAGCGCCTGTGATTTGTTGTCTTTAGCCTTCGTATGGCTAAACAGACTTCCTGTAGGGTCGGCGGGTTTATTTCTGTGTTGTCGATTGGTGGCATTGTTACTTCTCTATGAGCGGCATCCTGTTCGTCATCGCCTCCCAGTAGATTGGAGAAGTAACTTCTCCATTTGTTAAGCGCCACTTGCGGATCTGTGACCAGATTCCCGTGTTCGTCTTTGCATTGTGAGACTCTGGGCCTAAAACCTTCCGTTAAATGCTTAATTTTTTGGTAAAATTTTCGAGTCTCACACATGCCAAATAACCTCTCGACTTCCTCGAGCATGCGCCTTTCCTGCTCAAACTTTTTTCTTCTAAAAAGGCGTTTCTTCTCTTTCTTTTTCTCCAGGTATCGCTCCGTAACAAGATATAAATATCAGATATTACTACACTCCAAAACGGTTAAAATATACGGCCCTGTTCCGAATTCCTCTTCGGTTTTCGAGTTAAGGAATGAATTGGACATTTGAAAGTAACAAAATGTATATGAATCGGAAGAAAATCTATGCTTACTAGATGAAGTCTTTCTTTTTCTACAAATAGAATTCACTTGACATTTCATTTTCAGATCTTAATAGATTAAAGATAAGATCATCAGATGTGATCGAATTTGGCAAGACTTCTAGGTTTTTATAATGTAGATTTAAGGATTTTTAGAACTAAAACCAAAATTGTCATCTCATAAAATACCATTGGCATACCGATTGCTACTATGACAGTTATATGTTTGTTGGTATATATTGATGACATTTTGCAAGTAAGAATACTAGAGATCAGCTATGGCCAAGCCAGACCCACAGAGGTCGAACTTATTTCGCTACTCACACCGACACGACCCGAAGGAATGCTGAAGCTTGTTCTAAGAGAGCAATTTTGCTTTTCAGTCGCTGGCCAGCGGTCGATGAAGCATGTCAGAGCAACATAGATTGAGTTGCTTTGTTTTCCCACACCAATAGAATTTTACTTTTTGGTCTTGGTGTTCTTGACCAAACCTGTTATAGATGAGGAGTTTGCTGCTGTTTTTTTTGTTATTTTTCGGCAACTGGCGTCACTCACAAGCTCGTAGTCTCGGCCGCATATACCACACACATCTAAGCGAGGTAATTTCTTGTGCGTCTGAGTGACGCCGGACGTCGAAAAATAACTTTAGAGTCAAAGGGAAGTAAAGATGTACCCGATGGTATAAATTATTGCTGTTTAACAAACGCAAATATGGAAAACAAATACCCCATTTTTCGACCAATCGTACGAATATGTAGTTTTCAATCCAGTAAAAAGAAGACTCTGTGCGGTGTTTCTAGATTCTGGAATTTGGATCGCTACGTAGCTTCCCACCTGAAATAGTTAATGTCCCAAAAACCTAGGGCATTTTGGAACAGGTAGAAATTGCTTCCCATCACGACAATTTTTCTACCTAGGATATCTATTATTTTTTAAAATCGGAGAACACCAATCTTTTAATATTTTGCATACTTGGCTTCCAATTACAAAGTATCCTTTGTATAGGGTCGATCGGATAACGTAAATTTTCCTCCAACAAACTTAGTCCAATTATCCCCCTTTCGTTGTTCGGTGCCTCTTGAAGCTTGAAGAAACTTCAAAGGAACGGCTTTGGTATCTCATCCAAAGCTGGTATAAATTCTATATCTGATTAGTTAATATCACACTTCAAACAACTGGTAAGAGTATTTGTACTTCGGTCCAAGTCGAAGTTAATTATTTAAGTTCTTGTTTTCTAGTCGAATTTCAATAAGCAATGTTACTAAATCAAAGTGTGGGCTGTCGACTCACTCGAAATATAAATAAGAGCCAAAAACATGGGCCATAAAATACCTTGACTATATACTTAACTTACCTTACAGTCTCCTGCTCCACATAGGCTTCTATGGATTCCTGTGCATGTGTGTGTTTGTGCGTAACAATGGACTTACCTTTGGCTGCCCTATTTGTGGCACGGATTAGAGCCAAACTAATTGTGTGATTTTGAATGGATTTCGGGGTATTCAAGTTTTGTTTGTTCAAAAATAACATTTGCTTTTTATAACAATTGCCCAACGGATACCCAAAGGGCACCCACTGCGGTAAGCCGGAGGAGCAGGCATCAGCGGCGGTGACTTAATGTAAGCTTGCGCTTGGGCGCCAACCCAGCACACAGCTCAGCTCAGCGGGCTTAACACTTTCGTAAGCTCCTTGTGGATTTGGGCGCCACCTAATGCTCCGGCTGATGCCGCTGCTGGCAGCCATTTTTCCCACAATGAGCTAATTGTAATGATTGAGGTTGATGGACCACAAGGAAGACACTGGTCACAGGCCAAAAATTTCATTAAGCAGACACATCCCTTGGGACTGGTTGCCATTGGATAATCCCTTGCTATGATGTCATGCTCTGAAGCATTCAGGGGGTTGATACGAAAGCCAAGTACTTGGACTATGTGCACACATTTCAAATTAATCGAAAATCTTTTTCCATTGAAAAATATTGAAATATTTATAGGTCTGCGTGTGTGTGTGTGTGTGCAGAGCAGCCACAAACTTTAATCGATAGTCAAATAAGTGAAGAACTTGGTGAGTGGAGCGAAGTGGGGCAGGGGTCATGCCCATGTCTGGCTCCTTGCTACGGCTTTTGTGTGATTTCTCTAAAGGTTTGTTTATATTTTATATTGAATTCGCCTCGGGCCGCATAAACGCAATAATCGCACATTTTATGGATTAAACTCACCTGCTCACCTGGCTAATCTATTACAGGAAAATGTATTGGAACCCCAAGGCATGCAGCATGTCTGGAAACTTACTCCGCTTGGGTCAAGCAGGGATATGTGAGTGCAAGGGGCAGCCCATTAAAATGTAAACTACTTTATGATATGAAAATTATTGAATTGAGAAGGAACTAATTATACTGAACAGAAAAATTGGTGAACCGCGAATATCGAACCGTCCTTCTGTGCCACCAAATCTTATGTTTTCGAAGCTTAATCCTTCGTTAGAATTTTCTAGGGTTTGCAGTTTTCATTAAAATTTTGTGGTTTAGGTGCAGGGACAGGGGGTTTTTGACTTTTGAATTTCTATACTATTTTCAGACGGTTTTCTATTTACACGCGGCTTACTATTGACAAAGCCTTTATAAGGGTTTGGGACCACCATAGGAATCTATTCTAAACAAGAGTATTTCCCGGATTTTTGGCTTTTAAGAATGTTTTCTATATACACACGGTTTTCTATTTACAATGCTTTTATACGGGCTTGGGACCACCACCGATTTCTAAGATGTCCCTAACGGCTGCCTTTGGCTTCTTTATTTCCTTGACTGCTACAGTTATTGCACTTTGAACCAATTTTTAACATCTTCTTATGCCTGAGCATTGGCCTTTGCATTTCCCCTTGGTACACCACCGAATTGTAATCTGAGCTAACCGTTTGCAAGGCCTCCTTCAGATCCAATTCCTTGCATTTCTTCCTGGACCACCACCAAATTCAAAGCTCAACTCGCCGAATGCAAAGCCTCCTCCTAGTCGTTGTCTACCTCTTGCTAACTAAGGTAGAGCGAAAGACACAGCGACCAGCATGGACAGTGCCATAAACAGTTTCATGATATTAGTGCTTATTGTTGTCCAATCCTAACTAACTTTGGCTTTTATATATTTCCCAAATCGGAAGCAAAACTGTTGAATTTAGTTACAGTTATTAATTTTTTATTTGATCTTTCATGCATGCCTTACACATCTTTGTCCTGTTTTTGCAGTTATATGCAAACCACTAATGACCTCGAATCAAAAAAGTCATTCTTGTGGAATACATACATTTTTTTGGGTCAAAATGAGTTAAATTATTAAGCTCAAGTCAATGAAAGGTTCCACGTCTATTCAACACAAAACAATTTCAGCAACACAGCACAGCTATAACACAAGAAATTTCAACACATAACAATTTTAACATAATCAGTTTCATCACAAAGCAATTGAACATCGCCAAATTTCAACATGGCACGATTTCAACACAGTTCAATTTGAACACAGTACAATTTCAACACTGGAAAATAGAACACAACAATTTAAAAAAATATATATTCTTGATCCTACTAGTGGCAATGTCACTCGAACCTGACTTTAATATCCTCCAAAAGTGTATGTACACTTGAAAGCACCAGAGATAACATTCTTTTGTTAACAACTTGAATAACTTCCATCCGAATGCAGACGATGTAAATATCGTAAAATTTTTGCCAGCCACTTGTGTCACCATTCTTTCCCAGGATCAATTTGTTTGTGTTTACTTTGTAATGTGTTGAAATGACGCATGTTTAATTGACTTCTTGAAAATTATGTTGATTATACCGGGAATTGGTTTTTTGAATCGGCGCAGGATGGAGGCTGCGAATGTGTAGCTAGTGTCTCCCTTCTATCTCTGCTGGTACTGCACACTTTCATTTTATTTACTATCACTAATAAAAGTCATCGTTACTCAACATTAGGTTCCACGTCTATTCAACACAAAACAATTTTAACACGTCAATTCAACACACGTCAATTCAACATACGTCAATTCAACACACGTCAATTCAACACAAAACAAAGTCATCACAAAAAAAATCAACACACGTCTATAAGTCATTTCACCCAACACAACAATTTAACACTTCGTCAATTCAATTCAAACCAAATTTAAATTTAATAATAAATTAATTATTTTGTTTTGTGTTGAATTTACGTGTGTTGAATTGTTGTGTTGGGTAAAATGACAGTGATGTATTGACGTGTGTTAAAATTGTTTTGTGTTGAATTTGTTTGTGATGAATTGACGGATTGTTGTGTTGGGTGAAAGCAAGCCCATTTGCAGTTCAATTTGAATTCGAATATTGACAGAGGGATCAAGTCGAGCTAAATGAAATTACGCGTGTCAGGATGTTGCAACTGAGTTCTTCTTAATCACAGGAGGTGCGAGCTTTCCCAAAAACAAAAGCAACAACTGGAGCAGAGACAAGCGCGCTGCGCAAACGCTTATACACTCTGAGCAATTGACTGACAACGTCAACAAGTACATCGAACATTTAAACTTGCTTCGTTCCTTTGTCTCAAAGCTAGATATCGAATACTCCGCCCTTCCGAAAGTCCTGATTGGTGAATGGATATCCCAAACATATCCCAATTGTCATGCCCTCAAATTCAAAAAAGAGTCCGTCGGGATATGTTGCGCATCAGGAAATTGAGACGCCACCAGAACCATTGAAATTGAACGGCCTGCTCATCGGCACGGATCCAGATTCAAAACTGTTTCTGAAGTCTATTCGTAGATTCGTAATGACTTGGTCAGATTTACTTGAACTTTTAAAATCAAAGGCCAAATGTACCATTAAGTACAGCCAGTGCCAAACGAACACCATAAATTATTACAAATCCAGGGACGTCAATCGTGTGGGTGCACGTTGCGGCTACAATAACCTAGATTTGCCTAACGCCAAATGCATTGTAGGCAAGCTGGACTCCCTTTTGAATGTGCACAATGAATTATTGAAATTCACGATGTTGTTTTCAATTTTGATTAAACATAAGTTGATATGATTGAAGGTTTTATTGTTGTTGACTTCGCATCGATGAGTTGTTGGATGACCTTATGGACGATGAGGATATATCTCTAACTTGCCCAAAACGATTAGTTGGCGAAATAACATCCTCACTTCATTTGCTGCTGGAACTGATAAAGGAAGACGAAGTTTTTGCCACAACTGGTTTCAAAAAGCAAATGCCAATTGATTTACAGCTATAGTGTTGTTTCGTTTGGGCTCCTCTGGAGGCAGTGCATCTACTACTTGGTAAACACACTCTGCGTTTTCTTACAGGGAACGAGTGGATTGCGGTTGACTCTGACTAACCTCAGTCGATATTAGTAGTTACCCCATTTCATAGCAACTTTTTCGAATAATGGACTAAGACAAACGCCTAAAATTTAACAAAAGATGCTGTCAATTCCGCGTTAGAGTTGAGAATAGCTTTGGAGTTCTATATAGAATGTTTGCAAGTCTCAACGAATTATAAATTTGTTTAAAAGATAATAAAACTCAATCATTTCTATGTGATTTGGTTCTTGTGTGCTGCATAATGCACAACATTTTATTGAATAACATAAAAGATCATGACACACACTAGCAATTAGAAGTTGTCCACTATGAAACAATTGATCTTAACCTACAGTCTTCGGCGTCTGGAAGCAAGAGTGAACGTCTGTATAATCTAATTTTTGAATAAAGTATATTGGATCTTTATCCTTTTGCCAAAACTAAAATTTTGGCACCTTCTGAGCGAATTGTATAATTTTAAAAGAAAACCTGTGGAAAACCAAACATTATTTATGCATAAGCTCAAAGCTTTACTCAATCTTTCTCCTATTAGAATTCAAATGTATCAAAACGGGATTTAGTTATGGCAACTGCCAGAAACTGACTAAATGGAAATGCACAAATCTCTGCCTGCATCATATAAGTTGTTCATTATGCATATGAATCGAAAGGCTTTCATTTCCCCACCCCCCTCCATCCACTCGGCCAGGACAATATTAAATAATGAAATATTAAAATCAATGCAAAACGGACTGAAACCCTGGCATACCAGAGTCGAGGTGTTCATGTGAATAAATTGCAATTAACAATATTTTTATTTCAACAAACGAAATGGCGGCGACTCCTCTCAACTCTCCAAACAAAAGTCGCGAGGCCAAAAAAAAAATGCCCAACACAATTTAATTAAAGGCAAATTTAATGGGTAAATATTTCATGTGCCGCAGCACACAGAACGCTTAAATGTGTAATTTTTATTTTAAAAGCAGAAAAAAGAATAATAATTTAGTGTGTAAATAGCCAGGAAATAAAAGGGCAACTGGCGGGATATTAAATTTCGTGTTGGAAAAAATTATGCGAAGCGTGCACTAGAAAAACAAAAAGAAACCAAAAATTAATAGACTGCAAATATTTGTAGATTTTTACACGAACTATTAACGGGCACAAATATAGGGACCCAAACGGTAACTTGAGATCAAATCGAGGCAGGCCTAGGCAAATAGTCTGCCAGGATACAAAGCATCAACAAAATGGCGAAAAGAATAAATTTGAATTTTCAATCGACTGAAGTCAAGTCTCTTGCCGCTCTTGTGCCCCTTTTTGAAGCAGGAAAATAACAAGATGAAAAATTCGGAAAAACAAAAAGAAACAGAGACACAGGACACACGACAATTTGTCAGTCAAATGAAGACAAATAAAAGGGATGGTTTGGCAGCAGAGCAAAACTTGAACATGGAAAAGTCATTGTTAAAATGGCAACTCAACCGTATATTCCAAAATAGCAAACACTTAGAGAAAATTGATCTGTAGATTATCTGTGCAAGAATATATATGTCTTATAAATGGAAGTGGAAATTGTTTTGGAAATGAAACTCGAAATATAACATTAATGCGGACTCTCTCTTTTAATTGTCTTAGTCTAAGTTTAAGTTTTCTTCTTTCATAAGTTCCGGAATAATCAAGGATGCCCATCGAATAAAGTTGCCCTTACCCTCTCTTTATTCGTCTTTAGTAAGTTGTTTAGTTCGTTCCTTTTTCTTTTGAGACTTTTTAAACACTCTTTAAAAGATGACGTATGAGATTTTAGTCTTTCGAGTCAATTTTGTGCTTCTCAAGGTCATCATGCAAAGTCGAACGTTCTTTGCTGATAAAGCTTAATAAAAAGTTATATAAATGTGCATATAACTCTTTATTAAGCTTTATCAGCAAAGTACGTTCGACTTTGCATGATGACGTTGAGAAGCACTCAACGCTGCGTTATAATAGAAAAGAGGATTTAGGGTGATAACTTGTCGTGGACTTCTTTAATCTGCTGATGGAGTGGTAACTGCGCCAGTGCCCAAATGCAAACAGATCGGGTACTATCGTACCCGAGCTACTCGCATATATTAAGCTACTCGCGATGATATTAACATTATCAAGCCTGTGCGACTAAACATCCAGTCTCTTTTGGACAACGTGAATTTGACTGGACCAACAATTCTTGAGTGGCAATTTAAGCCAGGCTTCTTCATGTATGAATGATCGTTTTTGTTCGCTGCGAACAGGTTGAGACAATTAATGATGACTTTATTGAAAATTTTGATTTATTAATGTTGGCTTCCGACTAGCGCCCTCAGAAAACCGAATTGCTGAAGCTGCAATTGGCGCCAGTACGAATTATCGTCTCCAGACGCAAAACGAACTTGGTGGCGTGCGAGATCAATCAAAAATGTAAGAAATTTTCATATAAAACAACTGAGAAAGTCGGTCAAGCCCGCCCGACAATGTCATTCTCTGTACCAAGAGTAAGAGCTGAATGCAACGCTTTTGCTGCGCTCATCTCTAAGTTTCTCTCTCTCTGTCTCTCTCACTCACACGTTGTTAAATGAAATACGCTGTTGGTTGTGAGTGCTTGGTAGGGGTTGAGGAAGGGGGGGATTTTATTTTTTGGTCATAACTTGAGAACCGCTCATCCGATATTTATCATTCCTTCGGCAAATCGATACATATTACGAATGACTAACTAACTTTCAAAGGTACAAATTGTCTATCATCAAAACTGTAGGAGATATAACGTTTTTTCCAAATTGCAGAGGTGGGAGGGGGCGTGGCAAAAATTGAAAATTAACTAGATCTGCCTGCATACATGCCAAAACTCTATCTCTTACCATCCCTGAGATCTGTTTGTTCATACAGAAGGACGGACATACGGACATGGCTATATCGACTCGGCTGTTGTCGGAAATGATTCCTTCTCCCATACTTTTGCACAAACTTAGTATACTCTATGTACCTTTGCTACAGAGCAGTGGTGCCCAAATGTCAATTGCCCTATCCCGTGTGATAGGAAGTCATAATTCTGCCAGCGTCGCAGCCGACACACGCATAGAGAGAGAGAGAATGTGTGTTCTTTTTGTGAGTTTGTTTGTAGCCCATATTTGACATAATGACGTTTAATTCGTGTTCCGCTACTACACACAGTGTGATAGTGTGTGTTTGGGCACCACTGGTACAGAGTATAAAAAGGCAATGAGCAGAGTATTCATCTAACTGATTGTTCCTTTATTGTTCCTATCGAAAGTATCGGACTATTCGACAAGAAATAAATGTCCAAATATTAACGTATCGTATAGATGCCACTTTACAATTATATTATTCAAAACATACAAAAGATCTGGGAAAGCAACGAACTTCTCCAAATACTCTACTGCTAGTGCAAAATTTCAAGCCCAAAATCGTATTTGCTACAAAAATTATCTCTCTCGAGTACAGAGTAATATTTGTAACGATCCAAAGAGCTTTTACCAATTCGGTAATTCTAAAAGTCGTTCTTACACCTAGCCTTCTTCCCTGTTCTATAAACATGAAAATGCCTCGTCTGATATTGATATTTCAAATCTCTTCGCAAAATTCTTTCAATCAACTTACTCGTCGTCCGATGCCAGCAATAGCTATTCTTATTCTATTTTATACGCTGCCCCACGATTTCTTTTTCTTCTGTCCTAAATGGTTTATTTTTATTAAAATCTAATCTTTTTCCTGGCCCTGATAATGTGCCATCGTGCATCTTAAAACAATGCACAGACTTGCTTGCCTACCCTATCCACATCTTTTTCTAAATCACTTGAACAGTTTAAGTTTCCAGCTCCATGGAAAGAATCTTTTATCATTCCCTTACATAAAAAGGGTTCACGTTCTGACATTTCTAACTACAGGGGCATTGCGAAACTGTCTAAAATACCTAAAGTCTTTGTGCAAATTTTATCATCTCAATTACAACATTCCTGTTCTCCTTTTAAGGCTTTCGACAGTGTTCCTCATTGTCTTCTGATTCTGAAATTGCGTCTGTTGGAATTTCCGCTGGGGCTTTTTAATTGGATAAAGTCTTGTCTTCAGTCTAGAACTCAGAAAATTGTATATAATAGTTGCACTTCATATCCGGTTTTTGTGACCTCTTGTGGTTCTCTCACAATTTGTTGTATTTGAACAGGGACAAATGTAAATCTATGACGTTTTATCGTAGAACCCCTTTTCTGATTAACTATTTTTTGAACTCTTATCAACTTAAACGTGTAGAATCTTTCCATGATCTGGATATTACCCTCGTCCATAAACTTTCTTTTGGCACTCACATTGAACTTTCTGTGAATAAAGCCATGGGCTTGCTAGGTTTTATAAAACGTTGGTCTAAGGAGTTCAATGATCCCTTCACGACCAAGCTCTTGTTTATATCTCTTGTGAGGCCAATTTTGGAGTTTGGATCGTGTATTTGGAATCCTCAGTCACTTACCCTGTGTAAACGCATTGAATCTGTCCAGAAACAGTTCCTTTTGTTTGCTCTTCGTAACCTGGGTTGGGACCCACAGTTGAGACTTCTTTCTTATATATCCAGATTTAAGCTTATAGACTTACCTTCACTTGAGCATAGACGGACTATGTTAGGTATAATGTTTCTTAACAAACTTATAAATGGTAATTTGTATAGAAGCTGAGTACTTACTCGGGCGCGTGAATTTCAATGTCCCTACAAGACAAACACGAAACTATAATCCCTTGAGGCTTCTGTCCTTGTTGAACTGTCTATTTCGCATTCTATGTAGGGGTAACTAACTTCTCAGGGGTAACCTTTCCGACGAAGGCTTTTAGAATTTTTTTTGTTAAACTCTTTCCGATCATTAACGCTGCGAGCAGGGTACGCTCTGGTCATACCGACAAATAAAATTACTCCCGCCGGATCGGGACGAAGGAGTTTCTTCTATTTGCACTTAATGTCTTTTTTTCCTACTCCCTTATTTTGTATCTCTTTCTATTCTATTATATTTTAGCTATGTCTTTTAGACGAAGCTGCAATTAAAATAAAGAAATAAATAAAATAAAATCTTTCATTGTGTTCATCACTTGTGTCAGCTATGCGGTCGGGAAAGAAATCCAAGTAAAGTCGAAGAAGAACATACTTCATATTATTTCTTGAAAGTTTTGGAACTTAAAGAGCCCTTAAAGAAATTCTCTAAAAACTCAACTGAAATCTACGTCTTCTATTCAATACCAATTAACTCTTTCAACTTTTCTTTTCTTCTTTGGCAGGAAGATGGAGTTTTCGGGGGCCGTGGTACCCACGATTTGTTCAAAGTCTCTTTTGAAAAAAGACTCCAGTGATTTAATGCACTCTTATGGCATTTTAAAAATTTAAATCAATTAAAAACTGATTTTCAAAAGAGTCTACTGACACAAAATCATGTTAGTTTGTTTGCTTAGAAAATTTAAAATATACATCTTCCTTTTAAAGTTATTTACGGTTTCTTGACATTCAACCAAGAAGTTGGTTTATTGTTCTCGAAAGAGGAAAGATTCCCCTATTTATCTAATTTTTCACAAGCATTATTTCGCTTAAAATGATTTTTTCATACATTTTTACCAACTTTGACCACTGATATCATAAATTTTGACGTGCTGGAAAAATTTTAAAAGATGCCTTTTACTTAGCATAAAAGCTTCCATCGAATAGTATTAATCTCCTTCCCTATCCCGCGATGACCCAATATTTTTGAACTATGTTATCTTTACGCCTTTACGCCATTAATCAGCACAATTTGTTATTCCGCACGGAAGCGCTTTCAACGATTCTTACGTTCACCAAATTTTTTTCGCTTCTGACCGTCAAAATAAATCAATTTAATTACAGCTGTTCATACCATCCACAAAATCACTCAAATTTTCTCTCAGTGCATACACAAACACCTTACAAAACTGAGGTTGAGAGTTGATTTGGTTATTTGTGCTCAAAATGCAAATGCCATGAGACGACATGTAGATACATCCTACAGCAGCAGCAGATACAGATACAAAACTTCTTTACCCACCTACCTTACCCATCCTGTGTTTGTTTGTACGAGCAACGGTGAGTGGCAAATTGATTGAAGCCATTGTGGGAAAGTTGAGGAATATTCCTTATGACCAGCGTCCTTTCCAAGTTGGGTGTGAAAACCTTTTCTGGGTTCTTCTCTTAATTTAACGCCCGAACCAATTAAGAAAACTTTTGATAATATTTTGTATAATTTTGCTTTGTTGACTTTTGGCAAAAGTTTTTTTATTTGTTTGTGTTTTTTTTTTTTCGTTTTCTTTCAATAAGTTAAGTTTAACATTAGGATTTAGATTTTTGACTTGGAACTATATTAATTTGTGGTATTTTATTTATATTTATTTATATAGATGGTAATTGTAATATGCAATTAACTTTGGACTTGGACACACAGGACACGAAACAATTAGTCAAAACACACAGACAAATATACCAGTTTATACAAAGATGATTTAAGGACATTTTACAGTCTTTGATTGTGCCTTGAATTCGCTTCATATAAACTAGATTAACACATACACACACATTCAATACATACACACATACACATATATAGTCAGTGACTGTACAGATTGGTTTTAATCCTGCCTTAACAACATAGTAACAGAATTTTTTTCTATTTACAAAACAAAACTAAAAATCTATATATATATTTAATATTTACACACAATCTTAGGCCACCTCCAGGTCGGAGGATTCATCTGCATCGCTATAATTATTTGGATCACTCTTGATAAGCACCAACTGTGTGGCATAATGCTCCGCTGAGCATTTTGATGTGGGTCCACCCGCAGCAGAGCCATTCTGGTTATTGTTCGAGCTGGAGTTGTTGTTGTTGCCGGTGGTGCTGCTGCTGTTGGTGGTGGTGGTGGTGCTGCCACATTGTTCCTCTTGCAGCTTTCGTAAACGTTCCTGCTCTTCCCGTTTCTGTTTGCGCCATTTGGCTCGACGATTCTTGAACCAAACCTGAAATGGTAACAGAGAGAGAGAGAGAGAGGAGAGATGTGAGTTTAGCTCGTAGTCAAGGTAACTTTTGATTGTGGGGCTTCAAAAACACTTTCATCCGTTTTTCAAATTATGTTTTTCTCCTTTGTGCATATTTTCAGTAATTTTTTCTCGCTGATTTTCTATGGCTGCCCCTTTCCATTTGTCGTTTATCTTTTGCGCCCAAGTTGCCTAGGATATGGCTCCAACCTGCGCTTTCAATTCTCGTCTTAACATTTTGCATTTTTCATTTTTATGTTTAATTAGCTGACTTATTGTAAGTGTAATTAACTGAGAGGACAACAAAAGAAATGTTTGTGTACTTTTTCAGTTTTAAAGGGTATCAAAGGGAGTCTATGACAATGCTAAGAATTATATTTAAGGCTTTTCTATTGTTCAAAAGTTACTTTAAAGCAGTGGTGCCCAATTGTCAATTGCCCTATCCCGTGTGATAGAAAGTCGTAATTCTGTCAGCGTCGCAGCCGACACACACTAAATAGCACGCACACACATTTAAGTGTTTGTTTGTAGCCAATATTTGATATAATGACGATTACTTCGTGTTTCGCTGCTACACACACATCGCAAAGCTTGATAGTGTGTGTTTGGGCACCACTGCTTTAAAGTAACTCCATTTAAATCAACTCCGCGTGAAAATTAATGTAAATGCTCAAAAAAAATCTCAAGCTAGAATAACCACTAGAAATACAAAGAGTAACCAGATTTTTGTTTGTGTATGTCGCCGTGTATAGTGAAAACAAGGAGAGAAGAGAGTCAGTTGCAGGTGTGAACGCGCCAACAACCAAACCTAAGCTCGAAATGATAAAAAGCAGAGCACGCTTTATGTCGACTTTTGGAGCTCGCGGTTCGTTAGCCTTAAGCAACAACGAATGCGTGGCTTGCGGAATGGGCTTGGGCACCCCTGCTGTACACTCTGGAAACGGAAAACGATTTATATCTTGATAAGTTTGTGACAGTTATAGTAAAGAACCGTTTACTAATCGGTACCTAAACTGATATTACGAATCTTTAGAGAACCGTGATTCGAAAGCCGACATAAACCGTTACATATGTATTATTAGTACAGTTTTATATCTTTTTCTCTTTATCACTTTACGGTCTTAAGTCAAGGTTTTTCTTAACGTTTACAAAATTAAGAATAAAGTTCCCAGAATACCGTAAGCCTATCTGTTCAATAAACTTTAGAATAACAAAGCACATATTTCCAAATACAAAGATTTTATTTAGAAGATGAGAAATTGAGCCTTATATAAGCTCTTTAACTTATCTTTAGAAACTCAGTGCTAATAAACTATATTAAAACCTTTAAAGAGAGAAATAAAATGGTTTAATTCAGGCTCTGCTACTTCGACGTTACAACACCGACTGTGTAACAGCGTTTTCGGAACTTGTTGCGCTGTACGCTGCCACTTTGACAGATCAAAGTGAATCATTCGCCGTCAACCGCAAATATATGAAACATTTTGCAGGGATTGCGCTTGGAAATAAAGACTGGTTCGGTTCATTGGTCCACCGGTTTGGTTTATAAAACGGATTATGAAACAATCAAAACCGCGGTCTCGGTTCGCTTCAGTTTTTCTTTCATAATTTTCGAGCTTTATATTGCTAATAAATATTATTTGACTTTTAGAAATTTTTTTTTTAAAATTAATATATATTGGATTCTCAGATAGCATTCAGGGAAGAAAAAATGACTGCTATTTCATCATTCTTAAACCGAAAAGACACGTATCAATATCTATACCACTGTCAATAAGGTTAGTAGAAAATATTTCCCAAGCTTAGGTTAGATTTTTCAAATTATTCAGAAATATTTAACAATACGATTTGCTGAATCATGACAGTTATATTTATGTAAAGGGACAAAATGGACAAATATAGATACAGTGGAAGCACAGGAACCTGACTGCAAACCTACAGCAGACAGTTCTTAAGTAGTCTAACACGCTAGAACAATTTAAGGATTTTCGTGAGGTAAATACATTTTCCTAATTGTAGACTTTGGAGTTTTTTTAAATAGCCGCTTGCACAGAAGAAAGGCAGACAGACAAATAAAGACAATTTGTAAATAAAAAGGACAGAGACAACCCGTATTGACAATGGAAATATACATTTAGTAACCCGTGTAAATAGGGTGTGGCTAAAAGCCTAAATCCCGAGAAAACCACCCGTTCACATAATATAGATTTCCAAATTTACAAACTCGTCAATTATTAAACGAAACCGAACAATTTCAGCGCTTTGCGAAAGGTTCGAAGTGGAGTCAGCTTCGGGTCTTTCATCCAGGGTCTCAGCGAAGGCTTAAAGATTTACATGCATGGGCCCCAAATGAGGCACACTGACAGTGACCATGCAGAGAGAAAGAAAATTAAAAAAGAATACTGAAGCTATACCACAAACTTTTAACAAGCATTTTAATACTTTCGAAAAAATGAATTTGATACTAGAGCATTAAAGAGAATTTGATACTTAATAGTTTCAAATTGATGATGAGATCAAGTCTAGTTTTCCCGTTAATTATTTCTGGAAGAATAATAGATAAGAACCAACATTTTGTCAAACTTAAAAAAATAAATTGAATTTTTAGGGTTTGGAGCTCCAATCTTTAAAAAGTCAAATTGCATTGTATTGCATTGTATTTGTAATTGTATTACAAAGATGTGACCTTGTTTTGATAATATTGAAGATATCGATAATAGCTAAACAAGTATTAACATCGACATAATGCTTTTAATTCCATCGAGTATTAATATCGAATTCAATCTTTTCATTCCGCCGAAAATTGGTTCAAAAGTAGCTTGAAAGTCTTGCTGAAGTATGAAAACCAACAAAGTCTGTGGATGAGAGAACCGGCCGGTCCTTGAAACACTACTTTATGGAGATTGCTTACCAAATGTAGTCAATTTCAGCTAAGTTGTGTTGATTATTGAATTATAATCAACTTAAATATCAATTTGAGAACTTTTTTAAATTTTTAGATAAAAGTTTATGCACACACTATTAAAATGCTGTTGGCAACATTTTTGGTCATTTTCAGTTTAATGATCTCGGTTTTTTATACTCTGTACCAAAGGAAAATAGAGTATATTAAGTTTCATCATCATCATTTCCGACCATATAAAGTATATATATTCTTGATCAGCATCAACAGCCGAGTCGATATAGCCATGTCCGTCTGTCCATCTGTCCGTCCGTCCGTATGAACAAACAGATCTCAGAGATGGTAAGAGATAGAGGTTTGACGTGAATGGGAAAAATTCTTCTTATACTTGCAGGCAGATCAAGATTATTTTCAATTTTTGCCACGCCCCCACCCGCCCCCGCAATTTGGAAAAAACGTTATATCTTCTACAGTTTTGAAGATAGATGATTCGTTCCTTCTGGAGATAGTTAGTAATTAGCAAAATGTATCGAAGAAATGATAAGGATCGGATGAGCAGTTTCTCACTTTTTTTTTATTTTCTATTTGGAAATATTCTTCTGCAGGTCTTTTTTTTTTTTGGAAAAATTCCGAAATCTTTAAAAAAATTTTAATATTGTAGTAGGATAATGTATATTGAGGTCCATCTATACCCGGTCAGATTCTGTTATTATATTTTCATATCTATTCGTTTATTAGTTCTAGAATTATCGACATACAATCTAACCCATAAGTATTTAAGTACACATTGCTACCGGTTTGTTCTGGTGATGACCAATAAACTCAAGCCGGCCCAGTCCTGATGGAGCATCAAATGAGATTTCAAGCGTGTGTTTTAAGTTCTGACTAAAGGGCCATTGTTTAAATTTTTTTGTGTCTTTGGTTTAAGAAATACTTGTATTATATTTTAGAGTACCGATATGGTAATGTCCGTTGTTTTTGGGTTTTGCTATAAACCTGCCATAGGAATTCCCAAGCGGTTATAGCAAAGCACTGTTGACTCGCAGAAGACAGGCAAAGACTGCTGATGATTGAATCTATAAAGTTAATCAGTGCCATATAGGATCGATTCAGACTAAGGACCATACTGAACGCAAACCTCCAAGTCACAGTTTAGAGGGGGAGAATTCCCATTCGAGTTCGGACCACCTTAAGTTTAAACTTATTTATTCATTTACCATTTTCAAATTTTTACAACCCTCCAAGTGTTAACATTTTTTGGGGGGCTTTCTTTTTTTTTTGTTAATTAGGCTTTGGCCACACCCACCTAATAAAGCTTGCCATGCCACCTTTAACCCTTTTGCTTTGTCCTGCACCCCCACACCATTAGCATCTTTTACTTAGGTTAATTAAAACAAAAGGCGTCTGTCGTGTTGCTTAGGGGTTAATGTTGGTTGAGTGGTGCGGCGTGGATGAAGTGTGGGTATGTGTGGTGTGTTATGTAATCACCCTCCTGGACAGCATCTATCTTGTCATTTTGTGCCTGGCCAACGGGGTGGAGCCAAGTCAACAATTCTCTCTTTCTCTTTCGTTCCCTGCCTTTTATGCTGTTTGCCCAATCCCAATGCAATGGTAAATTTTTGCAACCCTTGTTTGTTATGATGTTATTAAATAAATACTCAAATTGCTATTATTGTTGCTGTTGCCCAGTTCTGGCCAGGTAAAAAACGAAAAAAAGGGAAAAGTTTAATTAGAAAAATTAGCCCGAGTCAAAAAGTTGGTCTTCTTTGAACTCAACCAAGTTGATTTTGGCCCAAACTGTTATCATTATGCTCAGAGAAAGTTGAAACGAATGCCACACCCCTCCCTCAGTCTTCCACCAACAGGGGCAATGTTTATGCAGCAAATCGACTGAATTTGTTAAAATAACACAAGAGCAGAGGCAGAGGAGCGGGGGTGGCGGCAAAAAGGGCCAATGACATTGGAGAGTCAGAGAAATGCGCTAAACTTATAAGCAAGAAGATCCCCCAGCTTGAGCTCATTTAAGTTTGTATAAATTTGTGTAAATTTGTGCAGCTGTTGGGCAAAAAAAGGGAGCTCCTGCTCCTCATCTTGGTCCTGTGGCTTATTTGCTTAGGATGATGATAAGGATAGAGGAATGAAGGAAAGAAAAAAAAATGGCGACGCCTTGGCAACGTTTGAAGCTGTGTGCGAGTGGGCAACTCGTTTGATGTCCTCTCATGCTCTAGAGCACATGTCACAAGCCAAGCAAATTTTATTTTTATGTTTCAAATTTTTTTGAAATCAAATTTTGAAATTATATTTGATTTTTATATTGCTAAAACAATAATCTGTAGCTTCGGTTAATTTAAAAAAAATTTATCTAATGATTTGTTCGAAGCTTTTTTTAAATTTACTTTATTAATAAGGATTTCTATTTACGCACGGTTTTCTATTTACAATGTCAATATGGGTTGTCTCTTTACGGTTTGCAGATAAATGTTTTTCTTTCTGTCTTACTGTCCGCCTCGTTCATTTAATTTACAGCGTTTGCCTTATGAGTACCCATTTTTTGTTGTCTTAAAAATACCTAAACCTCCTTACTCTTTGGAGGCCAATTGATTTTTTTGACTGACAGAACTTTCTTTGTTCAAGTACGTGAAGCTTGTGCGCCTTGATACAGCCTTTTTCTTTATAAACATTTTATACTGTTCAAAGTTTGCCTCTTCACCTACAATGATCACACACTGTGACCTACGCTAATGACACTGTTTCCCCTTTTTAATCACAAAATAAAACATTCTGTTCAATGCCCTTAAAAGTATGCTATATTTGGTAATATTATAAAAAATGTTGGACAAGTTGAGGAGGACTGTTGGACACGTCTGTAAGCCGTTTCAAAGACTGATCTTAGAAATTATTCAAGTTTTTCGAAAGGCAAATATGGTGTATAGGTTTGTAATATGATGCTAGGAACGGTTTAAAAAGTATTCACAGCCAGATGTTTGAACTAAGATCCGAAAAAATAGTCTGCAGGTTGATAGTGTGAGTGTTTGACATTTTACTACACACAGAAAAAAAAGTATAGAATGGATATTCAAACATCCACTTTAAGATCCCTATTTTTTAATATCCTTTTCACATTTTTCAGCTCCTTTGGATGAAGAATAAAGATCAATGAAATATTTATTTCCTGATATATTATTTTTAAGCGAAAATAAATCGACTTCGAAAATATCCGATGGGTCCCAACTATCCTGTCCAAATGGATAGTTAAATATCGTAAGGATCATCAAAAACAATCTTTGTTTTTCTCAGTGTAGTTCATGGCTAGATACAACCAAACAAAAAGTAGTTCAGTGTACTGGAAAATTAGTCCACCAATTCAAAACTGGTTCCTAACAAATGTAGAAATTTAGATTGTAGGTTGGATTGTCTGAAGGTAAAACTGAAAACGAGGTTTAGTACAGAAATGATGTAATTCTGGTGTGAAATAGGATATTTTGGGATTATTAAATATATCGGTAATAATTTTTGATCTATGTATTTAAAATATGAATTTGATGCAACACCCAAAGCTTTCACAGAAAAAAAAAAATCAAAAAGTGTGTCAAGGCATGGTCGAAATATTTAAAAAATTTTCAAGTAAAGTTATTTTTCAAAAATTTTTTTGGGTAATTCCGATCATCTAACTATTAAACATTACTCAAAACCTTTCAATTTTCAGTACCGACACCATACTTAAAATTTATGATTGGGACGTGGTGGAATTGTGCTTCGAATTTGCTTTGATTATGATTTATATTTCTTAGGGCCGATTTCACATCTTCTACATAGAGCCATTTGTCACATAATTTAACAAATAACAGTGTAAAATCGATGACTAATCGAGAACAGAAATCGGCCCTTAGTGTCAAAATGGATGACATGGAGTACATAGCAAAAAGTAAACAGAAAAAAATGGAATCCAAAATCAAGCTTAAACGAGAGCTTAAGTTAAAGTCGGCTCTAACCGAATTCGATATACCCGTTACTCATGAAAAAACATGTTTAACAGTGTTCCAGCGTTCCTTAGGGTGACCATACGAAAAGTATGCAACATTTTTTTTGGGTGGGTAGCGGGGGGGCTTGTATCACATTTTTGCTCATAACTTGAGAACCGTTCATCCGATCTTGATCATTTCTTCGGCAAATCGATTTATTTTGCTAATTACTAACTATCTTTAGCAGGTACGAATCGTCTATCTTTAAAACTGTAGGAGATATAACGTTTTTTTAATTGCGGGGGCGGGAGGGGGCGTGGCCAAAATTTGAAATAAACTTGATCTGCGTGCAGATAAAAGAAGCATTTGTTCCATACATGTCAAGCCTCTATCTCTTACCATTTCTGAGATCTAGGTGTTCATACAGACAGACGGACATGCCTATATCGACTCGGCTGTTGATGCTGATCAAGAATATATATACTTTATATGGTCGGAGATGATTCCTTCTGCCTGTTACATACATTTGCACGACTTTAGTATACCCTTTTTTAGTCTACGAGTAACGGGTATAAAAAATTAATGCACTCATGACCTTTAATTTTAAATTTCAGGTTCAAGTCGTACTTCAGTGTACTAAAAACAAATACAAAAGGATTGGAACAAACGTGAGATTCATATATCTATTCGAAAATGCTCAATTCAAGTATGGATCGTACTTGAAAGTGAAACAATCCTTATCCTACTGAAAAAGCGAAAGAGTAATACAAAAAGAGTTGGATACTAAACTAAAAACTTCTCTCTCTTACTAATACAGTCAGCCAAATGGGTTTACACAAACACAAATTTCATGTGTCGGTTTCCGAATTTTTGCCGCCTTGGAATTCACTTTCAGTTATAGCACTTCTTACTATGGCTACTAAGGTATCCATAAAAAGGTTCGGTGTAAACATCTTATATAACCATTATTAAAAAACTTAAATATCTTTCTTAATTTTATGAGCAAAAATCATGGCTATTTTTTTAAAAATTGATGGATTTTAGAAATCTAATCCTTTATGGCGATTTCGAACTGGAAATAAATCAATCGGGTGTGTTCCAGAAATCTCTAGATACGAAAATCTCTAGAGATTTCTAGAACATCCCTGATAAGTTGGGTTGAGAAAAGAAGAAATAAAACGTAGTAAAGAGGAAAAACCCTGGTTACGAAATATTTTGCAGTCAGTTCAACACAAGAACACAATATTTTCTTAAATATTATGATTACAATTTTGTTAATTGTTCTTAACTGCTTCTTAAACTTTTTTAACAACGCTTGTGCTCATCTTGAGTCGAATGTTCCTTAATTTTACCTCTTTGTACGCAGAAAGTGAGGCTCCCTTTCTAAATTTAAATATCTGGCGCTTTTTAGTGGGCCTCTGAATGATAGCAATAAAAATTGGCTTAAGTAGAGGCTAAAATCGGTCAACTATGTAATAATCAATGAATCTTAGGTTCAACCGGTACAAGAACCGGTCCGTAAAACGAACTTGACACTTTACGAAGGTTTCGAACCCCTGGACCGAACGTTGAACAAAGTATTATAGGTATTTAGCTTAGCTTAGCCTGAGTCAGCTGGTGATTTGCAGTCAGTGGGGAAAATCTACTGAAGATAAAACCGAAGGCTCTTAAAAAGCTTCGATCAGCCTCCCTTGAAGTGTTTTGTGTGTTCTGTTTTGAAAGTTGTGTTTGAATACCGTGACAAACTAGGGCATTGCTGCAGCAATCCGTTTTTCGGTTGGAACTAAGTATAAGTATAAGGGAATTTTTGCAGGAAACTGATTACGAGATCAAATCAGGTAAGATAATCGAACTTAAATCAAAATCGGACAGAATGTGAAAACTAGTCAAGTTCGAATAACAAGTTCAAATCAATTTCGAGCTTAAGTCAAGCTCATGCTAGCAAGAGACGGGATCAACTCAAGGGACTAGGAAATCCTTTCGAAATATTTGCTCCAACGACTTTTAGCATCGTTTGGAACAGTATCACTTTGATATGAAAATTTTGCTACTATACAAGGATGCAAACTGCTCCGGTTCAGTGGTTCACACAGTTTTAGAGTCACCGGTTCCGTTCGTTATATGATATTGAAAGTTATCCAAACTGCGGTTTCGGTTCGGTACAGTGGTTCACCCCGAAATTATTATATATGTATTTTATGAAGGCCCGTTACCGTTATGAATTCTGAAGAAAATCGGTGACCCCTCGCACACTTTGGAAATTGAATTTCTAGGAAAGATTTGATTCTCGTTAATATCCTTAAGTAGGTGCTCCATACTAACGCTAAATATCGTCCTGAACAGTGAGAATATCGTCCCGTAGAGAAAATGGGATACTCACACAAATCAATTGGCAAATTTTCAAGGAAGAAATGTTATCACATAAGAGGGTCGGTGAACAAAGGCAGCTACGTCGATCCGGCATTGCTTGTGATTAATTCGGTCTAGGTATACCTTGTACAGGGTCTTTCAGCAAAATTGTATTTAACCTAAGGTCGCGCGCACACATGCGGCTGAAAGATATTTGTTTTAGTTCGTCGTTTTCTAAAGGACGCCGTTACTATGGTACTATTTGATATTAGTCCATATTTTTGATCCATATTTTTCTGTGTATTAACCAAAAACCATGTTGTGAACCGAAGCGGAAGTTTGGTCTTAGGCTCGCAAATAGGCAATAGAAAGTGCGGAAATTCATTGGGGATATTACATATTTGACCATAACTTCGCTCACCCGCTTTCTCTCCCTCCCTCGCACTTTGTTTCTATTCGTCTATGTGTGTTTTGCTGTGTTAGCTATTTATTTTCATAATTTTCATAATTTTATAAGCTTAAGTTATTAAAACAACACACAAAACACGCGCGATATATATATATAAATTGAGTGGGCGTGGCAGCCAATGAATTTTGTGATTTAGTCAGCTTAATTAAGTCAACACACACACACACACACAAAGCCTTTATAATCCATCGAATCTAAAAAAAATTGAGTTTCCATTGAATTTACTAATTAAAGTTGCATATTTTAATTAAATGTTGGTCAAAAATCAACCGCATTGAACCCTAATCCGTATGGAAACTGTGTGTGCGGCAGCAAAAAAAAAAAAGCGCGCTCGCACGCTTTGCTAATCCCGTAATTTCTACGGCCAACACGAAGCAAAACTCTCTATATATATAGCTATATATATAGTCTGGCCACCACACCCCCCCACCACCTCCCTTTCAACAACGCCTCTGGTAGCTTACCCGGCATTTAAAATCTGACTAAGGCTAGAACAATTTTGCCGTGAACCGCGGGCGCCAAATAAAACGCACAAAAATTCCGCGCGTAGAGCAACAATTTTTTGGTGAAATTAAATAAACACAGGCGGAACGGGATCAATGAATGGACAACAAAATGGCGGACTTTGGCATGCATGGGGACGCCTTGAAGGTGCAAATATTTCCACAGATTTTTCCAACCAAAAGCGCATAAATCGCTGATACGGCTTGAAAATCCTGGCGAGAAAAGTGATGCTTGGGCCACATTGGAAACGTGTGCATGAAATCCATTGAACAAACAGACCGACGGCAGTTGATTTTTAATTAACTACAAAAGCGCTTTATGGTCGTCCCACGGCTAGACAGGAGATGGAGCTGGTATGAGGATGCCAGGGTGATGATGTGGTGTGGCCTGTGTTATTGTTTGGTCTTTGGTCAGCAGCCGCAGCATCCGCACCGAATTGCTGACCAAAGTTGACTGCGTTTTCTGTTGGATTACCAAAAATGTGCATTCCAGCGTAAAATGTGGCAAAAACCCCCCATCGAGTTTACTGCAATCGATGCTGTGATAGCTTTGCGCTTCGTTAATCGCTGCACCTGTGTCCCCTCCGTCTAATTTCCATGTTTTTCCAAAGCTCAGGCTAGCGTAACAAAATGGGGAAAAAACATAGTTTTTTTATACAGTCAAAAGCCAAAACATTGAAAGGGGGGGACCCTTTAGGGCCCTACAAAATGGCGGCTGCCTTTCTGCCTCCGTGTGTGTGTGTGTGTGTGTGAGTCCGTCGACTCTCTAATTAGTGAAAATTGGCAACACAAGTCGGTTGGAAACTTCGTCACCAATGGGACCTCGCACACTGCCAGAGAGAGCGAAAGAGAGAGGGAGAGCGAGTTGTCAGCCGCTGGCAAAACTGTCGACATTTTTCGTCGTGTTGTTGGATTAAAATCGCGCAGCCATGAAAATTGCTTGTTACGCACATTCCCCAGTTGACGGTCGCAGGTGGTTTACTAATTAAAGCGCAGGTGGAGGAAGACTTTTGAGGAAAGGTGAAACTGCGCTTACATTCTTAGACCCCCCCACCCCCCACTTTACGGTAATTTCGACTTTGGCTTTAACAAATTTTTGAAATTTGCGATCGAGTACGCAAGCAGAAGCAGGCGGGTTGAAATTTTATACCTAGTTAAGCGCCAATTACAGGCTAAATAGCAGTCCACCTCCCGCCCAACCAACGGTGGGGCATAACCTCATGAGAACTTGAACACAAAAAGCAAATATAGAGAATTTTAAACTTGAATAAAGAATGTTAAAATGTTACACTCAGAACAAAACGACCGGCAGAGCTGTAGATCGTTTGGCATATAATTTATTTAAAATTTTAAGCATGTTTTGATCTCTTGTTCTTGTACTTAAAGTAACTACAAAACCTTCAACATTCTAATATTATTAAAATGAGAACAAACGTTCTTGAACCAAGAACATTTCGTATTTACAGTTAGCCGAACTGGGGAAAGCTTATAAATTTGTAGGCTTTTGAATTGAGAATTAATTAGACGATAAATAACATTTTTCACTTATTTTGTGAGTAAATCATGCTGTACCTAAGACCATAAAACGATGTACTCAAGGTACTTAAAATATCCCGAAAAAGTGTTAAAAAAATATTACTTGAATTAAGTGTTTTGTACTTAAATTAAGTATTTTCGTATTTACCGTAGTACTGACACCGTTTATACTTATTTCAAGAACAAAGTTTTTGGTTGTTTTTTTGAGTGTAAAAGTATGGTAAGCATTATAATTCTTGATCCAAGAGCGATTTCATTAATGTAAGTATTATCAAAGACTTATAGATATTATAGATGACGCATGTGGAACCAAAAACGATGTTATTTGGGAGCTGACATTGGATCTCCATTTTGGTTGTCGCATCCGTCTCAAGGATACATATATTGAAATTTAGCTAAACGTTTTCTAAAATGTTCTAACATGTAACGAAAAAAACGATATTTCTTGGGATCTGACATTGGATCCCAAAAAAAAAAAGTTTGTATGAGATGCGGTATCTATATATGTAGTGTCTTTGGTATTATCATTTCCGAATATCATAACAAGTTTTGAACGCTTTAATCTTTAACTTTGGCATTTTTTTCACCAAATTTTCGTTACCTCTCTTTCCTTTCTTTCATCAAAAAGATTCAGATTTTGACCCTTTTTAGACGCGTTTTGTGGGGAATCTAAGATTTTTCACTTTCAGTTTTACAATAGTTTGACGATTTGAAACCGTGTTTTCGACCAGATTTGGTCTCCAAATCGCAAAACTTTTGCGAAAGTGAAATTGTGAACCTAACTGAAAATCATAAAGTAAAAGAATAGCTCATTCAGCTAGCTACCGCTTGGCTGAATGATTGTCAGCATCTGTTTGTCCAGTATTTCAGCTTTATCACATAATTGTCATTTTAGCTATTTAAGGTTCTACCTTATCTCAGTTACTTCTTAGAAAGAAACGTTTGCTTTCACATTCCTGCTTTATAGCCTCATATCAGTATTCACTTTAAGAAAATTGCTATCAAAATTAAACAGTTATTTTTAAAGATTTGCTTAAAACAATTGATTTGAAATTTTCAACATATCCATTTGATATTTTACATATCGGAGTAAAATTGATATGAAAAATATTCTTTTTTTTTGCTCGGTTATAAATCTCTTTTTCCAATTTGATCAATCTGTCGATCGATAAAGAATAGTTTTACAAATTCGTTAAAAAAAAGCATACGTCAAGATAGTCAACTTGAAGATAAAAAGAATGAAATCAAAATCCTTTTTTTTTTTTTGGAAGCTAACCCATTTAAAAATTCAAAGTCCGCATTACTTGATCGAAGTCGAAACTGGCTCAAGTTTGGACCCAACAAATTCGTACCTTCCAGAGATATTTAGTAATCGAGATTATTTATTGATTTGAAGAAGAAATGATAATGATCAGATGATCATCTAGATGGTTCAGTTATTTGTGTAACTAACCTTACGACGACGACCGAAAGCGCGGACAGACTCTTCTGGCACACACCTCATATCAATAGCATCCATAAATATCGATAGTTGGCTGCAGCTATTTGCATGAGGGAATTGATCGGGGATGCCACAACGGTTAGAGTAGTGGCGCCATCTATTGATCACTTTGGAAAATCCTTCAACACGCATTGTTTAAAGCAATATAAAATCCTATATGAAAAACATTCAAATCCTTTATTTAAAAAAAATTTTAACGAACTGCAAATATATATAAACTTTAAAATGATAAATATTGGCTAAACGATACTTAAGTTATGGCCAAAATATCCAATAATACTCTAAGGACAAATGCATCTTAGCGAAGACACTACATATATAGATACCGCATCTCACATAATCTTTTTTTGGGGATCCAATGTCAGCTAGCAAGAAAAATCTGGTTTTGCGTCACATGTGTCATCAATAATATCTATTAATTTTTTCGCTCAGCCGTATAGTTAATTTGGAAAACGTTTAGCAAAATTTCAATACATGTATCCTCGTGAAGGCAGCGAGAAGCAAGAATTGACATCTAAAGCCAGCTCCCCAAAACTATCGTTTCTGGTTTCAAGTGCGTAATCTATAATATCTTTGATATTAGTATTGAAATCAGTAAATTTTTTGGCAATTTTTGTGCTTCAATATACGATTGGTACAGAAAACACTGTTTTCAGGTTGATTTAAATTTTTTCAAATTTTTAACTTCATTTTTTGACATACACTATGTTGCCAATGTTTCATTTTCTGACATCCAATGTGTTGCTTGTTCTTTTAGTAAATTCCACCTTTTTTATTTATTAATTTTTCAGTCTTATTATCGATAGTAATATTTGAAGTATTTTACAATACTTTAATGCTTCACAAATGACACATAAAAGCACTATACAAAATTGTGATAGAAAATTTTAAAGAGAAACAGAACAAACAATTTTCTGACAATACTTTTCTTTATTATACAACTCTATAAAGTGCTGTACTAACCCGATTGTTATGTTGTAATTTCCTGTTCAAATGTTTGCTAATTGTATCGTACATTTTCGAAGATTTACGCTATGCGCTTTCCTTTCAACCTTATTTGCCTGTCTTAGGCTTTGCAGGTTTCTTCTGCTTGATTCACTCAGAAGCCGCTTTCGGGCATAAAATCCTTTTCAATTATGTCAAAATTAGCTAAACGAAAAAGCTAACTTTTTTTAGAGAGAATTGTTTCAACAAGCGCAACTTTTCCCTAATGACCAAAAACTGGGTGGAAAAATTGTAAATTCATTACAGTTTTTACTCGAATTTATACAAAATATTTTTTTCTTAACTAATCGCTGACACGGTTTTAGCTTGGCGACCTTTTAAAAGCTTAACCTGCACCTGTCTCTCCCCGGCTCCACACGCCATGTTTTTTTTTCTTCTTTTTTTTTGTGCTGGCTGTGTGTAAATTTATGCAGCTTCGAGGGCAATTTTCTCTCTTAGCCATAATATTTGTCTATGGTTACACGCTTCGACAGCCAAAACTGTAAAGCAAACATCGAAAGGACTCACCTCCCGCCACCCCCCGTTGTGTGTGTGTGTGCCCAAAGGCCACAAACGCACTTTGCGGCTAAAGTCCCGCGAGAGTTGAGCCCACAGCCAGGACCCTTCAGACTCAAGTGTTTGAATAATGGAAAATTATGAAAAATTATAACGGCAACAAACCAAAAATGATGAGGGGGGTGGTGTTGCGTGTGCGTGTGAGATTTTGTGGGCTGCAAAAGTGGCATCAAGTAGAGATGGGTGGTGGGTGGTGGATGCTCGTGCTCGTGCTCCTGCTGTGCCCTGCGGCCTTGGACAATGTTGTTACTACCGAAATTAACGAAAATCTGCTGATTCCAGCTCATTGCCATTTTAATTTCATTTACAGATCTTAAAATGAAACTAAATAAACAATTATACAAAGTGCTCAACTAAATGGAGGTAAGGACAAATCTATTTTAGGGCGTTTTTCATGTGTTTATTATGGCTACCCTTCAGTGAAAGAGAGAGATTGCCATAACAATAACAAATATTTAGTTAATTGCCACGCAGGTGGCCTGAATCTCATCCTCCTTCTACCCCTTAACAAAAATATAAAACCACTTGATTGTGCAACTTCAAAAGCGGCAAGCGTTTACAGGATCATAGAAATGGTGACAAGCCCTTTTTGTCCTGGCTTTGTGATCGGAGAGAGATCGAGCGATCACACACAAAGGCCATGAGTGGGCACATTCTTATGACCTTTTCCCTAGCAACCAATCTAAATATTTGTGATGGGCGCAGAAGAGAAGCACAAATTATGCCATGCCTGATGATTACTAATTTCTTGGCGACGACCAAAGATAAATATTTGCCCTACGCTTGAAGCAGTTGTTGTTGATTCGGGCTTTGGTTGGGCTGATGTGGCTGATGCTGATGATGATGATCAGAAAACGAAATCACCTCAATCACTTGAGCTGCGGGATTAGGCGTATTTGACTTGCACGCACCGCAGACGAGCTACTGCTCTGTGTGGCCAGCCAGCCAGCTACTGTTTTACCCACAAAATGGAAAACAAAATACGAGACGACATACAGACACTCAAGTGTCTAAATAAAAATAATAATTGTAAATGATGAAGTCAAAATAAGCAGATCATTTAAATGATGATTGCTTCGATGATGCTAAATGATGGGAACGAATTGCTCATACGGTCAGAAGGTTGTCAATAAAGCTTGGATTAAGCTTGGAAAGCGGCTAGGTAGCCTATCTTAGAAATTGGTTCTTTCTGTAACATTTCCTAATCTAAATTTAGTTTATTTAGAAAATTGTTGTTCATTTTATTAATCTCTTACTCACTTTTTACTATGATTGTGGATATCCTTTCAAGTTTTAAACTTAACTCGGAAGCTTTTGGATTAACTGACTTAAGCGATGAAATATGTTTAGTATATTGACTTCAAAGCTATAAGACCGTTCCTTCTTTGCGTTAAAAATATTTGGAAAACGATCCCTGCCCCTTCTGTTATCGTCACATACTTTGGTATACCGCTAAATCCTTCTTAGATCTGCTATAACTATGTCGGGTACTGACCAGTATGAGAACAAGCTAATTTTTCCGTCGCTTTCTCAACCCTTTCCAAACCCTTACATTTCAACACTAATGAAAACACCTGACAAAATTACAGCTTTATATCTTTTGCCGTTTGGGCCTTGCGTTAATTGCCATTCAGTCAGTCAGGACTCACTCTTACACCGTCATCAGTATAGCCTTAATCCAATTGGAATCAATATTAAAATCAGGGCTGCAAACCTCCTAAAAATCGGGAGGGGTTCACTCCGGGGTTCGAACCCGCGAAATTTTTTGGGTTCGGGTTCAAAGAGCAGGTTCAGAAGGCCCCTGAACCTAGGTTCGGGTTCGAACCGGGGTTTAGGAATAACTTTTTTCTTTGCTCATTGAGAAAATATGTAAGTAATTTGAAACAAAACTAATTGCCGATTTCTCATTACTCAGATAGCTGCTATGTGTCAGATAAACTTACCATTTACTCTGCTCTTTGTCTCTTGTGACATATGGCTCTATGAGAAACATAAGATGAGAAATCGGCCCTTAAACACTTTATTCATAGGTGGAAGTTAAGAGGCTTGATATTCGAGGTTGGATCTGGTGTCGACTGCGCAACCGTTCAGTCTACATCAGGCCAGTTCCCAGTCCAGTGAATGATGTGATTTCTAAAAAACTATTAAAGAACTCGACCGTATATGTTTGCTATCAAGAAGATCGAATGAACTGTCGATTTTTGGAAGAGAGAACATTTAACAATGCCGATTCTGCATGATTTGATCGAAATCGAAAACGGGAATATGTCTGTATATTTATGTTTGATTAAACCTTTTAAAACAAGACACACACACACACACACACACACCACCAAGAAGGATGGTCTACTGTACAACTGATTCAAGAACCTCCCGGTTTTATTATAAGCAGGATTTGCCTATCTTCTGCAAGTCGGCATAGCCCATTGCAATAACTGTTTTGGAATTGCAAAGGTTACACAAGTGCAAGAAGTGACAACAACACACAAGGACAAATTGACAGAAGTAGTCATTTTGTATGTGTGTGCCCCCATTTCGGCCCTTCTGTATTAGTGGAGGAAATTTTATCGCCTTAGTTATCACAATTGGTATAGGTTCATTATTAGTGTGTCTTCAGCAATCTTTCATTATTACTGACTCTATCGCTGGGTAAAACAAATATGGAGTAGGAAAGTGCGCTGGACTGATACTTGTGATGCAGGAACAGCTGATTCCACAAATGTGACATCTTTAAGTTCTTTACAATGATAGATTTCTTAAAACTTTAAGGTAAAGAGATTTCTTTTCATCTTCATCAAATATAAACATGGTTAAGAATTGTTAATTATTTTTTTATTCATCATTCTTAAAGCTTTTATAGCTAGCTAAAGCTAATAATCGCTCCTTCTGAATATTATACAATGAAACAAAATGTTTCTTTGTAAGCTGTTTTTATTTCAAGGCTTACAAGTATTAGGAAATGACAGTATTCACATTAATAGCACCTAGAAATAGCACCGTGTTTTGAACCGAACCCTTTTCCACTATATTTTGCTCCGGTTCAGGTTCGGGTTCGAATAGAAAAAATTGTTCTGCTCTGGTTCAGGTTCGGTTCGGACTTCCCAAAAATCCCGGAGTCTCCGACTCCGGAGTGGTTCAACTCCTAACCGGTTTGCAGCCCTGATTAAAATCAGTTTGAATTTTAATTTTGAAGTCAATCGAGAGAGTCAAATATTATTTAACATTTCCGACCAAGAAATTTCCCGAGTTTGAAATTAAATATTATATCAATTTGTGACCTCCCTAGAGCCCTCAAAACAAATCGAATTCGAGTTCACGAATTTGTTTTTTTCCCTTATTCGACTTTGCTGCTGTTTTTTCCTCAAGTTTTTCCATTTAGTTGCCCTACAGAGATTACAAACTGATTCAGATCCGTTAAAAAATAACGATTAGACTTGAACTCAACCCGGATTCTATTTTCCGACACGAATGGTAAAAGCTATTTGTCCAAAACAGAACAGTTTCTTGTCTGTTGAATTAAGCTTTATAATTAAATAAAAAAAAAAAAGTGAGTGTTGTGGGACGACCTTAAATCACTGTTTAGTCAGTGGTAACCCTTCTTCCCAGTCTCGCACTTACTTAGTACCCAACCTGCTGCTACGGCAAATGCTAAAAGCGGTTGACTTTGCAAATGCAAATTGGAAAGACAAGGCATACCCAAAAGAATCTGTCGCAAAGACAACATTTTTCGAGTTTATTATCTACATTAGAGGAAAAAGTCCCGTCTAAAACTAAACCCAAGTGAACTCCTTTCCATCAATAAGAGAAAAATACTCCTAATTCATCAAAATCAACCTTTAGTTTTGAAAATATATGTCTTATGGAAAGCAAAACTTATATATTTATAAAATATGTTAATGCTTCAAAATGTAAACAAAAATGTTCTCACAATGAGCCCAAAATGTGGTAAAAATGTTTCCAACATAAAATCAAATTATTCCTTGAATGAGTCCAAAATGGAAGAACAAGTAAAAGAAGCGTGAAAGTTTGTAAATTAAGCACAAAATGAGAACCAAATGTTATTGCCCCCTAAAAGAAAGGTTCTTACTAATTGAAAAAGGTGTCGATATCGAATAAGCTTGATTTTAGTCCTATTTGAACTTATTATTGCAAGTTCGAGCCAAAACCTTTGGTTCAACATATTTTCGAGCTTTCACAACTCCGGATCGAAGCTTTTTTAGCTTTTAATAATGTTAATACTTGAACTTTGAAAATTTCTCGTGAAGATATCTCTACTTTGAAACGTTTCAGTAAAACTTAAGACTATGCAAAAATGTACAAGAACATTTTATTTTCATTTGGTAGAACATTTCGATTGATTCAGAATCACAGTTATAAAGTTATACACCCTTATGACTTGCCTCATTTAAGTCTTTAAAAAAAAACATATACGGGTGTGTCACAGAAATCTCTAGAGGTTTTCGTATGAACGTCAGCATTTTATATCAAAGCTGTTTAAATTTATATGTTATGGGGCTAAAATATGCCCGGCTACTAGATTAGATGTCAAAAGTTGAGAGATTTGAAACCGCCTGCTCAAAGTCAAGTAGATTTGAAGCGTACGGTTTTCCATCCACGTAATCTAGTAGGCGGTCTGATTTTTCTTCGCAAATAAAGTAGTCCCTGATTTGTTCGAAGTTCAATCGTTTACACGAAAATCTCTAGGGATTTCTGTGACACCCCTGATAATGATTTTCGGGCTTGGCTGAGAATCGAACGAATCAAAACTTATGCATTCAACGTATGGTCACTAATAGAAATTAGTGCAATGTACATCGCCCACTTTTGTAGCTACTCGATTGATTGGCTACTTTTTCTTTTCTACAAAAGCAATATCTTTAAGCGAAAGGTTTTACAGTATGAATATTAGGAATTAGTTTAATTCATTGGTGCCCAACTGTCATTTTCCCTATCCCGTGTGATAGGAAGTCATAATTCTGCCAGCGTCGCAGCCGACATACTCATAGAGAGAGAGAATACGTGTAAAATGCACGCATACAAATATGTGTGTTTGTTTGTAGCCTATATTTACTTAGTGTTGCTCTGTTACACACACAATCGCAAAGCTTGTTAGTGTGTGTGTGGGCACCAATGGTTTAATTTCATAAGAGCTATTGGTAATGTTTAGTAAACGGAATTTTTTGGAATCGGTAAACTATGTTGTTTTATTCGAACCTAGAAAATTTAAAATGGTATTTCAATCCTTCTAATCATCTAAAACAAAACAAGTCGAAAAATAATAATAATAAAAAAAACAAAGTAAGCAGTTTTACACAAAGTTTATACAATCAGGCCTTTAATTTCAATCAAATTAGGCGGAATCGGAATAGCTGAATGTGTTGGCTTCCAAAAATCGAATGTGATTTTGGGCTTTTACTTCAAAACATCATTTATCTTCATTCCAACCTCTTCATGGCAAATAGATTCGACCGAATTCCTAGATCTTTTCTTAGAAATCACAACTTTTATCAATTCCTATCAATCGAATTCGAAAATGGGAAATGGCCTGTATATTAGTTCGATAGAACTTGAGATATCTAGCAGCCAGCTTGGAAAAGTAGTTTTAAAAAAAGCGTGCTAAGCTTTATCAAAATAGATAATACGCTGCGTCACAATTAACTCGCTTCGAAGTGTGAACAACTACAACTTCCGTGTGAACGAAGGGATTTTAGAGATAACAAGAGAGATATACGTCTTATACTTGCAGGCAGATCAAGTTAGTTTTTTATTTTTGCCACGCCACCTGCCGCCACCGCAATTTTGAAATAATTATTAATTATCGACTTGCTCAAGAAATGATAATGATCGGATGAACTTTACTCAAGTTATGAATAAAAAGTAGTAGAGGCGTCATCTATTGGTCAGTTTTGATAGTTCCTCTATGTTCAAATTCAAATAGGGGCGCCAACAACTGTTCAGCAGCACTGCTTTCAGCTGCTACTTCAAGTACAGAGTACATTACAGTCGGGCTTGAGCGACTTTGTTACTTAGTATGTAACAAAGTATGTAACAGGGTGAAGGAATTTTTGCCGACCCTATAAAGTAAATATGTACTTGAGTTTATATAGCCATGTCCGTCTGTCCGTCCGTCTGTCCATCTGTCCGTCCGTCCGCTATGAACAAACAGATCTCAAAGATGGTAAGAGATGGAGTTTTGACTTGCATGTGACATATACTTCTTATACTTGCAGGCAGATCAAGTTTATATAAAAACGAAATATCTCCCACACTCTTGTAGATAGATAATTTGTACCTTCTAGAAATACTTAGCCATTAGTGATACGTATCGATTTGCCAAAGAAATGATAAACATCAAATGAGCGGTTCTTAAGTTATGAGCAAAAAAGTCCTAAACACCCCCTTTCCCTCCCCCACAACCAACACCGAATTTCAGTCAGCAAAGAGAGAGAGAAACTTAGAGATAAGCGCAGCAGCAGCGCTGCATTCAGCTTCTACTCCAGGCTCAGAGTATGATAAAGTCGGGCTTCACCGACTTTCTCACTTGTTTCTGTTGTTGTTGTTGGAATGCTCCCAACTGCTTATGATTTATTTTTACTGATTAAAATTTAGTACCACATTTTCCACTTGCCACTTAATCGTCTAAAGGGGTTTGAGTTATCAGTTCCTTTTCTTTGGTGACTCATTGTTAAAAGTCAAGGAATATTAAGAAAATTAAAAAAAATACTTAAGCACCTCAGTTATTGACTAGCTTAGTTAATTGAACAACCTCTGTTCAACACTAATTTAGTCACTCTTTCCATACAGCGTTTCTCTAATCAAGTAGTCTGCTTCCTGATCTCATAGTCTGTGCATACCTCAACCCTCTCTCAAATAGTGTATTGTAGGCACATGTTGTTATTGCTGCTGTTGTCTTAGGCAAGATTTTCAATAATTATTGCCACTTATGGCTTGGTTTTTAGCTTCGACAATCTCCGTTAACGTCTTCTTCGTCGTCGTCCGGCATGGGCGTACTATGTATTGTGCGGGGTTTCTCTCGAGTGTTGCCACTTGGCATGCAAATATGCTAAACAGTAGCAGAAACAGCATCAGCAGCAGCAGCATCAGCCAGCGAGAAGCCGGAGAGCGTTTTTGTTTTGTTTTTTTGGTGAGCGGCTGAAGTTGATTATGCTGCTTAAGATGATGACGGGGCACAAGAGATTTTGGTTTTGTCAGAGACAAGTTTCAATGAGTTGTATGTTAATTAGGCGCGTACCCGTGAGACGGCAACTTTTTCTTTTAAAAAGCAAATGTTTACCCCCTCTACACCTCCCTCAGCTTCAATTAGTTGAGAAATCCGCCCCCGCCTACCCCCAAACATTTGATTCTTTTCATGACCTGTTTACTAATCCGCTTAGAAATGTATTTGTACCCGCGGTGAAATTTGTCACCTAATGGAAATAGCGGGCGTTAAATTGTCCCCAGGGCAGGCAGGCAGGCTCATTATCCTGATGGGTTAATGAATGTTACACACACAAACTTAAGTTGTCTTAAGCTCAACTCTAAACAGAGAGAAGGAGAGAGAGAGAGAGCCCTTTCCACTTCCGCCCTTGCTTACGCACAGGCAAATGTCAACATTGTGTCGCACTTGCCAGGTTTCCGGTTGAGGGAGGGCAGGGGAAGAAGGGTTTCAGTGCAAGATTAAACATTGACCGTTAACATATTGCCAAAGTGACACAAACAAGCGACGGTAATCCTTATCAGAGACGCTAATCAACCAGGAAACAGGCGTCGCTATCAGCGCCATCCATAAAATTGTTAACAAATTAAATTTGTCAACTCACCCCCCACCCATCCCACCCTTCACACTAATGGACTTTGAATCGTCCTGATTTTGAGAGACAGAGACAGAGAGAGACACTGCGGTAAGTACACCCCGGGGTTAGGCTTTCCCAGTGAGAGCAAGCAGACTTGTATTTACATTGGCAATGATACGGCATAACCTCAAACTTTGGTCCCATTACTCAAATTAAGTGATTCATTGGGCATTGTTTTCGGAAGCCCGGCAAATGTTAAACGCTGACAACTAAATAAACAGCCAGATATTCACTGGGGAGACGGGGTACACGGGGTACACACAAAACAGATTGCGATGCAGATGCTTTGGATTGGTTTTCGAGGGTGAAGAGCGGCACTCAATTGGTTTCACGCTGGGTATTAAAACGAGCGTGAAATTAACCAAGATTTGTGTTGAGAGGGGAAAAGATGTGATTTTTCGGAAAAGTTTTGAAAGGCATTGGAAACGAAAGGAAGGTTATGGGACATAAAGTTATCAAGTGGAAAAGTTGACTTGAAGGTGTCCATTAACCAAGCGGGAGGGGCTCACTATTAGAATCTTTAAAGAAGAGGTAAGTCCTTGAAATTTTTAATGTGGATCCAAAAAGAATCTTCGTACTTAAATCAAAAATTTTCAGTTTCAAAACTTCAAAAGGCCAGAAAATTCTTGGTTTAAATACGGATTTTCTTGATTTAAGAGCGTTTTGAAAAATCCCTAATTTTTTTGGTTTCAAGAACTTTTTGGATATGATACGATTCGGGATTTTCAAAGAACTTTTAAAGCTCAAAATAAGCATGGTCTGGACTAAGAGCGAGTTTTTACATCAAGAACGAAATGATCTCAAATTAAGACTTTAATTCTTAAATCAAGAGCTTTATTTCTATTTTTCAATTTTTAAGGGTCAATTTCGAATTTAAAAACGATGTGATCTTAAATTAAAACTTTTTTCTTGAATCAAAAAATTTATTTCTATTTATGAATTATTAACGTTCCATTTCGAATTTAAGAATGATTCGTACACCAAGTAAGGATTTTCATGAGCGAATCGTGCTTATCAAATTCTAGACCATAAGAGGATAAAAATATAAGCGAGGATTAAGCCTTTCAAAAACTAGGCACATCTAAAAATATAGCCTAAAACAGGTCCAAACTTAATCAAAAAACCGTTTTGAAATGGAGCTTTAAAAATTCTGAAGACAGTCCCACCAAATTATGCTACGAATCGCAAAGACATACCTTATGCCGTCACTTTTTTTTGGAATCGAAATCTTTGGAAACTCCAATGTAAATGACATGATAAAACTATCTGTAGCTTTCAATTCCAAATTACTTTTTTAGCATGTTTTAACCTCAGTCAAAAGAATGGATTGATTTCAGAACATTAATATTCTAAATTCTTTCTATACTCCACGTTACATTTCTTTGCATCTCGGACAACAAACAATTTAAATTATCGCCGACTTCAGCTATTTTTTTATACCTGCTATCCGACTATGAAATGAATTGCCAAATCATTTAAAGACTTTACAAAGCAATCCAAAAAACTTTATCTTAAAACCAAGAATTTGGAAATTAAAAAAAAACTTGAATCAAGTAATTCATACTGAAGAATTTTTACGTTCGTTTACTTTTTACACCGAAAATACTGGATAAGTACTGACTTTTCTCCCACTTTAAGGATTCTTTATAAAAACCTTAAGATCTCTCGCTCTTAATATCTCTGTTATCTGAATGTTTATAAAGAGAGACTAACAAGTTTATATTCTCTAGTACCGGAGAGAAATACATTAACATTACTAAAGAGCCGAATATGTATAGATATATAAGATTGTATAGCTTTATGGTATTTTTTGTTAGTCAAAACTACATATGCGGGTGTGTTACAGAAATCTCTAGAGGTTTTCGTATAATCGTCAGCATTTTATATCAAAGCTGTTTAAATTTATATGTTATGGGGCTAAAATATGCCCGGCTACTAGATTAGATGTCAAAAGTTGAGAGATTTGAAACCGCCTGCTCAAAGTCAAGTAGATTTCAAGCGTACGGTTTTCTATCCACGTAATCTAGTAGGCGGTCTGATTCTTGGCACTTCGCAAATAAAGGAGTCCCTGATTTGTTCGAAGTGCAATCGTTTACACGAAAATCTCTAGAGATTTCTGTGACACCCCTGATGGAAACGTTTTACTACTATATGCCCAGGTTTGGTTAAAATAGTGAAATAAATGCTGTAGGCTAGTAGAGAACAAATATCAGTTTTTAGCACAAGATATTGACGACACTGAGAAAACTTTTGAGCTTCAATTTATTTTTATATTTGATTGGCGAACAAAACTGAACAAAATCGGGATACTTTCTTCTGCTGATCCTAAGGCTCGACCTAATTTTCCTCATTTCTTGTAGTTGGCTTTGCAAAGGAAGGGTAATGTAAAAGCGCACTTGCATGCAAAAATTTGTGACTCTACCTCTTATAGACTGTGAGATCGACGCGTTTTACGCTGTTAAAAGATGGGGTTCTATCCCATGCCACAAATTGGGGTTCTATCTATTCTGTGATCGGTGCGTTTATACAGATAGATAGACATGGCTTAATCGACTCGGCTGTTGTGCTTCCTTCTGGCTGTTACATATATTTGCACAAATTCATTATCCCCTTTTAATATTTTTCAATGGGTACAGGGTATAAAATCGACTTCACCGGTTTAGATAGTTACCGATATCCCTAAATGTATGCGAATGTATCCGTGTACTTTGAAAAGTTTCTATTATGCAGATTTTGTTTCGTAGATTTTGCTTCTTTAGAGATGAAAGGTAAGAAGTAATTTTGTTATAGTACGCGGTTTGCGCATTAGAGTTAAGCGTTTAAAACTCTTGGACCACTCTTCATACTTGAAAGTAAAAATACTCCCTTAAATTAGAGTCCCAAAACATTCATTTGGAAATTCTTGTCACAAGTGTAAAGTTCTGAATTTGTTACTGTGAGCCTTAAGAGATATTTACATGTCTCACGTTCGAAAATAAGGTCTAGCACCATTCAGTGATTTCTTGAGATCTTTAACACAAGATTTTTAGAAATTACTGTTCGGTTTATATGGTGTGAATATCTGTTTTCGAATTCTATTAAATTGAAAACAAAAAGTTTTTTTTAAATTCAAAAAGTTGTAGACTGGACTTTTTGAATCTTTAGGCTGACTTTTTAGAAAACTTCTGTTTTTTTTCTTAGAAGATAGGTTCGGTATAGAATTTTTGATTTGATGTGATATTCAAGTCACAAAATCTAAGTCTAAAACGAGTTTTACATTACGGGTCAATATAGTCCGAAATGGTTTTCTAAATAGTTACTATTAAATAGATTTCTAAAATTTTTGAAGTTCCTGTTTCTTAAGTTTCTTTTAATTTTAAATAAAAAATTTGGAAAAAAATTTGTGTTTTTTTGGAATGCTTTAAAATTATAATTTAAAAACAATTTTCAAAAATTTCAAAAAACTTGAAAATTTTCCAAATATTTAGAAAAAAATTTCCAAAGTTATTTGTTTTTTAAATGCGTTAAAACTTTTATTAATAAGTTCAAAACTTTCAAAAAATTTTAAAAATTTTCAAAAAATTTGAAAAATTGTTACAAAAGTATGTCTTTTCGGAATACTCCTGGGCCGATTCGGGAATTCTAAGGCTATGCTCTCCATTTAAATTCACTAACACTAAAAAAAATTATAATAAAAAAAATTGAGTACACAAAAAAAAAAAAAAAACTTGAAAAACCAACATTTTCAGTTATTTTTTTTTTTATTGACGAGTTTTTGTTTTGTTATTTTGTTTGACGAAATTTTCTTGTTCACTTAACCGGAATTGGTACGTATGTACAAGATAAAAGTCATGTAGAATGAACGTGCCTTTGATTTCAAAGTGCAAACAGTTTTGATATGTGCTGCGCAAATTTCAGTTGCCTCTTTTTGATGGGTTGAGCAAGGAATTCGAACTTGAGAATTACAAGTGGTCTCATTTATGCGATATGCATGTATAAAAATTAAGGTAGACTCGATTTAATTCTGGAGTGAAGGGACAGACAGCAAAATTCTACAAATATGAATCTAAGGCTTAAATTAAGAAAATGGTTTTTGGATCAAGAATATTCATTCTAAATCCACATAAGAAGTTCTTAACTATTTTTAATGCGGAAGCACATTGTGACTTGAAAACCCTAAAAGTATCTTTAAGTTTTGCACTTCCATTCCCCAACTCAACGCCCCCCAACAAAAGTTTCAACCCACATCAAAGTAATCAACTCACCTCAACACGTTCCTCTTTGAGATCCACCTTTAAAGCCAGCTGTTCTCTTAAAACCACATCCGGATAATGCGTCTTATCGAATGTCGCTTCCAGTTGCTCTAATTGTTCCTCCGTAAAAATGGTGCGATGACGTCGCTTGCGTTTCGGTGGTGGTCCATGACCCAAATGGCCCAAATGATGCTGTCCATGATGCCCCAAATGTGGATGATGATGGCCATGATGATGCTGATGATGTCCATGTCCAGCGGCTAGGCCAGCAGCGGCTGCGGCTGCAGCCCCATGACCACTGACATGAGCCTGCATTTGGGCAGCCGCCACATGGGCCACGGCAGCGGCATGCATATAGTTCGGATAGAAGTTGGGATAAGCAACTGAAAGGGAAGAAGAAGCAAAAGATACATATAAATTCATGGGGAAAATAAATCCTTAAAAATGCGCATAACAAAGTAGAAAAAAACAGCCGCCAGGTGGCTACAGAGTAAAAAAAATCTCAGATTTTAATATTCATGGTAGGGGCGGCTCCACGCTCGAATCAACATAAGTCTCCCCCCACTTCAGGCCATGCAAATCCTCTCACTGAGTGAAATCAAATGGGGAAAAGCAAAATCATCTTTCACGGATCATTGCCTAATTACGAATAATGCCCTTCAGGATGGTGGTGAAATCCTTACGCACTTACCTAGAAAATCTGTGGGTGAAGCTGCCGCAAAACCGCTGGCTGCTGCCGCTGCCAGGTGGCCCAGATGCAAGCCAGGATGCTGCAGCATGGCAGGAACCCGCTGCGGTCTTATGGGACTGGCAGCGGCACTGGAGCTGGAATTTGAGTTAGGTGAGGCGGGTGACTCGGTGCTGCGTTTCAAGCCAAGACCATTGTGGTGTTGGTGTTGGTGGGGTAAATGGTGGTGCGAGGAGTTGGCAGAGCTGGAAACAGCATTGGCACTACGGGAACCCAAAATGCTGTCTATGGTAAAGAGAGAGGCAGCTGCCGCCGCACTGTTAGACACACTAACTCTGGGACGTTCCTCATCCAAAATGGTGGCACCCGATTGACTGCCATCGTCGGAGGAAGGTGTTTGAGATTGGGATTGCTGCTGTTGTTGTTGCTGCTGTTGTTGCTGCAGCACCGACTGCAATCTCTGTCCCAAATAACCACATTGCTGGGAATTGAGTAACATGGCTGTGGTCAAATGATAAGCCGCATTACTGGCACTGCCTGGAGAGCGTGGGACTTGTCTTGGTGGCTGCTGCTGCTGCTCACCCAGATCACTGGAGCAACGCTTGAGCGTATAACCCGCCGGCGGGGAATTGGTCTCAACCATGTGTATGCTGTGTGGGGGTGTGGGTGGCGGTGACCCAGGTGAGGGACTCGGAGTGCTCACTACGGTCAACTTGAATTTGGCTTTGTCGCTTGGGCTGCCACCACAAGCCGACGCGGGGGTCCACAGTGAGGACAGAATTTTGAAGGTGTTGTAAAAACTTTGAGGGAAATCGGGAAATCTGTTTCCGCACACGCGACGTGTTTTTGGTTTGGTTTTTCTTTGATGAAACGCGACGCGAACCCTTCTTGTCCGTTCGAGGTGCAAAACGGTTTTGAATTTGTGCGTCCAGCGTTGCGCACGACAAGTTGTGTGGCAAGTCGAGCTCTCTCTCTCTCCGTGCTGGGCAGACATTTTCATTTGGTAACCAATCAGCGTTAAGGCCCGCCTCTGCTACCATATTGAATCTCTCTCTCCCTCTCTATGGTCTGGTGGTGGTTTTCTGTGTAGAGATAGCAAACGCCCCAACGTCGGAAGGGAACATCTTCATTGACGGTTGCCAAGTTGCCCAAAGATGGCGCATTCCCCCACTATCTGATTTCTTTTTTCTCCGCTTCCTCCTGACAGTTATTTATACAGATAAAGTCATCACTGACAGACCCCAGAGCGAAAAGGAAAGACACTGCGCAAGAGGGAGTTGGCTATATAGGCACCAGCGGGTAGACGAGGGGGGGGGCTCCCGCTTCGCTGTATCTTAAGAAGATAATGACTAAATTAATGCTTTTATGTTTTTGGCAACACATAAACATCATTATGCGCTCAATCCTCGAGCCAAATGAGGTTCAGTGCTTCCTTCGGTTTAAGGAAGTAGAATGTAGTACAGCTGACTCAAGCCGAACTGATTTCTTCTTTAGTTTATAAAAGACATGGGAATGCTCACTGAGTTTAGTTATTTTAAAAGTTGCATAATTTAACTAAGTAAATTTTGGTTTTATGGTTTTGACTTTAAACAAATTTGCTTATTAGAACACAACTTTAATTATGCAGAGTCCATAAAAAGTTGCAAGTCAAACTATGGCTTACTTGGTGAAATCTGACGGTAAACAATTAAACTGTGAGTAAAACTGTGGAGCAAAATAATATATAAATTTAAAGTTCAAAATTTAAAGTTTATTAAAGAACAAAAAATAAGAAATCATCCAATTGATATTATTTACACATCTATTTGAAACATTTAAGTATCAAATTCTCTTTTATTGTTGATATTTTTGATAGTATTGAAATAATATTTCGAAGATGTCAAATTGATACTAACTTGTATCAGGCTGACACTTTTTTGTAGGGTTTTTGGCGATATTAAAAAAGTATCATTTCGATATAAATATTGACACCAATCGATATTTTTCAATAAAAATCCTGATCTTAACAATAAACAGGTCTTTTAAGGTAAGTGGGGCGTCATTTAACGCGTAATTAGAAACATAATCTGAAATGCCGATCCCGTATAATATACAGCTCCAATAACACTGTGCAACACTAAAAAATTGATACGGTTGAGACCAAAAAATTCTGAAAGGATGTGATGGTAGTATAAAAACCCTGCCTGGGTTTGGTCTGATTAGCTGCCGTTTTCTTTTTATTGACCTTTGAACTATAAAGCATTTGATTGGGACTTGTAACTCGATATCTCGTAAACTATTTGGAATTTTGCTTTGTCGTCTTAAAGGAAGTTGTTGCTCTTGACTTGATTAACAAAACATTTCAAAGTAACAAGTAAAAATAGTTACTTCTTTAAACTCAAAATTGCAAAAATGTCTTAAATTCATCATGTTTTCCACTCATTTTGCACAGTTTTTCCATTTTTTTTTTGAAAACTATAACAGGTTTGACTAAGCAATGAAGGACAAAAAAGTAGCTAAGATTAAAATAATCAATCGGTTGGAACATACCAACTTTATTCGATTGGTCTTTTATATAGTTAAGGGCCCTAAAGAATGTATAATTTCAGCAAAAACTCAAAAAATTACAGTTTTTGGTAGAAAATGGCTGACACAATCAAAAATTTCGATTGTTTTGTATTAAATCAATAAAACTGTGAAAAAATATAACTCCAAAAAAAGAAATTTAATTTATTTACTTTTTTACCGATAATATTCGGTTTTTTATGCTTTTGGACTTTTAACTGAACGAAAGAGTGCTTAAATGAAGTTTTTTCGTACTAACGGTTTGTTTATTTTGGTCTAAGCAACAACTTTTTCATACATTACTTGTCCCAGTGGCGTACGCAGGGGGCGGGGGGGTTTAACCCCCCCCCCTGAAATTTACAAATGCATTGGTGAGAATTCACTTTTCACTTTTTTGACGGGTTTTGGCCTAACCACCATCACACCCTTTCAGAATTTTTTGGTCTCGACCGCATCAACTTTTTTGAGTTCAAAAATGTGTCACAGTGTAATAAAAATAATATATTCTTCATCGCATCCTCTACTGCATCCTGGTTGATGATTCGTCTAAAAAAACTCAAAGATTTCAAATATAATTACACTGTGGAACACTCAAAATTGCCTGGGACTGGGACCAATAAATTGTGAAACTAGAGGCATTAGGTAGCAACACCTCATACCCAGATTTTCTGGAGCACGTCAAATTCGCGTTTAATGGGCACTTTTATACTAGCAACACAAAGCTACAACCTCTGTTGCTGGTTAAAAGAAGATGAAAGCTAAAATTTTGAAAAATTCACCAAAGCTGAAAGGAATCACCAGTATTCTAATATAAAATTCCCGCCTCCAATGGACAAGCGGTTAGTACCATGCCCATGGAGGTTTAACTTAGAAAGTGGAATTAATGGAAAACCACTCGATAGAATTGTGTAAGATTTTAACTATATTGAGATACGGACTAATAAAATGTGTACTTAAGAGATGATAACATGCATCGAAAAACCGCGATGGTGGGTACCACATTTGACAGCACCCATCATCGAGGGAATATGGGCCATAAGCTAGAGATCAAAATAGACCGAACAGCGTTTTTAGATTCACCATTTTGCTTTACATGTCCAAAACTAGAGCAAAAATATCACCGAAAATATCAGCGAAAAATATCACCAAAAAATATTCGATTTCCGATATAACTTTTAGTATCATTTTGATATTAGCTTTTATCAATTTAATTTATTTTCTTATCAAGTTTTCAGTTTAACTTCAGTTCTTTACAAACTGCCATTAAAATTAAAACAAAATATTGGAAAAACTTTGTACTTTTATTTTGAACACTGAGATTATAATTTTCTTACTTTGCAATCTCCGTGTCCAAGCGGATGGTGTTCAAACACAAGTCACTGTAATGGAGTGCCTCATGCTGGAACCCATTTATGTAGAGGTGAAAATGATAATACTTCGGAGAAAACACGTATCAAATTGATATTAATACACATTTTTTTGAATGTGGTGCAGGAATATACCCAGTCCCAAATAGAATCAGAACTTGTACGATAATAACAAAGCAGATTTTGCATATTTGCATATTTTGAACCGCATCACTGTGCTCGTTTTCAAACGCCAAAAATAAAAAAATTATGTTTGAATTTTGCCTCCAAATATTCCTATGGGAAAAAAATGAAATTAAAATAATGATAAATTCAAGATTGTTCTTCCTCCGCACAACGAAAGAGAGCAACAAGAAAACAACAAACAACGGATTTACGACCTGCCCTTTGTAATTGATTTTTTTTCGTTGTGCAATAACGAAATAATGAAATATCAATTTGATCTTAAAAATATAATTTTGATATTTTCGAACAGGTCACTCAGTTTATCATTTAGAAGCAGAAACTTTACTAAAAATTAATTAATTAAACATTCTTTATAATGTTTTTGCATAAAACAAAACAATAGTCATATATACTCATATTGGTTTCCCAAAAATTACAACATTTCCTTAAGTTTGCTAGCATCAGAATCAACTCAAAATTGGGAACGGCCTAAAATAAATAATAAAATAAGAATTTAATTATAGTAGGTGGAGATATGCGTCGTTAAAGTTGCCTATTTTATAAAAGATAGGGGAATGAGAAGGGACGGAAAAGAGTGAAGAGCGTAAGATAAATTCGACATTAATTAATATTGAGGAGTGGCTCCCATGAGAGCAATTGTTTGTGTTGATTACTAAATGTTCGTAATTATTGGTGCAACATGTCAAAGTTTTATTCAAAAATATTGTGTCTTTATTTTTTGGGGCTGACTTGGGAATCTATACGTTATGGGCAAACAGGGCTGATGCTACTGTAAAGTCCACAATTTTTATATATTTACTAGATATGGGCGCGGGATGAAAATATCGCTAGACCTAAAATTCACATCCACTTGAAGGAAGGGATTGATATAAAATTCCAAAGCTTTCGAGCGCCTATAAACTTTGGTTGGTTCCTTTAGGAGAGAATGGGAAAAATGTGTGTGTTTGGGGACGATTGCGTTGAAGACAAAAAACTAAGACTTTTTTTTCAGACCTATCTTTTGTATAGGAGCTATACTATATAGTTGTCAGATTTCGACCAATCTTGGTGAAATTATGTAAAATCATTAAAAACTTACAAAGCGTCGAAAACGTTTTCTCACTAAAACTAGTTCCTATAGCAGCTATATGCAATAGTCGTCCGATCCGGCCGGCTCCGACAAATGTGCAGCGTATTTGTACCAAAAGACTTCGTGCAAAGTTTGGTTACGATAGCTGTAAAACTGACGGAGGAGATAGCATAGAAACAGACGCACAGACGGACATGGCTATATCAACTCAGCTCGTTATGCTGATCAAGAATATATATACTTTATGTGGTCGTAGATGCTTCCTTCTATGCGTTACAAACATCTGAATAATTTCACCCTCTCCAGGGGTATAAAAACCAAGAACTTTGTACTTGAATCAAGTATGAACGGTAATAATGATACGATAAGTACGAAAATACTTGATTCAAGTACAAAATTCTTATTTCAAGTACGATTTTTGCCAAAGTTCTTGTTTTAAGACTGTTTCTGGATATTTTAAGTAAATTTCAAACTATTATAATCAGGACTGTTGACAAATTACTCTCAAAATAAGGACAGAAAGCATCTATATCGATGTCTAATAAATTCTAAAGTCAACAACAAACCATTTTTGAAGCAAAATTATTCAGCAGGAGGTTTAAAAACAAATTCAACATAAAACAAGTGAAAAAGTCGGTCAAGCCCGACTATAACATACTCTGTACCTGGAGTAGAAGCTGAATGCAGTGCTGGTGCTGCCTTCATCTCTAAGTTTCTCTCTTTCTCTCTCTCTCGCTCTCTCTAAGATTGTGCGGTGTTGGTTGTGAAAGGGTGGCAATATTTTGAGTATCGGTTACAGTCCTGGTTTCGGTTAGTGTTTTAATAAAAAGGGTAATTTCGGGTTCAAAAGAATAAGTTGGTTGGCGATCCCAGTATCTAGTTCAGATCAAAACTTTGAAACACCTCTTTAGAGGTGACCTAACTTAATATGTTCCACATTCAAATTAATTACAACTTAGTTTTAATGACTAACCCAGGTGCAAGCCTTTGTGTTCGATTAGTTGTCAAAAGCTGTAAAAGGACCTTGAATGTAAAATATTTTAATCTAAAGTTTCCACATCATACAAGGCCCTCGGGTCATACTGAAAACAAAAGCTAAGCTTTTCCCTCTAATGATAAATACAGCTCTCTCGCTCCCTCTCTCTCCCTCTATGTTGCTAGCTGGCGGAGGTTAAACCGAATGAAGCGTAAAGTCAACCCACTCCCACTCCAGCCCCAACTACATATGAGCTGCACACACACGTTTGTACACACAACTGATTAAACGTCACATGTTCCTGCTGCTGCTGCTGCTAAAGGATGAAAGGATGACGAAGGGACAAAATGTTGCCAATGCTTTTAGAAATTATTGAATAATTAACCAGGCCAGCCAGCCAGGATGCCAGCTCTCGCCCTCTCCGTCTCCCTCTTTTAGTGTATTTGTCTTTGCACTGAACTTCTTACATGTGGAAGCATGCTCCCTCCCAACGAGAAGGGTAACCCGGACGAGTGCTCGCCTCGATAAGCTTAAAAGTTGTACCCCGGATGGTGGGAGGGAAGGGGCGGCTGACCTGATTGCACTTTTTGTTTTAGTTGCTAGATTGAATTTTAAATAAAAAATTAAATTAACTTGTCTAAGTATTGTGTTCCGATAACTCCGTGGAGCCGAGTTCAATTGGCAAAGGACTAAGTAAACACCGAGTGAAGGAATAAAAGGTTTTTCTACTTGGCCTCATGATGATGATGATGATTTTTATTTCGATTTCGGTTGCTGTTACTGTTTCTGCTTTCCACTTGCGAAAATAAAGCCCCCGGGTGAAATTTCTTTTTGCGAAATTAGAAAAGTTTTCGTTTGCTCTCTCGTTCTCTCTCTCTCTCTGATTGCTTCTCTGTGGGTTTCAGGGCAGAATGGGGGATGGGGGTGGGTGTTGAGCTTTGGGTATTTGTCTTGTTAAAAATTTAAGCGAATTTCCGCAAGAAGCCAACATCTAAAATCTGAATTGAAAAAATCAGTAGCCTGTCTTTGACATTGATATGTTAATGAAACCCTGGCCTAATCCCTAACAGCCATCAACAGCAACAGCAACAGCAACCCCCCTTACACTTGGTCACACCGGTTTTCCTGAATAGTCAATTAAATTGTTAATCCAAATATCGTTTTATGCCCTTGCTCAATGGCGGCTGCCTGTCCGTCGCATCAAGGGATCAGCGCTCTGGGATCAGGGGTAATCTTGCGATATGCGTAAGCGTGCAAATTGCAGCGATTACCTCATGCCAGAGCGAGAGAGAGAGAGAGAGAGAGGGAGAGAGTGAGCGATCAGAGCAAGATGGCTAAATACCGAAAACAAAAGGTGCAATAAAACCAAACGTGCGGCCTACAAGGAATAGGAATCTGCCTGTCTGGGCTGCATGGCTGGATGAACGGATGAATGAAGCGGGGCGTGAGGCAAATGCCAAAGCAAAATGGTCGACCCAGGGTATCGGATCACATTTGAAAAGGACAGAGAGAGAGAGAGGGAGAGAGAGCGTGTAGCCAGGCAGCTGCTCCTATTTGATCTGTGTTTTTATTTTCAGTTTATATTTGCGTCAATAAGGGCACACTTTTTGGTCAATATTTCTATTTGTTTTCGGTTTTTGGTCTAGAATTTCCATGAGGTTTGGTTGTGAATTAATTGTTTGTATAAATTGGCATTTCAGTCAATTTTCTTTAAGATAATATGAAAAATTTTAAACTAAATGCTATTCTATAAATAAGAAAAAGTGCTAAGCTTAGAGACTCCTTGAAAAAAACGTAATGGGTTAATTGCTTTATGGTAAATTGCTTACTATGGTTATTTTTAATACTTGATAAAGGTTTGAGCCGGATAATATTAAAAATTTCAGGGCAATTATTCCCACAGGGACTATGTATATTAATCAAGTATCCGAAGCAATTAGTTTCGACCATAAGTCTTATTACGCTACATTCAAGGCAAGAGCTTTGCCTTCTTTTCAGCATCTCGCCGCATCGTTTCGAGTGAGGCTTCGATAGTCGTGATGCTTGAGATCCCGACTCTGGCGTTTAAGTATCAGCGCGAGGTTTTAAGAGCGATCCCTAGGGACAAAAGATGAAGATCAAAAATAAATAAAGGGAAATCAGAAAGAAAACAAATATTCTATCTATTGGGTAGTCTACTAAATACATTTATGAAATTCAAAATTCTCCATTTTGATCCTATACCTTTTCCCATCTTTCTGGCAAGAGATTGATTTCGTGCTCATAAAATTTTTTATCCTTCAAATCTAGAGAATATGGAGGGTGTGGTAGCTGGAAAAGCTTTTGGCGAGTCATCAAACTTGTATGAGGTCTCAAATTTCGTTCTGTAAAATCATGAGGAACCCACGTGTCAAGCTTTGAAATTAATTCAACATTTTTCATGTGCATGTGAACGATCGCGTTAGACAAATTTAATCTTTCATCAATCTCTCGAGTTGTCATTCGGCGATTTGCGTCGACCAACGACTTCATTTTATCCACACGGGTTTCAAGGGAACTTTCAGGACGTGATGCATTCTCAAGATCGAAATTACCGGAACGAAATTTGGTTCGATCAACTCATCTTCTTCGTACACATCACATTATTTTCAAGTTGCATGAACTGAATTTGTACCCTTTTGATAGTAAAACACAGTAAAACATGCCAAAAATGTAGTTTTTGATCTTCCATCTTTGATAGGGCACCAAACAAAAATTATTACTAAAATGTAAACTATATTTAAAAAATTTAACAAAATTTTTTGCAAAAAAGTCTTACTATATCAGCTGTTCAAATATATAACGATTAAGTGTAAAGTTGCTGTGAAAAAATTTAATAATAATAATAACCTAACCAGGTACAAAATAAATTTGGCAGGTATAACACAGTACAACACTAAAAAAAAGCCCGGCATAAGACCAATAAATTATGATAAAAGGCACCTTTGTAAGCATCACCTCATACCCAGTTTTTCAAATCCACCCTCGGTTCGCGTTTAATGGGTACTTTTGTACTTGCAACACACAACTACAACAATTTTAACTAAGTTTTTACTGGCTTAAGATAAAATTCTCCAAAATTCAGCAAATGTGGACAGGGTCATTGGGAACGACATATGAAAAATTCACTTAATTCGCGCAAACGGTTAAGGTACTTCCAGAAGGAGTTAAACGTTCATTCTTCAATATCTTTAAAAGCGCACGGTAGATTTTTCTTAAAATCGTTGCTTATGATGGTATAATGGGCTATTGCATCTCCCTAAGAGATGGTACTCGACAGCCAAAAAACCGCGATATGGAGTACCATTTTAAGACTCACCCACAAATCATTTCATATAGGCCATAATCAAGGTCTAAAAATAGACAGATCTGCGTTTTCAGTTTTGCCAACGAAGCCTTGGTTCGCGGTTTATAGGCATTTTTGTACCAGCAACTGCCTTAGAACAACATTGACCATTTAGGTAAAACCAGCTTTACAAAAATTATGAAATTAAATTTATAAGTAAATTGCTTCATTGCAAGCAGGAAAACAGATCATATCATTTAAATCCTTAAGGTCAGCGCATCTTGGTGTACCACGGATGGCCCACCAAAGACAATTTTTAGTAAAGATTTACTTTTTCTTAGTGGAAACGACGAATTTTAATCATTAGATTAATTGCATAATTTTTGGGGGAGGCTGTGATACCCAGATGGTATATGTTGCTGGTACAAAATTGCCTATAAAACGCGAACCAAAGCTTCCTTGGTGAAACTGAAAACACAGTTCAGTCTATTTGTTCGTCGGGTATATAGTTCATATGGAGTGCTCCGTGGGTGAATATAAAATTGGTACTCCAATTCGCGGTTTTTTGGCTGTCGAGTACCATCTCTTAGGGAGATGCAATAGCCCATTATACCATCATAAGCAACGATTTTAAGAAAAATCTACCGTGCGCTTTTGAAGATATTAAAGAATGAACGTTTAACTCCTTCTGGAAGTACCTTAACCGTTTGCGCGAATTAAGTGAAATTTTCATATGTCGTTCCCAATGACCCTGTCCACATATGCTGAATTTTGGAGAATTTTATCTTAAGCCAGTAAAAACTTAGTTAAAATTGTTGTAGTTGTGTGTTGCAAGTACAAAAGTACCCATTAAACGCGAACCGAGGGTGGATTTGAAAAACTGGGTATGAGGCGATGCTTACAAAGGTGCCTTTTATCATAATTTATTGGTTTTATACCGGGCTTTTAAAAAAAGTTGGATTTTGTCGAACTGTGTAATAGTAGCCCTTTAATAGAATAGTTTGAATGGTTACAATGCCTCCTACGACGAACATAAAATAGTCAAACTAAGTCAATTTGCCTGAAGTTGAAACCTTCCATTTTTTTACTAAAATGCCAATAACTTCTTTATTATTGATCGGATTTTAATGGGTTATGTGGCGTTGTATTTTTATTTTTAATAGATAAAGCTTTAGTGACCAGCAATAAAATAAAATTTAAACAATTTTTTTCGTGGTTAAAATCGCGCTTAAAATCTAGCTTTTATTAAAAAAGTGGTAAATTTAATGCAAAGTTGCCGATAAAAGCCTTTATAACGCCGAAGTCCAGCACCGGATTAAGAAGTGGTGTATAACCGAATGATAGGACGTTCAATTACCTTCCAAGTAAGCACTACCTGCTCATAATGAAAGAACCGGTATCAAAGATATAAGCATTTTTCTAAAGGTACTTTTTTAACAAATCGAAAAACTAGCTTTTCCGCGATTTCTCGAAAACAGCCCCATATAAAAATATTTGGACTGCTGTAAACTAGTGAAATTAGTCGCTTTCCGAATGATATTTTACGTTCTTAAAGTCAAATTATCGAAAAAATCTAATGCTACTTGCATATGCCGATGATATTGACATTATCTGCAAAACCACACGGGCAGTAAGCAAGGCGTTTTCAGAGATTGAGAAGGAGTCTAGATTAATGGGTTTAGCGGTAAATGAGGACAAGACGAAGTACCTAGTATCCGGAGACAGAAAGTCATTGCGACTGGGACAATCTGTTACAATGGGAGAGTACAACTTTAATGTTGTGGAGGGTTTTGTCTACCTCGGAACGATGATAACCAGCAAGAACAACATCAGTCTGGAAATCCGACGAAGAATCACTCTTGCCGATGCTACTATGGGCTAAGTAGGGAGTTCAAGAGCAAAGATCTCAAGCGAAGAACAAAAATAGCCCTTTACAAGTCGCTTATCATCCCAGTCCTGCAATATGGCGCAGAAGCATGGGCAATATCATCAGCGGATGAAGCGGCGATTGGCTTGTTTGAAGGAAAAATTTTTCAGAGGATTTATGGACCTTTAAAAGTCAGCAATGATTTCCGCATTCGAAAAAACGACGAACTGTATGAGCTTTATGGGGACACCAGTGTGGTCAAGCGCATAAGACAGCAGCGGCTGCGTTGGCTAGGATATGTCGCCAGAATGAAGGAAGAAGCTCCAGCAAAAAAGGCGTATAAATCGAAGGCGGTTGACTAGGGAGGCGGCAAGCAGGGAAGACCACCACTACGATGGGAAGACCAGGTGCGGGAAGACATTGCCAAGCTTGGTGTGACCAACTGGTGTCACAGAACAGAAGCGAATGGAGAGCGTTAATCGCAGAGGCCCAGACCGTCAAACAGTTGTAATGGCCATTAAAGAAGAAGAAGATCAAATGATCAAGAGAACTGCGAAATTTGCAAAAAAATTTTAAAGGACCTAAGAACTATAAAGATTAAATAGATTGCAATGAAAGATGCGTATATAAAAGGGAAGTTTGACAAATTTTCATTTGAGTATTCACGAAAGCGCTGGCGTCGCCAAATGAAAGGTGTTGATTGAACGGATTAAAATATAATGAAATTTGCAAATTTTTCTTCAGACCTAAGACTATTATAAAGTTTTTATAGACGGCAATAGTAGACAGGAAAATATATTAGCAGTAGAATAAACCGTCCAACAATAAATAGAGTTGCCGATTAAACGGTCAAACAAATCGTGAAATTTCCAATATTTTTATAGCACCTAAGAATATGATGTAGTTGAAAAATGTTTTTAAATTTTCGTTTGATCATTTACGAAAGATTGAACAATCCAAAATATTGCAAACTTTGGAAATGGCAGTGGAAAATAGGAGGTGTAGATCAAACAATTAAACAAAAACTTGAAGAAATTTTATATCGAGCTTAGATTGTCGTGACGGGTAAATAGCGAGTGTAAAATTTTCAAAATGATTAAATGCGTCAAATAATCGTGAAGATTTAATTGTTGGCAAATAGCTTAAATAGAAAGTGAAGGCCAATCAGTTTTAAAAAAATCACTAAATTTTCAAAGTTCTTTTTACTCTGTATACTCTGTATACAACTCCGCACTGTGGCAGCGACGTCGACACACCGACTGTATACGAGTGCTCTCTTTTGCAACAATAAAGAAGTGTTAAAATATACCTTCAGGTGTAATTTTTATACCCTTGGAGAGGGTATATTGAAATTGTCCGGATGCTTGTAACGCATATAAGGAAGCATCTCCGACCGCATAAAGTATATACATTCTTGATCAGCATGACGAGCTGAGTTGATATAGCCATGTCCGTCTGTCCGTCTGTCCGTTCGTCTGTTTCTATGCTATCTCCTCCGTCAGTTTTAAAGCTATCTTAACCAAACTCTGCACGAAGTCTTTTGGTACAAATACGCTGCACATTTTTCGGAACCGGCCGGATCGGATGACTATAGCATATAGCTGCCTTAGGAACGATCGGTTGAAAAACTAGTTTTAGTGAGAAAAACTTTTTTGTTTTCAAAGCTATCGCTCCCAACGCTCGTATTTATAAGTTTTTAGCGATTTCACATAATTTCAACAAGATTTGTCGAAATCGGACCACTATATAGTATAGCTGCCATACAAACTGTCAAGCATATATCAAGCTCCAAGGGTATATAAAAAGTCAAAATTTCGAAAATCGACTTTTTTTCCCACTCTAGTATTTCTAGCTCCCTTATTTTTCGAACGATCAAATATATTCTAGTTCACACCATGATGATTTCGACGATATGAAAATTATTTTTGATAGATTTCAAACATTGATTTGATGTATTTGGGTGTAAGCTTTCACAGAACACAAGATTATCAAAATCGGTCAAATAGTTTTCAAGAAATTTGGGTCAAAGTGCGGCAAAAATTAAAAAAATTTTTTGAAAATAGCGATGATTTTGTAACTTTTTTGAAGGGTGTTTAACTAAAGAAAAGAAAAAACATGGAGTTTTTAAAAATACGAGAGTCGATGATTAATTTTTGTAAATAAGAGGGCCGGACATATTGTCGGATCTGGTTGAAATTTTAAGAGGATGTTTATAAGACCTAAATAGAACGTTTAAGGAAATAACAAAAGATCCAAAAAAATGTTTGAAGATATTTAAAGATACTTAAATGAGTGCGCTTTGGCGTGGCACACACACACACACACAACACTAAAATGAGCATGTATGTCTAAGGGCCCCTGATATATATTGTCAAGAATACTGGTAAATAAAAGGTGTAGATCACCACGTTCAAAATAAAGCAAAATATTCATAATTTTATATTGAGTTCAGATTGTCATGAGAGGTAAATAGACAGATGGTTAAGATCGAAAATTCTTACAAATTGGCGAAAATAAACAAATTTGCCTATGAGCTTAATATAAAGATAGCGAAGATAGAGAGGTATACCAAATCGCAAAATTTGCTTTATTTTAATGAGTTTAGTCCGGGAAGATCGAGTTTTCCGACCCCAACTATTTAGATACATTCGACTTACGCCTTGGGCGACAGAACATCATTGTACTCCTCGGAATGAACTAAATAGAATCAGGGCTTTAATAAACTTCCACACACGCACGATTGTCTAAAATTTCGGGTGGTTTATAATAGCACCCTGTATATTTTCTTATTAGCCATTTAATAATTTGAAATAATAGTTGAAAGTTGCTTAAAAACTAAACTTACAATCCTATTTCAGTTCTCCTTTCTCACAGACATTCAATCACATTTGCGTCCATTTTAATTTCACTCCTTGAACTCGTTAATGGAAGGGAGAAAGGTGGTAGAAGGGGGACCTGTCATAATTTTGTGTGTTGATTTCAGGCGTAATTAAAAATTTAAATTATATGCCCCACGGGCAAGAACAAATATTTGTCCCAAAAATGGTAAATGGAATGAAAAACCTGAAATGGGTTTTCTCGTTGGGTTTTTCCCGAAAATTACTTCGACTCAATTAATTAGGAAAAGTTTGCTCTGGCTGCGCGGCGGCTGCGTTTATTTGGCTTAACTCTTTCTTTGGACAAATCTTACAATCACGGCGTTCCGTGGCACCTTGGGACAATGGAGGAGTGGCCAAAGCCAAAACAAATTGGCAAACAAACAAACTGACAAACGAAAAGGATTGCCAAAGATGCGGATGCTGTTGCTGTTGGTGGAGGCTCCAAGGACCGCTCCTCTCTCTCTCTCTGCGTGTGTGGCTTTGTTTGTTTACCCAATTGTTTTGCCAGTTTCCCTTGTTATCCCCATGTTGTGTACTTTTTCCTTGTCGAGCATAAAAAACAAAGGACTCACAAAAAGGATACGGGATTGGGCCTATTATTTACATGATCGTTTTCCTGGTCGCTTTTCAATTGACCGTTCAGAAAAATTGAAAAACGCAACAAGGCTCAGCCGGGATAAGCCACGTTTGTTGTAGCGAAAACAGAGGCAGGACGCAGGATCAATTCCTTCACACGCCCGGTGTAGTGATCGCTGATGCGCATTTGATTGCTGCAATCCATAGAACTTGCTTAAGTCCTTGGAAAATCGTTTTTTGGTGCCTTTTTTTCGGTTTCCTGCAACTAATTGCGAGAAAAATCGTGTAAATCGTTTTTGGGGCAAAGATTTAAGATAGTAACTGACTTCAGCTAATGGTTGGGGGGAGGGTGTGAACTGAGCTGATGGACCACTTGAAAATCTCGTTATCCTGTCAGCCGCAGGACTAGCCACTTGGCTGCTGGGAAAAGTGCCAGTCATGGAAGGAGTTGGGGCGGGTCTCGAGTGCTTCGGCAGCTGCTTAAGCGAAGCCGCAGATGAATGAAAACAGAAGCCCGCCTACACACACCACCAACACCACCAAAGCATATGCATCTCTAACCCATATTGAAGGATCAACAACAGCAGCAGCAGCAGGCCATCCCTTTGTTCTCAGTTTATGACGACGCGCGACTTAGGATTGGGAAGCCAAAGCACAAAACCAAAAACCAGGAGGCACTCAAAACGCCTCGCCTCGCCTGGACTCAATTGTTTTCGAGATCAATTTGCAACTTAATTGAAATCCATTTAAAGTAATGAGAGTTACTAACCTTTAGCCTTATCCTTACCCTTACCCTCACCCTGCCCACGCACACTCACTCAGTCCTTACCCTTTTTTGGCTAGTCCGCTGGGACTTTGGCCGGGGCTGATCCGCTGCTCAAGAATTATAAGCCTGAACTATACCTGAGCGCGAAGCAATTGTCTTGAGTCCTTTTGCATAGATCAATTTGCGACCTGTGCGAATGCAAATTGTTCTTAATTTAGCTCAAGTGGGTTGCTTGACACCCCGTGGAGGAGTAGGCGAAATTTACTGTTGATAATAATTTTTATCAAGTCTTTAAAATATTTGGGCCAAACCTATTAAATAATTCGCCGCAGATTACGAATTTCATTTTCATTGTGAGAGCAGCGCAGCGACTAGCTTATGTTGTCGGTGCCGCTGAGCACATTTGTATGCACAGCAGATAGAAACGTGCCGGACTGTGGTATATAGCGAAACGTCGGACTCTGCTTTATAATACGAAGACAAAAACAATCAAAAGCAGGACTGCAAACCGTTTTTTAACCGAACCAATTTTTATTTTACTGTGAGCCGAACCCTTTTTGAAATAAGAGCTGATCCAGAACCTCTTTGGAACCTAAGTTTCTGGATTGGTTCAACAAAAGAGACATACATTGAAAAATCTAACCTACTGCGCGAAAAAATGAAGGAAAATTTGTTTATTGCCGGGTGCTGTGTAAGTATTGTGATTTTCTGTGAGCCTTATGACAACACTTGTGCTCCTTGGGCCTTTTCCAATTTAATTGTTTGAAGTGCTGCATAATAAGGTCTTTCCCATTTACTTACCCATCCAAACGTTATTTTGGAAACCTTCCGAAAATGGTGGCAAAAAGTTTAATGACTTTTCTTTATCTTACCATATCGTACCATCTTTGAGATCTGTTTGTTCCCAAATTTCGTAAGAACTATTAAGCCGATTTAGATCAAATTTTTTCGGTGAAAGCTAACACCCAAGTGCATCAAGTCCATGTTTGAAATCTATGAAATCAGTTTTTTATATCATCGAAAACAGTTGTCGAAACTTTAAATGCAATTATGTCGGAACCACTATTTCCAAAATGGTTCCAAAAATTTAAAGAGTATCTGTTGACCGATTAAAAAATTTTTTTAAGTTACTGGTAATACCTGCAATTTTGGTGTGAACTATAATATTTTTGATTGATCAAAAAATAACGGAGCTAGGACCAATAGAGTGAAACCCCGTAACTCTGCTATTTATTGACCGATCCAAGATATCCTCTTTCACACCAGAATTATATAAATTCTTAACAAAACCTTTTTAATGTTTTCACTTTTAGACAATCCGTTCCCAAAACATGTTTGCAACCATGGTCCTTTTTTTTCAATTTTTGGTTAACTTTTAACTTACCCGATTACCTATCGAATGAAAAAAACCGCTTGTGAATATCACTTATACTTTCAGAGTAATTTAATTGTTTCTAAACCTTTAAAAAATAACACCTGAAGGTATATTGTACGCTGGTGTCCCTTGGAAACGAAGTTAAATAAAGTAATTATTGAGTTTAATTATGTGATTCACAATTGTTTGTTTTTTCCAGGAGACCTTTAAAACGCGGCTTCGGCTTCATTAAAGAACAGCTTACGCTGCCGGTGTGCTAAGCATGCCGTTGAAGCGCTAGTGGCGTTCCCATCGCAATTAAAGGAGGCAGCCCAACCTGTCGGCACAAGGAATTGGTGCGAATGCCACGAGAACTTTAGCTCCTCGGAAGAGATTCCTGATGATTAGCAACTTTGGCCAAGCACAAAGTGATTCCATTGTGGACGAAGCCAATTCCCTATGTCGAACGGTTGAGCAACTTTTCAGTGGTCGAACAAATCTTCTTTGTCGTGGACAATATCTCCTAATCTATGCATTATAAGTACATAATAATGAGTTTCCAAAGCCCAAACAGTCGATTCAGCCCCTTTCCTAGCCGTCTTCAAAGAGCACCAAATGCGTATTGGAGTAAATTATTTATACATGTGTGTGCTTTAACGACCTTTATGATAATCAAACCATCAATATTATGCTGGCTCAAGGTCTCGTTATGCTTTCGCATAACTCCAAAAAGGAGGAACACATCACACCACAAGTGAAGCTAGTTGGTCATACAGCCTGTTTCAATGGTATCTCTACCATATCATCAGTGACCTTCGCTTGCTTGTACTGGCCCCAACGACTCCCACTCCATGCCAGCGCTGCCATAATCGTTTGGGAATTCCTAAACGACATGATAGCAAAAAACCGGCAGACATGGGAACGAACACACACACACACAAGGTACTGGCAACCAACGTCGTTCCCATGTCTGCCGGTTTTTTGCTATCATGTCGTTTAGGAATTCCCAAACGATTATGGCAGCGCTGGCATGGAGTGGGAGTCGTTGGGGCCAGTACAAGCAAGCGAAGGTCACTGATGATATGGTAGAGATACCATTGAAACAGGCTGTATGACCAACTAGCTTCACTTGTGGTGTGATGTGTTCCTCCTTTTTGGAGTTATGCGAAAGCATAACGAGACCTTGAGCCAGCATAATATTGATGGTTTGTAAATTATTTATTAAAATTAAAGTACACAATGAACCTACAAATCATTTATTTATTTGCAATTTATTTACGTTTTACATTTGCTTCCACTTGGATCTTTGCTGTAATTAAGGATTAACCTAATAATGTCGAACCATAGGTGCCTTTTCCACCGCATCATACAAATCACATAAAGCTATTGTAGCGACTATTCGCTGTTAATAATTTTAAATTTGCCTTCCAAGTTAAATTGGTAAGCAAAACAATTAAAAACAAGTGAGAAAGTCGGTCAAGCCCGACTATAACATACTCAGTACCTGGAGTAGAAGCTGAATGCAATGCTGGTGCTGCGCTCATCTCTATCTCTCTCTTTCTTTCTCTTTCTCTCTAACTCTCTCCCTCTCTCTAAGATTGTACAGTGTTAGTTGTAAAAGGGTGGGAGGGGGTGAGGGAGGTTGATTTACTTTTTTGTTCATAACTTGAGAACGGCTCTTCCGATCTTTATCATTTCTTTGGCAAATCATACATTTTGCTAATTTCTAACTATCTCTAGAAGGTACGAAAACTATATCTCCAAAATTGTAGGATATATAACGTTTTTTCCAAATTGCGGGGGCGGGAGGGGGCGTGGCAAAAATTTGAAATAAATTTGATCTGCCTGCAGCTATAAGAAGCATTTGTCCCATACATGTCAAACCTCTATCTCTTATTCATCTCTGAGATATGTTTGTTCATACGGACGGACGGACAGACGGTCAGACGGATCGACTCGGCTGTTGATATACACTTTATATGGTCGGAAATGATTCCTTCTCCCTACACTTTTGCACAAACTTAATATACTCTATGTACCTTTGGTACAGAGTATAAAAATATGTATTAAGAAATCGAAACTATTCTTCTATGCTAAAGCGAACCGAGGTTCGAACCAAAACCTTGGGTTCCGGAGTTTCGCAAGCCGAACCTTAGACTTTACAACAGGTTCGAATAGATTTTTTCTTCTTGATTTTTTAAGACAAAAACTGCTTGCTAAGGGGGACTTCAAAACTGATTGATATCAAGAACGATCGGCTTGGTTTTTCTCTATGTGTGGTTACTGTGTTAGAAGCACAAGATCGCTGATGAATTGGTAGACATACCTATGAAACAGCTGTACAATCAAGTAGCTTACCTTGTGTTCCTGCTTTTTGGATTTATGTGCAAGCATAACAAATCGTACATTACTGCAAAGTTTCTACTACTCTAAGATGAAAGCAAGTTTGGCCATACAACCAAGAGCTTATCAGAATATCTTTGAAGAGAGACCCCACACGAACTGAACTGAAGTCCTGGGCATCACGGTTGCGGCCGTCATAGGCTATCGTCCATTTGATAATTCCATGAAATGAAAATGAAATGAAATGAAACCCGAAAACTGAGAGTAAACAATTCATCAATGCACCTGGAACCAGCAGTTTCAATTTATGTGCTTGATTCGTGTTTTGCTGATCGACTTCATTGTCAAACTTTTTAATTCATTCGCGTTTTAAAATTTATACCATGATCGCATAGATGTATTGATATTCAGAAAGGGCGCCCTCTTAACATTCGCTTTAAGATGCTTCAAAATTTCAACAATGAAGTCTGTGCTACACGCGTTGGACTATCGATTCTTAAAATTTCTCAAATTATTGCGATTTCGATTCAAAAATTTTGTTTTTATTGAACAAAAAGGGAAAACATATCAGAAACTTTTAAGCCTCTTCGCGCCCCTCAAAACATAACTTTTTCAATTTCAATAAACTAACGAATCAAGGGGCGTTCGTATTGTTATACAAAATAAAAAAGCAGTTAGCAACAAGCGAACATGCAAAAACAGAACTTAACGGGTCATAAAAAGTCTAGACTAATTTGATTTGGACACTGTATTTATAATTCGTTATTAAATAGTTTATAACCTATATAAGAAATAAGATAGTATTAAAGCAAAAGGACAGAGTTACTTTATTATCGAAAAATAAATAATGATTTTTTGGTTTGAATAAACTTAGGCCAGATTTTTAGTTATCACCCGTTATGTGAGAGAGCGCCAAATACATACGTATATTTACTTTTTCTTGTTTCAGTCTACCACATATACTTGCACATTCTTGAAATATACTTGCACAGACTTCAAAACCAATATCTTTTGTAACTCTCTCACGCTTTACACCTTGCGCAGTTAGCAGCTCTGAATATAGTGATGACACTTTCTCCCACACTACATAATTGGCCCAGTCTCGGAAATAACAAAAAAAAACTTTGAACCGAAACTGAATCGGTACATTGTTAAGGTTCTTTATGGTTCAAACAATTAAAAATATGGTTCTGCTTCCGGTTCTGAATTTTAATCGATTCTTTTTGTTATACGGTTCCGGTTCGGCTTTCGGTTTGATTCCCTGACTAAAAGTCATTGATTTAAGAGCGTTCGTGGACTTATTGAATTCCATAAATTTAAAAAACTAGATTTATTGTTAAATTAATTGAAAAGTTGAATTTTTCAGAATTAAACGTTCTTTTAAGCAAGGTAAAATTTTTATATATAATTTTTCCCCACTCAAAGAAATGTGAACAATTTATTGTACATGCAGAGCACCCAATTGTCAAATCTAATTGCAGAGTTTCCCTGGAGTGAGGAATTGCAAATTCTCTTATCCCTAGATTGCTTGCCAAATAACATCTCCTCCTCTTCCTCCCAACTAAAAAACCGAAAAAAAACACAACCAAAGTCGACGTCCAAGTCCATTAAAAGGGAATAAGTGCGTGCAAATCCTGGCCGGAGGTTATTTTTCATATTATCAGAAAGCGCATATTACTTCATCGAAAATGAAAAAACAGCATCACATCACTCCTCCCGCCCAGCCAAGTCCTGCCCACCGCCAGCAATCTTTGCCAAAGTAAACACATGTGTGTGGAGAGTGCTCGGCTGATGCTGGGTGCTGGCTGAGTAGCTGGATTTGCGTTGCTTTATGGCCGCCATTTATATGTCCACGCGCCTTTCCAAACACCCACACTTTGTCCTGCACCACATTCCAGTTGATCCCTTGTAAATCTCTAAATTGTTTGATGAGCATATTGGAAAAGTAGGTGTAAACCTAATTTTCTTTTATGTGACCGCAGGTAAAAGCTCTCCCCGCTAAAAGGACACACTTTTGTACTTTTGTTGTTCCGGCCGCCGAAGAAGTGCACAGCAGGATGCACACTCAAATACTCCGTTTCCGCCTTTTGTTGGGCCTCATTTAAATCGTACCGCTGGCCAATTTGCATTCGCACCACAACCAAATTGATCCGCCCTAATCCCAGCAGTTCAGGCCAAAGAATTCAGCTCACTCTCTTAACCCAACTGAAATGCTGTACTCCTTTTTGGGTCAACTGATCGACTGAAAAAGTTATAAGCAGGGGATTTACATTTACAAGAAAAACAAAACACATGAAGAAGTTGTTGCCTCGGGCCCACCAACTGCAAATTGAAGTTAGTCCAAGCGGACCCGTTGGTCACTTGGTCAGTCGGCAAAAAGGGAGAGTTTCTGTGGGACACTTAAAATGTGCAATGGAAATTTTTATTCATCAGCAAGGATTTTGCAGAAGAAGTAGTACATTTTTTGTAAGGATGAAATTAGTTTTTATTTTTCATGGCTTTCAGCTCGAATTTGATTTCGGTGTCACAGAAATCTCTTCCAATCAAATTCCAACCCAAGACCATATCTCGGCGTCACAGATATCTCTTTTGGTTGAAAATGAAATCTCTTGAAGTTCTGGGATACCAACAGATTTTTCGAGAGTTTTGCAAACCAACCGTGGCCAACATCTCAAGAAACTTCTGTGACTCGAGACCCAAATTTATCCAGAGAGAGCGAACAGCTGACCAAAAAGTATCTAGAGAGCGTAAATGAGAGCGAACAGCTGACAATTTTCTGTCAGAAGCGGTGCCGACTGAGTAACGTTCCTCTCTAATAATCTTCAAAAACTTGTGTTTGTTTTAAGTTTTACGGACGTCAGACTGGGGGAGTGAATCTTGAAAAATTTTGTCTTTGCGACAGATTCTTTTGGGGAATGTCTTTGATTTAGTGTTTTGTATTTGCAAAATCAGCTGCTTTTACCATTACCGCGTAGTAGCAGGTGGGTTGTGTGTGGAGTGGGATAGTGTGTAGAGTGGGATAGTGTGAGGTGGAAGTGGGGGAGGTGATGAGTATTTGGTAGGGACCTGGTGGGGATCTGGTGAGGATCAGGTAAGGATCTGGTGGGGATCTAGTGGGGATCGGGTGGGGATCTGGTGGGGATCAGGAGAGGATCTGATGAGGACCTGGTGGGGATCAGGTGGGGATCTGGAATGGATCTAGTGGGGATTTGGTAGGGATCTGTTGGGGATCTAGTGGGGATCTGGAGGAGATCTGGTGGGGCTTTGGTGGAAATATGGTGGGAATAAGGTGGAGATCTGGTGGGGATCTGGGGGATATCAATGGGGATCTGCAGTTGGTCGGGTGGGGATATGGTGGGTATGCGGGGAGTGGGGGCGCAGAAAATACTTGCATTAAGGTCAAAATGTGAATTCTGTGCTGAAAACTATAATGTTCTTTGTTTGAGTGCCTTAACAGTGACTTAACAGTGTCATAACAGTTGACTTAACAGTTGACTTAACAGTGTCTTAACAGCGACTCAACAGTGACTTAACAGTGACTAAACAGTGACTTAACAGTGACTTGAAAGTGACCTAATATTTGATAATTTACAGAATCCAAATGTGTTTTTTTTCATAACTTAAATCGGATTCATCGAAAAGAGCTTCGCTCGTACCGTGCGTCTCATGACACACACCCTTTTTTTGTTTTAATAAGCACGTAATAAGCATTGACCTCGAGCCAGCTGAAACATTCCAAATATCATCGAGATATACCCGTTACTCAAGAAAAAACTGCGTTCCTTAGGGTGACCATCCGGAAGGTATGCAACAATTTTTTTTTTGCTCATAACTTGACAACCGTTCATCCGATCTTTATCATTAAATTGAAATAAATTTATAAATATAATAAAATTATTTGTTTTGCTAATTACTAACTATCTCTGGAAGGTACGAATCGTCGATCTTCAAAACTGTAGGAGATATAACGTTTTTTCCAAATTGCGGGGGCGGGAGAGGGCGTGGCGAAATTGAAAATAAATTTGATCTGCCTGCAGCTATAAGAAGCATTTGTCCCATACATGTCAAACCTCTATCTCTTACCATCTTTGAGATCTAGGTGTTCATACAGACAGACGGACGGACGGACATGGCTATATCGACTCAGCTGTTGATGCTGATCAAGAATATATATACGTTATGTAGTCGGAGATGCTTCCTTTTTTGCGCTGCAAACATCCGGACAATTTCAATATACCCTCTCCAAGGCACTATAGGTCAAATGACCGCTTTTTCTGTGCGAAATTAATAACCACCATTTAAACTAAAACCTGTAAGAATATCATAAGTTAGAATAAATTTGTAAAAAAAAATGGAATTTAACCCATTGACGACCAAAAATTAAAATTAACCCTTGATTTTTTTTTTATATTTTAAAACATTTATTAATCGCTTAAATCTTATTCATTTTCTAAACATAAATCAAAAAGTTCCTCTTCACTTTTATTAGTTTTCTCGTCTTTATTGCTAATGTGAAGCTTTTCCATGGCTTCGCTGCTCAGTTGAATGACTTCAGGCGGAAGGGTGGAACGCTTTCGTTTTTGTAAGCGTCTATTTATAAATGTTGTAGATATTAATGGATCCGAAGTGTCGACAGCCCTATTAAAAAAGTCTAACAAGTTATTGGTACGGTTATTTTTACGGGCGTGATGCAATCTATCGGCTTTGTACATTTTATGTCGCGATTCAGCAGATTCTTCTCCAAAAAAAAACCCATTGTAAGTGCAGTATTTTCTATTATATGTTTTGAGTGTATGAGTACTTTATGGACCGTGGGAGTCATACCACCAGGAATATAGCTCCTGAAAACGTTTTGCAGTTTCAAAACAATATAATTCATATTGATCTTAAACTGGCAGGATAAACAAATCAAAATAATTTTTAGTCGAAAAAACTTGAAAAACTTCTTTTTGCATCCCAACAATTTTTTCAGCAGTATGCAGTAAAATAGATTGCAACGAAAATTTTGCGAGGGCCCTATTTGCTATTATACCCTGAGGTCGGCATTTCAATTTGGCTGCTGACTTTTTAAAGTTCTGAGCTGATCTTAAGGCTGAAATGACACTTTCAATTTTTAGGGACAATTTTAGTCACAATTTTTCATCTATGGACAAAAGTCTTTGGTATAAGCGAGTCAGTGTATGCTTGAATTCTCCGCAGAATGCCTTAGAAGAGGCCGCAATGATACACAACAGCAAATTTGACCTATTAACAAAAAATTGCGACAATAATTGTCCCTAAAAATTTAAAGTGTCATTCCAGCCTAAGCAATAAAAAAGTATGTTCTGCCTTATGTGTTTCTCCATTTTATTCGAAATTGAATCAATTCAAATTTTGTCAACCACATGTTTAACAACGGCATTAAATTTTTCCTTTTTTGTGCATTCTATCCGCCATATTTCAGACAATTCGATTTTTGTTATACAGAAGTTACCTACAAAAAATGGAATTACTCGTAAAACGCAAAAAATCGCACTATGAAATAAATTGCAAAGAACTTATTACTTTTTTCTTAAAATATTTCTATTTATTTGAAAGATGCAAAATAGGGCCAAATTTTGTTACTGCTTACGGAAGGTACAAATTTGAAAATAATTCTACCCTCCCGAGGTGATGTAGCCTATTGAGTTATTTGAAAATGTAGCGACATAAATATAAAGCAGTTTTAATTTTACACTTATATACTTATGTGTCTCTTCATTTTCCATTTTACACCAATGAATTATCAGCAACACAATTCCAGTAAGACGCACTTAAAACTGATCAAGCAAAACTAACCTCGCAAGCACATATTTGGAGAAAATTGCATCGATTGACTTTGACGCACAGCTGTGTAACGGTAATCTATTCTTAGGACAAACAGACATCACGATTCTTTTTTTTGAAGCATTTTCTACTAAAAACCAACAACAATAAAAATAAAACAACACTTTGATTCTTATCACTTTTGCACAGATACAGGGGATATTTGACCTAATGTGCAAGGGTATAAAAATAATTTAATTTCTATGTATATTTCTCTTAAAACGGGGAAAATATATTATGTCTCTTGGTTTACTAATAAGACAAAGTTTTAAAATTTTTTAATTTACTTTATTAAATAGCTTGATCAATTCCCAATTAATAGATTCGACCACTCAAAATTGGAGGCATCGGCTAAAAAAAGATATGAATCATTAAACATTGAACAAACAAATCAAATAAAACAAGTCTAAAGCATGAAAGCTTTACGATTAAATCTAAAAAATTACTATTTCGAAAGCCAAAATTTAGAAAAATGAAATTCGGATATCAATAACTTAGAGAGTAAGAAAAATAAATAGTTCGGAACAGAAAAATTGAAGATCCAAAATTATTAGACCAAACCTAGGATTATTTTTTTATTCCACCAAGGGCCATTTTCTCAAATGTTGCGGTTAGGTACCAGCCGGTCAAATTTGCCGGACAGATTAACGTGCCGGTAAGTCATTTGGTTTTCTCAACGAGACTTACCGGCAGGTTCAGCAGCAAACAACTCCATTCCCCAAACAAAGAGTATCCCACATAAAAAAACAGTTTACTTGTGGAATAGCACTCTTAGCCGCCTGCGAGATACAAAACAAAATAACTGGCAACTGTACAAGCGTAATACAACTGTAGAATCTCTGTTGGCATATAAAAGAGCTAATGCTCAGTTTGAAAGACATGCCAAACAAGCTAAAAAAGATGCAATAGCGGATTTTACATCCAAAATCACTCCAAACTCGACCCCAAAAAGAATCTGGTCTGACGTGAAAAACCTCACTGGTATACCAAAACTACCACTAAAGTACCTCATTGATAACCAAACCGTCCTGACCGATCATAAAAAGATTGCAGAAGTTTTCGGAACACAATGGTCACAATACTCCGAGGACCAAAACTTCTCAAGCGATTATGTCGCGAAGAAAAATTTTTCCCTGACCTCACAATGTTATCTGTATGGACAGCCTATCTACTATCGATGCAGTTAAAAATCTAAACGCTGCGAAGCCTCCTCGTCAAAAGTCGCGGAAAATCGTTCTCTTTTGGACCCCCAGTCACATGGGCATCACCGGAAACGAAAACGCCGACCAGGCAGCCCGATATGCACCATCGGCACCCCTAGTCACGATCGCCCCGCTGGACGACGCATCCCTGAAGCGAAAAATTTTCCAACACCTACTTGCACTTAAGATAGACGACTGGACCACTTTCATCCATCGGTACCGGAACTTTAATCCCAACTGCACAGGAATAAGGATACCACCAAACATATCCAAACCGAAATGGTCAGCATACATTCGACTTCGCATAGGGCATACAGCCTTGACTCATGAACACTTACTTAAAGGATCCGCAGCTCCATTATGCATATGTGGAGAAATCATCACAGCTGATCATATTCTTACGGACTGTGAAAACCTAAATGATATCAGAGCCCGAATATTTAAAGACACATCTTCCTCCGATAACTTAACACTATCTACAATTCAAAACATTAATAGAATTTTCACTTTTCTTAAACATATAACAACATATAATCACAACATAGAGTCGAAGGTCCAGTCACTAGTACTCTAAACACCATTCAAACCTCTTAGATTTAATATTGTATATTTTATCTAAACTTGTAAATAAATAAATAAAAATTCAAGTGTTCGACATAGCGAGTGAAAGTATCGATAGTTTTATCGAAACTTGTCGGCCAATTAAAATTTGACCCCATCATGAGGCTGCCGTTAAAGTTGCCTTCTGGATTTCGCCAATGACAGCACTCAAATGAGACACTCAAATTCTGCTAACCTGCCGGTAAGTTTGACTAACCCGACATTGAGAAAATGGGCCTAAGTTCCGATAATTTGTTAAAAGTTAAAATGTACAAGTGTAGTTACAAAAAGTGATAAAGCCAAGCTTTTCCTTAAAATCATATTTAATTCATCATTTTTTTTTTTCTTAGATATAGAGGTTTGATATCCGATTTCTATTTTGCTGAAGTTTCAAAATTACAAATGATGTCAACAAAAAACTTCAAAAATAAAAATAATACTTTGTCAAACCACAAAAAAATATTGGTACCTATTTATTTTTGAACTGTCTCAAGCATCAAATGAAGCAAACTTTTTTAATCCTTCTCAGTCATAGGAATTAAAAAATTAAACAAATTAAAAAAAAAAATTTATCTAAGATATTTGATTAAATTGGACAGCGTTTAAAATATGTGGCTCAACATCTCATTACTTTTCTTTTCAGCAAAGATCGAGAGGTTCAGTATCGAGATTTCTGTTCGCCATAAACGACAAATTACTGTAGAGATTACCAATGTAGAGGTGACGAATGTCTCTAATGTTTATTAATCATATTCCAGCAACGCTCAAATGTTCAAAATTTAACTGATTTCTTAGCGCCATCTGTTGTTCATTTTTCGTTGTGAAAGCTTTAAGCTCTTTTCAAAGCTTTTTATCGATTGTCGATAGTTGTTGCCTTGCGTAACGTAATAAAAGACGTAGAACGTAAAGTAAAGAGTGTCAACTTGTTGATTTCAGCAAGTGGGCAGCACCGTTAATGATAGCATTTTTGTTTTGTTTTGCTGCCGCCGTACAATTTAATGTACATAATTATAATTATTGATGTTTGACAAGGAAATGGTCAGAAAAAGAAATCGACAACGTCGTCGGCCACATCGAAATCAGCGCAGAAAGAAAAAGCAAAAGGAAATAAAACAAACACAAATGCAAAACGCCACAGAGATCTGGACCAAGACATATCAAAGTCTCTTACAATGGCATAGTCAGCAGGTGCTCAAATTGTGCTCAGCAGATAATCAAGAAACTCAACAGCCTAGTAGTCCCACCGCCAATTGCTTGGATTATGTTTGCGAGAGCTCGTCAGAGGAAGAAGATGAAGAGCCACAGGTGGAGGAAGGCTATCTCAAATTTTTGGAAGTGACCCTGCGGCATCAACAGGAGCTCAAAGAACGCAGAGAAAGAGATGCTGCTGCCATAACTACAACCACCGCTAGTTTAGATTAAGAATTTTTGTAAACTCCTTAGATGATACCTACCAGGCGTGGGCGTGCGTAAGCCTGCTCTAACTGTAACTGTGCCACATTCCCAGAACTGGCTTAATGAAGATGTGCAGAAGACGCACATTAACCCGACCAAGATAAATGTCTTATCATTTGTCATTCCCTTTTGTTTTGACGAAAAACATGGCCACATTTTATGGGTCAGAAGACTTTTGGAAGGGGCGTGTCAAGAAGTTTGCCTTTGCTTTTTTTTTTTTTTTTTTTTTTGACGAAAACCTAATTAAGATGTCTCGCACAGAGATCCAGCCCAGACAGCAGGCACTGCAAATGCTTTGGTTTTCTCCTGGCCATGGCCGCGGGTGTCACGACGACTGCAGCGACGAACGACCTTTCTAATGGCCGCCACGCTACATAAATCTTGCTCCAAGTGCCGGCCACCTGCATCCGAAGTATGTAGCTAATAATCTAGTGGCAACTAGTGGACTAGTGGCACATTCACCTGGCTACGAAATAAATGTTAAGCATGTGACCAAAATCAACTTGAAATTGAGTTTTCAATAGAAAGTTTTTTTTTTTTTATTTTTCTTTATGCTCCACCCACTTAACCAAAAGTGTGGGGAGGGGAGGGGAGGGAGGAATGCTGCAGTGGGGAATAATGTGGTCGAGTGGCTTAATGGTTCACTTAAAGCGTTGAATGCATCAGGATGGTCTGGGCCCTGAATAGCGAATGTGAATAGACAGCCTATGTCCGAGGTCATTCTGTGGATGATTGTTATTACCCTTATTATTTCTGTGTATGTCCGCGACGGTTCTCGCATGATCTAGCCAATGTCACAACATATAGCTATTTTCCGCTAAAAGGCTAAATTTTTAATCGATATTCTATCGAACTCAAAAGTGGCAGCAATAGGAACAGCTGACATGGGGAGGAGAGAAAAGTATTGGCCGCCTCTATTAAAAACTGACTACGCCCTTGAAATGTGTATGCCCAAGGAAACCGATAAATGTTCCTTTCTTTGTTATAGAATGTTAATAAACAATCATTTATTTCATAGCCCCATACGGACATCCGACGTAAGTAATTTAGCTTACTTCTTCATATGATTTGTCACAGTGGAACGTTAGAATACTTGAGTCTTAAGCTCAGTACTAAGACAAACTAAATCGCTTTCGCTGGGTGTCAACTCCTTATAAAATAAAGGCTGTCGGAAAGCTCCGATACCGATCTGTCGGAGTGTTTGACAAAAATCATCGACGGGCATTATTTGAAAACAACGTTAAGATTTTCCATTGCTCATGACTTCTACATTTCTTATAACCTCCAAAAATTCCTAAATCCCAAAAAAAGAAAAATGAACTAAATTCAATAGCAAGCAAATTAGCGCAGTGTGACCGTTTGACATTTGGTGGTATTTTTATGAAAGGTGGTGCGTCATATATTTGACGACATATCTCAGCCCTGTACATTTTCCCGGCGGAGTTATGTCGCTTTCTTTCTGGCGGATAAATGACTTTAAAACGCCGTTGAAACGTTTAAGGCTACATATCTCCGCCGTATTCAAAACGACATATCTACGCGCGGAGATATGATATGACTGACACAGTTCTGTACTTCAAGATTCAGTGAACTGTAAAAAAAACAAAATTAACCGTTTATTCATTAGAGATTATGAGATTAGAAGTAAAAATAAAATATCCATTTCCGCTTATAACTAGAAAAGATGTAAAGTTAGATAAAGATGAAGCTGGCTATTTTTGCTTGCTATTTTAGAAAAATTCCTTCAATGATTCAGATTCATCAGATTCTGATTAGTTACTTAATTATTAGCACATGTAAATGGTTTTTTGCAAACATACTTCAAATAAGTAAAATTAAAATCTTCAAATATATTTCTAAAATTAAATTCCTAAAAATTTTTAATGTACTTATAAAGTCTGTAGTAAAGAGGAAATCTATCCCCATTTGGGGACACACACGCATATAACAGTTTTTTTTTTGTTAAGTCGCATTGGAATTCCCAAACAATTTTAACGGCTCTGGCGTTGAGAGACGGAATCAGGCAAAGATCGCTGATGATTTCCACCAAATGAAACAGCTATCAACTAGCCTCTTTTGTGGTGAGTTGTGTTCCTGTTTATAAAGTTATGTGCTGAAGTAATTTTTATAAATGATTTGAGATGGCTCTAAAGCAGGAAAAAAAGTAGAATAAAAGCAACAAGAGAAAAAAAAAGATGTAAGTGTCGTTAACCCTTACGAGGCTTTAATGTGAAACATGATGCTAAATTTAAGGGCTTAATCTCAAAATCACAAATCAGCAAAAAGCTCTCTCAATGGTATATAAATCAGCAATGAAAATATTTATTAAGAAGAAAATAGGGAGTAGAAATACCAACAACTAGATCACTGGCTGCTGTGTTTTTCTTTTTCTGTAATTATGTTAAGTCACTGTCAAGTCACTGTTTAGTCAGTGTATAGTCACTGTAAAGTCACGTTAAGTCACTGTCGAGTCTCTGTTTAGTCACTGTTCAATCCAGTCTAAGCGTCAAGACAATGTCAAGCACAGTTAAGTTACTGTCAAGTCACCGTTAAGTCTAAGTCGACATTCAGTCACTATTTAGTCACTGTTAACTCACTGTTTAGTCACTGTTGTCACGACAAGTCAGTGTATAGTCAATTCACGTTACGTTACTGTGAAGTCACTGACAAGTCACGTTAAGTCACAGTCAAGTCTCTGCTTAGTCACTGTCAAGTAAGTTATCCATGCCGAGGCTGTTTTTTTTTTTGACCTTTTTTTTAAAAAAAGGAGTGAGTGTCGCTAGCACTCACGAGTCTTTGATGTGAAAACGGATGCTTAGCTTTACAGCTTATGTTCAAATCACAAGCTCTCGCACTCTTTCGAAAGAAGAAAATTAACGGGAAGTAGAAATACCAGAACCAAGATCAATTGCTGCAGTGTTTTAGGAAAATTGTTCTGCTAACATACCACCAAGATGAAATCCAAGATCCCAAATTATTTACCTCCCAGATCCCACCCAGATCTCTCCCGGATACTACCCAGATACCACACAAATTACAGATAGATCTTACACAGACTCCACCCAGATCCTACTCAGATCCATCCCAAAACCCATCTAGATCACACAAAGGTCATACTCAGATCCAACCAAGATCCCATCCAGATCCCACCAAGATCCCACCTAGATTCCGCCGAGATCCCACACAGATCCCATCCAGAACCCAACAAGATTCTGACCAGATCCCGCCCACATCTCTTTCAGATCCCACTCAGATCTCGCCCAGATCCCTTCTATATCCCACCTAGATCCCGCCCAGATCTCTTCCAGATCCCACCCAGATCCCTTCCTGATCCCTCCCGGATCCCACCAAGATCCCACCCTGGTCCCACCCAGATCCTTACCAGATTCCTTCCAGATTCCACCCAGATCCTTTCCAGATCCCACCTAGATCCCGCCGAGATACCACCCCGATCCCACCCAGATCCCAGCTATCTCCCTGTCAAATCCTACCCAGATCCCACCCAGATCTCACCCCGATACCACCCAGATCTCGCCCATATAAGACTCAACCCAAACCCCTTTCAAATACCATTAGATCCCACTAAGATCCCTTCAAGATCTCATCCAGATCTTTCCCAAAACCCACCCAGTTGCCCCTCTTAAGCATCTTTCCTACCTCTTCGCTTTCCCCTCAGGCCATTCTCTTGTGTTTGTGTGTGTGTTTGTCGGAAAACTCCGCAAAAGAACAACACAAAATATGAACGACGTCAGCGTCACGTGACGCTGAAATCAAATTGTACTCCTACTAAAATCGTCCGTACCAAAATTAAAGATGTTTCACATCAAAAATGATTTCAAAAAATCCTTTTGGGGCCATATTCCCAGATGTCCAAGCTATAAAAAAGGGCAAGAAAAAAAAAAAATATTTTTCTCACATGGAGAAAGTCACAATCAATTCACTGTTCACTCCTCTTTCCACTTCCTCACCCCCCCGGGCGATCCACCATTGCAACGTCACGTGCCGTTGAAATCAAATGTAACTCCTACTGAAATCTTATACTTTATTATCGAATTTAAAGATGTTTCACATCAAAAATGTATTATTCTTTGAATAATTAATAAAGTTTAAAAGATTACAAGTAAACATATAAAAAAATAATTAATTATTTAAATATAGTGGCCTAATCAGCATTTGAACAGATTTTATAGATATTTTCTCTCTTTGCCTATCGCCCCACCAAATCCCGGTGGCATCAGTTTGATAAGTTTTACAGTAAACTCCGTTTAAGCTACTGAAAGTATAAAATACTGTTGAATGGGATAAACATGTTTTAGCTGAACAGATCACACTTACCAGCCTTCGATGACAGCTTTCCAATTATAGATCTTACCATTTGAATTAACCGTGTAACGCACTCCAAATATAGAGTTTACATGTACTCGCAATGCATCGCCTGCGTCGCCAAAATATTCTCCCAATGATTTTAATTTAAATTTCTCTTCACGGCTGCCAATTTCAAAGTAATCGTAGCGTGCATGTCGAATTCGGTCATAAAAGTCAACGAGATATATATATAAAGCACAACGATTATTGGTTGTTAGTTGATGTACTTTCTCCAGACCAAGCCAATATCCTCCATTGACATCGCCAAAACCCATAACAAAATCAGAAAATGTCTTCTGAGTAAAATCTATGTCTCCATTAAAGCGACGTTGCATAACGAACCAACCAGGACCTGCTATTTCATTTTCAGTGGGAATTGAAAGTGTTTTCCTCGACGAGTGGTTTAATAACTGATCTTTTTCCTCAAGTTTAGCTTCAGCGGTTTTCGCTTTCGTCTCCCATTTGGCTAAACTTTGTTGCGTTTCATTAATCGTCTTCTCAAAATCTTTGATCCTGACATCAGAAAATTGCAAATCGTCTTGCAGTTTGGATATTTGAGTATCCTTTTCCTTAATGATTGTTTCATATTCAGCAAATTTGTCTTCGTGCTGTTTTAAAGTAGTATGAAGTTCTTTGATCTGATCTTTAAGGGATTGCAAATTTTGATCTTCGGTTTGAGTTTCCAAATCAGTTTGATTTTTAATTTGAGTCTTTAAGGAATCGATGGTATTTTGCAATTCATTGACCTTTTTCAAGGCAATTATTAGATCATCCTTATCCTTGCATGGGCGTTGGAGTACCAATTGTAGTTGAAGGCAACCGTTTCCTTCACATGGAGTGTCCAAGAGCTCAAAATCATCTTCCAACTAAAATATTTTAGCATTTCAATTAACCAATTTGACATTGACTTTACTTACTTACCGAGTTAGTGTCGGAAATGGACTCCTCCGAAGATCCCTCAAGGTTCAACAACATCAGATTTAATGTAGGTTTGTGCATTTTAACTACAGAAAAAAAAATTAACAATTTCCTTGAAGCGTAAACAAACATCTGAAGGCAAAACAAATATGCGTTTGTATATATATGTTTAAGGAAAATCAAATCTACGCCTGCAGGTAGCTATGGAAACATCTGCCGACTACTTAAAATTTTATTGGCAGTAATACGTACTTAGGTTTAGCCAGCAGCAGGTAAATTCAATGAAGGGACTCCCAAAAAAAAAAAACACGTCTACATATGTAGTGTGACCACAAAATGGTATCATAAAATTACCAAATCTTCATGCGATCAGAAGTGTGTGCACGATCTTCAGTTCGTGATAATGATAAATATCGAGAACTGAGCAGGTGTCAGATAATATAAGGAGTTTTAGTTTCTTGTTATGGTGCCGTACGCTCGCCGTTAGTGTTACCTAGATCTAGTAATTTTAAAAGTGGAAATGCTATTAGCTACACATCTAGCAATTTGGAAATAAGGCTTAGCCATTTTTAGCTTTTTCGTTACTTTTTAGTCGTATTTATAAATAATGACTAACAATACCTTTTAAAAATCGATTATCTATGCTATTGAACTTACCCTTAGTACAATGCTATAGATGTAAATAAAGCCTATATGAATTATGGCAAATGGATTAAAAATAGCTCCTGTTGATGAGTGATTTTAGTTACTTTTCATGCTTGCCAGTGTTAAATTCATGACGTATAAACATTGTGTGGAAATATATATATTTTCAGTACCACCTTTCTCAAATCTGTCAGTACTGAATCCAACCGTAAGGTGGTCTATTCAAAATGTTGAACCTGAAGACGTTAAATGAGATTTTAAGCAATCAGAAAACCAATGATATTTTAGGAATGGATATTATCAAATACTTTTAACTGTGATATTATAATGTCCTTTTTATATACGTTCGTCATTTAATGGCTAAAAACTATTTCTTAAATTAAATGTAGAATTTACTACCCGAAACCGAATATAAGTTCAAGTGGATACCAAATCCTTTCTAACTGCGTATAAGAATAGTTTTAAGAACTTTTATTTGCTTCATAATTAAACATTAACATTTTGAACGTATGGCCTAAGGAGATTAAGCAAGTCTATATATATAAATAAGTACGCCCGACTGACTCTACTATCAACCCACAGCCTAAAACGCTTGTTCTACAGATTTGAGATTTGGCATAGATCTTCGTTTAGTTCTGCAGACGCGCACTTAGAAAAATTTGGAAAATTTTACTGCGAAATAGAAAAAAACCCCAAAAATAAAGTTGTTGTGGACTGTTGTAACCCTGCAGGGAAAGGGTCTGGTTTACAACCAGAAATAAGTCGGTCCATAAGAAATCCAAATCCATTTATTGAAGTTGTCCATTTTACACAGGCATGTCATAGGAATGTGACAATTGTCCCCTGCAGCAGCCATTTGCAACCAGTTTAATGACAGATGGCATAGGCGAGAGAGAATTATCCCAACCAGCAGCCATTTGCAACCAGTTAAATACCAGTTGACCCATATATGCACCTTACGACAGCCTGTTTATGTCGCTGTATTGGTACATATATCGACAACTGTCGGTCGATTCACTCATTATCGATTCGTTTCAAACCAGGTCAATTACAACCTAATTACAACTGGAAGCTAATGTTTGTTGTTGCCAAACTCACCCGAATTCAGTAATTTTGCTACCAGTTTAAAACTACTTGTATTGCAACTAGTTCTAAGACAGTAATTTTTGTTACTAGTTGACAATTCACTGCATGGAAACTAAGTTGTTTTGCTTAGAGCGAGAAAGAGAGAGAGTTAGAGTGTGTTGTGTGTGTGTACGCAGCCAAAAAATTTACATTCTTATGTAGCCAAAGAAAAGTAACGAAACTGTGGCGCTCAGATAGTTTTAGACTATACTGCAGGGTTCCCCAAGGGGAGAGCGCTAAAACTTGACTGTGTCTCTCTCTAACACACAATAAAGTATTACTTCGGCACGCATTCGGCAAGTAAGTTCGTACTCCCGGGGCTAGCTCTGGGGAACTCTGCTATACTGTTTTTCTAAGAGAGCGAGAGCGAGTGAGCATGAGAGGGGTCAAACTCACACCAATTAGGTCTCAGAGAGACATTCACCTCTTGGCTCCCTGAAACAGATGACAGCTGCTAGCAGTCTTCGTATAATATCGGTAGCACCGAAATTCACTATGTGGTCGTGCGGGAGAAGTATGTTTTCAGCATCAACTTGACTAACATATAATTCCGGAATTTTCGAGCGCCTTGAAAATATGAAAATAAATATATAACTCGAAGCAGTCTACAAAATAAATCAACTGCCCGTTCAGCTTAATACTGATTGCGATTAGGATTCGGTCCAAAAAATCCTGGAGATTCTGAGTCCAGAGCCGTTTGCAGACTACATTAAAAGTACTTTTGTAGTCGTAACTCTTTCAGAAGGTGTTTTTGTTTAGTTTTTGTTCTTAAAATCAATAATTTTCTTACGTTTTTACTTTTAGCTACTTTTGTAAACCACTTTATTTTCAGCTATTTCTAGCAATTATTTTTTGTAAACTTAGCAACTTTCGGCAGTATAATTGCTGTACTTTGTCTGCGACAAGGCAATGATCCGAGTCTAAGTGACACCTACACTAGATGAATGCTTTCCGTCGATCGATTCGAAGGCTAAACGTCAAGAAGCTGCAATCACAAGGGACCTCTGAAGCCTACACAGCAGTCTGGAGCAACGCGGGCTGTTAATTAATCCAAGCTACTTGGAGGTGATGATGAACAAGATGCCGCTTCTAGAGAAGTAGCTATGCCCCCAATTGACAATCGATAAGTTATTTGTTTGAATAGAAGAAAGATATGTGGTCTACAATACACTGAGTGCTCCAGATTTTGGAGCTTGTCATATTTCCACAGTTCTGCTTGAATGTTTTGCATCAGCCATAAGCCATAAGAGAGAAGCTTAGCTTGGCCCCGTTCGAGGAGTTGTATAGACAAATTCTACATTTACATTAGCCATAAGCCTACAAAAAACAACATATTGATACGCGTGTTCTCCTCTCTTTCTTTCTGAGGTAAGGTTTTGCTGTTGCCGTGTGCAGACCAGCCTCTCCTTCTCTCTTCTATGTCTCTGCCAACGCAATAACAAAGTTTCTCATGCGTACGGCCGAACGTTTTTCGCTATCCACGGCGGTGCACAAACTCACACAAACAAAATGCGGGGTTCTCTTTCATTATTTCTTGTGGTTGTTTTTGCTTGAGATATATTTTGTACATTTGTATTATAGGTTTTCACGCGGCACATTCTGGGCGTTATAAACTCTTCCACAATTTTAAATTGCCTCTTCCTGTTAAGACCTGCCAACTTACATAAATGGAATTAATTTACCAATGACAGACACAAAATAAATTCAATTCACCTCTGTAAAATTAAATCTATTATTAATTAATAATTTTCTCGAATTGGTGATCGTGCACACATTTATAATCGCATACACATATCTATTGAGATGTGAGACTTGAAGTTTTGGTATTTTTATGATTTCATTTTGTGGTCACACTGCATAAGTAAGCGTGATTTTCGGGAATCCCTTTATTGAATTTACCTGCTGCTGGCTGAACCTACATACATAAGTATTTATAAGCATACTCGATGCACTTATCCGGGCCATAAAATTGTAAGTATGTAGTCGGCAGATGTTTCCATAGTTACCTGCAAGCGTAGATTTAACATTGTGTTTGTATGTGTGTACAATAAACATTTGCACACTTTTCATTATATATACATACATACGCATATGTGATTTGCCTTCAGTCGTTCGACAACTCTTCAAGGAAATTGTTATATTTTTTTGTAATTAAAATGGACAAAGCTACATTAAATCTGATGTTGTTGAATCTTGAGGGATCTTCGGTTGAGTCTATTTCCGACACTAACTCGGTAAGTAAGCAAAATAGAACGTCGAATTGTTTAATTTAAATGCTAATATATTTTAGGTAACCGATGGTTTGGATCGCTTGGACACTCCATGCAAAGGAAACTGTTACCTAAAACTGCAATTGGTAGTACAACGGGCCAACAATATTATAATTGAATTCCAAAATACCATCGATTTGTTAAAGACTCAGTTTAAATGTAAAGAGAGTTCAGTTGTTAATGTACAAACTGAATCGCAAACTCAAACCAAGACAAAAGAAAATCAAAATTTGAAATCTTTTGAAGATCAGATCAAGGAACTTCATACTGTTTTGCAGGAGAAGGATAATCAAATATCTAAATTGCAAGACGATTTGCTACCAGCAGCCAACAAAATAAAGGAGCTAAATGTTATCATCGATAATTATAAGAAGCAAGTAGGCGTTCTCGAAGACGACGTACAGCGACGAAAGAACTGTGTTGTAAAACTAATAGAGGCGCCCTTTATGAAACCTTTTATAGCGCCCTTAGAAAATGGTATAGCAGGGCCTGGTTGGTTGGTTATGCTGCGTCAATTTAGTGGAGCAATATTTTTTACCAGAAAGATACCTGTTGACTTTTATAATGGTTTTGGCGATGTCAATGGCGAATTTTGGCTTGGTCTGAGAAAAGCGCATCAACTGACCTCAAATAACCGTTATGAACTATATATTCAATTTGTTGACTTTAAAGACCACATTCGATATGCTCGCTACGATAACTTTATTATTGGCAACGAAAAAGAAAAATACAAATTAAAATCGTTGGGAGAATATTCAGGAAATGATGGCGATGTATTGGGAAAACATGACATGTGTAAACGTAAAGGGGAAAAATGCAACTATTGCAATTATCACAGTTGGTGAGTATGATTTGTTCACTAAAACTATTTTGTCATTCTAAATAGTGGTTTATACTTTCAGTTACTTAAATGGATTTAACTGTAAAGCTCTAAAATGCAAATGGTGGTCTATTTGGAGGTTCGATAATCTAATAAAGAATATTACTATAAAATCTGTACAAATGCTAATCAAGCCAAAAGACTTCAACTTATTTTAATGGTAAAGAAATTAATCATACGCAATCGAGAATAATTACACTTTTATTTAAATTTCATAAAAAAATTCAATAATATTTCTAAATGAAAATATTTTCTTTTAAGTTTCTGTTTAATAGCAAATAATTTTTGAATAAATATTTTCGATAATATTTTAAAATATCGGATCGATGATAATTTGTGATTCTGACATAATAGGATTGCATTAAATATAAAAATGCATGACAAATCGAAACATAATTGTATTTTTATAATTATACTCTGTACCAAAGGTACATAGAGTATCACGGGTGCCACAGAATTCACTAGCGATTTGGCTTCTAGCGAATTGTGAAATCGCTCGAATATTTTCGCCATGCCACAGAACTTCGAGCGATTTCATTTTTTTAGCTTGTTCACAAACCCTTTCGAACTTGACAGCGGAGGGTAGACAATCCGCAAGTGAAAACTAAATTAAGCCTTTTCATGTGATTTTTTATTTATGTTTTGAATGTGAGCTTTTTGGTACGTTCTTTTTTAAACAAACCCATCTTAATTTTCTTCAACTAAGTTCAATTTTTTTTATTTCACACACAAAAAATTCAAATTGTCTGCCCGCCAAAAAAATGATACCTTGCAACTCTAGCTGCAGCACGGTTACGCCAGAACGGCGAACAAAAATTTTAGCAAATGATTTGCTTTAATTTAATAAATAATTCTCGCAGGACAGATGGCAATCGACGATTTAGGGAAGGCTAGAGTGCAGCCTCCTTCGATCCGCATTTGACCTTCTTTCCAAATTAGACGATATACATACATACGTAGGCAAGATTATACGGGTAAACGATGTTGTGCTTAAAAATAACATTTGGCCACGCATTCAAGCAATCGGAGGAAAAGTTAGCCAGATTAAAAGTCAGTTCTTTTCAGGCTGCAGCAGTAGCTTCCCTGTCACTCATTGCGAGATTGAGGCCCTTCAGAAAAGCAAAACAAATTTCTCTCTAGACGTCTGTTCAATGCTTTCCGCTTTATAATTTATTTTAATTGTAACAACTTTGGAAAAATAATAAAATTTACCAACATTTGTGCGGCTTCTCGTCATTATTTTGGCTTCGGCGTTGCCACTTTGTTCAAATCAAATCGGCAGCAATAATTAATCAAAAGATCAACGCAAAAATTATTGCTAGTAAATCTAATTTTTTTTTCTGATTTAACACAAAAATCGCTATTGTATACACTTTTAAACTAAATTCGATTAATTTCGAAATTCAAATGTAAAAAGATGGCACCACTGAATTACTAGCGATTTGCTGGGTCGAAGTGAATGGCCAATTTCACTAGCGATTTACTAGCGATTTAGTAAAATACTTATTTAATAAACTTAACATGTTAAATGTTCAATTATTTTGATGTAGATTATTCACAAATTGAACACCCTTCAAGAATCTACAAATGTTATTTTAATTAAAATGCATTTTAAGTGCTTATTTAAGCAAATCGCCGGCTCAAGAGTGAGCGATTTGCAAATCACTCGAAAACAGGCTCTGTGGCAGGGCGAAATCAAATTCGAGCGAATTTAGAGCGAAAGTGATTTCTGTGGCACCCCTGTATATTATGTTTGTGCAAAAGTATGTAACAGGGAGAAGGAATCATTTCCGACTATATAAAGTACTAGCACATAACCCGTCGCGCTTCGCTGCGCCTTTAACAGTATAGAACCAATATCAGACCGTGGTCGGATTTTCCATCATTGGGAAATCACACTTAAAATAATTGCGAATTTTATCCGTACAAACAGAATCTCAAGTCAATCGGATGAAAAGTAGTTATTTTCCATGTAGAATTTTCCTTGAATTTCGCGCCTGGGGCGGAATTTCCGTCATTGGAAAATCATGCTTTAAAATAATTCGTATTCTATCGTTTGAACCAATCGGATGAATAAAAGTTTTCTTGCATGCAGAATTTTATGCGCTTTTTCACCCGCTGGGATCAGATTTTCCGACATTGGAAAATCACATTTTTCTATTTCATCAATTGAAACCGATCTTCAAGCCAATCGGATGATAAATAGTTTTCTTCTCGCAGAATTTGCCGGAAATTTTACGGCAGTCGGGTAAAATTTTCCGACTTTGGAAAGACGATTTTAAATTAATTCGTACTACATCTTTAGAAATCGAGTTTTAAGCCAACCCCTCTAACAGAACTCCTCTCCAAATTACAGCCCTATATCTCTTACCGTTTAGGCTCTGCAGTGAATCAGTCAGTCAGCCCGTCAGTACACTTTTTTTTATAGATATAGAGCGAGGCCAAAAAGTGAGAGAGTATTGGTGTTTAAAACCTGCTCTTTTGCTCTCAACTTCGGCAAGCGTTCGGGTCGTGTACGTGTAAATAACGAAATGTTTCGCCCCCCTGGGAGGAACCAAGGACTAAGTATCGCTAGTATAGGGATATTAAAATTCCATTCAAACAATTTAGCAATTTAACAAAAGAACTGCGGACTGAGCGCTTCATAATTATAAGTGGTCTGCCACCGAATTGGAAATGGCCTCAGTGGCGCGAGGGGAGAGAGTCAGCCGCCCATGTCAGCAGCCGTGGGTCGAATCATGGCCTGACGCGAGCGAAGATTTTTTTTTTGTTTTCAAATTGTATTTTTATTGTATTCTTAAACAAATATAATTTTTTGTTATTTTTGATATCAAGAAAACACACTTCTAGTAAATATTTTAAACGTTTTTTTCGTTTTGGAGAGCAATGGGAGCTGCGTTGAGGAAATGCTTTCTTTGTACAATGTCCGATCACTTTAGGAAGTTATTGTGAAATTTTGAAGTTTCTAACTATTACGGTTTAGCCTCAAGTGTGATGATCATATGAAATGTCTTATCACTATATGTATATAGATATATATTCTTGATCAGCATCAATAGCCGAGTCGATATAGCCATGTCCGTCTGTCGGTCCGTCCGTCCGTATGAACAAACAGATCTCAGAGATGATAAGAGATAGAGATTTGACATGTATGGGACAAATACTTCTTATACTTGCAGGCATATCAAGTTTATTTTCAATTTTTGCCACGCCACCTCCCCCCCCCAATCTGTTATTTTGGCCCATTCCTCAGTAACGGCTTTTTGAAGCTCTTCGGTCGAGTTGAACTTTTTGTCCGCCAGCATAAACATGATGTGCAAGGTTACCACACACGTTTTAAGTTGGATTCATGTCCGGAGAACTCGCAGGAAATAGTAAAAGCTGGATATTCTTCTCAATTTACCTACCACGACTGGCACTTAAAATGTAATCGGCGCAATATCTTGCTAAAAGTTGGTGTCCGGGTCCGGCTCTTGCTCGAAAAAGTTAATTAACATTCCATCCACTAAGCTTAAATAGCCCTCTGTATTCCTGCGACCTCTAATCTTGCATATCGGGGTCCGATTGTGATAGCTAAAAGCGTCCCAAAACATCACAGAGCCGCCACTACAGAGGTCGAAGTGCGCTCAGACGCCTCAATGTCGTGCCCTTATTAACTAAAACCATCTGGCCCATTCAATTTAACCTTTTTCTCATCTTAGAGTACCACATTTTTATTTTACTTTCAATAGATGGCGCCACTTTGGCTGTGGACCAACCTCAAAGTAACAACTTCCAATTAGGAATATTTTCCAAGTTTGATTGTCGTTATACATTTTCTTTACTCTTGGGCCCACGTACATCTCTCCAAGCATAAGATAACACCACATTTTAACCGATCTGACTTGAATACAATGTCTTAAGAGGCCCTCTAATTAAATGGGTGTTGCTGTTGAATGTTACTAATAACCCAAACAACAACAACAACCATGATGATGAGAACTAAACAACGTGCAGAAAAACAAACAAGCTGAAACTGGCCAAAAGCAAAAGGGCTAACTGCCACCTGTTGCTGTCCCTATCAAGTTTTTGCCACTCTTTTTCTCCCTCTCTCTCCCTCTGTCTCGTTCTTCTACTGTTGGCCAGTTGCGGCCATGTTTTTTTTTGGATTCTTTTGAATGACTTAGAACACCCCCATCTTGAGACATATCCAAGTTTATGAATAATTTCAAACCGGTTGCCAATTGGAGGCCAACCAGAGAGATCGCAGAGTGCCAGACAAATTGTTGCCTACAAATCAATTAAATTGCTAATCAACCGCGACAACAAACAAAACGGGCAGCAGCAGCAACAACAACAACAACCACAACAACGACAACAAATCGTGTATTAGGCTCACAATTTAATGGAGCCACATTCCAGAGGCAAAAGGCTAGAAGCCATTGTTCCTCTTACCGCCGCCAAAGTAACCACAAGAAATGCATAAACATATTGCCACAAAACACAAGTGCTCTGTGCCAGAACACTGGAAAATGGGGGGTTAGGGGAGGGGAGGAGGACAACGAGATGTGGAAACAGAGTCCGAGTCCCAGACGAGGTTTGGCCAAAAACAGAAGCAACATGAAAACTCTGCAGGCGGCATTTGACAAAAAAATATAAATAAATAATTAAGTAGAAAAAATATAAATCTAGAAAAGAAAAAACAAAAATGTTCAATAACAAGAACGGACAAATAAATTAGATTACCAAGTCAGAGTGTTGGGAAGGAAAGGAGAGCCAACAGTTAACAAGTGGAGTATTCTAATAAGCTAACCAGTTAAAGGCGCTTCAATAATGAAAATAAATTATAAAGAAAAATTGACATAAGAATATGGAATAACGAAAAGAAGACCAGGAAGACGGCAAATAACTAGTTGAAAGTTTGATGTCTTTTGTTTTTGCATTAAAAAAAAGCCTTAAAGTAGGCAACATATTTTTTTTATCCCAAGTCCCGTACCCAAATATATGACAAGAGGTTATATTTTTATAACTCCGCTATTTATTAACCAATTTTGATCAAAATTGGATCATAGCTGTGAGTTTTAAAGCAGAGATCGATATATTTAAAATGAGAGTTTTTTATTAGACAATAGAAGCCTACATTTAAAATTATGTTGCCTAGAATCTTCTAGTCAGAACGCACGTACCTTATAGACAGATACTCAAGAGACCGCTAAATGGAAACCGTTTAGAATCGATAGAAGAGATAGAAACCGAAACAAGAAGGATATGAAGACTATACCTGAAGAGGACTTTGGCAGCAACGGGGTAGTCTACTTTGAGGTGGAAGAAATTAATTTGCAAGCATAAAAAAGGTTTTTTTGAATTATAAACTTGGAAAGAGTTTAAAAAAGTTTTAAAGTTAAAAGGATCTTTTTCTAATAAGTCTGAGCCAAGTACAAATATTAATGTAGATAGCTTAATTGATCAATATCAATTGGTCCTGATGCTCCAAGCAATGCGTACCTGAGTGCTCTATCTATATGTGATAATAGCTTTAGTTTTGTAAATGTCAGTCCTTGTGATGTCGGATTTGACAATATTAGTCCTAAGTGTGTTAAACTAATTCTTTCATTCTTATTAGATCACTTAATGACTTCTTCTTTTTCTGAAATGTGGAAGCATGCCAATCCTTCTAATACCAAAATCCAGACCAATTTCGATTCTTCCACTTTTGTTCAAAGTCCTCGAGCATTTAATGGCAATGTAAGTTTAGAGATATATCATACTTCGAATATGCCGAATGTTCCGGAAAGCTTTTGGTACTGTCACCCACGATATTCCATATACCAAGCTGAGCAAGATTTATATTTTCTCGCAAACTGCGACAAAACCTCAAAGATCTGTGTTAGGACATCTTTTATATTCGGTATATACCACAGAAATCTCTAAAGATTTTGCTGACAGTTGGTTTGTAAGTCTCTCGAAAAATTCGTTCTATAGATTTCATTTTCTAATTAGAAAATCTTGTTGGAACACCAGATGTTCCATCTCTAAAAACAGGGCTGAATCTCTCGTCAAAAAATTTTCCTTATTTTAATTGTGGTGTTTGTGGTGTGTGTTAAATGTTTTATGATGCATTTTTAAATATTAAATCAAATTTAAGTCATATTCTTCATAATTATAAAGCAAAATTTAAAAATTTGTTGGCGCCAAACATGAGGTATAAGTTTCCAACTCTAATCCACTAGCTGTCATGTAGAGGGCGCCACATCGTCAGAGGGAGCTAGTGAGAAAAGAGCTGTGAGAGGCACGACCGAGACCACGGGGGACCCGACTGACCGACCGACGTGGTGTTTGTTCCGCTTGCCACTCACCATCACAGCCAACCCCACCCACTATTTGCTAAGCTGTAATAGATTTTTAGTTATCCACATAAGAAATAATTATTTTTCCCTTTTTTACTCGGACTTGAACTCGGTACCTCGAAGACATACATACATAGTTGGATGGGCAGATTAGCTCACTCGACTATTCTCCATAAGCTACAATTGGCAGCGTATTTTGCCGGCCGCAAGAGTTCGACCGGGTGGCCGAGTGGGTGTCTTGTTCGCTTAGAAAACGTGCTGGCCGCGCTTAACGTTATTCTCTCAAAGTTTGCGTTCCCTCACTCATCTTGCCTATAGAACCACATGGAGAACAAACTTAGCTCGATTTCAAGAGTAACATTCTTAAAAATTCAAGAACGGCTAATATTTTTTTACCCGTTACTCGTAGAGTAAAAAGGGTATACTAAAGTCGTGCAAATGTATGTAACAGGCAGAAGGAATCATTTCCGTCCATATAAAGTATATATATTCTTGATCAGCATCAACAGCCGAGTCGATATAGCTATGTCCGTCTGTCCGTCTGTCCGTCCGTCCGTCTGTCCGTCTGTCTGTATGAACACCTAGATCTCAGAGATGGTAAGAGATAGAGGTTTGACATGTATGGGACAAATGCTTCTTTTTTCTGCACGCAGATCAAGTTTGTTTCAAATTTTGGCCACGCCCCCTCCCGCCTCCGCAATTCGGAAAAACGATATACCTCCTACAGTTTTAAAGATAGACGAGACGAGAAATTTGTACCTTTGAGAGATAGTTAGTAATTAGCAAATTGAATCGATTTGCTGAAGAAATAATAAAGATGGGATGAACGGTTCTCAAGTTACAGACAAAACAATGAACCAAACCCCCCCCCCCCGCCGCCCGCCTCCCACCAAATTCTCAAGGCTGTACAAAATCTATATGCCGACAATATTGCAACCGTGTGGGATGGATCAAACCTGTCGGACTGGTTTGAAACGAATACCGGAGTTAAGCAAGGCTGTCTTATTTGTCCACTACTTTTTTCGCTTTATATCGACGATATTGGAGAAATCCTGCCGTTAAAACGCTGATGTACGCTGACGATATGTGCATCCTTGGGGAAAGTTCGCAAATGCTTAAAAATATGCTAAATGTTCTTGGAAGCTACTGTGAGCTATGGGGCTTGCAAATAAACACTGACAAATCTAAGGTTATGTCTATAGGACCACGGAGAAGCAGGCTAAGAAATGGGGAGTATCTGCACATAAATAGAAGATCGTTAGAGATAGTGCGATCCTACAAATATTTGGGCGTCACAATATCCGATAACATGAACTTCTCGGATCACATAAAACTTTTATGATAAAAGGGAAGCTTGGAGAAGCAAAAATTGCAATAAACACTACATAGAGGACATTGCTTAGTAAAAACAACGTAAAGCCAAGTTGCAAATATAAGATGTTCCAGGCAACTGTAAGAAGCATCATGTGTTATGTTGCTGAAATTTAGGGATTTCGCAGTTTCGACGATGTTGAACGTTTGACTTTTTTCATCCAAAAAGTATTCCAAATTACGCGATTTATATTGAAACTGGCCTTCCAACTCTGTATACTTATACACTGCAACTGCATTTTAACTATGTATCCAAGGTCATGAACATGCCGGAGAAAAGAATGCCTAAGCAAATAATGAGTCAACTGCTTCTTGGGAAAAGTCAGTTTTTTGATGACTGGACCATCATTTCAAACAACTGCGGGCTTTACTTTGACTGGGACAATATACAAGCTGAAGTCATTAAAAGGATTTGTGAAGATGAGCGTGAACTCTTTATAAGCCGAGCTAGACAGAGCACCGAAAGGTCCTCATATAATAAGCTGACTCACAACCTGGGTCAATCTAACTATTCTGAACATAGCCTAGGAACCAACTCTATTAGCAATATTTTTAAAGCGAGATGCGAAATGATTGCATTAAAGTTTAGGCCATACAGAAGGGACTTGGATGAAACCTGCAGCCTGTGTATTATGCGCGAGAAGGAAAATGTGGAACATTTTATCGGTACTTGTCCTATCCTTAAAGAGGTTCGATATCAGCACTTCCATCGCATCACTTTAACCGAGTTTGAACTATAAAGAATTTTAAATGGATAAAATTGGTGCACCCTAACATCCTTTTTAACAGAAGCCACAAAATATCGGAGACAAATTGTAAACGAAGATTTTTAAGTTTTTATTTTATTATTTTTTTTTATTTTTCTAAAATAGTCTATAGAGCCGCTCTCATTGACGGAAGTTCCACTATCTCGTGACGAACGGGGAAGGTTGATGTTCTTAAGAGATGGTAACATGCATCGAAAAACCGCGATAATGGGTACCACATTTGACAGCACCCTTCATCGAGGCATATAGGCCATAAATATGAAGTCTTAGTAAATTGTGATTGTCAATCCCAGTTCTAAATCATTGTGACTAGTGCATTTATTTATAAGTTTATCTTGTAGCACTAGGAATTAAGCTCAATAAATCAAATCAAATCAAAACAATTTGCTTGAACTTGAAACCTTATAATTTTTTCCTTAAATGTCAATAACTTCTATATTCTTGATCGGATTTTAATGAATTATGTGGCGTTGTATTTTAAATAGATAAATCTTTGGTGACCAGCAATGAAATAAAATTTACCCATTTTTTTTCGTGTTGATAATCGCATTTAAAATCTAGCTTTTTTTAAAAACTTGATCAATTTTAAGCAAAGTTGCAGATAAACGCCTTTATAACTCCGAAGTCGGGCACCGGATTATGAAGTTGTGTACAAATGAATTATAGGGGCGTTCAATTACCTTTTGGGACTTACATATGAAATGACTGCCAAATGGTCGGGATCGGAAATGCTGCAAACTAGAAACTTCGCAGAGAACCAATAATATTCATGACCAATTCAATTCACCTATTGGGTTCCTGTTAAAGAAGAAGAAAATAAAAACACATCTCGTGTGGATTGCTCATAAGAATCAAATTTTAATGCAGTTTGAAATTTTAAAATTAAACCCTAAGTTCCGTCACAGCGAAACAACTAAAATACTAGGAATTAAAAATAAAAATACAAATATCTTATTCTACTCTCGCACCTTATGTGGCATGGCATAGATTAACTTTTTCCAGAAGTTTGGATCATCTCGTCTGAGATACGTATTAACAGTCATGTACAGCTTCAGCTCGCTATCCAATTCATCAAAGTTCTCCACATCCGGATACACCACAACAATTAAGCGTTTGCATCTGTCCTGGGTTGTGGCATGCAATGCGAGACGAAGCTCCAGACGACCCCACGAAGATCTTATAAAGTTCGTTGTCATTAAAACGATGACCCGTTTCGAGTCCTCCACCGACTGACAGATGCAGGCGGGAATCGATTGCCCCAGCAGCCAGTCTCGTTCGTAGTAGCACAATCGAAACTTGTGCAATCCGTTCTCCAGCTCATCAATATACTCATCCACGAACTCAGCGTCCTTATGGGTGAAGGCCAGGAAACCATCGAAGATCTTATCCTTATCCAATTCTCTGATGGCAGACAGTCCTAGGCATAGATTCTTGTCATAGAACCACATTTTGATGGAATCTCGAAAGCATTGCAGACAGTTGACGGTGCAGGTACAGACCAAGATTGCGATCAAAACGAAGACATAACCAGGAATTCCTGGAGGGCAAAGATCCTTCATCTCCAACTTGACCAGCGAGGTAGTATTATCCCGGCATTTGACTTGACAGAGATCTTGGATGTGGCCTTTAAATTGTTTGGTAAAACGTAGAAAGTGTTTCTCCTCGCAGCTGCAAATCCAGGGATTGTCGGAGATGGAAAGAGTTAAATGAGACTGATAAGTGAGCAGGTCAATCATAGGCTGGCTGAGTATGTCCAATTGGTTACCCCGCACGTCTAAAAGGATTAGGTTAGAGGGAATGTGTTCAATTGTCCTCAGGTGATTGTGGGCCAAGTAAAGTTCCTTGAGTTGATCAAAGCCAGGGGGGGAGTTGTTTGATAGATTTGTGAGATGATTATTTTCAAAGAGCAGCACGGAATGATTTGTTATGGGAATTTCGGGAATCTCAGTCAGTCCTTGATTAGAGCAATTGACTATAAATCTCCTTAAGTTATAATTCAAGCAACATAAACAGGATGTGGGACAATATTCCTGACCACTGCAACGCCTTAAAGCAGTCTCATACTCTTTGGAGTATCGATTTCGGAGGTAGTTAAGGAAATTTGTAAACTTACAACTGCATTCCCAGGGATTGCCGGACAGTTCTGTGGTCAAATTACTTGAAGAGAGGAACTGCGTCAGTTGATCATCCAGGGCTTTGAGAGAATTGTTGCGGATATCCAAGTAAGTGAGATTCGGTGGCAGTTGATTAATTGTGAGACTGGTTAGAAGATTGTTCTTCAAGTGGAGTTCCCGCAGTGTGGAATTCCCAAGGGTATTCTGGGGCAAAAGTTGGAGTTGGTTGTCATCCAATAAAAGAACGAAGTTGCCTTTGATATCACTTGGAAGAGTTGGGAAATTTTTAAGTCTTCTACTTCTACAGTCGATCACAAACTGTTGTAAGGTGGCATTGAAACAACAAGTGCAGGGGTCAGGGCAGGGTCCCCTTAGGTGATGGTGTTTTACAGGCTTCTTTTTCATCTTGGCTAAGTTGTCCAAATATATTGTCAAATTTGTATTCTCACAGTTGCTTATCCAAAGTATGCCTGCTTGTAGAAGTTCTGTTTGGTTTATCCTTTCTAAGAGAAATGTCGCCACTTTCTCATCGAACGTTTGAATGTTATTATTTCTAATGTCCAGAAGGCTTAGTCCCGGAGGAAGCTGATCAGCGGTTAATTTCTTCAAATTGTTGTTTGATAAACGAAGTTCTGTTAGATTTGCATATCCAGGCCATGATATGTTTGGCAGTGATCGTAGTTGGTTGCCGTCAAACAGCAACCGGGGATGGCCAGTAATTGGAATTGGTAGCTCTGGCACCTCCGTCAGTCCTTGGCCTGTGCAGTTGATGAAAAACAAATCGGTGTAGTATTTTAAGCCGCAAATGCAGCCCTGAGGACAACGTCTGTTATTTATGCCCAGAGTGAAATTACAAAGTGTTCCAAATTTCCTCTTGTAAAATCTCCCATCGCAAACAATGGCTTTTAAATCGTTGCACGGAATGATATTTCCGGTAGGGTTTTCCAAATTAAGTTCAATGGTTCTAAGCTTTGAATAGTTTTGAAAATATTTCAGATCAATATCATGATCAGTAATAAGTTCAATCGTTTCCAAGTGATTTTGTAGATTGGGAGAACTGAAATAAATATTTTGTGTTATTTTAATTGCAGGAATTACAAATAGGTATTTAAGAGAAACTACCTTAAAAATTCAAAGTCTTTCAAAACGCTGTGATAAATTAGTAAAATCTTTAAATTTTGTAGGTGCTTAAAGGTTGTTGCGGTGAAGTTTTCTATGTTACATCTGCCAAGTGTAAATTCAGTTAAGTTTGTTTGATTTTCTTCAAATAAGAAACGGGGAATTTTATATGATGTGCTCAAAGCACAGGCAATAGTAACACTGTTCCAATTCGTTGTATTTTGCCGTAAATAGTTATATATTAAATTATCATTTATAGCTGAGCTGGATTCCACAGAAACCGTTAACCGTCCTGCTCCTTGTGTTATGTCAATTTGATACTCAGCAAATTCTAATTGTAAAATACGAAAGTTATACGCGTTTAAACTGATTATCCCGAATGCTTGCATATATCGAATTAATGGTACATTATATAGACCTTTGTCATCAAGGTCATTAGTTACTATTAGATCCCCAAGCGACACATCGACCGAGTTTATTTTTATAAGCGTGCTTAAGTCCGGTTTAGATTTGTACCAAATTAGTTCTAATATCCGTCCATAAAACTCAAGCTTGTAATTGTTCGTGATTATGGTGTTGCCCTCTTTAGAGCAAGTTTTATCACTTTCACTGTCGTTGCCAATTTCACACTCATTTCGACAATACAATTCGCAATAGTCATTTCTAAAATTTTTGAAAACATTCACGCCGAAAATTGATCCGATCGTCAAAATTATTAAGAAAACGGAATATTTATTAACCAACATTTTGAGGTCCGTGCGGAAACCGAATTAAAATTGAACTCAATCAACTTCAAAAAATTTGGGAAAAAGTAAACTCACTGGCAGTCAGCCTCGCAGAATTCCAAACAGCCGATCAGATCCCTAGGGACTTTGAAGCGAAGTGTGCGCAAGTCCCGCTTTTCAATCGATCCATAAATATTCAATTCAACCCCGACTGTAATATACCCTCTAACTGTCAAAATTTGTAAGTTTGTACTGATAAAATATGTACAAACTCAACTACAATAAGGAAAAAAGGTTTGAAATTCTAGTATTTTCACTTTGTAACTTAACTGATATCATCTTTAATGATTGCTTTTAGGGTGTACATTAAAGCGGTCCCCAAATCGGCCAAATAGAAAAAAAGAGGTCTCAGCATTCCCAAAGCTAATATTTGTTGTATAATTAATAATTGTGAATATCAAAAAATTTTATTTTAATTTTAAATGGGCTCGACCGGGTCTCAAAATTTAAAAAAAAAATAAATCATACGACACGTTCACCATATACAAATTTTTACAAACGAATACGATAATAAGCAACACTGCGTATGAGTTATTTAAAAAACTTTAGACGCCATTCGAGCCCGTTAAAATTCGATTTTTATACCCGTTACTCGTAGAGTAAAAAGGGTATACTAAAGTCGTGCAAATGTATGTAACAGGCAGAAGGAATCATTTCCGACCCTATAAAGTATATATATTCTTCCGTCCGTCCGTCTGTCTGTCCGTCCGTATGAACAAACAGATCTCAGAGATGGTAAAAAAGATAGAGGTTTGACATGTATACTTGCAGGCAGATCAAGTTTATTTTCAATTTTTGCCACAATCCCGCCCGGTAATTTAGAATAAACGGTTTATCTCCTACAGTTTTAAAGATAGACAATTTGTACCTTCTGGAGATAGTTATTAATTAGCAAAATGTATCGATTTGCCGAAGATAAAGATCGGATAAGCGGTTCTCAAGTTATAAACAAAAAAGTTCCTCCCCCCCCCCTTTTACAGCTAACACCGCACAATCTTAGAGAGACAGAGAGAGACAGAAAGAGAGAGAGAGAAAGAGAGACTTAGCTTCTACTCCAAGTACAGAGTATGTCTTAGTCGGGCTTGACCGACTTTCTGACTTGTTATTATACCTTTTCTTACACGAAAACTTGTTGCATAAAAGTGTATTAGTATGTATCAAAATCGGTCAACTATATCTTATAGCTGCCATAGGAACTATCGGTCGAAAAGTGGGTCTTTTGAGAAACCTTTGTTTTGTTTTTAATGTTAACGTCCCCTACGTCAGTGATTATTAATACCATATGCTTTTATTCAGATTTGGAAGTTTTAATCAAAACCGGACTATTGTATCTTATAGCGGCCGTAGGAACTTTCAGTCGAAAAGTGAGTTTTATTTAGAAAAATGTTTGATTTAATGCTGGCTTTCTTAAACTCTGCAAGGGTATAAAAACTTCGGCAAGGACGAAGTTAGTTTTTGGTTTTTATTGACTGAATTAAGAGCAGCCATTGGAGCCACCACCAGTTGGACGCTAAAAAACTGCTTAAAAAACTGCTTAAAAGACTGCTGAAATTCGAACTAGGAGCCATTGATTAGAACACAATTGGAATGCCAACTCTCTCCAACAGTGGAGCTATTCCACGCGCTGGTGGTAAAGCGTCTAGAACACTACTTGTATAGAATTGAATCTACCATCTGTCTTAAATCATGAGACTACTTCTAATTCTCTAGTACGAACTCTGCAGATTGTTTATTTAAAAGGGACAGAGAAAATTTGGTCACATAATGAGTATTAGTTCTTAGTAAGAACTTCTTACTATGCAGGTTATTAAACGTATGTACATTGTTAAACTGCTTCTGTGGGTGAAAAGGCTAAAGAAAAGTTTGTAAGGGGCACATAACGGAGCTGTAGCGCTCAGACAAAGTTGTGGACTAAGCTTATTTTGCTAAGAGAGCGAGAGACAGTGAGCATGGCAAAAAAAACAATTCACACACTCACAAATTAGGTATTTGTTGAATGTATGTGTCTTGGCTCTCTGAGACGGATGATAGCTGCTATGACAGACATGTGTTAGATAGAAATAGCAATTAAAAAGAGAGAGGAGAAGAGAAGAGAAATCACACACAGAACAAAACGACTTGTTGTTCTAACTGTCCAAAGTATAAAGAAAACGGAAAATTTGTTGACTGAAATTTTGCTGACTGTGCCAAAATCAAATTCAAATTGGTCGGTCAGCGTCCCAAAATTTCAACGAACCGGGCCGATCCTCAGAGATTTTGTAGCAAAACGTGGGAAAATCCAGGTCTATAATCTACACTCAGAAAAAAAAAAAAAAAGAGTGTGTGTCATGAGACACCCGGAACGAGCGAAGCTCTTTACGATGAATCCGATTTAAGTAATGAAAAAAGACACATTTGTATTCTGTATAAATAAATGTTAAATTATCAAATATTAGGTCACTCTCAAATCACTGTAAAGTCACTGTTAAGTCACCGTTAAGTCACTGTTAAGTCACTGTTAAGTCACTGTTAAGTCACTGTTAAGTCACTGTTAAGTCAGTGTTAAGTCAGTGTTAAGTCACTGTTAAGTCACTGTTAAGTCACTGTTAAGTCACTGTTAAGTCACTGTTAAGTCACTGTTAAGTCACTGTTAAGTCACTATTAAGACACTGTTAAGTCACTGTTAAGTCACTGTTAAGTCACCGTTAAGTCACTGTTAAGTCACTGTTAAGTCACTGTTAAGTCACTGTTAAGACACTGTTAAGTCACTGTTAAGTCACTGTTAAGTCACTGTTAAGTCACTGTTAAGTCACTGTTAAGTCACTGTTAAGTCACTGTTAAGTCACTATTAAGTTACTGTTAAGTCACTGTTAAGTCACTGTTAAGTCACTGTTAAGTCGCTGTTAAGTCACTGTTGAGTCACTGTTAGGTCACTGTTGAGTCACTGTTAGGTCACTGTTAAGTCACTGTTAAGTCGCTGTCAAACAAAGAACATTATAGTTAGCACAGTATAGCATAGCACAGAATTCACAACTTGACCTTAATGCAGCCACTCTTTGCACCCCCACCCCCGCATACCCACCATACCCCACCCGACCAACCCCAGATCCCCACACGATCCCCACCAGATCACCGCGAGATCTCCACCAGAGCCCCACCAGATCCCCACCAGATCCCTACCAGATCCCCACCAGATCACCACCTGATCCCCACCAGATCACCACCTGATCCCCACCAGATCCCCACCTGATCCCCACTAGATCCCCATCAGATCACCACAAGACCTCCACCTGATCCCCACCAGATCTCCACCTGATCCCCACCAGATCACCACCTGATCCCCACCTGGTTCCCATCAGATTCCCACCAGATCTCCACCAGATCCCTTCCCAATCCCCACCAGATCCCTACCAGATCCACACCAGATCCCCACCAGATCCCCACCTGATCCCCACTAGATCCCCATCAGATCACCACAAGATCCCCACCTGATCCCCACCAGATCTCCACCTGATCCCCACCAGATCACCACCTGATCCCCACCTGGTTCCCATCAGATTCCCACCAGATCTCCACCAGATCCCCACCAGATCCCTTCCCAATTACCACCAGATCCCTACCAGATCCACACCAGATCCCCACCAGATCCCCACCTGATCCCCACCTGATCCCCACTAGATCCCCATTAGATCACCACAAGATCCCCACCTGATCCCCACCAGATCTCCACCTGATCCCCACCAGATCACCACCTGATCCCCACCTGGTTCCCATCAGATTCCCACCAGATCTCCACCAGACCCACACCAGATCCCCACCAGATCCCCACCTGATCCCCACTAGATCCCCATCAGATCACCACAAGATCCCCACTTGATCCGCACCAGATCCCCACCAGATCCCCACCAAATCACCACCAGATCACCACCTGATCCCCACCAGATCACCACCTGATCCCCACCAGATCACCACCTGATCCCCACCAGATCACCACTAGATCCCCATCAGATCACCACAAGATCCCCACCTGATCCGCACCAGATCCCCACCAGATCACCACCAGATCACCACCTGATCCCCATCAGATCACCACCAGATCCCCACCAGATCCCCTCCAGATCCCCACCTGATCCCCACTAGATCCCCATCAGATCACCACAAGATCCCCACCTGATCCGCACCAGATCCCCACCAGATCACCACCAGATCACCACCTGATCCCCAGAGGATCCCCACCAGATCCCCACCAGATCACCATCAGATCACCACCTGATCCCCACCAGATCCCTACCTGATCCCCACTAGATCCCCATCAGATCACCACAAGATCCCCACCTGATCCGCACCAGATCCCCACCAGATCCCCACCAGATCACCACCAGATCACCACCTGATCCCCACCAGATCACCACCTGATCCCCACCAGATCACCACCTGATCCCCACCAAATCCCCACCAGATCCCCACCAGATCCCCACCAGATCCCCACCTGTTCCCCACTAGATCCCCACCAGATCCCCACCAGATCCCCACCCGATCCCCACCAGATCCCCACCAGATCCCCACCAGATCACCACCTGATCCCCACCAGATCACCACCTGATCCCCACCAGATCCCCACCAGATCCCCACCAGATCACCACCAGATCACCACCTGATCCCCACCAGATCACCACCTGATCCCCACCAGATCACCACCTGATCCCCACCAGATCCCCACCAGATTCCCACCTGATCCCCACTAGATCCCCACCAGATCCCCACCAGATCCCCACCCGATCCCCACCAGATCCCCACCAGATCCCCACCAGATCACCACCACCTGATCCCCACCAGATCCCCACCAGATCCCCAACAGATCACCACCAGATCACCACCTGATCCCCACCAGATCAAAACCTGATCCCCACCAGATCACCACCTGATCCCCACCAGATCACCACCTGATCCCCACCAGACCACCACCTGATCCCCACCAGATCCCCACCTGATCCCCACTAGATCCCCACCAGATCACCACAAGATCCCCCCCTAACCCACCAGATCCCCACCCAGATCACCACCAGATCACCACCTGATCCCCACCAGATCACCACCTGATCCCCACCAGATCACCACCTGATCCCCACCTGGTTCCCATCAGATCCCCACCAGATCCCTACCAGATCCACACCAGATCCCCACACGATCCCCACCAGATCCAAACCTGAGCTCACAAGGTCCCTACCAGATAACTACCACATGACCACCAGAACCAAACCAGATCAGCACCAAATCCGCGCCAGATCCTCACCAAATCTTCACCTGATCCCCACCAGGTCTCTACCAAATACCCATCACTTCCCCCCACTTCCACCTCACACTATCCAACTCCACACACAACCCACCTGCCACTACGCGGTAATGGTAAAAGCTGCTGATTTTGCAAATACAAAATACAAAACACAAAATCAAAGACATACCCCCAAAGAATCTGTCGCAAAGACATACCCGCAAAAAATCTGTCGCAAAGACAAAATTTTTCAAGATTCACTCCCCCAGTCTGACGGACGTCCGTAAAAGAGCTTCGCTCTAAAACGAAAAACTTTGTACACACAAACGGTGTCAATACGAAAATACTTGATTCAAGTACCAAACTCTTATATCAAGTACGATTTTTTCACTCCATAAAAACTTGTTTCGATTTTTAATTATATAATTTTTGACAAAGTATTAGTTTGTGTTTGTCTTAAGAACAGCCCGATTTACTCTCAACATAAGTACAAAATGTAAGTCTGTTCTGTCTTTAATCCAAGAAATTTTGTATGCGAACTAAAGGCCTATACTCAGATGAGATAAATTTTTAGTTTGCTACGATATTTCACATGAATAGAAACAGTTTTAAATAGCTTTGAAATCTGAATGATTATGAAAAGGTGTTCTATTCATGTGAAATATCGTAGCAAACTAAAAATTTATCTCATCTGAGTATAGGTATGAAATTTTTTTAATTTTTAGACCTTAATTTTTAAAATCTAAGTACGAATTGTTATTAATTAAAGAACGTTAATTCTCATTTTAATAATATTAACAGTTGTTGTTCTACTCTAGAATGTTGAACTAGATGATGGTAATATTTTGGACACCAAAGACGGATTCGATTCTAGACGATTATTCCAAAATGTTGTATTTTGTTACCTATTTTTTGCCATTTACCCCACTGTGCGTCACAAAATTGATTGAGAACAATTGAAAAACAATTTGATAAGTAATTGTATGTACTTTATCCCAATAAAAGCCATGTGCAAGCCAAATATGCATATGGGCATTTCCCCCCGAAAGGTCCACCGAGACCATTTAACTAATTGAACCTAATTGTTGATAAAAATGCCTATAGATTGCACTGAATTTTGCTCTGTGGCGACAAACAGCCAAAAAAGATTTTAGAATTTTAGCCGTAAACGCAAAAAAAAAAAAAACTTAAAAATTAAACTTACACCAAAAATGAATTTGCTAGCCAAGAGCACTCGCTCTTCTTTGTCCCTACTGAACGAGTCATCTAGCTGCTTGACTCGTGCATTCACCATGGGTCCGTTTATCGCCCAGTGTACTTCATTAGTACTGACAAAGTGCTAATCTGTTAACCGTACGGAAGCCAGAGGAAGCGAAGAAACAAGTTAGCCCCCAAACGCTCGGATCTGATGCAGCCAAACCCGGGACCCCATCATCCATCGCTAGATTCCGCTTGCCTTGTGCCAGCCAAGTCGTCAAGCAGATGAATGCCTTGGATGAGGTGCCACATCAGCCTTATTCCTGCGCTTAGCAAATTCAATCAACGATTTCTAAAGTTCTCATCTCTCTGCCTCAACTTGCAGGCTACTCGATTACACCTCAATAAAGCCCCTTCAGAACTTAATTAATGTAAATATAAAAGACAAACCAAAAACCAATCTGTATTGAAAATATTCTATAAACGACAAAATCAAAAACGTTTGCCTAAGCTAATGAAAGTGAGCAAATCTAACATCTAATGTATAGAAATATACACTTTTAGTTAACCCGGTTGTAAGTTAAAATTTTTATTGCCTCACTCTGGCGTGTGAGGTTTCTTTCTATTAAAAATTCTCCTCCGTCTCCAACACTTAATTTCTATATTAAACTTAAGCAGAATTTGTAAGACACCATCGTGTGTAGAGGTAACATGAGATGGTTTAAAGGGTAGCTTCCCACACAATGCACGTCAAGTGGTTCAAATCAGAAGCCTTTACAAGTGGTGTCTCGACTATCCTGTTGCCAGCGATCCACATCAGAGTCGCTTTTAATATTTAATGCTTTTACAACTACGTGTGGACCGAATTGAATATCGTGTTCAAGCTTTAACATTCTCCGGGATTCCTAAAATGCAACAGCCACTTATTCAGTATATGTCTTCTAACTCAACGACAGCTATGAAAACGAGAGCGTAAGTTAAAGTCGGCTTTAACCGACTTCGATATACCCGTTACTCATGAAAAATCATGTTTAACAGTGTTCCTGCGTTCCTTAGGGTGACCATCCAAAAAGTATGCAACATTTTTTCTGGGTGGGTAGCGGGGGGCTTGGTTCACTTTTTTGCTCATAACTTGAGAACCGTTCATCCGATCTTTATCATTTCTTCGGCAAATTCATTTTGCTAATTACTAACTATCTCTAGAAGGTACGAATCATCTATTTTCAAAACTGTAGGAGATATGACGTGGCCAAAATTTGAAATAAACTTGATCTGCGTGCAGATAAAAGAAGCATTTGTCCTATACATGTCAAACTTCTATCTCTCACCATCTCTGAGATCTAGGTGTTCATACAGACAGACGGACGGACGGACGGACGGACGGACAGACGGACATGTCTATATCGACTCGGCTGTTGATGCTGATCAAAATTATTTATATACTTTATACGGTCGGAAATGATTCCTTCTGACTGTTACATACATTTCCACGACTTTACTCTACGAGTAACGGGTATAAAAAGAACGAGGCTTGAGTGAAGAACAGATGAACTTAAAAATGCCCTGTAGATACATTAGTACTCTTATGAGTTTTGATTTGGGATGTTCCTGTGGCAAAAAGTGTGATATTTGCTATTTGTTTTGATTATTCCTGCAAGTCATTTACGTAAGATGCATTTAGTCAAGCGTTTTTTTTTCAACTTTTTTCCATTTGTCTATTTATTTATTTTATTCATTATGATAATTCAAGCTCCTTTAAAATTTAGGAAATTTTGCGATTTTCGTTTCGTTTTATCAACACCTCTCATTCTCAATCAGAACTCATTTACGATTATCTGCTAATTTCTAATACTTTTAAACCGATTCAAAGACACCTCTTATTTACCCGTCTTCAATTGCTAACCATCAAATCCTCGCTACAATCTAAGCTCATTATAAAATTTTACAAATTTTGCGAATTCATGGTACGTCAGATTTACACTTCATATTTAACCTTCTATTTACCCATCTTCATGACAAACTAAACTCATACTTTTACCCTTTTTTACACATACCGCGACTTTATAAAACCCAATGAACGACACCTACTCTTTGACCATTTACACCCTAAATTTACATCTCTTTGTTATTTACCATACCATTTTAAATAATTTCAAATTTGTTGTTAAAGCTTATAAATATTTTTACCAACTGATTACCACCATTAAATAGCTCTTCGAAAATACAATTTTTTGCCCTCAATATTAGTTAATTTATGGTGCTTGAATACTAGACTGGCCCTTAAAAATAGATTTCAAAATACCGGGCGGAAAAAGATTCGTTTTGGTCCCAATAGATATGAAAAAAAGTTTGGCAGCGATCGGACTTTATATAGTGGACGCGCGCTCGCCCTCAAAATCGAACATTTGAAATATTTGGAAAATGAGGGGGATGAGTTTCGAATGTAATCTCTAAAAATTATATCATTTTAGGGGAATAGCATAGCAACATTTTAAATATGAATGTGTCTTATTTTGAGCGTAAGCTTGGTCAGAATCATGTCAAAAGGGCCAATTTTTCAAAATTTTTTTTTTCCAAAAATTTTTTATATAAATGAGATTCTGATTTTTGCTTTTACCCGGGCGGAAAAATTATCGTTTTGGTCCCAATAGATATAATAAAAAGTATGGCTGCGATCGGACTATATTTAGTGGACGCGCTCTCGCCCCAAAAACCAAAAAATTGAATTATACTGCCAATATATGGGATGAGATTCGGATTAAATCTCTAAAAATTCACATGTGTGTGCTTTAACGACCTTTATGATAATCAAACCATCAATATTAAGCTGGCTCAAGGTCTCGTTATGCTTGCGCATAACTAAAATTATATAAAAAAATTTTAAGTTGTTTTTCTCTTTAAATCCTTAGAGGGGAATACCATAGCAACATTTTACATATTTTTGTTGGATACTTTGAGCGTAAACTTGGTCAGAATCATATCAAATCGGCCAATTTTTCAAAAAAAAAATTTTTTTCTGAGATAAGTTTCAAATTTAATCTCTAAAAATTTTTATTTACTTTTATCGGAATATCATTGCATCATTTTAAATATATTTGTTGGATATTTCGAGCGTAAACTTGGTCAAAATCATATCAGAACTCCAATTTTTCTCATTTTTTTGTGTGTTTTTTTTTTTATATGATAAATTATTTTATGCGAGACTCTGATTTTTGCTCTTGCCTGGGCGGAAGAAGTTTCGTTTTGATCCCAATAGATATTATAAAAAGTATGGTAGCGATCGGACTTCAGTTGGTGGAAGCGTACTCGCCCTCAAAATCGAATATTTGAAATATGTGTGCAATATTTGGGGTGACTTTCGGGTTTAATATCTAAAATTTGTAATAGAACATTTTTATGTGTTATTTCTCTTTATATTCTTTTAGAAGAACATTTTAAATGTAAATGTCGGATAGTTAGAGCATATCTCGTATAAGTTATTTTATCCTAAAATAAAAAACAAAAAATATCATAAAAAAGGAGAAAAATGTGCTTTTAGATATGATTCTTACCAAATTTATTCTCAAAATATCTAACTTTAATATTCAAAATGTTGCTATGATATTTCGCTTAAAGTATTTAAAGAGAAATATGTTGTTGTGGATAGCGACCTTTGTTTTTTATTTGGGATTTTTTAGCTGGCTCGAGGTCCTCGAGGTCCTAACACTTAAAAAAAAATTTGAAAATTTTAGAGACTAAACCCAAAATTAATCTCAGAAAAATTTTTTTTTTTTTTTTAATTGACCGATTTGATATGACTCTGACCAAGTTTACGCTCGAAATATCCAACAAAAATATGTAAAATGTTGCTATGGTATTCCACTTTAAGGATTTAAAGAGCAAAATCACAAAAAAATTTTTTTTTCAAATTTTGCAGATTTAATCCGTATCTCATCCCATATATTGGTAGCATATTTAAAATTTTTGGTTTTTTTGGGCGAGAGCGCGTCCACTAAATATAGTCCGATCGCAGCCAAACTTTTTATTAAATCTATTGGAACCAAAACGAATCTTTTTCCGCCCGGTATTTTGAAATAAAAAAAAAAAGTTAATATAAGGGCCAGTCTATTGAATACTTGTAGAGTTTGAAAGATAATAATTAATTAAGTACCTAATAAAGAAATAAAAATTTGACCTTAAACAAAGACTTGTCACGCAGTCAGTTTCAAGGGTATTTTATTGAAACTTGGTGGAAATGTAGTACAAATGTTTGCTAGGACGAAGACTGCGTCGTGGAATGTTGCTCATTTGAAGATGATGAAAGGTTTTATTCTAAACAACATGCAGCTTTGATGATATAAACCCGAGATTTTAAAAAATTATTCTTCCACACATTCTGCAATACATAACGCACTTTTTCCATACTGCCCTTACAACATCCACATTTCCTGATCAATGGCAGGCTGCAAAAACTCTTACTATCCCAAAAACTTCCAATGAGTTTAGACCAATTTCGAAATTTGCCTTATTTATCAAAAGTATTTCAAAACCTAATGGCAAAACAAATAAATACATTTATGATCTGTCAACATTTTTTTAATGATAATCAATCAAGATGTAGGAAAGGTAGAAGCTGTACAACGGCTTCAATAAACATTACGGAAGAGATTTGCTCTCAGGTTGACAATGGCACAACAACATTTCTGACCCTCTTGGACTATAGTAAAGCATTTGACACGGCTAACCACGAAATGCTGGGTACAAAACTCAAACAATTGTATATGTTCTTAAACACAGCTGTAAAATTTCTGCAGTCATATCTGACGAATCGACGACCATCTGTAGTCACACATAAAGAATCTTCACTATTCGTGCCCATGAAACGCAGTGACCCGCAGGGATCAATTCTTGGACCTCTCTTGTTTTCAATATATGTCAATGACCTGCCGAGTGCATTGTCAAAATGGTAGACCTTTGTGTTAGATTAATAAATGTGTCCAAGTGTAAAATACATACTTGGTCTGAAGGAAATGGGCTTGGACTAAGCCCATGCAAGTCAAAATGCAATAAAAATGTTAGGACTAACAACTTGCCAAGGCTAACAATTAATAACATTCCAATAGAGTATGTGGAGCAAGCCAGCAATTTAGGTTTTACATTTAATACAACTCCAACATTGAAAGACCATATTATCAGAGCCACAGGCTCCTCAGAAATCAATATCTGATCATGAACTTTCTTCCAGTCAGAACTCGGTTGCTGATAGCCAAGACTTTGCTTACCTCGGTTCTTTTTTATGAAGTTGAAGTATTTAACAATTGTGATACAGAGAGCCAAAGAAAGCATTTAATAATACAGCACGTTATATTTACAATTTCTGATGTTTCTATAAGTATATTTAATTTACCACAGCAATCGTGGATGGACATGAGGAGTCTAGTTCAATTACACAAAACAGCTTGAACTCATGAACCTTCGTACCTTAAACAGGAACTTAATATCAGCATTACAGCAGCATTTTCAGAAAAACACTTTTTTATTTAGGCTGTTCGCTGTTGAAACCAACTACCACATGAAATTAAGGCGATCAGAAACGTCACGCAATTTTGGACTAAGTTAGAATCAGACCTACGAATAAATTAATTATTAACCTTTGTGACAAGTGCTCTAAACTATAAGTATAATTTACTTGTAGCGTTAAGATGATTAGCCAATAAAGAAAGAAAGAAAGAATGTGGCTAAGGAAGAGACTTCTGTTCAGACGGAGTAAGTTGTTCCTATAAATTTAATATCCACAAATAAAATTCCTAAAATTATACAAAACCTGAGTTGTTACGAATACAAAATTCCTTTCGCAGAGAACCAGTAATATCCATGACCAATTCAATTCACCTAATGGGTTCCTGTTAAAGAAAAAGAAAATAAAAACACATCTCGTGTGGATTGCTCATAAGAAACTGTTTTTAATGCAATTTGAAATTTTAAATTTAAACCCTAAGTTCCGTCACAGCGAAACAACTAAAATTATAGAAATTAAAAATAAAAATACAAATGTCTTATTCTACTCTCGCACCTTATGTGGCATGGCATAGATTAACTTTTTCCAGAAGTTTGGATCATCGCGTCTGAGATACGTATTAACAGTCATGTACAGCTTCAGCTCGCTATCCAATTCATCAAAGTTCTCCACATCCGGGTACACCACAACGATCAAGCGTTTGCATCTGTCCTGGGTTGTGGCATGCAATGCGAGACGAAGCTCCAGACGACCCCACGAAGATCTTATAAAGTTCGTTGTCATCAAAACGATGACCCGTTTCGAGTCCTCCACCGACTGACAAATGCAGGCGGGAATCGATTGCCCCAGCAGCCAGTCTCGTTCGTAGTAGCACAATCGAAACTTGTGCAATCCGTTCTCCAGCTCATCAATATACTCATCCACGAACTCAGCGTCCTTATGGGTGAAGGCCAGGAAACCATCGAAGATCTTATCCTTATCCAATTCTCTGATGGCAGACAGTCCCAGGCATAGATTCTTGTCATAGAACCACATTTTGATGGAATCTCGAAAGCATTGCAGGCAGTTGAGGGTGCAGGTACAGACCATGATTGCTATCAAAACGAAGACATAACCAGGAATGCCTGGAGGGCAAAGATCCTTCATCTCCAACTTGACCAGCGAGGTAGTATTATCCCGGCATTTGACTTCACAGAGATCTTGGATGAGGCCTTTAAATTGCTTGGTAAAACGTAGAAAGTGTTTCTCCTCGCAGCTGCAAATCCAGGGATTGTCGGAGATGGAAAGAGTTAAATGAGACTGATGGGTGAGCAGGTCAATCATAGGCTGGCTGAGTTTGTCCAATTGGTTACCCCGCACGTCTAAAAGGATTAGGTTAGAAGGAACGTTTTCAATTGTCCTCAGGTGATTGTGGGCCAAGTGAAGTTCCTTGAGTTGATTAAAGCCACGGGGGGAGTTGTTCGATAGATTTGTAAGATGATTATTTTCAAAGAGCAGCACGGAATGATTTGTTATGGGTATTTCAGGAATCTCAGACAGTCCTTGATTAGAGCAATTGACTATAAATCTCCTAAAGTCATAGTCCAGGCAACATAAACAGGATGTGGGACAATATTCCAGACCACTGCAACGCCTTAAAACAGCCTCATACTCTTGGGAGTGACGTTTTTGGAGGTAGTTAAGGAAATTTGTAAACTTACAACCGAATTCCCAGGGATTGCCGGACAGTTCTGTGGTCAAATTACTTAAAGAGAGGAACTGCGTCACTTGATCATCCAGGGCTTTGAAAGAATTGTTGCGGATATCCAAGTAAGTGAGATTCGGTGGCAGTTGATTAATTGCGAGACTAGTTAGAAGATTGTTCTTCAAGTGGAGTTCCCGCAGGGTGGAATTCCCGAGGGTATTCTGGGGCAAGACTTGGAGTTGATTGTCATCCAGGTGAAGAATGGAGTTGCCTTTGATATCACTTGGAAGTGTTGGGAAATATTTAAGTCTTCTACTTCTGCAGTCGATCACAAACTGATGTAAGGTGCCATTGAAACAACAAGTGCAGGAGTCAGGGCAGGGTCCGCTTAGGTGATAATGTTTTACAGGCTCCTTTTCCATTTTGGCTAATTTGTTCAAATAAATTGTCAAATTTGTATTCTCACAGTTGCTTATCCAAAGTATGCCTGCTTGTAGAAGATGTGTTTTGTGTATTCTTTCTAAGAGAAATGTCGCCACTTTCTCATCGAACGTTTGAATGCTATTATTTCTAATGTCCAGAAGGGTTAGTCCCGGAGGAAGCTGATCAGCGGTTAAAGTCTTCAAATTGTTGTTTGATAAACGAAGTTCTGTAAGATTTGCAAATCCAGGCCATGATATGTTTGGCAATGAACGTAGTTGGTTTCCGTCAAACAGCAACCGGGGATGGCCAGTAATTGGAATTGGTAGCTCTGGCACCTCCGTCAGTCCTTGGCCAATGCAGTTGATGATAAAAAAATCGGTGTAGTATTCTAAGCCGCAAATGCAGCCCTGGGGACAACGTCTGTTATTTATGCCCAGAGTGAAATTACAAAGTAGTTCAAATTTCCAATTGCAAGCAAAGGCTTTTAAATCGTTGCATGGAATGATATTTCCGGTAGGGTTTACCAAATAAAGGCCAATGGTTTTAAGCTTTGAATAGTTTTGAAAATATTTAAGATCAATTTCCTGATCAATATAAAGTTGAATCCTTTCCAAGTGATTTTGTAGAGTGGGAGAACTGAAATAAATATTTTGTGTTATTTAAATTGCAGGAACAACAAATAGGTATTTAAGGGAAACTACCTTAAAAGTTCAAGATCCTTCAAAATATTGAAAACAATTTTAAAAATCTTTAAATTTTGTAGGTGCTCAAAGGTTGCAGCGGTTACGTTTTCTATGTTACAATAGTTAAATGTTAATTCAGTTAAGTTCGTTTGATTTTCTTCAAATAAGAAACGGGGAATTTTATATGATGTGCTCACAGCACAGGCAATAGTAACACTGTTCCAATTCGTTGTGTTTTGCCGTAAGTAGTTATGTATTAAATTATCATTTATATCTGAGCTGGAATACACAGAAATCCCTAACTGTCTCGCTCCTTGTGTTATGTCAATTTTCAACTCACGAAATTCTAATTGTAAAATACGAAAGTAATACTCGTTTAAACTGATTATTCCGAATGCTTGCATATATCGAATTAATGGTACATTATATAGACCTTTGTCATCAAGGTCATTAGTTACTCTTAGTTTCTCAAGCAACACATTTTCCGAGTTTATTTTTATAAGCGAGCTTAAGTCCGGTTTAGATTTGTACCAAATTAGTTCTAATGTTTGCCACTCAAACTCAAGCTTGTAATTGTTCGTGATTATGGTGTTGCCCTCTTTAGAGCAAGTTTTTTCACTTTCACTGGCGTTGCCATTTTTACACTCATTTCGACAATACAATTCGCAATAGTCATTTCTAAAATTTTTGAAAACATTCACGCCGAAAATTGATCCGATCGTCAAAATTATTAAGAAAACGGAAAACTTATTAAGCAACATTTTGATGACCGTGCGGAGACCGAATTAAAATTGAACTAAATCAACTTTAAAAAATTTGGGAAAAAGTAAACTCACTGGCAGTCAGCCTCGCAGAAGTCCAAACAGCCGATCAGATCCCTAGGGACTTTGAAGCGAAGTGTGAGCAAATCCCGCTCTTCAATCGTTCCATAAAAATACAAATCAACCACGACTGTAATGTACCCTCTAACTGTCAAAATTGATAAGTTTGTACTGTAAAAATATGTACAAAATCAACTACAATAAGGAAAAAAGCTTTGAAATTCTAGTATTTTCACTTTGTAACATAACTGATATCATCTTAAATTATTGCTTTTAGGGTGTACATAAAAGCGGTCCCCAAACCCGCAAAATAGAAAAAAAGAGGTCTCAGCATTCCCAAAGCTTATATTTGTTGTATAATTAATAATTGTGAATATCAAAAATTTTTATTTTAATTTTAAGAGGGCTCGACCGGGTCTCAAAATTTAAAAAAAAATAAATCATACGACACGTTCACCATATACAAATTTTCACAAACGAATACGATAATAAGCAACACTGCGTATGAGTTATTTAAAAAAACTTTAGACGCCATTCGCGCCCGTTAAAATTCGATTTTTTTATCATTTGCTTTTATTTACGCTAGTAATACATGAAAAAGTATCAGATAGGGGCGTGACCTTTAAAATTTCATATACATAGGGACCACTCTAGTATACATAATATATTACAAAACAGAGGCAAGCTAACTTCGGCTCGTTTATATACCCTTAGGGCTTAGGATATTTTTTCAGACCTATCTTTTGTATAGAAGCTATACTATATAGTTGTCCGATTTCGACAAGTCTTGCTGAAATTATGTGAAATCATTGAAAACTTATAAATACGAGCGTTGAGAGAAACAGAGGGACGGACGGACAGACGGACATGGCTATATCAATTCATTTCTATGCGTTACAAACATCCGGACAATTTCAATATACCCTCTCCAAGGGTATAAAATCGTAATGAGTACCTTAAATTAAGGAAAATGGAGCAAATTTTAAGTTTTGCTAAACGCAAAATACTGAAACGACAGTTCTTACCATTTTTTGACCAATAAAAAAATCCTTTTTTTCAAGAATTAATACAAGCAAGAGGTAGGTGTAGGTGAAGCTTATATGTATCCTATTATTCCATTAACAAACATTTGGATTTTGGACAACTTTAAATTTCAGCCAACGAGAGCGTAAGTTACAGTCGGCTCCAACCGACTTCGATATATACGTTACTCATGAAAAAACATGTTTAACAGTGTTCCAGCGTTCCTTAGGGTGACCATCTGAAAAGTATGCAGCATTTTGTTACGGTGGGAGGAGTGGATGGGGGGGGGGGCTTAATTTACTTTGTTGCTTATAACTTGAGAACCGGTCATCCAATCTTTATTGTTTCTTCGGCAAATCGATTCATTTATCTAATTACTAACTATATCTCAAAAGTACGAATCGTCTATCTTCAAAACTGTAGGAGATATAACGTTTTTTCCAAATTGCGGGGGCGGGAAGGAGCGTGGCCGAAATTTGAAACAAACTTGATCTGCGTGCAGATAAAAGAAGCATTTGTCCCATACATGTCAAACCTGTATCTCTTACCATCTCTGAGATCTAGGTGTTCATACAGACGGACGAACGGACGGACATAGCTATATCGACTCGGCTGTTGATGCTGATCAAGAATATATATACTTTATATGGTCGGAAATAATTCCTTCTGCCTGCTACATACATTTGCACGAACATCACTTGTATAGAATTGTATTAGTTCTTACTATGAATGTTATTAAACGTATGTACATTATTGAACTGCTTCTGTGGGTGAAAAGGCCAAAGAAAAGTTAGTAAGGGGCACATAACGGAGCTGTAGCGCTCAGACAAAGTTGTGGACTAAGCTTTTTTTGCTAAGAGAGAGAGAGACAGTGAGCATGCCAAAAAAACAATTCACACACTCAGGTATTTGTTGAATGTATGTGTCTTGGCTCTCTGAGACATATGATAGTTGCTATAACAGACATGTTTTAGATAGATATAGGAATTAATAAGAGAGAGGAGAAGAGAAAAGAAATCACACACAGAACAAGACGACTTGTTGTTCTAAATGTCAAAAGTATAAAGAAAACGGAAAATTTGTTGACTCACATTTTGCTGACTGTGCCAAAATCAAATTCAAATTAGTCGGTCAGCGTCCCAAAATTTCAACGAACCGGGCCGATCCTCAGAGATTTTGCAGCAAAGAGTGGGAAAATCCAGGTCTATAATCTACACTCAGAAAAATAAACCAAAAACTTTGTACACACAAATCAATACGAAAATACTTGATTCAAGTACCAAACTCTTATATCAAGTACGATTTTTTCACTCCATAAAAACTTGTTTCGATTTTTAATTATATTATTTTTGACAAAGTATTAGTTTGTGTTTGTCTTAAGAACAGCCCGATTTACGCACAACATAAGTACAAAATGTAAGTCTGTTCTGTCTTTAATCCAAGAAATTTTGTATTCGAAATAAGTATGATATTTTTTTTAACTTTAGACCTTAATTTTTAAAATCTAAGTACGAATTGTTATTAATTAAAGAACGTTAATTCTCATTTTAATGAATGTTGAACTAGATGAATGTGTACTAGAAATTTTAAATACACAACGGTATAAATTCTATCCCGATCGATCTAGCACTCTGCCGGTAATATTTTTCTGAGTGTACGCATATTTTGGACACCAAAGACGGATTCGATTCTGGACGATCATTCCAAAATGTTGTATTTTGTGAACTATTTTTTGCCATTTACCCCACTGTGCGTCACCAAATTTATTGAGATCAACTGAAAAATATGCATATGGGCATTTCCCCCGAAAGGTCCACCGAGACCATTAAACTAATTGAACCTAATTGTTGATAAAAATGCCTATAGATTGCACTGAATTTTGCTCTGGGGCGACAAACAGCCAAAAAAGATTTTAGAATTTTGGCCGTAAACTCAAAAAAAAAGAAACTTGAAAAATGTAACTTACACCAAAAATGGATTTACTAGTCAAGAGCACACGCTCTTCTTTGTCCCTACTGAACAAGTCATCTAGCTGCTTGACACGTGCATTCGCCATGGGTCCGTTTATCGCCCAGTGTGCTGCATTAGTACTGACAAAGATATAATCTGTTGACCGTACGGAAGCCAGAGGAAGCAAAGGAACAAGTTAGCCCCCAAACGTTTGGATCGGATGCAGCCAAACCCGGGACCCATCATCCATCGCTAGATTCCGCTTGCCGTGTGCCAGCCAAGTCGTCAAGCAGATGAATGCCATGGATGAGGTGCCACATCAGCCTTATTCCTGCGCTTAGAAAATTCAATCAACGATTTCTAAAGTTCTCATCTCTCTGCCTCAACTTGCAGACTACTCGATTACACCTCATTAAAGCCCCTTCAGAACTTAATTCATTTAAATATAAAAGGCAAACAAAAAACCAATCTGTCAAAAAACTTTTGCCTAAGCTAATGACACTGTGCAAATCTAACATATAGTGTATAGAAATATGCACTTTTAGTTAACCCGGTTGTAAGTTAAAATTTTTATTGCCTCACTCTGGCGTGTGAGGTTTCTTTCTATTAAAAATTCTCCTTCGTCTCCAACACTTAATTTCTATATTAAACTTAAGCAGAATTTGTAAGACACCATCGTGTGTAGAGGTAACATGAGATGGTTTAAAGGGTAGCTTCCCACACAATGCACGTCAAGTGGTTCAAATCAGAAGCCTTTACAAGTGGAGTCTCGGTTATCCTGTTGCCAGCGATCCACATCAGTGTCGCTTTTAATATTTAATGCTTTTACAACTACGTGTGGCCCGAATTGAATATCATGTTCAAGCTTTAACATTCTCCGGGGTTCCTAAAATGCAACAGCCACTTATTCAGTATATGTCTTCTAACTCAACGACAGCTATGAAAAAAAACATCCCTTTTAAGCCAGCGGATCAGGATTTATAAATTGGTCGAGCAAAATGGAGAGCCCTTTTCCAGATGGATCGAGAAATTTAAAAAACGATTCTCCATTCACAGCATCAAATGTATAGGCGAAGCTGCATCGGTCGATGATGGAACTACAACCACATACCCAGATAAATTTCAAGGGTTCATTGAAGAAGAGGAACTCTTGCCTGGAAAATGGGGAAAGAATGAAAAAGAAGCTCCCGGCTTTAAGGTACAAAAAGATCGTTTTACATGTTCAAGTAAAGGCAATGCTTGTTTATAAGTCTTTGAATTCCCGAGCGTTTAAAGGGATAGACAAGAGCAGGAGGTGCGAGCACGCTCCGAAGTCTGAGCTTATAAAATTACCTTAAGGATAAACCCTGTATATTGGACCTTGCTCATTCAATTGAAGGTGAAGGATTCCACCACATGACATTTTATGATGCGCAAGAGATGTTTGATGCTGAAGGAATCTAAGACGAATCATTACTTGTGATTGCTGTGAATCAGCAATACGGAGTTCCCTTGTCTTTAGATATCCAGTCACACCCAGAGTACGAATCTCCGACGGTAGCGCCTCATCCTACTTTCTTCACACCTGCGGAACAGAGTAGCCGGAATGTTTTTGTGAAACACACAACACGCTCTCACTCTCTGTCGCATTCTCAGCGAAACAACTTATTCCACAACATTGCCTGAGCGCAACAACCGTTATGTGCCCATACAAACGTTTCATTGGCCTTTTCAGAAGATTGGTAAAATTTTTTCCATGTTTTCCTTCTTAGTGGGCGCCTGCATAACTAAACGAAGGTCTATGCCAAAAATCAGACCTGTACGATAAGCCGTTTAGGCTGTGGCTTCATAATATGTCAGTCTGTCACCATATCAGTCGGGCGTACACATTTATATATATAAATATGGGCGGAAATGATTCCTTCTGCCTTTTACATACATTTCCACGACTTTACTCTACGAGTAACGGGTATAAAAAGAAGGAGCCTTGAGGCAAGAACAGATGAACTTAAAAATGCCCTGCAGATACATTAATACTATTATGAGTTTTGATTTGGGATGTTCCTGTGACAAAAAGTGTGATGTTTGCTATTTGTTTTAATTATTCCTTATTTAATTAAGATATGCATCTGCATTTGTCTATTTATTTATTTTATTCATTATGATAATTCAAACTCCTTTAAAATTTGGGAAATTTTGCGATTTTCGTTCCGTTTTATCAACACCTCTCATTCTCGATCAGAACTCATTTACGACTATCTGCTAATTTCTAATACTTTTAAACCGATTCAAAAACACCTCTTATTTACCCGTCTTCAATTGCTAACCATCAAATCCTCGCTACAATCTTAGCTCATTATAAAATTTTTCAAATTTTGCGAAATTATGGTACGTTTGATTTACACTTCATATTTAACCTGCTATTTACCCATCTTCATGACAAACTAAACTCATATTAGAATTTCTGCGAATTCCGCGACTTTATAAAACCCAATGAACGACACCTACACTTTGACCATTTACACCTTAAAATTACATCTCTTTTTGGACTGTACACTCAGAAAAAAGATTTTCCTTTAATTTTCGGAAAATAGATTATCTAACCTAAAATGTGATTTTCAGGCAATAATTTCCTAAAATAAAGGGCATTTTACCTAAAACAAAAAAAAAATGTGTGAGTGTCGTTAACACTCACGAGGTTTTGATGTGAAACATGATAGTACGTTGAAAAGCTGTTTAGGGGCTGTTTAAGAAATCATTTTTTAGTCACTGTCAAAACACTTTTTAGTCACTGTTGAGTTACTGTCAAGTCTCTGTTAAGTCACTGTCAATTCACTGTTTAGTCACCTCTACTTTACTCCCAGTTTCCCTCCTCTTTCCACTCCGCTAAAACAACAACAGAAAAAATGCATGAAGTCAGTCGTACTAAAATCTTCCGTACCGAAATTAAAGATGTTTCACATCAAAAACAGTTTTTGGTTAATTTTTTAGGAATCTTTTTATTTATATTTATTATTTTAAATATAAAAAGAATATATCAACAAATATTTTCGAAGCCTTTTTTTATAAATAATATTTACCATACCATTTTAAATAATTTCAAATTTGTTGTTAAAGCTTATAAATATTTTTACCAACTGATTACCACCATTAAATAGCTCCTCGAAAATAAAATTTTTTGCCCTCAATATTAGTTAATTTATGGTGCTTGAATACTAGACTGGCCCTTAAAAATAGATTTCAAAATACCGGGCGGAAAAAGATTCGTTCTGGTCCCAATAGATATGAAAAAAAGTTTGGCAGCGATCGGACTTTATTTAGTGGACGCGCGCTCGCCCTCAAAATCGAACATTTGAAATATATGGAAAATGAGGGGGATGAGTTTCGAATGTAATCTCTAAAAATTCCAAAAAAAACTTGTATGTGTTAATTCTTTTTATATCATTTTAGGGGAATATCATAGCAACATTTTAAATATAAATGTGTCTTATTTTGAGCGTAAGCTTGGCCAGAATCATATCAAAAGGGCCAATTTTTCAAAATTTTTTTTGGTATTTTTTTCGAAATTTTTGATGTGAAACATCTTTAATTTCGGTACGGACGATTTTAGTAGGAGTAAAATTTGATTTCAGTGTCACGTGACGCTGGCGGCCGATTTTAGAAGGAGTAAAATTTGATTTGAGCGTCACGTGACACTGAAGCCAACCATTGTTGCTGTGTTTGCTTTGTGCAGGCTCGGCACACACACACACAAGATGGTTGGTAGAGTGATGGCAGGGGAAAGATTGGTGATGGGGGGCGGAGAAAGATGCAGAGAAGAGTTAAAGATCACACACCCACACTCAACATTTCATTTACAGTTCTTTGCCTGTGGCTCAGCAAAAAAATCAAAACAGAGAAAACTACCACAACAACAACGAGAGAAACTCCCACAACTTTTTGCTGTAAACGCGAGAGGGGAGAGTGAGTGCTACTAAGTACTGAAAAGACAGAGCTGCTGAGAGCAGCATCAAACCGTTTTAGTTGTATCATGGTTTTCTTCTACTGACAAGCTGCCATTGCTGATTTGTATACCAAGGTGAGAGTTTTTTTTTGATGTGAAACATCTTTAATTTCGGTATGGAAGATTTTAGTAGAAGTTAAATTTGATTTCAGCGTCACGTGACGCTTAGCTTAATTATATTTTGTGTTGTTGTTTTGTGGAGTGTCTCGGCAAACACACACTCACTAGAGGATGGGCAGAGGGGGAAAAGAAGTGGAAAAGATGTTGAAGAGGACGAAAGGGGGGACTGGCTGGAATCTGGGTGGGTTCTGGGAAAGATCTGGGGGGGATCTGTATGAATAGGTGGGATCAAGGTGGGATCTAAGTTGGATTTGGGTGGGTTGAAGGTGGTATCTAGGTGGGTTCTGGGAGGGATCTGGTGGTATCTAAGTGGTTTTTGGGAGGAATCTGGATGGGATCTGTGTGGTATCTGGGTTGTATCTGGGATAGAGGTGGGTAGTATGTTGGTTGGATCTGGAAGAAATCTTAGTGGGATCTGGGAGAGATCTGGGTGGTATCTGAGTGGGTGAAACATCATCATTTATCAATAGAACGGCACAATAAACAAGTCTTCCCGGAAAAATTGATAAACACTGCAGCAAGTGATCTTGTTGTTAGTATTTCTACTCCCTGTTAGATTCCTTCTTTTGAAAAAGTGCCCGTGTTGATTTATACACCATTGAGAGTGCTTCTGATATTGAATTGTTTCACATCAAAGTCTCATGAGTGTTAACGACACTCACACTTTTTTTTTTTTTTTTGTTTCTGATTTTTTGCTTTTACCCGGGCGGAAAAACTATCGTTTTGGTCCCTAAAGATATAATAAAAAGTATGGCAGCGATCGGACTTCAGTTGGTGGAAGCGTACTCGCCCTCAAAATCGAATATTTGAAATATATGTGCAATATTTGGGGTGACTTTCGGGTTTAATATCTAAAATTTTTAATATAACATTTTTATGTGTTATTTCTCTTTATATTCTCTTAGAAGAATATCATAGCAACATTTTAAATGTAAATGTCGGATATTTAGAGCATATCTCGTATATGTTATTTTATCCTAAAAAAAAAAACATAAAAAATATCATAAAAAATGAGAAAAATGGGCTTTTAGATATGATTCTTAACAAATTTATTCTCAAAATATCAAACACTAGCACATAACCCGTCGCGATTCGCTGCGCCTTTAACAGTAAAGAACCAATATCAGACCGTGGTCGTATTTTCCATTATTGGAAAATCACACTTAAAATTATTGCGAATTTTATCCTTACAAACAGAGTCTCAAGTCAATCGGATGAAAAGTAGTTATTTTCCATGTAGAACTTTCCTGGAATTTCGCGCCTGGGGCGGAATTTCCGTCATTGGAAAATTATGCTTCAAATTAATTCGTATTCTATCGTTTAAGCCAATCGGATGAATAAAAGTTTTCTTGCATGCAGAATTTTATGCGCCTTTTCACTCGCTGGGATCAGATTTTCCGACATTGAAAAATCACATTTTTCTATTTCATCAATTACGGAAGTCGGGTAAAATTTTCGACTTTGGAAAGACGCTTTTAAGCCAACCTGGGGGCGGTTTTTTTGGATATGAAAAATCACATTTTTAATCATTTCGTATTCTGTCCTTACAAACCGAGTTTCAAGAAAATCGGATGGAAAATACTTTTTTATGCAGAATTTTCCTACCTTTGGGTAAAATTTTCCAACATCAGAAAATCACATTTCAAACTATGTCGTATTCCATCCTTACAAACCGAGGTTGAAGCCAATCGGAAGAAAAATAGTTTTTTGAGTGCAGAATTTTTCGGCCATTTTCCTCGTGGGCTCCGTCTTAGTACGCACCTTCCCCACTAACAGAACTTTGCTCCAAATTGCAGCCATATATCTCTTACCGTTTAGGCTGTGCAGTGAATCAGTCAGTCAGCCCGTCAGTACACTTTTTTTTATAGATATAGAGCGAGGCCAAAAAGTGAGAGAGTATTGGTGTTCAAAAACCTGCTCTTTTGGTCTCAGCTTCGGCAAGCGTTCGGGTCGTGTACGTGCAAATAACGAAATGTTTCGCCCCCCTGGGAGGAACCAAGGACTAAGTATCGCTAGTATAGGGATATTAAAATTCCATTCAAACAATTTAGCATTTATTTCACATCTTTATCATTATAATAGATGACACCTTATAAGAAAACAAAAGAACTGCGGACTGAGCGCTTCATAATTATAAGTGGTCTGCCACCGAATTGAGTCAGCCGCCCATGTCAGCAGCCGTGGGTTCGAATCATGGCCTGACACGAGCGAACACTTTTTTTTTGTTTTTTTTTTTTTTGTTTTCAAATTGTATTTTTATTGTATTTTTAAACATATATAATTTTTTGTTATTTTTCGATATCAAGAAAACACACTTCTAGTAAATATTTTCAGCACTTAAACGTTTTTTTCGTTTTGGAGAGCAATGGGAGCTGCGTTGAGGAAATGCTTTCTTAGTACAATGTCCGATCACTATAGGAAGTTATTGTGAAATTTTGAAGTTTCTAACTATTATGGTTTCGGCTCCAGATCGATGATCAGATGAAATGTCTTATCACTATATGTATATAGATTAATATTCAAAATGTTGCTATGATATTTCGCTTAAAGTATTTAAAGAGAAATAACACTTAAAAAAAAATTTGAAAATTTTAGAGATTAAATCCAAAATTAATCTCACAAAAAAAAATTTTTTTTTTTTAAAATTGACCGATTTGAAATGACTCTGACCAAGTTTACGCTCGAAATATCCAACAAAAATATGTAAAATGTTGCTATGGTATTCCCCTTAAAGGATTTAAAGAGCAAAATCACAAAAAAAATATTTTTTTAATTTTGCAGATTTAATTCGTATCTCATCCCATATATTGGTAGCATATTTAAAATTTTTGCTTTTTTGGGCGAGAGCGCGTCCACTAACTATAGTCCGATCGCTGCCAAACTTTTTATTATATCTATTGAAACCAAAACGATAGTTTTGCCGCCCGGGCAAAAGCAAAAATCAAAATCTCATATGTATTAAAAATTCTTCGAAAAAAATACCAAAAAAAAATTTGAAAAATTTACCCTTTTGATATGATTCTGGCCAAGCTGACGCTCAAAATAAGACACATTTATATTTAAAATGTTGCTATGATATTCCCCTAAAATGATATAAAAAGAATTAACACATACAAGTTTTTTTGGAATTTTTAGAGATTACATTCGAAACTCATCCCCCTCATTTTCCATATATTTCAAATGTTCGATTTTGAGGGCGAGCGCGCGTCCACTAAATAAAGTCCGATCGCTGCCAAACTTTTTTTCATATCTATTGGGACCAAAACGAACCTTTTTCCTCCCGGTAATTTGAAATCAATAAAAAAACTGTTAATATAAGGGCCAGTCTATTGAATACTTGTAGAGTTTGAAAGATAATAATTAATTAAGTACCTAATAAACAAATAAAAATTTGACCTTAAACAAAGACTTGTCACGCAGTCAGTTTCAAGGGTATTTGATTGAAACTTGGTGGAAATGTAGTACAAATGTTTGCTAGGACGAAGACTGCGTCGTGGAATGTTGCTCATTTGAAGATGATGAAAGGTTTTATTCCAAACAACATGCAGCTTTGATGATATAAACCCGAGATTTTAAAAAATTATTCTTCCACACATTCTGCAATACATAACGCACTTTTTCCATACTGCCCTTACAATATCCACATTTCCTGATCAATGGCAAGCTGCAAAAACTATTGTAAATGTAAATGTTGGCTATACAGCTCCTCCAACGGGGCCAGCCAAGCTTTTCTCAACGCAAAAACTATCACCATCCCAAAAAACGTCCAATGAGAATAGACCAATTTCGAAATTTGCCTTATTTATCAAAAGTATTTCAAAACCTAATGGCAAAACAAATAAATACATTTATGATCTGTGAACATTTTTTTAATGATAATCACTCAAGATGTAGAAAAGGTAGAAGCTGTACAACGGCTTCAATAAACGTTACGGAAGAGATTTGCTCTCAGGTTGACAATGGCACAAAAACATTTCTGACCCTCTTGGACTATAGTAAGGCTGACCACGAAATGCTGTGTACAAAACTCAAACAATTGTATATGTTCTCAAACACAGCTGTAAAATTTCTGCAGTCATATCTGACGAATCGACGACCATCTGTAGTCACACATAAAGAATCTTCACTATTCTTGCCTATACATCGCAGTGACCCGCAGGGATCAATTCTTGGACCTCTCTTGTTTTCAATATATGTCAATGACCTGCCGAGTGCATTGTCATTCAGTCTGTATTGTGTTCAGTAATATATGTTAGTAGACCTTTGAGTAAGATTAATAAATGTGTCCAAGTGTGCAATAGTGAATTAGATAAAATACATACATACTAACTTGGTCTGAAAGAAATGGGCTTGGACTAAGCCCATGCAAGTCAAAATGCAATAAAAATGTCAGGACTAACAACTTGCCAAGGCTAACAGTTAATAACATTCCAATAGAGTATGTGGAGCAAGCCAGCAATTTAGGTTTTACATTTAATACAACTTCAACATTGAAAGACCATATTATCAGAGCCACAGGCAAAATGTACGGAATCCTCAGAAATCAATATCTGATCATGAACTTTCTTCCAGTCAGAATTCGGTTGCTGATAGCAAAGACTTTGCTTGCCACAGTTTTTTTTTATGGAGTTGAAGTATTTAACAATTGTGATACAGAGAGCCAAAGAAAGCATTTAATAATACAGAACGTTACATTTACAATTTCTGATGTTTCTATAAATATATTTAATTGACCACAGCAATCGTGGATGGACACGAGGAGTCTAGTTCAATTACACAAAACAGCTTGGACTCATGAACCTTTGTACTTTAAAATGAAACTTAATTTCAGTATTTCAAGGAGAACAAATAAAATTGTGTGTAAAAGAGTAAGGCTTGCATTTTCAGAAAAAAACACTTTTTTTTTAATTCTGTTCGCTGTTGGGACCAACTACCACATGAAATTAAGGCGATCAGAAACGTCACGCAATTTTGGACTAAGTTAGAATCAGACCTACGAATAAATTAATTATTAACCTTTGTGACAAGTGCTCTAAACTATAAGTATAATTTACTTGTAGCGTTAAGATGATTAGCCAATAAAGAAAGAAAGAAAGAATGTGGCTAAGGAAGAGACTTCTGTTCAGACGGAGTAAGTTGTTCCTATAAATTTAATATCCACAAATAAAATTCCTAAAATTATACAAAACCTGAGTTGTTACGAATACAAAATTCCTTTCGCAGAGAACCAGTAATATCCATGACCAATTCAATTCACCTATTGGGTTCCTGTTAAAGAAAAAGAAAATAAAAACACATCTCGTGTGGATTGCTCATAAGAAACTGTTTTTAATGCAGTTTGGAATTTAAAATTTAAACCCTAAGTTCCGTCACAGCGAAACAACTAAAATACTAGGAATAAAAATATAAATACAAATTTCTTATTCTACTCTCGCACCTTATGTGGCATGGCATAGATTAACTTTTTCCAGAAGTTTGGATCATCTCGTCTGAGATACGTATTAACAGTCATGTACAGCTTCAGCTCGCTATCCAATTCATCAAAGTTCTCCACATCCGGATACACCACAACAATTAAGCGTTTGCATCTGTCCTGGGTTGTGGCATGCAATGCGAGACGAAGCTCCAGACGACCCCACGAAGATCTTATAAAGTTCGTTGTCATCAAAACGATGACCCGTTTCGAGTCCTCCACCGACTGACAAATGCAGGCGGGAATCGATTGCCCCAGCAGCCAGTCTCGTTCGTAGTAGCACAATCGAAACTTGTGCAATCCGTTCTCCAGCTCATCAATATACTCATCCACGAACTCAGCGTCCTTATGGGTGAAGGCCAGGAAACCATCGAAGATCTTATCCTTATCCAATTCTCTGATGGCAGACAGTCCCAGGCATAGATTCTTGTCATAGAACCACATTTTGATGGAATCTCGAAAGCATTGCAGGCAGTTGAGGGTGCAGGTACAGACCATGATTGCGATCAAAACGAAGACATAACCAGGAATGCCTGGAGGGCAAAGATCCTTCATCTCCAACTTGACCAGCGTGGTAGTATTATCCCGGCATTTGACTTCACAGAGATCTTGGATGAGGCCTTTAAATTGCTTGGTAAAACGTAGAAAGTGTTTCTCCTCGCAGCTGCAAATCCAGGGATTGTCGGAGATGGAGAGAGTTAAATGAGACTGATGGGTGAGCAGGTCAATCAAAGGCTGGTTGAGTTTGTCCAATTGGTTACCCCGCACGTCTAAAAGGATTAGGTTAGAGGGAAGGTGTTCAATTGTCCTCAGGTGATTGTGGGCCAAGTAAAGTTCCTTGAGTTGATCAAAGCCAGGGGGGGAGTTGTTTGATAGATTTGTGAGATGATTATTTTCAAAGAGCAGCACGGAATGATTTGTTATGGGTATTTCAGGAATCTCAGTCAGTCCTTGATTAGAGCAATTGACTATAAATCTCCTAGAGTCATAATCCAAGCAACATAAGCAGGATGTGGGACAATATTCCTGACCACTGCAACGCCTCAACGAAGCCTTATACTCATTTAAGTAATGTTTTTGGAGGTAGTTAAGGAAATTTGTAAACTTACAACTGCATTCCCAGGGATTGCCGGACAGTTCTGTGGTCATATTACTTAAAGAGAGGAACAGCGTTATCTTATCATCGAGTGAGTTGAGTTTGTTGTGGCGGATATCCAAGTAAGTCAGATTCGGTGGCAGTTGATTAATTGTGAGACTAGTTAGAAGATTGTTCTTTAAGTGGAGTTCCCGCAGTGTGGAATTCCCAAGGGTATTCTGGGGCAAGACTTGGAGTTGATTGTCATCCAGTAGAAGAATGGAGTTGCCTTTGATCTCACTTGAAAGTGTTGGGAAATATTTAAGTCTTCTACTTCTGCAGTCGATCACAAACTGTTGTAAGGTGCCATTGAAACAACAAGTGCAGGAGTCAGGGCAGGGTCCGCTTAGGTGATGGTGTTTTACAGGCTCCTTTTCCGTCTTGGCTAATTTGTCCAAATAATTTATCAAATTTGTATTCTCACAGTTGCTTATCCAAAGTATGCCTGCTTGTAGAAGTTCTGTTTGGTTTATCCTTTCTAAGAGAAATGTCGCCACTTTCTCATCGAACGTTTGAATGCTATTATTTCTAATGTCCAGAGGGTTTATTCCCGGAGGAAGCTGATCAGCGGTTAAAGTCTTCAAAATGTTGTTTGATAAACGAAGTTCTGTAAGATTTGCATATCCAGGCCATGATATGTTTGGCAGTGATCGTAGTTGGTTTCCGTCAAACAGCAACTGGGGATGGCCAGTAATTGGAATTGGTAGCTCTGGCACCTCCGTCAGTCCTTGGCCTGTGCAGTTGATGATAAACAAATCGGTGTTGTATTTTAAGCCGCAAATGCAGCCCTGGGGACAACGTCTGTTATTTATGCCCAGAGTGAAATTACAAGATTCTATGTTGTGATACATCCACCACCAGTCGCAAATAAAAGCTTTTAAATCGTTGCATGGAATGATATTTCCGGTAGGGTTTTTCAAATTAAGGTCAATGGTTCTAAGCTTTGAATAGTTTTGAAAATATTTAAGATCAATTTCCTGATCAATAACAAGTTCAATCGTTTCCAAGTGATTTTGTAGAGTGGGAGAACTGAAATAAATATTTTGTGTTATTTTAATTGCAGGAATTACAAATAGGTATTTAAGGGAAACTACCTTAAAAATTCAAAGTCCTTCAAAATAGTGCTATAAATTCGTAAAAGCTTTAAATTTTGTAGGTGCTCAAATGTTGCAGCGGTGAAGTTTTCTATGTTACATGTGCCAATTGTTAATACAGTTAAGTTCGTTTGATTTTCTTCAAATAAGAAACGGGGAATTTTATATGATGTCAGCACAGTTAATAGTAACACTGTTCCAATTCGTTGTGTTTTGCCGTAAATAGTTATATATTAAATTATCATTTATAGCTGAGCTGGAAATCGCATAAATCCTTAACAGTCTCGCTCCTTGTGTTATGTCAATTTCATACTCATTAAATTCTAATTGTAAAATACGAAAGTGATACCAGTTTAAACTGATTATCCCGAATGCTTGCATATATCGAATTAATGGTACATTATATTGACCTTTGTCATCAAGGTCATTAGTTACACTTAGTTCCTCAAGCGACACATCGACCGAGTTTATTTTTATAAGCGAGCTTAAGTCCGGTGTAGATTTGTACCAAATTAGTTCTAATGTCCGCCCTTCAAACTCAAGCTTGTAATTGTTCGTGATTATGGTGTCGCCCTCTTTAGAGCAAGTTTTATCACTTTCACTGTCGTTGCCAATTTTACACTCATTTCGACAATACAATTCGCAATAGTCATTTCTAAAATTTTTGAAAACATTCACGCCGAAAATTGATCCGATCGTCAAAATTATTAAGAAAACGGAAAACTTATTAAGCAACATTTTGATGACCGTGCGGAGACCGAATTAAAATTGAACTAAATCAACTTCAAAAAATTTGGGAAAAAGTAAACTCACAGGCAGTCAGCCTCGCAGAAGTCCAAACAGCCGATCAGATCCCTAGGGACTTTGAACCGAAGTGTGGGCAAATCCCGCTTTTCAATCGATCCATAAAAATTCAATTCAACCCCGACTGTAATGTACCCTCTAACTGTCAAAATTTATAAGTTTATACTGTGAAAATAATCACGAAATCGAAAATTACTTAACAATTTCAACTGAAATGAGGAAAAAAGCTTTAAAATTCTATAGAATTGTAACAAACGTTGGCAAAAGTGTAATGCAGTAGGGGGAAGTTACTTTCAAGGAAATCATTTTTGATTTGAATTTTGAATTTAGATCTGTATTTTTTGCCTATCCTAAAGAAGCCTATTTATAAGCAGTAAAAAAAGACTATTCGCAGAAACGGCTGCAACCGTGATGCGGAGCACTTCAGTTCAGTGTGAGACCTGACTTTAAAGATATCCTGATAGCCAATTAATTTACGGCTAAAACTTGCCTTCATCTAGAAGTGAACAGAGCAAAATAGTAGAAATTTTGCCGAAATATACGATTTTATTTACATATGTTGTGTTGGTTATATAAAAAAACATTTTTTAATGGTCATGGTACCTTTTTGTCAAATGTTATGACTTCAAACCAAGTCTACGCCTACTATTAAAAAATTAAATATGTAAGCAAGGGCAACAGTACGTATGAGTGATAAACTTTGAATCCAAGTCCCAGATCCTAAAACTAATTTTTTCTCAAAAATTTTCTTTGCTATGCCTTTTTTACACAAATTTGCATCGCTTAAGGGGGTATCAGTATGGTCTTACATTTTACCATATATAAAATGTCCGACCTAGTGTACATAATATATTAAAAAATCAAACGATTTAATTTGACTTTAACCTCTTCGAATAGCCTTTAAAGTTTACCGTATCATTTTAAAGGTTGTAAAATTTGAATTGTAATTTGATCTTTAAACTAAAACGAAGAAGGAATTGAATTGGAGTAATTGATATACCGGAAGAGGACTTTCCAGCATGTTTTTGTAAAAAATATGTAAAATTGGCTATACAGCTCCTACAACGGGGCCAAGCCAGCTTCTCTCAATCTCTTGGCGTGTGTGCCTTAAATTATTTGCACAAGAGAAAGGAACCTACAGTTTAACGCCGGATCCGAACGGCAAAGTTTGAGAATTTGCTTTTTCATGGCTAGTTACAAAGCATGTTTTTAAAATTGAAAAATTTAGGGCCAATTTCCCTTATTCCAGATAGCTGCTATGTTTCAGACATAATGTAGTTTATTTTACATATGGCTCAATGTAGAAGATGAGAAGTTGTACCTTAAACGTTTTATTTATTTATAGAAGTTCAGAGGCTTGATTACATCATATTCGAACTTGGATCATCGGACGTTTTAGCAGACTCCAGGTCAATAAATCATCGAAGAATGAGTATTAGTGATGAAATGTACACTGCTTCTCAATCTTGAGTGATGATAAACAATAGTCCGCAATGAGATTATTATTGTCCGTAAAGCATATCACGGTTAGAGCGAGACGGGCGTATTCCCAAGTGCACTTAGAGAGCGTAAGTGACAGAGAACAGATGACTAATTTCTGGCAGAAGTGGTGTCGACTGCTCAAGCGTTCGGTCTATTTATTTAGACTTTTAAGACAAGACACACACACACGACACAAAGGAGGATGGTCAACTGTACAGATGTTTTAAGAACCTCCCGGTTCTATTATAAACAGTCTTTACATATCTTCTGCCAGTTGACAGAGGTCATTGTTATGACTGTTCAGGAATTCCAAGGGCAGCACGAGTGAAAAAGCTGACATCTACAAATCGACAAAAAAGGCTATATTTTCTGAAGTATTTCGAATTTTGAAAAATCCTTTTGAGAATATATTTTTAAATATCTAGGCTAAAAAATAAAGCAAAAATAATTTTTGAAAAAAAATTTCTAGACCAGAAGAGGGCCTTAATTTCTTTTTATACCCTTGGAAAGGGTATATTGAAATTGTCCGGATGTTTGTAACGCATAGAAGGAAGCATCTCCGACCACAGTATATATATTCTTGATCAGCATGACGAGCTAAGTTGATGTAGCCATGTCCTTCTGTCCGTCCGTCCGTCTGTCCGTCTGTTTCTATGCTATCTCCTCCGTCAGTTTTAAAACTATCTTAACCAAACTTTGCACGAAGTCTTTTGGTACAAATGCGCAGTACATTTGTCGGAATCGGCCGGATCGGATGACTATATCGTATAGCTGCCATAGAAAATGGAGTTATTGATTTTAATTTCTGCAATTTTACGGCTGGAAGAACCTCCATAAAGTGGCATGGCATCTTCATTGATTCTTCGGAAATCAGTCCAACTTCTTTGCATTGCATTTACATCCCTCATTCTCTGATAGCACCACCCACTGTTTTGCCTGTCTGTTGTCGATTGTCACCACCATCACACTCACCCGGCTGTGCACTGTAACCTGCCATCTCCAGTGAGCCAGTTAAGAGCTTGGCTATCCAGCAGTTAGCCCGGCTAGAAGCTGTCGAAATTCATTCAATTCAAAGCCCCCCGGTCCAGTCGGGGTCTAGTTTCAGGTTACACGCATGGCGCTTTTTATTTGTCGCCTGGTTTTTTTTTTCTCTGTCCTCTTCTCTTCTAACTGGCGCTAACCGCCGGGCTGGTGGTGGTGGAGAAGGAAACGGAGCGTGAGAGTCGACAACAAACTGCGCCTGCGCACGCGTTCAATTAGCTGCAAAATTGCAAATCGTGCGGCGCATGCGCAACGGCGGCAACATGTTGCTGGCGAAAAACCAGCAACAGTTGCTAATGTGTTGTCAACAAAACTCATGTTGACAGCAGAATCGAAAATATTTCATTTCAGATTTGTGTGTGCGGCACGGCGGCACCTGCGACTGGGAGTGTGGGAATGAGATGAGGTGTGGATGTCAAGTGATACCGTTAGAGCACCAAAGTTGTATTAATTGCGTAAGCTGGAAGCGGGGACCTTGAGACAGAGCAGACAGGATGCTTGCCATAACTCAGCCGTAACATTTGCATTCAAGGAATGAGTGAATGATAACTGACAGCAAACAGAACTGAATGCCACAACAGCAACATGTTGCTCCCGTGTCTGGTTGCCGAGGGAAGTTGCCTTTTGTTTGCTGCTTGCTGCCTCGAGAGGTAAATGTCAATAAATATTGGCAATGCTCTTGTCCCAGACAAACGCTGTCAATTGTCATTGGTTTGCTGCGGTCGTCGCCAGCAACATCCGTGGAATGCCTCGAATGCTCACATAAATTCTGGCCAACAAGCAAAATGGTAATATGGTAGGAAAATTTAGACCCGACTCTCGCTGCAAAACTCAAAGACAAACCGCCGACAAAGGCCAAAGTCAAAGGCTACAATCGAAAACCAACCGCACAGCAGATACATCATTTTCACACCGAAACGCAATTGACGATGAAAGGAAACCTGTGGCAAACCTCAAGGCGAGAATTATGAGCGACAACGGCAACAACAACAAATGACTTTGAGAATTTGCAGCTAATAATTTACACAAAAGCGTTTTTAATCATCCCAAAGTGAGGAGAAGCCTCAATAAATTGCCAACGTGGCAGCAGCAGCAACAAAGTAATCAATCAGCATGAGCCAATAGAAGAGGAGCAAGAGTTGGTGGCTGGTGTTTGCGAATGGGAATGCAATGGAGATGGCCAGATCATTGATAATGATCAGCAGCGGCAGCATCAGCCGGCAGACATGGACAGCGAACAAAACATCTAGAGTGCAACCTCCTCCGCCTGCTTCTGCAACAACAGCGACGAGAAAATCAACTCCGTAGCTCAAAGTATGCGTAATGGCCCCAGGGAGCAGCTAGGAGCTGCTTGAAGCTCAACAGCCCGGCCTGCGGTTGTTTGCCTTTGCCTAGATTCCTTCAGCGAGTGCAACAGCGCGGCAATGGCGATGAGAAAATGCGTCATAAATGCGTAAACTTGACGACAATGCGGCAAAACTGATGGAACACTAGAAGAGTAGAGATGGCAGCGTGACTAGCTAGCTTTTCTACACCCTTGAATTTAGATCCCAGAACAGTCGAAAAATAAGACTCTAACCTTATAAAAGAACATCTTGAAAAATCTTGTAGTGCATCATCTGGTCCTTCCACTTACTTACCTAGTTTTCTGGACCACTTTTGATTAGTATTTGAAAGTTGCGAAGGCTGTGAGCGACAAGTCACTCTGCAAACTAGGCCTCCTTTTAATCCTGACCCTTTACACTTTTAATCTTGTGAGGGGGGTCTTCGGTACTAAATCATTGTGTGGACAAAACGAATTTAGTTAGGGTTGAGTAGGAAAGTTTGACCAAGTGTCCAAAGTCTCCTTTAACTCAAGGCTGGACAATGGCAGAGAAGGTGTTATACCGTTTCTTGCTCTATGTGAGAGACACTTTGCCAGGCAGAATAAGCAGAAAGTTTCTTTTGAGCATGCATTAACGGCAAGTGTGTATGCGTGACCCTTACTCTTTTACGTTTGCCTTCTCTGAAATGGCAAAAACTTTGCGCAACAACAAAAAAAAAGACACTGCCATGAAACTTGGCTCCTTTTGCTCAGTTGCTCAAGTTCAGCTGCTGAGAGCCGAACGAAGTTATTCACATGAAGCTGTTGTCGTAAAAAAGCTTCGTGTTTTTATACAGTATATTAAGTATATTAAGTTTGTGCAAAAGTATGTAACAGGCAGAAGGAATCATTTCCGACCCTATAAAGTATATATATTCTTGATCAGCATCAACTGCCGAGTCGATATAGCCATGTCCGTCTGTCTGGCCGTCCGTCTGTCTGTCCGTCCGTCCGTCCGTATGAACAAACAGATCTCAGAAAAGGTAAGAGATTGAGGTTTGTCATGTATGGGATAAATGCTTCTTATACTTGCAGGCAGATCAAGTTTATTTTCAATTTTTGCCACGCCCCCTCCCGCCGCCGCAATTTTGAAAAAACGTTATATCTCCCGCGGTTTTGTAGTTATACTTGCAGGCAGATCAAGTTTATTTTCAATTTTTGCCACGCCCCCTCCCGCCGCCGCAATTTTGAAAAAACGTTATATCTCCCGCGGTTTTGTAGTTAGAGGATTCGTTCCTTTTAGAGATAGTTAGTCATTTGTATTATGTATAGATTTGCCGAAGAAATGATAAAGATCGGATGAGCAGTTCTCAAGTTATAAACCAAAAATAAAATCCCCCCTTCCTCACTCCCTCCCACGCTCTCACAACCGACGTGTGAGTGAGAGAGAGAGAAATTTAGAGATGAGCGCAGCAAAAGCGTTGCATTATCAAAATTGATAATATCGATATGTGATATACCGTGTCCAAAAATCATCGATTTATCGTTATTTTCTAAAGCTTAAGAGAACTGAAAAGTTTTTAAGGGACGTCTTCACCATATGACTACTAAAACCCACTCTTACGGGGGTGCCACAGAAACCTCTTCCAACCACATTCCAACCGAATTCCAATTCTTAGGTGCCACAGAAATTTCATTTGGTTGGTTTCAAACCTCTTATGTTTTGTTGAAAGATTTTAAAATCCTCTTTTCACCCTAGCGCCCTCTACATGACAGCTAGCGGATTGAGGGATGGAGAACTATTCCTCATGTTTGGCGGCAAAAAATTTTTAAATTTTCCATTATAATTATGGAGAATATGACTTCAATATGAATTATTATTTTAAAACGCATCATAAAACATATAACACAATCAAAAAATTTCAGTTAATCATCAAATTAACCCACAACTAAAATAAGGGAAATTTTTTTGCGAGAAATTCAGCCCTGTTTTTAGAGATGGAACATCAATTGGATCAACTGGTGCTCTAACTAGATTTTCTAATTAGAAAATGAAATCTCTCGAAGTTCTGTGGCACCAACGAATTTTTTAAGAGATTTACAAACCAACCGTCTGCAAAATCTCTAGAGATTTCTGTGGCACCCCCGTTAGTGACCGTTATATCTTATATTTCCAATAGAATAACTTTAAGATTTAAGTAATTTCGTTTTCTGAAACTATACTATAAATTTAAGGGGTCGATTTTGAATGGGTGAAAATAAGACAACCAAGCACATAGCGAAAACGAAATCTACGGAAAATTCTAAGAAAATTTCACTAAGAAACTATGGGCTTAAAATGAATTCCTAGCCGTGCAAATGAACCTCAAATGTTAAGCACATTTAAGGATTTTGTCTTTTCCAACAGCACTAAACAATTTATTCGAAGAAAATAAAGTCTTGGTAAAAAAAACTATGGTTAAGTACCTTAGCTTATTTAAGATCCATGGGTAAACTTAACCTAAAACTTTCCGTAGACTTCGTCTTTTCTTTACGCTTTGTGCGGATGTTATGTTGCTCCTGCAATTATCATTGAACATTTTTTTTATATATCTACCGTCTGATTGACATACTGACAGACATTTAATCAACCCACTGCCAAAATTGCATATCCTAGAGTTCTAAGTTATGCAAGCGCGCACTAAGAAAGAACATTTGGAAAATTTGTCCGCGAAGTGGGTCATAAAGCCAAAGAAAAGTTTGTTTGGAGCACATAAAATGCTAAACTGCTTAGATGGCAGCCAAAAAATTTACATATTTTTATAAAAAGTAATGGAACTGTGGCGCTGAGGAAATATTTTGGACTAAGCTGTTTTGAAAAGAGCGTGAGAGGGATCGGCTCACACTCACACAAATTAGGTATGTGCGTATTACAAACTAGCTAAACCCCCGCATCCAAGATTTTAAGAAATTGTAGAAATTGTGTTGTTTCATTTTTTAGACAGTTTCGAGTTCACAGCTGGTAAAAATTTATCAAAATTTTGAGTGGTGAATGCAGTTGCCTGTACACTTGTTATATTTTTTTTCCATCCTGTCCTAAAGGACCCAACCTAATTTTCTAGGCGCTAGATAATTCCACACAGCGCCTACACCTAGTAAATATATGAACATTGTGCATAATTGGGAACGTGTAGATTTTTAAGTCTTTCATTGTAGGATTATATTTTTGGACAAAACTTCGACATAAGTCCAGTTTTGTTGAACCAATAACTACTAACCCTTTTCCCCACACCCTCCTGCACTGCTCACGACTCTTTCCCCTCGCCCCCCTCTCACGTAGAAACTATCATCTGTCTCAGTAAGCCAAGGCATATAATAAGTCAAAAATCATACCATGATCAAATTAGTATAAGGTGTTCCCATCGTGTGAGCGGCTCTCTCGCTTAGTATTTTATTTTCAGTGCTTAGCTGGAAGGGACATGTGGGCATACAATAACGAGCTTTTTAAAAGCTTTCACTTCTCACTCGCTTTTTTTGGCCACCTCATACTAATTGCATTATGCATTTATGTGAGTGTGAGTCGTTCCCTTTCTCACTCTCTCTCGTGCTCTTGCCTCAACGCCATAGCTCATTTATTTGCCCCATACAAACTATTCTTTGGCATTTTCATCTATAAACGGGAAAGCCAATTTGAATTGAATTGTAGTAACTGAAGAGCGTGGTTGCTGCTGCATAATACACAGTCTTCATATAATATTGCTAGATCCGAAATTCACTATGTGGTCGCGCGCCCTTGACTGGCCTAGAATATTTCGTTGGGTTCTTTAGAATGGGATGGTAGGATTTTGATATATTTTTGCCATCTGTGAACTCGAAACTGTCTTCAAAATAAAACAACACAATTTCAGCCATTTTTTTAAATCTGGGACGCGGACAAAGCCGCTAGTCGTTTATAAAAATATAAAAATATTGACAACCCTACTCGCTATCGCACAGGAGTACGAGGCTTTAGGCATCCCTATAGTGCTCTTCTCTGACAGGCTTGTGCCAAGAGAGCAAAGTATATTGCGAGAGTGCGAGTATTGTGCAAATGGGATTCACCAAGAAGAAATGACGGAAAATGTGACTGTGCTGTTCTGACACTCAGTGAAGCATGACATCGCCAGTATATTCGTCCCCAAGGGCCATGGCTGAGAAACACTATATATTGTATAGCACGGTTGTAGTTTTAGTTTTGTACTGACTCACTCTTGCGAGCGATCTCATCCCTTTACTCCATCGATGCTTACCGGATCCCTCCAGTTGGCGAAGATTTTTCGCTATTTACACATACACGATCCGAACGCATGCCGAAACTGAGGAAAAGAGAGCAAACGGCCTTTCAGTCGCTGGCTAGCCTATGAATACGGTCAGGTTTAAGCAAATTCCACCAATACACTCTTAATTTTTGCTGTTGCTCTTGTTGGATAACGCTGCTTTATTCCAACTTAGTTAACCTAGTGTTTGTAAGACACAGCGTGAATGCAAATGATCAAATTTGGTCTAAAGCAGAGGTAGGCAAAACACACATGCTCATTATGGCGTTGCGTGTGTGTGTGTGTGTGTGTAGCCTCGTTCGCTTAGCACTTTTTATGTTGTTGCAAAAAGAGCAGAGTTAGCTTGTAAACTGTCCGTGTTTCGACGTTGCTACACAGAAGATACGAACGTGCCAGTCTCTGGTCTAAAGCAGGGATCCCCAAGACGAAAGAACTGTCTCTCTCACTCTAACACACAGAGATGCATGACTTTGGCAAACATTTGGTGTGGATTGACGTCGATGGGGAACTCCGGTCTAGAAGAAGGTTTTTGCCACAATGTATGTCAAGTGGTTCACACAGTGGTGTCTCGTCTACCCTGATCCTTGTCACTCTCGCTATGGACTATGTTTATAAATAAGGTTGTGTCTTCTTAACAATACTTCTTTCTCTTAAAGGCCTCACGATCGCATCTCTAATAGCCTCGTCTCGCCTCATCTCGGCCTGGCAGTCTTCATCATATTTAATGGTTGTGTGATAATATGCCACGTTGCTGCTGTTGCAGCATGGTTGCTGGTTGCTGGTTGCTCTGGTCGCTGGTTGTTGGCATGGCCATAAACAGTCCATAGTCCCGCAGTTGCAGTTGCAGTTGCACAAAATGCAACGCAAAACTCAATTAAAGAACGCATTGCCTGGCCATGATACTCTCCCCTGCTGCACAATGATTATGATCCCAAGGATGATGAAGCTGCTGATGATGATGATGATGAACAACTGACATTGAAGTGCCAGATCGACAACTTGGCAAAGACGAGGCTCATAAATATGGTTTGGATGCATCGTTGTTGTCGTCTACAACTTGGTTATTAGTCGCCCGGAATGTTGGCGATGCGCGTTAATTAACTCATCAATTTTTGTCCCCCCTCTCCCTCCTTTATTTAGTTACTGCCACTTAGCATTGTGTGTGTGCCCAAAAGGATTTTGGGTTGCTGCACAATGACACAAAGCCTCAGAAATCCAATCAAGAATCACTCGGATCAGCACAGCTCGTGTGAGGTGGTTAAGGTGGTGGCATTCCTGCCAGTCACAGTTGCAGTTCCAGTCCTTGTACCCAGACCCAGTCCCTGTCCCTTATGCCTGCTGCCTGAGCTTGTTTCGAATGAAATTAAGTACCTACTAGAATGTAGTTGAAAATGTCTTTAATAATGACAGCAACTATGTGTGGAACTTGAAAAGCGCGTAAGCATCATCAGCTTCACGAACACGTTCATCTGATCAAGCAGGAGGCGGAGGGGAGGACGGCTACGGCTGGTCGGCTGTCCACAACGATGCTTTGTTGCTGCTCGTCGAGTGCAATAATCTGGAACGTCATTTTTATTGCTTGCCACTCGCATTCTCATTGGGGCATACCTCAGCCGCAGTCTCTCTCTCTGTCTCTCAGCCTCTGCTCGTTGTCATCTTAAGCAATCATCTCATAATCGGCAGTGGCAGTAGCGTTCCCTGTCTGAGCAAATCCCCACCAGCAGCAGCAGCAGCAGCCACAGCTTCAAAGGCTTTTGGCTGCTGATATAAATCTATGAAAGATCTGGAGCGCGCTTTTTTTTTTTGATTGATTGCTGCGCGAACGTTTTTGTCGCTTGCCTCCTTTTGGTGTTAATAATAATTATTATTGAAGAGATCCTCTAAAGCGGAAGCGAGAATTCTTCATTTCTAATACTGGCTGGCGGATTGTCGCACGTGTCGGCCCTGGCCTTTTAATTGTTCAGGAAATGCAACATTTTTTTTATGGGGGGAAATCTTAATGCTTGAGCTTTGCTTTTATGTCCCGTTTAATGTTTTTATTATGGGTTCTGAGATGCTATGAAAAAATGTTTTGAGCACGATCACCATTTGACTTTAAGTCTGTTTAAGAATATTTGTATTTGTAATCGAATCTGCTATAATTATGGCAAGAGGCTATAAAGCTGTGATAGGTCTTGCGTGTGCAAACGTTTTAGGGAATATTTAGTTCGTGTAGGTGTCGTGAAGTGAACGTTCTCATTTCTACATGCAACAATCACGTTTAATAGTTTAGTGATTTGTGTGATTTTTTTAACTTGGCTCATATTTATCTTAAATGCTTTCACCTATCTCCCCTCAAGCTAAATGCAATTGGGTTGACCATTTCCATATTACTGCCAAGGCAACGATAGGTCAGATACATACAGAAATTCTAAAGACTTCAACCCTTAGGGAGCGCGCACACATGCATCTGAAAGATGAACTGACGGCAGAACTAAAGGCTGACCTGGAAAAATAATCGCGCTCCGTGCATGCGATCGATTGATTTTTAAAATTCAGTAGTAAGCTCAGCTTTGCAGAATCATTAAAGCCTATTTGCTTATTTCGGCTTGCTGACGTACTAAAATATCAAGGTCAGCAGTCAGATCTTCTTTCAGTCGCATGTGTGCGTGCGCCCTTAGTGGGGGACAAAAATTTTCAAGTGACATGTTTGTTTTTATCAGATGGAATTGATATTTGCTATTAAGTTTACTTAGAAAAAAAATCCGAGATATCTGGACCAAATTAAGTCCCTAGCGATGTCCCAAGTCGGTCCATCCCGGGTTTTTTTCCAAACCAAGTACGAGAGGATTTACTTAAGTATGGATTATTGAATCGCAAAATTTTTGTCTTAAACCCCACTGTTGCTCGGGGAAGCTTGACTTTAGTTCGATAAACACATGGGATTGAATTTATCTTGTTATTCGGGCTTAATTTGATTCCTCTGTTGGATCTAATTAAGAAGGTTCTTCATTGATTTAAGCTCGATTTTCGTACATGATATGTTTTTATACTCTATACCGAAGGTACATAGAGTATAATAAGTTTGTGCAAAAGTATGTAACAGGGAGAAGGAATCATTTCCGACTATATAAAGTATTTATATTCTTGATCAGCATCAACAGCCGAGTCGATATAGCCATGTCCGTCTGTCCGTCTGTCCGTCCGTCTGTCTGTCCGTCCGTCCGTATGAACAAACAGATCTCAGAGATGGTAAGAGATAGAGGTTTGACATGTATGGGACAAATGCTTCTTATACTTGCAGGCAGATCAAGTTTATTTTCAATTTTTGCCACGCCCCCTCCCGCCCCGCAATTTTGAAAAGACGTTGTATCTCCAACAGTTTTGAAGATAGACGCTTCGTACCTTCTAGAGATAGTTAGTAATTAGCAAAATGTATCGATTTGCCGAAGAAATGATAAAGATCGGATGAGCGGTTCTCAAGTTATGAGCAAAAAAGTAAATCACCCTCCACCCACCCCCTCCCACTCTATTACAACTAACACCGCACAATCTTAAAGAGAGAGACAGAGAAAGAGAGTGAGAGTGAAAGTGAGAGAGAGAGAAAGGGAGAGAGTCTTAGGGATGAGCGCAGCACCAGCGTTGCATTCAGCTTCTACTCCAGGTACAGAGTATGTTTTAGTCGGGCTTGACCGACTTTCTTACTTGTTTAAATTGGCTTGGTCCAAGAAAACTCGAGATTAAATTGAGCTCGATCTTGTAGTCCCAATCCCGTGTGGGACATAGGGCATCAACCACTCCTCTCTTCCAACGAACTCTGTTTTTGGCCGTAGCTTAAAGTTCTCTCCAGGTCTTCCCGATGCTTTCCGCTTCTCTACCAACAGTCGTCCTTCAAGTTTCTTTGGGTCTGCCTGGAGTCCGGCCGAATCCATCCAGTGGGTTCCACTCCATTGACTTCCTGTCGATATTGCTCTCAATTTTACGCAATGTATGCCCTATTCAGCTCTATTTCATTCTGCGTATTATGGTGTCGAAACTCTCCATATTTGCTCGTTTTAGTAGCTCGGAGTTTCGTATTCTGTCAGGCCCGAAAATACAAATTATCCGACGCAGGCATCGGTTCACGTACGTATGAATTTTGGACACTATGGAAGTTGTAATTTTCCAAGTGGAGGAACTGTATAGGAGCACTAGCATTACGTTAGACTTGAAAAGCCTTATTTTGAGCAAGTGTGGATATGATGAGCATCGCCTAACGGCCGACAGCATCCCAAAAGCACCCTTAGCTTTCTGAAGGCGCGACTCCACATCGAGCTCCGTTACTCCATCCACAGCGACTACGCTGCCCAGGTAGTTGAATTGCTGGACTTGTTCAATGGGCTGATCATCCAAAACCAGCGATTGGGATTGTCCGGATCGAAGGCTGAGCGATTTAGTTTTGGAGGTGTTGATTTTTAGACCTGCCGATTTAGCTGAGGTGCCAAGTTCGGCTAACGCACTTGCCAGGTCGCTTAGCCTATTTGCCAGGAGGCATATATCGTCAGCATAGTCCATTGCCCACCTGATGCCGCTGTTGTTGGGTGCTGGTCGAATAGTGGAGAACACATCTGCAACCACCATTATCAACAGGATGGGAGACAGAGCACAACCCTGTCGAACCCTGCTGAGGACTGGAGCTTTCCGCCATGAAGCACTCTGCACTGGGCGCTATCGTATGTCGCTCTGATGAGGGATATAAGTTTTTCCGGTATCCCTCTCCTTTGCAAACCTTGCCAGTGCATCCCTGCCTTCGCTGTCGAAGGCCTTCGCGAAGTCTACGAAAGCCATGTGAAGGTCCGCTCTGTATTCCGTGCATTGCTTGATCAGGATGCGGACAGTGTTAATATGATCCGTGCATGAAGAACCTTTTCTGAAACCGGTTTGCTCTTCGCCTATGGTGTCCATAATGGTGGCTCTCAGGCGATCCAAAATAATTCGTGCTATGAGCTTTGCAATAGTGGGCAGCACACAAATCCCCCTTTTTGGGAATTTTCACCAAGATGCCCTCTAACCATTCCGAGGGGAGCTCCTCAGTTTCCCATGCCCGTTGTAAAACCGGGAATAGTAACTCCGCCACCGTTGCCGGTTGGCACTTAAAGAACTCCGCAGGTATGCCATCAATACAAGCTGCTTTGTTGTCGGGCAGCGATTGGAAGGCAGTAATTATTTCAAACTTAGTGGGCGCTGACATCCTTATCCTATGGTGACTTGGAATTTGTGGCAATTCGGTAAAGTGTCGGGATGCGGCCGTGGATATCTCACAGTTGAGAACCATCGCAAAATGGGATCTCCATCTATTCATTAGGTTCGTACCGGTGGTGAGATATTAACCATCTGTGTCCCTGATTGGGCGCTCCGCATTCATCTTCTTGAGATCGATATTCACTATATTCCCAGCAAATACGGATTGCTTCAAATATGGCTGAGATTAACTTGAGCTCCATATTTTAACTTATTTTGACCCAAAAAAAAAAAAAAACATACCACAAGAACTCCAGGCAACGCTTATATTAATTTTCAAACTAGAAAGCTCTAGCTGGCTCGAGGTCTTTAGTTATTTGACTCTGTATAGTTGTTCTGAGTGCCTGTTTTTTTTTTTTGACTGCATCAATACTTGCTTTAAATGCGTGTGTGGTCAAATACACACTCGTTCTGTTATTGGTATTTCCGGGACTGAGTCTCTCGGTTGATCATCTATTAAAGTGGTTGTTTCTGTAAAAACATAAGTATGCTTAACTTTTATTGCTCTCGATCTCTTCTCTTTTCTTAGAAAAAGCAACGATAAATCCCGTTTAGTTGTTGTTGTTATCTCAAGAGAGAGGGTCAATTGAGAGAGAGAGAAATACAAAGAGCGTTTTTGGTGTGATTTCATCAATACTTGCTCTCTTCTTGTGAAAGTAAACAAATTTAGCCGCACGAGCGACAGCGGGTCTAATTTGCACTTATAGCCGAAGCATTAAAATGCATGAGTGATTAAAGCACCGAGTACATTTTTTGAAGTGGTTGGAGACACTCCAGAGTGAAAAAAATATCAAGTACGAATGCGGTACACTTGTAGTTGCGGTGAACTCGTGCACATGTCTGGCTTGTATTCAACTGTTGGGCTTGTCTTGGCCCATCGACTGCAATTGTACGTCTACCTTCTCATGTCAAAAGTGCTCTAACTGGTAGGGAATTCCAAGGCAACATATGTACAAAAGACACAAAGCATTCAAATGGTCTTCCCGTTGTATAAGCTTACAGAAAGTATGCGACAAACTATATGCGCTCTCTCGTTCGCTCTTTATGCTAAACTCTGGCGCTCTTTTGAGTCTGCAACCTTTCCAACTGACATTTTTGCAGTTTGGTCTTCGAGAAGCGCTCACTTTATGACCGATTAAGTGTATTGGTCCTGGTATGTGGTTGCTCTCAGACCGATCTTGGAAATCAAACTGGTTTTCAAAAGTACCTTGAGTACGGCTTATAACTGAATCAAAGTTAAATCAGTCTTGATTTGGAAGGGCTTATACCGAAATCATAGCTGACTTTACAATGTTGCGTTCAACTTCATTCTGAAACCTCATCATTAGGCTTTGATTTTTAGTACGTGACGTTTCGCCGAAGGGTAAACAACATAGTTATTTTTGAAAACCCGTACCGAATCGGTTTTAAAGGTCTCTAGATTTATTTTTAACCAATTTGGCTCTCAAGCTCTCTGATCTATCACTGATCATCACCTATCATTTTATGCTTTATGGGTCGTCGCTTAGAGCTCAAGGACACACCAGATCAGCGGCGGCAGCAGCAGCATGTCTTGGGGCAACAACTCAACTCAGCGCACAATCCAAGCCCAAAAAGCAGTTGCCACATGCGGTGATGTTGCCATCAATAAAAACTTGTAAAATTGATTACAACAATATTCTGTTTCTGTTCTCTGTTGACCAAAAAAAGGAGGCAGGCAATAAGAAAAAACGTAGCTGGAGTTGGAGTCGGAGTCGAAGTCGTCGCCATTTCAAATGCATTTTGCCAGTTAAGTATCAAAGTCGTGCGCTGTCAAATAATGAAGTTGCCAGATCAACAAAAACCAACAGAAAAGGTGCACAGCGCAAAAAACCACACAGCAGGCAACATTCTGGATCTGGCTGGGTCTACCTGCTGCTGCAAATCGTGCCGACGATATCAGTGATCAACATGCTGCGCCAGGGCCATGGCCATCGGTTGCAGTCTGCAACCCTTTTTGCTGCGACAAAACAATTGCAATTGCTACCGATTTTCAGAGAGAGAGAGCGACAGAGCGAGTGAGAGTATAATTACCCAAACGATTCCCCTTTTGATTGCTGGCGACAGCCGAAAAACGCGTTCCCAGCTAATTTAGACACCTCGCATGCCGCAAATGCTTCTTCGATCTTCGGCAGCTTCTTTCTCATTAAGTGTTACCAGAACAATTATGGCGACAGTCCGCGGAATTTGCAGCGCTTGTAAGGCGGCTGCCCCAAAGGCTCATCCGCAATTGTTGCCGCCGCGCCGTTGTTGACCTTCGTGTTTGGAAAGGAAATGAGACGAAACGCTAGAAACAAAACAAAAGGCAATTATTGTGCGGTTGTTGTTGCCGGGGCACTTATTTAAATTGCAGCGCCGTCACATAGTTGCCGCTGCAAATGACAACAGCAACAGCGGCGACAGCAACCGCAACAGCAACAACAAATTTGCCCACATGCCACACACGTCAATGTCGCTGCCAATGCCTCCTGCCACTATCTGGGGTTCTTTCTCTAGTTGTTGCTGTCGCCGCCATAAAATGGACATCAGCAATCGATGATTGCCCGTTGCAGCAGCAACATCTTAACTAACTGAGAGAGTTAAAGAATTGAAGAGTTCATTTTATCGCATTTTTATAAACTATTCATACATTTTTCAACTCCAAGAGAGAGGGGAAAGATGTGATCAATATTATTTTCTATCAGATGGCTTAAAAATTATTTTTCATTTCTGAAGATTAAAAAAAATTAGACTGAAGTTTTAGAAATTTTAAAAGAAAATCTACCGCTAAAAACACTTTAAAATTTGTAACCGTACAAAAATGTTTCTTATAGAGAGCAAACGAGAAAAAGACAAAGCAGCTAACCAAAATCTTTACCTTCCTCAACTTTCATTATATTTTTTATTACACTGCCAATTAGACTGGCCCTTAAAAATAGATTTCAAAATACCGGGCGGAAAAGGGTTCGTTTTGGTCCCAATAGATATGAAAAAAAGTTTGGCAGCGATCGGACTTCATTTAGTGGACGCGCGTTCGCCCTCAAAATCGAAAATATGAAATGTATGGGAAATGAGGGGGATGAGATTCGAATTTAATTTCTAAAAATTCCAAAAAATTTTTTATGTGTTAATTCTTTTTACATCCTTTTAGGGGAATATCATAGCAACATTTTAAATATAAATGTGTCTTATTTTGCGAGTCAGCCTGGCCAGAATCATATCAAAAGGGTCAATTTTTCAAATTTTTTTTTGGTATTTTTTTCGAAGAATTTTTAATACATATGAGATTTTGATTTTTGCTTTTGCCCGGGCGGCAAAACTATCGTTTTGGTCCCAAAAGATATAATAAAAAGTTTGGCTGCGATCGGACTACATTTAGTGGACGCGCTTTCGCCCTAAAAAACAAAAATTTTAAATATGCTACCAATATATGGAAAATATACGGAAAAAATCTTCAAAATTTGAAAAAAAATTTTTTTGTGATTTTGCTCTTTAAATCCTTTAAGGGGAATACCATAGCAACATTTTACATATTTTTGTTGGATATTTCGAGCGTAAACTTGATCAGAGTCATATCAAATCGGCCAATTTTTCAAAAAAAAAATTTTTTTTCTGAGATGACTTTCGAATTTAATCTCTAAAAATTTTTAATTTTTGTTTAAGTGTTAATACTTCTTAAATCCTTAAAGGGGAATACCATAGCAACATTTTACATATTTTTGTTGGATATTTCGAGCGTAAGCTTGGTCAAAATCATATCCAATCGGCCAATTTTTCACATTTTTTATGTTTTTTTTTGAGATGAGTTTCGAATTTAATCTCTAAAAATTTTTAATTTTTGTTTAAGTGTTAATTCTTTTTAAATTCTTTTTGCGGAATATCATAGCAACATTTTAAATATTTTTGTTGGATCTTTTTCTCTTTTAAAACGAAAGTAAATGACGAGCAATGATGATGTGCCCTGGTTCTACGTTGCACATTCAGTCTCCGAAGCTTAGCCATAATGGTAGCTGCGAGCTCACAAGTAGCCTCCCAGTTTTCCTTCGACTTTAGCATGTAAGGAACTAACTTATCTGCGGCTATATCGCCACCCATCACCCTGGATAGTTCCGCCCATTCAGCCTCAAGCACACGAACAAAACGTGCCTGGCGTCCTCCACAGTGCCTTCTTCACAGTATGTGCACTCTTCGCTATCATCATGGCCCACTCTTTTCAGGTAGATTCTAAAACAGCCGTGCCCACTAAGAAGCTGAGTTAGGTGAACGTTCACCTCACCATGTTTTCTAGACAGCCAAGGCAATTACTTCGGGATTAGGCTATGGGTCCAACGCCCCTTAGTGGATAGGTCACAACAGTGTTGCCACTACTCAATGTTACGCTGCCTTTCCTCCTGCAGATGTATTTTGTCTTGATTATTATGGCGCCCGAGCAGGGACTCCGGCTGGAACTTATTTGAAGTTCATCTTTAGTTTCCCTGAAGCATTCCTGGGCTGAAGCTCAACACTATAGCTTATCTTTAGTTCGTCCTGAGGATTGGCTGATCGGCGATTGCGGTTGTTAGGTTGAATTGAGCCACTCAACCGTGAAGCCCTGTACCTCTTATTTGCTTTTGTGGTCAGCTCGCTAAGTGGAATCATCCCGGCAATGACCAGTGCAGCATTTTCTGACATCGTACGGTACGCAAGAGAGATCCTGAGCGCAGTTATCCGGTACGCCCCACATACGCCTCTTATGTAGCTAGCGAACACCATGGAACGATGAAGAAATGGGATTATGGCCTTAGTGACCCTCGCCAAAAGTCGTCTTGATTCAGCATGAGCTAGGGCGCTGCTTGATTTTGCTGCCTTCTCTACGACGTACGCTAGATGTTCTCGGAAACACATCCTTAAGTCCAGCATTACTCTAAGATATTTAATGGGTCTTTTGGATTTGATTGCTGTGCCATTAATACTGACCCAAGTTGATTCCACCTTCTTACGGCTGTTAGCACCTTTGTCTTTTAAGAAGCTAGCTCGAGGCCCGCCACGCTAAGCCATTGGTGGACGCGCTCAATGCTAGTGTTGCACGCCACCTCTGTCCAGCTGCACTGATGGCCTTGTCGAGTCTTTGACTTAAGAGCTTCTCCAGTACCTTACCAACCGTATCTAGAAGGCAGATAAGTCTATGGGACGGTGCATCGCTTGGTTGACCTCTTGACTTAGGAAGGAGTTCTAGTAGCTGTTTCTTCCAGATGGATGGAAAATGCCTTCTCGGAGGCACGCGCAAACTCGCAAACTCTGCGGGATACAATGTCATACAAACAGAATAAAATTAACAACCGTAATCCGTACCGTTGCCCATGTCCCACAACCGTAATAAAACCGTAACCGGAGAAAAGCGGATCGGATAAGACAGCTACTGTAGACTTAACCGATATTTGTTTCGGTTTTAAACTCTGATTTAAAGCATTAAAATTATTTTTACTTACTTTACTGAAACCTCGAAGACTGAATACACACACAGACGACGGCGCCTTAGCTCACTCGACTGTCAGCCATAAGCAAGACTTGGCGTCAAAATCATACATAAGAATGTTAGCAGTTTGCATTTTGTCACTCAGCAGGCAACAAGGGCCATGGTCGAGTGGACAAGACGTTCTCTAAGAAAACGTCGTAGATAAAAATTATTTTTTTTAATTTTTAGACCTTTGTATAGGAAAAAGGGCTGCAAGGAGAGTTGTAAATTCAGTATAGAGTCACTAGACCAGGATTGGTCGCGATGTGAAATTTCCCTAACAACAATTAATAAATTTATCAGTAATAACAGACAACGAAAAAATCTTAAAACTTTTTCTCTTAACGAAAGAAATCCCACCACAAAATAAAAGCGACATTCCGTTTCTAATGTAACGGTCCTACCCTCTGGCTATTATGGCAACATTGTTTACTAAGACTTGAAAACATAATCAATAAAAAATGATAACATAATCTTCCCGATTTAGCCAAGAAGCTTCTTAAAACAAAATTAATTAATTTATTTTTTGGCAAATGGTTCTCAACTAAATAATTAAAAACTATCAAGTAACTGTGAGTATCAAGTGTAAAGGACCTATGTGTCTGCCTTATGTCAATAAACTTTTTTTCGACTCTCTCTCTCCATCTCTGTGTGCGGTCAACGATCGTGACCAAATGGACCAACTGACACCTAGACACATTTTTCTGTGGCACAAATCAAAAGGCAAACATTTTCACTTTCAATTACAGCAATTAAAGCGAGCAATGATAATAACTTATTTAAGAGGCGAACGTGGACCAGGATCGCGAACGGCGATTCGCGAATCTGGTGGAGGCCAAAAGCGGACGACACGCAGACGAAAAACGCGGACGGATGGAGGAGGACGGTTGGACGATGCGATGCGCTGCGATGATGAAAAACTAGTTCAGGCAGAGAAACAGGTACACCGCCTTCGTCGCTTCTCTTGCGTCGCTTTGCTGCACGCGCAAATTGAATTTTCGAAAACTATGCAACACTCATACGCCCCGTGGGTCCAGGCGGGTACCCGCCGCTGCCGCCGCTGCTGCTGCTACAATTGCGGAATAAACGCTTTTTAATTGAATACGAATTCTGTAGCTCATGAGGCTGGGGATGGGGCCTCTGTCCTCGTTCTCGTCCTCGCTGGGTCGATGTTGTCGTCGCTCGTTTTGAAGTTGTCGCTGTTGCCATCGCCCAGTGGCTCACTTACAACTGAAAACCCGCCGGCCATCCTTTTTGGTGCCTGATGCCTCTGACTTGTTGCTTGTTTGTATTTTTTGTTTTGTTTTTTATTTTTATTTTTTTTAGAGTCTGTTTGGGAAGGAAGGTATAATGGTTTTCTGATAAAGTTTGTCATACATTAGAAGAATGAATACATCAAAAATCAAACATCATTCATCAGTAAAAACTTGATAGGCTTTGATCAACGTTTTGATGGAATTTTTAGGTAAAAATACTTTGTGGCTCACGAGCCATGAGCCGGTTGATGGCTCACGGCTCACGAGCGGTAGTACAGAGCTCAGAGCCGAGTGCTGTGGTTCTCGATCCGCTCAGTGCTCTCGGCTCACTAGCAGCGGCTCTCGGCCCTGAGCGAGAGCCAAAAAAAGAGCGAGCTCGCGAGCAATTCCGAACCCTGGTTATGTCTACTGAATAAAAATTAAAAAAAAATTGATTTTATCAACAAATAACCAAATTTTCCCAATTTAAATCCAAAAATTTCTATCCTATGACCAAAATCTAATAGACCTTAAATTAATTTAGAATGAGATATTTAGTCCCTTGTTAAATGGACAAAAAACACGCAAATTTGTACTGTCAATTATAAAAGAACAATTAACAAACCCAAAATAGTTTTTTCACATAAATTTATAGTTGGCGATCCATCGAGGAAAAATATTTTCCAAATTTTTGGGGTTTACAATACTATTAAGAACGCCTATTGAGCAGGAAAATCTCATGTGCTCTTTCTACACTTAAGCAACTTTGACACTGAGATCGAACGGATTGACTACATAGAAAGTTATTCATTCGAAAAGCATTTGCCATCAAACCAGAAAACCTATGCTTGACCCTCGAAATAGTTTTTGTTTCGGTACAAGATCAAGTAATTTTTTTGTTTAATTTTTTATAATATATCCTTTAACTCCGTTTGTAAAAAACGATTCCGCGGCTTGCTTGTTAGTGTAAGAATATAATATGCACAATGGGTCTACATTTAATTATGAATCTAAATTAGTGGTGCCCAAATGTAATTTTCCCTAACCCGTGTGATAGGAAGTCATAATTCTGCCAGCGTCGCAGCCGACACACGCTTAGCGAGGGAGAATACGTGTGCTCTTTAAATGGCACGCACACTCATATGTGTGTTTGATTGTAGCCTATATTTGACATTATGACGTTTACTTCGTGTTGCTCTGCTACACACACAATCGCAAATATTGATAGTGTGTGTTTGGGCACCACTGATCTAAATTATGAAAAAACTATTATTATTATATTATTATACATTAAAAATCGATTTAAATAAGTTTACAAGATTCCTGCTTGGGTTCAGGGTCGAAGGGGCTATTATTTGAAAAAAATATTAAGATCGACGATCATGATATCTCTATAAATTTAGGTGGAAACGATTTGACATAATTGATATACATATTTTGATATTGACCAGAATAGGCCTGATATTTAATATCATTTTTTGCAGTGAAAAATATTTATGGTCTTGAAACCAGCCCCCTTTTTTGGTGTTGTCTCTTCCTGTTTATGTGGAAACATAATATGACCTCGAGCTGGCTAAATCTTTCTAATCTAATAATTATAAAGGTAGTACAAACAGTCATGATCAGGGTTGACCTGTAAGTCTGTAGAGATTTTCGAATAGTCGATTGCATTTTGAACTCAACGCACCACTTTATTTGTGAAGTGACAAAAATAAGTCCGGCTACTTGATCAGAAAACCCGTACGCATTAAATCAACTCGGCTTTTAGTAGACGGTTTCTAGGGCCTATTTGCGACCCTTCACATATAAAATCTTCAATTTTCATTTGAAATGCGAATGTTATAAAACCTTTAGGGATTTTTTTTTTTTGTTTCATTCGGAAACTTATTGTGAAAACTTTTAATTTTAATTGTATTATTGAGATTGGAAAAAGAAGCTTGCTTAGAAATCAAATTTTATGTTCAAAAGGTGCAGGAAACATTTTTTGCGATGAGTTAATTTGGAGCTTAGCTTGCTAATATCCAAAGCCAAATGTACTGAGAAAACCTCACTATTTGTGACCGAAAAAAACAAAAGTATCGACAAAAAAATATCACCAAAATATATTCGATGTCCTATATATCGCCTCAGAATAATACATTTACGATAGCACTTGCGGCCCACTGTGCAGAGAGCGGACATTCTCCTGATTTTGATGCCACAAGTATTCTACAACAAGAGTGTAACTATAATAAGAGATTTACTCTGGAGATGTTGCACATCATCAATACACCAACAAATAATAGGCTGAATTTTAAATCTGACACAGAGAACTGCGCATATATAGGCACTTACTTGACCAAAACACACATTAGGATTAATTAGTTTCACATCAAACTCCGTGGCGAGCACTTGTTTCGTGTCCCGTATCAATGTATGTATAGGTTCGAATGTTGTTTACTTTTTGTTAGCTAAAATCTTGTTATTTATATCTGTTCAATGTTGTTCATTAGCCCCCTGAAGACTGACCCCGATGTTGGCTCGAAATGTATTGGAAAATAAAAAAGAATCCACCGTTTTTCATTCCTTGGATGGGAAGGATGACCTTAAGCCAGAATACCAACCAAACCAAGACTTTACGATAATGATATATTATAGTCTTTTAAAACTAAAATATCGACAACTCTGTAAATAGCGATAAATACTTGACGCATCCCTAGTTATAAATTGTCAGGTTCGATAATACAAAGTTCATCAAAATGACTTAAGTTTGAGCCAAAATGGGAGTAATATATAATGAAGACTTAAAAAAGGATTCCATCTAGACTTTTGAATATGAACTTGAAATCCTTTTGCGATGGCAAGGAATTTTATGGCTTTGAAGCCGGATGAGGCTCGCGGTCCTAAAAAGTTGCGTTTGTTCACAACCGTAAGCAACTAAAGCATTGTGCACCAAAAAAAATAGTTACAGTACTGTTTCATGAACCTCCCGGTTCAATCATCAATAGGCTTTTCGCTCTAGAATGCATGATGGCCAACTGCCTCTCCTTAAAATCATTGCTTAAGTCAGTTGGGATCTGTAAAAATACTTTAAAATAAATGGTCACACTAAAGTTTTTGTTTAATTAAGTCGAAACTATAGAATAAACTATTGAAACACTTCGTCAAAGACAAATCAAATTTCGCTCGAGGAGATGGGAAGACCAATTGAAACGAAGAGTATTTCATCTTCGGCCCTTAAAGTTAACCACAAACTTTATTCGTTTTTTGTGTCTATAAACCTTTTCTTTTTTGTTTTATTGTTAATTTATAGAATTTTTTTGTTCTGGCTGCTGCTGCTGCTGTTGCTGTTGGAAATGCCTTTGACTTGGTCTCGTTGTCATTAAAACGCGCGATGGGACATCGATTTGCTGTTGTTGTTGTTGCTGTTGTTTGTGGCTTCTTGTTTTAATTTTTTTGTCGATCCTCCAGCTTCTTCTGTTGGCGCGTTGTTGATTTTTGTCGTTTGCCTTTTAAATGAAAATAACGATAAATCAAAGGTCGGAAGCGCTGCGGCGATGAGGCAGAGAAGGAGCAAGGGTACATCTTCTGTGATTGTTGTTGTAATTTGTAAAGCTCTTTTTGGTGTTTTAATTGCCAAGCCACCCACCAAAAAGAAAAAAACAGGTGGCCACAACAATCACCCACAGGCGACCCCAAATTCTCATTTTTTTTTATTTTTTCTCTCATGATGAAGACCAAACGATTAGGATAAACCGAATTTGCAGATAGAGCACGAGCTAAGTAGCTGCTACTGTCTCCACACTGACCAAAAAATGGTAAAAGGAGCGTTTACTTGCCACCTCGGGAGCTGCTTTCGAATTGGAAATTTGGTGGAAAGTGCAGGCGAGTCACCTGCCTTTTGGGATTGGATCATTTAACGGTTTTAGCGAGTAGGTGGCCCAAGCAGCCTGAGAACCTCGTGCAGAGGTTAACCAAACAGACCACAGATAGAGATGGAGATGGAGCTGGATGCCATTGTGGTTTTAATTAATTACCCAAGCTGCCTGCTTGCCTGGTTGCCTGCCGGTGGCTTTTCTTTCTCTAATGGCCTCCATAGTTGCTGCCTGCTCTAATGTAGATATTCTATTTTGCCATTTTGCCATTTTGCTTGACGACGTCATCATCTGGCCGCCTCCAAATGCGTTGACGAGGCGAAACTCTGGCGACTCAAATCTCTCGTTTTGTCTGCAGCTGACTTTGACGGCTGCACTTAATCTCGGTCGATCGTCAACGTTCCATCATCAGCAGAAGCTTGGAGCTGGAGTCTCAGCATTAGCCAAAGCATAAGATTGTATCTCATCAAAGGCGCACGTTTTTGAAATTACCGTACTAAGTGGGCGTCTAACTGTGCCACAGACTCGGATGAGTGTGTATTTGTGTGTGTGTGTGTGTGCGTTATTTACCCTCCGACCTCCGCCTCACTTCAACCCCTTCCACTGCTTAACGCGCCCACCCGCCCGCTTGCTCTCTCTTTCTCCACCTTCATCATTTTTCAAGCGCTTTTTCAAATTTTCCACGCTTGCTTTATGCAATTTTCTCTCTACTTTAGAGAATTTTTCATTAACATTGGGCTACAGGAAATTTTGAGACAAGATAAGACACTAGAGATGTGAATGAGCAACGGGTGTTGGCGGTTCAGCATTCGGATTTGGGTATATTGATTTGGTTAAGGATTTTTTGTACTTTTAAGTGAATCTGAATATTCGCTTAAATCAAGCTTACTTTTCTTTTTTGTCATGTCTGTCTGTCTGTATGAATGCGTCGATCTCAGAGACTATAAGAGATTGAGTCACAAATGTTTGCTTTTTCAGAGTCAGTGTGCGCGCGTGTGTGTGTGTGTTTGTATATGTGACTCAATTGTACAATTGTATTTCGGAGTCGGGCCACTCGAATGTAACGCTTTTACTTGTTTTATTCATCGACTTACCACTTTTGATAACGATTATTTAATCGATATCTTATACATAGTAGATAACGGTTGAAGAACAATCGGTCATGAAACTGGTCTTTGGTCCGATTTCTCAAAAATGCATGCTTGTTGAATTCCGAACAAATTTGTTGCTCGGAATTAACCTAAGTTTAAATGTGGCTCTCTCAAGCACAGTTTGATCCAGTATGGATGGTGACACGTCTATAAAACACACAGTCATTTCACCCAACAACACAATTCAACAATCCGTCAATTCAACACAAACAAATTCAACACAAAACAAAGTCTTCACAAAACAATTTCAACACACGTCAATACAACACTAAAACATTTTACCCAACACAACAATTTAACACACGTCAATTCAACACAAAAGAAACTAAACACGAACAAATTTCACAAAAAAATAAAACATTTTCCAAATTGCTAAATTTGATGTGTTTAAGTGTTCCACGTCTATTTAACACAAAACAATTTCAACACGTCAAATCGACTCACGTCAATTTAACACACGTCAACTCAACACACGTCAATTCAACACAGCACAATTGAAGGGAGACACTAGCTGCAGGTAAACATTTTTCCACATTCGGAGCCTCCATCCCCCGCCGATTCAAAAAACCAATTCCCGGTATAATCAACACATAAATTTTAAAAAGTCAATTAAACATACGTCATTTCAACACATTACAAATTCATCCTGGGAAAGAAGGGTGACACCAGCGGCAGGCAAAAATCTTACGATATTTACAACGTCTGCATTTGGATGAAAGTTATTCAAGTTGTGAACAAAAGAATGTTATCTCTGGTGCTTTCAAATGTTCATACACTTTCGGAGGATATAAAAGTCAGGTTTTACTGATATTGCCACTTGTAGGATTAAAAATATAATTTTTTTTAAATTTCAATTTTTTTTTCTATTTTCCAGTGTTGAAATTGTACTGTGTTAAAATTGTACTGTGTTAAAATCGTTCTATGTTGAAATTTGGCGATGTTCAACTGCTTTGTGATGACATTTATTATGTTGAAATTTTATATGTGCTGTGTTGAATTGACGTGTGTTGAATTGACGAGTGTTGAATTGACGAGTGTTAAATTGACGTGTGTTGAATTGACGAGTGTTGAATTGACGAGTGTTGAATTGACGTGTTTGAAAATGTTTTGTGTTGAGTAGGCGTGGAACCAGTATCGATAACGCTGCAATGATGTAACCAGATATAGAATGTTGAGTATTAGTTTAACCTTATTTTGTTTCTGATTTTGGTTACGGTTACGGTTATTGGTATAAAATATCACATTAACAAATTATTCAGGCAAAAGCGGCTATTTTTGGAATCACATTTATTCAGTAAAAGTTTTAAATGCTTTGGGAATTTTGCGCTGTGACACTGAATGTGATACTTTGTGATGCAATGTAAGCCCAGCATAAAAGCACACTAAGCAAAAATATTGTGCCAGAAACATTTATCTCTCACACAGATATACAAAGTATGTACATTCAGGGTAAGAGAGCAACTTGAAAAGACAATGAGTTTGAATACTTACGTTTTCATTCAAACTAATTGGCATAACAATTAATTGGTAATATGGGAAACGCAGCTAACAAAAATCTTTACCTTCTTTATCTTGTTCTTTATTTTTACTTGAAGCGAAACCGTAAATAAACAGACAGCCGGGTATATTAACAAAGGTTATAGGGTTCGGGTTATAAGAAAATGTTTTTTTCGGTTTAGGTTACGGTTTGCTAAGTGGCTTCTGGAATTAAATGCAAATAAATGCGAAGGCTGCATATTCCTAGGTCCGGTTCGATCAGACATATATCGAAAGGCAAGTCACTTTAATCCGGAAATTTTATATAAATGTTAGGACCCCCATAGCAATAAAGTCCGAAATAAAGTATCTAGGTGTCATATATGACCAGAAGTTGAACTTCAAGAGCAATATAGAGCATACCCATAAAAAAACTAAGATCCAACTTAGCCTCATCTACCATATATAAAGGGCTTTTGGCGGCGAGTCCGACCGTCCCAATGCCCGAACTTATTAGGACATGCTCCCTTGTTTGTACACAGTACAACCAATACTAGTTCATGGACACAATTGGAAGAACTACAGCTCTTTGAGAGACGGGTTATCCGTTGTAAGCCCTGGGTAGAGGAGCTAGAGACCCTCTCACGCTTCATTATATATCGAGTAAAGTACTGTATGAAAACACGAAAACCCAACGTGTAGATATACTTATATACCAAATACTAGAAAAGTTCTTGGATAGCAACTGCAATTGACCAAATCCCATGATCGCAGATGCTGTAGCTTAGAGAAAGCTGCCGGCCAACTACTCTGTCCACCATCTGACGATAAACAATTTAGAACATCTGAAAGAATTAGGAATTATCCAAGATTCGGAGGGCAATCTCATTTTCTACCATAGAACAAGTGAGAAAGTCGGTCAAGCCCGACTATAACATACTCTGTACCTGGAGTAGGAGCTGAATGCAGTGCTGCTGCTGTGTCTCTTTCTATATCTATTTCACTCTCTTTCTCTCTCTCTCTCGCTCTCTCTCTCTCTAAGATTGTGCGGTGTTGGTTGTGAAAGGGTGGGAGGGGGAGTGGCTGGGGAGCTTGGTTCACTTTTTTGCTTATAACTTGAGAACCGCTCATCCGATCTTTATCATTTCTTCGGCAAATCGATACATTTTGACACTTACTAACTATCTCCAGAAAGTACAAACCATCTATCTACAAAACTGTGAAAGATATGACGTTTTTTCAAAATTTCGGGGGTGGGAGGGGGCGTGGCCAAAATTGAAAATAAACTTGATCTGCCTGCAGCTATAAGAAACATTTGTCCCATACATGTCAAAGCTCTATCTTTTACCATCTCTGAGATCTGTTTGTTCATACGGACGGACGGACGGACAGACGGACAGACGGACGGACAGACGGACATGGCTATATCGACTGGGCTGTTGATACTGATCAAGAATATATATACTTTATAGGGTCGGAAATGATTCCTTCTCTCTGTTACATACTTTTGCACAAACTTAATATACTCTATGTACCTTCGGTACAGAGTATAAAAAGATTGTCCATAGATCCGAATGAGTTAGTGTATAATATAAAACAATAAACTTTTGACCCCATAGATTGGCTCAACTTCTCCGTCTCTTCCTTCGCGTGTAAATACCTCCCATATTTTCTTTTCCTTATAGCTTACTGCCTCTATATTCAGCTCTTTTCTCTCTTTCTCTTTTCAGTTATTATCGTTATCGTAGGATGTTTTCTTAGTTTTAGTTATAAAATATATATATGTCCCATACATTTTTCACTTACCATCTCTGAGATATGTGCTTTCATATAGACTGACATACAGTAATACATACAGACGGAGACTTGGCTATGATGCTGATCAAATATATATATTCTTTATGGGGTCGGAAATGATATCTTCTTCCTGTTACATACTTGTACCCCAATTGTTTTAATATCGTTCTCAAATTTAAATTTTACGATAGGATAATAAATAGCCGAGATAAAACATGTTGCATACTGGTCGGCTGTTCCCCTTCAGGAACATAGGAAAATTTCTTACCCTGAGCAACGGGTATATCTAAGTCGGGCAGGGTCTACTTTAACTTACACTTTCTAGTTCTAGTTTTCTCGTAAAGTTATTCGAAAGTTTCACTCATATTGCGTTATTTTGCTTTCCACAAAATCAACTTCTACTTACTTTGTAGCTTAGTGTAATCCCCGAGCAGCAGCCAATTTTCCGCCATCGCATTTGCAAAATCAAAGTCAAATATGTTTTATTAAAAATATTTTAATGCCATTAACCATTAAACATCAGCCAAGTGTATTAACCTCTGTGTGGCAAATGTAAAGACCCCACACCGAAATGACTCGTTCATGACTACCGGCGAGGTCAAAATGCATTTGGCCATTGGCCATTAGCCTGGTGCTACGGCTGCGGCGGCGTCGACGTCCTGGTTGGCGTTTCGCATTTCGCGCGCCCCTTTTCCGCCTGCCGTTGGTTGGGTCAGGTTCAATTTTTGGTGCGTTATCTCTGGACGCACAAAAGCCAAGCCAAGAAGAGAAATGTTGCTGTTGCTGTGGCAAGTGTTGCATGTTTGGTGGCAACCCACTGACCAGCTGCAAAAAAAGAGTTGTGCTCCCCACAGAGCCATGGACAATTTCTGGCTAATTTCCCAATGATTTCTGCCAGCCTCCTTCTGGTTTCAAGAGATGGGAGCGTGAGCCACGAGCAGCTCCTCTGGAGTACTTCCTGCGTCACGCACTCACCGCTAATGCAAATCGCAGAATCTAAATCGGCAAAAGAAGGAGAAAGAGAGATAGTCACAGAATAGACATGAAAAAATGTCTGCAATGCTTAAATAAATAAAATGAAGAAATTGTAGAATCACGACCAGCAGCAACCGGCAACAGCAGCAGCAGCAACAACTGGCAACTTGTGGCCTCCATTTCCTTCTTCCATTCCACTCTCCATGACCAAGCCATGATTTCATTAGGGCCTGATGAATGAAATCTTTGTGTGGCTCATAAAGTGCCGTTAGCTGCAACGGCAACATTTGTAAGCTGTCCAATTTTTGATCACAAATTTCTGTTTTCAGCTTGACCATTCTGCTTTTTCCTAGCCAAGATTTTCAAACTTTTCTCAGAGGCGACGACAACCTCTAAACTGGATGCCGTGTCGCTGATCTTATCGTTGCGTTTAGCATTTAATACCAAATTTGTTTTATGCAAATGAACCCCAGCAACACCAACAACAGCAGCAGCAACTGCAGCAGCAGCAACAGCAACACTTGGTGACAAACTCCGAAACACTAACAACAACAACAACAACAAAAAAATCTCAGACAGAAATTCCTGAACTCCGAGCCCCACAATCCCGCCCCATAGCATTAGATCTGACTGCCTCACACTTTTTACCGTATTTAATTGATGTTTAACCTTGGGCAGGCCCGTCCCCATGAAAAGCGATACCCCAAAACGAGTTACACTTGAAGAAAAATATGAAGAATTGATCATTTAATGGGGGAAAGCATTTACTTGTAGTCTAAATGATCGCCTTGATGTGCATATATACAGATATATCTTTATTTTAGTGTCAAGGTATTTTTAAGACATCGAATGACTAGACAGACAGTTATAAAGAAATGTGTCAATAGAACCTGTATAGACATTGTCTTCAAAGACACTTGTCCTGGTACCTGCGATTGGAACTCAAGTACGAGACGCATAAGAGTAGACTAGAACCTAAAACCCTTAAAAACGGCCACACAATCATTTGGTTACTAAGAGCGCAGCGTAGAGTTAAAATCAAAAATGTATAAATGGGAGAACCCACGTCATAAGAAAAACCATTCAGCTTCTGTGCCATATATGAGTTTTACTCACATTGTAAATAGAAAACCGTGTAAATAGAGAAACCGAAAACCAGATAAAACTCTGGTTTACAAATCAGGTGTGGGGTTATTCCCCAAGTCGCTAGACCAATCTGTTCTGTCGAAACAACAAAATAGTCAAGTGCCCATGGCCGGAAGTACATCAACTCCAATCCCTGGTTAAAACCGTAATGTCAATTGTTGGAAACGGAACCTATCCCGATTGCTTTGGATTGGTGCTCCCAAGCCAAGTCACCATTTCAACGCCGACCTAAATGGCGCCCGTGAGAACGTGAAGGATCTAACATTTTCTGTGGCTGAGGAAAAGCAGACAATGGAAGCAGCATCTGGTTCACGATGCCTGTATTTTTTGTGGAGACCGTTCCGGTTGTGTTAAATTTCTGCTTAACATTGCACGAGCAGCGTCAAAATCTATTGCGTTTTCAATCAGTACTCCCCGAACGAGATGACTAATGATGCCGCCGGCTGCCGATAAGACTATTAAGACCCGTTGGTCTCGTTAAGCAGTACACTTAGAAAACATTTCGTTCTTAGCTCTTTCGTTTTTAATAGTTGTTAAAGGTGGTTAAAATTAATTTACCATTCTATTCTGGACTGGATTATGCCTTAAAGTATTGCCAAGTGAAGTGAACATATCTTGTAGTTCAAAAATAGTTTTCCAATCCAGTAAATAGTCAAGACCTCGACAAAGACCTCGATTCTTGCTCCAGGTAGAAAATTGTAGTTGTGAGAAAGCTCAACGATTCCCCGATGGTAGAAACTGACCAAATCTCCTGTACCATTTAATGCCATTTGACACAGCAAGTAAAAGATTTCTTCTTCTTTTCATGCCATTTTCGTGAATGGCGTGAACTAAGACTAGCAACTTCTTGTTAAAAATTACCCGTTTGGATCAGTCGATAATTCAGGCTTCTTTCTAAGCAAGTCAGGAGATTTTAGGAGGGTGTTGTTGACGGTGGGGACAATCCCCAGTTGTGCTTCTGGGGGTCCTCAGTGGATACTTTGCATACCTTTGATTCGGATGGAGATTTTATCCCTATCGTCGTAGCAAGTGCATTCTGTTAGGCCAAAGTACCCTGAGCAGTGCATTTCTCAAGTGTCTTACAACACTTCAGAGATTATTTGTACCAGGATCCCTACTCGCGCGCTAATAGCATCATCTGTATCTTTTTCCTTCAATGGAAACGTGCCTGATGTAGGCTTTTCTCCTTCGGTGGCTCATTGTTGACAGGTACGCAACCAACGGCCGGTGAATCAGAATTCCTCATTTTTTACTTATATTTCCACATTCACCCCATCTTGAAGATAAAGTGAACCTTCACTGTGTATAACTTGATTAATATATAAATAACGACAGTGAATAATACCAACTAAAATATATATTTTTTATTGTTTTAATTAATTTTAACCCCCTTTCACAACTTTTAAAATTTTTTTTTAAAACTACAGAAAATTATATACATACAATGACAATTGGACATGTAAAAAACGAAAGTGGAACCTCAACTAAAAGTCCTAAATAAAAGATGTTAAGCATTTATTGGAATCTTGTAGGTAACGGCTTTATTTTAAAAATCTGGAAAACTGTTCCGGGGGAGTGTTTATATGCCAGCTTTGACTAGAAAAAAATTTGGAACTTATTAATGTATAGATGGTTCGAAAAAGGCTTGTGATTGAAATGATAAATATCGCTAAATTACTTTAGGTTGATGTACTTTAAAACTGCATACTCAAAAAATTAATAGCATCCCTTTGTATTAAATTTTGTTTCTTGTTTTTAGCCGGCTCGGCGTCAACGATTTTTACGAGCTTATATTAAATGAACATACACGAGTTTTTCATTTTCCAATATATTTCAAACCTCTTGGGGTTCGTCTCCAGGGTAACACAAAACTTACATTATTTTATATAACACTAATTCTATACATGATCTTGTAATTGTAAGTACAAAAAGGAATAGCGTGCGCTTTGACAGCTGTGGAGTTGATAATTGTATGTTGTCTGTGTAACGACGCGCAATTTTCTGTGTCTATTTTTTAGGTTAGTCTTATATGTTTGGGTGTGCTTATGATGTGAAGCATCTCCAAGGTAAAATAATAATTTATTAATTCATATTATAAAAAAGTTTTCTTTCTGACTTCCACCTTTTTTTTGGCTTTTTAACTTTGTCTTCCTGTTCTAGGGGTCGAAATTAAAACCTGTTTGCTATTAGCCGCAAAAGTCTACATCTCAACCATCACGACTATCAAAACGTTGCGGCGAATCGTATTAAAGAAGGCAAAGCTCTGGTTGCTAAGAGGTTAGTAGCACGCTTGGGCGAAAAAATCAACATTTCGATTCAGCGCGGACCTGAAGATTGTTTCTTGTTCTTCTTTATTTTGTTCTTAAGTATTGGTAATTATTGTAAAATATTTCTCTTAAATTGCGCTCGCACTTCGGTTAGGATTTGTGCCAGTTTTAGAAATAAAAGCTTTTCTATGGCGATTTTCTGTAAACGTAGGGCTTTCTTTGAGAACGACAATCCACAAACAAAATCCTTCAATTAGGAGTCCGCAACTGCTGGGTTTTGGGAGTTCGTTAATTTTCTTAGTGTAACGCCGTTTAATCTGTCTGAAACCATTAGACCCGTACCAACCGCATTGTAAATAGAAAACCGTGTAAGCACTCTAACACACTATGTGCTATTAAAAAGACGAATACCCAAAAAAAAACTCGCTTACCTACACTAAAGTATACTTTTCTCTCAGTGTGCTGTACAAATTTTTGAGTGTGATTTTGAGCTGGCGATAAGAAATCGGATTTGGAGTCTTTAATTTTTTTTGAGGCCAAAAAATTGCGATTTAATAAATCTTTTTATGAATTCAATTTATTTTTTCAATTTTTCAAATGGAGTTGCAATCTGGTTGCGATTTGCTTGGCCAGATTGCTAAAGAGGGTAGTGGATAGGAGGGGGGAGGGCGTTCGCGTGTTTCATATTTAATCAATTTTTGTTGTGGCCCAAGAGTTGGCAAAGAGTCGCACGCTTCGCTTATCTGATTAGGCTTCAATTTCTCAATTTACCAAATTGATGTAGATCAGCGGGGAGTGGGAAGTTAACATTGTTTCTTTCGCGCATTCAAATCGTGGCTTCCAGAAGCGGAAGTTGAGTTTTCGTTGGAAAAGTGACAAAAGACAACACCTCGCCCAAACTTTAAACAAACTTCCTGACTTCGTGATTCAAATGCCAGCAGCAGCTGCTCCTACTGCTGCTGCAGTCAAGGCCAAAAAACGACCACAAAGCCGCACAATGGAGTTTTCGAGTCGCAATCGGAGGCCATAAATTAATCAAACTCTTCTTCCACTTGGCTTTTGGGTTGGGTTGTCGCGTCTTTTGCATTTCACAATTGTCAGGCTGCAATCGTTTCGTACACGATCGATCCGTGCCCGATCCTTCGTGGCCAATTTCCCAGGCGCACTTTTGCTTTTGCTGAGATTCGTCCATTGACAGGCTTCGCTGGGCTTTTGTTCAAAGCCCAATTGACAGCCCCACTCGACATGGTCTTCTGAAGATTTGTCCGCCGCCTTGGACAAAGATAATTTATATCCTGGGCTAAGAGAGCAGATCTCTTTGCATACCCCTTCCACTTAGCTATTCGTCGATTCCAATGCAAGCGCACTTATTTTGTTGTTTTTTTTTTTTTTACTTTTACTTTTCCGCACATTTTCGGCTTGTGGCCGCCGCAGTGGCTTCTGGGCTGGAGCTACTGTTGCCCTTTGTTGCTCGAGGCAGAAGCCGACGCACAGTGTGACCGGGAGTAAGTTTCTGAGGTATATTCCACACCTTGAAAATATGCTTGAAGAGTTAGTCTAAGTTGCTGAAGAATGTCTAACCAGATTCCCGTTGAAGCAATGTCAAAACAAATAGACCTTATGGCGTCCTCTTTGCAATTATAATTCAATCCAAAATGGTTTTGCCCCTCTTCCGCCGCTCTTCACTCTCTCCCCTCCTCCCTCATGCAAGTAGTATTTGGTACTTTGTTCTCTCTGCCCACTGTTCTCCGCTTTATACTCCTCTCCTCCTCTGTCTTGGTAATTGCGATTTCTTTTTAACACATGTCTCTCATTGCAGCTGTCATCTGTCCAAGAGATGCAGAGCATTTTTGTATTAGACACATACCTAATTGTGTGAGTGTGGGTCGTATTCACACTCGCTCTGCAAATGCGTCAAATGTCACACTCATGCATCATAGCAAATGCTTTACGCTTTCACACACTTTGCGGTAAAGTTTAAAAAATTTTATTTCTTAGTGAGCGTTTGTAATTGTGAAAATATTTTAATCAAATAAAAAATTATTAGTTCAAGTACGTTTTTTCAATCCCGAAATACTTGATTTAAGACTGTTTTGGGAGGTAGTTTATTTTCCGCGGCCCTTTAATTCAGTCGCAGGGTTGGTAGGTCTTTCCTTCTGAGGCGAGAATGCGTTGATCGCAGGGTGAGAGATGGTGGGCAAGAAGGTTCTTGGAATATTTGCGTTTGAGGTGCGGTATTTCAGTTTCGACCAATGAGATCCTTAGGTCGTTGTGGATACACACGTTGCGAATGTACAATGGCGTTCCAGTGAGTATTCTGAGAATCCTTGATTAAGATCTTTGAAGAATGTCCACACTGCTCGCACCGGCATTTCCCCATAGCTGCGATCCAGAAATCCAGACAGGCTTTATAATGCTTTTGTATAGTACTACTTTATATTCCCGTTTTAGAGGGGAACGGGAGTTAATTGGCCAGTGCAAACTGTTGGCCTTCAGCTATATAAGCTAGGTGGCTTGCCAAGTCTTGATGCGATAATTGGACATCTTGATCTGCTTAGAATTGCCGTGTCATCCGCAAAAGTGAATATTTTTAGTCGGGGGTCAGTTGGGATGTCTGCAGTGTACAATACATACAGAAAGGGACCGAGAACGCTACCCTGTGGCACTCCGGCTCCATTGATGAACTCCTCCGTTATGTACTCATTTTGTCGGACAGAAAATACTCTGTTGCTGACATAACATTCTAAGAGTTGGTGAACATTTGAGGGAAGCAGTGTTTTAATTGTGAATATAAGGCCGGCAACCTCTAGGAAAACAGCAGAGCAGTATTCATGGTGCTCATACGCCGTCCGAATGTCTGAAGTTAATCGGTTGACCTGCTCAATGGTCCCATGTTTTGCTCGGAACCCAAATTGATGTAAAGGAAATATATTTTGTGTATGTGAATCAATTTTGCGAAGTAAGATCTTCTTAAATACTTTTGATAAGCAAGGTAGAAGGCTTATAGGTCTGTAAGATGACGCTTGAGTATTATACTTTCCTGGTTTCTGAATCATTATGATTGTCGATTTCTTCCACTGAGTTGGAAAGTGTCCACATCGCAGTATAGCATTGAATATTCTTAAGATATATGTAATGGCAGGACTCGGAAATTCCATGATCATTGTCTTGGTGCTTTTTTTTAGGATAAAGTTCTCTGATTACATTTTTTATTTCAAGCGAATGAACTCTGATTGGGTCAGTCTGTGCTGCAGTGGGAATCAATGGTAATGGAAATCATTTCTTAGGTGAAGTGCAGAAACATTTGCCTTTTCTTCGTCGCTGCGGGCCCATATTCTACTTTTAAAATGAGTGCAAAATATTTTTCATTAAAATCTAATAAATTGTAAAATCAACCTGAATACATTTTAAAAAAAACAAAAAATTCATAAGAATCTTCAATTAAAATCTAAGCTATGCCCAATTTGTTATAGAAAATAGCCTCTGTATTAAAAAATAAGGGGAAAATTTCAAAGGAAATAATTTAAACAAAGACCAAGATTTTATAACATAAATCTACTTTCACTTCATAACTTTATTGTAGAACAGATTCGATTTATAATAATTCGAAATTTACATAGCACACTTTTTGAAGCTTGCATTGTAAGTCTACTTTGTCCTCAAATTCAAATATTGTATACTTGAACAAAGAACGCGCTTTTCTTATATTTTTCGGATTGCTCTTCGAACTAGCGAAGAGTTCTTAATTCAAGAACTTAGTTTTTGGTTCTACAATGTTTCGTACTTAAATTAAGTACATCCAAGTAGAAAACGATCATGAAATTTTAAGTTCAAGGCGGTGTGAATTGTATTCCGCTCAAACAAGAAATTTGCCAGTCGGTTTTTTGATTATTCGAATCAAAAGACTCTTTCTACATCGAAAAGCTTAAAGTTCTCGAGCATTTTTGAAAGCTTCAGACCCAAGTCTTTTGATTAAACTTCGGTTATTTGTCAAATTACAGCTCTTTTAGTTAAATCTTTCTATTTGATTTTTTGGGACCTTTTCTCGAGTCGAGTTATTTGTCAACAGCAGCGATGGCCTCTGGTTCCCCCAGGGGGCGAAAGCATTTCGCTAGTCACATGTACACAACCCGAACGCATGCCGAAGCTGAGACCACCAAGAGAGCAGACATCCGTCATTAGCTCGCCAGAAATGAAAAAGAGCGGAAAATGTGACCCGATTGACCCATTCGATATTTTTAGCAGATCTAAATGAGATCGGGCTGTAAAGGTCTATGGGGACAGTGGCCGCGGGCCTGGAATGGAGTTGGATAAATGGGAAAACTCACCTGTAAAGCTATTTATGGAATGATGAACGTTCTCTAAAAAAAAAGTAATATACCATTTTCTGTACTCTTAAGAAATTTCACTGGAATTTATGCAGCGAAGCTCTTTTAGGGATATTTGACTGAGAACTAAAACGGACAAAAATTTAACTTGCGACAGATTTCTTTCGCTACGCTTTTTTATTTGCAAAGTGAACCGCTTTTATTATGTGCCGTCGCAGCAGGTGGGTTGTGAGTTTGTGGGAGTGTGAGGGTGTGAGGATGGGAAAAGTGTTTAACAGCGGGTAAACAGTGTGTTAACAGTGGGTTAACAGTTTGTTAACAGTGGGTTAACAGTTTGTTAACAGTGGGTTAACAGTTTGTTAACAGTGGGTTAACAGATGGTTAACAATGGGTTAACAGATGGTTAACAATGGGTTAACAGATGGTTAACAGTGTGCTAACAGTGGGTTAACAGATGGTTAACAGTGGGTTAACACTGGGTCCAAAATTTGTTCAAAACTAAATTTACAATCAGCTTCGTAAAGGGCTCCCTCTGGTTTCTTGTTTAAAGCTTAAACGCGGACGAATTCGTAGCGAGTTTAGCTGCTAAAATATATTATACAATAGCAGTTTTTACTTATTTTCGTCTAACAAAATTAATATTAATTTTTCATCACTTTTTCAATAGTCCTTAAAACACCATTGCTTCCTACTGGTTGACCACTGTGCCTCTTCCCCACCCCGTTCCATGTCCCTGTCCCAACCTTTTGGCAGACTCTGCTTCCTTTCGTTTTTTGTTCTTTTGTGAAAAATAACTTCTTTGTCCTGTCAGTCAGCATTCGAAGTTGTTCGCTTTCGGTTTCGGTTTGCTCTTCACTCCCCCCTCAATCTATTATCTGGTATTTTGCATACATAAATTCATCTGTATTTGTGCTCCTGCTGCTGCCAAGTGCAGATCCAGAATCCAGATCCAGTTCAAGTTCTACGATTTAGCATTCCGCTTTAGCAACTGTCGCTGTTAGGGTTAATGTCAATTGCCAAGCCATTGCCATAAATTTGTTGTGTAAAACGGCAGAAGAAGGAGGAGGAGCCAATTGAACCCTTGAGGTGAGGTGAGGTCCGCCTTCAGTTTAATTAGTAAACTGCGCCTCGCTCTCTCAGTGTGTGTCTCTTTCTCTGCGGGGCCAAAAGTGTTGACCAAATAATCATTGTTGACAATCACGAAAACAGACTACAGCAACAACATTTCAATATCGTGAGCCACAAAACTAGAGGGAAAACAAACAATTTATACAAATCCAACTGGAAAAGTAACAAAATGCCAATTAATTGCTAAAATAGAATGTTTATCTATGAAATCTGCAACAGCCAGACAACAGCAACAGCAACTGTTGCTGCTGCGTGAAGGAGCTTGGACTACAACAACAACAACAGCAACAAACTGTTAACTATTAGTAAAAGTTAAGCATTTGTGACCGTAACACATTTAAGAGTTTGGCCAATTGAAATTGTTGCTGTTTGTTTGTTTGGCCAAGTTGTTGCCAGCCAACCCACCAGCAACAGCAACAGTTGCTGTTGTTGATTATTTGGAGGAAAGTTAAAGCAAAAAATAAAGAGGCACAGCAGCAATGGTGACGATCTGAACGAGCAACGTGCATCGGCCAGCGGCATCTTAGATGCTTACACACAGATACACTCACACACACACAGACACACACACTACCAACACAAGTGCAAATTAGATGCTCTCATACATATGCAAAGAAGAAGTCTCTGAAAATCGTGTTGTCGATGCTGCCGCTGATGCCATTGTTGTTCTTTTGCGGTTGGATTGTCTTTTGCCTCTCAAAAGAAATGGCCCCGTCTTCCTAGAGAGAGCGAGAGCAACGACTAGCTACAATGAGTGAGAGGTGCGATTTAACTGCAACTTAAATTTTAAATGCCACTTTAATAGCATCATTTGCACGCGGCAAAGCTTGTTAGAGCCAAAAGCGAAGCGAGAAAGAAATAACATGACGAAGACCAGCTGGGGGAAGAGGGAGGAGCTGGGAAATGTGTTTTGTTATTTGGAGTTGGCGTTGGCGTTGGCGGAGCAGTGTGTTGATGTTCGACAGCTCCAAAACCCAAAAGCGTGATCGAGAATGAACGTGTCGAGGCATTTGCTTCAAAGTAAATGCAGTTACAATGTGAGATTCCAAAGGAGGAATGAGAAATGTTTGTGCTGTGCTGCCAGAATGTATCACTCGATTTTAAAACATTTTATGAAAACACAACAAGAAGTTGAAAGATTCTTGCAAAACCAAAAATAATGACTAAATTTTTCATTTTTCATTCATAGTTGGGCAGTTTGGAGTCGCAACCATACTAAAGCTTCGATCTATATAAAAAATTATTATGTTTTGTTCCACAATGCGCAAAGAAATCGAACATGCTTATGGCATGGCAGACAACAATAAATATGTAGAAAATCATTTGTCAATCAACAACAAAAGAAAGAGTTGAAGAAAAATACCCTTCCTTCCCAAAGCTGGACTAGCATGGGCTCAATATCTTTCTTTTCTCAAACGCATAATAAGATCCGACAAAAAACACAGCAGTTAAACAATTTCACTTGATATTATGTATGGTTGAGCAAAAGGCGCAATAAAAAACTCAAGTGTAAAGGTTTCTTATCATAAACATGCAGGCATCCGGCTTCTTTTTTTAAATCCCCTTTCGTATTTTAAACACAAACGAACTCCTATTTGAACGATCACGTTCGTGAACTTTCGTTCACAAAACAAGCCCGACGATTACGGAAAAACACCAATGAAAAGCTTTTTTTACTAAAACTGACACAAGTCACAACAGAAGTGCAAAAAAAATTGCAAAAACAACAAAAAAAACTTCGGGTCCACGCTGACTCGAGCTCTTGTTTTTACCGCCCAAGTAAAACATTCAAGGCAAAGCTCTCATATATCAAAGCTTTGCCTGAATAATGTGATGCGCGGCAAAGTTTCGAGCGAGACCGATAGTCGTAATGGTTGAGATACCGACTTTAATGTGTGAAAAGATGAAGTTAATAAATAAAACATATTTTTAAGAAATCGGCAAAAATAATTTAATATCAAATTAATTCAGAAGTTAAATTTAGTTTTGAAAGAAAAGAAAATAAACTAAAAACATGTTCTTAAAACATGCCCAAGACGTTCATAAAGTAAGCACAAAATGCATATAATATAATACCCGATACAAGAAATAACGGGATTACTCTACTTTTGTCAACGAAAGAGCATGATTTCGGTATGTACAAAGAATAACAGTTCGTATTGTTGGGATACATAATTGAGTATAGTATTTGTTCATACTTTGGTTTTTCCTAACACCCCCAAGTTATGTTATGGCCCAATAATATCTTGTTAGTTCCGATAACGACAAGAGCAAGCTTATATTATAACTAGCACATAACCCGTCGCGCTTCGCTGCGTCTTAAACAGTATAGAACCCATATCAGCCCATATCTGACCCATATCACATCCACTTACCACTCACATCCCACCCACTTTACATACACTTACCACACACTTCCACTAAAAACCCCCCTTATGTCGAGCCTTAATCCCATTTATCTCCAATCCAATCCAATATCCAATGTCTGCGTCCAGACCCTCCTATTGCGTCCTTTCATCCAAGTCTTTTTCTGTCCAGTTCTCCTCTCTACTGATCATTTTGGCAGCAATATTCTCTTGTGTGATGCATCCAGTTACTTGCCATACTCTTTGACGTTCAGTGACAACTCGTTCACAGTGGAAGATTGTATGTTCTACTTTATCCATACCTGCGTCGCCAAATATGCAGCTAGACTCCGGTCTTTTCTCCATCTTATGCAGATAGGTGCTAAAATATCCGTGTCCTGTTAGCATTTGTGTTACGTAGTAATCCACATCACCGTGCTTTCTTTGGACCCATTCTTTCACGTCGGGCACAAGCCTGGCGGTTCACCTTCCAGTTCTCTCGACTGCCCATTTGTTTTGCCACAGTGTAAGAGTTTCTTCTCTGCAGGTATCTATAATTTATCTCTATCTGCGCTCCAAAAGTCAATTTTGAATCAAGCCTGACTCCTAGGTACTTTATTACTTTCTGAGTCCTTACGATAGTTTCGTCGACTCTCATGTCCATCTCAAGAGGCATCTGCTTTCTGGTGACCAACAGTAATTCTGTTTTTACTGTCGCCAGCTGTAATCCGTGCGAGTAAAGCCAGTCCTTAACTCGTACCATTACCAGTGTTAAATTACGTTGTGCGTATTTTCCAGGTGGAGAATTGCTTCATAGCTAATGTTCCATAGTTCCGGTCCTAGGATGGATCCCCTCCAGAGATTATTTGCATACTTCTTTTGCCTACTTTTGTTTGGCAAAACAATTTTCGGTTTTCGAGGTAGCTGCTAATTATTCGCATTAGGTATCCGGGGATGAATCGCTCCTTAAGTGCATAAATCATATGCTCCCATTTGACTCTGTTGAACGCGTTTTTCACATTTAGCGTTGCAAGCAATATAATTGGTCGTGAGCAACGATTTCCCTGCTGACTTGCCTGCGCGGCCTGCACGACCTCCTGTATGGCTCCACATGTAGATCTGCCTGGTCTAAAGCCGTACTGCTTCGGGGATAGGCCACCAGCGGCAGCTGCTAGTCGGGGCTTGATCAGCTTTTCCAATAACTTTCCCGTTGTATTTAGCATACATATATGCTAAAATCTGATATGCAAATGGGGTGGTGGGATCACTTTTACCCTTGCTTATTAGTACCAGTCGTTGCTCTGTCCAGGGGTCTGGAAATATTCCATCCCGGATGGTCGATATCTGTGATTGCCTTGAGAACTTCTGCTGGGATGTTGTCTGGTCCCGGTGCTTTCCTGTTCTTCAGGCTATTTGCCGCTCTAATTAGTTCGATCTCGGTAAAGGGTTGCACTTGCTCATCGGTTGAATATTGCATTGCTGGTCTTATCTGATGAGGAGGAAACAGCGCATTGCCAATATTATCCATCTGTTGTTTATCTATATCTGGTAATGAGCTTTTAGCCCTGAGTTTTTCATCAGCGGGTTTTGGTCGCCCACACTGCACTTGCTGCCCCGTCTGCTTCGAAGCGAGCCAATTGAAATTGTTGCGACGTCAGCATGTGCGGGTCCGCGCCTCGAAGCGAATCCATCAAGAATTATAGTGCACGTTGATTGTAAGACAGAATAACGTGTGGGCTTTGCAATTCCCACCGCAGCTATAATGGATTCGCATATTGATGTCAGTTTGCATTAATTTTTACTTAGCAAGGTCCTCTTGGTGTTCTTTATTTTTTTTTTAATGGCTCGTCTTCTCGTTATAGTGGTATCTATATTCTTCGCCATTGGTCATCCATGGTTTGTTATCGCGGTTTTAGGCTGTGCGAGGATTGCCAATCAGTCAGTCAGTCAGTCGGTCAGTGAATCTCTTTTATATTCATAGAGATAATTATGATTGTAATGATTCACTGAGTCACTGACTGACTGACTGATTGGCAATCATCGCACAGCCTAAACGGTAAAACGGTAGAGGGTTGTAATTTGGACAGGAGTGTTTTCCCGATTTTGGAAATCTGCATGCAAAAAACTATTTTTCATCCGATTGGCTTCAAACTCGGTTTGTATGGATAAAATACAAAATAGTTTGAAATGTAATTTTTGGAAAATTTTTGAGGACAGAATACGAAATAGTTTGAAATGTGATTTTTTTTATGTCGGAAAATTCGCCCACAAGGAAAATGGCCGGAAAATTCAGCATGGAAAATACCTATTTGAAATGAAATACCGGTTTGTAAGATGAGAATTCATTTGTGTTTTCATTTTCTGATGCTGGAAATACCGCCGGGATGCCCAATGGGAGGTTTTTGATACCAAAGACACTAGGTGATCTAATCTGCACTTAACAAACAAAGCGTTGAATGGCGCGCTAGCACATTGAGCTATTGCACACCTTTTTATCATTAAATCTAGAGCGCTGCTTCTACTTACTTTGTGTGCTGCGCTTGTGCTTTGGTAATCCATTATGGTCAATGAAGAATATCGTTTGGAGCATTTCAAGTAATTTAGGTTTAAAAAAAATAAATCAAAATCATTTTAATTGGTCAATTAAAATTACTCAACTCGGCTTCTAAATAGTCACACAGACACACATTTGCAGGCATGTATGCTTGTTTTTTTTTTTTTTGGTTGCCCAATGGTCGAAATTAGCATTTGAATAACAACAACCTGGCACCGTCTACGTCTGCCAAGCTTAAGCCTTGGCAGCAAAGTTGCTGTCATGTAAGCGACTAATTAACATGTCACTCACCCTCGCTTCTCCTCCCCGGCCGCTTACCCTTCGGCCGCCTCCTGTTGCCATTCGTTGACCATTCACTACACAAGTTACGCATGGCGTTGAATGGAAATAGAAGCAAAAGCCAAGCCAAGAGCAACCTGTTGTTGTGGTTGCATTGCGGACTAAACAAATCTCTCACGAGTTTCGAATTTGCCAAGCGAACGAAAAATCACCAAAAACGTTTAACATTTTTGAATTTATTAGCCAAAAAATGTTGGTCTGCCTCCTGCGAGACGCTGACACAGGGGGCAGGGGCGGGGGCAGGGGAATCGAGATTGTCAGTCGTCAGTCGTCGTCGTCGGAGTCTTCCTCTCTTGAGGCAATCTCTTGGCTGTCGTTTGCACGGCGCTAATTATCGCTGCTAATGATGCTTTAAAAGGCAGTCGTCGACGACAGGCGGTCCCACAGACTTGGCTCGATTGTGCAACTGGCTGGACGGATACTCCTTTTCCATCCTCCATCTTGCCTACCTGGTTCGAGGTTCGTTGCTGCTCCTTTCGCTCATCGCATGAGTAATTGACAATTTGCTGAAGTCAGCGTGTCTCCGGCTCTGCGCCGCTCCTGCTCCTCCTCCTCCTCCCATGATTGTACGTGAGCCAACGGCAACGAGCAGGAGTACCGGCAGCAATATTTGTATATGTTAATTGTGTGACTAATGACAGTCGACTTGTCATATTTTTATCAACTTGCCGAGTTAACATTTTCTTTTTCGAGTTTGTGTTCTAAGTCTTTCGTTTTGCGGGTCAAATTAACGCCCACACACACATAGGAAGGCCTGAAAAGAAATGCAGCAGCAAAGGCAGCGGCAGCTGCTACAAAATTCGTTAGTTCAAAAAACTCAATCAAATGTCGAAACTTGGAAATCGTGATCACGGTCCTGTCTCTGTCCCTGCTGTCCTCTCCTTGTCCCACCTTGTCTAGGCCAGGCTTAATGGTTGTTGCGCTCGAGGCGGCCGAATCCGCTGGAAAAAACAACAAACGGTAGCTGCAAACAAGACAAAAGACAAACTTATCGTTTGAATTATCGGCATTCATTTGCATTTTGAAATCCCCCCCTCTCCCCCTCTCCCCCTCTCCACACATCCCTCTAGCTGGGCCTTTAATTCACTAAAATGTGAAGAAACAAACAAAAGGCATGAAAAAATAAACGACACACTGAAAAATCATTTCGATTCGAATGACAATTGTCTTTGCAATGGAAAGAATAAAGCCAGGGTGGAAGGGGGAGGGGCAGTGTATATGGTTTGTAAGGGACAGTGGTGGGGGGAAAAAGAGTGAAAATTTTACCAATAACAAAACAAATGGGCTTTTATATATAGCAAAGTGATGGGCTTTGAATATACCCTGTCCAGAAATGTTGATGCTTTGATACTCTTTAGATCAGTCCAAAGTTCTATTCTCAGGTTACCTCTAGCCTCTTGAGTCAAATTCTTCTCAAGCCAAGTACAAAAGGTTTGACTTGAGTACGAATATATCAATGCCGGAATTCTTGTGTTGATCTCGTCTTTCACTCGAGAGAGCTTGATTTAAGGTCGAAATTATCATATATCGAAATTTTTTTGAGATTAAAGATCTCATCAAGACGATCCGATAAATTTTGAATCTCTATATTCGTACTTGTTTGCGTCTCAAAAGGACTGCTGCAAAAATGACAGAGTTTAATTTGAGCTCGATATTTAAACTGATTTTGAGCCCAAATGAAGGAACCTCCCGGTTCCATCTGCAATTGACTCGGTTTAACGACTGCTATTCAGTAACTGCCAGGACAAGTAGAAAATTCCAAGGCAGCATGAAAAGAAATTCCAACATTACTAAAAAAGCCCTAAGTTGAGAGAAGAATTTGTGTATGTGTGTGTCTCCATTTAGCCTAACTGTATTAGTAAGAATTTTAGAATCGCTTAAATCCGAGAACAATCAATTGCGACTTGTAAAATCAAAATTCGTGGTTTGAACTGGTATCCATAAGTCCGTTTAAACTGACCGTAACTTTATCCTCTTTTAATCTGAACGTGCAACGTTGCATGGCAGTGGTCCAGAAACTTAAAGTCATTGATTTTCCGGATCCAATGGGGGCGTATTTAGTCTGGTAAAGATGATGACCAGTTGACCGAGCTTGATCTTGGCTTACTGCGTTTCAAGTTGACTCACACCTCCTCGCTGAGTGACCACCGGTAACAGTGAGAGATGCATCCGCAAAGCTGCTGGCTAACCTGAGCGGTGACTACCAACTGAGAAAAGCTTGGCTTGGCCCCGTTCGAGGAGCTGTAGTCCAATTTTACATTACATTCCCATTGCATATAAAGTTCTGTCGCTTATTATTTGTGACTGTCGAAAGCCGCTAAGCACAATGACTGGACCTTATCAGTGTGGCTTTAGCCCTGGTAAATCCACCACAGACCAAATAGTCACTATTCGACAAACCTGGAGAAGAACCATGTGAGTTATATTAAAGCCTACCATTTTTTTTATCAACTATTAGGCCGATAAGGCCAAGGTTTTTTAAAGCCCGGTCTAAATTTGGAACGTTCGACTTGGCATGATGACGTTGAAATATGAAAAAATATTAAAGAACCTCTCCCAACTTGTTGACAGTATCGTGTGACTTCTTTCAACTTGTGATGGAGCATTTACCAGTGTCCAAATGCCAACAAATCGGGCACGATCTTTAATAAAAATGTAATGCTACTCGCTTAAACGGAGTACATTATTGGCAAAACCAAACAGTCGCTAAGCAGAGCGTTTTCATAGATTGAGAGGCAGTCTGGGCTGATGGCAGATGGGCTTAGCGGTTAACGAAAACAAGACGAGGTACCCAGTCTCTGCGAAACAAAAGTCTACGCGTCTTGGACAATCTGTTACAATGGGAGAGTACAATTTTAGAGCTGTAGAGGATTTTGTCTACCTCGGACTGATGATAACCAGCGACAACAACTTCTGCCTGGAAATCCCATGCTACTACGGGTTAAGTAGGGAGTTCAAATGCAGATCCCTCACTCGAAGAACGAAAATAGCGCTTTACAAATCGCTTATAATTCCAGTAATGCCAAACGGCGCACAGTGGCCGGTTTCGCGAATTTAGCGTTGCAAAAATAAAAAATTGATGGTCCAGTTTTTTGACCGCTTTAATTTAATTTAATAAAGGGAACCCCAGATAGCCCGAAAGTGTTTAGTTTTTTGAATTTGGTCAATTATTTTGGATTTTACAGTGGTTCAAAGTTGAACAATTTTTCAAACTGATAAATTTTTGTATTTTTTTGGTTTCAAATGTTACCTTTGGGAACGTATAAAAACCAAACGCAAGTTCCGATTGCAAAAAGGTTTTTTGCTTATTAAAGATGCATCAATTCTAAAGAAAAATGAACAAGACAATTTAATTTTTTTTTTAGTTTTTGAGTTATTGTCGTTTTACTGAAGTACTACTTTTTTACCTCATTTTCCCACTTTGGTGGACTGCGAAAAGTACAGTCACGCTAGTTCACGCTTCTAGAGTGAAATTTTTTTTAAAATACATATTTCTAAATAAATATATATTTATTTGGTCTTGCGCATAGCTGCGCCTTGCGAGAATGAGAGACTTGAACATATTAAAATGCATGAATATTCTACGTATTTAGGTGAAATCAAGCGCGTGCCGGTTTTGCGTAGCATAAATCGTAACTTTTAAATGGAAAGAGATATTTGAAAAATTCCAAAGAAAATGTGATAGAGAATTTCAGTAACTTTCAAATAAGCTTAAGTTCTTAGGTACTAGGACTCCCCAAACTGCATTTTGAAAATCAAGAAATAAGAAAATCATTTTAACTTTTTTTTTAAAGCGATTTATAAAAATTTTAATTGTTAAACTACTTAAAATTAACCAAATTTAATAAATAGCTAACTTACAATTAGTAAAAATATTGATTTTAAAAAAAAATTATTTATTACTAAAAATAATTTTTTTCATACAAAATAAATATTTTTAGTTATTAAAAATTAGTTTCTTATTAAATTTTGTTAATTTTAATTAGTTTAACAACATCATTTTTAATAAATCGTTAAAAAATGAATATGTATATTTTTATCGCATGCGATATTTGCAACATTTTAAACTTTTCACTTTGACAGTCGATTCTGAATCACCCGGTAGACCTACAATGAAAATGTTACGCTCATATTAAAGCTGGAGAAATTTTTTATAATCGTTCCTTTGAGATTTTTCAAAAATCTCTTTCCGTTCAAAAGTTATAAATTAAAGTTATAGTTATAAAAAAATATTATCAATATTTCGAAATATAGATATTTTAGCCCAAAAGGCGATTAATCGGAAATAGAATATTTTTTGGTGATATTTTTGTTTTAGCGTTCGGTCGCACTGTTGCGAATAACTGTTTCTTGTGCTCTGGACATTTAAGACAAAATGTTTAGAAGTTATTTGATTAAAGTTGATGCACAGAAATCGCAGTACAAACGGTGCAATAAATTTCAAAGGATCAGTGGAAACTCAACAAATATAAAAGCGCACTTAAAAGCAAAGCATGGAGATGCTTGGCTGAAATGCAGCTCATCAACGGTACTTGATTTTGAATGCTGAAAATTTGGGTTCTTTTTGTGTCGAATTGGCTGCTATTTATGCATATTTTCATATTGTGGATAGTTTAATCGTGATTCACGTTATAAGTCTATTTGTAAGCCTATAAAAAGGGCATTAACAGGCTCGTACATATTCAATCTCCGGAAGCTTTAATGTAAATCAATTATAATTATGTTTAAATAATAGTGGATGCGTTAAAGAATTTGAGAGCCTTTTTAAGTAAATATGGAAATTGGGTAATTGAATTTTTTGTGTGTGTGTACTTTGTAAATAGAAAACTCAATCCATTCCCACCTCTGCTTGCCAACGACAAGTGGTTATTTATTTGGTTCCACGTTTATTCAACACAAAACAATTTCAACGCCTCAATTCAACACACGTCAATTTAACACACGTCAAAACAGTAATCACAAAAAAAAAGTCAACACACGTCTATAAGTCATTTCACCCAACACAACAATTTAAAACTTCGTAAATTCAATTCAAACCAAATTTAAATTTAATAATAAATTAATTATTTTGTTTTGTGTTGAATTGACGTGTTGAAATTGTTCTGTGTTCAATTGACGTGTAATGAATTGTCGTGTTGGGTGAAATGACTTAGTGTTGTATTGACGTGTGTTGAAATTGTTTTGTGTTGAATTGACGGATTGTTGAATTGTGTTGTTGGGTGAAATGACTGTATGTTTTATAGACCTGTCACCATTTTTTTTTTGATATTTAAAAACATTAAATTTTATGATCGCGTCCTTGCCAGAATTGATTGAAGAAAAGTATGATGTATATGTAAGGATAAAGTGAAACAGGATTTTCAGCATATCTATAGTTTTGCCTTCACCTGCGATGTCATTACCATTACCTTTGAACTTCAATTTGTGAGAGTTAAAAGTTAAATAAAAAATAAGTAACTTTTAAGTAAGTCGGCTAATCGAACATAATCAGCTAACAAAACTCCGCGTCAAATAAAATCAGCGACATGCTCCGCTCTCGCCTCCGTAATCCGGAAAACGTCATATTTCCCACAGTTTTGTAGATAGACGGTTCTTACATTCTAGATATAGTTAATCTTATTACCCACTACCCTTTCATTTCAAACTTCTTGACTCAACAAACAGGCTTACAGGAAACCGGATCATGCCTTAGGATGGAAAATCAAATAGAGAGAAATGTCTTCGGGTAAACGAATAAGACAAAGTCTCGCTCTACTTCGAGGGTTCCAAAATAAGCTGTGATGTAGGAGCCGGTAGAGGTCTTTGCTATTTTTAAAGCTGGCAAGTTAGACATCCTCAGGAAAGAGAAATCTGATAAACTGTCTAAGAGTTTCAAACAATCCGAACGAACTGGTATGACACAATACACAATAATGCCTCTGTTAACTACAAGGTGTACTGTGGCTATAAATATTCTTTATCTTCCTTCATCTAATATTTAGAAAACAGAACCGTTTAACGTTCTCGGCAGCTGCTATTAGTATCCGCAAGTCGCTTCAGTGAACTGGCTCATGTTGTTCACACCAAGCTTGGCATAGGTCTTCCCAGCTCAGTTTCAATGGTCCCCTACAGACGGCTTTCCCGAAGTGTTTTGATTTCCCATCGAACTAGTCGTATCAATTTAAGTCTGGAGAAGTCTACCTAAGTTTTGTTCTGTACTTCTCAGTTTACTTAAAAACACCATTTAGTTTTTCCCATATTCATTTAAAGTTCATAAAATATGAAAATCAAACTTGTACTGTTATTTCCGATTCCCACCGATATATACCTGACGAAAATATTCAATTTTACATGGTATCAAAATCACACATACACGCGTTTTAGGTTTCAGTTTTTTGTTCATGCTTCATGGCTCACTTGCCTTCGCTATGCTTTGCGTTGCGTTTTTACAGTTAGCTATCGAGGGCCCCCAGACCATAGACATGGACATACCGTAGGATACGAAACCTACAAAAAATTAGCATGCGCAAAGCCTGCTCCAAGGTAGTGAGCGGAAAGTGGAACGAAGAAGGCGACTTGGAATGTCAACGGCAGCTGAAATTTTTTTTCTTTTTTCTTGCAAAGGATTTCTTTAGCGTTGTTTCAGTCGAGGGGGGAAAAACGTGATCACTTTAACATTTTTGCTTGTTGTCTGCTGGTTGGCTGCTGATTTTGAGTGGCTTTTAGCAATTCTAATGCAGATGCTGTTGCTGTTGTTGTTGTTGTGGTGTAGAGAGCAAGAGGTACTCATACAACATTACCGTACGATAAGCGGTTTGTTTCACTTGATCGATTGTAGGTGAATTGGTCAAGGTATCTCTAACAATATGCAGAGCTGAGAATCTCTCTGTCTTACTCCGGAAATGTCAACCCAGCAAATGTTCGCAACTCAAAATTAAAAACAATTGCCATGTCAAACAACCATCCACATCATTTGTGGGCCTCTCCGTCTCTCTCTCTCTCTTGGAGTCTTGTTCTATGTCCTATTTATGCAAGGCAAAAGCTTCGCTCGACAAGCATCAGCGTCATATTCTCCACCCACACACGACAACAAAAACAACAAAAAGTAACGTCAAGCAATGCCATCATCGTCATCCTTATTCTTGTTGAATGCACTGAGAAAAAGCAAATGGAAGCCTTTATATTGAAAATGAAAAATAAATGGTAAATTATAATTTAATACAACATAGAATAGCAATGGAATGTCTGAACAGGCTGTTTCGGAATTGTCTCAATTCACTCATCAACAGACTTTGTTGCTTTCACAATTTAATTGGAAATTTTCCTATTTATGCACCAAATCTCGGCGAATAAAGACTGGAGAATTTCAATGGTGAAATTTTGCTATGATATTTCAGCTGAAAAAATGCTATGGTTTTTATTGATGGTGGTTCCAATTTGTCGTAAATTATATCTGTTACATATTTGGCTGTTGCTTAAAGTCTGCACATTCTTTACTGTAATCATTCTAGTGGGGTGAAGAGAAGAGATGCACAAATCGAAAGTGGAGGAACAACCTTGATTTGGAAATAAAGAGCGAGTTGTAATCCGGCTTGAAGGACCGAAGAATATGTGAGCGGGTGGTTTCTTCCCATAATCCTAAGTGTTGACAACGCAAATACGCTTGCTAAATAAATCTTTATGTGAAATTGGTTCTTTTTTTATCAGAGATTTTAAATCGGTCCCCCGTTTGCCTGAGTCAAAAATTAACCGCTTTGAGTAAGGCAAAGTTATTCAACCATGGCCAACTCACACCGAATGCTTGCTGAAGTCGAGGTTTACTGTATGTTAAGGAGAGTCACAGTTACATTTTCGCGCACTATTCCTTGAAAGCTCTGGAATAAAGGTACTGAAACAACCTTTAACTACGCTCTCTGTCTCTCTTTGGTTGTGAGAGGAGAGAAAAACATTTTTTTTTTCCTTTCAGGTCTGTCTCAAAACCTTTTGTCAAATTTCAAGCTTTTAATAGGTCTTCTTTGTATGTATGCATCGGTTCGGCTAACAATATGAATGAATGCGACAAACTAAATGCGCTCCCTCGTTCTCTCTCACTCTGACTCGCTCTCTGATGCTAAACTCTGGCGCAAACTTCCACAAACTTTCCGCAAACTCCACAAACTCCGAAAACTTTCCACAAACTCCTCAAACTCCACAAACTCCACAAACTCCTCAAACTCCACAAACTCCACAAACTCCGCAAACTCCACAAACTCCGCATACTCCGCAATCTCCACAAACTCCGCAAACTCCACAAACTCCGCAAACTCCACAAACTTTCCGCAAACTTCCACAAACTTTTCGAAGTTTGCGGAGTTTGTAGAGTTTGCGGTGTTTGTGGAGTTTGCGGAAAGTTTGTGGAGTTTGCGGAAAGTTTGAGAAAGTTTGCGGAGTTTGCGGAAATTTTGCGGAGTTTGCGGAAAGTTTGCGGAGTTTGCATCCTTTTAAAGCAGTGTCCGGCACCGTTCAATGTTCTGTGTATAGAAGTAGCGACGTCCATCCTCTGTAGCAGCGGCGTCGATACACAGACACTATACGAGCGTACACTGCTTTTTTTTGCACTAACAAACATGTGCTAATTGAGAGCGCTCTCGCGTGTCTGAACGCACACATTGAAAGGCGAAATAAGCATGTGTGTTTTGCCGGACACTGTTTTAAAGTAACATTTTTACAGTTTGGTCTTCGAGAAGCGCCTTTTTTTATTAAGGTCTAATCTCTTTCAATGCGCCTCGTATTTGAGTCCCAAGCGAAGGTACCTGCATTCACATTGCACTGCTCAAATATATTTGAACATTGGTCTTAAAGAAAAAAAATTGGAACAACAAAGTCTCTTAACGACTGTTAAGCTTCAGAGGTGGACAACCCTGTCAAACTTTATAGGTATCATGTGATGCAGTCAGATCCAGGATTTGCGATACTCTGTTGAAGTGGAAACTTTATAATTTAATGAGAAATAGCATACTCAAGCACAAGGAAACTTTAAGTCCGAGAATTAATGAACAGTGCACGAATCTTTTAAAACAGCGGTTCCCAGGCCCTATGCGCACGCCGCGCATTCAATGATGTTTTCCGTATAGGGTTGGCATTGCTTAGTGCAAGAACAACTTAAATGTGTTCTCTCTTCTCCGAAAGAAGGTTTTGTAGCTGAGCCACGAGCACACACACACACAAACTACAATAGGCTTTTCTCTTTATATCTTGTGGTTCTTGTTGTTTCACAAATATATTCTTCTAGTGTATTGGTGTCTACGCGGCAATAAGCTGATTTTGGGCCACTCCATTGTAGAGTCTTGTGAGCATTAGAGACAAATTCTGCCAGCACAGAGTTTTAGCTTTGGAATGGTCAAAGGGGTGTAACTCTCGACTTGTAGCAGAGAAGTTGACTCAGAAAGCATACCACTCGACTCTGTTTGCAAATTACGCAAAATGCGTGCAAGACATACTGCTGACAATGGAGATCTGAGATGTTACCTGCGAAGCATTTCATCCCATGTAAGCATACAAATAATGCTGGTATGACTGATGCTAAAAGATCTACCTATAGAGCCTAGCTATATTTGTCATGCAATTGAAAAAGTGCTGAGATCCCAAAATACTTCTTGGTCATTGTCTATATAGGTTCTTTGATCAAACTTAGAAAGCTATTTTCAATCTGCCTCGGGTCTATCTTCAACATACAAAATTTGTATGAGTATCAACCTTATACACGTTGTCTCAAATTATGATTTGTCTCATTATAAAACTAGAAAGTAGAAAATTTATATTTTGGGTATTATGACTTAGAAAATTCATTTGAAATGTCAACAAATGTTTGTCTGAAAATTCGAAAAGCCATGCTCTTAAGTAAATCAATGCATACCGAATGTCGCCGCTGGCGATGCTTGACGTGTCACATTTAGTGGTTGAACATTAGTAATCATTTAATAGTAAGTGGTACGGAAGACATTTTCTCAGACGACGTGCTGAAGATATATTATTGGATTCCAATATGGCGCACGGAATTAACCAGGTAAGATTAAGCAAAAAAGTTGTCGTCATTTTTGTAATTCTTTAGAATGGACACAGACACTATTCCGCTGGATATGTTTCTGCGCTTTGCAAGATGACGACCAATGCGAGAGATTTAAAACAAAGACTGCTGCAGAAGTGGCGTTTTTCTCTCAGGTTCTCTACAAGACACGGAGCATGCAGAGTGAGAGAACAATGTTGCCTACATCTGATTATTTTATTTCATTTATGTAAACAAAAAAATGTAAGAGTTAAAATAAAAGCAACAAGTTTGAAAAATGTTATATTTTAATTAAAATGACAGTTTATAGAGAACTGAATTAATACTACTTTGCTAAGAAAAAATATTAAACTGTTAAAAGCGAGTATCAAAATGATACTAAGAGCTTGACAATTGAAATATCAAATTGATTAGACCTACTATCAAATTTTTAAAAACAAAAAAGTATCAACTTAATACAAGTTATCACTTCGATATTCATGATATATCATTTCATTACTGTAGAAAATGTCAACATGATACTAAGAAGGTTAATGAGAACTTGATACTGCAACTGTTTAGCCGTCTGCGTGTGCTCCCTGCTGACGCCGTAAGCCGATTGGCATGGACTTTTTGGTTGAAATCGTTGGAGTGATATCAGTTGCCGGAGCAAGGGGACAGTGAGAGCATATTGAAAATTGGAATAGAAAATTGGTTGGAGCATTCGATTGGTTAAAACCTTTACTCATTTCTCTCAGTGTATTTCTCTTCTAATGTCTGTTGGCGGCTTGGCAATTAAAAGGCGCGCTCTCGTTGCTGTTCCTCTCATTGTTGTTGCGGGCAGATGAAACATTGAAATCAACAATGTCGACAACAAGCCGCAGCAGTCTTCATCTTCATCTCCATCGCCTTCTCAGTCCTCAAATCTCAACTGGCTCCTCCTTCAGCCGCATCCCAAGTCTAACAATCAAGCAATGCGCACGATTACGACTTCAAGGAAAGAACACTGTGGAGGAGAGAGGATGGCGGCGGTAACATCGACTATCTAATGTCGAGATCTGTGTACCGTAAGTGATGTCGATGTCGACAGCGCCACCTACATGCTGGATCGAGATGGAGTTGGAGACGCCTTGAAGGCACAGCGGAAGTTATGGCCTGGGATTTTGGCTGCATAATTGTGCATAATTTGCTGGATCTAAGAAATCTCCGCAGTTCTGATTAGCCGGAGTAATCTCTCTCTCTCTTGGCGGAGGGGCGTTGATTGGCATATGAAAAAAATTGTATTGAATGCTAATTTCTATGGTGAAATCAAAACGCCGTTAGAGCACAATGGTGCTCCATTAATAACTGACAGGACTGCGGGGAATTGAAAACTCAAAGGCCCACCGACACGAGCCACGACGTCAAAGGAGTGGGCGCATTAGTTGGCTTTTGTTTTTTGAGGGCAAACCCTTTTTGAACAATAAATAACAGAAAACGTTGACACGACAACGTCATAACCTTTGAACGTGAAAAGTGCAGACAGACAGTCGGTCTTGTGGACGCGTGGGCACATTTTCCCCGTCTCGACCTTCACGCCACTGTAACCAGATAAAAGTTAAAGTTAAGCCATGTCCAGAGCTGTTGACGGTTTGCCTACGAGATTGAGATCTTTCACACATAATTGCGAGCAACTGGAAACTCTGTTGAAAAACCGCAGGTGGCACCAGGCTCCAAAAAAAGCTTCCAATTGACAACAATTCAACGGTTTCAACATGCTGTCGCTCGCTCATTACCAGGCAAAACGAAATCCCAAAACCAATGACTGGCACCCCTGGCCCGGTTCGCTTATGTCTAGTTAATCGGCCAATGAAATCGAAAACTACACACAACACACACACACACTTGGCACATAAACATTAGCTCCAATCTTGAACGGGTTACGGGGTTCTGTGCGATTTGTTTTTCGTCTCTTTGACTTCAAATCAAATTAAAAACGGCAGCCTGTCGATTTCTGTCTCTCCGTCTGTCTCTGTCTCTTGTCACTTTTGGCGATTTGCTGACAATTTTCAAGTTTAGTTTTCTGTCTTAATTGGTTTTGCTGCTCCGCTGATAAGATGTGTTCATGTTTTGGTCGATAAAACGATAAACAATAACCGAGAGTTGGCAATGCTCTTATTACGAGGGCAGGTTGGCAAGTTCGCCTTTGATTGACTTCAAACCTGACAGAACTTTGTGAAATAATTTGGCACGCATTTTAGACACTTTGATAGAGGGAGTTATTTTGTGAGTGTAAATGTCTCGCTCAATAAAAGTGAGTTATTATACTCTGCTCAGATCAGCTCAACAAAAAAACTAGATCAATCATGCTTAACTCGAAGTATCTCATAGAGTTCGTAGGGTTCCACGTCTTTTCAACACAAAACAATTTCAACACGTCAATTCAACACACGTCAATTCAAAACACGTCAATTCAACACACGTCAATTCAACACAGCACAATTATAACACATATACAATTTCAACATTATCAATTTCAACAAAGCAATTGAACATCGGCAAATTTCAACATAGTACGATTTCAACACAGTACAATTTCTACACTGGAAAAAACAACTAAAAAAATGATATTTTCAATCCTGCAAGTGGCAATGTCAGTCGAACCTGACTTTAATATCCTCCGAAAGTGTACCCACATTTGAAAGCACCAGAGATAACATTCTTTTGTTCACAACTGACCCCGTTTAACTATTTTCTGTTTAATTGGTTGTGTTGAGACTTTTGATTGACTTATAACGTTGTTAAATTGACTTTGAGACGTGAGTCTTAATGTCCTTCAGAGCTTATTCTTTTTTGAATAAATTTCATCTGAATGCAGACGTTGCAAATATCGTAAAATTTTTGTTTGCCGCTTGTATCACCCTTCTTTCCAAGCATGAATTTCTTTGTGTTTAATTTGTAATGTGTTGAAATGTCGTATGTTTAATTGTTGTAAAATCGCGCGATTTTTTCCAACAAAATTTTTACCTGCAGCTAGTGTTCCCCTTCTATCTCTGATGGTACTACACACTTGCATTATAATTTCTAACACTAATAAAAGTCATCGTTACAAAACTTTAGGTTCCACGTCTTTTCAACACAAAACAATTTCAACACGTCAATTCAACACAAAAAAAAGTCAACACACGTCTATAAGTCATTTCAAATTTAAATTTAATAATAAATTAATTATTTTGTTTTGTGTTGAATTGACGTGTTGAAATTGTTCTGTGTTATTTGCAGCTAGTGCCTCCCCTTCTATCTCTGATGGTACACACACTTGCATTATATTTTCTTTCACTAATAAAAGTCATCGTTACTCAACTTTAGGTTCCACGTCTATTCAACACAAAACAATTTCAACACGTCAATTCAGCACACATCAATTCAACTCATGTCAATTCAATCCAAAACAGTCTTCACAAAAAAACGTCAACACACGTCTATAAGTCATTTCAAATTTAAATTTAATAATAAATTAATTATTTTGTTTTGTGTTGAATTGGCGTATTGAAATTGTTTTGTGTTCAATTAACGTGTGTTGAATTGTTGTGTTCGGTGAAATGACTTTGTGTTTTATTGACGTGTGTTGAAATTGTTTTGTGAAGAATTTGTTTGTGTTGAATTGACGGATTGTTGAATCCTGTTGTTGGGTGAAATGACTGTTAGCTTAGCCTTCTCGTTTATAATATAATTTCAGCACATTGAATGGCATTAGTGTGGCGTTAACTGCTCAAAGCTAAATTAGATCCAGAGCCTATTTACATAGATTCCACAAATGTGCAGTTAAGGGTTACATTTATTCTTCGAGCATACCATATATGAAGTATCGATTTTTATAATCTCCGAAATAATTTATAATAAATATTTATAACTGTGGTCCAAAGACCGCGAAATTTACAAATTTTTTTATATAAGTTTACAATAATAAGGATATTGGATAAATATAATTACATAATAATAATATTCTCCCCTGCATAATACTTCTATTGCAGTCCATGTTGAAGCAGGCTTAATTGCCTGGGAATCCAGTTGGGTTTTGTTGTGATTTTAAACACTGCCGAAACGCGTAGGAGAACAGCTGAGATAAGAAAGAGTATCACTGAATCAACGGAGCGACCAGCCATAACGAGAAACAGTGGACAGTCTGGTAGAAGACGGTACAAAAATAGGCGGAGTAACGACATATACCTCCGCGATTGATCACAGCGGAGATATGTCGTCTTCGACATATAAGAAGCTTAACAATTTGTCTGCAACTTTCTACCACTCCAGTCGTATGGGCTGGAGTCTTGGAATTTTATTGTAAGCTTAACAATCTGTCTGCAACTTTCTGCACAGGTCTTAGCACCAGACAGAGATTGTCGAATAACTCTATTTTTGGGTGTAACGACATGGCTCCGACGTATTAAAACGACACAGCTCCTCGCGGAGATATGTCGTTTAGAGCCATATCGTTACCCCCAAAAATAGAGTGATTCAACAATCTCTGTCTAGTGCTAATACCTGTGCAGGAAGTGGCAGACAGATTGTTGAGCTTCCCATGAAATTCCAAGACTCCAGCCTCAACGACTCGCCTGGTACAGTAGTGCAGTATAATTTGACAATTTGGCAGTGACTTCTTTGAAAACGCCCTAGCTGTGAACTTATGTGACCATTTTGCCGTCAAATCTTGTCAAAAGTTCTTCAAATCTGCTGCGATTCAACATTTTGAACCGCATTTTCATCTTCAAAAGTCCCTTAAATTTGCATTTTAGTAAAGTTTTCTTTGAAAACGCCCTAGCTGTGCACTGATATAAGTACTTTTCCGCCTTTTTTCGCCTTTTCAGTTTGGTTCTACACTACTTGCTGCCCGATTCGAAATCAAATACAGCTATTGGAGTCCTTCATGATGCCCAGGATTTTAGAAACATTTTTAAGGAATTTGATGGAGAGAAGAAGGAATTTGCGAGAGAGAAGAAGAACAAAAGGAACCAATCTTCTTCAGTCTGTCCGGTTGGATTCGACCCTACTGGCAAAACAGCTATTTGAAACATTTTTAAGAAATTTTAATAGAGAAGGGATTTGCTAGAAAGAAAAAGGAATTTGCTAGAGAGAAGGAATTTGCAATTTATGAGCGTTTCGCCTAAAGTTTCCCCTCGGTTTTTCCGATAAAGTTGCTGGACTTTAACTGTTTCCAGTGTCTAATGGACAGTGCACAATCGTCCATTGCTCCATCCAACTAAGGAGGTAAGCGATGTGAATTTTTTTAAAGATTCTTTTAAGCAGTCATTGCTATCGACGCACAGGGATTCGTCATAATGGCGTATTTGTCGCATCTAAACATTTCAAGGAATTTGATAACGAGAAGAAGGAATTACTAGAGAAAAGAAGGAGTAGCAGGTGCCCAGGATTTAGGAAACATTTTTAAGGAATTTGATAGAGAGAAGAAGGAGAACAAAAGGAACCAGTCTTCTTCAGTCTCTCCGGTTTGATACTACCCTACTTACAGACCGAGTCGTATAAAATACGGCTATTTGAACAATTTTAAGGAGTTTGCTAGAAAGAAAGAAGGAATTTACAATTTGGGAGCGTTTCGTCTCAAGTTTCACCTCGGTCTTTCCGCTAAAATCCATTTCAGTGTTGGATTTACAACAGTAACATCGTATTATCAAAATTTTAGCAACAAATATATTAACAAAACTCTCAAAACTAAAGTTTAAAATTGAAAATATAAACATGAACATCACAGCGAAATCGAAACGTCCGGAATCCGGTTTCTTAATGTGGCTGAATATGTCTGGCCACGCTCAAATTAAAAAGGATAATCCACAGTTAACAATGCGTCAGATTGTCAGTAAAGGGGCACAAATGTGGAAAGTAATGAGCGATACTGAGAAAGCAGTGTGGCGTGCTATGGCCACAAATAATATGCGATAATATAAAATAGAGAGGCAACTTTGGGTGAAGCAGGATATGAAAGCCGCCAGCTATAAAAAACAAGGACGTAGTCCCAAACGCACGTCGCTCATCAAGAACTTGGTCCTTAGTTCTTTTAAGCATTTGTGCAATTTAAACATTTTTAATGAATTTGATCGAGAAGAAGGAATTACTAGAGAAAAGAAGGAGTTTCCTCAAGAACAGAAGGCGAATGGAATATGAAAGTCAATAGGTCCAAAGAAAGTCGCGAAAATTTGAAAATTTTCATAATTGAAAAATTTGCAAAATTTTATAATAGGATGAGCAAGCTTAATAGTCCACATAGTCATAGATAAATTTGTACCGGAAAAAAAAGAGACGGAAGACATAACATGTTGTCTTTACCTACTTATGTGCATATGCATGAGCATTTGGGGATACGGGTATTATTATGTATAAAAAAGAAAGCAATCAAAGAAATCGATACAGACAAGCCTAAGTTGGAGCAGAAGGAAGAAGAAAGCTCTTCCTTCTGCCTGACTTAGTCACTCATCCATAGTTTCTTTTTCCAATCCAAAGAAAAAAGAAAAAAGTTACATTTACTTGGAAGCAAGCAAGTGTATTTAAAAAAAGAAAAGAAATAAAATAAATAAAAATAAAAATAAACTATTTTTGCCTCTGTTCTCGACAACGTCTGAGTCGAAACTAAAACAATTTTAAGATTTTTTCCCTACAATCAGTTGACAACCAACTGAATTTTTACTGCCGCCTACTGAGACCACAGCCATTCCTTATTACTTGACAGCATAATTTTATCCCAGTAGGCTAGAGTGTGCTGCCTTTTTACATAAATATTTACAACGCCAATAAGCCGGGTTATGAAATTGTACTTAATATAATATAAATAATTCTTACTAACATCATCGGCATTTAGTATAAATAACGGCCGACTTTGGGGATGCTAAAATTGAAATCAAAATAGTTTTCCCCGTAAGACCCATTTTCCGACCGATTGTGTTCATAATACAGCCATCCGATCCGGTCGGTTTCGACATATTAGCAGACTGAAGATTCTGTGCTGAGTATCAGCTAGATAGCTTCATAACTGAGAGACTAGTTTGCCCAGACAAAGACATACGGGCGTTTGTGTCCCTCAGTTCGTCAACCTAATCAAGAATGGGGACTGAAATGAATAGTTCGATGCGTGCAAAATAATATAACAAACTCTGTTCAAAATCTATACTCAGAGGTTTTTGAGGGTGCGCAGTCGAGCGCACCGGACGAGTACGTACATTTCAGTTTCACTAACTCGCTTCGCGAATGATCCGCAAAGTGAGTTTAGTTAGTTAAATGTTTTTTTTTTTTCTCAAATTTCGCACAGTTTATTTCGTTAATGTCAAAGTGTTTACAAAATATTAGTCGCTTTCCGAATGACATTTGAAGTTTTTAAAGTAAAATTATGAATAGTTCAAATTCCAAACACTAGATCCCAGACCACCCAATATATACATTTGCTTAATGAAGAGGACTTTCCAGCCTGTAAGGTGGTGGTCAAAAACTTCTAGTCATAGATCTTCTGAGCCAAATGGGGCCGTATGTAGTCAGGTAAAGGAGCGTCTGAAGTCGACTCCTCGTGGTGACTGCCGGTGACAGAGCGACGCATCCGCTAGCTAACGTGAGCGGCGACCCGCCCTTCCCTTAAGGGTAAGTGCGTCGGGTTTGGTACCCACCGCCGTGGAAAATCTCCACCAATATAATCTGCGATTACAATGACTAAGAAGGGACGACACGGTGCGGAAAGAAATCTCCAAACTTGGTATGAAAAACTGGTGCCAGCTCCGTCTGTCTGTATGAACACCAAGATCTCAGAGATGGTAAGGATAGAGGTTTGACATGTATGAGACAAATGCTTCTTATGCTTGCAGGCAGATCAAGTTTATTTTCAATTTTGGCCTCGCCCCCTCCCGCCCCCGTAATTCGGAAAAAACATCATATTTCCCGCAGTTTTAAAGATAGATAATTTGTTCCTTCTAGAGATAGTTAGTAATTAGCAAAATGAATCGATTTGTTGAAGAAATGATAAAGATCGGATAAGTGGTTCTCAAGTTATGAGCAAAAAAGTGATAAATAGCCGAGTTAAAAAAATGTTGCATACTTTTCGGATGTTCACCCTAAGGAACGCAGGAACACTGTCAAACATGTTTTTTCATGAGTAACGGGTATATCGAAGTCGGTTAAGGCCGACTTTAACTTGCGCTCTCGTTAAATATGATAAATAGAGGCAAGCTAACTTCGGATCGACCGAAGTTTATATACCCTTGGAGTTTGATATATGCCTGACAGTTTGTATGGCAGCTATACTATAAGTGGTCCGATTTCAACAAATCTTGTAGAAATTATATAAAATCATTGAAAACTTATAAGTACGATCGTTGGCAGCGATAGCATTAATAACAAATAATTAAGACAGACAGACAGACAGACGGACGGACAACGCTCAATCAACTAAGCTCGTCATGCTGATCAAGAATATATATACTTTATGGGGTCGGAATTGCTTTCTTCTCTGCGTTATAAACATCCGGACAATTTCAATATACCCTCTCCAAGGGTATAAAGATTAGGAATTATTTAAGTATTTTTATTTTTTGTTTTTATACCCTTGCAAAGGGTATTATAATTTTGCCCAGAAGTTTGCAACACATAGAAATATTCATTTTCGACCCTATAAACTGTATATATTCTTGATCAGGGCGAGAAGCTGAGTTGATTGAGCTTTGTCCGTCCGTCTGTCTGATTTGTTGTATGTATGTGTCTTGGCTCTCTGAGACGGATGATAGTTGCTATGACAGACATGTGTTAGATAGAAATAGCAATTAATAAGAGAGAGGAGAAGAGAAGAGAAGAGAAAGTACACACAGAACAAAATGACATGTTGTTCTAACTGTCAAATATATAACGAAAACGGAAAATTTGTTGACTGACATTTTTCTGACTGTGCCAAAATCAAATTCAAATTGGGCGGTCAGCGTCCCAAAATTTCAACGAACCGGGCCGATCCCCAGAGATTTTGTAGCAAAGGGTGGGAAAATCCTGGTCTATAATCTGCACTCAAAAAAAAAGAAGCGAAACACTTTGTTCACACAAACGGTGTCAATACGAAAATACTTGATTCAAGTACCAAACTCTTAAATCAAGTACGATTTTTTCACTCCATAAAAACTTGTTTCCAACTTTAATAATATCATTTTGGTCAAAGTATTAGTTTGTGTTTGTCTTAAGAACAGCACGATTTACTCTCAACATAAGTACAAAATGTATGTCTTTAATCCAAGAAATGTTGTATTCGAACTAAGTACGATAGTTTTTTAAATTTTTAGACCTTAATTTTTTAAATTTTAGTACGTATTGTTATTAATTGAGGAAAGTTAATTCTCATTTTAATAATAATAACAGTTGTTGTTCTAATCTAGAATGTGTCGTTCTTAAGTACATCCGTGAAAAAAACGTACTTGAAATTTTAAATACACAACGGTATAAATTCTATCCCGATCGATCTAGCACTCTGCTGGTAATAGTTTGGACAGCAAAGACCGATTCGATTCTGGACGATTATTCCAAAAAGTTGTATTTTGTAACCCATTTTTTGCCATTTACCCCACTGTGCGTCACCAAATTTATTGAGAACAATTGAAAAACAATTTGATAATTATTTGTATGTATTTTATCCCAATAAAAGCCATGTGCAAGCCAAATATGCATTAGGGCATTTCCCCCGAAAGGTCCACCGAGACCATTAAACTAATTGAACTTAATTGTTGATAAAAATGCCCATAGATTGCACTGAATTTTGATCTGAGGCGACAAACAGCCAAAAAAAAATGCACAATTAACCATAAGAAAATAATTAATTTAAATAATATGCATGATTTTCCAAGCGAACAATCTTTTTGATATTTGATAAAATCATATTTCATTTTCATTTGAAATGAATTGTTTCCGTAGTCGTAGTCATAAAATTATTTTAGCTTGCCAATAATTTAGTCATTTCGAACCTTTTATATTTGTTTAACAAATACCCTTCTAATCGCCCAAGTACCACCTAGCTTCCTAAAATGCATTCTGTACCCTATATTTAAAAGCGGCTGCCCGAATAAAGTGCAAAACTATAGAGGAATCTCTTTCCTGAATGCCTCCATGAAGATTTTTGCTTCAATGTTACTCGCTCGACTCACTGACTTTGTTAATCTCAACAAACTGCTAAGTGAGAACCAGATGGGCTTTAGGGAAGGATACTCAACAGTGGACAGCATATTTGTCCTCACGTCGATTGCAAAGGAGTATCAGCAACGAGGAAAGAAGATCTACTTATTTTTCATTGATTCCAGAGCTGCTTTTGATACCATAAACAGATCTCAACTCTTCTGGAAACTGGGAAACATGGGTGTATCAATAAAAATGATAAACATGATGATGAAACGGCTTTAGGCGGACGGCCAAGCCTACAATAAGCCACAATAAAACTACTTCTACTATTACTACTATGCGCACTAGGTCGGACATTTTATATATGGAAAAATGTAACGTCATATTGATACCCGCTTAAACGATGCATATTTGTGAAAAAAAGGCATAGCAAAAACAATTTTTGAGAAAAAATAAGGTTTAGGGTCTGCGACTTGGACTTAAAGTTAATCACTCATACGTACTGTTGCCCATGCCTACATTTTTAGTTTTTTAGTAGTTGGCGTAGACTTGGTTTGAAGTCATAACATGACCAATAAAAAATGTTTTTTATATAACAGACACAAAATGTAGATAAATATATTTGGTACTTAATATATTTTGTAAAAATTTTACATTACGTCAAAATTTCTACTATTTTGCGCTGTTTACTTCTAGATGAAAGCAAGTTTTAGCCGTACATTAAGAGGCTATCAAGATATCTTTGAAGTCAGGTCCCACACTGAACTGAAGTGCTGTGCATCACGGTTGCAGTCGTTCCAGCGAATAGTCAACTTTTACTGGGCTGCTTATATATAAGCTTCTTCAGGATCGAAAAATAATGCGGATTACTATACTACTATGGGCAAAAAATACAGGATAATTATTCATAAATCAAAAACTCTTTATTTAGTATTGTCAATTCATTTCATTCCCTTGAAAGTAACCTTACAATTTTGTTTGTGTTTGTAGGACAATTTTAAAAACATGCTGCAAAGTCTTCTGGTATAGTCGTTAATCTTTTTCGTTTTGGGCTGTTTACCTTATCGATTCAAAACGGTGTCCACGGAGCGATCTCTTGAGTTTAGCGGCCCATAGTAGCCAAAATGGACACTCAAAATGGATTCCACTGTTATGTCTGCAGTATCATACTGGAAGGACAGTGCGTTCATGCGTACATGGCCCTTTGTTGAAACCCCGCTCGTGTACCATGCTGACTTCAACTTGCGAGCCTGAAATGGGCAGTCTTAAGAATTTAGTCCCATATAAAAGCGTGGATAAAACGCATCTCATCGTTGGAAATGGGCTCGCTTCGTTAAAATTTGGTCCTAGTCTACCAACCAAAAATTCATTCGATTCCTGCTCCATTTTTATTTGTTGTTCGATTAAATTCAAGTTTGACAACTTTTAAAATGATACGAAGAATTCGGCGACATAATTTCGATTCGGTGAACGGGTCGTACACGTAATATTTGTGGAAACTTTGAAGGATTTTCGCAGAGGTTATAACATGATATAAAATTTTTTGATTTTTAATTCATTATGTACAAAAAAAAATTTTTTTAGGGCACCGGCATTTTCTGAAAGCTAATGGAGTAAAGTATTTTTGACATTTTTTTCAGATTTTTCGAAAGACGTTTAGAGATCGCACAAATCGAATTTTCCCTTAAAAATCGCAGATCAAGTTTGTTTCAAATTTTGGCTTACTATTTTTCAAGTCACTATTTAGTAACTATTCAGTCACTGTTTAGTCACTGTCAAGTCACTGTCAGGAAACTGATTAATCACAGTCAGTTCACTGTTTAGTCTCTGTGAAGTCATTGTTAAGTCACTGAGAAGTCAACTTTTAGTCACTGTCAAAACACTGTTTAGTCACCTTTTAGTCAATGTCAAGTTACCGTTAAGTCACTGTCAAGTCACTGTTTAGTCACTGCTTACTGTTTTTCAAGTCACTATTTAGTAACTATTCAGTCACTGTTTCGTCACTGTTTAGTCACTGATAAGTCACTTTCAAGTCACTGTTGAGTCACTGTTTAGTCATCTTTTAGTCACTGTTTAGTCAATTTTTAGTAACTGTTTTTAGTCACTGTTAATTCGGTATCAAGTCACGTCACTCATTATTCACTGTTAAGTCACTGCCAAGTCACTGTCAAGTCACTGTTTAGTCACCTCTACTTTTCGCTCAGTTTCCTTCTTCTTTCCACGCACTTGTAATCCTCTCCCTCTGGGACACTCCGCTAAAACAACAACAGAAAATATGCATGAAGTCATCGTCACGTGACGTTGAAATCAAATTTTACTCGTACTAAAATCTTCCGTACCGAAATTAAAGATGTTTCACATCAAAAAGTTGCAGACTTTTCGGATGGTCACCCTAAAGAACGCAGGAACACATAACCATGTTTTTTCATGAGTAACGGGTATATCGAAGTCGGTAAGAGTCGACTTCAACTTACGCTTTATTTGTAACCTTTAATTTCTCTGATTATCTTGATAATTATGCAAATGGGATTTTTGTTTTGCATACTTTAAAGGGCATTTATCATGATATTTTGTGGGTGTATAGACAGAGTAACAAACTTCTCCAACTTACCTCGTCGTTTATTTCGAAAGTCGAAGTTCAAGTGGCTGTTATTTTTTTACACCCTCTCGCACTCGTGAGTGACTGGACCCCGTTCTGACCAAATACGGACCATGAAATAAATCAAGCCAAAACGCTAAACGATTTGGTTGCAGGGCACAAAAATATGAAAAACACACACAAATTAAGGAGCCAGAGTTTAGAAAACATATCGATCAGCCATTATTAGAACAATGGAAACTGAAAACTGGCCTAGTGCGCGATGTGTGTGGGCCTGGGCTGGAACTGTGGAAATGTGTCAACGCAACATGTACTCGTACCTCACTCAGAGTCTGGGCTACCAATTTGGAGCTTTAGGCGCCAATATTTGCGCCTTTGTTATGTAAATACACCACCACGGCTGTGGCAATTGCATTCGCAATATATGTTGCTTGTCGATGCAAATGCAAATTTTACGTCTCAAATATTTTGGCATTTGCGCATTAATTTTAATTTTTTCGGCCTCAGTTGGGAGCTGGAACCGGTTCGGGTCTCATAGTTCTCAATGCAGTTTTCGTGGTTGGGTTAATACGTGACTATCATGTCATAATAGCGAATTATTAGAATTTAATGCGGCCACAATGTACGAGTTAGAAACTGGGTCGACTTGGCAGCGATTTGAAGTTGAAAAGGATTATTGAGATTGGGTCAGGTGGCTTCTTGAAATGTTTGAAAGGTGCGAGACAAACCCTGTTTAGTCCGAACAAGACTCGTTTTTCTGCCAACGTTGGATTGCTAAACGGGTGAAGCTGATTAGCAAAAGCATGAATAATTTCCCATGCCTGGCCAATCTCGATCTCGATCTCGAACCCGAACCCCAGAGCTCACCTAATCACGGTGATCAAAGCGATTGCTGTAGATTAGCTGCGGGTCGTTTCAGGCATTTGATGATTTTATGTCTTGATTAAGTATACGCCGCGTGCTTATTGATTTAGTTTCACTTCAATTGCGTTTTTCACGCTTTAGCGAACCAAAGGGGGAAGGGGAGGAGAACACCTGACACTTTGTGAGTTGATTTTGACAACTCCCCAAATTTTTGGTCGCTCGTTTATAATGAAGCAACCAGCGAGGCGTTAAGTTCCATGTAGGTATTGATTTCCATTTGATTTGTCGCTCCACACTCCAACATCCCATCCAGACAATATTTCACAACATTTCACCTCATTAATCAAACAAACTGCCTGCGGGTCCCGGCAAAAACTTTCGGCATATTTTCGGCAAGTGTCAGCGGTTTACAGTTAGCCTCATCGCGCGTCGGCCGTTGACTTTTTAATTGATTAAAATGAGAAATCGTTACGATTTGTGTGCTTTGATTGTGGGCAAAGGATCTGATTTCAAATATATATATATGCCCATATGAGAGTCCTTTGGCCATTGTTCACACACACACACACACACACACACACAGGAAATGAAATTCGATACTTTTCGTTGCTTTTGTTCATTCTGCGAAATGCCATAATAAGCAATAAAAATTCCCGCTTGGATTTTGTTTGTGTGTGGTGAAGATTTATTGTCGGCTTAGCCGCTTTGATGACTCCCAGCCTAATTGTGCCTTTGATGCAACTGTTTCGCATATTTGCTTTCTATTGAAAGCTGCTGCAGCTTTTGTCCTGGGTAAGCGACCTCTAGCCCCCGAGTGCGATCCTTTTCGAAACGCTGACAACTTTTGTACATTTCTCGCTAAATTAACTGAATTTCTGACCTCGCGCTGATGGCTTCGCTTTGCGTCTCCTCGAAGGGAACAGAAAAAAAAAAAAACAAACAACAACAAAGGCGAATCGTTAAGAGTCCAAAGATCGCATAACTCGCACCCCTCTCCTGCCCCATTTGCCACAGAACTGTAAATTTCCAAAAAAAGCCAAAGCCACTGCGGCTGCAGCTGCTCTCTCAGCTCGGCTCCGGCTCTTTGGGGGGAAATATGCGCAAACTGCTTGATGTCCACTTAAAAGTGTCAACGTAAAATTCTTGGCACAAAAAAAAAACAAAAAAGAAACAGTGAGTGTTGTCTGGTCGCGAGCCGGCGATTGGATGTGTAAGATTTGTGGAGTAGGAGGAGGTGGAGGGCAGGAATAAGCGGAGCTTTTGTTGTGTGTGCAATGCAATTTTTACTGCAGTTGATGTGGTCGACTTCTGTTTTGCTTCAGAGAGAAAGTAAATGAGCTACTTATAAGCTAAATGGAAAGGGGAGAAAAGGAATACACAAATAAGAAATACCAAAAATTAAGCTGCATGGTCACACTATTTAAAAAGCATACACAGCCCACAGTAAAATATTCATAAATCAAGAAAGAGAAGCTGGAAAAACTGCACCCAGTTCAGGAGATGGCAATGTGAGCAGAGAAGTTGCCAGTGGCAATTGACAAAATAATTTTCTTTGGGTTCTCCAAGAAGAGAGCGCGAAAATGTGACTGTGTCTCTCTCTAACATACTGAGAAGCATGACTTCGGCAAGCATTCGATGTGAATTGGCAAGTATGTTCATTAGGGCGGATCAATTTTGTATGGAGCTAAAAAAACGTGGTAAGCGTATAGCAGATTCGAAATCTGCGATGAATTTTAAGAAAATTTCACGAAGAAACCCCATGTCTAAAATGAATTTCTAGCCCCCGCTGCGAAGCATGAAAATATACCAATGTACCAAAATATACCGAACCCTAAATTTTCATGCTTCGCAGCGGGGGCTAGAAATTCATTTTAGACATGAGGTTCCTTCGTGAAATTTTCTTAGAAATCATCGCAGATTCCGAATCTGCTATACGCTTATCGCATCAAAAAATTGAACCGCCCTAATGTTCATGCCCCGGGGGCTATGGCAGGGGAACTCTGACATTCAGCATACAATCAAAAAGCCCTCAGCAGCTTCTCCTTAAAGTTAAAGTTCAGCCAACTTATTCCTTCCCAAAACCATTAGTTGAGGGTTCCACTTCTCTAAGGTCTTTCTTACAAATGATTTCATATTTAAGGGAGTATTCCTCACGTGCAAGAACTTTTTTTCAATTTTTTTTCTTTGAATTTTTTTATAGCTTGGATATTTAAGAACATAGGATTACAAAAGGATTTTTTTGAAATTTGAAATACTTCAGATGATAAAGCCTTTTTAGTGAAGCAATGTTTTCGCTAAAACGAGAAATTTGTGAGTAAATAAATTTCCAGTCAATAGACCTGTTATATAACGGCTGGTTCTTGAAATTGAACCATATCGATATCGATTATTAATCGGCTTTTAATCGATAATTATCGAAGGCTATCCAAAGCAATGCTACTGCCGACTAAATCGCTCAGAATCTAGAGCTGCGACCACATCTAAAGAAGGCAGAATGGCACGCAGAGCAAAAACAGATTTTTTTGATAATGAGGAAGGTCCGCTGTATTCAGCTGGCATCGCCGACTAATATCTGCAAGTATATAATATTTGTAAAATTCTTTGCGTTTTCAAATAAGATTTTCTATTTGAAATGGTCCAAAAAACAGCCTCGACATGAGGAATACCCCCTTAACTGGGTATTACCCTCGACCATAAACTTTCTTTCGAACTTTCCGTGAATAAAGCCATTGGCTTGCAAGGTTTTTTAAACGTTGGTCTTAGAAGTCATTGAGATCCCCACAGTACCAAGCTCTTATTTATATCCCTTGTAAGGCCCATTTTGGAGTTTGGTTCGTGTATTTGGAACCCTCAATCACTTACCCTTTCCAGACTTAAGTTAGACGAACTATATTAGGTATAATGTGTCTAAACAAACTTATAAAGGGAAATATAGACGCGGAGTACTGTCTCGGTTGCGTGAACTTTAATGTCCCTTCAAGTCAAACCCGAATCTATATTCCCTTGAGGCTTTCTGTTGCTTCTTCTTTATATGCTTCTAACTGTCCTTTTCGCATTTTATGTAGGGATTACACTAACATCTTTCCTCTTCTCAGTGGTAATCTTTTCGACGAAGACTTTAGGTCTTCGCTTCTTCATATTCTTGCACTTTCATAGCTTCTCGTATTTTTTGAAATCCCTTCTGATCAGGGGGGTAGCTGGTCATACCGACAAAATAAATTACCTTCACCGGAACCGAAAGCGTTTCTTTAGTTAGAAAACTACTTCAATTCGGCTTGTCCTATTTAATTGAATTTTTTTCTACTGCATTCCAAAGGGAAAATTAAGGCTATTGTAGCCGCAATGTGCATCCTCAAGATTGACATCCTTTGTTGGTTGAATTAAATTGCAGACCATTTTCCGCTGTGTTGTGCATTATTTCTGTTGATTCAAACGAAGTCATTTAAAAGAAACAGGTTTGAATCTATAGCCGATGAGCAAACCGTTCGTCTCAATTTCCGGTAGTTGCAGTGGCGTACCGTGTAGTTATTCCACCCGTGGGGCGGAAGTCGACTTTGCCGCCCCCCTTCCCCCTTGAATAGTCCTAAATTTTAACCTTTTTTTAAAATAAAAATAAATTTTTTTTATTTTCCCAACATTCAACCAAATTTTTCTATACTGTCTGCTCTCCCGAAATGACAGGAAAAAATTTAACAGAGTAGCTCACTCTCTGAACAGAACACTAGATTTTGATTTACTAGTGTTTCCTGTCTCATAGTAATCGATGAGAGAAACACACGAAGCTGTCTGACTATAACAGTTTGATGGGGAGAGTTTCGTTCGGGTGTCAGCAACTGAGCATAAGCAACTGAGCAAATCAAGCAAAGTGTCCGAGCAAAGTGTCTTTTCTATTGTTGTGTTATACACTCACCTTGGCCTACTAGGATTAAAATATGTTTAAAAATATACAATATTCGATGAATAATAATTTAAATTCTTATTTTTAGGCAATAAGTAGCTGGATCATCCCTAAATTTTTCACGACAATCTCAGTCTTCAACAACTCATATTTAATTATTTGCAAATTAATTCCTTGGACTGATTTATTTAGTCTAGTCGCCAAAAAAATTTTAAGCGATATGAGCTTGCGTGCAACCATAACCTTTATATGCTCTTTTATGGACAGCCCTTTCACTCGTACATGATCCATAATTCTCGAGGCGAGGAGCCATTTGCAGGGCATTTATGTATTTATTTGGATTATAATTTTACGAAACCCTTTGCAGGCTTATAGTAAAAAGGGCCTGCCGTCGTGGATCCAATTTTCACGTTCGGCGCAATTATTGTTTGTTCATTTGCCTCGATGGCAATTTTTATTTCTTTGCATTTTTTGCACACCGGTGTACTCTTTGACCTCATTAAATGATTCGAACACTTCTTAGCGTTTAGCCGTCAATACCGCCTCAAAATTTTTGACATGGGGGCCAGTAAATACTATACCTCGTTCGGTGGAAAGCGATGAATTTAAGGTATTGTAAAATTTGAAAATTATGCACTTTATTAAAAAAAACGAGAGCGCAAGTTAAAGCCGACTCTAACCGACTTCGATATACCCGTTACTCATGAAAAAACATGTTTAACAGTGTTCCTGCGTTCCTTAGGGTGACCATCCGAAAAGTATGCAACATTTTTTTTAGGGTGGGAAGGGGGGCGCTTGGTTCACTTTTGTGCTCATTGCTTGAGAACCGTTCATCCGATCTTTATCATTTCTTCGGCAAATCGATTCACTTTGCTAATTACTAATTATCTTTAGAAGGCACAAATCGTCTATCTTCAAAACTGTAGGAGATATAACGTTTGTTCCAAATTGCGGGGGCGGGATGGGGCGTGGCCAAAATTTTAAACAAACTTGATTTGCGTGCAGATAAAAGAAGCATTTGTCCCATACATGTCAAACCTCTATCTCTTACCATCTCTGAGATCTAGGTGTTCATACAGATGGACGGACAGACGGTCAGACGGTCAGACGGACAGACGGACATGAAGGCTCAGGAAAATTTATAACTCTTAATGCCATTATAGGCTAATTAACAACAATCAGCTGCGTCGATGTATTGTTTTGCATTTTCGAAAGCCCACATACATGCATACACACTTATAGTTTACTGAGTCACACACACATGCTTGTAAGACACTTTCGACAAATTCTGAGCAGCAAAGTGTCTCAAGGAAACACATGAGCAAAGCAAGCTAAAAAAATCTCTCATTGATTGAGCAAAGAGCACTTTGTGAATAGTCTGAGGTGAGATGTCATTTCGTTACACTAGTTCAAAGTGTCTCAGAGTGACTGTATTTTATCTGACAGCCTGTGAAAAGGGAGCATTTTTTGGGAGCTCTGGTTTTTCTAGTTCTTTCCATCAAAAACTTCTCTGTAACATAAAGGGACGTACGCTGGATTTTGATTAGGAATGACGAAGGCCTTAATTGTGAGGGGAGTATTATTTTGCAAAAGTTGTTATCAATATTGGGAAAAATTCTTGGGGATGTATAATAAAGGTGCGCCGCAGGCGAAATTTTTTTCGCAAAATCCGCGGAAACGTATTTTACATATCTTCTTAACCAAAATTTAAATACAAATTGACTTCGATGGGCCGAAAAAAAATTGTTTTGAGGTCGAATATGGTTTTCTAGTTTGATGGCAAATGCGTTTCGAAATTAGTTTTTTACTCCAAAAAAACGTTCCTTGTAGGATGCCTGCAGACGTTTTTACTGGAGGCTGATATAATTGGACGAGTTGGACTACGTTTTTTGAAAACAAAATTCAATGGCAGTATAGAATTGTAAGCTCCAAAAATTCGGAAAATATCGCGAAATAGATGGACGCGAACTATGATGAATAAATGTGAAAATATTTATTCATGTTTGATAATTATTCTTTTATAATTAACACTATACATTGTTTTTTTTTAGTCCATGTAACAAACTGTTAAAGAACTCATTCTGTATTGATTACAAAGTATATTTGAAAACAACTTTCTGATTTTGCTCATTGGAATGAAATTTTTGGACTTTAATATGGAAATTGTGGTTATTTTTTTTGATAAAAACAATTTTTTTTTTTAATTATTGTTCAGTTGACACAACTTTTGTTTCATAAGAACTTTTCAAGGCATACTACAAATCTGCACCCTCCTGCATACTCCCTTGAGAACATAATCAATATAGCAGCATGTTTGACTCTGTCTATGGTAGACCTCTGCTCTTTAATCCCTTTATACTGATTCGTAAGCTTCAATGAATATTTCTTATATTACTAGATCTTGAAGTGCAGAATCTTGCAACGTTCTCCATATTGAAATGACAGCAAAGTCTAAATCACTTTCAGAAATACCACTATTTCTTAATTTAAGAGAATAATCAATATACATTTTGTAATTATTTACCGCCCCTGAAATTTGCTGCCCCAAAAATTTGCCGCCCCAAAAACTTCCCGCCCCACACTTTGCTGTGTCGTCCAAAATTTTACTCAGATATTAGTCAGCTGTGTGCTGTCATTTTGGCAGATTGTAATTTTATGACTCCTTGTCTCCCTTTAACTAACTTGTTGTCGACAAAAATTTTGAGTTGTCTCAATGATTGTTCTCTTAGTAAGGACGGATTTAACAGCACTCAAAAAAAAAAAGAGGCGTTCAAAGGGTGCTTCTATGTTAGATATTCTTTGTTGTCCGGCAATTGTTCTGCGTGTGTTAACATCTGTCCTGCGCGCTTGTCTCTTCTAAAATTGTTTTTATTGATTTCGTTTGCCACATTCTGACACGCGTAATTTCATTTATTTCATGTAAATGTTGATCTGTTCTTGCAGCCCTAACGGCCCAAATACCCACCTCTACGTCGTACTAGCATTGTTTACTGTAACAAATTGAAAGGAAAGATGAAAAACGATATTTCGATACTTTGGTAATTTACAAAAATTTCACAATAATAAAACACAGACTGACATAGATAATCAGCCTGTTGCACCTGTCAAATATAAGCAAAAAAAAAATTCATTTAAATCGATAAAGCAGTTTCGGAGGAGTTTGCTGACAAAAATAGTTATTAAACCATGTACTTACCAATAAACAACGGTCTCAAATACGTCAGGCCGTCAATTATACGGCAACATTTTCCCCAGCTCCGACGAGCTGGCTTAAATTGAATTTTTGAGTTATTTCTTAGAAATCAAAACTTTTACGAATTTAGATAGATCCAACTCAGGAACAAGATAAGGCCTGACAATTTTGTGCCGCAAATTTTGGCAGTCATTTCCAATGAGTTGTTCACCGTTTTCCAGCTGTTGAATGATCGAATAAAAAGAAAAAGTTTTAAAAAATATACATTCGATTTTATTTTATGACCAAAAAAAGCTTACTAAACATTTGCTATGCCAAAGTTATAAAATTTTTTATTTGATCAAAATAAGAAGTTTGTTTGATGTCTAAAAAGACCATGAAGGTTTATGACTCATGATTGGGATGTTAGATGTTCAAACTTGAACATGAGACTTGACCACGAACGATCGTAGAGAATGAGAATTAGAACACGAATAGCGCTGATGCTGTTGAACTCATCCACGGCATACATCTGCTTGACAACTTGGTTGGCACACGGCACGCGGAATCTAGCGATGGATAATGGGTCCCGGCTTTCGTTTCGATATTGACAGCGCTGCGTTGGGGGCACATATGTAGCTGCTAACTTGTTTCTTCTTTTCCTCTGGCTTCTGTTCGGTCATCAAATTAGCACTTTGTAAGTACTAATGAAGTACACTGGGCGATAAACGGACCCATGGTGAATGCACGTGTCAAGCAGCTAGATGACTTGTGCAGTAGGGACATAGAAGAGCGAGTGCTCTTGGCTAGCAAATCCATTTTTGGTGTAAGTTAAATTTTTAAGTTTCTTTTTTTTTGAGTTTACAACTAAAATTCTAAAATCTTTTTTGGCTGTTTGTCGTCCCAGAGCAAAATTCAGTGCAATCTATAGGCATTTTTATCAACAATTAAGTTCAATTAGTTTAATGGTCTCGGTGGACCTTTCGGGGGAAATGCCCTAATGCATATTTGGCTTGCACATGGCTTTAATTGGGATAAAATACATACAAATAATTATCAAATTGTTTTTCAATTGTTCTCAATAAATTTGGTGACGCACAGTGGGGTAAATGGCAAAAAATAGGTCACAAAATACAACTATTTGGAATGATCGTCCAGAATCGAATCCGTCTTTGCTGTCCAAAATATTACCAGCAGAGTTCTAGATCGATCGGGATAGAATTTATACCGTTGTGTATTTAAAATTTCTAGTATGTTTTGTTCTCGGATGTACTTAAGAACGAAACATTCTAGATTAGAACAACAACTGTTAATATTATTAAAATGAGAATTAACGTTCTTCAATTAATAACAATTCGTACTAAAATTTAAAAAATTAAGGTCTAAAAATTTAAAAACTATCGTACTTAGTTCGAATACAAAACTTCTTGGATTGAAAACAGAATAGACTTATATTTTGTACTTATGTTGAGAGTAAATCGGGCTAATCTTAAGACAAACACAAACTAATACTTTGACTTAAATGATATAATTAAAGTTCGAAACAAGTTTTAATGGAGTGAAAAAGTCGTACTTGATATAAGAGTTTGGTACTTGAATCAAGTATTTTCGTATTGACACCGTTTGTGTGTACAAAGCTTTTCGCTTTTTTTTCTGAGTGTAGATTATAGACCTGGATTTTTCCACCCTTTGCTACAAAATCTCTGGGGATCGGCCCGGTTCGTTGAAATTTTGGGACGCTGACCGCCCAATTTGAATTTGATTTTGGCACAGTCAGCAAAATGTCAGCCAACAAATTTTCCGTTTTCTTTATACTTTGGACAGTTAGAATAACATGTCATCTTGTTCTGTGTGTGATTTCTCTTCTCCTCTCTCTTATTAATTGTTATTTCTATCTAACACATGTCTCTCATAGCAGCTATCATCCGTCTCAGAGAGCCAAGACACATACATACAACAAATACAAATTCCAGATGGGTTTTTTTTTTCGCCCAACTGGGCGTCTTCGCCGAAGTTTTTATACACTTGCAAATGTTTTAATTTATCAGAGTTTAAGATCGCCAGCATTAAAACAATCAATCGGATCTCTTGGTAACATAAAACCAAAAAACAATCAATTTTTCTAAATAAAACCCACTTTTTGACAGTTAGTTTCTATGGCAGCTATAAGATATAGTCATCCGATCCGGTCGGTTCCGATATATTAGCAGTGTGCAGTAAATAGAAGGCTCTGTGCGAAGTTTCAGCTCGATAGCTTTAAAACTGAGAGATCTAGTCTAGTTGCGTAGAAACATTCAGACAGACAGACGGACGGGCAGAGCTCAATCAACTCAGCTTGTCGCCCTGATCAAGAATATATATGGTTTATAGGGTCGGAAATGAAGATTTCTATGAGTTGCAAACTTCTGGGCAAAATTATAATACCATTTGCAAGGGTATAAAAACAAAAAATAAAAATACTTAAATAATTCCTAATCTTTATACCCTTGGAGAGGGTATATTGAAATTGTCCGAATGTTTGTAACGCAGAGAAGGAAGCATCTCCGACCCCATAAAGTATATATATTCTTGATCAGCATGACGAGCTGAGTTGATTGAGCTTTGTCCGTCCGTCTGTCTTTTTTTTGTTTTCAATGTTATCGCTCCCAACGCTCATATTTATAAGCTTTTAATGATTTTATATAATTTCAATAAGATTTGTCGAAATCGGACCACTATATAGTATAGCTGCCATACAAACTGTCAGGCATATATTCTGCACTGTTCAATTCTAGATGAAAGCAAGTTTGGTCGTACACCAAGAGCCTTTCAGGATATCTTTGAAGAAGGGTCCCACAAGAACTAATCTGACTTGCTGCACATCACGGTTGCGGCCGTTCCTGCGTTAGTCTATTTGTACGGTGCAGCTCATAAATGGACTATCGTCTATTTATTAATTCCCAAACTTAGAGGATCCTAAAGCAATGCGGTTTACTATACTACTGTGGGCAAAAATACCGGGAAATTGTTTATAAATCTTTTGATTCTAAATGCTTGAATCTTTATTCTTGATCTTTATTTATTCTTGAAAATTCATTTTATTCACCTGCCTCGAATCAAATGCACTTCTTATTCATCATTATAAGAAATGACAACCGTTTGACTCTTCTGCTCCTAGCGAGCTGGCACCAGTTTTTCATACCAAGCTTGTAGATGTCTTTCCGCACCGGGTCGTCCCTTCTTAGTCATTGTAGTCGCAGATTATATTGGTGGAGATTTTGTAAGGTGGTGGGTACCAAACCCGACACACTTACCCTATATATTGTACCCTTAAGAGAAGGGCGGGTCGCCGCTCACGTTAGCTAGCAGCGTTGCGGATTCGTCGCTCTGTCACCAGCAGTCACCACGAGGAGTCGATTTCAGACGCACCTTTACCTGACTACTTTCGGCCCCATTTGGCTCAGAAGATCTATGACTAGAAGTTCTTGACCATCACCTTACATTGATTTTCCAATTTTAAAAACATGCTGGAAAGTCCTCTTCCGGTACATCAATTACTCCAATTCAATTCTTCTTCGTTTTAGTAATGATATTCACAATTATTAATTATACAAAAAATATAAGCTTTGGGAATGCTGAGACCTTTTTTTTTCTATTTAACACTATGTCACATAATTGTAAAAGTGTTTGTATCCGACATTTTTAACAATTGATTCTAATGTAAAATTTCACGCTGAATTTAAATCTGCTCTCAGATATGTGGAAAGTAAAACGGTTTTTAAGATATAGCTTAATTTTCAATTTTAGTGTTTTGAATAGGTCTACTAAAATGCCATTTTCTCAGGTTTTGGTCAACCGATATGTAAAAACTGGAACAAAACTTAAAGATAATAAAATTATTTCTTAAAAAAGCGACAGTTGTTTAATAAATCCAATCACATGTGTGTGCTTTAACGACCTTTATGATAATCAAACCATCAATATAAAGCTGGCTCAAGGTCTCGTTATGCTTGCGCATAACTCCAAAAAGAAGGAACACAACACACCACAAGTGAAGCTAGTTGGTCATATAGCTGTTTCAATGGTATCTCTACCATATCATCAGTGACCTTTGCTTCATAAATGACGAAGTTATGGCACTTCAAAGTTGGATTTTTGAAAAATTTTTAATAATTTTTAATTTTTTGCTGCCTTTTATTAAGTTTTTTTCAATCTTACCACAAAAATTGCTTAGGTTTCAGATTAGGTAATCTCTTACGAACATTTTTTGCCCTTGGTCATCAAAATCGGATGAAAAATAAAAGCTAAATTCACAATTAAGTAAACATACCTCTACTTGAGAGTATTATTAATTGTTTTTTTCCATACTCTCCGCAAAAATTCTCTGCCTCGCAAATGAAAATCCTCCACAATTAAAGCAAAACTTGCTTGGATCATTTTTGCAATGAAATGTTCGATTTGAGCAACTCATGTTGAAGTTCGAAAAATTTTGGATAAAAAGAGTGGGCGTCGTAGAACACCCGATACGAGCGAAGCTCTTTGCGATGAATAGTAACTGTTTTGGTCACTGTTTGGTCACTGTTTTAGTCACTGTTTGGTCACTGCTAATCCACCACTGCACACTGGTTCCGCTTGTATGGAAGTGTGGCCAAAAATACTTCTAGTGGAGGAAGAGGGCTAAAATTTTTACCAAGGTTTTTTAAAAAACCTTTAAATAGTGTGGTAAGAAGATTGGACATTATTCGACATTCACCCCTGCCTCCTTCACCCACCCACCATCAAAAAAAGTTACAAAAAACAAGGAATATTTTATTTTTCATAGGAAATTAAACTTTAAGAAAGCACTAGGATAAAAATGAAGAGAGAACGAATTGATTAATCAAATGCTATTTTACTATTTATAAAATTTCGTACCAATAAGTATTGGTGTTTCGACATGTCAGTCTCCATTATGAGAGATATAACTTCTTTGGGATCTGCTGGTGTTAAATTAATCTGGTAACCGTCTCTTAAAGCAGTAACGGCAGATTCGTCAATTTCGGCCAGCTGAGCTATTCTTCGTCGCTTTGATCCCTCTGATGAAGACTCAGAAAAATTCAATTTTGGACGTCCACGATATTTAATATCAGAATATAGCAAATATGTGAGTATCAAAAACGTTTCCTTTTCCAGAAGCCACCCTGCATAATTGTTTAGAACCTTAATTTTTGTACGATTGCATTTTTTTCCAAAACTCGGCCATCTTTTTGCAACTATGGCTAATGCACTTGCTTAAGCTAGTTGGATCCGGTTTGTAACCTTTTTTTAGTAGATCCTTTTCGATTAAGTTAATTACTTGTTTGAATTTTTCAGGTTCTGTTCCCCTTATGCTTAACCAAAGTTAAAACAAATGAATACGAGAACACACGCAGTAAAATGAAGAGCCTAATAAAAGATAAATAAAATGAGCCCAACAAATTGAAGACAACATACCAAAACAGACAAGACGCCACAGTTCTACGTACAACACAATAACAACAACACTTGAACACAACGAAAAAACGTAGCTGTACACAAGAGAGACTTTTTCCCGAAGCTTCTAGAACTAACTGAGGCAGATGGTGGCAGCCAAACTTAACTGTTTTAGAATCCAAATTGATTAACTAATACTATACAAAAAGGCCCTTTGGAGGATTTTGGAGGGGTATCAACTAAAAGCTTACCTGAAAATCATTTTGATGAACGAGAAAACACAAGTAAAGGGGTTGACAAACAAATATTTTACAAAATAAACACACAACACAAAAATAATATAAACTTAAAATAAATGAAGTTATTACCTCTGTTTTCAATATTCATATTGCTTAAATAAATTATTTAGTCTTTTTTTGCTCTTTTTTGCCTTTTTTGCAACATATGCTGGGAAGCTTTTTACAAAAAAAAATATACCTGGTTCATTTAAGGCTTTTTAGACGCTATTTGGAACTGGATCGATTGGAATGGGAAAAAATTAACTACTCTATCGAATAACCAGTTCTTCTAAGAAATGAATCTCATCAAATTGATTTCGAAATTTTGAATTTTATATTTTTGATTTTTGGCCTCTGACGGATCCACTGTGCACTGCTATTGCTGTCTTGCTAAAATCAAAGCTGCTGACTTTGCAAAGTAAAAAGAGTAACCAAAGTCGCAAAGACCATCGTTATCTGGATTTGCCCCGCATTCGACCGTCCGTTAAAGAGCTTCGCTCTAAAAATATCATATTTAGTGCGAACAATGCAAAACTTTTGCATTTTCATAAAAATAAAATTTGGGATATTTCTCCAATTGCTGCAAATGCGGAAGTATTTTTATAAGGGTTGTCGAAAATATATCAAAATATCAATATATCGATAATATTTTTTTAAACTGATATATTTATATCGTGATTTTTTTTTTTGAGCATATATCGAATATCGATTTTTTTTTGGGATATTTTATGATATTTGTGCGTTGGTAACACTTTGATCTGGGTAGCGAGCGCAAGCGCATTTAAGAGACAGAAAATGGATTCAAATTTGATAAAAGCAAATTAGAGCGACATAAAAGGCACAGCCAATGTGTAATTTGTGCGGAAAGTATTTAAAGCAAGCGTTTGCACGACGAAATGTACCGTGTGTTGACTTTATGCAAGCCCAAGAGTAGCAAAAAAGCGGGCTGAAGTTATACTTTAGGTTGCCACAAACATCATGGGAAATCCCTTAATATTCTGGAATTCGCATAAGACGGCCATGACAGAACTATCCAGACTAGCCGTAAGGGACTATTACCCCAGTGCCTTCGGAGCGACTTGCTTCTGCTATGAAATGCGCCATATGCGTCAAAGCGACGCGTCTTTTAAAAGACTTTTAAGGCCCTCTTCTGGTCTAGAAAATTTTTTTTCCAAAATTTTTTTTGCTTTTATTTTTTAGTTTAGATATTCAAAAATATTATCCCAAATGGATTTTTAAAAATGCGAAGTAGCTTAGATTATATAGCTTTTTTTTTGTCGACCAATGACTTCGGTAAAAAAAGCAATTTTCAAATTACTTTAAACTCATTTATCTCGAAACCAAGTTTTTCGGACTGGTGCACACACAATTCTCACACCAGTCCACCAGTCACAATTCTGCCACGGACGATAATGGCATTCATACTAACAAACTTCCCATCTTCCGTTTTGCTTTCTGATAATTGTAACTCCCGGAAACGTGGGTACCATCAACACATCTTTTTTTGGAAGAGCCTACTTTGGATCCCGAGAACTTTTTGAACAGCCCTCGCATTCACAATTTTTTTAGGTTTGTATTTGTATACCCTTGAAGAGGGTATATTAAAATTGTTCAGATGTTTGTAACGCATAGAAGGAAGCATCTCCGACCACATAAAGTATATATATTCTTGATCAGCATGACGAGCTGAGTTGATACAGCCATGTCCGTCTGTCCGTCTGTCCGTCCGTCTGTTTCTATGCTATCTCCTCCGTCAATTTAAAAGCTATCTTAACCAAACTTTGCACGAAGTCTTTTGGTACAAATGCACAGTACATTTGTCGGAATCGGACTGATCGGATGACTATATCGTATAGCTGCCATAGAAACGATCGGTCGAAAAAGTAGTTCTAGTAAGAAAAACTTTTTTGTTTTCAAAATTTTGTCAAAATTGTGGTGCCATATAACAAACTGCTTAAAATTCGCAGTATTTTTATACCCGTTACTCGTAGAGTAAAAAGGGTATACTAAAGTCGTGCAAATGTATGTAACAGGCAGAAGGAATCATTTCCGACCATATAAAGTATATATATTCTTGATCAGCATCAACAGCCGAGTCGATATAGCCATTTCCGTCTGTCCGTCCGTCCGTCTGTCCGTCTGTCCGTCCGTCCGTCTGTCCGTCTGTCCGTCCGTCCGTCCGTCCGTCTGTCCGTCTGTCTGTATGAACACCTAGATCTCAGAGATGGTAAGAGATAGAGGTTTGACATGTATGGAACAAATGCTTCTTTTTTCTGCACGCAGATCAAGTTTGTTTCAAATTTTGACCACGCCCCCTCCCGCCCCCGCAATTTGGAAAAAACGTTATATCTCCTACAGTTTTGAAGATAGAGATAGTTAGTAATTAGCAAAATGAATCGATTTGCCGAAAAAATGATGAAGATCGGATGAACGGTTCTCAAGTTATGAGCAAAAAAGTGAACCAAGCACTCAACCCCCTCCCACCCTAAAAAATGTTGCATACTTTTTGGATGGTCACCATAGGGAACGCAGGAACACTGTTAAGCATGTTTTCTCATGAGTAACGGGTATATCGAAGTCGGTTAGAGCCGACTTTAACTTACGCTCGTTTAAGAAATAATTTTATTATCTTTAATTTTGGTTCCAGTTTATACATATCGGTTGACCAAAACCAGAGAAAATTGCATTTAAGTAGACCTATTCAAAACACTAAAATTTAAAATTTAGCTATATCTCAAAAACCGTTTTACTTTCCACATATCTGAGAGCAGATTAAAATTCAACGTACAATTTTACATATGGATCAACTATTTAGAAGTCGGGATAGAAAAATTGTTGCATAGTGTAATTTAAGATTATATCAGTTAAGATACAAACTTTTTCTCATTGTAGTTAAATTTGTTAAGTAATTGTCGATTTCGTACTTATTTTTACGGTATAAACTTATAAACTTTGACAGTTAGAGGGTACATTACAATCGGGGTTGAATTGAATATTTATGGATCGATTGAAGAGCGGGGCTTGCGCACACTTCGCTCCAAAGTCCCTAGGGATCTGATCGGCTGTTTGGACTTCTGCGAGGCTGACTGCCAGTGAGTTTACTTTTTTTCCAAATTTTTTAAGTTGATTTAGTTCAATTTTAATTCGGTTTCCGCACGGTCATCAAAATGTTGCTTAATAAGTTTTCCGTCTTCTTAATAATTTTGACTATCGGATCATTTTTCGGCGCGAATGTTTTCGGAATTATCAGAAATGACTATTGCGAATTGTATTGTCGAAATGAGTGTGAAATTGGCAACGACAGTGAAAGTGATAAAACTTGCTCTAAAGAGGACAACACCATAATCACGAACAATTACAAGCTTGAGTTTGATGGGCTTACATTCGAACTAATTTGGTACAAATCTAAACCGGACTTAAGCTCGCTTATAAAAATAAACTCGATCGATGTGTCGCTTGAGTATCTAAGAGTAACTAATGACCTTGATGACAAAGGTCAATATAATGTACCATTAATTCGATATATGCAAGCATTCGGGATAATCAGTTTAAAAGCGTATTACTTTCGTATTTTACAATTAAAATTTAATGAGTATCAAATTGACATAACACAAGGAGCGAGACAGTTAAAGATTTATGTGTCTTCCAGCTCAGCTATAAATGATAATTTAATATATAACTACTTACGGCACAACACTACGAATTGGAATAGTGTTACTATTTCCTGTGATAAAACATATAAAATTCCCCGTTTCTTATTTGAAGAAAATCAAACGAACTTAACTGAATTAACAATTTACGATTGTAACATAGAAAACGTCACCGCTGCAACCTTTGAGCACCTACAAAATTTAAAGACTTTACGAATATCTGACAATATTTTGAAGGATCTTGAATTTTTACGGTAGTATACCCTAAATACCCATTTGTAATTCCTGTAATTAAAATAACACAAAATATTTATTTCAGTTCTCTACAAAATCACTTGGAAAGGATTCTACTTTTTATTGATAATAAAATTGATTTGAAATATTTTCAAAACTATTCAAAGCTTAGAACCATTGACCTTAATTTGAAAAACCCTACCGGAAATATCATTCCATGCAACGATTTAAAAGCCTTTGTTTGCAAAAGGATTTCCACAATTTACAACAAAATATTTCCAACACTTTGTTTTTTCCATCTGGGCATAAATAACAGACGTTGTCCCCAGGGCTGCATTTGCGGCTTAGAATACAACACCGACTTGTTTTTCATCGACTGCACAGGCCAAGGACTGACGGAGGTGCCAGAGCTACCAATTCCAATTACTGGCCATCCCCAGTTGGTGTTTGAGAGAAACCAACTACGATCACTGCCAAACATATCATGGCCTGGATATGCAAGTCTAACAGAACTTCGTTTATCAAACAACAATTTGAAGAATTTAACCGCTGATCAGCTTCCTCCGGGACTAACCCTTCTGGACATTAGAAATAATAACATACAAACGTTCGATGAGAAAGTGGCGACATTTCTCTTAGAAAGGATAAACCAAACAGAACTTCTACAAGCAGGCATACTTTGGATAAGCAACTGTGAGAATACAAATTTGACAATTTATTTGGACAAATTAGCCAAAATGGAAGAGGAGCCTGTAAAACACCATCACCTAAGCGGACCCTGCCCTGACTCCTGCACTTGCTGTTTCAATGGCACTTTACATCAGTTTGTGATCGACTGCAGAAGTAGAAGACTTAAATATTTCCCAACACTACCAAGTGATATCAAAGGCAACTCCATTCTTCAGCTGGATGACAATCAACTCCAAGTCTTGCCCCAGAATACCCTTGGGAATTCCACACTGCGGGAACTCCACTTAAAGAACAATCTTCTAACTAGTCTCACAATTAATCAACTGCCACCGAATCTCACTTACTTGGATATCCGCAACAATTCTCTCAAAGCCCTGGATGATCAACTGACGCAGTTCCTCTCTTTAAGTAATTTGACCACAGAACTGTCCGGCAATCCCTGGGAATGCAGTTGTAAGTTTACAAATTTCTTTAACTACCTCCGAAATCGTTACTCCAAAGAGTATGAGGCTGCATTAAGGCGTTGCAGTGGTCAGGAATATTGTCCCACATCCTGTTTCTGTTGCTTGGATTATGACTCTAGGAGATTTATAGTCAATTGCTCTAATCAAGGACTGACTGAGATTCCTGAAATGCCCATTACAAATCATTCCGTGCTGCTCTTTGAAAATAATCATCTCACAAATCTATCGAACAACTCACCCCCTGGCTTTGATCAACTCAAGGAACTTCACTTGGCCCACAATCACCTGAGGACAATTGAAAACATTCCCTCTAACCTCATCGTTTTAGACGTGCGGGGTAACCAATTGGACAAACTCAACCAGCCTATGATTGACCTGCTCACCCATCAGTCTCACTTAACTCTTTCCATCTCCGACAATCCCTGGATTTGCAGCTGCGAGGAGAAACACTTTCTACGTTTTACCAAACAATTTAAAGGCCTCATCCAAGATCATTGTGAAGTCAAATGCCGGGATAATACTACCTCGCTGGTCAAGTTGGAGATGAAGGATCTTTGCCCTCTCGGGATTCCTGGTTATGTCTTCGTTTTGATCGCAATCATGATCTGTACCTGCACCCTCAACTGCCTGCAATGCTTTCGAGAGTCCATCAAAATGTGGTTCTATGACAAGAATCTATGCCTGGGACTGTCTGCCATCAGAGAATTGGATAAGGATAAGATCTTCGATGGTTTCCTGGCCTTCACCCATAAGGACGCTGAGTTCGTGGATGAGTATATTGATGAGCTGGAGAACGGATTGCACAAGTTTCGATTGTGCTACTACGAACGAGACTGGCTGCTGGGGCAATCGATTCCCGCCTGCATCTGTCAGTCGGTGGAGGACTCGAAACGGGTCATCGTTTTGATGACAACGAACTTTATAAGATCTTCGTGGGGTCGTCTGGAGCTTCGCCTCGCATTGCATGCCACAACCCAGGACAGATGCAAACGCTTGATCGTTGTGGTGTATCCGGATGTGGAGAACTTTGATGAATTGGATAGCGAGCTGAAGCTGTACATGACTGTTAATACGTATCTCAGACGAGACGATCCGAACTTTTGGAAAAAGTTAATCTATGCCATGCCACATAAGGTGCGAGAGTAGAATAAGAAATTTGTATTTAAATTTTTAATTCCTAGTATTTTAGTTGTTTCGCTGTGACGGAACTTAGGGTTTAAATTTAAATTTAAAACTGCATTAAAATTCGATTCTTATGAGCAATCCACACGAGATGTGTTTTTATTTTCTTCGTCTTTAACAGGAACCCATTAGGTGAATTGAATTGGTCATGGATATTATGTGTTTTCTGCGAAAGGAATTTTGTTTTCGTAACAAGTGAGGTATTGTATAATTTGAGGAATTTTATTTGTGGATATTGAATTTGTGCAACTTATTCCTTAAAATCAAAGAGCCGCTCGTACAGCTCAGTGATTCAGCAGAAACGTTCGCACAATTGCCGAATCCCTAACTAAGAACACAATCGCGTACTGTTAGGAACTGATTTTTATTGAGGAGCGTTACTGGTTTTATAGATAAACTTATATACCTAATACATGAGACAACTGTAATTATAATTATTCTTGTCCTTATTCAATACATGTGATACATTTGTTTCTTATATACTTAGTTGTTCGAATGTATTACATCTCTTTCTCGATCATCTTACTTGCCTATTTAAAAATAGTGTGGTGTTGCTCTTGCTTACTAAATTTAGACAACATGTGGTTATTTATCCTTTTTTGTCACGCATTTCCCCTCTTGAACAGATGTGCTTGTAGGCGTGGGAAAAGGACCCCTACCTAGTTTGACCTTTTCAAGTGTATCATATTCAAGTGGGTTCATGTAGTCAGATTTGTAATGTCTTCTTGTGTTATATACGAGGGTCACATGTTTATTAAACAGAATTAATAGAAGCAACTTACTCCGACTGAACAGAAGTCTCTCCCTAAGCCACATTCTTTCTTTCTTTCTTTATTAGCTATTCATCTTAACGCTACAAGAACATTATACTTATAATTTAGAGCACTTGTCACAAAGGTTAATACATTTTATAATAAAACTTTTATAGTCCCTACTTAATTAATTTTTTTAGGTTTTAGTTTCAATGGTTTGTGGTTCGTAGGAGTGATTCTAACTTAGTTCTAAATTGCGTGGCGTTTCTGACGCCTAAATAAAAAAGTGTTTTTCTGAAAAATGCAAGCCTAACTCTTTTCACACAATATTATTTGTTCTTCTTGAAATACTGAAATTAAGTTTCAGTTTAAGGTTCATGAGTCCAAGCTGTTTTCTGTTATAGAACTAGACTCCTCATGTCCATCCACGATTGCTGTGTTCAATTAAATATATTTATAGAAACATCAGAAATTGTAAATGTAACGAGCTATATTATTAAAAGCTTTCTTTGGCTCTTTGTATCACAATTGTTCAATACTTCAACTTTATAAAAAAGAACTGAAGTACGCAAACTCTTGGCTATCAGCAACCGAATTCTGACTGGAAGAAAGTTCATGATCAGATTTTGATTTTTGAGGATTCCGTACATTTTGCCTGTGGCTCTGATAATATGGTCTTTCAATGTTTAAGTTGTATTAAATGTAAAACCTAAATTGCTGGCTTGCTCCACATACTCTATTGGAGTGTTATTACTTGTTAGCCTTGGCAAGTTGTTAGTCCTAACATTTTTAATGCATTTTGTCTTGCATTTGTTTAGTACAAGCCCATTTCTTTCAGACCAAGCATGTATTTTATCTAATTCACTATTGCACACTTGGACACATTTATTAATCTAACACAAAGGTCTACCACTTTGACAATGCACTCGGCAGGTCATTGACATATATTGAAAACAAGAGAGGTCCAAGAATTGATCCCTGCGGGTCACTGCGTTTCATGGGCACGAATAGTGAAGATTCTTTATGTGTGACTACAGATGGTCGCCGATTCGTCAGATATGACTGCAGAAATTTTACAGCTGTGTTTGAGAACATATACAATTGTTCGAGTTTTGTACCCAGCATTTCGTGGTTAGCCGTGTCAAATGCTTTACTATAGTCCAAGAGGGTCAGAAATGTTGTTGTGCCATTGTCAACCTGAGAGCAAATCTCTTCCGTAATGTTTATTGAAGCCGTTGTACAGCTTCTACCTTCCTACATCTTGATTGATTATCATTAAAAAAATGTTCACAGATCATAAATGTATTTATTTGTTTTGCCATTAGGTTTTGAAATACTTTTGATAAATAAGGCAAATTTCGAAATTGGTCTATACTCATTGGAAGTTTTTGGGATAGTAATAGTTTTTGCGTTGAGAGAAGCTTGGCTGGCCCCGTTGGAGGAGCTGTATAGCCAACATTTACATTTACAATAGTTTTTGCAGCTTGCCATTGATCAGGAAATGTGGATGTTGTAAGGGCAGTATGGAAAAAGTGCGTTATGTATTGCAGAATGTGTGGAAGAATCATTTTTTAAAATCTCGGGTTTATATCATCAAAGCTGCATGTTGTATGGGATAAAACCTTTCATCATCTTCAAATGAGCAACATTCCACGACGCAGTATTCGTCTTAGCAAACATTTGTACTACATTTCCACCAAGTTTCAATCAAATACCCTTGAAACTGACTGCGTGACAAGTCTTTGTTTAAGGTCAAATTTTTATTTGTTTATTAGGTACTTAATTAATTATTACCTTTCAAACCCAACAAGTATTCAAGCACCATAAATTAAGTAATATTGAGGGCAAAAAAGTGTATTTTCGAGGAGCTATTTAATGGTGGTAATCAGTTGGAAAACAAGGAGTGAGTGTCGTAAACACTCGAGGCTTTGATGTGAAACGTAATGATATATAAATAGTATGGGCACTCTTTCGAAAGAAGAAAACTAAAAGAGGTTTGAAAAACCAAAAAAAAAATCACTTGTTGCAGAGTTCTTTATTTTTTCAGGTAGTCTTGATTATTGTACTGATCCGTAGATAAATGATAATGTTTCACTCAAGGTAAGATTCCAGATCCCAACCAGACCCCTTGCGGATCCCTTCCAGATCCCACCCAAATCCCTATCTACCCATATATCTACCCATATCCCACCTAGATCTCACCCAGATCCCTCCCAGAAACCACCTTGAACCCACAAAGGTCAGATCCCACCCTGTTCTCACCCCGGTACCACCCAGATCCCGCCCATATAGGACTCCACCGAAACCCTCTCAAATACCACCAGATCCCACCAAATAATATAAGAAAGATAAGATAAGATAAAAGATAATAAAGAAAGATTTAGAAAAATGGCATAATTTTATGGCAAAAGATTCCTAAAAAAATTAACCAAAAACTGTTTTTGTTTAGGTAAAATGCCCTATATTTTAGGAAATTATTGCCTGATATTCACATTTTAGGTTAGATAATCTATTTTCCTAAAATTAAAGGAAAATCTTTTTTCTAAGTGTTCAGTCCACAAAGAGATGTAAAATAAAGGTGTAAATGGTCAAAGAGTAGGTATCGTTCATTGGATTTTATAAAGTCGCGAAATTTGCAGAAATTCCAATATGAGTTTCGTTTGTCATGAAGATGGGTAAATGGACGGTTAAATAGAAAAGTGTAAGTCAGACGTACCACGAATTCGCAAAATTTGAAAAATTTTATAATGAGCTAAGATGGCTAATGGAAATCGAAGACAGGTAAATAAGAGGTGTATAAAAGTATTAGAAATTAGCAGAAAATCGTAAATGAGATCTGATCGAGAGTGAGAGGTGTTTATAAAACGGAACGAAAATCGCAAAATTTTCCAAATTTTATAAAGAGTTTAAATTTTCATAATGAGTAAAATAAATAAATAGACAAATGGAAAAAAGTTGAAAAAAACGCTTGACTAAATGCATCTTACGTAAAGGACTTGCAGGAATAATAAAAAACGAGAAAGGCAAGGCTAACTTCGTCCGTGCCGAAGTTTTTATACACTTGAAATCGCTTGTCTCAACGGTTAGCGACTTCGACCAAACTTCGCAGATTAGCTTAAAAACATTTAATATTACCCATAACCGTGATTGAGAGCGGTAATATAGAGAAAAAACCAGTTTTTCTCATTAAAATCCATTTTTCGACCGATCATTTGTATGGCAGCTACAAGAAGTAGCCATCCGATCCGGTCGGTTCCGACATATTAGCAGCGTGCAGAGAAAAGACGACTCTGTGCAAAATTTCAGCTCGCTAGCTTCAAAACTGAGGGACTAGTTCGCGTAGAAACAGACAGACGGACGGACGGACAGACGGACGGACAAAGCTTAATCGACTCAGCTCGTCACGCTGATCAAGAATATATATACTTTATGTGGTCGGAGATGATTCCTTCTATGCGTTGCAAACTTCTGGGCAAAATTATAATACACTTTTCAAGTGTATAAAAAATAGCAAATATTACACTTTTTGCCAAAGGAACATCCCAAATCAAAACTCATAAGAGTACTAATTTATCTGCAGGCCATTTTTAAGTTCATCTGTTCTTGACTCAAGCCTCGTTCTTTTTATACCCATTACTCGTAGAGTAACAAGTAAGACCGCTGCAGTCGAGTTTTCTCGACTTCAAAATACCCTGTACAATTAACAAACACACACGCACACATACACACAAACGTAAATAATCACGCGCTCTCACACACACGCACACACACACTCACGCGCAAGCCTCAAACAGAGCGCAATAAGAAAAGCGTGAGGTGGGGAGTGCGGGCAAAATTTGTTTCCTGAATAACTTCGGTGTTTTTGCTCGGATCTGATTGTGCTTTTCAGAATAGATACATTAAAGGCCTAAGATAATATATATTAAGCGACGATGTTGTAACTGTAAAATTGTGGCTCTGACAGTTTTTTGCGGTTTAAGGGGGGAGGGGGGGAAATTTTGCAAATCTGAAACAAACTTGATCTGCGTACGATATATACCTATGTACATGCAAAAATTTGTATCTCTATCTCTTATAGTCTCTGAGATCGACGCGTTCATACAGACAGACGGACAGACGGACAGACGGACGGACGGACAGACGGACAGACGGACATGGCTAAATCGACTCGGCTATTGATGCTGATCAAGAATATATATACTTTATAGGGTCGGAAATGCTTCCTTCTCCCTGTTACATACATTTGCACAACTTCATGATCCCCTTTTACCCATTTTCAATGGGTACAGGGTATAAAAACGGTATAGTAAAGTCGTGCAAATGTATGTAACAGGCAGAAGGAATCATTTCCGACCATATAAAGTATATAAATAATTTTGATAAGCATCAACAGCCGAGTCGATATAGACATGTCCGTCTGTCTGTATGAACATCTAGATCTCACAGATGGTAAGAGATAGCGGTTTGACATGTATGGGACAAATGCTTCTTTTATCTGCACGCAGATCAAGTTTGTTTTAAATTTTGGCCACTCTTCTTTCTTTTATATAATATCCTAGGCCTAATATCTTTCTATTCTGAAAAGCACAACAAGATCCGAGCAATCTTGAGTAATATTGATTGCCCTTACCCAACCTATCCTTTTAAACGCTCGGGAATTCAAAGACTTATAAACAAGCATTGGCTTTACTTGAACATGTAAAACGATCTTTTTGTACCTTAAAGCCGGGAGCTTCTTTTTCATTCTTTCCCCATTTTCCAGAGCATTGAAATCTTGGTCAGGCAAGAGTTCCTATTCTTCAATGAACCCTTGAAATTCTTCTGGGTATGTGGTAGCAGCTCCATCATCGACCGATGCAGCTTCGCCTATACATTTGATGCTGTGAATGGAGCATCGTTTTTAAAATTTCTCGATCCATCCCTTACTAGTTCTCCCATTTTGCTCGACCAGTTTATAAATCCTGATCCGCTGGCTTAAAAGGGATGTTTTTTCATAGCTGTCGTTGAGTTAGAAGACATATACTGAATAAGTGGCTGTTGCGTTTTAGGCCCCCGGAGAATGTTAAAGCTTAAACATAATATTCAATTCGGGCCACACGTAGTTGTAATAGCAATAAATATTAAAAGCGACTCTGATGTGGATCGCTGGCAACAAGATAGCCGAGACACCATTTGTAAAGGCTTGACGTGCATTGTGTGGGAAACTACCCTTTAAACCTTCTCATGTTACCCCTACACAAGATAGTGTCTTACAAATTCTGCTTAAGTTTAATATAGAAATTAAGTGCTGGAGACGGAGAAGAATTTTTAATTTGAAGAATCCTCACAAGCCAAAATGAGGCAATAAAAATTTTAACTTACAACCGGGTTAACTAAAAGTGTATATTTCTATACATTATATGTTAGATTTGCTCAGTGTCATTGGCCTATTACCGCACATTCTTTATTACATTGAGAGCACAGGCAAACGTTTTTGATTTTGTCGTATATATATTTAGTTGAATTTTAAGCACTAATTATGAAATTGATGTGGTTTAAATGATAACGCAAAGCAAAATCCAACATTTTATTGGAATTCCATACTTATTTTCTTATGGCTTATTATTCTTTTTTGGCTGTTTGTCGCCTCAGAGCAAAATTCAGTGCAATCTATAGACATTTTTATCAACAATTAGGTTCAATTAGTTTAATGGTCTCGGTGGACCTTTCGGGGGAAATGCCCTAATGCATACTTGGCTTGCACATGGCTTTTATTGGGATAAAATACATACAAATAATTTTCAAATTGTTTTCCAATTGTTCTCAATAAATTTTGTGACGCACAGTGGGGTAAATGGCAAAAAATAGGTCACAAAATAAAACATTTTGGAATAATCGTCCAGAATCGAATCCGTCTTTGGTGTCCAAAATATGTGTAGAATTTATACCGTTGTGTATTTAAAATTTCTAGTATGTTTTGTTCTCGGATGTATGTACTTAAGAACGAAACATTCTAGATTAGAACAACAACTGTTAATATTATTAAAATGAGAATTAACGTTCTTCAATTAATAACAATTCGTACTTAGATTTTAAAATATTAAGGTCTACAAATTTAAAAAACTATCGTACTTAGTTCGAATACAAAATTTTTTGGATTAAAGACAGACTTACATTTTGTACTTATGTTGAGAGAAAATCGTGCTGTTCTTAAGACAAACACAAACAAATACTTTGACCAAAATAATATAATTAAAAATCGAAACAAGTTTTTATGGAGTGAAAAAATTGTACTTATTATATGAGTTTGGTATTCGAATCTAGTATTTTCGTATTGACACCGTTTGAGTGTACAAAGTTTTTCGTATTTTTTCTGAGTGTAGATTATAGACCTGGATTTTCCCGCTCTTTGCTACAAAATCTCTGGGAATCGGCCCGGTTCGTTGAAATTTAGGGACGCTGACCGCCCAATTTGAATTTGATTTTGGCACAGTCAGAAAAATGTCAGTCAACAAATTTTCCGTTTTCTTTATACTTTTGACAGTTAGAACAACATGTCATTTTGTTCTGTGTGTACTTTCTCTTCTCTTCTCCTCTCTCTTATTAATTGCTATTTCTTTCCAACACATGTCTGTCATAGCAACTATCATCCGTCTCAGAGAGCCAAGACTCATACATTGTTTCTTTCCCATGCTTACTCTCTCTCACTCTTTAAGCAAAAAAAGGCTTAGTCCACAACGTTTTCTGAGCGCTACAGATTCGTTATGTGCCCCATACAGACCTATGGCCGCTATAAGATACAAGTGTCCGATTTTGATTAATACTTCCAAATCGTATACTATTAATAATCGCTGACGTAGGGGACATTAACATTAAAAACAAAAAAAAAAGGTTTCTCAAAAGACCCACTTTTCGACCGATAACTCCTATGGCAGCTATAAGAAATAGTCGTACGATTTTGATACATACTGATACACTTTTATGCAATGCGTTTTCGTGTAAGAAGAGGTATAATAACAAGTGAGAAAGTCGGTCAAGCCCGACTATAACATACTCTGTACCTGGAGTAGAAGCTGAATGCAATGCTGGTGCTCATCTCTAAATCTCTCTCTTTCTCTCACTCCCTCTCTCTCTCTCCCTCTCTCTCTAAGATTGTGCGGTGTTGGTTGTGGAAGGGTGGGAGGGGGTGCGGGGAGGGTGGTTTACTTATTTCCTCATAACTTGAGAACCGCTCATCCGATCTTTATCATTCGGCAAATCGATACATGTATTTAAAAATTTCAATAACTTTTTTTGAGCCAAAGAATTGGCAATAAATATGTGCAAAAATTATTTTTGAATTGTTCTGTGGACACTTAAAACATAAATTAAACCCATCCAAATCGGTTAAGCGGTTCTTAAGATAAAGGACTTTTTTGATTTATCTTTCCGCCCTCATAACTCTGCTCCAATAGCGATTAAAAAGACTACAAATTTAGAGAGTGAGTTTCTCATTGATGGTTACAACATAATTTAATTTGGTAAACATATGGATTGATTTTGGTGATGAGGATGGTCAGAGATTAGTTTATTTTTAAATATTCTTAGTAGTACATATGGACTAATTTTCTACAATTTTGTTGGTGTAGTAGATTGGGGCGATTTAAAAAATTGTTTCTTAATTAACCGATTTTCGCCATTGACCATTGATGTATTGGCCCTTCAAGCACTAGATTATAAACATACGAATCCTCTGATCAAAGATACATTCATACTTTTGTCCGACGATGTTTGGCACGAGGGATATCTTAAAGTAATTGTTATTTTAAATTTTATAATAAAAATTTTTTAAATCAATTAATTTTTAATTTTTAAATAAAAATTCTTTTACAACAATTAATTTTTAATTTTTTTATAAAAAAATTTAAATTAATTGTGTTTTCATAATTGAAATAAAACATACGAGAAAGTCGGTCAAGCCCGACTATAACATACTCTGTACCTGGAGTAGAAGCTGATTGCAATGCTGGTGCTGCGATCATCTCTAAGTCTCTCTCTTTCTCTCTCTCTCATTCTCTCTCTCTTTCTAAGATTGTGCGGTGTTAGTTGTAAGAGGGTGGGAGGGGGTGGTATAGAGGAGGGTGATATACATGATAATTTTTATCATAAAAGTTATAACAGTTCCGGTCCCTGAAAAATATTTTATTTTCAGATTAAATTATTATTTCAAACAATGCACAGTGACAGAATGTTGAAACTTCATATATGTGCTATTTATATTATTAGTTAATTTCGAATTAATTTTTTACCGTTAATTTATTTATTTATTTTATTTTATTTTAATTTTATACATTATCTACTTCTAACTCAAATAAAACATACATTATAACTTCAAACTCGTTGTCATCATCTGCTGTTCCGTCTGCTACCTCAAATGGGGGTGAATCCAAAAGCGCGATAGCCTCTTTTGGAAGTTTGCGTGACTGACACGACGAATATCGACCTTGTCTGTAACTGTCAAAATATTTCGAAATTGCGTAAATATACGCTTAAGTTGTCAGCTCTATATAAATGTTAACACATAAAAACACACTTCTACATTAGCACTTTCAGCAATACGGCGTAATCTTGCTAGATCTGCTTCACGAAACACAATTATTGAGGCTTGGTTTGAAACAAAAGCATCTCACATTTAACCACTCTACACTATACTTTACATAACTTAATGAATATTTTCCATATTTCAAAATGCAGTTAAATATAATCTTGTGAGAATGACTAATAGTCAAACATTCACAAAATTTCCAACACATACAAGGCATAACTAGCCTTGCGCAAACAGCTGATTCTACGCGCTGCCAAAAACCAGGGATGGGCAAACAAAAATTGGTTTTTATCTTTTTATTAAGGGTTGGCATTTATTTAACGGAAATAATAAAAAAATTATAAAAATATTAAAAAATAATTTTGGACTTTATGCCAAAAATAAGGCCATTCCGCCCAATGTGCAATGACTGCAATTGAAATGAACTAATAACTTCGTTTGTAAAAATTTGTATATGGTGAACGTGTCGTATGATTAATATTTTTTAAGACTTTGAGACCCTGTTGCACCCATTTAAAATTAGAATAAAATTCTTTTTGATTTTCACAATTATTAATTACAGAATTAATTGGGAATGCTGAGACCTCTATTTTTCTATTTTGCCGGTTTGTGGACCGCTCTATTATACACCCTAAAAGAAATAATTTAAGATGATATAAGTTTGCAACTTGCAAAGTGAAAGTACTAGAATTTCAAAGCTTTTTTCCTTATTGTAGTTGAATTTGTACATATTTTAACAGTACAAACTTAGAAATTTTGACAGTTAGAGGGTACATTACAGTCGGGATTGACCGACTTGTTTGGCCATTGAATATTTATGGATCGATTGAAGAGCGGGATTTGCTCACACTTCGCTTCAAAGTCCCTAGGGATCTGATCGGCTGTTTGGACTTCTGCGAGGCTGACTGCCAGTGAGTTTACTTTTTCCCAAATTTTTTGAAGTTGATTTAGTTCAATTTTAATTCGGTTTCCGCACGGACCTCAAAATGTTGCTTAATAAATTTTCCGTTTTCTTAATGATTTTGACGATCGGATCATTTTTCGGCGCGAATGTTTTCGGAAATATCAGAAATGACTATTGCGAATTGTATTGTCGAAATGAGTGTAAAATTGGCAACGACAGGGAAAGTGATAAAACTTGCTCTAAAACGAACAACACCATAATCACGAACAACTACAAGCTTATGTTTGATGGGCAGACATTAGAACTAATTTGGTACAAATCTACACCGGACTTAAGCTCGCTTATAAAAATAAACTCGTTCAATGTGTCGCTTCAGTATCTAAAAGTAACTAATGACCTTGATGACAAAGGTCTATATAATGTACCATTAATTCGATATATGCAAGCATTCGGGATAATCAGTTTAGAAGTGTATAACTTTCGTATTTTACAATTAAAATTTTTTGAGTATCAAATTGACATAACACAAGGAGCGAGCGAGTTAGGGATTTCTGTGTTTTCCAGCTCCGCTATAAATGATAATATAATATATAACTATTTACGGCAAAACACAACGAATTGGAACAGTGTTACTATTGAGTGTTTTATATCATATAAAATTCCCCGTTTCTTATTTGAAGAAAATCAAACGAACTTAACTGAATTAACATTTTACGATTGTAACATAGAAAACGTCACAGCTGCAACCTTTGAGCACCTACAAAATTTAATGATTTTACGAATTTTTCGCAACATTTTGAAGGATCTTGAATTTTTAAGGTAGTTTCCCTTAAATACCTATTTGTAATTCCTGCAATTCAAATAACACAAAATATTTATTTCAGTTCTCCCACTCTACAAAATCACTTGGAAAAGATTGTACTTTATATTGATCATGAAATTGATCTTAAATATTTTCAAAACTATTCAAAGCTTAAAACCATTAGACTTAATTTGGAAAACCCTATCGGAGATAACATTCCATGCAACGATTTAAAAGCCTTTGTTTGCGAGTGGTCGTGGAAATTTTACGTCACGGAACTACTTTGTAATTTCACTCTGGGCATAAATAACAGACGTTGCCCCCGGGGCTGCATTTGCGGCTTAAAATACCTCGCCGATTTGTTTTTCATCAACTGCACAGGCCAAGGACTGACGGAGGTGCCAGAGCTACCAATTCCAATTACTGGCTATCCCCAGTTGCTGTTTGACGGAAACCAACTACGATCACTGCCAAACATATCATGGCCTGGATATGCAAATCTTACAGAACTTCGTTTATCAAACAACAATTTAAAGACTTTAACCGCTGATCAGCTTCCTCCGGGACTAACCCTTCTGGACATTAGAAATAATAGCATACAAACGTTCGATGAGAAAGTGGCGACATTTCTCTTAGAAAGGATAAACCAAACAGATCTTCTACAAGCAGGCATACTTTGGATAAGCAACTGTGAGAATACAAATTTGACAATTTATTTGGACAAATTAGCCCAGATCCAAGAGGTAAAACACCATTATCTAAGCGGACCCTGCCCTGACTCCTGCACTTGTTGTTTCAATGTCACCTTACATCAGTTTGTGATCGACTGCAGCAATAAAAGTCTGAGCAATTTCCCAACACTTCCAAGTGATATCAAAGGCAACTCCGTTCTTCTACTGGATGACAACCAACTCCAAGTCTTGCCCCAGAATACCCTTGGGAATTCCACACTGCGGGAACTCCATTTGAAAAACAATTCCCTAACCAGTCTCGCAATTAATCAACTGCCACCGAATCTCACTTATTTGGATATCCGCAACAATTCTCTCAAAGCCCTGGATGATCAACTGACGCAGTTCCTCATAGCACGTAATATGACCACAGAACTGTCCGGCAATCCCTGGGAATGCAGTTGTAAGTTTACAAATTTCCTTACCTACCTCCAAAAACGTCACTCCCAAGAGTATAAGGCTGCTTTAAGACGTGGCAGTGGTCTGGAATATTGTCCCACATTTTGTTTCTGTTGCTTGGATTATAACTTAAGGAGATTTATAGTCAATTGCTCTAATCAAGGACTGACTGAGATTCCTGAAATGCCCGTTACAAATCATTCCGTGCTGCTCTTTGAAAATAATCATCTTACTAACCTATCGAACAACTCCCCCCCTGGCTTTGATCAACTCAAGGAACTTCACTTGGCCCACAATCACCTCCGGCTAATGGAACACCTTCCCTCTAACCTAATCCTTTTAGACGTGCGGGGTAACCAATTGGACAAACTCAACCAGCCTATGATTGACCTGCTCACCCATCAGTCTCATTTAACTCTTTCCATCTCCGACAATCCCTGGATTTGCAGCTGCGAGGAGAAACACTTTCTACGTTTTACCAAACAATTTAAAGGCCTCATCCAAGATCTCTGTGAAGTCAAATGCCGGGATAATACTACCTCGCTGGTCAAGTTGGAGATGAAGGATCTTTGCCCTCTCGGGATTCCTGGCTATGTCTTCGTTTTGATAGCAATCATGGTCTGTACCTGCACCCTCAACTGCCTGCAATGCTTTAGAGATTCCATCAAAATGTGGTTCTATGACAAGAATCTCTGCCTGGGACTGTCTACCATCAGAGAATTGGATAAGGATAAGATCTTCGATGGTTTCCTGGCCTTCACCCATAAGGACGCTGAGTTCGTGGATGAGTATATTGATGAGCTGGAGAACGGATTGCACAAGTTTCGATTGTGCTACTACGAACGAGACTGGCTGCTGGGGCAATCGATTCCCGCCTGCATTTGTCAGTCGGTGGAGGACTCGAAACGGGTCATCGTTTTGATGACAACGAACTTTATAAGATCTTCGTGGGGTCGTCTGGAGCTTCGTCTCGCATTGCATGCCACAACCCAGGACAGATGCAAACGCTTGATCGTTGTGGTGTATCCGGATGTGGAGAACTTTGATGAATTGGATAGCGAGCTGAAGCTGTACATGACTGTTAATACGTATCTCAGACGAGATGATCCGAACTTCTGGAAAAAGTTAATCAATGCCATGCCACATAAGGTGCGAGAGTAGAATAAGACATTTGTATTTTAATTTTTAATTCCTATAATTTTAGTTGTTTCGCTGTGACGGAACTTAGGGTTTAAATTTAAATTTCAAACTGCATTAAAATTCGATTCTTATGAGCAATCCACACGAGACGTGTTTTTATTTTCTTTTTTTTTAACAGGAACCCATTAGGTGAATTGAATTGGTCATGGATATTATTTGTTCTCTGCGAAAGGAATTTTGTTTTCGTTAGAACTCAGGTATTGTATAATTTTAGGAATTTTATTTGTGGATGTTAAATTTATAGGAACAACTTACTCCGACTGAACAGAAGCCTCTCCCTTAGCCACATTCTTTCCTTCTTTCTTTCTTTATTGGCTAATCATCTTAACGCTACAAGTACATTATAATTACAAGTGAGAAAGTCGGTCAAGCCCGACTATAACATACTCTGTACCTGGAGTAGAAGCTGAATGCAATGCTGGTGCTGCGCTCATCTCAAAGTCTCTCTCTCTTTTTCTCTCTCTCTCCCTCACTCTCTCTCTCACTCTCTCTCTCGCTCTCTCTCTCTCTACGTTTGTGTGGTGTTAGTTGTGAATTGGTGAAAGGGGGTGGTGCGAGGGAGATGTACTTTTTTGCTCATAACTTGAGAACCGCTGATCCGATCTTTGTCATTTCTTCGGCAAATCGATACATTTTGCTAATTACTAACTATCTCTAGAAGGTACGAATCGTCTATCTTCAAAACTGTAGGAGATATAACGTTTTTTCCAAATTGCGGGGGCGGGAGGGGGCGTGTCAAAAATTGAAAATAAACTTGATCTGCCTGCAGCTATAAGAAACATTTGTCCCATACATGTCAAACCTCTATCTCTTACCATCTCTGAGATCTGTTTGTTCATACGGACGGACGGACGGACAGACGGACAGACGGACGGAAAGACGGACAGACGGACATGGCTATATCGACTCGGCTGTTGATGCTGATCAAGAATATATATACTTTATAGGGTCGGAAATGATTCCTTCTCTCTGTTACATACTTTTGCACAAACTTAATATACTCTATGTACCTTCGGTACAGAGTATAAAAACATCTCTTTTAAGCCAGCGGAACAGGATTTATAAACTGGTCGAGCAAAATGGAGAGCCCTTTTCCAGCATAGATTCCCTTGCTAGTAATGGATGGATCGAGAAATTTAAAAAACGATTCTCCATTCACAGCATCAAATGTATAGGCGAAGCTGCATCAGCCGATGATGGAGCTGCTACCACATACCCAGAAGAATTTCAGGGGTTCATTAAAGAAGAGGAACTCTTGCCTGACCAAGATTTCAATGCTCTGAAAAATGGGGAAAGAATGAAAAAGAAGCTCCCGGCTTTAAAAAAAAGAGGCTTTAAGTAAAAGATCGTTTTACATGTTCAAGTAAAGCCAATGCTTGTTTATAAGTCTTTGAATTCCTGAGCGTTTAAAGGGATAGACAAGAGCAGGAGGTGCGAGCACGCTCCGAAGTCTGAACTTATAAAATTACCCTTAGGATAAACCCTCTATATTTGACCTTGCTCTTTCATTTTTTTTTCAATCATGTTTATTTTCGGATTGTGTTAGATGTGAATCTAATTTTTTAATTCTGTTATGTTTTATCTAAATATAAACAAATGATATATGTTGACCTCTTGTTTTTAATAATGATTGGAGGACTTTTCGATGTCACGATCGTGAGGCTCTGAGGCTCACTGTTGTTGCGGGGAGAGAATCTTGAGCCGCCACTCCAGAAAGCCCCGTACCACCCCGTACTGACACCTCCACATTCAGCGCACCTTCAGCCCTCCCGATAAGACGACGAGGCCTATCCTCTACAGATAATCACGAATGAGCCCCGCTGGTTACGGAGATTTCTGGTTAGCTAGTCACTCCTCGTTTAACCTGAATCGAAATCTTATTTTCTTGGCTAACGTACTGCCTTATTGGGAGGCACGCGGGTCGTAGACTCATAGCGACGGGATTCACGATCCGGGATGGGGATCACGACATATTGAATTTTATTGTTGTGTCCCCCCCGCCCTTGCCCTTTGTTAAAATTAACATTTTTAGACCCTCTTGCGTGGTCGGAGTCCTTCCGGGGCAAGTCTTAAGGAAAACAAGGGGACTATAGCTTTTGTAGTTAAGACGTCATAAAATTTAAGGTCAGTTCTTAATAATATTAGCTTTTGTCAAACCTTCCGCCAACAAAATATATCGTAACTTTGTTGCCTAAAAATTTAAGTTCGTTCACCCGACTACCTTTTTTTGATTGAGGATTTTTGTTAGATGATTGGTGTATGCTGCTGAACACGCTCATTACTTGAGATTGCTGTGAATCAGTGGCGGACTAGCAAAACCCGCCGCGACTTCGTCCGCGTGTCAGTTGTATAAATTTGGGTTGAAATTGTGAAGCGTAATGTGTGTACACTACAAATCATTGTTTGTTATAGACAACCATGAAAGAATACTTTCGATTCATTAGCAAAAAACTCGTACCGCTTCGCTGCGCCTTCAACAGTATAGAACCAATGCACACACACATCCCATCCACTCTCCACCCACATCCCACATACTTGCCGCCCACATCCCACCCATTTCCAAAACAACTTACCACCCACATCCCACTCACATCTTACCCACGTCCCATCCACTTCCAACCACTTCCCAGTGAGCATCCCGGCAGAATTTCCAACATCGGAAAATGAAAACACAAATGAATTCTCATTTTGACCTTACAAACCGAGTTTCAAGTCACTCGGGTGAAAAATAGTATTTTTCATGCAGAATTTTCCGGGAATTTTACGCATGGGGGCGGATTTTGCGACATTGAAATGTCCATTTTAAATTATTTCGTCTTCTACCCGTACAAACCGAGTTTCAAGCCAGTCGGATGAAAAATAGTTATTTTGCATGTAGAATTTTCCGGGCATTTTCCTTGTGGGTGGATTTTCCGACATTAAAAAATCACATTTCAAATTATTTCGTATTCTGTCCTTAAGCTTGGTATGGAGATACCCGCGAAATGCCTGCGAAATAAAAAAGTCCATATAAAAAAAATGATCTCGCACGGATTTCGCAAGTTGCTGTTTCGTGAGTTGGTATGGAGTTCACGCGCGAAATTGGCATATCGATATCACAGCGTTGCCACCCGACGTCAACGTGTCACGCGATAGTCACCCGATAGTCAAGTGATGAGAGAAGATTACGAAGGTGTGAAATATATGTAAAACATATTTTTCGTACTCTACATGGCGGAAGGCAACCATATACATACAAGTGTTGTGGCGCGGAGTTTTTAAATGAGTAGGACAACTATATAAAAACATTAAAAGGGCTGAACATCTTTTCATGGGAGGAAAATGTTATTTATTGAGTTTAATTATGCTATTCACAATTGATTGTCTTTGCTAGGAGATCATTGCAATGCGGCTTGGGCTTCGTTAAAGGACAGCGCCACCGTTCGCTGGCAGCGTCCTAAGCACGCCAAGAGTGAAAGCGGTTGTGGAGTATCCATCGCAACTCAAGGAGGCAGCGATGTGAAGTGGCCGTTAGCTCCACTTGTGTCGTTTTTGACCAAATTGTCGGCACAAGGTATGTGTGCCATGCATATGAACAAATATGTGCTCATTCTCTTTTCAAGAACCTTAGCTCTTCGAACGAAAGGGGTGATGATGAGGAACTTGGTCCAGTACAAAGTGATTTAATTGTGAACGACGGCGATTCCGTATGTCGACCGGATGAGCCGCAGAACTTTTCAATGGTCAGACTTGGGACTTCTTTGTCGCCGCAAGTCGCGGACAACATCTTCTAATCTATGATATTGCATTATAAGAACATAACGTCAATGAAATGGCAATTCTGCCATTTCCCTATAGAGGCTCTACGACTATAGTCGTGTCCAAAGAGCACCAATTGCCAATTGGAGCAAATAATTGAAAAGTTACAAATAATGTTCACGATGAACTTACAAACGATTTATTTTTTTGCGATCTAATTACGTTTTACAACAGCCTCCACATGGAATTCAATGCAAGTAGGGATTAAACAAACACTGCCAAACCCTTGGTGCCTTCACTGCAGCTTCTTACAAATCACATAAAGCTATTGCAGCAACTATTGCATCATGAAAGGCCACCATAAATATTCGCTTTTAATTAGTTTAAATTGTCCCGCCAAATTAAATGTGAAAACAAAGCAACTAGAGATGAGCGACTTATTTCGCACTTGCTATCGACGAAATAATGTACAGAGATTTCGCACACTTTTCGCAAGTATCTCCATACCAAGCTTTACAAAGAGAATTTTAAGGCAATCGGATGAAAAGTAGTTATTTTCATGCAGAATTTTCCGGGAATTTTCCGACCGTCAGGTCAAATTTTCCAACTTCGAAATATCACATTTCAAACTTTTTAGTATTCTATTCTTCCAAACCGAGTTTCAAGCCAATCGGATGAAAAATTGTTTTTACATGTAGAATTTTCCGGCCATTTTCCTCGTGGGCGGATTTTCCAAAATCGGGAAAACACGTGTCGAATTATTTCGCGTACTATGCTTACAAACCAAGTTTCAAGCCAATCGGATGAAAAATAAAATTTTTCCTATACAAACTTTTCCGACGTTTTACCGACTTTTCCGGGTGTAATTTTCCAAATTTTCTTTCTTAGTGCGCGCCTGCATAACTAAACGAATGTCTATGCCAAATCTCAAACCTGTGGTATAAGCCGTTTAGGCTGTGCGTTGATAATATGTCAGTCTGTCAGTCGGGCGTACAGATTTATATGTATATATAGATAAGTGGCTGTTGCTTTTTAGGCCCCCGGAGAATGTTCAAGCTTGAACATAATATTCAAATCGGGCCACACGTAGTTGTAATATCATTAAATATTAAAAGCGACTCTGACGTGGATTGCTGGCAACAGGATAGCCGACCTAGTACCTTCTTATTTGAACCACTTGACGTGCATTGTGTGGGAAGCTACCCTTTAAACCATCTCATGTTACCTCTACACACGATGGTGTCTTACAAATTCTGATTAAGTTTAATATAGAAATTAAAAAATAGAAACCTCACACGCCAGAGTGAGGCAATAACAATTTTAACTTACAACCGGGTTAACTAAAAGTGTATATTTCTATACATTAGATGTTAAATTTGCTCAGTGTCATAGGCCTAATACCGCACATTCTTTATTACACTGAGAGCACAGGCAAACGTTTTTGATTTGTCGTGTATAAAATATTTTCAACACAGATTGGTTTTTGGTTTGTCTTTTATATTTAATTGAATTTTAAGCACTAATTATGAAATTGATGTGGTTTAAATGATAACGCAAAGCAAAATCCTATATTTTATTGGAATTACATATTTATTTTCCTATGGCTTATTATGCATTCTTTTTTGGCAGTTTGTCGCCCCAGAGCAAAATTCAGTGCAATCTATAGACATTTTTATCAACAATTAAGTTCAATTAGTTTAATGGTCTCGGTGGACCTTTCGGGGGAAATGCCCATATGCATATTTTTCAGTTGATCTCAATAAATTTTGTGACGCACAGTGGGGTAAATGGCAAAAAATGTGTCACAAAATACAACTTTTTGGAATAATCGTCCAGAATCGAATGCGTCTTTGGTGTCCAAAATATTACCAGCAGAGTGCTAGATCGATCGGGATAGAACTTATACCGTTGTGTATTTGAAATTTCTAGTATGTTTTGTTCTCGGATGTATTTAAAAACGAAACATTCTAGATTAGAACAACAACTGTTAATATTATTAAAATGGGAATTAACTTTCTTCATCTAATAACAATTCGTACTAAAATTTTAAAAATTAAGGTCTAAAAATTTTAAAAAACTATCGTACCTAGTTCGAATACAAAATTTCTTGGATTAAAGACAGAATATACTTACATTTTGTACTTATGTTGAGAGTAAATCGTGCTGTTCTTAAGACAAACACTAAACTAATACTTTGACCAAAATGATATTATTAAAGTTCGAAACAAGTTTTTTTGGAGTGAAAAAATCGTACTTGATATAAGAGTTTGGTACTTGAATCAAGTATTTTCGTATTGACACCGTTTGTGTGTACAAAGATTTTCGTATTTTTTTCCGAGTGTGGACTATGGACCTGTGGCCGTATGTGGCCCAGTGGTTAGTGTGCTGGACTGCTGGGCGGGAGGTCGTGGGTTCGATCCCGCCTCGGAACATCTAATAATAAAAGTTTTTTTCTTTCTTTAGAAAAATAGCTTTTACACATACGGTTACCTTCACCAGCTATTGGCGCCAGCTGTGAAGTAACTAGCCATGAAAAAGCAAATTCTCAAACTTTGCCGTTCGGATCCGGCGTTAAACTGTAGGTCCCTCTCTCTTGTTCGAAAAATTTAAAGCACACACGCCAAGAGATTGTGAGAAGCTTGGCTTGGCCCCGTTTTAGGAGCTGTATAGCCAACATTTACATTTACTATGGACCTGGATTTTCCCACCCTTTGCTACAAAATCTCTGGGGATCGGCTAGGTTCGTTGAAATTTCGGGACGCTGACCGCCCAATTTGAATTTGATTTTGGCACAGTCAGCAAAATGTCAGTCAACAAATTTTCCGTTTTTGTTATATATTTGACAGTTAGAACAACCTGTCATTTTGTTCTGTGTGTACTTTCTCTTCTCCTCTCTCTTATTAATTGCTATTTCTGTCTAACACATGTCTGTCATAGCAACTATCATCCGTCTCAGAGAGCCAAGACACATATATACAACAAATATAAATTCCAGATGGGTTTTTTTTCGCCCAACTGGTGGTGGCTCCAATGGGACTCCTGCTCTCTTCAGAACAGTCAATAACGAGAAGGCCAAGCTAACTTCGCCTTCGCCGAAGTTTTTATAAACTTGCAATGTTTTAATATATCAGAGTTTAAGATCGCCAGCATTAAAACAATCAATCGGATCTCTTTTTCTAAATAAAACCCACTTTTTGACCGATAGTTCCTATGGCAGCTATAAGATATAGTCATCCGATCCGGTCGGTTCCAAAATATTAGCAGTGTGCAGTAAAGAGAGGACTCTGTGCAAGGTTTCAGCTTGATAGCTTTTAAACTGAGAGACTAGTTTGCGGAGAAACAGACAGACAGACTGACAGACGGACGGACAGAGCTCAATCAACTCAGCTTGTCGCCCTGATCAAGAATTTACATAGTTTATAGGGTCGGAAATGAATATTTCTATGAGTTGCAAACTTCTGTGCCAAGTTATAATACCCATTACAAGGGTATAAAAACAAAAAATAAAAATATTTAAATAATTTCTAATCTTTATACCCTAGGAGAGGGTATATTGAAATTGTCCGGATGTTTATAACGCAGAAAAGGAATCATCTCCGACCCCATAAAATATATATATTCTTGATCAGCGTGACGAGCTGAGTTGATTGAGCGTTTTCCGTCCGTCTGTCTGTCCGTCTGTCTTTTTTGTTTTTAATGCTATCGCTCCCAACGCTCGTATTTATTAGTTTTCAATGATTTTACACAATTTCAACAAGATTTGTCGAAATCGGACCACTATGTAGTATAGCTGCTACACAAACTGAGAGGCATATATCAAGCTTCAAGGGTATATAAACTTCGGCCGAGCCGAAGTTAGCTTGCCTCTATTTTTCATATTTAACGAGAGCGTAAGTTAAAGCCGGCTCTAACCGACTTCGATATACCCGTTACTCATGAAAAAACATGTTTAACAGTGTTCCTGCGTTCCTTCGGGTGAACATCCGAAAAGTATGTAACATTTTTTTAACTCGGCTATTTATCACTTTTTTGCTCATATCTTAAGAACCGCTTATCCGATCTTTATCATTTCTTTAGCAAATCGATTCATTTTGCTAATTACTAACTATCTCTAGAAGGAATCTACCTTCTTTATCTACCTTCAAAACTGCGGGAAATATGACGTTTTTTTCCATATTACGGGGGCGTGGCAAAAATTGAAAACAAACTTGATCTGCCTGCAAGTATGAGAAGCATTTGTACCACACATGTCAAACCTCTATCCTTAAAATCTCTAAGATCTAGGTGTGCATACAGACAGACGGACGGACGGACAGACGGACATGTCTATATCGACTCTGATGCTGATCAAGAATATATATACTTTATATGGTCGGAAATGATTCCTTCTGCCTGTTACATACATTTGCACGACTTTAGTATACCCTTTTTTCTGTACGAGTAACGGGTATAAAAAATATAAAGTGAACATTAGGGGGACATTTGATGTATGAAAAAACGTGACACCATACTGATACACTTTTATACAATGCGTTTAAGAGTAAAAAAGGTATAATAAAAATATATTCGAGAGAAAAAATAGCGTTGTTTGCAACTATTCGGCGCTGTTCAACTTCTAGATGAAAGCAAGTTTGGCCGTGCACCAGGAGCCTTTCAGGATATCTTTGAAGAAGGGTCCCACACGAACTAATCTGATTTGCTGAGCATCACAGTTGCGGCCGTTCCTGCGCTAGTCTATTTGTACGGTGCAGCTCATAAATGAGGATCTTAAAACAATGCGGTTTACTATACTACTGTGGGCAAAAATACCGGGAATTTGTTTATAAATCTTTTGATTCTAAATTCTTCAATATTTATTCTTGAAAATTCATTTTATTCCCTTCAAAGTAGTCTGCTTCGAATCGAATGCACTTCTTTTTCATCATTAATAGAAATCACAACCGTTTGACTCTTCTGCTACGTGCGAATTGGTACCAGTTTTTCACACCAAGCTTGGAGATGTCTTTCCGCACCGGGTCGTCCCTTCTTAGTCATTGTAGTCGCAGATTATATTGGTGGAGATTTTGTAAGGTGGTGGGTACCAAACCCGACGCAGGGCGGGTCGCCGCTCACGTTAGCTAGCAGCGTTGCAGATGCGCCCCCATTTGGCCCAGATGATCCATGACTAGAAGTTCTGGACCACCACCTTACACTGGTGCCATTGATTTTCCAATTTTAAAAACATGCTGGAAAGTCCTCTTCCGGTATATTAATTACTCCAATTCAATTCCTTCTTCGTTTTAGTTTCAAGTTCAAATTACAATTCAAATTTGACAACATTAAAAATGATACGGTAAACTTCAAAGGCTTCGCAGAGGTTTAAAGTTAAATTTAATTGTTTGATGTTTTAATATATTATGTACACTAGAGTGGTCCCCATGTATCGGGGGTGCCACAGAAACCTCTTCCAACCAAATTCCAACCGAGTTCCAATTCTTAGTTGCCACAGAAATTTCTTTTGGTTGGTTTTAAACTTCTCATGTTTTGTTAGGAGATTTTGAAAAGCTCTCTTCTCACTAGATGGCGGCACATGGACGGAGCCCTGATTTTAGACATGGAACATTAATTGACACATCTGGGGCTCTAACTGGATTTTCTAATTAACCTTATTCTGTGGCACCAACGAATTTTTCGATGATTTTATCTATAAACTATTTAAAGAAAATTATTTTATTTTCAAATTAAATTATTATTTCAAACAATGACAGCAATTGAAATGAACTAATAACTTCGTTTGTAAAAATTTGCATATGGTGAACTTATCGTATGATTTATATTTTTTAAGACTTTGAGACCCTGTCGCACCCATTTAAAATTAAAATACATTTTGTTTTGATTTTCACAATTATTAATTATACAACAAATATTAGCTTTGGAAATGCTGAAACCTCTTTTTTTCTATTTTGCGGGTTTGGGGACCGCTCCATTATACACCCTAAAAGCAATAATTTAAGATGATATCAGTTAAGTTACAAAGTGAATATACTAGAATTTCAAAGCTTTTTTCCAGGGATCGTAACGATTACAATTTAAAAACAAGTGAGAAAGTCGGTCAAGCCCGACTATGTCATACTCTGTACCAAGAGCAGGAGCTGAATGCAACGTTTCTGCTGCGCTCATCTCTAAGTTTCTCTCTCTCTCCCTCTCTCTTTCACTCACACGTTGTTGAATAAAAATGCGGTGTTGGTTGTGAGCGCGTGGGAGGGGGTGGGGGAGGCGGGAATTTATTTTTGGTCATAACTTGAGAACCGCTGTAATGTGCAGGGTGCTGTGTAGGACTGTACGGCTGTTAATTTGTACGATGGCTTTCTAACACATTGGATGTACGACTGGATTTCGAGGGGTGCACCTCTAGCTATGCTCTTGCTAGCTCGCCGGATTGTCGGGGTTCTTTTCTACTCTCCATAATGCCATACGCACACATTTCCATAATATTTTAGGTGCACGGTTAACAATTAAATTCAGAAGGAACATTCTACCAATCATCAGATGTTATAAAAGTGAGATGTGAAACTGTAATTCTCCCGACGGATATAGGTATCATATTCCAAAAAGCGGTGAGAAATCTGATGACTTTGACTCCTCTTCTTTACCCTCCCTACCGATGCCATATAAGAAATTATATATGGACCCTCAAATAAGCCCCTCACAGGTTTAGATGTAGCTTGACTTCTTCATGCTCTACTCAGGACGAACAAAAACATAGTTTTAGAACATTATTCAATATTTAATTAAATTCAAGAAAAGGGGTAGTTTGGACTTCATATAATTCATGTTTCGTTTACTCTATAATTACGATTTAATTCATAAAGATTTGGATATACGGTTACTTTTCGTTTTCTAAGAGCTAGGAAAATTTGACAATTTAAATGACTAATCTATATAATATAAGAAAAAAAGTATATATAAAAGGGAAGATCGCAGTATGGGTGGAATACTAAATTGAGTGGTTAACATAGTTCAATTCATTTGTTGTTTTTCTTTGTTTTATGGTTTTTATGTGTATGCAAATTCGAATATAATAATATGGGTAATTTAAGACACTTGCTTACCGACTTTTAAGCCGTACTCACTTCGTGACCGTTGAGCTCAAGGATGACGATGAGGGTAAACTGTTGTGGGAGTTAAAAGAGAAATTATAAGCATACACATGTTTTCTTACAAAATTAAATTTCAAACTTCATTTGTGTTCATACCCGATATCCGATCTTGATCAATTTAACTAACTTAAGCATAGTTTTTAACTAACATTATTGAAATTATTATCCTAGCTTTTATACTATGAATAATTCATATGTGACAGTTAGAGAGTCTCTTCCTCCTTCATCCGTTCCACGCAAGTGCGGCAGCAAAATTGACTGGTACAGTTTGAGAAGCGCTGGCCAAATATAAGTGATAAGCAGAAAATAGAGCGAACTTCATTATGGCGAGGCTGACCGTGAAATTTAAGTAATTATGATCTTCTTGGCATTGAACTTGAATTTGAAACAGCTGATGGGCGAAGACCAGAGAACAAAATGCAACAGCGAAGCTTTTCGAGATGCGCTACACCTAAGTGGTCCGGCATGCCACTTACGTAGTGACTTTTTCTTGACACTTGTTGACAAAAAACTTATATAATTATTAACTGCATGTCAAAATTGTCTCGCTCAAATATCACTTGGCCATAACCCTTAGGATTTTATCAATTCTGCGACTGATCACTGCACTGCTCACTACATTAAATGGTCATTATTTTCACTTCTTAGAACTTAGCAGACAAATTGATCTTGATCGGAGTTGCTTTAGGTGAGGTTAAAGGTGCTAACTGGTCCGGAGGCCACCCAACACCTGAGCCGAGGCGTGGCCAACACTTCCTTCTCGGATGTATCGCGTCCAAACCACGATTTAGACAAGGTTTTCAATCCACCAGTTGGGACCCTTGGTCGAAGAAGGCGCAGTGCACCGTATTGAGGTTTCCACGGGCACTATAAAATAATTAAGTTTTTTTTTTGTTTTCATTTATACACTCCTTACTTTCAAAATTTGAAATAGTATATACCTTTAAGTAAAATAATACCGGAAAATTGAGTAGTTTTGGGGTTAACTTTCGCACGTTACTTTTCTTTCGACTCCTCCCCTGTGTACAGTATATAATCACGTGGTTCGGTTAAAATGAATTTGACACAAATTTTGGGGAATCGTAGTCCAAGCGCTATTCTCAAGCAATGAAGTGCTAGCATTGATGCGGGTTATATATAAGCCACCCAAAAGCTTTTCTATTAGAGAGACAGACAATGTTTTCCCTATTTCTGCTCCGCAGCCTAGACATGGACAGCGTGTGAGAGGCGCCAGCGCATAACTGGATAATCGTATGATCTTAGCCCACTGCCACGTTGCATTGAGTGAAAGCTCGTCCCTAGAAAAACTTTCAACTGAGCTTTACTTTAAGTTCTTTCTTGTGAATACCGTAGAGCGCTTTGGTTTAGAGAGAGTTGCGTTTTACGATAAAGTTAAGGTATGTCGTTAAATTTGAATTACTTATTTCGAACTGGCCACTACACCGCTCATCCGATCTTTATCATTTTTTCGGCAAAATTATACATTTTGCTAAATACTAACTATCTCTAAAAGGTACGAATCATCTATCTTCAAAACTGTAGGAGATAAAACGTTTTTTCCAAATTGCGGGGGCGGGAGGGGGCGTGGCCAAAATTGAAAATAAACTTGATCTGCCTGCAGCTATAAGAAGCATTTGTCCAATACATGTCAAACCTCTATCTCTTACCATTTCCGAGATCTGTTTGTTCATACGGACGGACGGACGAACGGACAGACGGACAGACGGACATGGCTATATCGACTCGGCTGTTGATGCTGATCAAGAATATATATACTTTATAGGGTCGGAAATGATTCCTTCTCTCTGTTACATACTTTTGCACAAACTTAATATACTCTATGCACCTTCGGTACAGAGTATAAAAATATGTTTGTTGAAATTTAACTTTTTGATGAAAATTGAGAAAAAAAATTGTGCTGATTTTGGACTCCTTTTTTAAAAATAAGTTGTGTGGTTTTCTTCTGTATGAAATTGGACGCTTTTTTCGCTTTCATTTTTTTCTTTTCCATAACTCTTATTTGCGATCCCTGCTTTTTTCCTCATTGTAGTTGAATTTGTTAAGTAGTTGTCGATTTCGTACATATTTTCACAATATAAACTTTAGCTAAAGGCCTTGTAGCTATTGCTTTAAACCCTGTTCGTTCGCAATTTAACATTGCCCTCGAACATATAATAAATAAATAAATAAACTTTGACAGTAAGAGGGTACATTTCAGTCGGGGTTGAATTGAATTTTTATGGAACGATTGAAAAGCGGGATTTGCCCACACTTCACTTCAAAGTCCCTAGGGATCTGATCGGCTGTTTGGACTTCTGCGAGGCTGACTGCCTGTAAGTTTACTTTTTCGCAAAAATTTGAAAGTTGATTTAGTTAAATTTTAATTCGGTTTCCGCACGGTCATCAAAATGTTGCCTAATAAATATTCCGTTTTCTTAATAATTTTGACGATCGGATCAACTTTCGGCGCGAATGTTTTCGGAAATATCAGAAAGGACTATTGCGAGTTGTATTGTCGAAATGAGTGTAAAATTGGCAACGCCAGTGAAAGTGATAAAACTTGCTCTAAAACGAACAACACCATAATCACGAACAACTACAAGCTTATGTTTGATGGGCAGGCACTAGAACTAATTTGGTACAAATCTACACCGGACTTAAGCTCGCTTATAAAAATTAACTCGGGCAATGTATCGATTAAGTATCTAAAAGTAACTAATGACCTTGATGACAAAGGTCTATATAATGTACCATTAATTCGATATATGCAAGCATTCGGAATAATCAGTTTAAAGTGGTATTACTTTCGTTTTTTACAATTGAAATTTCATGAGTATGAAATTGACATAACACAAGAAGCGAGACGGTTATCGATTTATGTGTATTACAGCTCAGCTATAAATGATAATTTAATATATAACTACTTGCGGCAAAGCACAACGAATTGGAACAGTGTTACTATTTACTGTTTTGAATCATATCAAATTCCCCGTTTCTTATTTGAAGAAAATCAAACGAACTTAACTGAATTTACACTTGACAGATGTAACATAGAAAACGTCACCGCTGCAACCTTTGAGCACCTACAAAGTTTAAAGGATTTTAGAATTTATCGCAATTATTTGAAGGATCTTGAATTTTTAAGGTAGTATCCTAGTATATTAAATACCTATTTGTAGTTCCTGCAATTAAAATAACACAAAATATTTATTTCAGTTCTCCCACTCTACAAAATCACTTGGAAAGGATTCAACTTGAAATTGATCATGGAATTGATCTGAAATATTTTCAAAACTATTCAAAGCTTAGAAACATTTATTTGGATAACCCTACCGGAAATATCATTCCATGCAACGATTTAAAAGCCTTTGTGTGCGTCAGGTTCTGGACATTTTCAAGCTCGGAACGACTTTGTAATTTCACTCTGGGCATAAATAACAGACGTTGTCCCCAGGGCTGCATTTGCGGCTTAACATACCACTCCAATGTGTTTATCATCAACTGCACCGGCCAAGGACTGACGGAGGTGCCAGAGCTACCAATTCCAATTTATGGCCATCCCCAGTTGCTGTTTGACGGAAACCAACTGCGATCACTGCCAAGCATATCATGGCCTGGATATGCAAATCTAACAGAACTTCGTTTATCAAACAACAATTTGAAGAATTTAACCGCTGATCAACTTCCTCCGGGACTAACCCTTCTGGACATTAGATATAATAGCATACAAACGTTCGATGAGAAAGTGGCGACATTTCTCTTAGAAAGGATAAACCAAACAGAACTTCTACAAGCAGGCATACTTTGGATAAGCTACTGTGAGAATACAAATTTGACAATTTATTTGGACAAATTAGCCAAAATGGAAGAGGAGCCTGTAAAACATTATCACCTAAGCGGACCCTGCCCTGACTTCTGCACTTGTTGTTTCAATGGCACCTTACAACAGTTTGTGATCGACTGCAGAAGTAGAAGACTTAAATATTTCCCAACACTTCCAAGTAATATCAAAGGCAACTCCATTCTTCTACTGGATGACAATCAACTCCAAGTCTTGCCCCAGAATACCCTCGGGAATTCCACTTTGCGGGAACTCCACTTGAGGAACAATTCCCTAACCAGTCTCACAATTAATCAACTGCCACCGAATCTCACTTATTTGGATATCCGCAACAATTCTCTCAAAGCCCTGGATGATCAACTGACGCAGTTCCTCTCTTTAAGTAATATGACCACAGAACTGTCCGGCAATCCCTGGGAATGCAGTTGTAAGTTTACAAATTTCCTTAACTACCTCCAAAAACGTCACTCCAAAGAGTATGAGGCTGCTTTAAGGCGTGGCAGTGGTCAGGAATATTGTCCCACATCCTGTTTCTGTTGCTTGGATTATGACTTTAGAAGATTTATAGTCAATTGCTCTAATCAAGGACTGTCTGAGATTCCTGGAATACCCATAACAAATCATTCCGTGCTGCTCTTTGAAAATAATCATCTCACTAACCTATCGAACTACTCCCCCCCTGGCTTTGATCAACTCAAGGAACTTTACTTGGCCCACAATCACCTGAGGACAATTGAACACATTCCCTCTAACCTCATCCTTTTAGACGTGCGGGGTAACCAATTGGACAAACTCAGCCAGCCTATGATTGACCTGCTCACCCATCAGTCTCATTTAACTCTTTCGATCTCCGATAATCCCTGGATTTGCAGCTGCGAGGAGAAACACTTTCAACGTTTTACCAAGCAATTTAAAGGCCTCATCCAAGATCTCTGTGAAGTCAAATGCCGGGATAATACTACCTCGCTGGTCAAGTTGGAGATGAAGGATCTTTGCCCTCCAGGCATTCCTGGTTATGTCTTTGTTTTGATCGCAATCATGGTCTGTACCTGCACCCTCAACTGCCTGCAATGCTTTCGAGATTCCATCAAAATGTGGTTCTATGACAAGAATCTATGCCTGGGACTGTCTGCCATCAGAGAATTGGATAAGGATAAGATCTTCGATGGTTTCCTGGCCTTCACCCATAAGGACGCTGAGTTCGTGGATGAGTATATTGATGAGCTGGAGAACGGATTGCACAAGTTTCGATTGTGCTACTACGAACGGGACTGGCTGCTGGGGCAATCGATTCCCGCCTGCATTTGTCAGTCGGTGGAGGACTCGAAACGGGTCATCGTTTTGATGACAACGAACTTTATAAGATCTTCGTGGGGTCGTCTGGAGCTTCGTCTCGCATTGCATGCCACAACCCAGGACAGATGCAAACGCTTAATTGTTGTGGTGTATCCGGATGTGGAGAACTTTGATGAATTGGATAGCGAGCTGAAGCTGTACATGACTGTTAATACGTATCTCAGACGAGACGATCCGAACTTCTGGAAAAAGTTAATCTATGCCATGCCTCATAAGGTGCGAGAGTAGAATAGGAAATTTGTATTTTTATTTTTAATTCCTAGTATTTTAGTTGTTTCGCTGTAACGGAACTTAGGGTTTAAATTTAAATTTCAAACTGCATTAAAATCAGTTTCTTATGAGCAATCCACACGAGAAGTGTTTTTATTTTCTTCGTCTTTAACAGGAACCCAATAGGTGAATTGAATTGGTCATGGATATTATTTGTTCTCTGTGAAAGGAATTTTGTTTTCGTAACAAGTCAGGTTTTGTATAATTTTAGGAATTTTATTTGTGGATGTTAAATTTATAAAAGCAACTTACTCCGACTGAAAAGAAGCCGCAAACGATCAGCATGTTGTCTGGAATAAGACCTTTCATCATCATTCCACGACGCAGCCTTTGTCCTAGAAAACATTTGTACTACATTTCCTGTTGTCTACAGCACTGTGTATCTGGTGACATTGAAGATTGGAATAGTCTTTTCTTGGCCAAAGCCCTTTTTCCAACTTGTGTAGTGTTCTCCTCTGACATTCTTCAATTATGGCTACAGTCTGACGGGCACACTCCCAAATGCACTCAGACAGCGTAAGTGACTAATTTTGGACAGTCTATATAATCTTATTTTCTGTTTGTTTCTAACTTTTAACACAAGACACACACACAGCACAAAAGAGTAAGGTCGACTGTACAGCTGTTTTAAGAACCTCACGGTTTTATCATCAGCAGGCTTTGCCTATTTTGTGCTAGTTGTCAGAGGCCATCTCAAGCCATTATAACTATGACTGTCAACTCTTTTCTGCGTCTCTGTATTTCAGGGGCAAATTATATCCCCTCACTGTAACGTACTGTATAAAATCATCAGCAATCTTTAATTTTTACTGACTCCATAGCTGCATAAAACCAATATAGGAGTAGAAAAAGTGAGCTAGACTGATACTTTTGCTGCCGGAACAGCTAATATAACAAATGCAACAAAGTTGTTTTTTCTACAGATTTCTTTAAATTTTTATCAAAACAAACATTTTATTTACCATTCTAAAAGCTTTTACTTTTATTCATTTTGAATATGTAGATCATATACGAATTTATTTTCTTCTCAGAAGTAGGTAGTATAAAATTAAAATAATATTTAAAAATTGTTTTTTAGTTCAGCGAGTGCTTCGAACGGAAAGGTAGACCCCATTTAAAATTTACTTACAGAAAAGAAAAATTAAAATTTTACTTGCGGCCAAACAGATTGTTCCGTCAGCTTGACTTATTCAAATATCCATGGATTATTTTTCCACTGAAGAAGTCATCCAAGTGCCAGACACGCTGTTTTAACATGGGTCATCGTATTGGCCACATTGCTACATGCGCACTTACCACGTGCTAATCGATCGGCCGAACAGGAGCCAGATGAGCCTAAGAAATTAGTACCCCCAAAACGCTCTGAAAATATGCTACGACGTAAACGTAAAGAAAGTCATCCCAAGTAATTGGCAATCCGAAAAAAGAAAGAAAGCATCCGCCAATTAGAAGAGAGCAAGTGTAAAGTTATTAAAAAAAAAACAAAAGAAATAAAATTAATTGAAATAAAAATAGACTATTTTTACTTCTTCTCTCGACAACGTCTGAGTCGAAACTAAAACAATTTTTAGATTTTTTCCTACAATCTGTTGACAATCAACTGAATTTTTACCTCCGCCTACTGAGACCACAGTCATTCCATATTACTTTGACAGCGAAATTATATCCCAGTAGGCTGCACTCTAAAAAAACAACCTATTCACTTTTGACAAGATCCATATTCTGACCGTAGAAACCAATTCTATGGCACTTCTAAGAAATTGTCATCCGATTTTGCCCAAAATTTTCAAATCTGTGTGAAAGCTTATATTATTAATCGCTGAATTTAGAGACGTTAGCATTAAAACCAAAATTTTCTTACCAAGACCCATTTTTCGACGAATGGTTACTATTTGCGGTAGATCAGACGGGTAAAACAAACTGTCAAAGAAACAGCGAAATTTACAATATTTTATTATGAGTTCAGATTACCTTAAAGTCAACTTACCTTTAAGCAATACTACATATTGCTACCACTCAAAAAAAAAATCAATCGATATGGGATCAAATCAATCCCAAGCGGTAATGAAACAACGTAATCCCGGAGCGCAAGTTAAAGTCGGCTCCAACCGATTTCGATATACACTCAAAAAACAACTCACCCTAAAAAGTGCCATTTTCGCCCTAATTCTTAGAAAATCGCCTTTAAAAAACTTCCAAAGGCAACTCGCCTTATTTTTAAGAAAATGCTTTTCTATCAAATAAACGAGAGCGTAAGTTAAACTCGGCTCTAACCGACCTCGATATACCCGTTATTCATGAAAAAAATGTTTAACAGTGTTCCTGCGTTCCATTTTGCTAATTACTAACTATCTTTAGAAGTTACGAATCGTCTATCTTCAAAACTGCAGGAGATATAACGTTTTTTTTAATTGCGGGGGCGGAAGGGGGCGTGGCCAAAATTTGAAATTAACTTGATCTGCGTGCAGATAAAGGAAGCATTTGTCCCATACTTGCCAAACCTCTATCTTTTACCATCTCTGAGATCTAGGTGTTCATACAGACGGACGGACGGACGGACAGACGGACATGGCTATATCGACTCGGCTGTTGATGCTGATCAAGAATATATATACTTTATATGGTCGGAGATGAATCCTTCTGCCTGTTACATACACTTGCACGATTTTAGTATACCCTTTTTACTCTACGAGTAACGGGTATAAAAAATTGTGTTCAAGATTTCAAAGCAATTTTTCTAAAAAAACTTAGACAATTTTAGCTGTAAGTCAATTTAAAATTCCCAAGCGGTTATGGCAACGCTGGCATGAGGAGGCAGCAGCTGACAGTAAAAAAATAAAAAAAAAAATTTTAGGTGGAGGCGGGGTAGGACAGACTACAGTCCACCCCGTGTGTGGTTGTTATTTGTATCCACCCCGCCGCGAAACCTTGGGTTGGGCCACTTTTTTCAAAGCTATAAATAATTTTTAAACGCATTAACCATTTTTTTTTACTTACTTTACTGGGACTTGAACTCGGGGCCTCTCTCAAATACCGAACACTCGGACGACGCCTTAGCCCACTCGACAATTAACTCTGAGCAAGACGTAGCGACATAACTATAGTTAATAATGTACACAGATGGTCTAGTTAACATTACTTTCGGTTAGCAAACGTGGAGGCCTGGGCTCAAGTCCCAGTAGGAGCATACTTCTTTTTCTCATTTAATATATATTTTTTTAATGTTTGTTTTTAATGTTTTTTTTTATTTAGCAGAACCTTGCGTTTAAGTCATACCTAAGAATTTTTGTGGCGTATTTGGAGCTTAAGCACTCACATTGTCGAGTGGATAAAACATTAGCTTAGAAAATATCATGGACTGGGATCCAATCCCCGTAGGAGTATAATTTTTTCTTATTAAATTGTTTTTTTTTTAATGATTTTTAACAAAACAAAAACTTGCTCAATACATCTAGTGTGTGTGATAGACATTAGTGTGTGTAAACAAATGCCATCATATAGACGGCTTCGTAGTCAAAACCGAACGGCAGCACAGCGCAATGCAATTTCGCAAACATTTTTAGAAAGGTCGAAGGATATAGAAAAACTTTCCTAAAATTGCGGTTTATTTTCTTAATTTTAGGTCAAAGCACGCTAAATTTTTAACAAATATTTTCTAAAATCAAAGGGGAAATTAACCTAAAAATTAGAAAAGGCAATAAAGAAAATTCACCCTAAAATTTAGAAAAAAAAATATAAGTATTTAAATTTTAGAAAGTTTTTTCTAAAAAATTCATTCCTAGGGCCACTTTTCTAAAATTTAGAAAAATTTGTCTTAAATATAGTAATTTTTTCTAAGTTTTAGGGCGATTTCGATTCTAGGGTGATTATCTTAAATATAGAAAAATAATGTGGTTTATGTAGTGGGCCAACAACAACAGAAGAAAAAGAGAGGGAGAGAGCTGCTCTGGTGTATACGTGGGAACGACAAAGAGAGCACTCTCAACAAGAATAACGGAACACAGACGAGACGCGGACAAACAAAAGACCACAACAGCACTAGCACAGCATTTAACAGAGACGGGACAAACAGCTGATTTTGACAATGTAAACATACTTGACAAAGAGAGAGCGAACGCGTATGATGTTAGAAAACCTAACAATCCAGCAAAGAGGCACAAACTCACTTAACTTCAAAGAAGACGTGCAGGAAACAAATTTTATTTATGCGGCATTAATATCAAATGAAAAGTGGCAAAAACAACAGATGATGAGGAAATGTTTGACAAATTCACAAATAGACGACGGAGAATTTGTCGGCAAAATTTGTTTCGCGAATAACTTCGGCGGATCTGGTTGTGCTTTTCAGAATAGATACATTAAAGGCCTAAAATTATATATATTAAGCGACGATGTTGTAACTTTAAAATTGTGGCTCTGACAGTTTTTTGCGGTTTAAGGGGGGAGGGGGGAAAATTTTGCAAATCTGAAACAAACTTGATCTGCGTACGATATATACCTATGTACATGCAAAAATTTGTATCTCTATCTCTTATAGTCTCTGAGATCGACGCGTTCATACAGACAGACGGACAGACGGACATGGCTAAATCGACTCGGCTATTGATGCTGATCAAGAATATATATACTTTATAGGGTCGGAAATGCTTCCTTCTTCCTGTTACATACATTTGCAGAACTTCATGATCCCCTTTTTCCCATTTTCAATGGGTACAGGGTATAATAATTTTCTGAGTGTACCCGTTACTCATGAAAAAACATGTTTAACAGTGTTCCTGCGTTCCTAAGGGTGAACATCTGAAAAGTATGCAACATTTTATTAACTATGCTATTTTTCACATTTTTGCTCATAACTTGAGAACCGCTTATTTCTTCGGCAAATTTATTCGTTTTGCTAATTACTAACTATCTTTAGAAGGTACAAATAGTTTATCTTTAAAACTGTACGAGATATAACGTTTTTTCCGAATTGCGGGGGCGGGAATAAACTTGATCTGTGTCTATATTGACTCGGCTGTTGATGCTGATCAAGAATATATATACTTTATATGGTCGGAAATGATTCCTTCTCCCTGTTACCGACTTTTGCACAAACTTAATATGTATATTCTATTTACCTTCGGTACAGATTATAAAAATTAAAACAATTTTTTCTAAAGGTACACAGAAGCCATAAAACGGTCCAAAAATATTAGATATTAGCAAAAAATCGTATATAATTTCTGATCGACAAGAAGGCGGGAGAATGGGAGGTGTTTATGAAACTGTCCAAAAAATTGCAAAATTTGCCAAGTTTTTTAAGGAATTAAAATTTTTATAAAGACGAGTAAATAGATGGATGAAAATAGTTGAAAAAAAAACCACTTGACTAAATGCATTTTACGTAAAGGACCTAAAGGAATAATCAAAACAAATAGCAAACATCACACTTTTTGCCACAGAATCACCTTCAAAATCAAAACTCATAAGAGAACTAATTTATCTGCAGGGCATTTTCAAGTTCATTTGTTCTTGACTCAAGCCTCGTTCTTTTTAATTCTTTTTGTTTTTTTTTTTTGGTGGTGGCTTTTGTTATTTTTTTTTTTGGCAGTTGAATTGCGCCTTTCGCCAAACCAATTCGGCTCATTTATCTCCGTAAAAGTTTTCTTTCTTTCATTTCGGTTGCATTTCTGGTGTGGTTTATTTTTTTGTTTTGTTGTTGCCTGTTCCTTCTCTCGGGGCAAAGTTGCAGCATTTTGGGAATTTGGGTTGCTCCTTTTGTGTGCCTGTGTGTGTGTGTGAGGATTGTGGGCAACAAAAATATCACACGAGTATAATTGAGTTTGACACAATAAATTGCTCAACGTGGACAAGGAGCTGGAGCTGGAGCTGACCTTTAAAGCTGATTTATAAATTGATTCTGCTTAACTTGGCCGGCACAGCGGGCCATCGCGTTCCCTGTGCTACTTGCAGTTGGCACATTAACACGTCCCGATCCCAATCCCGATCGCTTCGATTTGCAAGCCGAATCTCTAATGAGTACACACAATCCAATCCACTTGACACTGACGACGGCACGAATATTTCAATTAACTGACAGTTGGCCTGCCGAAAATGAAGCCCACTGAAGCTGAGGAACTGTCCGACTGTCAGCGGGTCTCCGACGTTTGTTATTTCCGCTGGCGAATGAAAAATGCGATAAAATGCAAATCTCTCTTGATGCTAAAAGGACACACCAGGCATCGAAAACCGGGAAGCGACGAAACAATGGCTGCTGCTGCTGCTGTTGGTGGCACATCAATGTCAGACAAAAGAGGGGGCGCCCCAGAGCGGGCGGCAAGCGGAGAGCTAATCTTCATCAGCCGCCGTTTGTAGTTGGCGCAAAGTGCAAGCTCACACAAATCCCCCGAGAGGAGGGATGGCTGAATGGATGGATGGATGGATGCAGCTTTATCTGTTCAATAGATGGACATTTGGATAGATTGTTCTTGTTTGGCTTTGACGTCGCCTCCCTCTCTCTCTCTCCGGCATTATGAGATTCTATCATCGCTTTGGTCTTCTCCCCTGCCTGCCTGATGTATGTCATGACCAAATTGTTTGGCCACAGTAGCTTCTGCCCGGCTGCCAGGAGAGAGGAACAACTATTATTATATTTTAATGGTTACCTTTGTGCGCAGGAATTGGTTGGATGATTCTATTGGCCATTATGGGCCGTTGGCGCATGTTCCATTATGCGGCGTCTTGTCAGTCTCTAATGGATTCCAAAGTCTGAAATACAAGCTGGCCGAGGTGGGTTTCGATTTCGGCGCCAGGGCAGGGCTTAAGCGTATTGAATTACATTTTTGCTGTCGGTCAAACCCTTTGATTTTGCTCATCTGTGAGATCTCTAACGGAAACGGAAATGAGTGAAAGAGAAGTTCAAGTTGTGCCCTTTAACTCACCAAACCAATCAACATGTGCAATTATTAATCCTTCTCCTTCATCTTCCTCTTCTCCTTCATCTCCACTTGATTCCCATTTTTCGTGGTAGCAATTATATTCGCATTTGTTGGCCACTTGTGAATGCTAATGCCTATGCTGAGAGGGGATCGGATTGTCTGGGAACGAGCTTATTAGTGCGCAGCCATTGCCATAACTTTGGACAATAAAACGCAGACTCCACCAGACTCCACCGGACTTCAAAGGATTCAAATGTGTTAAACTGACATGCGAGACGCAGGCACCGAAGGCTGAGCCCGGCCAGTCAGTTTAGCGTCACCCGCCGACGAGTGGAGTTTGGCCAGTTGTTGCTCTCCCCCATAACTGACACTTGCAATGAAGACATTAGCCGCTAATGGAATTGTTATTAAGCCGCGCGAGGCAGGCGAGGAAGTTGAGCCCCGGACGAGTCTTTAATTTGCTCATCAGAACTGACCATTCGGAGTTTCGAGAAATAAAATTATTATTGTATTTCATTTTCATAAGCCTCCTGGCCAGGGATTAGTTCACTGCCCCGACTTGCCAACCAACAACCGCCAAGCGACTGACTAACTGACAAACTGACTGACTGCAGCAGGATAATCGCTTTATTGTAGGCTTGATATATTGACAAATTATAAAGGTATAAGACTGCAACACAACTGATTGAACCTTATCACGCATTCCTTAAATCACTTATTCTGCAATCAGCGGGTAGTATAGGGTACACCCCACCCAAAAATATTAAAGCTGCACAGTGGCTAAGTACGTCCAGTTGGCCAAAGTCCTAGAATATTGTTTATAGCTTCTCATTCGATCCTAATGCACAATGATTCAAGACTGCACTTTGTTATATCGAACAAAATTGGTCGCTTCCGCTTTATAGCTATAAACTATAAACTTATGGTAAAAAGAAAGCCGGTCGAGCCCGACTGTATTATACTCTGTACTTAAAGTAGCAGTTAAAAGCAACGCTGCTAAACAATAGATGGCGCCACTACTTGGCATTGAACAATGATGGATTTTCAAAACTGACCAATAGATGGCGCCACTACTGCCTGGGCGGGAGCATAAACTCTCTTTTGGTCATAACTTAATTATAGTTCATCCTATCTTCATCATTATTTTCAAAAATAATCTTGATTAATATCCTTAGAAGATACGAACCATTTTTCTGCAAAAGGTTGAGAAATATGACGTTTTTTTCAAGTTCCTTCCTCCTGTTGCATACTTTTGAACAAATTTCCCTTTCCCTTACCTTCGTACAACGTATAAAAGTCTTACTATTATAGAAAGCTTTTCGAAATCATAGTTTAAGCACTCAATCAAGTACGAACGGTGTCAATAGTGCGGTAAGTACTAGAATACTTGATTAAAAAAAAATCCTTATTTCAAGTGCGGCTTTTTCATACTTGTTTTAAAATTGTTTAAAGATATATTAAGTACATCTCAAACTATTATAATATCTTTTTGGTCATTCTATTAATATGTTATGGTCTTAAGTACAACCCGATTTACTCTCAAACTAAGTGAAAAAGGTTCTTCAATCCCAAAAAATTCTAAGCTTTCCCGATGTGTCTTTGAATCTAAGTCCTGTATAATATCCATAGCTGTAAACTTGAATTACCATTACCATTTTTCACATAATTGAAAACAATTCCTGATTACGATATTTTAATAATCGTAATTGTAACTCGGAGTTACGATTATTCAGTGAATATTTCAAATTTAATTACTTTTACAATTACTTAGATAATTGTAGCTGGAAAGGGTGATTATTGAGTAATTGTGCCTGAAATGTTGAATTATTCATGAATTTCAAGGTGTCAAATTAAATTACTTAAGCCTAATTATCAATTTTATTGTTAATATGATATGTTTTTCTGTAAAAACAATAACAAGTTTATTTCATATTAACCATCAAATTCAAGTTAGCCTTCATGACAACAAATTTTTCAAACGAAAAGTCGGAAATGGCATGACGTTTTGAGTCTATGAAAATAATATTTGCATGACGAAATGAATGAAGAAAACATTCTTTCAAACAATCACGCAGAAATGGCCCAATGAATTTGGATGAAATTTGGCACTCAGATAGTTGAACCTGGAATTAAACATAGGCTATATAACTCTAATATGTTACAATGGACGGGTACAACTTTAATGTTGTAGAGGATTTCGTCTACCTCGGAACGATGATAACCAGCAAGAACAACATCAGTCTGGAAATCCGACGAAGAATCACTCTTTCGAACCGATGCTACTATGGGCTAAGTAGGGAGTTCAAGAGCAAAGACCTCAAGCGAAGAACAAAAATAGCCCTTTACAAGTCGCTTATCATCCCAGTCCTGCAATATGGCGCAGAAGCATGGACAATGACGGTAGCGGATGAAGCGGCAATTGGCGTGTTTGAGCGAAAAATTCTCCGGAGGATTTATGGACCTTAAAGAGTCGGCGATGATTTCCGCATTCGAAGAAACGACGAACTGTATGAGCTCTATGGGGACACCAACCTGGTCAAGCGCATAAAGCAGCAGCGGCTGCGCTGGCTAGGACATGTCGCCAGGATGAAGGAAGAAGCTCCAGCAAAAAAGGCGTATAAATCGTAGGCGGTTGACTAAGGAGGCGCAAGCAGGGAAGACCACCACTAAGATGGGAAAACCAGGTGCGGGAAGACATTGCCAAGCTTGGTGTGACTAACTAGTGGCAGCTTGCACAGAACAGAAGCGAATGGAGAGCGTTTATCGCAGAGGCCCAGACCGTCGAACGGTTGTAATGGCCATTAAAGAAGAAAAAGAAGAAATCTGTAATCTGGTGTATCCAACCAACACGGTCCCCTTTGATTTCCTTATGTGGGTTGAAATTTCTATCGAAAGCTGTGAAAAAAATGGAAGTAACCGGGCCTGTTCCAGGTTTCGAGTCGATTATCGTGTAAACCAGGGACCGAAAATAACTGTTATGATATTAAACTTTAACCAAAAAAATCACGGTGAAGGGAGTGAGCTACAAATACGAAAAAGGTACCATTTTTCAAGTCTTTACAAGCACTATGAAATTAGGACATTAACTTTTATTCATAACTTTAAAAATAAAAACTTTTTTTAACTGTTATTTTATAATTTTTATATAAAAGTTTGTAAATAACAGTTATTTTTAACTTTTATTCAAAAAAGTTGATTTTAAGTGTTATTTGTCAACGTTTATTTTAAAAGTCAAAAATAACTGTTATTTTGCAACGTTTATTTTAAAAGTTGAAAATAAACGTTGATTTGCAATATTGGCCAAGTTATTTAAGCTATCGGGACATAAAGTTGCATAGGCACTTACCTTAAGTCCTTCTACCACCATGCTAACTTTGGTTCAGATCGGACTACTGTAGCATATGTCTGTAGTTCAAATCTGCAAGAGTAATTCCGGCTTCGTATGATTACCGGTAAAAATAATCATTTTTATGATGTTACGTTACTTGTTCATACTCATGTGTAAAATTGTAATGGTTTTGGTGCCCAGTATTAATCTGCATTGTGTGGATCGTACGATTATTTTCGTAGAACCAGTAAATATATGAAATAATTAAATAATATTGGGAAGGAATACTTTTAGGGGCATCGAAGTTAACTAACAAGTATTTTAAGAATTTCGGGGGACCCATACAAAGTTAAAGTGTGCAAAAGTGGAGTACGCGACTTTCTTCACAGCCCTGTGTAAGTTTTGTTTTTCTTTTGTAAGATTTTAAATTAAGAAAATAAAGGAAAATCAAGTATGAAATCGCTGAAGCCCGTCAGTAATATTACTCTGTACGTGTAGTAGCAGCTTAAACCAGCCCTGCTGCCTTGCTGCCGTAGCGCACATTCCTTGGCTCATAACTTGATTATGGTTTAGTCGATCTTTATCATTCCATCGCAGATCGGACGGAGCCATGTCCGTCTGGCATAATGAAGATTAAAAGAAGTATTACACCAAACTTAAATGCCAATTAAGATGGAAATTCCTTAAGAAACTGCTTTTAAATACCACAAATAACTGCATTACCATGATTTTCATCTTACCGAACTACTTTAAAATACCATGAATGATCAAGGGCGAAGAGAATGGACCAGAGCATACAGAATGTTTTATTAATTTGCGATTAGAAAATAAGATATCATCAGGTGCACTATTTTCGCTTGCAACTAAGTACAGAAACCAGCAGCATTTGATTGATATAACAATTTTTATGATGCCACAATAATGGTTTATACTCATGTGTAAAATTGTAATGGTTTCGGTGCTCATTAGTAATCTTACTTCAGTGTTGAATTTTCTAGATCGTATTCAAGTTCTAGTATTATAAGTACATCAAGGGTCATCTTAGGAGTTAAATTGTTCATCGAAGGTACCTAAGAATTCGCCTTCTTAATTTTGATTAATTTCAAGAAAATGGTTTGCTTAAGCAGCAATATAAAGATTTGGGGATCATCTTGGACCGCGGTTGTTACGACAATCAATTCGCGGAACTATAATGTACCGCCATAATTACCATGGATGACCAATAGTAAATAAGTTAGTGAAGATTATAAAGAATGTTTCAAAAAACTTTCCGTGCCTTACAAATCGTTAAATAGCGGAAAAATACCAAAGAGGATCAAGAAATATAATAATGTCAATCAAACTTTACTCACAATTTAATGTGCAAAATCATGCCAAAATCAATGGAAAAGCGCATTTCGCAGCTGGGGGATCTCCATGGTAATAAGACCGCTAAATATTTAAGACCCTGGTTTTCAACACCACATATGACCACACATGACTACATATCCATGATTTTTACAATAAAAAACCCCGAACCATGGATGACCAGTGCTGAAGAACATAGATAAAGCAAGAAGAATGTCTCAGTTCTACCATTTATGCGGGTAATTTAGCGCAAGAGCCTGGCAGATGTCCATAAGCCTTATTCAATAATATTTGCAAACGTCATTTACTATGGGTGACGCCAATTCAGACACTTTCTGATATACTTATATACTTCCTTTGATATGTGCTCATTGGTCATCCATGGTATTTATCGCTGTTCACTATACTATACAGTAACCTTAATACCGACAAAACTATAATCAAGTTATGAGCCAAGGAATGTGCGCTACGGCAGCAAGGCAGCAGGGCTGGTTTAAGCTGCTACTGCACGTACAGAGTAATATTACTGACGGGCTTCAGCGATTTCATACTTGATTTTCCTTTATTTTCTTAATTTAAAATCTTACAAAAGAAAAACAAAACTTACACAGGGCTGTGAAGAAAGTCGCGTACTCCACTTTTGCACACTTTAACTTTGTATGGGTCCCCCGAAATTCTTAAAATACTTGTTAGTTAACTTCGATGCCCCTAAAAGTATTCCTTCCCAATATTATTTAATTATTTCATATATTTACTGGTTCTACGAAAATAATCGTACGATCCACACAATGCAGATTAATACTGGGCACCAAAACCATTACAATTTTACACATGAGTATGAACAAGTAACGTAACATCATAAAAATGATTATTTTTACCGGTAATCATACGAAGCCGGAATTACTCTTGCAGATTTGAACTACAGACATATGCTACAGTAGTCCGATCTGAACCAAAGTTAGCATGGTGGTAGAAGGACTTAAGGTAAGTGCCTATGCAACTTTATGTCCCGATAGCTTAAATAACTTGGCCAATATTGCAAATCAACGTTTATTTTCAACTTTTAAAATAAACGTTGCAAAATAACAGTTATTTTTGACTTTTAAAATAAACGTTGACAAATAACACTTAAAATCAACTTTTTTGAATAAAAGTTAAAAATAACTGTTATTTACAAACTTTTATATAAAAATTATAAAATAACAGTTAAAAAAAGTTTTTATTTTTAAAGTTATGAAATAACTGTTAAGTCTCAATTTTTATTATAAAACTTATAACAGTTACGGTCCCTGGTGTAAACATTAGCATTTTGCAGTTGATTTTAATAACGTTGTATCGAAGGTAACAATTATACCTACGGTTACTAGATCGGTTACTTGGCAGCTGCTACTACCTAGTAAGGTTGCAAAGTGTCGCAATAATCAATCGGAAACTAATAAAAGCAGTGCAGGAGCTGGCATTTTGAGAGCCTGCGTGTTTGCAGAGAAAATCTCGCAGCTTTGGGTTTAAGATTTTTTGAAGCTGCAGCCGGTGTGAATAGACTACAATCGTGGGTCCACAGCAATCTCTAGAGATTTTGCCGACGGTCTCAAAAAATTCTTCGGTGCCACAGAACTTCGAGAGATTTAATTTTCCTATTAGAAAATCTAGTTAAAACAGCAGATGTTCCAATTGAAGTTCCATCTCTAAAAACAGGGCTGAATCTCTCGCCAAAAATTTTCCTTTTTTAAGTTATGGGTTAATTTGATGTTTAACTGAAATTTTTGATTGTGTAATATGTTTTATGTTGCATTTTTAAAATATAATTCAAATTTAATTCATATTCTTCATAAATATAAACTAAATATAACTAAAATTGTAGTCCTTAATCCGCTGTTTGTCAAGTAGATGGCGCTGACCATTGATAGGTGGAGCCACTTAAAAAGCGATCTGACAAATCTCCTAACAACACACGGTAGGTTTGAAACCAACCAAATTAAATTTCTGTGGCACCTAAGAATTGGAATTGGGTTGGAATTTGGTTGGAAAAGGTTTTCTGTGGCACTCCCGAGTGTGTGACATTTCACTCATAGAAATCTAGTATGAAAGTAGGTCAAGACCAACTGCTGTACAATAGATGGCGCCACTAGTTAAAAACACAGAATAGGCTTAAGTTCGGTTTATTAGAGACGGCGTGTTGCCGGTAAGAATGAGAGTAACACAAAGGTAGATAGATAGGTATATACCATATTGATACCCTTGCGCATAGAAATATTCATTTCAGACCCTATAAACTATATATATTCTTGATCAGGGCGACGAGCTGAGTCGATTGAGCTTTGTCCGTCCGTCTGTCTGTTTCTGCGCAAACTAGTCTCTCAGTTTTAGAGCTATCAAGCTGAAACTTTGCACAGAGTCTTCTTTTTACTGCACACTGCTAATATGTCGGAACCGACCGGATTGGATGACTATATCTTATAGCTGCCATAGGAACTATCGGTCGAAAAGTGGGTTTTATTTAGAAAAATTGTTTGTTTTGATGCTGAAGTTCGTAAACTCTGATGTGTTAAAATATTTGCAAGGGTATAAAAACTTCGGCAAAGACGAAGTTAGCTTGGCCTTCTTGTTTTATATTCTTTTATAATAAATACATGTATTCGTTATTAAGATACCCTAATTCTAAATATTTACAGCTTACTGTTACTCCCAAGATTAAATTATATTGTAGTGCTATTTTAATTCATTTGTCTGTCTTAATTTGTATGTCGAGTTTGCTATTTATACGCCTGGAAACCCCTGAATTTCTTCAGGTGGCTTTTGGAGCTATTTCTTACCCCTGGACGTCTTAGCGCCAGATAGGAGCTAGGATAACTTTGTGTATGAGAACTTTGTTCCTTAGAGACACCTTGTTGTTGGCGTTGAGGAGCCAACTCATTTTCATTGCTTTGCTGCGAAGTCTGCTGGTCACATCAGCAACATGCTGTTTCAACGTGAGTCTTTTATCTAAGGTCACACCTAGAAAGGTAGGTGTGTGAGTTAGAGATGTAAGAAGATGATAGTTTCTAATGGGAGTATTCAGCAAATTTTTCCGATTTACGATTTGTGATTTATAATTGCCGATTTTGACTGTTGAATACAGTGATTGCCGATTGGGATTAGAAAATTTGATCATGTTTCATCGAACAAAACGTATGATTGGTTAATGATTGCGGGGTCAGTCTACCTTTGTTAAGAAATTCATATAAAATTTTTAATTTTTAAATCCATAAATATTGGAGATTTTGTGAGAGTGTTTTCCATTGATAAAAAGTACTGAAGCCAACGGATATCTTAAAGTCTGCAATCAAATCTATTCAGCAGAGACTTCTCAGCAATTGGAAATCGGAAATCGGTAGTCGCTAATCGAAATTATCCGCTGACTACGCCCAATGATTTGTGAACTAGTTAGATGAGCTGGATCTGTAATTGGAGCAGGATGAATTGGTACTGGAACCGCCACAATTGTTGAGTTATCTTCTGGAACTATTGCGTAGAAGAGAATTTATTCGAGTACACGATGTCAAAATTCAGCGAAAAGACTTGGGACGGTCAGTGATGGCACCCAACTATATCGATAGCTTACCATTAATATCGAAAGGCGGTTGCAGCTATCGTCTGAAAGGATTGATCGGTAATGTGAGACGTACCAAATATCCGAAAGCTTATACTGTAAATTACTTAGTAGATTTTTTCAGATTTTTCAAAAGACGCTTAGAGGCCGCTGAAATGGAGTTTTCCCAAAAAATAGGGTTCCTGATGACTTTATGAAAATCCCAAAATGATCCATATCTTGAAATCAGGTAAGCCAAGTTATTATTGTAGCCTGGAGATTTTTGTATAAACGATTTCACATCGAACTGAGGTGACAAAAAATCGCGTAACTTTCGTCCTCCAATCTCGAAGACTTTGATATTAAAGAAAAACTTCTGAAGATTTTTGGGACACACTGGAACACATTCTATTTACCTGGCAACTTCACTCCTTGAATGCAAGGATTAAGGAACTACTCTGTGTTGTTGTACCTTCAAACATTCCCTTTCCGGATACTTACCATTTAGTTTGCCAGCGGCAATTGCTTTGCTTGATCTTACCTGGTTATTACATTCTACTCAGTTCTGATTCTTTTCACTCAAAAACAAGGCGATTACTTACCACTGTGCGCACAGTCTACGTGCGCCTAGTTGCCACTTAAAATTTGTTAAAAATAAACTTGGGCTAAGCCAACGTCTTCCAGGTCTTAACCCATAACAAATTAAGGCTTTTCACTTTCCTGGTGTGTACACACCCCAAAAAAGCAAAATTGTGCGTAGCCCAAATGAATACCTAGGCGACTCTTCTGCCAGGCAACCCCATAATCATAATCATCATCGTCATCATCATCATCATCCAGTCGAAGAGGAGATGGTTACAGGCAACCAGGTGGCTCCGTGGTGGTTATTTGTATTCGCTGTAATATGAATTGACTGGCTACTAATAATAACCACAAGCGTTTTAGATGCCCTCCTTCTACGCGGATGTGACCGAGAGAGAAGCAGAAAAATATTTCAGCAGCTTTTTGCTGTTGCTGTTTGCTGTTGATCTGCTGCAATTGATACGCGCAGCAGCAGACGCAGACAAATAATGATAATGACGACAGACAGGCAAGAAGGAGGTGTGGTATGGGCCAGAAATCAGCCACAAATAAATGAGTTCAGGCCACATTTTTGAAATGAAGACAAAGTGGAAAAGTCTGCATAAAGTCTGGTTCAAGAGTTCAGGGAAGAAGGGGGGGCGTGTACACTCAGACAAAAAATGTTCCTTGGAATTTAGAACAAAATAGTTAACAGTAATTCAAATTCAAATATCAAAAAAAAATTTCAAAACAGTAAAAGTTTTCTGTAACTTCAAAATATGTGCCATATGTACATGCTCAAGTATATATAATACTTCATTCATCAAAAATATAACGTTCGACATGTCACGTATCGACGGAGATAAATATTTTTTTACAAAAAATGAACGCAAGATTTTTAAATTAAATAAAATACATTTCAAAGAACTATTCATTTATAAGATACTAAATCTATTTGGGCTTAGTTATTGTGTTAGGTTTGTCTTTATTCCCGTTCGAATAGCTCACAATTTTGTCAATATTTTGAAAACCGAAATTCACTTGCTATACACTTTAACACTAGGTGCTTTGCTAAGAGCTATATTATACATTTTCAATTCATTTTCAATATGTACGACGGTCACGTTCGACAGAATGAAAAGGCCCATATGTATATTTGGTCGTTAAACTCTCATCAGAAAACCTTGAAAAAAAAATGGACTTTATCAAAAAATAATCACATTCCATATTTAAATCCAACAATATTTATCTCATGAGCAAAATCATTGTTAATTCCTTTCGGCACAGTATTTCAGATAATTAGAAACACCTTAGCTTTGCTTTGATGCTCATGTGCTGTTAAAAGTGTTTCTATTTATATGAAATACTGTGATGAAAGGAATTTTCTGTCGTTCAGCTAAAAAATTTTTTATTTTTCATTTTAATAAAAAAAAATCCGAAACTAGATCTCGACATGTCCACCAAAACGTTATTTGCTGTTTCGCACAAAATTATTTTGTTAATTTTATAAACAATTTCAAAAATCGTCAAAAACGAAAAAGTTGAAAAAAGGGTTTTTTAAAAACGTGATATCTCAGGTTTGGTTTATCGGACGTGCTCAAGTTGATATCGATGGTAAGAATTTTACTGTATCTAACCAAATTATAATTTTATAGATTTTTAAGTTATTTAATAATATTAAGTAAATGTTACTAAAAATTATATATAATTTTTTCTCAGTGTTAACCACCACGTTATAGCTTCTGAGGATATACAATTAATTGCTCTAAACATAACTTAAATTTTGGTGTTTTCAAAAAGATGGGGACTTTTATAGTTTAAAAGTTATGAGTTTTTGAAGTTATAAACAAATAAAAAATGCCCTTGAAAAAAGCTTCGCCGCGCAGTCAGTTCCAAAGCTTTTTGATAGAAACTTGGAACGTGTGCTTTATATATATGAAACTTTTCAAAAATGTTAACATCTGCCGGATCGGATAAATATATCATATAGCTGCCATACAAATACTATGTTTAATTGAATTTTCTTGTGAATTAAGGGTACTGTATACCTTCAGGTGTCATTTGATAAGGGTTTACAAAAAATTTAATTACTCAAAAACTATAAGTGATAGTAACAAGCGGTTTTTTCCATTCGTTAGGTAATCGGTTAAATTAAATTAAGTAATTTTTGCTGTTGTTGTTGTACCTGCGGTTGTTGTTGTATTTCGGTTCAAAGTTAACCAAAAATTTAAAACATAGGCCCATGGTTGCAAAAATTTTTTGAGAACGGATGATCTGAATTTAAAACTTAAGACAGGATTTTGTTAGGAATTGATGTAATTCTGGTGTGAACTAGGATATTTTGGATCGGTCAAAAAATGGCGGAGTTATGGGGTTTCAAAGTCAAAATTTCGAAAATCGACTATTTTTTCAGACTGTATTGGTCATAGCTCCGTTATTTGTTGACCGATCCAAAATATCCTTGTTCACACAAGAATGGTGGGTATTAGGAATAATTTAAAACGAGAGCGTAAGTTAAAGTCGGCTCTAATCGACTTCTATATACCCGTTACTCATAAGAAAACATGCTTAACAGTGTTCCTGCGTTCCCTAGGGTGACCATCCAAAAAGTATGCAACATTTTTTAGGGTGGGAGGGGGTTGGGTGCTTGGTTCACTTTTTTGCTCATAACTTGAGAACCGTTCATTGGATCGTTGTCATGTTCATTGATCGTTGAAATGAATTTGCCGAAGAAATGATAAAGATCGGATGAACGGTTCTTAAGTTATGAGCAAAAAAGTTATCCAAGCCCCCCCCCATCGCTACCACCCCTCCCACCCTAAAAAAAATGTTGCATACTTTTCGGATGGTCACCCTAAGGAACGCAGGAACGTTGTTAAACATGTTTTTTCATGAGTAACGGGTTTATCGAAGTCGGTTAGAGCCGACTTTAACTTACGCTCTCGTTGTGTACTAAACACAAGTACGGTACTTTGTACCAGGGCTGCAAACCGGTTTGGAGTTGAACCGCTCCGGAGTCGGAGGCTCCGGGATTTTTTGGAAGTCCGAACCGAACCCGAACCAGAGCAGGTATATTTTTATTCGCCCGAACCTGAACCAGAACCGGAGCAATAATAGTTAAAAATGGGTTCGGTTCAAAAATTATAAAGTATTTTTGTAGATGCTAAGTATGTCATTTGCCAATAGATCTAAATGCACACTAAGAAAAAAATGTGACATCAATTTAAAGAATTGGCCTTTTTTTCAAATTTGCCCTGGTATTTAGAAAAAATTTCTAATAAACAGAAAATATTTTTTCGAAAAATATGACATAAAAAATTTAAGAAAAACCTTTCTGTAATTAGGAATATGAGAGATTGGTCTCATAACACCGGAATACAAGCAACACCAACTTTTTCAACAGGAATGATAAAAAAAACTTTCATAATTTTAATGGTCGCTGAATCATAATTTTTCCGTTCTCACCCAGCACGCCAGGGTTACAAAATACGCCCTATTTGCATAATCGTGTGCGACGATGAAGTAACGATTTTTAACGAAATTTGTTTTCATATTAGCTGAATCGAATGACGTTATAGAAAACCCAAAGACGACCCAAAGTTTTGATTTTCGATCGAAAATCGATTTTTTTCCAATTTATTTAATTTGAGTTTATCAACCAAATATACACATGGAAAGTTTGCTATCTTCTCTGTTGCAAAATCTTGTAAGCCTGTGTAATTAGGTCGAACTTTTCTAGTCACTTTCTTAAAATTAGTTCAAATTGATCTTTGATTTTAAAGTAAAATATCCATCCTTTAATCTAACTATTATTGAGTTGATATTATATTCCAAATATCAAGGCTCTGAACTTTCAAATGTGTATGAAATGATTTAGATTTTTTCAATTAACATGAATTTTTTTGATTCAGGGAAACAATATTAATCCTGAACCCCGGTTCGAACCTGAACCTGGGTTCAGCGACCTTCTGAACCCGCTCCGTGAACCCGAACCCAAAAAATTTCAATGGTTCGAACCCCGGAGTGAACCCCTCCCGATTTTTAGGAGGTTTGCAGCCCTGCTTTGTACGATGCTTTGAGAACCCTGATAATAACAGAATTGGAAAAACTTTTTGCGTTTTTATATAAAACTTTTTTTAAAAAAGGTGCAAAAAACAGCCTCGACATGGAGAATACCCCCTTAAGAAAAATTTTTTCTATATTTTACAAAAAAAATTATTGATTTTTCTATTTTAAATTTTTCTAAACATTTTTTTTATTATTTTCTACGTTTTAAAAATGTCTCAAAATTTTTAACGTATTTTTCTAATAATCAAGGATACTTGTTCTACTGTTAAGAAATAATTGCATTAAAATCTTACCATGATTTTTAGAATTTTTTAGAGCGGATTTCCAATTTTCAGTGCGACTTTGAGGCTGAAACGGCCCCCCCCCCAAAGGAGAAGGCAAATAATTCCAATTTTTTATTAATTCTTTATTGTTTTGTTTTCGCTATTAAAAAACTAAAGCTTAAAAATTAAGACCTTAATGGTAAAATCACACACTAACTTATATACGAATTATTTATACAACAACTTTTTACAAATTCTAGAGGCACACATGCGAAACTAACTAAACTATATAATAAAAATCTAAATGCTTACAAGTTATGGCTGGCTTGCTATTTGCTTCTTTAAGAGGGCATTCGGGACCCCAAGGAGCTAAAATTTATAGAGAGTCTTTGTTGGCTTTGTGGTCGTTACTACAACTACAATGTGTGTGTGTGTGTGTGTGTTATATACAGCTATGTGTGTGTGAGGGGAAGGGGCAAGTAATACTATATATGCTTCACATACGTGTGCCCACATTATTACGCTGACTGGGTTGAGGAGGGGCATGACCATGTCGGGGCAGGGAAACATGCGGCAAATGCGTGGGTGGTCCACCCAAGGGGGAAATGGAAGGCGAACGTGTGGCCAAGGGGGATAAGGAGGGTGAAAATGAAGGTGACATGGCGGAGGAGGTGCTAAAACTGCCACTGGCTTCGTGGCCAATGGGCGAGCGTGGCAGTCCAGACATGGTGAGATGTGGAGGCAGTCTAAGTCCAGCTGGATTACCCATGACGGGTAGATTAATGGCCCGTGGAGCCACATTGGTAAGCAAGGGTGGGGGTATATGTGAGGGTGGATTGGGAGGCTTTAGAACCACACTGCCAGCCCCTAAGGAGGAGTGAGACTGTTTACTCTTGGCACTGGAAGAGGCTCCACTACTATGCTCCGACATGGTGTCATCCTTAAGGCGGGCTATTTCTGAGAAAACATGAGCCAAGGGCTGATATTGAGGACCCCAATCCAGGAGATAATCCCAATTGTAGCTACCGGTTAACTCCTCCTCGCTGTGGACAATGGAGCTTAGAGAGCCGCCCACTTGGCTGCCTCCCCCACCCACCACCACTGGAACGGGTACAGGGACTTCACCATAACTGCTCATTACTCCATGACCCAAAGTGCCAATGCTACCCGCTGTGGTGGCTGCATCATCTGCACTACTCCCCCGCTCAGAGCCTGCATTAACACCCGAGACATCGTTCAGCTTGGCATAGATGAGATTGGTAATATCCGAGCGTGCGGTGGCAGCATCTTCATCAAACATATGACGAGAACCAGCCAGACTGGAGGCGGCTCCTCCTCCCCCACCACTAGGATCATGATCTACTATACCCAGGCGGGCCAAATACTCTTGGGTATTTTGCACAGAAATGTCATCATCGCTGCTGACACCATGATGTAAGGGTCCCTCATTAATCATGCGTATTTCCTCATCCTCGCCATCATCTTCGGCTGAACCTCGCCCACTGGAGCCAGACTGTTCCGAGCCTGATAACTCTGAGGTGGTGGCTGCACCCGAACTACCCGCATGTGGACCAAAGGGGGGTATTTCATCATATTTAGGGGGAGCAAATTGTCCCGTGGCATTTGTAGAACTAACATTAGCTCCTCTAATGGGTATGGTATCAAAGTTACTGGGATCCACATAGCTATTGGAGTTGCCCACACCCACGGAGTCACTATTTAAATGTGGCTTCACCACATTCCGGGGACGTCTGCTGCGCATGTGTATAAACAGAAAGATGCCTGCGGCGGCGCTTAAAATTAGGAGTAAGGCTATGATCAAGCCCAAGGCCCAGTCTCCTAGGCCTCCTCCTCCTCCTCCAACGCCTCCCACACTGCTGGCCAAATTCGTGCTGGGATGTGCCAAGGGATCCAAGGCAATTTCCACCACCGCCATGCTGGTTAAAGAATTGTGTCGCCCCGATGAGGCGGAGATTACCAGACTGATATCACGACCATCGTCGTCCAGCTTGAGCTTACGTTTGATCAAGACCGCTCCACTGCTGCGGTTCACCTTGAAGTGTTGATGGGGAGCGCTTAATTGGTATACCACACGTCCGTCGGGTCCACTATCGGCATCAGTGGCCGTCACCTGGCCCACGACAAAGCCCAAAGGCAAAGCGGCCGCCGCTGGCAAGACAAAGCGATATGTGCGCTCCGTGAACTGCGGCTGGAACTCATCGCGGGAGTCAATTTCCAGGCGTACCTTGACTCTAGCCTTCTGTCCACCCATATCGCTGGCCTGGATTTCGAAATCATAACGTTGTCTTTGCTCATAGTCAAACACTGCCTTGGAGCTAACCACTCCAGACTGTGGATCCACCCCAAACAGTCGCCAGTTGCCTTCTTCACTGGTAACCAAGCTATAATTCAGCTGACCAAAAGGTCCTTTATCCAAATCACTGGCTTGAGCTCTAAAGATGGAACTACCCACCGGTTCGTTCTCCCCTAGGTAGAACACATACTCCGTCAGGGGAAACTGTGGCTTATTGTCATTCTCATCATACAAATCCAAATGGAATCTTTGTAAAGCACACAAAGGTCTAAGATGATGACTATCGCAGGCTCGTATCATCAACTCATAACTCTGAGCTCCACTATCAAAGTCCAAACGATTGTTGACAAACAATACCCCCGTCACCAAGTCTATGGTAAACATATGCTCATCATTGCCCGAGGTTATATCATAAACCACTTCCGAATTGGGTGAATTCTCCTCATCCTTATCCCAGGCCAGTAATTGAGCTATGGAGTATCTCAAAGGAGCTAGCTCGCTTATTTCCGCCTCATACTTGGCTTTAGGATCAAACTCGGGAGCATTATCATTCGCATCCAGTACTGTTATGACCACACTAATACTCGAATTAGACTGCCCATAGCTGCTCATAACCAATCTCAGCTTGTACAAATTATTCCGTTCTCTATCCAAGGGCTTGACCAAAACAATACTCTTGCTTTGCAGTAGCTCAAACACCTCCTCTTCATTACCTCCATCGATAATCATTACTTGATCCTTGACCTCCTTACCCAGTTGTATAACCACCGATCCCACTGGAGCCGCCTCGCTTATCTGTGCTCTATACTGAGTTTGCCAGAACTGATTACTTCCTGTTCCACTGTCACTGGCTTGGACTCGTACTATGGTATTCCCCTTTAACCTAGGCTTACCCTTATCCTCTGCCACTATGCGTACAAAGTAATCTCCACTGGCAGAGATAGCCGCTGATAAACGACTCATATTAACCTTTACAACTCCACTAATGGCCTCTACACTAAATCCACTTAAAGGAGGATCTATACTATAGCTTATTTCAGAGTTGGGACCCTCGGAATCCATATCTGTGGCATTCACTGTCAGCAATTCCATCTCCAAGTTTTGATTATCTGCCGGCAGTAGAGCAAAGTAAGCCGGCGGCTGTTGAGCCACAAATATGGGCTTATTGTCATTCTCATCGCCTACACGTAGGGTTAGAGTGGTCCTAGCTTCGTGTGCTGCATCCGAAGCTATTACCTCCAATTGATACTCCTGTTGCTGTTCATAGTCCAGGCGACGTTTAAGCACCAGCTTACCGCTATAGCGATCCAGACCAAAGATCTCCAGGTTATCGGTTTCCACGCTCGAGTCACTGCCCAAGCGGTAGGTCAAAGCTGGATGGGTGTCCACATCGTTGGCCGTTATGGAAGCTATTACTGCACCCAGTTCAGTGGCTAAGGAAGAACCGAGAAAGAAGAAAATAAAGAGGGGAAAGGGAAAGGAACAAAGGTTAGCTTATGGTTATGGTAGCAAGTGCGTACTTAAAACATTTTTAGAAGATCTACAAAAAAAATTGAAGGAAACCAAAATTGGGATAATAAATAAGTCAGCAAAAATTTGGAAAGTAGCTTTGAATTTCCATTCTTAACAAATGAAAGCTCACTTTTTTAATTCAAAAATGCGTCGATATTTTAAAAAAGTTCTACGGTACTACTTCCGGAGTAGTAATACAGGGTTTGTCCGGAAAGTAATAGTACTCAGTGGACTTAAAAAATTTATTAAGCGAATTGTTACAGTTCTTTAGAAATAGGTCGATGCAGTTCTACCAAAGAGATTTCCCAGCATTGAAGGCTTCACGGAAGGCATTCTTCTGATAAGCCTTGAGAGCCGCGGTGCATGCTGCTTGGATCCCCTCTGTTGTCTTTAAATGCTTGCCTTTAATCGGCCTTTTCAGGCAGGGAAACAAAAAAAAGTCCGGTGGGCTGTAGGGCGGCTGCGGAAGCGTTGGGACGTCAGTGAGCACATGAACTACAGATTTTGGCAAATTTAACATCTGGGCTATTAAATGAATACTTAGTCGACGGTCTGAGCTCAAAGCTTTGCGCACACGGTGTTTGTCGAAGTCGAAGGTCTTCTAGCACGGTCTTCATCGGCGACCTCTTCCCGGCCCTCCAAAAAGGCCTGGTGCCACCGAAACACAACACTTCTTGCTAAAGCAGCATCTGGGTAAGCATGTCGTGACTCTTCAGTTGCTGGGAGACAAACTAACAAGCCGCTCGTTCGTTAGCTAGGAACGCTCTCTACCGAATCCATTCTGTGCGCGCACGCTTTGAAGTACAGTAGCGGCGGAAGAAATTCAGTCCTATATTCCCAGGAATTTTACTCAGTCTGAATTGCTCGTAGCCTTAACGAATGACAATTTCCTATAAAGTCAAAATCTGTAAGAAGTCTACGCAATTTAAATGAAAGCAGGCGGAACGATTCAGGGCGGATTTCTGTCATCTCTTTTATAAAACCTTGTGGTTAACGATCTTCTTGCCGATGACATAAGCATAACTATAATGGATTCTACTCTCAAAGAGATACTAAAGTGGGCATCAATGCGGAGAAGACGGACCACATTCTTTTCACCAAGACATTCAAGACATCCAATGGACTTCACCCCCACATCCAATGGATAAATGGAACCCCACAAACGCCAAAAAATATAGTAAAATACCTTGGAGTAGTAATCGATAGTAAACTGCCATTAAGACTCAATATGGAGGAAAGCTTGAAAAAGGTAACCAATGCGCAATATGCATTTCACAAGATGTTAAGCAGCACTTGGTGCCTATCACCACGACTAACGCATTGGCTCTTCATATCAGATATACGACCCATACTACTACAAGGCATATTGGTTTGGTGGCAAGCCACAGAAAAGTCCACATATCTAAAGCTGATGCAAAAGATCCAGCGGCTGGAACTGGTCTCCATAACGGGGGCTCTGAGGTCCACTCCAACAAAAGCACTGGAATGTATCCTAGGTGTCAACCCCCTCTATTAACTCCAAAAATGTTCTGGCAAGCAGAGAAGCAATATATTCCCTCAGCACTTCCAGCAAGCTGCAAGTCTACTGGATTCTTAGTGACCAGGGCATTGATGGAAACGAAATGGCGGACACTCTTGCAAAAGCCGGGGTCACACTAAGCCAAGAAGCAATACTAAATATATATTTCCGTACAGACGCTATACAGCAGCGTGGAAGAAATAGCGCAAAAAGAAGCAGAGGAAAAGTTGAAGAGCACGACCGGCGGCAGAATCTCTAAAACTATACAGCAGCTGAAATTTTGCACAGAGTCTTCTTTTCTCTGCACGCTGCTAATATGTCGGAACCGACCGGATCGGATAACTACTTCTTGTAGCTGCCATACAATGAAAAACTTCAACAAAAAATTTTGTATGAAACCATGATTGTAACTCAAAAAAGTAATGATGCAGTTCGATTCGTAGGACCCGAAATAGGGGGAAACCGTCGAGTTTGGTCTTGTCTTTTTTTTTGACTATCACAGTGTAATGTATGCGTTTGGCACTTTGTCGACCCAGGTGTCTTATTTCAAATGTCAGTTCAAACAACATGACTCGACCCGAAGTCAAAACATGAATAAATCTTTCGACACGAAGTCAGAATTTTCCATTACGTGGGCTCCTAAGGCTATTCATGTTGTGGACCAACCTCATTCATCTCTGTGCCGCTGGGTATGAGTCATTCACTCGCATGCTCACTCTCTCCATCGCGCTCTTGGCCTAACAACTTAGTCCACAATGTTGCCTGACCGCCACAGCTCATTTAAGTAGCCCATGCAAACTTTTCTATGGCGTTTTCATCTACTTCCCGGTCACATTCCCCAAATTTTCTTTCAAAGTGCGCACCTGCTTAACTAAACGAATTTCTAAGCCAAATCTATGATCTCTAGGACTAGCAGTTTTGGCTGTGGGTTGATAAAATACCAGTCAGTCACTCAGTAGGGTCTACAGATTTAAAAGTAAGGATGTGCTCGGAAATGATTCCTTCTACCTGTTTTAAAAAATCTAGTTTTTTCATTAAAGTAAAATTATTTGTAAGAAAGTACGGCTTGCTTTCGAAATATTTTTTTTTAATTTCCCAATTTTGATTTCCAAATTTTGTTTACCCTTAAATTTTGGTATTCTTAGTTATAATTCTTATAGGTATATCTCTTAGAAATTAACTAAAAAAAATAAAATCAGTTTTAGTCTACTTACCCTCGCTGACGCTGACAAAATTGTTGGGCGGAAACGTGGGCTGATTGTCATTGACATCCACAATCTGTACACGTATCGTGGCCGTCCCCGTCATCTGGGGCACACCCTCATCGGTGGCAATGATCTTCAGATTGTAGACATCGCGTATCTCACGATCCAGCACAATATTGGTCTTTACGATGCCACTGAAAGCGGGCTCTATGACAAAGGCATTATCATGGTTGCCATCCACTATGTGATAACGTAGACGAGCATTGGCACCCGCATCCGCATCAAAGGCCTGAACCTGACTCACATAGGTGCCCTTGCTGTTGCCCTCCCAAACGGTGGCCACAAACAGATGCTGTGAGAACTGTGGACTATTGTCATTCTCATCCTCCAGTTCGACTATAAGTTCGGCAAAGCTGGTAAGAAAGGGGGCTTCTACGGTGCGAGCCATTACCACCAGGCGTAGTTCATGGGGTTGGGTGTTGGTCAGGGAAAAAGATAAGGCACGCTGGCTACGTGAATTAACATTTGGATCCTGCTCTTGGGAGTTGGCTTCTTCAAGAGGTTCTTCATAAAGCAAAGAGCGTCCTCGTTGGGGCAGGTTGGGCAAGGCAAAACGATCAAAGTCCAAGAGCTGAGGATTGGCCACACGTATGTCACCCGTGAGGGGATCCAACGAAAATGTACCCTCATCATTGCCTGCTCCAAAGGAAAAGTTTACTTTCTGGCGACGACCATCGCTGCGTACGGCCACCAATTGTAAGAGTCGCGTGCCGGTGGGTGAATTCTCACGCAATTTGAGGCGATAGGTTTCATTTTGAAAGCGTAGGACAGGCAATCCGGGCTGCTGTTCGCCTACTAAGAGTTCTACCAATCCCAGGCTGCTTTGTGAAGGATTACCTTTATCACGAGCTATTATTTCCAAATGTAAAAGACGTCCGGATTCGCTGGCCAAACTTTGAGTGGCACTTAAGGCTCCTGTATTTGGATTGATGCGGAATTTGCCCTGATGATTGCTGTCCCCTTTGAGCAAATATTGTATTTCACCATTTACACCCTGATCCAAATCATGAGCTTGAACTTTCAGTAGAGTTTGACCTGGCTGTATGAGGGCAGGCACTTGACCTATGTAAGGATAACGCTCGAATATGGGCTTGTTATCATTGACATCTAGGATATTGATTTGAACGGGTACACTGGCAGAGCGTACTTCAAAGCGTCCACCATCGGTGGCTTGGACCATGAAGCTATAGCTGGACTGCAGCTCACGATCCAGTTTGCTATAGGGAAAAAGGGAGAGAGAGAGGGGGAAAGGATGGAGTTAGTTTAAGAATGCAAGGAAAACGCCTATTTACACTGACATGCCGAAGCTGGTACCAAGAGACCAAACAGCTAATCGTACGCTGACCAGAGGTCGATGGAGCAGGTAAGGGTTGACTTAAGTTGCTTTATTTTTGCTCGAACGCAACCCGAGGCTTGTGTCAAGAGAGTTAACAGTTTATTAGTCCATGGCCAGCGGTCGATGAAGCAGGTCAGAGCTGGTTTGCGTCGCTCTTGGGAAGAATGCAAGCCGAGACTTGTGCCAAGAGAGCAAACACCTTATCAGTTGCTCAACAGCGGTCGATGAAGCAGGTCAGAGCTGGCTTAAGTCGCTTTATTTTCGGCCGAACGAAACCTGAGGAACGTGCCAAGAGAGCAAACAGCTTATCAATGGCTGGCCAGCGTTCGATGAAGCAGGTCAGAGCTGGCTTACGTCGCTTCTTGGCCGAACGAAACCTGAGGAACGTGCCAAGAGAGCAAACAGCTTATCAATGGCTGGCCAGCGGTTGATGAATCAGGTCAGAGCTGGTTTGCGTCGCTTTATTTTCGGCCGAACGGAACCTGAGGAATGTGCCAAGAGAGCAAACAGCTTATCACTGGCTGGCCAGCGGTTGATGAAGCAGGTCAGAGCTGGCTTAAGTCGCTTTATTTTCGGCCGAACGGAACCTGAGGAATGTGCCAAGAGAGCAAACAGCTTATCATTGGCTGGCCAGCGGTTGATGAAGCAGGTCAGAGCTGTTTTGCGTCGCATGTCGAGGCTTGTGCTAACAGAGCAAGCAGCTTTTTAGTTGCTGACCAGCGGTCGATGAAGCAGGTCAGAGCTGGGTTTCGTCGCTTTTAGGCCGAACGCAAGCATGTTCCAAGAGAGCAAACACCTTATCAGTCGCTCGCCAGCAGTCGATATAACAGGTCAGAGCTAGTTTAAGTCGCCTTTTCACTTTTGTTGGCCTAGACAATCGCATGTTTAAGGTGTAAGAGTGTGGATTAAGGTTGGGTCAGATCCTAGCGCCATTTGCGTCATTAATTAGCCGCACGAAATGAGCTGGACATGTGAAATAACTTGAAGCTCTAGAGCTGGAGCTGGAGCTGGCAATTAAGTCATTTTTAGTTGCCGCATGTTTGCTGCCACAAATAATAAACCCAAATGATTACAATCCTCGTCTTAAGAGCTCGCTGGGCTTGCATGTTGGTCAATAAAACGAATTTAGCAAATTACAAGCTCATCCAGGCCCGGTCTCAGTCTCAGTCCCAGGTCCAGGTCCATTTTATGAATTGAATCAGTCAAACTGAAGGCATTGTGTAGCCCTGTCTCTGTCCTCTGTGTATTTGAAACAACAGCCAGAAGAATGCTTTCAAGGGTCAGTTCAGTGGTTGTTGCTGATCATCAGACTCTCAGACAGACAACGACGACGACGACGACGCCGAACAGGGCCTAGGCCATGTCCATCGTCAGTCAGTCAAAAACAAAAAGAAAAAAAAAAAAGAGAAGGAAACTAGCAACAACAACAACAACAACCTCGACAAGCGGCAGCCACATTTTTGCCTTTTTTTTTTTTTCATACCAAGTCCAAGTCCAAGACTAACAACAACGTCACGAATTGTCTGTCCGTCTCTCTGCTCTACAATTCTCGTTCCTGCCTTCCTCCTCTACCCAGTTTGGGTTCTGTTTTTGTGCATTTCGTTTTTATTGTTTGCCGACAATCAGCGCAAGATAAAAATTGGTACATGACAGCGGATCGCGTTTGTATAAATGGCAACACTGACGCTACTGTCATTTCGAGTGCCCCCCTCCTCTTGGGCCGGAACTGACCCTTACCATGTCAGACGGAACAAGCAATTGTTGTCATCATTGATTGTCAATAAGCATAAATTTGCACCAGAGGGGGCCAGCCCCAGTTCGGTCTATTTATAGCCGGTGGTGCGTAGGTTGTACCCTCGTCCTTGCAAAGATCAGGGACCCAGATAAGATGCCGGCGATACATTGACTTTAAGTGGTGTATGCAAAAAAACAGAGAGAGACTTACCCAACTGTCGTGATGACTCCACTCTTGCTGTCGATGGCAAATTGCCATTGCGTCTCATTGGCCAAAGCGTAGACCAATCTGGCATTCACACCCAAATCCGCATCGCTGGCCTTGATACGCACCACACTGGTGCCTAGAGCGGCATCTTCGGGTAGGCTGGCTATATACTTGGGCAGCTCGAAGCGTGGTGGATTATCATTTTGATCCTCCACCAGAATGGTGATATTACAATTACCCTGCAGGCTGATGGGTTGTCCGCGATCCGAGGCCTGCAGCTGGAGCGTGTAGCGGGAATGTTGCTCCCGGTCCAAGAGTTGTGCACTCAAAGCTCCGGTACGTGCATCTATGGTAAACTTATTACCCAAATTTCCACCTAGAAAGAAAAAGGGTATGAAATGAAATAGCCCGGGGCAAGATGTAACCCAGAAACCTACCTATAATGCTGTAAATAATATCCGCATTGACACCCTCATCCAAATCACTGGCCACCACTGTGTGTATGACTCCCAACTCGGTGTTCTCCGGCACGGACAAACCATAGCAGGCACCAGGTCGGAATTCGGGTGCATGATCATTCACATCGCCAATTGTTATAACTATGGTGGCCACATCAAAGTGCTGGAAGCCACTGTTGGCCTCCGAAACGCTTTCCGAAGAGCGTTGCTTGCGCACTGCAGTCGCCGATGAGGCAGCCAGTCGATTGGCATCACGCACATAAATGGGCAGAGTGTAGCTGGCCTGCATCTCACGATCGAATTGTCCACGTGTGGTGACAATGCCACGCTGCCAGTCCACGTGAAAGAGATCACCGGCGACACCGTTGGGTATTTCATAGCTTAAATTGGCTGTGGATGGTTGGGAGAAGGGAAGAGAATTGATGAGAAATTGTTAATATTCAGAGCAGAGTTTTAAACCGTAAACGAATAAGCGTTATCTATTGGTTAGTTTTAGTGTAGGATTGTTTATTTAAGTCAAGAGTGCCCAAGCCCATACCGCAAGTCAAGCATTTTTTGTTGTTTAATACAGGACACGCGCGACATAAGGCTTAATTCATATGCGTGTTCTCGTCTCTTGTTTTCGAAATTAAGGCGTTTTGTTTGACGTGTGCAGAGCTGCAATAACATCATCATTTGTGACTCTTTTCTCTCCCTTCTGTCTCTGGCCAATTAAAAAGCAATAAAATATGTTGCTTATGCGTAGTTAGCGCTCACCTTGCTTGCAGTGGATGGCACACACACTCTCACAAACAAAAATTGGATTTCTCCTTCTATTTCTTGTAGTTGTTCTTGCTTAAAATGTAAATATTTTGTGCATTTCGATTTGCTGCAAACAAGTAATAATGTCGCTCAAGCCCGACTGTGACTTGTTGCTTAGATTGAGTAGAGATGAGAGTGCGTCAGTTTTTAAAGCTAGTGATTGACTAAAAGCCTTGTTCAATGTCAAACATTAATATCATTCTGAAAATGAGAATGATTCTTTGTTAAACAGACTAATGTTGAATAATGTCACACTAATGAAAACAAAGAAGAGCTGTTTGGATTCCTTTGCTTAGTGGACTTGCTCATATGTTTGGCTACCCGAATAGAAATTTACAGATCATTTAGAGAATGACTTTTGGAATGTACCATTGGAATAGGGGTATTAGTCAAAGTGGTTTGAGATTTAATATCTGCAAAGTTCTCCAAAAATGTTGTAGGTCCTCTTAAGATTCGCCAAAATCTAACAACCTTGTTTCACTGGCACATTTTAGGGAAATATGAATCCTTTCAGAAGAGTAAGTCTCTGTCACACTTGAATACACTTGGCCCAGAGGTTTTAAACTCATAGAAGGAATCATCTGCGACCACATAATGCATGTATATATAATGGCTTTATGTGAGAAAAACTTCTTAAACTCGGCCAACAATTACATTATATGTTTTTAAGCTGATTAGCGAAAATTTGCCGAAATCGCAAACCCTTTGGGACGAGCTTTGTTGCCTAACGAACTGCTATCGATTTCCCTCGTGTCAGCAATAGGAACAGCTGCTGTGTCAATTACTTTGGGAAGCAAGATGTTAGTTGAGTAGGAAAGGTTTTTGTTGACTAGGCTCATGATTTAAATGCCTAAGGCAAGCGCCAATTTTTCCTTTCTCTCTTATTAAATTATCATATATCTTGAAGATCCAAAAAATTTTCTATTGCGTGAAGAGACAATCATGAGAGCAAAGCACTCCAAACAGCTACAGTTACAGTTTCATGTAGATCAGAGAACGGCTTCATTCGATTGCAAATCGCTCACACATTAATTAATACACGAATAAACTGGCGTTGCAATCAACGCTTCGAACTTGCATACGCAACATGCTCGCCCTTGAGTTTTATTCAATTCCATTGATGCCACTCTGAGTATAATCTAGCTCGCTTCATTCCATTCAGCTCGGGTGATTTGATCGCTTAGCTCGACGACGATTATTCTGAGCGAACGAAAATCATCTCGTATGAATAAACTCATGCAAAGACGCATATGCTAAAACAGTGGCGCCCATGACCATTGCGCCAGCTGTGTTTTATTGTTGTCGCGCTCTGACCTGCAACTACAACATCATATGTGTCTCTCTTTTTGTTCGATCGAACACACAAGTGTCGCATCAAAAAGTTCGATGCGATTTCGGTATGAGTTGACTTTGTTTGATTGAAAATATTTGTTCTTTGAATAAATATGAATAAAAATGTTGGATCAAAAAAACTCTGGCACAACCGCTCGATGCGATTGCGGTTTGAGATGAGTTGAGTTGAGTTTAGAGTTTTGTGAGATGAATAAAAGTGAGTAAGAGTTATGTGCATGACGCAATCCAGAAAAAAGTGGTTTTTGCAGTTCTCTGATGTAGATTGATTATGAATTTGGGTCTGAATATGCACTAAAAGTGAGTTGGCAGCCCTTCTGCACTCGCTAGTTTCTTGATATGTCAATTGCGCTCCAATTTTTAAAAAAAAGAAAGCAATTTATTTTGGAAACACTTGTTCCCTTAATTAAGATTAAGTAATAGGACTATAGCTATGGACTAATTTTTAAATAAATTTTGACTCTTGATATAAATTTGGCTATATAGGCCAAATAATGAAACTTTTAAGCCTTACTTGATCAAACTAAACCTAGTTAAAGTTTTCAGTTTGGCCAAATTAGTTGCCTGTGTAAACGCGGCTTAAGCAATGTCCTAGGGGAATTAGTATTCACATTTAATTGTTTTTAGCAGCAGTCAAATATTTTTCAGTGTGACCAAATACTTGCACTCATAAAAATACCTAATATGAATTGTCATGTAAATTGTTTTTAAATCAAAAGGGATGAAGTACATTACTACGAAATCCATCTATGTAGATGGTAGTTCGACAAAACGCAACTTTTTGGAAAAAACCCTTCATGAGACCTTTAAATACTGATATAAGTGATCTTTTAAAACAAAGCCTTGGATAGCGTTCTATGAATACTTTAACTTAGTTTTTAATGGCTTAAGATGGAAATCTTTGAAATTCAGCAAACGTGGACAGAGTCATTAGGGACGCAATATATAAAAATCACTTTAGTCGTGCAATTGGTTAAGGTACCTCCAGAAGAAGTTAAACCTTAATTCTCAAATATGGCACGGTAGATTTTTGTTAACATCGACATTTATGATGGAATTATGGACTACCGTGCGTTTTTTTTTAAAGACATTCAAGAGTTCAACTTTTTCTGGAGGTACCTTTACCAATAGTACCATTGAAGTGAATGTTTTACATTTCGTTTCCAAAGGCCCTGTTCGTATTTGCTGAATTTTTTTAGAATATTATTCTGAGACGTAAAAAATTAGTTAAAATTGTTGTCGCTGTACCCATAACACGCGAACCTAGGCTTTATTCGACATACTGGGAATGAGGTGGGGCTTACAGAAGTTTTTCTATCAGAATTTAAGGGTCTAATGCAGGTGTATTTATTTTTTTGTACAGTGATATATTGGTTCTTAAAATTTAGGGATTTTCAGTTTCCCAAATTTTTAAATTCGTTTAAAAAGTACCAAAACAATGACTATTCGTTGAAGTGGTTTCCCTTATGAACGGTTTGGATCTTGCTAAACGGACCTTCGGACTAAAATTTATGGAGGGAGGATGTTTTTCTATGGCAATTATATTTCTGTTGGCACTTTCATGGTTCAGTGTATAAAATTACTGTTAAGAATGCTCTCAGCATGCAAAAAGCTGGGTGGTGCAGATGGGACTTATAATGAGGAGATTGTGGATTCTAGACCTTTTCTAAGGAAAGCCCTAAAAACACTTTGGTCATGATTTTAGAGGGCAAAGAATGCACCCAAAAGTTAAGCACTCATCATGCAAAAAGCTGGGTGGTGCAGATGGAAAGATTGTGGATTCTAGTCCTCATCTAAGCATAGCCTAAAAACACTATGGGCTTGATTTAAGAGCGTCATGTATTCTCGGTGTATTAATCAAAGTGGTTTGAAATGTTTTAACTAAGAAGTCGGTGGAGAACCTTCCTTTCATGTCTCATAATTTTAATATTACAGTTATTCGTTTCGGTTAAAATCTCTGATTAATGACTTTTAAAGGATCGAAAAAAAAGGTTGTATCAACTTACCATTATCGCCGCCCTGGAAAGCCTTGGCCGTCACCTGCAGTACAAAACTTCCACTGGGAACATTCTCCAGTATGGTAGCCTGGTAAACTGCCTGCAGGAAGCGTGGTGGTTGACTGTGACTGCTTTGCATCAATAGCTGTAGACTTAATGTGGTTCTCTTGGGTTCCGGCAGACCATGATCACTGGCTCTGATGACCAACTTAAAGCGTCCCGTCTTGTCCAGTTCTTCATTGGCCGGGGGCAGAGATTTAACCAGGTCTATGACGCCCGTTTGAGGATTAATGCGAAAGCGTCCCTCTCCATTGCCACCCACAATATCATAGCTAATGCGTCCATTCTCAGCCGCATCCTGATCAACGGCCACCACATGAGCCACTGTCTCACCAATGCGGGTGGCATCGCTTAGATAAACAGAGGCTACCAGGCCACCATTCGAATTGGGAGCCACAAACTCAGGAGCATTATCATTGGCATCCAATACCAAAAGTCTGACGGTCACGGAGGTCTGCAGGCGTTCGCTTATGTTGGAGGACTGATCCAGAGCTTGAATGATGAGTAAATATTCTCTGATAGACTCAAAGTCCAGAGCAGACTGCAGGCTGAGGGAGCCAGTGATGGAGTCTAGGGCGAAGAGATGCTCCTCAGTCTCATTAAAATGGGGAGAGTAGCGTAGCAAACGATACTGAAGCTCTCCATTGGTGCCGGTGTCTGCATCCGTGGCCGTAAAGTTATGTAAAATGGAACCCACTGGGGTGGCCTCGCTTACTCTCAACTCAATGGGATCTTGCGGCCATTGTGGAGGATTGTCATTGACATCGGCCACCTCAATTTTTACGGTAATGGCGCTGCTCTGCGGATTATTACTGGCGGTGGTGTCCAAGGCGCGTATCTCCAGACGGAATTCCGATTGCAGTTCACGATCCAATTGACGGGCCACCACCAGGCTACCCGTGTGTCGATCAATGTCAAAGGCACCCTCAATCAAATCCTTGGTCAGCGGATTCAGAGAATAGGTGATGCACAGCTCATCCAGCTCCAAAGTGTTGCTAATGCCAATCGACGACGACTCACTGGGACTGATCGAGCCCACCACATGGCCCACGCCGGCGTCCTCGCGTACCTGCAAGACACAGAGAAAAAAAAAAGGAACCCAAGGCAATTATAGATTGGAGCTCTACTTGGCGCGTCGCTGTTCGGCGTATCTTAATCTCAACAACAGTGTTGAAAATCCAATCTTAAAGCAATAATTCATACTTCAAGATTACGAAGGCAGCAAACATTTAAAAATTTCCAACCTCTGCCTGGGAAGCAACTGGGCAGAAGAGGAAGCCCAGGCAATGGCAATGGCATTAAAAAGAAATTATGCATTCCGACCAAGTTGGCGGCCCCAAAAATCAGTGAAGAAAAATGTGAGCCAAAGTGGGCAGGGAAGAAGACAGAAGACGGAAGAAGAAGGGTCTTCGTATAAGAATTTAATATGCAAAACCGCAAAAACCGTTCTTGAGCATAAAACAAGAAAGGTTTGTTGCTGCGTTCCTCTTTTTTGGTAGCTCCTTCTGGTGGAAGGTGCAAGTGTGTGTGTGTGTGTGTGTGAGTGTGTGTGTGGGTATCTTTTTTCATAAAATAAAAACATTGAAAATATTGTTTGGGTCGCCAAAATGGAGACACAAAAATGACAGTCACGAGATTTATGCCCCGCCAGAGATTACGCAGTGGAGACGACGTCGACGACGACGACGACGACGACGACGACGAAAATTATGCACAGTATTTGCCGCAAAAATGGACACCGCCAAAATGGCGCATGATTTGTTAGGGACTTTTATGGCAGAACCTCCGCATAACTTTAATCTGCTTTAGGCCCTTGGGCTATGTGTGTGTGTGTGTGTGTGCGGAAGGGTTAACCCCGACCTAACCACATCATTTGGCTGGCTTAATTACGTACGAGTAATTGGCATGGCGCTGGAACGCCAACGCAACAAAAGCCTGACTCAGCCCCAGAATCAAAAGGAACTGCCGACAAGACGCAACGAAATGTGTCAATTTTAATTGTGGCCGCTGCGGCCTCGGCCTCAGCCTCCACTCCGACACACACCGAGACGAGAGGCAATTAAATGCATGTCAAAGCGTCGCAGGGCTGAGTCCAGGTTTCGCAGGCATGCAAAACATGTGCGAATCGAACGTGATAAAAATGTTAAGGACCCCGAAATCTAAGCCAGAGCCTTGTGGCGAATCGCACTTAATGGTGGTGCAGTGGTGCAGTGACAATGCAAATCTCCTCTTCCCACGTAACCAGCTGCTGCTGCCGCCGCAGAGTCGTGTGGCCACAAATCATTCCAGCCCGGCCCGGCACGACTCTTCTCTCGTGTAAAACTGGAAGCGTCAAATAGACAAAAGTTTTCCTAGAATCAAGCGTTGACCCTACCCATAAATCTACTCCTTTTTCTGCTGCTCCTACACACACAAAAAAAAATGAACAAAAATTGTAAATCCAACATTTTTATTATTTGCTAAAAATTGTTGATCTTATCAGTTTTAACGTTCCTCAGGGAAATAAGTGCATATACGCAAAACTCTTCTTTGGAACATTACCTAAGAGCGGGCATAAAGTTAAAGGTTTGATTCTCACAAAGGTCGTTAAATGTTAAAACAAGTGAGAAAGTCGGTCCTAGAGAAGAAGCTGAATGCAGCGCTTCTGCTGAGCTCATCTCTTAGTTTATCTCTCTCTCCTACGTTGCTGTGATGGAGGGGGCGGTGGGGGAATTTAACTCTTTTTTGCTCATAACTTGAGAACCGCTCATCCGATTTTTATTGATTCTTCAACAAATCAATTCATATTGCTAATGATTAACTATCTCTGAAAGGTACGAATAATCGAGGGCGGGAGGGGGCGTGGCCAAAATAGAAAATATACTTGATCTGCCTGCAAGTATAAGAACCATTTGTCCCATACTGGTCAATCCTCTATCTCTCACCATCTCTGAAATCTGTTTATTCATACGGACGGACGGACAGTTTGATTGCAATTCTGCACTCAAATTTATTGCACTGAGGAAAAGGATAGTTTTTGATGATCCTCAGGATATTTAAGTTATCCATTTGGATCCATTGTATTTATATTTTCGAAGTAGATTTATTTTCGCATTTATTATATCACAAAAAAAATATTTTATTGATCTTTAATCTTCATCCAAAGGATCTAAAAAATATGAAAAGGATATTTATATAATGGTTCTTCCAGTGGATATTTGAACTATCCATTTTAAGGGGATCATTTTTTTTCTGTGACTGGTCGCTATGTTAGCAGTGGAAGGGAAATCTCTCTTACTAACATATTACAGCCAAATTAGTGAAACACACACCCATACACAGGTTACTGATAACTTAGCGCTGTTCTCATGATGCCCTTTTTTGCTGACAAGTCCTTTAGGAATTCCCAAACAATAAAGGCAGCTCTGGCACGAAGAAGTAGCTCTAGACTGTCAGTAAAAACAGCCAAAGTCCGCTGATGATTTGGTTGAGATACCAATGAAACAGCTGTATGGTCAAATGGCCTTCCTTGTGGTGTGGTGTGATCCTGTTCTTTAAGTTATGTTCAAGCTTAAGAAGACCTCGAGCTGACTGCCGAAATCGTTTTAAGTCGAAATAGGACAATTGTGCAAGCAATTTCATATTGAAGCCTCATCATTGGGCTTTCCTTTTTAGTAAGTGTCGTTTCGCTGTAGTGTAAACAACATAGTTTTTGGGTCATCTGATCAATTCCACGTTTTGTGCGAAAGTTAACTTTTCTGCTCTCACGTGAAGAAAAATGCAACGGAAGGCCATCGAATGCGGCAAGAAGCTTACGGAAAACATGCTCCAAGCGAATATATAAGTTAGCAAAGTAATGTTTTGTATTTGATGGGACCAATTGAGCAGTTACAACCGAGCGAAACCATAGCAGGACAAATCTACTGAATTCAATTAATGCGTTTCAGTCGAGCATTAAAGCAAAAACGGCCAGCAAACGAGCAAAGGCAAGACGGGGTAGTTTTGCCACATTCTAAAGCTCGGCCACATGTTGCGCAGCTGGTCAAAACATACCTAAACATAGATCATACCCCGTATTAGCATTTCTTCAACTCCGAAAACTTTAATACTGAATATATTCGTGGATCGCATCAAAAGATATGGTATTTGATATGGTTTTTGATATGGTATCCAAAAATTGTCAAAGAAGTTCGGTAGGGAGATACCCGCGAAATGAAAAGTCAATATGTTTTGTGAGTTACTTTAGAGTTCACTCGGGAAATTGTCATATCGATATCATAGCGTTGCCACCCGTCGTCAACGTGTCTCGCGATGAGTGATTATTTTGAAGATTTGCAACATATGTGAAAAAGCTTCTTAATCTTAAACTTTGCCGTTCGGATTCGGCGTTAAAGGCCTGATTCCAGATGACATAAAAATCAATTTTTATGTTGAAGCTCACATGAATAGAAACACTTTTAACTGTTTTGAAATCTGAAGGCTATTACAAAGCAGTCTTATTTGAATGAAGTATTGTGCCGAAATAAAAATTTATGTCATCTGGAATCAGGCCAAAGCTGTAGTTCCCTTTCTCAAGTGTGAAAAATTTAAAGCACACACGTCTAGAGACTAGGATAGTCTTTACTTGACCCTTTCGGGGCTGTATAGCTAATTTTACATTTTTACATATTTTATGTAATCACACCACACAAATGTGTGTCGGTGTGAGTACAAATTCATACAAGTGCGTGGCGCGGTGTTTTAAAATGCGTAATAAATCGAAAACTTTTCATCGAAGAAGAAGCTATAATGCTATAATGAGCATTATGATAGCTGCTTGACCAAAATCATCTGGAAAAGAACAGGGTCTGCCCTTGGAAAGGAAGTAAATGAAGCAACTATTGAGTTTTATTACGCGGCTTGGGCTTCGTTAAAGAACAGCTTACGCTGCCGGCGTGCTTAGCGCACACAGAGTGGAAGCGATGGTGGCGTACCCAGCGCAAACTCAAGCAGGCAGCAATGTGAAATGGGAGTCATGTCGGTTTTGCCCAACTTGCCTGCACAAGGAATGTGAGTGTATGACACGAATACCTTAGCTCTTTGTTCGAGGTGGTTGATGTTTAGCAACTTTGCTAAGTGATTCAATTGAGGTCGACGGCAATTCCGTATGTCGAATGGATGAGCTGCACAACTTTTCAGTGGTCGGACCTGGGACTTGTTTGTCGCCTAATCTATGCCGTTGCATTATAAGTACATAATAACGAGAAGGCATGGTCCAAACAGTTCATTCAGCCTTTTCCCATGTCGTGTTCATAGAGTACCATTTGCCCATTGAAGCAAATTACTGAAATATTACAAAAAAAAAAGTCGCGATGGGCCTATAAACCATTAAATTATTTGCGGTTTATTTACGTTTCTTTCTTTCTTTTCCGGTCAACAAACAGACCTTCGCCGCCAAGATGAGGAAAATCATGCAAAATCGCTATCGATCTCATTGTCAAGACCTCCGACTCTGGCACTCCGGAGAAACCCTTTGGTCATGCATTGGTTGCCGATATCGATAATATCAAGGTCACCAAGAAGATGGGCAAGAACAAGCTGAAGAAGAAGTCCAAAGTTAAGCCTTTCCTCAAGAGCCTGAACTACAACCATCTGATGTCCACAGTTTCGAGAAGTTGTCGCCCAAGTATCTGAAGGATCGCGTCAAGAGAAAAACTCATCATTTCCTAACGCGCGTCAAGTTCGAACAAATAGTTCTTTCAGAAGCTGCGTTTCAAAGCTGAAGCTGGAGAGGAATCAAAGACTGTTGTCGGCATTTTTTTCGGTTTAAATAAAAAAACTAATTAAAAACCAATTGTGTTAACTGAGGGGAGACATTTTTTCCCCTACTAATACAGAAGGGCTGAAAAAGGGGCACAAACATACACAAAGTCTTCTGTGAATTTTTGCAAATGTGCTGCCTTTGGAAATTTCCAAAAAGTTATACCAATGCTGGCATGCGATGGCCTCGGCTAACTAGCAGAAGATAGGCAAAGACTGCTGATGTTAGAACCGGGAGGTTCTTGAAGCTGCTGTACAGTTGAACATCCGAGATTGTGGTGTGTTTGTGTTTTGCTTTAAAAGTTATGAACAAACATAAATTGTTCATAGACTAGAAGTTTGTCCTATGTATGTCCTACAATAAGAATCTCAATGCGGACTTTCGCTTAACAACACTCAAAAGAGGCAGCGTAAATTTGATCCCTTATACTCATTGCTTCATAAGTTATTGACTTGGAGCCTGCTATAGTGTTTGATAATTATCGAATTAATTATCTATTATAATCCAAACTGAAAAGTTGAGTTGAGTTGCCCATTTTAAATTAGTCGAGCTAAAAGTTCTAACTTGAGAATTACTAGCAAGCTATTATTGGTGTAGGTCTTTAAGCAGTTGCTTTCAAACTCAAGCACATCAGTTGTTAGTTCAAAGTAAATGCTATGAAGGACACTTTCCCAGACATGTCCCAGAATATGTAACTCTTTAGACTGAAAATACAACACGCCACAATGCCGCTGTGAATATTTCAGCGTTTTGCAAGATGACGCACAGCGCTAGAGTTTCAAAACGAAGACAGATGCGGAAAATGCATTTTCGCGTTTCAACCTCAAGGTCTCTGTGCATAAAGACTTACATGTATGGGTCCCAACAGAAAGCACACCATTAGTGACTTCTGGGAAAAAAATATCCGATTTTTCGTTTTACAATTAAAATATCAAATTGATAAGATAAAGTATCAAATTGATCCCAAAAAGTTAACACAAGAAAGAGTTAACCAACAATTTAGTATCAATTTGATATTCTCGAAATATCATTTTAATACTTTCGAAAATATCAGATTGATAAAGAGAATTTATTACCCATGACTTAATAATTTTTTTTGGGTGTGAAAATCAAAGACAGAAATTGGTAAAATTTTTTTCGTGTGTACTCACCCTAAAGACCAGACTGGAGCTGGTAAACGTTGGCCGATTGTCGTTCAAATCCAATACCTCAACTCTTAGCATTCGCACTGTCTCTTTGGGCGGCTGTCCACCATCGGTGGCCGCCACTCCCAGGCGATAGATGCTGCGCTCCTCGTGGTCGAGCACGACGCGCGTGCGAATCACACCCGAATGCGCATCAATGCTAAATAGTCCATGGCCATCCGAGTCACGACCCTTGACAATCGAATAGGTGATGGATGCATTCTGTCCATAATCGCGATCGATGGCGCGTATGCGCACCACCTCGGTGCCAGGCGGCTGCTCTTCACGCACACTAACCACATCCTCCTGAGGATCTGCTATCTCGGGTGCATTGTCATTGACATCGGTGACATGGACGCGCACCGGGACGCGTGCACTGCGCATGGGTGTGCCCTGATCGCGGGCCTCGACCACCAGATCGTAGAGTTCACGCAGCTCCCGGTCGAGCGGCTCCTTGGTGGAGATCTCGCCTGAAATGAGAAAGAATTGTGAAAATGGGTCGCAGAACCAGTTGGCCAGGATTAGCCGCACGCGATTTCCATATTTAATGGAGCCCCCAAGGCGGACACGCACACACACAGTGGCCGGTTGGATGTCAACCCAATGATATTCCATTGACGGATGAGCTGACAGCGTTAAAACTGTTGTTGCTCAAACACTAATGGTCATGGTCCAGCTTCGCCCGGCTGCTTCTCCATATCGCCAGAGAGATCGCATTTTATCGCCGGCAACATCGTTGGGGGAACAGGTTTGCCGACCATTTGATCTATGGCTGCCATCTCTCTCTCTCTCTCTCTGTCTCTCGGTCTCTGGGCCGTAATGAACGACCGTGGGTCATGGCTGTTGGCTTGACAGTCGTTGCCACCGCTTGTGAGTGAGTTGTTCCAGCGGGCGTTCGACACTAATTTATGGCCAAAAGGAAGTCTCACCTGTGACGGGCTGCACCTGGAAGCTGGAGTTGGCCGGCAGCAGGCTGTAGCGTATGGCCGCATTCTCGCCCAAGTCCAAATCGCTGGCGGTGACCACACCCACCACGGAGCCGCGTCTAAGATTCTCCTCAATGCGAAACTCATACGAGTTACGCTGGAACTGCGGATCATTGTCATTGGCGTCGAGGACGCGCACCACCACTCGAGTCTTGGCATGGGCAGCGGGTGTGCCATTATCGGTGGCCTGCACGGTCAGCTGATAGCGATCCCTTTGCTCTCGATCGAGCGGGGCACGCAGATAAATCCAACCCGAGTTGGGAAAAATGCCAAAATGTTGGGCCACATCGGGCGAGTTACCCGTCGCATTATCCACTCCTGCATCCACAATGCGATAGGTTAGACGCGCATTGTTTCCTGTATCCAGATCGCTGGCATTCACCTGAATGATCTGCAAAAGACAGAAGATTCGTTGCTGTTAATTTAGGCAGCCCCATCAATCATCTCTCTAGAGGCATCCCTAAGAACAACTGCAACGCCTGGCGATGCCCAAGATACGTGGCGATTTTTATGATCCAAACTAGTTTAGAAGGAGCAACGGCAGCTGCCGCCACTGCCACTGCCACGGCAGCCTTTCCTCCTGGGTGTTGAGATATTTTAAACAAGATATGATGCCTCTCTGACAAAAGCGTGACTTTTAGTGGCTGTTAATCAAATTTATGTTGCGCATTTAGTTTGCATTACAAAAATTTATTTTTCAATAAAAAACTCCCGGCCTAGGATAACCAGTTGAAGGCAGCAAAGACATGGACACAAGCTAGATGGGAAGGCAGTTCAAGCAAATTCCTTTGATGCCTTGCTAAAAAGGCTAAATATTTTTGTAAAATTAAAGAACTTTTGGCACGATCCAAGAACCTTTTTTTACCAACCTATTTAAAGTCAAACGACATACGTACCCTTTACCATCTTTGCTTAACTTTAACAAGTAAGAAAGTCGGTCAAGCCCTACTGTAATATACTCTGTATCTGCAGTAGCAGCGATCTATCTTCTGGTCATAGCATGAACCATAAATGGCAACACTAATTGATTGTCTAAACTGGCCAATAGTTGCGCCATCTACTTTGACTATATCAAAAGTGATCAATAGATGGCAGCTCTACTGTAAAACTGCGCCAGCAAACTTGCTCTTGTTCATAACTTGGGAATAGTTCAGACTCCATGAAGAAGGCAGGCAAATTTGCCGAAACGCGTAGGAGGAAAACCGGTTAAATTTAAAAACTCCAAACAAACTAACAAATACTTCGACATTTCATCCAAACTTAATCATCAATATTTATACTTTATAAAGTCGGAAATGATTCCTTCTTCTTGTTACTTCCTTTCATACAAACTTTTTATTCTCAAACACCTTTGTTATAAAGTGAAAATGGCTCGTCCCATTTATTTTGCAACAAAATTCTAATCAACTTGCTTTTCGACCGATGCATGCAAAGTCTATTCATATAGTCTTTCTATTTATGATTTTATATATATGGTATATGAACTGCGCTGCGAAGCTACTAATGAGTATATTGTCGACGAGACTAACAACGTGGGTGGAAAAACACGACAAATTAAACGAGTTTCAAGCAGGATTTCGGCGTGGGTACTCAACGGTCGACAAGATATTCAACTTAGCCTCTATAGTCCGCATTAAATTTGAAGAAAAATTTAAAGTGTATGCATATTTTGTAGATCTTAAGGCCGCCTTTGACCGAGTACCCCGCAAACAATCTCATATACAAGCTCCAAAGACAAGGTGTATCAACCAAAATGATACAGTTTATCGAAAAAGTATACTCGCAAACATATGGCGCTGTTTGGACTGGGTGCGAGCTTTCTGAGAAGTTTGAAACAATTCACGGAGTAAAGCAAGGATGCCTTATGTCACCGCTGCTGTTTGCGCTGTACTTAGATGATCTGCACGAACACTTAGGATGTGGCCTGTATATCGACAACACAAACATTAGGGTATTAATGTACTCAAAAGACATTGTGATGGTAGCAGACAATCCCTTTACCCTCCAGCAAATGATCCATATGTCTCAAGACAAAATCCGAGATTATGGTGTTTAGAAAGGGCGGCAGACTGGCAACATCGGAGAACTGGACGTTTCAGGAGGAACAGGTCAAGGTGGTATCGAAGTACAAATACCTTGAAGCATGTGGCAGCCAGGACAAAAGAAGCAAAGGCGAGTATAAACTCGGTGTGGGCGAACTTCATCAACAAAGGAACAGTGAACCTAGCATCTTAATGGAAAATCTTTAACTCAGTGAGCAGAACAGTACAGTGCTATGGAGCACAAGTCTGGGGTAGAGAAATAAAGGAAGAAGCAGACCAATTGCAGCAATATTTTCTAAAGAGAATACTCAAGCTATTAGAAAGCACACCGAACTACATATTGGGAAATGACGCAGGACTAGAAGATGGTCACATCTATAGTCTAACACTTCATCTCAAATACCTGTCAAGAATATTATTTGAGTATGAAGATTCTAGACTCCCGCATATCATCGCTGAGAAAATGATGCGAAATAATTCGAGGTGGTTTGCGAGGCTTAGAGAAATGTTCGCTGATCATGGCATATCACTCGGAGACAACCACTCGCACCCAGATTGGATTGACCACAATATTCGGTTCCTAAACGCATCAAAAGCAGATAACCGCATTCAGCACATGAACAAGGCGTTAGTAAGTGCAACAAGAATATATAAAAACCTTAATTATGCAATCGGACATACATACTGCAACGAGTTCGTCAAGCAAAGCGAGATAACTTGGATAATGAAGGCCAGAGGAGATCTCTTATGGTTAAACAGCTGCCCAAGAAGAATTGTAAATGGAGGTATTTGCTCACTTTGCAATATGAATGAACAGGAGGATATGCATCATTTTGTGGGCCGATGTCCAATACTGAGGGAATTTCGTTGGCGATATTTTAAAACTTGTACGTTTACTGAATGGGGGATGGGATGGAATAACCTGGCGAGTTACATAGAGATGGCTTCATATTATAGAAGAAATGTTATAAATGTAATACAATACAATGTAAATACAATAGAAGTAAGGCTGATGGTTTTAAACCAAGCTTTAAATGTTTGTTTATTATTAGTTAATCAATGTAAAGCTGTAAGCTATGAAAGTGAACCAAAATGAAAATAAACATCTATCTATCTATCTAAGACTGGAAAAAATTAATGAATATTTTTCAGCTCCAGGGGTCGAACACTGCCTTATTTATAGTATACCAGCAAAGTACATTGGACTTTGCATGATGACGTTGAGAAGCGCCATAAAAGTAGGAAAGAACCTGTCCGAACCATTTGATACCAAAAGAGGCGATACCTTATCGTGTGACTTCTTTAATCTACTGATGGGTTTTACCTGTCACCTGACTTATGCTACTCGCATATGCCAATGGTATTGACATTATCGGCAAAAACGAAGGGACGGTAAGCAGGACGTTTTCAGAGATTGAAAGGCTGTTTGAACTAATAGGTTTAGTGGTAAATGAGGACAAGGCGAAGTACCTAGAGACCTATTCTTATTTACTTCAACAGTAACTCAAGGATTTACTAAAGATAAAGTTGCCTCTACACTTGTCTTATACCTCTATGGAGCCTTTCTGATGAAAGTGTAATCTAAATATTTAGAAAATGTAGACAGACTGCGAACTTTCTGCATTACAACTTTAAAAAAATATACGAATTTGTAATCTGAATCCGATGACAGTTCGGCTCAAGCATACATCATTTGTTACTAGTAATGCAGGTTGTGGGCACCCCGATTACAAAGCTGCCATTTAGTATATGGCAAAGTAAAGCAAATTGTATGGGATTATTTCCTTGATACTGACTGCAAAGGAACATAGGAGTAATCCGTTTTGGGAAGTTTCTTATTAGAGAATTTTGACGACCAACTTTTTAGAGATATGTAATACGTATAAAGGCAGTAGTATATATAGTATTTGTTATTATCTTTTAGAGAAATTGTCCACACTCTAGAGCAGTGAAAGTCACCGTATGCCCCAGGGACCGAAGACATTTGATTATTTACACATACACGAGCCGAGCGCATGCCAAAGTAAAGCCAAGAGAGTAATCAGGCTTTCAGTCACTGGCTTGCCTTAGATGCGGTCAGATCGAAGCTGGTATACTGCCCTGCTCTAGAGCAGTAACTGCAGGAGCAGGAGAATTGGTATGCGAAATTTAAGCGACGCAAACCAGCTCTTACCCACTTCATCGACCGGGAAAATAATGCGACATAAGTCAGCTTGGGCATTGTCTCTAGCATGGTTATTTTGGCATTACGTGTGTGTGTTCAGCGAGAGAGCTCTCACTTTGCACTTGTTTGTTGTTGCAAAAGAGAGCATTATAAGCTTGTATACTGCAGGTGTATCCACGTCGCTGTTGCAGAGCGCTCTTATACTCACAGAAAATAGATACGTGCCGGACTCTGGTCTGTAACCGAGCTCCCAAGACCTTCCCTAGTAAATCCCATTTTTAAGCTTATATAAGTAACTCTCTGTAAGCCCAACCAATGTCTTCAGAAGCAGTTCTTTTTGTGTGCTAGAGCACAAGATTAAAGTGTAAAACCTACTTGACTGTGTGAACTGATGTACCATCTAACAAATACGGAATTAAATCCACTTGCTTCTTCATTTCGTAGTCTCTGCAGGAGTTTCACTAAGATCCATACTCTTCTCAGTGGTTTGATCCGATAAAGACTTGTGGTCTTATATACTACAGAATCTTCAATCACTACTGAGCACATTGGATCGGCAGGCGTTTCTTCTATACTAATTGGATCATCTAGTTAATGTTTGATTCTTTGTCGATTGTCACTCACCTGTGCATTGATGGGTCTCGATTCGGATACATTCACCGCATACTCATCGCGCTCAAACACGGGGGGATTGTCATTGACATCCTGTACATCCACCACAATGGTTAGATTCGAAGACAGAGGAGGCACACCCGCATCCGTGGCGGTTACTATTAAAGTGTGCCGTTGCGTTGTCTCATAGTCCAAATGTTGTGAAAGCACCAAGTGACCGGAACGAGGATCGATGGCAAATAAGCCCGAAGACTTTTTGCTGGAGAGACTGTATCTGACTTGACCGCTAATGCCCGAATCTTTGTCCTGGGCATGGGCTGCATATAGAGGTGTTTGTAGTTCAGCATTCTCGGGTACAGATATTCTAACGGCTGCAGTCTCAAATTCTGGAGCATTGTCATTCACATCCTCCACTTCGATGTTGACTTGGGTGTGACCATACACAGGAGGTTCACCTGAGGTGGCTTGAATGTTGAGCAAAACTTGGGATTTGGCCTCATGATCCAAGGGATGGGCAATGCGTATGTTACCCGAGGTAGACTCTATGCTAAAATAACCATCCGGATCACCTGAGTAAATGGAATACCTGACGGCACTGCGTTGAGCTGCAAAAAAAAATTGGGAGCAATTCAAAGCCAGCACAATGACTCGACTGGAACAATAGAAAGAGCGAGGAGAAGGAGAAGGAGGAGAAGATTGACACATGAGCACATGAAAGGAAGTGCACAGCGAAAGCAGCAAATTAAACCGCAAAATCATTTTGCATAGTCGGGAGACTCACTCGATCGGCTCGAGACGGTCCAACCAACCAACCAACCACTTGGCCCTTGTATCGTGACGAGGACGAGGACGTTGTTGATGGGTGCAGATTTCTGCCGAAATTTGCGTTTGAAGTGTTTTGCTTTTGCTTCGACTTCAGCTTCGTCTTCGTCTTTGGTTGCATGTCGAGAAACAAATTTTATTTTAATTCTCCTCCCTGCCCCAGCTCCTTCTCCTCCTCCTCCTCCTGCGCATATTTTGCTTTTCCAGCTCACTGAACTAATGAATGCGACGAGGTGGCCTCAATTGGAGGATCTTTCGCTCGCTCTCTACTCACCCGTATCGCTGCTCGTGGCTATCACCGTGCCCACGACTGTACCTCGTGGCACATCCTCCTTCACATAGTAGTTGTAGCGTGCCTTCTCAAAGATGGGCGGACGTTGTAGGGCATCGATGATGCTTAAGAAGACCACCGCATCGGCACTGGTGCGCAGTCCTCCACCATCGGTGGCCGAAATGTTCAGCATATGCTTGGGCTGAGTCCTTACCGACAGCATGTCCGGACGTGCCACAAAGATCTCACCCGAGGCGCGATCTATGCGAAAGATGCCCGCCTCATTGCCACCCACTATGCGATAGGACACCTGACCAAAGCTACCATTATCAGGATCAGTGGCCACCACAGCCACTATGGGAGTAATAGAGGCCTGAGACTGGGACTGTGACTCCTTCAATGAAACATTGTATTCACGTGGATAAAACACCGGACGATTGTCGTTAACATCCGTCAGCTGCATCTTGATCATGGCCGTGGTGCTTAGGCCTCCACGATCCGTGGCCAAAACTGGAAACTCATAGCTGCTGCGTCTTTCAAAATCCAACTCTCCGGCTATGCAAATCTCACCCGAGGCGGAACGCACCTCAAACTCCGTCAAATGCTTAAAGCCCTCGCCCAAAGTATAGTTGACCATGGCATTCACACCGCAATCCGGATCACTGGCCGACACCTGGAAGAATGAAAACAAATGAAGTTGTCAGAAATTTTGTAGGTTCCGTTCCGGGGCTTATCTGTTGAGGTTTAATTTGGCAATTTGTTATGCGGTCCCCGGTGGCAGCTGAGCGTATCGGGGCGTGTGTCAACTTAAGTTTCACCCGCCGCCAGGATGACTCACCTGCCAATTAGTGGGCGCCAATTAAAACTGTCATTATTTCACTTGAATTACTAGCCAAATCCCTGCCCCCGATATGCATTTAAAGCGAAACGTGTCCAGCGATCCTCACGTTGAGAATTTCTTGCGCTAATTACACTTTTTGTAAGCCCAAGGAAGCATCGAACCCTCGGGAGGAGATCTGCTTAGATTGCTGCACAGCAGCCTAAAGACTTTCATTAAGTTTAGTGTGTAAACCCGTTTAACCCGAGAGCGGAGAGCGGGGGGAAGCGCGGAAATGTCGTCAATTTTATCTGTCAACAACATGGCAGAGTTCTTCTGGAGGAACAAGGGTAAATGAATGCAAACGCCCACACGAGCATCCACAGAAATGATGAGGAATGACGGAGGAGTCTGGTGGGGAGGCAGACATCGTGGGCAGGGCCTGGGGGTACCTGATAAATCCAAATAAAGAAGAAGAGCTTTTTTTTTACTTTTCGCTGAGCAGCTGTTGCCACATTGAGGCAGTTATGTCAACAGACTGCAACAGCAACAGCAGTGAAAGGCAAATCAAAGGCACTTTTGTCGCCCAAAATATTACGCAAGAAATACAGTGAAAACTGGGGAAAAGGTCAACCACTTGGTGGGGTAGCTTGTTTACAAGGAAGTATCAGAACCTTGGATTCACACTTATTTGACCAGGGTTGTGGAAGCAAAGCATCTGGGTATGATTCTAGACTCTAAGCCAGATGAGCCCAGAATAAGCTTAGCAGCGCGTCTAAACCAATACATATGCACAAAATATATTCAAGCAAAGACAACAATACGAAAGAGAAAATCGATTTTTGTTTGTGTATGTGTGTGTGTGGTAGTTGCTACGCAGACCTATTGCATTGAACACCAGGGAGCAAATGAATATGTGTTTGGTCTCTTGGACCAAGCCTCCGCATGAGTTCGGTTCGTGTCGCCGTGGATAGCGAAAAGCGTTTGGCATAAGCAACTTTGTTGTTGCGCTCGAGTTTGCGAGAGATATCGTAGATTGAGAAGAGAGGGACACATATAATGCTGTTGTCGCAAGTGTGCAATAGCCAACAACTAAAAATTCATTCGGAAGGAGTGCACGCATATGAATTTTCAGTTGCTTTACAGAGGCTTATGGCTCGCGTAACTTGTATACGCAACTGCTTTTCTTATGCTTAGACAACAACAAATGCGTGGTTTGCGGAACGAACATGGGCGCCCTTGCTCTAAACTTTTGAAAGAGAAAAAATAAAGTAGGCATTGGGCTCAGGGACTGAGGTTGACTTGAACAAGCGAAAGTTCTTTAAGTATGCTACAGACCATGGAAACTGAAACTTTTCAACCTCAGGCCAAAGCAGCATTCTATCAGAAATAGGAATATTTAGTTGAGGTAAAGAGAAGTTCAGAAATGGATTAACAACTTCAAAATTTGGATCCCAATGAGAGAACACTGGAAGCAAGATAGTCAGAGCAGGGAGAACGAGCTCACCAAACAGCTCTGGTTTCATCTACCGAAAAAATCGCCTTAAAGAGCAAACTAATCCGCAGATCGGTGATGGCTCTAATCCAAATCCAACAACATTCATTCCCCCTCGTCTATGTAACTGGTTACACTGGCTTACCAGGCAATGAGGGAACATTCTGAAAGAAGTACAGACTCGACTATGGCAGAACAACAATAAGATAAAGCATCTGGCTGTCACAACTCCCGATTACTCCCAACTACAATAGGAGTCTTAACGGGCACTGCACCATTACTATATGACATAGCTCATTTGGCCCTCCGAATACTTCGGATACATAAAGTATTCAACACCTTCGTGGCGACTGCACTGCATTTTCTTGGTAATCCATCTTGTAACTGGGAAAACCATTCTACTAAACCAATTTTCAAATATAAGTCTGCTCCTAAGGGAGCTGGCGGTTTTCATAAAGAACTTATAGGTTTGATTACGACTTGGCGTAAAACAGTAGACAGAATACATTGAAGTTATAAGAACTAAAATCGTTAGACTGTTTTTGTCAACCCAGGTAAAAATCCCAAAATACTTGTACTGATCCCAGCTTAAGCTCGTGTAAGCTCGACTTAAGCTTGAAATTTGTTAAGTTCATTACCACTTAGAATTAATTTTAGCTAGTTATTGGAGCTTAATTTGATCCCACTTTTGGATACCATTAACAAGGTCAGCTACTTGACATAAGCTCAATATTTATTCTTGATTTTATTTAGAAATTGGCTTGGTGGAAGAACAAGAGAAGTTAAACTAAGCTCGATACCCAAACTACATTCTTAGGAATGATAGCTTGATATTCAAATAAATTTTGTTTATATTTGTATTGGGTAAGGGTTGTTCATATCACTGAACTCACTCAAATCCCTCACTTGTTTAGTTGTTCTTGTGTTCTCAGCAATAGGGAGAGAAAACAGATGATTATAAGTGTATGTGTGTGTATTGCTGCTTGGCCCCAATCATCATGCAGTTGTCAAGCTTAGTTTGCTCGTCATACCCAGCTTCACAAGTGTTGGAAAAGTAAGTTTTTAGAAGTATAATGTCTATTACGCTGTTTATGCACAAATAACATATCATGATTAGTAATTCCGATTTTATAATCTACCCAATACTTGCAAATATGTGTACCCTTAGCTGCTCCAACAATCGGTGCACGCACTTTTGAACCCTATCTATGAAATTATTTTGCAAAATGTGCATAGCATAAACGTAGTAACAAACAGTTTCATCCATTGAAAACGATTTTTGTAAAAGTTCATTTAGTCAATTTGTGTATTTTTTTTGTGGAACATCCTATTAAGGAGAGAGAATACTTGTGAAGTTGTTGCTACGAATGGAGGTTCTTCGCACGGCTATCCCTAAGCTTAAAACCTCAACGAATGCGTAGTGTGCGCATAGGGCCTGGGCACCCCTGGTTTTAATGGACTTAATGATGTTTCCATTTCTCCATTTGTTAAGCGCCACTTGCGGATCTGTGACCAAATTCCCCTGTTCGTCTTTGCATTGTGCGACTCTGGGCTTGAAACCTTCTGTTAATTGCTTAATCTTTTGGTAAAATTTTCGAGTCTCACTCATGCCGAATAACATCTCGACTTCCTCGCGCATTCGCCTTTCCTGCTCCAACTTTTTCCTTCTAAAAGGCGTTTCTCCTCTTTCTTTTTCTCCAGGTATCGCTCTTTAGCAGCCCGCGTTACTCTCGACTGCAGAGTTCTCCTGTAGGCAGCATTTTTCTCTGCAGTAGCGCGTCGGCACTCCTCGTCGTACCAAGACCGCTTTCGAGGGGGCTCGGAGTAACCGAGTATCTCCTTGGCAGCCGTACTCATGGAGTGCGATATACGCTGCCACCATTCGCATATATCGAAAGGGAATGGGGAGGTTTCCCTGAGCAGTTGGGCGAGTTTAGCTGGAGAAGTTACTTTTCCAACCTACTGGGAGGCGATGACGAACATGGTGCCGCCTCTAGAGAAGTAACGATGCCACCAATCGACAACATTGAGATAGACCCCCCAACCCAACAGGAAGTCTGTTTAGCCATACGAAGGCTAAAGAACAACAAATCACCAGGCGCTGATGAGCTGCCCGCTGAATTGTTCAAGGCTGGAGGCGAAGAATTGGTAAGGTGCATGCACCAACTTCTGTGCCGTATATGGGTTGACGAAAGCATGCCTGACGATTGGAATCTAAGTGTTCTCTGTCCAATCTTTAAAAAAGGGGACCCTGCAGTTTGCGCCAACTACCGCGGGATCAGTCTCCTCCCCATCGCATATAAGGTTCTGTCCCGCATTATTTGTGAACGTCTAAAGCCGCTTGTTGATACACTGATTGGACCTTATCAGTGTGGCTTTAGACCTGGTAAGTCCACCACAGACCAGATATTCACATTGCGCCAAATTCTGGAGAAGACCTATGAGAGAAACATCGAAAATCACCATCTTTTTATCGATTACAAAGCCGCTTTCGACACGCCGATAAGGTCAAGGTTTTTCGAAGCCCTGTCTACTTTAGGTATTCCAGCAAAGTACGTTCGACTTTGCATGATGACGTTGAGAAGCACTCAAAGCTCCGTCAAAATAGGAACGAACCTCTCCGAGCCTTTTGATACCAAAAGAGGTTTTAGGCAGGGTGACACCTTATCGTGTGACTTCTTTAATCTGCTGATGGAGTATATACTGCGCCAGTGCCCAAATGCCAACAGATCGGGCACCATCTTTAATAAAGATGTAATGCTACTCGCATATGCCGATGATATTGACATTATCGGCAAAACCGAACAGGCAGTAAGCAATGCGTTTTCAGAGATTGAGAAGCAGTCTGAGCTAATGGGTTTAGCGGTAAACGAGGACAAGACGAAGTACCTAGTGTCCTCGAAACAGAAGTACACACAAATTGGGCAATCTGTTGCAATGGGAGAGTACAACTTTAAAGTTGTAGAGGACTTTGTCTACCTTGGAACGATGATAACCGGCGACAACAACATCAGCCTGGAAATTCGAAGAAGAATCACGCTCGCAAACCGATGCTATTACGGGCTAAGTAGGGAGCTCAAGAGCAGAAACCTCAAGCGAAGAACAAAAATAGCGCTATATAAGTCGCTTATCATCCCAGTCCTGCAATACGGCGCAGAAGCATGGGCAATATCATCAGCGGATGAGGCGGCGATTGGCGTTTTCGAGCGAAAGATTCTTCGCAGGATTTATGGACCTTTGAAAGTTGGCGAGGACTTTCGCATCCGAAGGAATGACGAACTGTATAAGCTCTATGGGGATACTAGTCTGGTCAAGCGCATAAAGCAACAGCGGCTGCGCTGGCTGAGACATGTTACCCGTATGGATGATCAAGCTCCAGCAAAAATGGTCTACAAGAGGAATGCGAAAGAACTGGGACAAGGCAAGGTGGGACGACCACCTCTAAGGTGGGACGACCAGGTGCGGAAAGACATTTCTAAGCTTGGCGTGAAAAACTGGTGCCAGCTCGCACGGAGCAGAAGCGACTGGCGGACATTAGTTGCAGCGGCCGAGACCGTCAAACGGTTGTGATGCAAGCATCGGGCCAATAAAGAAGAAGAAGAATGATGTTTAAATTTCAAAACAATGGAGGCTGGTCTTCTATACGGCTGAATCTATTTCTGTGACTTTGTAAATGCGTGTGTGTGCTCCCACTTGGTCTTAGCGTATTAGTAAGATAAAGTGAACTTTTTAAACTATTTCAGTTTAGTTTCAAACATGCATTTTCGTTTGTTCATTGATGCAGTATTATATGGGTTTCCAGTAGGACTCGCACTTGAAATAGTTTTCATGTCTCGATTTGAAAAATGCAAATGTAAAAAAGCATGATGATATGCTTGATAAGGTAAAGGGGAGTTTAAAGGAACGGAATGAAACCAATTGCGTAGTAAGAACCCAGAATTTAAATTTTCTTGGTCATATTTGATCGGAGAAGACAAAAATAGTTACTTCAATTCGCCCACAACGGCAAACAAGACGGAACGAGACAATGACTTATTGGGAAAGAGAAAGGAAAAGGAGTATTTAGAAAATTAAAGGAAGTAAATATTGAAGGTGGGCGTTAATGAATGAAAGGTTCCTGTACAAGTTGACACAAAATTTTTATACAATTGTATATGAAGTCATAAGTCTAAAGCGAATGTGGTGAAGATGAAAGACGGATACAAAACTTATAAAAGTAAGAATTAATCATGTGAAATTAGTTCTGTTTCCGGTTGTTGCCACAATACCTGAAGCTGCATCGATGACAAACTAATCGGAGAGTACAGTGGACACAATGGCTGAATTTTCCGCAGTGTATCATCTCGCAAACAATCTATTATCTTCAGTTATCTCACTAGTCAGCTTTAGCGCTACCTTTAAATACCAATTCTTTAAGGTTACATAATTTTGTCACTCATATCAAGTAATTACTGTAGCAAGTACCCAAAAAAAAAAACACCAAAATAAAAATGCAATTCAACTTCGTTTGGTGACGCGATTTTCTTAGCTGTCTTCCAAGTGTGTGTAAAGTGAAGACTCAAGAGTTATTCATCTTTGTCAGCACGCACTTCTCACACTCTCTTTTCGGGGTCGCAGCAAGAAGAAGAAGAGGAAGAAGCTGGAACAGCATTCAATGACCAATTATGGCCTAACAAGGCCTCGGACTGCAACTCTGACTGCGGCTACTGCTGTTGATGTATGCAAATAAGCTGTCAAAAGTAATTTCATTCAATTACCTTATTTATCGTATGAAAAAAAGAAAAGAAACCAAAAAGAGAGGAAGATGACCGAAAAACATGTAACCACAACAACAACAACAATGCAAACTCCAAGCCACACACTCTCAAGCGGATGCTCGTGGTTGTGAGTTTGATTAACACTCGGAGTACCTAATAGAAGTTGGCCAAATGTCGGATTATCGTGAAGTTTTTGATAAGACCTGCCGGCCTGTACAGTGAGAGGTTGCATCGCAGCGTGCGGCTTGCATATTTTTATGCAATTTCCGGCAGATGTGGATGATTTACCTGGCGAGTGGTGCCTGATGAGAAATGGCCAAGACTATGAGTTGGCAAGTGCTGCGTCTTGGCTGTAACCCAATGCCAAATGCCATGGATTGAGGTGAAGAAAGTGTTCCATGTTGGCGTGGGCAGAAAGCGTGAAATGTATCAATCGAATTAGTGTATAAAGACATTAAGCTCTCCCTTCGGCTGAAGATTTCACACAGTTTCCCTTGATTAGTCACGGTCGCCATATTGGCAACTGATTTATGGACTGACGCCTTATCAGCGGCCGCTGCTCAATATTTATTGCAATTTTTTTTTTATAAATTCTTCGGCACCCTTTCAGCAAAGATTTATATGTGAGCAGATGCGAGCCGGGTTGAGCCTGAACCACATCTTGTCTCCGTGTGCCGAAACAGCGAAAAGCAATTCTAACAGTTGTTGGCAAACGCAAGCACCAACCGCTGTGTCGTGTTATTAAGAATTTTTTAATTTTCCGGTATAGATTTCTGAGCTGTCTGCTCCACTCTACACTCTCTACTCTACTCTGGGCCGTGGTTGTGGCGGTTGCATCATCAAAATGCATCTAACAAGGTTGTTAGGTGTTAAATAAGTGTGCTTAAAAATTTATCTTGTACATTTTCCTCCATTTGATTTATGTTTTTGGGTGTAGAGAAGGCAGATGGAGCCGGAGCCGGAGCCAAATGAGGGAATGGCACTTTGCAGCTGCCACTCCACACGGGTTCACGGGCCTTTCCCTCAACTGGAAACTTTTGCTTTCGCCACAGCGAAACAAACTCTAAACACAGTCCGAAAACTGAGAGACATGGTCGCGGGAACCGTCTATTGATAAATCAAAATACCAAATACATGCGTGAGGAGAAGGGGGACGAAGGCGAAGATTTGCATTTGGCCGCTAGTCATGGACTTGACTGTGACTGTGCAAATGGCCAAAAACATGCGAACAACACAAGCCAAGCCAAGCCAAGCGAAGCTCACTCAAAGCTCAGCAGGAAAAACCAAACGACCGACCTCTGCGAATGCGTTTCTTGTGTTTTTCCTGTTGCAGCTGCCTTTGCCTCCTCCGCTCCACCACCGCCACCCGCCCCAAGATGATGGATAGTTGGAGTGTCTCTGGAATGCACTGCAGCTGGACAAAAAAAAAACCAAACCAAAAAAAGTTCATGAACTTGAGTCCTTCTTTGGTTTAATCTACAGGCGCTAATCAATGCCTGGCTTCCTCATTAAACTGTGGTTCCCTTTTCGCTAATTAAGTTGGCGACGGGCTAACGAGAAGTCCTCTGTTTCTGCCACCACCCACGCCCGTTGCGGTGCACTGAATGAAATCAAGGGCGACAGGAAGTCAAGCGGCTGCCACTATTCCAGCATCCGAGATTGCAAAAGTGTCGTCTGGCCCAGACCAGGCCAGGACGGCAGGGCTATAAAACATTCTAATTGGCATGGAGCGTGGGGCCAGACGTGAAGTACTTTGGGGCAACTGACAGATGGCGCCCTGGCTGAGAACAGAATTCGAAGAGAATTCTTATTCAGGTCAAAATATTCTGGATTTTACTTATGTTGAGAGTTCTCGAAACTAATTTTATCATATACATGTATCTCATCACTCTACAAATTAGACAAAACGGTTCCCTATATAATTGACTCAAAACAATTTGATCACGTCAATTGAACATACGTCAATTCAACACATTACAAATTTAACACAAACACATACTTTTACTTCATTTATTCAGGTAAAAGATATTCAAGTTATGAAGAAAAGAATGTGAGCTCCGCCAGCGCAGCTTTCAGCTGCTTTCAATTTGCATATACTTTCGCAGGTACGGAGTATACACCAAGAGAGAACTCAAACGAATAATTTGAGTACGAATGCTCTTGAAAAAAAATGTATCTGTTCTTAAATTTTCAAGAATTTCGCTCTTGAAATCGAGCTAAATTCGTTCTCAATGTGGTTTTTATAGGCAAGAGGAGTGAGAGGAAAATAACTTTGAAAAAAATAGCGTTGGACGCGCTTTCACAGAGAGAGAAAAAGAGAGAGAGTGCATATGCGCGTCTGTTATTGTCAATCGAGTGAGCTAAGCTGACCGTCCATTGTGTGTGTTTCAGTGTTCAAAATACCGAGTTCAAGTCCCAGCATAGTAAGTAAAAAGAATTTTTATCTTATGTCTCTCTTATGGCTATCTCAAAATCAATTACAGCTTACAAACAAGTAAGAAAGTCGGTCAAGACCGACAATATCACGGTCGTGTCACACGCAACCCTCTTCCTCCTTCAAATATTTCCTTAAGTCTTTTATTTTGAGAGTTATTCGAAGTTGGTTCAACTTTCAGGGTGACACGTCTTTAAAACACACAGTCATTTCACCCAACACAACAATTCAACAATCCGTCAATTCAACACAAACAAATACAACACAAAACAAAGTCTTCACAAAACAATTTCAACACACGTCAATACATCACTAAGTTATTTTACCCAACACAACAATTCAACCCAAGTCAATTCAGCACACGTCAACTCAACACAAAACAATATAATTTACTTATTATTAAATTTAAATTTGGTTTGAATTGAATTGACAAAGTGTTAAATGGTTGTGTTGGGTGAAATGACTTATAGACGTGTTGACTTTTTTTTTGTGAAGACTTTGTTTTGTGTTGAATAGACGAGGAACCTAAAGTTGAGTAACGATGACTTTTATTAGTGATAGTATAATAATAAAATGTAAGTTGTATTACAGAACTAATCTGATCGCTCAGGTTTTGTTTAACGTGGCATTTTCCAAAGAGGTAGGATTACAACCACGGTGCCCCGATATGCACATAATTGTACATATGACACGATGAATCTGGAGTGGCGACGCCAGACTAGCGCCCCTAGAAGACCGAAGTTCTCTATCAGAGATAGAAGGGAGACACTAGCTGCAGGTAAAAATATGTGCCAATTTTTCCACATTCGCAGCCTCCGTCCTCCGCCGATTCAAAAAACTCAATTCCCGGTATAATCAACACATAATTTTCAAAAGTAAATTTAACATACGTCATTTCAACACATTACGAGTTCAACACAAACAAATTCTTCCTGGGAAAGAAAGGCCGGCAGGCAAAAATTTTACTATATTTGCAACGTCTGCACTCGGATGAAAGTTATTCAAGTTGTGAACAAAAGAATATTATCTCTGGTGCTTTCAAATATGCATACTCTTTCAGAGGATATTAAAGTCAGGTTCGACTGACATTGCCACTTGTAGGAATGATAATATAATTTTTTTTTAATTTTTTGTACTATTTTCCAGTGTTAAATTTGTACTGTGTTGAAACCGTACTATGATGAATGATGTTTAATTGCTCTGTGATGAAATTGATTCCGTTGAAATTGTTTATGTATCTTGTGTTATAATTGTGCAGTGTTGAATTGACGTGTTGAAATTGTTTTGTGTTAAAAAGACGTGGAACCACTTTCAGTACTTTTGCATCAAGAATGTCGGGATCAAAAATTCCCTCAGGGATCAGGGATTTCGCGCTTGGATAAAAATTTTTTACTCTAATCGTATTTTTGAGCACGAACGCTCTTGTTTCAAGAGTAAAATTCTGTAAACTTTTTCTGAGTGTACCACAGTTGGGTTGATGTTGTGTTCAATTTTCTGGTGTTAAAATTTGACGATGTTCAGTTGCTTTGTGATGTAATAGATTATGTTGAAATTGTAGTTTTGTTGAATCTTGTGTTATAATTGTGTTATGCTGAATTTACTCGACTTTAATATGTTTTGTGTTGAATTGATGTTTTAAAATCGTTTTGTTGAATAAATGTGGCACCTCAAATGGTTGGTAATTCTACTGAATATGTACATTCTAAAAAAGACCATAGTAGGTATCAGCATTACATAATAGAATACTAAAAGGTTACTTTGGCTTCAGTGTGACGGAATTAATCCCATATAATCTGCAATACTTTGCCATAAGCATGGCCGCTTTGTAAACGGGGTGCGCACAACCTGCATTACTAGTTATAAAGGAGCCGAACTGCCATCGGATTCCCATTACTAATGCGTACATTCATTTTAAAGTTGTAATGCAGAATGTTCGCAGACTGTTTATAACTCAACACACAATTAAGAAATGGTATGCTCTGCCGTAAAGTACTTGTAATACGATTCAATATACTGAAGATGGATTAGTATACGGGTAGGTAAAACTCTTGTTTTACGATGCAACGTACTACATATTGAGAAGTATTTGGGTTGGTAATGCACGTACTTTACAGCCTATATGAGTGAGTAATGATGTAGTAATGCAGTGGTTTTTATTTTAGTTTATTTTGAATGATTTTATTGGTTTTACTTGATATATAAACATAATGTATGCTTTTCCAAAGGTTCAAATTGTCCAGACTTCAATTGGGAAATACGGGGTCATCAGGGCCAATGTACTCTTTCGACAGCTTTCTAGGGATGGCCAATATTTCAATTTATCTTTTAAAATTTTTTGTTGGCTCGGCATAGTCGTGTTTTGAGCCTCCACTTGAATTTTTACAATTATACAAGACAATTAAAAGTGTGAACACTTAAATAAACTAAAAACTAATCCAAATTCAAATAACTCCTCTCCACGTATGTGTCAATTCACTGCTACACTTTTTACACATTTGTTCTACATACAAATACAATTGAAGCAAATAGAAGGAATGTCAAAAAAGCTTATGGACAAGGGGGGGTAGGCACTAAAGCGAACGAGACTGGCATCGGCTCGTGTGTGGCAAGAGTCGTTCTTTGCAAAAAATTATATTTTGATTCAAAATAGGCACTGCAAAGCCTTGAAGATTTGAAAAAAAAATAACAACACTTACGACACTTTGATCAAATACAAATTTTTATAACGATATTATTAGTTCATTTGAATCGCTGTTTTCTTTTGAAATTCAAAAAGGCAGTTGTGTTAATATGACAGAAGAGATTGTTGTTATTTTGGTAGGCTTATTGAGCCCAATTTTAATAACATCAAGAATAAGGGATAAAGAAACGAATGGCTTGGTTGATAATGCCCATATAAAAAAACAAATGCAGTAGATTTTCTTAAAGCAGTATTTTTCATAATGAAATTCGAAATATTTTTTTAACATAAATTAAAGGCGACTTTTTTATTATGAAAGAAATATTTGATAGTTGACAACACTGCGTATGAGTTATTCACAAAAAACTTTAGAGCCTATACGCTCCAGCTAAAGCTTGACTTATTTTACCTTTGTTTCTTTCCGCTTATTATACACTCAAAAGCATCAGATAGGGGGTGAGACCATGGCTTTGAAAATTTCGTACTCAGGAGTTCCAATCTAATGTAAATATGTTTATGTGTCAGTGGAATCGGGCTATAAGTTATATTATATTGATCTCTGATTCTGCTCAATGGGACATATTTCAGGAATTACAAGCATACAAGTTTCTTTTAAATATCCCTGAAATTGGTTCCAAAACGAAAACATATACCGCTGTGCTCCGGCTTTCACTTACTTTTGCGATTTGCGATTTCAACAAATTCGTACGAATTTAATTTTAAGTGCTCCCAAATTCGCAAACTTTTGTTATCGATTGTGTTTCATTCCCAATTCGTTTAGCAACACTTCGCGTGGCAGAAGCAGCAGTATCGATAAACTTATCGGTTATCGCCCCAGCCAAATCGCAATTTGTTTTTGTCAAAGGCTGTTTTGCTATATGCGCAAGTTCGAAAGGGTTAGGAAACAAATTGTTTAAAACAATAGTTTAATCCAAATTGTATAAGGCAGTCCACAAATACATTTTCAAATAGTCACAGAACATTAAAAAAATTAATTCATAGGAAGGCAGTTATTCTCCCTAGTGACATTTCTTATTTACTTTTCATTTCACGGCGAAATCCTGCGATTTGCGAATTTCGGAGATCGTAAAATTTTTGCGAAAGCGAAAATGGAAGCATGGCTGATAGTTTTGGTAGTTGTGACGAGGCTTAAATCTAGTTGTCCTGCCATAAATTTTAATTCATGTTTTCGGGATCAGTCGACTGTAACTTTGTCCATCCAGCTGACTTAAATGCAACAAAATTTGTAAAAATAGAAGAGCCTTTAGGCTACATGATAAAGTGGTTGTAATTAAAATATAACCACCGCAATGGCCGATAAATTTTACATTTTCCCATAATCTAAGGAAAATTTCTCTTCAAAGACCAATTTAGACACTTTTGAGTATGCTAAAAATGCTCGCATAATTTTTTTATTGGCTGTATTAATATGTATACTGTCGCATAAGATCAGAAATAAATCCAGGAATTTGCACTATACTGGAATAGAATTTAATACAGAGAAGGCTGGATCTTACCAAATTGGTTATTTTGTTATATTATTAATATTCATTCACGTGAGAGCTCAATAAAACCGTAAAAGCTTTTCGTCACTTTTACAGCTGTAAAGTAATCAAATCTAGGCTCCGACAAATCTCAATCTCAATTCTTCGCTTACACAACATAAAATCCATAAAGCTTTCGTTCAAAAAAAAGAAATATACACTTGAAAGTCAGATAATGGCAAATTGCTTTGCAATTAAATGTCGCCAATTTTGGCTTTAGCTTCCGCCCCGAAAAAGAAGGCCTTAACCAACCAACAGGCTGGGAACAAATTGCAAAAGTCTCTGCCCATTTCTCTTTCTCCTTCACCCTCTCCTTGGTTTGCTGACCAATTTTCCTGTTGGTTTTTAATAAAGCATTTTAATGGCCAGCATTTTTGGTCTTTGACTAAGACTTTCCCCAAAGTCGCACCAAAAGTGACCAAAAGTGGGAAATTGTCAATGAGTTTTATGTCGTGTTCGAAACGTCCGTCGCACTTGCCAACCATGACCATAACAGCATCTGGCTGGAGTCGTCGCCGTCGTTGCCGTCTCCACAAACTGGAGCAACTAGGCCACACACAACGAGTTTGGCACAGAAACGCAATGTTTTGGGGGCCTTTAGCTTAAAAGCCTGGCGATAAGAATCTCAGCAGCAACGGGCTGGGGCCCTTCCTCTGGCTAGACGACTCCACACCAAACCAAACCAATCCAACTCCAACGCATACGAAATTCGATTTCATCCGCCCACACGTTGATCGCTCTGATCGTCGTTCTCTCTAGGCCAATAACAATCACAATCACAGTCGGGAATTTTGCATAAATTCTGGCTAGCCCAAAGGAGCAGAACTCCGACTGGGCAAATTGAAAATGTGAACAAGAGCGCATAAATTTATGGAGATTGTGTAAATATTTGCGCAGCATATCGGCAAAGGCCCAACTCGCAGGCACAGAAAATTGCTCCCGGAAATTAAAGGAGACCAAAAAGTAAAATGCGAAATCTAATAAATTAGGCAGCAATTTCAGTTTTTGTCGCCGACTTTCGGTTTCAGTTTTGTGCACGCTTGATAAATGCTCGTAAAGTGGTCGGGGCCTAACGGTACCAGGCATACCTCTGGAGTTATATGTCTGTTTGTGTACATAAGTTAATCAAAAGTTCAGCTGTTGTTTTCCATTTGCAATTTGCGTAATTTAAAGCAATTCCTGTTATAGGCGACGCACCCACAGCTTCCCAGCGGGGCCAAGAGAGGCATAAATCAAATTGCCAAGTGGTTGAGTGGAACGTGTGTGTGGAACCTGTGTGTGTGTGCAAGGAGACTGGACGATTTATGCGATTTTAAATAACGATTTTTGTTGATTTTTTTTAGGGGATTTTTTTTTTTTTTTTTTTGGTGGACTGGCAGGTGTTTTAGTTGTAAGCAAATTAATTATGAGTGTGGTTAGTGGAAAATTGAATTTCCCTCGCCTCGAAGTGTTTTTCAATGTTTCATTTTGTGAAATATTTTTAGCCATTAGGCAAGCTCAGTTTGAGTTTCAGTTAAAAGCATTATGCAAACTCTGCAATTAAGTTGCCAGTCTCTCCCCATCTACGGTGGGTCTACGGTGGCTCTATGGTGGTTCGGTGGTTGGGTGATTTATGTTTATGACTCCTGCTGCTGCCGGGGCTGTGGCTGGGGCTGGGGTGGGCGGCTGTGGGGCGTGTGTTAATTATGCGCTAACAATGACAAATGTTGTCTGGTTAATCAGTCCAGGCTGGAGGTTCAATAAACCCCTTGGAACCCACCACTGTCCACCGTGGAGACCAGAGAGCCGAGCAAGTAATAGCAACCACATTAACCGCAAATATCAATTTTATTTATACTCCTGTCAGACGGCCATGATGAAGTCGTAGAGAGACGGAAACATAATCAAAATCATATTCTTTGACCACAAAAAACAAATGGAAATTGCATTGGTAATGAAATTGTGAGGCTACACTGAAAGAAACAAGCTGGAAGAACCCTCAGCAGAAGAATACGAGAGCGCAAGTTAAAGTCGGCTCTAACCGACTTCGATATACCCGTTACTCATGAAAAAACATGTTTAACAGTGTTCCTGCGTTCCATAGGTTGAACATCTGAAAAGTATGCGACACTTTTTTAACTCGACTATTTATCACATTTTTACAAATAACTTGAGAACCGCTCATCCGATCTTTATCATTTCTTCGGCAAATCGATTCATATTGCTAATTACTAACTATCTCTAGAAGGTACAAATCGTCTATCTTTAAAACTGTAGGATATATAACGTTTTTTCCAAATTGCCGGGAGGGGGCCTCTATCTCTTACCATCTCTGAGATCTAGGTGTTCATACAGACAGACGGACGGACAGACGGACGGACGGACAGACGGACGGACGGACAGACGGACGGACGGACAGACGGATGGACGGACAGACGGACATGGCTATATCGACTCGGCTGTTGATGCTGATCAAGAATATATATACTTTATATGGTCGGAAATGATTCCTTCTGCCTGTTACATACATTTGCACGACTTTAAAAAACCCTTTTTATACCCGTTACTCGTAGAGTAAAAAGGGTATACTAAAGTCGTGCAAATGTATGTAACGCAGAAGAAATCATTTCCGACCATATAAAGTATATATATTTTTGATCAGCATCAACAGCCGAGTCGATATAGACATGTCCGTCTGTCCGTAGTAGAGCTGGAATCTCTACCTCGGATGTCTCCGAGAGGATCCTAAGTTTTCTCCTACTCATAGCGGCATAAAAGGTGCTGTACCGTTTCCTCATCTTCCTCATATCAGCAACTTTAACAGAAATCGTGGTGTGCTACGTCTTGCGTGCTGAGTGTCTGCCAATTAGACAGTGTCCAGTTAGGGCTTCTACCAAAAGTGCTATGTGATCCCCTCCCCTGTTGGCCACGTAAGTCTTGTTACTGAACACGCGGAAAAGTTTTTCCAGTGCGTTTCGGCTTTCATGTGAAGCTAGTAGGTAGCTCAAGGTACCCTTATCGTACTCTTCTGTAAAAAGGAGCTCGATGGTTGTACTTAGTCTGGCTAGTTTATCCGCAGACTCATTTCCAAAGACTTGCCAGAACAAAAAACTGGGCCAAAGCCCTTCGGCGATCCCTTTGTTGGCAGTCCACACTTAATTAAATTATCGATTAAATATCGATAAAATACTAGATCCGTATTTTCATCGATAGCTTCTTAAATAATTAATTTTAATTATTTGAAATTAAAATAATTTTTCCATCAATAACTGAGCGCAATTTTCAAAGCAAGCTACAAAACACCATGAGACTTCAATCACACTTAAACTTAAATTATCAATTTAATAATTGCTAAGGCCCGGTAGCGGGGTGGACCGTGAAGAACGTATGTTAATCATTTGTGTTTATTGATTGTGAAATTTATATTTTTTTAAAATTAAACCGAAAGTTACGCTCTTGGCAATGTGACCATTTTACAGGCATACATCGTACAATCTGGTCACACTGTCCCAAAACAAAAGAATTGTCACTTTTGGTTTTTTTGTCTTTGGTGGAAGTGCATACTAGGCTTAAGTGTAGGCCAATCTCGTTAAGGGATAGGCGACATTCTGTTAGCGTTTTAGAGTTATTTGTATGTAAGTCAAGAGCCTTGAGGGCTGCTTGACTATCCGAGTATATAATAACGTTTCCTTCTTTAACCGAAAGTGTTCTAAGGTAGGCGGCAGCTTTCTAGATGGCTAACACCTCGGCTTGGTACACACTGCAGTGATCAGGAAGGTGGAATGATAGTTTTAGGTCTAGGTTTGGAAGGTTTTCGCCCGATCCCACTTCTTCATCGAGGACGTAGTAGGATTTGTCGGACGTCGTTAGAGGTATGCAGTAGTCGGTATTTAACGGTATACCAGCTTGGTGGCTATGTACCAGATAAACTTACAATTTGCTCTGTTGTTTGTAAGATTATGTATCTGTAAAATCGACCTTAAGTCTAAAAAGTTGTATTTTAAAAACTAATTTTGTATATTTAAATGCGATTTTCATGATGGCACGGACCGCTTGCGCCTCCTTTAACTAAAGCCTTCTGCTCCTTTGACTCACTCTCTCATGCACTATGCCAGAGGTGCGCAAACCTATGTCGAATTAGTTGTTTTTTACGTAAAGGAAGACCCGCGCATATTGCTTCATATGCGGGCTCTCTACTCTTTTTCTCCGAGCAAAGGTTTTGTTGCTACTATCGAATAGGGCATCGATAGCACTATTGATACTATAGATGTTTGTGTATTTGGCCAACCCTTATCGATGTATCGAAGCAAACTTCATATCGTAACCAAGTAAGAGTACTTATTTCTTATTTTATCATATTACCTATATCATACATTATTTTACTTTTTATATGCAATTTCTTTGATGCTTGTTATTAATTTTTTGTTTATTTATTCAAAAGCAAATTATATTAAATATCGATAGTAGCGGAATACTATCGATGTTCGAACTAGCAAGTGCTCACTATCGATATTTTTACAACACTAACCGGGGCGTATATCCTTCACGCAAAGAATTTGGCTAAGCGTAGAGCAATAACAAATTTTAAATGTGTTTGCTCTTCCCGATCTCTCCGAGAAAAAGGCTTTGTTGTGGGCTGCGTGTGCATCAGACAGACACGACAACATACCCACAAAAAAAATATATACCACACAAGCTTCTTTAGACATTCGCTTTCTAAGTCTCCTGGGACAGCATAAAGGTTCGACTAACAAAGTTCTTCTCCTCTATCAGACTTTGTCGGAACATTGGACACATTCACTTTTTGGCATTTCAGGCACGAAATTCCTTGTGTCTTAGCGGATTTGTGCGACGAGCTTATACTGTCGGTGTGCCGACTTCGTCGCTGCAGAGCTCTTCTGTATGCTTTCTTGATAGCGACGCCCCGACCCCTGACTTGAAATAAAGTTTCTGTACATGTAAGTCTAAGAACTCATATCCATCACATTTCTCTCGGTGTAGAACTCATAGTCTCATCCTAACCACAAGTTTCCAACTCATCTTGAGGATCACTTTCACTTGATCAAGGCTCTCAGGTTATGATCGCTGGCTTCATAGTATTTTTTTTATGATATGCTGCTGGCGGGCATAAATTGGTTTGGGCTTTATATTAATGCAAATATCTGTTTGGGGACCAGAGCGTTGGCGACCAACCACCACCACCACCACCACCATCATCACCAAACCGATGCCAGAGTCGATTGTCTACAATATTTTTATTTTTCGGCCTGTGAGACGCAGTTGCGCACTTAACTCCGTTAGGCTACAAACGAGTTACAAACACCTGTCATTATTGCTCTGGCAAATGGTGGTACTGTGGCGGTGCAGACTCCAACCCAGACCCAGACAGCGGTTAGAATTGCATAAGTTTTGTTTCCCCGACTTGTTTATGAAAATGATAAGCAGAGGCGAATTTATGACCAAACACAAAAAAAAACTGAGAGACGTTATAATTGGGACGCGCTCTCAAAGCGAGTGGGTGGGAAAAACGAAAAACAGAATCTACAAATTATGGAAACAAAAGAGTGAGAAATGGTCAGCAGTTATGTAACGCGAAAAACTAAAACTAAAACTTGTTGCGGCCTAATGACGGAAATATTATGCGTTGGTACCCCTCTCTCTTGAACGAAGAGTTATCGCATGCCATTTTAATAAACCATTTTTTCAATTAGCCCACAGCCTGGCTGAAGTCAACAACTGGGGCAAACCGAACCAGATGAACCAGTCTCTTCCAGTTGCAGTTATGAAGATGCTTTCAAATAGTTTTTAACAGTTTGGAAATTGAACGCAAAATGATAGCGCCTGGTGGCCCCACGCAAGATTCCTCGACGTCGGGGTCACCACTGAGAGTTTAACAGAACTGGAGACTTAGGAGCTATAAAGTCAATGATATTAAATTTCGATAAGTTATTTTATCAAACGTTTGGAAAAGTTTGCTCAATGATTGAGCCTAGTGACCCCACGCATAATTCAACCTCGTCGGGGTCACCACTGAAAGTTAAACATAACTAGAGAATTGTGAGCAATAGATTCAATGATATTCAATTTCGATTGGTTACATTATGAAATATTTCGAAAAGTTTGCCAAATGAATAAGCCTAGCGGCTCTAAGCAATATTGAAAATCGTCGGGGTCACCACTTAGAGAAAGGAGAACAATTTGTTTTAAGGAACTACGATTACGATTACGATACGTTACATTTTGAAATATTTAGATTATTTGACAAAATTGTAGTACCTGGTGACCCCAGGCCATATTTAACATCGTCGGGGTCACCATTAAGAGTTATTCAAAACAAGTTGAGCTTGAAAAAGATAAGAAAAGTCATCAATGGCGCTCTTTCCCAATATCTTATAAAATATTTTGAATAATTGGCATAATAATAGCATCTGGTGACCCCAGTCCATCTTTGTCGGGGTCACCACTAAGCGTCATCCAGAAAAGTTGAGCTGGGGAATTAAAAATCCCCTTCATCTGCGGAGTTCCTTAATTATGACTAACTTAAGTTTTGATATATTTCGTCTCTAATTGGTTTTGGCAGTGCAGGAAATGGCCATTTCATTGCGCTTCATTTTTGTTTATTTAATTTTTAGTCAACTTTCAATTAAAACAAAATGTACTTTCTATTTGGAGACCCAATGCAAATGGTATTTATTGCTCAACTTTCAGCCCAAATACACAAAAACAAAACTCCAATCTCCTTGGCTCCAAAATCCCATTTTGGTCAGCGATGCGTGACTTTGTCCATGTCGTGTAGCGAGTGAAGGCGAAGGAGGTTAAGGTGGGGGCGCCTGTCAGGAGATGCCAAAATGCCACAAAGTCTATAAACAAATTTGGTCAAGCTGAACAGAGCACAAGAAAAAAAAAAAAAAAAAGTGGAAGCCTTTTTTGAAGTGATTTATGCTAATTACGAGTAACGTCGCTTCCAAAAGCGACAGCAGCAGTACAGGAAAGGGCGTTTAGCAAACAGTTTTCCAAAGCCAAACATGTGGGAAACTGCCCGCATAAATATATATATATCTCTATATAGAAAAGTAATTTATTTAGTGACACGCCCCTCAAAGTTTTTCCTTCGACTCACAATATATAATTAAAATCGAAAGAAACGGCCAGATGTTTCCCTTGCCTGAGAGAGCGCGAATGGTATGCCAGGGAAATCAAGATCGATAGAGAGTGAGGGAGATAGAGACAGAGAGAACCAAGGAAAGGGCCCAGAGATTGTCAGTTATTAGCAGAAGAAGCGAATGGATCCCAAGCCAGACATTAAGCTCAACGAAAATTGCACTTACACACACACACACACACAAAGTTGCGGAGCGGACTAGAAAAATGAAGAATGGTTAGCATGCAGGTATGAGCTTGGAATGTTTATAGAGTTGGAAGTGCGTCACCATCATCAGCCCAGTGCACCATGGGCAAGATCTCAATATTTATTTTCAGTTTCGAAAAATTTATAAAATCTTATTATGTCAGACTTGGCTTCAGTTTTGGATGGAAGGAAAAGTAATAAACTTATAGAGATACCGAAAAGGTATTGAGAAATTAAACTGACAAAACTAATTGAGAGATCGATTAAGTTCAGGCATAACAAAACTAGGAGGGTTGCAGGATATTCCAAAAACTATCTTTATGGGCTACAATGTGACTGTTTTAGCGACATTTTGATTACTGAAGGGAACAGCAATTTTGTAGATTGAAATATTATGACTAATATTGTATTTTCTCGGGATGCTGATTTCAGATTTTAAGTCAGTACTTATCAACCAATTTTCTTTTACAAGATATTCTTGCTCAACCAAGTTTCACACTATCAAACTATATAACTTTGAAAGATGAAATTTTTAAACAATCCCCATCCTTGCTCAGAGCATTGAAAATTTGTTTATTAAGCCCTAGTCTGAGATGTCTAGGTGGCAGTATTAAGCGATCTCTGTGCACAAGGGGTTCATTTATCACATTCAGTTTTCTCGGAACCATAGCTTGCCTGGAAGGCCAATCTTTCCTAACCCAGTGCTTAGAGTTATCTCTACTGTGCCACAAACAAATAAATATGGATATTTTGTATAAGGGGCTATATCCAAGAAGAAAATGCACCATTTTTAGAAATACTCATATTAACCACCTGTGTTCATTGTATTTGATTCCATTCATAACAGAAGCTAACTCAGCATATTCTTCTTTGACTGTAGTTAAATGTTTATTTGGTATTGAACTCAGTACACATTTTGGGCCACGCTTAAAGGAATCCATTATCATCATTTGGATCCCTACATCTGTACTCCCATTGCTTTCAATAAACCAGAAACATCTGAACAAAAGGCGAAGTGGTCAGGCTTAGAAAAGAACGAATGCAATTCTGTCTCTCGCAATTCTAAAAGATTTCTTTGCTTAAACCAAGAAGTTAGAATATCCGTTGATTTTCCGAGTGGCCAGGGTCTCTGACTAATGCACTGAGGTCTTCAGTTGCCCCTCTTTTATCACTTATAGAAATGTTTTTTTTTCCAAGTCGTGATTATTTTGTGCAGTTGAAGAAGAAGACGGATCGTATAACAGATATCAAGTTAGGGTCAAAGCATTTCGACCCAGTTCTTTTATTATTTCCGTTCATAACAAGCTCAAAAAAATAACAATATTTTAGATGTTTTGAAGGTTCCCGCCATATTATAGGTGTTTAATACTAAAAAAAAAGTCTTTTCTTATTCTCCCATAATCTTAAATCCTCCACACATGTCATGTTTTACCACCATATGGGGGAGACCCAGTTCTTATCACAGGTGTTCAAAAGGAATACAAAATAATAAAAGTAAACCTCACTCAAAAAAAAACACAACGATTCGGTCTTAAAAACACGATCTTGACATTATCTTGTTTGGGTCTAGAATTCGGCAAGAACGATATTTCTCTGTATGAGTACGAATCGTTCTTAAATTCGAAATTAACCGTTAAAAATTCAAAAATAGGGATAACTTTCTGATCGTTTTAAGATCGTTTCCTTCATGATGTAAAAACGAGCTCCAACTTTAAGAACCAATCGCTCTTAAATTAGTCTATATCATGCATATTTTGAGCTCTAAAAGATCTTAAAAAAAAACTTACCGAATCGTGCCTAACAGATCCAAAATGTTCTTGAACTCAAGATAATACATACGCTCTTGAATCAAGAAATTCCGAGCTTAAATTAAGAATTTTCTAGCTTATTAAAGTTTTGAAACTGAAAACTCTCGATTTATGTTGTTACGATGTTGTTTTGGATTACACACACTTAGTGTAAAATTTTTGAATATATATTCACCACAGATGTTACAAATAAAGTTGGGATTGTTTTTACAGATATTTCTCGACTCGGTTGATTTAAAGTTTAAATGAGACTAGTACAAACATATGTCTGACAGCAGTATCTCAAAAATTTGATCTGCTACATATAAAATGAGGGAATATTTGAAATCAGCGACCTCAAATTAGTAAAAAAAACATGCATGAAATTCCAGGCAACACAATATAAGTATACTCAGAAAAATCGACCGGGATAGTTCTAGACCGATCGGGAAATTTCTTGGATTAAATACGGAATAGACTTACTATGCAAGCTCCAAAAAGTGTGCTACGAAAGCTGCGAATTATTTTATGTTGAATCTATTCTTGAAATTCCCTCCTGGTTCTAACACTTTGGTAATGGAGTGAGGGTAGATTTCCGACGTACAGTATAAACATCTTCGTCTTTGGTTAATTCATTTCCTTTGGATTTTGATATTATATAGAGACCTTTATAGGCTTAGACCAAGAACATTTTGTACTTATTTTTTGAAGTATTATTTTGCTTCAAACATGCTTTGGGGTTGATTTTTGAATTATTAAGCTTCGATGAAGAACCTTTTTGCACTTATATTAACGGTAAATCGGGCTGTACTTAGGACCATAACCAATTAATAATATAACCAAAAAGATATAATAATAGTTTGAAATGTACTTAAGATATCACGAAACAGTCTTTAAACAAGTATTTTGGGAAAGAAAAAATCGTACTTGATATAAGGATTTTGTACTTGAATCAAGTATTTTTGTACATACCGTACTATTGACACCGTTCGGACTTGATTCAAGAACAAAGTTCTTCATTTTTTTTTCTGAGTGTACAATTTTGTTCCCTTGTATTATCAATCGTTGAACTTTTTAGCAGGATCTAGGTCAATAAGTTATTATTTTGTTCATAACATTTCTCAACTAAGACACGCAGATCACCACAAAGGAGGCTTGTTGATCGTATATGTTTCTCAATTCAATCATCAGTGAATTTTGTCTGTCTTCTATGAGCTACTTGTTCCAAAATCTGCCACAGTTGCAATCGCCATATTACAGAATATCTGTGTTAGCTATGAATATTTTTCTTGGGATTTCGAAAAAACTTCATATTAATATTTTACTGAAACTTTTGTACTTAAGAAACTAAAAAAAAAAATGTTACCAAAAGCATCCTATATATTGCCTCGAAAAGGATACACATAATCCATGTGTCATGACGATGTAGGGTTTTTTTTCTTAAATAAAATATTGATTCTACTAGCGGCATTCCTAAGTCAGACCCTTTTGTCATTAAGCTCAGGCTCATATAACTTGCTTAAAACAAATATTTTTATGGATATTTTATTCGATTTGCAAAAAATTTTATTTTTGAATTGATATTTTGTGGTGATTAAAACGCATTTATCGATAATGACAATGTATCGGCTTTTTTTTATAAAAATATCGATAGTTGTTACCATTTCCGGCATTCCTATTGGGCAAGAAAGATCCTTTATCATTAAGCTTAAGAAACTTGAAGGATATAATAATAATTTATTAAAATCAAGGTCAATATTTCTTGCGATACTGAAAAGTACGATCGATATATCGATATTTATTGATATTTTGTTGTAAAAAAATAGTTAATATTAATATTTTAATCCATTTAGTGTTCTTTAAAAACAAATCATCTATAAATAAAAAGCATTAACTTTTTAAGCTATGATAAAAATATTGCCCGAAAATAAATTATTTTATCGATTATAATCGATTAATTTTCTTTGAAATTTATTCTGATGGCGATGAATCTTTTTTTTAAATAAAATTTCCAAATTTCCTTGTTTTAACCAATAATTCGATCCGACTCGAAGGACCAAACATGTCAATAAGACTTTCAGCCACAAAAAATCTACCTTCTTGTCCCATAGTACCATGCCGTGTGCCAAGTACCATGTGCCTGTGTCTGTCTGTATGTGTGCGTGGCCATAAACCAAAGTTACGTGGTAATGGCGGGAATTCGCAGTACTTGGCCACAGAGCAATACAGCCAAAGAAAGTGTGGCTGGAAATTGAAAATTCCTTGATCATAGCTTCTGCCCGGGATAATAATCTGAGAGCTGGGGCAATCGATCGTACGTAATTACCTCTTAGCTAAACAACTATTTTCCACATGATTTTTCAAGTGCGGCGGGAGGGAGTAGTTCTCGCTTCATAGTCTCAAGTGTTTTGATGGTACTTAAAAACTACATTAAAAAATAATAACAACAACGGCCGACGCCGACGAGGTTTATTGCAGGCAGATAAGTGATCTTGTAATCATCATCGAGAATGGAACGAAGGAAAACAATAAGAAATAAAATCGATAAAACTGAAGCGAAGCAGGCAAAACGAAACGAAAAGTATTAAAAAGTTGTCGGAGTCTCCGGAGTCCGGGGCCCGTCTGGGTCGGTAAGGTGTGTATTTGCCATAATTTGCCACAGCGGACGCAATGAATGAAAGCGACTCTCCAACTGACAGCGGCACGTCATCATCAAGCTTGATGGGCCACTCGCCAAGTGGCAGCCAAATAACATTACATTTTTTGGGGGCTGAATAAATATTTTTGCTCCATGCGATGCCAATCACAAACACAACGCAGAGACTCGGTCCTGCCGCTGCTGCTGCTGCACTTCACCTGGAATGTAGGAAGCTGAAGCTGCGTTGCAGACTGCAGACGGCGCTCTCATGTGCGCTAAAATTGAACAAAATCATCAGCAGTGATCGACATGTGAGCCAAAGTTAATAACAAAAGCCACACGAGCGATCGAGCAGCAGAAGGCAGGCAGCCAGACCAGAGATGAAACTGAAAATACGAAGAGCGAAATGATTTTTAATAAGCGATAAAGCAAAACTGCTTATTGGCTTCTCGCAGGAAAAAAAACAAGCCCACGGAGGAAGCAGGCCAGGTGGAGACAATGCACAGTGGTCAGAAAGGAAACGTTAAATGCAACACTGTTGCTGACTACTTTTTGGAAAATGTATTTTAAGTGTTTATCAGGCATTATTTGTTGAGTCTAGAAAAAACGTGCCCCTAAATTAATGATCCAAAACCCTAGATATTATGCAGTCAAGAAGAAGCAGAAGTAGCGATTTGCGTGCTTAAATTAATGTTTCGCTTTGTGGAGTCTATATAAATAGGCTTTTGATTTGTTTACTTTGAACAGTTTAACAAACATTGGCGCACCTCAATGTCACGTCGCTCTTCTTGTAATTTCAAGAAATCAGAGATCAACTGAAGTTAATTTAAAACAAGAAAGAAAAGCGGTCAAGTCCGAGGGCAATATACTCTGTACTTGAGCTTGAGTATCGTTCAGCCGAGCTTCATCTTACCGAAGTTTATGTACCTTTGACGATCTTAAAAGATAACTAGAGTATAGTTCATCCCATCTTTATCATTCGATTACTAAATATCTCTAGAATCTGTCTATCTATCTTTTAACTAACAGTTTTGATATTAATTGGCAACAAGTGAAGAAGTTTCAAATTTGTTTCATAAAAACACATTCCTGATCCAGTAGTGTGACCCACCCTCAGATAATTCAAGAATACCACAGACTTCATATTTCGGTGGAATTAATTCTCAAGTCTGGTAACACTAGACTTAAGTTCCTTGTTGACGAAATATGTGACAAAGTAGGCTAAATTATGTAATAGAAATCTTTACAAAAATATATATATTTTTATTCAAGGCTGCAAACCGGTCCTGAACCGAACCCCTTAGAACCGGTTCGGTTCGGGTTTTTTGGGTCCGACGAACCGGACCATGAACCGAACCCCTAATATTTTTGACTCCTCGAACCTGAACCCGAACCGGACCACTTTTTCGAAATATTAGGTTCGGTTCAACAAATTAAGTAGATTTTTCAAAGACACATACAATCTGACTATCATTTAAGAAGTTCTTCAAACCTACGACATTTCTCTAGCTCAGATTTATATTATCATCGTCGATAATCGGAAGAATATGGATCGAGCAGGAGAGCTTTTAATTGACAACTGCAGAGCGTAAAAGGAATGCAACTATGAAGAATGTAATGTTGATAATGGTTGCTCATGTGCATCAAAAGCATTTCGTGATTTGAACGATGACCAATTTAGTTCAATAAATTTTCTGGAGGAATCTATAATTACAGCCTGTTGTGCTTTGTTGTACACTCCAAATTTAGTAGTTAACGATTTTTTAAGGAAGTTTAGTTTGACATTAGTAGAATTCGCACACTTCTCCGTACTCACACTTTACGAAATCTATGCCAATAGAAAAATTAAATTAACTTGTGATTGACTGTGTAACACGACGGAACAAAAAGTGCGAACGTTTACTAACTCTTAAAGATTTTTTAACTCTTTAAAAGAGCTTTACCTAAAAACATTTGATAGTTTAAATATCTAAAAATTAGTGATTAGAGCAACTGTTCTGAAATCTTTTGTTTACTATTCGATTATTCGATAAACATTCTTATATATGGGCTGCAGTGCTCTTAGACCCAAATGACCAAAAAATAAAGATGCAAAGCAGCACATTACAGACATGCTCAAGCTCCAAAGATAAATTCATAATGAGAGTTTTCTAAATTCACCTTTAAATTAATCAACTTTTGATAGTTTAGAAGAAATTAATGAAATCAATAGAAAGCAATAATCAATTTAGATATATAAAATCTGTTAATGATGTTATAGATTTCTTCAATTATTGTCCAATACATCGACAATTATTTGAAAATTTTTAAAAGGTAAATAGCTAGGACTTAAAAAATATTCCGTTAACTAAACTTGTTGTTGCAGCAACTCAGGTATCAGTTTTACGGGCTTTTCAACACTTTCCAATCTAAGAATAATGCTTATAACTCAAATTAAGCGGTTCTCAAAAGTTGTAAGTGTCACCTAATGAATTTAAAAATTAAAAATTGCATTATTAACATGAACATATTATTTTGAAAAAATAAGGCTGCCTTCACACTGTTCGACACATGACACATGATAGTCTAGTAGTCCTGCTTTTTGTTCTGTTTTAAGTTTGACTAGCTTGTCAAATTCTTAGAATTTCATTGGGGAAATGCGGGCCTACTAGATGTCATGGGTCATGTGTCAAACAGGGTTAAGGCAGCCTAAGTGTTCATAAAACGAAACTATTCTTCTATGTTTAAGCGAACCATGGTTCGAACCAAAACCTTTGGTTCAGGGGTTCCGAAAACCGGTCCACGAACCGAACCTTAGTCTTTACAACGGGTTCGAACCCTCGGACCGAACCTTCTGTTAAATTTAAGAGGTTTGCAGCCTTGTTTTTATTCAAATATTAGGGAGTTTTTAAAACTGCTTTAAAAGATTTTACACTTGTAGGGTATTAGAGGTCGCTGACTACAACATTGTACTCACAATTTTCAATTTGGACATGGCATACCCTCTTTTTCAATATCTTGTGCAATACTTACCCCCCTTAGTATTTTGAACACAAACAGTACCAGATCTTTTCAACCGTGCTTAAACCTAATAATTTGAGTAATTTTCTGCATTTTTTAGAACTTTAGTTACCCGTCTTTTTATATTTTGAAAATTTTGGAAATTATTCCACCGTTTGATATACCTCTCATATTTACCCGTCCATTTACCTGTCTTTATGACAACCTTAGCTCATCCATGATGAAGATTTCTTAGACTGTTCGATGTACACCTTCTATTTACCCGTCTTTAAGACAGTCTAAACTCATAATGAAACTGAAAATTTCTTGTTTTTTTTTTTTACCATTTGATCTACGTCTCCTATTTACCCGCCTATTTGACCTTCTTTATGATAATACTAGCACATAACCCGTCGCGCTTCGCTGCGCCTTTAACAGTATAGAACCAATATCAGACCGTGGTCGGATTTTCCATCATTGGGAAATCACACTTAAAATACTTGCGAATTTTATCCTTACAAACAGAGTCTCAAGTCAATCGGATGAAAAGTAGTTATTTTTCATGTAGAATTTTCCTGGAATTTCGCGCCTGGGGCGGAATTTCCGTCATTGGAAAATTATGCTTCAAATTAATTCGTATTCTATCGTTTAAGCCAATCGGATGAATAAAAGTTTTCTTGCATGCAGAATTTTCTGCGCATTTTCACTCGCGGGGATCAGATTTTCCGACATTTTTCTATTTCATCAATTGAATCCGAGCTTCAAGCCAATCGGATGATAAATAGTTTTCTTCTCGCAGAATTTGCTGGAAATTTTACGGCAGTCGGGTAAAATTTTCCGACTTTGAAAAGACGCTTTTTAAATTAATTGGTATTACATCTTTACAAACCGATTTTTAAGCCAACCTGGAGCGGTTTTTTTGGTAAGAAAAATCCCATTTTAAATCATATCGTAGTCTGTCCTTAGAAACAGAGTTTCAAGGAAATCGGATGGAAAATACTTTTTATGCAGAATTTTCCGACCTTTGGATAAAATTTTCCAACATCAGAAAATCACATTTCAAACTATTTCGTATTCCATCCTTACAAACCGAGGTTAAAGCCAATCGGAAGAAAAATAGTTTTTGAGTGCAGAATTTTCCGTCCATTTTCCTCGTGGGCTCCGTCTTAGTACGCACCTTCTCCACTAACAGAACTCCTCTCCAAATTACAGCCCTTTATCTCTTACCGTTTAGGCTGTGCGATGATTGCCATTGAGTTAGTGAATCAGTCAGTGAATCAGTCAGTGAATCAGTCAGTCAGCCAGTCAGTACACTCTCTTTTTATAGATATAGAGCGAGGCCAAAAAGTGAGAGAGTATTGATGTCGATTCGAACTCTTGCGAGCGAATGACGGCTTTCTGCTCTTTTTGGTCTCAGCTTCGGCAAACGTTCGGGTCGTGTACGTGTGAATAACGAAATGTTTTCGCCCCCCTGGGAGGAACCAAGGACTAAGTATCGCTAGAATAGGGTTATTAAAATTCCATTCAAACAATTAAGCATTTATTTGAGAATCTTTATCTTTATAATAGATTACAAAAGAAATATGCCTTGCGGACTGAGCGCTTCATAATTATAAGTGGTCTGCCACCGAATTGAAAATGCCAAAGTGGCGCGAGGGTAGAGAGTCAGCCGCCCATGTCAGCAGATGTGGGTTCGAATCATGGCCTGACGCAAGCGAAGATTTTTTTTTGTTTTTTTTTTGTTTTCAAATTGTATTTTTATTGTATTTTTAAACAAATATAATTTTTTGTTGTTTTTGATATCAAGAAAACACACATCTAGTAAATATTTTCAGCACTTAAACGTTTTTTTCGTTTTGGAGAGCAATGGGAGCTGCGTTGAGGAAATGCTTTCTTAGTACAACGTCCGATCACTATAGGAAGTTATTGTGAAATTTTGAAGTTTCTAACTATTATGGTTTTGGCTGCACATCGATGATCATATGAAATGTCTTATCATTATATGATTATAGATAGACTCAATTGTTAATTTTAATAAATTTCGGGATTTTTTGGACCGTTGGATGAGTTTCATGTATTTATCCACCCTCATGAGAATCTAAACATATTCTGCCATCGTCGCAATATCCAAAAGCTGGCAGACAAAACAAACAACTGGCTAGAGGTTAATGGGCCCACAAATCTTGAGGGGTCCTGGAAACAGTTGGAAACTGTCAACAAAAAAGTCGGGTTATTGAAAACACACCTGGCATACGTGGAGAAAAAATACATCAAGGCAACGAATTCCTTAAATGGATTAATGGCGGATATCGGAGGACCCCGACAACGTAGTAGATAGCTGATCTGCCACGCAGTCAGGTTAATCATCATGTATGCAGCACCGATATGGTCCCCGGCCCCTGCGATGACCGTACCGTCATACGCTCGAGGACGGAGGTGTGATCTCCAAGTTACCTGAAGCTTACGTACAGAATCGGAAAGCAGAAAGGCAGATGATAAGCGGAGGAGAGCACAATGACGAATTGGCAAGCGAGTTGGAGTACTGGAGCAGCTGGACAAAAATAATAGTTGCGGGCATAAGGCCATGGGTGGGTAGACAGCACGGACAAACCGACTTTTACCTAACACAGCTACTGACTGGACATGGATGCTTCAAGTCCTCTCTCTATAGTTTAAAGCAGGAGACAGCTCCACACACTGTGCGCGGAAAGGGAAGAGCTATGCCTAGGTATTGGAAGGCCATTCACAGTCACTGGCTTGATGGACATCTCACTTGCTATTTGCACCATGTCTGCACAAATTCTAAAATCCCATTCGCATTGGAGTCTACCGCTAGATAAGAATTTAGTGAAGGCCGTGCCATCTGCTAGCCATAGTTCCGCAAGAGGGAAACGGAGAGTATAGGTGGTTTTAGTGGGTGAGGAACTTTAAGTCCTACACTTTATGGATTTTAGTGCTTTTCCCTCTATAAAACCGAGTGCTTGCCGAACGTGATGCTTCACTGTGTGTTAGAGAGAGACACAGTTACATTTTCGCCCTCTCTTCTTGATGAGCCCTGTATTAGAGAAATACTTTACTTTATTCTCTTAGCTCTAAAACAGAGATTGTCCCGCCTGGCCTGCGGGGGTCGAACACATTTCGATGTTCACATCGTCAAGAGGGCTAACAACAATTTATTATCTGGCCAACGGTCGATGAAATAGGTCTGAGCTGGTTTAAGTCGCTTTATTTTTGTTTTTTGGCCTCGCTCTTCTTGGCAAACGTTGCCCTAAAACTTTTTAGCTTTATGCAAGCTTCGACCTCTGCTGTTAACTATCTTGGACTCAGCTTTGGCATGCGTTCGGCTCGTGTATGTGTCACAAGCCAAAAGTCTTCGTGCCCCAGGGGGTCATACCAGCTCTGAAACTTGAAAGATCTCTTTTTTTTCCTATTTACCTACAGCAAAATTTAACTAAACTTACAGATAAGAAGCTCCGGCTGGATGCTTATTGATAGAGACTGTATGTCAACTTGCGGTCTAAAAATGTATCTGACCATGAATAACTCTACCGTTTTTCGTATTCAAATTATGATGAGAAAAATATGTGTCTAAGTGAAATTTTACTTCTAAACTACAAAGAAGAAAATCGAATGATGTAAATGCAAGCGTTCTAAAAAATACTAAGCTAGGGGGTAGGGAAAGATAACTGAACGAATAGAGCAAATTATTGTAATTGTCATGCCAACTTGGATTCAACCCTGGTAAGTACATTCCACAAGCTCTTATTTTATAACGAAATCCGTGTTCTTGCTCCTTTACAAATTCCGTCCACTATTTCTCTTTTCGTCAACCACTGTGCGATGCAGACATAGTACCAGCCAAACGGCAATGGACAAAAGGGTCTGCAGAAATATATATATGCGCGGCCAGAGCGGAAGGTTTTGAGCAAAAATTATATTGAAAGCAAATCGAAAAGCCAAACAACGGCAGCAGTCGCCAATGCTGCTGCTCCTGCTGCATCATACTCATCATTTTTGAAATTGCTTTCAACACCAGTTTGGGGCAAGGTAAGGTGCGTCCGCAGCGCAACGCAGACGCAGACGTAGGCGGGGGCGATACTCGCCTCAAGTACGCGCTCGTCGTTATCCCGGAACGGAGTTTTGCGTTAATTTGCGCGAATGTGGCTTAATGTGCGCTAGATGTGTTATCATTAATTGGGCGAAAGCCTTTTCTGAGCAAATAACACTTAACCCTTCGGGGGGCTTTTATCTTTGATTTCGATTTGATTGACAGTTTCGCTAAATCATTTGTGCTGCCCAAGTGTCCGGGCGGGCACAAAGGGTTCCGCCGCAAATAATGATAATCAAATGTTATGCTAAAAATGCTCGGCGAACCCCGAAGACAATGCGTACAAATCGTTGACAAAAATTTATAGTAGCAAAAGGGAATGAAAAGATGCGGGGTCTGGGCGGCATCCTTGCAGCTATTTTGCATACCAGACTGCTGTCGGCTTCCGACCTGGCCAGGGAGACGGAGAAGGAGACGGAGACGATGCTATCCCTACGATAAGAAATTAAATTAACGAGATATGTCAACGATGAATTCATTGCCATGGCTTAAGCGCAAATGCCGCCATTCTTGTCCGGGCCTCCTTCTGCTCCCCTGGTTCTTGTTTGCATTCAGCATGCCTTGTGCAGCGATTAGCTTCGCTTTTTGGCATAGACCCTCGGTTAAGCCGCGACCGAGACGGAGTCAGTCACACACAGTCAGGTAGCCAAGGGTCTCTCTGGCATCCTTTGCTCCTTTCAATGTCAATGTCTGCCACCAGTTTTGCTGCCATTCTTCAATATAATGACATCACAAAAGCTTCAGGCCATCAGCCAATAAGCCGCTCCTTCCAGCTCCAGCTCCTGCACGATTTTAATCACATTTCTTTTGAATTAGATTCGAATTTTTGTTGTCTCAACAGTTGTTTGCACTGTCTTTTCATGAGTCAATCACTGTATGCCCAGCAGAGCCCTGCCTCCTGCCTCCTGGCTCCTGCCTCCTTTGCATATGCCCCCAGAAGAAGACGCAGGAGGCGAAGAGTTCTCGGAAGCAGCATTGCGCACCGAAAATGTACATTTTATTTTCAATTCAATTTAACAATTTCAGGTCTCCCGGCTGCCTTTCGCTTTTCTTGGGGCCTGCTGGACCATCCTCGGACGGACTGGGCCCTGTCAGCGCAGGTGAATTTATGTGCCGGGCAACCATTGGACACTAAATCATCGACTCGCCTCTTGATTGTCCCCCTCACCCTCCGTCTCTCGCTCTGTTCAATTCTATGCATGAAAATATTTAACTCCTGCGGGTTTTTCGTTAGTTGCCTCTCTGCTCATATTTAAAATGTTATGTGTGTATCGGCAGAGTCAACTCTAACCTGGCCCCATTTTACCACAATAACATGTCTGCCGCACGGCTTATGAAACCCATGAAACACAAAAGAGGTTAACATCATTATTTCACCTTCTAATCAAAATCTCGACAATATTGCGGCGTCGTCTGAGTCAAACGAAATTTGTTGGGGCCACAGTGAAGCTGTCGTATAAACTACCAGTTTGAAATAAGAGCATGAGCTTCCATCTTTGGTCCGTGCATGACTTAATTCTCATCTATTGGTTTATCTTTGATTTTTTGTATAAACCGAGTTTTAAGTAAATCGGCCATTTTTACTAATAAAGCGTTGACTTAAATAAGCAACATTGTTGTTCCATTTTTATTTTTCAGAGACATAGGAGAGATATGCGCCAACAACAAAACCTTAGCTCGAAAAGTAAGAGAATAGAGCACACATATGAATTTGTTTTTGCTTTGGCGCGCCCGACCCATATACGCTCCAACTATTTCTTTGCGTTCAACAAATTAAAAATACAACAAATTGAAATAAGATTTTCCGAATAAAGATTCTTTTGATTTAATTTTTTAATCTAGGTTGTTCTCTTAGGCATTTTTAGTGGTGCCTTACGATGCCTTTAAACTTGTGATATAATGTGTATAATAATGTTATATAATATGTATAAAAATATATGACAAAGACTAACAATAGTGCAAAAGCAAATCAAATATCTCTAATATGCCAAAAATGCTTTCAAAGAAGAAGTGCGCTGAAAATAATAAGTGCATATCGGATAGTATCAGGAGCAGCAGCAATGGTGTTCGTAGATGTAACGCCAATCGATCTATTAGTCAGAGAACAAAGCCAAATATACAGACTACGTAAAGCTGGACAAGTGTAAAGGGCCGATAGGTGAGGCAACTTAACACGATGTGTAGGACATATCGCAGCAGACAATATTGTATCGAAAATGACCTCGAGCGAAGAGCACTGCAGATTGAGTGCTCTGAACGCAGATAATAGGTAAGAGCGCATAACGCGTATAGGGCCCCACTTCGAAGTAATGTGATTGCTTTTCCGAAGTGGATACAGGCCTGAGAGGGATAGCGGTTTTTTATAGTAGGTGCGAGTCCTACATACCCTTCTGCGACTTGGAAATGAATAAGGTTTTTGTACCCCTCTAATAAGCCATTTCCACTGATCAACATCTAACATTTTTCAAGATGTATTTGCTTCAGCAATATGTTTTTATTCAACATATACCTCAAGAAATTAAAGCTGCCTTTCCACTTGTCTATCTCTAAGACAGTGGTGCCCAAACACACACTATCAAGCTTTGCGATTGTGTGTGTAGCAGTGGAACACGAAGTAAAGCAGACCAAACGCTCGCAAACGATATCGCAAATGAGTGAACTACGATATTTAACCCGACAAAACTCTCGCAGTCGGATCAAGAAAAGATGGAAATATGATTCATATGTCGTTCAGTTTGTGGCAGTGAAAGTCTCGTTCAGGATAGTCGCAAGATAAAGTGTTAGCGAGCGTTTTGCGATACTTTTGTATAATTTCTAGCGAGCCGAATACAAGATATACTCCCTCTCTCTTTCTATTTCATTGTTTTTTTTTTGCACGTCACTCGGCCTTTTATCGCAAAGCTCTCGCAGGAATGCTCGTGTGCGAGTGCTTTGCGATAAAAAATTTGACTAACGTTCTTTGCTCACATGCGAGTTCGTTTGTGAGAATTTTGCGATAGTCTCACAAAATGCTCGCTTGCTGGTCTGCTGGGTAAACATCATTATGTCAAATATGGGCTACAAACAAACACACAAATGTGTGTGCGTGCTATTTATAGAGCACACTTATTCTCTCTCTCTCTCTCTCTCTCTCTCTCTCTATGCGTGTGTCGGCTGCGACGCCGGCAGAATTATGACTTCCTATTACACGGGATAGGGCAATTGACATTTGGGCACCACTTCTCTAAATAGTCAGTTGTCAAACTTTTCTAAAGAGAATCTGTTATTAAATTGAATCAAAGAAGGCAAAATATTCTGAATATTTAGAGATATTTGAACATCAGAGACCTTCTTTAGAGCAGAGTTCCCCAGCCATAGCCTCTAGAAGACGAACCAAAGAAAATCTAACATCGAAGCACACTTTGCTGCGTCGTCCACATTTCACCTAAATATTAGTCAGCTGTTTGATGTTATTTTGGCTCTCTGAGTCATTTTTTGCCTCTTTAAGAAATCTTTGCAATTAGAAAATCGACAAAAAATTTTGAGTAAAATTTTGAGTCGTCACAATGAGTGTGGCCTTTGTGAGGATGGAGATAACATCACTTAATAAAGAGAGACGTTTTAAAGTGTGCTTCTATGTTAGACCGAATGTTTGCCGAAGTCTTGCTTTACTGCAGAGTTCCCCAGCGATAGCCCCGGGCGCACGAACTTACTTGCCGAATGCTTGCCGAAGTCATACTTCATTGTGTGTTAGAGAAAGACATACGGGTGTGTCACAGAAATCTCTAGAGGTTTTCGTATAAACGTCAGAATTTTATATCAAAGCTGTTTAAATTTATATGTTATGGGGCTTAAATATGCCCGGCTACTAGATTAGATGTCAAAAGTTGAGAGATTTGAAACCGCCTGCTCAACGTCAAGTAGATTTGAAGCGTACGGTTTTCCATCCACGAAATCTAGTAGGCGGTCTGATTCTTGGCACTTCGCAAATAAAGTAGTCCCTGATTTGTTCGAAGTGCAATCGTTTACACGAAAATCTCTAGAGATTTCTGTGACACCGCTGATAGTGACGTCTTAGCGCTCTCTTCTTGGGGAACCCTGCTTTAGAGATATTTGACGAGTGTAAGTAATGGCAGAGAAACTTGTCATGCATTATTATATGTTTTTCTTTATATATTAAGAAGTTCAGAAAAACCCTTCAAAACGCTTTGCATGGAAGCTGGCATGATATTGAATCAGGATAGTGATAAAAGTGATGATCTACCCATTCCGGACATAAAGCAGAACTTTCCACCATCAACGCAGAGGACCCAATTATTTATTTATTTATTTATTTATTTAGTCGACAAAAAAAGGCTGTCAACTCAATTTCACATACGTTATAAAAAAGCCTTATTGACTAAGAAAGCCTAACAAAGAAAAACTAACAAAATTACAAAATAACTAATAACGACTCCGACTCGATGGGGGAGTTTTTTTGCCCGTCCGGCCAGCTATGCCCCGATTCACAGCCAACTGTAGTCAGAGACGTTATTAGAGCTACCAAAAACTTTAATGATGTAGAGATAGAGAAGAGGAAAAAAACGAAACCAGAATAGAGGCAAAGGAAAAAAATAATAATAAAACTAATATAAATCAGATATAAAGAGAAAACAATTTAGGAGAATACAATAAAAAAAAAATAAAAATAATAAAAAAATACTAACTAAAAGTGAAATTTAAGACTAATTAAAAATACCTAATTTATAAGCTATACTTAAAATAAAATAACTAGAAATCTCTGATCCGGTGGGGGAAGATTTTTTAGCCAGTCCGGCAAGCTATGCCCCTACTCACAGCCAGGAGTGGTCAGAGATTTCCCCTAAGATAATTATAGAGATATGTTTTTAGAGAGAAGAGAGAGAGATCTGTTGAGAGCAGGTGATAGAGATCGTTATAATTTTGACATAAGACTCGAAATCGATTGTGCTTTGCATAATCAGTTGTGCATCTAGGCAATACTAATGGAAAATAGTTTCTGGTTGGCCTAGAAGGAACGGAGAAGTTAAGGCGACCTAAAAGTTCAGATGAATCTACATCACCGATAATTAGTTTATAAAGAAAAGAAACACCTAATACTATTCTACGGTTAGCTAACGAAGGAAGGTCAATAAGCAAGAGTCTGTTAGAGTACGATGGCAGACGAAGGTTAGGGTCCCAATTTAAGCCATGTAGGGCGAAAAGCAAGAATTGCTTCTGAACTGATTCAATACTATCTACATGCTTTTTATACTGCGGAGACCAGACGGACGAGCAGTATTCAAGTACAGGACGGACTAGAGCAGTGTATAAAAGCTTTGTGGTATATGGATCATTGAACTCTTTCGACCAACGTTTAAGGGAAACCGTGTACGTTTTTATTGCAAATATTTCGGCGAGCTTTCCGGAAAAAAATACAAATATATATAATATATATGTGTATATAATTGCCATTTTTTTTATTTAATTATTTTAAATTAAAGAAGATAAATTAAAACTAAACGAAAATCTTAGAAACTCAAAAAAAATATTTAGGTATTTCACGTCAACATGGTTGTCAGGTATTTTTTCAAAAATTAAGTCTCCAACAACAAAATGTGCTGGGGAAAAAATAAGCTGACATCACTAGCCCAGTCCCTGGTCATGAGATTAACTGGGTAAAATAAAAATATAGAAGATAGCACATTTAGTTTATTTTTCTATCTTGGTAGCTGTGGTGTAGTGGGTAAGGTATGAGACTGAAAATCAAATTGTTTTGAACAATTATAAAGTTATCATGATAAGCACACAAAAGTGTGTTCACTAAACTTGAAGATTAAATTTAATTTTAAAACAGATTACTTAAAACCCAATTTGACGTGAAAGTCATAATATAAATAATAATATAAATAATTCTAATACCAAACTTTAAACCCCAACTAGCTTAATCACACTCATGTTATGTAGCATTTAAGCTTCACTGTACCCACCAATTCATGCAGGCGGCGCCTTTTTGCCCGCTTAAATGTCAAAACTGCACTACGTCCGCTTGGTTGGGGAGTAGCTAGTGAATTTTTTTTATTATTTTGTTTTCTGTTTTGTGATAAGCAAGCTCACACTCTAGCGAACCGCAAATGTTATTGCCGTGACCCAAAGCCCATAAGCTAGTCAATTTTGTTTGGCAATTTGTGTCATATTGTCAAGATGAAGCCATTACTTGTATCAGGGTGTAGGTGCTCCCCCCCTCTCGCTCCCTGTCCACTTCATTAGCGTGCAATTTAATTTGCACACACACTCGACTAAGAGCAGCGGCAGCGGCAGCGGCTGCATCAGCAGCAGGAAGTCGTTTCCCTTGCCTAGTCGAAGATTTATCAGCGAGGATGCCAGCTGCGGCTATTTAGGCATGAGCATGGTCAACAATGTACAGGTTTCTCCGGCTGCATCTCTTCGGTTTGTTTGTCTGTTTGCTTTTGGTTATATTTACTAATTGAATCGACACCAAAAATGTAAATGCAACAACAAACAACGCGCCACAAACTGACAATGGGGCAAACAAGCAGCCCAGAGCTGGACACAGACTTGGAGTCAGAGTCAGAGTCGGAGACCACTGGCACTTCCAGTTTCAGCAGGCAGATGCTGCAGACTCGCGTTGTTGCATTGCAACCCAAAAGTAAACAATGAGAAAATTTATGTTAGTCAAGTGCGTTTTTCAGCGGAAAATGAGCAAAAATATACTTATGTACGTATGAAACTATGGCGCGTAACGAGCCCACAAGGCTGGGGTATCGTGTGTGTGTTTGTGTGTGTGTTGTGTGTGGGGGAAGCAGTCCGGGCTAGGCGAGTGATCGGATGCGGATCGAAATGCGAAACCCGAACTTCTAACTGTACTCCGTCTGGTTTGCTGTTTCTATTTCTATTTCTATGGCCTTGCCGCCGCTGGCACGACACGCAAAACAGGCATCAATCATGCGGCAAACCAAACCGCTGACGTAGGAGGGGCAGGCAGAAAGGCAGAAAGGCAGGCGGTCAGGCAGGCAACACCTTGAACTAGTCGTTGAATATGGCAGACTTGTCATACGCAAATCATACATATCTCCACATAACAGTTCTCCCCTGCTTGATAAGGTTCTTTTCCTAATGAGGCCTCTGGCTAATTTTTAGCCACGCTGGTGGGAAGCCACCAAGAGCCCACACTGGATTCAAGCTAACATATATACACTGAGAAAAAACTATGCGTGAAATATATTTTTTTCATAACGAACCATTAGAAGTCTTAAGTATTCTTGATTAAAGCTCGATTTACACTTTCAACAAGATTTTGCATTCTTAAAATGAGTACAACATATTTTTTATTTAAGACCCAAAAATTCTTAAGTGCTTTTCTATAAATTCTTAAAACAGCTATGAATATATTTTTATTTTCATCCAAAATTGTTAATAAAAATATTTCATGACTCAAATAATTTAAGTTCTATAAATCTTACTTTCGTCCATAAGCAAAAAAAAAAATGGAATCAGTTGGAAAATTGATTTTTTGGTGGTACGTACACGACCCGAAAGCTTGCCGAAGCTGAGACCAAAAGAGCACAAAGCCGGCATTCGCTCACCAAAACTCGAAGCGATTAGGTCGAAGCAAATTCTCGGCGCTTTATTTTCGCACTGGCCATCGCTGTTTTACAGCCTCAAAGGGCCCAGAGGGCTCTCAATCTCTTGGTTTGGGTGCTTGAAATTTTCGCACAAGAAAAAGAGACCTACTGTTTAATTCTGAATCCGAACGACACAATTTGAGAATCTTTTGAGAGGGGGGAAGGAACGCACGCCTCCCGCCCTAGCAGGCACACACACACTACCGGTGCACCACACCCGGGACTGCCGATTTGCTGAAACTATGCAGAAAGGAGATGCAATAAAAAAGAAACTGGCTTTTTAAAGAGAAGCTCTTTTTGGGTACGTTCGACTGAAAGATTGAAACTAGGAAAATGTTGTCTTTGCGACAGATTCTTAATGGTACGCCTTTGTCTTTAAAAAGTTAGCCTCTTAAGACATTTGCCGTGTTGTGTGTGTATTTCTTACTAAGAATCGAGTATCTTATAGTAAGTATCGAGTACTGAGTGCCGAGTAGTGAATATCGAGTACTGAGAATCAAGTTGAGTATCGATTCTTGAGTATCCACTTCTTGAGTATACAGTTAATGAGTTTCTAGTTCTGCGCATCGGATGCTGAGTATCGCGTACTGAGTTTCGAGTACTGTGTATTGATAACTGAGTATCTGTTCTAAGAATCAAATAGTGATTATTGGGAATTTATTATCAATACTGAGCATCGAGTACTGAGTATCTAACTCCGTGTACTAAATATTGAGTACTGAGCTTCGAGTACTGAGAATTGAGCTCTTGGTATCGATTTCTTTAGTATCGAATACTAAGCATCGAGTTTCGCTCTTACCGGGGACCCTTACTCTTTTGTTTATTATTAGATTTTTAAGGTTTATCATTTTGTGGTCCCAAGACTCTTACCTACAAGATTCAGATTCAGCTGCAGAGTTAACCAAGTCGGTTAACCATATTATGAAGTGGTATCCAAAATGCCAAATACCTATCCTATTGGATAGAAACTAATAATTCTGACAGCAAGTGAACACGAGCACGTTTGCTCGAACCAAGTTTGTTGGTTGCGAACCGTGTTCTTTACAAACTCGAACCGCCTGAACCCCGTCTTACTTCCACACATAGGCCATGCTTTGGCGCAAACAAAATACAACCGCCACAGAGCAAGACAGGGCGAGGATCGAACCTGAGCGCTATAGCAGAGCAGCTTACAGCGAAGAGGGACTGAGCTAAGATGCTACCTTCCAGCAACAGGTGGTGTGAGCGCACGCATTTTTTTTTGTTTTGCCGACGGGAATACAATGGGTGGGTTTATGTTTATGCGAATGTAAACCCCTTTACTCCAGTGCTCACTCTGCCGCCCTCTTTCTCGCGCTCTGAACAAAAGCGCTTAGTTCAAAATGTTGGCTGAGCGCTGTACCTGTTATTGTTATATCATGCACGGTGGCTTGTGTTCTATTACAATGCGCGTGTTCGTTTTTTTGTTCTCACAAGAGGTATTTGTTCATTTGCTTCTTGTTGTGTCATGTTGAAATGTCAAACACGCGGTCAGTCAAAGTCTTGCTTTACTTCGTGATTCTCTGTTACGCACACTAGCAGAATGCATAATTGTGTGAGTTTGAACACTACTGCTCTAGTACATACAATTCTTATTTCTGAATAATAAATACCAAATACCAAAAAAAACCAAATAATAAAATTAATTTTGTGTTTAAAGGCCTATACTCAGATGAGATAGAAATTTAGTTCGGCACACTACTTCATGAAAATAAGACTCCTTTTCTAACTCATTTAGATTTCAAAGCTATTCAAAATTGTTTCTATTCATGTGAAATATTGTGACGAACTAAACAATTATCTTATCTGAGTATGGGCCTTAATTTGAGTAAGACTTCTTCGAGCCCTTTTGATGATTAAAAATGGATTAGTTTCATGTGCGATTAAGGGAAGAATCAAAAATGACTCATTTATTTGCTAAGAATAGGATTCATTAAAAAACGACTCAAAATAGACTCGCAACTAACTCGAAAATGAGTCGAAACTGATAGGAAAAATTGGTTGTAAACTACTCTTCAAGATGAGTCTCGTTTATGGTACTATTTTCTCCCGACCAAAGTATCGATTATGACCAGTTAAGGAGCTCCATTGTGACTATTGAAGGGGGGTTACCTACCTATTTAGGTATTGTTAAAAGTTTTCGCTCTGCATCATAGTAATTCAGTGGGTATTTTTGCGACATAAACTTTTATTTCTTATGGAAATCAGTCTTAAAGCGTACGATTATAAATGACATTGAATTATTGTTGAAAAAATTTCGGAAGTAATTTTTGAGTATTTCTGACTAATAACAGTACCTTGCACAAACCACTTCAGTCACTTTGCTTTTGTTCCCTCAAATCTGTGAATTGATGGATAAGTAAGAGCAATCTGAGCAAATACCCCAAATCCTTTGTTGTGTTGATTCTATTAAACTTTAATTGCCCATAGACCTTGAGCCAGCGCTGTAAAGAGCAAAAAACTTTGAATAAAGCTTTAAAGCTGGGGTGCCCACAGTTTATTCTTTGTTGTTTTGTGCAATAGCCGAAACAATTTCGTTTCGTTTTTCTCTTCTCTTTCTCTCCCATGCCTCTTGCAAAATCAAATGCAACAACAAATATGTATGCGCCGTCTTCATTGTAGATTTTGTGGTCGACGACGATTGATTTCCTTACATTTCTTGTTGTCTTACAAATGTTTTATTCATATATGTTTGTATTTACGCCGCCGTAAGCTGACTCTGGGCCAACTGTGAAAGAGATTAGTAAAGCAGACTTGCTCTATCTATAACTTGATCGATTTAAGACTAAAGAACCCTTTATTTCCTAAAATTTTTTCTGAGTGTATTTACACGTTTCTTTGGAGTCACGCAAAATGCAAATGCAGGTTGACAGTTTGCGAAAAAATACAAAAAACCGAAAAAAAATTCCGGCACAACTTCGGCTTCAGCCTGGGCGTGTAAAATAGCCAAAGCTTGTACCCCAAAAAGGGTACAAAGCCACGAGTGGAAGTTGGAAAGAAAATCTGCTAGAATTTGCCATTTTTGGGATGCGACAAAGACAAAACATTTAACCATTTAGGTGCTTTGTCTTGTAGTTGTCCACTTCACTACACTACATGGAGTGCCTCCTCTTGGTATTCTTCTGGCAACGGCATGCAAAATAATTACACAAAAAAACCAAAATGGCCGACGGAGAAAAGTTCGACAGCTGTTGGCCTCTCGCCTCACCCACCAGAAGAGACATGAAGATCAAGATGGGACAACTAACTGACAGACGGCAAGTCACGTCATCATCATCAACATCAAAATGACCAACCGGAGCGTAGGAAAGGCGTTACCACAGGCAATCAGTAGCCCGCTCTCGGCCACGTAGCAAAAAAAAATGGCTTCCAATTTCAAACACACACAACCCTTAACACACTTAAGAAGGGGGGCTTCGGTTACCTCATAAGCTCAAAAGGGCGTGGCCTTTGGTTTTTTTTTAGATTTAGCTTCAGTTTCAGTTTCTTACCTGCAATGAGAAGAGTTGATAAAATGAAGTTAAAAAGAGTGAGTCACATTTAAACAGTTAAACTAATTTATGCGAAAGTGGAAAATATTTTAAAATGCTTTTAAAACTTAATTGATCAATAGATTGATTAAAAGAAATTAAACTATTGACTCTTTTATTTTAATGCAGCGAAAGTCGTGAGTTACATTTTTTATTTCAAGTGTAAACTATTTAAATTTTATATATTGGCAAAACTAGTTAAATCCAAGTGTAAAACAAATTGACAGCACTTCATCAACTGCCCTGCCCACTCGAAATGCTTCCTTATGTTGCTCACACTCCTCCTCTGTGCAATTAACGACAAATGGTTCCTCACCCACCAACGACGACTGTCAAATTTGTTGACAGCTAAAGTTGGCCAAGAGAGCATTTCTCTTTCTCTCTCTCCCAGGGGGGGGTAGCCACTGAGGCCATAAAACCACACACATAAAACTTAAAACTATGGCTGTGATTTAAGAAATAAAAAACAACAACAAAAAAATGAAACTCCCAAAAGCAGGAAAAAGACAAAGAGACATAAACGTCCACCCACTTGTTGCTGTTAAAGTGTCAGTTACAGCCGGAGCAGCAGCGGCAGCAGCAGCGGCAGTAGCACAACCTGGGAACTTCATTCGGGGGTCTTGGGTTTCGGTCGGTCTCATTCCCTTGCCACTTCTTTTGTCTGTGGCTTGTAAATATTTGGCATTTCGAGTTTTTCCATGGCCAACATAAAAAAATGAAGTCGTCGCCGTCGTCGTCACCGCCGCCGCTCCTGCTGTCTTGGTCTCTTATGTGGAAGAGTTTACTCGTATTTCCCTTGGCCAAATTGTTACGAGTTCGGCAGCTCAACTAACGCCCCCAGAGTGGTAGGTAGCTGTTAGTGATGGGAGGGGAAATCAGCTAACGGTGATTTAATCACGGTGAATAGCTCGACGAATAATTTATATAGGTGAAAGAAAACGCTCACCTCAAGTCTAGTGACTTCGGAAGAAGCCCCACGTGGCATTAACTTATTTCACCGATTCCAACTACACTCAGAAAAATTCCACCTACAATTTGTTCTGTCTTAAAAAACTTGATTCAGAAACTCTTAGTTTCATTTTGAGCTATTTAAAAATCTTTACGTTCTTACTTTTTTCTCACGGTTTTGTATTCCTAAAATGAGTTCCAAACAGTCTAAAAAATTCTAAAGACAAACCAAACAAACTCTGGACACAAAAAAAAAAAAAAGGATTATAACAAACAAAAAAAAACTCTTAAGCTATTTCAATTTCAAATCTTAAGTCCATTCTAGAACTCTAGGTGTGTCTTTTTTGAGAGGGTCAGCACTTTGGTCCTTGTACTTATGCAATAACTGTCACTTTTTAAGCAAAGAGCAGTTGAGCAATTTTCTCGAACATTTAATAAGAAGATATTTTTTCAGACATCATAATAATTTTCGTCATCGTGAAACTTAAGGGTAGTGTGACCAGATTAAAGATAAAATTACGCGGAAAATTTCCATGATCGATGCAGGGAAAAGCAGAGTGATTTGACATGAAGCATTCTCAATGATTCATCTGCTGCTCTAAGCACAAGAAAGTCCACAGCCTAGCCTTCACAAATGTGCTGTTAAGCGTAACATTCAACTCCAACGTAACTTATGAAACTATAAGTTTCTTCGGATGTCCGTATGGGTCTGAAAGACGCAAATGAAATGACCACACTATGACACGATCGAGGAGATAAAAGCCGCAAAAATGATTTTTTAGCCTCTCGAGGATTAGATAAAACTTTGGCATAAATTTATTATATCCAGGTTGATTATTTGGATGTAGGGTTGTCAATATTTGATCGATATATCGATATTTATGCACTTGAAAAGTGTATTATAATTTTGCCCAGAAGTTTGCAACGCAAAGAAGGAATCATCTCCGACCACATAAAGTATATATATTCTTGATCAGCGTGACGAGCTGAGTCGATTAAGCTTTGTCCGTCCGTCTGTCCGTCTGTCCGTCCGTCCGTCTGTCTGTATGAACACCTAGATCTCAGAGATGGTAAGAGATAGAGGTTTGACATGTATGGAACAAATGCTTCTTTTATCTGTACGCAGATCAAGTTTATTTCAAATTTTGGCCACGCCCCCTCCCGCCTCCGCAAATTGGAAAACGGTATATCTCCTTCAGTTTTGAAGATAGACGTTTCGTACCTTCTAGAGATAGTTAGTAATTAGCAAAATGAGTCGATTTGCCGAGATCGGATCAACGGTTCTCAAGTTATGATCGAAAAAGAAAAATGTTGTATACTTTTCGGATGGTCACCCTAAGGAACGCAGGAACACTGTTAAACATGTTTTTTCATGAGTAACGGGTATATCGAAGTCGGTTAGAGCCGACTTTAACTTACGCTCTCGTTTTAAGGTGGGAAGGGGTGGTAGCGCGGAGGGGGCTTGGTTCACTTTTTTGCTCATAACTTGAGAACCGTTCATCCGATCTTAATCATTTCTTCGGCAAATCGATTCATTTTTCTTATTACTAACTATCTCTAGAAGGTACAAATCTATCATCAAAACTGTAGGAGATATAAAGTTTTTTCCAAATTGCGGAGGCGGGAGGGGGCGTGGCCAAAATTTAAAACAAACTTGATCTGCGTGCATATGAAAGAAGTATTTTTCCCATACATTTCAAACCTCTATCTCTTACCATCTCTGAAATCTAGGTGTTCATACAGACGGACGGACATGTCTATATCGACTCGGCTGTTGATGCTGATCAAGAATATATATACTTTATATGGTCGGAAATGATTCCTTCTGCCTGTTACATACATTTGCACGACTTTAGTATACCCTTTTTACTCCACGAGTAACGGGTATAAAAATTGGTTGAACTGCTTTGAAATCAGAACAATTTTGATCAGAAGCTTCACTTATATAGTATAATATATAGTAATGCGCCTAACTAAAATATATTTTTTGACCACACGCTTTTAAGGTTTAAGGAAATGGAAACTCCACTTGGAAAAAAATGTACAGAGTAGTTCCAGAAAACTATTGAAAACTGTGGAAAAGAAGAGATAAACGGTTTTTAGAAATCTTCACCAGCAGTTTTTCGGTGAAGACGTTCCTTAAAACCTTTTTCGTCTTCTTAAGCTTTAGAAAATAACGATAATATCGATATGTCGATGTTTTTGGTCGCAATGTATCAAATATCGACATTAAAAATGTTGATTATCGCTATTGATAGTTTGAGAAATATCGACAACCCCATTTGAAAGGGGATAAAATGATTACACTTAAAAAAGAAATAATCCATACGAGATTCAGTTAATCACAAACGGTAATGAGTCGGTGAGATTGCAGTGTCTGTCCGTATGAAAGAAGTGATCTGAGAGATGGCAATGGATGAGACATATATTTCTTATACTTGCTGGCAGATCAACCTTAATTTCCTGCCGCCCCCGCAATTTTTTTTTTTTTTTCATAACTCCCACAGTTTTGTAGATAAATATTTCGTATTAATATTATTTATCGATTTGCTGAGGAAATGAATAAGATCGAAAGAACTGAACACTACTTATGATTAAAAGAAAGTTATTTTCTTCGCCCTGGCAGTGGTGGTGTCATCTATTGTTCATTAGCACAGCTCGATATGTAATATTGATTTCATCCCTGGAAAGAAGATACCTTTTCTTCTTCATAAGATCCCCCCATACTCCATAGGACATCCTTATACAAAGAGACCAAAAGACGTTCTGAAGAACAAAGAAGTATTAAAAAGTTTGGGGGCTCAACTGGGACTTAAACCCACAACCATGTTAACTCATCGCACACCACTTAGCCATCGTATGCACAAAATGCTACTTATTAGTTTTGCTCTCGCTCTCTAATTAATGAATATGAGATCTCTTGAAAGGGGATGAAGTAAGCACATTTGGCATAGGCGAATCTTGAAGAACTTGAATCATGTAAAATATCCTCCCAATTTCCTGAATTTTCAAACTCATGCCGGACTCACTCTAAGATTGAAATGATTGCAAATATCCCGACATTTTTTTTCAACGTAGAAATAAATGTGTATACCACTTGGGTCCGCAGGCCTTGCTAAAAGCTATAATTTGATTTACTTGTATTATCTGCGGTTTTGTTCTAAAGCTCACTTTGCTAATTATATTTGAAATACCGAGGAAATCGTTGAACAAGTCAATGCTTTATCGGCGAACTGAAGTGTGCGACGCTGCTGGCGCTATGAAACAGTATTGGGAGGTATTTTAACAAAATTTAAAAAAAATATAATGATCCCTGCTCGGGCGCCACTAGTACGAAGTTTTTTTTTCGGCTGAGGTGGGTTTACGCAGTCTGTCATCTACAAGAATACTTTAAATCTACGGGACCAATGGGGTAGAGGCGGCAGGTGAAAAGTGAGGAACATTAACATAAAGTTTCCATCAAAATCATACGATATTCAGAATTTTTTAGAAATCACAGTTTTGTCAATCTGATCCCCAACAAAATTCGCATCACTGGCAAATGGCTCTAGATGTCAGGCAAACTGAAGTGTCAGCTCCAGGCAGAGACTGCCACTCGAATTCGAATTCGAGGGTCGTTCCCTGGCAGATCCAGCCGCATAGAGCAGCAGCAGCTGCTGTTTTTTTGGGTTTTTTATTGACCGTTCGCTAGTTGTGCTCGTTCACTTCAATTATTTATCTTTAGACACAGACACAGTTGTGTGCTCCGACTGCGACTCCTCCCCCATCCAGCTGGTGCAGTTTAACTTTTTGTTTTTTGGTTTTTTGACAGTTAGCCAAGAACTAACGGTTGTTTTGTCTTTTGACAGGCGACACTTTTATGTGTCACTGGGTGGGCTAGGTGGGTTCATTTTTTTGGAGGGGAATGCCTGATACTTTACCCCGATACTAATGCATAAATTCCTTTTCTAATTATTGCGCGACCGCCGCTTTTCGCTCGGTCGTTGGCGGAATGCATTCTTCATTCACTCATTACACGCATATTAAAATTTATTGCAAAAATTTCTATAGTCATTTCTCATAGAAGACGAGTAGCTGCTGCTGCGGCTGCCGGAGTTGGAGTTAAAGCTGGGAGCAGCTGGTGCCTTCCACTACTCCACACTGATGAGCTCTCATCGCACTCAGCGCCGCCCCTCTCCACTCTCATTGCTTTTGCAGTAATTAAAGCGATTCAATTTTCTGATTAGTTCGCCATGGCCATGAACACGTTGGCCAGGCTTTTGGTTGCCGGGTGAGTTTTCAATGGCTGGACCATAAAATGCAAAGAGGCAACCACAAACCATGTTGATGTGGTTGTGAATGCGGCTGGGGCAAGTTGTAAGCGGCACTTGCTGTGAGAAAATGTTGCATTTATGTTTTATGCTTTTTGGTGGAAGAAAACTGAAGAATATTGTCACTCCGAAGTCTAAGCGATCGCCTCATTGAATTTTAATCATCACGAAATTCGAAATTGTTTCAAGCCCAAAACGGTCCCAAAGTTTACGCAACTTGACGAATCCGATCTCGTTGTTGCCTTTTCAGCCTTTGGTTGCCTTTTGCGTCCACTCGCCGGGGGTTTCATTCAGCAGTCAGCAGATTCGACTCCATTCATTGTACAACTGTGAAAATCTCAATCAATACCGTGCATGCCGATGCGTTGCTAAATTGCTTTGCCATGGAAAAATCGAAATTTGAAATTTTCCAGCGACACTTTTGTCCATCCAAGTGACAACTGGTTTCACCAAAAAGTCAACCAATAAATTACGCACTCGGTTCGGCTCCCAGCGAGCTCTCTTAATGAGCACTTTGGCATTTGGCCTTTAATAAGCTTGGGCCAAGGAAATTTATTTAGACGCTTTTTGGGCGTTGCGCAGTTTGCCAGCCTGTCGATCGGCAGCGCAAAATAATTAATTGGAAATAATAAATTTATGACAGATTTTCGACTGGCGACGCGGTCCATGTGTGTGTGTGTGTTTGGCTAATAGTAACGGTTAATGGTGTAACGCCAAATAGGCGAACAGATTTTTAATTAAAGCAAGAATCGAAAAGGAGGAGGAGGCTGAACAGCGTTCCTGTTAGGCCTAAGAAAATTTTGGTTTTTTTTTTTTTTTTTGTGGGTGTTGGTCATGTCCAACAAAAGCCTAGCATACAAGTGAAGGTAGTCCAACGGTATTGTTTGTAAAGCCAGGCACAACTGATGGTGGCTATATATTATGATGTACCGGCTACTTCTTCAAAAAGGCCTTTAAAATTAGAAAAGAATTGATGTTGTCTTGACTTATTCCTGCCCGGGGCGGTCCAACACATTTCGCTATTCACTCCAACACGAGCCAAACGCATACCAAGGCTTGTGCCAAGAGAGCAAACAGCAATTGAGTCGGTGAAGTAGGTCCGACCTAGTTTGAGTCGCTTCATTTTTATACACGAATGCACTTTAACTTTTTTGCATCAAAGAGAAATGCTCTCCATACTGACCTGTGGCGGTTTTTCACTTTCGGTCAAATTTGGCGGATTCAAAAGATCGAAGATTAATAAAAAATTCAAGCCAATAAAACTTACTTTATATTAAAGCGAAGGACAAGAATACAAATGAGAAAAATATTTGTCGCACAACAAGAATCACAAGAAAGAGAAAGAGAAACCCCATACACACGCAGCCAACAACAAAACCTTCGCTCGAAGAGAAAGAGAGACACATATGAAGTTCTTGATACAGGTCCACGTGTGCGGCTATCCCTATCCCGCTTAGCATTTAGCTTTTAATAAGTATCAACTTGATGTGTCTTTGTTTAGCCTTATTGATGACTATAAAGAGACTAATTTGTTGTGCGACTGAAGGAAGACTCGCACAAACTCTCAAAAAATGTGATTCATTTAGAATCAACTCGAAAAGACTCGCAAATGACTCGATAAGGAGTCGAAACTGAGCAGAATAAGGGCATAGAAATTACTTTTAACGTAGAGTCGTCGCTAGGTTACAATTTTCTTCCTTCAACAGTATCATTTATGATCAGAAAACGAGCGCATTTACGACTTTTTTAATCAGACAGAGGACTCGAAAAAGACTTGAATGTTATCCCATTGGTAAAGCTTATCGATATTCTATTACGAAGTCGTCTATTCGCCATCGAATTACGGAAAACCACAAGAGTTCACCGTTCTGGTTCAATTGCCATTAATAATTGACTTAAAGCTTGAACTTTCAACTAATTCCAAATTTTAATACACATATTTAATTAAAATTCAATTGAATGGAAAAAACAGTTGAGCTAAAATGTAAGCATATTTCAACTGGATTTAATGATAATTGTAAAGATCAATTCTTTAAATGAAGTAATTGTTTTTGGCTTGAAAAACTCTATTATTTAATAAACAATTTTTTCTTATTTAAGCGATGACTGATTAAAAAAAACTAGTCAGCATTCCCAGCACTGGTTATCAGAAATTTCAAAAAATGGTGGCGAACCATTAGCAGTCAAACACAATTTGCTGCTTTACGTATAGCCATCCGTGTTGCCAACAGCTGAAGACAAAATGTAGGTAAATCGACTATAAAACACTTATACCCTTATGTTTTTGTTACGTATTTTTGGTTGAGCACATAAGAGTCTGTCTGTCATAGGCTAACCACTGACAACCACGCATACATACGCAAAAGACACTTTGGTTAAGTTAAAACGGATAGAGAAAGACCTGAGCAATAGAGAATCGTAAAAATCGCTATTTGACTAAGCGTAACGTCTATTAAACAAATTCAGAATTAAAAGTGTACTTTCGCTTCCTCTTTTCAGTTTTTTACAGACACTTCACATATCCATATAGGCTTTTGCGTTCAATTTTAGAAGAGGCAAAGCAGGAAAAGAGAAGAGTTAAAACATCAGAAATTGTTGTGGTAATTTCTTTCTTCTTCTGTGACTTTGCGCAAAACAACAGCAAATGAGCCTAAGCCCATTAGGGTGAATTTTTTTTAGGCGATAATGGTAACTTAGAGAGTGTGCCCCATTACAATTGCACCTTTAAAGGGAGCAACGATTCCACAAAGTTATCCACACGCCCCTTAAACTATAACAAAATTGCATCCATGAAAACTGTACAACATGCGTAGGGTTGTCAATTTTAAAAATTTGGCCAATTATTTGGATTTGGATTTTGTTAAAATTATTCCAAAGTTTGCACAAAAATATTAAGCTAATAAGTTACATTCTTGGTAGGCCTTTTAAGTTTAGTAATTGACAAGATAGATAAGCTGCCTTGTATAAGGTCTGTCCTAAAGCTAACACTATCGCGTGTGTACCAGAAATCTCTAAATGTTTCCGTGTAAGCTTAAGCATTTTAAACTAAAGCTTTTTGACTTTATACGTAATGGTCTACTAGATTAGATTATAGTGGAATTATATAAGATGCAACCGTCAGCATGTACTAAGGGTCAGTCCAAGGTGAATTTACTATAAGGAATTACTATAAGGTTGTGGTGAAAGGCCATAATTTTTTCAACTCGTTCTCTTTACTCTCTGAGACAGATGACAGCTGCTCTGAGAGACATGAACTAGAGAGAGATAGAAATTAATAAGGCCCCCGGAAACACAGCAGCCGTGCTGAGTACGTCATCTTATAAGTAAATTCACCTTGAGCCAGTCAATGTATGCTTGTCAGATAGAAAGGGATGGCAGATGGTTTTGTGAACGAGCAATCTTGGTTTTGAGTACACAAAGGTCTTTATTTAAGAATGGTCGAACTTGGTATTAAGTCTTACCCGCTCTTGATTCAAGGACGGGCAATCTCGCATTTAAGTAATGCGAAGCTGTTTATTTAAGAATGGTCGATCTTAGTTTTGAATCTGACACGCTGTTGACTTAAGAATGAACAATCTTATAATTGAGTACGTGAAGATCTTCTTTAAAGAATGGTCGATCTTGGTTTTGAGTATTGTTCGAGTTCTAAAAATCTTGAATTTAGAATGTCGGGATCAAAAATTCACTCTTGGATCAAGATTTTTCACTATTACCGTACTTTTGAGAATGAATACTCTTGAGAGTGAAATTTTCTATTTTATTTCAGAGTGTTCTAATTAAGCAACAAGGCCTTATCAATTAATTTTTTTTGCACGTAAAATATACTCTTTAAACATTCGAATCAAAGTGCGCCCGTATGATGTAAATTCTCTCATTCTCTAAATTCTACTTTGGATCTCCAATTTTGCCCTTTTTTGCAGTGAGCGAAATGTGATTTTGCTGATAGATTTGCACATCACTTGTGGACCAAATTTTGTGTTGTGAACCTACGATTTAATATATGCAAGCGCTAATCTCGAAATTTGAGATCTTACATCTTCTACTCTTAAATTGAACTGAATTATTCTTTCAACTTTTCATATCAATAATATTCTTATTAGCTATTGGAACACATAGCTATACCCGATGTAAACCGAACTGAAGGGTTAATTTTCCTACCAAAATGAATTGCAATTCATTATGCTATATAATGGAGCTTTAAATGGTACTGATTTGCTTTGCCGTTGCCTATTTAAATGTAGATATTTTAAGACAAATTCAATTTTGGTTCTTTGTCTCCCCCCAGACCACATTTAAGAATCTCCTTGGCTTTTAGTTGAGTTCAGCTGCTTCATTTGCATAACGTTTCGCTTTGCGCTACGATTTTCTCTGTGGTTAAATTTTAAATTTTCCATTTTGGTTGTTTATTAATCAATGAATGACATACCAAACGATAAGCTGGCTAGCTGGCCCTCCAATAAGTAGAGACATATGTAGAATCTAATGCCCTCCAGTTGTCGTCGTTTCTGTTTGGTATTTAAGGCCAATCAATTTTCTCTTTCTCCACATTTCTCTTCTCCAACAATTTTATCTCGACGCAATTAATAGCAGATTATGCAAATCAGCTGGAAGACATTCGATGATAATGCGTTAGATGTGTGGACACATTGCCGTTTGTTGTTCCTCGCTTTTGTTGTTTTGAATGACCCGAAATTCCATTTTGTTTTATAATTAATTCCGAAATGCCTCCTCCTCCTCCCTCTAGCTCAACTAGTGCGAAAATTGAAAATTGTCTTGTGACTTCGATTAGGCTACGCGCCTAATCGATAAGCGTGGAAAAGCAATTTCCGATTGGGCTGAGTTATGTTTGGCACGATTTATGTCTTGTTACCACAAGGGAGCGCAATTTGCAATTCCGAAAGGTGCTAGAGATGATCAGCAGAAATTGCAGCTGCTGTCGAAAAGCGAGGCAGGGCGGCGCGTATAATAATATAAAATTAATTAAAGATGGTAAAGATAATTGATTAGGCGCAGGCGATTAATAGTGAAACAGGTCGAGGACAATCGCAGCCGCCGATTTCCTCATTAACATGGCGGCCATTTTGAAGGGGTCAGCAACTGTTTAGCTAATCAGCTTCCTGCCGTAATTCTTATTGCGCCCGCCGCCGCCCCCCGTCCCTGTCACCAGGCGACTTGGCTCATAAAACTTTGCAAATTATTTACCAACTTTTTTTTGTGCTGCTCTTAGCCCCGGCCAAGTGCAACTTGTGTGGCTCCTGGCAAGTGGAATGCATTTCGCCTTGGCATTGGCCGTGTGGTTATCTTTTTTACGGCAAATTATTAGTTTTTTTCTGCTGACGACACAAAAAACAGACAAAAATGAAGAGCCACAGACGGTAATTAAAATTCTAATTGTACGCGCTACCGCCGATGCCGACTCAGAGTCGTAAACTTTGACGATTCACCAAAGAGTGGAAAAAAGTCCCGTGCTGTGAGCAGGCCAACATTCTGTAAGTTTGTCCGTTTAGCAGTTTGGCAATTGTCCGTGTCTGCGATATACAAAGTAAGCAAAACGACTTCGTTGGCGGTTTGCAGAAAGGAAATGCATCAATATTTTACTGGACTATTTCAACTGATTTACAACTAAAGATCACAGGCATCCTCACTTTGCAATAATAAAATATTTAGTAGAAAATATTTTGATTTTAAAGAAAATTAAATTTTTTATTACTTTGGGTCCGATCGATAGAACTCGAGCTTCCACTGCCAGATCATCTGAAGCAGCTGAGTAGAGGGACGAACGCGGTCTCATACTAAAGCTTTTGTAAACCTCACAAAATGACCAGCAAACATATGAGAAAACATAAATTCTGGCAAAGCTGACGACGTATTCATAGTCAACTTTCGTGTGTAAGTCGAATAAATAAATCGACCTGGTCAAAAAATGTATAAAAAGAGACCAAATTTATAAAAAGGGATGGGTGCAATGAGACGTCCGGTTTTAACGAAGCTCTTTCTAGTCTATTTATAAATTTAGCTTATAAGTCACAGAAAAATCACAGTTTAGTCACTGTCAAGTCACTGATAACTCACTGTTTGGACATAATCAAATCACTGTTAAATCACTGTTACCTCTGTGTCAGGTTACTATTAAGTCACTGTCAAGTCACTGTTTAGCCACAGCCAAGTCACTACCAAGTCACTGTCAAGTAACTATAAAGTCAGTGCTAAGTCACTGATAATCCAATGTCAATTCACTGTTCACCGATTTGGTCAAGTCACTGTTAAGTCACTATTAAGTCACTGTTTAATCAGTGTTAACGCCTTTTTCTTCAAATTAATATTAGATCACTGTCAAGTCACTATTTAGTCACAGCCATGTCACTGTCAAATTACTATCAAGTCATTGATAAGTCACTGATAAGTCGCTGTTGAGTCACTGTTAACCCCAGGTATGAAGTCACTGTAAAGTTACTTTTTAATCACTGTTAATCCTTCAGTGTCAAGTCACTATTAAGACTGTAAAGTCTCTGCCAAATCACTGTCAAATTACTATCAAGTCATTGATAAGTCACTGATAAGTTACTGTTGAGTCACTGTCAAGTCACTGTTTAGTCACTATTAACCCCTTGTTTCAAGTCACTGTTAAGTCACTGTTAAGTCACTGATAAGTCACTGTTTAGTTGCTGTCAAGTCACTGTTAACCCCACGTATAAAGTAAATTTAAATCACTGTCAAGTCACTGTTTAATCACTGTTAATCCCTCAGTGTCAAGTCACGGCCAAGTCACTGTCAAGTCATTGATAAGTCATTGCTATGTCTCTGATAAGTCACTGTTGAATCACTGTCAAGTCAGTGTTTAGTCACTTTTAGCCCCTCGTTTCAAGTCAGTGTTTATTCAATTTTAACCCCTCTGTGTCAAGTTACTATTACGTCACTATCAAGTCACTGTTTAGCCATAGCCAAGTCACTGTCAAGTAACCATCAAGTCATTGTTAAGTCACAGATAAGCCCATGTCGTCACTGTTTACCCCTTATGTCAAGCCACTGTTAAGTCACTATTAAGTCACTGTTTAATCAGTATTAACCTCTTTTTTTCATATTACTATTAAAACACTGCCAAGTCACTGTTTAGTCACAGCCAAGTCACTGTCAAACTACTGTTAAGTCAAAATTAAGTCACTGATAATTTACTGATGAATCACTGTTAACCCACCGTATAAAGTCACTTCTTTTAATCCCTCAGTGTCAAGTCACTATTAAGACTGTGAAGTCTCGGCCAAGTCACTGTCAAGTTACTGTCAAATCATTGATAACTCATTGCTGTGTCACTGATAAGTCACTGTTGAGTCACTGTCAAGTCTGTGTTTAGTCACTTTTAACCCCTCGTTTTAATTCACTGTTAAGTCACTGTTGAGTCACGGTTTGGTTACCGTCAAGTTATTGTTAACCCCACTTATAAAGTCACAGTCAAGTCACGGCCAAGCCACTGTCAAGTCATTGACTTTTTAGTCACTTTTAACCTCTCGTGTCAAGTCACACTTGACTTCTTTCCTTAACCTACACCTGCTGAAAGAATGAATGAAAAGATTTTGTCTCTCTTCTCTTCTTCGTTATGGTGTTGCGAGAACATGAATCAATTCTACTAGAGCATAGGAGATTTGAAACTACAGAAACTGGAAGAAAAATTACAAAACTTAATTTTCTTTGCATAACAGCCTGGTGGAAAACCTTAACTGGAATGAGTTATCCCACCTGCTATATGGACCCATAGTGCAAAAAAGAACAATAATTTGGTCGATTCTTGGATGACCTTTAAGGACGTGAAAATTTATCAACGCAAAGCTAAACTTTGCAAAGACTTGCTGAGATAAAAAATAAAATAAAAATCATATTAAATAGCTGAGAAATATTTTATTTTTCCTAATTTTTGGTTACGTCCGCTCGAGATTTTTCGTTTCCAGCCAAAAGACTGAAAAACGGTGGTCGCTTTACTCTGCAGATGTTACACCTAATCAACACACCAATAAACATAAGGCTAAACTTCTAAACGGACACAGAAAATTGAGCTCCCGTATACACGAACCTTCTTGACCAACACAAAAATTAGATTAAATTAGTTTTTTACCAAACTCCGTGTCTATGTATGTAAAGGTTTCAATGGCGGACACGAAGTGGGCCCAAGATATATTGAGAGAAATACTAAGGAACCGTTTTCACTTTTTGGAGGACCCAATTCCCATACACGATTCTTGATACCTTTCTTGAAAGCACGCAACGAAATTCAAATTGATTGTTAGAAACTATAACAACATTTAATCTATTTTCTTAATTTTTTTCTACATTTCCAAAACCAACCGCAAGCTGTCTGCCAATAATGTTGATGACAGATTCAAGAACCAGCCTGACACCTAACCCTGAGACTGAATAACACAACACTCCGCTTTGATCATTTGCACCGAAGCGCGAAATCAATTCATCTATTTGAGAGTCTCGTTTTGTTTTACAAGCAAAGCTCATTGCTACAGAATCAGCGAATGTGGTTAACAAGGTACTTTTGGTTTCGTCGAGACTTGAATGTCGTCTGGCCCCATTCCTAAATTCAGCTGGAAATTTGATGCCTGGGCAACAAGTGAAACACACACAATTGATGAAAGATATGAAGACTTCAACTCCAATTACCAGCTTGAAGCATCATAATTTAAACCATTTGGAAGGGAAACTTTCGTTAGAACTGTTGTACCCACACTCCATCATCATGAACTCTCTATATACTCGTATAGAGAGATAAAATAATAATTATATTGCCGTACGGGGAGACGTGGTAATTTCAGTTTTATTGCATTCTCTCTTGCCTTCCACTCTTTGCATTTGTTTACAGCATGATTATTGCGTTGATGAAACTAATTATATAGTGCAAGGAGACGACGACGCCGGAGACGCCACTGCTGAGGAGCACGTCAGGCATTTTGAAATATGAGGCAGACGATTGCATAACCTCACAGCGGGCTAATATCTATGTCATGTGTCCATTTCCATTCTCATATGCTTCGATTGAAACTGGCTGATAATAAACGGACCACAACTCTATCGATAGCAATCGATGTCACATTTAATTCATTGTTATGGCCATCATAAATCTGCTTAAACCGCCGATCAGGGCGTGGGCCGGAAGGGGGGGGGGAAGAAGATCTGTTAATAAAAATGTCAACGCGACCATAAAGCGAACAACACAGTCGCCATTAGGGTCTGAGTCCCGGGTTCCGTCTTCGGGGTTTTCATTAGGAGACTTAAAGGTGCACATAAAAGCTCACACAGATATGCGTTCTGGGTGCGTCTCTGTCTCTCTCTCTCTCTCCCTGTCCCTGTCTCGTCTAGAATTTCTGTGTGCAACCAGCTGTGCATCTCTGATGATGTCCATGTTCATGGCTCGCTTGATAAAACCAAAGAAAAATCTTCAATCTTGAGCATAAAGATTCAACGAGCTCGAAAAACAGTTTGAGATTGAGTCTGAGAAGATGCGAATGGAGGGGAAAATGAATTGGGGTATGATTGGATATTTATTGATTGACAAATATGAGTAAGGTTTGCCGAAAAAAAGGATATTTGAAATGGATAGTTTGAATATCGTAAAAACGATATTCAAAATATTTATTTAATATCAAATTGATCTTAGGTTTTCATTCAATGGAGCTTTCTTTCTTAACCTCAATCATCAGCTGGACCACTTTTATCTGACAACAGACATTCATATGGCTGCCTTATTCTGTCTAAGAAAGGGCCAGAGCAGGGGGAGTGTGGTCAGTGCGGGTGTTTGCCAACTTCAGTTACATGTCGTGATGTCGGCATCGTTGACATATTCGCCTTATAAAATATTGACAAACGTCTTGACAGGCGACAAGTAGTTAATAAAAGTCATTTAATACTCACGCCTAGTTAAAACTTAATATGGTTTCATCGTTGACTTCAAGCTTACCTGTAAACAGAAAGAAAGAGAGAGAGAATATTAGTTCAAATCTAAGTCAGCAACAATGTTGCCCAGGCGTGCGCGCAACAAATCAAATGTTGACCATGCCATGCCATCATCAACTACAACAACATCAACAACAACAATGTACAACATTTATGAGCAGCGCCAGCTGAATTCCCCTCATTTCCTTTCATTCTGCAACGGTAACCGTGCAACGTGCAACGCGCAACGCTCTCAACCAAACATGCAGCAAAAGAAGCTGCTTGCTAAAGCTGCAAGCAAATGCGAGAAATGCAACAAAATTAACATCATCAGACAGAAATAATCTATAATGAACATAAATCTCTTTCCATGCCGAGCAGCGCATAGTTGAAAGGGGGTTTGGGAGAGGGCAGGGGGTAAAGAATCATGCTTTGCCTCTCCTTTGAGGAAGTACAAATTTACGTTTGGTGTTGAAATAAAATGCTAGTAAGAATCCAACATGAAGTACACTGTTAGAAAAGATAAAGCGAGGTCAATTGAAAATGTTTTCTCAATGTTTCGTTAGTTCCGTACTAAGTTTAAATTAGAAAAAAGTCTTCGAACCGAATTATAGGTTCTTTATCTGGGGTTATTTTGTGCTCATCCGTTCTCCTACGCGCCTTCTTTTCTATTTGCGTTTTAATAATTATTCGCAGAGTCAACCAAAGGTGGCGCCATCTATCTATGAGCGCGCTATCTTCTTTAAAATTTTTCACTTAAATTTGAATTATTTAAAAAATGCATAAAACCTAATCAATAATTTAAGTTATAATTTAAATTAGCTCATATCTAGAAAATGGGAATTTTTTTTGAGAGAGATTCATGCCTGTTTTCTAATTAGAAAATGAAATCTCTTAAAGTTCTCTGGCACCGACTAAAAATGTGACATAAAGTCAAAATATTGAGATATAGGATTCAAATTAAGGCACTTACTTATAATTAGAAATTTAGACTGATCCGATAACTATAAGGTAGCTTTCTCCAAAAATTCTGGAAATTTTTTTCCTCGTGCAGAAACTAATTAGCGGTCGACCATGGTTCTTTTTAAATTGATTTTCAAAGTTGGCATTTTTGCCCACATGTTCGATCAAATATGCTTTTTGAACTTAGTTTGTTTTTGCAACTAAAGAAATTTAAAATATTCTTTATCCATGTGAGGGAGAAAGTGAGGAAAACTTGACACCTATTGGAACTGTTATGAACTCTTTTCCACGCCACCTATCGAGGTAAAATTCAAGGCGCGTTCTTTTAAAAGTAATTTTCCCAGGAGTCCTATTACATGTAAGACCCTGAAAGGCGTTTTTTGTTGTCCCCAAAAGAAGGCCCTAGTCAACTGTCGTCCTCCTTGTGTACATTCTCATATATACTTATATCGGTTATTACCATAACCCATTTTAGCTGATAAAACAAACCGGCAACCGAAACGGCAACCTTTCGAAAACGACGTAGCGAACCGGTTCGTTTTAGTTCATTGTCGAGCGTTTACTTACGGACAATGATGCTTGTAAATTTGGAAATTTCAATCGGTTCCCTATAATAAGTTTATTCCAAATTTAGGTCGCACACACACATGCAGCTGAAAGATAAACAGTTTTTTTGACTATGATATTTTAGACATCCATCAAGCCAAAATTAACAAACATGTTTGATTGATTCCGCAAAGCTGAACTTACGACAAGAATTTAAAGATCTAACCAAAGCTCGTTGTGCACAATAACATGCACAGACCGTGATTATTGCTCAAGATTAGCCTTAAATTTCTCCAGTTCATCTTTCAGCCGCATGTGTGCGCGCATCCTAAGGTTAAATCAAGTTTTGCTAGTAGACTCTACACAAGGGAGACTACTTATACTTATAGAACAAATTTATTCTTAACGATGCCGGATCGAGAGCTACTCTTTGTTCATCGACCCATTAATATACCTAATATGAGACTCTATATCTTACTTGAATTGTGTTGTTTCCCATCCCGTAGACAACTACGGGACGATATTCTACAAATTCTGTACGATATTTAGCGTAAGGACTTTAAATATAATTAAATGTTTTCTAAAAAGTCAATTTTAAAAGAATGCTAGGAGTCGCCTAATTACTTTAGAAATTATAATATTCCGAACTGGAAAACGGGCCTTTACATATATATATATAATAAGTACAGGATGATCCAGTCAACCGTCAATCCTTCTCTCAGAAGGGTTTGCATCCTTGTTTAATACATCTGCTTTTTTAAGCTTAAGTGCTTATGTAAGTCAAATATTTGTGTGACAGCATCAAATAGAATATACTATATTAAGAGATTTTACTTTATATATTGTGGCGAATCTAGGATCTGACTCCGGGAACTAGATCCTTGGAACCGGACTCGGTACTCAGGGCAGCGTTACTGAGAAAGAATAAACTTTGCCCTGCCAACTCATTTTTAAAAACAACTCCTGATAAATTTACAAAAGGGTTGAGAGAATTAGAAAACTAGGAAATAGTGTAACCGTATTATATTTGGTATTTTTCTTTAAAAGTTGATTATTTTGGTGTTGCAGGGTCACTCTAGACCAGAGATGGGCATGCACACATACCGTCACACTTTTCACACGCATACAATCACAAGCAAATATAAGTAGCTGTCAATGCTTGTAGCGTACGTGTGAGTTTTGCAGTCGGCCGCGGCAGAGGCCTAATGCACGCGCTGCTTGGTGTGTGCATTGGAACGTCGCGACGCGCCCATCTCTGCTCTAGACCATATACTCGCCTCAATCGGAATAAGCTTTACTATAAGTTAGCTATAGGAAGCAATCCGCGCATTAAATATGTCTTTAGTATTTCAGTACCTCGCCTTAATCAAACAAAAATATTTATTTTTGCATTCAAAACACGTTGTCTTAAAACGATACTATAAATACTTTCTAGTTTATTGTAACAAAAGTTACAACCCCCTACAACTTTGCATTCTGCAATCCTATACCTGAAGAAATTAAGTTTTACATACGATTTTTGATTCATAGAATCTTTGATCGAGATCGGCGAATCCTACAAAACGACTTTTTCCTCTTTAAAGTCCGCCTTTACCTATATTTTTCTTCTCGAAGAATTAAACAACAAATCTCCAAAATTTTTAATGAACAGAATTTTAAAACAAGTTCTTTCGTTTTAAAATCGAAAGGGTGCGAATTGGTTTCTGGTTTAGAATTTATAAACTTAAAAGAACCAGAAACTTAGAGCTTAGAGTAAGGAAAAACCCAGACCGAATCAGACCGGTTGAAACCTTGATTTGGTAGGTAAGCTGCTCACCGATTTGGTTAACATTGAAAAATTGAACAGATTCGCTCATTCCCTTAACAGAACACTTGATTTTGTTTTTCTCATATTTTCTGTTTCATAGCTTTAATGAAAGAAACACACGAAGCTGTCTTACGTAAACAGCTTAATGACAATAAATTCCATAAGCGCAAAATAGCTAAAAGTTGTTGTTGCGCTTAGATTTTGACACACATACATGCGCAAAAGACACTTTCGGCAAATTCTGCCCAGCATTGTGTCTCATGTAAACAAATGCACAAATAGATTGTAAAAACTTTCGATGCTTTACAAAATGCAGAGGTGAAATGTGATTGCGTTTTTTTTTCATCTTGTTCGAGATTGCCTATTTTATATCCTCTGATTGTAACTTAAGCTAATTTCACACGGGCAAATGAAATTTTGTTTTCAAGACCATACAATAATATTGATTTGTTTATACTTTTAGAACGTCTTTCTAATTATTTTCCTAGCTTATTGTACATTAATTTCCCTCAGTGTATATTTTACCCATCTACACGTGTGTTATTGCAGTTGCAGCTCTGCTTCATCATCTGCTTCTTCATGTTGTTGTTGTTGTTTTTGTTGTTCGCGCTTGTCCATCGTTGAAAGAAAATATTTTAGAAATTTATGCGTTTCTGATAAATAGAGGAAATGTCTTTTTACCAGACGACGGCCTCTCGGCCATGAGAGTCAGAGCAAATTATTAGAAATATGCGAGTTTAATAACCAAAAGCCAAAGCCACAGCAAACTCACTTTGATGCTTGGAGAAATTTCTCATCTCTCGTCGCCTCACAAATTTATTAAGTTGTCAACCCGCAAAAATGTTGGCAATGTCTGCTGCGACTTGTGTTGTTGGTCTTTGGTTTTGCGGAGTGCGTGCACAGCGGCTCGCCGCTGGTGGGCCCAGCCATCCTCTCCGTCTTGGCTGCTTCGATGTGGCCATTATTTGCACTGTCTTATTTGGCTTTTGCCTCATTCCGTCATTCACATTCATATTATTTATTTGTATTGCTTATTTCGCCCATTCGGCTGTGCGTTTAATGAACTTTTTTAACAAAATGTCAACAACTATGATTTGTTGTGGTTACTAATTTGCATTCTTAATTTTATGCTAAAACTAAAGCCATTTCCTATCTCCAAACGAACAAATGCTTCTGTTCAGCATAAAAATTAAGAGATGTATTTCCATGGGAACGAAATGGCGACTGTCACACAATTTGTAGGTGATTCATTATGGGTAGGTTAACGCTTTAGAGGATTGCTTGAAAAGCAAAATCAATATTTGTCTGCACTTGGCAGCAAATTGAACCACCCTCAGTTGGCGGGCATGCTTTGATGCACATCAAGTTGGTTAATTTTTAAGCTGATTGCCAACACGAGTGTTAAGTTAACAGAATGGGAAGAGAATGAGTGGCGTCCTGTGATTTGGTTAAGAGCAATTGACTGGAGGATACTTCGTTTTTATTTAAATTTTGCATTCGAAAATGGTATTGGCTGTGTGGTATTATTGTAGATTTGGTTGGTCAAACGTCGCATTTCTTCCTGGTAAGATCTGTGTAAACCAAACTTACTCTGCCAGAGCGGCTAGAGTACTGTGATATAGCACTAGATACCAAAGAGCACATTACGCTATTACAGGACGTGTGAACCCTTATAGGCTTTACAAGTAAAAACATGCGCGAAATCCTAGACCCACAAAACATAATCAAACTACGACGAGCCAACTGAAAAATGTACTCACAAAACTTTTCACCTGAAAACCTGAAATTCTCCTATAAAATCTGTTCTTTTGAAATTCAGCCCGAATTTTACAAAAATATTTAAACCTTCAATATTCTGCCGGCTCGAGGTCTCGTGCTGCTTCCAAAGAGCTTTACTGGGAAATACTTGGAACATTCTTGGGACATACTTGGGACATACTTGGGACTTACTTGGGACATATTTGGGACATACTTGGGCATACTTGGGATATACTTGTGACATTCTTGGCACATACTTGGGATTCACTTGGGACATATTTGGGACATACTTGGGCATACTTGGGATATACTTGTGACATATTTCGGACATACTTGGGCATACTTGTAACATACTTGGGACATACTTAGGACATACTTGGGACATATTTGGGACATACTTGGGCATACTTGGGACATATTTGGGACATACTTGGGCATACTTGGGATATACTTGTGACATACTTGGCACATACTTGGGACATACTTGGGATTCATTTGGGACATATTTGGGACATACTTGGGCATACTTGGGATATACTTGTGACATCCTTGGGATATACTTGGGAAATATTTGGGACATACTTGTAACATACTTGTAACATAATTGGGAAATACTTGGGACATACTTGGGACATATTTGGGACATACTTGAGATATACTTGGGACATATTTCGGAAATACTTGGGCATACTTGGGACTTACTTGGGACATATTTGGGACATACTTGGGATATACTTGGGACATATTTCGGACATACTTGGGCATACTTGGGACTTACTTGGGACATACTTGGGACATACTTGGAACATTCTTGGGACATACTTGGGACATACTTGGGACTTACTTGGGACATATTTGGGACATACTTGGGCATACTTGGGATATACTTGTGACATTCTTGGCACATACTTGGGATTCACTTGGGACATATTTGGGACATACTTGGGCATACTTGGGATATACTTGTGACATATTTCGGACATACTTGGGACTTACTTGGGACATATTTGGGACATACTTGGGACATATTTGGGACATACTTGTGACATACTTGGCACATACTTGGGACATACTTGGGATTCATTTGGGACATATTTGGGACATACTTGGGCATACTTGGGATATACTTGTGACATCCTTGGGATATACTTGGGAAATATTTGGGACATACTTGTAACATACTTGTAACATAATTGGGAAATACTTGGGACATACTTGGGACATATTTGGGACATACTTGAGATATACTTGGGACATATTTCGGAAATACTTGGGCATACTTGGGACATACTTGGGACATATTTGGGACATACTTGGGACAAATTTGGGACATACTTGTAACATACTTGGGACATACTTAGGACATACTTGGGACATATTTGGGACATACTTGGGCATACTTGGGACATACTTGAGATATACTTCGGACATATTTCGGACATACGTGGGCATAATACATTTATGTTACAGCCCAAAATAAGAAAATGCAATATGCAGCTGTAGTGAGCACAACGCATCAAATACTGACAATTTTGTTTTAAATTTTGGGAGATTTGATAAATTTTAGGGGGAATTTTCCTAATTTTAGGGCGATTTTCTTAAATTCAAATAAATTATTTTCTGAGAGCAAAAGCACATTTTCGACCACAACGGCCATAAAATGGAATCTGAGGCTATGAATTTGCAGTTGGATACTTATGCAGCACATACACGCACACTGGCAGAGGGTAGAACATTTTATGCAACAGCAACACGACTTTCAACCGGGCTTTGTACAATCGATCTACGACCAACATCGGCTCGCAAGTATTAAAGGAAAGCCCTCAACAAGAGGCAACATAAGGCAATAAATCCGAAACTGGTCTCTTCAATCTTTGAGCGGTTCAAAATAGTTCCGCTCTCGAGTCGCTCACCTGCCAGTCATCTAACAGGAATAAATCCGTTCTAAATATACCGAATTCGCGTATTTTCGTTCTCAATAGCAGAGTAAGTCCGTTTTTTACCGAGAGGCTTATTTATAAAACGAATTTCTTGAAAGAGAGGGAATTGTGACAGAATACTCACGGACGACGACAGCGCTTTGATTTGGGACAGTATGACCAGATTGTAAGAAGTATGCATGTAATAGGTCACATTGCCTAGCCCATTATTTTTGGTTTAATTTTAAATTAAAAGTTTTACAATCAATAAATGTATACAACGCTTTAAGTGAGAACATCTTATATTGCCTAATGGCAGTAAGGAGTATTGCTTGGTTACGACGCTGGACATAAAGAACGCATTTAAACTCCGCCCGCTGGGAAAAGATCCTACAAGCACTTACTCGACTTGGTATACCCAATTATCTGGTAAAACTAATAGCCAACTACTTCGAGAACCGTACCCTGCTTTACGACACTTCGGATGGGAGAAAAACATATGGAGCCACAGGCGGCGTGCCACAGGGCTCAGTGATAGGACCGATGTTGTCGATGTATGATGGAGTTCTTAGGCTAGCTACGCCGATAGGCGTCTGTATTGTTGGCTTTGCAGATGACATCGCGATCGTCTCAGTAGCCAAAAAGTTAGAGGATGTGCAGTGTAAGACCAACGACTCTGTAGAGCGAATGACCGACTGGCTAGAGGACAACGGGCTGAGCTTGGCTCCCCACAAAACCGAAGCAGTTCAGCAGCAGGAATCGTGTGGAAACTGCAAACATCACAGTCGGAGACCATCGAAGGAGGCTTTGGGGATTCTGCTGAACCACAGGCTAAGTTTTAAAAGCCACCTAGCGTACGTGGAGGAAAAGGCTATCAGAGCAACAAATGTAGCGTAGCAGATGGCTGATCTGCAATGTATGTAGGCAAATCTATCATAATGTACGCAGCACCGATATGGGCCTCTGCAATGACAGTGACATCATACAGCCGAGGATGCAAAAGAGTGTACAGGAGGTGTGCTCTTCGAGTTATCTGCAGATTCCGGACTGTATCGGAGGATGCGGCGATAGTTCTAGCTGGAATGGTACCGCTGGACCTGTTAGCGATGGAAAGCCGAGGAGCAGATGAGCATCGACGAGAGAGGTCGATGATGCAATGGCAAGCGAGGTGAAGAAGACTGATTGCGGACTTAACGCCATATGTGGGTAGACAACACGAACAAACTGACTTTTACCTATCACAGTTACTGTCCGGACATGGATGCTTTAAATCCTATTTTTATAGATTTAAGCATGAGACAGATCCGTTTTGTACACACTCTACGCGGACCATAGAAGACGCAGAACATACATTCTTTGTCTGTCCAAGATTCGCTGTCGAGCGCGAAGAACTAAGCCATTCACAGTCACTGACTTGATGGACATCCTATTAAGCTCGTAAAACAATTGCACCATGGCTGCTGAGGTACTGAAATCCTTACATCGCGCTGAACGACAGCGCAATTTGACTTCAATCCCTAGATAGAAAACTAGTAGAGGCCTTCGTTCCATCTCCCTCTGTAAAGTAATACTTAGCGGTAGTTCCGCAAGTATGAAACGAAAAGTAGGGGTGGTTTTAGTGGGTGAGGAATTCCGAGTAGTCCCACACTTTGGCTTTTAATGCTTTAAAAAAAAAGAAAATATTGTATTACGTAAGATAAGAAGAAATATTGACTTTTGTTTTACAAATCAGTCATAAAATGAATCTTCCCAAGATACTCTCCTTACATTCTACTCTAATTTTTCCCAGAAGTTTGAAAAGCTCGAAACTATGAACTGTATATACTATATAAAGTACTAGCTGAACTCGCTGCGACTTTGTCCGCGTCCAAGATTTAAAGAAATTTTCGATATTGCGTTGTTTTATATTGTGGACAGTTTCGAGTTTAAAGCTGGTCAACATATATCAAATTTTTGCGTAATAAGTGCAGTGTACACTTGTTAAATTTTTTCCATTCCCGTCATAAAGGACCCAACTCAATTTTCTAGGCGCTCGAAAATTTCGGTATTATATATTTCTCCCTTTCGTCAAGTGGATGTGAATTTCGACCACATCTAATAACAATAGCTGCGCTCGCTAATAGTTGAGTACGTGTAGTACGTGCCTTCAGTCTTTCCCAAAAATTAAAGAGACAATTTATTATTGGGATAAAAGTTCGACATAAGTCCGATTTCGTTGAACCAATAATTACGAAGTAAATATTAAAACTAAATAAACTCATGGCAGCCACTCTTCAATTATAATCAAATTCAAATTGGCATTCATTCGAAGCTCTCGACTCTTTCCACTTTTTGCATCATGCATTCAACACATACCTAATTTTAGAGCGTGTGAGTCGTTCCCTTTCTCACTCTCTCTCTTTCTCGGGCTCTTAACAAAACAGCTTAGCACAATCTTGCCTCAAGGCAATAGCTCATTTATTTGCCCCATATAAACTTTTCTTTGGCGTTTTCACCCACTTCGCCGATAAATTTTCCAAATTTTCTGTCTTAGCGCGCTTTTGCATAACTAAACTAAAGTCTATGCCAAATCTTAGATCTATAGCATAAACAGTTCTGGCTGTGGGTTAATAATATGTCAGTTAGTTAGTCAATCGGGCCTTCAGATTTATAAGTATAAATAATATATATGTTCTTGTTCGGGCGACGAGCTTTCTGCGTCAGTCTAACTATTTCTATGGAAAGCTACTCTCTCAGTTTTAAATCTATCGAGCTATCGAAACTCCAACGAAATCTGATGACGATAGGTATTACGACGACGAGGGTATTAAAACTTTCGAAGTTAGGCTTGACTTGTCGTTTTTTCAAAAATATCAATCAAAGGTTACAGTTTTCTACATTCTGATTCTACAGTCTGTCTCGCAGCCATAAAAATTCAAATAGAACTAAAAGATTTTCCGTTTTCAAATTCAGCAAAAAAAAGATACCAAAAAATTGTAGTTCCTGCTCTTTTTTTCTGGTTAGATGTTGCTTTCGATCGCTGGTTTTGCTAGCAAAACTTAACTTTAAAACTTTTCCACTATTTGCTTTTTCCCCCTATTCTAACCAAACAAAAGACTTAGACAACGAACTTGAAATAGCATTTTGCACTGAGAATCAAATGTTGTGCTAATTTGCCTGATTGGTGGCAATGTTTTAAACTGACATTCAGCAAACTGGTAGCCTGGCAGCCCAAACCCTTAGCAGTCTGTGCTAAACCGCACAAAAAATCCAACAACCAGACGCAACAACGCTTAAAAGTCCGAATACTCCAGAGAGTTCCCACTTTCGGTTTCAGACCTCGTTGCATTTGTAATGTATAAAAATAGCCAGAAGCGGAGACTCTTCCCTCTGTGTTTTTTTTTTGTTGCTTTTAATTGTCGACAATGTTTCTGTGGCCAGTTTAATGAAATTCATTTGTCGCTGCGGCGACATTGCTACGTGTCCTCCAAATAATTCATTAACACTTTGTGTCTGGTTAAGTTTACTTTTGAAGCGAAAGGAAAGCTGGGGTACTCGCACAGGACAAATCTCTTAATCCGCCTTAGAGCCAATCCCCAGGTGTATAAAATTTCAAATATGCCAACAACGATACACTTTCGTGTCCATCAAGTGTTGTCTGCTCTTTCTCTGTTCTGTGGAAGTACTAAAAACGAAAATAAAGCGCAGTAACCCGATACTTTTGTTCCCCTTTTTTCTTTTTTCTGTTTTTTTTTTTTTGCTGTTTAATGAGACGCATGCACAAATTTATGATCTTTTGGTAAGCAGGCGCAGTTTTGTTCAGCATTCAAATTCAGTTTGAAGCCCGAGTACAGTTAGCTAAATGGATTGATTGATTGACAGGATTGATGGCAATTGACGCTCACAATTCGACTAACGAGGCACATGTCATAAATTCTCTAATAAATACATGAAGCAAGTGGCAAATAAATTTACAGAAATACAGAAATGAAGGAACAGCCGCTGCATAAATAAGAGTTTAAATAAGAGTTTCTGGCGAGTTCAATTTGCCAAGAAGAGACTTTTGCAACTTCATGGCACATAAACTATAAGGAAAGCAGCCTACGGAAGAGACTCCGCCTCGACCAAATTAAAATGTTCTTTCAACTACGAACTTTCGACAATAAATTGAATTGAACAACAAAAGGCACAAGAACAACAACAACAAAAAAAAACACAGCACGGAGAGTGGAGCTGAGTTGCCTTTGGGTGTCTGGTGCTGACCGTGTCTGAGAGAGAGACTCCACTGTGGGTTCTTCTTCTGGTCAAAAGACATTTGTCATGTCATTTGTGCGGCGAATGCAGGAAACGACATGCGTGCTAATGTGAGAGATGAAGATGATGATGGTGAGTGGTGCTGGTGGGGCTGTTGGTGGTGTAAGAAGAAGCAGAGGAGGAGTTGCCCCTCAAGAAAACAAAAATACAAAAAGAAAATATAAGGATGAGTTTATCGATATCAAAAGATCAGAGGGGAGGCCCTGGGTTAGAGATGGCAACGGGCCACGCATTCCAAAGGGAACCTGAATCTTTACTATATAACTTCTCAATCCCAAGACAAAGATTTTAATTCAAAACCGTTGCAAACTTGACGCTATTGAAGCCATTATGGACACATATATCGATAGTTTAGTATTAAGGTATTTTTATACAGAGACGATGGTCACACTGTATAAATCGAGATTGAACGGCGACTAGAAGACCGACAGAGACGAATGAAGACAGACGCTGTGTATATAAAATGGACAAAGGAGACAGAACAAAACCAGTTAAAATGTAAATAGTAAACCGTATGTAAATGTTTATATTGAAAGCCCTAAAACACAACAATAACAGTGTCTTACACTTGAAATTATATTAAAAAAGTTTTCCTGATAAACAAGGAATATAAGAAAGACATATAAAATCTTATCCAATTTCTGAAACCTAAGAAAAGTGACGATAGTACTCGATACTCTGTACTCGATAGTCAATAGTTGATAAATAGTACTAGATACTCAGTACTCAATAGTCAGAAGTCGATAAATAGCGCTCGATAATCAATACTCGATACGTAGTATATTCTACTCAGTACTCGATACTCAGTTATACTCTACACAAGATATTTAGTACTAAGTACTCAGTACTCGATAGTCAGTAGTCGATAAATAGCGCTCGATACTCAGTTCTCAATACGTAGTATCTTATACTCAGTATTCGATACTCAGTTATTTTCTACACTAGATAGTCAGTACTCGATAAATAGTACTCGATAGTCAGTACTCGATACTTGTGATACTCTGCACAAGATACTTAGTACTAGATACTCAGTAAACGAAAGTCAGTAGTCGAGAAATAGCGCTCGATACTCAGTACTCGATACGTAGTATCTTATACTTAGTACTCGATACTGAGTTATACCCTACACTAGATACTTAGTACTAGATACTCAGTATACGAAAGTCAAAAGTCGATAAATAGCGCTCGATACTCAGTACTCGATACGTAGTATCCTAAACTCAGTACTCGATAGTTAGTAGTCGATAAATTGTACTAAATACTCAGTACTCAAAAGTCAGAAGTCGATAAATAGCGCTCGATACTCAGTATTCGATACGTAGTATATCCTACTCAGTACTCGATACTCAGTTATACTCTACACAAGATATTAAGTACTAAGTACTCAGTACTCGATAGTCAGTAGTCGATAAATAGTGCTCGATAATCAGTTCTTGATACGTAGTATCTTATACTCAGTACTCGATACTTAGTTATTTTCTACACTAGATACTTAGTACTAGATACTCAGTACTCGATAGTCAGTAGTCGATAAATAGCGCTCGATACTCAGTATTCGATACGTAGTATCTTATACTCAGTACTCGATACTCTACACTAGATACTTAGCACTATATACTCAGTATACTCAGAACTTGATACTCAGTACTCGATACTCAGTATCTGGCATTCAGTATCTGATACTCAGTACTCGATGCTCAGCACTAAATACTCAATACTTGATAGTCGCTACTCGATACACAGAGCTCAATACGCAGTTCTCGATACTCTCCAACTGATACTCTTTACAAAATACTCAGAACTCGGTATTCAGTACTCGAAACACAGTACTCGATACTTAATATGAAATCCAGCACTTAATACTCAGCACTAGATACTTAGTACTCGATACTTAGAACTCGATCCACAGTTTCTGATACTTAGTACTCGAAACTCAGTACTCGATACTCAGTAAATGAAATTTTGAACTTCATACTTAGCACTAGATACTTTATACTAGACATTCAGTACTTGATCCTCAGACTTTGATACTCACTACTCTATACCAGGGATTGTAACGCCTGGCACTCAGGGGCCGAACACCATACGCTATTCACACCGACACGAGCCAAGCGCCTGGCGACGCTTCTGCCAAGAGAGCAAATAGCTTTTAAGTGTCTGGCCAGCGGTTGATGAAGCAGGTCACATCAATACACTCTTACCCCTGTTATAGAGGCTCTAGCATAGTAACTCGGATACCCCCCTTCACTCACGTAACCACCTCCAGCTCTCCCGTCCCACTTGGCTGTTACTTGGCTCGGGTGTCACAAGTTCGCACTGGCCAAGTATTGCTCGTATTTGTGTGCTGTTATTGAGGTCGACCCAACGACAACAAACCCAGGCGACGCGTTATCGCTTCACAAATTAACAATCAGCGGCAATAAATGTTTGCGTTTGTTTATGAGGATGAGAGAGGAGCAGCAGTGGAAGCAGCAGGAGGAGGCCAGGCCTTATCTGACCATTGGCCCTGCTGGGTCCTCTTCTTCCTCTTTGTGTTTAACAAATTCAATTAAGCATTTTAATATCTCTCTGTGGCCAAAAAAAAAAAAAAAAAAAACAAAGTAGGTGTTACAGAAGGGACACTGAAATATTAACTTGATTTAATTTATGAATTCCTCTTTTTTTTTCCTGTGTGCCCACAGGAAGTCGATACAATAATTTATGAAACAATTCGGCAGAAAAAGTTGAAATCGAAACCAGTGAAGTGGGTCAAAGTTGGTTTTTGATGGAATGGAAACTAGGCACCGCAGGGCCCAGCTCTTGACTTTGCTCAAGGGCACTCAGAACAGAACAGCACAGAACGGGAGGGCGGAGTCCCAAAGTCCCGTGCCTGCAAATTGCCACAGCAATTACTTGAATTTGCAGCCTCTACAGTTATATTTTTTCCTTTTTTTGCTGCGGCCTGCCTTTCAACACATTTTTGGTGGCTTTCAATCAGTAATTTTTGTGTTTCTTACGTTATGGCCCTTAATCAATAACTGTGAGGGATATTCCTGCCTGCTCATCGGCAAAAAACAAAAGCCAGAAACCAGAAACCTGTCCCGGTCACTCTCCACCTCCTTTTGTTACAAATTTCAACAGTCCGAAGATATTTCTGATTTATGACCTAAGACCAATTTGTTTAGCTTAAAGTTTTGGTAGTAGCTACAATAAACAGTCAAATCACCTAATCGCTGTAATTTTTTAGCTAACCTTCTTTGCATAAGTCGCCTAATAATCAAACATAATTCATTATTTATATGTGACTGCGGCCCAAAACATAGAAATCTACATCTTTAGATCTTTGTTTGTCGTTCCGACACAGCGAGCGAACAGTGGGCGAAATTGTTTAAAAATTTAATGGAAATTTGTTGTAGATTTGATGAAGAACATGTTGTCTTTCCGTTCCTGCGAGTGTGTTTCAAAGCAGCAAAGAAGAGAACAACATTTGGATGTTTCAACAATGACAAGAACAAAATTTTGACATTTACTTAATAAACAGTTTTTTCACATAAAAGCTAAAGAGTGCCTTGACTCACATTGATGAGATTTTCTCTGTTTATGCAGACTTTTTAAATTAATTGGGGGTTTCATTAGTATTTTGATTTGAACAACAATTTCCTCCTTCCAATAGGCATGAAAACTGTTTGAATATGATAGTCAAAAGACAGCAGACTACTGGTCCAGACTTAAAAAATTCTAAAATTTCCCGGCGGATTCTGAAAGTTTGACACAAAAAAATAATTTCCATATTTTTTTTTGGAATTTTAGTTGTAGATAAACCCATGACAAGAGGCCTCGTAAGTTCGAAAATTTGACTTAGTTTTGGTGGCCACGGCTTAAACGGTAAAAAGCTGAAACTTTGCACACGTGTCTTTTTTACGCTCCGCTTTAACATAAATTTTTGTTTCTCGCTTACCGCGCATTTTTCGACTAGCTCCCACAGAGACGATTGTCCTTCAAAAATTGAATTGTGGAATAACTTCTTTGTTTGAGGTGGTACCTAACACAAAATTTAATGGTAATGATACTTTCCTGTCCTCTATAAAATATAATATGTAAAATTCAGAAGAAACACATAACTATGCTTAACATGAACCTTTTCGTGTTCTCTGTGCTGATTACAATAAACTCTACCGTGTAATCAACTCGGAAGCTTCTCTTTTTGCTTTAAAAACAACTATTTTAACATTTTTAGCCCGTAGTTGACATTACTTTATGTTACTCCTTCGCGATTACGTGTCATACGTTATATCTCCGCCTCTCGGTCGGTTCGGGTAGAACCAGCTTGTAGTTATCTAGATAGCTGCTTATTTTAACTGACAGGAATGCTTTTCAAATCTCTAACAACCCTAAAAAAATCAAAATCAATTGTAGGTGTTCTTGAAGCCTGTTTGGATTGTTTGAATTTTTAATAAAAAGTTGTAAGTCAAATAAAATTAAAGAACAAAATTGTAATACTTTACCAATCGAATTGTAAAAGTTATTAAACTTAGATCAAAATATTTAACTTTAAAACTTTCAAAAGACACGGATCATTTGATCATCGAATTCCCCCAGAGTTAATAAATATTTGTAGATTCTATTAAATATAACTCTTTTTTTTTGACAGTTGTACAACAACTGGGTCTCTTTTACATTTTAGATCCTTTCATTTTAGATGCTCTGAAGTCAGATTAAAGTAATTATGTGAAAAACTTATTTAAAAAACATTATTTAATTTTCATATTAAAATTAAAGTGTTCACTACGACATAAATGATAGATTTTAGGGTGCACATAAATAATTAAAATATAAAAAAAGGATTAAATTGAGTTTAACCTCTCGAACGAATATAAGGATTCCACAAATGTTACGTATTCGACGCGTACACCGTACAACTAGCCCCGAAAATTTTGCAACTAGTATTCCTCGATGGGTAGCGAGGGTTAGTTACCTTAAAGTTTAAATAAATGGGTTTAGCGGTAAATGAGGACAAGACAAAGTACCTAGTATCCGCGGACAGAAAGTCATTGCGACTGGAACAATCTGTTACAATGGAGGAGTACAACTTTGAAGTTGTAGAGGACTTTGTCTACCTCGGAACGATGATAACCGGCGACCACAACATCAGTCTGGAAATCCGGCGAAGAATCACTCATGCGAACCGATGCTACTATGGCAAAGTAGGGAGTTCAAGAGCAAAGACCTCAAGCGAAGAACAAAACGAGAGCATAAGTTAAAGTCGGCTGTAACCGACTTCGATATACCCGTTACTCATGAAAAAACATGTTTAACAGTGTTCCTGCGTTCTTTAGGGTGACCATCAGAAAAGTATGCAACATTTTTTTAGGGTGGGTAGCGGGGGGGCTTGGTTCACTTCTTTGCTCATAACTTGAGAACTGTTCATCCGATCTTTATCATTTCTTCAAATCGATTCATTTTGCAAATTACTAACTATCTCTAGAAGGTACAAATCCTCTATCTTTAAAAATGTAGGAGATATAACGTTTTTTCCAAATTGCGGGGGCGGAAGGGGGCGTGGCCAAAATTTGAAACAAACTTGAGCTGCGTGCAGAAAAAAGAAGCATTTGTCCCATACAAGTCAAACCTCTATCACTTACCATCTCTGAGATCTAGATGTTCATACAGACGGACGGACAGACGGACATGGCTATATCGCCTCGGCTGTTGATGCTGATCAAGAATATATATAGGTACTTTATATGGTCGGAAATGATTCCTTCTGCCTGTTACATACATTTGCACGACTTTAGTATACCCTTTTTACTCTGCGAGTAACGGGTATAAATAGCCTTTTACAAGTCGTTTATCATCCCGGTCCTGCAATATGGCGCAGAAGCATGGACAAGGACAGCAGCGGATGAAGCGGCGATTGGCTTGTTTGAGCGTAAAATTCTCCGGAGGATTTATGGACCTTTAAAAGTCGGCGTTGATTTCCGCATTCGAAGAAACGACGAACTGTATGAGCTCTATGGGGACACCAGCCTAGTCAAGCGCATAAAGCAGCAGCGGCTGCGCTGGCTAGGACATGTCGCCAGAATGAAGGAAGAAGCTCCAGCAAAAAAAGGCGTATAAATCGAAGGCGGTTGACTATGGAGGCGGCAAGGTGGGAAGACCACCACTAAGATGGAAAGACCAGGTGCGGGAAGACATTGCCAAGCTGGGCGTGACCAAACTGGTGGCAGCTCGCACATAACAGAAGCAAATGGAGAGCGTTCCTCACAGAGGCCCAGACCGTCAAAAGGTTGTAATGGACAATAGAGAAGAAGAAGAAGAAGAAGTTACCTTAAAGAAAACTTTTAAACCTTAGCAAAAGGCTAACTCTTACGCGAGTGAGACGAACTATTTTCAAAAGCCTTGCATGATATTTTTGACTTTATAAATAGACGGACAGCTAAAGACGTTCCTAAACTTTGTTAGATGCGGGAGCAGCAGAGCGGTTGTTTATCTCAAGAGAGCTCGGCTGAGGCAGAGGTGACCAAAGTGCCTTAAAGCTCATGGCGTTGCCTAATAATAGATCAAAAAGGAAAATGGAGGAGGAGTAGCGTAAAAAAATAAGAGAAAGCAAAATGAATAACAAAGTTCCATTTTTAGCTTCACACACAAAAGTAAATGTCTTTTTATATATAACAACCAGAAGGAAGCAACTCTGACCCTATGGAGTAGAAACATTCTTAATCGGACAAGTGAGTAAAGCCATGCCAGTCAATCCGCATAAACGCACACAAACGGAGCTTTTAGTCATATTAATATTTTAACAAATAAACTAAATTTCAATTTTATCTGACACATAAATGGAAAGGCTATTTCCCAGATAGCTGATATGTGTCAGCTAGTCATCGAATTTACACTGTTATTTGTTTGTTTATGTGACAGATAGCTCTATGTAGAAGATGAGAAATCGGCCCTTATTCTTCAAAACATTTTAATAGTTATCATCTTATGAAATTCAAAAAGGCAACTACGTTGCCGTGGAGTTATAACACTAATTAGTGTATAGGACTGCTGTGGGAGAGGGATGCGATCAATTCCTCTTCGGACTATCTAATCAAAAAGTTTATTTTCTTTCTCATCCGGACACCTTCACCAGCTATTTGCGCCAGCTGTGAAGTATCATGAAAAAGATTCTCAAACTTCGCCGTTCGGATTTGGCGTTAAACCTTTCGGTCCTTTTCATAAACTTGTAGAAAAACATGAATGTGTCCTAAGGGGCTATCTTAGCAAAGCGTGCACCAAAGTGCATGCGGGTTTTCCTTAAATGATAGCCAGTTGATCCTCAAATATTAAAAACTAGTAACAAAAATCTCAAATTTGGGCCAAAAATGTGTGTTTGCACGCCAATTTTATTTAATTCTGCAGAACGGAACTTTTTATGACCTATGACCTATTTTGTAAACATTTCTATATTTAGGTCCGATCTAAAAACTCCTCCTCCCACTTGGCTTTCCAAATAAGATAAAATTCTGACTACTGAAAATAAGATAAAGTTCCAATAGGAAAAAAAAATATTTCAAATTTATAGTAATTTTGCGTTTTTAAAAGATTTTCTTCAATCTTTTGCCTGAATTGATAACCAAACAAATTGAACAACTTTCTTACTTTATAATTTGGCTTACCGAAAGAATTTCCCACTGTGCCACGGAGAAAACAAAAGACCAATGACTGTTTAAAAATTCAAAACTTATCTGCTTTTCACATATCATTTTGGCCTCTGCGGTTTATAATAAAAATGATTGACAATTTAATTTGCAAAGCTTCGAAAAGAAGTCTTGTTTTTTCTTTTTTTTTTTTTTTGTATTTGTCGGTGGATTTATATGAAATACTTTTGTTTAGCAAAATATGCAAATCCGTACACATATGTTAACAGTCATCATCAACACTCGGACAATGGATTTCCAGCCCACACGATGTGGTTGAGGAATTTTTACCAAAAAAAACTCACAAAATCTGTTCCACACACACAAGTGGATTCTAGACAGACTTTCGGTCAAGAGATTTTCCCCCAAATCGTTTTACAAATCAGCAAAAAAAAAACAGACCCAGAGAGGCTGCCAGGAAAGGGAGCTGCTGCTTTGGAAATTTCAGAGATGCACGTATGCAGATTGGCCGTCCACTCCACTAAACTCCAGTCAGGGTTCGGGATCAAGCTGGGTCGGGAAAAGCGCCTGTTGGGTCGTTTCCCTCTCTCTTTTTATTTGTCTCTGAAATCTTGTTTGCTTAAAAGTAAAAATAATTAACTAATTAAAATTGTGAACTCGCTTGTTCGAACGCCGAAGACGGGGAATGGTAGCCAAAAGACACATTAGGGCTTAAATAAGCTAAAAGTAAACGACGAGGACTCTGGAGTCAACGGCAACAACCACAACAACGACGACGATATGCAAAAGCTATCAACGGTGCATCTCAGAGCCAAGTCTCTTACGTCTTTGGGTATTTTTTTGTGTGTGGTTTCTGTTTTGAGGTTGGGTCCTGTCCCCGGCCCCGCGCCGCCCCCCTGCTTGTAAGCTGTTGATATGCTCATTTAGAATCGCACGTTTTTTCCCCAGAAGTTGTTAAGAGGCAGAGACTGAGGCCGAGAAGTCAGTCGTCTTCTTGCATTGATTGCCTTTCGCATGCAGATGAGACAAAAAGCAAAAAACACACGTGGCCTGACCTCAAAGCTATGCCACAGAGCCAGAGAGCGACAAAGAACTTTTGGCAGCTCATCTTCGTTGACTTTGACTTCCACTTTTGGCCCATCAATCAACACACTTTCAATTTTTTTCTTACTCTTAGCTCATAAAGTGCTAGGCGGGCTTATGAAACATTTGGCGTATTGATTTTTAGCCGACAACGACTCATCATCGGCGGCTTAGTCTTGGCTTTTGGTGTTTGGTGTTTGGTCTTGGTCTTGGTCAGGGAGTTAATGGACAGCGAGACGAGTTAATTGTTTGAGCTTAGCTTGACACCAGCAGCAGATGAAGAAGATAGAAGCTATTTTCGCCAGCTCAACACAATTTTATGGGTTAAAATGCCATGGGGGGGGGGGAATTGGAGGCCAAGAAATAGTCAGCAAAGTAGTAAATCTTTTACTGTGGCATTCCAATTTGGTACTTGAAACAAGATCTCTGTATTGAATCAATTAAGGCTGCAACGATCCACAGAAAATAAATTAATGGGAGACCCAGAAAAGTGAATACTAAAACCAGTTGGGAATTGTAAGAACGAATTCGTGAAAAATGTAATATGCATAATAACTCATTGCTCGTAGAGTAAAAATTAGAGTGGTTTGTGATCATTTATGTTGGGTTTGTGGTGGCTGGATAGATATTTTCTGATTTTAGTATTTCTTATGAGTTCTATGAGCAATGTGAGCTTTGTCCATATATCCGGATCCTTACATATCCTGCAACCAGATTTTGTCGTATTGAGATAATTTCAACTAGTCAGCACACTCTGAAAAACACCAAGAACTTTGTACTTTAATCCGGTTCAAACGTTGTGGTATTTCCCGAAAATAATTGATTCAAGTACAAAATTCTTATATCTATCTATTTATCTTTTTTGGAATATATTACGTACACCCAAAAAAATTTGATAAGCGTTAAATAAAATTCAAACTGAAACTAGTATCATTTTTTTGTATCAATATAAACCTAGAAAGTTCCAATTGATATTTCGGGTATTAATTTGATACTTAGAATATTAATTTCATACGCAAAAGTATAATTTTAAACCAAAATATTTCTAGTATCAACGAATGTGGGGCTGCCTTCACACTGGTATTATGTACTTGATACATGAGACATGATAGTATATAAGTAGTAAAATATTGTCAAATTCATAGTAGAATCATGGCAAAATCCAGGCTTACTAGATTATCATGTCTCATGTATGTATCAGGAGCGTGATATCAGTGCCTTAGTTCGTAAAATCGAAGAGTGTGTGAATTGTAAAACGAAGCATGCCGAATGGCGCATCTGTCACATCTTCCCGTGTCACATTTAGTGTTTTGATTTTTATGCAAACACATCCGTAATTAGTGAGAAGTAAGTGCTATGGAAGACACTATTCCAGGCGATGTGCTGAAGATATAATAATGGATATTAATATGGAACACGAGTTTCTACATTTAACACAAATGTAACTCATTATATATATATTGTGGCTTGTTCTGCGCTTTGCAAGATGACCCACAATGTAAAATGTTTGAAACGAAGAAGAAGCGTTGATCGCGTTTTTTTACTTAGGGTCTATCCAAAGCCGTAAAGATTTACATGTAAGCTAATTTAGCTAATGGAACAACAATAGTGTCTTCTAATTAAACAACATCTTCGTAAACACGGATCATAAAAAGTGAAAGATTAACCCTCCTGAAAAAATCCTAGCTACGCCACTGATTCAAACCATTGTCGCCTGTGTTAGATACGAGGAGATAATTTCCTCCGCTAACAACAGAAGGGCCGATACGGGGCATTCACACACACTCAATGCTTTAGTGATGTCGGATTTTCAACAAGCCTGCCTTTGTTGCCTTGTCAAAAGGTACTCTCTGCCAGCCCATTGAAGATTGGACCAGACTGCTGATCAATGAATTGGACAATTCATGAAATAGCGCTAAACAGTCAACCTGCCTACTTTGTGGTGTTGTGCGTGTTCTGATAATACATTTTTCGGTATCAGTATATACGTGAAAATAAAATAAAAATTCATCAAATTGGTACAAAATGTTCTTGATCCATTAAATTTTTTAGCTATTCCCAAATTGTTTTTTAAAACATGCCGCTGTATTAAATCAAATTAGGCTTGAAAAAATTCAAAGACAATTAATTAATTAGAGACCAAGTGAACCAAGTGACGGAATGAATTAATAACAACCACTCTATAACAAAGTGTTACAGCCAGATGGGAATTTTAAATTAAAATAGTTCGCATTTTTCGTGGCACACTTTTGGTAGCTATTGTCCTTAAAGCAAGATTTTTTTAAACTTGAACTAAGAAAGCGCTTCTCTGAAACTTTCCGTGAAACAGCAGGTAGGAAAAGATTTTGCTTCAAGAACTTGATTCATACTTAATTACATCCAAGACCAAAACATTTATAAAATTTTATGTTCAAAACGGTATAAATTCTATGCGGATTAAACTAGAATAGCATCCTTGATTGTTGTATATTAATTTCCACTTGTCACATATAGTCGCTTGTCAAACTTCTCTAAAGAGAATCTCTTACCAAAAAGAATCTGTTATATCAATCTTCAAAGAGGGATACATTTTCTGAATGTTCAAAGATATTTGATTTGGTATTATACTATTATTATAGGGGATGCAAGCCGCCCGGAAATAGGAGCTGGTTCGGTTTATTGGCTCACAGAGTTTTTGAAACGCCGGTTCGGTTCATTACAAAATTTTTTGAGATCACTGAACCCCGGGTTTTCTTAAATTATAATACATTTTATGAAGGCTCAATTTAAATTTTCGAAAAGGAGGAGATAATATGTGACGTCATTCTTAAAAGATTATTTCAGTTCATGATTGGAGTCCCCAACTCGTTATTCGGCGATATCTAGATTTATAAGGAAATCTGTGTGGTCGTTTGAATGTGAATATGCAATACAAAAGTCCGCTGATGATAAGTTGTGGTTATCTTTGAAACAGGGATCGTTGTATGGACATACCAATTGCTATTCCAAATTGTTGTAATTAATCTCTGTTGAGTTGTGTTGAATGCATTGAATTGTAACTCTCCACCGACCTCGAGCCAAATGCAAAACTTTGGCAAAAAACAGGTCGCTAAAACCCATATACATTTTTTTTTGTGTGATTTAGGTTTATAGATTTATTGAGACGATATTTGTAAGTCAAAACATTGTTAGTGTAGAGGACATAAGTTTAAAAGAAAATATTGTAACACATTGTCGTGACTAGTGTTGTAATTTAAAACGTCTAACCTTGATGCACTGGGATAAAAAATCAAATAAAACTAAAATAAAACTAAACTAAACTAAATATATTCCTATTGATATCCATTAATATATCTTCAACACATGGTGAAGCTTTTCGTCTTAAGACTCTTCAAAAAAAAAAAAAAATCCTTAGGTAAATTTTCGTGTGAATGTGACACTGGAGCAAGGCTGTAACATAGATACTTCATAAAATATTTGGCTTTACAGCACAAAAGGTGAAGTTACTTTTTTAACACAGCTGGTGAAGATGACCGGTTGTGTTAAAGATTTTCAAGAAAGTTTTCGATGGGATTATCAAGCAATCGGGACCATTGAAAATGGGCACATCGAATCGGCTGTTGATATTGATCAAGAATATATATACTTAATAGGATAGTAATGAATGAGTAAAATCCGTTTTCCGTTTGCTAAATCCAACCATTTTTGTGGCCTAGAAGGCAACTGCCAAAAAGGTTCCTCAAAATGGGTGGAAACCTCTCTCAGAGCTCTGGCTCAAAAATGCTTTGCATCCGCATCTCTTCTTCCTTTTGGCAAAGGCTGTCTTTCACCAAGACGTCGTCTTCTTCTTCGTCGTCGTCGTCGTCGTCGTCCGTTGTTGTCGGCGGCTATGCAAATGCAGTAGCCAATGCCCTCGGGTTGTTGTGATGTGCGAGCGCGCGCGTTGTGTATGTGTGTGTGTGTGTGTGAGTGCAACTCTCTGTGTGTGTGTGCGCTTTAATTGCACGTTTAAAGGCTGCCCACAGAAGCGGTATTTACTAAATATGGCCACAGAGGCAGCAGCAGCCGCAGCAGCCGAAGCCTCGAAAATGTTGCACGAGCGCGTGTCTGGCCTGTTGTCGCGTTTGGGACCGCAAATTGATGCGCATTTGATGTGAAAGCTCTTGTTGCCGCTGCTGCCTCTGCTGCTGCAGCTCCTCCTGCTGCATCAGTTAAGGTTTATTGATGTTTTGATTGTGATCAATGCTGTTGGCTATTTTGGTTACTTCATGGTGTTTGCCCAGCACAAAAAAAAAAGGGAAGAAGGAAAAAATGAAGATAATCTCAAGATTTTTGCAGTTTAAAAAATTGTGTCAAAAATTATGTTGTCGCTTGACGCCGCAACTTAATTAAAATATTAAGTAAAGACAGAGAGAGGGAGAGAGAGAGAGAGAGAGGGGGAGAGCCTATGATATACTAAGAAATCGTTAACCAAAAACAAAAACCGGCTTTATGATTTTTCCAACCATTTTGTGTGGCAATTCGCCTTTAAAGAGCGAAACTATTACTGAATGGTCCGTAAGATGAATTCGCCGTGAGGTGAGTTTCTCTCTCTCTCTCTCTGTCTCTCGCTCTCTTGGCATTTATGGAATGTGAGCGCACAAAAATGCGTTAAAGGTGTTTATAAAATTAAAATTGTGCAAAACAAGTTGCGTAGAAGAAGAGAGAAAGAGAGAGCCACTGAGAGCCAGAGAGAGAGCATCAGAGAGAGAGAGAGAGAGTGGGAGCCAGAAAAGGGCATCTCGTGTTTAGAAAAAAGTGAATTGATGCAAGAGACAAAGAAAAATTGGTGCACAGAGCGCCGCATACGCAATCAGGGGAATCAGGGGAAGCAGGAAGAAGCAGAGGGGTGCGAGGGGGTAACCTGCCACTTGCACCCTCAGCTTGGAAACCAGTTTGTGTACATGTGTGTGTCTGCATTAGAGGAGCGACCACATAACTTTGCCAAATGGGCAGATCGGGTTCCCGCTCCCCTCCCCTCATCCCCAGCCCATTCCATTCCATCCCATCGTAATTGTGGGAGCTTAAGCCGAAAATGAGATTTACCTAGATTAGCCAAACAATGCGAAATTACAACTACAACAACTAATTTCTGGAGCCAATTCCAAAGCAACTGCCAATCTTGGCTGGGGCTGTCAGAGAGTCTCCAAGAGTGGGGGGCAGGCAATTTTTTTGGCATCTGCTCCTCTATGTAGTTCCCACATTCCCTCCTTCTCCTCCTTCTCTATGTAATTGCATGTAATTTAGTGTGTAACTGCAACAACAAAACACGCTGAGCAAATTATGTTGTCTCCAGCGAAAGAAACACAAAATTCCCCAAAAAAACAAAATAGTGGGGGAGTCTCTTTCTCTCTCTTATTTGTAATTTGCATAATGAGATTTTAATTTTTTACAGTCGCATATTAAAAAAAAAAAGACTCCTCCACGCAAGTTCGTTGCCTAAGTCTTTTGATTTTTGGTTTTTTTCTTCGCTTCGTTTTTAACGTTCGTGGCCCGAATTAAAGTGTAATTTGGTCAGCCATTAGATGGGACTGTTTTGTTGGCCTGGAATGGCGGCATTTTGATCGCCTCTAATTAAATATAGCATTTCCGCTTGAGGTCGAAAATGATATAGGAACAGCTGCCGCTTGTCGCTTGCCTCCGCTGACTTGGCCAACTAGGTGTGGCCTAGAATGGGCACGGAAATTAGGGAAACTGTCTATGCCAGATGGAGATGCTTGATGATAGTTAGGGGTCCGATTGTACAAAATAAATCAATAAAATATGAGCATAAAAGTTTGGAATGACGGGGAGAAAAGTACTAAAAAACCGAACAAATTGCTTATTTTGAAGTGGTTGAAGTAGATTATACGTTGATAAGATCTGTATTTTCTGTTTGTAACGCTGCAAACGGGTTCTGTTCCATTCGCATTTTTGGGTCTATTGAACCGAACGCAGAACCAAACCTTTTTAGCCTGGATCCGAACCGGAACCCCTCTGCTTGGAAAACGGTTCGATTCGCAGAATAACTATAGACATTTTTTCACAGCTTATAAGACTATCATTCCTAAATCAAATCCAATCTCGATTCCGACGTCAAGAAACCAATTCTTATATTTTTGTAAGTAGAAGTTTTAAGTCCAGTCTTTTTTGTAAGTCGTAGTTGAAAACTTAATAATGATAACTTTAAAGAATGAGATCTATTCAGGTATGTTATATCCATGAACCAAAGGAACCAGTCCGAGAACCGAACCTTAAACTTTCAAACGGGTTCGAACCCCCCGACCCGAATCTTCTCTACAATTAAAGAGGTTTTTAGCCCTGCTTATTTGATTTCAAGGTAAATAATTAAAACATTTGCCCACCAAGCAATAGGTCTAAAATCAATAATTATAAAGCCACCCCTATTATGACCTGAACATATTACCAAATTTATGGTAAAGCTACATTAAAAAAGGATAGTTTTTGATGATCCTTAGGATATTTCGGTATCCATTTGGACTGGATAGTTAACTATCCTTTTTTGGGATCCATAGGATATTCTAGAAGTCGATTTATTTTCGCTTAAAAAGGATATATTAGGATATAAATATTTCATTGATCTTTATTCTTCATCCAAAGGAGCTGAAAATGTGAAAAAGATATTTAGAAAAATGGATCCTAAAGTGGATATTTGAATATCCATTCTACGGGGATCTTTTTTTCTTTGTGTACAAAAACCCCTGTTGGAATGCAATTCTGCACTTAAACTGTGTTAGTAATAGAGAAATCTCTTACACTAACATTGTAGGGCCAGTTGGGAACACACATATCTATAAAAGTCACATGCAGCGTTGCTTTTCACGCCGTGCCAGTTTTAGATGTTGAGCCGCATTAGAGTTCCCTAGCGATTATTGCATTGCAGGCAGTAGGTAGCAGTGGGCTGGTAGTGAATCAGCCAAAGACCGCTGATGATTTGGCAGAGATGCCCATGAAAGAGCTGGTAGTTCATCTAGACTCCTTTATGGTGTGTTGCGCTTCTGTTTGAAATGTTATGTACAAACATAACGAGACCTCGGGCCCGCCGAATCTTGAAGTTTTGATTATCAAAAAGGTAATTTCTCTGAGTCATATAAAAACTCAGATTTTTCTTCTCATTGCATGTGAAATTTAAAAGATCTCATAGTTTTAATGATGCGCGATGAGTTTTTCAGATTTAAAATATAAGACAAGAGATTTCTCACAAATAAACTCGCAGACTCTATTTTGATTTTAAACCAAAGCTGAAAATCGGTTGGGTCCGTCAAACCGGACCTTGAACCGAACCTCTAATATTTCTGACTTTTCAAACCTTAATCCGAACTGGGCCACTTCTTCAAAAAAATTAGGTTCAGTTCGCAAAATGAAGTACTTTTTCCAACGAAACACACAGGAAAATAATGAAAATATTTAAAGATTTAAGTACAAACGATTGCGTTTTGAACTTAGCTTGGATGACTTTTTATTGCGACGAAGAGAAGATTATGAAAGCAATAAACAAATATCAAATATGTTACAGATTCCTTAGAAAATTGTTCAAGAGACCATGCTTTACATCGACAAATGTTTTACAATTTTTTAAAGGTCAATAAAACGAGGACATAAACAAATTCTCTTGCTGTTTTAGTTGAACGATCCTTTTTAACACATGTTTGTTTTTTCTAATCTAAGAGCTGCATAATATAGATATTCAGTTTCTAGAAGTTATCATGCTTATTAACATAAACTAAAATGTTCTCAAAAGTAAATAATTTTTAACTTTTAGTTACTCAGAAAAATTTTTTTTGGCTTGAGTTTTTTGTTTAAAATTAAAAGTCAAGAATAAGTTTTATTTTTTTGAGTTTTATTAATTACTCCAAAAATAAGCCTTATTTTATGAGATTTATTTATAACTCAAAAAAAACTTATTTTTCGAGGAGTAAATAAAAATCAAAAAATAGCGCTTACTTCTTGAATATTATAAAAAAAAAATAGAGGAAAGCTAACTTCGGCTCGACCGAAGTTTATATACCCTTGGAGCTTGATATGTGCCTGACAGTTTGTATGGCTATACTATATAGTAGTCCGATTTCGAAAAATTTTGATGAAATTATGTGAAATCATTAAAAACTTATAAATACGAGCGTTGGGAGCGATAGCACTAAAAACAAAAAAGTTTTTCTCACTAAATCTAGTTTTTCAACCGATCGTTCCTATGGCAGCTATATGCTATAGTCATCCGATCCGGCCGGTTCCGACAAATGTGCGGCGTATTTGTACCAAAAGACTTCGTGCAAACTGACGGAGGAGATAGCATAGAAACAGACGGACGGACAGACGGACAGACAGACTGTCCATCCGTCCGTCTTTTATATTTATATATTTATTTTATTGTTTATATTATTATTGTCTTATTTTTACATTATTTTAAAAATGTTGATTAATTATCGTTCATAGAAATAACCACCGCTACCAAAAAACCTTTATTATTTTAGAAGATATTTATCTTCTTCCGCTGGATAAGCCCTTTCGCCCACTGTGAGGGGGCCGAACGCCTATTCGGCAATGCTTGGATAACACTGTTGTAAGGGTATCTAAAAACTCGATACTTTTTGTGAGTACAAATGATCTGTCTTGTTAACTGATTTGGTTAGTTCAAAAAAAATTCCAAACAGTTCCCGTTGTTTTTGCCCCCCAGCTCTCTCCCCCCGTGCCGCATGCCATCCTTACCCCGAGCAATGCAGGCTTCGCACTCGATTTTTTCTTTCAGTTTGTAGTTAATCCATTCATCATCGGGTAATTACATTTTTATAACATTCTCCGCTTACACAAAAACAAAATGGGTAACCAAAAAAACAACAACAACAACAAGAAACACACACACACTGGGAACAACGACACGGCCTAAAACCGTTTCTAGCGCTTAACGAAGGCATTTTGTTCGCTGTTGTTGTTTCTTGTTGTTTTCGACTCTTGGTCGTTTGTCTATCACCCATTTTTTCCACACACACACACACACACAGACAAGATTTTTTGTTTGTGACCTCCGTTGTCTCTCAGAAACACGAGTTTCAACTTTAAAGAAGAAATTCGTTTACAACAACAACAATAACAAGCACGTTGCAAGTGTTTTTCAGTGTCCAGTCGGAGATTATGATTTCCGCAAATCAAACCAAATCAAATCTCTCACAAAAATAATAATGCCAATTCGTTTGCGATGAAATCTCCCAGCCAAAAAGTCACGTTTCCTTAATTACAATGAAAGAAAACCAAATTTCGTCTCGACCAAAAACCACAAAAATACAAAACTCATAATTGGCTCACGCAAAATATATAAAAAGAAGAAGAAGCATGAAAAAACTCATACAAAATCGTAAAAAGCACAAAAAAATAATAAAGTCTGAACTTCCATCCAGATATCCATCTAAAGTTTTGAGAAAGAGATAGACGGATAGGAGGCTTCAATAATCATAAAAAGCGGCACTAAAAAAAAAGTTAAATTCGGATCATACACACACACACACATACACACACATATTGAAGCCAATCTGTGGTCGTGCAGACAATAAAAGAGAGACCCAAACCCAAAAACCCAAACGCCAAACCAACAACAACAACAACAACAAAAAGCAGCAAAATCGGAATTTCTTCGTATAACAAAAAAAAAAAGTGAATAAAGAAGCTTTGGGCAAAAAGGGCCAGAGAAGCATTTTTTTGTGGCTCCAACTTTGAAATACATTTAATATGAAACAAAAACTCAAATATTTAAACTAAAGCCACAAATATTTGCCCGAGCTGCGAATGGAATTTCCATTTAATTGCAGCTGAAGTCAAGTACAGTCGAAATCTTTCACTTGGTAAAAGTAAAAAATAATTTCAAATATTGGTTATGCTTTCAGTAGACGAATTCAATTAGTTCCTCCACAATAAAAAAAAATAGAAATAAAAATTGCAACTGGGACAATTAATGTAATTGCCCATATCTGGGAACTTAAAATTTTACTGGCTTTTTATAAGCTTTTTAGTCTTTGGATCGACCAATCAAATGCCATGAGCGGGATATCAAACACAGGAAAAATAATTGCCATGAAACAAGATGGCAAAATAAGTTGGTTCTTTTTTTTTGTTGGAGAAGATGGAAGCTTCTATGAAATTAGCAAAAAAGTAGAGATACTTAGTTGGGTCCCACGACACTCAGTCATTGGTGAGAGCTGGGATTGTTTTCATATAAATTTCAAGACTATCCTTTAGATCATTGCGTAAAATTTTTAAGCTTGACCGTTTCCAGAATTTATTAGATCATTGAATTTCTTATGGTTAGATCGAAGTGTCTTTATGCCCGAATATAATAACTTCTCTACCAGAGCATAGACAGTCTAGACGACTGGATACAGACGTGTGACCATATTAGCAGCATCAACATCTATCAAAGATGACTGGAACCTTAGAAGCAGCAAGCGATCTGGTCGGTTCCAACAAATGTGCAGCGTATTTATACCAAAAGACTTCGTGTTTCAAAATATCATACAATTCTGGGAACTTTGTGGAGAATTCTGACCACAAGTTAAGAATTTTTTCGTGGTTTCGAACAAGTTTCTTTTCCTGCAATACCGTATATGCCTCAACTTCGTCGCCGCTTTCAGATATACTAGTATTAAAACTGCATTTCTTATTGATCAGCTACCGACTTATATCTAGGGTTCAAAAATATGTCACTTATTGAGTCGAACTTCCTTATCGAGAATTTCAAGGTGAAATATTTTATACTATAAAGAAAAAAATCCTTAAAACGAAACAACAGTGTTCAGAAACGAATTCGCTATAAAGAGAACTTCGTTGTAAGAAAGTTCGTAATAGGAAAATTAGACCGTAAAAACATTGATTCAATGATGCTGGCATCTACAGAAAAAATGATTCTTTCAAACGGAGGCTGTTCAAGTTGTTTCGGTATTTAAATACCTTGGAGTCGTGCTAACACCCACTATGAGCTTAAAAAAACCAGTGGAAGCCAGGTTAAAAGAAGCAAAAGGAAGCATAAGTTCTTAGGAAGGGATAACCTGAACCTTTGCGCAAAATGGAATGTGTTCAATGCCATAAGTAGAGCCGTTCTCTGTTAAGGGGCTCAAGTTTGGGAAGGCGAGGTAAGCGAAGAAGCAGACCAACTGCGAAAGTATTTCATAAAACGAATTCTTAAGTTGCCGGAAAATACGCCAAACTACACTACTGAAAAAAACGACCGGGATAGTTCTAGACCAATCGAGATAGAATTTATGCCGTTTTGTACTTGAAATTTTAAGTATGCTTTGTTCTTGAATGTACTTTAATTAAGTACGAAACATACTAGAATAGAAAAAACGACTGTTAAAATTATTCAAATGAGAACTAACGTTCTTGAATCAAGTATATTTCGTACTTACAGTTAGACTAAACATTTTTAGAAAAGATCGTAGTTAGTTCAAGTACAAAATTTCTTGGATTAAGTACAGAATAGACTTACTAAGCGAGCTCCAAAAAGTGTGCTACGAAAGCTGCGAATTATTTAACGTTGAATCTGTTCTTGAAATTCCCTCCTGGTTCTAACACGTTGGTTATGGAGTCGACAAGTATAAACATCTTGGTCTTTGGTTAAATTATTTTCTTTGAATTTTGATATTATATAGAGACCTTTATAGGCTTAGACCAATAACATTTTTTATTTATTTTTTGAAGTATTTTTTTGCTTCAAACATGAATTGGGGTTGACTTTTGAATTATTAGACTTCGATGAAGAACCTTTTTGCGCTTATTTTGAGAGTAAGTCGGGCTGTATTTAAGACCTTAACAAATTAATAATATGACCAAAAAGATACTATAATAGTTTCAAATGTACTTAAAATATACCGAAACAGTATTTTGGGATTGAAAAAATCGTACTTGAAATAAGGATTTTGTACTTGAATCAAGTATTTTCGTACTTACCGTACTATTGACACCGTTCATACTTGATTCAAGTACAAAGCTCTTGGTTTTTTTCTAAGTGTACCTATTAGCGATTGATGCAGGCCTAGAAGACGGACATATTTATAACCTTAGTCTGCACCTAAAAGATATAGCGAGAACTCTTTTCGAGTACAACAGCACCAGATTGCCGCATATTTCGTCTCGGTATATGCTCCGACAGGGGATTGGATGGTATGCGACGCTTAGAAGAAGGATCATAACATCACCTTTAGTGAAAATGCAACGCACTCGGAATGGATTTTAGGTGGTGTATCTCTACACATACACTATGCTGTAGGGGCTGAGTTCTGCAATAACGGCTCCACACAGATGACTATTACATGGATCCTAAAGGCGAGAGGAGATATGCTGCGGCTAAATAGCAACCCCAAAAACACGGTATACGGTGGATTGTGCTTGTATTGCAGCTGGATGCAGATAGAGAACACGCATAATTTTATCGAAAGATGCCCTATTTTGAAAGAGTTTCGATGTCAATATTTTAAGAAGGAAGTACTTGAGGCAGAGGAGGTCGTCGCGGCTCTGGATGGAGCCGATTGGGTTGGGCAAACCTGGCGGATTATATTGAGGGTGCTATAATTTATAGGAGGAGTATAGTAAATGAGGATTTTTAATACACTTAAGTTCATGCACAACATTTCTATTTTATTTATGTCAAGTTTTTATATTTGTAAAATGTTTTCACTTTAAGAGTGTAAGATCTGCTATCTCGCGAAGAGCGGGGAAGGCTGATGGTGTAACTCTGAAGGGTAAGTCTTTCTGTAGCTCACTAGTATTAACATAAATGCTTTGTATAGGTTTTTGGCGGCAATTAAGCCATGCCTAAGTATGCAAAATGTTCTTATTTTATTTAATACTAAAAAGGATTTCTCTAGCTTTTCTAATTCCTAAACAAATAATTTCTCTAGATGACGAATTGTTGAAATAAAAATTACCCAAAACTAGATTTTTCGCTTTTGCTGGTGTGAGTCCCATACTTTCTGGTGCAGAAGAAAGTTGTTTCATATTTGGAAAAAACGCAAAATTGAAGCCGATGATAGAGAAAAACAAGCGAGAAAGTCGGTCAAGCCCGATTATAACATACTCTGTACCTGGAGTAGTATCTAAATGCAATGCTGGTGCTGCGCTGGTTCCCTGGTTCTAGTACATTGTTGCCCTAAGAACTGAAACTGTACCGGTACAATGGTTAGGCTCTTTTCGGTCTTTTCGGTTTACAAAAATCGATTCCGGCTCAGTTTTAATCGCTTGTTTTCGGTATACGGTTCCGATTCAAGTTGGTTCTCTGCTTTTAATTAATTTGAAGGTTGAAATGATACTTATTCGATATGAATATTTTTCGAATAGGTGGCAAACATAGCTTACACTATATCTATACTTATAAATCAGTAGGCCCGACTGAGTGGCATACTGACTGACTGACATATTATCAACCCACAGCCAAAACTGATTTTCGTAGTGATCTAAGATCTTAGTGCAGGCGCGCACTAAGAAAGAAAATTGGGAAATTCTTCCGCGAAGTGGGTAAAACCGTCAAAGAAAAGTTTGTCTAAGCCAAATAAAACTAACTGAGGCGCTCAGGCAATATTGTGGACTAAGTTGTTTTGAGAGGGAACGACTCACACTCACACAAATTAGGTATGTGTTGTATGTATCTGTTTTGGCTCTCTGAGACAGATGATAGCTGCTATGAAATACATGATAGGTATTGGGGGTTAAAGGAATGATGTGGGGACGGGAAAGAATGGAGAGCGCATACAGAGGGAGAGGGCTAGGGTAAAGTCGCTGACTTTAGCTTAACAATCAAGGGCTGGGGTTCTTGTATATAATGCGCCTTCGGTAAGATATTCCTAAACTTCTTTCCAAATTCGAAATTATCCTATCTCTCTTCTTGCTTTTCCATTTCTGTTACATTTCTCCTATACTCAATTTCATATCAATTTTCATATACCCTAATCCGCCAAAGTGAGTTTGTGTAATTGATGCATGAGATAAGTATGGGGTAGTTTTTCATATTTAATACTCGTGTTGCGATTCGAGAGAAAAATGATATTTTTTAAATGAAACATTTTTAATATTGGTACGAAAGATTTTAGTAGAAGTAAAATTTGATTTTAGCTTCACGGGACGCTGACTTCATGCATATTTTCTGTTGTGACAGTGACTAAACAGTGACTTCACAGTGTCTAAACAGCGACTTGACAGTGTCTTAACAGTGACTAGACATTAACTGTACGATGACTTAAAAGTGACTTGTTTCTTAACAGTGACTAATCAATGACTTAATAGTGATTGATTAGTGACTTGACAAGGAGTAAACAGTGACTTCACAGTGTCTTAACAGTGACTAATCAGTGACTTAATAGTGATTCATTAGTGACTTGACAAGGAGTAAACAGTGAATTTACAGTGACAGTGACTAAACAGTGACTTCACGTGACAGTGACTTAACAATGACATGACAGTGACTAATCGGTGACTTGACAGTGCCTAAAATGTGACTAAACAATGACTTGACAGCGACTAAAAGGTGACTTAACAGTGATTTCACAGTGACATGACTGTGACTTAACAGTGACTAAACAGTGACTTAACACTGACTTGACAGTGTGTTATCAGTGCAACAGTGTGTTTCTATGCAACAAAATCAAAGTGTTTCCAACTTACCTTAAGTATACACCTGCCCACGGGCTCGTTCTCGGCCACGGATACATTATAAAAACTCTGATCGAATATCGGTTCGTTGTCGTTGACATCATGAATTGTCACCAGAACGGTGGCTGTGGACGAAAGCGGTGGTTGTCCTCCATCGCGTGCAATCACCGTCAGCTGAGGCACAGGCTCGGTCTCACAATCGATATGCGAACGGGTGGTAATTAAGCCCGTTTGCGGATCAATCTGGAACCACTGAGCATGCGTCTCGGGGGTTTCGGCCAGGGCATAGCTAATAGCCGAATTATTGCCCTCATCGCGATCGTGTGCCTGCACCTGCAGAACCGAAGTACCCGGATCGGCCACTTCCATAACATTGGCATGATACACCTCATGTTCGAATTCGGGAGCATTATCATTGATGTCGGTGATGCGCAGGAAAATGGATTTGGTGGCATGTAAAGGAGGAGTACCCTTATCCGTGGCTATGACATTTAGAGTATAGTTGGAAATGGCTTCCCGATCTAAGGGTAGATTCACTATAACCAAGTAGATGCTGTTGTCGCGTGTGGTCAAGGCGAAATGACCATCTCCACCGTTTAGGGACACATTAACATTGGCGTACTCTGTTTTGGAGTCGGGATCATGTACCGAAATGCGAGCCACAAACTCTCCGGGTTGAGCGGATTCCGAGATTTTGGGAGAGGCATCATCACTGAGGAATATGACATTGATGGTGGGTTGATTGTCATTCACATCGGTGACACGTATGGACACAAAGGCGGTGGTCTCCAAAGGCTGTTCGCCATGATCCTTGGCCACCACCACCAATTCATGCAGTTCCTTGGTCTCAAAATCCAAAGGTTTATTGATATAAATGGCCCCCGTTTGGGCATCAATGCGAAACATTTGCTCCTTGTCACTCTGACGCCGGTTGATGGCATACTCCACCAGACCATTCTCATCTGCATCCGTATCCGAGGCATAGACCTGGAGCACACTGGTGCCCACTGTGGCATTTTCGGGTACGGTGGCAAAATAGCGACTCTGATTAAAAATGGGCTGATTGTCATTCACATCCTGTATGGTTATGTTCACAGTCATAAATCCTTTTAAAGGAGGTGAGCCTCCATCAAGAGCCTCTATCAGCAGACTATAGCCGGGCGTGGTTTCACGATCCAGGAAACCGCTAATCTGTAGATCAAGATATAGCACCCCATCTCTTTCCCGATGCGAGGACAAGCGAAAGGCATCGTTGACATTACCCGATACAATATTATAGCGTTGCGTATTAAACGGTTCCAAGTCCAAATCCCTGGCCGGCAGCAGAGTTCTTTTCACCTCACGTGGCGTATTCTCCGGGAATTCTATATGCATGGAGGGTTGCGGAAAGGTGGGAGCATTATCGTTCTCATCCTTGACGGTGACCACCACTCTGACATTCAAACCACTTAGAGGTATGGCCACCAGGCTATATGACGAACGCGTCTCTCGATCCAACTTGACTTTGGTGCGTATTTCCCCCGTGGCGCGATCGATGGCCAAATCGGTTTCCACTCCCGCCTCGGCCACTATAATATAAGGAGGACCACTGTCTATGCCATCAAAGTCACCGATATAGCCTATCTGATGATCTATGGCCACACCTTCAAATACCTCCAATTTGCGTTCTCTTTCCTTATCCTGGGAGGAAGCCGAAGCCATTGCCGCTTGGCTGGTGGTGGCTAGCCACAGAAACAGCCAAAGACTGCTGGGTATATTGGTGCGTCTTCGACATTTGTGGTACATGGTGTAGTCTTTTGTGGTGGTTTTGTTCTTGTTTACGGTACAGCTGGTCGCTGGTAACGCAGGCATTGTGATGTGATGGTGGTAACTCTGGTCGTTGATTCGTTAGAGTTTTGATGGCTAAGAATCCAACAACATGGCGGTACCACCTTAATGAACAACCGACAATGATGATGATGATGTGGTTGATGACTTAGATGACTCCAGGCACCCGGTCAAGGCCATGACTCTTTTGGAGCTGTAAGCAAAGAGAAGGGAAAAAATAGGGTAAGAATTATGGCTTTGAATTAAGAAGCACAACCAAGCCCTCAACCAGAGGCACAACAAAACAATCAGCAAGAGGCCAACAAGAGCACAGACTGAAGCCCTCAACACAGAGGCACAGCCCTCGGAACGAAGCCCTCAACCAGAGGCACAACGAAGCCCAACCAGAGGGCAGAGGCCAACGAACCATGATTCATTCCAGCTAGGGCGAACTTGCTTATCGACATTCACTCGAGGCAACGGCCTCTAAGCGAGGTCACAGCAAGCCAAATTTGTTCTGGTACAAATTGCAGCTCCTGTCAAGAAAACGTTAGAACAACACTGCCCTGACCCTTATAGATTCTAACGAAACTCGCCAAATATGGAAACACTCCGCTAAATCGTGACACAGTCACTGGAAGGGGAGTACTGTGGCAGCTCTGGTCACACTTATCTGTGGCAAGTCTAGCCACACTTAAACAATTTCTTCTCTAGTTTAATTGTATGGCCTGAAAACAGCGTTCTTAAATAAATTCAATAAATGTGTTATTAAGCATTATTTAATCATCTTAGTGTTTTAATTGGCTACACGGTTGCCAAATGGTCGCAGTAGTGGCGCCATCTATTAGTCAATTTTTGAATGGTGCCACCTAATGATCAGTTTTGAAAATCAAGTAGTAGCGCCATCTATTGGTTAAATTATGATCAAAAGAAAGTTTGCTGCTGCAGCGTTGTTCCTGCAGGTACATAGTATATTACATAATAATTACAAATAATCTGTATTAAATAATGGTAGTCACCCTGAGACAGTTTCGTTCAATTCCAAAACGCTCATTTATTAATCAACGCCCGAATAAGTTGGCTTTGCGCTCTCTGCATCAAACTTGCATATACAACATGTTTGCCATTGAGTTATATTCCATCATATAGTTAACACTCTGATTGTAAACATGTTTGTCTGCATAATAATTAGTTCGGATATTTGGTTCGTTTGATCCCGTATTAAGAAACTTTTGCATAGACGCATAGGCTTTAACGGCGCTGCTAACAGATATGGATAAGCTGAGAGAGAGAGAGGCCGGTTGGCCGTCTACGCTGAGTTTTGTTCGACGAACCAACGACCATCTTATACCTAAACAGCACCTTTACGAAGAAAGTTCAGTTTGTAACCGCAACCGTAACCGTCTTCGTCTCAAGCTCGAACCTTTCTAAACCTGTTTTACTCCCACCCATCAGTCAAGTATGGCGGAAACAAAATACAGCCGCCACAGATTACGACAGGGCGATGATCGAACCTGAAGAGGGACTGAGCAAAGGTGCTGGCTAGATATGAGATGGTATTTGGACGAACACATAAAAGCTCGATCAAAAAACTTTAGCTCAACTGGTCGATTCATCTGCCAGTATGAGCTGAATATATTCAACACTATGTTCTGTTCGATGAAAAAATATGCACAATAATGTGTGATTAAAAAACTACAGGTGCGCGCGTAAGCGGTGTTCCTTTCACGTCAAAAACAAATTTTCACATCAATTTTTGGAGCGTTTTGACGATTTAAGGTGGCGTCACGAATGATAACGAAAGCTGAAAATAATCTCCATAAAAATTGATTTCGCAAAAATCAATGCAATAAGACTGACTTCACAATGTGCGACGCACACATGACGATAAAATAGTGATCGATTCTAATCGACTACTTTAAGGGGAATGAAATGAATTTAAAAGAATAAATGAAGATTTATTGACTTATACAGAAATTCACGGTTATTTTTTTTTTAATATAATAATCCGTATAATTTTTAGATGCTTAAAATTTAGGAATGATCAAATGGGCGATGGTAAGCAGCACTGTATAAATAGACTATGCGCAGAAACGGCCGCAACCGTGATGAGCATCACTTCAACTCAGTTCGTGTGGGGTCTCACTTCAAAGATATTCCAATAGCCTCTTAGTGTAGGACAAAAGCTTGCTCTCTTCTAGATGCTTTCATAAAAAGAGGTCTAACGGCTAAGAACGGCAGAATGGTATATATGAGTGATCATCTTTTAATCCAATTCGCAGACTCCAAACCCCATTTAAATATTTTTTTGCTATGCCTACTACTGTACTATACTACTGTACTTGTACTATAAAACGCATCGTATAAAGTGGTATCAGTAAATGTAAAGCTTTAAACAAAGACTGCAAAATAAATTCTGTGATGTAAAATTGAACCACTGTTGAACTTAGCTAAAATAATTTTTCAGAACCATTTTTGAACCAACTCCATATTAGCAGACCACAGACCAGATTTCAAGTTTATAGCTTTAATTACTACTGAAGTATGGCTCAGAACCACTTTCGAACCGCTTTCGAAAAGGTTCATAGACTTGAGACATAGTCCATAGACTAAGGAGTCATAACTTCTTTTCCGGACAACATGATCATAATGTGAAAATTTCATAAAAAGAGATCTAACTATAAGGAACCATCAAGGGGAAAATACATTCTCTTTTATGTATAGTTTAGAAATATATGAGGTGCCATTATAAACGTTTGAAAAATTAAATGTTGAATTTATCTTTTGTTCGGTCTCTTGTTTTGTAAACGAAACTAACAAAAGTTTCAAGAAACAACGCAAACGCTTTTTTTTAATGCTTGCATTCAAAATTAACGGCCAGTTCTAAGCTCTCTCAAAAAGCTGCTTTTGCTTTTGGACTTGGAACTGAAAGGTAAAGTTTAAGCTTATGTACACCAAAAAGTTGAAGACAGGTAGCTTGACTTATTTTTACTTTCTTGTTTTTTGAGGTTCCCAACTGGTGAAGCGATGTCTCTCCAGCGATAAGCCTACTTTGAGGTTCCCAACTGGTGAAGCGATGTCTCTCCAGCGATAAGCCTACTGAAGATTCATTCGGGATAATAATGAAACGGTACCGTATAGGCATCCAGCTCATTTTTGGTGTACAATAATGCTTAAGTTGTTTTCAGTTGTGAACAAACACAACTTTTTTGGACATCGAGCCAGCAATCTCCCTAATTTTGTTCACTATTTTTAAAATAGTTGTTTGGTCGGGACTTACACGATGAACAAACTTCATAAGGATTTCATAACATTTTCAAGATTTAATGTAAGAACAGAGACTGTCACGTTTCTATCGTTTGTGTAAACAAGAGCCCTCTGCGACAGTTGTTGCTCTCTTTTGCAACCACAAATAAATGCTAAATGAGCGCGCTCTCGTGTGGCTAAGCACACACACGCAACGCCAAAATAAGTATGTGTGTTTGGACGAACGCTGCTTTATAATTATGGTGCAGCGGATAGTGTTAGTGCTTGTTGTGCAGTAGGTCGTAGGTACGATTCCTTCCCAGAATATTGTTTTTGAGTAGAATTTATTACTCCAAGGAAAGTTCTATTGTACGTATTTTAGGCAGGATCTAAAACCAAAACAAATTTCGATTTCGGTAATAAGATTTTACAAGATTTTACCATTTCTAATAATTAAATTGTAACCGAAATTTAGCTATCGGTCGATATCGAAAGCTGGTTCTAAGGTACTCTTGTTTTGGCAGAAACTTATCTTAAATCATATGTTACCAAAAATGGCTACGGTTTAAGTCTCTGATTCTTGCTGTGGACTTCACTCGGTATTGACTTAAGGCCATGACGATCTAAAGCAGGATCATGAAGATTTTAAAATATTTAGTTCGAAAAATTCTTAAGTCATTCCGAAATGGTCAAAAATAACGTTTCTCAAAGATGAAAAATCGTACCTTAAATAAGTTTTTAGTATTTAAATCAAGTACTTTCGTATTCACACCGTTTGTACCTGCTCCAAGTTTAAAATTCTTAGCTTTTTTAAGTGTACGGTACAACATATTCTTTACTTGACTTAAGTGCCAGTTTTCTGTAGTTTCTCGACTTGGTTAATGTAATTTAAATTCATGAATTCATATTATTTGTTTTGAATTTTAGCATATAAATTGCTAAATTTCTGTTTCAAAGAATGACTCATACTTAATTTGAGTACATCCCAGAAAATGCCTCACATTTTCCTACTAATGTATTGAACAGAATGCTCGCCCACACTCGTCGCACCTCTCTAATAGACTGATAACTGCACTAAAGCTGCTCTTGAAGCTTACGCATTGTAGAAGCATTTCCACAGCCACTTTGAATTTCTAATATGTCGACAAAATAAAAACCCTTCTGTCCCCTTTGGCCAGACAAATGGAAGACAAAAGCAAAATCCAAAAAACCGAAAGAAAAAAACTACCTGCGTACGTTCTACGTCCGTTGTCCGTCAGGTTCAAAGGCTAAAAGGGTCTGCGGCCGCAGCGAGAGGAGAAATCGAACAAACAATTTCTGAATTTCTGAGTTTCTGAGCCATTGTTGGATTGGACCATCTCTCTCTGGGTATGTTCGTGGTCAACAATTTAGTTAACAAGACCATGACTAACACTTTTTTGTGTTCGTTCGTTTGGCATTCGAGTGGTCGAAAAAAAAACATTTCAGCTTGCTGGCTGCAATTTGAAAGATTTTTCTCGCGCGATAAGCAAAAAGTAGGAAAAAACAAAATACAAATTATGATTATTTTTTTTTTGCTTTAGAAATTTCATTCGTGCTGTAGATTAAAATCGTTCATAACTGAGATGAAATCAGAACGAAACTACTTCATTGATACACTTCTTCTTCTTTTTCCCACCAATCATACTGTCAACTTCTTGACAAGATTGACATAAATGCTGGGACAAAAAATTAGCCAAACCTGCTTCAAATGAACATTTCGTGTTCAAGTCGCTACTCTAATAACTTTATAATGATCGGACAAGACAAAGTTGTGTATGTGTGTCCCTTCCTGAAAATGTAATTTAATAAACTGCAATTGCATCCAGCAAAACGTTAGACATGCATGTGTACTACACAGTGGCGGGCAAAGAATTAGAGCACACCCAATTGATGGTAAATTTCTTTAAAACTTTTGGCTTCAAATACTTTATTTCACATCCCAAAAATGTTTTCTGAGATGTTTGGTTCATTACTAATTCCCAACTAATTTTTGTAGTTTTTAATAAATTTTAATATCGACCAATGGACATTAATTCGCACTTAAAAGTGGTTTGCTTGGAGACCTAAAAAATTCTGAAATGATTTGATGGTGTTATAAAATACGTAGACGGGGCTTGGTCTAATTAGTTACCGTTTTCTTTTTTTACTGCACTTTGAAGTTTTCAGCTTCTGATTGGGATTTACAACTGCAAATCTCGTAAACTATTTTGAATTTTGCATTTATGTCTTCCACAAAGCTTTTGCGATTGATTTGACCTACAAAACATTTTTCACAAAATTTATATCGTCATACTCAAAATTACAAAAATGTAGTAAAATGAGTATGTTTTATCTCTTTTTCGTTTTGATTTCTCTTCTTCCAGGTAGCTGCTATGTGTCAGATAAATTTACAATTTACTCTGTCTTTTGTTAGATTATAAGATTAAGTTTGTGCCAAAGTAGTTTTTGTGAATGTTTGTTTGAATATGTCAACTTTTGTGCTAACAGAACACAATTTGCGTGAAAGTTTACTTTTCTGCTTTTATTTGAAGAAACATGAAGCATACGGAAAACATGCTGCAACTAGGTGAAACTATCACAGGGAAACTCTACCGAATTTAAATGACCAATCTAAAGAGATTCGTATGAAAGATTCGCTGTTTCATGTTCCAAAATCGATAAATATTTTTTTGGTTTTAGAACAACTCTTTTCTGTGTTTCAGAAAGAACCATTTACAATTTCAAAAAAAATTTTCGTGTAACCAATTTTGTAATGGTTTTTTTGGTGGCTTTCTTTTGGGGGCGTTTGGGGGTTTTCTCTTTTTATTTAATTTCACCCCCCCCATTTGCCACAGGCAAAGATCGCTGATAATTAAATGGAGGAAATTCGTGAAATAGCCATATGATCATTTAGCCTCCTCTTTGCTGTTCTTCGTGTTTTGTTTTAGAAATGTTATGAACAAAATTATATTTTTTGACTTTGAGCTCGGTGAGAGTTCTATAACTAAACATTGTTTTCTTAGTCTTAAGAATTCCTGCTTTTTGATTTAAAAAAAAATTTGAAAGATGATTTAGAAAACCTTTTTAAAATGTTTAGAATTTTTTTAGGGTGAAGCGCCTTAGAACGAGTTCTATATTCAAATTTTTAAATTTCAGGTAGAGCTTTAACATTTTTTTATGAGCGCAAGAATATTTTTGATAAATTTTTAAGTCTGTTTTTAACTATATAACATGTTCAAATGACAAAAACTATACTTCAAATCTACTAAAAGTGTTATAAGTATAAACCAAGTTAATTCTAATTCTTAAACAAACATCTAATGTTATCCTATTACACCATCCGCTGCTGTATTGTGGCATGTACATCTTGACTTGAACTCTGTGACGGGTTTCATACGCAAATTACCCCACCCAACATCCCATTGCAGGGATTGGGTGAGTTGCTGTTGCGGAAATGTCAGTTTGATTTGCACTTGTCATAAGTTTTAGATGAACTGCTAATACCCAAACACATTAGAAAGCTCATGCAGCAAACTGGACAAACTGAACTGGATGGTGGACTGCGTCCACAGGTTGGACAGCTTGCGTGTGGTTGCTGCTGCTGCAGCTGGTCATAATCTGTATAGTCGGTATGTCGGGGAGTGCACTCTGCCGGCATCTAATATCAAATGACAAAGTTGTAATTATATTGTAGTTTTCTGGTGCTGCGCCAGCTGCAGACGCAGTCCCAGGCTTATGGACACTAAAAAAAATTATGCTTTTTCCTGGGAGATTTTTGTTTCAGTTAGTTTTTACGAGCGCAAAAGCTCATAAAACCAAAGAAAAACAGAGCGGCGTCAATAAAATCTGGTTAATAGCAAATAAAGGTGAACCAGAGCCCCAGTAACAAAAACAAAATACGTATAAAAAATAAATAAGAAAACAAAACACAATCATAACAATAACAGCGTAAAGTTTACAGCGCAACTAATTAGACGATAGAGCGAGCGCAGACTGGAGTGGTCAAGCTGGTGGTGAACCAGTGGTCACTGTAAGAGATCCTTTATTAAATAGAGGTTCAACGTACACAATCTTTAATGCTCTCTCTAAAAAAATATATACATATATAGAAATAATTTATTTGAATTACTGTGCAGTCATTTGTCGTCAGGAAAGCAGGTTTATACCGCTTAGTGCATTGGTCATTAGTACGCTGACACTTTTTGTGCGCTTAAGCACTTCTTCTTGGGTGTCATGGGATGTGGCTGGGACAACTCTGGGTAAAATATGAATATGGATTCTCATGAAACAGCAGCAATCCTTGGATTGACAGCTTACGGCAAGTTAAAGGTCAAAATTTGGAAATTATTCCCCCGAAGGTAAGCTAAATCTAATTAGATTTTTTAAGCAACATTTTGATTTCCCAATTGAATAAATTTATCAAGTTTAACAACTCTTAAGTAGAAATGTGGCAACCTGCTGGCCTTTTTCCGATAACTATCCAATTAACTATTATCTCTGTAAGTTCTCTGTCGTGGCTCACAAAGCCCTCAACCGTGGCAAGCAAAGCCCTCTATCGAGGCACCGCAAAACCCTCAACCGTAGCACCACAAAGCCCTCAACATGACTCAACAGAGTCCTCAACTGAGGCACTACAAAGTCCTCAACCGAGGCACCACAAAGTCCTTAACCGAGGCACTATAAATTCCTCAACTGAGGCACTACAAAGTCCTCAGCCGAGGCCCTATAAAGTCCTCAACCGAGGCACTACAAATACTCAACTGAGGCACTACAAAGTCCTCAACTGAGGCACTACAAAGTCCTTAACCGAGGCACTATAAAGACCTCAAACGAGGCACCAAAAAGTCCTCAACCGAGGCACTACAATGTCCTCAACTGAGGCACTATGAAATCTCCAACCGAGGCACTATAAAGTCCTCAACCGAGGCACTACAAAGTCCTCAACCGGGGCACTACAAAGTCCTCAACCGAGGCACTACAAAGTCCTCAACCGAGGCACTACAAAGTCCTCAACTGAGGCACTACAAAGTCCTCAACTGAGGCACTACAAAGTCCTCAACCGAGGCACTATAAAGTCCTCAACCGAGGCACTGAAAAGTCCTCAACCGAGGGACTACAAAGTCCTCAACTGAGGCACCATAATGTCCCCAATTGACCGACCACGAAATCCGCGATTGAAGCCCCACAAAGCCCTCAACCGAGGCACTACAAAGTCCTCAACCGAGGCACTACAAATCCTCAACTGAGGCACTACAAAGTCCTCAACTGAGGCACTACAAAGTCCTTAACCGAGGCACTATAAAGTCCTCAAACGAGGCACAGAAAAGTCCTCAACCGAGGGACTACAAAGTCCTCAACTGAGGCACTACAAAGTCCTCAACTGAGGCACTACAAAGTCCTTAACCGAGGCACTATTAAGTCCTCAAACGAGGCACTACAAAGTCCTCAACCGAGGCACCACAATGTCCCCAATTGACCGACCACAAAATCCGCGATTATAGCCCCACAAAGCCCTCAACCGAGGCACTACAAAGTCTTCAACCGAGGCACCACAATGTCCCCAACTGACCGACCACAAAATCCGCGATTGAAGACCCACAAAGCCCTCAACCGAGGCACTACAAAGTCTTCAACCGAGGCACCACAATGTCCCCAACTGACCGACCACAAAATCCGCGATTATAGCCCCACAAAGCCCTCAACCGAGGCACTACAAAGTCTTCAACCGAGGCACCACAATGTCCCCAACTGACCGACCACAAAATCCGCGATTGAAGACCCACAAAGCCCTCAACCGAGGCACTACAAAGTCTTCAACCGAGGCACCACAATGTCCCCAACTGACCGACCACAAAACCCGCGATTGCAGCCCCACAAAGCCCTCAACCTAGTATCGCAAAGCCCTCAATATGACGCATCACAATGTCCCCAATTGACCCACCACAAAACTCTCTATTGAAGCCCCACAAAGCACTCAATCGAGGCATCGTGAAGACCTTGAAATTTTTGAAATTTTTCAAGCTAGAAAAAAATTTTATTGTCAGTCAGTAAAAGTTTTTAAAATTCAATGAGAGTATCCGCCATGACTTGAATATGTCCACATATATAGGTAATTTTTATAAATTATATGATGGTCACACTGTAAAATAGATGATGATAAGAACAAGCAAGTGTGGTAGAAACCGTAGGCACAAACGGGCTAGACAGTGTAATAGAAACCTTAGAGACATTGTAAATTGTAAATATGGGAGCCCAAGTGATCGCGCAGTAAAAGCGGATGTAAATAGAAAACCGTGTAAATAAAGTGTTAATAAAAAACCCAAAAACCATGAAAAACCCTCCAATAAAAATCCGGTGTGAGGTGACGTATAATCTGAAGAAGACTTCAAAAGTCTCCCTGAAGCTGACGGTACAAAAAACGAAACGCGTAGGAGAAATAGGAAAATTAGATAAGAATAAATAATAAAAATAATTCAATAAAAATCCCCTCGTTTTACTGCTTGATCAAATGTATTTAAACCTAATTAATAAATATTTAAAAATAATTCTTCTTCAACTTTTTTTCTTCCAGCTCAACTGGAACAGAACCAGTTCATCTTCAGGCAACACAAACGGATGCCAGACTTTATCCGCTCACCGCATGATACTTTCTCACCGCTGGTCGATGTATGCATGTCCAAATACTTTATACAGCCTTGTTCCCAGGCCATCATTTTGTTTTGATATTAAAAACACTTTATAACATTAAAAAAAGAAAGGCGTCCATCAGTTTCTTGGCCTAGCGAATTGATTTCATTCAAGAAGAACTAATTAATGAAGAACAGTAGCCGGAAGATGTATTTTAGCATTTTGCAATCTCTTAATCACTTGACCACCACGGGACTTCATTAACATGCACATTACACATGTACACGGCGATTTAAACAACGCCGAAACACAAATTTTTCTACTCGAACAATTAAAAATGAAAAAAAAGAAGAAAATCAACTTGTGGCTGCCCCGCGTCTGCTCGTGATTTAACTTCAAATTATGCAAAATACAGAAATACAACAACAAAAATGCGGTCTAAAACCAGCAGCTAAGTAGGTGGTAAGTAGACGCTTTAGAGCGTGTTTAATTAAATGTTGAGTAATTTATGAAAACTGGCAGAGAGCGGCGCGGGACCAGTTAATAAGTTATTCCTAATGGTTTTCTAATTGCAACAATTTGAATTAATTGTTTACACACTCATCTAAATGCTAATCCTCCATCCGCCTTTGGTCAGCGTCAAGAAAGCGTGAAGTTTGCATTGAATTTTCTGCAAGAAATCGTGCAAAATGGCAAGTGAGAAAACGCCCCGCACGAAAGATTTCAGTTTCGTTTAGAGTTGAGTTTCACTTTCGGAAGGCAAAAACAAAAAAGCAACAAAAACAAAAGCAACAAAAAAGGGCCGAGCGAATTGACACTTCTTAATTGCCAGCGAACATCTCCATTTGGCATAATAAGCGCTAATTAGTCACTTGTATTTCTGACATATCTTATCGCTTCGCGAGGAAACAACATCCTTCCCGGTGTTGGGAAAAATAAATAAAATATGAAATACGCTCACGTTAGAGATTGCAACCAGAAATGCATGCGGTGGGCTAGCTGAGGGGATTCACATATAAATAGATTGAGGCGCCTCGAAGCTTGTTTTTGGCTAATTCTTACTTGTTTCGAAGGTAGCCAAAAGCATTTAGCATGTCATGTATATTTTTGGCCATTTTACGACCGCCATTAAGCTGCAAAAGTCAACACACAGACACAGAATCTCCCAGTTCATTAACCCATTTATTTGCCATAAAATAATACAGGCTCAAATATTTCTTAATCAAATTATCAACAGAAAATGAAAATGTGTAACTTTAAGTTCGATCAAATGAGAGCTGATTTCTATAAAGAATGTGCTGGCCATTAAGACAATCAAATTATGTAGACACTGTGTTTACGACCCGACCGAAAAAAAAACTAGAAGAGATTTAAAAACCATAACCATAACCTGATGCCAAATGAAATAAGGTTGAAATTTAATAACGAAAATGGTATACTCTAGGAAAGTAAAAGAGAGGGACAAACGACAATTTGATAACTAAGAAAAACCTAAGTGGTCTTTGCAAGGATCTTTAAAAGTGACTCGTAAGTTTACTCAGAAAAAAAGGAGAATTATCTACTTGGACTAAGAGTTTTCATTCATACCGTACTTCTGATATCAGAAATTTTTAATTCAAGTAGGAAATTCGTTATTTTTTCACTGAGTAAACTATTAAAGATACTTATATACATACATACAGACTTCCTGAAGAAGGCAAAAAATTTGCCGAAATGCGTAGGAAAAAAACTCTGTTTTGACTGCATTAAGCAGTACGACGGCCAATATTCAAAACCCCAAACAAGTCTACAAAGATACTTACTGTATCTACAAAGGTATCGATTAGCATTTTAGCATTAAGGTATTTTAAATAAAACTAAAATTAGTAACGATGTCGAACATAATAAATGTATATTTTAAAATCGAATGATCGAGAAGAATACTGACAAACAGACAAAAAAGTCTTTCTATATACATAAATCAGGGGTCGGCAAAACACACAAGCTCATTTTGTCGTTGCGTGTGTGTGCTTAGCCAAGAGAGAGTGCACTCATTAAGAACTTCTTCGTTGTTGCAAAGGAGATCAGGATAAGCCCTTCAACTGCCGGTGTAGCGACGTCGCTGACGCAGAGCGGTGTTGTATACACTGTAGATAGGAATAAATGAACACAAATCCCGCATGAACGTTGTAAATTGAAACCAATGTATATATTGAAACTCGTGTAAAAAGAGTGAAAATAAAAGCCCCAAGCACGAAAATACACAGCCGTATTCCATTCAAAAACATTCTAGTTTTTTTTTAAAGTAATCAAATTGTCTTTTGTCGTTCTTAGATCAAAAATTTTCATTCGTCCTTCTGATATCGAAAAGTTTAATTGGTTGATTCAAATATGAAATTTTCATAACAAATTTTTAAATCCAAAAGATTTTCGCTCAGGTACTTATCCAGACTTTTTCTAAATCAACTGAACCGACCAAATATGGAGAACTTGTTACGATATGTTCCTGCTCATATCGATTAGGTGGAAACAAAAAGCTAAAGGAGTACAGGAATTGATGTAGTGGGAACATTGAAATGATAATAAGGGATAAAGGTCACTATAGCTAACGCACAGAACTCGAAAGAATAATGACGGGCGTAATTTGATCTGCACAATTGCAAAGACAACGGACGAAAACGGCGAATTGATCTGCAGGGTACGTTCTAGTTCAGAAGACGTAAGAGGAGAGACGAAGTTTCAAAAGTCGTGCCCTATCTATAGATGGAGGCAAAGGCAACCAGCATCCCAGTTTAAGCCTCTTAGTGCGAAGAAAAGAAACTGCTTTTAAACTGACTTCAGTACATCTTAAAATAATCAAGACTGAGATGACCAGATGCTAAAGCAATAAAAAAGAGACACGTACAAGACCCTGGTAATATAAAGATCTTTAAACTCCTTAAACCAAACCCTCATTATTGATTATTAAGGTCAAGTTGTTGACATTTATACGTATCAAGAGAAGATAGTTCTTAGACAGCTTAACATCGTCCACAAAAATTCAGCAAATATCAGATGATAAAATAAGAAAGAATTAAGCTTGATTGGATAACAATTTTGTTTGAAAACTCAAGATCGAAACGATTATTTCTTTATTTTACGTTCTATTTTTTTACGTATTCAGCTAGCTCGGTACTTAAATATTTGAAAAAAAAATAGTTTTTTATATAAGACCCTATAAATCAGAGTTGGATACCACTTGATAATTAGAACTGGTTCGGTTTAAATGTTCATCAGATTTTAAGCCACAAAATTTTGGTTCAAAACATTTTATTTCTGAGCCAGTATAAAATATTAACGTAAATTTTTTAGCAAATTAAAATTTTAAGATTTTTTTTTAAATATCTTGAAAATCCTAAAAGGCGCACTGAAACCGTTCAAGTTTCCATATTCCAGTCTGTGGTAGGGTTGTCAATATTGTATCGATATATTGATATATCGATATTTATGTTGGACGATAAGGGTTATTCCGATATGATATTTTTTGTGTCGATATGGGCGATTATCGATATTTTTATAAGCGATATATCGGAAAAAATTACTATGGAAATTGCAGGACCAAACTGTCATAACAAGGGTCTAAAATGAATTCCTCCATTCAACTTCCAGGAACGGTATTTTGCAACAGATTTTCTTCTCTTATATACTCATATTATATTCTTATTATATTCTCGCAGAAGTGAGATTTCTAAGTTTCTTTCAACAGTTGGGAAAGACATAATCCTTAAAATTTCTTAATTGTTTGAAATCGATTTGCGCGGGCAAGGAATTCATTTTAGATCCATAGTTTCTTGTTGAGATTTTCTTCACGTATACCTTACTTTCTTCTTAGAAGTGCAATTTCTAAGTAGGATAAAAAAAATGTGTTTTTAAGTCCTTTTCGACAAAAAAAATCCTAAAATATCTTTAATATTTGAGATCGATTTGCGCCGGCTGGGAATTCATTTTAGAGCCATTAGATTTTGCTGAATTTTCTTTGAATTTTCCGCTTTGTTGATTTTTTTCCGCTTATTAAAAGTAAAACTATTATTTATTTTCAGAAAATTAAATCATTTAAATCATAAAGTTGTCCCGATAGAGTGATAAAATATAGCGAACACTAGGAATGATCATGTAGAATTGAGGACGTACCTTAACAACTGTTCAGTTTTCTTAAGCTTAAGAAAATAACGATATATCGATATATCGATGTTTTTTGGAACAGATATATCCAATATCGATATTGAAAATTTGGATTTTTGATATTATCGATATTGATATTTTGAGAAATATTGACAACCCAAGTCTGTGGAACATTGATCAAGCAGTAAAAAAACAACCAACTGCAAAATAACAAACACATTCTGGCTACTTGTTCCATGGATCATAAAAAATGTAAGTCCTCTAAATATCTATCTAGCCAATTCAGTAAATTCCTGTATACAAGACCCAATTTTGAGATTAATGATTAATTTTTCTTTACTAATTTTCGCGATTTGAAAACCACAAAAAATGTTTAATATTTTTGGTTTAATGAACTTTAAATGTCTTTGGAAAGCAATTAATTGAAAATCATTAAATTTTTCAAATAGCTTAATTTTCAAATCGCTTTTCTTCCGCGAGTTAAGCATATTTAGGCAATATGCTGAAAAAACGTATAAACTTTTTTGTAACAAAAAATACGGAAAAAATTATTTCGAGAAGAAAAAGACTCGAGTGGTCGATTTTTGAAGGAATCACCCTTATACTTTATGGAGTCGGAAATGTTTCCTTCTTCATGTTACATTCATTAACACATTTTTATGACCCCCTTTCACCCATTATCAATGGGTGTGAGCTAAAATCTAGATCAAGACAAGAATTCTGGGATTAACATATTCGAACTCAAATCAAACCTTCTCGCACTTGGTTTTGAGAAAATTGGGATTGATTTTGGCCCGGATATATCGCATTTTTTTCTGTGTAGTTATTTTAATGGCCTTCCGAACTATTCATCAGCAGCCTTAAGTGAGGACAAAAGTGTTCTTAGTTTTAGTCAGTGTTGTTAGTATTGTGTGTGATGTTGAGCTCCCGGGGTGAGGGACAGCTGCCTCGTCAAATATTTTCACATTTTCTGCATTTTTCCTATTCTCATATTAAAGCTCGAATATAGTTGATAAAGTTTCTAACAAGACCTATTTCAAATACGGATTAGCACTTCAAAATCGAATTATCCGTTTTGCAATCAACATTTTCATACATATCGAGCTATTTCTGACAACTTTCTTTTTTTATTTCGATTATTTCTCTGCTAATAGTGAATCCCTTAAAAGATCCTTACCTTCAGAATTTGATGGTAAAATCAATTCGGCTTCTTACTGGTTGTTTATACAAAAAATTATCCATTCTAGTGTTATTTGTATTTAGCCTAGCTGTGCTAACTAAATTGGAATCTTAAATCCTAAAAAAAAAACTATTTATTAAGTAATTTATTTATATATATTTTTTTATTAGTTATTTTAAAATGATTATTATAATTTTTTCTCCCATTTGAAAATAAATTCCCCTACTCTCCCACTTAGTTCACTGACCCCCTCGAATCTACCCTACTTCTGCAAACTTAATTGATCTCTTTTAACCAAAAAGCAAGGAAATAAAACTAATCGCAACTTGATGATGTTATAAGTTATACGATTGCTCAATCAACTCAACCATCCGTGCAATATACCCAGGGAGAGGCTTGGTCATAAAAAAACCAAAATCCATGATAAGGCACGAGATTTAACATCTCAACTCTAAAGATGGCTCTCAAATTAACAATGTTTATTGTTTTATTTATTTTTGTGTTTTTTTTTTCTTTTTTCGTTTTTTATAGCCTGCATATAGAATAAATATTTATGCGGAGCTGGCCCGAGGGGCCCGGGGCTGTACCAATGAAGACACTTGGCGATGAACGATGAACGATGAACATATTGCAAACTTAATCACAGCCTAGCACATACAAATGTCCGCGCAGTGCCAACTTGCATGAGGTTCAACAAAGAAATTAGCGCAAAGAAACGAGGATTATGGCAGGTGAGGGGGCTGGGGGGGAGCTGCGGCAGGTGCGTGTGTATGTGCACTAAGACGCGGGCCACGTCTAATGTAATTTTCTACGACGAGTGTGTGTGTGGTCTGTGCTGATGGCCTTCTACTCTCCGGAGCGGCGAAAATAGATTAAAGCGTAATTTTTGTTTGTACAGCAATTAGAAGCGAAAGGCTGGTAGGGAGGGAGGGAGGCAGGGAGCCAGGTGAGCAATTTAAAGCGCATTAAACTGCGTTTTGCAACATCGTTGCGAGTTCGTACATACATCACCCGCGCCTCTCTTTTGAAACACCTGCCGCACGCAGCACTAGAGCACCCAAGTTAAAAAGGTTTATGCCGTTAGGTCGTTGATAATACATAAAAATATGCAGTGGGAAGGGGAGGGGAGGAAATGGAGGGACGGAAAATGAGGAAAATGAAAATTATGTTTTTGTTCGCTTTACGCCTTTGATCTCTTTTGGGTTTTTCTCATCTGGGAAGGAAGTGTAAATTAAGGGCCATAAAAACTGACTCGCTTCTTTTTTGTTTTTTGTTTTGATGTTTCGGGTAATTGTTTTCCTTAGTCATTTTCATTTAAGGCCTATTTGGCTTTTAGCAACCCAAAAAATATAAGAGAGAGAGAACACCCAGGAAACATTTCGGGTAATAATTTAATTGTTACACTTGAAGAATTAAGCGAAAGACAGTATTAGAAAAATTGAACTTAATTGTAGCTAATTCAAGTTTTCGAAAAAAAATTTTCTTAGGTCAGAAGGGATGACACACATACACGAAGCTTTTGTCGACTTGACGTTGTCCCATTTGGACTTTCCAAACGGTTATAGCAATGCAGGCATGATATGGCCTCTGCCCAGTTACAGAAGATAGGCAAAGACTGCTGATGATAGAGCCGGAAGTTTCTTGAAACAGCTGAACATCTTTGTGGTGAGTGAACATACATAACTTATTAACCTGGAGCCTTCTTAAATTTCTATTTTCACAGAGGTCACTAAAACAGTCTCAGTTTCTTAAGTCTCTAATGGGACTATAGACAAAGTCATAAATTCTGTACCTTTATTAGACAATTTGTGCTCAACTATGGCAATATTTTTTTTATGATACTGCAGATATATTTGTTTTATAATAAGAAAATCGTTGTGTTATGAGAATAAGTCACTAAAGACCGTTTTCTCAAGTTAGAATATTATCAATAAATTTCCCTGTGGTTGAGGTGATAGAGATCATTGTAATATTTACATGACAAAACTTTAGAAGAGTCTACATCACCCATAATTAGCTTAAGAAAGAAACATCTTGGACAGTTTTACGGTTAGCTAACTAAGGAAGGTCAATAAGCAAAAGTCTGTTGGAGTACAAGGGTAAAAGGTCTCAGTTAAAGCCACGTAGAGTAAAACAAGAACTTCTTCTGGACTGTTTCCAAGGGTTCATTGACAATCGTATAGGTAACCAGCCAAGGTTTGCAATTATGGAAAGTTTTAACATGCAGTAGGTGCAATGAAGGTGCAATTGATTAACCAAGCACTAAGACTCCAAAAAGTTTAAATCATCTTGAAATCTAAATTCATCGAATCGTTGGAAGATGGAGTAAGCTTTACGCCATCGATATACATAAGCATCCAAGAATAGTTAGTATAATATTGCCGATAGACTATTTATAAAAAGAGTAAAACTCAAAGGACTAAGATGGCTATTAGCGAAACAGAACTTTTGGAGTTATTTATTTTAAACAGTACGAAATTATATAAAAAAAATTTGAAGATGGATCAAATGACCCTCCGAACTGTTATATAAGTAAGCACATCGGAAAAAAAAATTCAGAGTAACATTTTCGGATATATTTTGGCTATTGATTCAACATAGAATTTCTTGACACAACTATTAATTTTGTGTCGTAAACTGCTCGATTTGAATGTTTTAACGCTTTACTGTGGATCATTGCGTTCTTTTTTCAATCAATTACTTCTCCCTAGCAAAAACCAAAATGAAGAAAGTTATTGAACGATTTCAAGTAATAAGTTCTTATCAAACCAAGATCAAATACTTATTTTAAGAGTTGTCATACTATATCCGAGTTGCACATTTATTTGTTAAACCTTTATTATCTGCTTAATGAAAATCGGATGAATAAATTGCATTTTCAACAAATAACATATCATTTCTGGCTTGGTCAGAAAATTAACCATTTAACCCATTTAGAACTGCCTATAGATCGGCAAATACGATTTGATTATATTTTGAAATGGGTGCCTAGGAGACCAAAAATGTAGACAAGAAAACAACAAAAAATTAAAAAATTTTAACACCATGATTTTCGAATAAAGCCCCGTACGAAGAACGGCGAAAAATTCGTTTCGATACAGTATTTCACATAAATATATTATGTTATAGATAGATACTAACAAGTTGTAAGTAACAGCTATCAATGCTCGAAATTCGCACATTTTTATGTACATTTCTAATTCACAAACACACACTCATCTCATTGCCAATGTGTCACATTCATTCTTACCGGCAGCACGCCCACCGTGGTTGTTATAAGCTGAACTAAAGCCTAATCTGTGTATTAAACTAAATAGGTAGTTAACGTGGTTTAAATAGACCACAGATTCCTTCGACTATGGTCCAACACATCGACAAATGTTTTAAACTCTTGGAAAGGTTAAAAAAACGATGACTTAAATAATATTGCGTTAACTATTTATACGTGCTGATTCAGAAACTCCGGCATCAGTTTAAAGGGCCTTTTCAACACTTTCCGATCTAAGAGCTAGTATAGATGAACAGCTCGTGGCAAAAAGAACGCTTATTAACTTAAACTAAGCGGTTTTCAAAAGTTCTAAGTATCAGCTAATGAATGTGATAATTAAAAATTGCATTATTGACATGAAGATTGTGATTTTAAATAATAAGTGTTTATATTTTTTTTTATTTATTTATAATATGTTCGAGGGCAATGTTAAATTGCGAACGAACAGGGTTTAAAGCTACTGCTACAAGGCCTTAAGCTTAATATAATATAAGTGTTTATAAATGGAAACAATTCTTCTATATTCAAGCGAACCGAGGTTCGTACCAAAACCTAGAGTGCAGGGGTTCCGTGAACCAGTCCGCGAACCGAACCTAAGACTTTACCACGGGTACGAACTCCTGGACCGAATCTTCTGCAAAATTTTGGAGATTTGCAGCCCTGGTTTCGAACCAAATCCTTCTTTCAAAAACCTCGATCGTTAACTAATTTAAGCTTATTTTATTTTATTTGTTCATAACTCATTTCGCTATTTTCCTCATTTGGATACGTTTTGATTTTAAAAAAGTGTCTTTTGATTGCATTGATTTTTGGTCTCTATAATATTTCCAAGGGTTCAAAAAGTTCAAAATTAAGAAAATATAAAAAAAATAAGATAAGATGAGACCATAAAAAACTATTAAGCAAAATAAATATTATAAGGAAGTTTAAGTAACGTAACGTCAGGTCACGTAAGAAAAATTCAGAGAATTATTTTTAGTAACATAGCCTGGATATTAATCTTCAAATTCAATTAAAATTATTTCAAATCTTACGAAAAAAATGTAATTATAAAGTTTTAGCCAATTCTTAGAGTTTTGCAATTTCCAAAACAAGTCAAAACCCAAGTCCGTTTTTTGTAACGTCACGCCAGCACATTTTATGCTTATATTTTTAACTCCTTATATACTGATTGTAGTGCTACTTAATTCCTTCCCAAATATAAAACAAAACATTTTTTCATACAAATGTAACGTCACGGCAGTTTAAAAATGCCCAGAATTAAAAATTTTTAAGAAAATTCATAAAATAAATTCTCAGGCCGCTAAAATCGACCTTAAATATTTCTATTAAGGATTTTGACTTGGGTACGGTAGGTAATAACCCATTTGAAATATAAATTTCAAAACTTATATCGATACCGACTTCATAGAGTATTTTAAGTATTTTTAAGCTTTTACCAACCGATCACAAAATGGACCATTGCGCCCGGCTTTTAAATGCATTCCACAAGAAGAAGCCAGTTTAAAAACTACAAATAAAAAATTGTTAAAGCGCCCTTTCGTTGGATATTGGTAACCATTATTGAAGTAATGGCTTGGAAATTTTGCTCCCATATCCAAACCATAAACCTAAATATTTAATTAATTTTTCTAAGCATGTCTGCAACTTCCTGCACCACACACACACACACACACATGCAACTGGCTGTTTCAGTTGCATTTATTTCCAGGAATCTCATTCGACCCATTGAATTCTTTGCACGTTTTGCTCTAGCCTGAGAAGGGTTCCTCCTGCTCTCCTATTGAGAGATTAAAAATTGACGGGGAATTGAAGGTGATCTGTGAAACAGGTAGAAACACCAGCCACAAAACCCTATTTGTTTTTCCACACACACACACACACGCACACACAGGTAGGTAGGTAGGTAGCACAGTCTCTGTTTTTCTTTTCTTCTTATTTTCTTTCACTCGCTTCTTCGATTACCAATTTGACTATTTCAAGTTGTTTTCTTTGGCTTTGGCTGCTACCTACAAATAATAAAAGGAAAAAGCGAACCTCAACTAATTAGGCCTTTGGCTGAGAGTTATAACTTTTACTGAAAAAGTTTATTTTTTTTGGGACTGCTTACATTTTGGGTTTTTTTTTTTTGTGTTTTTGGTGTGGCTGCCAATAATTTTTCACCAACAACAACAACGGCGGCAGCAAAACTCGCCACACGGCCAAAGCGAGCCAAAAAGAACTCGTTTGACTTGTTGAACAATATTTCTTTTTCGCCTTTTACACTTTTTGTTGTTGTTGTTGTTGTAGCAAACACTTGGAAATTCTTGAAAATATTTAAGCATAGATTTTCCCGTCAAAACATTTTGCACTCGGATGCGGCGTATAACATAAAAAAAAACACGAACTCGCGCGTGGTTTTCGTTTCGTTCGACACTTTTCGTATTTTATACTTTTTATTGGTTTAGATTTTCCTTGCACTTTTCACTGCACTTTTCAGATTCTGAATTATTTTTGCTTTTTTATGCTTTTCTTTCTCTGGTTGCCAACTGGCAACAGATTCCCCGATTCCAATTCCGACGGCGACAAATACGTACGGTTGTCACTCGGTAACGCGCTGACGAAATGCCTCAATGTGGCGGCCAGGAAAACACACGACAGACTGAAGCTGGCTCTCTGGCTTGGAGATGCCGTCGCTCACCTGAAGATGGCGAGTTGGTTAGAGGTAGAGTTGTGTTGGCGGATCCACCAGAGTGGTTTGGTAGGTTTCCAAGAGCGGCCGAGAGAGCGGCTGAGAGATCAAGAATTTTAAAAGGTACACAAAAACCAACAAAAACAAAAAAAAGACCAACGACGACAGGTCCACAATTAGCAGCAGAAGAAGAGAGAGCGAGAGAGAGAGAGATCAGAGCCTACACTGAAAAAAAAACAGAATTCGAATTATTATTGTTAGAAATTCGAATTAACAAATGCAATTCGCCATACATTGTAGAATCACAACCTTATTTTCAATTAAACAACTTTTTTCATAATTTAGGAACAATTTTCCAAGCAAAGGGTGATTATTTGGCAGATCACATGTTACTGTCAAATATGTTCAGTTTGGCCCGTAATTTAACCATGATTTGACTTACGAATGAACAACGCTTGCAGATTGTAGAATTTTATTATCAAAATTCAAGCTTGGTTAAGAAAGTGCATCGTTTACTTTTTCCATTTTATGGTCAGTTGGGGCAAAGATTTTTCGGTGCTGGCTTTTTAACTGGCTCTAGGCTCTCTTAAAATTTGGTTCAAAAGTCAGAGAGAGAGAGCTATAGAGCCAGCCGCTTTTTTGTACGCATACAGCGACAGCCGACGACTGTAACACGTATTCTCAAGCATTACTCACACAAGCAAGTGCATTATATTTTTAGATTTTTACGCTCTGAACTTTGTGTGAGCGGAGAGAGCGCGATTTTCGTCGCCAAACCCATATATGGCCTTTCGGCATCTTAGAGATTTTATTGGTCATTGGTTGGGGCGACCTTCTGAGGCGGCACTTCGGAATTTAGTGTCAAAATTTCTCCAACCCACATACATAGAGTGCGGACAGAGGAATTATCGATTCGGCGCCGTTCGCAGCAATTGGGACTATGTAACTTCACTACGTGAAACGAGAGCATAAGTTAAAGTCGGCTCTAACCGACTTCGATATACCCGTTACTCATGAAAAACATGTTTAACAGTGTTCCTGCGTTCCTTAGGGTAACCATCAGAAAAGTATGCAACATTTTTTTAGGGTGGGTAGCGGGGGGGCTCGGTTCACTTTTTTGCTTATAACTTGAGAACCGTTCATCCGATCTTCATCATTTATTTGGCAAATCGATTCATTTTGCTAATTACTAACTATCTCTAGAAGAAACAAATCGTCTATCTTTAAAAATGTAGGAGATATAACGTTTTTTCCAAATTGCGGGGGCGGGAGGGGGCGTGGCCAAAATTTGAAACAAACTTGATCTGCGTGCAGAAAAAAGAAGCATTTGTCCCATACATGTCAAACCTCTATCTCTTACCATCTCTGAGATCTAGGTGTTCATACAGACAGACGGACAGACGGACAGACGGACGGACGGACAGACGGACATAGCTATATCGACTCGGCTGTTGATGCTGATCAAGAATATATATACTTTATATGGTCGGAAATGATTCCTTCTGCCTGTTACATACATTTGCACGACTTTAGTATACCCTTTTTACTCTACGAGTAACGGGTATAAAAATTTTGCGGAAGGATTTAGGTATAAAACCTTTCTTAAATATAGCTTGTGTAAGAATTAAAGCCACATGACATACCACAATGTCAAATTGTATTCTGAAATTGCCCTATTTGGTGTGAAGAGCAGCCAGAAACATTGCAAGAACTGCCAGTGCATCGCGAAGAATGCACTGTAAAGCTCTACCGTGGGATGACTACTTATATTTTTTACCCCAAATTGAAAAAGCTGAACTTGGCTGACATGTGGATTTAACAAGACGGTGCCACATGCCACACAGCACGCGAAGCAATAGCCCAACTGAGAGGCGTAATCGGTAAACAGTTTATTTCTCGTTATTTTGCTTCTATTTAAAACAGATGTACAAATTTCCTCGATATAATCCTAATTACACCTTATTTGTGGAGAAAGTCAGCAACAGAACAAACAAAATGATCAACAGGCTATTGATCTATTCCTTGGAAGAAAACCACTATTTCAGCAAGCAGCACAGAAAGCTAGATATGAATATCAGACGCTACACCCGGGGTACGGAATCCAATTGCAATTTGTGCAACCTGAATATGAAGAAAGACCGCACAGAGAAAAATATCCGTTCGAATTGTAACGAAATCATGAACTTTTGTTGACGATAGTCTGCTAAGCACGCTTTTTCGATATTCATGAACATTCGTTCACAATATGCCATGAACATTTTGTTCTCACACATGAACGGTTAGGGCTTGTGTTATAAACAATTTGTAAGATCCAGAAAAAAAAAATTAACCATAGTTAGGTGAATGTGGAAGTCTCCTCCATCCAGGTTGGTTTGGTTACTCGGGAAGGGCACGGAAGGAAGGAAGAGACGACCAACCCACACACCACCACACCCACCGCGTTGCAACCCACAACCTTTTCTAAGCTGTAGCTAAATTTTATTAGAATTATTAATTTGAAAATTTTTATGCTTCACCTAGTCTGGGACTTGAACTCAGGACCTCGAAGAGACTGAACGGACGACGTCATTTTAACTCACACGACCATCCAGCTCACGCGCGAGACAGCGACAAAATCAAATTAAGAAATGAAGTGCTTAAGTAAGCATTGAGACTGCCGGACAGATCCAAGCCCTGTGGCTCAGCGGAAAGGCATTCGCTTAGCACGTCGAAGTCCTGGTTCCAAATCCCCGTCGTGTCCTGTTTTTTTTAAATTTTATTTTTTTTTTAAGTATTTTTAACATTGTCTATATTTTTTACAATGCACTCTGGTCCTATGATATAAATAAATGTTAATAAGCACTGAAATCATAAAATAGCTAAAATATTTATATTTTCATGAACACTTTTTCGCATTTCATGACTACCGTTCATGTTTTATGATCGGAAAAAACAGACCACAATCATGACCATTTGGTTACAATTTTAGAACGGGATATTTTTCTCTGTGCGTTGCCATTTAGCAGGAGTATGCCAGATTTTAAGTGAAATCAAACACAGCAACTAAATCCTCAGTTTCTTTATCAATTATTATTATTTATCATGAATGCAAACCGCTCAAAAAACCAAGATTTATGAAACAAACCAAGCGTCAGTGGTTCATTCATAATTCAGCACTATTTCAAATAAGTATTTTTTAGCTTTTAACTCTTATTTTCGAAATTTAAGTTTCAGAATTAGCTTTTGTACCTAATACTTAAACCGAGAAGACGCGAATAAATATCTTTAAAACTGCAAATACTGTTAGTAGACAATACACCCAATGCTTAAGTTAGATTTTTTTAAGTTTTTTTGGAAACTGTCACAATAAGATCTGCAACGTCTATAAATGAATGCAGAATTATGACAGACATATTGAAAACAAGTGAGAAAGTCGGTTAAGCCCAACTATAACATACTCTGTACCTGGAGTAGCTCTCTCTCTCTCTCTTTCTTACTCTCTCACCATCTCTCTCTCTCGCGCTCTCTCTAAGATGGTGCGGTGTTAGTTGTAAGAGGGTGGGAGGGGGTGGGGTGAGGGTGATTTACTTTTTTTCTTAACTTGAGAACCGCTCATCTGATCTTTGTCATTTCTTCGGCAAATCGATACATTTTTTGAATTACTAACTATCTTTAAAAATAACGAATCGTCTATCTTCAAAACTGTAGGAGATATAACGTTTTTTTCCAAATTGCGGGGGCGGGAGGGGGCGTGGCAAAAATTGAAAATAATCTTGATCTGCCTGCAGTTATAAGAAACATTTGTCCCATACATGTCAAACCTCTATCTCTTACCATCTCTGAGATCTGTTTGTTCATACGGACGGACGGACAGACAGACGGACGGACAGACGGACATGGCTATATCGACTCGGCTGTTGATGCTGATCAAGAATATATATACTTTATATGGTCGGAAATGATTCCTTCTCCCTGTTACATACTTTTGCACAAACTTAATATACTCTATGTACCTTCGGTACATAGTATAAAAAGGGATGAAATGGACAAATATAGATATTAGGGAAGCAACCCTTCAGGAAACAGTTCTTAAGTAGTCAAGTCTAGAATAAATTTTCTTAACTCTAGTCCTTAGAGTTTTTAAAAATAGCCTTTAAGAGTAAATATATTGATAAGTATATTAGTGTCAAGATATTTTAAAACAGAGACGATGGTCACACTGCATGGATGACGCGAGCACAGCAGAACGCATTAGCAGAGAGAGTTAGTGACAGATTGACGAACAAAGACTAAACGTTGTTAATATAAGGGTTAGAGACAACCCGTATAGACAATCTCAATAGTAACCCGTGTAAATAAAAGCTTGAGACCCAAGAAAACCACCCATTCACATAATATTGCTTTCCATATTTCCCCAACTTAAGGTAGTTGGTACTTCAATCCCGTCGATGATATTTTTTAACTTTCTGAGGCTGGCCAAATTTAACTTGCTTCATTTTACAGTCTAATGTGTCCCCTTTAAGGAAAATATAAGTAGCCGACAGCGACCGAGACCCAAATCAAGTCATTGTAAGAGAGGACGAGAGAGCGCATATAGTTGGCCGCATACATTCATATGGCTGGTTGAGTCTAGGCTGTATACTTAAGCAAAATTTCGGAGACAGACCTAGGATAAAAAAAAACAAAAATATGATACTCTTCTCTTACATCATCGTACTTTAAGGTTGTTTCGGTACCTCTTTTCTGACACAGGCAAAAGGCCGACCGATTTTTGTGTGTTTATAATTTTCTTAAGAGTGTATAAAAAAATTTAAAATATAAAAAAATGTGCAAACATTTCTCAAAATGTCGAAGTTTTGATCCTAATCATTCTTCCTGCAAATCATTAAACTGTCTTGATTTCTAAATATCTCTAGAAGTAACGAACCATTTATCTGCTTGCCAAACTGCAAATTTCTTAAAAACATTTCATTTTCTCTGAGTGTATGCAACTAAGAGAGAGAGCAGGAGTCGCTAACTGCACATTGTTTTTGTTGGTCTGCAATAAAAGCATTAAAGTCAAGTCCAACAATGCACCCAACGCCTCAGCTCAAAGACTCTGGCATGTAAATTAGCCAGAGAGAGAGAGAGAGAGTGTAGCTTGCTCTCTCCCTCTCTGCTGTGGAGAGCGCGCGCGTAGCATAAACCGGTTTGTCTCTCACCTGTGTTTTAAGTTGTTGTTGTTTTTGGCTGTGGAGTGCATTGAAGTGCCCGGTGGAGTGCGCTTTGGCGTTGAGTGTTTGGTATGCTACCTTCCCTACCCTTACCCCCACCTCACCCTTTCTTCGCTAACTGTCTACCAAAATAGTGTCTTCCCCCTCCCCTCCCCCACACACAGAAGCTTTTTCTGCTGTTACCCTGGGACCACCCTAGCTCTCTTTTTCTACCCGCTCATCAATTCCCTAGAACTCTTGAGTAGGCGCAAATTCTTTTGCGTTTCTGGGGAATCTCCTCCAGATGGATACAATAGACCAAAACGTCGCTTAGCTGTCCACTTGAACCGAGCTCCAGACCATATTTCGCATCGATCGCCACCCACACACACACATGTGCACCGCCCGCTGTTTGTTTCCCTCTCTCTCGATTTTGCAAATCAGTTTAATGGTAATGGACACAATGGCCATTCGATTTGATGGATGGATTGAGGCTGAAATAATTTGCAGCAACTTGGCGAATATTTGGCACTCGTCCGAGGGGCAGATCTCCGAAGGGGCTGCTGCTTCCTGTTTGTCAACATGTTGCCGTGGCCCACACACACAAAACGACCAAATGTTCTACAAACGGAATCCATCATCCATAGGCAATATGCAAAGTTCTGGCCAAGCCATTCAATAGCCTCGTCGTGGTCGTCGTTCCTGTTGTTGTTGTTGTTGTCGTCATCATCCTTGGAATCGTCATCATCAACAACTGCAAACAACATTCGCCTGTCAGCGGCAACATCATAAATTGTTGTTTAGCCACATGTTGCTTGACTTTGGCAGGCTCCTCTCCAACTCCAGCTCCAGCCAGGCTCAGCAGCCTTAGCCTTGCTCTCGGCTGTGCTTTCGTTTAAACATTCGTTCGGTTCTGTTGCTCGGCAGGCGCGCCTATTTTCGGGTTTGTTATTCTTGTTGGCTCTTTGCCCTCTCAGTTTTTGGGGTATTTCGGTTATGAGATGAAGTTTGTAAGGCAGTTGGGGCGGAGCTTACAGTGAAAGCTTAATAAAGTGTGAGGCACAGCAGGTGAGATGTGAACGGACACAAGTGGGAAATGCATTGTGTACTTTTGTGTGTTCTCACACAAATTTTTATTAACCAAAAATATGTGAATTTCATTGCTTGCAATGGATCAAATGAGGTGATAAAGATGGCCAGATAAAAGCATATCTGACCCCATTCTTAATCAAATGACCGTCTCACAAATTCATAGGAACAACGGAAGAAGCTTTCCACAATTTCCCAAAATTTACAATTACGATTCATCCTGGAGATAACTTGAAATTAGAATTTTGTTCTTACATTATGAGATTTCAAACTCCGAACTAACCTTGACTTATCTAAGCTAAATCTTAGCTAGACCTAACCTAGGACTTTAGAAATACCAAAGCTAGACCATAGCTTGACCTTAGCTATAGCTTAGCTAGACCTTAACTAGACCTAACCTAAAACTAAGATACCCTTAGCTACACAGAAAAAAAGGCGAGCTAAAGTCAAGCTCAAAAAAATTGATTTGATCTCGACTTTCGGTTTGAAATTTCAAGTACGAGTCCTACTTGATTCTACTTTAATCAATCACAAAAGTATTGGAATAATCCTAAAATTCTAATTAAAGAATTCTAAAGTCAAAGCCAAACGATGTTGCCTTGGAGTTCCCATACAGTTATAGCACTTTGGACATGAGAAGATAGCTGTTGAATTTCAGTCGATAAACCAAGACAGCGTCTCCAAGCTCCATTGTAGTGTTGTTTGTGTCCTGTTTTGGCAAACAATCTAAGAGCTCAACCTGAGTGAATGCAACTGATTGATCAAATCGAGCTTAAAAATCAGCGTAAAATCAATCCCGCTTGTTGGTAAAATAAGCCAATATCGAGCTAATGTCGGAATCTCCTGAGCTAAAATCAAGATCAAGACAAAAATTTCGGCATTCGAAAATCCGCACACAAATAAATCTTTTGGTACCTGGTTTCAGAAAATCAGGGATAGACAGACTTGTCACATAGTTTGGAATTGATTTTAGTCCGGATAGATAGATGGCATGACCTAAACGTAGCCCAGAACTTAGATAACCTAAAACTAAGATAGCAGGACCTTAGCAATACCTAAGCTAGACCTAACCTCCTAAATCAATATTATTCTCATCCCTGAAAACATTTCGTCTTATCTCTCTTGTAAAAAAGAAAGTTTGGCAACAGTTTGAGGAGATATAGTTTGGCGATTTACAAATACAAAATACTAAAGCTATCGCATTTTGCAACATAAAAGGAATAAATTAGTGATACTAAGTATCGATTTTACTTAGTAAAATCTGTAAATTGGCGAAATATCGCTCAATAGTTCCATTTTTATCATGCATTCTGTATAGTGGCGATTTATCGCTAAACTGTCACTAAGAAGACCTAAATGCGATTCTTCATAAAGTGAGGTGGGACACACTTTTAAAAATCAATTATAGGACCAAACTGCATTGTTAAGACAATAAAAAATGTTCAAAATCCCTAAAAAAATAAAAACAAAACACATATGCCTCGACAGGGATTTGAACCCACGACTTCGGCGTTTTAATCTAAAATCTTCCCGCCTGACTATAGGGATTTTCGCTGGCACACTGCGAAAATTGTCAACTTCAGCACTTCAAATTTAAGCGCTTCATAGTTTTCAATGATTTTGTCACTTTCTCTCGCGTGAGCTGAATGATGTGGGCTTAAATGACGTCGTGAGTTCAATAGGATTGTCGATATTTCTCAAAATATCAATATCAACATTTCAATATCGATATTTGACATATCGGGTCTAGAAAACATCGATATATCGATAAATCGTTATTTTCTAAAGCTTAATAAAAGTGAAAAGTGAAAGAAAGCCATATGACCATTTCAAGTCGCCGTTATATCTTATTCTTTCTATTGGGATAGTTTTATGATTTAACTTGACTTAATTTTCTAAAACTAGATTATTCTTCTTCTTCTTTATTGGCCCGATGCATTGCATCACAACCGTTTGACGGTCTCGGCCGCTGCAACTAATGTCCGCCAGTCGCTTCTGCTCCGTGCGAGCTGGCACCAGTTTTTCACGCCAAGCTTAGAAATGTCTTTCCGCACCTGGTCGTCCCACCTTAGAGGTGGTCGTCCCACCTTGCCTTCTCCCAGTTCTTTCGCATTCCTCTTGTAGACCATTTTTGCTGGAGCTTGATCATCCATACGGGTAACATGTCCCAGCCAGCGCTGCCGCTGTTGCTTTATGCGCTTGACCAGACTAGTATCCCCATAGAGCTTATACAGTTCGTCATTCCTTCGGATGCGAAAGTCCTCGCCAACTTTCAAAGGTCCATAAATCCTGCGAAGAATCTTTCGCTCGAAAACGCCAATCGCCGCCTCATCCGCTGATGATATTGCCCATGCTTCTGCGCCGTATTGCAGGACTGGGATGATAAGTGACTTATATAGCGCTATTTTTGTTCTTCGCTTGAGGTTTCTGCTCTTGAGCTCCCTACTTAGCCCGTAATAGCATCGGTTTGCGAGCGTGATTCTTCTTCGAATTTTCAGGCTGATGTTGTTGTCGCCGGTTATCATCGTTCCAAGGTAGACAAAGTCCTCAACAACTTTAAAGTTGTACTCTCCCATTGCAACAGATTGCCCAAGTTGTGTGTACTTCTGTTTCGAGGACACTAGGTACTTCGTCTTGTCCTCGTTTACCGCTAAACCCATTAGCTCAGACTGCTTCTCAATATCTGAAAACGCCTTGCTTACTGCCTGTTCGGTTTTGCCGATAATGTCAATATCATCGGCATATGCGAGTAGCATTACATCTTTATTAAAGATGGTGCCCGATCTGTTGGCATTTGGGCACTGGCGCAGTATATACTCCATCAGCAGATTAAAGAAGTCACACGATAAGGTGTCACCCTGCCTAAAACCTCTTTTGGTTTCAAAAGGCTCGGAGAGGTTCGTTCCTATTTTGACGGAGCTTTGAGTGCTTCTCAACGTCATCATGCAAAGTCGAACGTACTTTGCTGGAATACCTAAAGTAGACAGGGCTTCGAAAAACCTTGACCTTATCGGCGTGTCGAAAGCGGCTTTGTAATCGATAAAAAGATGGTGATTTTCGATGTTTCTCTCATAGGTCTTCTCCAGGATTTGGCGCAATGTGAATATCTGGTCTGTGGTGGATTTACCAGGTCTAAAGGTTGGAGAAGTAACTTCTCCATTTCTTAAGCGCCACTTGCGGATCTGTGACCAGATTCCCCTGTTCGTCTTTGCATTGTGCGACTCTGGGCTTGAAATTAGATTACTAACTAGATTATTAAAGCTAGAGATTATAACGGATAGCAAAAACGGAATCTTCGGAAAATTCGATCCATAGATCCAAAATTGGATTCCTAATCGGAGCCAATCGATACTTAAGATATTTATGGATTTTGTCTTTTTGAACGGGACTGGAAAAATAATTTTTATATATTTTACTTAGAAATCGTACTTCTACGAAGAAAAAAGTGTATAAGTGCAGAAAGTCTCACCAATAAACCATGGTTCTAAAATGAATTCCTCGCCCAGGCAAATCCACCTCAAATATTAAAGACAAAGATTTTTCTTATCCAACAGGACTGAAAACAACTATTTTTATTTCTTGAACTTAGAAATCACACTTCCACGACGAAATAACGTATAAGAGAACAAAATCTTTGCCAAAATACCGTACCTAGATCAAGTTGAATGGAGGAATTCATTTTAGACCCATGGTTTTTGGACGAAATTTTCCGAAGATTTTGTTTTTTCAATAAGCTTTGCTCCTGCAATCATTTAATTTTTTCCGATATATCGCTTATAAAAATATCGATAATCGCCTATATCGGTACAAAAAATATCAGATCGGAATAACCCTTATTGTTGAATCAAAATATTGATATATCAATATATTGATAAAATATTGACAACCCTAGAGTTCAAGTCCCAGCCACGGTGATGTAAATTAAATTATTAAATTGTAACAAAATCTATCTACAGCTTAAAGAATGGGTGGTGTGGGTGTTCAGATGTGTGTGTGTGTGTGGTCGTACCTTCCCTCCCGCTCTGCCCCAGAACCCACCAAGAGCCTTTTTTGTTTCCCTCAACATAGGCCTTATCTAATTTCTAAGGAGAAACGCTTTGTTAACTCTTAGAAAAATCGTCTGCATATCTCCAGGAAAAACGCTTTTTAAATCCTAAGAAGAGACTTTCTTCTATCTCCCAGAAGAAACGCTTTATTTTCCTTTCAGAATTGTAGCAGAGGTGCACATTTCTTTCCGAAGGAAAATGAGAATGCGATTGCTATGCGATATCGCTAGAGCAGAGTTCCCCAAGAAGAGAGCGCTCAAAACGTGACTGTGTCTCTCTCTAACACAAGACGAAGTATGACATCGGCAAGCATTCGGCCAGTAAGTTCGTGCTCCCGGGGCAATCGCTGGGGAACTCTGTGCTAGAGTAAAGCGGTACTTAATTGAAGAATCGCATTGTTCTCTTCTGCGATTAAAAATGTTTGCTGGGACTTCGTGTAAGCATCAGAATTTCGAATTCAGTTTGTGAAAATGTAAACGTAAGAGACAAGCTAATTTGTGGTTACTAGATCCCGTCGCAAATTTCTCTCGAATTGAGATCACTTGGGGCAAAGCAATCGGTTTCAGCTGCTCTGTTCCCAGTATTGTTATACCAGATCTAGTAACCTTAGAAATATTTGCCACCTTCTACACATCGTTTTTAAATTCGACTGCGAAATACTTAAGTTTACACGAAAATTGACCCAATCGAAATTCGCAACAGGGCCTTCAAGAGGCAATACCTTTGCAAGTGCATGTCTAAACTTTTTACTCTTAGTAATTCAACACTAATATTTTCGTTTTTAGACACAATTTCTTGTATATATTTGTTGGTCATTGGAATTGGTTCAGCTTTAAAATCACTTTAATATATTAATAAAACTTTAATTACACTGTGCAACAGCCAAAAAAACTACCAAACTACACTATGCGGAATCGATAGGGCTACCCGAACTGAGTAAAACCATTTCAGCGTTTGGCTAGATTGGTAGCACTTTTTTTTTTTATGGACCCTCAAAGTTTTTGAAATTGGGTGTGATAACAAAAAAAAGGTCTCATCAGATTTGGGAATACAGCTCATTCAGTTTTAGTGATAGCTGCAAACAGTCTTCGGCAAAGTTGTAGCTGACAGTACGCAGAATAAATTTTTCTTACAAAGATTTTCAAAAAAATTATATTTTCCGGGAGTTTTTCTTAAAAAACTTTTTTGAAAAATCTATTTTTTTTACTTTTTCGAGTATAACTTTTAAAAAATCAAAATTTTTGGCATACATTCTTTGGGTAAAATGAAGCTTTTGAGATAACAACCATCTGTTCTCAACAAGGTTTTACAATCTGAACACTTCCACATCCTCTAAATCGGCCCCAAAAGTGTGTATATCCAATAAAAATCACTTTTTTGTTATCATTCTTCATTATGTTCTCAAGTTTTTTTTTACCAAAATAGCAGCTAATTAATTTTTTTAAGCTTTTATAGCAAAACACTACGTGTTTTACTTGTTGTAGTCCATGAATATAGAAAAAAATAATTTTTGGACGGTTTTTTGGAAATTCTCCAATTTATCAGCAATAATGTTGCCAATTTAATACTGTAAAAAATATTTTAACAAGCTAATACATTTTTAAACAAGCTGAGATCATATAAGAGTTAATATTTAATATTTTTAATAATAATTAATAATAAAATACAATAAATTAAAATAAAATAATAATTATAATTAAATAAAAAAAATTAAAATAAAATAAAAAGATTAACTCTAATATGATCTCAGTTTGTTAAAAAATGTATTAGCTTGTTAAAATAATAACATAATTATAATAACAACAATAACAATAACATAATAATTTAATAAAATAATAATAAATTGGAGAATTTCCAAAAAACCGTCCAAAAATTATTTTTTTCTATATTCATGGACTACAACAAGTAAAACACGTAGTGTTTTGCTATAAAAGCTTAAAAAAATTAATTAGCTGCTATTTTGGTAAAAAAAAACTTGAGAACATAATGAAGAATGATAACAAAAAAGTGATTTTTATTGGATATACACACTTTTGGGGCCGATTTAGAGGATGTGGAAGTGTTCAGATTGTAAAACCTTGTTGAGAACAGATGTTTGTTATCTCAAAAGCTTCATTTTACCCAAAGAATGTATGCCAAAAATTTTGATTTTTTAAAAGTTATACTCGAAAAAGTAAAAAAAATAGATTTTTCAAAAAAGTTTTTTAAGAAAAACTCCCGGAAAATATAATTTTTTTGAAAATCTTTGTAAGAAAAATTTATTCTGCGTACTGTCAGCTACAACTTTGCCGAAGACTGTTTGCAGCTATCACTAAAACTGAATGAGCTGTATTCCCAAATCTGATGAGACCTTTTTTTTGTTATCACACCCAATTTCAAAAACTTTGAGGGTCCATAAAAAAAAAAGTGCTACCAATCTAGCCAAACGCTGAAATGGTTTTACTTAGTTCGGGTAGCACTATCGATTCCGCATAGTGTTGCATGGTAGTTTTTAAAAAAGTTGAAATTTGTTGCACTGTGTTATTCAATCTTTTAAATGTTTTCTAATAACAGAACTCGATTTTTTTCTGGTTAGTATTTTGAGGTATTATTAGAATCTTATTCAAAATAATTTCATAAGTTCTGTATCGTAATGAGTTGTACTGGTTTTTCAACCTTTGTTACGAAACTTTAGTCAAATTTTTCTTAATTGCAACAATCAATGAGTCTTTGTTTTCATATTGTCGGACGAACACGTGTATTTCACGTAAAAGTTTATCCCATGATATTTATGTCAGGATGCATTAAATCCTCATTTTGGTGCCGAATGCGACTATATCTAGATCAGAGTCCGGCACGTTCTTGTCCACTGTGTATACAACAGAGTTCCCCAGCCACAGACCCTTAAGAATGAACATTCTTAACTATTTATATCGAATGCTTGCCGAAGCATCACTGTGTTTAGGAGAGAGTCACATTCACAATTTATCGCTCTCTTCTGGGCGAACCCTGGTAAACAACAGTTACCGAGAGTATATGCACTTTTACTACTCTCTTTTGCAGCAACAAAGAAGTGCTAAGTGAGTGCGCCCCAGAGTGGACATACACACACACACGCAACGCTCAAATGAGCATGTGTGTTTTGCCGGCCCCTGGTCTAGACCAATATGGGAAGGAGTGCGGCTTATCCAACAGATATGGCTATTTTGGGTTTAGTGGCTTTATCACTGCGTGACTTCAAGTGACAAAAGGATAAGTTCAAAGCGAACTTAGAAATTGACCGTAAAGGGCACATTAAAACTCTCTTTAAAACAGTAAAATATAATCGATTTACTTCCACTGAATTGGTAAGGAGAAACCAGTACATAATGTTATTAGAAACATGTTGAACCTATTCAAGTGACGTGCACTGTACCATTTGGGGATTTCCTCCCTACTCTCACTAGAGTATTGCCCACTTCTTCAACTTTTATGATAAATTTCGTTTGGTTAGTTGTCCCTTCTCTGGCATCAGTTGGTTTGATTTCTTATGTCCGATAGTAAGTTTAATTTATTTCTAATCCTTTGTTATGTGTCTATGCAAATGGATGCTCGAGCATTGACATTCCTGAACTGTCAACGGAATCATCATCATTGAATAAGAAATCCACCGCCCCCGCTCTCTCTCACTCTCTCTCTCTCGCTCGCTCTGACAACATATAAATTTTGCTATTTTATTTCGGTAGCCAACATCTTGTTGCCTGGAGTCAGAGGCAGATCTTTGGTCGACCTCGTTGCTGTCGTTCATTAATCTCTAAATTATGCGAATTTTTAATGAGACGCACACATTTTGTACGATTTTTCATGCGTTTCTCCTCGGGAAGAGCCGGTGTTCGCCAACTTGTTTTGGCCTTCTGTTTTAGTTTTAATTGAAATTCGCTTTCGTTATAAACTTGAGTTTAGAATGGGTCTGCGCAGTTCTCTTGGGGTTTGTTTGGCGATAAGGTGGCGTTCCGATTACATGAGTTAAGTTCGCGCTGCCACTTGGGTGGGTTCCCAGCGACGGCGACGACGGCGATGAGTTGCTAATGAAGTTGGACTGCCCAGGCATAAATATTTCAACTGACAACAAAAATGAATTCTAATTTCGACCCCTTCGGTTCGTTTGATGTTAACGCTGGCCAAATATTGAAAACTACAAAAAAATAGTTGTCTCATAAAAGTGCCATAAAATACTAATTAACCCGGCCTGATGATTACAACTCCTAGCGTTGAATGAATGCGCCGCACAAACAAAAGGAGGAAAATATTAAATATTTTGTTGTTTTCATGCAAAAACTATTTAAAACTGAACGAGTAGTTTGTGTGATGATTTATGGCGAATCATAAAAATGTTGATCGATTCTTTGGCACCGAAAATTTATGTAAACGTTTCCCATAAACAGAAATTATGCATACTTTTTAAAGGCATTTAGCGCGAATGGGTGAGCCGCAGGAAATTTGAGAAGGGGGTTAGACCGATCAAAATGGTTCAACGAACTAGAAATATGTGAAATTTTGCACTAAGTCGGTTAACATTTAAGTGTGTCTGTGATTGCGTTGAGACAGGCAATAATATTAATTCTATGGTCGATGAAAGTTTAAAATAATTTTTAAGACTTTCTTATTAAGGAAATGAATAAAAGTTCTTCATGTTATCCGAATAAAGTTTATATAATTAGTTTCTATTGTTGTGGATAGAGACCATTTTTTGATGTGAAACATCTTTAATTTCGGTACGGAAGATTTCATTTACGGAAGCGTCACGTGACGCTGACGTTAGAATATTTTGAATGGTTGATTTAACGGAGTGTCCCTGAGGGTGATTAGTGACAATGGGCGGAAAGTGGAGGGGATACTGAGGGAAAGTGGAGGTGACTCAACAGTGACTTAACAGTGACTAAACAGTGACTTGACAGTGACTCAATAGTTACTTAACAGTGACTTGGCAAGTGCTAAACGGTGATTTGATGGCGACTTAACAGTGACTAAACCGTGATTTGACACTAAGTCAACAGTGATTTGATAGACACTTAACAGTGGCTTGACAGTGACTAAACAGTGGCTTGACAGTAACTTAACAGTGTATTGACAATGTCTCAGTCATGACTTTTTAGTGACTAAACTGTGACTAAACAGTTACTAAACAGTGACTTGACAGTGACTTATCGGGGACTTCACAGTGTTTGACAGTGACTAAGTAGTGACTCGATAGTGGCTAAACAGTGACGTAACAGTGACTTGACAATGACTTAACTGTGTCTTGGCGGTGTCTTAATAGTGACTTTACAGTGACTTAACTGAGTATTGACAGTGATTAAACAGTGACTTGACACTGACTCAACAGTGACTTGACAGTGTCTTGACAGTGACTAAAATGTTTCTTAGCAGTGACTTAACAGCTCTTAAGTTAAGCATTATGTTTTACATCAAAGAATCGTGTGTTCACAACACTCTAAACGAGGGGCTTAAGCCGAAAGGCACAGCGTCCGCTTTGTCAGCTGTGGAGTTAAGAACTGAACTGATGACTAAGCGAACGCTCTGCCTTTTTCCTCGAAGAACTGAAATGATGTTCTTAACTCCACAGCTGTTTTCGGAAATCGTCCATCATTTTGCGATTTTAATCAATTTGAGCTTAAAGTTGACTGAAATGCCGTTTTCCCTTAACTTCAACAAAATTTATTGCATACTTATGGGCAGTACAAAATATTGTCACATCTAGCACATCTATTCAAAATGGTATATCTTCGCTTAAGAAAATCGTAGAATTGTTTGCGACAGTTTTTTTTAAAGCTGAGAAAAAGAACAATACAAAATTATCAACTAAATCAAAGCAAAAGTAAAGTTTCTTCACAAAAAAGGTTCCTTCTAAGCAACTTTTAACTCAAATTACGAAATCTAGAGCTTTCACGAAAATCATTTGGAACCACAACCAACCCTTTTATTTACGGTTTCTTGTTTTCTAGTGTAATTTATTAAATTAGTTTAACTTAAAGTTTTAGACGGGACTTACACGATGAAGCAAACTTTATAACGTTTTCTCAGTAAGCGAGACGCCCAAGTGAGCTTCTATACATTTTGTTTACCAAATCTACTAGAGTTCTCTTGATTTTCAAGCCTACCATGAAAGTTTGCTTTATTGAGTATGTCCCGACTTATCACTAACAGTTCCTGATGTAAGAATTTCTATTTCAGTTTTGTATAGCTCGAACTTGGTAAGCCAACGGAGTTACTAATTTTTTTTGCGTTTTGCAAGAAAAATCGGTGGTCAAGCCTTTGCTTCCATAGCTCCAAAAGCTATATTTCGGCAATTGGCGCCTCTCTGATGCACAAGCAATTATCCCGCATTAAATTAAGTTACAACAGCTAAGTCCATACGTACCGGCGCCAGATTGGCACACAAGCAGACGTTTCAACCACAAAATGCACTCAGACGGGTGTGTCACAGAAACCTCTAGAAGTTTTCGTATAAACGTTATCATTTCATATTAAAGCTGTTTGAACCTTAATGTTAAGGGGCTCAAATATGCTCGGATATTATATTTAAAGACAAAAGAGCGATTTGAGACCGCCTGCTAAAAGCCAAGTAGATCTAATGCATATGGTTTTTCTTCCACATAATCTAGTAGGCGATCTGCTTTTTGGTAGAACAGTTAAGTTCGATAATATCTTGAGATTTCCAGCACACCCCTGAGTGTAAGCGACCGAAACACTCTTCAGGTATAAGCGGATGGTTCCATGAACAGAATTGATTGAAATTAAAAAAGGAGAGCATAAGTTAAAGTCGGCTCTAACCGACTTCGATATACCCGTTACTCATGAAAAACATGTTTAACAGTGTTCCTGCGTTCCTTAGGGTAACCATCAGAAAAGTATGCAACATTTTTTTAGGGTGGGTAGCGGGGGGGGGCTTGGTTCACTTCTTTGCTCATAACTTGAGAACCGTTCATCCGATCTTCTTCATTTCTTCGGCAATTCGATTATCTTTAAAAATGTAGGAGATATAACGTTTTTTCCAAATTGCGGGGGCGGGAGGGGGTGTGGCCAAAATTTGAAACAAACTTGATCTGCGTGCAGAAAAAATAAGCATTTGTCCCATACATGTCAAACCTCTTTCTCTTACCATCTCTGAGATCTAGGTGTTCATGAAGACAGACGGACAGACGGACATGGCTATATCGACTCGGCTGTTGATGCTGATCAAGAATATATATACTTTATATGGTCGGAAATGGTTCCTTCTGCCTGTTACATACATTTGCACCACTTTAGTATACCCTTTTTACTCTACGAGTAACGGGTATAATTACCGATTGAACTTAATATGGTCGCTAGCACTCACGAGTCTTTGATGTGAAACATGACGCTTAGTTTAAGAGCTTATTTTCAAATCACAAGCTCTCTCAATGGTATATAAATCAGCAAGGGCACTCTTTCGAAAGAAGAAAATTAACGGGGGAGTATTGTTTTTTCATTTTTTTGGAAGTTTACTGTGCTGATCCATGGATAAATGATGATGTTTCACCCTCCAAGATACCACCAATGTGAGATCCCAGATCCCACCTAGATTGTTCCCGGATACTACCCAGATACCACACAAATCCCAACTAGTTTCCATCCAGATATCGCCCAGATCCCGCCCACATCCCACTTAGATCCCACCCAGATCCCACACCCAAATACCGGCCAGATCCTGCCCAGATCCCACCCAGATCACGAGAGATCCCACTCAGATCCCACACTCAGACCCCTTCCAGATCGCACCCAGATCCCACTCAGATCCCACCCAGATTCCACACCCATATACCGCCCAGATCCCGCCCAGATCCCATCCAGATACCACCTAGATCCCGCCGAGATCTTTCTAGATCCTAACCGGATCCCAACCAGATACCACTCAATTCTCGACCAGAGCTAATCAAGTTAGATCCCACTTAGATCCCGCCCAGATCCTACCCAGATCTCCACCCAGATCTTTTCCAGAACCCTTCCAGTTGCCCCTTTTTAGCATCTTTCCTACCTTTTTTCTCGCTTTCTTTGTGCATTTGTTTGCACCAAACACTTTGCACAAGTGTATTTTGTGCATGTGTGTTGTATGTTGCGCGTTTGCCTCAGTAAACTGCAAGTGTGTATGCGTGGTTGTGTGCTAATTTGGTTCCCTTCCCCTTACTATAATCAAAGAACATCTCATACAAATATTTTCGAATTGCTGGTGTTTTATCTTATTATTTTATGAAAGCTAAGAAAATGGTTATCGAGGTGAGTCATACTTTAGTGATCTACAAATTTTTGTCGACCCAAAAATTTCTCACATCGGAAATAGGGTCGTTTTCCGGATTTGTAGAAAACGTGTAATGAACAGGGACTTTTAGCCAAATCTTTTTTAAAATTACTACTACTACTAGAAAGTGTATCGCATCGATGGCTCTATATACACGACCTGATCACTCAGCTGAACTTTCGTCTGAGTTGCTGTCAGAAAGGCGTCTGTGAAGACATGAAGCTGCTCAGATGAGCGATCTGGCGAAAAATAAACGTTTCTATTTGGCCTGAGCACTCAGCTGAGTGGGATGTAACGAATTATAGTGTGACCTAATTGCAGTGTAATGGCACTGCCACTTTCTGTCTGACGATACACATTTGTTATCGAATTTTGGCTATCGATTAAGTTTGGAAAGTTAAACTAATTGCTCAGCTGAGTGAAGTTCTGACGAAAACTCATCTGAGTGATCAGGTCGTCTAAATAGACTGATGTTGTCATCTTTATGGATCTTCTCGAGTGATTAAAAACAGTTTCTGTCGGGTTCTGTTGCAAAATGCAAAATCCGCCAGAAAAAATTGTTTTTATGAGATGTCGCTTCTAGGTAATGATGTTCTTTGGTTAAGGTAGCGCTACAGCTGATATATTTTGTATACTTTGCGCTGACACTTGACTTGTTTTACTTTGTTGGTAGTGTTTCAGCTGCTGAGAGCCAAACGAAATTATTATTACAGTCTCATTGAGAACCATAAAACAAATAACAAAAGGTCGCAAAAATCGGTCTCCCGTCTACCTGTGTTAGAAAACAACTGATTTCGCGCGACCATGGTGAATAGAAGTACCGAAACAACCTTTAACGGATAACAATATGAACATGTGCAACATACTATATGGTCTCTCTCGTCCTCTCTCACACCGACTCGCTCTTTGCTTATGCTTAAATCTGGCATTCTCTTGGAGTCTGCAACCTTTTTAGCTAACATTTTTACAGTTTGATCTTCAAGAAGCACACATTTTATGACCGATTGAAAGACTTTGGCCTGGTAGAGGGGTAAAATTAAAAAAAACCATATGCGGTATCGTTTCCTAGTGTTTTTGAGTGCTCTGATTATATTTCTAGCAATATTTTTTCGACCGGGTGTGAGGGGACTGACATTTGGTTTGAGGTTTGCACAGAAAAAGTCTGACTCAGCAGTGCGCAAAGCAAAGCTTCACTGTATCATCTATGCAACGGAAGTCAGTCTATCTCTAATCCGGTGGCTCTCACACAATTTCTCATAATTCGGACTCGCACACATTTGGCCTCACCTGAAGCTGGGCTTGTCCCTTCTTTGCAATGCAAATTTTGTTTTTGGTGGATGCAGCAGCAACCTGCGAGTGTCTTGCGTATTATCCTTATAAGCCAGGGAGAGATCTTTGGGATACTCTCATATGCATATGCCACTCACTGCTGACCGACCTCCCTCCTCCCTCCCTGCCAAGCCAGACATCAATAGTCAATAGGCATCAATCTGGACTTCTGCTGGGGCTTTGGCTGCCTCCTTTGCTGCCTCTGAAAGCAGCATGTTGCTTGCCTGGAACTTTGTCTTTTGTTGGCTGTTGTCGCCATTACGAGTCGTCTGTATCTGATGTTTGCTATCTACGCTCCTGCTGTGCCTTCCGCTTAAATCTCAATGTCGCCGTTGTCGTCGTCGTCGTCGTCGGACGACGTGGGCTCTGGCTCTCTGCGCAACCGTGGCACGCATGTTCTAAACTGATTTCCCATATTTACTGACAACTAGACAAATTTCAGGCATAAGTCATGCCTCCGCGTCCTCTTGCCGCATTTGCATAAGTTCGCGCATTATGTCCAAAATTCGCATTTGTTCTTGGTACTCACTTGCGCATAAATTAATTTTTATTTTTGCAAAACATTTCCCACAAATTGCATTGAAAGTGAAACAGGGGGGAGAGAGAGAGCTGCCAGCTAACAACTCTTGATTAGCGCGATTCGTAATCATGTGAATCTAACGAGTTAATTTCCCATCGTTTTGTCTTCCATTAAATTTCCATTTTGATTTCAAATTTGATTAATTGCCCGAACATCAACCGCTTCATTAGGCCGCAGGTTGGGAAAGTATATCAGGTTGGATATAGTATATGTGCTCTTCTTCAGCTAACATCGGTGGCTAATTAAGCTACACCAAATGTCATTGTCTCGTTTCGGTGCTGCCCCCAGTTCTGGCTGCATATTAAATTTCATTGATGATCGTACGGACGGAGGTATGTAGAGCCTAGAGAGTTGCATTTAATTTTTCATCACAACGGGAGATTTTCACACATCGTCGTCGTCTGCTTCTGCGATCTCCGATCTGGCTATCGTTCTACATGGCGTATGATTAATGGGCCAGCATTTAATTGAGTTATTGTTGTGAGGCTGACAACAGAACGAACGGATTAACCCAACGACCTTGTCCCCAGATCGAAAAAAAGAATAAGTTGTAAGTATAAAAATGTTAAAGGAATTTAGGTTTATGAAGGGGTATCTGAAAGATGTTAGGCCGTCTTTCTTGCTGCATGCTTATCTTTGCTGTTCTCCTACGCGTTTCGGCAGCTTTGCTGCCCTCTTCAGGAAGTTCGATTATTTTGAAAGAAATTACACACTTACATTTAAACGAAGTAGTAAGTGCCTTTTGTCCCAAAGTTTCTCATATTATACATTCTTAAAATGTCGATTGATTTTTCCAGCAACTGGATTTCAGTAGATGATTTTCTTCTTTCGAAAAGTCCTTATAGACTTTTGGAGGTCAAATTTTTTTTTCCAGAACAGAAACTTCAAAATAAATTACCTCTAAAGCCTAAACCCAAACCGAATCGTCCCTGTCTTTAGATTTACATTTTTACTGAATAGCTACATAAGATCTCGTAGACTGGATATACACAATGAAGCAAACTTCATGCAGTTTTCTTAGTACACCCGTTCGGCTGAAAATTTCCTTCATTGCGTCGATTATCGTTGATGAAGTTATCGTGCTTAACAGTTTATCCTCCATGTATCTGGAGTAGTAGTCTATCAAGACTGAAACGTGTTCACTATTAGGAAGAGGTCCCAAAAGATCTGTAGCAATGGATATCCAAGGTACGCCTGCAAGCGGAGCAACCGTCTCTCGATCCGAACTGGTGGCGTCGATGTTGGTTTAAAAATAGCCTCTAGTGGCCTTTGGTCCGTTACTAACTCAAAGGTCGTCCGCAGACCCGGCAGAACGAATGTCTCGCTGGGCACTCATCACTGTTGGAAAAATGGCCTACCCTACCACATCGGATGCATTCAGAGTTTATTCCGTTGCGTCGATTGTCTCCGAACTTTACATGATTTATCATATCTTCCTTCGCTTTAGATGTCATTGCTTCGGTTTGACTGCCTATTTATTCATGTGTTTGGCAAATTTCAATGACTTCATTTAAGGAGTATTCCTTCTCCTACAATAACAATTCATTCTTCTGCGTGGAAGATACTCTGTACCAAAGGTACATAGAGTATATTAAGTTTGTGCAAAAGTATGTAACAGGGAGTAGGAATGATTTCCGACCATATAAAGTATATATATTTTTGATCAGCATCAACAGTCGAGTCGATATAGCCATGTCCGTCTGTCTTTCCGTCTGTCCGTCCGTCTGTATGAACACCTAGATCTCAGAGATGGTAAGAGATAGAGGTTTGACATGTATGGGACAAATGCTTCTTATACTTGCAGGCAGATCAAGTTTATTTTCAATTTTTGCCACGCCCCCTCCCGCCCCCGCAATGTGGAAAAAAGTTATATCTCCTACAGCTTTGAAAATAGACGATTTGTACCTTCTGGAGATAGTTAGTAATTAGCAAAATGTATCGATTTGCCGAAAAAATGATAAAGATCGGATGAGCGGTTCTCAAGTTATGAGCAAAAAAGTAAACAACCCCTAAAGAGACAGAGAGAGAGAGAATTAGAGATGAGCACAGTAGAGTTGGAAATTTTAGTTCATTTTAATGACCTAGTTCATTAGTTCATTTTTTCAAGAACTATAGTTCATTTGAACTATAGTTCAATTTTTTGAACTATAGTTCAATTTTTTGAACTATAGTTCATTTTTTTAACTATTGCTCGTTTTTTTAACTATTGTTCATTATTTTAACTACTGAGGATAATTTTAATACTGTTTGATAAATGATACACAGTCGGCTTGGTTTCGATGGATTTGTTGAGTTTGCGTGCGCGGAAAATCAGGGCTTCGGTGCGTGCTCGCGCAGTTGCTCGGTCAGTTTGTTGAGATTAAACTGTTTTACTATCTACATAAATGTTAGCAGCGATTTCTTAATGTTGTTACAGGCAAAATGAAAAGCTACATCTTCATAGATGTCGCAGCCATGAATCACACATGTCGCGCTGGGGGAAACTTTACACAATCAGCGAGTCACCCTTAACCCGTGCCTCTTAGTAAATTCAAGTTAACATGTCAGCCAGTTGGGAAGCCGGCTCATTAATACCAATAACGTTGGCACGCTTTACCGAAATTTTCTCCTCACTGGCAACTTCTGGCTATGCTCGAAGAGGAAAAAAAGTAACACCTAGGCCTTGGCTAAATCCGTGGCTGTGCACTCGAAAAACACCTTCTTGGTCTTAGGCAAGTTCTTCGATCGTTCACCATTAATGATGGGCAGCAGTGAGAGAACTACATCATGGCATCATAGATCACTGGGTAGACGGAAGAGCCACGAATGATGTGGCTTAAGCTGGTCATATAAGTCCATCAACTGCAGACCTGTCATCTTCTGAGTTTGGTTATGCGGTTTGAATTTGATTCCCTCTGACGTTAAATCCTCGCAGCTGAAGGCTCCCTGTAATGTGTCAATGTCGTGGGTGCCCATGGCCATCAGGGTAAATGTTTTGGAGCAGCTTATCCTGCGGATCAATGAAACTTTTGCAGAACTCTGGGGTAAAGGACACATTGCGAAGCAAAGCGGCCACAGCATGTGGAAGAATCTGTGCTGAGGAGGAGGCAACACTTAGCACCTGCTGCTGGGTTGGCTCGAAAATCTCATACTTTGGCTCTGAGAAATGATAGTCTCGTAGTCCTGCTATTTGTAATTTTTTAAATGTGATTAGCTTGTTTAATTCATAGAAAATCATTATTAAATGCAGACCCAATAGATTTTCATATATCATGTATCAGACAATGAGTAAACGCCTTAAAATTGGCTTCAGTGGTAAAAAAAAAATGGTAAAAAAAAATTCCAACTATAGTTCATAATTTGAACTATAGTTCAAAACCAAGACCTAGTTCATTAGTTCATTTTAAAGACTAGTTCATTTGAACTAGTTCAACAAAATCGGCAGAACTCTAGAGCACAGCACCAGCGTTGCTTTAAGCTTCTACTCCAGGTACAGAGTATGTTATAGTCGGGCTTGTTTCTTAAATTGCGTTATCTTCGACTTACGCTGTAGTTGAGCCGGAGTCCCCTTTCAGAGGAGGTGGATGGTCCCTCTACATTCCCAAATTCATTCTTACCGCAGGGGCAAAAACTTTGCACTGAGTCATCTTTTTACTGCACACTGCTTATATGTGGGGTCTTAGTGAGAAAAACTTACTCTGCGGATGACTTTATATTTTAGCTGCCATAGGAACTATCGGTCAGCGAATGGGTGCCGATTTTGCTGACTTAGTTCAAATGAACCAGTCTTTAAAATAAACTAATGGACTAGGTCTTGGTTTTAAACTATAGTTCATTTTTTAACCACTAAGGCAAATTTTAAGGTGTTTACTCATTGCTTGATACATGAAACAAGATATTTAAGTGAGTCTGCGTATCGTATAATTTTCTACGAGTTTGACAAGCTACTCACATTTAAAAAATAACAAACAGCTGGACTACTGGACCAAGGTGAATTTGGTATAAAGGTATCATTTCTCATGTATCAAACAGTGTGTAAGCCGCCAAATATACCCATCATTCGTGAATCTTCCGTCTATCCAGTGATCTATGGTGCCAATCGTGAGGTTCCATTATTAACGGGGATCATTCGAAGACCTCGCTGTATCGGGTGCCCAACTACAGATCTAACCAATGCCTAGGTGAATTTGTTTCTTTTCCAAGCATTGTGCCCAGATGTTTACTGTTGAGCCTTATGTGGTGTATTGGCATTAAAGAGACGTCTTCCATAATGGCTGAGGTACTTAGAGGAACGGGTAAAGGGAGACTCCCTGATGGTAAAGATTCATCCAACGCTATGAATACATATCTATTGATTTCGGCTATAACAACATTTATAAATCCCAGCCACAATAGGAAACAACAATAGCAAGGTCCTGATTTTATGCGCATGCAAACTCAAAAAATCCATCGAAACCATGCCGGCTGTGTCTCATGTATCAAACAGTTTGTATGCTGTATTAAAATAAGCCTCAGTAGTTAAATTAATGAACTATAGTTCAAATAAAAAAAACAATAGTTCAAAAAATGAGCTTAAAACATCTCTCGTTCTCTCAGGCTAAGATACCCCAACACCAGCATATTGGCCATAACAGAATAACGACCATGTTAAGAACTTAACATAGCACTCCAGCAGGTGTCATTTGGCTCCTATTACGATTTCTTTCCGATAGTCAAACCCTTGCATTTCTACCAAAAATGGTTTGATAAAAGTTCCCCTAAAAGTATGCCACACAAAAAGTATATTTTAAAGTCAAACATTTGCACCGTAATGAACCCAGAACATACAACTGGGAAAGCGCAGCCATCAGCATCCCTCTGCTAGTTCTTCATAAATTTTAATCAAATTAAAGAAAGCCACGCACTGGCAGGCGGCAAATAAATTGAAGCTCGCCTCGGCCTGGCCACAAACTCTGGGGCATAATGCCCAAGTGCGCATAAGTAAGGATTACATGAAGCTGGCCAAGCAACTGCTTAAGTTGGGGTATAAATCCGCGAGTCTGTGCCTGCTGCGGCTGCTGCGGCTGCCGTTGCCTCCAACAATGGCGCATAATTTTCAGTTTTGACCTCTCAATTCGCCGTCGAGGGACCCTAAGCAAAAGCGGGCCACTGGGTATGGGTATGGACTCTACTATGTGCACTTGAAGAAAAAATTGCCCGTGTTCGGTTTGCACTCCAATTGGGAAGACGGGAATCCGCGCTCCGCCGCTCGCTCGCTCGTTCGTTCGTCAATTCAAATTAATCAGAATTAGGCAATTACAGAAATTACAAAAATTACAACGTAATTTTCTGGGCTCTTCACTTTAAAAGCTTTTGAAAAATTGCGCATGCGTATTGGGATCGCGGTTTTGCCTGCGCCCCCTCACCGCCGGCTCGTTTGTGGCTGGGGCCAGGAATTCTTTTTTAGACCAAGTCGACTCGGACAGTGTGTGTGCATGGTAACTTTTAACGGCAAATTGAATTTTCGGCATCGTTGGCATCCCCCCAAAAATAATAAAAACCGGATGAAGTCGGTGTCGGCTATGGCCACTAATTGGTTACGACTGAGTCATAAAAATGTCTTAACATTTGGGAACGGCTGTCGCTGGAGCAGGTATTTTGTGCCACTGTGCAGGCCTACGTCCAGGTCCAGGTCCATACAGCTGCCATTATCACGCAGCTGTCCGCAAAAAAGCGCAGTCCTGCACTCTGTGGTTCGTGGTCACGCCCTTTGTTTGCCCATTGTCCCTGTCACTTTGCATACAAAGTCGTTAACATTCCCTCCAACAAACTTGACACCGAGGGGAGAGGGAGGTGATTTTGGGCATTATACGGCTGTAAAAAGGATAATAAAAAGTTTACTTTTGATTTTTAACATTTTGGTACAAATTCAAACACTTTCATTTACAGGTATGGAGTTTCTTTGAACTCATTTTAAATAGTAAGTGTTAATTTTCAATCACTTGATTAATCAACTAATAATATTAATCATTAAATTCAATTGTAGTTAAAATTAATTGCAAATTGTAGTTAAATTAATTGAAACTAACAAACTAAATCAATTGCAATTGTCTTTTTAAACAACTAACAATTAAATAAGCTGGGTGACCGTTGTGGGGCAAAGTTTGTTAAACATAATCATTGTGCTCAACCATTAAAATAAAATCAGCTCTATTGGTATAAATGGGGTTGTTGTGGCTCTACGTGAATCCATATGCTATGCGTAAGGCATATGCGCGCTGATCTCACTTAACATAAAACTACAACGAATGCCCAGCGTGCGCAATGGGCTTGGGCACCCGTGACTTAGATTACATGAAGATGGGTAAGCAATCGGGTAAATAGAAAAGTATATCAAAATTTTGCAAGATTTCAAAGGACAGATGGGAGTTAAAAACACGTATTTAAAGATTACAGATCAAAAACCGCGAAATTTAAAAAAACGAGAGCGTACGTTAAAGTCGGCTCTAACCGACTTCAATATACCCGTTACTCATGAAAAAACATGTTTAACAGTGTTCCAGTGGTGACCATCCGAAAAGTATGCAACATTTTTTTTAGCGGAGGGGGGCTTTTTTGCTCATAACTTGAGAACCGTTCATCCGATCTTTATCGTTTCTTTGGCAAATCGATTCTTTGGCTAATTACTAACTATCTCTAGAAGGTGCAAATCGTCTATCTTCAAAAATGTAGGAGATATAACATTTTTTCCAAATTGCGGAGGCGGGAGGGGGCGTGGCCAAAATTTGAAACAAACTTGATCTGCGTGCAGATAAAAGAAGCATTTGTCCCATACATGTCAAACCCCTCTCTCTTATCATCTCTGAAATCTAGGTGTTCATACAGACAGACGGACGGACGGACAGACGGACATGGCTATATCGACTCGGCTGTTTTTGCTGATCAAGAATATATATAGTTTATATGGTCGGAAATGATTCCTTCTGCCTGTTACACACATTTGCACGACTTTAGTATACCTTTTTACTCTACGGGTAACGGGTATAAAAATTATGAATTAGACTATTATGTAGATTGACAAGTCGAGATCAAGCGGTCCATAAAATCAAGAAATTTGGGCCGTAGAACAAATGCGGCAACACACATGCGAAATGTGGCATGCCTCAGCGCCAGCCGTACAAACGCCACCACATGCCGACTTATTGGTGGAACGATAGAATCGCCGATGCTCGCCGATTGTGCCTCCGGGCAAGAAGGCATAGTCAGAGATCTCGCGGCGTTGACTATTTTCTACAAGTCCAGGAGACGTACCGTGAGAGAAGAAGGGAGCTCAAGACGCTAATAAAGCGGAGCAAACGCGAGTGTTTTCTGGAGCTCTGTGACACTGCGGAGCATGACCCATGGGGTAAAGCCTACAAAACAGTAGTCAAGCGCCTTTTTGCAGGCAGATTACCGGGGCCTACGGAACCAGAGGCACTCCGAAGCATTGTTGAGACCCTGTTCCCATTTAGGCCTGACGCCCTAAGTTGCACGCTCGAACATGGCCAAGGGCCAGCTTCAGGGCACTTCATAGAGGAGGTCACAGTTGACGAAGTGCGTGCATAAAACCCAACAAGGCACCTGCACCTGCTGAAGATTGCCCTGACGCTTCGTCCTGATGTGTTTGTGGCGCTGTACAACAAATGCTTAAGGGAAGCAACATTTCCAGAGAGATGGAAAGTACAGAGGCTGGTACTACTCCCGAAGCCTGGCAAACCACCGGAGGATGCTAGTTCGTTCAGACCCATCTGCCTCTGGACCATGGGAAAAGTTTTGGAAAAGTGATATGCAACAGGCTGGAGGTAGCAGTGGAGTTGGCGGCGGTCTCTCCAGTTTTCAGAAGGCAAACAACACCGATGCCATTGGCAAAGTGTTTGAGATTGCTACGGAGCCTGAACGCGTGGCGAGGAGGCACAAAGAGTACTGCCTTATAGTGACTCTGGATGTTAAGAACGCGTTCAACACAGCGGACTGGGTGAGCATCTTGAACGCACTAGCGTCGTTTGACATTCCGGCATACTTGTACGCCATGATACGCAGCTATTTCTCAAGCAGGCAGTTGCTATATGAGACTGAGGAAGGCACTAAAACTCATGATATTTTAGCGGGAGTCCCCCAGGGTTCTGTCCTGGGGCCTCTTCTATGGAACATCATGTACGATGGCATCTTGCGGCTGCCTTTCCCAGCTGGCACGCATATCGTCGGCTTTGCGTACGATGTGGCCCTAGTTGTGGTGGCCAAAGAACTTCATATGGCGGAGTCTGCTTGCGGCGCAGGCATATCGATGGTCTATCGATGGTTATCGTCGGTGGGACAGGAGCTGGCAGCACAGAAAACCGAGTCGGTACTGGTAATCAGTCGCAAACGAGTCGAAACTGCCACCATCATGGTGGGAAGCACAGCAGTGGTTTCTAAGCGTGCCATACGATATCTTGGAGTCATGATAGACACCAGGCTCTGCTTCCGTGAGCATTTGGAGTACGTCCAAAATAAGTCTGCCGAGGCGTGTAGAGCGTTATCACGCATAATGCCACACACACGCGGCCCAAAGCATGAGCGCCGACGACTCATTATGGGAGTGTGCAAATCCACCATGTTGTACGCTGCTCCGGTGTGGGCCCACGCTTTTACGGTCCGGAGCTACTGCCGCGGTGTTGAGGCCGTCTACCGCCTAAGCGCGATTCGGGACTGCAGTGCGTTCAGTACCATATCGAACGAAGCAGCGCTAGTCATAGCAGGAATGGTGCCTCTGGGCTACCGTCTACCGAGCATCGCGCGAGTTGACACCAATAAGACCACGCAACGTGGAGAGAGCGGCAGTTAGAGAGGAGAGCCTTATAAAGTGGCAGAGCTCTTGGGACTCTTCCACGAAAGGTCGCTGGACACATTGACTGGTCCCACAAATCAAGCCATGGCTCGAGAGGCCTCATGGTGAGGTGAATTTTTACCTTACCCAGCTACTTAGCGGGCACGGATGCTTTAGAAGCTATCTCCATCGCTTCGGGCACGACAGCAGTGCCGAGTGCACTTGGTGTGGAGGAGGTACCCCAGAGGATGCGCAACACGTCCTGTTTAGTTGTGGACGTTTTGAAGAGCAAAGGCGGTCACTCAGGGACATTGCAGGCGAGGAAGTTACCTCGAACAACTTCTGCAATCTAATGGTTTCGAGCGAGCGGTTCTGGGACGCGACCAGCAACTTTGCAGCCAGCGCCCTTATTGAGCTACGCAGACTGGAGCGACTAAGAAGTGCATAATTTATTATAACGCGGTTGATGTTCCTGCGAAGCATTGCCTTGCGGTCGTCCCGCAGGGGTACGCAACTAATTTGTACAGTAAAAAAATTGTCCCTCTAATGTATTAGGTTAAGATTAAGTTAATAAACTTGGAATACAAAAAAAAAAAAAAAAAACATGCGAAATGTTAATGCCGCAAGAAGAGATCAACTTTTTACTAAAATTAAGCGTGTCAAAATGTTTGCGGACAGATGTTAACACACGCAGAACAATTGAACGTTAACGTTAACAAGAACATCGAGCATGTTCATCTGCTTTGTTCCTTCGTCTCGCATTCAAATATGAGCACGGTTGCCACACTTGGTGTTTTTGCACCAAAACTGGTGTTTTTTTTTTCCTGTTGGTGCAATGGCACTTTTTCAGAGAGGAGGAGGACCGAGTGCAGAGCCAAATTATGTGTGGTATGTTAAAGACAAAAATTTTGGAGCTTGATATATAGCTGACAGTTTGTATGCAGCTATACTATATAGTGGTTCGATTTCGACAAATCTTGTTTAAATTATGTAAAATCATTGAAAACTTATAATTACGAGCGTTGGGAACGATAGTTGAAAAAATATTTCCTGATTATCGCGTTCAATGTTTAACGTATATTTTTGAAAATTTGGGCGTTAAGTCACTTTTGAAAGTGACATATTGCCCGCGGATGTTATGTCACACCGAAAGCGGGCGTTATGGCACTTTCAAAAGTGTCTATGTCACTGTTATGAGCGACGAAACGCCCGCGGGCGTTATGTCACCGGGCGTTATTACATGCACCCCTCAGTACCCCAAGGGTATAAAAACCAAAATTTGGAATTTTTGATGTGAAACAGCTTTAATTTCGGTACGGACGATTTTAGCAGGAGTAAAATTTGATTTCAGCATCACGTGACGCTGGCGACATTCATATTTTGTGTTGTTGTTTTGTGGAGTTTCCGACAAATACACACAGACATAAGAGGATGGGCAGATGGGGGAAGTGCAGAGGTACGAAAGATGCCGAAAAGGGGCAACTGGGTGGGTTCTGGGAAAGATCTGGGAGGGATCTGGGTAGGATCTGAACGGGATCTAAGTGGGATCGGCGTAGCTTCTGAATGGGATCTAAGTGGGATCTAACTAGAAGCTAGCTGCGCAGGATCTGAGTTGGATCTAGGCGGTATCTGGTTGGGATCTGAGTGGGATCTGGAAGGCATCTGGAAGGGATCTGGGCGGGATCTATGTTGGATCTGTGAGGGTTCTGGGTGGAATCTGGAATCTGGAAAGGATCTGTAGGGGATCTGGAAGGGATCTGGGCGGGATCTGAGGTGGGTTCTGGGTTGGTTGGATCTGGAAGGGCTCTGGGGGAATTTGGAAGGGATCTGGAAGAGATCTGGGAGGGATTTGGGTGGGTTCTGGGGGGGGTTCTGGGTGGCATTTGGGCGGGATCTTTTTTGGATCTGGATGGATGGTGATCTAGTTGGGTTTTGGGAGGAATCTGAGAAGGATCTGGTAGAATTTGTGTGGTATCTGGATAGTATCCGGGAACGATCTAGGTTTTTCAAATAAGAACAAATTGTTCCTTAAATGAAAGCAAAAGTGGTCTGAAAACGGAATCAAAAGATTTCTTAAAAAAGCCCGAAGTTTTTCAAACTATTTCAAAAAATGGTCTAAGACAAGTTCATCAAAATTGAACAGCTGGCTTCGAAGTGGCGAGTATCAATTGACAATACTGCTTAAAGTTGAAGAAAAAACGGGATTGAGTCACTTTTGACATAAAGAAAAGTCTTTATATAGTTGGTTTCTTTTGGTTGCATGGATTCCAGACTAAATTTTTTATCAAATCAGGAAAACATTTAACACTTTATAAATTTTGTCATCATCAAATGTTATAAATGATTTCCATTAATTTTATCAGCTTGTCAAAAGTAACTCTGTATATCAGAGCTACTCGCTACATAACCAAACGATAAACAAAATCTCTCACCAAACGCGTAAAATCAAAAACTGGCTACTGTTGACAGACCCAAGAGGACTATCAGCTGGCGCTGCTCATTGTGCATACACAGATATCTGCAAAATCTCTAAATTGCCACAAATTAACAGATAATTCGCCACTGCAAAAAAAAAAAAAAAAAAAATATATGAAAACGGCGAAAAACCAAACGACAGGCAGCAACTGCTAAACAGATTCCGTTTGACTTCGGCGCGCAAAGGCGACGCTAATAGATACTTTGCGTGCTCACACTTTGTCCACACACCGCACTCCAGCTCGACTGGATGGAGCAGGAGCAGGTAGCCAAGCTGGTTGCACAATACCCAAATCCAATTTTCGAATTCCCACATGCGTTCATTATCGGACTGCGACTTAGGCCCCTCAGCTGCGGGTGCGCGCGCGCGTGCGCATAACTCATTTCGCACTTTGTCCATTTCATAAGACCAATTAAAGAGAATCCGTGGGGCGCCCGGTTTTGGCGACAATTTTCCAAGCGGATTAAGTGGAAAATTTGACAAGGAAGCGGCAGCATTTTGTATTTGTATGCACATTTCGTTTTCGTTTCGTGCTCACGAAATTATGTCAATAACTAAGGTCATGTGCATAAATTCTGAGCCAGACCCAGAGACCCACAGAACACGGCCAACAGAATCTGGTAACTGCATACTAAAAATGTTGCCTCATTTCATTTCCTTGGCATTAAAATTTGTGCTACTTTGAGTGGTCCACGACCACAAAATACCCTGAACTAAAATTTTGTTTTAGATTTTGCCCATTCCCAAAGTGTATCCCAGCTTCATTAATTCTGTTTTGTAGACATCGTTTTAGCAAGTGCACGTGTCTTGTGTTGGAGGCCGCCTTTTGTACTCGGAGACACCGACACCGACACCGACAACGCCTCCATCTTGCCTCCAGTTGCACATTTACAAGCTCACTCCGCATGCTAATAAAATGATATTTTATTGCTTTTGGCGGCTCATCAGAGCTGGTAGATATAATGGGAATGAGGTCTGACCAAGGCTAATTGCCTGGCTGGAAGTCGTGCGTGGCCAGCGCTTGTTACGCATTCCCAAAGATTAAATGCATCCTCAATTGTGACAGACAGGCAATAGATGCTCTGTTGGAGTGGGAGGAGCTGTTGGCTCTACTTGTTGAGGAAATTGCTTCTAAATCAGGACTTGCAGGTTCCTGACCTAGTAATTGGATGTGAAGAACATGCCAAAGCAGCCAAAACAAAACCAGCAGCCATTGGCAGACAGCGACGACGACGACGAGAAGGAGGAGTAAGGAATTGAGAAAACTAGCCCAAAACACGATTAACCCACATCTTGGACGCGATCATAAATTATTATGCAGCTGAGGAGAGCAGCAGGCTGCCACGATGCATATAGACTAGAGATGGGAAGTGGGGCAACATGGTGCAATATTGAAGGAAAGGAAGAAGGGAATATAGTCTTGGTCTATCAGCATAGAATAGGATATCTTGCTTCTATCAGAAATTAGTCAGCTGTTCTCTTTCGCTTAAGCTCTCTTTGACATTTGGGCATATATTCGTCTCAGTCTAACTACTGTGATTTCCTACTGACACATTGACATTGGTCCTATGCTGCTATAGTCCCCTCTAGTACGGCCGTCCACGCTATTCAACGTTCCGTCGACGATATTGACGTCGCACGTACGCTTATTTCCCCTCGCGATCCGGCTCAATACGTTAACGACTCTCCAGGCCCGCTAGGTCGACGCAAGCCAGCAGAGAAGCACGTAAACGACGCTCGTTCGACCCAATGACAGCATGGTGCGACTTTATCGACACTCGTTCGACCCAATGCCACAGAGAACAACATAAGCGACGCTCGTTCGACCCAATGCCATGTATGGAGCGACATAAGGCACGCTCTTTCGACCCAATGCCATGTATGGAGCGACATAAGCACGCTCTGTAGAACCAATGTCATGCATGGAGCGACATAAGCGACGTTCCTTCAACCCAAAGAGGAAAATTAGAGCGTACGCCTCTCTCCCTCTCTCTCTAACAATTTTGACAGGCGTCACGACTCATCACCGTACAAAGAGCAACGCTGGGTTGACGTATATATGACTGACCCCAGCCGTACTAGAGGGTCATAAGGAAGCAGCCTGCTCCGTCGTCAACTTTTTCCCAGATATTAAGTCATCTGTTCGCTCTCTGAGTTCATTCTTTGACTATGTCCGGCCCTCTCGTCGACTATAAGGATGCGCGCACACATGCAGCCGAATGACAAACTGTCGGCAGAACTGAAGGCTGATATGGACAAAAATCCACGCTTTGTGATTGCTAGTGTGCACAACCAGCATTGAATTGATCTCTAAAATTCAGTCGTAAGCTCAGCTTCGCAGAATCAATTAAGCATGATTTTTCTTCGCTAACATACTAAAATATCATGTTCAGACGACAGTTCATCTTTCAGTCGCATGTGTAAGTGCGCCCTAAGTTTGCCACTTCACATTGTTTACATCAGAGTTCCAGAGCCATAGTCCCTGGAGGACAAGCATACTCGCCAATTCACTTCGAAAGCTTGACGAATTCATGCGTCACTGCGTGTTAGAGAAGGACACAGTCACATTTTAGGGCTATCTTCTTCTCTACGTCAGCTAAACTATTCAATTTTATCTGAGCCTGCCGTTTGACTTTGTTTAATTTTATAGTCTAAATATCTAATTTTAAGTCGATATCTGCTGGAAAAATTGCAAATTGACATCGTTGCCCACATCTTGACGTCTTAACCAGGGAATCAAACTGAATCGAACTTCGGTTCCAGTTCTGGTATGAAACGAGACTTCTGTTTCGGAAAAAGGTTCTGTTTTGATTCTATTCGGAGAACAGACACTTAAAACAATAAATTGACATAAATTCTCAATTATCTTCCCGTGTGTTCGCCATTCACAAGTTTGCATTGAAAAGATGTTTAAAATAGTATTTAATTTACAATTTCTTCACCAAACTTAACGTTACTAAAACAAAAACCAAACAGTTACAAAGTAGGTTAATTAACAATTACTTCTTAGAAGCATCATAGTGGCCATCTTATTTCTCAACCTTTTCACAACCCAGTAGGATTTGGCGGAGTCCGAGATCGTTTATCACGGCAAACGGCCATCCATCAAGCGGGTTGTTTGTTAATTGCCACACGAATAGTGGGCTTAAACTATTCATCAATGCACCTGGAAACTGCAGTTTTATTTTCCTAAGCTTGATTCGTGTTTTGCTGATCGACTTGAATGTGAATTTTTTTCTATTAAGTCGACGTGAAATCTGAGAGATAAAAAGATGAGTACATATGTATAAGTACAAATAAGTTATTTATGTTCCATTGCATACTGGTATATAGATATATTTATCAGGGGGGTTTCCCCAGAAATTTGTGGAGGTTCACTCCGGGGTTCGAATCCGTGAAATGTAAATTGTACAACATTAGCCAACTATATTTTCGAAAAAATATTCGAACTTTGCTTAAGTGAATTATGGATAAAACAAATTTAACTGACTTAAGAAAAATTTGCCTAATACTTGTGTTGAAGGAACAGCTAATGCAATATATGTACTTACCTATTATTGTTGTTTACAATGATATTTTATCGAAACCTTTAACACATTAGAATCTTTAGGCAATCTTGGAATTCCTCCAAATAAAGCAAAGAAGTCGTTCATTATTATGTATTTGTCACTTATTCTTTATATTCTAGCTCCTTAGGTAAGGAATTCATTTCATGACCATAAGAATGTAAACTTGGAGAATAATCAGTGGTGCTTTTATTATTGAGTTCCTTTTGAGGTTTATACAATTCAGCAATTTGTCTCCTTGCAATCTGTTTTTGTTTCAAGGTGGAAAATTTAAATTTAAAAAAAATTTTAATTGGGATTGAATGTAAAAAGTAAAAACGTTTTTCTAAGAACTTAAAGCACCAATAGTGTGAGCCCGAAAAAAATAATATACATTTTTTTCTGAACCGAACCACTTTCAATATTTTTTTGCTCCGGTTCGGGTTCAGGTTCGGTTCAGGTTTTTTGCTTCGATTCAGGTTTGGTTAGGGACTCTCTGGGGAGTCTCTGACTCCGGATCGGTTGAGCTCCGGACCGGTTTGCAGCCCTGATATTTATGTTTATGTGCTGAAACCGGCGCTAATTTGTCCGCATCTAAGATTTAAAGAAATTGTAGAAATTGTGTTGTTATATCGTGTAGAGAGTTTTGATTTCATAGCTGTAAAGATATGTCAAAATTTTGCGGCCTGTACCCATGATTAACTTTTTCCCATTCTGTCCTAACCAAGTTTTTTTGGTGCTCGAAAATATTTTAATCCCTTTCGTCGAGTGGATGCTGAATACATACATACCTCTTCCGCTCAACCACATGGTGAATTTAGGGTCTAGCGATATTTCCGTTCCGCGCCCATATCTAATAAATAAATATAAGAAGAGTGTGGATTTCACAGCAGCATCAGCACCGCCGGCCCATAATTGGGAACGTATTGATTTCCAAGTCTTTCCCAAAACATTAAAGGGAAAATATTTTAAAATAAAACTTTGACATAAGTCCCGTTTTAGTTGAACTAATAATTACGAACTAAATATCAAAACAAATTGACATCATGACAGCCACTCTTCAATTATAATCCAATTCAAATTAACTTTCCCACATTTTTACCCACCCCTTCCTCTCGACTTATTCCCCTCGCCAACCTCCCTCTTTCAGCGCTCTCCACTCTTTCCAGTCCTGTCTCATTCCTCTCCCCCCGTCCCTCTTCCTGCGCCGTCCACTCTTTCCCGTTCCCCCTCATTTCTCTCAACCCCGCCCTATCATTTCGTTTCATGTGTACTCCCTCTTCTCATCTCTAGTTAATTGCTATTTTTTCCTAACACGTGTATTTCGTAGCAGCAATCATCTGTCTCTGAGAGCCAAGACACAAACCTGATTTGTGTGAGTGTGAGTCGTTCCTTTTCTTGCTCTCTCTCACGCGCTCGTTATTTTATGTGGCCCATACAAACTTTTCTTTAAAGTTTTCACACACTTCGCAGACAAATTATTCAAATTTTCTTACTTAGTGCACGCCTGCATCACAGAACGAAGGTCTATGCCAATTTTTAGATCTCTACAGTAAGCAGTATTGGCTGTGGGTTGATAATATGTCAATCAGTGGGGCCTACAGATTTATAAGTATAGATGCACAGTGTACAGTGTACACTGTACACCCGAACATAGTTTTCGCGTCAATTTAGTGCTGTTGATACTTTTTTGTATTCGTTAGAATAACTGTGATTTGATCAATTTTGTATTTATTCTCATAAAATGTCATGTAAATATTAATTCATCTGGTTTATGTACTTTTCCCTTGATTATGGGAAACTTTGCCGTTTTTCTCTCGTTGCAGCTTTACCTCTTCAAGTTACTGATGTGTTCAGTCTGGAACCAACATAATGATGCGAGCTTGGCATTTTTAATACTCTTTGTATCAAATTATAAGTCTAAGGATCAAATTAATACCCAAAATATCAATTTGACAATTTCTATAATTATATTGATACCAATAAACCGATACTGGTTTTTATTCCAACTTGAGACAACGCTTATCTAATTTAACATTTTTCTTCGTAAGCATCTAGAGCAGCGATTGTCAATGAAAGCGAGGCCAAGTGTGTATTGGTGTGTAAAAATAAAGCGCCGTGGGTCAGCTTTGATCTGACCGCACCGAAAGCTAGCCAGCAACTGAAGGCTTGCTTACTCTCTTCGCCTCAACTTCGGCATGCGTTCGGCTCGTATACGTGTAAATAGCGCTGATCTAAAAAAACACTCTACATTCAAGTGTTGACCCTCACCAAGCAAGGGTAATAGAGTAGTAATGAGCATGTAGTGGCCCATCTTGTTATGAGTTTAAGCATGGAATTGTGTACCTTCGTCTTTCAATTCTTAAGAAAGAAAGACAAAATATTTATAGGTGACATTGTTTCATAATTTCCTAGCTCAAATGGTGTCTATCAAGTAAGTCTTAATATTTTGCAGTGCCAAATTAATTCCACATCCCAATTTTGTATGTTAAGTCAATCGGAATAAGCAGCAAAAAAAAAAGATGTTTTGATTCACTTGAATTATGTTTATAGCAATGGAGTTGCTTAAGTGCTGAAAGCCTAAAAAGAACAAATTTATTTAAACTGTAAGAGCTGTCATTTCTCATTTGCATATTTTAAGCCACTCACGATTGTCACGAATCAGCTACCCATCTCTAAAATGGCAAATTTTTGTTTTGTATTTTTCGGCTGCTTCCCCAACTTCAAATGCAACTCGGCACAACAACATGCAACACACGAACATGACTTTCTAGCGGATTTCTTTGCATGGGATTTGCCTGTTTTTGTTGTTGGTCTAAAGAAAGATACAGAAAGAGTGAGCGAAAGAGAGAGAGGGGGGATTTTCACAAACCATGCAACTATTTATGTGATGCTGATGCTTCCTCCCTCTTCTTCTCTACATTTAATTATTTTGTTTAAAAAAAGTTTTGACACCGCGACGCGCATGCAGATTTACAGGCTAACTTCTTCTACCCTGGAGACGTGAGTCGGGAGTTAGTGGAAGACTGACAGCCTCGACCAGCGCCTGTGGCATGTGTGTATGTTAAGTGAAAGGTGTGGGAGGGAGGGGGGGAAGAGCCAGAGGTAGCCAGGCAGCCGTGACAACAAAATGTTTGCCGCAATAGTCAAAAATGAGACAAAAAAAAAAAAAAGACTTTTGCCACTCAATTTTTTGTTCACTGGACGAGCACGAGCTGGGGAGCTTGAGAGGATGAGGATGAAGTCTGCCTGTCTGGCTGGCTGGCTGGCGGTCTGTGCCGAACACCATGTTGTTAGTCAAAGCGTATCTAGATTAAGGCGCGACAATAAGTATTAAGCATTAAGTTGTTCACGGTAAGAGACGGCGTGTGAAGTGCCGTCAACTTTGGGTCAAGATGTGACAATAAATGTACAGATCTAACTGTGTAGTTACAGTGCGGGGGGAAAAGGGATTGGAATTTAAAGGAAAGGGTAGAAGGGAACAGACGGGAGCAGCTAGACCTACTACTATGCCCGATAAAATTCAGAGAAGCCAGATAGGGGCCGCATTAAAAATATTAAAAGAAGTAGCCTTCTCTTCTATTTTTATCCTCGCGTGTTTAGCTTGTTTCGAGCTGAAATTCTTTTTGATTTTGCTGCTTTCTCTAGGACGTCAAACAGGTGTTTCTACTTATAAGCAAAGTCTGGTGTTCACCCAACACAACAATTCGACAATTCGTCAATTCAACACAAACAAATTTAACACAAAAAAAGTTTTCACAAAACAATTTCAGCACTGGTCAATACATCACTAAGTCACTTTACCCAACACAACATTTCAACACACGTTAATTCAACATAAAAAAATTTAACACGAACAAATTTAACAAAAAAAAAAGTCAACACACGTCTATAAGTCATTTCACCCAACACAACAAATTAACACTTCGTCAATTCAATACAAAATAATAAAAATTTAATAAACTAATTAATTTGTTTTGTGTTGAATTGACGTGCTGAAATTGTTTTGTGTTGAAAAGAAGTGGCACCGTTTAGTATAAACATCAGGAACAGCGCGATTTTTTACAAAAAAATTCTTGCCTCCTGCGCAATTTTACAACATTCGCAGCAAATTGTACTGTGTTGAAATTTAGCGATGTTTAGTTTCTTTGTGATGAAATAGATTATGTTGAAATTGTATATGTATTGAAATATTTTGTGTTATAATTGTGCCGTTTAATTGGTGTTGTGTTCAATTGACGGGTGTTGAATTGACGTGTTGAAATTGTTTTGTGTTGAACAGACGTGGAAACGGTGTTCAGCATTACTTCTACTACTTTTGATTGTATCGATTGACACGACTGACACAAGGTGAGCCAATCTTTTGACGACTGATTAAGCACCACTTCTGTTTCTGGTGTATAGGCTTAATGCCGGCGTAACACAATATAATCCGTTTTTAGAAAATCTCAATGGATTGGACCACAAAAATAATGTGTCATTTAGTTTCGAGTAAATCTAATAATATATTATTAATTTTAAATTCTTATTAATAAAATATGAAAAAAGTTTTTTTTTTAACTAAAAGCTGAAGTATGTTTGCGCAATATCGACTGCAGGACATCTAAGATGTAACGCAAACCTGTAAAATGGTATTTTGACATATTCTCATCTCACGTGGAAAGTATAAAAGATATCAATATGAAAATTTTACATAAAATAGTACAAAATACACCAAATATTTCTGCATCATTAAGTCAAATTTTGAATTTTTTCGAGTTTTGCTAGTCTTGAAGTAAGTGAGGGATATGTGGTGGATCGCTTGATTAACCGCCTATCTTGTGAGAAATACACCTTCTGCTGGATACATTGACATGTCTAGTTTAAGTGGATATTTTGGTACTTCATCCGCATTAGGTGTCTTATTATTTTCAAGTTTTTTTTGGTCCATCGGAACTTTCTTGTAACCTCCCAAGCCAGACGCTTTTTGTTTTGAAAAGTTTGAGTTCAGACAATTATTTAAAATTTTTTTGTAAGTTTCTTCATATTCTTGCTCGAAAAGAATTATTGTTTAATTCTGGATCGATTGGGGCATTTTTAAATAATGATCCGTTTCGTATATCACTTCCAAACTTGGAACATTTAGACAATGAAAAGGGAAATAAAGTAATACAAACTTATCATATCTAAGACATAAGGAAAAATTTATTTTCGCGAAATCAATTACACATTCTCCTAATATTATTTTGTTTGACATCATTGACTCGTAAAATAAATATTATTGAGATTTGACAATGATAAACCGTGACTTACTACACAGTACAACACTAATAAAAACCCCGGCATAAGACACTTACACTGCCCTGTAAGCATCTTCTCATACCCTGTTTTTTAAATGAAGCCTCCGTTCTCGTTTTGTGGGTACTTTTGTACTTGCAACACACAACGACAACCATTTCAAATTAGTTTTTAATGGTTTAAGATAAAAATCTCCATAGATTCTATTTAAAATGGGTCGGACCCCAAAAGAGCAAAATGGCAAATAAAAAAAAACAAGTCTCAGCATTCCCAAAGCTAATATTTGGTTATAATAAATAATTGTAAAAAATGCTTTTTTAATTTTAAATGGTCGCGACACTCAAACGACACGTTCATTGAATACAAATTTTACAGCGAAATTATTTGTTCATTTTAATTGCTGTCATCTTTTGAAATAACACATTGCTGTTGTCATTTATTATTTGTCATATGAATAGTTTTTAAACAAAAACAATGCCAACTATTTATAATAATGAAACCAAATGTCGCCAAAAATCGAGGGTTTCAAATTTAGGTAACCAAAAGTCATCATTGTGGTGCGGCATTGACGGTTCTGTCCGGCATCAATTATAAAGAAATTAGGACCCCTAAACCATACCAAACAGCGTATTTTCGTGGATGTATCTGTAATTCGAGCATCTCTTCGGGTTGGACATCACCCCAAATGCGATAAAGTATCAACATATTTGTTGACGCATCTAATTAGGCAGAATATGCCTCGTCAATGAACAGGACTTTGAGCGAAAACCGCGGATCATCTTTGATATGTTGCGGAGCCCATTGAAAACGTTGTTGCAGTGAAAATTTTCCATGATGTTATGCCAAACAATCTTTAACAAAAATATAAAGACAGACAAGAGAAGACAAAAGAATATTTAAAAAAAAAAAAACTACTAAAGAAACACCCTTTATTTGGGGCGAAAACACAAGGCTGCATGGTAGACAAGATTAAGAGTAGAATATGAGCGCTATACATGTACTTGAGTTGCTGGAACAGCTAATAAAATAAGTATGCAACATTTTTAAGTTCTTTACCATAATTGTACTCCCAAAACAAGAGATATTGCTGTACATCAAATTCAACGACCTACTACTCCAGTATTTTAGAAAATATTAAAATAAATTTTCGGGCTTGACTGAAAATCGGACTCTGGACCTTCTGCATCTAACTAACAGCGTCAATACTGCTGCTTGTACTTTTCTCTGTGGTGGTTGAGTTGAGTTAGATTATGTTCGAATCAAGCACTTTAAGGTTAAATGTTTTGATTAGATTAGAAACGAAAAAATTCAAGAATAATTACTTATGAAAATGAAAAAATAAAAATATTTAATAATTGTAAGCGAACAATTTTTAGAGCGAAGCTCTTTTACGTACATCAGACAGGAGGGTAAATCTTGAAAAATTTTGTCTTTGCGACAGATTCTTTTGGGTGATGTTTTTGATTTTGTATTTGCAAAATCATCTGCTTTTACCATTACCATTTTACCATGTGTGTGGAGTGGGATAGTGTGAGGTGGGGAAACTGATGGGTATTTGGCAGAGACCTGGTGGGGATCAGGTGAAGATTTGGTGAGATCTGGCGGGGATTTGGTGCTGATCTGGTGGGGAACCGGTGGTTATCTGGTAGGGACTTGGTGGGGATCTGGTGTGGATCAGGTAGGAATCTGGTGGGGATTGGGTGGGAGTCTTTTGGGAACCTGGTGTGGATCAGGTGGGGATCTGTTGGGGATCTAGTGGAGATCTGGTGGAGATCTGCTGGAGATCTGGTGGAAATATGGTGGAGATCTGCTGGGGATCTGTGGGAGATCAAGTGGGGATCTGGTAGGGAGTTGGTGGGGAGCTATTGGGAAGCTGGTGGGGATCTGGTGGGCTCTAGTTGGGATATGGAGGGGATCTACTGGGGATCATGTGGGGATCTGGGGTTGGTCGGATGGGGATATGGTGGGTAAACGGGGAGTGGGGGTGCAAGAGTGCCTGCATTAAGGTCAAGTTGTGAATTCTGTGCTAAAAACTATAATGTTCTTTGTTTGACAGTGGCTTATCAGTAGCTTAACAGTAGCTTTACAGTGACTTAACATTGTCTAAACAGTGACCTAACAGTGACTTAACATTGTCTGAACAGTGAGTTATCAGTGAGTTAACCGTGATTTAACAGTGACTTAACAGTGACTTACCAGTGTCTCAAGAGTGAACTAACAGGGACCTAACAGTAACCCAACAGTGACTTAACAGTGACCTTATTTTTAATAATTTAACACTTATTTATACAGAATCTAAATGTGTCTTTTGCCATCACTTAAATCGGATTCATCGACGTAAAGAGCTTCGCTCAATCCGGGCGTCTCATGACACCCACTCTTTTTTTTTTTTACTTAAAATCAAAAATATGAAATCATGGTTTATCTGAGAAGCTGAACCGTAATTACACTGTGATAGTCAAAAAAAAAGACAAGACCAAACTCGACGGTTTCCCCCTATTTCGGGTCCTACGAATCGAACTGCATCATTACTTTTTTGAGTTACAATCATGGTTTCATACAAAATTTTTTGTTGAAGTTTTTCATTGTATGGCAGCTACAAGAAGTAGTTATCCGATCCGGTCGGTTCCGACATATTAGCAGAGTGCAGAGAAAAGAAGACTCTGTGCAAAATTTCAGCTCGATTGCTTCAAAACTGAGGGAGTAGTTCGCGTAGAAACAGACGGACGGACGGACGGATAGACGGACGGACAAAGCTTAATCGACTCAGCTCGTCACGCTGAGCAATAATATATATACTTTATGTAGTCGGAGATGATTCCTTCTATGCGTTTCAAACTTCTGGGCAAAATTATATTACACTTTTCAAGTGTATAAAAATGTTAAAGTGTTTAAAGTGTTAAATGTTATATAAAATGTTAATGTTAAGTTTCACTTTTTTCGACATATTGGCTATAAGAACACCCTCGGTTTTGAAGCAATCGAGCTGAAATTTTGCACAGAGTCTTCTTTTTTCTGCACGCTGCTAATATGTCGGAACCGACCGGATCGGATAACTACTTCTTGTAGCTGCCATACAATGAAAAACTTCAACAAAAAATTTTGTATGAAACCATGATTGTAACTCAAAAAAGTAATTATGCAGTTCGATTCGTAGGACCCGAAATAGGGGGAAACCGTCGAGTTTGGTCTTGTCTTTTTTTTTTTTGAAAAAAACTATCACAGTGTTATTATTGTTTCACTTAGCAGAATAGCCTTTCTTTTAAGTGAATGCTTCATTTACATCTAATCCAAGAATTTCAAAATTATCGGCCATGTTCTCAATTCCACTTCCACAAAAACTCTGTGATTTTAAACCGGTTTTAGTACTAAATTTGCACTCCAAATCACAAAACTTTTGTGGAAGTGGAATTGAGAACATGGCCGTATAATTATTTTCGGTCCCTGCTTTTAGAACATTTGTGCTCAAAATTTTTGAAAAAGTTTTGCTCCCAATTTGAGTTGAACGCAATTTATTTTCTGAACAGGCTTTTCCCCTCTGTCTATATGAGAAAACGAAACAATTTACATTATGTTTTGAGCCGAACCCTTTCTAAGTTTTATTTGCTTCGGTTTATGTTCAGGCTCGGACGGGAAAGTTTTTCCAACTTAGCTTCAGGTTCCGTTTGGACCACCCAAAAATTCCGGAGTATCCGACTCCTGAGCGGTTAGGCTTTTAACTAGGTTTTTTAATATTTCAAAAAAATCTCTATATCGATATTTTTGGCGATATTGAAAAATTATAATTTTGATATAAATAATTTGGTGTGATATTTTTGATATTTTTAACTAAAACCCCGTGTCTTAACAATAAACAACTCTATAAAAGTAACTCAGGCGTCGTAATAAGAACTACACTGAGCTAAAAAAAATAGATTTAATGAGTATTTAATGAATTTAAAAAAGATATTTATTTTCTAATTTATTTTTAACATAAGTTCTGCATACAGATTTATATATTTAAATTTATGAAACGAAAGAAGTGTATACTTTTTAAATTCAACATCTTTCAAAGTAGAGCATTCGAACTATAAAGCATAAAAAAACTTATTCAGTTAAATTCTGATTTTATCAATAATCGTTAGACAGAAATTAAGTCCACCCTAACATTTGTTCAGTTGCCTAGTCTTAGCAACTTTATTGCACAGCTCGCACTGCAACTTTTATAAAATATTTTTTAAACATTTTGCTTTACATGTCCAAAACTCAAGAAACAGTTATTCGCAACAGTGTGACCAAAGGCCACCGAAAAATATTCGATTTACGATATATCGCCTCGGAAAAATATGCGATAATGATATTCGTAATTTTGGGCAAATATATCGATATTTTGATATATTGATAATATTTTCGACATCCCTACTTTTAACTTAAGTTTTTAAGTATTCAGGTTTCTTTTTATTTCTTTTAATGGCTTTTTAATATTCTTTCAAATCTTTGGCTGAAAGGTACACATGAACTTAGATTAACTGAACAACTGATTAATATAAAACAATTGAATATGTTCGCTTGTCTAGTTTAGTAAGCAAACCCATTTCAATCCATTTATTTATAGTGCCCCGTTTTGGGGTATTCTCATTTCTGACATTTACATATAATTTATGCCACAAAATCCCATTGCACACACCACAAAACGAAAGAAAAGATTACACAGATTGCGCTTATGCAAATTATTTTGCCACCGTCATCGTCGTAGCTGTCGTCGCCGTTTTTTCTTTATTTTTTCGCTGACAGCCAATTTGGCAAGTCAACCCAGGGGGGACAGAGGCCAATGTGGCGTATGAACGATGCCATTTAATATTACCACGATTCCGGTATGAGGGCGGGAGGGGGTGTGAGGTGTTAAACAATTTTAATTATCCGACTGCGTACTGTGTGTGCATTGTTTAAAGTCAAAAACAAAAAACAAATACAAATTGAAATTGTTTAATAAAATCGACGCTGCACGCATTCCAAAGCTAATCAAGCGGCCAGTTTTGTGGCTTGGCTGGGCAGGAATTTTAATTGCAATGAAATCGAAATCGGTCTCACATGAGAGTCGCACTGGGAGCACCTGTTTCGCTTTGGGAACGTTACCAGTTACTCATACGACATGGTGGCTTGGCCACTTGTTGAATTTTCCGCTGTTTGGTTCAAGTCAAATCGAGTCAAAAAGTTAATTACAGCGGCAAAGGCAGCCAAACGATTTTTATGCACTTTTGACACCGCACGGGACGTGACAATATGAGCGGAGATTTTTTGGGGGAGGGTGGAGGGAAAACAAGTTGAAACAGTTTTGGATACCCATTAAGTGGGGGAGGGGTTTAGACCAGGGGACAAGGAGTAAATACAAAATTGAATTCATAGCTTAAAAATCTTAAGACTAGATATCCCTCTAGTCGATCCTCATTTCTTAACTGTGTGGCCCAGATCCCAAAGCTGGTAGGAGTAAAGAATCTCAACCCACGCCTGCTCTAACAAAAAAACTTTCCTCGCTTTCGTCCATTATTCCATACCCACAAATTACCCACCGACTCCAAACAACTTCATTCAACTTAATGTTTATGTCGGCAGATCCAGTATCCATCTCATTGAACCACCGGTCAGTGGGTTAATTGCACTTCCTCCAAATCGTTCGTTAGAAGGGCCAAGCCAATTAATCAACAAACTACCAAGGGAAAGTAAGTGACTTGACCCCTGGCCTCCTCCACCTCCTCCTCCTCCCCTTCGACTGTCGACACTCTCACAGCTTTTGTTAGACATGCAAATGCCTCATCAATCAGCATGGACTACCCAACCCGGCTACTGTGCTGCATTTGCAACCTGGCAATCAACGTGTCAAATAAGCAGGAAACATATACTACTCCTCATCCATTCTCTGTTTTTAGTGTTTGGCTTCTAGCGAAATGTGTGAAATCTTGCATAGACTTTTTGACAGCTGCAGAAATACTACTGGAAAATCTTTGAGTTTCATGGAAATCTGCATAACCGTGGAAGAAGTGTTCTGCTGCTGCTCTTTTCATTTTTTAGGTCAGACTCCACCCAGAGAATGGGATTATTAGCTGCACGCTAAATTTTGCTAGCAAATAGCACAAATTGAGGCAAAGGCAAATGCTTCTGGTTAATGGATACGAAGACAAAGAAGGCGCCAGTTGAAGGCTAGTTGTGAAAATTCACAATTGTTTGTTTATTTCTGTTAATAGATTTGCTTAATAAATGTTACTTAGAGGGAAAGCTTTTAACTCAATGACCTTCAATTAAAGGGAAAGAGAAAAGTGGAAAAGAGTTGAGTATGTTAAGTAATACTAAGAGGGTAAGTTTTATTCAGTTTGTTGTGCTAATAATGCTCAAGGCTCAAACTACTTAAAGTTGTAGGCAGCAATAGTTTTTTATGTTCTTTCCCACCAAAGCCTTGTTTCACAAAATTAAGTTAGAAACTTAAATTCAGCTGAACCTTACAATAACTTCTTTTAGCAAGCGATGATTAAAGCGATCCGTAAAAGTGTCAAGCGACGTTCGCAATCATTTCTTTCTTTCCGAGAGAGTTTAGCAATTGGGTTTGGTATTCAATCATTGAGTAAACCATTAGTTTAAAATTGATCAATCGAAATCATACAAAATCATACAAAAATATAATAATGTTTAAAATTTTTAAAACTTTTGATTACCATCCGTCTATTTACCCGTCTTTATGAAAATAAGAACTCAATAAAGTTTTTTTTTGATGTGAAACATCTCTAATTTCGGTAGGGACGATTTTAGTAGGATTTGATTTTAGCGTCACGTGACGCTGACGTCATGCATATTTTGTGTTGTTGTTTTAGCGGAGTGTTCAAGGGGGAAGAGGAGTGAAAGTGGACGGAAAAAAGGAAGGGAAGCTGGGGGAAAGTGGAGGTAACTTACAGTGACTTAACAGTGACTTGACAGTAACTAAATAGTGACTAAACAGTAACTTAACAATGACTAAGCGGTGATTTGGCAGTGACTTAACATTGATTTAACATTGACTTAACAGTGATTTAACAGTGAATTGACCAAGACTAAACAGTGCTTTGACCAAGACTTAACAGTGTCTAGACAGTGACTGAACAGTGACTTAACATTGACTTAACAGTGACTTGACAGCAACTGAACAGTGACTAGACAGTGACTAAACAGTGACTTGATAGTGACTAAACAGCCCTTAAATAGCTCTTAAATTTAGCATTATGCTTCACATCAAAGCCTTGTGAGCGCTAACGACACTCACACATTTTTTTTTGAATCCGTATTTCCCATTTACCCGTTGACAATTGCCAACTATTACATCTTCACGATAATCTTAACTCATTCTAAAATTTTCTTAACTTTCGCGATCTTCGAATCGATTGACCTTTATTTCCCATTCACGCGTATACAATTGCCATCTATCAAGTCTTCAAGATCATTTCGCGGTCTATATACTCAAATAGCTGTTCTGCTATTTGGGAAGGAGACTTTTTCTCTTTTCTTTTTTTTGACGAGATATTGTTCCAGCAAAATGACTTCATTCTCTCTTTCGGATAAAAATTTATTCATTAAAGAATCGAACAAGCCTCTTTGGGAATTTAAGCAGCTTATATCATGTGAGTCCGACTCTAAGTATAGCCATGTACGAAATAATAATAATAATTAAAACTCATTAAAATTTTTTTTTTTTTAAATTTTCGCAAAAATTTGGTCCGTTGGATTTATACCTCCTTTTTGGTGAAAATCCATTTTGAGGTAATTTTGGATTTTAGCATCTTCTAAACCCAAAAGCGTCTAAATTGGCCTTTTAAGAGGAATTTTCATTAAATTACGGTTGATATTTCAAACTAAATTGTCATGTGCAAGCCATTGAGGTTTTTGGGTTTTAATTACAACCTCCTTAGCATGTAGCCTAAAGGCTTTTCTATTTTCACAATTTTTGTTGCATTTAAATCACCTGGATGGAGAAAGTTACAGCCCGAAAATCCCGAAAAAAATCAAATAAAATGTATGGCAGGACAAATACGTGATCTAATATAGACCTTACATTAATTGTCAAGCAATTGTAAAATAACATTCTGGCAAAGCTAAATTCGAACAATTTCCCCCAAATTCATATTTGCTTATAATCATGATACAACTAAAAAAGGTATGGCATTCAGCATTTATAGAGTACTGAGAGCTTTTGCTGAAATCGAGAGAGAGAGAGTATAAATCAAAAATCAAAGCAATCTTAGATTTATAAAAATATAGTAGTTGCATGAATAAATTTAATTTTTTTAACAGACAGCGATTATTTTTATCGTCTACAGCGATTATTTTTATCGTCTACTGTTGAATTAAAGTCACTGTCTTTAAAATGTCTTTCGAAAATTTTACTGTATTGAGCGACCACACTTTTCTTCTTTCTTCATCATTTGTGAAGCACATCTCAAAGTAATGTTATGTATGTGATGTAAAGTATCATCAGTGTTCCAAAGCCAAAACCCTGAAGCTCGATTTTACTCACCAATTCAAACCGAATGCTTGCCGAAGTCATGCTTTACTGTGTGTTAGAGACCGACAAAGTCACTTTTTCAATCAAATGATAGTAACACAATAACATGTCCGAAAAGAGAGCAGACTGAGAGAGCGCCTTACCTGTCACAGTTGTATCATGCTTAAAGCAGAGGCGGCCAAATGGAGAGGACAAAAAAGTGCGCTTGTGTAGGTAAACAAGAGAGCTCTCTCCAGAAAACACGCGATATACTTATAAAGCTGTGCTCACCGATTCACACAACACTACTGACTTCGGCTCATATGAGCTGAAGGTGGCCGCATCTGGCTGAAAGACGAACAACCTCGGAAAAATGACATTAAAATTTTATGAACTGGGCTACGAATGGGCCATAATTTCCGAACTAAGCCCGAGTCAATATTTAAAGAGTCTGAGATGAAGCACAAAAGCTACTTTTGTTCATTAACAAAAATTGAGACAATAATTGTCCTTCAAAAAGTATTGTCTATTTCCAGACTTAACAAAACATTTGGTAATTTTTTTCAAAGACTACAAACTGAAGTTTTTCATTACAGAAATTTAATTCTTAAAATAATAATTGTGATTCATAAAAAAACTAGTTGCTTTTCATTAATATTGGGAAAACCATGGGCTGAACCAAGGTTCGAAAAGAAACCTTCGCTCAAAAACCTCGAATGTCAAATTTCCGAACGTTAATTGGTAATTTTTGATTGAAAACTTCAAATCGGATCTTCGGAAAATTTTTTGGGCCGCCCTGAACTAAATTAATATTTTAAAAACTTTTTACACAAAGTGATTGTTTTAATGACCTTTTTGATTGAAAATCATAGAACTTTTTTAAGCAAAATCTAGGTCGATACGGGATGCACACACATACACAAAGGCCTTTGTGTTTTTGGCGTTTGCTGCTGATGTCGGATTTTGCTACAAGCCTGCCTTTGGGATTCCCAATCTGTCATGAGGTACCTTTTGCCAACGCACTAAGGACAGGCGAAGACAGCTGAAGATCGAATTGGTATTCATGAAAAAGCTATACTGTTAACCAGCCTCCTTTGTGGTGTTGTGCGTGTCTTGTTTTAGACAAGTTATGGACAAAATCCTAACTTAAATGACCTAGCGTCTGCTTAAAAAACTTTTTACTTTATTTCGAACACTCATAAAATGTATTTTATTTACAGTAATGAATTCAAATTGTCATTGTCATTGTAATATTACTCTGCCTGCTTCGTGTTCTAGCGGATGTCACTGTGGAGCTTTACACCAGCTCAGAGACCTTGAGTAAAAAATGTCAAAGTCGCCTCTTCTGCTGCCTTTTTCCTTTCGAACCTTTCACATTGTGCGTCATCTTACAAAGCGCCGAACTAACATTCGTTGACATGGAAATCTTTTTGGTTTCAAACTTTCGCGTATCAAAAAAATATTCTAAATTTTAAATCAATACGTCTAAGTAAGCTTGCTTCTTGAAGTTAAAACAACAATTGCCTCTTCTGTATGTATGTGACCATGTGTCCCACTGGACCCCAGACCATCTGGTATATAATCTCCCCATTTAGTGAGTATTTGTTTTTGTGGACATTACACTTTCGCTTTGTCTTAGTGTCTCATCTAATCGTCACATTATGCCAGTTGTACATTCTCTGTCTCTGTTTTTCTTCACACTTTCAATTTTTAATTGCAAACTTCAAAAGACTTTAAAGAAACGGGAAACTCGAATGCTGGCGATTTCTTGACTCCGACCTGGCCCCAGCCTCTAGCCATGCTCGCCGATCATTTGCATAAAACAAACAAACAATTTCTCGCATGTGTGTGTGAGTGTGTGTATGCGAATTGCATTTATGGCCCGCAGCTACGAAAAAATAAGAAACCAAAAAACCGATTCGACATGGAGCCACATGAGAGGGCGATGTGCGGTACAAAAGCGTCACATCAAACATGCATCAATAAATAAATAATTCCAATTTGCAAATTTTTCATCGAAACCATGATGGAGCGTAGGCCGTAGCTCCTCGATCTCTACGCTGGCGTTGAAAAGGAAATTTTTTTTATGTGGACGCCGCGGCGCTACAACAACAACTCCATTCGCCGAAAATTTACAACCAAAGACCGAGGCACAGAGGGAAAAAGGCTATCGGTATCGCTTTTGGACAATCTTCGGCATTTTGCCTGCCTGACTGCGTGTGAGGCTGTTGTGGAGTCGAAGCCAAAGAGCGGACAATGACAACAACAATGAGCAAATCATGGGCAACCTAAATACACTGGCAGAAAATTATAAACAAACACCTGTGCATTAAAAGTAACTAGCTTAGATTTCTCTAAGTGTAGCCCGCCAATTGTTTAGTTTTTTTCTCCAACTAAAATGGCATTTTCAGCTTTTGACATTTCACGCGTGCAAAAACTTCCAAGTATCGCCAGCGTCATACACGTCGTATGTGTGATGTGATAATTCTTGTTTTGTCTTTTGCACCCAAAACTTCAACCAGGCGGCACTTTAATGTGCCGTGCAGGCCCAACCACATGTGCTTCCAGTCTAATGCCACACATTTGACTTGGTCTTCGTGGTTAATTCCCAACAATTTGCATTGATCGTCGATTACAGATTACGGGAAGCATTTCCTAGGCCAAAGCCTACGCTCTCCTCTTTAGTTCAAATGCATTTTTAATTACATTGGCAAACATTTGCGCGCCAGGAACAGGCGGCGTACAATGAGCCAGTGCATCATCTAGTTGCACCATTTGGGCTGATTGTGGTGTTTTGTGTCCGGGATAAAAGGCAGGCAGAGCAAATAGCAAATGCCCGCAACGAATTCAACAGAATTGAGTATGTTATGTGTATTCCGGGTGTATCGATTTCAAGCTACCGCTCCCAAGTCATCTTCATCTGGCGATGCTGAAGTCTGTGCTGGCGCGTAAATTTTCATGTCGCTTTGCGATTTGCAAGCATTTAACAAAGTCAAAACAATTTTAATGCGCAGACGCGGCAGTTAATTAAAATTGCAACGATCTGTTGGTCAGTTGTTGGAGTTGTTGCCTAACTTGATACCCAGCGACATGCAAAGGGTGCATTAGGCAAGGGAAATAGTGGAAAAGCTGAAAATAGGCAACGAGTAACATTATGACGCTTAACTTGTGGTATTTAGTTGAAACCTTGGTTCTGCCATATAAATTGTTTCTAGTAAATATTTTGATGAATATTTCTTTATTAAGCTCATTCAAAAGGGAGTCCAGCTCGCAGACGATTCGCCTGGCGTTTACGATCTACGATCCATACCATCTATGTCCTTACCGACCATCAAATAGATTTGTAAACAATTATGTGTTTCTTTTTTCATTGACTTTATGGTACACTTGGCCTTTGATTTAGAAGTTTGAATTAAATAACTGACCATTAGCAGCTTTATTGTGCATTATTTCTGTTGCTCCTAACCAAGTCATTTGAAAGCATGAATTAAATCTACAAAGGCACTTTAGAAACAGGTTTAAAATTGCATCCGTGCCGATGAGCAAGCCATTCAATGGATCTAGTGGAAAGCTTGTGCCTCTTGAGATAGAGAAGAACAATGTTGCGATATTCTGACATGCGAATTTTCATTTATTTCATGTAATTCTTGATCTGTTCTTGCTGTGTGTTGCTGCATTCGTTTGACGGCCCAAAGAGCCACTCCTACGTGCTGCTGGCATTGTGTACTGTAACACAAACGCACACCCTTTTTACTCTACGAGTAACGGGTATAAAATTTTTTATTAAATTCGGTGAAGCCTCTTTGGAGGAGTGTGACCAGTGAGGTCTTCTGATGCTGCAGAGCTCTGTGCACATCTGCACTGGGGGTAACGACATAGCTCCGACGTCATATCTCCGCGCGGAGATATGTCGTTTGAAACGCGGCGGAGATATGACGTCGGAGCTATGTCATATCGTTTGTAACTCGGCGTTTTAAAGCGTCATATCTCCGCGCGGAGATATGACGCATGACATGAAAATTTATGAATTTTATGAATTCCTTAAAATCGAGTTCGAAAGGTGAACATTAAATGCGTGTTGTGGGAGAACCAAATAAGCTAGACAAATTTTTTTTTTTAAATTGAATCATCTTTTAAGTTGCATTTAAACTTTTTTCAATATTTAAAAAAAAAATACATTTTGGCGCGGAATTTGCTCTAGTCGCTCCAATGTGCGGCGGAGATATGTCGTTTGTAACTCGGCGGAGATATGTCGTTTTGAGGCGTCAGATATGACGCTTTAAAACGACATAACTCCGCGCGGAGATATGTCGTTTTTAACATGGCGGAGATATGACGTTTTAAAACGACATACCTCCGCGCGGAGATATGTCGTTTGTAACACGGCGGAGAAATGACGTTCTAAAACGTTATAAAACGTCATATCTCCGCCATTGATCACGGCGGAGGTATTTCGTTTTAAAACGACATATCTCCGCCAGAAAAGCGACATATCTCCGCCGGCAAAATGTACTGGGCGGAGATATGTCGCTATGCCTACAACTGTTTGGGAAAGTGTTTTTGAAAATTATAGAGTAAAAATTTTCGATAATATCAAAGAGAGACAAACCGCTCATAAAAAGTTTCAAATGATGTGATATACCTGTTAAAAAAATTAATTCGTACATGAAAATTCTCTAGATTTACCTACAACTTTTCAATATACTGAAACATTATCTCTCTAACATCTAACACTTAGGGTTTTCACGTCAAATTGGTTATCAATTAATTTGTTTAAAAATTAAATTTCATCTTCAACTGTAGTGAACACACTTTTGTGGGCTTAAAATGATAACCTAATAATTGTTCAATATAAATAAAAAAAAAAAACATTTTTGTACGTGACTTACCGTGTGTCTTGAACCCAGGTCTGTTTGACTTTCAGTCTCATACCTTAACCCCTACACCACAGCTACCTAGAAAGGGAGAACAGCTAAATGTTATTAACCTAATATGTACTACAAGCCGACTGCGATATGTTCAAATATATCATGGCTACCTTTGACCTGTGTGACCCGCTTCGGTTGGGAGCAACACAATGCTGTTGTGGCTGTTTCAGCGCATTGCAAAATGACGCACAATGCGAGAGGTTTGATAGGAGTACAGCTACAGAAGATGCGATTACGAGCAGCGAAGGCAAAAAAGCTTACATGTTTGGATCCCAGCAAAGACACTACATATATAGATCATTTCACATGCGGCATCTATAGTATCAATAAATCTTTGGTCCCAGCTAGGGTTGTCAGTATTTTATCGATAAATCGATAAATTTTTTTTGGGCGATAAGGGTTATTCCGATATGATATTTTACCGATTAAGCGATTATCTATGTCTCAGAGAAAATTACTTTGCAAATAAAACTGATAAACATCTTGTAATACAACTTAAAATCGTATCTAAGAACTTATAATGCACGTATGGATGCAGCAATACGATACGAACATGAGGTAACAGTGCTGGGATATATTGAAGATACCCTTACTTAATACAAGGTATCAGTTCTTTCAAGCTTAGAAAACAACGATATATAGGGTTTTTTGGACGCGATATTCCAATTATCGATATCGAAAATTTTGATTTTATCGATATTTATATTTTTAGAAATATGAACAACCCTAGTCCCGGCAGCCGCCAAGGATCAAGGATGATAGTTTAAGCAAAGGTTTCGGAAGTGTTCATGACGATCGTAGTTGGTAGGATACAAGTTTCTAGTAAAGCGTTGTGAAGCAGCAATCCTTATCGATAGAATCGATATACCCTGTAAGGAGCTTATGAATAAAAAGGACACTATGGCAAAATCGGCGGTTCTTTAAAGAAGGCAGGTAGATTAGGCTAGATTAGGCCTGCCTCGTAAGAAAATGGATAATAGGACTCCAAAGGGAGAATTAACTCTACCACTCGCTAAGCCAGGCTCGCCATTTCTGAGCCTGTAATGACATTTAAATTTTTGTTTCAATTAAGTTTACTTTTTGAACTTCAACATGTAAAAACTTTTGTTTTAAAGAATTTGTAAATTCCTCGGTATTCGCCATGTCGACCCCTTTTACACTCTCAATCGAAGCTGCTTATTGTTTTTGCTGTTTTGGCTAGTTAGCAGTTCTGCCAGCCCGACGACACTTGTCAGGGGCCTTGGTTTACTTCGACGGTGACTTGGTTTCTGCTGCTATTTCTGCTGCTGCGCTTCCCATGTAGCCTTTGACAAAATCAAATTAATTTTAATGCCTGTTGCCTGCTTTGGTGCACATTAATTACCAGACAACTACGAAGATCCTCTCTCTGTCTCTCACAATTTTTTGGTATTTCAGTGGAGCGGCGACTGGTTTATAATTCAATAAAATTTGATTAGGCATTAATTTGCCATGGCGGTTAATTAATGAGCGCAATATGCTTCCGCCTCTTAAATATAATAATGCCACAGCTGAGCCTCCCGCTCTCCGCCCTCTCCATATTTGGCATCGGTGGTAAGTGCAACTAATGCCAACTTTTAGGTAACCAAACACAATATTAAATGCATTTGCTGCCGCGTGAAATGGGGCGTAGAGCGGGGCTGGGCGGTGGGTGTGGCCCCCAAGCAGAAGCGACCTACTGCCTGGTTGTGCCAGCTTCTTCTCCATCTCTCTTTTTTTCGCTGTGGCATAATAGGCCAATTATTACTGCAATTTGCATTAGAACCAAAGAGAGAGAACCAGCAAGTCAGCACATGTAGAGGAAGGAGGACAGGGGTGGAGGTGATTGAGAAGGGGAGGGCTGGAAAGGGGGTTGAACTAGAGGTGAAAGGAAGCACTAGATCTCTAGCAGATCCCCCCCACCAGATTCCCACCAGATTTCCATCAGATCCTCCCTAGATCCCCACCAGATCCCCAATAAATCCCCTCTAGATTCCCACCAGATCTCTACTATATCCCCACCTAATCCATAGTTGATCTCCACTAGATCCCCATCAGATCTTCAACAGATTTCTACTTTTTCCCCACCAAATCTCCACCAACTCCCCATCAGATCCCCACTAGATCTCTCCTAGATCCCCACCAGATCTTTAACAGATCCCCACCAGATCTCCGCTAGATCCTCACCAAATCCATAATAGATCTCCACCAGATCCCCACTAGATCTCCTCTAGATTTCCACCATATCTTCAACAGATCCCCACCAGATCGCTACTAGATTCCTAACAGATACTCGCTCGATCCCCACCACCACACCATCCCATTCCTCACATAATCCACCTGCTGCTAAGGCAATAAGTAAAAGCGGCTGAGTTTGCAAGCAAAAATGCAAGGATGCAAAGGCATTCCCAAAAGAATCTGTCGCAAAGACAAAATTATTCTACTTTTAGTCCCCCAATCAGACGTCTCTTAAAATGCTTTAAAAAATATCAAGAAATTTCCAACTTGATTCAAGAATTTTTAGTTTCAAAATTTTAATTATACAGGAAGTGCTTGATTTAAGTACGAAATTCTTGTTGTCAAGAGCGATTTCTAACATAAATTATTAAATTATTTGAAGAACTTTTTGGATAACCATTTATCGGAATTTTTTTTAAACTTTTAGAGCTCAACTTAAGCCCGATCTTGACTAAATTAAGAACTTTTAAAGAAATTTGTACTCAATTTAAGAATTTCCAAAAGCCAATTGTTCTTATAAAATTCTAGATCGATACAGGATCGTTCTGCTTATTTTTGAGCGTTTAGCTTGAAATAAGTTGAAATGCTTTACACAAACAAATGTGCTGCTAGGACAGAGTTTTTGGGGTTCCTCTTGCCGCGACATTTAATCAATTAAGAGAAAACTCTGAGACTTAGTTGAGCCTCCAGAGCAAAAGCTTCGATCCAAAATAGTAAATATTTTTATAAAAATCCCTAAATTTGACTTTGAACCGAAACTTCTTCCGCCTGACTTTATCCTGTGCACCTACGCCCCTGCATTTATAGATATGCAATCCATATGGCTTGGCCTTATGAGAAGGAAGCTAAAACAGAAAAAAAAAACTCCGCTTTGGCAAATTCTTTTGAGCAGGCGCGTTGTTATTATGAAACCGTTTAGAGAACGTGTTTGTGAACAGCACAGTAATTTGGTTAGATTACCAAGCTGGCGACGACGACGACGACGATGTCGACTAGGATGATGATGATGATAATGACGATGGCCGGGCCAGGCCGAGTCAGAATGATGCAACTTTTGCCAGGGGAAACTGCATTTTCCACTAACCAAGCAACGCGACGAATGTGGGCCAATCTATCACCGCTCAAAGTCACACCATGAATTGTAGTTGGTAGCCGAAGCAGGAGACGTTGGAGACGTAGGTATTCCCGTTTCCCAAGTACACGGCAGCTGCTCTGCGGCAGCGTGTGAATAGAAACGTTAGCGGAGGCACGTTCTGGGTTGCCCGATAAAAGTTGATTGCAAATTTATAGACGCTGCAGATTGGCCATAAAACTCATGTAGTGGCTGTACCTGACCGCACCATGTTTCATTCAACGGAGCGATCTATCAAAAGAGTCGCCAGTCGAGTCGACTCGAAGAAGTCATTCGAGCGGGAGATAAGCGTTGTCAACACGAAAACCACTTCCGCAAATGCTCAATCATTCTAAAAGTCAGCCAATAAAAAGTGAAATCGCTCGTGGTTTTTCTTATTTCTCTAATTGAATTTAATTACTCGCGGAGCTTATGCAAATGTTTACAACTAAACAGATAAATAACAAATATATATTTGTATATACATATATATAGTATATTGCGATTCTATGCAGATTTGGATTTAGCTGCATGCCATATGTGCCAAGTGTCAATAATATCGTGAGCTGGCCCGAGCTCAACACATGTGACTTGGCCATTATTCTTCAAAATGCGCCGCTGGCAAAACTCAAGCCGTGTTTTTTTCTTCACACTGAGCTGAACGAGCGGGATAGGAAAAATGCCCTTTAGAGAGGGTATAATGAGTTTGGCAGGGATTTGGTAAAAGTTGGAGAAGAAGAAATAAGTCAACAAATTAATATACATATTAAAAAGTTGGAAGTAAGAAAGGAAAGCCAATTAGGGTTCAACTAGGGAAAAGAAGTTGATCCCGGAATGGAGCAAATCAAGGCGAAGAATGTAAGCAGTTGGCACTTAGCCGCTCAGCGAGCAAATTTGTGGATTTTATAGGCAAGGGGAGTAAGGAGAAGTATCGGAGCGTCGAGAAAAAGCAAACTTTTAGTTTAGTTTTACATGGAAGAGGTGTGTTTTGCTGAGATTACTGTGAGGAGACAGCAATTGGTTATTGAGAGCTCATGAGAGCAGAACTGTGTCGTTGAACCGCTAAAATCAGTTTAAAATTTTTAACTGAAACCGTTACCGTTACAAAAAAAAAAAATTTGATTTTATTCACTAAAATTGTCAGCTTATTAATTATGCCCCTCACTGTTGCTAATGAGCACAAAGCAAAGAGAGCGAAAGAGACAGTGCAGCTAACTAAAATCTTTACCTACCTTATCTTTCTTTATATTTGTTATTTCACAGCCAATTTATTTGTATGAAAACGTAAGAAATAACATATGGTCATTTCCGCCAAATGGTAAGCCTGGACCCAAAAATAAAATTTAATGACAATTTTATATTTAAATATTTAACATGCAAAACATATGCTATGTTTACAAAATCTCTTCATTGCAATCAATTAAGAAGAAAAAAAATGCATAGAGACCAAAAAAGTTCGATTAACGGTTAATTTTTATCTTGCTCTTTCTAACCGTACGTTCGCGACCCATACGTTCGCGACGGGTAATTAATTCAATTTAAAAAAAAACAATCGAGATATTTTTCTGTGTAAACACTCAATAGAAAGCTACATTAATCCTCTTTTATAATAAATTAATAGCTTAACAATATTTCGTTCCATTTCGCAGAATTTTGCATTTCACTAGAATAAGCCAAAGTCGACTTCTATTCCGCGTACGTTCGCGACCTCATGTTTATTGCTATTATTATGAAATCTAAAACTCGATAAGTCCCGTATTTTGCACTAATAACAGAGCTAACAAAATGCTATCAAATCGCAAAAAGAAAACTGGGTATACTTTTTGTTTTCTGTCTTTTTTAGTCTTTTTTGTACATCCAAAGCGTACAAACGTACGTTCGCGGCCCGCGGAAATGCCCATATATAGTTGTTAGTTGCGCGATTCACTTTTTCAAGTAACCCTCTTTCCCTAATTGTGTATAGAAAAGGAAGCCTTAAGCATGGTGAAGTATGTATGTGTGTGTGAAAAATAGGTTTCTGGCACTCCGTCATCTTGACAGCTAGGCGCTGTGATCTTGACATTGCATGGAGTTGAGGAATGAACAATTTTTATTCACGTTTTAACCACTCATAAGATTGACTTTGAACACTTCTCAAAATATCAATAACGATAATAACAAAAATCAACAATTTTGAAATCGATATTTGATATATCGAATCCAGAAAACATCTATATATCGATATATCGTTTTTTTCCAAAGCTTAAGCTCCATTTACACGACCTGATCGCTCAGATGAGTTTTCGTCAGACGAACACTGTAACTCGATAAATGCCACTCAGATGAGTGCTCAGGCCAAATAGAACCGGTTCTATTTTGTCTGATCGCTCATCTGAGTAGCTTCATGTCAACTCAGACGCCTTTTTACACGGTCAGACTGCAAATCAGACGAAAACTCAGATGAGTGATCAGGTCGTGTAAATAGAGCTTTAGTAAAAGTGAAAAGTTTTTAAGGAACGTCCCTAGTCGCGTTATATCTTATTTGTCTAATTCTAGTTTTTAAGTTACTTAATTTTCTGAAACTAGATTATTAAAGCTAGAGATTATAGCGAATAGCAAAAACGGAATCTACGGAAAATTCTAAGAAAATTTCACCAATATCCCATGGATCCAAAAAAAAATTCCAAATCGGTGCAAATCAATCTCAAATATAATAGATATTTAAGGATTTTGTCTTTTTGAACGGGACTGGAAAAAGAATTTTTATATATTTTACTTAGAAACCGAACTTCTACGAAGAAAACAGGGGCTTAAGTGCTGAAAACCATGGGTCTAAAATGAATACCTTGCCCGCGAATATCCACCTCAAATATTAAAGACAAAGATTTTGTCTTTTCCAACAGGACTGAAAACAACTATTTTTAAAGTATTTCTAAGTTGAATAAGAATGCTGAAAGGGTATAATGGACTTTGTAAATAAAATTTTTTTCAATAAATGCCTTGTATTCAGGATCCCAGTAGGAAGGCAAATTATTTAAAATGTTAGGCTCTCAACCGGTACCTAAGAACACCTTAGAAAGACTTAAGACTCTGATGAGAAACCTTGAGAACGACTCAAATTGCGGCCTTTGGAACACTGTACAGAAAAATAGAAATAGCTGAGATCGATATTTTGATAGAGATGGGATTAGGCCACGTGATAGACTAACTGCTAGGCCCAATCATAAAGCAACAGAGCAAAGGACTCTATTAAACCAGCCAGACTTACATATGGACCAGTACGAAAGCCTGGTGGAAGGGCAGAGCCTAAAAAAATGGACGAAGAAAAAATTTCTAATGCGTTAGATAAATTTTCGGTAAACCGTATATCACTTAAACATTCGGGTTCAGTCAGCTGAGACTGTCAAGCGGAAGATTACAGGCACTTAAAAATTAAATAAGCTGTTAGCCAATCCAAAAGAGATTAATTTAACCCATTTCACCTATGTAACTTGCCTTTTGACTCACGAATTTTGATCTCTGCTAGATCCAAGAAAAGTGATAAACCAAGTGAGAAAGAGACATATAAAGATGCAGGGAAAGTTGCAGGAAAAGAACTCTAGGGCAGAAGTAGAACATAAAAAGAAATATTATATTTCTTCCGAAGCAATCGTTCCCGCTTTTCCATCACAATTTTTGAACGAAAATATGTTTTTAAAAATTTCGAAATTTGTGTAAGAATTGAACATACAGAACTTTTAGAGAAATTTTATTTTGTAAAAACTTGACCAATAGATGGCGCCACTACTTGATTTTCATAACTGACCAAAAGAAGGCGCTACTACTGTGACCATTTTAAAACTGACAAATAGATGGCGTCACTACTGTTGCCAATTTTGGTCACAACTTGAGTATGGTTCATCCGAACCTTATCATTCTTTCAGCAAATCGAAAAAAAATCCTGATTGCTAAATATTTCTTGAAGGTACAAACCTTTTATCTACGAAACTATGGGATATATAGCGTTCTTTCCAAATTGATCTGCCTTCAAGAATAAAAGGTATATGTCCCATACATGTCAAACATGGCTACATCGCTATCGACTCGACTGCTGATGCTGATCAAGATTTATTTGACTTTTTAGGGTCGGAAATGATTCTTTCTTCCTGTTACATAATTTTGTACCAAATAAATTCTTTTCGAGCATGTAAAGTGGCCGAATCCCTTCTCAAATCTCACTAATTAGATCCGTAAGGGTATCAACAATTCTTTGCAGCATTCCTTTCCTTGGCTGCTGGCATTGTGTGCGGTTTTGTTTGCACTCGTATTTCATTTCGACGACGACGACGCCGCCGCCAACACACTCCAAAGCCGCTGCCAAGTAGACCTTCAGACGCCAAACACTCCAACGCCAGCCGCAGCCACCACCAACCACCAGCACCACCAGCCAACGCGGCCGTAGCCGTCGCAGTCGCAGTTGTCAGTGGGACAGTTGGACTGGCAAAGAGAGCTCAAGGTACGACAGCTCTTGGCGTTGCAATTGCGCACTTTTGATACGTTTTACCATTTTCCACTGCCACACACAGAGGCCGCCCGGTCTGGCTGCCATCTCTATAAATATGTTGCTCATTTGTTTATTCAACGCTTGATTCATTCACCTGCACTCGTCCACGTGTGTGTGTGTGTGGATTGACACCTGACAGAGTTGAAAAATCAAAAGGCAAAGCGTTGCTCTATACCAGAAGTTAACTTTCTGCTGCCTTATCGCTGCTCTAATTGTATGCAGCATCGAGATAATTATATAAAGCCCGATTTGGTACCAACTGCTGGCCCAAGTGGCGGAGGCGTTGTTGTGCATGCACTTACCTGTATTTGTTGTCGATGATTCACACATCGATTTAAATGATTTATGAACATGTTGATAGGCAAATTTCCGTTTCAGAACTGAAATTGAGCATATAATAGATGTTAATGATGATTTAGATGGAGCCCAATTGATATGGATTATAGATTTGTCAAGTTTGGTTTAAGGGCTTGATGGTAGTGAGAAAATATACCCCGACTTGGCCTAAAAACGTCCATAAGTAGGTCATTTTGATTTGTGGGGACCACTTTTAACTTAATTTACCATACTGAAAACTATCGCTCTTGAGAGTTTTATTCAACTGAGTATTGATTTCTTTCTGTGCTCCAACTGTCTAATAAAAGTGTTTAATCACTGCACGAAAAATTTAATCACATAGGCAACTTGATGCAATACTTGTCTTAAAAATAATCTTAAATTTACCAGTAAAAACAACATAATAAGTTTTTAATAGGTAGTCGTGCTCCTTCAAGGGGCCTTAGCCTATGAATATAAATATCAACTAATTTTATTATGGTTAATATGTGCACAAAGCAGTGGCAAAATGTCTATACTCAAAGTAGCACAAGTTGTAAATCTCTAATTTTTAAGCTTTTTTGAATTTTACAACTTTGCTGCTGCTTAAAGTCTCAGCAAACTCGGTGAGGGCAAAAGTCAAAAATAAAAATTTAAAAAACAAAACCGCATATGAACTTTGTTAGCTTCGACTGCGACTTTATTAAAAATTGTAAGGCTGCCTTCACACTGTTCGACACATGACCCATGACATCTAGTAGGCCCACATTTGCCCATGGGATTCTATGAATTTGACAAGCTATTCAATTTTAAACCAGAACAAAAAGCAGGACTACTAGACTATCATGTGTCATGTGTCGAACAGTGTGAAGGCAGCCTAAGTTGAAACCAAAAATTTTAATTTCGTGATTATTCACATTGCTACAAATCCTAGAGAAGACCCTTGAGACTCAAGCCAATACACTCTATACTTCGATAAGGTCAAGGTGCTACTTAATGCTACTTGGATATGCATATGAAACTGGCATTATAAGCAGGGCGTTTTCGGAGACTGGAAAGCAGTCGGTAAACGAGGACATGGCAAATTACTTACAATCAAAAAATCAATCCACACGGGATGAAATCATGAATATTCTTGACTCAAACAGAAACGATCAAATCAATCGTAAGAAATATAACATTTACCACAAAAATCGAGCTCTCTCTCTCTCTAAGATTGTGTGGTGTTAGTTGTGAATGGTTGGGAGGGGGTGGGCGGGGGCAATATACTTTTTTGTTCATAACTTGAGAACCGCTGATCCGATCTTTATCATTTCTTCAGCAAATCGATACATTTTGCTAATTACTAACTATCTCTAGAAGGTACGAAACGTCTATCTTCAAAACTTTAGGAGATATAACGTTTTTTCCGAATTGCGGGGGCGGGAGGGGGCGTGGCAAAAATTGAAAATAAACTTGATCTGCCTGCAGCTATGAGAAACATTTGTCTCATACATGTCAAACCTCTATCTCTTACCATCTCCGAGATCTGTTTGTTCATACGGACGGACGGACGGACGGACGGACGGACGAACAGACGGACAGACGGACAGTCGGACATGGCTATATCGACTCGGCTGTTGATGCTGATCAAGAATATATATACTTCATAGGGTCGGAAATGACTCCTTCTCCCTGTTACATACTTTTGCACAAACTTAATATACTCTATGTACCTTCGGTACAGAGTATAAAAATTTTGGGCTCAGCTTTGAATCGAACCCATGACCATGCGCACTGAGTACGGATGGAATGGCATCTCATTGCACTTGCAATTTATGGACATTCGATCACGAAGGGGATTGAAGAAGGCGAATTAGTAATGACATAAGTTCGAAAGGCAGGCCCATGGCTTAAAATTTTAATTTGAGTAGAATATTCTCGAAGTCGAGATTGCATTTTTAAGCTCATGCCGGGTTTACTCTAACAGACTCATTGGCCGTGTTCGCCTGCACTAATCTATGACGAATGATCTTGTTCAATTGTAAAGGTGAACGATGAATGTTTGTGATTTTCAAAGAAGAACTGCGCTGAGAATAATAAGTGCCTATCAGGCAGTGTCAGCAGGTGTTACGCCTATTAGCCAGCGAACGAAGCCAAGCTGGACAAGTCTCAAGGCAATCTGTCGAATCGATTAGAGAAGAAACCCTCACCGTGTGGCAAGAAAGATAAGCTAACGAAATAAAAGGCAGATGGACGAAAAGGCTCATCCCAGAGTTCGCAGGAAGCACGGAGACGTCGATGATGACAGGACACGTCTACTTGAGCGCATTCCTACACTCAATTGGGGAAAGCTCTGAGCATAGCTGCGTGTATGATGACGCAGAAATAGATAGTGTGGAGCACACTGTGATACACTGCGAACAATGGGCCGATAGGCGAGGCAACCTAACACGATGTGTAGGACAACATCGTATCAAAGATGAAAGATGACCTCGAGCGAAGAGCACTGGAGATTGATCGCAAGTTTTGTTGGTGAAATTCTGCGAATCAAGAAAAAAGACCTGGACGAGAGGACATATTGGGGTATCTGGACGCAGATAAAAGATGAGAGCGCGTAGCGCGTAAAGGGCCCCACTTCGAAATAATGCGAAAGCTTTTCCGAAGTGGATACAGGCCTGAGAGAGGCGGGTTTTTTAGTAGGTGTGAGTCCTAAATACCCTTTCTGCGACGGCAGACTGGGAAATGCATAAGGCATTTTCCCCTCCTTGACTCCCAAAAAAAAAATTATTAAGTCAAAACGATAGCTATTAAGCATTCCATTTTACCTTAAAAATTTCCTCAGAGCTTCAACATAGCCCAATTAACTTTTTTTTGGTGAATGATGTTTGATGATTGATGTATGCTCATGAACATGGCCAATCTTCTTTACAATGGAAGAGTTCGATTTTTTTTATTTTATGCCTTTTTGTTTTTAATAACACAGTGCTACAAATTTCCAAAAATTGTAATAACCTGGGTATTGGCATAGCGTACGCTGTAGAGCAGGTCGCGTATAGCACTTCCTCATACTTGGTTTTCCTCGGGGACCCCCAAAATCTGAAGTTCTGGACCAAAAACCGCATTTTGTTATTTTACCTCAAATTAATTGATATAACTCGCGAATGGACCGTCAGATTGTTCATAACCTTTATAATTCCGATAGCCACGAGAGGGATCTAAAACATTATAATCAATGGTTTGACTAATTTAACGCGATGGCTGAGAAATGCGGCTTACAGATCAGGCATTTTCAACTTTTTTTGAGAAATTTGTACTTTGACCATCACTGGTTTAACTATTTTATTCTAAGCTATTTTTCCTTAAAGTTTGTAATAAAAGCCCATTTAATTCTCCGTCGAACAGTTGTTGTCCCAATGAGTTTGGATACCGTTTGACGAAGTTATGCACGATTTTTTGAGTACACATCGACAATCTAGTATTTTTTTTTAGTGTGCTAACATATTTATTTTTGCTTTCACATAATTGCCCCTAAAAGTAAACTCAGTTTTGTTTGGCGCCAGATTCAAATAATATTTTTATACCCTTGGAGAGCGTATATTAAAATTGTCCGGATGTTTGTAACGCATAGAAGGAAGCATCTCCGACCACATAAAGTATATATATTCTTGATCAGCATGCCGAGCTGAGTTGATATAGCCATGTCCGTCTGTCCGTCTGTCCGTCCGTCTGTTTCTATGCTATCTCCTCCGTCAGTTTTAAAGCTATCGTAACCAAACTTTGCACGAAGTCTTTTGGTATAAATACGCTGCACATTTGTCGGAACCGGCCGGATCGGATGACTATAGCATATAGCTCCCCCATAGGAACGATCGGTTGAAAAACTAGTTTTAGTGAGAAAAACTTTTTTGTTTTCAATGTTATCGCTCCCAACGCTCGTATTTATAAGTTTTTAGTGATTTCACATAATTTCACCAAGCCATGTCGAAATCGGACAACTATATAGTATAGCTGCCATACAAAAGTTAGGTCTGAAAAAAAGTCTTAGTGAGAAAAACTTTTTTGTTTTCAATGTTATAGCTCCCAACGCCCGTATTTATAAGTTTTTAATGATTTTACATCATTTCACCAAAATTTTTCGAAATCGGACCACTATATAGTATAGCTGCCATACAAACTGTCAGGCACATATCAAGCTCCAAGGGTATATAAACTTCGGTCGAGCCGAAGTTAGCTTGCCTCTATTTTTTTTTTTTAATATGTTTGAGGCTTAGACCAGAATGGTGACAATTCTGCGTCGATTTCAGTTCAGATCAGTGGTGCACAAGGTCAAACTGCCGTATCCCCTGGGATAAGAAGTCATAATTCTGCCAGCGTCGCAGCCGACACACGCATAGAAAGAGAGAATACGTGTGTTCTATAAATATCACGCACACACATATGTGTGTTTGTTTGTAGCCTATATTTGACATAACGACGTTTACTTCGTGTTGCTCTGCTACGCACACCAGCGCAAATTATGATAATGTGAGTTTGTGCACCACTGGTTTAGAACATCAAAATCGGTTCAGTGTAACTGGAGATATCATGGCCGCCAGTTCGAAAAACGTGGTTGCGAGATAGACGCGTTTAAAGTTTGAAATAACTTTTTTGGGAAAAAAAAAAACAAAAAATATAACTTTATCAAAATCGGTTTAGTAGAGCTGGAGAAAAGTGGCTTGGCAGTCCGAAAAAGTTGCTTTAAAAGTAACCAAAAATTTTACAAATATATACTTACGGATATTAGTCGAGAATGCCATCTGCATATAGCGAATCTTCCTCATTTTCAATAAACATTGTCTGAGCGGCTGCCTAATGGTCGGGATCGGAAATGCTGTAAACTAGTGTTATTTGAAATAAAACTTCGCAGAGAACAAATAATATCCATTTAATTCACCAATTGGGTTCCTGTTAAAGAAAAAGAAAATAAAAACACATCTCGTGTAGAATGCTCATAAGAATCGAATTTTAATGCAGTCTTAAATTTAAATTTAAACCCTAGGTTTCGTCACAGCGAAACCACTAAAAATATAAATACAAATTTCTTATTCTACTCTCGCACCTTATGTGGCATGGCATAGATTAACTTTTTCCAGAAGTTTGGATCATCCCGTCTTAAATACGTATTAACAGTCATGTACAGCTTCAGCTCGCTATCCAATTCATCAAAGTTCTCCACATCCGGATACACCACAACAATTAAGCGTTTGCATCTGTCCTGGGTTGTGGCATGCAATGCGAGACGAAGCTCCAGACGACCCCACGAAGACCTTATAAAGTTCGTTGTCATCAAAACGATGACCCGTTTCGAGTCCTCCACCGACTGACAAATGCAGGCGGGAATCGATTGCCCCAGCAGCCAGTCTCGTTCGTAGTAGCACAATCGAAACTTGTGCAATCCGTTCTCCAGCTCATCAATATACTCATCCACGAACTCAGCGTCCTTATGGGTGAAGGCCAGGAAACCATCGAAGATCTTATCCTTATCCAATTCTCTGATGGCAGACAGTCCCAGGCATAGATTCTTGTCATAGAACCACATTTTGATGGAATCTCGAAAGCATTGCAGGCAGTTGAGGGTGCAGGTACAGACCATGATTGCTATCAAAACGAAGACATAGCCAGGAATCCCTGGAGGGCAAAGATCCTTCATCTCCAACTTGACCAGCGAGGTAGTATTATCCCGGCATTTGATTTGACAGAGATCTTGGATGTGGCCTTTAAATTGTTTGGTAAAACGTAGAAAGTGTTTCTCCTCGCAGCTGCAAATCCAGGGATTGTTAGAGATAGAAAGAGTTAAATGAGACTGATGGGTGAGCAGGTCAATCAAAGGCTGGTTGAGTTTGTCCAATTGGTTACCCCGCACGTCTAAAAGGATTAGGTTAGAGGGAATGTTTTCAATTATCCGCAGGTGATTGTGGGCCAAGTAAAGTTCCTTGAGTTGATCAAAGCCAGGGGGGGAGTTGATCGATAGATTTGTGAGATGATTATTTTCAAAGAGCAGCACGGAATGATTTGTAATGGGTATTTCAGGAATCTCAGTCAGTCCTTGATTAGAGCAATTGACTATAAATCTCCTAAAGTCATAATCCAAGCAACATAAACAGGATGTGGGACAATATTCCTGACCACTGCAACGCCTTAAAGCAGCCTCATACTCTTGGGAGTGATGATTTCGGAGGTAGTTAAGGAAATTTGTAAACTTACAACTGAATTCCCAAGGATTGCCGGACAGTTCTGTGATCATATTACTTAAAGAGAGGAACTGCGTCAGTTGATCATCCAGAGCTTTGAGAGAATTGTTGCGGATATCCAAGTAAGTGAGATTCGGTGGCAGTTGATTAATTGCGAGACTGGTGAGGAAATTGAACTTCAAATGGAGTTCCCGCAGGGTGGAATTCCCAAAAGTATTCTGGGGCAAAACTTGGAGTTGATTGTCATCCAGTAGAAGAACGGAGTTGCCTTTGATATCACTTGGAAGTGTTGGGAAATATTCAAATCTTCTTCTGCAGTCAATCACAAACTGTTGTAAGCTACCATTGAAACAACAAGTGCAGAAGTCAGGGCAGGGTCCGCTTAGGTGATAATGTTTTACAGGCTCCTTTTTCATCTGGGCTAATTTGTCCAGATAAATTGTCAAATTTGTATTCTCACAGTTGCTTATCCAAAGTATGCCCGCTTGTAGAAGTTTTGTTTGGTTTATCCTTTCTAAGAGAAATATGGCCACTTTCTCATCGAACGTTTGAATGCTATTATTTCTAATGTCCAGAAGGGTTAGTCCCGGAGGAAGTTGATCAGCGGTTAAATTCTTCAAATTGTTGTTTGATAAACGAAGTTCTGTAAGATTTGCATATCCAGGCCATGATATGTTTGGCAGTGATCGTAGTTGGTTTCCGTCAAACAGCAACTGGGGATGGCCAGTAATTGGAATTGGTAGCTCTGGCACCTCCGTCAGTCCTTGGCCTGTGCAGTTAATGATAAAAAAACCGGTGAGGTATTCTAATACGCAAATGCAGCCCTGGGGACAACGTCTGTTATTTATGCCCAGAGTGAAATTACAAAGTAGTAGAGATTCAAAGTCGTCAAGATTCCAGTAAATGTTGCAAATAAAGGCTTTTAAATCGTTGTATGGAATGATATCTCCGGTAGGGTTTTCCAAATTAAGTTCAATGGTTCTAAGCATTGAATAATTTTGAAAATATTTCAGATCAATTTCATGATCAGTAAAAAGTTCAATCGTTTCCAAGTGATTTTGTAGAATGGAAGAACTGAAATTAATATATTGTGGTGTTTTAATTGCAGGAATTACAAATAGGTATTTAGGGATACTACCTTAAAAATTCAAGATCCTTTAAAGTATTGCCAATAATTCGTAAAGTCTTTAAATTTTGTAGGTGCTCAAAGGTTCCAGCGGTAACGTTTTCTATGTTACAATAGTTAAATATTAATTCAGTTAAGTTCGTTGGATTTTCTTCAAATAAGAAACGGGGAATTTTATATGATTCAACACAGTAAATTTCAACACTGTTCCAATTCGTTGTGTTTTGCCGTAAATAGTTATATATTAAATTATCATTTATAGCTGAGCTGGAAATCACAGCAATCCATAACTGTCTCGCTCCTTGTGTTATGTCAATTTGATACTCATTAAATTGTAATTGTAAAATACCAAAGTAATACGCGTTTAAACTGATTATCCCGAATGCTTGCATATATCGAATTAATGGTACATTATATAGACCTTTGTCATCAAGGTCATTAGTTACACTTAGATGCGCAAGCGACACATTGCCCGAGTTTAGTTTTACAAGAGAGTTTAAGTCCGGTGTAGATTTGTACCAAATTAGTTCTAATGTCTGCCTTTCAAACATAAGCTTGTAATTGTTCGTGATTATGCTGTTGCCCTCCTTAGAGCAAGTTTTTTCACTTTCACTGGCGTTGCCAATTTTACACTCATTTCGACAATACAACTCGCAATAGTCATTTCTAATATTTTCGAAAACCTTCACGGCGAAAATGGTTCCGATCGTCAAAATCATTAAGAAAACGGAAAATTTGTTAAGCAACATTTTGATGTGCGTGCGGAAACCGAATTAAAATTGAACTAAATCAACTTAAAAAAAGTTGGGAATAAGTAAACTCTCTGGCATTTCCAAACAGCCGATCAGATCCCTAGGGACTTTGGAGCGAAGTGTGGGCAAATCCCGCCCTTCAATCGTTCCATAAAAATTCAATTCAACCCCGACTGTATTGTACCCTCTAACTGTCAAAGTTTATAAGTTTATACTGTAAAAATATGTGCGAAATCGACAATTACTTAACAATTTCAACTACAATGAGGAAAAAAGCTTTAAAATTCTAGTATTTACACTTTGTAAATTCAATTAAATTATATTTTCACCTTTGATTCAGCGTTAACTTAACTTAACTGATATCATATTAAATTATTGCTTTTAGGGTGTACATTAGACTGCACCTGCTAGTTCTTAGCACAACAGGACTCAAAATTTTCTGTATATTTTATAGAAAATATGTACAAAATCTAAAATCAGATATGGACATTTCCACAGTCGCGAACGCGACATTCGTACGCCTTTAATCTGCAAAAATAAATACATAAACACTTTATGATTTTTATACTCTGTACCGAAGGTACATAGAGTATATTAAGTTTGTGCAAAAGTATGTAACAGGGAGAAGGAATCATTTCCGACTATATAAAGTATATATATTCTTGATCAGCATCAACAGCCGAGTCGATAAAGCCATGTCCGTCTGTCCGTCCGTCCGTATGAACAAACAGATCTCAGAGATGGTAAGAGATAGAGGCTTGACAAGTATGGGACAAATGTTTCTTATAGCTGCAGGCAGATCAAGTTTATTTTCAATTTTTGCCACGCCCCCTCCCGCCCCCGCAATTCGGAAAAAAACGTTATATCTCCTACAGTTTTTAAGATAGACGATTCGGTTCTGCTAGAGATAGTTAATAATTAGCAAAATGTATCGATTTGCCGAAGAAATGATAAAGATCGGATGAGCGGTTCTCAAGTTATGAGCAAAAAAGTACATCTCCCTTGCCCCACCCCTCCCACCCATTCACAACTAACACCACACAATCTAAGAGAGAGAGAGCGAGAGAGAGAGAGTGAGAGAGAGAGAAAAAGTGAGAGAGACTTTGAGATGAGCGCAGCAACAGCATTGTATCAGCTTCTACTCCGGGTACAGAGTATATTATAGTCGGGCTTGACCGACTTTCTCACTTGTTTGTTTTGGTTTATATTTATACACTTGAAAAGTGTATTATAATTTTGCCCAGAAGTTTGCAACGCATAGAAGGAATCATCTCCGACCACATAAAGTATATATATTCTTGATCAGCGTGACGAGCTGAGTCGATTAAGCTTTGTCCGTCCGTCTGTCCGTCTGTCTGTTTCTATGCGAACTAGTCCCACAGTTTTGAAGCTAGCGAGCTGAAATTTTGCACAGAGTCTTCTTTTGTCTGCACGCTGCTAATATGTCGGAACCGACCGGATCGGATGGGTACTTCTTGTAGCTGCCATACAAATGATCGGTCGAAAAATGGATTTTTATGAGAAAACCTGTTTTTTCCTCAATATTACCGCTTTCAATCACGGTCTTGGGTAGTATTAAATGTTTTTAAGCTGATCTGCGAAGTTTGGTCGAAGTCGCTAACCGTTGAGACAAGCGATTTCAAGTGTATAAAAACTTCGGCACGGACGAAGTTAGCCTTGCCTTTCTCGTTTTTGTACATTAAGTGCAAAGGGTAGGTTCAGTCGACTTGATGCTTATAATATATACAAAAAAAATCAAGTGATTTATTACGCGACAAAAATGGAAGTCGTTTTCGACTGCATCTAGAAAAATTCAAAGTTCTGCGAAATGTATCAAGATATTTGAAATCAGTTAACTTATAACCAGGGCTTAATCCCGAAACGAATTTCGGTTCCGGTTCCAGTATCGGTACGTCCCGAAATTAATGTTTCGGTTAAAGGTTCTATTTTGGTTTTCAATTAATTTCGGTTTTCGGTTTCGGTTCCGGTACCCGGATTTTTATTTCGGTATACCGGTACTCACCGATATAAGTACTACTTATTTTTAATACTGAAAAAAAAAAAACAAAATTCTGAGATAAATCTAAATCATTTTATTCCTGATTAATATAACGAATCTAAAATCAACACAAAATGAATGGTTTCACATTTCAAAATTATATCGCCTTTATATATCGTATATTTTTTACGTAGTTATTATGTAAGAACTAATGATTACTAGCAGGTACCCGACGTGCGTTATTACACCGCTCACAAAGCGGAGAAGTGAAGCATACTTGACAATTACCATCTATCAAAATTCACCATCCGTCTATTTACCCGTCTTCATGAGAATCAAAATCGTTATAAAATTTTATAATTTTGCGAGTTTTTGGTCCGTTTGATCAACACGTCTCATTAACCGATTGACCGATCATATCTTTATGATAATCTGAACTCATGCAATTTTGTAAATTTCCGACCACAGTATATATATTCTTGATCAGCATGACGAGCTGAGTTGATATAGCAATGTCCGTCTGTCCGTCCGTCTGTTTCTATGCTATCTCCTCCGTCAGTTTTAAAGCTATCTTAACCAAACTTTGCACAAAGTTTTTTGGTATAAATACGCTGCACATTTGTCGGAACCGGCCGGATCGGATGACTATAGCATATAGCTGCCATAGGGAACGATCGGTTGAAAAACTAGTTTTAGTGAGAAAAACTTTTTTGTTTTTAATGCTATCGCTCCCAACGCTCGTATTTATAAGTTTTTAATGATTGCACATAATTTCACCAAGCCTTGTCAAAATCGGACAACTATATAATATAGCTGCCATACAAAAGTTAGGTCTGAAAAAAAGTCTTAGTGAGAAAATTTTTTTTGTTTTCAATGTTATCGCTCCCAACGCTCGTATTTATAAGAGTTCAATGATTTTACATAATTTCAACAAGATTTGTCGAATACGGACCACTATATAGTATAGCTGCCATACAAACTGTCAGGCATATATCAAGCTCCAAGGGTATATAAACTTCGGTCGAGCCGAAGTTAGCTGGCCTCTATTTTTAAATACTTAAAATGCAATGCTTCACGATTTCTGGGCCAAGATTAACGCTCTTCAATAATGTTACCTATTGCTGCAGGTTAAGCTATTTTGTAGAAACAGCACAAACCACCCTTACAAGCGAGTTAAAGTCGCCCATACTGCACTTGCTGCGCTGTGTGCTTATGCGAGCTGACGTCGACACTCTTGGTTTTGTTTGTATTAACTCACTTTAAATCGAGCCAATTACACTTGTTGCGACGTGCGGGCTTTCGCCTAAAAAGAGGGCAATTTATGCGCTGAGTTTTCAGACAGGATAACGGGCCGGGCGTCGCGGCCCAAGAGTGCTATGCATTACCCATTGCTGCTTAAGTGCAAGCTGATGTCACTTTCTTCTCATTTTTACTTGGCGTGGACCACTTTAGTTTTTATTTGGTATTTAATGGTTCGTTCATCCTGTTATAGTGATTTTTATATTCTTCATCATTGGTCATCCATGGTATTTTATCGCGGTTCTCTACAATCGTGGTTAGACAGTTATCATTGGGTCTTGTTTGTGGACTTGAAAAGTAATTTCTTAGGTACCAAAGGGGTTTATCATTAAATAGAGCCCGCAGCTAAATTCTTTGCATTAGACCAGATATGTCCAGGCGTGGCCAAGGCTTGCGCCATGAGAGCAATCTGCTTTTCACAAGCCTTAACCGTGACTACCTGTATACGACTCTTGCTGTGCACGGCTCTTTTATATTATATGCCAATTTCAGCTCATTGACAAATAACAACAACCACTTACAACCCACATCTACTCACTATACTTAGCTCAATTTAAATTTATGCTAGATGACAGTATTCAGAGACCGTTAATATTTGCGAAAAAATTTTGATACATGGAAGTTTCTATATATTTGCATTTTAAGTATTTAAAAATATTATTTGAATCTGGCGCCAAATTAAAACTGAGTTTACTTTTAGGGGCAATTATGTGAAAGCAAACATAAATATGTTAGCACACTAAAAAAAAATACTAGATTGTCGATGTGTACTCAAAAAATCGTGCATAACTTCGTCAAACGGTATCCAAACTCATTGGGACAACAACTGTTCGACGGAGAATTAAATGGGCTTTTATTACAAACTTTAAGGAAAAATCGCTTAGAATAAAATTGTTAAGCCATAACTTAGTTTTTGGGCCATAACTTCAGATTTTGGGGGTCCCCGAGGAAAACCAAGTATGAGGAAGTGCTTTACGCGACCTGCTCTACAGCGTACGCTATGCCAATACCCAGGTTATTTCGCACTGTAGCACTGTGTAATTAATTAATTAATATCAAGAAACCAAACCGAAAGGTATTACGGTTCAAGTTTCGCCTCTGTGTTGGTTCTCACAATATTTTTCTACCAGGACTTTTATTTCGGTATTCCGGTACATACTTATGAGCACCTTTCCTGTTGGGGATATTTATCCTCATATCGAGGTTCCGTGGTTCGTCGTCAAAGGGGGTCCCTTTACCCATTAAAGAGCGTTCGCCGCTCACGTTAGCCAGCAGCTTTGCTGACATTGAAATCTTTGGCTTGAAAAATCTGTGCCCTACCACAAAAGCGAAACGACTGTCCGAGACCGTTAAGCGGTTCCTCACAGGACGGCAGTCGATGTTTGATTGCGGCGAATCTCTTACAGAGCGCTGGTAGCCAGAGTGATTCAGACGGAGTGGAAAGTTGAAAACTAAGGGCAGCGGCCAGAAAGGCAAAGGCGCTGCTTCAGCAACGCAACGGAATGGCACATTAGGGTGTACCAAAAAAAAAGATAAGTGTGTAATTTGAAAATCACAAGCTCTTTCCATGGAGCAAAGAGTATTAGAGAGGAACGTTTCTCAGTCGACCCCGCTTCTGTCAGAAAATTGTCAGCTGTTCGCTATCATTTACGCTCTCTATATACTTTTTGGTAAGCTGTTCGCTCTCTCTGGATACATTTGGGTTATGGTCGTCTCGCTCTAACCACAGTGATTTCCTACTGGCACTATTAGTATCTTTTTGGGCACCAGCGAAATTGAGCGTTCTCTCTAATTCTAATTGCTCCATGCCCTTTCACTTCTACACAAATCAGCAATGACAATCTTTGAAAAAAGAGAGAAAACTAAAAGTGAGTTAAAGTAACGAATACCTTCCCAATAGGCGCTGTTTATTCACTGATTAGTCACCATTTAGTCACTGTTTTATCACTGCTTATTCAATGTTAAGTAACACTTCTGTCACCTTTTGTCAGTGTTAATCCACAGTTTAGTCACTGTTAAGTCACTGCTTAGAAACTGTTTAGTCACTGCTTAGTCGTTGTCCAGTCACTGCTTAGTCACTGCTTAGACGCTGTTAAGCCACTGGTAAGCCATTGTATAGACACTGTTAAGTCACTGTTTAATCGCTGTTGAGTTACTGATCCCCTCTGTTCACCTCTATCTCCCTCTTTCCCAGCATCACGTGACCCAGAAATGAAATTTCACCTCAAAATTTTTTTTCTACCGGAATTTTCTAAAAGCTTGTGGAGTTAAATATTTTTGACATTTTATTCAGATTTTTCGAAAGACGTTTAAAAGTCTCACAAATCAAATTTTCATCAGAAAAATCTGGTGTTTTTGAAATTTACTTATAACTTGGTCAATGACTACGATTTTCTTAGTTTTCAAATCAACATTTTAAAATAAAAATCTTCAAATTTGACTTTTGAGGCCTATTCTCATTTTGGAGCACCCTAAGCCACAGTAACTGGATTCGAGGACCTGCTACATCCACAGCAATCAGCAGATGAAACCGGGTGAGTCATGCTTTGCACATGCGCCCAAATATCGGCCAAGTAAGGCCTAGCTTGGTGCAATTGAACGGGGTTTGAGCGAACAGTATAAAAGGAAAGGCTAACCAGAGCACTTGTCACAAAATTGATAGAAGTAAACTAAATGACTGATTCAAGCGGAACTGCTCGACGACAAATCTAAAGGATGTCAATGGAAGCAAGCTAAAGGGTGACAAAAGGTCCAGCAAAAGGTCGGAGCTTAAAGCCTGACGACAGCGGAGAAAGTGGCACACTAAGCTTGGTGAAACCTTGGCAATGATCAGGATCTGAAGCAAGTGCGGTAAGAATAGTTGAAGCGTTAACTGTACATCCCAGAATACAAAATGAGGTACATAGTCCCAAATTTAGTCGAAAATACATTCTAGCCTATATTTTCTTGTTTTTGGCGCCCAACGTGGGGCACTCTTGTAACAAACCTTTACAGCCGGGCGTAGCTTAGTGGGCTTGGGGATCGCTGTAACAAATTTATTAAGACGACAATTCCCAAAAGAAGAATCCAAATATTCAACATTCATAAATTCTGGTATTTTCCAAGTTCAATCCAATATAATAAATTTACAACGCTTTCCCAGTTTGGCTTCATAAGTATGTATCATAATATTTATTGTATTCTTGCGTATGCGTACAAATTGAATGTAGGTTATTGATCTTAGGGTCTTTGGTATATCTCCTCTAATTGTAGGTTAGTAATTCATTTATTATTGTTGGTATGTAAGTGTGCTATCAGTCTACGTATGCATGGTGTGTGGTAATTGAACTGAAATTGTGATTGCTTTTCTTTTTTTTGTTTTGTTTTTGAAACTAAATCTAAATCCAGCTTAGCTTACAACCTGCCCTTGATATACAAATCGAATTCGAATCGTTCTTAAAACCAAACCTCAAAACATAATACAAATGTCTAAATATATAAATATATATGTAGAGTTAGTGCCCCAATCATCACAATATAAAAAGCTTATAAAATAATACTCGTATATAAGTATATAGATTATGCATCACATAAAATCGTTTTGGTTTTGCTTGGTATTGTGTGTTTAGATAATATTTAGTTACTACTAGTGGATAGATAAAGTATGGTTCCCTAGATAATGAATGTATATTTGGAACAGACTAAGTAGATTGCTATGGTCAGACCTCTTGGATTCGGGTGGGTTTCTTTTTTGTGTCATCTGATGATAGTAGAAGACAGTCTTTCAAAGAATATAAAATCAAAATTCGTAGGGTGGGTGTAGGAACACTGTGTGGTCTATTGAGGGGGAAGGGGTCCAGGGCCTGACTAACTAATGATTTAGACCCTACGATTGCAGTGCTCCTGCTGAAGATTCACATTATTCATGACTGCGCTCATGTCCACCACAACGGCATCGGTCAGCACACACTTGCTGGAGGTCTCCAGCTCGGTTTGGCCATCGAGTAAGCCATGTCCATGTCCATTGGGTGTGCCAGCGGGTAGATCCTAAAAATAAGCAAATTAAATTTGACCCTCAGCTGGGTGTGACGTCTCCTGCACAACCTGATAATTAACAGAGGCAGCATCCAAAGCCATGAGCTCTTTGCGAGAAAGTTCCTCCACCACAGCGGCGGCATAGCAATCGCCCAGCATATTGTTGGTGGTGCGTATGCGATCTCTGTTGAAGTATTCAAAATAAAAACTCTTTCTTGTTCAGTTGCTCACCCCGTTTCTACTCACACAAACCAATCGACGGCAAATAGTAAGGTCACATCCTGCACAGGAGCATCTATAGCCGTTAGCACCACCAGCAAAAGAACCAAAGCTGCGCTGGGCACACTGGCCGAACTCATAGAAGCCGCCGTCGAAGTCAACAATACCGTCAACAGTTCACCAAAACCCAACACCATACCACTCATCTGGGCTATAAAGATCGAGGCCACGGCTATATACAAGGCAGTGCCATCCATATTGATATTACAGCCAATGGGCAGAACAAAGCGCGTTATTCTCGGATCCACCCGTAGTTTCTCGTTCATGCAGCGGAATGTTATGGGAAGAGCCGCCGCACTGACGTAAAAAATGTGTTGACGGAAGAAAAAATACTTATAGCTTCATCTCAAGACAATATCTCAAACAGAGAGCGAGACTAAATATGGCTTACGTTGAGGCGGTGGCAAAGGCGGTCAACATGGCCTGTATGAGGCCCGCGTAGAACTTGAAGGGATTGCGCCGTACAAACACAAAGTAAATGGCCTGCATCACCACAAACTGATAGATAAACACGCCCACGGCCACGGTGAAGATGAACCAGATGAGTTGAGCCATCACCAGACTCAAATCTTCTACGCTCAGTATTTTGCCCGCAATCACCGAACTGATGCCCACCGGGGTAAGCCACATCACACAGGTAACCATTTTCATTATGACCTCAAAAACGGCGGCAAAAAAGTCCACCACCACCTGACCCTTCTGGCCAATGGTGCCCAGGAATGTTCCGAAAACCAGGCAGAAGAAGACTATGCCCAGGGTGTTCGTTCCACTGCGATATTGTACATCTCGGACCAGCACAATCTCCTCAACGTCCTCCAGCTGACGCTGAGCCTCGATGCCAGTTACCAACAGAGTGTCGTTCAGTGTCGCATTGAAGTTGCGCATGATGCTCGGCTTGGGTAGGTAAACTGTGTGAGCTTGCTGGATCGAAGCCTGAAACAAGTTGTCCGGAAAAACGTTTCTGCGGAAGAAAAATTAAAGGAAAAATTTAAAGTCTTATCGATGCTTAAAGATACATATTAGGTATTAGTTTTAAGTTCCAGAAACCCAGGTGAGACTGTAAATTTTGACAATTTACAGAATCGCGGTGCAAGGAACGGCTAAGCAAAAAAGAACGAACAGGCACTGAATAAAGGCCGAATTGAGTCAAAGATCAGCTGAGTGAATAGTTACTGATTAACATGTTCAGTCTTGAATTCAGTATCTTTGTACTTAATTTGAGTAAATCATTCTTAATGTTTGTTTGATTTTTATACTCTGTACCGAAGGTACATAGAGTATATTAAGTTTGTGCAAAAGTATGTAACAGAGAGAAGGAATCATTTCCGACCCTATAAAGTATATATATTCTTGATCAGCATCAACAGCCGAGTCGATATAGCCATGTCCGTCTGTCCGTCTGTCCGTCTGTCCGTCTGTCCGTCTGTCCGTCCGTCTGTCCGTCTGTCCGTCTGTCCGTCCGTCCGTCCGTATGAACAAACAGATCTCAGAGATGGTAAGAGATAGAGGTTTGACATGTATGGGACAAATGTTTCTTATAGCTGCAGGCAGATCAAGTTTATTTTCAATTTTGGCCACGCCCCCTCCCGCCCCCGCAATTTTAAAAAAACGTCATATCTTCCACAGTTTTGTAGATAGATGGTTCGTACCTTCTAGAGATAGTTAGTAATTGTCAAAATATATCGATTTGCTGAAGAAATGATAAAGATCGGATTAACGGTTCTCAAGTTATAAGCAAAAAAGTGAACAAAGCTCCCCCCGCCACCCCCCTCCCACCCTTTCACAACCAACACCGCTTACACGCTTAGAGAGAGAGAGAGAGAGCGAGAGAGAGAGAGAGAGAAAGAGACAGAGATAGAGAGAGACACAGCAGCAGTACTGCATTAAGCTCCTACTCCAGGTACAGAGTATGTTATAGTCGGGCTTGACCGACTTTCTCACTTGTTTAAATTGCGATTACTAAATTAGAGTCCTTTAGTAGTAATGGAGTGCTCATCCTGACTCACCTGGTCCCACTAATTTTGATATTTTTTGTATCATAGTCTGGTCATACTAATTTTTGTTTGACCAGACTACGATAAAATGAAGGTCAGGTTTTCAAAAACTAGTGTGACTAATGTGATAAAATTAGTGTGAGCAGGTTTCGAGGTGAGCCACAAACTTGATTTTAGTAGGTCTTTTTTTCTGCATGTGTAGAATAGTGATCCTGCTACTTTTCTAGTTAGGTGAACGACTTTTTTCTGAACAACCAACCTAAGAAACCGTATACCAAAGCAAAACAGCTGTTTAAAAATACTAAAATAAGGGCTCGTATAGTTGTAAATTTTTGGACATTGTGTTACAAAATGCAATTACAACATTTAGCGCTGTACAGTTTTTCTAACTACTACTTTGAGGACAGCAATTAACAACTGAGTTCGTACATTTCCAGCAATTGTCGAATGAATGTTCTGAATGAATATATATGCAGTCTTCAACAGGAATTTTCCAATTTAGTTCTGTGAGTTTCCTGAATTTCTATATATTCTTTGTAGTGTCTCTAAATTAATCTAAAATCTTACCTGTACCTGTGTATTGTGCTAATAAATCACAATTTGCGGGAAAGTTTACTATTCAGCATTTATTAAAAAAAAATGCAGCTTAAAGTGACCGAATGCTGCAAAAAGTTTACTGGGAATGTGCTGCCCTACCCTACGGCGAAAGCTGAATAATCAAAATAAGTACACTCATGCTATGCTCGACCACATGTTCCTCAGCCGGTTGAACGATTGCGCAGTCAGCTGTTCGCTCTCACTAACGCTCTCTGGGTACATTTGGGGATATGTCCGTCTCGCTTTATCTAAGCAATGTATATAAGTGCACTACCGCTTGAGTCACTAAAAATATTATCTCTAAGGCTGTCTGGACTTGAAAATATGGTGATCAAAGCCCTTCCAGTAATAGCGTTTCTCGTTCTACACAGAGGGAAAAAACGTGTTCAGAAAATAAGTTGCCATCAACTTAAAATGAGAACAGAACGTTATAAAATTTTTTGCGAACAAATGTTCTTGGAATGAGTAGAATTGTTCTCAATACAATAATATTTGATTTAAGCAACAACAAAAGCGGCATTCAGCAGAGAGATATACAAGAGAGAGAGCGAGTGAGAGCAAGTGGCTCTCTTTTTGATCTCTCTCTCTCTCTCTTGTCAGCTCAGCAAAGCATAAGTAGCCCTCTAGACGTGCATTTACAAAATTGTTCAACGGCTGAATTGGCTAACGCGTCAACTTATGCGTTGAGTGCATAAGGTACCGGGCTCAAATCCCAGTCATGTCCGAATAAATTTTTCTGAGTTTATCTGAAAAACTTAAATGAAACGAGCCACGTGGAGTTAGTGGGTCGTTGAAACGATGTTTCTGATTCCCTTGAAATGTATAGGTGGAGGGAGAAGCAGCAGGCGCGCATATTCAGGAGTCTTGGCTCCCTTCACTTCTAATTAAAAGTGGTATGTCCCCGTTCTCTATACCCTCCACCCAAATGCGAGGAAACCGCCCACACCTCGTCCAAGTGCAATCAATTTTTTTTTCTCAGATGAGTCTAAAATGTTCTCAAAAATGGAACAATATCATCTCAATTTGATTTTTAGCGTTCCCAATAAATTGTTCTTGAACTGACAGCATTGTACTACAAATGAGAAAACCCGTTCATTCATCCTTCTTGGTAACGATTGTGCTCGTTTTGAGTCCAATGCTCTCGGTTTTTCCCTCTGTGTACATTAGGAAGAAAACAATTTTTCTTAAAGTTTTTGTTTCATATTTATAAAGTTTTTATAAATACAAAATAAAATATACAGTTTAACATACTAAATCGGCAAATTTTTAAATGTTGCTCCCTTACAAAGGAACTAACAACTTAAAACTTGATAATGTTTGGACAGATTTTGGTACTCGCTTATTTTATGTGAAGACTAACGTTTTGGCAGAGTTTCGCTAAGATCGGTAAATTTTTAGATGTAGCTCGAATACAAAAAAAAAAAAAAATAAAAAAATAAAAAAATTATATGGGCACTAGGAGTGACTTTTATGTAGGGAAAAATGTGAGGGCATACTGATGCAGGCATAGGAAAAAAAAAGTGTTGAGAAAAAATAAGTGCGACTTGGGTTTAAAGTGTATCACTCAACCTACTGTAGCCATTGCTAAGATTTTTAAGTAGTTGATATAACCATTGAGAAATTGTTTTTAAAATAACCTAACTTTACCCAAGACCTATGAGGATATCTTTGAAGTGACAACCCATACTGAACTGCTGGGTATCACGGTTGCGGCCGTTTCTCCGCAGTCTTTTTTTTTCAAAGTTTTTTTTATTTATTAATTTTAGATAGAAACGGTTGAGTTTCTTATCGGCGTCCACCCTAAAGGGAAAGTTGTTACCAGACACCAGAAACATACCCATCGCAAAACAACCAATCTGTTGAATGTGGTCAAAAATTAACCTCCGTACAGGTATAACATCTGTGCTTGACTTTGGGTTCCTTAACTGCGGAAGACCGTTCACGGCACCTTCAAAAATGTAAGTTTTCGAAGTCATGGGTTAAATGGCTACTGTATAAGCCAGAATTACAGCCACCGTTTCTGCCGGTCAGTTATTCATTCTGTCCCAGCGTGTAAAGGTTTCTTTGGTTAAACAAAATTACACTGCTTGACAAGTCAATTCTGAAATGTCCGCTAGAGGGCGCTTTTGGATAAGCAGTGCAATAGCAGAAAGCTTAAAGCTGACGCCTGAATAACTTTTAAGCTCACTAGCCAAATTGCCTTAAGCTTAAATAAAGCTTCATGACGAAAGCCGAGACTGTGTTTAAAAGCACACAATTTTTAGAAAGCTCTCAGTATGATGCTTCAAATAATTCAAATTTTGTAACGATGTTGAATTTACTTAAAATAACAAGGAATCAAAAATAAATATAATATTTAAAAAAAATTTTGAGTAGATCAATAAAAATAAAGCTTTCACCCTTTGAGTACATGAAGTCATAGGCTTCGTTTCAGCCCATTAACACCGTGAAAAATATGAAGTTTTTAAATTTATAATTTTTCTCCGATATGAAAAAATATCAAATTGATAAGTCCAACATTTCAAAACGAGATTTTTACCATTTCATTAGGAAATTTTGAGTATCGTTCTGAAACTATTTAATATAAATTTAAGAGAATATAATTATTTCGGATCAGAAAGATATTATTTTCAATATGAAATCTATAATATTTTGTTTAAAAAATGTGTGTGTAAGAGGCTATCTCCGCAACGCGTGCCACAAATTGCATGGTTTTTATATAAAAAAATTAACTTTTCTATAAATAGGTTTCTCAAAAATTAAAAATGGAATTAAACTCAGGGGCATTCTAATTAAAGAAATTATTAGCCCAAGCTCAAAAATGGGATTACTGTAGACTTAAACTTATTTTTCCAACAGCAGCGGTGGGCACCAAAAAACTAAGAAAACTTAATATTTTCCACAATAGATTTATTGCATCGCAGAGTCATGGTGCTGGTATTTTGTTGCCTTTGTGCACTTTACACCCTTTTCTACCCCTCATCTGTAGATCATCCTACTCACCTGCCCAAATCCAGGAGACTATCCAATAAATTCACAGCCCTCTTGTCGGTCGTACGATCATCGGCGCTATGCAAATCCGGATTCCCGGGATGTATCAACATTACCAGAACTATCCCCAAGGCCGCATTAAAGAACGAAGTGCTGGCAAAGTAGACCAAAGTGCGCAAGGCAATCTTTCCATTCATTTTGGCATTCAGACTGGCCGAACCGGCAATCAAGCTCGAAATGACCAAGGGTAGAATCATTAGCTTCAACACACGCATAAACAGTTCTCCCGGATACGAAATCAGCATGATGGAGTCGCCATGCAAATGCAAAGGACGCAGCGAGAGACCTGGGGGTTAACCAAATTATATTACAAACTCCGTTGTGGCTTCCTCCACTCACCCAAAATGACGCCCAATAAAACACCCGAGAGCGTGACCAACAGCATGAGATTGTCGCTTAGCCATTTCCGGTAACCGGTTAGCTCCGGACAGGGGGCATCACTACGTTCCGTTGTCTTGGGCGGCAGCTCGGTGCCATGCACGGCCGCCGTTGCATTCGGTGGACCCATTTTGGCAAAGAGATAATCTGAAAATTTCTCAGACATTGTCCACGCGACAGGCAGGGGGATCGGAGTGGAAGGGGGCGGGCGGGCGCAGCAAAGGCCTCAGAGCCGAGCGAGACAGCAATAGGACGACGAGAGTAGGTCGTGGAGTGGCAGGAAGGAATGACTTGTCCCGTTGGTGGGGCTAAGCGCGCAGCGAGCGAAGATGCGTTTATTGATTTTTTAAGTACTTCACATTGAACTTGAGTATGTTGATTAGGTAAGCCATTTAATTGGCCACTCCCGCCTACTCCTACCGATGCGGTGTGGTCTTCTTCTCCCTCAGTGTCTGGGTGTGGGTTTTAGCAGTTTCCCGTTCGGGGCCAACTACTAACAAATCTTGTTTGGTTAATGGCTCCGTTGTTGTGGCTTTAGGTGGGCTGTTTGCTCTAGGAATTGCTTGACCTTTGGCCCGGCAGAACGCGGTGTAGACGCGGTGAGGAGGATAAGCAGATAATCGATTTTCTGTCTGTGGGAAAGTTGGTCAAGTCTGGCCACTAGACGGCTTTAAGTTGGCTTTAAAAGGAGTCGCACTCTCTGCCCCCCACTAACAGACTCGCACACTTTTTATTCCGCTTTCGTTTTCACTTCTGTGAGGATTGTGCTCTTTTTTTCTACTCCAGACTACGCTGCTGCTCCGTTAACGACCTTTCCACTTTAGGCTATGTCCTGCGAATGTGTCACTCTCGCTTGAGTGTTTGGCTTTTATAGCTTCGCGCTCACAGGAGCAGGGAGTATACCATAATCAATCTCTGTCTCGCTCTAACGCACGCTCCCTCTCTCTCTCTCTCTCTGAGTGGCTGATTATGGCAGCCGGCTTTGAAATTGAAATGGAGACGACACGCACCACTTGGAACTGTGGTTTTGATTGACGGCTTCTTAATTATCATAAAGCGGAAAATTCCACTGCAACTCACGCTTGCACCCAAACATAAGACCAAAATGGGTACGTTCGTAGGAGCGTAGCCTAGGGGGGAATAGCTGAATTTTATTCAAAAATCAGCCTGTACCTAAAGTTTTTATTGATAAGCCTTTAGAGGCCTTAATCACTGCTGGTCCAGAACCGTTTCTCATCGAGAAGAGTCTTTTGGAAAAGGAACGTCTTAAAAAATAAAAGAGAAATAAGGGCCAGTTAAATTCCATTTAAAGAATAATGATTTGATACTGTCTTTCGGATTGAAATTTTAAGTTCAACTTTCAATTGATTCTACCTAAAGCCATTACAAAAGGCGTAGAAAATATTTTACAATTCATTTATCAATATGAGCAGACTTATTTTTAATACGAATCAGTGGGCTCTGTGAAATTAGACCGCGGTGCATTTTGTATGGCGGCCTAATTTCATTCTGCAAAATGAATTTAGACCGCCAGCTCAAAATGAAATTAGCCCGCGCGGCCTTATTTAATTTTGCAAAATTAATTTAGACCGCGATCACAAATGATCTTAGACTAAGTATTTGACTTTTGTACAGATGTGCAAAAGTATGTTGATAAATTAAGTGATTTGCATTGTGCAAAATTTTCATTATTTTATTTAAAAAATTGAATCGATGTTAGCGCCGCAGGCGAAAATTTCATACAAAAAAATCGCGCGATTTTGTTGTATCAAATTTTCATTATTTATTTTTAATACTTATATGGTTTTTAACTTAATGTTAGCCGCAGGGAAAAATTTGATACAAAAAAATCGCGCGATTTTTTTGTATAAAATTTTTATTATTTCTTATAGTTATATTTAGATAATTTCTTTTACTAGAAATCCAAAAATACATTTTATTTGTAATGGCGGGCAAATTTCATTCAGCAGAATGAAATTAGACCCCGCGGCCTAATTTCATTTTGTGATGGCGGTCTAAATTCATTTTGCAGAATGAAATTAGACCGCGCGGCCTAATTTCATTTTGTAATGGCGGTCTAAATTCATTTTGAAAAATGAAATAAGGCCGCGCGGTCTAATTTCATTTTGTGATGGCGGTCTAATTTCATTTTGCAAAATGAAATAAGGCCGCGCGGGCTTATTTCATTTTGTAATGGCGGTCTAAATTCATTTTGCAAAATGAAACTAGACCGCCGACGGCGGTCTAAATTCACGCGGTCTAATTTCCATCACCCGAATCAGTGCTTGAAAATCAAATAAATCGTACTGAAATAAATTCATTCGTACACAGAGGGAAAAAACCGAGAACTTCGGACTCAAAACGAGCACAATCGTTACCAAAAAGTATGCATGAACGGACTTCAAATTGAGTAGATAATGTTCCATTTTTGAGAACATTTTAAACTCACCTTGAAAAAAAAATTTGATTGCACTTACACCAGGTGTGGGCGGATACCTCGCATTTGGGTGATTGGAAGTGAAGAAAGGCAAGCAAGACTCCTGGATATGCGCGCCTGCTGCTTGTCCCTCCACCCATATATCCCATAGGAATCAGAAACATCGCTTCAACGACCCACTACTTCACCTGACTCGTTTCATTAAATTTAACACAAAATTACACAGAAAAATTGGCTTGGACTTTACGTGGATTTGAGCCCGGTACCTTATGCACTCAACGTATGAAATGACGAGCTAGACAATTCAGCCGTTGAACAGCTTTGTAGATGCACGTCTAGAGGGCTACTTATGCTCTGTTGAGCAGACAAGAGAGAGATCAAAAAGAGAGCCAACTCGCTCGCACTCGCTCTCTCTCCTGTATATCTCTCTGCTGAAAACCGGGTTTTGTTGTTGTTCAAGGCAAGTATTATCCGATTGAGAACAACTTTACTCATTCCAAGAATATTTAGAACATTTGTTCTCAAAAATTTTGAGAACGTTCTGTTCTCATTTTAAGTTGAAGGCAACTTATTTTCTGAACACGTTTTTTCCCTCTGTGTACTTCATTTAAGAATACGTGCATTTTGATGAAAAAATTTGTTCTGTTCCTAATCATTTTTTTCAATATTAGAATTATTGGTGATTCTATACGATTTTCATGTGCAAACATAATTCTATTTTTAGAAATGGTAATTTCACGTCTAAATTTTAAGCAAGGGCCATAAGCCTTATGACTTCTATTGTATAAACTAGCAGGTACGCGGCGTGCGTTGCTAAGCGACCTTCAGGGGCGCCCGCCCCGGGCGGCAAATTTTTAGGATCGGCAATTTTTGAGGGCTGTGAGTTTCAGGAGCGGGAAGTTTGTGGGCCGGCAAATTTTAGGGGCAGCAAATTTCAGGGGCGTTAAATAATTACAAAATGTAAATTGATTATTCTCTTAAATTATAAAATAGTGGTATTTCTGAAAGTGATTTAGACTTTGCTGTCATTTCAATATGGAGAACGTTGCAAGATTCTGCACTTCAAGATCTACTAATAAAAGAAATAGTCATTGAATGCATTTTTGAAAGCTTACGAATCAGTATAAAGGGATTAAAGAGCAGAGGTCTACCATAGACAGAGTCAAACATTCTGCTATATTGTTTATGTTCTCAAGGGAGTATGCAGGAGGGTGCAGATTTGTAGTATGCCTTGAAAAGTTCTTATGAAACAAAAGTTGTGTCAACTGAACAATAATTAAAAAAAAATTGTTTTTATCAAAAAAAATAACCACAATTTCCATATTTAAGTCCAAAAATTTCATTCCAATGAGCAAAATCAGAAAGTTGTTTTCAAATACACTTTGTAATCAATACAGAATGAGTTCTTTAATAGTTTGTTACATATTTTCACATTAATTCATCTATTTCGCGATATTTTCCGAATTTTTGGAGCTTACAATTCTATACTGCCATTGAGTTATGTTTCCAAAAAACGTAGTCCAACTCGTCCAATTATATCAGCCTCCAGTAAAACCCTCTACAGGCACCCTACAAGGAACGTTTTTTTGAAGTAAAAAAATAGAGGCCAGCTAACTTCGGCTCGACCGAAGTTTATATACCCTTGGAGCTTGATATATGCCTGACAGTTTGTATGGCAGCTATACTATATAGTGGTCCGATTTCGACAAAGCTTATCGAAATTATGTGAAATCATTGAAAACTTATAAATACGAGCGTTGGGAGCGATAACATTGCAAATAAAAAAGTTTTTCTCACAAGACTTTTTCCAGACCTAACTTTTTGTATGGCAGCTATACTATATAGTAGTCCAATTTGGAAAAGTTTTGGTGAAATTATGTGAAATCATTGAAAACTTATAAATACGAGCGTTGGGAGCGATAGCATTGAAAACAAAAAAGTTTTTCTTACTAAGACTTTTTTTCAGACCTAACTTTTGTATGGCAGCTATACTATATAGTTGTCCGATTTTTACAAGCCTTGATGAAATTATGGGAAATCATTAAAAACTTATAAATACGAGCGTTGGGAGCGATAGCATTGAAAACAAAAAAGTTTTTCTCACTAAAACTAGTTTTTCAACCGATCGTTCCTATGGCAGCTATATGCTATAGTCATCCGATCCGGCCGGTTCCGACAAATGTGCAGCGTATTTGTACCAAAAGACTTCGTGCAAAGTTTGGTTACGATAGCTTTAAAACTGACGGAGGAGATAGCATAGAAACAGACGGACGGACAGACGGACAGACGGACATGGCTATATCAACTCAGCTCGTCATGCTGATCAAGAATATATATACTTTATGTGGTCGGAGATGCTTCCTTCTATGCGTTACAAACATCTGGACAATTTTAATATACCCTCTCCAAGGGTATAAAAACTAATTTCGAAACGCATTTGCCATCAAACTAGAAAACCATGTTCGACCCCAAAACAATTTTTTTTCGGCCCATCGAAGTCAATTTGTATTTAAATTTTGGTTAAGAAGATATGTAAAATACGTTTCCGCGGATTTTCCGAAAAAATTTTCGCCTGCGGCGCACCTTTATTATACATCCCCAAGAATTTTTCCCAATAATTTTAGCAACTTTTGCAAAATAATACTTCCCTCACAATTAAGGCCTTCGTCATTCCTAATCAAAATCCAGCGTACGTCCCTTTATGTTACAGAGAAGTTTTTGATGGAAAGAATTAGAAAAACTTAATTGTAATTATAGAAAAAAGGTTAAAATTTAGGACTATTCAAGGGGGAAGGGGGGCGGCAAAGTCGACTTCCGCCCCGGGCGGCATAACTACACGGTACGCCACTGGGTAAGAGATAGAGGTTTGACATGTATGGGACAAATGCTTCTTATACTTGCAGGCAGATCAAGTTTATTTTCAATTTTTGCCACGCCTCCATCCGCCTCCGCAATTTGGAAAAAACGTTATATCTCCTACAGTTTTGATGATAGATGATTTGTACCTTCTAAAAATTGTTAGTAATTAGCAAAATGTATCGATTTGCCGAAGAAATGATAAAGATCGGATGAGCGGTTTTCAAGTTATCAGCAAAAAAGTAAATCACCCTCCCCCACCCCCTCCCATCCTACTACAACTAACACCGCACAATCTTAAAGAGAGAGTGAGAGAGAGACAGAAAGAGCGAGAGACTTGGAGATGAGCGCAGCACCAGCATTGCATTCAGCTTCTACTCCAGGTACAGAGTGTGTTATAGTCGGGCTTGACCGACTTTCTCACTTGTTTTAACTTGAGTCATTATGGTGAAGTATTGATTACATAATTCTTTAAAAATTTAGTCACTACTTCTTCCAACTTTCTGGAAGTACAGGACTTCGGGTTAAGTAACGCCTATTTTGAAATGATCCCAGTTGTTGTAATGTTGCAATATGTCTTTGATCTAAACCAGCAGTGAGCGCCAAAAATAATGGAAAAGGCTCTGCTGCAACAACATTTTTTCATCATTCGCCACTGAAGATCGCTCTTGACCTCAAGCTTGGCAAGCTTTCGGCTCGTTCGGACTGGTAGCTACAATTACCATTTATCCAATATTCACAATATTCTTAGGTCCTATGAAAATTTGTAAATTTCGCGATTTTTTTAATCGATCTACACCAGAGATGGGCGCGTCGCGACGTTCCAATGCACACACAAAGCAGCGCGTGCATTAGGTTTTTGCCGCGGCCGACTGCAAAAATCACACGTACGCTATAAGCATTGACAGCTACTTATATTTGCATGTGCTTGTATGCGTGTGAAAAGTGTGACGGTATGTGTGCATGCCCATCTCTGATCTATACCATCTATTTGTCAACTCTCCTGCGTCGTCATCTAAACATTAAGCGCTTTATTAAATGGTCTTATAATAAGTTCGCAAATTTCGCGGTTTTTTGGATCGTTTAATGAAAAGCTATAGTAGTAGTATTTAATTTTTTCATAAATATCTTATAAGTTGTGTTAACAAAAAGAAATACACTTAGTGACTTTATTATAAATAAATTCTGGTATGCTTCTGAGCATGGCAATTGAGACCGTTAGCCCATACTTCCCTTAAGTGGTCCACAAATACTCCATTTCTAATTACTACACTTGACTTCCCCGGTCGTCCAGAGATATCAAATCGTTCACTGGTAATAGTGCGTAAGAGAACAACTCGCAGGGAAATAACTACACTGATTAGCATTAAAAGTAATTCAAAATCAAACATTATTATACATAAGTTGAGGTTACAAAATATTCATTAATTGACATTAAACATTATAAAATTCTCTACAAAATTAAAACACTCCTGTTTAGAAATCCCTTAAAAATTCCTGCCTATATTTTGTGGCCTCCCTCAGAGGTTAGAGAGGGTGAATTGTAACCGTTCATTAGGTCAAGCATTTCCCTTCTCTCTAGAGTTCAGTATTGGACATCGCGCTATGAAATGTGCAACATCTTCTCTTTCATCCATATTGCTTTCCGTCGTTCTGTGTGGCATGTAATTTAGTCTGTGCACTTTAACTCTTGCACGAAAAATAAGCGATATTGCATACGTTTCCACATCGTCCCTGAAATAGTTTCTTTCGCCTAATATGTACTCTAGGAGCTTATATCTGCTTCGTGTATCACTCTGCCTTTTTTCTCCATCGTCAATCTTCTGTAACAGTTCCATTTGCCACGCATAATTAAAAGCTATAAAGCATATACTTTTCTCCAGGTTATCAACTATCTGTGAGCAAAGTTTCTTCCTAATCCTTTCATTCACTTTCATAAATACTCTTATAATAGTTTTGCAAATTTCGCGATATTATGACATTTTTTTCTGATCGCCATGAACATAATAAAAACAAGTAAGAAAGTCGGTCAAGCCCGACTATAACATACTCTGTACCTGGAGTAGAAGCTGAATGCAATGCTGGTCAGCACCATCATCTCTAAGTCTCTCTCTTTTTTCTCTCACTCGCACTCTCTCTCTCTCTCTCTCTCTTTAAGATTGTGCGGTGTTAGTTGTAATAGGGTGGGAGGGGGTGGGGGGAGGAAAATGTACTCTTTTGCTCATAACTTGAGAACCGTTCACCCGATCTTTATCATTTCTTTGGCAAATCGATACATTTTTTTAATTACTAACTATTTCTAGAAGGTACGAATCGTGTATCTTCAAAGCTGTAGGATATATAACGTTTTTTCCAAATTGCGGGGGCGGGAGGGGGCGTGGCCAAAATTGAAAATAAACTTGATCTGCCTGCAAGTATAAGAAGCATTTGTTCCATACATGTCAAACCTCTATCTCTTACCATCTCTGAGATCTGTTTGTTCATACGGACGGACGGACGGACAGACGGACATGGCTATATCGACTCGGCTGTTGATGCTGATGAAGAATATATATACTTTATAGGGTCGGAAATGATTCCTTCTCCCTGTTACATACTTTTGCACAAACTTAATATACTCTATGTACCTTCGGTACAGAGTATAAAAATTTCGTGAAGATTTTCACTGGACTTTTTTTCCCCATAACTTGAGTATCGCTTATCCGATCTTTATAATTCTTTGGCAAATCAACAATCAAGATTATCTTAAATTTTTGATTAGCCTGCAAGTATAAGAAGCATTTGTTAAGCCTGTATCTTCATCTCTGGGATCAGTTTGTTCCTTGGACTTAATGATTTTAAAAGACCGATCGTAGAACAGATCCTTCCCTCCAAAGAGTTCGAACCTTATGTAACCTTATATTTAGATTATTTTGCCAGTTACTTTTCTGCTCACAATTTAGTTCTACCCTTTGTTCCTTTCGGACAGATTATTGGAAATGAGGATCTTATAGAAATTGAGTGCCCCCCCTCTAAATGAGTCCAACTACTTCCTTGTGTGCGTTTTGCTCTGTCATTAAGTTTCCAGTAATACAGTTTAATGGTCATGCTAATCGATTTAAATGAATTGGCAAATTGCTTATGTCTGTCCTTGAGTTCACTTAAAGTGGATTCTACTATCGATTTGTTTGCTGTCGCTCCTGGTTAGCTGTCATTCATAAATCATGTGTATCTGTGTGTGTGGGGGGCAAGGGGTTGGAAATTTTCGGGCAAGAGGCCAAATCAATAGGGCAAAACCTCAACCTGCCACGATCCGGTTGAATTTGGTTGCCCGACTTATTTGTGTGCCAAATCTTTTGTGCTGATCTTGCGCTGCATTTAGACAAATGTGGTAATTACGATGATTGTCTGTCAAATGTGTGGGGGAAGGGATAAGGGATGGGATTTTCATTGACTTTTACAAAATAGTCAGCTAACACGTTAAGTTCCTGTCGTGCCAATCAGCCTTGCCATTCCTTCCTCCCAAATGCGTTTATAATAACTATATTTAGCACTCCTTGGCCTTTGCTGACGTCGTTTGTGTTTGTGTTTTGTGTCGTGTCTTGACTCACCTTTGACAATTAACCACAAATTACCCAGGATTGTGCTTGTTGTTGGCTTATCACTCACTTGACACTTTAAGTACGTTATTTTGGTTGGCTTAACGCTTCGCCAAGGCAGTCAATTGGTACAATTTTCTCAGCAATTTCAATTGCTGTTGCATTAACAATTTCAAAATGCGCTGCACTGCAGTCGCCGTTGTAATAACCGGGACCCGACCTAACGGTATAAAGAGATATAAATAAAATGTAGATTTCAAGGTTTGTTTACCAGAAGCACAATAGGCTGTGGGGGGGAAACCCCACAAATTGCCAGCCAGGCTTAAGTTGTTGTTCCCCCTACCTTCTGAAGACAATCAACCGCTTACGTCGCCGGACGCGAGCGTCGCCTACGACGCAACCAATCGACTCGATAACTTTTGGAAAACTGCCCGCTGTTAACCACAGGCTGGGAATATTCTTAACTTGACACACAACACGATCGTTTCACAGAGCCAAAGAGATGCGCCTGGGCCTCGAACCAACAACGTCCACCTCACTCGCCAATTGAACGAAAAATGAGCAATAAATTTAATTTAAGCAAAAGCAAGCAACATTTCTTTGGCTTTGTTTTCATTTCGTTTTCATTTTGTCGCAAGGGTTTAGTACGCGGGAAAGAGTGAGACAGAGAGAGAGAGGGAGAGGCGGAACGGAAGAGACTAGGGTGCTAATGACGCCAAAGAACCGCGTCAAAGAAAAGCCCATATCCAACTGACTGATGATGCCCGAAAACTAAAAACTAAAAACAAAACAATACACAGACGACAATTGTTTAATAAACTTTGACACACTTTAAATTTTACACCAAGAAAATTGCCTTTAAACAGGCACCCAAGACCAAAAATGAAAAGTTACCATCTTAAAGAGTCGCTTGGTCTATACCCTATAAAGTAGTAAAAGATTAAAAGCATAGAGGAAAAATTCGAAATATTCGTGCTACAATCAATTCCAAAAGATGCCTGAAGTTGGCCAAGCCCGGATTTTCTCAAAGCAAGTTTGAGACGGATTGAGTTAAGTACGGATTTTCCAATCCCTTAGTTCTGGTTTCGATCCAGACTAAGGCTCACACGGGATTGATTCTGTTTTGTTATAGAGTTCGACCAAAGATACTATGTACATTAGAGCGGTCCCCAAACCGGCAAAATGGAAAAATGGAGGTCTCAGCATTCCCAAAGCTAATATTTGTTGTATAATTAATAATTGTGGAAATCAAAAAATTTCAATTTATTTTTTAATGGGCGCGACAGGGTTTCAAAGTTTAAAAAAATATTAATCGTACGACATGTTCACCAAATAAAAATTTTTACAAACGAAGTTATTAGTTCATTTCAATTGCTGTCATTGTTTGAAATTCAAAAAGGGATCTACATTTGTGGGGATAAAATATTTACAAATTTGAATAGTTTAGAAATAAAATCATCGCCGACTATTTATAAATGAAAAAAATATATGATAATAGGCAACACTGCGTATGAGTTATTTACAAAAACTTTAGACGCAATTCGCGCCTGTTAAAAGTCGACTTTTTTATGTTTTGTTTTTATTTACGCTTATTATACATAAAAAAGTGTCTGATAGGGGGGTGAGAGCATGACCATAAAAATTTCATATACATGGGGACCGCTCTAATGTACATATCTATATAGCGCATCTCATAAAAATTTTTTTATTTCGGATACAATGTCAGAAAAATCGTTTGATGCGTCGATTCAATCAATAAGATGACATATTGATGGTAGTAGTAGTAGTAGGGTTTTATTTTTTGTGGCATATTTAGCGATTGGCAAGAGATGCCGTCATCCAGTTACAAAATTAATTGATTAAATCTAATGTAATGTAATATAAGACTTATAATTATTTTTTTCTTTTCTTTTTTATATTCATTATTTTAAAAATCTTCAGTAATGATTTGATGCCTATATTGAAGTGCTTCCCTGAGGTAGTTTGCTAAAGCTCTACTTACACGACCTGATCACTCATCTGAGTTTTCGTCTGATTTGCTGTCTGACCGTGTAAAAAGGCGTATGAGTAGACATGAAGCTACTCAGATGAGCGATCAGACGAAATAGAACCGGTTCTATGTGGCCTGAGCACTCATCTGAGTGGCATTTTACGAGTTACAGTGTTCGTCTGACGAAAACTCATCTGAGCGATCAGGTCGTGTAAATGGAGCTTAACACAACCTAATTTTCACCGTTCTTTATTTTCTCAAATTTGCCTTTGTGCTTGCCTGATTTCTTTAAGCACCGGGCATACTGCTATAAAATGGAAAGTCTCTTCCCTTTCATATAGGTTACACATTCTGCATTCGGTATTTACTACCGTAATGTATGGCCTATAGTTGATATGTTACACCTCTGTTCTCGCTTTAAGTATCACGGATATTGCCTGTGAGCCGAGAGTGTCAGAGAAATAGTTTTGAACTCCCATGTCATATTTCAAGCTCCTGTAGAACACTTGGGTTTCACTCCTTCTTGCCTGATCTATAAATTTAGTTCGTGCTGTTGCTGCCAGGCCTTTCAGTATCTGTTTGTGCTTGTCATTCCAAGAGCTTGGATCATCCATAGATCATTGTACTCCGACTTCATACGCTAGGCTGGGATCCACTTCTGTTCAACACAAAACAATTTCAACAAATTCAACACATGTCAATTCAACAAACGTCAATTCAACACACGTCAATTCAACACAGCACAATTATAACGCATATACAATTTCAACACTGGAAAAAAAAAAACGATTTAAAAAAATTATATTTTCAATCCTGCAAGTGGCAATGTCAGTCGAACCTGACTTTAATATCCTCCGAAAGTGTATGAACACTTAAAGCACCAGAGATAACACAACTTGAATAACTTTCATCCGAGTGCAGGCGTTGTAAATATTGTTCGTGTTTAATTGACGTGTGTTGAATTGACGTGTTGAAATTGTTTTGTGTTGAGTAGACGTGGAGCCTTAATATCCTCCGAAAGTGTACGCATAATTGAAAGCATTAGAGATAACATACTTTTGTTCACAACTTGAATAAATTTCATCCTAATGCAGACGTTGTAAATATCGTAAAATTTTTGCCTTTTTTCCCAGCATGAATTTTTTTTGTGTTTAATTTGAAATGTGTTGAAATGACGTTTGTTTAATTGACTTTTTGAAATTTATTTGTTGATTATACCGGGAATTGGTTTATTAAATCGGCGGGGGATGAAGGTTGCGATTGTGGAAAAATTACGCCGGAGGCAAAATTTTTTTTGGAAAAAATCGCCCGATTTTTTTTTACCTGCAGCTAGTGTCCCCCTTCTATCTCTGATGGTACTACACACTTGCATTCTATTTACTATCACTAATAAAAGTCATCGTTACTCAATTTTAGGTTCCACGTCTATTTAACACAAAACAATTTCAACACGTCAATTCAACACACGTCAATTCAACACAATGCAGTCTTTACAAAAATGTCAACACACGTCTATAAGTCATTTCACCCAACACAACAATTTAACACTTCGTCAATTTAATTCAAACCAAATTTAAATTTAATAATAAATTAATTATTTTGTTTTGTGTTGAATTGACGTGTTGAAATTGTTTTGTGTTCAATTAACGTGTGTTGAATTGTTGTATTGGGTGAAATGACTTAGTGTGCATTGAAATTGTTTTGTGAAGATTTTGTTTTGTGTTTAATTGTCGTATTGTTGAATTGTGTTGTTGGATGAAATGACTGTGTGTTTTATAGATGTATAGGTTCAGGACTTTTCTAATATAACAGAAATGCATTTCTAACGTCTTTATATAAAGCGGAGCGAGGCCAGTTTTAGAGTAAATAGCGTAGTGTGGCGTGTTCCTTGGCCATTTGAAAATCCTTTTCAGGAAAGTGGGTACAAGTCTTTCCATGTCTTCTAGCTGTAAAAGTCCCCAAAGCGGGGCTTCATAGCACATTACTGCTCCCGCTGTGGCCTCGAAAAGCTTATATTGTGTACTGCACTTTACATCCTTTTTTGCAAAAAAGGTATTCCATGTGGTATTTATCGCTACCCTGGAGTCGTGGAGTTGTTGTAATACGTGCTTTTCGAAAGTCATATTCGGCGTTAGCAGTACTCCCAGATACTTATATTCCTAAAAATTTTCATGGACCATGTTTCACTAGTCGAGGGGCGTCCTCTCGTATCCTTAATCACCATGTTCTTGATTTCTCGGTGTTAATCCGAAGATTCCATAGTTTGCAGTAGTCTTGTATGCAGCTTATCATGTTTTGAAATTTTTTTGGGGAGTCTGCCAGCAGCACCATGTCATCAACTTCTGTGCCGATAGACACGCCTCCTGGTAGAACAGTGATGATGTCGTCCACAAAAATTGAAAAAAGGAAGGGGCTTAAAAGGCAACCTTGTTTGACGCCCATACTGTAATCAAAAAATTCCGATCTTTGCTTGCCATCCCAAACTGCTGTTTTGTTTTCTGTGTACATAGAATTTATTGAGTTGAGTATTTTTGTTGTAATTCCGCAGTTGCTGAGCTTTAGAAATAGAGCTCTTCGATCAATTTTGTCAAAAGCGGCCTTGAAGTCATGAAAAAAAGAAGGTGTGAGTGACATTAACACTCACGAGGCTTTGATGTGAAACATGATGCTACATTTATGGCCAAAATTTCAAGGGGTCTTAATGGTATATAAATCAGCAACATCTTTATAAAGGGAAAACTAACAGGAAGTAGAAATACCAACAACACTGTCAAGTCAATTTTAAGTCACTTCTTGGTCACTGTTTATAAAGCACTGACAAATCACTATTTAGTCACTGCTTAGTCACTGTTTAATCACTGCCATGTCAAGTCACTTCTTGGTCACTATTTATCAAGTCACTGTTTAGTCACTGTCAAGTCACTATTTAGTCTCTGTTTAGGCACTTTCAAACTACTGTCAAGTCATCATCAAATCATATCTTGGTCACTATTTAGTCACTGTTCAGTCACTATTAAGACACAGCTTAGTCACTATCATGACACTGTAAAGTAAAGTCACTGTTAAATCACTGTTTGGTCATTAATAAGTCTCTGTTTAGTGTCAAGTCACTGTTTAGACACTGTGTAGTTACTGTCAAGTCACCATCAAGTCACTTCTTGGTCACTATTTAGTCACTGTTCAGTCACTCTTTAAACACTGTCAAGTACCTGTTTAGTCACTATTAAGTCACAGCTTAGTCACTATCAAATCACTGTAAACTCACTACTAATTCTCTGTTTAGTGTCAAGTCACTATTTAGACACTGTCAAGTCACCGTTGAGTCACTGTCAAGTCACTATCGTCACTGTCAAGTCACTGTTAAGTGTTTATAGCTCCTCCTTTAATGGCCCTCTTTAACATCTCTTCCCTCACATTTCTTCCTCTTTTCCCCCTCCCACCCTATGCAAACCATCTTATGAATGCGAGTGTTCCGGGACAGCGTCACGTGACGCCCAAATCGAATTTTACTCCTACTAAAATCTTCCGTACCGAAACTAAATGATGTGAAACATCAAAAATATACATTTTTTCCTTTCGCTGCATTCGCAATGGCGGTTAATAAAAAAATACTGTCGACGGTTGAGTATCCTTTACGAAAACCCGACTGATACTCGCTTAGAATGTGGTGACTATTGGCCCAATTAAATGGTTGAATAATTTATGGTACCTATGTATCTGTAGCCGATCAATTAGTGTGCAAAAACTTGTACCCTAAACTGATTTATTTTGTTGATCATGTCTTTAATATAACATATCTTACTTTAGATTTTAATAAGATAAGATCTCCCTTTAAGTCCATTCTACCCCGCAGAACTACCCTTTTGGTTGATACCCAACAAATGAGCAACGTTGATTTAAACCGACACACACTTTATTTCTATTATTTACAATTTATGTAAATAAATTCATCTTATTTGCTTGCCGAACAAACAGCCAAATTGGAAAATTGCAGCCAAACATTAAAGAGAAATTTAGCTATATTACGCATACGCCGCGTCGTCGTATGCCAGCCCCCAGACAAAAGATGTACCGCTTTCCCATGTTTCGCAATTTGTCATTTTAATTAGAGCGTAGCGCAGGTAAACGGCTAATTCAGAGAATGTTTTAAAAATAAATTTGCAAACCGCAATCTCTTCCTGAAAACATGACGATGACCATATAGCCAATTATATCTCAGAGTTGCGTGATGGGAAAGGTTAGCTTACATAAGTCGAAGCCAATTAGGGGTCAAGTAAAACCATCAAAGTCTAAAAATTGCACTCTTGGCGGGTCACGCGCAGCTGGCGCAGTCAATTTTTGAGGGACGCCTGCACCTGACCCACTCAGCGGACATTCTCAATGAGAGCAACCAGCTAGCCATCGAGCAGTACAATGACACCAAAGACAGCTGTCTTTGTTTACGACCCATCTCTGTCTGACGCTGAGACGGAGCATCAAATGCCGAATGGGGCATTGTTGCTTCGTTTGTTTACGGTCCATCCCGCTTGCACCTGCTGTTAGCCATCTCGCTTGCACGGCTCTCTAGGATCATGCGCCTTGGCCAGAGTATGGCAGAATTATGGCATTCATAATTTGGGTTTGGGTCTTGGCTGGCGAAGCTTTCATCCACAGGGTGTTTCCCTTTTGCGCCCATCAGCTGTCCTTTGTTTACAACCGGCAAATCCTAAAAGTTGCTCTCACAAAGTTGAATCAAAATTGAATCAACTTTGACAGGATGCTGGGGTATAAAAGAAGACCTTGCCTCATCAACCCAGCACAGTTTATGACATACGCTCGTCGAGATTCGTTAGTTCCTCTGGCTAACTTAATCAAAAAGTGCGTGCAACCACACAAAACGTCAATCAATCCACGCAAATCGTGTTAAAACTGCCGATTCGTAATCAAATGAACTTTCAACTCTGATTTGAAGGCTCTCGCGTTTAAGTCGACTAATTGGATTTTTGTGGGACTTTTTCAAAATAAGCGAAAAATGGAATTCAATTAGCTGATGAAAAGCGGTCCCAACGTGCAATTATCCGATTTTCCTACCATTCTTAATTAATATTAAAACACTTAAAAGTTTTTCGGCAAACAAAAGTGAGTGGAACGGAAAGGGATTGAGGGTGATTGAGGGGAGGGGTAGACAGTAAACAAGCAAAAGTTTTGCAAATATTTTAAATATTTGCCTGAACACCTGAAAAATTGAATATTTTCATTAAAAAGTTAAAAGTTTCATACCCAATGCCTTTTGCTGCTGCCGCTGCCAACTGAGCCACAACCGAAACGACAGCCAATAAATAAAGTTTGAAAGTGCGTGAATATGTAGGTGTTTGTGTGTCAGTGTGTGTGTGAGTGTGAGTGTGAGCCTGTATTCATATACGAGGGATCAGAGGGAAAAAGATATGCGACGGCTTAGAGCTGCTGCAAGTGAGTCGTGAAGGAAACACCGTAAAAACCATAGTGCGTGGCAGTGAATAAGTGAACAAGGTTGAAAAGCCAAATAAATCTTTGTTAAATGTAAAAAAAAAAAAAACGGAGCGGAGAATTTAAGCTGATACTGTGCTGCGCTTGCCTTGACTTAAAACCAACGGTTTGGTTCAGCTAAACCGCGCTTGAAATACTAGCTGTCATGTTTGTGTTTTAAAAACTCTTACATTTCCAAAAACGATCGAACAAGTGAGTGCTTTCCCTCAAGCCCTCAGTCCACTGATTCTAAGGTATCTTTGGACCTTGATTTTTTGTTCATTTAACAAAAATACAAAATTCAGTAAAATCTGAGTAAACTGAAAAAAGGTAGCGCTTAAGTAAGCTGAAAAACAATTTCAAAATTTCAAGAAAGCCTGGTAGTTTTGAATAAGTAGTTTATCCAACTGAAATGGAAAAAGTTGTTCTACTGAACCGCCAGGCTTAATACTATTTAATAAACACCCAAAAACTTTATGATCCGGAAATTGCTTTTCTGTACAAATGTCCTAAAATCCAGATATCCCAGATTATCTTATGCAGGTTCTCTGTTTCTTCGTTTCTCCAAGAAATGTTCATTTAATTTCTAAAATTGTGCACTTAAGAAAGATCAGGCATCTTTCTTTTAATTATTGTAGAGAATCTAACGATGATACCAGATGACCGGTCTTTCTCCTTTTCATGTTTTAGACACATAAAGGGGTGTAAATAAGCGTAAGCAAAAGACAAAGCAATAAAATTTGAGTTTTAACAGAAAGTAGAGAAGTCTCTAAAATCATACGCAATCATACGCAGTTAGCTGAAAATCTCCAAAAGTCCCTGCTCGGGCGCCCTGAAAAACTTTAAGAGTTTTTATAGAAAGAAAAGATATGTAAGACGCGTTCGAATAAAATACTAATTTTAATTTGGCGCTTTCGACAACGAAAAGAAAAGCTGCGCTCAATATAAACTTAACTAACTGACAGTGCGAATTCGCTTTGAGCGACGACAACAAAGATTTATTATGCTCCCTTAAACAAGATATTAACTAATAATAAGAACAAAAATCAATTCCGCATAAAAAATCGATAATTCGTTCTTTTTTATAGTCTACGTACGATAGCCATTTTAATTTTCCGTTGATTAAGCGCAATATCATTCAAATCGATTCAGTAGAACTTGCTTAATCGTGGTAATTTGGACCAAAAACCAGGGATACAAACCATTCAAAAACAAAGAATGGTTCGGTTCAGTGGCTCTCACAGTTTTTGAACCGCCAATGAATGGTTTTTGTGGCTTACTGAATTGCTGTTACGGTTCGATTAGGTTCGCTCTTTATTTATTTAATACACTTAAAAAATATATTTTTGATAAAATTATTCAGATTACTCATTGACATAGAATTAAATTTTCAGTTATTATAAATGAAACATTTTATGCTTAAGCCCCGTACGGAGAACGACAGAAAATTCCTTTCGTCACATTATTTAATGTTATTAGAAACACCTTGGCTTTGCTTTGATGCTCATGTGCAGTTAGAAAGTGTTTCTATTTATGTGAAATACTGTGACGAAAGGAATTTTCTGGCGTTCTCCGTACGAGGCTTTAACAAATTATGCATTTTCAAAATTTTGGGACTAATATGATGACATTATTAAGACAATTCCAATTGATTAATTTCATTATACTTATGTTTGTGGATTTCAAAACAACAGAGAATAATAAAAATTTTATAATTTAATTTTTAACATTAATAGGACGGAATTTTAGTTCAAACTTAATAATAATATATCTTCTAGTATAATTTCATCGATATTGGCTTTTAAGTCTGATAAAACAAATTTTAAAATGGAAATGCTCGTCCGACTGACACTTCTGTGGAGGAAGGTGCTTAATCGAGCTATTTTCTCAATTTGATTTTCCTGATAAATATTTAAATATCTTTATCTTTAACAATCGATAATTACTTTTTGATGGAATTAAATACCTATTGACCTCGTCTTCACTTAGCAAGTTCAAAATATTATCCGTTGTGCTTTCATAACCGTTTTGGATTTTGTTATATAATATATTGACATTCATTGAGTTTTAGCTATTATTGTTATTTGTTCTTTGCATAGCTAGATTTTATACCTTCTCCAGAGCTGCTATGTGTAAGACAAACGTACAATTTACTCTGTTATTTGTAAGTTTTTGTGAGAAATATCTTGAAGTATTTGTGCAAGCTCCCGTAACTGTATTTTTATAAGTTTAACAAAATATATCCTTTTCGCACTTGCAGAATTTAGCCAGCTCGAGGTCATATTGTGTTTGCCTTAAACTATAAATATGAACATAAAACACCACAAAGAAGGCTGGTCAACTTGGAGTTGTCTCTTGCTGATTTGTTTCGGCACTTAAGCTGATTTGGAATTCCCAAGCAGTCATAGCCACGCTATGTGCTGATTTGCAATCGATAGAAAAATACTTCTAAAGATAGAATCGGGAGGTTCTTGAAACAGCTGTACAGACCAGCTTTCTAAAATAAAACAATAAAAAATAAAATTTGCTAGTTTGTTAGATTGTGTTCAAAAATGATATATCGTTTATTTTTACAATTTAGCTCTGGCATCCCTATTCTCTTAACAAGTTCGAACTAAAAAAACTCTAGAATTCTAAGCTTATTAATATGAAAAGCATTCTTTTTTTATAACTCACGGACTACAATGTTTAAAAATCTAAAAAAGAGAGAATTGTGTTTTTTTTTTTGTAAGGCGGGTTATCCAGTTGCCCATTGAGCTTGAAAATGCCAACTAGGCTTTAAAAGATATTAGATGGAACAGTTTGGTACACCAACACAACAAAAGAGATTAAATCTGCGATTAAATTCCACCTATAAAGGAATTTGACATACATTTAATGTACTCAGAGAGAAAATCCCAGAGATCCAGAGTAAAAGTTAAAGATTATTATATTATATAAAAAAATGCAATTAAAAAGCGCACTCCATACAAAAAAAAAAAACAGTGGCGAAAATTTTACGCGACTGAATTGATTTTCTGTGTTTTGAGACACGCTAAATAAATATGTACACAATTGACCTATCGATGGTTGACGTACTGATAGCGGTGTGGGTCGTGAGTGGGTTAAATGAACAGCTGACGCCCTTGACGAAAGTTTGTGCAGCTCATTTCTTTGACATCGAAAATGGACAAAAAAAGCCGTGTCGCAAAAGTAAACGGACGGACAGTTTTAACCGACAGGAAACTATAAGCTAAGGACAAACTCAGTGCAATAAAATTACGAAATCCGCACTGGACGTACGTTTAAAACCATCTCCAGTGCCAAAGAAACAAAGCGTCCGCAATAGGTGGTGGCCAAAGAACAGGTCCATTTGCAACCCTGTCATCAAGCTTACCACTATGTACTCCATAATCTACTCCATCTTACCCACTCTGTAGGCCTACTAGCTATTCTCGTGTACAAACATCTCCAAACGATTTCAGTCCTGGATTTTGGCCGTCATCTTAAACAGATCGTAGGTGGCATGCTCTTGAAACGATAGCTGCATACTTAATAGATTATTTTTGCAAAACACAAACATTTGAATTTTTTACAGCTAAGCTCTAGTATGGCCGTTTCCGTAATTAGCCGTTTATGTGGATGCTAATAAAACAAAGTGCAACTTAGCGTGGTAAATTTTTTGCCCTACTCGGAACAGGCCTTCATGAGAAAGTCAACCTATATCAGATGTTACCATAGTGTATGCATTCGTTCGTTTTTGTCAAAAAATGTCACGGGATTAATAGAACGAATACATACATAGAAGCCAGAAATATCATGGCTGTTCTATCAGTTGTTTTGTGGTTGTTGTTTGACAAATGATGTTATAGGCCTCCCTTTATCTTAGTAAACGTTAACAAAAGATGAAACAAAAGAGGAGAAGTATGGCCAATTTTAATACATAAATGTAAATATGCCTATACAACCCAAAAGGGCCAAGCTTCTCTCAATCTCTGGACGTGTGTGCTTATAATTTTACGCGGAACTACAGTTTAAAGCCGAATCCGAACGACAAAGTTTCAAAAAGTTTTTTAATATATAGATCGCTGAAAGTCTATCAGAGTGCCTGCTCGGACGCCATGAAAATCTACAAGAGATTATATAGAAAAAAAAAGATATGTGGGACGCGCTTGAATAAAATTTTAATTTTAATTTTGCACTAGACTTAAAAAAATAGCTTAAACAAATTCTCAACTATTCAAAACTACTTACAACTTAAACATGCCATCTGCGTCAACACTACACTCTATTTGTTAGATGGGATATCCGGTTGTCCACTGAGCTTGGGGATGCCAACTAGGCTTTAAAAGATAGGAGATGAAACAGCTTAGAACACCAACACAACAAAACAGATAAAATCTGCTAAAAAAGTAAAACTCCACCTCTAATGGAATCCTTTTAATTTGACATACATTCCCTGAGAACCAGAGTAAAACTAAAAGATAAAGGTTATTCAATTTAATAGCCGCTCTACTACTATCTGTCTGTTTAATTGTACTCAATTTTGGTGAATTTAGTTTGTTCTCATCTTTGTTATTCTGTGCCATTTTTTCTTGTTAAGCGTTTTTTGGATTTCTGCTTAGCTGCCATGTGTTCTCTGCTCTGGTTTCTCTCAACATGAGGACCAAATCAATTTTCGGGCTTCCAACGTAGTCACGGTTCGCAGACCGCGACATGAACATGAAGCACGTGTTGCCGTCTGGTCTTGTTCTTGTTCTTGTGCCCGAGTCAGCTGTCAATGTCTGTGTCTGTGTGTCTGTGTGTTTAAACCGCCATCATAATCAGCAGCATCATCAACTCACCCAGCTGCCTCCCCTCCCCCCTCATACCCCGCTCACACCCATCATCAGCTGTAGGTTCCGTTGGCTGTTTTGCTTTGTTAAAAGGATTTTCACGGATTTCCGTTGTAATTTGAAAAGTTTTTTGTGCAACTTTTTTCATTTAGAAGCACTGCGAGTCGCGCTGGCTTGGTAAGGTAATGGCCGGGGCTTTGTTAGTTTTTTGAAGTGGGGCTGTGCCAAAAGCACCTGGCAAACAGGTGTTAATTGTTTTCAAGCTAATTTGCCAGCGATAATGAATTTTTCGCTTAAACCAACGCAGGACAATAAGTACAAAAAAAGAAGAAAATTATAATTAAATTGCAAGGTTAACCCAAAGCCAGTAAACACGGAGGTACACTAAAGCTGCCCACTTTTGTTAGGCAAAACTAACACATCTCAACCTTGAAAAGGCGGCACAGGTGTGAAAACTGCGTGTAACCCATCCCCCAGGGCGAACTAAGGGAACCAGGGGTGCGTGTGTGTGAGTGTGTGAGATAATTGAATTTGTGATTTTAAGTGCTCCTCTTTGTGTCCACACAAGTCACAAAAGTGCAAATTTGCGCCGCAAAGTATGCATCACTGAATTACGCATACGCCACGTGCGACAAGGCGACAAACGTGTAAATTGTTTTAGTCCAGAGAAAAAGTTGTCAGCCAACCAGCTGTGAGCTGCCAATTTGCCAAGTGTCCGCAAACAAAACAAATGGAAACATGAAGCAAACAAGACATCAAAAAACTTTTGACAAGCCAAAAACAACACGATTTTTGTACACTCTCTGCAGGACTCAGTCACAAACTACTTGTTTAAGGCATGATACCTCAATTTACTACTAAACACACACCGTCGACAACTCCAAGTGGCATTGTGAAAAGTTCCCTGCCTTGCTGCTCTCATCTAAAATGCAAATGGAGGCCACCGACACACGGCCTATAGGGTCCACCACCGTCGCTTCCCATTCCTCACCAAAAATTCAAATCTCAACGCCCTCCTGGCTGGCAAATTAGTTTTGTACAAGCCCGCCGCGCTGCCAACATAAACAAAACACGGGTCCAATATATCGCACATTTTTCGACTATAAATTATACAGAAAACTCCAAAGAGGCTGTGTGAATTAAGGCTGTCATGTTGGCAGTCATATTTTTGGTTATACATATCCCTGCCTTTTCATAATCCGCTTTATTTTTGTTTGAAATGGAATGGCAGAATGGCTAAGACGTAGACGAAAGCCTACTCTAACGCCAACTTCTTAAGTGCAGTGCAACTTTTTGACACTTGAAATTGAGTTTTGTGGTGTAATTGCATTTTATTTGCACTTCAGCGGGTGAAAAACAAGTGGCAAAAAAGGAGAGAGCAGCAGCAAAATAACCATTGTACAATAGTTGGCGCCCAACGTGGGGCTGGGGGGGTGGCATCAAATTTGCATGAAACTCAAGTCAAGTGACGATAATCGCAAGTGTTTGCTTGCTCCGGCTGCAATTGAATTCGTTTTACAAATGGAAAGGGGAGGCGGGCCAAATTGTGTATGAAAATTGCATTTTGGCAGCTCATAAAATTTACTCTGCATTTAAATTAATTACAATTTTTTTTATGTATGGCCTGGGGAATGTTGTAAAGTTGCCAGAATGAAAAAAGGTTGTAATAAAGGAAGTAGTAAAGTGAGCTAAAAATGAATGTGGCAACTATAAAATATTCTCTATTCTAGAATTTATGAGATTTTTTTGAGCGAAGCTCTTATAAAGATGTTCCATTGGGAGACTGAAACTAGACATTTTCTCTTTGCTATAGATTCCTTAGTCTTTGCAAAGTCAGCCGCGTTGACAGTTGCTGTGTTCTGCGAACTGAGTATCGGGGACAGGGTATTCATTACAGAGAAGCGAGTACTGATTATCTAGTATTGATCAAGAAGCATTTAGTAGGGGAGCCACACGAATATTGACCACAAAAAAAACTATAACTTTTAGTTCTTCTTCTTGTTACCTAACTTTTGACAAGCAATCTATCAGTCAAATTTTTTCGTAAAGCCAAAAGTCACTATGAAGGAAATTACTTTGATCAATTGCCTTTTTGATAGAAATATGAATTTTTGAAAAAAAAAGTAAAGCAAAAACGTGCTTGTATAAGAAAACAAGCCGGCTGCCGTAAATTAATTTTCACTTTTCATTGAAATTTCTTAATTCTGAATATGGGACATTCCATATCAACTCGGCAAAATGGTAAATCTTTTCATTTAATTAAGAACATTTGCTTAAATTCACAAATTTTAATCTTTAAATGGGTGGCTCACAAACTCTCTCAAATTTTAGAAATTAAAACTAGTGATGAGCAAAAATACATGCATCTTTTGACTAAAATACAAAATTTACAGAACGAAAAAATATTGATTTTTGGCAAAGTTATGTTCGAAATACAAAACTATGATCACAACCCCTCATCATTCCCTACTTAATTTCGAGTACTGAGTTCTGAGTACTAAGGTCTGAGTATTAAGTACTCAAATATACTTAGTATCGAATATTTAATATCGAGCACTGAGAATTGAGTACAAGTAGTAAGTATTGAGTTCTGAGTATCAAGTTTTGAGTATCAAGGACTAAATAAATATTAAGTAATGAGTATTCAGTATTGAGCACTGAGAATAGAGTACTTTCTTTGGAGTACTAAGAATCTGGTACTAAGTATCGCCTTCAAAGTTCTGAGCATCGAAGAATTGAGTTCTGAAAATCGATAACTAAGTATCGAGTACCGAGTATCTAAGAATCTAGAACTGAAAATCGAGTGCTGAAAATCGAGTACTATGTATCGAGTACTCAGTCCTGAGTATTAAATTTTGAGGACGAATAGTATCGGATATTTAATATCGAATAAAAAGTATTTATTATGAAGCAATGAGTATTGAGTATCGATTACTAAGTATCGAATACTTAGTATCGAGTAATACCAAATATCAAGAAAGATTACTGAATAACGAGTACTTAGTATGTAGTAGTGAGTATCGAGTTTAAAGTATCGAGTGCTAAAAATCGAGTTCTGAATCGAGTATTAAATTTTGAGGACGAATACAAAGTATTGTATCGAATAATTAATATCGAGTAAAGAGTATTTAGTATCGAGCACTGAGTATAGAGTACTTTCTATGGAGTACTAAGAATCTGGTACTAAGTATCGCGTTCAAAGTTCTGAGCATCGAAGAATCCAGTTCTGAAAATCGATAACTAAGTATCGAGTTCCGAGTATCTAAGAATTTAGAACTGAAAATCGAGTGCTGAATATCGAGTACTATGTATCGAGTACTCAATCCTGAGTATAAAATTTTGAGGACGAATACAAAGTATAGTATCGAATAATTAATATCGAATAAAGAGTATTTAGTATCGAGCAATGAGTATTGAGAACTAAGTATCGATTACTAAGAATCGAATACTTAGTATCGAGTAATACTAAATATCAAGTAAGATTACCTAATAACGAGTACTAAGTATGTAGTACTGAGTATCGAGTTCAAAGTATCGAGTGCTAAGAATCGAGTTCTAAAAATCGAGTACTGAGTATTGATTACTTAGTTCTGTATATTAAGTTCTGAGTATCGAATACAAAATATAGTATCGAATACTTAGCAACGAGTACTGAGTATTGATTACAAGAACTGAGTATCGAGCTCTGAGAATAAAGTTCTGAGTACCAATTGCTTGGGATTGAATACTCAGTATCGAGTACTGAATATCAAGTAATGAGTATCCAATATGTATTTAACACTGAGTTTTAAATACTTAGTATCTAATAATGAGTATCGAGTTCTCAGCAATCGAAAAATGAGTATTGACTACTAGGGTTGACAATATTTGATCGATATATCGATATTTTTGTTGTACGATAGGGGTTATTCCGATATGATATTTTGTATGCCCATATTGGCGATTATCAATTTTTTTATAAACGATATATCAAAAAAGTTACTATGGAAATAGGTTCAAATTATATGGCTAGCATCATAAAACATCTGGTAATACAACTTAAAATTGCATTTAGGAACTATTTATACACGTATGGATGCTGCAGTGTTAGAATATATTAAAGATATCGTCATAAACTCAATAGCTTATTTGAGAGCTGCGGATGAATTGTTCATGCTGTCTGAAAGTGCAATTCGATCCTTTACTTTCTTTGACTCCTCTTCGGCAAGCGTTTAGCTTGTCAATGTGTTAATAGCGAAATGTTTTAGGCCCCTGGGGGCATTAGGTCACAATCGCTGATTTACAGACACCCGCTGTAGAGTGACTGGAGAATACACTAGGAAGCGGGTTCTGTTAAATTCTTCTCTTGAAATTCTGTTTCCAAGTATAATCAGTAAGTCTTTAGAGCCTCCACTCAGATAAGATACAAATGTAGTTCGTCAGAATACTTCACTTTAAATAAAATCGATTGAACTGCTTTGAAATCAGAACAATTTTGAACATAAGCCTAACTAAGTTTGTAACTTTTTGGACTACACGCTTTTAAGGATTAAAGAAACTGAAACTCTCACTTTGAAGAAATTTACAGTGTAGTTTTATAAAACTATTGGAAACTTTTGAAAAGATAAGATATAACGGTTTTTAGAAATCTTCACGATAATACCGATATATCGATTTTGGAGGCGATATATCAAATATCGGTATTGAAAATTTTGATTTTTAATATTATCGAAATTGATATTTTGAGAAATATTGACAACCCTATTGAGTACTGCCTATAGTGTGTTGTGAATCAAATACCGAGAGACGAATAGTGAGTCTTAAGTACTGAATATCAAGAACAGAGTATAGAGTACTAGAAATCGGGAACTGTGTATCGAGTACTAAGGTACGGATTATTGACTATCCAGTAATGAATATAAAGTTCTGTGTATCAAGCTACGCAAGAACTGGCCTTCCCAAGACACCCGTTTTTCTGTATTTAGTGTTTTTTTTTCTATAAGTGATTATATAAAATAAGATGTTTTTTGTCGGATCTTATTCAGATTTCTACAAAATTTTTAGAAAGTGATGCTTGCCAGTTCGGATCAAATAGAATATTCTGTTTGTGTTTGTTGCCAATACATTTCGGATACCCATCAGCATCCGTCTTAAGGAACAAAGATTTAACAAGTCTGTAGCGCTTAACGTGAAGTTCATTATTATCAAAATACTCACATTCAAGTGTTTTGTAATTCATTTGGTTAAACATCTTAGTTGACCAACGAAATGTCCTTCAAGCTGGATAAGATATTGAAAACTTTTTTGGTTCATTGTTTTGGTGTTATTTGTCGGATCTAATATAAATTTTAAAATGAATTGAGATAAAAACTGAAATGATTCAATTAAAATATTAAAATTAAAGAAGAGTATCAGAGTGACAAATTGGCGCCCAACGTGGGGGCACCACACATTTGCCTGACACTCAAATTAAATGACAATAAACGTCAGTGTTTGCTGCAATTTAACTCATTTCACTAATGAATTGGCAAAGCTATTAAATTAACTTAGCAAAAAGCAATCATTACAAATTAATTTCCCCCCAAAAAAACTCTTTAATAAAAGCGAAAACTGAAAAGAACTTGGCCTCGTCCAGCAAATTGCAGCAGCCATAATTAAGAGTGTCCTCGATGTCAGTTTTGTGCATTGTTCAAGCATTCAAAGCGATTCGACAGCTGACAGCATTCAGTTTGCTTGATCATGCTGTCCCTGCCTGATTTTCACTCTCCTCCTGATGAAACGAAACAAAATAAATGAATTTTTCATTAAAACAGTTGCAGAATTATTTAGTTCCATGTTGGGCCCGTAATTTCCATAATTTAAAGTTCAACTTGTTTCTGCACATTTTTCAATTTGTGCCAAAAGCAAAACTTTTTCGTTTCGCTTGTTGCTGCATAAAGCAAAAATTCATGAATGAAATTTTTGCCGCCTTTTTTCGACGCCTGCGTCGTTGAGGTGAGAGCAGTTGCCGGTTGAAATTGAAACTGTGCAGCATCTTTCAATCGTTTTGGGATTCATCACAAAAAGCCGTGCGTTTTCAATGGACCAGAACAGTTGCGGTTTGGAGCTCGTCGCTGTCGTATCGAAGCGGGAAATAATTTGATTACGTCTTGTAAATGGAAATCATAAAATAAATGTAATAAATTAATGAAACAAGCGAAATGTGTACAAAATTCCATTTTGGTGTTGGTGCTGTGAAGTGAAGTGAAAAATAACGAAAAATATCAAATCTTTTGTTTGTGGTAATCTCTGTGGAAATCCCTTAAAGCGATTTCCTCTTCCCACTCAGTTGTATTGGCTGCATAACAAATTCACATCAGGCATTCAGAACAACATCTCTGATGACTTTGAATGAAAGTGCACTTGGCATGCTGAGCAACTGCAGCGTCGTCGTCGTCGTCCAACCAACTCTACTTCACTTCAGTGCACAGTTTACAGTTTACACACAACAAGAAGCACAAAAAATGGAATCACAATTACAAATGCAGGCAACATTTTGCATAATTTATGTCAAGCATGAAAACAACAACTAAAAGCGGGTGGGGGCGGTCACACACACACACTTGGTCATAAATAAGTGCAGGTTTAAATACCACGGCAACAATTGTGAAATATGGCAGAATAATAGAAAGGACCAACAGAGCAACCTGAATATGTATATGAAATGTTAGTAACAAGAGTAGCTTAACTGACAGACACGAAAAAATAAAAACCAAGAAGGGTGGCAGTGGTGCCGCATTTAGGGGGCAGGATAAAGGGTTAAAACACAGTTTAATCTTACAACAAAGGTCAACCCTGAGCTAACAGACGCACAGTCCAGGATTCTTTGTAACCAAACTCTTTTGTTTGTTTATTTAGATATAAAATATATTTTTGTTTTCACTTAGAGCATTTCACTTAAGACAACGCCAAGACACGAAGCAGGAGCATTTAATTCGATCTTTTGAGTGCACAAATTGTCACTTGGCTGAGCCCAAAATTCGGCTATTCTTTCGCAAACAAACATGTCTATTATCAAGTTAAGTCAAGCGAAATCTGGTGACAATTCTCCAAAAATTTGAGTCAGAAATTAGAGCTCTAAGTTCAAAATGTAAGTTGGATTTTTTGACCCAATTAAGCTAAACCGATAATATTCGAACTATTGAAATAAAAACTCATTAAACATCGAGTGGCAATGCTTTAACTTCGCTAAGAATATTACGCTACCTTTCTCACTATTGAAACAGCTGCCCACATAAAATGATTTTTATGATTTTCTCTGATAAAAATCTTTGAAGCTGTAATTATTCCACCTGATATCTCAGTTAAGTTTTCGTCTCAGTCGCTGAGTGGAAATATAAGCGGTTTCCTGTGCCTGCTAAATGACTCCTCCAATCCCATTCTAATAATTTCCACTTGCCACATTTCGGCCTTATACTCGGCTTTGAAGTCAGTCACAATTTTAAAATATAACTCAGCTGTTTATGCATTTTGTCCGGACAAAATGCCCATGGCCTCCACTCCTAGGAAAAAAAAATATACCAAATAAGATTTTTTGGTAGATTGAGATTTGTCTTTTGAGGTGTCGATTTTTGTTTTCATATGGCTTGGACATAACAATATATGGAAATTCGTAAGAAATTGCATACTTTTAGGCTGGACAATAAATAAAGGTACAACATTTAAAACACTGACTTTGTAAAAACCTTCAGCTATCGTGCAATCTAAACAAAAAAAAAACAAAAAGCCATGTTGCAAGTGAATTGAAATGGGTACTTTTTGGTACTCTTAACGCAAAGATGCTTAATGTGAAAATACCCACAAAATTTGATATATTTTTTTTTGGTTTTTTTTATGTAAGCGCTTACAAATAGAAAAAACTTTATATATTTTTATTGCAATCTAGTCCGAAATCATTTTAAAAAAATAGAGGGAAGCTAACTTCGGCTCGACCGAAGTTTATATACCCTTGGAGCTTGATATATGCCTGACAGTTTGTATGGCAGCTATAGTGGTCCAATTTCGACAAATCTTGTTGAAATTATGTAAAATCATTGAAAACTTATAAATACGAGCGTTGGGAGCGATAACATTGAAAACAAAAAAGTTTTTCTCACTCGGACTATTTTTCAGACATAACTTTTGTATGGCAGCTATACTATATAGTAGTCCGATTTCAACAAGGCTTATTGAAATTATGTGAAATCATTAAAAACTTATAAATACGAGCGTTGGGAGCGATACCATTGAAAACAAAAAAGTTTTTCTCACAAAAACTAGTTTTTCAACCGATCGTTCCTATGGCAGCTATATGCTATAGTCATCCGATCCGGCCGGTTCCGACAAATGTGCAGCGTATTTGTACCAAAAGACTTCGTGCAAAGTTTGGTTAAGATAGCTTTAAAACTGACGGAGGAGATAGCATAGAAACAGACGGACAGACGGACGGACAGACGGACAGACGGACATGGCTATATCAACTCAGCTCGTCATGCTGATCAAGAATATATATATACTTTATGTGGTCGGAGATGCTTCCTTCTCTGCGTTACAAACATCCGGACAATTTTAATATACCCTCTACAAGGGTATAATAATAGCAATAATTAAGACGAACAATGATTATTATGATTGATATTATTAATTCGGAAAGAAAAGATTAAATTAAGTTGAACTAGAATTAAAATGTGCCTTTAAATAGTCTGATAAATTAATTTTGAAATGCGTTGCGCTCCTTATGCTCTTAATGTAATGTGCAGCAGTAATAATGTTCTCAGTCTAATCCATTCTTCTAGGCTTAGGTAAAAAAAGCCAAGATTAAGAGGGATGAGTTTCCGTATATTTTTTCAGTTGCTTTTGTAATATGGTTGGACCACGTAAGAGCTGTTTTGAAATGGATACCAAGGTTTTTGGCTTGTTCAGCATATGCAATTGCAGTGTTGTTGACAAAGAACCCTTGGTAGCTCACTAACGTTTAATGGCTTTTTTGCAGACAGGTTGATTTAATGGGGTTTAGTCCCAGGCCATTTAATTTCGCCCATTTGCTTATTTTAAAAATTTCGTCGTTAGTAATTCAAATACACTCATTAATTTCTTGTAAGGGACGACTAACATAAAGTTGTACATCATCAGCATATAGGTGGACATTACATTCGGACAAACATTGAGGAATGTCATTAATATATAAGGTAAATAACACCTTCCGGTAAGAACCCGGAAGAGAGTGTTTTGGAAACTACAACAGTTTTTCTTGATTACGTCAAGCTCGCGTTGAAAGCTGAAGGGAGTCACCCCATTTGTTATACCAAATTCCCGATTCCAATAGACAAGCGATTAGTACCCCATATGTAATGCCCGTAAGCATATCAAAATCATTTTTGCATTCAATTTGACGCCTTGCATTAATTTTTCAACCCAAGTCAATCACAAAATAACCTAACCAGGTACAAAATAAATTTGGCAGATCATAGTAGCTCTTAAATAGAATAGTTTGAATGTTACCTATGCCTCCTACGCCGAAGAAAAAAACAATCCAACTGAGTCAATTTGCATGAACTTGAAAACTTCCATTTTTTACTTAAATGCCATGAACTTCTTTATTCTGGATCAGATTTTAATGAATTATGTGGTGTTGCATTTTTAATAGATAAATCTTTAGTGACCAGCAATAAAATAAATTTTACAAAAATTTTTTCGTGGTAAATATCGTACTTAAAATCTAGCTATTTTTAAAAAATTGTTCAATTTACTGCAAAGTAGCAGATAAATGCCTTTATAACGCCGAAGAGAGAAGCTTGGCTTCGCCCCGTTCGAGGAGCTGTAAAGCCAATTTTACATGTTTTACATAACGCCGAAGTTAAGAAGTCGTGTATGAATGATAGGGCGTTCTATTACCTTCCAAGAGAAGGTAATGCTCTCTTCATAATACACATTTTCCTAAAGGTACTCGAAAACGGCCTCACTAAAAAAATTGTGAAATAAATTTTTGGACTTAGCGGTAGGGACTTACATAAATAATTGCTACCAATTGTTCGGAATCGGAAAATTAAACTAATGTAATGTTAAAAACATCCAGACAGCATTTTTGCCGCAGACCTGCGTTTTTTTTTGCCTACACTGAAAAAAAAGGATAGTTTTTGATAATCCTCAGGATGATTTCGGAAAGATAAAAAAAAAAAAATAGTTCATTGATCTTTATTCTTCATCCAAAGGAGCTGAAAAATGTGAAAAGGATATTTAAAAAAATGGTTAAATCCATTTTTGAATATCCATTTTCCGTGGATCTTTTTTTTCTCTGTGTATGTGAACTATGCTTAAATCGGTTATCAATAGACTTTTATAAGCGATACCTTGATACACAGATTATTATTTTATTTACACTCTATTAACACGGTTTTCTATTTACAATGTACCTACATGACTAAAGACAACAATTTAAGCTTATTCTGATGAAAATAAAAAACGAATTTCTTATAGTTTTCAATTACATTTAAAGCCTAGTACGGAGGGCGTTCGAATTTTCCTTCAAGAAATTTGCTTGATATTCCCTTTTGTGGAATATAAAAGGCAGTGTGACCAGATAATCTTAGAAAAATACAGAAATCCGGAAACAAATAAATTGGCCAGATTTCAACAAAACGAGGCACAACATGCAGGAAGTTGCAATTGCAGTTGCAGTGTCAGCTGTTAAAATGAAGAACTTGAGCAAGACTTCAGAATTTTTTCCGCCTGTTGCAAAGAATATAATAGTCTGCACGGGGCCGGATAAGTCCAATCATAATGAAACATTATTCAGGGCGAGAAGGACCCTACTCAGTTGCACACATCGCTGCAAGATGGCTCAATTCATGCCTTGGAGCATGCCCTGAAACAATTTGACAAGTTGCGCAAACGTGGCGCAAGATTCCATTTTGATTGTCTGGTGCAGGAGTATGAGGCAGCCACACGAAGTGATTATATGCAATCCTTTTCTCAACTGCACACCAACTGCTTCCGAACACTCTTTTTGAAAGTGCGGTTTCCAGTTGCTTGAAATCTTTGATGTCCCACAAATATGCAATGTTTTTCACTGCATTAATTAATGCATTTTTGTCGTCATAATTAAAATTTTGTACTTTTTATTTTTTACTTTTACCAACTGACACAAGGAAAATTCGAACGCCATCCGTACTAGATTTAACAGTGTGAAGGCAGCCTAAAAGTTTGATTTTGCTGGGTCAAGGTCAACAGTCAATCAGTATCACAAATCAACAGAAATTAAGTAATTAAAAAATTTGCAACAATTGCAATGGTAAGTCCAAACAGCTGCAGTTTCAAGAATTACTAAAAATCTCTCATCAGCGGACTTGTTCCTTATAATAGTTCTAAAACCTGCTAACCACGTATTTGTACAACTGTGTACTAGGAAATTACAATGGTGTAAAATTGCAGCTTGTCGATTTTGAGCCAGCTAAATCAAATCAGGTCGCTAAGTTTTGAATAACAATTAACTTTGGGTATTGGTCAGTGGTGCCCAAACACACCCTATCAAGCTTTGCGATTGTGTATGTAGCAGCAAAACACGAAGTAATCGTCATTATGTCAAATATGGGCTACAAACAAACACACACATGTGTGTGCGTGCTATTTATAGAGCAGAGTTCCCCAGCGATAGCCCCGGGAGCACGAACTTACTTGCCGAATGCTTGCCGAAGTAATACTTCATTGTGTGTTAGAGAGAGACCCAGTCACGTTTTAGCGCTCTCCCTTTGGGGAACCCTTTTATAGAGCACACGTTTCCTCTCTCTCTATGCGTGTGTCGACTGCGTCGCTGGCAGACTTATGACTTCCTATCACACGGGATAGGGCAATTGACATTTGGGCACCACTGGTATAGGTACATTAAGCGTCAATTTATTAGCATTGCGTTTTACTTAAGAGAATCATTAAAATGCACGATGGACTTTATAAGTCCTACCTTTCGCTGAGAGCATTTAAAACATTGAATTTATTTAAGGGAAAAAGAAGACAAACATAAACAAAATTGAAACATAAATAACAAAAGGAGGTCTAAAAGGTTTCAATATATCACCCATACGCAGTGTGATTACACGATTTAACAATTTGGACATACAGATTTTAAATGAAGTTCTCTGGAAAAAATTGAAAAGTAATGTGAAATGTGAAAATGTTGTTCTGGGTCATATCTGTAATTTTGTGCCAACTCTAAGGGTCGCTTTGGGCCAATTCCAACTTCAAATTGATTAAGCCTTAGGTGTGCCCTAAAACTACTTCATACGCTCCACCGTGCACCCATTGACCGTACGTAAGGGTAGACCAACTAATTCGGATAGCTATTACTTTTACGATTTCTCCACCCTTAGAGCGAATGTCAAACAGTTATGTCCCTGCTAAGCAAACCCTTTTCGGTGCAATGTCTCTGCATGGTTGGTCGTTGAAATAAAACAAAACGTGGAAACAAAATGGGCCAAAAAGTTATTTTAAGCGCAAGGCGAAAAGTGTGCACTAAGAATAAAAGAACGAAAAGAAAATGTCCATAAAGCGGTTGGCAGGTGGGAGGGAGGGGGTGGTACTTTGGTAATCTCGAAACAATTATGCATACGCGCTCATACACAGAAATCTGTGGCGCGTGATGCTCGAAATAACAAAAGAAAACTATGTACAAGCCCAAAAGCCTTGAAATGAGAGCGCAAAATTGTTTACCATAAAATGTAATGGCCAAGTGAGGTCCATTTCATCGAAGACTTCTTAATCCTTTTGAACTGCCCTGGGGGTTTGGCTTTAGTTTCCCTCCCCCTCCCCCTCCCCCTAACTATTGCCATTCCTGATGCTGATGCATATTTTTATGACCCCAAAATGTTTTCCCAGTTTGTTATGTGAACGGAGATACGAAATGAGACCAAAAGTGAGGCCAATAAAAGGGCGATAAAATTGACGCCAATACACAACAAGCACAGCGGGAGGAGCGACCACGCTGCACGGTGAACGGCGATAAGCGTGTCCTGTCGGCACAAGTGCATAAAAAGGCGATAAATATTTCCATTTCCAACCTCCGACCGACAATTCAAATGCCTTGGTGATTAATGGGCCAGGGGCCATTGCCGACGGGATGCGCATAATTCACGAGAGCCAAACGACCAGATATGGCCAGCAGCGACGTCAGCCATGGCTGGGACCTCTCTTGGTATTGAGCATGGCCTGGACAGCGGCCGCCGGTATGGAGTCCTCCGCCGAGCTACGGCTGCAGCAGCAGCAGCAGCAGCAGAGTGTGGCTGCCGCAGGTGTTGGCGTTGCCCCAATTAGTGCCACATCCCTAGCCCATCACAACCGTCCATTGTGGGACCCGCAGCATTCAAATTGGAAATCCAAACGCACGAAAGTCAAGCGACGACAGCGCCTCAACTCGCACAGCAATCTGCCAGCCAGCCTGGCCAACTCCTCCTCAGCCCACTACTCCACGTCGAATCTCACCAGCTGGCAGCAGCAGCGTTATCTGAAGGTTAACCAGGTATTCGAGAGTGAACGCCGCATGTCCCGTGCGGAGATTCAGCGCAATCATGGCAAAATTGTGCTGCTCGGCCTCTTCGAGCTGTCAACGAAACGTGGACCCCGACCGGATGGACTCAGCGAGCTGGGGGCGGCCACCATGGCGGTGGAGCACATTAACCGCAAACAGCTGCTGCCGGGATACACACTGGAGCTGGTCACAAATGATACACAGGTGAGAGCTTTGCTTTCATTACGAAATTGAATTTTTGCAGCATTAAAACTTAATAAGAAAATCGAGCAGCTGCCAAAAGGAACATTTTTTATTGCCTTGAATGTGACACAGTCAAGTCAAGTCGTTGCCGGTTTTGATGGCCTTTGCCGTCTCTATCAAAGTCAACATTTAAAAAAAACGAAAATGTTTATTGCAGCCATCTTTACGCTTGTTTTTTTATACCCTCGCAGAGCAATGTATCAAGATTGTTGTAGCGGAAGGATTCAGCTTTTTTTTTTGTTCGTTTAATGATTCTGCAGTCACGGTTTATATAAAGAAATGCCAAAGCATTGACAGCTGATATGTTGTTTTTTATTTAAATTTTCATTTATTTGCTTTTGCTTTTACTCAAAGCAAAAGTTCAAGCAACAGTCAGGGCAATAAACAATTGACGACAATTTTTTATTTATACGGATGGCACACACATGATAGTTCAATATCATGACCAGAAGTTATTGACACTTGGCAGAATCATTGAAAAAGAAACTGCTATTTTTACTACTCATTATACCATGTACCCATTAAAAATGTGTTAAAAGGGATCATGAAGATGTATGTATCTCTCCTGTTTGTCCGTCTGTATGAGCGTGTCGAACTCAGATACTATAAGAGATATGGCCCAGATCAGGATTGTTTCCGCAAAAAAAACTATCATACCCACAATTTTTTAGATGGAACCTCTTGACTTAACGCATATTAAGTTAGACCCAATATCTGTCGATTCTAAAGTCCACAATAAGATCCGAGTAAAAACACCGAAGTTATGCAAATGCTCCTCCCCATTTATTTGAAATATTTTTTTTATTATATTTAAATAAAAAGCAAGCCTACTAAAAGCAGATAATCCAAAAAATCTGAGAAGCATGCAAAGCCACACGAAAATATATTCAGCCGAAGAAGTTAACTCAAGTTAACAACACCAAACAATTTCAACACGTCAATTCAACACAAAACCAATTATACAATTATAGGGCTATTTTTGTTCTTCGCTTGAGGTCTTTGCTCTTGAACTCCCTACTTAGCCCCTACTAGCATCGGTTTGCAAGAGTGATTCTTCGTCGGATTTCCAGACTGATGTTGTTCTTGCAGGTTATCAACGTTCCGAGGTAGACGAAATCCTCCACAACATTAAAGTTGTACTTTCTGTCCGCGGATACTAGCTACTTCGTCTTGTCCTCATTTGCCGCTGAACCCATTATTTTGACTTCCTCCTTAATCTCTGAAAACGCCTTGCTTACTGCCCGTGCAGTTTTGCCAATAATGTCAATATCATCGGCATATTCAAGTAGCATTAGTTCTTTAAGAATAAATCCGCCGGTTCTGTTGGCAAGTGGGCACTTGCGCAGTAATTATTACATCAGTAGATTAAAAAAGTCACACGATAAGGTATCGCCCTGTCTAAAACCACTTTTGGTATCAAATGGTTCGGAGAGGTTCTTTCCTATTTTGACGGAGCTTTGCGTACTTCTCAACGTCATCATGCAAAGTCGAACGTACTTTGCTGGAATACCTAAAGTAGACAAGACTTTGAAGAAGCTTGACCTTATCGGTGTGTCGAAGGCTGATTTATAATCAACAAAAAGGTGATGTGTTTGGATGCCTCTTTCATAGGTCTTCTCCAGAATTTGTCGTAGTGTGAAAATCTGATAAGGTCCAATCAGTGTATCAATAAACGGCTTTAGACGTTCTCAAATAATGCGGGACAGAACCTTATATGCGATGGGGAGGAGACTGATCCCGCGGTAGTTGGCGCAAACTGCAGGGTCTATCTTTTTTTAAGATTGGACACAGAACACTTAGTTTCCAATCATCGGGCATGCTTTCGTCAACCCATATACGGCACAGAAGTTGGTGCATGCACCTTACCAATTCTTCGCCTCCAGCCTTGAACAATTCAGCGGGCAGCTCATCAGCGCCTGGCGACTTGTTGTAAAATTCGAGTCTCACTCATGCCGAATAACATCTCGACTTCCTTGCGCAAGCGCGACTATCAAATAACTATATAGACTAGCAAATAACCCGTCGCGGTTCGCTGCGCCTTCAATAGTATAGAACCAATGCACACCCTAATTCCACCAATTGTCCACCCACTTCCCGTCCACATCCCACCCACTTGCCAACCACCTCCCGTCCACCTCCCACCCACTTTCAAAACAACTTACCACCCTCATCCCATTCACATCCCACCAACATACCTTCCACTTCCCAGTGGGCATCCCGGCGGTATTTCCAACATCGGAAAATGAAAACACAAATGAGTTCTCATTTTGACCTTACAAACCGAGTTTCAAGTCAATCCGATAAAAAATAGTTATTTTGCATGCAGAATTTTCCGGCCATTTTCCTCGTGGGCGGATTTTCCGACATTGAAAAATTACACTTCAAATTTGTGCCATGATTGCCAATCAGTCGGTCAGTCAGTCAGTGAATCAGTCAGGACACTCAGGACACTCTCTTTTATATTTATAGAGATTTTCAGGTCTGTTCTCAATTTCACTTCGGTTTTCGTGTAAACGTTTGTACTTTGAACTCTACGTCAATAAGATTGTATGGAAAGTGACACTTACATCTACGGCTACTAGATCCGTTTTCAGTAAAAGTGGAATTGCTTAAGCAGTTGAAAGCGGCAGCTTAATGCCAAGTGGATTCAATTCGTAGAAAAATGAACCCTTGATCTAGTAGCCACAGACTTTCTTTACAACTTCCATTCAAATTTCTAAGAGTAAGTTGACCAATTCAAACGTTTATACGAAAACCGAAGTGGAATTGAGAACAGACCTGTTTCTTTAAGGTACATAATCTTTTTTAAGTTATCTTTCAGTAGCCAAGTTGTAGTCTACTTTCAAGATTTTATACTGAACGTTCCTACGTTTTTCCTAACATCCTCTCGCTACTTCGGTCACATATTGAAAGATTTTAATAAATAAACCACTTAGAACTCAATACGAGTTTCGAAACAAAAAACCTTAAAAAAATTAAATAAATAAAAAAAATAAATAAACCAACATATTAATTAGTTGATTGTTCTCAACGTTTTATTTAAAATTCGTTACTATTTGGACTTGTCCAACAATTTAATCAAACAAATTTAAAGAGCAATGGTTGATTGATTTTTATACCACAAGGCATATTCAGTACACTCATAAAAAAAAACGACCGGGATAGTTCTAGACCCATCGGGATAGAATTTATGCCGTTTTGTACTTGCATGTACTTAAATTAAGTATGAAACATACTAGAATAGAAAAACGACTATTAAAATTATTCAAATGAGAACAAACGTTCTTGAATCAAGTACATTTCGTACTTAAAATTAGCCTAAAATTTAAGAAAAGATCGTACTTAGTTCAAGTACAAAATTTCTTGGATTAGGTACAGAATAGACTTACTATACAAGCTCCAGGAAGTGTGCTACGAAAACTGCGAAATATTTTATGTTGAATCTGTTCTTGAAATTCCCTCCTGGTTCTAACACTTTGGTAATGGAGTGGGGGTAGATTTCCGACGTACAGTATAAACATCTTGGTCTTTGGTAAATTCGTTTCCTTTGGATTCGGATATTATATAGAGATCTTTATAGGCTTAGACCAAGAACATTTTGTACATTTGGTCGATATAGCCATGTCCGTCTGTCCGTCCGTCTGTCCGTCCGTCCATCCGTATGAACAAACAGATCTCAGAGATGGTAAGAGATAGAGGTTTGACATGTATGGGACAAATGTTTCTTATAGCTGCAGGCAGATCAAGTTTATTTTCAATTTTGGCCACGCCCCCTCCCGCCCCCGCAATTTTGAAGAAACGTCATATCTTCCACAGTTTTGCAGATAGATGGATTGTACTTACTAGAGATATTTAGTAATTGTCAAAATGTATCGATTTGCTGAAGAAATGATAAAGATCGGATGAACGGTTCTCAAGTTATAGGCAAAAAAGTGAACCAAGCACCCCTTGCCACCCCCCTCCCACCCTTTCACAACCAACATCGCACAATCTTTGAGAGAGAGAGAGAGCGAGAGAGAATGAGATAGAGATAGAGATAGAGAGAAACACAACGGCACCACTGCATTCAGCTCCTACTCCAGGTACAGAGTATGTTATAGTCGGGCTTGACCGACTTTCTCACTTGTTTTAAGTATTATTTTGCTTTAAACATGCATTGGGGTTGACTTTGAAATTAATAAACTTCGATGAAGAACCTTTTTGCACTTATTTTGAGAGTAAATCGGGCTGTACTTAAGACCATAACCAATTAATAATAAGACCAAAAAGATATAATAATAGTTCAAAATGTACTTAAAATATCCCGAAACAGTCTTCAAACAAGTATTTTGGGATTGAAAAAATCGTACTTGAAATAAGGATTTTGTACTTGAATCAAGTATTTTCGTACTTACCGTACTATTGACACCGTTCGTACTTGTTTTAAGTACAAAGTTCTTGGTTTTTTTTCTAAGTGTATTTGTTTCCACTTTATATACGCTCAAGCACTTGAAGCATTTTTTAATAAAAAATAAAAAGAGGACAACAAGCTTAAAAATATTTTTGGTTATGTTTGACTATATTTCAACCCGCTACTCGTAGAGTACAAAGGGTATTCTAAAGTTGTGCAAATGTTTATAACAGCCAGATGGAATCATTTCCGACCATATATATCAGCATCCGCCTTGTTAAGAGCCACCAAACTTAAAATGTAGACTCCTATTGTCTGCATGCAGTTCAAAATTGTTTGAAATTTTGGAAATATCGATTTCAAACTTAACACTAAAATTTATATTTGCAATAAATATTATAAAAAATAACTGACTTAAAATATGTTGCATACATTTCGGCTGCCCCCTCTCAGTAACACAATAACTCTTTTAAACATTTCTACCCATGAGTAATGGGTATATCTTAGGGAAACCCCATATTTTGTGTTGTTTTTCTTGGCTTTTGGGTTTCTATATACACACGGTTACTATATACATTGTCACTAGGGTTTCTTCCATTAAGCTCCATTTACACGACCTGATCGCTCAGATGAGTTTTCTTCAGACGAACACTGTAACTCGATAAATGCCACTCAGATGAGTGCTCAGGCCAAATAGAACCGGTTCTATTTCGTCTGATCGCTCATCTGAGTAGCTTCATGTCTACTCAGACGCCTTTTTACACGGTCAGACAGCAAATCAGACGAAAACTCAGATGAATGATCAGGTCGTGTAAATAGAGCTTAACCATTTAATATCAATATAAGTGCATAATATTATTTTGTATCAAAAATTTTTTTAAAAAATATCTTGCCCATAATATAACCGCAACCAAAATTTAGGTATTGGCCTTGTTAGACACCGTAATTCGTTTTAATCTCTGCTTCAAAATAAATTAACCCAACCAATTCGTGAGGTTGTTATTTGAATTTTAATTGGCTCATGTAAATAATGGTTTCAGGCATCCCAAATGCATCCCAAAATATCTCAATTTAGCCGCAAATATAGATTGTTATTCTGGTTGTACTCGATGTAGCTTTAAGTTTGCGGCAATTTCCTTAAATATTTGCGATACAATGGCTGCAAAAATATAGATGTTGTTATTGGCAAATGTTTTTAATTTGCAGCTTTTAATAGCTATTTGACTGTCGTCAAGTGCTTCAATAACTCCAAAAAGTTCCCTATACTCTAAAAAAAAGAAGAAGAGGGGCATTTGATATTTGTTGTCGTAAGCCCACCGAGACTGCACACACGATGGCCTGCTATTTTTTGCTATGTCGAAGCGGTCATCTACTGTCACAAAGGACTTTTGTTTTTCCAACAGCCAAATTACAGAAGCTGTTGTTGCTTTTAGATTTACATGGGCAATCGGTTCACCACAGAAGAGACAGCAAATGTTCATTCAAATAAAGTATTTAGTGAACAATGAACTAAATGTGCTTTGAACGAGGCACGGGACATTTTGAAGTGATCCTCGAAATTACATGTTTGTTTATAGCAGGGGGTGCCCAGAAAGAGCACCATATATCAAACAAGAACAAACACAAGAAATAGAAAGAAAAGCCCGAAAATATTATGAGAGAGTTTTTAGCCAGTTATAGTTGATTATTTCGTACCAGAGTCAACAAAGTCAGGTTCAAGTCACTGGCTAAATTGACTATTTGGGCCATCTTCTCTTCTAGTTCCAATCCCGTGTGGGACATTGGGCATCAACCACTCCTCTCTTCCAACGAACTCTGTTGTTGGCCGTAGCTTTCAGTTCTCTCCAGGTATTCCCGATGCTTTCCGCTTCTCTACCAACAGTCCTCCTCCAAGTTTCTTTGGGTCTGCCTGGTGTCCGGCCGAATCCATCCAGTGGGTTCCACTCCGTTGCCTTCCTGGCGATATTGCTCTCACTGTTACGCAATGTATGCCCTATCCAGCTCCATTTCATTCTGCGTATTATGGTGTCGACACTCTCCATATTTGCGCGTTTTAGTAGCTCGGAGTTTCGTATTCTGTCAGGCCAGAATATACAAAATATCCGACGCAGGCATCGGTTCACGTATGTTTGACGTTTGGACACTATGGAAGTTGTAATTTTCCAAGTGGAGGAACCGTATAGGAGCACTGGCACTACGTTAGACTTGAAAAGCCTTATTTTGAGCCAGTGTGGATATGATGAGCATCGCCAAACGGCCGACAGCATTCCAAAAGCACCCTTAGCTTTCTGAAGGCGCGACTCCACATCGAGCTCCGTTCCTCCATCCACAGCAAGTACGCTGCCCAGGTATTGAATTGCTGGACTTGTTCAATGGGCTGATCATCCAAAACCAGCGATTGGGCTTGTCCGGAACGAAGGCTAAGCGAATTAGTTTTGGAGGTGTTGATTTTTAGACCCGCCGAGTTAGATGATGTGCCAAGTTCGGCTAACGCACTTGCCAGGTCGCTATTTGCCAGGAGGCATATATCGTCCGCTTAGTCCAGATGCCGCAATGTGGTTGTCATTGTCCACCTGATGCCGCTGTTGTTGGGTGCTGGTCGAATAGTGCAGAACACATCTGCAACCACCATTATAAACAGGATGGGAGACAGAGCACAACCCTGTCGAACGCCGCTGAGGACTGCGCAAAGGCTGCGAGAGCTTTCCGCCATGAAGCACTCTGCACTGGGCGCTGTCGTATGTAGCTCTGATGAGGGATATAAGTTTTTCCGGTATCCCCCTCCTTCGCAACCCTTGCCAGATGCACTCCCTGCTTACGCTGTCGAAGGCGTTCGCGAAGTCTACGAAAGCCATGTTAAGGTCCGCTCTGTACTCCGTGCATTGCTCGATCAGGATGCGAACAGTGTTAATATGATCCGTGCATGAAGAACCTTTTCTGAAACCGGTTTGCTCTTCGCCTATGGTGTCCATAATGGTGCCTCTCAGGCGATCCAAAATAATTCGTGCTATAGTGGGCAGCACACAGATCCCGTGCCAGTTGTCGCACTCACGAAAATCGCCCTTTTTAGGAATTTTTACCAAGATGCCCTCTAACCATTCCGAGGGGAGCTCCTCAGTTTCCCATGCCCGTTGTATGACCGGGTATAGTAACTCCGCAGATATGCCACCAATACCAGCTGCTTTGTTGTCGGGCAGCGCTTGGATGGCAGTAATTATTTCTAACTTAGTGGACGCTGACATCCTTATCCTGTGGTGACTTGGAATTTGTGGCAATTCGGTAAAGAGACGGGATGCGGCCGTGGATATCTCACAGTTGAGAACCATCGCAAAATGGGATCTCCATCTATTCATTTGGTCCGTACCGGTCGTGAGATATGAACCATCTATCGGCTATTTCGTTGGTCGCCTTATAAACCGTTTTCAGGTCGCCATTTGCTGCTGCATTTTCTGCTATTTCTGCGAGATTGTTGATGCGGCTGTTTTTGTCCTGGCTCGCGCATCTTTTAATTTCACGGACTTTAGCTCGATATTCTTGCTTTAAAGCCGTTTCTTGATGTTGTGAGTGTGGATTCTGCAATTTCTGCCTGATTTCCGCTCGTTGGCTTATTAGGGTCCATGTCCGTTCGCTCATCCAGGGGCGTTGACCTCTGGGGATTTTACCGATAATGCTGTCATCAGATACATTTCCTTCACTTCAATCCATTTTTCTGCTGCTGTGGCGTCATCATTCGACACAACTGATCCTGCCATCAGATTCAACGCTTCCTTAAAGCTTTTAACCGCCGTTTGCTTCAGTCGGTCGGGAAGTATTTCGCCTTTGGTCTCAGATTTTCTGATTTGACAATCGCAGCCGTCCTGACGGTGACCGCACATAGATGATGGTCGTTGAGGATTCCTTCCGCTCCCTTTGTGCGTACGTCCATAGGCCCCGCGGAAGCGGCGTGAATAGCCATGGTCAATCTGGTTCGTATTGCCGAAGGTGAAACCCAGGACACTTTGTGTGCAGTCTTGTGTTGAAACAGGGTTCCGCCGATTACCAGTTGGTTTGCTGAGCAGAAATCTGCGAAGCGGACTCCGTTTTCATTACGATCGCTGATTCCATGTTTTCCCATTATGTGGCTGAGGCGTTGTTGCAAGATCCGCTTTTGATTAAGGTCTCCCATTACAATAGAAACGGGATTTTTGTAAGCTCCATCTAGTCGACTGTAAAAGTCGTCCTTGTACTCTTGGGAAGCTTGCTCCGTTGGCGCGTAAGTTTGTAGAATGCTGATGTTCCTCACCGTATATTATCCGTTCTGACACTGCCTCCCAGTGTAGCATGCTTTTGTGAGCTGAGTGGGACATTTCGACATCGTTCTTTCCAGCGTAGATCATTTTTGATTTTCCAGTGGGGGAAATATACTCGGCGCTGCCTGTCCATCGGGTAAGAAGAATATGTTGTCCACCACTTAAGGCGACAAAGAAGTCCAAAGTTTGGCCAATGAAAAGTTGTGCAGCTCATCAGTTCGACATGCAGAATCGCCGTCGACACAGTTGGATCACTTAGTGCTGGGCCAAGTTTCTCATAATCAGCCATCTCGCATGAGGAGCTAAGGTTCTCGTTAGGTAATAGCTACATTAGGGGAACTAACTCCCACTTCACATGGCTGCCTTGCTGAATGAGATGACGTACCTTTACCTCGCACGCTGGCAGCGTAAGCTGTCTTTTAACGAAGCCCAAGCTGCGTTGCAATGGTCTTCTAGAAAAATCTAACAATTGGAAATAACATAATTAGGCTCAATTGACCTTCCTTTCCAATGGCATTACCTATTATTTTCCCAGATGATTTTTGTAAAACCGCTATCATAATCATTTAATCATTATTTCCATACCAACTGCAATTTTCTGCCAATATAACTGACCATAAATTTTATTGATATCGATTGTGAGGGCAAAGGCCATGCCATTTTTTCGAACATCATTTTTATTCGACATCAACAATATTCATGCGGAAAAAAAGCATTTAGAATCTAAATGATGGGTGTAAAAACAGTTACAGAAACTATTAAAACGCTTGGGCTATTAAATTCATTGCTTGTTCAATTTGCGAAACCAAAATTATCACATTTGCTAGCAAAAAGTTTTGCCACGCTTGAAAGAATAAAAAGGAAGTGGCAGCTCGAAATTGTCATTCAAAGCTTAAAACTAAAGTTTGACGGCAAAATATGCAATTACGACCATTTCCCGTATTTAAATTAATAAATTAAAACTAAGCATAAAGTTTTTTAATTCCCTAAGCGCAATAGAAAAGCTGTTCTGGTGTTTCCAGCTGCACAAAATTTGACAACTTTCGTTTGAAAGTTAAACAAGGATTTAGAAATGAAATGGACAAATAACTATTTCTAGCTAACGCACAATCCGGCTGATGTTTAAGCCAAAAGCATTGAATGCCCGAAGGTAGCTAAACAATTTGATACACAAACAAGAGTTAAGGATTGACAAAGTTTTTAACGACTTTTTAAAGCAAGTAAAAAAGAGAGCATGAGACTGTTATCGCGGCTAAGGAAACATTTTAGAGAAAACAACAAAAGTGGAAATGCTGATATGAGCGGCGGTATAGAATAATAAAATATATAAAAATTATCAGAATTAACTATATTACACCTTTTCCCTCTCTATTTCCCTCTACCCAGTGTGATCCCGGCGTTGGTGTGGATCGTTTCTTTCATGCCATTTACACCCAACCCTCTACCCGCATGGTCATGCTCCTGGGTTCCGCCTGCTCGGAGGTAACCGAAAGCCTGGCCAAGGTAGTGCCCTATTGGAACATTGTACAGGTAATTCCGCTGATTAAAATGCAAATTTAACACAAAGAAAGCCAGAGAGATCCAGGGCAATTGCTCAAAAATTTAATCAACTCACGTGCTCGATTAGCATAAAATACCAAAGTCTATGAACATTTCCACGCTCAAATAAACAGTCCACACACACGCACACAAATTATGAGGTCCACAAATTCAGTTAGACATTTGCATGAGACGAGTTTGTGCTCTTTGAAGTTTCATATGTGATGTGTGCGAGAGGCTGGGACTCCTAGCGGCATGCCTGGCATTTTAAATGACTAACGCTTCGCTTCTTACCAAAATTAAAGGTCTCCTTTGGCTCCACCTCACCGGCATTGAGCGATAGACGTGAATTTCCTTACTTCTATCGCACTGTGGCCCCAGATTCTTCACACAATCCGGCACGCATAGCGTTTATACGAAAATTTGGCTGGGGCACGGTGACCACCTTTTCTCAGAATGAGGAGGTGCACTCACTGGCGGTCAATAATTTGGTTACCGAACTGGAGGCGGCCAACATTTCCTGTGCGGCGACAATAACATTTGCTGCCACGGACTTCAAGGAGCAGCTGCTGCTGTTGAGGGTGAGTGGGGGAAGATACACTGGGACAAAAAATACAATTTTATTTGATCTAAGCACAGAACTTAAATTCTTAGTACGATTTTTCTATACCAAAATCCAATTTTACTTTTTTCTTTTGATTTTGGGGATATTACTCTTAGGTGGGAACAGTATTAAGCTAATTTTAATAATAAGAACCAAAAAAAATTGCAATATTAAAATGCTTCATTTTGGACAGTTTCGGCATACATTTAGTACATTTTAAACTATTTAAGGATTTTTAGATCTTACTTTTTATTCGAAATAGCAATAAAATAACCTAAAACAATTACAAAAAATTTCTATCCCAAAGGAACTATTACCATGTTTGAGATTTCTTACATTTTGTGAACTCTTTTAAGATTTCTTAGATTTTTCTAAATCCTAAATAACAACTTGGATATTTAAAATAATAACAAAATTTATCCAACCCAAAAAACCTGAACTAACACATTTACGGCATACATCAAAATGTACAGAACATTTTGAACTATTTGAACAGTCTTAAGTTGAATCCAAAACGTGAATTACAAATCTTAAAATAATACAAACAAAATCTTCCATATTATAATTTGTTTCCTTAGACTATTTCTACACATATTTAGCAATGTTATAATTATTTTAGGATTTTTAGATTTTACTTTAAAACAAATTGAGTCTTAAATTGAAACCGACTGAAGTATTTGCATTCTTAAAATAACTATAAAAAAATTAAATTCTTACATTTAAAGTTTTTGACATACATTCGGTTAATTTAAACCATTTTAAGATATTAAGGATCTTACTTTAAGGTGAGAACAATATTAAATCCCAAATTTAATCCCAAAATAAGAATTAATATACTTGAAACAATTCTAAAAAATGTAGATTTCAGAAAATAGCTTAAGATACTTTGGAAATTTTTTTAGAATATTGTGAACTATTTTGAGATTTTTTACATCTGAAAACAGTCTGAATAAAAATAAATAATAATGAATAAAAATACTTAAAAAGTTACAAAAAAACTCCAATCCCTGAATTCTTCGATTTAAACTGTTTCAGGATATATAAAGTATATTTTTGACAATTTTGTAATTTTTTTGTATCTTACTTTAAGGTGGGAACAGTCTTAAAATAAACCGAAGTATGAATAAAAATATTAAAAAAAATTTACAAAAATTGGAATCCCAAAGTTCTTTGTTAGAGACTGATTCAGGAACTATTTAGTATATTTTTGACCATTTTGTGTTTTTTTACATTATACTTTTAAGAGGGAGCTATCTTAAATTAAGCCGAAAATATAAAAAAATTCCTTAAAAAAGAACAACAATCTGCAATCTCTAAAATTTTCGTTTATGACTGTTTTAGGAAATAATAAGTGTATTTTGAAAAATTTTGTGGTTTTTTTCATATTACTTTTAGGTAGGAACAGTCTTAAATTAAACCCTAACTATTCTTAGTTAGAATAAAAATATTTAAAAAATTACAAGAAATTGCAATCAATAAATTTTTCGAGTAAGACTATTTCAGGAAACTATAAGCATATGTAGGACTATTTTGAATTTTCTAACATCTTACATTTAAGCGGGAACAGTCTAAAATTAAACCGAAAGTTTGAATAACGAGAAGGCCAAGCTAACTTCGTCTTAGCCCAAGTTTGTATATCCTTGCAAATGTTTTAATACAACAGAGTTTACGAACGTCAGCATTAAAACAAACCATTTTTCTGATAATACCCATTTTTCGACCGATAGTTTCTATGGCAGCTATAAGATATAGTCATCCGATTTTGACCAATACTTCCAAATCTGGGTAAAAGCTTATAATACTAATAATTGCTGAGGCGGGAGGCGTTTACATTAAAAACAAAAAAGTTTTTCTCACAGAGACCCACTTTTCGGCCGATAGTTCCTATGGTAGCTATAAGATATAGTCATCCGATCCGGTCGGTTCCGACATATTAGCAGTGTGCAGTAAAAAGAAGACTCTTTGCAAAATTTCAGCTCTATAGCTTTAAAACTGAGAGACTAGTTTGAGTAGAAACAGACAGACGGACGGACAAAGCTCAATCGACTCAGCTCTTCGCCCTGATCAAGAACATATATAGTTTATAGGGTCGGAAATGAATATTTCTATGCGATGCAAACTTCTGGGCAAAATTATAATACCCTTTGCAAGGGTATAAAAATAGGTACTTAAAACAACAAAAAAAATTTTAATACCAAAATTTTTCGTTTTAAGGCCTATTTCCAGAACAAATAAATGCGCACGAAAATAAATTTTTATGTTGAGCTCCATATAAAAAAAACAGCTTCGAACAGCTGATCAGCCATTTATTTAGTGGCATTTATTTTACTGATTTCCAGAACAAAAATAAATAATCACGGCGTTGCCACATCGTTAGCTTGTGTGGATTGCAAGCACAGCCGATTTGGTGAAATAAATTGAAAATAAATAACTTGCAGCACATTTTTCCGGTCAACGTCAAACAAATTAAAAGCAAATGCAGGGCGCACCAAAATAGTCCAACAAATAATAAATATATTAGCACATAAAATAACACTCTTTTTTAATAGTTTTTATATTTTTTAATTTTAACTGCCTCAAAAATTTCTCTACCGAGGATCACGATGTTGCGAACACTTGTGGTAGTACATCATGTGATTTTGAAAGCTGTTAGATGATTTTAAGATTCTTTAAACTGTAATTTAATAAACTCTTTTTGAATTCAAGCGGCTGACCAACCAGTGCGACCCTACAACTTGGCCGCCATTTTGGGTATTTTTTAGTGTATTTTTGGACATTGTGGCCATACTATAGCTTACAATCCACACAACATAAATAAGTGTCAATTTCGTGACATAAATTTTTATTTGTTCTGGAAATAGGCCTATTTCCAGAACAAATAAAAATTTATGTCACGAAATTGCCACTTATTTATGTTGTGTGGATTGTAAGCTATAGTATGGCCACAATGTCCAAAAATACACTAAAAAATACCCAAAATGGCGGCCAAGTAGTAGGGTCGCACTGTTTGGTCAGCAGCTTGAATTCAAAAAGAGTTTATTAAATTACAGTTTAAAGAATCTTAAAATCATCTAACAGCTTTCAAAATCACATGATGTACTACCACAAGTGTTCGCAACATCGTGATCCTCGGTAGAGAAATTTTTGAGGCAGTTAAAATTAAAAAATATAAAAACTATTAAAAAAGAGTGTTATTTTATGTGCTAATATATTTATTATTTGTTGGACTATTTTGGTGCGCCCTGCATTTGCTTTTAATTTGTTTGACGTTGACCGGAAAAATGTGCTGCAAGTTATTTATTTTCAATTTATTTCAGCAAATCGGCTGTGCTTGCAATCCACACAAGCGAACGATATGGCAACGCCGTGATTATTTATTTTTGTTCTGGAAATCAGTAAAATAAATGCCACAAAATAAATGGCTGATCAGCTGTTCGAAGCTGTTTTTTTTATATGGAGTTCAACATAAAAATTTATTTTCGTGCGCATTTATTTGTTCTGGAAATAGGCCTTTAGAAAGAAAATTAACGAATATATTTTTGACTATGTAACAATTTATTAATAGGTGGGAACAGTCTTAAAAAAGTTTCTGTAAGTCAATAAAAATACTTAAAATAGTTACATAAAATTTCAATCCCTAATTTTTTGGCTTGAGACTGTTTCAGGAAATAATTAGCTTGCTTTTGACTATTTTGTGATTTCTTACATCTATCTTTTAGATGGGAACAGTGTTAAATTAAACTGAAAATATAAAAAACTATGTCAAATAGCTGAAAAAAATCTTCAATTTCTAAATTCTTCGCTTAAAACTGTGTCAGGAAATATTAAGAGTATTTTGGACTATATTTACTTTTAAGTGGGAACAGTCTTAATTTAAAGCTAAGATATAAATACTTAGCTTAAACTTTACAAAATTTAAGTCTCTAAATTTCTCATATTAATCTGTTGCGATATTCATTACATTTCGAACTAATTTAAAAAACTCTTAAGTGCGAACAGCTTTAAATTAAGACCCAAAATAAAAATTACAATACCAAATTTAATTCTAAGAAAACTCCATCCTTAAATGCATATCTTTTTGATGTTTCGAAATACAGTAGAGCTTTAACTATTTTTACACAATTTTATTAGGTGGGAACAGTTTTAAATTCGTCTTAAAGTAATAATTAAAGTACCTGGGAAGCTTACTTTGTATAGCTTATTAAATTTTAGACTGTTTTTGAAAACGTTTCAAAATTTTTTAAAAAGTTTTCCACCTAAAAGGAAACAATTTTTAAATAAATCCTTATATAATTTGGTTCTTTTTTATTTAAGTCCTAAAATACATTTAAGACTTTTTCGGAATTTGTACATTTTTAAATATTTTAAGATTTTTTAGGTTTCATCTTAAGGTGGGAACAGAAATTAACTTAGTCCCGAAATAAGTAATAAAATACTTAAAATAAGTACAAAAATAATACTAAACTTATTAAAGTTTACCACATTTGTTCTTGAATCCCCCCAGAATGAAGAACTTGTCTACTTAATTTCATTTAACCAATTCTCGTTATTTTAAGTAAACAAATCCTTATAAACTGTTTTTTCCCGAGTGTACTCAATGACAAATGGCAAAATCTTGTCGTCCATTTCCCCCACCTCTCCTCACAGGAGACAGACACACGCATCATTATCGGCAGCTTCTCACAGGAATTGGCTCCGCAGATTTTATGCGAAGCCTACAGGCTACGCATGTTTGGGGCGGACTATGCTTGGATTTTGCACGAGAGCATGGGTGCACCCTGGTGGCCAGACCAGCAGACATCCTGCACGAGCCATGAGCTACAGTTGGCTGTCGAGAATCTCATTGTAGTCACAACGCACAACAGCATCGTGGGCAATAATGTCAGCTACAGTGGACTGGTGAGTGGGTGGCTCCGTGAAATGATTTATTTGATTAGACAATCCCGAGGCTGCGATTGTGTTTTTTTGATTGTCGAGTGGCTGTCAACAAGGCTCGCGCTCGCTTTATGGCGCTTTTTAGAGCCGCGTCAGCCAAGCAATCTCATTATAATGATGTGCGACTTCGGTTTAATCGTTCCAATTTCCATTTCGCAGAACAACCATATGTTCAACTCGCAGCTCCGTAAACAATACTCACAGTTCCACGAGGGGAGGTCGTACCGCAGCCGCAAGCGTACGCCGCAATCGGATTTGCGCAAGCGGCGAAGGCGTCGCCGTGGCACGTCCTTGTTTCCGGAGGCCATCTCGCAGTATGCACCGCAGACGTACGATGCGGTATGGGCCATAGCCTTGGCTCTGCGCGCCTCGGAGGAGCACTGGCGGCACAATGAGGCGCAATCCAAGTTGGATGGGTTTGATTATACGCGCAGTGATATGGCCTGGGAGTTTCTGAATCAGCTGGGCAAGCTGCATTTCCTGGGAGTTTCGGTGAGTGGGCCGCTACTTGCTAGAGATGAGCGTTTCCTCTAGGTAACACCTCTTTTAGGGTCCCGTTTCGTTTAGTGGTCCCGATCGTGTGGGTACCACAGCCTTCTATCAGATACAACGTGGCCTGCTGGAACCTGTTGCCTTGTACTATCCAGCCACCGATGTCCTGGACTTTCGCTGTCCACGCTGTCGTCCCGTCAAGTGGCACACCGGTCAGGTGCCCATTGCCAAGCGTGTGTTCAAGCTGCGAGTGGCCACGGTAGCCCCCTTGGCTTTCTATACCATTGCCACATTATCCAGCGTGGGCATTGCTTTGGCCATAGCTTTCCTTGCCTTCAATCTGCACTTTCGTAAGCTCAAGTAAGTAGCTGGCCTGTTGGCTTACTCTGCACTTTTCAACTTGATGTGACACTCTTCCTCCCCTCCTCCCCCTTACGCACACACACACACACAGGGCAATTAAACTTTCCAGCCCCAAGCTAAGCAACATCACCGCAGTGGGCTGCATCTTTGTGTATGCCACAGTCATCCTGCTGGGTTTGGACCACTCAACGCTGCCGTCGGCGGCAGACTCCTTCGCCACGGTTTGTACGGTGAGTGCTTCATGGCAATCTTTGTGTTTAACTTTGGGTTATGTAAGCTCAAAGATGACTTTCAGTTTCGAGTCGTCGCGGGCCCCATGTGTTTGTTTTTTGGCTGACAGATTGGGGTGAAAATATTGCAGTGAATCCTTCTCTTTAGGACTAGGCCAACTTCAATTTTTGATGTTGTAAAAGAAAAACAAACAAAAAAAATATAACAACAAAATACTGAAGTCTTTTTATCCCTTATGCGAACGAGCGGGTAATTATGTAGCCATTTCATTTCAATTCTTTGCAAATCATCTCAAACTCGGTAATAGTTTTTGTTTTTTTTCAGAATGTGATTGTTTTAGTGACTTCTTTGAACATCAATCAAAGAACTTTAGCAGGCTTTAAGTCAATAGCTTCAGGCTATAGTCTGGAGATAGGCAAAGACTGCTGATGATTGAATTGTGGAAACTTATGAAATAGCTACACCAGCTTAGCTAGGAAGCTGAAACTTTCGACGAAATGATCTTAAAAGATTGAACTTAACGCACATAGCTTAAGAAGCACCAAAAAAAATTATGGAAGATTGATAATCCAAAGCAAAGGTGGAAAAAATTTTAACTTTTTCGTTTTTTATTATAGAAGAAAACCTAGTAATTGGATATGACCCAATTCTTGCATAGAAGTATATATTAGTACCAAATAAATAAAAAAAATGTACATGTCTAATGGTTTATAAGTTATTAACCAAAACAGTTGCTGACTTCGACCACACCGATTTTTCCATCTATTTTACTTGTTCTTCGGATTCAATACTTAAAACTTACTGAGGGCTAAGTTCCCTCAGAGTGCATGGGCTAAGTTCAGAAGTTTAAAAAAAAAAGCATTCTTTTTGGCTGGCTGTTTAAAAGGACATGCCCGATTTCAAAAAGGAGTATAAATGTTATACACCACTCAAAGAAAAGCATATTGTAAGAAAATTAAGAGGGGTACTTTTGGGCTCTTTTACCGCAAAGTTTCCATATAAAAAAAACCCACAATATTTTAGATTAAAAAAATATACTCAAAATGATCCCTTTCTTGGAATCAGGTGAGCCAAGTAACTATTGTGGCCCTCGAGATCGCTTTTTGTTCTGGTGTCATCTCCTTATATAATGAAAATTTAAGTTTAAATTTTTTTTTAATTCCTTGGGACACCCTAGTATTTATGAATGTATGTAAAAATGTTCATTAAATATGAGTTGCATTAAAATAACAAACACTACATTGATGCTTAACCCTTACAGCGCCGTAACTCAGCAGAAGTATTCGTACACCTAAAAAAATGTTGTATCAAAAATAGAACAAACCTGATATTTTGGTAATTATTTAATATTCAAAATATTAATTTAATATTCAAAAGCAGGAATGCAAACCGGTTCTGAACCAAACCGCCATTTTAGCATTAAAACCGAACCGGAGTCCTTTTAAAAACGAAGAACCGAACCGAAAACCATAAAGAAAATACTGTTGGAATCAGTATATTGTCGAGTTTTACCGCTTTTATTGCTAAACTACGAACAAAAATACTTGATAATTTGGGAATTTTAATCGGTTTCCCAACATAAATGTTTTCCAAACTGGCCTCAGCACACATACATGGGGCTGAAAGATAAACAGACGGTTGACTAGTCTATTTTATTATTTTTATCAAGCCGAAATCAAAGAAACATGTTTGATTGATTTTGCAAAGTTGAACTAACAACTAATTTTTAAAAAAATTTTATTTGTGCACACTAGCATGCACGGAGTGTCAGGGTTTATTGTCAATATCAGCCCTAAGCTCTGCCGTCAGTTCATCTTTTAGCCGCATGTGTGCGCGCGCCCTTAAGTTTAATTTAGTTATGCTGATGGACACTATGCAAGGGAGACTACTTATAAACCGCATTAATCCTTATCGATGACGGATCGATGTAGCTCCCTTTGTTCACTAACCCCTTAATATGACTTTTACTAGAATACATTTCTTTCTTGAAAATTTGCCTATTGATTGGTGCGAGTATACCATTTCCTTTTCAGGACTATATTTTCAATATTCTGTACGATATTTAGCGTTTGCAAAGAGCACTTACATAAGGACTTAAAAGATAATCAATTGTTTTCTAAGAATTCAATATCCAAAGTATGCGAGAAGTTTCCCATCTACTTAAGAAATCATAACAATCCGAACTTGAAAACGGCAACGTGCCTTCATAAAATATATAATAAATTCTGGGTGAAACACTGAACCGAACCGAAACCACGGTTTAGTAAGCTACAAACTCCTGAACCGAACCAATAATCATTTCAAATCGGTTTGCATGCTCAGAAGTACTTAATTTAAAATCCAAAATAAAAAAAATTATCATTTAATACTATAAAGTCTTTAAGAAAATTGATGATTTAAATTGATGTCTAAGTTGTGTGCTTTTGATGATAACTACTTTGTTGTGTGCACAATTGCTGTATTTCTTACTAATTACATGACAACGTAACTGTAAAAAACTGGTCTGTATTCATATTGATTGCTGGATTTATAGCTTAACTTATGTAACCTTATGTACCAACAATGCCTGTTGCCTCGGGGCCAGACAAAACGTCGAGGTTTTGGGATCAAGTCTTAGTGGAAGCAGGTTTTTTTGGCTAATTTTTATACACTTGAAAAGTATATCATAATTTTGCCACATAAAGTGATCAGCATGACAAGCTGGGTCGATTAAGCTTTGTCCGTCCGTCTGTCCGTCCGTCTGTTTCTTCGCGAGCTGAAATTTTGCACAGAGTATTCTTTTGTCTGTCTCAAAAGGCTAAAACAAAAAAATCGAGCATTATTGAAAGGCGAAGTCACAGTTAAAAAAATAGAGGGAAGCTAACTTCGGCTCGACCGAAGTTTATATACTGTGACGACCTCTTTTGGTGGCACGGGCGTAGCTCGCCGTTGCCAGGATCCGTCACAGAAATTATTTGTTTCTGGGACTCTTGGTTCTCTCGTTTGCTGGAATCGTTCACCCGCGTTGTTCGTTATTCTTGGCTTATTTATTAAAGTTGATCTCAGAGGGTGTACTTGGTCCCTGAGCTGGACTCTCTGACGGATGCAGTGCGTCGCTCGAAGGACCGGGCCGGGGGCCGGTTCGTCTCCAGCATTGACCGTGGGAGCCACCCCAGTGACTGGGAGTCGGCCCAAGCCTCGCTTTGTTGGAACGCGCCTACCCGCGTGTGCCGTGGCTGTATCCCACCGGATGCAGCGCGTCGCTCTTGACAGATCGGGCCGAAGGCCGATCCATTTGGTTCAGACCAAAATAGTGACAATTCTGCGGCGATTTCACGTAGTTTCATCAAAATCGCTTCAGTAAAATTGGAGATATCATGGCCGCCAGTTCTAAAAAAGTGGTTTCGAGATGAATGCGTTAAAGAGTGAAGTAAGTCGGCTCTAACCGACTTCGTTATACCCGTAACTCACGGTTAGTGGGTTCCTAAAGGGGGACCTCCGAAAAGTGTGCAACATTTATCCTCCTCTTTCTCTTTGAGCGAAGGTTTTCTCGTTACCTGCAAATTAGAGGTGAAGAACTATCGATAGTCGGCGCCATCGATAGCCAACGATTGTTTTTCTCAAACCATCGATAGTGTCGATAATATCGTCCTACCTATCGTCCTATATACATATATATATCTTGAGTATTAATAATTCGTTGTTTAGGCTTACCTTAATCCATAAAAGAGGATCCATTTCTCCCTCTCCAGATACTGCCTTTTAATTATAATGGCATCAGATCGCGCGTTTCCATGCTTCGCCGGTCTTTCCTCCAAAAAAATCAAACAATGTGTCCTGAGCTTTGGACTCCGACGACAAGTGAATATCAGTTGGTGTTTCTTTTATAGACAAGCTCATTAACTCATTCTCAAATAATGCTGATGCTTGCTCTGCATTTAAGTTGTATTGAAAGCCGCTCGTTTTAAATCGTGGATCCAATATTGTAGCTATCTTGGTGGTTGTCCGTTGCTCATAAATAGAAAGCCGTTTTACTATCGATTCCAATAGAGCGTTTTGCATAATTTTTCCTTTCGTTGTTTCTAATTGTGGTGTCAGACTTTGAACTTTGCGGTGGAGTTCATATGCCATCGGTATTATTAAAGAAATTGTCACATATTTACCGCCAGATATTTTTTCGCTCGCTTGATTAAACAAAGCCAATATTTTAACAATATCCTTTAATATATTAATTTCTTCTGCACTGAATGGTTGTGGTGCATTGGTCGTTGACAGTAATACCTGAGCAATGGCAACATTTGTACTACTTAAACGCTCAACCATTGAATAAAAACTGTTCCACCTTGTGAGCGTTTCTTGTAAATGCGTATATGAAAATTTTTCTTGAACCATTTTTAATTTTTCGCCTGCTATGGTGCTTTTCTTAAAAAATGTAACAATTGTTTTGCACTTATTAAGCAAAGCTTTCATTGCTTCATCTTTCTCGAACTTTAGCCCATCTTGCACCACCAGATTCAGCGTATAAGCAAAGCATGGGAGATTCCGTATTTTTAATAATTCACATGCTTTCAGCATTGAACTGGCATTATCGATGGTGCTTGGTTGCAATCGAGAGTGCAGGTCTGCCAGTGATGGCGGCTCGATAGCGCCCAACCATCGATAGTGTCGATAGTGCTATCGATAGTTCTCCACCTCTACTGCAAATGATATCGTATGCATCAGACAGCCACGAGCATACCCACAAACAAAAATCGGTTTTCAATTAATATTCTTGTTGTTACGCAGATATTTGCTTTATTTGTATTGGTGTCCGCGCGGCCCTAAGATTATTCTGTGCCGAGCACTTATTGTGTGTCCATTGGAACGGTCCCCAATTGGAAAAGGAGGTCTCAGCATTCCCAAAGCTAATCTTTGTTATATAATTAATAATTGTGAAAATCTAAAAAATTTTATTTGAATTTAAAATGGGCGCGACAGGGTCTCAAAGATTTAAGAAATATTAATCATACGACACGTGCACCAAATACAAATTTTTAGAAACGAAGTTATTAGTTCATGTTAATTGCTGTCTTTTTTTGAAATTTAAAAAGGGATCTAGTAGATCCGATCTACATTTGTAAAAATAAAATATTTAAAAAAAAAGTAAATTAAATAAATATATTTGATAGGCGTATGAGTTATTTACAAAAACTTTAGACTCCATTCGCGTCCGTTAAAACTCGACTTTTTTATCTTTTGTGCATGACCTTAAAAATTTCATATACATGAGGACTGCCCTAGTGTTCATATTTATAATTTCAAATTAGATTTAATTAAACAATATTTAAGGATGTATAATTTTTGTTGAACGAAATCGAAACCTTGGGTTCGGAACTGGTTCAGTTCAGTTCGGCTAAAGTTTTGGTTCACAGTGGCAAATATGTCAGAAAAAAACTACCATTTTCGTTCACCTAAAGGTTAAAATGCCACTCAAGGGAAATTTGCAGCATGTTGATGCCCCCCTCCCCAGGCTTCTTTGTTGTTGTTGACAACAACACATGACACGGAAATTTACAACTTTTGTGATATTTGTGAAATTTGCATAAATTTGGAAATATTCTGCTTCTTCCTCCCTTTTTTTCTCATGATTCACGCCTCCGCACATTTGATGACTCCGACTGACAGGCACGCGTTTATCTGTTGTCAGCCGGATTCTCGCTGGCCTTTGGCTCCATGTTCGCCAAGACATATCGTGTGCATCGCATCTTTACACGCACCGGCAGTGTGTTCAAGGATAAAATGCTGCAGGACATACAGCTAATCCTGCTCGTGTGCGGCCTGTTGCTGGTGGATGCGCTGCTGGTGACGCTGTGGGTGGTCACCGACCCAATGGAACGACATTTGCATAATTTGACACTGGAAATCAGCGCCATTGATCGGAGTGTGGTCTACCAGCCGCAGGTAGGTGATTTAGCTGGTGTTTATGGCAACGAGGCGAATCCTTTCTTTGTTGTTGTCGTTGTTGTTGTCCTAGGTGGAGGTGTGCCGTTCGCAGCATACCCAAACCTGGCTGAGCGTGTTGTATGCCTACAAGGGTCTCCTGTTGGTGGTGGGCGTTTATATGGCCTGGGAGACGCGTCATGTGAAGATTGCCGCTTTGAATGATTCACAGTATATAGGCGTATCCGTTTACAGTGTGGTCATCACCAGCGCCATTGTGGTGGTCCTGGCCAATTTGATCTCCGAGCGAGTGACTCTGGCCTTTATTACGATTACGGCCTTGATATTGACCTCCACCACGGCCACTTTGTGTCTGCTGTTTATACCCAAATTGCATGACATTTGGGCACGAAGTGAGTGGGGTTAAAGGAAGAGTTTGGTAAGAAGGTAACTAATTTCAAAACTCATCCACACAGATGACATCATTGATCCGGTGATACACAGCATGGGCTTGAAAATGGAGTGCAATACACGACGTTTTGTGGTGGATGATCGTCGAGAGTTGCAATATCGCGTGGAGGTTCAAAATCGTGTGTACAAAAAGGAAATTCAGGCGCTGGACGCTGAAATACGCAAGTTGGAACGTTTACTAGAAACGGGTTCCACCACAACTTCCTCTTCCACCTCCTTGTTGACGGGACATGCTCATCTCAAGCCCGAACTGACGGTAACCAGTGGCTTATCCCAGCCTCCCAGTAAGTCACGTACACCCAGCATATCCGGCATTTTGCCCAATCTGTTGCTATCGGTTTTACCTCCGGTAATACCACGTGCCAGCTGGCCCTCGGCGGAATATATGCAAATACCCATGCGTCGTTCCGTGACCTTTGCCTCACAGCCTCAGCTGGAGGAAGCCTGCTTGCCGGCCCAGGATCTCATCAATCTACGTTTGGCCCACCAACAGGCCACCGAGGCCAAGACTGGTTTGATTAATCGTCTCAGAGGCATCTTTTCACGCACCACTTCCAGCAACAAGGGTTCCACCTCTAGTTTGGCCGATCAGAAGGGTCTGAAGGCTGCCTTTAAGTCTCACATGGGTCTCTTCACACGTCTTATACCCTCTTCACAAACCGCCTCCTGTAATGCCATTTACAATAATTCCCATACGGTAGAAGGAACTGCCATAACCCATTTAGAGAGTCACTCCAATGGTTCCCAACTGAAGCCCATACATCGTGGTTCATTGACCAAAAGTGGCACACACTTGGATCATTTGGCCAAAGATCCCAATTTCTTACCCATACCCACCATTTCGGGTGAGACCTTAGAAGGAGGTAAATATGTGAAACTACCCGAAACCAAGGTAAACTTTCAGCTGCCCAGCAGTCGTCGTCCCTCGGTGATCATGCAACCATTTCCCAGTCTAAGAGAGCGTGTCAGAGGCTCACCCCGCTTTCCCCATCGCATTCTACCGCCCACCTGCAGTCTCAGTGCTTTAGCTGAGTCCGAAGATCGCGTCACGGAAACTTCATCCATGGCGGGTAGCTGTAAGTCCATACCGCGCACTTCACTGCAACAGGCCACCAGTGGTGGCAACTGGAAGTCCATGGAAACAGCGGCCAAGTCAAGACTATCGCTGGGTGATTCCCAGGAAGAGCAGCCATTGAATGGCTTAGGTTAGTTTTTAATCCTTTATGATACACAGAAAAGAAAGTAGTCATTGGATGAGTTTTGGTATCAATTTGATATTATAAATTTTTGCTTGATTTTAAATTGAGATTAGATTTTCATCTTTTGGATGATAAACGGAACGGTTCAAACGGATACCACGTTTGATATTTATAATATCCAATTAATCGCGAAATTATTTTTTTTTTTTTTATGATTTCATATTTTCATCAATATTTTAATAGTTGGCAATTGACGACGTGTAAATAGGACACTTGGGACAGTTGGTAAAAAGAAATCGGAAATTCGCAAGACATTATAATTACTTTGGACATCGATTATTAAGAAGATTTAATAATTGGCAACTGTCGAGGTATAGGCTAATCGGTCAAAAAATCGCCGCAGTAGTATGTAGACCAGTCAAATTAGAGTTTCCCCTTGGAATTTGAGATAACAAGCAAGAAACTCCGAAACGAAATGCGTCATAATTTGTGGCTTCGAGACGAGCAGTGAAAGTAACCAAGACATTAATCGTCAACGCACAGCAAGGTCCCGTTCAGATGAACGGAACAATGATGCAACAACAGCTGCAAATGAACGTCGTGAAATACAAAATCACAAGGTATTGCGATCACGTACAATAGTGTCAACGATTAAGCATCTCATAGGAATGATTGAACGTTGTCGCCATTGTCAGGCTTATAAATTAAGAGGTGAAGCAGTTGGGATGTGAAATTGCCTGAATTGGGGAGACCACTGCAACCATTGGGCACATTTCTTAATGGAATGACACCTGAGTCTAATCATTCTTTACCAATATACGAAAGTAATAAATTTATTTAGTAAGCAGCGAAGCATTTTGCATATACCCTAATCTCATAATATAATATTTCGAAGAATATTTAGAAATAAGATTATTTTTTTTAGTTTCTTCCTTATAGTCTTCCGGACTTGTGATAATTTCGAGAAATTTCGAGATTTCTTTTAAACTGTTTGGTTGCAGTTGTTTTTTGAAAGATTTTTAATTTCTTTTGATTACACAGGCCAACAAAATGACCACTTTTGTGAGGTCCAGCCGTATATGTATTAAATTCTGATCCCGTTTTGTGTACTGATTCCAAAACTGGTCTCGGTTTTTCTCCATCAGCTCTTGTTTTCAAGATATCGCGGAAAAACCATTTTGCAGCATTTTTCGCTTTTAAAAAATTATGGAGGTTACACCGAGCAGCAATATCTGTATTTATGAGCTCTATGCGAGAGTATACATATTACGGTCGCCTAAAAAAATCAATGGAGCATCATCAGCAAACCCAAAAGCGCCTAAATTGGCCTTTGAAGAGAAATATTCATCAAATTATAGCAAATTTTTCAAACTTAATCGCCGTTTACCAGCCATTTGGGGTGCTTACATTTTAATGAAAACCACTTTAGCGTGTAGACCAATGGATCTTCTAGTTTCACAAATATTGTTGCATTTAAATCTTCTTGATGGACAAAGTTACAAGCGTTTAATCCCGAAAAAATGAATTAAAATTTATGGCAGGATAACTAGATTGATACACAAAATCTGTATAGGAAATATTAAAAGACTACTTGATCTAACATAGACCTTACATTAATTGTCAAGCAAATGTACAATAACATTCAATCAGTACTAGATTCAAACAATTTTCCCCAAATTCATTTTTGCTGAACCTTGCGAGAACAACATAAAAATTTAATGAATTGGGTTAAAAATGAGCCAAATGGGTTTCGCACTCACTGTAATCTACGGATTAAGCCCCATGTGACTATTATTATTTTACAAGTTTCAACAAATGCCTGGAGGCAGGAGATTGTAGTAAAGACTCTATCTGTGAAGCGAATGTATATGTCGAGGAAGTTGACCATTCTTATTATTTGGAGAAATGCTCATTCATGCAAGGTAGTGCCAAAACTCGTTCCATTTCGCAAGCGAATAACTTTGGGAATCTGTCACGTCATTTGACGAATTTTTCATAGGAAGACCTCTAAATTTAATTATGTAAAAAAATTTCCACAAATTAAGGTAATTTTTTGTTTTCAATGGTAAATTGAATTTTTCCATGATTCTGCTTCGGTACATTAAGGCATTTAAACAAACCAATTTTTCTTTTTACGTTTGCCCTTGACATAACGGTGACTCCCAGAAATCTGCGAACCATCAATACACCAGAAATCTGCAAACCATCAATACACCATTTTCCAAAAAAAATTTTTCAACACCCCACGCACTCACACATTTTTAATTTTGTATATTTTTAATGAATTGTGAAACCAAATACAAAAAAACACAATATGCAGTTCTTATGCCGATGTTTCTTGGCAGTAATAAAAAACAAGTTGTTGGAAAATGTGTTTTTTGGTATTTTCAAACTTTTTATTACAATATATCTGCATTTTCTATTTTGTTAGCAGTCAGAACTGGTATGACAAAAATCCGTTTTTATGGACCGTTAACACTTTCGCTTGACGGTTACCGGAATAATCAGCAAGCATATGACTGTCCCATCTTCCGCGATACCGAGCTTCCATAGTACGTAAATCCTGGTGAAAACGTTCTCCGTGCTCCTCACTTAGATCTCAAAAACTATCAGGAAATTTATTTAAGTGACTGTATGAGAAATGCATTTTAATGCTCATATGGCATCAAAAATTTTTACAATTTAGTACGAATTCCAAGTTTTTGCACTACCTTGCATGAATGAGCATTTCTCCAAATAATAAGAATGGTCAACTTCCTCGACATATACATTCGCTTCACAGATAGAGTCTTTACTACAATCTCCTTCCTCCAGGCATTTGTTGAAACTTGTAAAATAATAATAGTCACATGGGGCTTAATCCGTAGATTATGTTGTTCTCGCAAGGTTCAGCAAAAATGAATTTGGGGAAAATTGTTTGAATCTAGTACTGATTGAATGTTATTGTACATTTGCTTGACAATTAATGTAAGGTCTATGTTAGATCAAGTAGTCTTTTAATATTTCCTATACAGATTTTGTGTATCAATCTAGTTATCCTGCCATAAATTTTAATTCATTTTTTCGGGATTAAACGCTTGTAACTTTGTCCATCAAGAAGATTTAAATGCAACAATATTTGTGAAACTAGAAGATCCATTGGTCTACACGCTAAAGTGGTTTTCATTAAAATGCAAGCACCCCAAATGGCTGGTAAACGGCGATTAAGTTTGAAAAATTTGCTATAATTTGATGAATATTTCTCTTCAAAGGCCAATTTAGGCGCTTTTGGGTTTGCTGATGATGCTCCATTGATTTTTTTAGGCGACCGTAATATGTATACTCTCGCATAGAGCTCATAAATACAGATATTGCTGCTCGGTGTAACCTCCATAATTTTTTAAAAGCGAAAAATGCTGCATAATGGTTTTTCCGCGATATCTTGAAAACAAGAGCTGATGGAGAAAACCCGAGACCAGTTTTGGAATCAGTGCACAAAACGGGATCAGAATTTGTCATCAATATGGCTGGACCAAAATGGCTGTTGGCCAGTGTTATCTGCGCGTTTGAACTTTATCTTTTTAAAGATCAAGCCAGTTACTTTCACAATAGAGTGTTATCCGATTTCATTGGCCTGGTAAATGGTAATTGCTTTGATTCTATTGATGCCAGAAGCTGAAGATACCAATTGATTTGTTTTAGGAAAGGCATAATGAAGTGTAAGCTATTCAACAGTTTACTTTCATCATTGTTATCTCTTTTTACTCTTGCATCTCTTGCATCCACGTGTTGTTCAGCAGAATCTAACGTAATGTTACAAATTTTCTTTACTTATACCCTCAAAAATGTATTTTTAGCGAGCATAGAATACACTCATGAGTATTTTATGAGTACTTTGATCTGACCATATCAGTCCAAGTGCCAGAATTGAATTTTTCTGTTCGTTTTACTGTGAAGAATCCGCTTTAAATGTTTTTCATATAGTGTTCATCCAATGTTTTTTCCAACTTCTGCATATCTTGATGATATCAATAAGCAGATTTCGCATATAAAAAGTGACCCCTTGCGTGAAAAAACAGTAGCATATTTTGAGCTACAGTAAGATGGTCTTTGAAAAGTTCTAGTCTTTCAGCGCGAATGAATTCTAAAGATTTCAAATATCTAACATAATTGTGCTGTACGGCCTCGAGATTTAAGTTCATTTAATTTATTGTAAAATCGACCAAAAGATGAGCTTAACCACCACACCTACCAAACGTTTTATATCTTCATAGGAAACAGCACGGCAATTAAGTTATTCAGTTAACTCTATCTTAATGGTTGGGCATATAAACAATTAGTTGAGATGAAACTTGACGCCAATTTTATGCTGTATAATTTTTTAAAATAGATGCTTACATCATTGGAGCTATAGAAACCGAGATAATCCCCGATAACCGCTAAAAACTGATTTTGTTAACCTTTCAACTTGAATAACTAACGACGCGCACACGAGATTATATGTGACTTTTTTCACAACGTTTAGGAGTTTCCAGCTTATTATCTCAGATCAAAGAGAGGCAGCCCTTGAATTGAATCGGTTAGTAATGAGAAATCGTCGAGCTTATCTCACAGATCAAGAAATATCTAAGACGCGGAAGGCATTGAAGGCTATGTGGCGCTTTTAAGTTTGTTGTAGACCGCCTTGACTATGTTGTCTTATCAATAAGTGAAAGTGCTAGTATTGACTTCACCAACTTGGCTATAGAATTGATTAATTCAAGGCGAAACACCAGAATCAAGACATTTTCTAGCGAATACAGAAAAACGCAATGGCTGCTTCAAATAAATTCATTTAGAGCAGACGTTATTCAACAAGAAGGTTTTAATCCGATATTTGCGATTCAAGGCCAGATTCACCATCAAATTGGTTCAATCCAACCATGTTACCATAATATGGAACAACTTAATCGGCGTAAAGAGATCAACACAGAAATGAAAAGAGTAGTTCTATAGTATAGGCAGCAACTACTTATTGAGCATCATGCATGGGTAAGGATGTTAGAACACATGCCGAATGATGACAACAAAGTCGTGGTCGGAGCGGATAATTTTTCTGCTATTTTGCAAATTTCGCGGATTTATTTTTTGACTATTTGATTTACACTTCCTATTTACCCGTCCATTTACTCTTTTATTCACCCTCATATAAACTCATATATAAATTTAGCATATCGCGAGATTTTTTGGACCGTTCGATTCACACCTTCCATATGTCCGTAATTTTACCAATCTCATGACAATCTAAGCAAATGAAGAAAATCTTTTCTAAAATGAACAGAGATAATAAGAAAATCTAACAAAATGCAGAGAAATTAAAAGGTAATTTACGCGACGAGTTCGACACAAAGTTCGTCAGATCAGCTAGTTATTAATACTTTATTAATGTTAAATTGATTTTAATTTTTATACTTTTTATGAGTTTTTAATACATTTGATATTAAAAGTGATAATTTAATGTAAGATTGATTTTAGGTTTTCTTAATACTTGGATAAATTTGGTATCCATTTGATATTTATATTAATTTAATTTCAATTTTAAATTGATATTAGTTTGATTATTAGTTTAAATTGATTTAAGATTTTAATCCCTTGGATGATTTCGATCTCCATTTAGTATTAATAATTTCCATTTAATGTTAAATTGATCTTAAATTTTCTAAGCTGCAAATCATCCACTGGCTATGAATAATAATTAATATAAAGGATCTTTCTTTTCTGTGTACTCCTACGCTATCACCTCCGCCCAAGTCCTAGTCAATTAGAACTAAACACCAAAAACAAAAAACCAAAAGCAATTATTTTATACCACCCTCCCCCCCCCTCAACAAAGAAGAACCCTTAAAGCGTGTGCAACTGACCAATCATCGGCTTAAAGCAATCAAACGCATTAGTTTAAGTCTGTCATGCTCCCCTCGTATGTGATGAAAACCTCAAACTACTCATTCCTAGGCTAAGTAGAAGAAATAGCTAGTCATTCCCACCACCAAAAACAAAAAAACAACACGTTTGTCAAGCAACAACAACCACTACGCGTATCCAGTAAGCAATACTATGGTCGTACTTAGTGTTAATTGATGATTAATTATCTTGTGTAGGGACGTAGCCACCATTACAAAAAGAAAGAAACTTTGTGTGTAGCTCTCAAATAGTGTAGACCTAAGTTTTTAGCAGTGTAATCCAATTCAACTCTCAGACTCCTTCAAAAGAAATAAACAAAAGAAGTAAAAGCAAAAAATAATGATTAATTAATTAAATTTGTTTTATTGAGTGGACTTTGACATTGCAATTTGTTAACATAAATAAATAAACCTGCCTCAAAAAGCGACACATCCACAGCAGTGGCCCGGAATGGCCCGGAATGCCTCCACATTTTTCATGACTTCATTCGCTGTCCCCGTCAAGATTTATTCCGGGTCGCGACGTTGCTGCTTCCGCTCAATAAAACTCGTAGCACACTCACTCGCCGGCTGTCTTTACATTTGCTTTATTACCGTCGGAGTACCTTTTGTGCCGCCAACTGCCGGCAACAGCAATGTTTATTTATTGCACATTTCTGTGGCGTCGCAAAAGTTGTACAAATATTAATTTTAATCAAGCTAATTAATACGCTCAACTCTTGAAACGAAACGAAAAAACCGAGGTAATGAATAAAAATGGGGACACAGTACTTCAGGCCTTGACAAATGACCAACAGGCGGCTGAGGCTGAGAGGGTCAGCAGGTAAAGCACTCCAGGCCAACAAAGGAATGCTAACACACAAAAAAAATGGAGCAGTTCAACTGGCATTTGTTAATAAAATATGTGTCCTCTAAGCAGATGCTCTAAGGGGAAATGTAAGAGTCACTAAGTATGTAAGTGTTCTTCTACTTGGTGTTGTAAGATGGATAAGATTCTTGAGCTTATGTTTCTGCTATAACAGAGTAAATGGTAAGTATATCTCACACCTTCCACATATTTCCCTTTATTTGTTATGCCAATTTGTTTGAATGAGAACGTAAGTAACTAGTACTAACAGTTGTTTTGGTACACGGTTTTTTTGGTCATAAAATAAAAGCCACTTTTTCGGATTGACAGCCTTGTGTGTTCCAGCAACGCCATAGATTTTCTGCCCAATGCCCACAAAAGAAATCTGTTTACTGACGAAAAAATGTTCACCTGAAAGGAGGAATCGTGCAACAAACTGAACGATAACGTGTACGCTGATTGACGGAAATTCGACTGTGATGGTGTCACCAAGCTAAATTGTGGTGAAAACAGAGAAAATAAAGTGTATCAATCCAAAGTTTAGGAATATATTGTGAAGCCCCTTAACATGACATTATTTGAAATCAAGCGGTGGACCTTTCAACAAGACTTCGCTCCAGATCGTTAGGCAAAATCGACTTAATCATCGCTAAAAACCCGACTTCATTTCTACGACTGATTCGCCTGCTGGTAGACCTGGACTATAACTATGGTCTGTTTTCGACATTAAAATATTGAGTCTATGAAGCGCGCCCTTGTGCGAGGACAATTTATTTTGTGCAAAAATTTTCGTACTGATATCTCTTCTACTTGCCATGTGAAATGAGAATATATCGCAATATCATATTGCGGGTTCATTCTAATGTTAATGCAAGAACCGCCATATCTCAGTTCACCTGCAATTGATATTAAACAAACAGTTTTCAGTTAAAACATCATATATTGAAGTTTTATTGAAAAGCATTTGAAATTTATATTTTACTAGATTAACTCGAAACTTAAAGAATCATTTTTTTTTTAATAAATCCATGGAGAACTTTAAACGCGTTTTCTCAAAATTGATTATTTAGAGTTATGCCAGTATTGAAGTAAATGAGCGATATAAAGTAATAGTATTAAAATTGAAAATTCAATCGTTTATACCAAAATCTCTAGTAATTTCTGTGTCACCCCCGTATATGAGAAAATTAAAATTGAAATTGAGTTGAGAAAATGCGATAGTAATGCCGGAGTCAACGATGTTGAAATGTAGGCAGAGAACCGATACTGAAAATAAAAAAAAATAGCGAAATGTGCAAAATTTTTACCTTACCTAAGATTATTATGAAGATTGGATAAATGCCAATTGAAGACGCATCTATACACTCAGAGAAAAAATAGAGAATTTCACTCTTGAATCAAGAGCATTCGTTCTCAAAAGTAGGGTAAGAGTGGAAATTCTTGATCTAAGAGCGAATTTCTTGATCCAAGAGTGTATTTTTATTCCGACATTCTTGGCTCAAGAGTTTCAGTACTTGATCCAAATACGAATAATTCTCAAAATAAAAGACTAAAGATAATAATTGAAGGGGGTGGGGGTTTGGGTGTGAGAGACATGACCGAGACCCCGGGACAACACACGTCCGACAGAAGTGGTGTTGTTTGATCCGTGCTGCTCGCCACTCGCTGCTTTATAAGATGTGATTGATTTTGAGTTAGTCACATAACAGGTAAAAATTTTATATTTGACTTACTTTACTAGGACTTGAACTCGGTACCTCGGAGACTGCAACATTCACAGTTGGACGAGCAATCTTAATGTTCAACTTTAACATAATTATCGGCGGGCCACGGTCAAATAACAATGACAAACTGCGCATGCGCTGTCTCTCTTTGAAAGAGCGCGGCCAGCGTTATTCTCTAAAAAGTTTGCGTTTCCTCACTCCCCTTGCCTATCGAACCACATTGAGAATGAATTTGTCTCGATTCCAAGGGCGAAATTCTTGAAAATTCAAGTGCGACTAGATTTTTTTGATGTGAAACATCTTTAATTTCGGTACGGACGATATTAGTAGGAGTAAAATTTGATTTCAGCGTCACGTGACGCTGACGTCGTTCATATTTTGTGTTGTTGTTTTACGGAGTTTCCCCGAAAAACACACTCACAAACACAACAGAATGGTCGGAGGGGAAAGCTAAGAGGTGGGAAAGATGTTGAAGAGGGGCGAATGGGTGGGTTCTGGGAAAGATCTGGGTGAGATCTTGGCGGGATCTGGTGGTATTTGAGAGGGGCTTGGGTGGGGTCTTATATGGGTGAGATCTGGGTGGTTTCTGGGTAGGATTTGACTGGGATCTAGCTGGGATCTGGGTGGGATCTCGGCGGGATCTGGAAAGGATCTGGGTGGAGTCTGGAAGGAATCTGGGTAGGATCTGGGTGGGACCTGGGTGGAATCTGGGTGGGACCAGGGTTCTGGTTTGGTTCTGGATTGGATCTCGGCGGGATCTAGGTTGGATCTTTGCGGAATCTGGGTGGAATCTGTATAGAATCTGGGTGGGACCAGGGTGCTATCTTGGTGGGATCTGGACGGGATCTGGATGGGATCTGGGTGGAATCTGAGAGGGATCTGGGAGGTTTCTGAGTGAGATCGGGGTGGGTGAGATTTGGTTGGGACTTGGGTAGAGTCTGGATGGGAATTAGGTGGGATGTGAGTGGGATCTGGGCGGGATGTGGATGGGATCTTGGTTGGATCTGGGTAAGACCTTTGTGTGATCTAAATGGGTTTTAGGATGGATCTGAATCTGGGAGGTAAATGATTGGGATCTAAGATTTCACATTGGTGGTATCTTAGCAGAATAAACTTCCTGAAACTCTGCCGCAATTGATCTTGTTTCTGGTATTCCTACTCTCCTTTAATATCTTCTTTCGAAAGAGTGCCCCTGCTCATTTATATACCATTGAGAGAGCTTGTGATTTGAACATAAGCTATTAAGGTAAGCATACTGTTTCACATCAAAGACTCGTGAGTGCTGGCAACACACTCCTTTTTTTTTTAAGAGCGTTCGTATTTAAATTAATCGTTCTAGATTTTTATGAGTGTATAGATCCAGTTTTAAAAACATAATTTGAGTTAATATTGTTACGATTTCATGAACTCATTTAAACTCAACTGGGAAAAAATTTGATTGAACTTGGACCAAGTGTGGGCGGATTCCTCACATATGCTGCCCTCCACCCAGATGTTCCATAGGTATCAGAAACCTCGCTTCAACGACCCACTCCACGTGACTCGCTTTATTTAAGTTTTTCAGAAAAAATTCTAAAGGGGGTGTAGCGTATCATGTAAATTCAAGAAGACTTTTGAGTTGCATTTAATCTGTAAATATGCATAAGAAAAATTTGTTGGGATATTGAACCCGGTACCTTATAAGGTGCATATATGCACTTAATGTACGGATTGACGCGCCAGCACATTAAGCCGTTGTGCACTTTTGCGGATTCACATCTAGGTGGTTGAGAGAGATAAGAGCCAATTCGCTCTCACTCGCTCTGTCTCTCTTTCTCTCTGTTCTATATCTCTCTGTCGAATAAAAATTCGTTTTGTTGTAGTTAAAAGCAAATACTATCCGATTGATAACAATTTTACTCATTCGAGAAACATTTGGAGCCTTTGGTTTCAAGAATTTTGAGACCATCTTGTTATACCCTTGCAAAGGGTATTATAATTTTGCTCAGAAGTTTGCAACGCACAGAAATATTCATTTCCGATTCTATAAACTAAATATGTTCTTAATCAGGGCGAGGAGCTAAGTCGATTGAGCTTGGCCTTCTCGTTTTTATTTTAAGTTGAAGGCAACTTATATTCTGAACAGACTTTTTCCCTCCGTGAAGGCGAACTAATTGACGGGTCAAGAAGATCAAGCGCTCCAAAGAATGCGGAAATACGCATTATTTTACGATTAGTACAGATAATCATGAAGATTAAAAAGTGTCAATTAAAGATTGGTTTACAGGAGGTGTCGGTCAATGGGTTTAAGGAATATTGAACATTTGTAATATTTTTGTATAAAGTTAGATTGATATAAAGACGGGTAAAAAGAAGGTGTAGATCAAAGGGATTAAAAAAATCGCGAAGATTTGAAAATAAGTTTTCATAAGTTTGGATAATCATGAAGATGGAATTGATGGCAATTGACAAGTAAGCGTCACTTCTTAAAAATCATATAAATTCATAAAGACTTTTGAGTTTCAAAATGTAATATATTTAAGATCGACTCACATTATGCATGTGTAACTTTAAGAGGGCAAAAAAATTGCTAAAAACAGCAACCGCATCTTAATAGACAAATTCATTAACCGTAAATAACCCTGGGTAAAAACCCATTTGATTCTCTTTATTTAGGAATCCACTAATTGGTCTATTTAGACAATTTGTTTAGCCAACAGTATTAAGGTTCCATTTGCATGCTTTATTAGCACAATTAATCAAATATTCTATTTACTTCACACACAAAAACTCAATTAGTGTGTCTGCCTAAAAGTAGGCTTAACTAAACTCTCAGTTGCCTATAAATAGAATTACCCTTCGAATCTCTCGAAGTTATAAATAGACAAACTGGCTTAAAGTAAACCTCCACCGGAAACAAAAGGATTCTAATGAGAGATATGGATTCTCGAAACATGTAAAATATTTTTTCTTTTGCAAACAAACTTTGCTTGAACAAAAAAAGGGCCCATTGTTTCCGCAACCTCATTACATGTAAATCCACTCCGAAGGCTCACTTAATTAGTGAGCGACAAAAAAAAAAAAGCAATTAACGCATATGCCAAAGTGCATTAAATGAGCATCAAAATATTACTCTAGAGCATAAAGCGAATTCCCTGCTAATTATTCGAGATTACTTTAGCAATAATGCTCCAGGGGCTTCACCCGCTCTACCCACTACACCCCACCCCACACTTTATTTACCTTCAACATAAACTGTTCGAGTTTATTTCGTATGTTTTGTATGTGTCGTTCTCCCTCGACAACATGGCACATAAAACGCCACTAAGTTATTTTCAATCAATAAAAATAACATAAACAAAAAGAAAGCTGTAAAAAATACACTCAAGTGTAAGCTTCCTCCCTAAACACTTGGGCACACACACAGACAAACGCACGGATGCTTTTTGCTTTCATGAAAGAAAAACCACTGTGCTCCCAATTTGCCAATAAATTTGCTTGCCAGCCGTTGGACGTATTTCAAAAGGAACAGGAGCAGAAGCAACAAGCCAAAACGAAAACGAAAACTTTTTCTTCAACTTGGGAAATGACAAAAGGTGTGCATATATCTGAGTACCCGGTGTTTAATCAAGCATAAAAGCATTCAGTCTGATGACAATTTTCAATTTTAATTGAGGTGACAAGTTGTTCTAATTGGCCAACTCTTCAACGGAAACGACAAAACGGAAAACGGATTTCTAAGCGACTGAGCGACTGAGCGGCTGAGCGACTGATTGACAACTTCAAATGGGCTGCTGTTCAGCGATTCAAGACATGATTGCAATTTATTATAAACAACAAAAATATGAAGACACAACTCACGCACGACCAAAATGCAATACGAAAATGAAGTGAGCGAAAGGAAACAGCTGGTGAAAGCAGCAGATGATATGCAGCTACCATTGGGGAAATTACGCGAATGGAATTCCAACTCACACAGACATAATGTTGTTGACACACTGAGTACATACATAACACAGCCAACTCAAAGCGGAAATGGTTGTATAAACGAGGGTTGGTATATGATTAATGGAAAAAGAAGAGATTCCTTCTGTCAAAAGAAAACGTAACTGTCTTTGTCATATATGAAACATAATTTACTCCAACTTTATTATTTCATAACTCCACTTCACATTTCCTTGTATCTTTAGCCCACCCTCGTATATATTTGCCAAATAAAAGTAAGAGAAAGTCAAGCGAGACTCTCCGAACTGATTGCGACAGGCGACAACGACGACGCGTGGCAAAGACTTGGCAGCCAAATGATTAATTTCGACAAGCTGCCACAAGATTCAAGTTGATGATGAAGGAACGGGCATATATAGACATGGTTGTACGTGTCTATGAGCCAAAAACTTGATTTTATGCCCTCACGTTGGGCGCCAATTTCCAATTTAAGCTTCTAACTTGTAAATATCTTGATTTGATCAACTTACGTAGTTAGTTTGCCGTACACTTTTGACAAAATTCGTTGGCCCAGAGATTGTGCAAACAATTCGTAGGCCAAAAAACTTTTTCCTCTCAGTTTCTATCTCTGTATTTGATTTGCGGTTGTGCATCCATTTCACTGCAAATGAAGCAAACGAGCCGTGCGGTCATTAGATGTCGCCCCAGGTTCACCGCATTGTTTGGTCAACCCACCATCCCCCCCTCAACTGTCGTCGCCATGTTAACTGGGTCTGCTTCTGCTCCTTCTGCCATTAATATTGACAGACATTAAAGCATTTAATTCCGTTCAATTGCCTGTATAGTCTCACATAATTAATTTGAAATTTTAATTAGAGCCCCGGAAGTACGTGTCAAATGCAAGCGACAAACTTTTTGTCCCACGTTGCGCTTCATTTAACTTTTGGGCAACCCGAGTAACACAACTTGACACGCTCTCCGCCGCGTACCAACAAAGCGCATATGCCACATGCCACTTGCCACTTGCCGCCAACCGCCTGCCACGTGGCGTATGCGTAATCTGCATTGTTTGCTCTTCGCAACTTACCTGCAACGCGATGACTTGATAAATATTTTCATTGTCGCTCAGCAACAGCGGCAAGTCTTTTGTCTTTTGCCAACTAGAAAAATAACTTTTAATTAGACGTCACTGTCGCCGTGCAAAACTTTTGGCCTCCTGCGCGTAATGCGCCAATGCATAATCATCTAGAGATGAGCGTTGAGCGTTGCAAGTAATTTTGGAGTAAAACATTACAAAAGTTGTGTGACAGAAATTTGAAACAAAGTAGCGAACAGAACAAAGAAAAAGCTAGCTAGAATGGTTAAATGAAATTGAAAGTTCAAGAGGACTTTTACATTCTATACTTAGGTTTTACCTTAGTTCAAGTTCTTTTGAAGAATATTTTGTTCGCAATGTAAGGTAATCTTCAATTTGGCTAGCGACTTTATAATTACAATAAAAAACACAAAACAAACACAAATTCATTTACCAAGAAACTTTTAAGAACGGATGAACGGTATCCAAATTGTAACCAAAAGTCAGTTTTGAAATGGTGTGACGGTGCCAGTTTCAGTTCATCCAGCTCCAGTCACAGGTCCAGTTCTTCTATCAACTATCAAAGGTCGATACTCCCGCCTATCAATGTATCTTACATCTCTTACTTATACACACACACATTCATTCTTACCGGCAACACGCCGTCTCCAATGAACTGATCCAAAAAATAATCTGTGGGTTATACTAAATAGTTGACATGGCGTAGCTACAATAGCTACAGTACAGGTTTGTCAGTTTTAAAATGGTCACAGTAGTGGCGCCATCTATTTGTACAGAATATAACACAGTCGGGCTTGAATGACTTTTTAACTTGTTCATAACTCTTCTCTGGCAGCAACTGGCGTTATCCGTAAAGCTAGATCCATTAAAAAAAAGTGTTTCAAAAACATTGCCATTGTACTCGGATTTAATAAGAAGGTTCGTTTCTCTAGAAGCTCAAAAGCCAAGATCACAGATTAATAGCCTATTTCCACTGAACAAATGAAGCTTCATTTCATGAAATGACAAGAAATGAAGAAAATTATATCATTTCTTGCATACGAATTGTCACTTAATTTTGCCTTTCATTTCTGAAAAATGATGAAAAATGATGACATTCCCCACGAAGGAATCTGGTATTTTTTTTAAAAATACTAGCTACTCTCTGGCATTACTCGCTACTCTCTGGAAACGGAATGTGTCATCACCAATAATTTGTTAATTTGAATTTAAATAGTAGGCGCAATTTTGTTTAAAATATAAATTAGTCAATAAAAGTTGTGTATTTAGCTTTCTGTTGATAATTCAGGATGATAACAATGCGTTTGGCCCTGAAAATTGCTGTCACGACGGGTATGTTATTTTTTGCTAAATATTCCACGTGGGTTTGAAAGTGGCGCCTGTTATTTAAATCAAACTTTTCAGCTGTTTTTCACAACGTGTCGTTGTGAATGTTAAACAAATGACAATTTGTCAATGGAAACGGCAAAATTTTTAGAAATGAAAATGACAAGAAATGAAGCCAGTGGAAATAGGCTATAACTTAAGGCAGATTTCTCATCTTTTAGATAACTGTTTTGTATAAGATAAACTTTTATTTTCCTCCAATATTTATTATTTGGTAAATCGGCTCTTAGTTTGTTTACTAATACTTTACACAATAAGAGAAATACTGAACGAATACAGTACCTATAAATAACGCTCTGGAAACGCTTAAGAGCTAAACACGAAGTGAGCTATCAATCTGCTGCGAACAGCAGCAAGCCACTATTAGTAGACAATAAATTGTTGAGGCGGTTAAAAGAACTTCTCGACTGAATGGATGGATACATTTGGTTAAAATGTTTCAGCTGACTTAGAAATAAACTAAGAATATCGCTTCTAGTTCAAATCGGTGTTCTTCGTATGGTAAGTACATAATAACTTGAATCAGATACATTAATATATTAACTACCCTTAGAACTGTTTTAACAATTTTAGTTAATACTTTTAGTTTGTTAAGTCAAACTATTAGATTAGATTAACTTTTCAAGTAAAATTAATTGGGGCTGGTATATATTAAATAGGTACAAGAACTTCTGGTTTAAGCCCACCGTTGCATATTTTTAGGAATGAGCACAATAAGTCTTGTAGAAAAATATTCGTGCCTCTTTCTCTGAAACTCAGTGATGCATGGCTTTGGTAAGCACTTGGTGGCTGGTCGGCTCTAGTCTGGTATGTAGTCAATCAAAGATAATTGGTACCTGTGCTCACTAGAGCGCTCCCCAAACCGGCAAAACGGAAAAAAAGAGGTCTCAGCATTTCCAAAGCTAATATTTGTTGTATCTATATATATAAAACTGTTCAACCTGACTAATTGACTGACTGACTGGTGACCGTCGTACAGCCTAAACCATAAAAGATAGGAAAATGAAATTTTCACAGTAGTTTTATCTTATGCTGAAAGTGAGTACTAAGAACGGATTTTGGAAAATTCTGTCGGGAAATGTGGAAAATTCGCGGAAAACTGTTGCATGAAACTTTTTTGTTTTTTATCCGATTAAGTTCAAACTCATTTTCAAAGATCTATATGAAAATTCAACAACAACTGCATACCAATCTTCCCGAAAATTCACCTCCCCTGGGTGGAAAGTGGGTGGTCAAGGTTGTATGGGCGAAACTTTAGTTGCCAGCGATTAGCGCCAAACTTATTTTCAAAATTACACATAGCAAAACATAAAAAAAGTGACATTCAAATTTTGGAAAATCTATCCCCAAAGTCGAAAAATTCGCGGAAAACTGTTGTATGAAACTATTTTGCTTATTATCCGATCAACTTCAAACTAATTTTTAAAGATCTATAGGAAAATTCAACAATAACTGTGTTCCAATTTTCCGGAAAATTCCCCCATGGTAAACATTTTTTTTCATCCGATTGACTTGAAACTTGGTTTGCAAGCATAGTACGAAAAATATTCGACACGTGTTTTCCCAATTTTGGAAAACCCGCCCACGAGGAAAATTTCCGGAAAATTCTGCATGCAAAAAAACTATTTTTTACCTGATAGGCTTGATACTTGGTTTGTGAGAGTTGTAAGTGAAATAAATTGAGATGTGATTTTCCGATGTTGGAAATTTCACCCAACGGCCGGAAAATTCCTGGAAAACTGTGCATTTAAGAAACTATTTTTCTTCCGATTGACTTGAAACTCGGTTTGTAGGGATAAAATACTAAATAATTAGTGATAGCATTTTCCGATGTTGGAAATACCGTCGGGATGCCCACTGGGAAGCTGGAGAATAGTGGGCGGGATGTGGTTGGTAATGGGGCGGGAAGTGGGAGGGATGTGGGTGGATGGGGTGAGGGTAGCATGTGGGTGGGAAGTGGGCTCTACAGAGAAAACAAATTTATAAAATGTTTTTTAAATTTGGTAAATATTTAACTCTCACGATTGACTTCAAACTGATTCTGATGTTGGTTCTATACTGTTCAATGCGCAGCGAAGCGCGACGGGCCTTTTGCTAGTAATTTATATTTGTGAAAATCAACATATTTTATTTTAGTCAAGGTCTCAAAGTTTTAAAAAATATTAATCATACGACACGTTCACCAAATACAAATTTATACAAACGAAGTTCATAGTTCATTTCAATTGCAGTCATTTGCCCTTCAAAGTATGCAAGCTTTATATCCTTTTATAATTTTAATTTTAACGTAGACAATCAGCGTCATGCAGAATCTACACAGAATATGCACCCAAATTGTCGGACCAGTTAAAGGCTTAAAACATAATTTAGTGTTTAGCCAAAAAAGAAAAAATATTATTCTCAATTTAGTCACTTTAAAAGCATAGCATACTTTTAGAGGCATCAATCACAATAAATTTTGTGCGTATAAACGTAGTAACTGTTTAAAACTTAAAAAGGGATATATTTTTCACTTTGAATAGTTGATAAATAAAATCATCGCCGACTATTTATAAATAAAAAAAATATATGATAATAGGCAACACTGCGTATGAGTTATTTACAAATACTTCAGACGCCATTCGCGCCCGTTAAAACTCGACTTTTTTATCTTTTGTTTTTATTTTTTCCATCACTTCCATAATATAACCAGTCACTTTTCGATATTGGAATATTTTGTACTTAGTTTAAAAACAACTAAACATGCTGAAAATTTTTAGTTCAAAACTGTTTTTGTTCTATTCCGATCGCTCTTGCAGACACCTGGAATCATAAGCGATGCGTGGAAGGACTCGGCTTACTGCAAACTCTATCTTCTTAAAAGTTTTGAGAACATATTGTACTTCTTAGCTGGATGCCGCAGATCCAGGAACGCAGTAAGAGATCTACTTATACTTGGCGAAACCAGTCAATCCCGAGAATTTTAAAATATTCTGAGACAACAAATATTTGTAACGAAAATTTATTTACATTAATTTACCAACAATGGCAAATCAAGGCTTTAGCAACAGCAACAGAGACGTGGGCAGAAATTTAGACGGTGAGTTTAGCCACACCAATCAACTAGGTTTCATTTCTACGCATGGGCATTGCTGACTTTATGATTGCACCTCAGTAAAGCCTCTTCATCTTCAAAGCTTAATAAATTTTATAATAAAAGTTGCTCCAAAAAATTTTTACTTATGACAAAAACAAGAACTTTAGCCTATTCGCTTTGTGTAATAATAAATTTGCGGTAAGCATGCAACAAAATATGGCTGTGAGGCTGTGTGTGGCCCAGTGGTTAGTGTGCTGGACTGCTGGGCGGGACGTCGTGGGTTCGATCCCGCCTCTGAACATCTAATAATAAAAGTTTTTTTCTTTCTTTAGAAAAATAGCTTTTACACACACGGTCACCTTCACCCAGAGCGGGCAAACAAACGAAACGTTTAACGAACCGTTCGCGAAAGCTTAGAAACGATTCATATGTTTTGTAGCTGTTACTCTAGTCAGGGAGAACGAAACCACTTTATATTGCCGAAGAGCGCAAACGAAACGATTGGAATATTGTTCTCCCGGCAGCTGCACTGCCTTGGAACGTTTCGGAATGAAACGTATACTAAGAAATCGTTTGCGGAATGATTGGCTTTTAGTTCTACTTCAGCAGCTGAATTGAAGAAATAAGATAAAAGCAAACGAAAACAACAAAGCTGAGAGAAACAAAGAAGTAAGCAACAGAAAAAAAAACAACAATACAAATACAAATTGAGCAGCAAACGTTTCCGAACTATTCGCGCTCGTTGCATATCGTTCCGATTCCCTTTGTCCGCAAATCAAGATGAGAGCATTTCGCTTTACGTTTAGTTTGCTCCCACGAACGCAAACTGAACAGAACTCATTTTTTGTTACAGTTACTTTTCTCGGGCTTTGTTAGTATTTCGCTCTGTGCAAAGAAAGAAACGAAACGATTCAGAAACGTTTCGTTTCGTTTGTTTGCCCGCTCTGCCTTCACCAGCTATTCGCGCCAGCTGTGAAGTAACTAGCCATGAAAAAGCAAATTCTCAAACTTTGCCGTTCGGATCCGGCGTTAAACTGTAGGTCCCTTTCTCTTGTGCGAAAAATTAAAGCACACACGCCAAGAGATTGAGAGAAGCTTGGATTGGCCCCGTTGTAGGAGCTGTATAGCCAACATTTACATTTACATGCAACAAAATATCACGCTTTGCTTTATTTTATTCATGCATAAACACATGAACAGTTGTGAAATTCGCAGAACCAAATAGTTAGGCCTGTTCTAAAAAGTAAAAGTTTTGATTTCCAAGAAATAAACCGAAAATTCAATTTAAACCGGTGAGCTTACGGCGGAGAAGACACCAAAAGAAACAGAAAATCAGTTATTTAATGCATAGATGAGTGTTTTTTTTTTTTCATTTTTCCCAGTTTAGCCATAAGTTAAATGAGAACTAAGAAAGTAAGTTAAAAGATTGAGTTCTAGTAATGATATATTCAAATGGTGAAAAGAAAACATCTATAAATACCCAGAACTGTATGAATTTTCGAAAAAAGAAATAGCAGTTCCTTGTTTATAAGTACATAAGCGTCGAACGACTATTTGCGGTTGTAATATATACCTAAGCGATTATTTTGTTACCGAATCCCAACCGGACCGTGCTAACTTTTGGAACCATTGAATCCACGGTCCTGTCCGCCCATTGTCTAAACATCTTAGCCGCAAGAAAAGCAGGCGATGAAAGTACGATCTGTAGTCTGGGGCAGCGATGATCTCCAGTTCTCCGCAGGGGGCGAAGACATTTCGCTATTTACACGTATACGAACCAAACGCATGCCGAAGCTGAGAACAAGAAAGCAGAAAACAGTCTATCGCTCGCCAGAGTTCGAAGCGATTTAACCTGTGTTAGTTCTAATAATTCTCCAGCACTGTTTATAAATTATTTCATTTCTTTTACTTAAAAAGCAACCACACATCTCTAGCAACCAAACTGTACTTGCTGCCGGGTAAAACTTTTAATCAAAACTTGTGTGTCTTTGCAATTATGCGACATGAAGTCAGTTAAAGTGTACACACTCTTTGCCCCATAACCTCTCACCCGCCGTTGTTTTCGCACCTCTTTCCATCTCCCCCTTCCCCCACCCCTGTTTCCACCAACCGCTGCCCGTTTACCTCTAATTAAGCGGTGTAAAGAGTTTTAAGCCGTTTATATAAGTTGCATCATTAATGCAACACGAAAATATGCGTGATGGAGGTAAGTAGTAGGAGCACCGCAACAACAATGAAAGGTTGAACCAAAAAAAACAACAAAAAAAGGATGCCAGCTAATAGCTTCTTTTATGCTCCACTTCAGTGTTCAGTGCCTGCTGCTGCTGCTTCTTCTCTTGGTTAAATTTGCCACGTAGGCGGCATAAAATTTTTTCGGTACGACGTTTGTGCCGTGATTATTATGAGAAGGGTCGAGAGGCTGCTCGTAATTTCATTAAAATTTTATTAGCTCAATATGAGAGGAGGCCAGGTTCATATATAGCAATGTGTGTGTGTGCGGCAGATGTTTTGATTTTATTCAAGACGTTGCGCAAATGAAATTATCACCTATGCGCGTTTATGTACATAAAACAGTATAACAGACAGGAGGCAGGCTGGGTAAAATCATTTAAATGATACCGAAGTATCCTTTCCCGCTTTTTGCCGGCAATCACAATTTCCTTTTTCTACAGAAGGTTGGCTTTTAATTTCCATTTTGCTATTAATTTCAACCTGAAAGGTTATGTGTGGTTGGTTGTGGGTTGTTGTTGTTGGCGAAGGGAAGGCATATCAGTGCCAGTATCATAAAGGCCGCAAAGCCTGATGTTGGCTTTGGTTAATCCGGCCGTACACACACAGATAGATCTCCGGCACACTAATACTTATGCAGAGTTGCTGTTTGCCTTTATGTTTTCTTGATTGAGTTTCACCTTTTGCATATGAAATTCAATTTAATCAGTTTGCCAGGTCACGATGAGGCTGGCATCCTGACAGTCACACACACACAAACACACGCACACAATGCAGCCAATAATAATGAAGTCCTTTTGTTGTTCGACATTTTCCACACAAATTTGCTTTTTGGGTACGGGACACAAACGGTCGACCTCAATAATGTTTTCAGTTGGAAATCAATAAATACAAATAACATATATTTGAGGCTGCCCCCCGCCACCCCCCGCAATCACCGCCCGCGAAGGCCGTAAACTGACAAATTGTATGCAAATAAAAACACAAGCGAATTGCCTCCGGCTGGAACCTCCCCCCCGACCACCACAACTGAGTCTGAAAAACCCACGATAGAAATGCTGACGCTGCTGCAACCGTCGAAGTTCCATAAAACCAACGCTAAGACAACTTACAAGACGACGACAAACCTCGACAAACCCCGACAATGGGGCTATACCAACTTTTTATTAACTCTTTGGCTTCCTGACCGCAGCTGTTGCCCAACGGCTTGGGCTTTCTCTTGGGTTGCTCATTGTCCTTTTGCGTCAATTGGCAAAAAGTTACGGCAGGACAACAACTTGTTGTCGTCGTTTCGTTAAGTTGTTGTCGGTCATTTCTGGTGGTAGATGCAAATCATGCTAGGATTTGGGCATGGATGATACTCTAACTTAAGATGGGTCAGCTTCAATGGGGGACTAAGCTGCAACGATGTTTCGACGGAGAACATGTCAATTTTTATGTTGCTTTTACACTGCTCCTAGAATTGAAGTCGCAGTAATGAAGTTCTTACATGAGTGCTTTCGTGCGTTCAGTTAGTTGTAGATTAAGAATCATTAGATCGGCTTTCTCTTAAATGATTCACAAGTCTTTCAAAACTTTTTTATTCCAAAAGGAAAGACTAATTCTTAGATATCGTAATAACAAGCATATACTAAACACATATGTAGCCAAAGAAAAGTAACGGAACTGTGGCGATCAGATAATCGTTTGGACTAAATTGTTTTTCTAAGAGCGCGAGAGAGAATGTGCATGAGAGGGATCACACTCACGCAAATTAGGTATGTGTGTACTACAAATATACCATTCATCTCTTGGCTCTCAAAGAGACGACATGTGTTAGAATGAGGGTAGAGGGCAAAGAGTAGAGAGCGGTGGATGATGGAAAGGAGGGTGGGGAAAGAGTGGTGAAGGGGTGAAGAGGGAGTGGGGAATAACGGGAAAGCCAATTTAAATTGAATTATTCACTATGTGGTCGTGAGGCAGCATCAACTTGACTGGCAGGGACTAACATATAATTCAGGAATTTACGAGCGCCTGGAAATTTTGGTTTGGTCCTTTAGATAAAACAACACAATTTTTTTCAAATCTTGGACGCGGACAATGTAGCGTCAGGTTCATCTAGTTGTATATGGGCATTTCCGCGGGTCGCGAACGTACGTTTGTACGCTTTTGATGTACAAAAAAGACTAAAAAAGACAGAAAACAAAAACTATCCCCACTTTTCTTTTTGCGATTTGATAGCATTTTGTTAGCTCTGTGTTTAGTGCAAAAGGCGGGGCTTATCGAGTTTTAGATTTCATAATAATAGCAATAAACATGAGGTCGCGAACGTACGCGGAATAGAAGTCGACTTTGGCTTAATCTAGTGAAATGCAAAATTCTGCGAAATGGAACGGAATATTGTAAAGCTATTAATTTATTATAAAAGAGGATTAATGTAGCTTTCTATTGAGTGTTTATACAGAAAAATATCTCGATTGGTTTTTTTTAAATTGAATTAATTACCGGTCGCGAACGTACGGGTCGCGAACGTACGGTTAGAAAGAGCAAGATAAAAATTAACCGTTAATCGAACTTTTTTGGTCTCTATGCATTTTTTTCTTCTTAATTGATTGCAATGAATAGATTTTGTAAGCATAGCATATGTTTTGCATGTTAAATAATTAAATATAAAATTGTCATTAAATTTTATTTTTCGGTCCTGGCTTACCATTTGGCGGAAATGCCCATATATATTCAAAGATTTCGCACTTTCAAAGTTTCTTACTGTGACCGCAAAAAATTTTAAACGCATATTTCGAAACGAGCCAAGAATTACCCATAAACCTTAATTTAAGCCAGACTGTTAGACCACAAACTTTATATTCTTAGGAACTAAAAAGCAATTCTGATCTTAATGATATGAAAGCTCTTTGCGATAAGAACAATATTTCAAAAATATTTCATAATTAATAGTTATTATGTGCAAAGTTTTGCACAAAGGGAAACCCCGTTGTTGTTGCCTTCAACTTAAGGGGGTATTCTCCATGCGCAAAATTTTTTTTCCGGTTTTTTTTTTGCATTTTTGTATAGCTTGGATATTTGAGAATATCGCCCCAAAAAGATTTTTTGAAATTCGAAATACTTTGGAAGATATAGCCTTATTAGTGGAGCACTGTTTCGCGAAAACGAGAAACGAAAGCGAGCAAACGATGTAAAACAGCTAGCTAAAGTACAGTATCACTTATTTGTTATATAAAACAAAAGCTGGAAGGCAAAGCTCTCGTTCGGGTTGAGTGGCAAAACGCCAATATTTTTTAAATCAACATTTGAGAGAAGAGGACACCAATTTTAGGAGCAGATCCTCCAAGAAATTAAAGAATAAGCAAAACGATGATATTATTGTTGAAAACAACTTGGAGAATTGCATCTTGGACTTCTGTTCAGTCTTTCCAACCCATTTCCTTATTGGTCATCTGTGCCACATGCAAGGAAAAAATTGAATTTAAAAAAACGTTGCCGTTTGGAATCGGTTTTAAAAACTGTGCCTGCCCAACCATTACATTGATATCTTCGTCAGCTTCAGTCGGGAAATCAACTGTTAGGCATTGGACAGAAAGGTATTAATATATTTTGTGGCCTCATGGACATCGGGCGAGGACTATCGAACAACTTATACTATCGATCTTTGGAAAATTTTCATTCAGCTGGAAAAGCCATATATGACTACGTTATTTCAAAGGCTGCACGAGAAGAAAAAGAAGCGATGATCCAAACCAATGCTCAGTGCGATCCAACATTGCTTTCTGTGTCGGGAGATGGCACTTGGAAAAAACTTGTTTTTCATCACTTTTTGGTGTAACAACTTTGATGGCAACTACAGCAAAAAAATAGTTGACTCTGCTGTGAAGTCTAGCATTTGTAAATGCTGTCAATATTGGAAGCCAAAATAGACGCAGATCCAGAGGCTTATGAAATTTGGATTGATAACACTAGTTTACAAAAATAAAAAAAAAAAATGACCCATTTCAGCTGAATTTTTTTCTTAGTATAGTTTGGAATGGTGATCTAAAAAATCGATTTTAAAAATTTTTTTTATGGCTCCGTTTTTAAAATATTAATTTTTTAAATTTTTTTGGTAGGTACTCTTACATTTTAAGCCATATCTCAGTTCATAATTGTCAGATAGAGTCAAGTAAGAAATAAATCGAAAGGTAATGGAGCTGCCAATAATTGCGTGGAGCATTGTTTTTAAATCGGTTCAGTAGTTTAAATTCAACAACCAAGAATATTTCAAAAAAATCGATTTGTTGCTCAAAAATCCAAGTAATTTCATTTTTAAACGACTAGAAAAAATATCAAAAAATACAAAACAATTATTTTTATTTTTTCTACTTAAGAATCGCACTTTTACGAAGAAAATACGGTATTTGTGAGGAAAATAGTGTAACACGTACCATAGATGGATCAAATTGAGTAGAGGAACTAACAGTCAAATTTGAGTATATTGTGTGCTTCCAAAAATTAACATTGTACTTTTCTTCGTTTTTTGGTCAAATTATGAAGTGAACGAAAAGCCAGAACAAAAATAAAAATTAAAAACGGAACAAAAGTCGAAGCAAACGAAAATTTATTTTAAAGTATTCAGGAAAATATCACATTTTTTTGCACTAAATTGCTTACAGCTCCTGTGTTTGTTCACAGATTTTGATCATCGATACCTGTTTTTCTTCGTAGAAGTGCGGTTCTTATGAAGAAAAAATAAAAATAGTTTTTTTTGGTTTTTTTATATTTTTTCCAGGCGACCAAAAATTAATTTTCGAGCAAAAAATCGATTTTTTCAAAATATTTTTGGATATTGTAGTCAAACTAATGAACCGATTTAAAAACAATGTTTTACTTGATTAACGGCAGCAATAACCTTTCGATTCTTAACTTGCTTGACTCTATCTGACAATTATAAAGTGAGATATGGCTTAAAATGTAAGTGCCCCTACCAAAAAATAAAAAAAAAAATTTTTTTTCAAAAACGGAGCCATGAAAAAATTTTTGAAATTGATTTTTGAGATCACCATTCCAAACTACACTAAAAAAAATTTTCAGTAGAAATGGGTCTTTTTGGCTGTAAACTAGTGTAATCATGCCGAAGAAAGCCGTACAAACCATGAAGGAAGGCAAAATGGAGGTCGTCGCGGTCAAAGAAATGTTCAATAGATCTGTCGAAAAATACGACGTCAAGTACATAAAATAAATCGGCGATGGAGATTCGAAAACTTTCAAAGCAATTTTAGATGAAAACCCCTATGATGGAAATCCTGTCGTCGAAAAAAAGGAGTGGAGGACCACACAGAAAAGTATACGTAGCATAAGTAGGTAATGGCGGAATGTGCTAGCACACTATTCTATACGTTGTTTGTTAAGTGGAGTTGGTTTAGCGTTCGATCTCCAGCCATGCCTAAAAAATTCTTTCTGTGTTTTTCTGAATGACTGAAATGAACCAAGTTGTTCGTTGAAGTTTAAAATACAGTGCAGCGATAGTCTATAATCCTTTATTAGAGATATGGAAGGCGCATGTACAGCGTTTGTAAATAATAGTGCCTTCCTTCCTTTCCAATCCAAACTCCGAAATCCTAAAAATGAATCCATACATTTATAACCTTAACAAAAAATCAATATAAATTTTCTTTTTGAGTTTAAAATGTTCTTAAAAAAGGAACAATATAAACTCAAAGCATGTTTTGCGCTCTGAAGTGAGAGCATTATACTACTAATGAGATAAATCGCTCATGCACTGCTTTTGTAAACGTTTGTCCTCATCTTGAGTCCAATGTTTTCGAACTATGCCCCTCGGTGTGCTTTAGATTTTCTACAAATGTAAAGCTTTTTCTAATTGATACAGGTGAAGAAGATTAACAATGGTTTCTTTTAATTTCACACTTAAAGTTTTCTAATATTTATATACTTCTATGTAAGACTTTTTTTTAAAATAGTAACTCAAACTATGTTTTGCACCACATTTCAATATCAGCCCTTCCTAAGAGTTGAAAAGTAACTTAAAAACTGAAATCAAATATAAATAAAACGCACTTTTAGGTTGCGAGTGACTAGATCCTTTTCTGGAAGCTGTATATTTATTAATAGATTGGTTTTTAAGTTTCTAATGTATTGATATCAGATATGTCCCTCTTTTGAGGGTTTTTAGGTTTAGACTATTTTTATGCACCTCGTACTTGCGTCACAACTGTACGTAGCGGTATTTAAATGCACTGTTCAAATGTCTTTGAACAAAATATGTTTCATGAGATATAATTTGGTTTGTTTGGGGCTCTTAATTTTGGCCGTCTTTCCCCACTGCAGTTAAAACATTTTTTGGCTGAGTTTTCCTCCTACGCGTTTCGGCAAATTTATTCCCTTCTTCAGGGAGTCATTACGTACAATAATCATGAAAAATTAAATAAAACATACATACATATTTACTGCACTACTTAATGTAAGTACCTATTCTTGTTGTCCTCCTCGCTTATTTTGTCTTTGGTATTCGTGAAGAGGCGTCTGGTGCTGTTGTTAGGTTTGTATGCCGCTGTCAGCTGTTCCATCAACTGTGGGGAACATTTATTGTTCACCAAAAATCCGCCGTACATGTTCGAAACAAAATGGGTTAGATTGGGAACTGGTCCCAGATCGGTTCAGAATTTTAAAGGCTGTATATATTAGTCGTGTTATGTTCATGAAGCGTCTAAATATTTTGGCTTTAATGCAATATTTAGCGAAGAATTGATCTAACATCAAACGTGACTTAAGGCAGCAAACTATTTGGTCTGTCATATTATAACCAAATGAGGGCAAAACTTAAATTCTCGGATCACAACACAGTCCTTTTTTAAGAGCATTGCAACTTCAACGTTTTACCAAAACGTTTCTCATTTCATTCTCGTTGTTTTTCTCATTTGTTGACTCCTTGAATGCCTGAACTGGGACAATAAATGCCCAAGTACGGATGCTGTGGTGGTTGGCACAACAATCCTATTGATTTAGGCCAATTCTTCATTCCAGCCAACATATGTTACACATGCCGCAAGCTTTGGTCATGTTGGTCATGCCTTTTGGCTCCCACGCAGAGACAAGCTCCTGGTAATAGGCTTCGACTTTAATATGCCATCGAGAGAGAGAGACAGAGAGACTGAGTAAGTGAGAGTGAGCTGGATGTCTGTCACAAATTTAATCGCATTTAGCTCATTTAGCGACAAATTGAGTTTGCCTCCATTCATTCATAGTCCGCCTTGGCGTCGTCGAAAATGAGAAATTCAATTAAAATCAAATTTTTTATACAACGAAAAACAGTTTGGGGCAGCTTTAAACAGATTTTCGTTACAACATTCATCGCTTTAATTCAGCCAGCAGAAAAATAAATAAGCAAAAATAATTGAGCTGCTCGACTGCCGCCCGCCCAGTCATGGCCAGTCATCGACATCCAAGGACATGGGATAATCGCCTTGGTTTGCGGCCCACAGCAAATTTTTATGCGTACAAGCATTTTCATTTCTTTCGTCATATTTCTATTTCTCCGTTAACTGATTGGCTTTCAGCTGGACAGTCTCTGACCAAGAAGGCTTAGACTCGCTTCGTCAGGCGATAATTAGGTATTTACCGCCCAAACAAAGTTACAAGCCCCGAAGATGATTTATGATGTATGCCGCGAGTTAATTTATTATGATGCGAAAGGGGATGGATCTGTCTTGCTGCTGGAAATCGTTTAATTATGCGAAATGTCAGACAGAAAAGTATGCAACATTGTTTTTGCTTTATGTTAAACCACTTAAGCGCAAAGCCCTTCGAGAGACACACGAGAGACTGAAATGTTTTACAAACTGCATGCCATTTGCCACAGCAGCACCAGCAGCAGCAGCAGCAGCCAGTCAAACTGCTAAAACAGTTTCTCCACTAAATTTGTGACAAAAACGCGGCGGCAGCTGTTGAGTTGCATTTATGAGGGAAAGGGAAAGACCAGAAGCGGATTGTGGTTTGCACATGAAATACAGAAAAGAGACACCACTCGCTGCTCAGCGAAGTGGCCACTTTCAGTGCACAGGCAGAAAATCGAATGTCTGAAACTAAGTACGTTGCGAGTTTATTCTAAATTGGAATTATGCATTTTTCCTAATGTGGAAATTGCTCAAGCGATTTTGGTGCACAGAAAGAAAAGATTACGATATTTAGCTTTATAAGGAAATTTTAAGTACCGAAATGGGCGTCATCTGAGAGAAATATCCAGTTGATGTGATCTTGATATCTTTGTGTTTATGTGGAAATGGTATCCCTTTCAAATGGATAAATTTTATATTATTACAGATAGGCCTGACTCTTTTTTTTCTGTGAATTTTATTATTTGGCAGAATTTGATTTACTCTACTGCTTGAAAATTTTCATTTAATATTGCATTGCAGTAATTGATTTTAATATAACCAACACAATATGTAAATAATATTTACTAAATGTACATTTAAAGGAAATTGTAGGGTAGAGTGGGGGGTTGTGATCATAGTTTTGTTTTTCGAACATAACTTAGCCAAAAATTAATATATTTTCATTCTGTAAATTTTGTATTTTAGGTAAAAGATGCACGAAACTTTCCTCATCACTAGTTTAAAAAAATAAATTTTTGGGATTTTTTTATTTGAAATTGAAAAAAAAGTGACTTTTTGAAATTTCAAAAATTTGTGGGGGGTTGTGAGCCACCCTCTTAAAAGTTCAAAATTCGTGTTTTTAAGCAAATATTCTTTATTAAATGAAAAAAAATAAAATTTTTTCTCATATTCTGAATTAAGAAATATCAATGAAGGGTGAAAATTGATTGACGGCATCAGGCTTGTTTTCTTTTATATAGGAGCACTTTTTGCTGGTGGCTGTTCTTTTGTTTGCCTTTTTTAATGGGTTTTTAACTTCTTTGGAGAGTTTTTCCTCTGTTTTATTGCGTATCATTGCAATATCCTCTTTGGAAGTCAAAACCAACATTTTTCCAAAGTGGCTCACAACCCCCCATATCTAATCTTTTTTTGGTGACGTCACATAACAAAAAAAAAAAATTATTTAAAAAAAAAACATAATTCTATTAAAAAGGCAAATGACCAAAGATATTTCCCTCATACTTACTTTTGGCATTACGAAAGAAATTTTGTATAATATTCACAAGTCAAAAATGAAAAAAAAAAACTTTTTTTTTTTGAAAAAAAAGTCGAGTTCTGATTCACAAACTTAAAGAACGTGTTGACTGATCGGTTGCTAGCCAAAAGTTAGATAATAAGAAGGGAAACACTTGACATAAACAAAAGGTTTAAATTTTTTTTTTTGTGGCCAGTATTCGAGTGGCTCACAACCCTCAGCGGCTCAGAACCCCCCATTCTCCCCTATATTATTACACAATGTCTACTCTTCTGTGCTGTTCACTACTAAATGAAGCCAGTTTTTGCCGTACACTGAGAAACAATAAGGATACCCTTTAAGTGATGCGTCAAAAAGTAAACTGCAGAGCTGCGCATCACGGTTGCGGCCGTTGCTAGGCATAGCTTATGAATAAAAATTGTACATCTCATTATCATTCTTCGAGCGTGGTTAAAACAGCCCTACTTGATGGAAACGAGCCCAGCTTGTCAAAATTTGGTTAAAATTTTCCAACCAAAAGTACATTCGATTCCTGCTCCATATTAATTTGTTGCCCGAACAAATTCAAATTTGACAAATTTTAAAATAAAACGCGGAATTAGTTGACGTAATTATGATGCGGCCTACGGGTAGTATACGTAATGTTTGTGGAAACTTCAAAATATATTTGCAAAGGTTAAAACTCAAACTAAAATTTTTGAATTTATTAGTCTATACAACTGCATTCTTTTCGTATGATAAATGTAAGGTCATAAGGGCACCCCTTGATTCGAAAGTTTATATTCTATATGTGTGTGCTTTAACGACCTTTATGATAATCAAACCATCAATATTAATATTATGCTTGCGCATAACTCCAAAAAGGAGGAACACATTTATATTATATATTTAACGTGGAAGAAAATAAGCTGGAAAAATTTTTTTAATAAGCGCGAACACGCTCCAAAGTATTTGTTTAATATTTGCAGGCATATTTCAGTTCATTGATAAAAAAAAATAGAAATATTATTTTTGGATTTTTAAATACTTTTCCTATGCGTTTGAAGATGAAATTATTTTGCGTTGGTCAAAATTTTGGTATTTGAATTTAATCTACTTAGAAAATATGATCTCATTGAATACAGCTGCCTTAAGTTTTTCGAACTGAAAAAAAAATGATGGGAAGCAGCGGTGCAGAAGTCGAGTTTGAGCCAAGTAGTTCATGGTGCAATATATATTAGAAAGAAAATTTACTTAGTCGACACCGCTTATTTCAGAAATTAGTCAGCTGGTTGCTCTAACTTACGCTCTCTGGATACATTTGGGAATATGCTCGGCTCGCTCTAACCACAGTGCTTTCGTACATTCAGAGAAAAAATAGAGAATTTCACTCTTAAATAGAGAGCATTCGTTCTCAAAAGTACGGTAAGAGCAATAATTATTGATTCAAGAATGAGTTTTTGATTCTGACATCAAGAGTTTCAGTACTTGATCCAAGTACGAATAATTCTCAAACTAAAAGAATTAATTGAATAATGTGGGGGTTGGGTGAGAGAGACACGACCGAGACTCCGGGACCCGACCGACCAACGCACAGTGGGCGAAATGACCAATTTAGGGGAATTAAATTAATATCTTCCAAAGTAAATTAGTAATCGCAATCTGTTAAAGGAATAAAAGCAACAAAAATATATATAAAAAAATTTTTTTAATAATTTAAAAAAAAAAATTTTTTTATCTTTTAAATTTAAAAACAAAATATTTTTTTTTTAATTCAAAAACGTTGCACAAATTTTTTAAAATAAAGGAAAAAAAATAAATAAAAACATGTTTTTTATATATTATTTTTTTATTATTAAAATTAAGTTAAATTTTTTTCAATTTTATTTTGGTAGGTACACTTACAGTTTGAGCCCATCCTCGACCCAGATATGTTAGATTGGATCAAGCAAGGTATGAATCGAAAGGTTATTGAAATTTCAATTATCGTTTATAAGATTGTTTTTCATTCGGTCAAGTAGCTATCAAAGAAATAGTTTCCCAAAGCCAAAAATTTCTTTCTAGTGATATCTTCGTTGTGACAAACTAAAAACAGCTTTTAAAAAAAAAACAGGAAAAAATTTTTAATTAATACATACCTCTAACTAAACACACTTATTTTCCACTTAATTGTCACAAAGGTATCTTTAAAAAAAATTTGGCTATGCACATATAAATGCGGGAAAACTCAGTGTTGCACCTGCTGAATCATATCTTGTGTTTGACAGCTCACAGCTGAATAACTAGGGCATGTAGAAACTATTGTTAAGCTCAGTGGAATGTTAGTAATCGATAAAGACATCATTTTGGCGTCAATAAACAATTTGAAAGTTGAATTTAATGGAGCTAGATCGCGCATTTTGCCAACTGTGCAACGTAGTGTTTTTTCCGCTCACCACTACTCACCATCAGCCCACCAACCCACCTCTCACTCACTTTTATCTAAGCTGAGATTGATTTTGAGATACCCACCTAACAGATAAAAGTTTTCTTTTTTCTTACTTTACTGGGACTTGAACTTGGTACCTCGAAGACTGAAGCATACACAGTTGGACGGGCAGCTTAGTTCACACGACTATTCTCCATAAGCGACAAGTCGCGGCGAAACCATATTTATGAATCAAGGCTCGATCTGGTGGCCGAGTTGATGTCTTTTTCGCTTAGATAACGTGGAGGTCGTAGATCACGTCCCCGTAGGAGTGCTATTCTTTCAAAGATTGGGTTTCCTCATTCCCCTTGCCTTTAATAGAACAAATTAAGAACGAATTTAGTTCGATTCCAAGAGCGAAATTCTTGAAAATTCAAGAACGACTAAAATTTTTTTAAGAGCGTTCGTATTAAATTATTTGTTGTAGTTTTTAGAGCGAAGCTCTTTTACGGACGTCAGACTGGGGGAGTGGATCTTGAAAAATTTTGTCTTTGCGACAGATTCTTTTCGGGTATGTCTTTGATTTCGTGTTTTGTATTTGCAAAATCAGCTACTTTTACCATAACCGCGTAGTAGCAGGTGGGTTGTGTGTGCAGTGGGATAGTGTGAGGTGCAAGTAGGGGGAGGTGTCACCTCCGAGGTGATAGGTATTTGGCAGGGACCTGGTGGGGATCAGGTGAAGATTTGGTGAGGATCTGGCGGGGATCTAGCGGGGATCTAGCGGGGATTTGGTGCTGATCTGGTGGAGTTCTGGTGGTGATGTGGTGGGGAACTGGTGTTTATCTGGTAGGGACCTAGTGAGCTCTGGTTTGGATCTGGTGTGGATCAGGTAGGGATCTGGTGGGGATATGGTGAAGATCTGGTGGATTTAACAGTGACTTAACAATGACTTTACAGTGACTTAACAGTGACTTAACAACGACTTAACAGTGACTTAACAGCGACTTAACAGTGACTTAACAGTCGCTTAACAGTTACTTAAGAGTGACTTAACAGTCGCTTAACAGTGAAATTACAGTTACTTAAGAGTGACTTAACAGTGACTTAACAGTGACTTAACAGTGACTTAACAGTGACTTAACAGTGACTTAACAGTAGCTTATCAGTGACTTAACAGTGACTTAACAGTGACTTAACAGTGACTTAACAGTGACTTAACAGCGACTTAACAGCGACTTAATAGTGAACTAACAGTTACTTAACAGTGACCTTACAGTTCCTTAAAGGGACTTAACAGTGACTAAACAGTGACTTTACAGTGATTTGAGAGTGACCTAATATTTGATAATTTACCATTTATTTATACAGAATCCAAATGTGTCTTTTTCCATTACTTAAATCGGATTCATCGTAAAGAGCTTCGCTCGTACCGTGCGTCTCATGACACACTCTTTTTTATTAGTATTTGACATGTGGCCTGACGGAGGAAAGGAAGTAGAGTTGATTTTTTGTTGTTGGGTTCGAATCAATATGACATATCGAGCTTAAGCTGAAGTCAAGTTGTTGGTTGGCGACCTATCTAATTCTTAAAAGTTGATTTTAGCTGGCTCTAGGTCAAGTATAAAAACACAATGGTAACATGCAAACATGTTAAAAATGATTCAGCTTTGGGATTAAATTGTGCTTCTATTTTTTTTCTTTAATTTTTTGCTGAAAGGATTACCCCGGGATAAATGTAATCTTTCTTGGCATCAAAAAAGGCTGATCAACGCAATCTTTGTCCTAATCGGTTCAAGCATATCCGGGACATAATTTTTTTTTTATTACGGCTTGGGGCCTCTCTTATTGTTTTCTCAGTGAGGTAGTGCATATATGTATATGGTAGTGCCGTCTCAATACGGGGTACTCTGGCGTAGTTTATTTTCCTCCCACACCTGTCAAGTATTGATCTGAGTGGTGTGGCACTTCGGGATACACGTGTACTTTAAGATTAACCATGTCTCTTTCTCTTTCCAATCCTTCTTATGGTACCTTTCTCTTAATTTGTCAACAACATTTAGGATCTGAAGCAACGTCTCAGTGATTTGTTGAGATGGGCTGGGATCTACCGAAAAAATAAAAAAAATCATATTTTAACAATATGACTGCAAAATAACCTGCACCAAGTAATGATGTTCCGATATTTTTGATTTCCTAAAACCTTTCTTCTTCAATTGAATGAATTTTCGTGCGGACTTCTGTGGCTGCCTTCTGTGGCTGCCTTCACACTGTTCGACACATGACTCATGACATCAAGTAGGCCCGCATTTCCCGACCGATGTGTTATATTTTTCAACGTCAGAAAATCACATTTTAAACTATTTCGTATTCTATTTTTAGAAGCCAAGTTTGAAGCCAACCGGAAGAAAAATTGTGTTTTGTATGCAGAATTTACCAGCCATTTTTCTCGTGGGCGGATTTTCCAACATCGGGAAAACAGGTGTCGCATTATTTCGCGTACTATGCTTTCAAACCAATACTCAAGTCAATCGGATGAAAAGTAAAAATTATTTCCCATACAAACTTTTTCCACGCGTTTCCGACTTTTTCGAGTGGAATTTTCCAAAACCCCTTCTTAGTACGCACTTTCACCACTAACAGAAACTCCTGTGAAAATTTCAGCTCTTACCGTTTAGGCTGTGCGATGATGGCCAATCAGTGAATCAGTCAATCAGTGAATCCAGTCAGAACAAACTGTTTCATAGATATGGAGACAGGGTCGGAGGTGCTTCCTTTTGGTTTTTACATACATATGCACAACTTCATGATCCAATTTTACCCATTTTTAACGATTTATATAATCGTCTATTATGTCTCCTAATTGTCTCCCAGTGTATCATGAACCGCTCTGACGAGAAAACGGGGTTGGGGGTTGGGTGGGTCGACTAGTGTCGGCGGAAAGACAAGCAAAATGATCAATTGATTTGCCCGCATTGCATTGCTATGCGGAGCAGGGCGTTTAAAGCCAGCTCCTCCATGATGGGACTGTGTGGACTGCTGAGGCAGCTTTCAGAGGCAAGTTGCATAAACAGCTCGCAGGGGAACAGTAAATCACGACGAGCGTTGAGCGCAAATTGGTTAGTGAAACACATAAACCAGCCAACACACACGCTTCCTCCCACACACACACACACACACACACAGGACTAAATTCGCGCTTTTGAAAAATGAAAGCTGCTGCGAATGCTGCAAATGTAATCTGCTGAGAGGGAAAAATCGAGAAAAAGGGAAATCATATTACCCTGATGTAGAATTAGTTGCCCATGGTGAGCAGGAAGTTTGCTTTGCTTTTGCGTTCTGTTGCTAAATTGAAAGAAAGTGTGTTGCATCCTTGCAAAATGCAGCAAATCAAATTTTCGATCGAAGAAAAATGTTGCTTTTTCTCATGTCGATTAAGCCAAGCAGAGTACGTTCAAGAGTACAAGAAGCTAAACCCAAAATGCGCACAAGCCGCTTCATGTCATCCACCACGACTGTCGAGGTGGCTGGCTGCTGCCATATTTACATGACTCTCGAGTTGCCGCCGCCGGCAAGGAATATTCTAAAAAGCTTCGTGTGAAAATAATTTCACGCCGGAAAATAAGGTTAAAAAGGTGTTACAACTCGAGGAGGAAAAGGTGCAAAACGTTTTTAAAGCGCTCGAGGAGATTGTTTCCACTTTTTTCTATTTCGTTGGATTTGGATTTGGGTAGAGAAAGTTTTCCTTTCGGCTCACACTTAAACATCATCATGAAAATTAAAAGTTAAATGCGCAAAGTCAATAAAAGCTGGCGATAGCAGTCGAAAAATCCTTTAATGCTTGCGTATTTGCATAGAAAAGAGCGGGAGGCGAGGGCCAATGGCGTCACTTTAGTTTTCTGCCTTTTGTGTGTGGCAATTGCGACGGCAACTGTTTGCCCAGAGATAAAAACTGAAGCAAAAGTTGACAAACGCCAACTAATAAAATGCGACAGTGGCAGTTTTTGATGGCTGAGTGGCTGCGTTTGCTTTACTAATTGATGCACGACGACAAAAGATGGTGCACCTAGCCGCAAATAATCCTTAGGGAAATAATTGACCCAGCTTTCCTCTCTCTCTGGCAAAATATGCAAAGCGTTTTTAATTAATTTTTGAAGATCTTTGCCTTCCCCCAGCTAAAGCATTGAGGCATGGACTATTATTCACACACAACTTTTAATTGCAATTGCAATCGCATCCAGGCTGCACTCATTAAAGCCATCAATTTTATGGGAATTAATTTGAGATAAACTTTTTTATGCACATCATATTCGTCCTGTCGGCCCTGTGCAAACATTGGAACTTGCTTTTAGCACTAATTAGTCAATTTATGTGCAATTTGCTAATTTGTAAGCCATACTCCGGGTATGAATGCCATGGACATATGCTGGTTGGCCACAGGCCTTACAGTGCGTATGATTAATATTTAATTGCATTACAGAAAGTGCAAAGTGCGTTAGTGTGCGTGTGCGTGTGTATGTGTGTGGGCCAGAGTTGCAATTTATATTGACCAGAAAGGAAAATTAAATTAAAATTTATATTCAAGCATTGAAAACTCATAAATGGCGTTTTCGAACCATTAGAGGACAATGGAATAGGGAATGACCATGACATGGAAAATGAAAGAGAGGCAGAGCTAAACACTTGATTAATTAGTTGGATATTACGCAATTTAATGTCGATTTTGACTTGAGATTGGTCTTAAAATGATATTTACCACACGAAAACTGCTGTGCAACTGATTCAAAGCATTTTAGAGAGTAAATATTTTTGAAAATATGGAACCCCTAGGGAATATTTGATAACAAATTATAAATCAAGTTTCAAATCAGCCTTCCTTTATTTCTTACTGCGTACCAAACTCCCAGTGACTTCCCTTATCAATTCTCTTTACTCTTTAATTTTATGTATTTGAATTAGCCCGCCAAGTTCTTAAAAAAACAAACTGAATTTTTTGCTGTTGTCTGGTCACACTACATCTGAGCTTCTGCCTAATGGTCGGGATCGGAAATGCTGTAAACTAGTATTATTTGAAATAAAACTTCGCAGAGAACAAATAATATCCACCAATTGGCTTCCTGTTAAAGAAAAAGAAAATAAAAACTTAGCTCGTGTGGATTGCTCATAAGAATCAAATTTTAATGCAATTTGAAATTTAAACTTAAACCCTCGGTTTCGTCACAGCGAAACAACTAAAAATATAAATACAGATTTTTCAGTCTACTCTCGCACCTTATGTGGCATGGCATAGATTAACTTTTTCCAGAAGTTCGGATCGTCTCGTCTGAGATACGTATTAACAGTCATGTACCGCTTCAGCTCGCTATCCAATTCATCAAAGTTCTCCACATCCGGATACACCACAACGATCAAGCGTTTGCATCTGTCCTGGGTTGTGGCATGCAATGCGAGACGAACCACATTTTGATGGAATCTCGAAAGCATTGCAGGCAAATGAGGGTGCAGGTACAGATCATGATTGCGATCAAAACGAAGACATAACCTGGAATGCCTGGAGGGCAAAGATCCTTCATCTCCAACTTGACCAGCGAGGTAGTATTATCCCCGCATTTGACTTGACAGAGATCTTGGATGTGGCCTTTAAATTGTTTGGTAAAACGTAGAAAGTGTTTCTCCTCGCAGCTGCAAATCCAGGGATTGTTGGAGATGGAAAGAGTTAAATGAGACTGATGGTTGAGCAGGTCAATCATAGGCTGGCTGAGTTTGTCCAATTGGTTACCCCGCACGTCTAAAAGGATTAGGTTAGAGGGAAGGTGTTCAATTGTCCTCAGGTGATTGTGGGCCAAGTAAAGTTCCTTGAGTTGATCAAAGCCAGGGGGGGAGTTGATCGATAGATTTGTGAGATGATTATTTTCAAAGAGCAGCACGGAATTAATTGTAATGGGCATTTCTGGAATCGCAGTCAGTCCTTGATTAGAGCAATTGACTATAAATCTCCTAAAGTCATAATCCAAGCAACAGATACAGGATGTGGGACAATATTCCTGACCACTGGCACGCCTTAAAGCAGCCTTATACTCTTTGGAGTGATGATTTCGGAGGTAGTTAAGGAAATTTGTAAACTTACAACTGCATTCCCAGGGATTGCCGGACAGTTCTGTGGTCATATTACTTAAAGAGAGGAACTGCGTCAGTTGATCATCCAGGGCTTTGAGAGAATTGTTGCGGATATCCAAATAAGTGAGATTCGGTGGCAGTTGATTAATTGCGAGACTAGTTAGAAGATTGTTTCTCAAGTGGAGTTCCCGCAGTGTGGAATTCCCAAGGATATTCTGGGGCAAGACTTGAAGTTGATTGTTATCCAGTAGAAGAATGGAGTTGCCTTTGATATCACTTGGAAGTGTTGGGAAATTGCTCTGACTTTTATTGCTGCAGTCGATCACAAACTGTTGTAAGGTGCCATTGAAACAACAAGTACAGGAGTCAGGGCAGGGTCCGCTTAGGTGATGGTGTTTTACAGGCTCCTTTTCCGTCTCGGCTAATTGGTCCAAATATATTGCCAAATTTGTATTCTCACAGTTGCTTATCCAAAGTATCCCTGCTTGTAGAAGTTTTGTTTGGTATATCCTTTCTAAGAGAAATGTCGCCACTTTCTCATCGAACGTTCGAATGCTATTATTTCTAATGTCCAGAAGGGTTAGTCCCGGAGGAAGCTGATCAGCGGTTAAAGTCTTCAAATTGTTGTTTGATAAACGAAGTTCTGTAATATTTGCATATCCAGGCCATGATATGTTTGGCAGTGAACGTAGTTGGTTTCCGTCAAACAGCAAATGGGGACGGCCATAAATTGGAATTGGTAGCTCTGGCACTTCCGTCAGTCCTTGGCCTGTGCAGTTGATGAAAAACAAATCGGTGAAGTATTTTAAGCCGCAAATGCAGCCCTGGGGACAACGTCTGTTATTTATGCCCAGAGTGAAATTACATAAGGGTCCAAAACTCCAATTGCAAATAAAGGCTTTTAAATCGTTGCATGGAATGATATCTCTGGCAGGGTTTTCCAAATCAAGTTCAATGGTTCTAAGCTTTAAATAGTTTTGCAAATATTTAAGATCAATTTCATGATCAAGTTCAAGTTCAATCCTTTCCAAGTGATTTTGTAGAGTGGGAGAACTGAAATAAATATTTTGTGTTATTTAATTGCAGGAATTACAAGTAGGTATTTAAGGTATACTACCTTAAAAATTCAAGATCCTTCAAAATATTGCGATAAAATTGTAAAGTCTTTAAATTTTGTAGGTGCTCAAAGGTTGCAGGGGTGACGTTTTCTATGTTACATTTGGAAAATTTTAATTCAGTTAAGTTCGTTTGATTTTCTTCAAATAAGAAACGGGGAATTTTATATGATTTAGCACAGTGAATATACACTCTGTTCCAATTCGTTGTGTTTTGCCGTAAATAGTTATATATTAAATAATCATTTATAGCTGAGCTGGAATACACAGAAATCTCTAACTGTCTCGCTCCTTGTGTTATGTCAATTTTATACTCATTAAATTTTAATTGTGAAATACGAAATTGATACCACTTTAAACTGATTATCCCGAATGCTTGCATATATCGAATTAATGGTACATTATATAGACCTTTGTCATCAAGGTCATTAGTTACATCTAGTTGCGGAAGCGACACATTGTCCGAGTTTATTTTTATAAGCGTGCTTAAGTCCGGCTTAGATTTGTACCAAATTAGTTTTAATGTTCCCCTCCATCCCCATTCCAATTCAAACATAAGCTTGTAATTGTTCGTGATTATGGTGTTGCCCTCTTTAGAGCAAGTTTTATCACTTTCACTGTTGTTGCCATTTTTACACTCATTTCGACAATACAATTCGCAATAGTCATTTCTTAAATTTTTGAAAACCTTTACGCCGAAAATTGTTCCGATCGTCAAAATCATTAAGAAAACGGAGAATTTATTAAGCAACATTTTGATGTGCGTGCGGAAACCGAATTAAAATTGAACTAAATCTACTTCAAAAAATTTGGGAATAAGTAAACTCACTGGCAGTCAGCCTCGCAGAATTCCAAACAGCCGATCAGATCCCTAGGGACTTTGAAGCTAAGTGTGGGCAAATCCCGCTCTTCAATCGTTCCATAAAAATACAAATCAACCCCGACTGTAATGTACCCTCTAACTATCAAAGTTGATAAGTTTATACTGTGAAAATATGTACGAAATCGACAATTACTTAACAATTTCAACTACAATGAGGAAAAAAGGTTTGAAATTCTAGTATTTTCACTTATCATCTTAAATTATTGCTCTTAGGGTGTATAATAGAGCGGTCCACAAACCGGCAAAATAGAAAAATAGAGGTCCAGCATTCACAAAGCTATTATTTGTTATATAATACATAACCCACCTAGCATTTGGAAGATCATTTTAACAAGAATCAAGAGATTATTCTCATGGGCGAATTAAGGAAGACTCGAAAATGAATCATGCCTTTGCTCAAAATGTGAGTCATTGACAAACGAGGCGAAAAATCTCGCAAAATGATTCGAAAATGAGTCGAAACTGATTGGAAAAATCGGTTATTAACGACCCTACAGGAAGAGTCGCGGCTAGGGTACCATTTTCTCCCGACAAGAGTATCATTTATGATCAGAAAACGAGCGCATTTATGACCATTTTAATCAGACTGAGGACTTGAAAAAGACTCGAATGTGATGAAAAAATTTATAAAATGCTGGCTGGGAATTATGAAAATCAAAAAAATTTTATTCTAATTGTAAATTGTAAAACATATTAATCATACGACACGTACACCTGCTATCAGTGTTTGAAATAATAATTAAATCCGAAAATAAAATATTTTTCAAAGGGCATAGCAGAATAAGCATACAAAAACTGCCGATCAGCACCAAATTTAAATATGTTGTTACCATCAATGAGAAACTCACTCTCCCAAATTTGTAGTCTTTCTAATCGCTATTAAAGTAGAGTTATGAGGGAGGAATGATAATTCAAAAATGGCGTTTATCTTAAGAACCGCTTAACCGAGATGGAGGAGGAATTTGACAAATCTGGAGCAAACTTAATCTGGGTACGGTGTACATCTCCATACACGCAAGAATTTGTGGCTCTACTTCTTATAGTCTGTGAGATCTACGCGTTTATACAGATAAGAAGACAGATTTTCGCTGTTTAAAGAAGGAGGAGGAGGAATTTTCGACGCGTTCATACAGTCAAACAGACGGACGGTCAGACGGATATGGCTAAATCGACTTGGCTGTTGATGCTGATCAAGAATATATATACTTTATGGGGTCGGAGGTGCTTCCTTCTAACTGTTACATACATTTGCACAACTTCATGATCCCCTTTTTCCCATTTTTAATGGGAACAGGGTATAAAGATTTGGGAAAAAGTACACTCACTGGCAGTCAGCCTCGCAGAATTCCAAACAGCCGATCAGATCCCTAGGGACTTTGAAGCTAAGTGTGGGCAAATCCCGCTCTTCAATCGTTCCATAAAAATACAAATCAACCCCGACTGTAATGTACCCTCTAACTGTCAAAGTTTATAAGTTTATACTTTGAAAATATGTACGAAATCGACAATTACTTAACAATTTCAACTACAATGAGGAAAAAAGCTTTAAAATTCTAGTACTTACACTTTGTAAATTCAATTAAATTATATTTTCACCTTTGATTCAGCGTTAACTTAACTTAACTGATATCATATTAAATTATTGCTTTTAGGGTGTTCATTAGACCGCACCTGCTAGTTCTTACCACAACATGACTCAAAAAATTCTGTATATTTTAAAGAAAATATGTCAAAAATCCAAAATCAGATATGGGCATTTCCGCAGTTGCGAACGCGACATTCCTACGCCTTTAAACTGCAAAAATAAATACATAAATACTTTATGATATTTTGTTTCGGTTAATATTTTTTGTATTATATATTAAGTGCAAAGGGTAGGTACAGTCGACTTGATGCTTATAATATATAAAAAAAAATTCAAGTGATTTATTACGCGACAAAAATGGCATTCGTTTTCGACTGCATCTAGAAAAATATAAAGTTCTGCGAAATGTATAAAGATATTTGAAATCAGTTAACTTATCGTTAACTTATAACTAAAGGGGAATAATGTAGTAGGGTTGCCGAATATTTTTGAAATATTATATCGATGCTATTTTCTGATTTTAAAAAATATCAAATGATATTACTTTATATTATTTGATATTATTATTTTTTTTTCTGTTTTTACCAAAAAGAGGAAATACTCTGCCCCAAAATAGATAGATATAGTCTATATTAAGCAAACATAACAATATTTACCATGAGATTCGAGTTTTCTATGTATTATACATATAAAATAGTTTTAGTTCCAATATTTGGTCTAAATTTTACATGTTTTTAAAAAATTCGTGGACAGAAATTAGGAAGAGATTATGTAATTCTGTTTTTTTTCCATTATAAAAAACACAAAATTAAAAAATTGTGAATGCGAGGGCTGTTCAAAAAGTTCTCGGGATCCAAAGTAGGCTCTTCCAAAAAAGAAAATGTGTCGATGGTACCCACGTTTCCGGGAGTTACAATTATCAGAAAGCAAAACAGAAGATGGGAATTTGTAAGTATAAATGCCATTGTCGACCGTAGCAGAATTATGAAAATAAAATTGAAATTAAAAAAAGTGCGGCCTTTCTAAAACGAAAAATCGATTTTTCAATATTTTTTTTGCAGTCCAGTGTACAAAAAAAAATAGTAAAAACTTTTTTCCTCAAAGATTGAGGTAGTGACGATAGCCACGTTAATTTTGCGTCCATAAAGCCCTACATTATCAAAATCGGTTCGGTAGAACTTCAGAAAATGCGGGCACCAGTCCGAAAAACTTTGTTTCGAGATAAATTAGTTTAAAGCAGCGTTGGCCCTTGGTTTCATCCCGGGGCCGAAAGCATTTCGCTATTTACACATAAATGGCCCGAACGCTGGCCCAACCTGAGACCTCAAGAGCTAAAAAGCGTCATTTGCTCGACAGAGTTCGAAGCGATTAGGTCGAAGCAAATTCACGGAGCTTTGTTTTCATACACTAATACACTCTCACTTTTTGGCCTCGCTCTCGCTGGCCATCGCTGGTTTAAAGTTTAAAATAATTTGAAAATTGCTTTTTTTTACAAAAGTCATTTCGCATTTTTAAAAATCCATTTGGGATCTAATTTTTGAATATCTAAGCTAAAAAATAACAAGTAAGAGGTTGCGGTCGAGTGCCCCGACAGCAAAATACCCTGTCCCAAGTAATGTTGTTCCTTTAGCTTTGAATTCCATTTATTTTAAAATTTATTTCAATAAATGGGCAGGCGCACTTATGTACATATCTTCGGTGTTTTTGCTCGGATCTTATTGTGGTACACAGAATAGATAGATGTTGGGCCTCACTAAATATATATTAAGGCACTATGTTCAAACTTAATGAGAGCGTAAGTTAAAGTCGGCTCTAACCGACTTCGATATACCCGTTACTCATGAAAAACATAATTAACAGTGTTCCTGCGTTCCCTAGGGTGACCATCAAAAAAGTATGCAACATTTTTTTTATTTTGCTCATAACTTGAAACCGTTCATCCGATCTTTATTATTTTTTTGGCAAATCGATTTATTTTGCTAATTATAATTAATTATAATTACTAACTATCTCTAGAAGAAACGAGTCGTCTATCTTCAAAACTGTAGAAGATATAACGTTTTTTCCAAATTGCGGGGGCGGGAGGGGGCGTGGCCAAAATTTGAAACAAACTTGATCTGCGTGCAGATAAAAGAAGCATTTGTCCCATACATGTCAAACCTCTATCTCTTACCATCTCTGAGATCTAGGTGTTCATACAGACGGACGGACAGACGGACATGTCTATATCGACTCGGCTGTTGATGCTGATCAAGAATATATATACTTTATATGGTCGGAAACGATTCCTTCTGCCTGTTACATACATTTGCACGACCCTTTTAACTCTACGAGTAACGGGTATAAAAATTGTAGCTGACAGTTTTTCGCGGTTAGAAGAAGATGAAGTAGGAATTTGCCAAACCTGGAGCAAACTTTATCTGGGTACGGTGTACACCTACATACATGCAAGAATTTGTGGCTCTAGTCTGTGAGATTTACGCGTTTATACAGATAAAAAGACAGATTTTCGCTGTTTAGAGATGGAGGAGGAGGATTTTTCGAAATCTGAAACAAACTCGATGTGGGTCCAGTATACACCTATATACATGCCAAAACTTGTGGCTCTATCTATAACAGTCTCTGAGATCGACGCGTTCATACAGACAGACGGACGGGCGGACAGACGGACGGACAGACGGACGGACAGACGGACGGACAGACGGACTGACAGACGGACATGGCTATATCAACTCAGCTCGTCATGCTGATCAAGAATATATATACTTTATGTGGTCGGAGATGCTTTGTTCTCTGCGTTACAAACATCCGGACAATTTTAATATACCCTCTAAAAGAGTATAAAAACAGTTTTAGACTTAGATATAGTATTAGATATACATCCAAGCACGAAAAGAAATTAACTTATTAATATTGCACAACAATTAAAAACATTTGGTAAGAAACAATATTACATATTACTTTTGAAAACAATAAATTAGTTATTATTATATTAAAAATTTGAACATTTTTATTAGATAGATAGAATACAATAACTTAACTAGTAAAATTTTCTTTTATTTTATTTTATGTGGTGTTTAGGTGTCTAAATATTTTGGCCTTTAATAGAGATGCGCTAGTAATTGTTTTAAGGGTGTGGGGTAGTTGGTTCCAGAGTCGAACAACATGGATAATGAACAGTGTATCAGACCTTTTGGGCAGCGTAGTCGCTGTGGATGGAGGTACGGAGCTCGATGTGGAGTCGCGCCTTCAGAAAGCTAAGGGTGCTTATGGGATGCTGTCGGCCGTTTGGTGATGCTCATCATATCCACACTGGCTCAAAATAAGGCTTTTCAAGTCTAACGTAATACCAGTGCTCCTATACGGTTCCTCCACTTGGAAAATTACAACTTCAATAGTGTCCAAACTTCAAACATGCGCCTGCGATGCCTGCGTCGGATATATTGTATTTTCTGGCCTGACAGAATACGGAACTCCGAGCTACTAAAACGCGCAATTATGGCGAATGTCGACACCATAATACGCAGAATGAAATGGAGCTGGAGAGGGCATACATTGCGTAACAGTGAGAGCAATATCGCCAGGAAGGCACCCACTGGATGGATTCGGCCGGACACCAGGCAGACCCAAAGAAACTTGGAGGAGGACTGTTGGTAGAGAAGCGGAAAGCATCGGGAAGACCTGGAGAGAACTGAAAGCTACGGCCAACAACAGAGTTCGTTGGAAGAGAGGAGTGGTTGATGCCCTATGTCCCACACGGGACTGGAACTAGAAGAAGAAGAAGAAGTATCAGACCTTTTTAGCCTGGTCGTAGTACATATTAGTTTTCTTGTCCTTTGTGACGCACTAAAGCTTAACATAGAGAAAAGGTAGGACGGTTTCTCAGCATAAATTATTTTGTGTAGCATGGTTAGAACCCTTAAGGATATAAACGATTTTAGGGTTAAATTAAATAATTGGTTTGGGGTAATACAATTTTGAGGAATTTGGGATTTATGTTGTCAAGACCCACAGCGTCAGACTTAATTTTAAGTACTGCTTCGAGGACATCACATTGACTAACACAGCTCAAACTAAAACTAATATTGCAGCTAATAGAAGATAGAACATTTAATTACGGATCAGATGAGACACCATTCCATTTAGATTAGTGCTCAAATGTAGCTTCTGACTTTGCTTCACCAGTGGCAGATCGAATTTAGGCTACACCCAGCAACTGGAGTACACATTGTTGAGATACAAGAATTGGAAGACGATCAATACAATCATTCAAAGATCGGTAATTGTCTAGTATAGCGGCCTACTCTCAGAAAATTCCAAAAAAATTCCCTTCGATAGATTGCGAATTATGAAGAATTTTCATGCAGAAAAAACGCGGGGGTCATCCGTGGTTTCTTTTTAAACGAATTTTAAAGTTGTAATTTTTGCCCATACAAATACATGCTTGATCACATTTGCTTTTCGATTTCTGTTTGTTTTTTCAAATAAATATGTATATTAATATATCGCGCGATTTTTTTAAAAAAAAATTTCGCCTGCGGCGCCATTTCCCATTACTCACCTCAGCAAAATGAATATCGTTAACGATGTTTCTTTTTCGGGATTATATAACTGACCAATAGCCAGGAAGATGTTATGGATCCTATCCTTGTGACTTGGGAATCGTTTATAAAACATAAACTTGGCCAAATATCCTGGATAGTGCATTTTTTTCGGCCAAAATGAGGCAACTCGGCCTTCACGTTCCGCCACAGCCTTTCTATGTTTTGTGTGTGGGCTTGTGTAGAGGGATCCACAAAATTTTGAGAATGGTTCACCGTTTGGTGTAGAAACCCCTCATCTTCCAGGCAATTGTAAGCTTTCCAGCAATCCGAAATGACCGTGGATCCGTCAGCTATATTTTCCTTAATTATTTTTAAGAGTGTTTCCTTTCCACGGACTTACGAAAAATTTACCGGACTCTCGTTTCAATCCACCAAAAATCCACTGACCCTCCACAACCCGACCACAATTATATTTCCGCCTTCCGATTTTGGACTCGTCAATTTCAACGATTTTGCCGTGGCCACCAAGTTTTCCACTGCTCTCACGGATAGACCAATCTATATAAACCTCCCTTACAAAGTTTTTCCAGTCTATAATTCTTTGCCTGGCCCACCCCAATTCGTCTTCCAAAAACTGAATTTCACCTTTTAAAGTAAAAATTGTAAACAAATAGAAGAAAAACAAAGGCTACAATTCAAGAAAGTTAATTTTACCTTTTAAGCGAACTTTATCCCATACGACAAAATTGGCAATCTCCTGTATGGATACTTTTGAATCAGCAAAAAAGGTATTTTTGCGGATACTTTCATTGAAATTGCACTGTTTCTTGACTTTCTTTTTATTGCCCATGGTTGTAGCAGTCAACTGTTTACGGCACCGAAAGAATAGTTTGCCGTCATCTTTTACTGCTATCTTACAGTCAGCAGAACAATTTCCACATTTTTTTTCTTGTAGTAAACATTTGTGACGCTTTAAATACTCAATAACCTTTATATTCGTCAAAGACAAAAATTTCGACACCGTAAAATTGCAATTCGTGCACTCCATTTTGATTAGAATTATTGAATGAACAATAAAAATCCAATTAAATTTGAATTAAATTTGACACATTGCACTATGGGAAAAAAGTCAGTAATTTTGGCATTAACTTTAAAAATAAAGCTAGAGCTCTATAAATTTGCACAAATGTTTGTTAGACAAAACTAAAATTTCGAAAAAAATATTTAGGCGATAGAACCACGCCTTCCTTCCGCCCCCATACCAACAATAATCCATTTATTTCGCATTTATTATAATAAATTTTTTTAAATTATAAATTATGCTAATAATACTTTAAAAAAAATACCACAACTTAAAATAACATGTACTTTTATTAAAATTTATGTTTATATTCCAGAATTGTTAGAACCTAACCTAGTTTGATTTTATTTATTTGCTTAGTTTTCTTCAATTTCCTCATCTAAAGAAATATTATTTAGGCAAGTAAATACGTAATTCTCTTCATCTTCAATCACACTGTCATAATATAAAGCAGTTTTTCTTACACCACCTATGTTATCACTGCTCATTGTCTTCTTTAATACAAAGGACACTTCTGGTTCCTTCGACTTTTTTGCCGAAACTGCAGCAGCACGTACAAGTAGTGATGTTGAATGTCCTTGTTCTGAAGCCAGCTCAGAAGCTAATTTCCTCTTAAGGCGAGGTCCTGCATCTTCATAACGTAACTGCTTTCGTCCACCTTTGATTTGTGTCATTTCTTACTTCTCGATAGCAACTACAATTTAAGATGCCGGCCACCCTGCGTGTTTTGATCTGAATCGCTCCAACATGTGATTGCATTTCGGTAAGTGCTTGTGTAAATAAGCAATAAATTGGTTCAATTTCTTTGAAATTGCAGTCGTTTGGTATTTAGTCTGAAAGGATTCATCGATATTTTCCAAAATATAACTTTTTACTGCGTCTCCTTCGCGTTTGTTGTTGCTCCAAATCTCAAGCAGCGCTGCATGAATGAACTCATAGACACCTGCAAACAGTCATTTTTTCCGAAAAGGGGACAAAACGGGGCAAAAGCTATAATACTTTTCAATTCTATATTAATTTGTTAACACAATTCAATTGGAACCTTGGTGATTCATTGTGCTATATAAGAGTAATATTCCACAGAACACACGCACGTTTGTTAGTATACACCTAAAAATACACACGGACAACAAATAATGATAATTTAATATCAACACATAACAATCTAAAAAAATAGAGGCCAGCTAACTTCGGCTCGACCGAAGTTTATATACCCTTGGAGCTTGATATATGCCTGACAGTTTGTATGGCAGCTATACTATATAGTGGTCCGATTTCGACAAGGCTTAATGAAATTATGTAAAATTATTAAAAACTTATAAATACGAGCGTTGGGAGCGATAGTATTGAAAACAAAAAAGTTTTTCTCACTAAGACTTTTTTTCAGACCTAACTTTTGTATGGCAGCTATACTATATAGTAGTCCGATTTCGAAAAATTTTGGTGAAATTATGTGAAATCATTGAAAACTTATAAATACGAGCGTTGGGAGCGATAGTATTAAAAACAAAAAAGTTTTTCTCACTAAGACTTTTTTTCAGACCTAACTTTTGTATGGCAGCTATACTATATAGTAGTCCGATTTCGAAAAATTTTGGTGAAATTATGTGAAATCATTGAAAACTTATAAATACGAGCGTTGGGAGCGATAGTATTGAAAACAAAAAAGTTTTTCTCACTAAGACTTTTTTTCAGACCTAACTTTTGTATGGCAGCTATACTATATAGTTGTCCGATTTCGACAAGGCTTAATGAAATTATGTGAAATCATTAAAAACTTATAAATTCGAGCGTTGGGACCGAAAACATTGAAAACAAAAAAAGTTTTTCTCACAAAGACTTTTTTTTTCAGACCTAACTTTTGTATGGCAGCTATACTATATAGTTGTCCGATTTCGACAAGCCTTAGTGAAATTATGTGAAATCATTAAAAACTTATAAATACGAGCGTTGGGAGCTATAGCACTAAAAACAAAAAAGTTTTTCTCACTAAAACTAGTTTTTCAACCGATCGTTCCTATGACAGCTATATGCTATAGTCATCCGATCCGGCCGGTTCCGACAAATGTGCAGCGTATTTATACCAAAAGACTTCGTGCAAAGTTTGGTTGCGATATCTTTAAAACTGACGGAGGAGATAGCATAGAAACAGACGGACGGACAGACGGACGGACAGACGGACAGACGGACAGACGGACATGGCTATATCAACTCAGCTCGTCATGCTGATCAAGAATATATATACTTTATGTGGTCGGAAATGCTTCCTTCTATGCGTTACAAACATCCGGACAATTTTAATATACCCTCTCCAAGGGTATAAAAACATGTATGAACCAATAATCTACATACCTTGACCTGCTTTTTCCATATTTACACTTTAAGTTTATATTTGGAATAGAGGTACCATCGAAGCTGCAAGTTGATTAATATTTCCTGCTCTTTTTGACAATTCAAAGCACCACTGAATCAGCTGACTTTGAAAGCGCGCAAAAAATGAAGGGTACTCCGTAAAAATGTTATAAAATTATTTTTATCTTATCTTGTTATTAAGGAATCAAAAAATTAAAATCGTTTTAAAATATCTAACACAAAAACAATTACATTTATGCCAAAATTATCAACATTTTTCCCATAGTGCATTGGTCAAAACACTATATGTTTTATTAGGTAAAAAATCAAATTTTCAAAATTCGTTTAAAAAGAAACCATGGATGACCCCCGCGTTTTTTCTCCATGAAAATTCTTCATAATTCGCGGTCCATCGAGGAAATTTTTTTTGTAATTTTCTGAGAGTAGGCCGCTATACTAGACATTTACCATTGCTCTTGGTTTTAGCTTTTTACCGTTTAAGCCGAGGCCACCACAATTTTCGAACTTCCGAGGCCTCTTGCCATTGGTTTATCTACAACTAAAATTTCGAAAAAATATGGAAATTATATTCTTGTGTCAAACTTTCAGAATCAGTCGGGACATTTTTCAATTTTCAGAGTTCTTTAAATCTGGACATGTCTAAAACACAGGGTGGGTTCGATATTATTTAAAAGTTGAAAATTTATTGGAAAGGTTGGTTTATGTCATTTATTTATTTATTTATTTTAGACTTGGACGATATTTAGTTTCAACAAGACGGCGCTACGTGCCACACAGAGCACGCCACAATCGATCCTCTGCGCCCTATCTTCGAAAATGGAATAATCAGCAAATATGGAAATGAATTGGACACCGTTAAACTTTTATCTTGTGGGAGCGGTGAAGGTCTAATGTTATACAAACCATCCTGAGACAATTGCTGAGTTGAAGAACGAGATACGAGTTGCTACTGCTGACATACGTGCCGAAACAATTGAAAATATTCTCAAAAATAGGATGGATGGAATGGGCGAGCAAAATAAAATTCCAATTTTTAAATGGACCACCCTGTATATAGAAATTTTTTTAAATATAGAAAGCGAATCGCGATTCCTGCAAATTATGATTGGAAAAAATGAGGGAGAAGATTTAATAAACATAAGAAAGCATAAGCTTATTAAAATAGAAATAACTGCGAAAGGTTTTACTTAATTGCCTTTGAGTTAAAATTTTAAAACAAGCTCTAAAAAACATCCTTTAAACATAAATAACTAAAATCTAATTTATTTTAATGTTGGCCTTTTAGTGTAGCTCAGTGAAAGTCCGAAAAGTTGTTCCTTTGTCCAAGTGTTTTGGCTACAGACAAAACAAAAACAAGCAATCGTCAGGAACAGCTGTTCTAGGACGGAAATAAACAAACGAGACAAAGTCAATGGCGGCAGGTTTATTCATTGGTCTTTGGGTCATTGTTGAGCTCCTGGACTTAGCAAAACACACGCACACATTTAGATAACTGACGTTAATGTGCTTTGCTTTTGGCCGGTCATTAAGGCCAGATGGTATAGGGCAGCAAATACTTAAGAATTGGCATTTCCACCCAACGATTGCAATAGATTCACAAACAGGTCATCCGCTACAAAGGCTTCTTCATCTTTAGGATGCAACCTAAAGCTAATCTAAAATCCATTTTTCAGTTCTCTTCACACAATATGAATAAAAGTTTTTCTTTACAAAAAAAAAGAAAGGAAGGAAAAAAAGATGAGAATTCTCAGTCCTTGCATTATTGAGTCCTGTGGGTGACGGAAATCGAAATGTAACATGTTCTCAAGGCTGACAGCTGGCGGCCATGAGAGAGACAAGCACGTACAAAAGAGAGCTGTGACACACACACACACACACACACACATCTACACAAAGGCCGAGGAAACTTTAAGGCCTCTTAAATTTGTACATCCTTCCTACTGCAATTGTGTCACAGAGGAAAGCTCTGTTTGCTCGTATGTAAAAAAAACACAAGCTAAACACTTTATTTATGCACTCTTCACTTGTCGTTTGTCTTAAAAGTTTTCGCATTAAACGAAAGAGACAGCTAGAGAGGGAAAGAGAAGGGAAGCTGAGTTTGCCCAAACTCAAAACTATGTGCGATGAAAATGAGAAAAACTGTGTACTGCAGAGCAAAGCCACTTTCGGTGCAGCAGGATAAAGGAAGTCAACCGGGTAGTCAAAGGTTGGCAACAGTTGGCCACTCGCCCAAAAAAAAAAAAAGTGGGGAAAAACAAGAGATGGAAGCTTCAGTTAAACACTTTTATAATGTAGACTGCATGGGCTCATAAATTCTAGCCAGAGGGTAAGTATTTTAAGGGGATTGGCACAGCGCTCGTCTTTGGTTTAAACCATGAGATAAATTCTTAAACTTTTGTGTCTGGGGAAAGGTCTTAGAGTAGTGCTTGGAAATATTTTCAATAATAAATTATACAGAGAAAAGCAACGGACTAAATTACAATAAATTGACTCGGTCTCACACATACTGGAGTAAGAGTGATTTTCATGGTTCTTGGTCGGTAATAGAGAATATTAGAGAGTAAGATTAAGATTAAATACACACAAAACTACAACCACTTAGTAGAGTTTTTCGTACACGCTAATTGATGCTTTGTCACTTCTGTTCATCTCTCAACAAAATACGGATCTAGTTCTTCTAATTCTCCTGATAACAAAAACAAAAAATATTACATTAGCCGATGGATTTTCGTTATACAAATGTGCCCAAGAGCACATAACTGGAATTCATTTGATGTACATCGGTGCTGACACAATTACAGAGACTTCGCAAATTTTGTTAGAAAAGTGGAAGAATCTACCAAGCACTGCATTGGATCTCCTGTGACGAATATTTAAAATAAGAAGTAGCTCAAACTGCAAGTTCTTTAAAAAAAAGGTGTGAGTATCGTTGACACTCACGATGCTTTAATGTGAAACATAATGCTAAATTTAAGAGCTCAATTTCAAAATCACAAGCTATAGAAGAAAACTAAAAGGGAGTTCAAGTACCAAATTGCTCTCAAATAGGCACCGTTCAGTAACTGTTTTGTCAATATTCGGTCACTATTTAATCACTTTTCACTCACTGTTTAGTCACTGTCTTATCATAGCTCAGTCACTATTCAGTCGCCTGTTAAGTCGCCTATTCAGTCACTATTAAGTCACTGTTTAGCCACTGTTTTGACACTTTTTAGTTATTGTTTAGTCACTGTTAGGTTACTGTTTTGTCACTTTTAAGTCACTCTTCAGTTGGCTGTTCAGTCACTATTAAGTCACTGTTTAGTCTCTGTTCGGTCACTGTTTTATTACATCTCAGTCACTATTCAGTCGGCTGTTCAGTATATAGTTACTGTACTGTAACTATATTGTTAATGTTAAGTCACTGTTTTGGCCTCCTTTCGGTCACTGTATAGTAACTTTTCAGTCACTGTCTTAAGGGTACTGTATACCTTCAGAAAATTTTTTTGGATTTTTTTTTATTTGCTTAAACGTTCTATTAGGATCTTATAAACATCCTGCAAAACTTTCAAGCTGATCCGAAACTCAGTTTTAAAGATATAAACAAAAACAATTATTTTTTCCGACCCTTTTATATGAAAATTGTTTTTATCGATCCTCGTATTTTTAGAAATTCGTATTTTTTTCCCTATTTTGGTCAAAAACTTTATAAATATTTATAAAATGTTCGATATTATGGAAAAAAAAAATTTTGAAAAAAAAAATTTTACTTGGAAATTTTTGGAGATTATATTTTTTACCATGTCTTGACGCACTTTGACTCAAATTTCTGGAGAACTGCTTAACCGATTTTAATAATCTTTTTTTTCGGTGAAAGTTAACACCCAAATGCACCAAATCCGACTTATACATTTATTAAAAACGATTTTTATTTCATCGAAAACAGATGTCGAATCTTTAAATGCGATTATCTCGGAACCACTTTTTCCAAAATGGTTGCAAAGATTTAAAGAGTACCTGTTGACCGATTTTCAAATTCTTTCCCTTAAATTACTCCTAATACCCACCATTCTGGTGTGAACTAGGATATTTTTGATCGGTCAACAAATAACGGAGCTAGGACCAATACAGTGGGAAAAAATAGTCGATTTTCGAAATTTTGACTTTGAAACGCCATAACTACGTCATTTATTGACCGATCCAAAATATCCTAGTTCACACCAGAATTACATTAATTTTTAACAAAACCCTGTCTTCAGTTTTAAATTCAGATCATCCGTTCTCAAAAAATTTTTGCAACCTTGGGCCTATGTTTTTAATTTTTGGTTAACTTTGAACAGAAATACAACAACAACCGTAGGTACAACAACAACAACAAAAATTACTAAATTTAGGTTAACCGATTACCTATCCAATGAAAAAACCCGCTTCTTAATACCACTTATAGTTTTTGAGTAATCTAATTTCTTGTAAACCTTTAAAAAATGACACCTGAAGGTATACAGTACCCTTAACATAGCTGAGAAACTATTCAGTCGGCTGTTCAGTGACTGTTTAGGCACTGTTCACTCACTGTTTAGTCACTGATTAGTCACTATTCAGTCACTGTTTAGTCATTTTTAGTCACTGTTGTCACTTGACTCCTCTTTCCACATATTTCCCCCTTCATTAACTCCTCCTTCACAGCGTCACGTGACGCTGAAATCAAAATTTACTCCTACTAAAATCATCCGTACCGAAATTATAGATGTTTCACATCAAAAACTATATCATAATTTTTCACTAATTCATTTTTCACTCTCAAATAATGTATCCTACTTTTTCGTTATTATTAGTTACTAATGTTAGCCTAATATGAAATTTCTTCGTTTGATTCGTATTATAAAGTTTATGGAAAACAAGTGAGAAAGTCGGTCAAGCCCGACTATAACATACTCTGTACCTGGAGTAGGAGCTGAATGCAGTACTGCTGCTGTGTCTCTCTCTATCTCTATCTCAGTCTCTTTCTCTCTCTCTCTCTCTCTCTAAGATTGTGCGGTGTTGGTTGTGAAAGGGTGGGAGGGGGGTACGAACCATCTATCTACAAAACTGTGGAAGATATGACGTTTTTTCAAAATTGCGGGGGCGGTAGGGGGCGTGGCAAAAATTGAAAATAAACTTGATCACAGAAACACAGAAACATTTGTCCCATACATGTCAAACCTCTATCTCTTACCATCTCTGAGATCTGTTTGTTCATACGGACGGACGAACGGACAAACGGACAGACGGACGGACAGACGGACGGACAGACCGACAGATAGACGGACATGGCTATATCGACTCGGCTGTTGATGCTGATCAAGAATATATATACTTAATAGGGTCGGAAATGATTCCTTCTCTCTGTTACATACTTTTGCACAAACTTAATATACTCTTTGCACCTTCGGTACAGAGTATAAAAATGTCGCGTGCGAAATGTCGTGTTCTTCATATTGTTAAAGCTTATAAAAAAAAAACCAATGTAAATATTTTAATATGGTTACACTTAATTAAAAGCTACATTATTCCCCTTTAGTTATAAGTTAACTGATTTCAAATATCTTTATACATTTCGCAGAACTTTGAATTTTTCTAGATGCAGTTGAAAACGACTGCCATTTTTGTCGCGTAATAAATCACTTGAATTTTTTTTTATATATTATAAGCATCAAGTCGACTGTACCTACCCTTTGCACTTAATATATAATACAAAAAATATTAACCGAAACAAAATATCATAAAGTATTTATGTATTTATTTTTGCCGATTAAAGGCGTACGAATGTCGCGTTCGCAACTGCGGAAATGCCCATATCTGATTTTGGATTTTTGACATATTTTCTATAAAATATACAGAATTTTTTGAGTCATGTAGTGGTAAGAACTAGCAGGTGCGGTCTAATGTACACCCTAAAAGCAATAATTTAATATGATATCAGTTAAGTTAACGCTGAATCAAAGGTGAAAATATAACTTAATTGAATTTACAAAGTGTAAATACTAGAATTTCAAAGCTTTTTTCCTCATTGTAGTTGAAATTGTTAAGTAATTTTCGATTTCGTACATATTTTCACAGTATAAACTTATCAACTTTGACAGTTAGAGGGTACATTACAGTCGGGGTTGATTTGTATTTTATGCGACGGTTGAAGAGCGGGATTTGCCCACACTTCGCTCCAAAGTCCCTTGGGATCTGATCGGCTGTTTGGAATTCTGCGAGGCTGACTGCCAGTGAGTTTACTTATTCCCAAATTTTTTTAAGTTGATTTAGTTCAATTTTAATTCGGTTTCCGCACGCACATCAAAATGTTGCTTAACAAATTTTCCGTTTTCTTAATGATTTTGACGATCGGATCAATTTTCGGCGAGAATGATATCGAAAATATTAGAAATGACTATTGCGAATTGTATTGTCGAAATGAGTGTAAAAATGGCAACGACAGTGAAAGTGAAAAAACTTGCTCTAAAACGAACAACACCATAATCACGAACAATTACAAGCTTATGTTTGAATGGGAATGGGGATGGAGGGAACATTAAAACTAATTTGGTACAAATCTAAACCGGACTTAAGCACGCTTATAAAAATAAACTCGGTCGATGTGTCGCTTGGGGAACTAAGAGTAACTAATGACCTTGATGACGAAGGTCTATATAATGTACCATTAATTCGATATATGCAAGCATTCGGGATAAACAGTTTAGACGCGTATCACTTTCGTATTTTACAATTAGAATTTGATGAGGATGAAATTGACATAACACAAGAAGCGAGACGGTTAATAATTTCTGTGGAATCCAGCTCAGCTATAAATGATAATTTAATATATAACTATTTACGGCAAAACACAACGAATTGGAACAGTGTAAATTTTATATGTGCTGAATCATATAAAATTCCCCGTTTCTTATTTGAAGATAATCAAACGAACTTAACTAAATTAGGACTTTACCGATGCAACATAGAAAACGTCAACACCGCAACCTTTGAGCACCTACAAAATGTAAAGATTTTACGAATTTATCGCAACGTTTTGAAGGACTTTGAATTTTTAAGGTAGTATCCCTTAAATACCTATTTGTCATTCCTGCAATTAAATAACACAAAATATTTATTTCAGTTCTCCCACTCTACAAAATCACTTGGAAATGATTCAACTTGAACTTGATCATGGAATTGATCTGAAATATTTTCAAAACTATTCAAAGCTTAGAACCATTAACCTTGATTTGGAAAACCCTACCGGAAATATCATTCCATGCAACGATTTAAAAGCCTTTATTTGCGACAGGGACTGGAATCTTGACGACTTTGAATCTCTACTACTTTGTAATTTTACTCTGGGCATAAATAACAGACGTTGTCCCCAGGGCTGCATTTGCGGCTTAAAATACTACACCGATTTTATCATCAACTGCACAGGCCAAGGACTGACGGAAGTGCCAGAGCTACCAATTCCAATTACTGGCCATCCCCAGTTGCTGTTTGACGGAAACCAACTACGATCACTGCCAAACATATCATGGCCTGGATATGCAAATATTACAGAACTTCGTTTATCAAACAACAATTTGAAGGATGTAACCGCTGATCAGCTTCCTCCGGGACTAACCCGTCTGGACATTAGAAATAATAGCATTCAAACGTTCGATGAGAAAGTGGCGACATTTCTCTTAGAAAGGATAAACCAAACAGAACTTCTACAAGAAGGCATACTTTGGATAAGCAACTGTGAGAATACAAATTTGATAAATTATTTGTACAAATTAGCCAAGATGACAGAGGAGCCTGTAAAACATTATCACCTAAGCGGACCCTGCCCTAACTTCTGCACTTGTTGTTTCAATGGCACCTTACAACAGTTTGTGATCGACTGCAGCAATAAAAGTCTGAGCAATTTCCCAACACTTCCGAGTGATATCAAAGGCAACTCCGTTCTTCTACTGGATGACAATCAACTTCAAGTCTTGCCCCAGAATACCCTTGGGAATTCCACACTGCGGGAACTCCACTTGAAGAACAATCTTCTAACTAGTCTCACAATTAATCAACTGCCACCGAATCTCACTTACTTGGATATCCGCAACAATTCTCTCAAAGCCCTGGATGATCAACTGACGCTGTTCCTCTCTTTAAGTAATTTGACCACAGAACTGTCCGGCAATCCCTGGGAATGCAGTTGGAAGTTTACAAATTTCCTTAACTACCTCCAAAATCATCACTCCAAAGAGTATAAGGCTGCTTTAAGGCGTGCCAGTGGTCAGGAATATTGTCCCACATCCTGTTTATGTTGCTTGGATTATGACTTTAGAAGATTTATAGTCAATTGCTCTAATCAAGGACTGTCTGAGATTCCTGAAATGCCCATAACAAATCATTCCGTGCTGCTCTTTGAAAATAATCATCTCACCAATCTATCGATCAACTCCCCCCCTGGCTTTAATCAACTCAAGGAACTTCACTTGGCCCATAATCACCTGAGGACAATTGAACACATTCCCTCTAACCTAATCCTTTTAGACGTGCGGGGTAACCAATTCGACAAACTCAACCAGAATATGATTGACCTGCTCACCCATCAGTCTCATTTAACTCTCTCCATCTCCGACAATCCCTGGATTTGCAGCTGCGAGGAGAAACACTTTCTACGTTTTACCAAAAAATTTAAAGGCCACATCCAAGATCTCTGTGAAGTCAAATGCCGGGATAATACTACCTCGCTGGTCAAGTTGGAAATGAAGGATCTTTGCCCTTCAGGCATTCCTGGTTATGTCTTCGTTTTGATAGCAATCATGGTCTGTACCTGCACCCTTAACTGCCTGCAATGCTTTCGAGATTCCATCAAAATGTGGTTCTATGACAAGAATCTATGCCTGGGACTGTCTACCATCAGAGAATTGGATAAGGATAAGATCTTCGATGGTTTCCTGGCCTTCACCCATAAGGACGCTGAGTTCGTGGATGAGTATATTGATGAGCTGGAGAACGGATTGCACAAGTTTCGATTGTGCTATTACGAACGAGATTGGCTGCTGGGGCAATCGATTCCCGCCTGCATTTGTCAGTCGGTGGAGGACTCGAAACGGGTCATCGTTTTGATGACAACGAACTTTATAAGATCTTCGTGGGGTCGTCTGGAGCTTCGTCTCGCATTGCATGCCACAACCCAGGACAGATGCAAACGCTTAATTGTGGTGGTGTATCCGGATGTGGAGAACTTTGATGAATTGGATAGCGAGCTGAAGCGGTACATGACTGTTAATACGTATTTAAGACGGGATGATCCAAACTTTTGGAAAAAGTTAATCTATGCCATGCCACATAAGGTGCGAGAGTAGAATAAGACATTTGTATTTTTATTTTTAATTCCTAGTATTTTAGTTGTTTCGCTGTGACGGAACTTAGGGTTTAAATTTAAATTTCAAACTGCATTAAAATCAGTTTCTTATGAGCAATCCACACCCAATTGGTGAAATTAATGGATATTATTTGTTCTCTGCGAAGTTTTATTTCAAGCCGCTTAGACAATGTAGTGTGACCAGACAACAGCAAAAAATTCAGCTTTTGTTTAAAGAGTTAAGAGAATTGATAAAGGAAGTCACTGGGAGAAATTCAAAGGTCATAGACAATGAAATGGGTGTGGCTGGAGGTAGGCAGTGTCCTTTGTTATGGTATTGGCTAGCGTAAGCAGAACTTATCCCCTAAGACATACAGCTTTAGCGTTAACCCAAAACGCATCGAACGATTAGAATTAGCACATTAAGCCACAGCCAGCTCCATTGACTGGAGGATCATACTCGCCGGGCGTATTAGTTGAATACCAAAGGAAGCCACGGGATCGGCTGGAGCAATGGAAACTACCACAGTAAGCCGGAGGAAACACTGCTATAATGGGCTATGGAGACTGCGAAGGTTCAGTGCTGTTTGAACGTGTAGCTTTGTTTTTTTAGTCTTCATTGCCTTAACATTTTTCGTTGCGTGCTCAATGACAATTATCAAACAAGTAAGAGTGTTGCGGTCGAGTGCCCCGACAGAAAAATACCCTGTTCCAAGTAATTTGAATACCCTGTTCCTAAAGCTTTGAATTCCATTTATTTTAAAATTTATTTCAATAAATCGGCAGGCGCACTTATGTACATATCTTTGGTGTTTTTGCTCGGATCTCATTGTGGTACACATAATAGATAGATGATGGGCCTCACTGAATATAATCACTAGGTTAAAACTTAAAAATTGAAGCTCTGACAGTTTTTCGCGGTTAGAAGAAGATGGAGGAGGAATTTGCCACACCTGGAGCAAACTTTATCTGGTTAAGGTGTACAACTACATACATGCAAAAATTTGTGGCTCTACCTCTTATAGTCTGTGAGATTTACGCGTTAAAAAGACAGATTTTCGCTGTTTAAAGGAGGAGGAATTTTTGAAATCTGAAACAAACTCGATGTGAGTACAATATACACCTATATACATGCCAAAACTTGTGGCTCTGTCTAAACTCAGCGAAATTCAATTAAAGGCACATGGATATTTTATGTTTAATGCGAAATTAGATGAGAAATGAATCAAATGTTTATTAAATACTAAAGTAAATAACGATATTAGTTCAACAAATGTCTTAATACTACAAATCAACAGGTGTTAGATTAACAAACAAATTATTTTGAAAAAATTCATTTTTATACAGCGAAATTCAATTAAAGGCATGTATTTAAATTATATGGCAAAAAAACAATATTCATATTATTGTCGAAGAAAATGATGATTAATAGTGAGTCCAGCTTCCAGATTTTGAAATCACTTCAAAAATTCGTTTTGGCATTGAGTCTATGACCTTTTGAAACTCTGAAGTACGAATTTTGGCACATTCATTGACTACAGCAATTCTGAGTTCTTCCACCGAATTTGCGATGACCAGCATATACACGTCGTGCCAAGTTACCCGAACCTCCTCCAAAGTCCGCTTAGTAAAAAAGGTTTCGGGCTTCTTCAAATCGTGCCAGTAATAATTAAAATCATATGGACCGACAAGGTTGAATTTATTCTCGTCTGAAAATATTACCTTTTTCCATTGATCGGTCCATGACATGTGTTTTTCGGCAAACTCCAATCTTGCAACTTTATGCGATTCCTTTAAAGCTGGTTTAGACTTCATTTTCTTCCAATTTAGACGATTATTTCCAGATAAAATTTGTTGTACACGACGCTTAGTAACGGGTAATTGTAAGTCAGCTCTTTTTTGCGATGCAGTTGCATTTTTTTGTAAGCCAGCCCGAATTATAGCGGATTTTACACGAGAAGAAATCTTTCGATTATTATTATTTGATCGATTTGTATTATATTTCTGCTTTAAATTGACTACATTATCCACTGCAGATGGAGATCTTTTCAATTTAATGGCAATTTGCCAGTATCCTTGTAAGCAAGGATTTTGGCTGTTTCTTCAAATGATAAAGTTTTTCCCTTTCCCATATCAATATTGAGGGAAACTTTCAATAGGATATAATTTGTATCTGTTTAAATTAAACAAGTATAGATAAACAAACTATTAAACTAAGAAAATTATGCACATTCTTATTTCTTGAGGACTTAAAACACACTGCCTTTAATAGAATTTCGCTTCTAAGCGTTCTCAAACTCTGAACAACGGGCCAGCTTTAGCCTAAACTAACTGTTAATTCTCTCTTTAAGCTAAAAATAGAAATAGAGAGACCAATGTAATTGGGAGAATAGGATTGGAAGATGCCTTCTGGTTCCAATACATTTTAAGGTGACTAAACGGACCTGCCTTTGATTGAATTTCGCTGAGCGTATTACAGTCTCTGAGATCGACGCGTTCATACAGACAGACAGACGGACATGGCTAAATCGACTCGGCTGTTTTTATACCCGTTACTCGTAGAGTAAAAAGGGTATACTAAAGTCGTGCAAATGTATGTAACAGGCAGAACGAATCATTTCCGCCATATAAAGTATATATATTCTTGATTAGCATCAACAGCCGAGTCGATATAGACTTTTCCGTCTGTCCGTCCGTCCGTCCGTCCGTGTGTCTGTATGAACACCTAGATCTCAGAGATGGTAAGAGATAGAGGTTTGACATGTATGGGACAAATGCTTCCTTTTTCTGCACGCAGATCAAGTTTGTTTCAAATTTTGGCCACGCCCCCTCCCGCCCCCGAAATTTAGAAAAAACGTTATATCTCCTACAGTTTTAAAGATAGACGATTCGTACCTTCTAGAGATAGTTAGTAATTAGCAAAATGAATCGATTTGCCGCAGAAATGATAAAGATCATATGAGCGGTTCTCAAGTTATGGGTAAAAATGTGATAAATAGCCGAGTTAAAAAAGTGTTGCATACTTTTCAGATGTTCACCTTAAGGAGCGCAGGAACACTGCTAAACATGTTTTTTCATGAGTAACTGGTATATCGAAGTCGGTTAGAGCCGACTTTAACTTGCGCTCTCGTTTTTTTCTGTTTTCGTCTTTTTACCGTTTTTTCCTGCTTTTTGCGTATTGTTGGTACATTCTATTCGTAGTCAAAACCTTTTTTTTTCAAAGTGGCTTACAACACCCCATATATCACTTTTTTTAAGTGACGCCACATAAACAAAACACAATTTTTTATTAAAAATCAAAAGGGAAATTTCGATAATTGCGCAAATCAAATATAAGAAAAATTTTTAGAACTTGAAAAATTCTGGCGAACTGGCGCACAAACTTAAGGCACGTGTTGACTAATGCTTCTCAAACGTATGTGACATAAAAAAGGTCTAATTATATTTGTTTTGGGCCAATATGCGCGTGGCTCACAACATTCCATCTTTCCCTACAAAACTTAGAACGTTTATTGTCCAATGTGAAGTTTATTATGTGTCCGTTCAGAAATTATATGAACGGAAATACATTGACCGCTAAGAAGTCTGGAGAAGACGTTGTTAATGATGATTTTTATTATTTTGTGTATGCATCTTGAGCACTTTATTTGGCAAACACACGCGAATAAAGTTGGTTATTTATGGACACATACATGTGTATAGCTTGCTTGCCCACTTTGTTTAGACTTACTTTTCAAAACTTCTGTTAATTTTAACGGTCCATACTGGTACTGGTCGGTATACCGAAATAAAATGTTGGGTACCGATACTGAACCGAATACCAAAATATATTAAAACCAAACATAATCTTTTACCGAAACATACACAAAAAAAAAGAGATATGAGTGCCATTAACACTCACGAGGCTTTGATGTGAAACATGGTGCTAAATTTAAGGGCTTATTTTTAAAAGCACAAGCCCTCTCAAGTGTAATTAAATCAGCACAATCTTTTAAAAGAAGAAAACACGGAGCTAGCATTTGGAAGATCATTTAAACAAGTATAATCTATGCGAGTAATATTTAAGATCTTTAAATGATTTAAATTAGATAAGTAATTTAAGGAAGACTCAGAAATGGCTCATGCATTTGCTCAAACAGTGATTGATTGAAAAACGAATCGAAAAATACTCTCAAAAGACTCAAAAATAAGAAAAAAGGGGTATAACCGACTCTTGATGAAGTGTCGCAACTAGGGTACCATTTTCTTCCGACAAAAATATTATTTACGAACAGAAAACGAGTGCATTTATAGCGACTATTTTAATCAGACTAAGGAATTCATAAAAGACTCAAATGTGATCAGAGAATTCATAAAATGCTTGCTGGGAACAAGTTCTCTGGCTGCTTTTTTCTTCCTTCTTTTCTGTAATGCTGTTAAGGCACTGTCAAGTCACTGTTTAGTAACTGTTAGTCACTGACAAGACACCAGTAAGTCACAGTCAATTCACTGTTAAGTCATTGTCAAGCCAGAGTTGAGTCAAAGTCATATGTAACTAGTCACTGTCCAGTCACAGTTTAGTCACTGTCAAGTCACTGCTGTCACTGTTTACTCACTTTCAAGTCACTGTTTCGTCAATCTCAAATCACTGTTAAGTCACGTCAAGTCAGTGCTTAGTCGCAGTCAAGTCACTTTTTAGCCACTGTAAAATCACTGTTAAGTCACTCAGTTTAGTCACTTTTAAGTTACTGTTTAGTCACTATCAACTCACTGTTAAGACACCGTCTATTCACTGTCCAGTTACTGTAACGTCACTGTAAAGTCACATTTTGTCAATCTCAAGTCACTGTTAAGTCACGTCAAGTCACTGTTTAGTCACTTTCAAGTCATTGTTCAATCACTGTTTAGTTACCCCCACTTTCCTCCTCCCACTGTCTGCCTCTTTCCACCACTTTCCCTCCTCCTTCACTCCTCTTTCCCCCTCTCCACTTGTGACGCTCTGCTAAAACAACACAAAATATGCATGCCGTCAGCGCTGCGCTGTAGCGTCACGTGACGCTGAAATTAGATTTTACTCCTACTAAAATCCTTCGTACCGAAATTAAAAATGTTTCACATCAAAAAATGTGCGAAATATTATCAATCTTTTTAGTCTTAGAGAAAGCCCGGCATGAGTTTCAAAGTTTAATCTCGACTTCTAGGATATTCTACACAATTCATACTTTAAAAGATTGCATAAAACTGTATCATAATTTGGCAACGAGATGGCTGGACCTCAAAATAGTGGTCATATTGTTTTTATTAAGTTTAAACTTTTAAAAATTTGTACAACCAAAAAAATGTATTTACTATTAAATAATTCACTTCTTTATAATATTCCTCCTCCTTTTATTTGGAGAATCTCTTTTTAAGCCGTCTGCGAGCGTCGCTGTTCGGTAATTTTAAACTGTAGCAAGACCACCAAATAGGTGGCCATAAAGGATATATTCGTGGTAATCAATTCCCGATTGATATTGGCATAACCATCCAAGTTCATGATGGGAGGATTCTTATTTATGGCCATTAGCAACATTTCCACTTCCTTTTGCGTGGCCGAGTCCACTGCCGTGAGATTTATGTTTAACAATTTGGTTTGAAAATCCAATCCCACCTTCCTGGAGGCATAGTGCGCCTCATTGCAAATGATGTACAGCAAACTCATGCAATAGAAGACTATGACAAATAGACCCACCTCCTTGTAGGTGGCACCATGATCCATGATCTCACTGATGCTGCCGTAGGTGGCTATGATGGTGGTGAAAAAGATGACCAGACAGTACATGCCATACATATTCGAATAGGCACGTCCCAGTTGTTGCATCATATGGCTAAGATCGACCCACAAATGTCGATACTCCGTTAATTTCTGGGCAGGCTTCTCTCCACGAATGGTGGCCTGCAGAGCATCGGATAAAGCATGACTGGCCGTGCCAAAGGCATTGCAATTGATGTACCACAAACTGCAAAAGCAGTTCAACATGGCTATGATGGGATAATAGGCTATGGTGTACCACAGTCTAAAGTCGGGCTGGAGGAAATACTGGGAGAGATTGATGCCTATGCTTAGAAGCCAGGAGAACACGCACAAAGACCAGGTGAGCGGATACAGGTTGGGAAATACTATGGGCGAGCCGGTGGTCTTGAAGAACTTGTACTGATAGTTGGTCCACATGTTCTTGAAAATGGCCACCTGGGGTCCATGACGCCAACTGGCCACCGGCAAAAGGAAATTGGTAAAGAGCAAACTTATAAAGATGACATTGTAGATGGCCTCGTCGAAACGTTTATCCGGACTGGTGACAAATTTCTTGACACGCTCTCTTAGGACTAAGACCACAATGGTGGTCTGACAGCTGTAGATGAAAATGGCCCACATCACTTGCTTCGAACTCCAGGAGTAGCCAGTTCGGGGTAAATTTTTCACCGGAGGATTACGATGTATGGGCATGACGCCCATGATTTGAAACAACACCAACAGACTCTTGGTGGTCTGATAGAAGGAATCATGCTTGTCCAACTCCAAAGGATCATCCATAGTCTCCGGTTTGCGCACATAGACATCATCTATGGCATCACCGCGTGCCATCAGCTTCAGTTTCTCACGATAGCGTACCTCATCCTCCAGAAACTGTCGCTGATTGGGATTGAGCATGGGTGCCACCTTGGACGCTGGCGGCGTCAGACCACGACTGACGGCCCAGAATGACATGGCCACAACTATTGTACGACAACACGGCCCGGAGGACAGAGAACGGTGGCTTTTATAGGCTCGTCTGCTATTGACTTTTGATTGAAAAGCAAACAAAAGCCAAAAAGGAACCGCCCCGAGGCGAACCTTGCGATTAAATATGCCCAAGACAAGGTCCAGTGTTTTTCGGAACGGGGGGGGAGAGGGGGAGGAGGGTTTTGTTGTGGTCATTTGCTGTTGGCAGGAAAACCGTTTTGCTGACAACGTTCAACGGGTGTGTTGTGTTGTGTGTGTGTGTGTGTGTGTACATAAAATGCGCTTAATTTGCCGGAAATGAAAGTTTAACGATGTGTAAATGCTTACGAATGCCGATAGAGGCTCACACTAATGACCAATAAAATGTGCCACCACTGAGGGTCCATTCCTTGTCATTCATTCTGACTTTTGATCTATTTCTGCTTGGGGAATTAAAGGGCCTAAGCCAAGGGTTCTCCCAGGCACTTTAAGCCGGTGAAGCTGAAAGTTCAATTGGCGAAATCTTTAGACAAGAGACAATTTCATTTACAAATTTTTTAATCTTGTAAAAGAAAACGTTTTAATTAGAATACAAAAAGATCCGACCAAAAACCCCATAATGCAGCAATCAGCATTTCGTGTCACGCCTCGTGAAAGGCATGTAGATTTTGAGGAACCCTTTTGCCAATGACGTTTCCTTCTGGTGTTGAGTATTATTCTGCCCAGCGATTTTTCTGCACTCAGAAAACATTTTACCATGAATTTTTGAAATTCGCCTAATTATTACATTTTTCCTGAATTTTGGATAAGTTTCTATTAAACAGAAAAAGTTAAAAAAAAAATTTCTAGAAAAACATTTCTCAAAACACGAAAATGTGCGACTTTTCTGATAATTAGAGCGAGATTTTTTAAAGTCACTTTCTTTTTATTAGTTCAAAAATTACCTTTGATTTAAGAGTAAAATATCCCCAGTTAGTTGTTGGGTTTAGCGACCTATTCTTAGTCATTTAAGAAATGTTTGTTGGCAGGCTTAAGGTCGGGATCAAACATTTCTTAAGTAAAATATCCCCTGAATTAACTATTTAAGATTTTTTTAAGCAGTTCTAAATCTTATAGAAAAATAAAACAAAAATTATGCTTTAAATATACATTCCTAAAAAAGACCTTGAATCTAACGTTTTTCTCTAAGACAAAGGACTACACAGAAAACAAGTGAGAAAGTCGGTCAAGCCCGACTACGTCATACTCTGTACCAAGAGTTAGAGCCGAACGCAACGCTTCTGCTGCGCTCATCTCTAAGTTTCTTTCTCCCTCTCTTTCACTCACACGTTGTTGATTGAAATGCGATGCTGGTGGGTTGATTTGTAACTGTGCTAACAGAGAAATCTATATACAGAGAAAACAAAATTGGCTGTACGGTGCTTGTTAAAACGTCAATCCCAAACGAAACGTATTTCGCCCTGCTAAATCGCACACGCTACGTGTATAGTTCAGAAAGACACACTCTTCTTCTATTCTTTATTGGCCCGATGCTTGCATCACAACCGTTTGACGGTCTCGGCCGCTGCAACTAATGTCCGCCAGTCGCTTCTGCTCCGTGCGATCTGGCACCAGTTTTTCACACCAAGCTCGGAAATGTCTTTCCGCACCTGGTCGTCCCACCTTAGAGGTGGTCGTCCCACCTTGCCTTGTCCCAGTTCTTTCGCATTCCTCTTGTAGACCATTTTTGCTGGAGCTTGATCATCCATACGGGTAACATGTCCCAGCCAGCGCAGCCGCTGTTGCTTTATGCGCTTGACCAGACTAGTATCCCCATAGAGCTTATACAGTTCGTCATTCCTTCGGATGCGAAAGTCCTCGCCAACTTTCAAAGGTCCATAAATCCTGCGAAGAATCTTTCGCTCGAAAACGCCAATCGCCGCCTCATCCGCTGATGATATTGCCCATGCTTCTGCGCCGTATATAGCGCTATTTTTGTTCTTCGCTTGAGGTTTCTGCTCTAGAGCTCCCTACTTAGCCCGTAATAGCATCGGTTTGCGAGCGTGATTCTTCTTCGGATTTCCAGGCTGATGTTGTTGTCGCCGGTTATCATCGTTCCGAGATAGACAAAGTCCTCTACAACTTCAAAGTTGTACTCTCCCATTGCAACAGATTGCCCTAGGCGCGTGGACTTCTGTTTCGAGGACACTAGGTACTTCGTCTTGTCCTCGTTTACTGTTAAACCCATTAGTTCAGACTGCTTCTCAATCTCTGAAAACGCCTTGCTTACTGCCTGTTCGGTTTTGCCGATAATGTCAATATCATCGGCATATGCGAGTAGCATTACATCTTTATTAAAGATGGTGCCCGATCTGTTGGCATTTGGGCGCTGGCGCAGTATATACTCCATCAGCAGATTAAAGAAGTCACACGATAAGGTGTCACCCTGCCTAAAACCTCTTTTGGTATCAAAAGGCTCAGAGAGGTTCGTTCCTATTTTGACGGAGTTTTGAGTGCTTCTCAACGTCATCATGCAAAGTCGAACATACTTTGCTGGAATACCTAAAGTAGACAGGGCTTCGAAAAATCTTGACCTTATCGGCGTGTCGAAAGCGGCTTTGTAATCGATAAAAAGATTGTGATTTTCGATGTTTCTCCCATAGGTCTTCTCCAGAATTTGGCGCAATGTGAATATCTGGTCTGTGGTGGACCAATCAGTGTATCAATACACGGCTTCAGACGTTCACAAATAATGCGGGACAGAACCTTATATGCGATGGGGAGGAGACTGATCCCGCGGTAGTTGGCGCAAACTGCAGGGTCTCCCTTTTTTAAAGATTGGACAGAGAACACTTAGATTCCAATCGTCGGGCATGCTTTCGTCAACCCATATACGGCACAGAAGTTGGTGCATGCACCTTACCAATTCTTCGCCTCCAGCCTTGAACAATTCAGCGGGCTGCTCATCAGCTCCTGGTGATTTGTTGTTCTTTAGCCTTCATATGGCTAAGCAGACTTCCTGTTGGGTCGGGGGGTCTATCTCAATGTTGTCGATTGGTGGCATCGTTACTTCATCAAAGGCGGCATCCTGTTCGTCATCGCCTCCCAGTAGGTTGGAGAAGTAACTTCTCTATTTGTTAAGCGCCACTTGCGGATCTGTGACCAGATTTCCCTGTTCGTCTTTGCATTGTGCGACTCTGGGCTTAAAACCTTCCGTTAATTGCTTAATCTTTTGGTAAAATTTTCGAGTCTCACTCATGCCGAATAACATCTCGACTTCCTCGCGCAGGCGCCTTTCCTGCTCAAACTTTTTTCTTCTAAAAAGGCGTTTCTCCTCTTTCCTTTTCTCCAGGTATCGCTCTTAAGCAGCCCGCGTTACTCTCGACTGCAGAGTTCTCCTGTAGGCAGCGTTTTTCTCTGCAGTAGCGCGTCGGCACTCCTCGTCGTACCAAGACCGCTTTCGAGGGGGCTCGGAGTAACCGAGTATCTCCTTGGCAGCCGTACTCATGGAGTGCGATATACGCTGCCACTGTTCGCATATATCGGAAGGGAATGGGGAGGTTTCCCTAAGCAGTTGGGCGAGTTTAGCTGTGTAGGCTTCAGAGGTCCCTTGTGGTTGCAGCTTCTCGACGTTAAGCTTTCGACGTGTGCCTGAGGGTGAGGCATGTGCCACACTGAGCCGCGTGCGTACTTGGCTGCAACCAGGTAATGATCCGAGTCTATGTTGGCTCCTCGAATCGCACGCACGTCTAGTACACTCGATGAATGTCTTCCGTCGATCACAACGTGATCAATCTGATTTCGTGTTCGTTGACCAGGAGACTTCCAGGTCGCCTTATGGATGTCGAGGTGTTCAAATCTGGTACTACTTAAGACCATGTTCCGGCCCGCAGCGAAGTCTATTAGTCTCTCTCCGTTACCGGAGGTTGTTTCATGAATGCTAAATCGTCCGACTGTCGATCCAAAAACTCCTTCTCACACTCGGCGTGAAGAAAAAATGCACGTGGCTTGTAGAAATTGAAAATCTGAACGCAACTGTTTAAAAATTTAAATGCTGCGTGGGCAAAGGCCAAGTTTACACGACATTAGAAAATCATCTTACTTTTCCAAATAATTCTACATTTTTCGTTCACCAATCTGAGTACCACACGGTCGTTTTCTACATAATCGTTTGGATATTAAAAGCCCAAGCGCGCGTGTGGAAATTCTAAACGAAAAATGTAGCTGATTATTACTGAATTTTTCAATTTTTCTACAGTTTACAGTCTCTTTTAGAGTATAGTGCGCGAGTTTTTTGTCTTTTGTCTTGCACACATAGTTTGTGTTGTCTGCACTCTGTTAACCCACAGTTCTCCCCATTTTACTTCCTCTTCTCCTCTCTCTTGTTAATTACTGTTTTACCCTTTTCCCCACCCCCTCTTCTCCCGCTCACCATTCTTTTTTTCAACCGTCATCTGTCTCTGAGATCCAAGAGATGCATCTCCATTTTGGATTTCTCACATACCTAGTTTGTGTGAGTGTGAGTCGTTCACTCTCACGCTCTCTCTCTCTCTCTCTCGCGTGGCTCATACAAACTTTCCTTTGGCTTTTTCACCAACTTCGCTGTCAAATTTTCCAAATTTTCTTTCTTAGTGCGCGCTTGCATAACTAAACGAAGGTCGGTGCCAAATCTTAGTTCTCTAGGATAAGTGGTATTGGGACCAAGATATACCTAACAAGGTGGCCCCACTCGCTCTATAACAGCTCCTTATATTTGTGTCAAAGGGAGCAAAACCGAGAGAGAATAGAATTTCTTTAAATTCGTCCGCGGAGAAAAATACCGACTGAAGTTTAACTAGCAAGATAGCGAGTTTGGTTACCTTTGTTAAGTATAGCTTGGTATAAGTATACAGTGTTGGCATGTCCGTGCACTAGATTAGTTCTTCAAGGCGGATTCAATGCAAATTTTTAATTATAGCAGGCCATCATGATTTTGTCTACCTTTCTCTCCCTACCTCTCGATAATAGTTAAAATTTGTTCCTTTAATCTTTCCTTACATCCATGGAATGTGCCATCGACGCAAACCGGACTACAGTGGCAACTGCTACATGGGTCTTAACCTGGGCATAAGACAATGTTCGGCTGTGATCTGCGATTCTAAAATGCAAACAAAATTCAAGGCTTTGATTCACTATGATGTGGACCTGCCCGAATATAATACTCGAAATGGAGCCATAACAGGCAATGCAGCAGATGAGTTTCTAGCCAATCCTGTCATGTGGATCAAGGCCTTGGATATGCTGTTAAACTGTCTTAGCCAACAAGGAGCAGATCTGCATAAAGTGGCAGCAATTGGGGGTTCAGCGCAACAACATGGTTCAGTGTTTTGGTCGGATTTAGGCTTTCGACGTCTTTGTGGATTGAATCCAATCTTACGCCTGCATGAACAACTTACTGATAATTGCTTTGAATTGATCAGGACTCCCATTTGGATGGATAACTCTGCGGAGCAGCAAAGTCAAGAAATGGAAAAATTAGTGGGTGGTCAGGCGGAAATGTTTAATATTACGGGCACAAAATGTTATCCTTGTTTTACGGGGCCGCAGATACGCAAGGTTAATCAGGAGTGTCCGGAGCACTATGGGAGGACAGTGAGGATATCGTTGGTCAGCAGTTTTTTGACATGTGTACTTATAGGAGGCATGGCTTCCATAGAGTATACAGATGCCTCGGGCATGAATTTAATGGATTTAAGGGGAAAAAACTGGTCCCAAAAGTGTTTAGACGCTTGTGCTCCCGACTTGGCCAAACGTTTGATGAAGCCCTTGAGACCTGGGCGTCTTCAGGGACGTGTGGCGGATTATTATGTGAAACGCTGGAATTTTCGTCCCGATTGCATGGTATTGAGCTCCATAGCTGACAATGCTTCCATGCTGGTGGGTCTACAGCCGGACAAGAATTGTTTGATTTTATTTCTGGGCACCAGCGATACCATGATGATTCATCTAAGTCAGGCGCCTTCCAAACTGGAAGATGGTCATGTCATGTGTCATCCTACCAAACCCCATGAGTATATAGGCTTATTGCGCTTCCGGAATGGCTCATTGGTAAGACAGGCCAAGTGTCAACAGGTGGCCCAAGGAAATTGGCCCAAATTCAATGCAATGTTGCACCAAACCCCTATGGGTAATGAGGGTAATGTGGCCTTGCATTTCCTTGTTAAGGAAAACTTACCCCCGGCCAAGGGTTCTTTGCGTTGGTTAAGTACCATGGATTCCATGTCCCATGCTGCTATTCATGGTTGCGAGCGTTTTGATGAGCCAAAGATTGAGGCTCGTGCCTTTATAGAGGGACAAATGATGCATCGTCGCGCCTTGGCCACAGATTTGGGTTTCACTTTTAACGAGAATAGCAAAATCATTGTGGTGGGTGATGAAACTCAACATAAGAGTCTTCTCCAGGTCATAGCGGATGTCTTCAATGCCCCCGTCTATATACATCAGGGTTCGAAACCTGTTCTCATGGGTGGAGCTTATCGTGCACGTTATGCCTTCTATGAATATCGTGAAGCCGATTGCAATTGTCGCAAATGTCGCCTGAAAAAAGGCTACCAGCCTAAACTAAGCTTTGAGCAATTCTATCAAAATATACCCATAGGTCTAAAGTTGGCAGCCAAACCCTCTCCCAATTCCGAGGCCATCTACAAACCCCTCATTGTGCGCTGCATGAGCATGTGTCGCTTGCTGGCTTCCAGATCTTTCAATTTTGTTAACAGAACTTAACTAAAAAAATTTTTATTAGCAAATATAACAAATTTAAGTCTAGAATTCTGCATCCCAGCCGGATAACTCATCCGGCGGCTCTGTAGGATCGCAGGGAAAACGATCAAAGTAACGCACATCCGTGGCATGGGCAATGGGACGCACAAAGGGCGGAATTAACAACTGGCTGGCCAAACCATCCCAGTCAAAGCCCAAAAACCATCTAAGGAGAAGAGAGTTTGTTAGGTATATGTATCTACTATGTGTAAGTAAAACCAACTCACTTGTGCTTCTTGATATCCTGAATGCCACCCGTCTGGTAGCCCAAACGCTCTGAGGGCACATCACGGCACAAGCGCTTTATCAACTGTATGGCCCAACGGGAGATATGCTTGGGAAAGGATATCATGTCAATGCCTTTGAGTATGAGATTATAGGTCTGCATGGGATCGGAGGCACTAAATGGAGGGCTGCAATGAGAAAAGGAAATTAATGATTAAACAACATATAGAACGAAGTCAAGATGTGTATTGGTAAAAGAAAATAAAGCGACGCAAGCCAGCTCTGTGCTACTTCAATGTCCGCTGGACGGCGACTAAAAAGCTGCTCTCTTGACACAAGCCTCGGCAAGCGTTCGCCTCGTGTCGGTGTGTATAGCAAAATGTGTTCGGACCCTGCGGGGTCCGGGGCAACCTACACCAGAACCATTTACCCAATCAAGCAATAAAACCTTAGAATCAAAACAAATTTTCTTTATTTAATGAATCAGAAAGACCGTCTTAAAACTGAGAAATTGGGTAGGTAATTAATTGCGCTTTCCATTTTTTGACAGAGATTAAAACCGTAGCCGAATCCGTAACCGAAGCCGTGAACTTTAACCGCAAAAAACACTTTGAAATTTGTAACCAAAATCGTAACCGAAAATAAATGTTTTCATATAACCGTAACCCTATAACCTTTATTAACACAAACGGTTATCAAAACCGAAACAGAAAAAAATTTCTGTTAATTTTTGCTTTCCTTTAAGGCAAATCCTCAGATGGGATAAAAAAATTTAGTACCGCACAATATTTCATATAAATAGAAGACCTTTTCATAATCATTCAAATTTCAAAGCTGTTTAAAATTGTTTCTATTTATGTGAAACATTGTACCGAACTAAATTTTTATCTCATCTGAGTATATCCCTTTATTACATAGTAAAAATGTCGATAAACGTTAAACATAAACATGTTTATTGTTTATTGTGCGCTGCATCGGTGCTAATGCACACAAAGGAAAGAGAGCGAACAAGAAAGAGAAAATGCAGCTAACCAAAATCTTTACCTTTCTCATTATTCTATATATTTGTTATTACACAGCCAATTTGTTTGAAGTGGGCTGCTTTCTTAAAATATTTTTTAAGTATTTAATTTTTTTGTGATGCTTTAACTGAAATTTTCCACGATTTTTGATAGTATTTTTTCAGAATAAGAAAGATTTAGAAAAGTATGCAACAATTTTTTTGGGTGGGTGGCAGGGGGGGCTTGGTTTACTTTTTTGCTCATAACTTGAGAACCGTTCATCCGATCTTAATCATTTATTTGGCAAATCGATTAATTTTGCTAACTAACTATATTTAGAAGGTACGAATCGTCTATCTTCAAAACTGTAGGAGATATAACGTTTTTTCCAAACTGCGAGGGCGGGAGGGGGCGTGGCCTAAATTTGAAACAAACTTGATCTGCGTGCAGATAAAAGAAGCATTTGTCCCATACATGTCAAACCTCTATCTCTTACCATCTCTGAGATCTAGGTGTTCATACAGACGGACGGACGGAAAAAATATTAGAGAGGCACTTTGCTCAGTCGACACCGCTTCTGTCAGAAAATTGTCAGCTGTTCGCTCTCATTTACGCTCTCCAGATACTTTTTGGTCAGCTCTTCGCTCTCTCTGGATACATTTGAGTTACGGTCGTCTCGCTCTAACTACAGTGATTTCCTACTGGCACTTTGAAGTATCTTTTTGGGCACTATCGCTTAGCACCAGCAAAATTGAGAGGCAGCGCAAAGTGCCTCTCTAATATTTTTTGCTCCATGGCTGTACTGTTCTGACGCTGCTCACTAAGACGAAAGACGTGAAGTTCAGACGAAGACTAATGTTTAAGACGAAGAAGATACAATCACAACTAAAGATTAAATTAATCTGTGACATTCATTTCATTTCATCAATCCCACATAATAAAAAATTGCGAGAAATCCTTATGATGTTCTCAGTACTTTGATGAAGGTTTTATGATGGGACGGCCGTAACTTTCCGAGAAATTCAAAAACCGGCATTTTTTGATTTTCCCACGAACATCTTCATCAAAAAATAATAATGACGAAATTTGGCGACAATGAAATAAATAGTTGCCCACTTTAAAAATAATTACCCATATTTGTGAGATAAAATGTTTCTGGCACTCCGTCATCTTGTCAGAATGGCACAGGAAACTTGACAAGTTGCGCTGTGATCTTGACAGTGGACGGAAATGAAGAATTTACAATTTTCATTCGCGTTTTGACTTGGCACTACTGTTACCGTAACATTTTTATTTGTTCTTACACCCTTCTGTAAACCAGAAATTAAAGATGCCTGCGTTTTGAATGTGCATACTGGATGACTTACTATTTTAAGTTGTAAGTGACGTAGGCTTTCGGAAAATCTTAAGCCCAATTATCAAACGCATGGGATGCGAAAGAAGAGTGTATGTCATGGGACGCCCGGTATGAGCGAAACCCCTTACCATAAATCAACGTTTAGTACCTGTTTAGTTGCTGTTTAATTTAGTCACTGATAAATCAGTGCTGAAACGCTGTTGAGTCACTGTTAAGTAACTGTTTAGTCACTGTGTAGTCGCTGTTAAATAATGGTTAAGCCAACTTTAGTCACGGTTAAGCCACTGTTTAGTCACGGTTTAGTCACTGTTAAGTAATTCATTAGTCACTGTTTAGTTTAGTCAAGACTTAGTCACAGTTGAAAAACTGTTGAATCTTTATTACGGATAGTCAAGGTTATGTAACTGTTAAGTCACTGTTTAGTAAGTGCTAAGTTACTAATTTGTCACTGTCAAGTCACTGATTGGTCACTGTTTAGTCACAGTCAAGTCTCAGTCAAGTTACAATTTAGTCACAGTTAGCCCCTCTTCCCAACCACTTCACACAAGCCACCTACTGCTACGGCAAGTGGTAAAAGCGCTTGCACTCAAAAGAATCTGTCGCTAAGACAAAATTTTTCTTGGTTTTGTCCCCCAGTCGAACGTCCGTAGAACAGCTTCGCTTTAAAAGTCTTGTTAATTTTATAACCTTCAAGCTATTTATTCTATCGTGTCCCGTGTTACCTCCAAATAGAGTAGAAGTGGTTAGACTCCCATATTAAGAAATTTACGTGTAATTCAGATGTGTCTTTTTACCTGCTGACTGAAATCTATATTTACCGAAGTGTTTACATTTTCATTTAATACCTTTAGGATGCTCATCTCGCGCGGGATCGGGTGACTGTATCATAATTTTGCCATTGGAACGATCGGCTTAAGATAAATTTTTAGTGATCACTATATAAAAATCATGTTCTGGCAAAAACTGTAAAACTATTAATTTGAAGGGGAAGGGTAAGTAGCTTTTGTCCAATATTGTTTCAAATTTTACTTCCGTATGAAAAAAAATCTATTTCAAATTTAAATTCTTTTAAGTCGTTGGCTCATAAGATTGGTGTAATCTTACACTGTGCGTAACCGTAATATTTGTGCAAATTTAGCTTTATTTGCACAATGTGTTCAAATTTTGTTTGCGTGTGAGACCTTTGCTTTAACATACTTTAAAGGCGATTTGTTGTGTATAATCAGTGTGTAAATATCTTAACGAAAGGATCAGTCAGACCAAAGACTTTCAAAGGAATCAAATAAAGTTAGCCTTGTACTAGCTCTCTCTAGCTTTGGTTAGGCATATCCACCAGCTGCGAATGCGTTTTAAAGTAAAATAATATTTTCAATTACTTACGTTCCATTGAGCAGCTCGTGTATGAGTATACCCAGAGCCCAGTAGTCCACCGCACGATCATGGCCCTTATTTAGTATGATCTCGGGTGCCACATATTCGGGTGTGCCACAAAACGTCCAGGTTTTCGAACTATTTCCTATATATTTGGCAAAACCAAAGTCCACCAACTTGACATAGCCACGCTCGTCCAGCATCAGATTCTCCGGTTTCAGATCACGATAAATAATGCCACGCGAATGTAGATACTCAAAGGCCTGTAAGACACAGCCAATAATAAACTGAGCTGCATTATCATCAAATGAGCCACGATCTCTCAGCATGGTCCAGATTTCACCACCCATGCAGGCTTCCAGCAACATGTACACATACTTCTCGTCCCGAAAAGTGCGATACAAACGACAAATGAAAGGCGACTTGGAGCTGAGCATGATGGTGCGCTCACTAAAGATGTGCTCCTCTTGCTTGGTATCCACAATGTGTCGTTTCTTAAGGCACTTCAAGGCAAAGGTATCCTCACGATTCTGATGATAGGCCTTGACCAGCTCAACTCGTCCAAAGCCTCCAATACCCAAGGTGCTAACCACTTCCAGATCGGTGAGCTTAAGCTCCGGAAACTCCTGCTGAGCTTGAGCTCCAAAAATTTCCTGACTTTGGGCGGCCTGTTTCATGGCCAGCATGCGACTCTCATCACCATAGTCCTTCTCCTTTAGTTCACAAAGGTCGCCAATCAAACGCTTAAACGAATCTCGGTCTAGGGTTAAGCATTCGACACCCGGCGGCAGGGCTATGATATTAGCAGTCCTGCGATCCTCATTGATCAGAGCCTGTTCACCAAAATAGTCGCCGCGTGCCAATGTTCTCAGCTCGGTCTCCTCCAACGAGGTGGAGGCTAACTTTTGTGTGACCCGCACACTACCCTGCGAGATGAGAAAGAAACTATCACCCGCCGTGCCCTGACGTATGATGTACGTGCCGGCGGCATAGAACTCCAGTTCCAAAACATCGGCTATCTTGGCCAGCAACTCTTCGCTGAGATTACGCAGGAGTGGCACGGACTTGAGGAAGTTCACACTATTCTCTATACGCTGCAAGCCGGTACGCATCATAATCTGCTGGAAAACGCGTCGGTCGAGCACCCAAACTCGGGCTTCGCTCAAAACGCGTATGGAAGCGGTGCGGGTGCAATTGTAGAGTATGGCCAGCTCGCCAAATGCCTTGCCCGGCCCCATCTTGTCCAGCACTTTGCCCTGCTGCATAACAGCAAATTCACCCGACGCCGAGACATATAAGTGAGCACCTACTTCGCCCTCACGGATAACAAATTCGCCGGCAGCAATGCTTTTGGAGTACATGGAGTCCACCAGTTCACGCACTTGAGAGGCATCGATATTCTTGAGAAAATCATTGTCCATAATGGCATCTTTGATCTGTTGCTTGGCACTGGGAAAAAGAAAAACCAGTTAAGAGAGGGCTGAAGGGGAAAAGTGGTTTCTTTTAAGGCGTTAAATAACAAAGTGCAAGTTTCACAGAAATCTCTTCCAACCAAATTCCAACCCAAAACCAATTCTCGGTGTCACAGGAATCTCTTTCGGTTGGTTTTAAATCTCTCGCGTTTTGTTGGGAGATTTGGCGAAATTCACCACTAAAACAGTTTTGCTATGTAAAATTGGTATTGGAAATGAAAACAACGTTATTTTTCTACATAGGTTGCATCAAATGAATTAAATATTTCAGTTGTTTTAATATTACAATTTGTGTTTCAATAATTGTTCGCAAAACCAACCGAACGGTGACAAATCAACTCGCTCTCAACGTCAGCGGGCGCTCTCTACACATGGTGGCTCTCTCTGAGTACCAACAAGCGCTAAGGGTTGCCTAGTTACATTTAATGATTGGCGCAAAAATATTTTTAAATTTTGCATTTTATTTTTGAGGAATATGACTTAAATTTGAATTGTAATTTAAAAATGCACCGTAAAACACGTAACACTATCAAAAAATTCCATTTAAACATCAAATTAACTCAAAACTAGAAGAAGGGAAATTTTTTTTGGCAAGAAATGACAACTCTGTTTATAGATTTGAGAGAAAAATACCACACAAACCTTCCAACTCGACTTTCAAATAAGAAAATGAAATCTCTTGAAGTTCTGGGACACCGACGGATTTTTCGAGCGATTTGCAAACCAACCGAGGCCAAAATCTCTAGAGATTTCTGTGACACCTCCGAATATAAAAATTTGCGTTTTAAATCAAAAAATCAACCAACCACAGCGGCCTCTATTGGTTCCAACAACGGCTAAGCGTTGCCAAGTGAAGGGCAATCCTGTTTATAAATTTAATAGAGATGGACCATTAGCATGGACACAAACCTTCCAACCCGAATTTCAAAGAGGAAAATTATATCTGAGATTAGTTTTGGACTTTCCTAAACTGATACCATTATAAATGATTGTTTTTAGAGTTTACATAATAAATAAAATATATAATTAAACCTCTGCGAAAAGCCTTTAAAGTTTTCACAAATATTACTTATACGACACGTTCAACGTCAACGAGTTCTCCGTATCATTTGAAAAGTTGTCAAGGAAGAGCTGCATTTTATCCACGCTCTAATATGATTCTTAATTTTAAAGACTATCCATTTCAGAAAGTGCGACTAGTGTTTCTCGGCTGTTAAAGTCAGCATGATCCACGAGCGGGCTTTCTACAAAGGCCACGGACCTTCAGGCAGATACTTTCGACTTAACAGGCTACCATGGTAAATTCGCTTAACTTCACAGACCGCTCCGTGGACACCGTTTGGGATCCATAAAAGAGATAGAACACAAAACGAAGAAGAAATTGAATTGACAGTTTGTATGGCAGCTATACTATATAGTGGTCCGATTTCGACAAATCTTGTTGAAATTATGTAAAATCATTGAAAACTTATAAATACGAGCGTTTGGAGCGATAACATTGAAAACAAAAAAGTTTTTTTCACTAAGACTTTTTTCCACACCTAACTTTTGTATGGCAGCTATACTATATAGTAGAGACCTGCACGAGTAAATAAAAAAGTAATCGATAATTACTCGCCGAGTATGATTACAAATGAGTACGATTATCTAGCTGTCAATTTGGCACCGTAGCATCGTAGGAACCGCACCGTTTTAATCATTTTTACTCATTTTTTCCTGCAGATCTCGAGACTGACGGCTTATTAAACCGCCAAATAATACCAAAGAGGATAAAAAATAGTAATAAAAAAAAAAGACAGTGCAAATAAAGTGATAAATCATGACGGAATCATTGCATAAGTGCAATTCGCAACTATGGGTTCTCCGTGGTAATAAAAACGCGAACTATTTAAGAAACTGCATTCCATGGCCAAAAATGACCACACAATGCCGAACCGCGGTAAATACCATGGATGACCAATGGTTAAAAAGATCATAAGGAATGTTTCAAACCACTTTTCGAGACTGACAAATCATCGAATTGCGGAAAAATACCGTTAAGGATCAAACTACTCGGCACCGTAAAAATGAGTACATGATTACATACAAGTATCGTGGCATCGTCAAAATGATTACTTTTACCTGTAATCATACGGTGCCGGAATCACTCGTGCAGGTCTCTACTATATAGTTGTCCGATTTCGACAAGTTTTGGTGAAATTATGTGAAATCATTAAAAACTTATAAATACGAGCGTTGGGAGCGATAGCACTAACAACAAAAAAGTTTTTCTCTCTAAAACTAGTTTTTCAACCGATCGTTCCTATGGCAGCTAGATGCTATAGTCATCCCATCCGGCCGGTTCCGACTAATGTGCAGCGTATTTATACCAGAAGACTTCGTGCAAAGTTTGGTTAAGATAGCTTTAAAACTGACGGAGGAGATAGCATAGAAACAGACGGACGGACAGACGGACATGGCTATATCAACTCAGCTCGTCATGCTGATTAAGAATATATATACTTGATGTGGTCGGAGATGCTTCCTTCTATGCGTTACCCTATAGACTATGAACGGCTGCAACCGTGATGCACAGTGGACCCTTACTTTAAAAATATCCTAATGGCCTCTTAGTATACGGATAAAACTTGCTTTCATCTAGAAGAAAACAGCGCAGAATAGTACACATTTTGCCGTAATATGCGATTGTCTCGGTTATATTAAAATCAAATTATTCAATGGGCACGGTGGTGGTGGCAGACCGAAAAAAACGCATCGTATAAGGGTGTATCAGTACGGCCTTACTCAAAAGAGAGCGAACTAGAAAAACTGAGTGCAGCTAACCAAAATCTTTACACTCCTCATCTTTGCTTATTTATAAGTGTTTTTGCGATCCAAAAATGCAACATAAGGTTTGCGGAATGAAATACGAACAAATTTTGTAAGAATTGGAAATTTGATGTCTGAGAAAATTACATTCCAGATATATTTCGAAATAAATTAACGTTTCGTCGATAATCCTGCTACCGGTCAAGATTTGGATGCTAACATTCCTCGCATAATTCGTGAGATACACGTAGCAATTATAGAAAGAGTGATTTAAAATTTTAAAAATTGTCAAAATCCAAATTTACCATTTACGGTGTAGCTGCGGTCATCATTTGAATGAAATCATCTTAAAAAAGAAAATGTCAGAGCTTGTTCTTTCAGCCCATAATAGTGATTCAACAATCTAATTGTGATTTTTGTAATTTATTTTTAATTGAAAAAAAATCATCTTAATGGATCGACTAAAATATTTTTGAACTCTCTGTTGCATTCATTTAACTAATCGCTGCTGTGCGTTATCTAGGCAGCTCATATTTGGGGTAATTCATGCAGGAATAATAGCGATACTTTTTCAATAATTGGTTTTCTGAATGTGTTTTTACGAATTTTGTGCGAGCTTTTAGAAAAATGTTCGTTTTTCATTCCGCATACCTTATTGGAACGATTGGAACATATTCAAACGATGAGAAAAAAATTAACAATATTTGCAGATCTTTTTAAATTATCAAAAGTTGTGCTAGCAATACCACTCACACCTAAGTAGAATTTATAGTGACTCCTCTTAGGGGTCGCTTGGACTATCGAACTCTAAATGGTTTTATGCTATTTAGATCTAATTAAAATCATGATTAAGATATTGGAAGATATCGGAATTAATATGGGTGTTAAGTCCACATAGAATTCGGTCATAGTGCTCAGATTATTTCGGACATATAAAAATTTGAGTTCAGAATCAGAGCAGATAACACAACACAAAAAAAATTTCCAACTTAAAATAATAGAAATTTTAGTTTTAGGGGTAAGCATGACGACGGACAGGTCAGGAACGTCCAACCATCAGCTTCCTGCTTAAATAATGGCATCCAGTAATAACAACCTCTGGCTCGAGAAAGTTATTTTGTTTGACAATGCATGAAATAATTTTGCTATACATCTTGGTTTGACTTGTGGATCGTCTCACAAGACATGCAGTTTTATTAACGCGAAATCTTATTTAGTTAATACTCGCAATGGGCAATATCTTCAATTTATCTTCAATTATTAAAACATTTTTCAAAATAAAGCCTCGAATCTTCAAAATTATCAAAAATATATTGTATTTGGCATACATATACAATGGGTGTAATTGTTGGGCTGTATTGCCCTACAGCAGGAGAGCCCAGAATGAGCTTAAAGCTGCCAGAGTCATAGGAGAGAGAGAAGATGTGCTCTTTGCCGGATATAAAGAGAGAGTAGGTCACGCAAATGTATGAATTTGGTATTACTTTTTGTAGGTTTATGGCCTCTGCATGAAACAACAACGAATGCGTGGCTTGTGGAATGGGCTTGGGCACCCCTGCTCTAGAGCCTAAAAAAATATTTAAAAACTTTTCTTCAAAGTAAACATAATTCCGCCATCAATGATATTCCAATTCGCGTTATTATAAGACGTTGGATATGTTTATAAAAATATTTGATGTCTAAGTCTTTTGTTACATTCTCCAAGTGGTGTATTTGTGAACAAAAAAATCGAATCTAAGTACGGACTTTACGCCAATGTGTCTGCATGATTTGTCAAGTTAATGTTTTATGCTAATAATCGTAACCGTAACTGAAACACGATACAGAATTAGGTTAAAAACCGTAACCACAACCGTAACCGGAAACAAACGATCGAAGATAAGATAAGATAATGTCGATCAACACACGTTCATGCAAATATCTTTTGAATTGATTTGAATTAAGGGTCCAAAAATACATGTGGAAAGCTTTCTGTCTTTTCCGTGGCAAAAGTTGTAGTTCTTTAGAAAAATGATTAAAGTAAGTTTTTTTTTCCAAACAAGACTCGATTCAGAAAACGGTGTAAAGCAACTTGCAATATTTGATTTTATAACTACCTCATAATTTCATAATTTCCGTTTACCTGAAGTCCTTGTCATATTTAGGTATAGGTGAACTGTAAGATTGTTGCATAGACTGCACACAGCTTTCCGCGGAGACACCCTGTTTCTTAATGGCAGGCGGCAGATGTTTTGGTCGCGAATCCGAAGTCAAAGTCGGCTTCGTTGCGGTGACGGGTGTGGGTGAACCCAACGTTAAGGCTTCCAAGGCAAACTCAGGACTGTTCGGCATGGCCATGCCGCAGGAGCTGCAAGTGTGTGGACTCATCAAGCCACTGGTGGTCACCTCTCCACACTGTTCGGGCAGCGAATAGAGTCTCATCCTCTGCTGCTGCTGCTGCTGTTGCTGGTGATGATTCTGCTGCTGCTGCTGCAGTCGCTCATTTCGTGTCACGTTCAAGTGATTGGTGGTCTGCTGGAGCACACTCTACAATACAATTGAAAGGCGTCGGGGTTAATCAATTCTCGGCCAATTAAGCGAACAATCAGCAATCACATGAGCTAAATAATGGAAAGCTACGGCAGCTGATGAAAATCATGACCTCCTTTAAGTGCTGCCTTATTATCATGCAAAAAAACTTCCTAGGCTTCTGACCCAAAAAACAAAAGCCCATAAAAAGATAATAACCAAAGCCGAATCCAACTACGACTCATAGGGCAAACAAGATAAGCCCTAATGTCAGTGCGAGGTGTTGTCGCTGCTCCAGTCCCCCTTAGCTATTTGTGTTCCAAAATTTTATTTGCATAGAAATTAGCATTTCAAAATGGTCTGCGGTCTGTTTTTCAACTCTTTGCATCTTTCTCTTTCTAATCTCCGCGTGCGCGTGTGTGTGTGTTGTGTGTGTTTTCTTGAGCCGCGCGTGCTACCCCGAGCGGAACTACATATTTATTTACACAAAGCAAACAACTGGATGGGAGGAGGGGTCTGAGGAGGGGGAGGGGTTTAGACACACACAAGAGCCGGCGGTGATCCGGCAATTAGCGAAGCACAAATGGAAGCGAGCGTAAGAAACATAGATTTAATTCTCTTGATTTCTTAATCATGCGTAAAAGAGAAGCTTTGGTTAGGTGAATAGAAATAGAAGTTAAATCGAATCTGAAGGGCACTTCAATTGAGACTTAATCGTGACTGCAAAAACAGCAAAAGCATTTAAGAACAGCTCAGATCATTAGCTGAAGCATCTTTAAGCTTATAGAGTGTTGTGGTAACTGTGTCAAGTTTCGAGAACTGATAATTGTTTTTCATAATTGAAAATTTATTCTACTCGGAAGAAGTACAGCTAGCCTCAATAATGCAAAAAACAGCAAGGCTCTTGAAGAAGACAGTTTATTGAACACCTAACAGCAGCTTATCAAAAAAGGCGGAAAGTCTTTACGAAACACTTACTTCGTTCTAAATCGTAATTCTTTTCGACATGGGAAACACTATCTAAACAGCATAAGTGTTAATTGGAATGAAAGTAATGTCCACAGCTGCCCCAAGATGCAACAGAAAATAATTTCAAGTGAGAAAATAGAAGCCAGAACGTTCTGTGAGGCACGAGTTGAACTCGCCTTAAATTTTATGCCACATTTGGGTCATTCTTTTTAAATTGAACAATCAAAAATCTAAATTAGATCTCGACACTATCACAGAAACTTGATTTGCGGTTTTGCAAAAAAAAAAATTTAATGCATAAACAATTTTAAAAATTGTTAAACCCGAAAAAAATGAAAAAAAGGGATTTCTTAGGTATAGTTAATCGGACAGGTCTAAAGTTGATTTTGGTGAAAAACATTTTACTTATTTGCGAACAAATGCCAAAACGGAACCAAATTAGTAAGATATTATGTTCACTATTTTCGCTTGCTTCTAAGTATAGAAGCTAGGCAAATTAAATGCAAAATCTGGTGACACGTCTATAAAACACTTAGTCATTTCACCCAACAACACAATTCAACACAAACAAATTCAACACAAAACAAAGTCTTTGCAAAACAATTTCAACACACGTCAATACAACACTAAGTCATTTAACCCAACACAAAAATTCAACACACGTTAATTGAACGGAAAACATTTTCAACACGTCAATTCAACACAAAACAACATAATTTATTTATTATTAAATTTAAATTTGGTTTGAGTTAAATTGACGAAGTGTTAAATTGTTTCGTTGGGTGAAATGACTTATAGTCGTGTGTTGACTTTTTTTTGTGCAGACTGTTTTGTGTTGAATTGACGTGTTGAAATTGTCTTGTGTTGAATAGACGTGGAACCTAAAGTTGAGTAACGATGACTTTTATTAGTGATAGTAAATATAATGCAAGTGTGCAGTACCATCAGAGATCGAAGGGGGACACTAGATGCAGGTAAAAATTTGTTTGGAAAAAATCGCGCTATTTTTTACAAAAAAATTTTGCCATCGTTACTCAACTTTAAGAATGTCTTCTCTGGTGCTTTCAAATGTGCATACACTTTCGGAGGATATTAAAGTCAGGTTCGACTGACATTGCCATTTGTAGTATTGAAAATATAATTTTTTTTAAATTGTTTTTTCCAGTGTTGAAATTGTACTGTGTTGAAATCGTACTATGTTAAAGCTTGCCGTTGTTCAATTGCTTTGTGTTGAAATTGTATATGTGTTATAATTGTGCTGTGTTGAATTGACGTGTTGAAATTGTGTTGTGTTGAATAGACGTGGAACCGCAAAATCTAAATTTCATAATATTAAGCGGCTGACAAATCAGTACGACCCTACCAATTGGGCCCCATTTTGGGTATTTTTTAGTGTATTTTGAGACATTGTGGTCATACTATAGCTTAAAATCCACTTAACATAAATAAGTTTCAATTTTGTGACATAAATTTTATTTGTTCTGGAAAAAGGACATCAAAAAAACAAAAGTCCGATGTCTAATAATGATCATTTACTGGATATGATTGGGGAAAATGGTTTATACCAGCGAAGAAAGACGAAATTTATATCTTCCAAAGTAAATGAGATAATCGCTATCTGTTATTTCTTAAATAGGAATAGCAGCAACAAAAAATAGATTTAAAAAGTTTTAAATAAAATTTTGTTTAATTTTAAATTTTAAGAACAAAACATTTTTTTTTTTAAATTAATAAGAAGTTTAAAGTAATTATACCTTTTGGAGAGGGTATATTAAAATTGTTCAGATGTTTGTAACGCATAGAAGGAAGCATCTCCGACCACATAAAGTATATATATTCTTGATCAGCATGACGAGCTAAGTTGATATGGCCATGTCCGTCTGTCCGTCTGTTTCTATGCTATCTCCTCCGTCAGTTTTAAAGCTATCTTAACCAAACTTTGCACGAAGTCTTTTTGTACAAATGCGCAGTACATTTGTCGGAATCGGCCGGATCGGATGACTATATCGTATAGCTGCCATAGAAACGATTGGTTGAAAAAGTAGTCTTATTGAGAAAAACTTTTTTGTCTTCAACGCAATCGTCCTCAAACCTCGTATTTATTAGTTTTCTATGCCTTCACATAATTTCACCAAGTTTTATGAAAGTCCGACATCTATAAAGTATAGCTGCCATACAACAGATAGTTTTGAAAAAACGTTTTAGTAGGAAAAACTTTTTTGTTTTCAGTGCAATCACTCCCAAACTTGTTACTGGTCAATATTATAACTAACACATAATTCTGCCAAGTTTGATTCAAATCGGATGACTATAGCATATAGCTGCCATATGGGCAGAGGGGGGAAGCGAATAGGGAGAGAAGATGCTAAAGAGAGGCAACTGGGTGGGACCTAGCTGGGTTCTGAGAAAGATCACGGTGGGATCTGGGTCCGATCTGGAGGTATCTTGGAGGGTGAAACATCATCATTTATCTTTCGATCAGCGCATTAAACTTCCTGAAAAAATTAAAGAACTCTGCAGCAGGTGATTCTGTTTTTAGTGTTTCTACATTCCGTTATTTGTCTTCTTTCGAAAGAGTGTCCTTGCTGAATTATATACTATTGACAGAGCTTGTGATTTGAAAATAAGCTATTAAACTTATCATCATGTTTCACATCAAAGACTCGTGAGTGCTAGCGACACTCACATCTTTTTTTGTAAAAAAATATTTATTTCCGTCGATACGTGTTATGTCGAACGTGACATTTTTTCCATCATTATAATCATGTGGGTTCTGCTATAACGGGAAGTAAAAACTTACAGTTAATTGCATTGGCATAGTTTCTCATGCATTCTTGTATAGCCCTTTGTACCATCAGAAAGATTTTAGATAGCGAAAGTACATCTAATATATAGTCACTTTTTTGTAAAAAATTTAGCAAATTTAATGTCAAAATGAGAAAAATCACGCTAGCATCGAATATATCCAATTGGGTTGTTAGTAAATGTAAGATTAGCTAACATTAGTTTAGTTTGATTGTTTCCTTTTTTTTTGCCCTGGTGGACTTCCTTTTGGAAATGCCCATATGTAATATGCAATGCTAAGTCTGTGTCTTAATTAGTTAGTATAAATCCAGATTTTCACCTCTATCTACCTTCATTAAAAAAAGTGCGTAAAAGCCAAGTTCTAATTATTGTATAACAGAAAAACAAAAAGTTAATAAAAATATGTGGAGTTTTTCTATTAATTATGTTTATCATTAATTTACTTTTGGATATGATTTAGGACAATGGTTGATACCATCAGTGGGGACGAAATTTAAGTTTGGGAGCAGTCCAAAAACAACAACCGAAGAATCAAACCTAATCGAATCGACAATCCAGGCACACACTGAATATGTTTTGTTTTTCAAGACATCTTCCTATGCACCAAGATAGTCTCGATAGCGCACACTGTATTTGTTGAGCCCAGCTGGAGCCGTGTGCCGATACGCTTGGCTTTTTGTGGTTTTAACTTACTTCCAAGTGAGACGACGAAGCGAAACCAATTTTCTTATGCGACTGAATGACGCCTGATGCTAAAAATATCAAAGGGAGCATAGTCATCCATGGTATTTATTGCGGTGTAGTATTGTCATAATCATAATTATGTCGTTATGTGTGGTCATTTGTGTTTTAGAAAATCAGTTTCTTAGGTATTTTGCGGTTTTATTAACCCTCTCATGCCCAAATTAAAATGGGCGTGGCTAAACTTTTTTTGAGTAGACATATAAGCTAGAGTTGACCTCAATATCAACTGACAAAAATTTCAATGTCCCTAGGTGTCCTGGTTCAAGAGCTACAGGATACGCAACAGGACATTTACAAAATTATTACAGGCAAACAAATAATATTTTCATGCGGAGTTTTTTTTAAATACTCACTTACCTTTCTTTATTTAGTTGTTAAACTTGGTTTTAGGATAAAGTAATTATTTTAATGTTTTTTAACACTTTTTTAAAACCATGTTTTTTTGCACAATGAATTTGTCAACTGCGCTCTACCTTCTAATAGCTACTAACTGAACGCCTGTGCAGCTGACTACCAAACAATTAGGTGTAAGCTCACTCAACACATGCAGCTAAATTTCTGCGAAAGGTTCAAAACAAAATATGTAAAATAACGGTAGTTAGAGGCTTATAAATGCAATGTTGCGTATATGCAACAGCGGGCATGAGAGGGTTAACATGGAGATCTCTTATCTGTGAATTGTGCTTCTGCATTGAACCTTGCATGACTGTCCACTTGTTTGAGAGTAGAAATTGTTTGGCATTATTAGAATTTTGAAGTCTCTTTGTTATTTTTCAGCGAATAAAAGATTTGTCAGTCAGGGAAAGTGGTCTGAAACATGCTTTATGATTTCGATTATATTCTGTAGCATTAGTCATTAGTGGGATAGAGCAAGGTTGAGTATTGTCATGGTAATGTAGTTATGTGTGATCATTTGGGGCCTGATGCATTGATACTTGCTTGAGTTTCTCTCATCACTTCCTTTTACACCCCTGTAGATTACTGAGCCCATTTGAAATTGCCTTCACTACATGTTCACCTTTTTGTTTTGTAAAGAATTGCTTACGACTTATTAACCTGCTAATTGATAATTTTAACCTTGGTTAAATATTGATATCCCAATGTTCTGCTCATTATATTATATCTGAGCTCAAGTAGCTTATTTACCAAACAGTGGGAAGCTACTTTGTATCATCTAGGTATCAAATTGTTATCTCAGATTTCACATAAAACCTCTGAAGTTCTCTCCCGCTCCTATCTATTTTCCTATTTTCTGAGGTCCATAAACTGTTCAGAAAGGCGCTACAAAATCTCGCTAAGAAGTGCTAATCACGTAGCTCAATAAAAAAAAAATGCTTTACAATTTAAATACACGCACACAGACACACTTCATCCAAAGATGTTCAAGTACACCTAAATAAAACACTCTAAGCTGCTAGCAACTAAATTTTTACTTTGGAGACTAAATGCGAATGAGAATGAATAGTTGCTTTAGATATCACAGATATCAGGGTCATACATACATGCAAACGCACACACACACAGGCGAGTGGGGTAGGTAATAGGGCATGGGTATCTGATATCTCGGCTGCTGTCCCCCCCATATACACATAGACTACTAAGAGAGATAACAACGCTATTGATATGATACACTTTTTTATTCCACTTTTTTGTTTCTTTTGTATCTTTGCAATACGAAAAATTAGTCCGAAATAACTGCAGGGTATACGAATTGTGTGCTTGGTCTTGCTTATCAGAATAATAAACAAACAAAACGATGCGATAGACAGCGACACATAGATGACTACCGTATGATAAAGCTCTGCATTTTACCTTTAGCTTGTGGATTTCCCTGTGCAGTTTCACCAGCTCGTTCTCACGATTCCTCACCAACTCCTTCAAGTCGTGCACATCGTTGTGCAAGCTATTGACAATCGCATCGCGCTCACGATCATCCATGTCTTGGCTTAGTTACGTCGATTGTTTAGCGGTAGATTCCATGCAGGCGGATTTTTTTTTTTTGAAACAAGACGTTTGTTACGCGCTCGCGTTTGCCTAGCGACTGGCTGCTGTCGGCGATCGACACGGCGTATACGTGATTTGCCAAAGAGAATTGCTTAAGAGAGCGTAGATCAAAGCTGAGCGTGGAGAGGAAGAGTGAAAGAGGGTGTCTGAAGAGAGAAAGGGTTGGGGGTTAGCTAAACTAAAATTTAATTAAGCTTTATGGTTATGCTGGTCTAATTTTTTTTTTTTTCTCGGGCAGTAAAACAAAACCCAGACACAAAAGCTGAGCGTAATTTGATGATGACAGCTAACGCGACATTCTGTGAGGGGGTTTGGGGATGGTTGGGGGTGGCCGCCGTGGGGTGGGTTGGGTTAAGACACAGACAAAGCGTAAAAACGAAAATGAAAATGCGAAATGGCAGTGGCCAGATATGAAAATGAAAGCTAAACGAGTCCGGGGTCGGACCAACAGACCAGCGGAGCCACAAAGCAGATACCGGGGCCAGAACATCAAGGAAACAACTAAAGAAAGTGGCTGTTATTAAGAGGTACGACTACAAGATACCCTCTAACAGAGCACTTAACACTTAATACAGAGTTTGGATGGAAGTAGGTCTCAGCACTCCAAAAGCTGATATTTGTTGTTTAATTACAAACTGTAAAAATCAAATGGTTTAATTAAAACAGGCAGTAAATTTAAAAAAAAAATTACCGGCAGGCTCACAAACTAAATTACTACAACCAAATTATTAGCTCAAATATATCAATATAGGCCACACTGCGAATACGTTATTTACAAATACTTTAGAGACTATACGCGCCAGTTAAAACTCGCCTTGTTTTCCTTTTATTTTCGCACATATTAAAAACATACTCAGAAGGCCCAATATAATGTTAACTGACGGGAGATACAAGAGGTTTTCCATTATTAGGCATTTTGAATTGATTTCCTTGAAGCTGATTTTTTTTTTCTTAACGTCAGATGTTAAGCGATCGACCCTTGTTTCGTCCATGGTTTGGAATCGACAATGAAATTACTGTGAAACCTGCTTACAAGCCAGTTCTCTTTGAGCATACTGTTCGGTAATAAGTAGAACACAATTTTCTCTTTCAATAAGTGCAAAATATTTATTAAATTCATATAAATTCCCCTATACATACTTGAAACCCAGGCTGCAAGCCTCTAAAAATTTGCAAATGCTTTGGCTAGGGGGTTCAAACCCGTTGTAAAGTTTAAGGTTCGGTTCTCTGACCAGATTGACGAACCCAAAAAAACCCCAACCGAACTGAAACCAACGAAGAGATAACAAAATTGTTACAACATTTATTTGGTCTACATATTTTTATACATCAATTTCTTTCACAAAGAATACACAATAATTTCCCAAAAAAAAGATGTGAGTCTCGATAACACTCACGAGTCTTTGATGTGAAACATGTTACTAAACTTAATTCAAGAATCACAAGCTCTCTTAATGTTAGGTCTATAAATCATCCATGATAATCTTTCAAAAGAAAAAAACAGTTCCCACAACAAGATCGCTGACTGATTCTTTTCTGTAATTCTGCTAAGTGACTACCAAGTCACTGTTTAGTCACGGTTTAGTCACTTTAGTCACTAATCACTGTTTAGTCACTGTGAAGTCACTGTCAAGTCACTGTCAAGTCACTGTGAAGTCACTGTTTAGTCACAGTCAAGTCACTGTCAAGTCACTGTTTAGTCACGGTTAAGTCACTGTTTAGTCACTATCAAGTCCCTTTCAAGTCACTGTCAAGTCATTGTTCAGTCACTGTTAGTCACAGGCGAGTCACTGTTTAGTCACGGTTTAGTCACTTTACTCACTAGTCACTGTCAAGTCACTATTAAGTCACTGTTTAGTCACGGTTTAGTCACTTTAGTCATTATTTAGTCACTGTCAAGTCACTATCAAGTCACTGTCAAGTCATTGTCAAGGCCCAGTTCAGTCACTATCACTGTCAAGTCACAGGTAAATCACGGTTTATTCACTGTTTAGTCACAGTCAAGTCACTGTTGAACTACCCCACTTTCTTCTCACTTCCCCCCACTTTCCCTCCCTCTATCACCCCTCTTCCCCTGGGTCCCCTAAACCAACTACACATTATATGCATGACGTCAGCGCAGCGCTGCGGCGTCACGTGACGCTGAAATCAAATTTTACTCCTACTAAAATAAAGATGGTGTTCATTTAAGTTAGAAATCTATTAGAAATCCTTTACTATAAATTTAGAACCAGGACGGAATTTAAATAACAGTTATCACTTAAAATAGTTGGCATTTTCTGTTGCACACTTATTGGAGCTTTCAATGTATCTACTTTGTGTCTTCTTTGTTCTCATTCCAAAATACCTTTTACTTGAACTAAAAGGAATAATTAAAAAAAAAATTAACCGTTATAAAGTTACTCTTTATATATCTGCAACCGTTTTAATAACCTTGGAGAGACCTTATTCTTATAAATTAATAAGTATTAATAATACATTATTTTAAATTACTATTACTATTAATTATATAATTTTCAAATCGATTTTTCCCGCGAATTAAGCATATTATTACCAAATGCTGAAAATACGTAAATATTATTTTACAACAAAGAATACAAAAAAATTATTTCGATTTATCATGAAATTACCCATATACGAAATACTACTGTATCCCCCCAAAAAATCGCGAAACTTGGAAAAATTTATGTGTGCTTAGGTTAGGTTAGGCTAGGTTAAGATTGCTAGGAGCAGTAAGACGGTCCCTACACTTAGGCCAAGATAGGCCCATTGCGATACCATAGTATTCCCTATTTAAGCCAGGGAGGGTTCCGCCCGACTGAACCATTGTGACGACGTTAAGAATTTTAGTAGAGATGGAATCTTAAGAACGGACTCTTCCGAGAGGTTTAGTAGAAATGGGTGACCAAGAGTTTTGAGTCTCCTTCTACTAAAAGCTGGGCAATGACAAAGAAGATGTAGTAATGTCTCCTCCTCTTCTTCACATTGTGAGCTACACCCAAGCGTGCTGCATGCCTGCCAATGAGGCAGTGACCCGTTAGGGCCCCAACCAGAATTGATATGTTTTCTCTACTTTGGCGCAGAAGACTGTTAAATCGTTTTAGCTTAAAAGTTAGCCACGTAAGTCTAGCTACAGCGCAAACCTGAAGGTTGTTTCCTCTTTCTATAGCCAGGCGCCACGTTTCATTCCTTGTAAGTGGTTTAGATGAGGCTAAGGGCATCCCTATCAAGCTCTTATCTGGGAGGAACTGAGTGGTAGTGCCCTGTCATGCCAGTTTGTCGGCTGACTCGTTTCCCTTAATGTTGCGGTGTCCAGGCACCCAGATGAGGTGGATACGGAGATGCTAAGCAATCGCATTTAAGGATCTACGGCTTAATTGGTGTGCGAATCAAGAGCCCTTAGAGCTGCTTGACTATCTGAGTAAATGTATATGTTCCCTTCATCGATTATGAGTGTGCTAAGGATGGCAACCAATTCTCCTTGGTACACACTGCAATGATCAGGGAGCCGGAAAGAGATTTCCATACTTAGGTCTGTAAAGAAAACTCCGCCCCCTACTTTGTTATCGAGCTTTGATCCATCTGAGTAAATATTGATGGAATTTGCTCTACTGTGGGACAGTGCGTGCCCTTGGTTTACCGAGCTGTTGCCAGAACGTCAGAATTTTTTTTAAATCGTCTTTAGGTATGGGCTTCCTGCGTCTTCATCTGTCTATCCCCTATTGTCCGCATCCTCTCTGTAACTTTGCACGTATACCTGTCCCTAGCCCTTGACTGCCACCCCAGTGACTGGGAGTCAATCCAACCCACGTTTGTTGGAACGAGCTTCCTCGAGTGTGCCGTATCAGTCCTGTGCAACCACAACCTGCTCGGGCGCCACTGTAACGAACTTTGACCGGGGTAGTGCTCGCCGAGATCAGAATTAAAGAAATTTAGGATTTCTTTTAGTCGTGGTTGCTGTAAATAGAGTCCCTAAAGAACAATACGAGATTTCAATGTGTTCCCTTTTGGGTTTTATTTCAGGATGTTCTATATGGTAGTATTAATTCTAGGGCTTAGGAGAGGTATGCTGGATTTCCGCCGGGGTTCCGGGTTGGTTTCGATCGTCTTGCTCCGACTGTGGGCGTTAGTACCTGGTTTCTAGTGTCTCGTTCCGGCAACTCTGTTCCGAGGGGGTTGAAGAAATCAGATTTCGGGCTCCAGTCGGGAGTTCCTACTCTGGGTGGGACGTTATATCTAAGAATAAGGGTCTGCTCCATAGAGTTTTATAACTCTGGGAGGATTGGCGATCTACGAATACAAACTATCCACTAAACACAAGAACAAGATAGGAGCCCGACTGCTCCATATCTACTGATGCTAACTCCTTTAGCTGGCTTACCTTTGCGCTTGGAGCTCTGGTGTGATCATGATGATCGCTGGTGCCGGACTTTTATTTGCTTTTATCACTATCGACTCACGCCACTGTGAGTTCTTTGTAGGGTTGCCCTCGATATCTATCGATAATTAATCGACATCGATCGAGGGCGCCGAAGCTGTCCGTTAGGTTCAAATTCAAATTTCTATTTTTGTATTATTTTATTTGTGCGTGCTGAGACAGTGCTTCACAAAGTTATCCCTGTCAAGTCTACTAGGGATATTGATGTCATAAAGTATACAGTAGTCTGAAATAGCGGGAACCGCGCTATGGTGGCTTAGTATTGTTGAGTGTCCTGATTTACCTGTATTCCAGGCTTTAGACTCTCTTAATCTCAGGGCTGTAATGCACGCTAACTGTTTAGACATCAAGTCTAGAGGAAGCAGATGAAATATGGTGTTTAGTGCTTCTGTTGGGGTGGTTCGGAGCGCACCGCTCATACATACTCCAGCACTTCTCTGAACCTTGTGTAAAGTGCTCAGGACTGATGGTTTCACGATAGCTGGCCATCATACTAGAACTCCATAGAGTGGTATGGGAGGTACTATGGCTGTGTAAGGCCAATGAACAATTGCAGGGGAAAATCCCCATTTGCAGCCTATCGCCTGCTTACAAGAGAAGAGGACAATGGATGCCTTCTTCACTCGCTCTATAATATTGTCATGCCAGAGTAGTTTCAGGTCTGGTCCTGGTAGCTTAAAGTTCTCGAATGTGTCGATAGCCCATTTAATTCTGGCATTACCAATAATGTCACTGTTATGTGGTCTCAAAAGGTCTGGTTGCCTTACTGTTGGTTGTGGGGTACTGGAACAAGCTGGAAAGTGAGTAGTCAGTAGGAGATACAAGGATTCTTCGCTAGATTCAGTATAGGTTTCATCTTCATTTTGCAGCAGACATGGCGACACAGGTGACTTCTCCAAAATCTCCCTGAGCCGCGATGCGTCAAAAGTGGATTATATATTGCTGAGGGATAACGAACAAATGTTCAAAATTGTGTATTCAAAGCGATTTAAACCATTTTTACCATTTTAATTTTCAAACTCCCGAACTCAAACTATACCCTAGCAAAACGTTCTTGCTCCATATACCCCATTCTAACCACCAACATTTACCCTTGCTGGGTACCAAAAACAGAAATAAAATTGCTTTACAGCCATAATAGAATTATAGTGCCCAACTATCAAGCGCTGTCCTAGACCACCGCCCCACTGTGTTTGGCCCGAAAGACTGAATGCAGCGGAGTGGCACGGATGGCGGATGGCGGGGTGTCTGTTAAAAGCAAGTGAAATAAAACGCCAGCATGCCAAAGGCAAGGACACTGATTTTTGCTGCTGCTGCTGCTGCTGCTGTCGGCAATGGCAGCCACCGCAAAAGCAAAAGCGCACCAGCGGGAACAGGTTTCCGTTTCTCGGTAACCCACATTTAATGCAGACAGTGATGTATACGACCAACGCGTATGGCCCTGAGAGAAGTGAGTGGGAGAAAGATGTCATAGCGATTTTTGCGGGCAAAGCGACAACCACCAGCTAAAAATTTTTTTTTTTTGGGAAGGATTAGCCCTGCACAGCGCGGCGTATGCGTAATGATGCAGCAAATGATGTATTAAAGCTCAAGCCAGAGAGTTAAATTAATGCCAGGTGAAGAGCTGGTGCTGATGCTGATGCTGCTCCTGCTCAAAACTTTCACAAGCTGCGGTAATTATCTACAAAAGGCCAGAAGGTAGCGTTGGAGGAGAGTACATACTCTGTCTAACAAATGACCCCCTGCGGATGCAGGCAACTAGGGAACTTCACATCAATCCAGCAGATCCAACTAATTAATGGACACTAATTTGAGAAATGTGTGTGTGGGTGTGTGTCTGAGTGGCAAGGATGAGGCAAAGGTTTATCCATAAAAAGTTTGTCGTGCATTAAGTGGGGCCTGAAGAACGGGGTAAAGAGCAAGCAGGTGCGAACTTAGCTGTGAATTTTTTAATGAAAACTGAATATTTTTAGCAAATGCTTCTTAGAACTGAAACTTTTTAGTCCAACGAAATCAATAAAACATAAAAATAACACCAGAATGCTGCCAAGCCTTAATATGCTTGCTCTGTACAGATATTAAAGTGGGCATAAAAAAGTTTATTCATATGGACGTTTTTTTTTTTAATAAACTTTTTTCAGATATCACGCTTGCCTGGTGTCATTCTGCCATCTTACTTTTAATAAGGATTGTTCGAAGAACTCACACTGGATCAGCGTCTTCACTTGGCTCTGCAACAACTCAATGAAAATTTTTATTCACTGACGAGGCTAAATGTATATGTCGAGAATCAAAATTGTCGCACTTGACCCTATAGGCAACCCCAAGAGACTCTCGAACTATTGTTACATCCACAAAAATGCACTGTTTGCAGTGGCTTATGGGCTGCTGGAATCATTGCTCTGTATTTCTCTTAAAAATGAGACCAGACAGAACATAACTGTCAATGTCGATGGCTTGATAAAATTCAAAAAACCAAAAAATCCTTGATTTAAGTACGGAATTTCTTGATTCAAGAGCGTTTTTAAAAATCCCTAAATTCATGATTTCAAGAACGATTTGAATTTGTTAAGCACGGTTTGCGATTTTGTGAAGAACTTTTAGATCGCAAAATAAGCTTGGTCTAAACTTATTAAAGTTAGCTAGGACTTGTACGTACGGTAGGAGCTCGTTTTTACATCAAGAAAGAAATGATCTTAAATTTAATTTTTCTTTTTCATGAATCAAGAATTTTATTTCTATTTTGGAATTTTTAAAGGTCAATTTTGAATTTAAGAACGATTCGTACTCAAAGCAAGAATTTTAAGGATCGATTCGTTCTTACCAAATTTATGACCGAAACAAGAGCAAATCGTTCTGCTTTTTCTTTTTGGAGTGCTCTTAGAAAATAAGTATAGTTTTTTATGATCCTCAGTATATTTGCGGTATCCATTTGAACTGAATGGTTAACTATCCTTTTTTGGGATCCATTGGATATTTTCGAAGTCGATTTATTTTCGTTTAAAAAAATAAATAACAGAACAAAGTATAGTTCTTGATTTTTATTCTTTATCCAAAGGAGCTGAAAAATGTGAAAAGGATATTTAAAAAAATAAATCTTAGAGTGGATACGGGGATCTGTTTTTTCTCTGTGTGCATTGTCATCAAAAACATCTTATAATAATTTTTCAAATTTCGCAGCTTTTGGGACCATTTAAAGAAAAGTTATATAGCCAATGTTGAAGTCAAGGTTATCAACTATCTGTGTGCCAAATTTCATCCGACTCCTTCTAAGAGTTTAAGATTCGACTCGCTGGTTTTCTCTCTGGAATTGGTTTAATTGGAAGAACGAAATCGCTGAAGAATCTGCAGAAGCAGAACTTTACCTGGGGCTGATAGCCCATGGCAGTCACATCAAAGTCCAGCCAGGCTGGATACTGCACTTCACGTTGCACGGGCATGGACGTCGTTTCGCAGTTAAGGCCCTCTTCTGGTCTACAGGGCTAAATTTTACATGTTTGTTAAAAATTCGTAGAAAAAAGTCGGGAAGAGATTTTGTAATTCTGTTTTTTGTATTTGGTTGTACAATTCATTATAAAAAATAGAGGCAAGCTAACTTCGGCTCGACCGAAGTTTATATATGGAGCTGATATGGGCCTGACAGTTTGTATGGCAGCTATACTAAATAGTGGTCTGATTTCGAAAAATTTTGGTGAAATTATGTGAAATCATTGAAAACTTATAAATACGAGCGCTGGGAGCGATAACATTGAAAACAAAAGAGTTTTTCTCACTAAGACTTTTTTCAGACCTAACTTTTATATGGCAGCTATACTATATAGTTGTCCGATTTCGACAAGCTTTGGTGAAATTATGTGAAATCATTAAAATCTTATAAATACGAGCGTTGGGAGCGATAGCACTAAAAACAAAAAAGTATTTCTCTTTAAAACTAGTTTTTCAACCGATAGTTCCTATGGCAGCTATATGCTATAGTCATCCGATCCGGCCGGTTCCGACAAATGTGAAGCGTATTTGTACTAAAAGACTTCGTGCAAAGTTTGGTTAAGATAGCTTTAAAACTGACGGAGGAGATAGCATGAAACAACGGACACGGACGGACAGACGAACATGCTATATCAACCATCTCGTCAGCTGATCAAGAATATATATACTTTATGTGGTCGGAGATGCTTCCTTCTATGCGTTACAAACATCCGGACAATTTTAATATACCCTCTCCAAGGGTATAAAAAGATGTGTCGATGGTACCCACGTTTCCGGGAGTTACAATTATCAAAAAGCTAAACGGAAGATGGAAAGTTGGTTAGTATGAATGGTTTTGTCGTCCATAGTAGAATTGAAAAAATGGCGGCCTTTTAAAAACGACTGTACTTTTTCTCATAGATTGAGATAGCCACTTTAATTCTGCGTCCATAAAGCCCTACATCATTAAAATCCGGTTCGGTAGAAGTTGAGAAAACGTGGGCACCATTTTGAAAAACGTGGCTTCGAGAAAAACGCGTTCAAAGTTTAAAGGAAATTGAAAATTGTTTGTTTTATTGAAGACATTGGTCGACAAAATCGGCTATATCTTCTAATGCATTACGAATTGCGGAAAATCCTTTTGGGATAATATTTTTGAATATCTAAGATAAAAAATAAAAGAAAAAAATTTTTTCTAGACCAGAAGAGGGCCTTAACCTTCTTCTTGAGTTTTGAGACTATCTAGTACTTAAAGACATCCCGAAGATAAAAAAGGGAGGTCTTGGATATCGAAATCATCGCTTGGCCACCATACTCACTCCGAACATCGATGGGCCACTAAACCCGCCAAAGAAGTACTTGGTTTTCTCCTTGAGCTGTTGAGTGTCGGCCGTATAAACTGTTATTGACCTTCAATATTCCCAATATCTTTTACGGAAAATTCTTTAAAAATGGGAAAAATCTTTGTTTTTTGGTTGTAAAATGAACTAAGATCTAAAGAATTTAAATTTGCTTCTTAAACTCATATTCTTAAAAATTTTGACCACAAATTTTCCCAAATCTGCTTTACCACAATTCTGTTTAAAAACAAGTGAGAAAGTCGGTCAAGCCCGACTATGTAATACTCTGTACCAAGAGCATGAGCTGAATGCAACGTTTCTGCTGCGCTCATCTCTAAGTTTCTCTCCCTCTCTCTTTCACTCACACGTTGTTGAATCAAAATGCGGTGTTGGTTGCAGCCTGGAGGGGGGGGGGGGGGGGGGAATTTATTTTTGGTCATAACTTGAGAACCGCTCATCCGATCTTTATCATTTCTTCGGCAAATCGATACATGTCAAACCTCTATCTCTTACCATCTCCGAGATCTGTTTGTTTATACGGACGGACGGACGGACAGACAGACGGACATGGCTATATCGACTCGGCTGTTGATGCTGATCAAGAATATATACTACTAGCACTATAAAGTATCTTTTTGGGCACTATCGTTTAGCAAAACTGAGAGACAGAGCAAATGTTCTCTCTAATACTAATTGCTCCATGACTAAGCAACCAATAATTCTCGAAAACAGCTGATAAATTATCGAAAAGGGGTTGGCCTTAAATGGACTTTTCCTGGCATTTCAACCTTTTTAAACTCTGTACCGAAGGTACATAGAGTATATTAATTTTGTGCAAAAGTATGTAACAGGAAGAAGGAATCATTGTGGTTAGTGCGAGACGGCGCTGCGAAATAAGGTCCCAATGAAATAAGGCCCCAAAAAAAAATGAAATAAGGCCCCAAAAATTTATTTGGAAAACAAAAACAACGATTTTATCTCAAATTTGGGGTGTTATTTCATTTTTTGGGGCTTTATTTCCTAAATAAAATTTCAAAATCAAATAAGTCCCCAAATGAAGAAATGAAATAAGGCCCCAAAAATTAGGTTTGCGGTCTTATTTCATTTCAGGAAATAAGACCCCAATTTTTAATATGAATTTTTTGGGGTCTTATTTCATTTCTCTTATTTTTGCTGATATATGAAAAAAAATCCAATAACGGTTAATTTTCTTATCTGCCTGCGTTTTCTGACTTAGTATTTGATGCATTTTTGTAAAGATGAGCAAAAGTACCGTTTTACAATTAGTTCAGTGATAAGCTTTTGAGTATGTTGATCAGTTTAGTGATTTGCATTGTGTAAAGCAGACGTTCAAGTACGAGAAAAAATTATGGAGTGCGAAAAAATTGTTGGATTACGGCGAACTAGAAATTTGTTGTTGTTTGTAAATATCCAGCTTCTAAGTACCGAGCTCAAATCAGCTTCAAAGTCAATTTCGTTAAATCTTTAAGTATGACCATTATTTCCCAAATTTTGCTGGGCACACTGAGCGTTTATTTTGGAGCAGCTGGGAACAGCTGTTCAACGAAATTTAAATCAAATTGTTTGTTGGACGAATACAGAACCTGTGACTAAAATGGACAAGATAGACAGACTCGCAGACAAAAAGAAAACCTCATATCGACCGTGTGTATCCTATAAATAAATAAAGGTGATGAAACGGACAGACAGGTAAGCATACAGACAGAAAGAAAACCCCGTATCGTCACACCGTAAAGATACATTGTAAATAATACACCGTGTGTAAATAAATAAAAATCTGAAACCCGAAAAACTCCATTAAAAAGACAATGTTTCTTCTTTTGTCTGTGTAATTTTGTAAGAATTTGTCCTGTCTAAATAAATTATTATTCACTTTTAAAAGTAACGTTTTCTTACTTAAACTTATTATCCAATTACTCTTAAATTATGCGTACGGGACTTGCTTTTCCTACACACAAATAGTGTGTGTGGTGTGCATATATTAATCAGGCAGCCACCACATCATCAGATTTGTTTCATACTCTGAATATTAAATTCGCATTAAGTTCATTTAAAAGCTTTTAAATTTAAGCCTTTCTCACAAGCAAGTTGCAAGTAATGCCAGGATTAGCCACACATCGAGAACCTGGCCACAGTCAGGTTGAAAGGCAATCAGGCTAACAGGATTTGTGTTTTGCCAATATTTGCATAATAAATATCGCATGTCACAGATTTCACAGCGGTGATTACAGATGCCAGGATGCGGTGCTCCGTCCAGGAGCATTTTTGCATTCCTTTCGATGTGTCAAAGGCATGTCAGAAATGTCACACCCAGGGTAAAAAAAGGAAAACAAAATGCACAAAACCCCAAACCAAAAGCAGACCCAACAAATCATGTGACAATCTATGTTTATGAGTTTGCGTTTCCATTGTCTCATCATATGCATATGTAAATGAGAGCTTAAGCAGGATTTTGGTGTGTCTGAGTATAGAATCAACGTAAAAATATCGTTCGTGTAAATATAACCCACAGAAAAAAAACGAAAACAAACTCAATTTACAGGCCAAAAGCCCAAACTAAGCCATAAAAAAAAGACAACAGCCTAGACGGGATTTCACCGAATTGAGGGACAAAAAGTTCAAGAGGCTGCACGTAAGCAATAAGCAATCTCTTAACTCTATAAAGCAATGTGATTTGTTTAGCAGACGTTTGTGCTCCTCCCCTGGGGAATGGACCAGAAATTGTTCTATCTGCTCTTATCAACCTAACATTTCGTGCAGCTATTCAATTAAAAAAAAAAAAAAAAAAGCCCCTGTACCCCCATACGACCCAACACAGCGCATTGTTCCAGAGAGAAATTATTTGCCAAAACGCAGCTGAAGCTGTTCCAAAGTAAGCGAAAGTGTACATTTGGGATTAATTTCGGAGAAACAGACAGAGCGCGGGCCATATAGAGAGGGGTTGGGGTAGGACTTGACCGTCGATTTCACCTGCCATCGAGCTCATTCATTTTCGCAGTGGCTTTTTTTTATGTTGTGCCTCGCGTATGCGAGTAATCTGCTCTTCTCTTATTGTCCCTGTTCGGGTGGCCTTTGTGAAAAAGCCATGGTAAATGGAGAACAGTTCGGAGATGAGGGTATATTCGACTGTTAAAATTTTAACTAAATTGTTGCTATCGTAGGTGCTGTGACTTTACTTTCAAATTTTTTAGAACTTTGTCGGAGCTCCTACAATTTTATTTCATTCTGAATTTGAATCTTGTTGTGAAAAGTCGTGTGAATTATTACTGTTTTACTTATAATATATCGTTTGTTCTGTCCAATTCGCTTTGTAAAAGTCTTGTTCATACCAAGTGTTTAACGCGCAATCATATCCTGTGCTTTGGTATCAAAAGGTAAGTACTTGAAACTTGGTTAGTACAAAGTAACACAATAGATCAGAGATGGGCGCGTCGCGACGTTCCTATACACACGAGGCAGCATGTGCATTGGGGCTCTGCCGCGGCCGACTGCACAAAATCACACATACGCTATAAGCATTGACAGCTACTTATATTTGCTTGTGCTTGTATGCGTGTGAAAAATGTAACGATATGTGTGCATGCCCATCTCTGCAATAGATTAATGGTTTCAATCGTTATTAGTTTGAGTCACGATCGCCACAGTGTACAAGGACTTTAAGCAGGAGAAGTATAGAACAGAAAATAGGGAAGTAAGAAAGTAAGCTAGGAATATAAATGACGATGGAAAAGTAAAAGATGAGATATGAAAGAAAAGAGAGGAAAGAGAGCAGGATCTTAATACAGAAGTGGAATTGGGAAAGTGTGAAGTTAAATGAAATGAAACTCAATGGTTAAGACTTTGAAAGAACTACAATGGTGGATCTAAAATGGTTGATCTGAATCAGTGGTGCCCAAAATCGCACCTCATGACGTCAAACATGAGCACCAAGCAAACAATTAAATGCCTCGTGAGAGAAGAAAATGCCTAATGCAGGCGTCGGGACAGAGCAAGCTATTTATAGAATACAAGTATTCTTTCTCTCTCTTTCTCTATGCGTGTGTCGGCTGCGACGCCTGCAGAATTATGAGTTTATATCCTATGGGTTAGGCTTTTGGCATTTTGGGCACCACTGATCTAAATGGCTATGGGTTGCACTACCATGTTTCAAGTTGATGGTTGAATGGATGAAGTTGAGTGGTTAAAGTTGAGTGGTTAAAGTTGAATGGATGAAGTTGAATGGATGATGGTTGAATGGATGATGGTTGAATGGATGATGGTTGAATGGATGATGGTTGAATGGAAGAAGTTGAATGGAAGAAGTTGAATGGAAGAAGTTGAATGGATGAAGTTGAATGGAAGAAGTTGAATGGAAGAAGTTGAATGGAAGAAGGTGGTTAAATATGATGTTAAATGGATGATGGTTAAATGAGATTTAAAAAGGTTAAATGGATGATGGTTGAATGGATGATGGTTGAATGGATGAAGTTGAATGGATGAAGTTGAATGGATGATGGTTGAATGGATGATGGTTGAATGGATGATGGTTGAATGGATGATGGTTGAATGGATGATGGTTGAATGGATGATGGTTGAATGGATGATGGTTGAATGGATGATGGTTGAATGGATGATGGTTAAAGGGTTGGTTGATGGTTGAATGGATGATAGTTGAAGGGTTGGTTGATGGTTGAAGGGTTGGTTGATGGTTGAAGGGTTGGTTGATGGTTGAAGGGTTGGTTGATGGTTAAAGGGTTGGTTGATGGTTGAAGGGTTAGTTGATGGTTGAATGGTTAGTTGATGCTTGAATGGTTGGTTGATGGTTGAATGGTTGGTTGATGGTTGAATGGTTTGTTGATGGTTGAATGGTTTGTTGATGGTCGCATGGTTGGTTGGTGGTCGAATGGTTGGTTGATGGTTGAATGGTTGGTGGATGGTTGAATGGTTAAAGGTTGATTGGTTGAAGGTTGATTGGTTGAAGGTTGAAGTTTTAGAATAATGGTTAACAAACCGGTAAATATGCTTCGACCTCTATTTTTCCAAATCTGGTCTTCAACCTCAAATCTTCAACCTTTTTATATCCTGTACCCATTGAAAAAGGGTTAGAGGGGATCATATAGTTGTGCAAATGTATGGTAAAAAGAAGTAAATGGTAAGACTTATGAAAATGGTTCGCAACTGGTCCAGATCAAGTAAAATTTAACATAGGCATTATACGAGCTTGCCAAATCAATGAAACGCCAATACACAAGTGTTTTTGCATTTTTATATTTATGATAGGTAACAATCTAGTATTATTGATCAGCATCAACAGCCCGTACCGATTTAGCCATGTCTGTCTGTATGAACGCGTCGATCTCAGAGACTAAGAGATCCTAATTAGATCCAAGCAAAAACACCAAAGTTATGCGCGAAACAATTTTGCTTGTGAGAGGGAGGAGGGTAAGCGCGGTGGCTATATCATAGTGGTTGTGTATGTGTGTGTTTGTATGGGTGTCTCGGTTGGACAGGGTATTTCGAAGTCGGTCCACTCGACAGCAACGCTCATACATAAGTTCTTTAGAGAAAACATCATTGTACCTAACTATTTACTTCATTACTTCTTTTTTATCCATTTAAGAGACCTTCTGGAGTCTAACTTGTGGAGTCTAACTTGTGGAGCCATTTTTCTGGAGCCATTCTTCTGGAGCCATTCTTCTGGAGCCATTCTTCTGGAGCCATTCTTCTGGAGCCATTCTTCTGGAACCATTTTTCTGGAACCATTCTTCTGGAACCATTCTTCTTCAAATCAACATAGTCTCCTTCAAGGTAATTTCCTTTTAACAAACCTCTTCAACATAATTTCCCCTTATAAATTCTCCTTCAACAAATCTTCTACTAATCTCCTTCATCAACAAATCGCATTCAATTCCCCTCAAATTTTCTTGAACCACTATTCCTTAACCTTTATTCCTTATTCTCTGTTCCTCACCTCCCAGTCCTCAACTCCCATTCATTAAACTCCTCTTAAGCCCCCGAAGCATATATGTTAAGGAAGATTAAATTATATTGGGTCAAAGAAAATAGGTTCGAGATGATAGGTTGAAAATGGGAAGTAGTTGAAGGATAAAGAAAAACCGAGTGAGTAAGTTAATCGATAAATAGTAGAAAAGTTGAAAGAAGGCTTAATAAGAGGATAAATTTGAGAGATTAAACCAGATTGTAAGATTACACAAGCAAAGAGCGATTGATAAACAATAAAGGAGAAGAGAAGTTTCAAAGAAAATTTCTAATAAAAGTTGGCCGATTTCTCAGCTGCTAAATAACTGATAGGTGTCCAATAAACTTTCAATTTGCTCTGTTATTTGTTAGTTTAAGTAAAACATTTACATTTTACAGGGTTCCTCACAGTCGATCCTTTGCAGTTCCCCTTTCTTTTTTCACATCGTTTTATGTTCATTTGCTGTTATTTTTTTTTTTTTTTCATTTTTTTGTCTGCTACCAAGATAAATGTAACATGTTTGCTTTGGCATAAAAAACCTGCCCCTTTTCCTCCCCACTTCCTCACCATTCTGAGTGGTCAATGCATCATGTGGCCAGGCCACTTCAATTATTCAATGGCTAATTTTTTGTTTGGCATTTCTCGACAATTGCAGTTTTATGATAATTTTCCATTTCTCGGCTAACTTTGAGATACTGAAGACCCCTGGCCCATTACCCCAAGCACGTGAGCTCGTTGCAGGACAATCATTTTGTGTGTGTACCATGGACGCTGGCAAAAGGTAAGTTTCTAACGCAAACTTTTTCACTCTGCCCAGTTGTTGTTTGCGGGCATAAAAAACTCGGTCTCTTTGCATAGTTGGCGTGCTTTCTTAGCCCAAAAAACTGTGTTGCGAATAAATTAGGATGAGACCTGTGGACTAGAGAGGATGTGGGCATGTTGATGAAGCGCTCTGATGGCTGTGCGTGTTTGTGAAGTTTTGCAAATTGCAAACACACATTCAGCAGTGGACAATGATAGATTAGCTCTCAGCTCTCAGCTAGAGTATATGGCCCCGCATCCTTAGGGCCAAAGAAAACTTCAATTGGCAGTGCCAACATTTCTTACAACAAAATTAAACTGTAATTGAAAAAGTCAATTAAAAAGTTTCGCATTTTGCTCTCAATGAGCAGAGCAGAGCACAGTCAGACAGGCACAAGCACGGCAGGCAGGAAGAGAGGGAACTTGTGGCCCTTCCTTCCTTTTCTTAACTGATATTTGGTGCACAAGTTGGCGCCTGCGGGTATGCAACGAAAAAACGAAAATGAAAACGTATACGAAAAGTTTTCGCCACGCTTTCATGGTCGAGTGGCAAAGTGTCAATTAGCGTGCAGTTTTTCAGTTTAATGGTTGTTTTTAACCAGTCACCCTCCCCCCACCTCGTCTCGTTTATTGATCTGTTAGGCTCATTAAAGGAGAAAAGGAATGTGATCCGTATCTGTTGCGTTTAATGTACTTCGTTCACTCATATGTTCCTACAAACAGCAGATGCGTTGTGTCTACCCTAAATGGTTTCCCTCTAGACTGTGCAAAACGGCCGATCAACGCTGAAAAGACTAGATTTAATCTGGCCAGAGCCAACTGGCCATAAGACACATTATGGACAATCTTACTCAGCACTATTTCTTACCGAACATTTAACACAAATCTTTTTAATTTCGAATTTGAAATAAAATATACGGATATTTCTATCAATCAAATTTTAGTTTTAATCGAAACTCAGAAAATTTTAAATCCTTTTATCACTTCTCGATCTTCCATTTACCCATGTATTTAACAGTCTTCAAGTTAGTCTTAACTCTAATGCCATTTATTCAGTCTTCATTAAAATCTTCACTCATTCTTTTTGCGATTTTTAGGTCTTTTTGATCTGCACCTTCTATTTACTCGTCTTCCTGTTAATCTAACTTCATATAAGAATATTGCAAATTTTCAATAACCGACATCTATTTACCCGCCTTCAATTGCCAACTATTAAATCCACGCAAATTTCTCGTTCTTTTGGTCCTTTTGATAAATTTTCTATTAATCGTCTTCATGACAATCTAAACTCTCTGTCCGCCCGTCTGTACGTATGAACAAACAGATCTCAGAGATGGTAAGAGATAGAGATTTAACATGTATGGGACAAATGCTTCTTAAACTGGCAGGCAGATCAAGTTTATTTTCAATTTTTGCCACGCCCCCTCCCGCCCCCGCAATTTGGAAAGAACGTTATATCTCCTACAGTTTTGAAGATAGGTGATTCGTACCTTCTAGAGATAGTTAGTAATTAGCAAAATGTATCGATTTGCCGAAGAAATGGTAAAGATCAGATGAGCGGTTCTCAAGTTAAGAGTAAAGTAAATCACCCTACCCCCACCCCATCTCACCCTTTTACAACTAACACCGCACAATCTAACAGAAAGAGAGAGAGAGAGAGAGGGTGAGAGAGTGAGAAAGAAAGAGAAAGACTTCGAGATAAGCGCGGCACCAGCATTGCATTCAGCTTCTACTCCTGGTACAGAGTATGTTATAGTCGGGCTTGACCGACTTTCTCACTTGTTTATTATCAATTGTAGAACTTTTTAGCTGGCCTCTAGGTCTTGATTTTGGTGTTTGCTGCTGATGATTGACGGATTTTGAAAAAAAAGTGAGTGTCTTTGATGTAAAATTCTGATGCCAGCCCCTAATAAGTCACTCTTTAGTCACTGATTCACCTCTTCCCTCTTTTTCGTTAAAAATTTTTAAGTCTTTTCTACTTTTTGGACTGATTTGATCTAACCACCCCATCTAACATCTGTAAAATCTTAACGTTTCGGATTAAACTCGGGTAAATTATTCCCATTAATCGAATCTTTATGACCTACACCACCTATTTACCCGTCTACTTGCTCGTTTTTATCTTATTTATTTATTTCGCAATTTCTTAACCGTTTGATCTAAGCCTCCTTCTTATCCGTCTACATTGCCATGCAAAAATTGACAAGTTTTGCCTTATTTTGTCGAATTTGTCAAAAATCTTTACTTTCCATATACGCGTCTCTAATTCCGATCTATCCAATCATCATTGTAATCTTAGGTCCTTTTGAAGATATCGAGATTCTTTTGACCGTTTGGCTACAACTCCTATATCTACCCGTATACTATTGCCGTCTATACACGTCTTTAATTGACATCTATCCAATCTACATAATTATCATAGGTCCTTTAAAAATTTTGCCAATTTCTTGATTTTCCTGACCATTTGATCCACTCCTTCTTTTTAAGCGCAATAGTTCAGAGTAGCCCTATAGAAAATTTTCTTTATTCCTCATCGCTAATTTCACTTGAATTTGAGTACTCCTCTTGACCTTCAGTTACATTTTCTAAGAGATCTAAAGCTGATTTTGACATTTGATTAATTTTTTGTTCCTGTCTATTGAAATGCCTCGATACTAGAGGATCCGAGGACATAAAGTTTATTATGGAAACTTTTTAAAAAATTTTATGTTTAACAATAACTAAAAAAATGTAGTTTTTTAGACCTTATTTCCAAAAATTTTAAAAATATATTTAATTTTTTTTTTTATGAAAATTTTATGTTTCCTAATGAACTAAGAATAGTCAAAACTAATACTTCCAATCGCCACATATCCGCATAAAAATTTCATATTCATAAAAAACGATTGCGAACATACATTAAGATGCTCTATTTTATCAACTCCTAAAATCGGTTCTTAACAATCGGGAAACAGTATCAGACAACTTTTTTTTTTGATAATGACAATCTTTTAAAGGAAGTATTATATCATCAAGCTCCTCTGGTAAACAGCAGAAGAAAACTAATCGAGAGTAGAAATACGAACTTAACTTTAAGTCAAGTCATTATTTAGTCACTGTCAAATCACTGCCAAGTCACGTCAAGTCAGTGTTAAGTCACTTTCAAGTTACTGCTAATTCACTGTCAAGTCACTGTTAAGTCACTGTTAAGTCAATGTTAAGTCACTGTTAAGTCACTGTCAAGTCACTGTCAAGTCACTGTTTAGTCATTGTCAAGTCACCGCCAAGCCACTGTTTAATGACAGTATAACAGTAACAATGACTACACTGTTTAGTCATTCTCAAGTCCCAGTATAGTAACAGATTAAGTCACTGTCCTGCCACTATCCTTTCAATGTCAAGTCACTGTCAAGTCAAGTCCAGTCTAAGTCATTGATTAGTCACTGTCAGGTTATTGTCAAGTCACTGTTTAGTCATTGTCATGTCAGTGTTTAGTCACTTTCACTGTTAGTTCACTGTCAAGTCACTGTTGAGTTTATTTTACTTTATTTCACTCTCCTCCTCCTGCTTCGCTCTAACACTGATAAATATTGCTACAGAATAAAACTCAAATAACTATTTTTGTAATGTATGGAAATCATTTTTGATTCATTCATGTTAAAGCTCATTCATAAATTGAGAATATAATTTTGTGTAATAATAATATAACAATCTTATTTTGGTCGAGTTCTGACACTCCTTTTGTCTCGTTTCAAAACTATAATCTTGGTTTTTGATTTTTTTTCTACACGTTTTCTACGTCTAGGCGTAAATTATGTCCCAAGTTCTAGTTTGAAAGCTTAGTTGAAAAAAGGTTCCTTTCAAATATCCAAAGAAATTTTGTTATAAATCTAATATCAATAATAATATTAATAATAATAATATTTAATAATATTTTTAGTACCAACAAATTAAGCCTTAAACATTATAAGGCAATGTATGAAGAGTGCTTAAGCGATAAGAACACCATACTTCTTCCTCACTTCACCAATGTGGAGCACATGATAAACTGCAGAGTTTGTGGGTGTCAGGACGATGGAACGTTTCAAGATTTAGACGCAGAAATCGTCTTTGATTTTGAGCCCACGATTCACAGTTACAGAATGCTTTTTCAGCGAACGTCTTCGAATTTTGTAAGTCAGCTCTACGCAGGGGGTTTTCAACCTAGCATCGAAAAAAATTTGTAAATTTGACACTCTTAACAACAATTTTGAAAAAATGTCATCTGGACCGCGAATTATAAAGAATTATTATACATTTGTCAGGCGGTCATCAAGTTTCTTTTTTAAAATATTTTTAAAATTTCCGGTTTTGTTCTACAATATGTGATTCTTTTCGTCAAATGTCAAAAATAAGACAACATAAAAATTTCTGAGCGATTTAAACAGAGAGCTTAAAAGCAATAGCAAAAAAGCAAAACATTTTTGATTGAAACTATGTTATACTTGAAGGTAAATTTTAAAATTTGCACTACACATCTCGAAAGTTTTCAAGTTATTAATTAAGCGCTCTGCGAAAGGCCCTAAAATAAAATGAAAAAGCCCCAAACATTTATATTGAAAACAAAAACCAGGTTTTTTCAGAAAATTTAGGAGTTATTTCCTTTTTGGGGCATTATTTCCTAAATAAAATTTCAAATGAAACAAGTCCTCAAGAAATAAAATAAGACCGCAACGATTTTAGGCCCTGTTAATTTTATAAGGAAATAGAAGCCATTTTTAATATGGATTTTGGGTTCTTAATTAATTTTCTATTTTTTGCTAAATACAAAATCTCACGATTTTTTGTATCAATATTCTATTTAATTAAAAATATGTCAGTTTTACGGCCACGATATTTGAAAAAAACACCGATTTTGTATTTCAAATTTTTGAAATTGGGATACTATTTTCCAAACGTGGGGCCTCTTAAATTTTTTTTTTTGGCTTTATTTCATCGCAGTGTGGCTTTATTTTCATGGGGCTTTATTTTCATACTTTAAATTGGGGTATTGTTTTATAATGAAAGAACACCCCAATTTGGGCCTTTTCTTTTTTATTTTTTATATTTAACAGGACTTATTCCCTGCCTTTATTGAGCGGTTTGATCATAAACTTATAAACTCCTTACCACGCTCGTTATAAAAAAATTGCCTGCGCGCTCTTATTTTTTCCAATTTGACCTCCAACCAGTACTAAGCCCGTATTTATTCGTTTGAGTCAGGATTATATTGCCTTAATAATAATAACAAGCATCCCATTCCCGTTTTCTATCAAATACATCCGTAGTCGATCAAACGAGTTAGACACCCAACCGTCGTTGACAAATTTTGTTTAAAAGTTTAATGTATACAGTTTGGTTTACGGAAACCCTTGTAAAATTGGATTTTAACAAATTTTCGAAATATTGCTGTTTTTGTCCTGCCATATTTTGTAGTTGAGGCCTTTTTTTCCCCTAAGTCTACCCCCCTCCCCCACAAAAATTTTCTTCTGAAAACCCCCCCCCTGAAAAAATCCTGCGTACGCCACTGCTCTGTAGTATTAAAGACGTTCAATTTGTAATATTCTAATTTGTAAAGCAATTTCAAACCAAGCCGGACTTGCCCGCACGAATTTGTGGACGTTGCGGGTATAAACTCAAAATTTTTTACTGCTTTACGCGCCAATTCTTGACGGGACAGGAGCAACTGAAAAAAATCATCACAAAACCGAAAAGGTTCGAAGAATTGCCAGCCCATGAATTGAAGGAGCCCCCAAAAACCGTTAAGGACTCAGCAAGGCCAGATATTAAATTTACCACCGAATACGATAAGAGAATGGATTATATCAATGCCATTACATCAAATCAGCCGCCTCCTTACTATTGCCAATTTTGTCCAATGGTAAGGAAAATAAGCAATTCAGTTCTTCTTATTTTGATTAAACACTTTTCATATTCTAATCTAGAAATTTTTTAGTCGTGATAGCTTAAAAAGACATAGTGGGTTGGTGCGCTGCGCCCTTGTCGCTGTTGAACGTAGACCGACTCCACCGCAAACGGGGAAGGCAAAAGAGGCTAGCAAGGTAACCAAGGCAACAAAACCACCAATACAAGTCTGGCCTAAGGCCAAGGCTGAAGGCTGCCAAACGGAACGTGAGAAGGATGTGGTGGAACCTAAGAGAAAAGCGAATTTGGGGCTCACAAGTAGAACGAATCGTGGAGCAGACACACCGTCTACACAAGCGGCGATTCCGCCCTCGCGTGCTCAACAGCAACTGTTGGCAGCAAGAAGAAAGCTATGGCGGTAAAGCGGAAAGAACCAGACTATACAACACTTTGCAACACTTTGCAACACTTTGCAACACATTGCAACACTATACAACACTGTACTGCACTGAACACTATACACTATTCAACACTGTACTACACTATACGACACTGAACACTTTACAACACTATACAACACTGTTTAACACTGTACAGCACAGAACAGTATAGAACACTATAGAACACTATACAACACAATACAACACAATACAACACTGTGCAACACTATACAACACTGTTCAACACTGTACTAAACTGAACACTATACAGCACAGAAACACACTATACATTACTATGCAACACTATTCATCACTTTGCAACACTATACAACACTGTACTACATTGAACACTATACACTATTCAACACTGTACGACACTGATCACCATACAACAATATACAACACTACTACAATGAACACTGTACACTATTCAACACTGTACTGAACACTATACACTATTCAACACTGTACTACACTATACGACACTGAACACTTTACAAACACTATACAACACTGTTTAACAGTGTAACGACTTACACCTCCTCGTGGTAACCTCCGGAAACAGCAGGCAATGCTTCTGGCCCAGATGAGCGGCGGTTCTAAACGAAAATAAGAATTTACCATAACATATGCACTTGGGAATAATCAATCTAGAAACCATTCGATAAATCGTACACCAAAAAAACAAATTCATTAAATTCAATTTGGGATGAATAGTCATATCCTTTTTCCAATTTTCATATCCATTGGATGATTGTCAGCTCCAATCCAAATGGATACCAAACTCATTCAATGGATCATTAACAAATATACTTTTTGTTTTTGTACAGTGACCATATAAAACATATGAAACGGGCTTCATAATGGATCTGAGATTACAGAGGTGTGTGTAGTAGGTAGTTAAAGATTTACAGCTCAAAATGCCAAAATGTTATCCAACGCCTTACACAAATGCAAGCGACTCTTTACTCTATTTCTTAACTCTAAGCAATTCATCTTGCCCTTCCATTTGCTTGCATTCCCCTCAGCAAAAAAAAAAGGAAAGATAAATCCAACACCCCCAAAAACCAACACACAGTTATTTCACATATTTTGCTGTTCGGTCATTCTGTCAAAATTCCAAAACAAAAAATTCAACCAATTTAAACTATAAAAGTCAAACACGTGCCGCAAAAAGAAGCAAGCAAAGAAAAAAAATGAAATTAAATCCATAAAATATTGAAATAGTTTTGGTTTTAAATGGGTGAAATAAAAGTCAACCGAATGGAAATTACACTCTACTGTGGAAGAGGAATGATGAAAAGGCAAGGTAAGTGTAAATACAGTGAATGATATGAATTATTTAAAGGTTTCACATAAAATACTTCCGTTAGATATGTATTTAATATAACGCATGAACAGTGGGCTCGGCACAAGTTAATCATATCATAAATTTTTTTAAAACCTCGTAGATGCACAATGTAAATGCTAAATCTCATATAGGGGAATATTTTTTTTTTGTAAAATCGATCAATCAGTCAAAATTTTTTTAAATTATTTAAAAAAGCCGCCAATAAGTGTAAGTATTCAAAACTATTTTAGCGCGAAGGTATTATAAAAGAGAGACATTGGCTACATTGTATTTGGAATGAACAAAAAAAGTGCAAGGACCGACGAAAATGCGAGTGAGATGTGAGTAGACCAGAGATCGAAACGAACGAAAAGTAACTGAAAAGAAAAGCGTATTGACATTGTAAATAATAATCCGAATTCGGTGTGTCCATGCCTGTTAGCGCTGATCAGGGAAGAGCTTTTGCAAGGGAATTGTGCGCATCACAGAAATTTAGCTAAATTGCTAATGGTCAAGTGCAGAGATTAAGTTCGATTTTTAGTGTCTCCCTACTATCTCCGATGGTACTACACACTTGCATTTTAGAAACCAGTCTGCGTTCTTGGCAGAATTCAGTGCTAGTTGTGCAATTGGCTTTAAATTGAACGGTTAAGGCCTGATTCCAGATGACATAAAAAATCTATTTTTATGGTGAAGTTTACATGAACTGAGACACTTTCGAACTGTTTTGAAATCTGAATGCTATTGCAAAGCTGTCTTATTGTGCCGAAATAAATTTTTGTCATCTGAAAATAGGTCTTTAATCGAAAAACTAAAGCTAAAATTGCAATTAAAAAGTGGCCTTAATGATAAAGATATAGTTGATATCACATGTGTGAGATCGGTTTGATTAATACTAAGCTAAAATTTTAAATATTTTTCTTTTTATTTTGATATGCCGTTACATTTTGAAATCATTAACAATCAAGAGAGTTTATAAACGGGGAATTAAACCGAATGGGATTTTTTTTTTGATATTCGGTTCCGCATCGGTACCCAGATTTTTATTTCGGTATACCGGTACGTACCGGTATGGTAACGGTAACAAAGAGGGTAAGCAGCTATACACATGTATGGGTACATAAATTATCAATTTTATTCGCGTGTTTTTGCCATAAAATATTCACAAGCTTGTATCCAAAAGATAATTGAAATAATATTAATTAACAATGTCTTTAACCTTATGTTCCCTTGCATTCGCTTCCTTTCTTCTGGGGCATGCACGCATTAGCATGTACTTACATAGAAGGGGAGGTCCTTATGGTCCTTAGTGAGGCCTGATGCACTTTCATTCATAAAGGAAGGCTATTTAATTTACATTAAAAAAAACTATGTGGTCCTGCATGTCCAAATTTTCAACACAACACGGCTCAAAAAAATGCAGTATATTTTATAAAAATCCAATATCAGATATATTGAGGTTTGATGGCTTTGTCAAGGCTTTAAAAAGTTCCAATTTCCCCTTAACTTATCTTTGAACTGTCAATCTAGCAGAGGCCTTTTACAAAATTGTCGAGCAAATAAATTAAATATTTCAAGATAAATTATTTGTTCAATGGTATTGTGGTAAGCACTCTCGGTAGAAACTTAAAATCAGTGCCTATAATCTACAAGTGAATAGTTCCTTGCAATTAATATTTTTCCTTTACATTATTGTGTAGTTTCAAGGCATTAAGATTATGCCATAATAAGCAAGATACTTATACCCAAAAAGATACTTCAAAGTGCCAGTAGGAAATCACTGTGGTTTGAGCGAGACAACCATAACCCAAAGAATTCCAGAAAGAGCGAACAGCTGACCAAAAAGTATTTACTACAAGGTGACGTATTCCGTTGTGGGAGGGGTCTTAATTTTTTTGCAACTCGTCCTCTTCACTCTTTGAGACAGATGACAGCTGCTCTGAGAAATATGAACTAGAAAGAGAGAGAAACACAGCAGCCGTGCTGAGTAGTAAATTCACCTTGATCTAGAAAGCGTAAAAGAGAGCAAACAGCTGACAATTTTTTGATAGAAGAGGTGTCGACTGAACAACTGTCCTCTCTAATACTCTTCGATCCATGGTTGAAATAATTTTGTTTTGGGCTGCCTTCACACTGTTCGACAGATGACCCATGATATCTAGTAGGCCCACAATTCCCCATGAAATTCATTGAAATTGACAAGCTTTTCAAATTTTAAATAGAACAAAAAGCAGGACTACTAGACTATCATTTGTCATGTGTCGAACAGTGGGGGCGGGAGGGGCAGCTGCCCCCCCCCCCCCAACCTTAATCACAGATTTTGCCCTGGAAAATGCACTTTTTCAATTATAACTTACATTTTTCGCCATTATTTTGAAGATTGATTTTCATTTCATATCAAATGCATCATGATCTAATTAATTAATGTTCAAAAATATAAATAATGAAATATTTAAGAAACGTTCAGACACAGCTGCCCCCACCTTTTCGGAAAGCTGGCTACGCCCTTGTCGAACAGTGTGAAGGCAGCCTTACTATATTGACAATAATTTTGTCTACTTTGCCTACTTTGACGTAAATAGCTGCTCAAAAACAAAATTAAGGGGATCTTAGGACTTTTAAAGGCTTGTCAAGGCTATCAAACCTCAATATAACTGATTTGAGATTACTGATAAATTCTCTACAAAATATACAAAATTTATGGGGCAATGTCGTGCTAAAAACTGGACAAAAAATTACTTTTCATATAATGCAGGTACGGTCTAATGTCCAATGACAGCATCATTTTACATTGTACGCATTAATGTATTGTCCACAACCTTATATTTGGCAATTGTGAGAATCAAAATACTGCCGATACACATTTGATTTTGGCCTAAGCATTGGCAGCGATCGTTCAGATTAACTTGCAGTACTAAACTAATTAATTGCTCGTTGCAGTTTCGTAGCACTAACAAGAAGATAAATTTTACAATTAATAATCACTGGCCATGTGTAGTCTCTTATGTTTTGCGTACAAAAACGGCAGAAAGCGAACATGCAAAAACAGAACTTAAGTGAGGGAGCGCTAAATATATTTATACTTTCGTTGCTGTTTTTGTGTCAGTCTTACAAAAACCATAACTGTTGTCACTTTCTTACGCTCTTCACAGTTCTGGTCATGATACAACTATTATAGGTAAGGTGCTCTCTGAGTGTGCTCTCTTTTCGGGACTCCAAAGTTTCATTGTGTTGCTGCCATTTGAAAAGGTTGTTGGCGCACAAATTTTTTTTTTAGATTTGCCGACGGGATTTTTATATTTTTTGCAGCTTGTAAAAATGAGTCAATACTGTTGCGTATGTCGATGTAAAGCCGTGCCAGCCCATAGCTGCTAGGAATTGATGTCAATCCTGGATTTATACAAACGCGAGAAGAACTCTTGATTGTGTGAATCGGTGAACACTGAATTGCAAGTAAGACGCCTGTGCACTGGAGCAGAGGTGGCCAAATGGAGAGGACAGAAAAGTGCGCTTGTGTTGGTGAACATGAGAACTCCCTCCAGACTACAGTAGTTTAAGGCTGCCTTCATACTGTTCGACACATGACCCATGAAATCGAGTAGGCCCGCATTTTCGCATGAATTTGACAAGCTATTCAAATGTAAAACAACAAAAAGCAAGACTACAGGACTATCATGTGTCTTGTGTCGAACAGTGTGAAGGCAGCCCAACTTGCAATGAAATCTTTACCGATTCACACAACCATAAGTTCGGCTTGCGTTGGCTTAAAAAAACGACTAACACCGGATCGTGTGAGCTGTGGATCGCCTCCTCTGGTCTGAAGAGAGCTCTTATGGCCGGCAATGAAGTAAAACAGGATTCCCCATGAAGAGTGCGCGAATTTGTGGCTGTGTCTTTCTCTAGCCGACAACGGCTAGCAAGTCATTTCAGGGAGGGATTTTAACCCCAGACCGACTCGCGAACAATCACTACAAACTCAAATCTTTACTAGCAAAAACGGGCACAGATTCAAAAAAGCAAACAGTTATTGGCCAAACAATCAGAATTCAGAACAAATCTCTAACGAAGAAGCAGCGCTATTAGCCGGCTAGAGTGTTCCTACCGGCAAAATGCTGTCAGTACTCGAAAAACTCTGAATGCCATACCTTGTATAGTTGTATCATGGTTCTGGCTGTTAGGAGCTCTGAATATAGAGATGAAACTCTCTCGAGCACTACGTCATTGGCGCAGGCAGCAGCTCTGAATATAGCGATGACAAAATTGGCGGCAGCTACGAATATTTAAAAACAAAAAATTTTCTCAGAGCCAAAGCTGTACCGATACAATGTTAGGGTTGGCTGGTTAGGTGTTATCGGTTGAGTTTCAATCGGATCTTTTCGGTTTGAAAACGATTCGTTGAGTAAAGATGAATATGTGTTTATTAGAGAGATCAATGCGGCGAGTTTGAATTCTCACAAAAGGCTACGACCGCACCACGATGGGCAAAACGATATTGGGGCTAATAAGGTCCGGTGGGGACCTTGACATGTAGAGGTGCGGATTATCGTAAAAGGAACTTTGAGATCCAGATGGTCGTGTGTATATTTACAACAAACACTTTATGAACTAGACCAAATCGAAACAATTAGAAGAAACGAACCTTTAAATTACTTGCGACCAAAAAATTTCACACAACTTTAAAAAATTTGAGTAGCCTATTTTTCTGTCTCATATACTTTGAAATTAATGTAAAATGCAGCTAGTCTGAATTTTCCAGCACTTTGCTGAAACTTAAGCAAAAGAACCGCATGAAAATAAAAAAAAACTATTTAATTGTAAGTGTTATGTATCCACATGGCAAAATGGCCTTAAAACTGCAAAGAGCTGCAATGGACATGCAGCAAAGGTAAAGTCCAATTCAATTTGAAGTCAACCAACTAGAAGCACAAACCACTAGAAAACGGCGATTGAGTCGTGCTTTAATATCGAGTGGAAAGCTTTTTCTATCAACAGAAGGGAATGAAATGCAAGAAAATGGCACAGGGTTCTGGCATTCGACAAGGATATTCAAATTTACAAATTGAATAAAAATTTAAGAATCACTTGCTTCTATTGCATGTTTAGTTTATCATTTTCGTTAAAATTTAAAATCCAATCACAGCAAATTTTGACACTTTGGCACAAAGATTTCATCGGAAGTGCAGACAAAGATGGATTTGTCTGACAAAGCGTAAGTTATTCGAAAGCGTGTACACTTTCTTGGAGTCGTTTCCCCTCCACTGACCAATGTTTATTTAAAAATGCAACAAGCAACATTGGTCAAAGTTTTCCTCTTCATTTTTTTTCTCTGGACGCAAAATCGATAGAAACAAACAAAAAGCATTTCGAATGAGGAGGAGGAGGAGGAGGTGAGGCAGGAAAAAGCGGGAAGCCCAGCCAAAAATGCCAAACAAATTGATTGGAATCGAAAACGTAACGTAAACGAAAACGATTCATATGATTGACTAGCTGACTGGCTGGCTGATGGACGAGGGACAAACAACAACAACAAGTTTGACTTTGATTTCCTCACATTGAACTGAATTTAAAAAAATGTCTGCATTCAGTTTATGTAATTTGATTGCTTCCTTTTGAACGTTTTCATAAATGCAATTACGCATATGCGAATTCGCACATCGAAAATGCATTTGGCATTATGTGCTGGACTTTGTTGTGACCGGAGGAGGAGACATCCGTTGGCATTCAAATCGAGAATCACTGGAAATCGAATTGAATTGAATGCATTTCTGAACTCATCCTGTGTTGGTGGGTGCCACAAAGCACAAAGCCCGTCATCCTCGTCGAATTGTTGAATTCGACGTGTTTATTCACTGCATTTCCTGTTGATATTCAACAAATGCCAACGTCATTGTCCCCCCCCCTTACCTCGCGCCATTTGCTTTCGATGAGTTTCCCTAACTGTGCCATGGAGGAAACAGGAAGCACATTTGCAGCGCAGCGCCTGAAGTTATGCATTGATTTTATGTGACCAGCGTTGCACCTAATATTTAGCTTTAATCTAGTTTGTGCAAGAATTTTTCCTTTATTTTTTTTTTGTTTTGTTTTGTTTTGGAAAACAATTGAAACCAGAGTGCTGAGTGTCGTGCCACTGCACGACTGAACAACATTTGTGGTATTTTTTGGTAGCAGCCACCAGGGCTGTGGCATGCTTGATCAAATCTGATTTTAGTAAGTAACCGAAAGTTCTTTCGAACATTGTTATACAATTGTACTCTGGTCCTTGTTAAATTTTTGCTTCAATAAAGAGCAGGCTCCTTTTAATTTCGCAATGTTGGAAGCTGTTGCACTTTGTCTTCAACATGAACATTAGTTAGGGGTGCGCTTGAGCTTTCGATGCGGTCCCCATGAAGTCTAAAGATATTAAAAAAAATATTTTTCATAAACCTCGTAATGACCAAGCTCTTTCCTCCTGCACTCTAAAATTGAGCATCTAAGCGCCTTCACTATTGCCTGATACATAAAAACAACGTTAATGGTACTCACTTGGCACCAATCCAAAATCGCTGACAATTACGGTGTTTTGAGTTTGGTTCTTTCGATTGGTGGCTCTTTGTTATGGAATAAGGGGGTAAGGGAAAAAGTGGAGAGCGCAGGAAGAGGAATGGGGCGAGAAGATGAGTCGAATGCTGTGTGGTGAGGGGTGGGGAAAAGGGGGAGAAGCCAATTTGAATTGAATTATAATTGTAGAGTAGCTGCATTAAGGTCAATTTGTGTTCATATTAAGTTCGTAATTATTGGTTCAGTGAGATTAAACTTTTAAACAAAAATATTGTCTTTCATTTTTCGGAAAGACTTGGGAATCTATACTAGACACAATATTCACTTTGTAATCGTGCGAAAGAGGTATGTTTTCAGTATTCACTTGAAGGGATAAAAAATTTTTATACAATTTTACCAGCTATAAACTCAAAATTGTCAACAATATAAAATAACACAATTTCTAAAATTTCTTAAAATCATGGATGCGGCGAAAGTCGAGCGGGTTCAGCAAGTATTTTTATAACTTTTCTTGGCCACGTATTTCTATTTCATCTTCCTCTTAAGTTTCAATGTCTTATCAATGTCAAAGGTCTTGCCTATAAAAAATTCGAAAATTACCCAATTAAAGTTTTTTGGAACCAACTATTTTGGATCCTAAAGGAACACAACAAAGCAAGAACTCGTATTCGTTGTAGTACTGAAATTAGTCAGAAATTACTTAAAAAGTCATTCCGGTCTATCTGAATTGCAACCACTTTGTAAGCACCTTACTGAATCCGAACTGGAAAGTATTTTACTCGTGGGAGATCAAGTGAATATCGAAAGCTTTAGACTTGAGTCGAGTGGTCTCAGTGCCATTTACAGATGTACAGTAACGGGAGGTTAAAGATCTCTCCATTCTGATCTTTCCAAAGCTAACATGGCATGATAGATTGGCGTTCCCATACATGGAAAACCTAGAGAATGAACCACTTGTTTAAATAAAAGGAGAGCTTAAATTAAAGTCGGCTCTAACCGACTTCGATATACCCGTTACTCATGAAAAAACATGTTTAACAGTGTTCCTGCGTTCCTTAGAGTGACCATCCGAAAAGTATGCAACATTTTTATACCCGTTACTCGTAGAGTAAAAGGGTATTAGTCGGAGTATGTAACGGCGAGAATCATTTCCGACCATATAAGTTATATGTTCTTGATCAGCATCAACTGCCGAGTCGATATAGACATGTCCGTCTGTCCGTCCGTCCGTCTGTCCGTCTGTCTGTATGAACACCTAGATCTCAGAGATGGTAAGAGATAGAGGTGTGAAACGTATGGGACAAATGCTTCTTCTATCTGCACGCAGATCAAGTTTATTTCAAATTTTGGCCACTCCCCCTTCCGCCCCCGCAATTCGTTATATAAGTTATATCTCCTACAGGTTTAAAGAAAGACGATTCGTACCTTTTAGAGATAGTTAGTAATTAGCAAAATGAAAATATTTGCCAAAGAAATGATAAGGATCGGATGAGCGGTTCTCCAGTTATGAGCAAAAATGTGAAAAATAGCCGAGTTAAAAAAGTGTTGCATACTTTTCAGATGTTCACCCTAAAACATGTTCTTTCATGAGTAACGGGTATATCGAAGTCGGTTAGAGCCGACTTTAATAACTTTGCTCGTTTTAGAGTGGGAGGGGGCTTGGCTCACTTTTTTGCTCATAACTTGAGAACCGTTCATCCTATCTTTAACATTTCTTTGGCAAATCGATTCATTTTGCTAATTACTAACTATCTCTAGAAGGTACAAATCGTCTATCTTCAAAACTGTAAGAGCTATAACGATTTTTCCAAATTGCGGAGGCGGGAAGGGGCGTGGAAAAAATTTGAAACAAACTTGATCTGCGTGCAAATAAAAGAAGCATTTGTCCCATACATGTCAAACCTCTATCTCTTACCATCTCTGAGATCTAGGGGTTCATAAAGACAGACGGATGGACGGACAGACGGACATGTCTTTATCGACTCTGCTGTTGATGCTGATCAAGAATATATATACTTTATATGGTCGGAAATGATTCCTTCTGTCTGTTACATACATTTGCACGACTTTAGTATATCCTTTTTGCTCTACTAGTAACGGGTATAATCATCAGTCAAAAAAAGGTTTAGTCTGCTGGTGAACAAAATTGATAGTATTTTTAGCCAACAAAGCTTTCGATATATTTTTGTTGGCGGAAGGTTTGAATTTTTGACAACAAACAGCTTAATATAATTAAGAACTGACTACTAAATATTTATAACCGTCGTACCTAGCACCAACTGCCCTCCTAGAACTCCCCTTGAATTTTCCCTAAGACGTTGTTAGCCATTTAGGCCCCGGCGAGAATGTGCACGTCAAACTCGAATATCCGATGACCAAATCTTTTTCCTTTGTCGAAACACACTCATGTCCACGCAAAGAAGGGACTAAAAATGTTAATTTAAACAAAGTGGCTATGGGCTAAGGGTAGAGATGGGCGAATAAGAACAGTTCGTTCCCGTCCCGTCACTATTCCGACCACGGCTGTCCCGTCCCGATCCCTACCAAAATATTTTAATTCAATGCTACATGCCTGCCAATAAGGCAGTGTTATGGCCTAGACCAGAAGTAAGATGTTTTCCGTTTCTGGTCAAACGAGGACCACGTTACCCGAGCTACAGCGCAAGCCGCAAGGTTATTCCATCGTTCCGTAACCAGGCGCCGGGTTTCATTCCATGTGGTTATCTTGTAAGAGGGTATGGGCGTCCTCGTATGACTTCATTATCTGAGACAGCCGGACAGGCGTATTGGCGTTATTCAGCTTAGCTTGAATTTTTAAGTGAACGGTACAATAATGGATTCCGCCGGGCTTAGTTTGAGCCCAATCTCCTTGCACCAATCAAACGTCACTTTCAGTGCTCTCTGGACTATGTCACATAGGATTTCTTCTTATTTTCTTCTCGCAAGGATGACAATTTTATCAGCGTTTCCTTGGCATGCTATGTTTTTCTAGAAGCTCATCCACTAGTAGGCTCTACAATAAAGAGGAGAGAACTCCTCTCTGTGGTTACTTCTCTGCATCACCGAAGTGAATCTACCCATCTGCCTACTGTGGGGTTTACTCCTTTTCTGCTTAGTGCATTGTTGACAGGACTATGAGTTGTGTTTTCGGATGCTCCCTCAATGTCTAGGAAGTCGCATAGAGCTACTTCCTTGTCTTCTATTGTTTTCTCGAGCATCTTCCCCAGTTGATACAATGACGTGTGGGTCGAACGTCCTGCTCTGTACGCATGCTGTGTTGATTGGAGGGGTGCCTCCTTCAGCAGAGTACTTCGTATGCTATTGTCCACTAGCTTTTCAATCCATTTCAATAAAAACGATGTCTAACTAATGAATCTGAAGGACCTAGGGTACGTTATATCTTTCTTTCCGACCTAGGGTATGAGGGTAATTCCCTTCGTACGCATGTATTATACTTTTGTTTAGTTCGTCGATTACAATTTCTAGTTCTAGGGGGTGTTTCGGTAACCGAATCCTAGGCATATTATTTCCTAGCGTGGAATGGAAGCCTCTCCATTTTGTTTTACGAAGGTTCCTGCTACTTTGCTGCGTGTTCGTATCAAATCTTAATTGTATTTTTCTATGAACTTTAGCGACTTGAGTGGCAGCAATAAGCAAAATAGGGTCCATAGCCTATTTACATAGATTCCACAAATGTAAAGTGGTTAGATATCGTCAAAAACAATAACCTAACTTAATAATCTCTGTATTAATGGTTTAGATGTTGCCTCGAATAGCAGAATAACTATTTATAACTTTTATTTAAATGGTTATAAAACCGTGAAAATTAAAAATTTTTCATTAAAACTTATAATATTAAGAAGATTTGATGGTTATCAATTGTAGAAGGGTAAATGGGAATGAAAGTCAATCGGTTCAAAGCAAATCGCGAAAATTTGGTAAATTTAATGATATGATGAGTTTAAGCACGGTTTTGATACCTTGGCGATCTTTCAGGTGTGAACTGCGCTTATGCATTGATTATGGCATGATTTTCCACTTGGTTGGGAGTAAAGTTTGTTTTGCACTATCACTATTTTTTGTACCTCTTTGGTAAGTGTTTTCACGATTTAAGTCTTCAGTATATACACACAAAGTCCCATTTCTTCGTCTATATAAAGCATTTTTCTTGTTTGGTCCAATATTAATGTTTGCACCTCTTAACCATACTTTTTTATTAAAATCTTTCGGTCCCGAATTTTCACTGAAATTTTTGATTCGACTCATTTGATATAAAAAACAACTTCAGCTAGATCTATTTCAGCTGAATCTGTTTGGAGTCACTGGGAATTTTATCTGACTAACTTCAACCAAAACCATTTCTGACTTGATTTACTTGAACCTTTTTTAAAACATGAATCAAAGGGCACTCAATTCACGCACGGCTCTAGCACAGCGTATAATTTATAGAGTAGATAAATGGTATTATGATAATCCGCACCCATTATCGATCATCAAAGTTTGGGCAATGAATTATTTACATATACATAAATAAACGGCCGCAACCGTGAAGTAAAGCACTTCGTGAGACACCTTACTTTAAGGGTATTCTAATAATCTCTTAGTGTACTACAAAATTTGGCTTTCATATAGAAGGGATCAGTGCAGAAAAGTAGATATTATGTAGTAACATAAGATGGCTTTAAAATATTTACAGCTGCTGGGCACTTCTTGCTCAGATCTTTAACAATTTCACCTGTTTTCAATCTTTGTTTGTAATTGAATTTCGCTTTGAAAATTTCAATTGATTTTTGCAACCCTGAGTGCAACCAACAACAACAACTGTTGTGGCCTCTCACCTTTTGGCCTGCCCCTACCAATCGCTTCAAAAGCCCGTAGCATTTCCTTTGTATTTTTTAATACCTTTCGACTGTGATTTTCATTTTGTGTTATTTTGTTGTTGCTTTTTGCAGACTTTTTTAAAGCTGCAATCGTCGAAGTCTTTGTGTGTACAAACATGAAATTTTGCCTGGTGCAACGAGCAGCCATCAAGTGCGTCAAGTGAATGGGGTCCAGTCAAATTCAACAGCGCAGCACAAAATGTAAAAAGAAAAACTACAAAAAAAAAGAAAAAAAAATAAATATTTAAACTAAAAATGTTTTATGCATGAGCAAACCACAACAAAGCGCGTAAATGTCATTTCCTTTTGACTAAAAGGATACTTTGAAATTGAAATTGTGGTTTTTTTCACACACTCACAGGATCAGGACCTGCAGCAGCTGTGCCTTTGTATCAGTTGTTGCATTGTTTGAGTGGCAAACCCTCAAACGCTCCAAACCACACCATCTAGTGGGGGTCGAGGTGTGGCAAGAGGGGGGTGTGGTGTGTGGTGGGGGACATGTCTCAATAAAAGCGGTTTCAACATTGCCACTCCGATGATGGCCAATGGCACAATATTGTACAAATAGCATACTTTGCGGCTAATTACGCTCGACAAATAGTCCTGGCAACAGCCAACTAAGCGGAGGGAGAGGTGGGCAAAGAGGGGCGGACAAGAAAGTTTTTCAACAAGGCACTGTGGTTGAAAAGCTATAGTTTTCATAATCTGAAAAAGGAAAGGAGAATTTTTAACCTGATTTCCAATATGGGAACCAATTTTCTGCAAACCTAAAAAAAAACAGAGATTTGGGAGCAAAAATTAATTAATTAATTAGGCGATACGATTTGGGTTTCCTGGGCTCTATAACGATTTCTTCATTTCATTAACTCCTTTGGGAATTGTCTAAAATTAAATAATAATTTTTATAAGAATTTATTAAAGTTGGAAAATCCGCTTTAAAAGTGGGGAAAATTTCCCGAAAAGCCTTTCTTGCTGGGTTTACAAATGGCCACAGAAGTGGCGCCATCTATTAGTTTATTTTTCTCCATAAATTCCTTAACAGGTATTGCTCGAATAAAATTATTGTATTATGTTAGGTCGTACGCCTTATCTGGATTGAATCAAGAATATTCAGTTTAAAAACTTAAATATTCTTGATTCAAGTACAAAATTCTTGATTTGAGAACAACGCAAGATAGATTCGAGAACACATTTTGATTGATCTAAGAAAAGGAGATGCTTCAGTTAGCACCAACTACCGTGGGATGAGTCTCCTTCCCATTGTCGTGCAGCTAAAGCCGCTTATAAACACACTGATTGGACCTTATGACTAAATCCACCACAGACCAAATATTGACATTATGCCAAATCCTGGAGAATACCTATGAGAGAGACGACTTAACATCATTTTGTTGATTATAAATCAGTCTCAAGGTTCTTTGAAGCCCAGTCTACCTTTGGTATACTAGCAACGTACGTTCGACTTTGCATGATGACGTTGAGAAGCACGCAAAGCTCCGTCTTCTCCGAACCATTTGATTTCAAAAGAGGTTTAAAAAAAGATTTGACTTCTTTAAAGTGCTGATGGTGTATATACCGCACTAGTGCCCACATGCCATCAGATGGGGCTCATTTCTCTATAAAGATCTAAGGCAGCTCGTATACGGCAAGAACGCACTGGCGGTAAGCAGGGTTAAGAGAAGCAGTCTCTATGAGTCTAAGATGAAGTACCTCGTATCCTCGGAAAGAAAGTCTTTGACAATCTGTTACATTATGAGAGTACAACTTTAAAGTTGAAGAGAATTTTGTCTACCTCGGAACGATTATAACCAATAGCCTGGAATGCTACTGTGGGTTCAGTAGCGAGTTCAAGAGCAGAGCATTTTCTCGAAGAACAGTGCTAATGCTGTACAAGTCGCTCATTATTCCAGTCCTGCAATACGGCTCGGGAGCGATTAGCGAGATCGAGCGAAAAATTCTTTGGAGCATTTGAAGGACCTTTAAAACTTGTCGATTATTTCCGCATTTGAATGCATGGCGAACTGTAAGAGTTCCATGAGGTCACCCGCGCATAAGGCAACAGCTGCGCTGGACAAGATAAGAAGATCCAGTAAAAAAGGCGTACAAATCAAAGGCGGCTTACTTTGGAGGAATAGGAGTAGGAGGATCAGGTGCTGAAGGATATTTCCAGCCTTGGTGTAAACAACTGGTGCCAGCTCGCACGGAACAGACGGAACAAGAGTGCTTTTATGTATATTCATCGGGCCAAAAAAGAGGAAAAAGATCTAAGCAAATAAACGTGACAGATTTTAGAGCAAAGCTGGATGGATTTTAGTAGACAAATGTTTTGATTGAAGAACATATTGATAATATTTTCAGATCAAAGAATATTTAGTGTAGAAATTTAGCCTTCTCCGGGCTGCCCCGAAATGCTAAAAACAACCGGACCTAATTGAATTTTCAATATCAAGAAGAATGACATCGCTCACTTACTTCAATACTGGCATAACTCGAAATAATACATTTTGAGAAAAACACGTTTGAAGTTCTCAATGGATTTAACCTAGAAAAAATGGTTCCTTTAGTATTTACATAGTCAAAAAAATATTAGATATTTAGAATGCTTATTAATAAAATTTGAAAATATGATGTTTGAACTAAAATCTGAAGTAATTTTGTTTAATATCAACTGCAGGACAACTGAGATATGATGTTCTTGTACTAACATGAAAATTAACCTGCTTTTTTTTTAGAACATTTATGTTTATTGATTTTAGTTACCCTAGGACTAAATTTTTACAGTTTACTGTTATTGCTTAAAACTAACTTATACTGTAGGGAGTATTAATACATGAGCTTATGTATATGTTTAGAGAGTAGGGAGATAGGAATCTGGAGATAGGGATTTTTACTCTAAGACTAGTTTTAGGTTTACTAGTAAATGAGGTTAAATTCGATTGTGTCTTGTGTATTTGTATCAGTGAGTTTAGATCTACGGGTAAACTGTTATCCTAAATTATAAGTTTTTTTATGTATAATTCAGGTGGGTATTGGGCTTAAGCAGTTAAGTGGCTTTTAATGTGTCTAGCCGGCAAGTTGTTATTAGTTGTGATCTGGTTGTGTGATGGCAGCTTGTTGTGTAGGTGAGCTAAATCCTCCGATTAGCCAGGTCAGCTGGGTGGATCCTTCGGAGCCTTCTCCTTGCCCTGATCCCGTTGATCCTTTGCGATCTGAGAAGACGCCTGGCGAGGTTGTTTGGATGAGCAGCAACCTTGTCCAAGTATCTCGCTGCCTGATTATTGGATTGTATCGCCAACCAGGGGGACACCACACTCTCTCTCAATGTCTCGAGTGCGAATGAACCACTCAGCTCCGCTGATCCGCCTAAGGATTTTGGCCTGAGAGACCCTGATTTTGTTCAGGTGGGTCTTCGCGGCGATGCCATACACCTGGACACTATATCTCCATATTGGTGCCAGAATTACCTTGTAGGTGAGGATCTTATTCCTAAGCGAGAGCCTGTTATTGGCATTGAGTAGCCAACTCATTCTCGCCGCCTTGCTGCGTAGCTTCTGCTACTTCGGCAGCAAGCTGCTTGAAGGTAAGCCTTTTATCCAGGGTCAGTCCCAGATACTTATAAGCCGTTTTGAAGAAGACTCCAGGGACGACTCTAAATGTCCTGTCAGAAAGGAATGATTTGACCATTAAGCAAAGCTGTGGATTGAGTGTTCCCTTGAGCTTGGCTAGTAAGCCATCATGCCAGACGCGGTCAAAAGCCTGTTGAATATCTAAGAACGCTGACGACTAAGACGACGTACTCCTTGGCGTGGAATCCTTCCAGGATGAAATTGACCACTCTGTGTAGCTGTTCTGGGGTTCCGTCAGTCGAAAGCCGATCTGGAATTTGGGAACCCTCCTGCTTGGGTCTCCAGAATCCTTCGCAATAAGCATCTTTCCAGCAGCTTGCCAAATGCTGGAAGGAGGCTTTTAGGCCTGTAGGAGTCCAGCTCATCTGGAGGCTTCCCAGGTTTGTGAAGCATCATTATATTGGCTCTTTTCCATGAACTGGGAAAGTAACTGAGGCGTAGAGCTGCGTTGAAGATGAGCAACAGAAACAATACCGCCTTCTCCAGGAGCCTTGTTGCATTTGAGCGAGCCAATTTCACTACAGTATTGAAGTAAGTGAGCGACATATACACATAATAGCCCAAACATCGACAGAACTGTCATCTCACTACTTTTATTTTTCAAATCTTTGATGATGCGGTTTGCATACTAACGAACGCTCAAATGTTATTTACCTTGGAATGCATCTGGACCAGGGGCCGGTAAAACACAAATGCTCACTTTGGCGTTGCGTTTGTGTGTGTGTTTGGTTGTTGCAAAAGAGAGCAGTCACTGCCGCAGAGCGGTATTGTATACACAGTAGATAAGAACATGCCGGGCTCTGATCTAGACAGAAGACTGATTTGGAGGAGGCACATTGACACCCAGAAGACACTCGCGTAACTTAAAGCTAGTCATCTACAATGGCTAATGATCTTCCGCTCTCCACTCCTTAAGACCAGTCTATTCTTAGGTATGATTTGGACGGGAGGTTTCGCTGTTGCCAAATAGCCGTGTGAGCTAGCGCGGTGTCGTCCGTGTGTTCATTCTTGGTAGTCCCAAGTTCAATCCCCAGTAAAGTGCAAAAAAAATTTATCTGTTGGCTACCTCAAATTCAATCAGCTTAGACCAACAGCACGCGTCACTCGGTCGGGTCGGTCGTGTCTCTAATCAACACTCTTAGCGTACTTTTGAGAACGAAAGCTCTTGATTCAAGAGCGAAATTATGTACTTTTTCTTTGAGTGTGCTTATTTTGAGCTTTAAAAAGTTCTTCAAAAATCCCAAAAACCTTCTGGAAATCAAGAATTTAAGAATTTTTCAAGAAATTTCAAACTTAAATCAAGAATTTTTTGGCTCATTTGAAGTTTTAAATCAGAAAATTCTTGATTATTCTCCCAGTGTACTTTATAATAAAAGTTCATTATTCCCGAATTGAGGTCAAAAATCCGAGTCACTCTGGAAAACAAGAATTAAGAGATTTAAACAAACGTTGTGGAGTCAAGAACTCCCTGGCTTATGAAAGTTTTGAAACTCCTTTTTTGGATCCAAATATAAAGAAGATTTCTTAAAACAATTTATACTTCAACCACTGTGCACATTGTGCAAGTGACAACAGGACTAAACATCATCGTTAGACTAGAGCTGACAATGGCATTTTCCAACCAACTGCACATACCAAACACTCTAGAGCAGAAAGTTGTCCTTTCGTTGCGGATGCTTCGACGTTGTGCCACGGGCAGATTCTCAGCTCGAGTTATTGGCATTTTGCATTGTGGCCGCCACTCGAGGCATAAATTATTCCGCACAAAACTTTTCCAAAAACTAAAACTATATAACCCCATACCAAAGACCATTTGAGTTGCTGCCTGATTTCAGGGATTTGGGATTCAGGCTTTTTACGCTGACTGAAATATTCATGCGTGCGGCAAGGACAATTAGGACAAAAAAAAAAAAAGAAAAGTGCAACCATTTTGCATTGTTTGTAGTTGCCGACATTTGCATTGGGAATTAAGATGAGGGAGGAGAGGGGCTACACACACACACACACACAAATCAACAAACGGACATCCACTCGCCGCCGGCTGTGCGCGTAAGTAAAAACTTTTTACGATCCTTGAAATGGGCAACAAGAGGAGCAGCAGGAAAAAGTTTGCTTTATGACGGTGACGAGGACGATGACAATGACGACAAAGTTCAATTATGGTCAACAAATTGTTTCGCAATTTGAAGACACATTTTCTTACTAGTTTCTCCAACCGCCGCACTTGTCGTCGCTTTGTATTTATGAGACTATCAACTTTTGCTTGTGCCGCCGCAAAGTATGCAATACGAAGACGGAAAGCACGCACTAGATTTTAATCATGATTTGCGCATATTGCGTAAAATTGAATTTTCAAGTTAGTAACAAAAAAAAAAATACAAAAATAATTCCAAAAAAAGTTGCCCTCAAGTAAGCAAGCAGAAATTGCTTCATTTGTATTTGCCTTGCTACAGATGAGCGCGTGAGCTGCTGGGGAAGGGAGGGAGGGAAGACACGTGCACAACCACACACACGCTGTGACTAGACTTTGTAACCATTCAAAATCTTGTCGGGGACTTGAAGTCAGGAACTCGAAGACTGAACAAAACGGCGACTGCATCTTAACTCACACGACTATTAAGCTTATGCGAGAAACAGCAACAAAATCATAGTTAAGATTTCGATTTGATTTGCGTTTTTATGGTTTTAGAAGTCATATTATTCGCTGTGTAGTTTGGCTGATTAGCATTTCCCAACGGTGGCGGATTTTCCCACATCAGAAAATAATATCCTCGATTGAAAGTAATAGTAATAGAGTTATAGAGTAATAGTTTTTTGCCTGCATAATTTTTCAGGTATTTTCACACCCCTGATATACCAACATTAGAAAATAAGATCACAAATGAATTCGAATTTTATCCTAACAAATCCTGTTTTAATGATCCCTGAGTACTAACTCGGGTGCGTGAACATTAGTGTCCCTTCCAGACAAACTCGAAACTATATTCCCATGAGGCTTCTCGTTGCTTCTTCTCAATATATGCCTCTAACTGTCATATCTTTCCACTTCTCAGTGGTAACCTTTCTGACAAAGGTTTTGGGTATTTTATTTTGCACTTTTTTGGCCGTAGCCAGTACAAGCAAGCCAAGGTCGCTGATGATATGGTAGAGGTACCATTGAAACAGCTGTACGACCAACTAGCTTCACTTGTGGTGCGTTGTGTTCCTCCTTTTTGGAGTAATGCGAAAGCATAACGAGACCTTGAGCCAGCTTAATATTGATGGTTTGATTACACAAGTTTACAAAAAAGGCCAACTTTTGGACCAGAGAAGTTAGCAACCGTTCCTTATGTATTTTTGGCCGCTGAACTCAGATTAATTGTCCGTTTTCTCCCAGCACGTCAGGTTTACGAGATATTTGCATAAGCGAGGTATCTTTACATTTGTTGGTCCTGTGGCCGCATTAAGTGTCCTATTGCAACCAACTTCGTTTTAATGTGAGCTGAATTGAATGACGTTACAGAAAAACCAAACTCGAAGTTTTGATTTTGCTGATAAGGTACAAATTTTTGGATTGTAATATTAAAAATGTAGTTATTTTTTGAAAAAATCGATTTTTTCCAAAGTTTAAAAAATCCTGAAAACTTTCCCGCTAATATTAAAAATCTTAGAAAAAAATAGTTGGTAGTCCTTTGTTTTTCTTGTTTTACATATTTTCAGTTGTCCGATCTCAATGCGCTTTCAGAAGTTATAGCCCAAAAACTATACAAATTTTCGGCTTTTTTGGACAACATTTACCGCCAAAATTGTTTGTAGCTTGAAAATAACACGGTAGTTATTTTTAAACCGAAGAATGGATATTAAAAAATTATTTAAAATCGATTTTTAAAATTTTTTAGACATTATAAGGCTTAATATTGTTAAAAAAATGTAAAAATATTACAAAATTTTTTAAGGTTTTTGGACAATAACTTTTAAAATCGCAATGAAAACGAAAAACTGAAAATAATTGAAATAAGAAGAAACAAAGGCCTAAAAACTATTTTTTTCTAAGATTTTTATTATTAGCAGAAAAATTTACAGAATTTCTTAAACTTGCAAAAAAAATCGATTTTTTCTAAAAAACCCACATTATTAATGTTCAAATCCAAAAATTGGTACCTTATCAGCAAAATCAAAACTTCGTGTTTGGTTTTCTTTAACGTCATTCAATGCAGCTTACATTAAAACATAGTTGGTTCGAATAGGCCACTTAATGTGGCCACACGACCAACAAATGTAAGAATACCTCTCTAATGCAGTGAACCTGACGTGCTGGAAGAAAACGGACAATTTATCTGAGTTCAGCGGCCAAAAATACATGAGGAACGGTTGCTAACTTCTCTGGTCCAAAAGTTGGCCTTTTTTGTAAACTTGTGTTATCATAAAGGTCGTTAAAGCACACAGATATGCTGAATTTTCCAAAATCGGGAAAATAATTGTGCAATTATTTTAAGTGCGAGTTTCAAGTCAATCTGTTCTGTATATCGGAATTCCAATCGCCAAATTGTAGTGCTCGCCGAATGCAGGGCTGCAGAAATTTATGAATTCTTTAGTCGTGGTTGCTGTAAATATAATCCCTAAACAACAATCCGAGATTTCAATGTGTTTCCTTTTGGTTTCTATTTCAGAATTTTCCAATAATAACTCTAGTGGTTAGGCGAAATGTGCGGGACTTGTTCGATCGTCCTGCTCCGTTTGTGGGCGCCAGTATCTGATTCCCAGTGTCTCATTCCGGCTACTCTGTTCTGTTCTCGGTTCCAGTCGGCAAATGCCTACTCCCGGTGTGATAGGATATCTAAGAGTAAAGAAAGGTTAGTGGAACACTTCCTACGTAGAGTGCTATAACTCGAACTAATTCCTTTTGCTGGCTTACCTTAGCGCGTCGAGTTCTGGTAATCAAGTGCCTTAGTTCAAGGTGGAACTAATAAGGTGAAGCCGAGCGAGACATCGCTCGTTCTGGTAAAAGCGAAAGGCAATTCACAAGCAGAGATAAATAAATGTTCTGCCGTCTTTTTCTATCTCAGAGGCTTACAGCAACTTACCCTCAGCAGAGGATGATGGCTTCACCTCTTTAATTCCATCATGCCTTAGCTTGCATTGGCCTGCCTTTTATATGCTTTGCACACTTTCGGCTCTCGTCGGCTTAAGTTTTTTTAGGTTTGCCCTTTTCTTCTGTCGACTATTAATTGAAATCGATCGAGCGCGCCGATGCTGTCTGTTAGGTTTAAATTCAAATCCGATTACATACTTTCGTATTACTGTGACTATGGCTGCATGCTAAGGAACACCAAGAACTCAGAGCAAGTACAAATTTTCAGCAAGTATGTGTGTAGTTACTGCACTTACTTTCATTTTTTTCTTTATAAAAAAACGATTCCCGGACAAGTGCTTGTTTTTGATCAAGGTATCGCGCACTTGTAAAATTTTAGGGTAACATTAGCGTCCACAAGGAAAGTTATCCAAAGCGCTGATGGGGTTTATTTCGTGCTCACAGCGCCACTTGTCAAGTTACCGGCGCTAAGCTGACAAGCTGTCAAGATGACGGCGTTGCAGAATCGTTTTTCTTTCACACATATTATTAAACACTAACGAAGCTTTGATGTGAAACACGATGCTTAGTTTAATAGCTATTTAAGTGCAGTTTAAGGTGTGTTTAGCCACTTTCCAGTCACTGTTTAGTCAATTTCAAGTAACTGTTTAGACATTGTCAAGTCTTTGTCAACAAACTGTCACTGATTAGTCACTGTCAAATCACTATTAAGTCACTGTTAAGTTACTATCAAGTCACTGTTGAGTCACTGCTTAGTCACTGTTAAGTCCCCGCTCAGTCACTGTTTAGTCATTGTCAAGTTACTGTTAAATAAATTTTTAGTCACTGCCAAATCACTTTTGAGTCCCTGTTAAGTCACTGTCAAGACACTATTTAGTTACTGCTTAGTCACTGTTTACACATTGTCTAGTCACTGTTAAGTCACTGCTTAGTCACTGTCGAGTCATTGGCAAGTGACTGTATAATTACTATCATGTCACCGTTCAGTCACTTTTAAGTAACTGTTTGGTTACGGTTTACTCACTCTTTAGTCACTCATAATTCTCACTTTAATCACTGTTCAGTCACTTGTCATTCATTGTTTAGTCACTCTCTAGTCCCCGTGAAGTCATTGTTGAGTCACTGTTAGCTTTCTCTTTAGTCACTGTATAGTTTCTGGTTAGTCACTGTTCACCCACTGTTAGGTAAGTGTTCAGTCACTGTCTAGTCACTTCTTAGTCACACTTTAGTCACTCTTCATTTATTGTTTTGTCACTGTAGAGTCATTGGCAAGTCACTGTTAAGTCACTGTCGAGACACTGTCAAGTTCCTCCACTTTCCCTCCTCTTTCCGGCCATTTTTACTCCTCTTCCCCTGGGACACTTTGCTAAAACAACAACACAAAATATGCTGACCTCAGCGTCACGTGACGCTGATATCAAATTTTACTCCTACTAAAATCGTTCGTACCGAAATTAAAGAAGTTTCACATAAATAATAAATATAATAGGTATAAAAAATGAGGAAGGTAAAGATTTTAGCTAGCTGCTTTACCTCTTTCTTTGTGGCTCTCTTTGCCTAGTGAATAAATACAAATGTATGTAAAGCACACTTGTAAAACATACTTACGTTTATCGAAATTTTCACTAGTAGAGTAAAAACCAAAATTAACACATATATAACACGGTACTGATAACCGTTTAGGTTAATCAAGGATATAGAGTTAAGTTTTTAAGAAACCATTTTTTTCGGGTTCGGTTACGGTTTCGGATCAATTTCAAAGAATTTCGCTCTTGGAATCGAAATAAATTCGTTCTCAATTCGTTTCCTTAAGGCTTACTCCCTTGCCTTGCCTTGAAGCAAACTTAAAGAGAACAACGTTATTTTGAGAACTATTCGTACTTGAATCAAGTACTGAAACTTTTGGACCAAGAATGTCGGGAACAAAACGCACTTTAGGATCAAGAATTTCGCTCTTAGATCAACAATTAATTCTCTTACTGTACTTTTGAGAGCGAATGCTCTTGATTCAAGAGAGAAAGAGTCATTACTGCTACTGCAGCAGAAAAATTCATACATATGAGCAAAGACTTTCACCTGTACAGAGTATTTTACAGTCGCGCCTGACCTACACTCTCACTTGTTTTTATGTTCAAGTTTTAATTACAATTTCTTTTTTCGAGATTAAGTTGTTGCATTTCCCAATCGTTACTCACTCTTCCATCTCTAGTGGAATTACTTTCGATGACAGTTTTAGAGCATCAGGCTCATTTCCTCGATTCTGATGTGTTTACATGTTTTGCCCGTAGCAGCTGCAGGAGCTGTAGTTGCCCTTCTTCCCTCCTTCCACATCCCCATTTAGAATTGTCCAACTAACTATTTGCTCCGACTTAATTGAGGCCGGGGTTGGATGGTATGAGCAGAACATGCCGGCTTACATCACTAAATCTTGCCGTGCTCTGTACAATAATCCGTTGGCAGGCAGACAGGCAGCTCTCCACCGAATCTGTACTCTAAGTAGTTGCAGTCACGAAGCTCCTTGCAATCTTCTGTTATTATTTTGAAAAGAAAAAGGTTTTTTAATTTCATTTTAAATTCATGAGCTGCATTGGCCGGGCTTATTTTGAACTTGCAGCAAATTGAATTGAAGCTACGGCTGCCTCAACAAATTTAAATAGCTTTGTTCCGGTCTGGAGCAAAATTCAATTTCTCTTTTAATATTCAACATCTTAGGCATTGTTTCCACAGACCCGGGGGCGGGGGTCGTAAGTAGCTTTTTTTCTTATTTTTGTTGCTTGTTATTGGAATGAAACGCACTTTTAATTTAATATTCATAAGCGGCAGTTAATGAAAAACACTTGTAGCCCATTTAGGGCGGGGGGGTTGGGGGGTTGTTGGGTTGTAATATCATGCGATATTGCGTTGTTATAATAAAATGTCAAATATGTTTGACGCAATTTAACCGCAACACAATCTCTTCAACTTGAACGCCAAAATGCCACTCGACGACGCTTAAGGACACTTAGGTACAACGATGAGGATGTGGAGGAGAATGGTAATGGGGATGGAGATGGGGATGGGGATTGCGATTGGCAGGTAAAATGGCAACTCCTGGTTTCAGTTACACTTTGAATGTGTGTGTGTGTACTGTTATTAGCATAAAATGTCTACGTGAGCAAAGGACTGAAAGGCCAAACTTAAAGAGCTGCACGAATCCCAATCACAACCCTTAACAGCAGCGTGCGGTATAAGGGGGTGGAAATAAAAAGGAGAAAAAAATGAAGTGGAATTTTGATTTTTGTATACAAAATATCAGGAAGGACAATGAATTTGTAATAAAATTGAAGGTTTTACATTTTATCAGTAGACTAACGACTTTTGTATCAATCAATCAATCATTAACACTAGTTTACTATATAATAAACATCTAAACTTTATCTTTGGTTTATTCATCAATCAAACGAGCAAGTTTAAGTCGGTCATGTTATGTTTCCAAATAACTTTAAACAGAAGACAGATCGACTATAAAGTTGTTTCAAGAACCTCCCCTTAAGTAGTATTTGCCCATCGACTGTCAATCCTCAGACAGCATTGCTCTGACTGCTTGGGAATTCGAAGTAAACCAAAGAGTACATTTTAGGGTTATCTGAAACATAACAGCTGTCTAGAGCAGTGGTGCCCAAACTCACATAATCAAGCTTTACGCTTCGTTCTATGACCTCAAACGAAAGCAACAAGCAAACAAACAAATGCTTCGTGAGAAAAGAAAAAGCCGAAAGTATACGTCGTGAAAGAGCAAGCCCCCCAGCATGCTATTTGTAGAACACACGTATTTTCTCTCTCTATGCGTGTGTCGGCTGCGACGCCGGCAGAATTATGAGCTCGTTTTGGGCTGCACTGATCTAGAAGAAAAGAAATCGTTCTTAAATCTATATTTTTTTCGTGCTTTGGAGCTCCGATCTTAAGATTAGTTTTTAGTTTTTGAATATAGTCAAATGACAACTAAATTATCTCAAAAGTCCTTCTTACTGTAAAAAAGTCGATAATATCGGTATTTAGTACAACAAAATATCCATATCGCAGTGATACATTTTCAATATCGAAAAAACCATCGATAAATATATTTTCTAAATATTCGGCAACCCTACTTGAAAGCTTTCATTTTTATACCCGTAACTCGTAGAGTAATAAGGGTATACTAAAGTCGTGCATGTAACAGCCAGGTATGTAACAGGCAATAGGAATCATTTCCGACCATATAAAGTATATATATTCTTGATCAGCATCAACAGCCGAGTCGATATAGACATGTCTGTCTGTCCCTCTGTCTGAATGAACACCTAGATCTCAGAGATGGTAAGAGATAGAGGTTTGACATGAATGGGACAAATGCTTCTTTTATCAGCACACAGATCAAGTTTGTTTCAAATTTTGGCCACGCCCTCTCCCGCCCTCGCGAAAAACGTTAAGTCTCCTACAGTTTTGAAGATAGACGATTCTTACCTTCTTGAGATAGTTAGTAATTAGCAAAATGAATCGATTTGCCGAAGAAATAATAAAGATCGGATGATCGGTTCTCAAGTTATGAGCAAAAAACTGAACCAAGCACCTCCCGCCGAAAAAAAGTGTTGCATACTTTTCGAATGTTCACCCTAAGGAACGCAGGAACACTCTTAAACATGTTTTTTCATGAGTAACGGGTATATCGAAGTCGGTTAGAGCCGACTTTAACTTAAGCTATCGTTATAATTAATTCAGATTATCATGAAGATTAAATAGTTGTCAATTCAAGAAGGGTTAATAGTAGATGTTGGTCAATCGGTTTAAAGAAATTTAAAAAATTGCAATATTTGTAAATGACTTTTAATTCACATGAAGGCAGGTAAATAGGAGGTGTAGATCAAAAGAACAAAAAAATCGCAAAATTTTTAAAAATTGTATAATGACTTTAAAATCTGGGCTGCAAACCTCCTACAAATCGGAAGCGGCTTACTCCAGGGTTGAACCCGAAAGACTTGTGGCTTCGGGTTCACGGAGCGGGTTGAGAAGATTGCTGAACCTTGGTTTAAGCTTAGTACTCAAACAAACTAAATCGTCCGCTAGCTAAATTGACAACTTTTTCCGATGGGTTACCCAGCGGACGATGTAGTGTGACTGTACAACGCCAAAATACCACCCCTCATCAAAATACCACCCAATGTGAAACGGTCATACTGCGATGATTTGCTTGCATTTAAATTTAGTTAATTGTTTTTACTAATATTTGGATATTTTTCAATGATATATGGAATGTAGAAGTCATGGGCAATGCAAAATCTTACCGTTGGTTTCAAACTATGCGCAATCAATGATTTTCGTCGAACTTTTGCTGCTGACATTCCGACGGGTAGGTGTCGGAAAAATAACAAGCTATTTTTTCTTCTCGCACCCCATCGGAATTGTATCAGCTGTTTGTGTTTGTCAAGTTAGCGGCACTACGAGCTTTCCGACGCTGAGGCACGGAAATTTTAGTTTGTCTGAGTTCCACCGAGCGTAAGAGGCCTGTCGGAATTTTACGAAAGCTTTCCGACACCCTTTTTTTTATATGGAGTTGACACCTAGCTAAAGCGATTTAGTTTGTCTGAGTACTAAGCTTTAAGTTCTAACCGTGGACATAGGTAAACAAAATTTTTGTAATTTAGTGTTTGGAATAGAAATATAGAAAATGGAAAAAGAAGAGCCCGAGAGAGTAGAGTAGATAGTAAAAAATGGACGAAGACAGACCCAGCAAATAAAGGCTGTCAAAAAAATCTTGCGGTATTTCCGCAAGCTTGTCTTTGCAAGCGCGTAGTTCTAGTTGTATTCGTCGCATCGGTTCACGCTAGAGCTTTTTGGAAAGCTCTTTTCACGCGCTAACACGTGTTTGATTTATTGTTGTTTGTTTTTAGTCGACCGTGAGTTATAGCGTCGCAAACATGGAGCAAAATAAAGAGAAAATACGGCATATTTTACAGTACTACTGCGATAAAGGCAAAAATGCATCTCATGCTCATGCCAATAAAATTTGTGCAGTTTATGGACCCGATTCAGTTTCCATTTCCACCGCACAACGATGGTTTCAACGTTTTCGTTCTGGTGCAGAGGTGATCGAAGATGCTCCACGGTCCGGAAGGCCTGTCGTCGAAAATTGCGATAAAATCGCTGAATTGATCGAAAAAGACCGGCATAGTAGCAGCCGTAGCATCGGCCAAGAGCTGGGCATGAGTCATCAAACCGTTATAAACCATTTGAAGAAGCTTGGATTCAAAAAGAAGCTCGATGTATGGGTGCCACACGACTTGACGCAAAAAAAAACATTTTTGCCCGTATGGATGAATGCGAATCGCTTGTGAATCCCAACAAAATCGACCCGTTTTTGAAGCGGATGGTGACTGGCGATGAAAAGTGGGTCACTTACGACAACGTGAAGCGCAAACGGTCGTGGTCGAAAAGCGGTGAAGCTGCCCAGACGGTGGCCAAGCCTGGATTGACGGCCAGGAAGGTTCTCCTGTGTGTTTGGTGGGATTGGCAGGGAATCATCCACTATGAGCTGCTCCCCTATGGCCAAACGCTCAATTCGGACCTGTACTGCCAACAACTGGACCGCTTGAATGCAGCACTCATGCAGAAGAGGCCATCATTGATCAACAGAGGCCGAATTGTCTTCCATCAGGACAACGCCAGGCCACACACATCTTTGTTGACGCGCCAGAAGCTCCGGGAGCTCGGATGGGAGGTTCTTTTGCATCCACCGTATAGTCCGGATCTCGCACCAAGTGATCACCACCTATTTCTGTCCATGGCGAACGAGCTTGGTAGTCGGAAGTTGGCCACATGAGAGTCCTGTGAAAATTGGCTCTCCGAGTTTTTTGCCAATAGGGAAGCGAGCTTCTATAAGAGGGGCGTTATGAAGTTGGCATCTCGTTGGGAACTCGTCATCGAACAAAACGGCGCATATTTGACTTAAATCGCATTATTATAAACAATTTTATGAACAATTGAAAATTCAATAAAAAATACCGCAAGACTTTTTTGACAACCTTAATATTACGGCAAAAATGTCTACTATTTTGCGCTGTTCACTTCTTTATGAAAGCAAGGTATGGCCGTACACTAAGAGGCTATCAGGATATCTTTGGAGTGAGGGGGTCCTCGTGTGGGTAAACGAACTGAACTGAAGTGCTGCGCATTACGGTTGCAGCCGTTCCTGCGAATAGTATATTTTTACTGTGCTGCTTATAAATAGACTACAGTTTATTTGATAATTTCCATTCTTATAGGATCTTAAAATAATACAGATTTCTATACTTCTGTGGGCGAAAAAGACCGGGAACTTTTATCTTTATTCGTGCAAATTTATTTTATTAGCCTCAAATGCATTTCACTTGTGTCAATTTTTTTTTTCAAATTTTAGGTCCTCTTGTCGGTACGGTTACACCGTAAAAGCAATTAGTTAACCTTCTTATCGGCGTCCACCCTAATGTACATAAGTCGACAACACATTTTTCCGTTTTTTAATTGCCATAATCAATGCTAAGTGAAAAATTCATAAACTATTTAATATTTTTATACTCTGTACCGAAGGTACATGGAGTATATTAAGTTTGTGCAAAAGTATTTAACAGGGAGAAGGAATCATTTCCGACTATATAAAGCTATATAAAGTATATTCTTGATCAGCATCAACAGCCGCGTCGATATAGCCATGTCCGTCTGTCCGTCCGTCCGTCCGTCCGTATGAACAAACAGATCTCGGAGATGGTAAGAGATAAAGGTTTGACATGTATGGGACAAATGTTTCTTATAGCTGCAGGCAGATCAAGTTTATTTTCAATTTTTGCCACGCCCCCTCCCGCCCCCACAATTCGGAAAAAACGTTATATCTCAGTTTTGAAGATAGACGTTTCGTACCTTCTGGAGATAGTTAGTAATTAGCAAAATGTATCGATTTGCCGAAGAAATGATAAAGATCGGATGAGCGCAAAAAGTACATCGCCCTCGCCCCACCCCCTCCCACCAATTCACAACTAACACCACACAATCTTAGAGAGAGAGAGAGAGCGAGAGAGGGAGAGTAAGAGAAAGAGAAAAAGACAGAGAGACTTTGAGATGACCGCAGCACCGGCATTGCATTCAGCTTCTACTCCAGGTACAGAGTATGTTATATTCGGGCTTGACCGACTTTCTCACTTGTTAATAATATCATAGTAGTAATAGTAACAAGATTTCTGCCACAAAATAATTATAACAAAAGTTTTTTAGCCCGCCATAGCCAGCATACAATTTCGACACTCAGAGTATCTTTCTTTTTCTTGTGGTTTTGATTGATTGACAAATGATGTTCTTCAAATGTCTGCCCTTGCCTTAAAGCTAACCTTGAAAATTGTTTCTGTATATTCAAACATTTCTTGACCTTTCTTAACCCCCCGTCCACCTCTCGCTGGCCACACCACTGGCCCAGAGAACAGACCTTTAAACCTACAACATATCTTCAAGTCCATCTATTGATTTTTCTGAAACAATTTTTCACCTACCAACTTAATCGAAGGAAAGGCCAAGACAATAGGCGATGCACGCCATTTATTGTGGTCGGGATTGGTTGCCACACTCGTATGTGTGTAATACACTCCACACACACACATTTCACGCCACTTTGTGAGGATGAAGAGACCTTGTCCTCCAGTCAGTCAGTGAGGCAACAAAATAGTCAATGAAAGTCCACTTAAATTTTTGCTGACATCTCAATTATTTTTCTTTTTTCCTCTTACGCCGTTTCCAATTTCTTTTGAGTTAAAGGACAACTGCTGGCGACACTTTAACCTGCTGGGACGAAACAATGTAAGGTTAATAATTAAAATTACATTTCCACAAAATCACCTGAGGCAATGGCAATGTCCTTGAAGAGTTTAAATATTGTAAAGTTTTGTAATTAATTAGCAACAAAATGGAAATGTTCTTAAACATTAGAGGTGGGGGGTGGAGAAGTTTATTAATTAATTGGCAACACCTTAACGCCGCATTAAGTACTTATGACAACAAAGTCGCAGCAGGGGGGCGTACTCGTTCAACTCCTTCCCCGGGGAGCCTCCAATTAAAGGCAAAGCGTTTTATTTTATTTCTTTTTCCTTTTTTTTTGTTTTTTTGAAACATTCGAAATGAACAAACTCATTTGACCAACTTAAGTTGATTACGCCACGCCCAGCAAATCCCCCAAACCTAACCAACAATAACAAACAATTCATTTTGTAAGGATTTCTTTGGCTTTTTTGTTTGGGGCAAAGCCGACGATGACGATGATGCCGAGACGAGGCGCATGGAATTCCGTCAAGCTGGCATAATCTGCGCTCCGTTTGCTTATTTGCATAAAATAATTGAAAGGCGAAATTTAAAAGAATCAACAAAGACGCGCCAAAAGAAAAAGCAACGGAAACGCACTTCAGCAAGAAATGGATAAAGCGAAGAAAAAAAACACGGTCAAGTGACCAGAAGCCGCGGCTTTAGAGAAAAAGTGCACTAATTAAACTGGCCAACAAGGACAACAAATGGGCGTAAGACAATCGAATAGCTGTTTGATGATGACAGGCTCGCATTTCTCATTTGAAGTCTCATGCTGACAATAATTTTCCCTCATGTAGAAATTATGTTTTTTTTTTGTATAATTAAAAAATAATATTTATTCTAGAAAGCGGCTACATCTAAGGGCTTCAGTTTAGTATTTGACAACTCTAAGCTGTTTGCTTACCATTAATCCTGAAGCACTTCACTGAGTTGGTTAAAAATGGAAAAAAGTTGGTAATCCTTGTGTCATACAATATCCTTTCAAATATGCATACAGGGCTAAGTTTAGATTCCGGTTCGTGGTTTCCAGTAAACAGAACATTAATAACCGCTGCGGGAAATAGGAATTGTTGCTAACTGTGCGGCCAAATGCCAACATAATGTCATGCCAACATTCTTTAATATGGATTCGACGCCACGTATTGACTATTAGCCAAGTTGGTTAAGGTGCCGCCGCGACGAGTCGTCCGTGGGTTCAGTATTCGGAGGTCCAAGGTTCAAGTCCCAGTAAAGAAAAAAAAACATTGGGACATCAAAGAAAAAAACAATTTTATAAAAATCTCGTGTCACCGTGACCGATTTTTATAAAAACTTTTTTTATATACTAGGATGGTGTGCCATAGGTTTTTAACTACATTTCGTAACGCTAAGTGATTTGGGTGTCCCACTGCGGAACATTCTTTTGAATTGACGACGCAGCAGGCTGCTCATTTGTATCACTGTGTTATAATAAAACTTTTATTACTGTGAAAATTTTGTAAAATTACTAAAATATCGGAATATCGTTTGTTTTATCAATCATTTCAATTTGTACTATCTATCAATGCCAGCAACAATTATGGGTGGCTATTTGGGCCGTCGAACGAGTGCAGCAACAATTATGTGAAAGAAAGAATAGAAATCTGACAATTTATATCTACAACAAAGATAAGTAAAAGAACGAAGAAGAGAATGCTTTGGTGGTGACATTATTAGTGTTAACTAAACTCTTTTTTCTGAAAAACAGAAATACTTTACCTTGCTGAGATTCGAACTCGGGTTCTCCGGTGATTGAACACTAACGACTTGATGTCTAAGCCTGGCCGGCTATGGTCGATACTCAGAACGCAGCGTCAAATTACCCTGAAGAGCCCAGTCATTTGTAAAACAATCAGTTGTTAAAGAGCCGCTTGACGTAAACTGTAGAGCACCGCATTAAGACGTGAAAGTCGTGAGTTCGAGTCCCAGTACAAGCGTAAGTTTTTTATACTCTGTTCCAAAGGTACATCGAGTATATTCAGTTTGTGCAAAAGTATGTAACAGGGAGAAGGAATCATTTCCGACTATAAAAAAGTAGATATATACTTCATCAGCATCAACAGCCGAGTCGATATAGCCATGTCCGTCTGTCCGTCCGTCTGTTCGTTCGTCCGTATGAACAAACAGATCTCAGAGACGGTAAGAGATGGAGGTTTGACATGTATGGGACAAATGCTTCTTATACTTGCAGGCAGATCCATTTCCATTTTTGCCACGCCCCCTCCCGCCCCCGCAGTGTGGAAAAATCGTTAGATCTCCTACAGTTTTGAAGATAGACTATTCGTACCTTCTAGAGATAGTTAGTAATTAGCAAAATGTATCGATTTGCCGAAGAAATGATAAAGATCGAATGAGCGGTTCTCAAGTTATAAGCTAAAAAGTAAATCACCCTCCCCCACCTCCTCCCACCCTTTTACAACTAACACCGCACAATCTTAGAGAGAGAGAGAGAGAAAAATAGAGAGAGAGACTTAGAGATGAGCGCAGCATTAGTATTACATTCAGCTTCTATTCCAGGTACAGAGTATGTTATAGTCAGGCTTGACCGACTTTTTCACTTGTTTTATTTTTTTTAAAAGTTCATCGAGCATTTACATTTACTTAGATCCTTCGTCTCGCTTTCGAGTTTGAGTCAGGTATAGAATATTCCGCTCATTCGAACGTCCTGATTGGATCTAAGGGCAATAAATTCAACAAGTAAGAGTGTTGCCGTCGAGTAGCCCGACTCCAAAATTCTCTGAACAATTTATACATTGTATGCTGACATACACAGTACACAAACGCGCAAACCTACATGCGCGCGCGTACTCTGTCTCTGAAATAGGCACAGCGCTCTCCCCCTCTTACTCAAAAGCAAAATTGTTTCGTGCAGAACTGTGGTGCTTTTGGTCGGATCTTATTTAGATATAGGGCCTATATTTTACGACGTTGTATCTTTAAAATTGTGGATTTTCCAGTTTTTTGTATGTATGTAACATTTGCACTACTTCATTATCCACTTTTACCAATTTTCAATGGGTGCAGGGAATAAAAATGAGACCGCCGGGATGTGTTGTGCATCAGGAAAAATGCAACTACCGGAAATTGGGACGCCACCATTGAACCATTGAACGGCTTTCTCATCGGCACTGATCGAGATTGTAACCTGTTTCTGAAGGCCATACGTAGATTTAATTCATGCTTTTAAATGACTTCGTTCGGAGCAACAGAAATAATGCACAATACAGCAAATGGTCAGCAAGTTATCTCAACCTTCAAAATCAAAGGCCAAGTTTTCCATAGGAGTTGAGTGGGATGTGGGTGGGAAGTGGGTGGGAAGTAGGATTGTCAATATTTTATCGATAAATCAATATATCGATATTTTGCTGGACGGTAAGGGTTATTTCGATATGACATTTTTTGTGCCGATATAGTTGATTATCGATATTTTTAAAAACGATATATCAAGAAAAATTACTGTGGTAATTGCAGGAGCAACAACACAACAATTTTGTTCTGCACAAAACGTATGGAAAAAACGAAATCTCCGAAAAACTTCGTCCAGAAATCATTGGACTAATATGAATTCATCCATTTAACTTGATCCAGATACGGTATTTTAGCATAGATTTACTTATCTTAAACGTAATTTCTTCGTATAAGTGCGATTTCTAAGAAGAATAAATAAAAAGAGGATTTCAGTCCTGTTCGAAAAGAAAATCTTTATTAATATAATATTTGAGATCGATTTGTGCCAGCTTGGAATCCTTTTTAGACCCATGGGTTTTTGACGAAATTTTTTTTAGAATTTTGCATTGATTTCGTTTTTGCTATATGCTTTGTTGATTTTTTTCCGCGTATACAATCTATAATCTAGTTTCACAAAGTTAAGTCATTTATATTTTAAATTTATCCCATTAGAAAGATTAGAAGATATAACAGCCACTAGAAAAGGTCATATGATAGTGAGAAAGTTCTTCAAAAGCTTTTCAGTTTACTTAAGCTTTAAAAAACACCGGTAATATCGATATATCGATGTGTTCTGGAGGCGATATATCAAATATCGACATAAAAAAGTTGGATATTTGATATTATCGATATTGATATTTTGAGAAATATGGACAATCCTAGTGGGAAGTGGTTAGGAGGTGGGTGGGAAGAGGATAGCCTAAGGCTGCCTTCACACTGTTCGACACATGACCCATGACATCTAGCAGGCCCTCATTTCCTCATGAAATTCTATGAATTTGACAAGCTTTTCAAATTTAAAACAGAACAAAAAGCAGGACTACTAGACTATCATGTGTCATGTGTCGAACAGTGTGAAGGCAGCCTAATTCTAAACTTATGAAATGACTTAACAAGCATCATGTTCTACATTCCTCCTGTCTTTTGCTTTTCCATATAGGAAGTAGAACCTCTACACCGCGAAAAAAATTTATAAGTATTTTTTAAATTAATATCATCCCGACTATGACTACTGGTCAAATTAATGGAAAGAAAAAGGAACCATTTACTTGTTATTACGCACAGAAAATAGCCGACAACTTTGTACTTGAATCAATTACGAACGGTGTCAATAATAAGGAAAGTACGAAAATACTTGATTCAAATACAAAATTCTTATTTGAATGCTAGAATACTTCATTTAAAACTGTTTCGGGATATATTGAAAACATTGTGAACTATTTTACAAATTTTTTGATCGTATTTTTGGGTTGTTCAGGGCTTAAAAGAGCATTATAAGTGAGTGAAAAAAAGTGAGTAATTTACTAAAGTGAACAAGTTCAGTTTTCGTTTAGTAAGTCTTGTTAAGTGATTTGTTCGGTGACTTGGTCAGTCACTCTGGCTCAGTGACTTGATCACTGTCAGTCACAGTAATTCTATCGGTGACTTTGTTCTATCAGCCTTGCTTATTGACTTATTTGGGAACTAGTTGTTACTCTTGCTCAGTTACTTGCTCAGCGATTTGTTCACAACTTGCTCAGTTACTCATGCTCAGATTATTTTTCTCAGTAACATGTTCGGTTACTTCTTTAATCACTATTGCTCGGGCACTTCTTAAGCGATTCATACACTCACTTGATTTGTTAGTCTTGCTCAGTGACTTCTTCAGCTCTAGCTCATTCACTTGTTCAGAGAATTGTTCACTAACTTGTTCAGTTACTTACTCTTGCTCAGTAACTTTTTCTCAGTAACTAGTTTGGTCCCTTGTTCAGTCTTTCTTGCTCAGTCACTTGCACAGTAATTTGTTCATTGACTGAATTAGTTACTCTTGCTCAGTGACTTGTTCAGTCGCTATTTCTCAACGAGTTGTTCAGTCACTTGTTCACTGACTTGTTCAGGGACTGTTCACTCAGTTTAATCCCGATTCAGTGACTGTTTTTTTGTGTTGCATAGTGTATATGATAATAGTGCAGTTCTCCCTTAAGGATATGCATAATCATCATCATCTTCATCATCTTTTCTAGCTACTCAATGGCTCCAATTTGCTTTTTAATTGGGCTCGTCCCGCAAGAACTTTGTTTTCATTAGGGAATCATGATGACGGTTGCAGTTGCTGCCTTCGCTGATTGACTAATTGCCAAAACGCAGGGGATTCCCCTTCCTCTCTGCCCGCTCTCCTCCCTCACACTGGCCAACAGCTGGCCATTCATTCAAAGCAAAGTGTCGAGAGTTAAATCATTCAATTGGCACAACGAGGCGAATTCGATTACATACAATATATCAGACGCCTGCTGCAATTGCAATTATTAGTTGCATACTCAACGGGAAACACACAGAGAAATTTAATTGCCTGATGGAATCTATGGAAGCCAATTGAATGGAATTAAATCGAGCACGTGACTACACGTGTCCATCGAACGCTCGTTATGTCCATCATAATTGAGTTAAGTCTCTCTCTCTGTGTGTGTGTGTGTGTGTCAGTCTCCGACTCGGTTTAATTGACAGACATATTTAAATGGAATTGTCGTCAGGACTGAGGAGACGACACTGTGATTTACAAAATGTGATTTTATTGCCGCGTCCAAACGCTTGACGCTCCGACAATTGTCGTTTCATCAACTTAATTGAATTTACCTACCCACAGGGGAAAGGCGGTAGGTGCCACGTGTTGAAGTATTCCAGAGTCAACAAATCGAAGCTGGGGCGTGGGATACAACGCCTTTTGTAATTTAAATTCCCTTGTCGCGGATCCCTGATACCGATTCCGCTTTTCAGCTTAAACGCGCTGCCAAAAATAAACGCCAGGTAGAAGGTAGAAGGACATAACGCATACTTTTTTAATTATGCAAAGAGCCAGGCAGGGCGGCAGGAAGAAGATGCCCGTGAAAGGCGCTGATTGATTGCCGACAGTGATGAAACAATTGATGAAGCTGGCGACGACACCCCAAGGCGTTGCGTCGATCTGGCCAAAAGAAAAGGAATTTATGAATAATGCTGAGCCAGCTAATGGCCACCGAAAATAAACAGCTGCAAAGGATTGCGCTGCGACAGGAGTAAACTTATTCCCCCCATAAATGTGCAGAGTTCAGAATGAAATTTGGTCATACCTCAATGGCTTTAAGCTGGGGGAGTTATAAAGCGGATGTGCATTATTTTATGGAAATGTATTCGAGCTTCATTGGAAAGTGTCATTTATGGTGAATGCACAGAACTTAATCCGCTTTGCAGGTAGGTGGGTAAATGTATAAGGAATTATGCGGAACAATGCATTATGGCACGAAAGATGCCTCAGGGCTTGTGGTGAAGCAACTGAAAGTCGCATCATCAGCAGAAACCGTGACGAAGGCGGTCATGCAAACGACAGCCAGGTGCAGGTGGGTGTGTGATAAGTGTAGCCCGCTGATGTGGTCCTTGATTGCAAAGGTGTTCCGTAGGTTGACATTAAGCTTAATGGGTCAGAAATATCAGAGAGAACAAAATAATTTTGAATAAAATTTTAAACATTTTTTTGGGTTTTCGCTATTTTATTTACAATTTATATACACGGGTTTGCTATTTACACACGTGTTTATGTTTAATATGTCGCTATACGGGCTTGTCTACTACCACTATCTCATCCATTTCTGCATATTTACAGCGTCATCCTACATCCATTCCATATACAATGTAAGCAACATTCGATTACAATACCTTAACACTAAAATATCGATACATTTATACATATTGGCAGTTATTTTCAAAAAACTCTACACTCTGCATTGTCTTTTAATTTGTATAATTTATACCAAAGTATAGAGATGTCGAAAATTTTATCGATATATCGAAATATCGATATTTTTGCCCATAATTCGGTCACACTGTTGCGAATAACTGTTTCTTGTGCTCTGGACATGTGAAGCAAAATGTTTAAAATTTATATTATTAAAGTTGATACACAAAAATCGCATTCCAACCTGCAATAAAGTTGTAAAGCCAATGGCAACTCAACAAATATAAAGGTGCAAGCCATGGGGATGCTAGGCTGAAATGCAGCTCATTTGGTAAATTTAACGCCATTCGCACACGGCTCGTATCATGACGACTATTGTCGCTATTTACCTTAGATCGGGACCTTATTAAGTGCTTTCTGACTTAGCATTGTAATATGCTGTCGTAATAACATCGAAATGTTTGACTTCGGCTATAAAAAGTGTGGTTTCACATAAATCAACGCGTTTTCCTAAAATCTCTGTAACGTTTCATAGATCACCCTGAAAAAGTTAATTTTATGCTTTGTAGATCGAATGCTCTATTTTGAAAGATGATGAATTTAAAAAGTAAACACTTCTTTTGTTCCATAATTTTAAATTCATGATATTCAATCATGAGTCAGAATGCGGTTCTTACTTTGCGTCAAATGACGCCTTAATTATCTCAATAGTCCTGTTTTATTTATTTATTGGAAAATATCGATTTTTTTACACCAAAATATTTATATCGAAATTATACTTTTTCAATATCGTCAAAAATATCGATATAAATATTTTTTAAAATATTCGACAACCCTACCAAAGTAGATTCTTTCTTTATCAAAATGTGCCGTTGCGCTTAAGTGTAAACAGCATAGTTTTTGTGTGCTCCGAATATGTCAACTTTTGTGCAAATCAAAACATAATTTGCGGGAAAGTTTACTTTTCTGCTGCTGATGAAGGACATTGAATATTGCAAGAAATCATACCCCAAAATCGACGCCAAAACCGTATATTCACGCTGGTCATTGAGGGGGAAATGGTGAAATTCGAATTAACAATAGTCGAGTTATAAGAAAATCAACAAATTAAGCTGGTTAACACTGGTATAACGGATATGGGGAGCATTTTACACTCTTGCCACCTTGTGTAGCTTCTATTTTAAACGTAAGGGGGTTCTAAATCGGGCTTGACCGACTTTCTTGTTTTATGTGAAAATATGACATCAATATAAAAATGGCCATAACTTCCTCAATTTTTAAGCAACAGATATGTTTGAGCACTCAAAATGTTTGGAAAAGATGCGGCTCTCACATATGGGCATTTCCGCCAAATGGTAAGCCTGGACCGAAAAATAAAATTTAATGACAATTTTATATTTAATTATTTAACATGCAAAACATATGCTATGTTTACAAAATCTCTTCATTGCAATCAATTAAGAAGAAAAAAATGCATAGAGACCAAAAAAGTTCGATTAACGGTTAATTTTTATCTTGCTTTTTCTAAGCGTACGTTCGCGACCCGTACGTTCGCGACCGATTATTAATTCAATTCAAAAAAAAACCAATCGAGATATATTTCTGTGTAAACACACGATAGAAAGCTACATTAATTCCCTTTTATAATAAATTAATAGCTTTACACTCAGAGAAAAAATAGAGAACTTCACTCTTGAATCAAGAGCATTCGTTCTCAAAACTAGGGTAAGAGTGAATATTCTTGATCCAAGAGTGAATTTTTGATCCCGACATTCTAGACTCAAGAGTTTAAGTACTTGATCCAAGTACGAATAATTCTCAAAATAAAAGACTAAAAATAATAATTGAAGGGGGTGGCGGCTTAGGTGTGAGAGACATGACCGAGACCCCGGGACAACCCGTCCGACCGAAATGGTGTTGTTTGTTCCGCGCTTCTCGCCACTCACCATCAGCCACCCCACCCACTTTTTTCCAAGATGTGATTGATTTTGAGTTAGTCACATAACAGATACAATTTTTTTATTTTACTAACTTTACTGGGACTTGAACTCGGTACCTCGAAGACTGAAACATACACAGTTGGACGAGCATCTTAACCGACTCGACTATTCTCGATAAGCTACAAGCAGGGGCGAAAGCATATTAATGAACTAGCGCGGTTGGTATTTGGCCAACCGCAACAGCTCGACCGTGGATCAAGTCCCCGTAGCAGCATTTATTTTTTTTTATTTATTTCCTTTTTTTTATTTTTATTTCATTTTATTTTTTAATGTGGTGTTTTAAACATTTTTGTTATATTATACAGACGTTTAATCACTTACTTTTGCCCAATCTTAATGTCCAACTTTAACATAATTATCTGCTGGCCACGGTCAAATGACAATGACAAACTGCGCATGCGCTGTCTCTCTTTGAAAGAGCGCGGCCAACGTTATTCTCTCAAAGTTTGCGTTTTCTCACTCCCCTTGCCTATAAAACCACATTGAGAATGAATTTGTCTCGATTCCAAGAGCGAAATTCTTCAAAATTCAAGTGCGACTAGATTTTTTTAGAGCGAAGCTCTTTTACGGACGTCAGACTGGGGGGTAAATCTTGAAAAATTTTGTCTTTGCGACAGATTCTTTTGGAGTATGTCTTTGCGACAGATTCTTTTGGGGTATGTCTTTGCGACAGATTCTTTTGGGGTATGTCTTTGATTTTGTGTTTTGTATTTTGTATTTGCAAAATCAGCTGCTTTTACCATTACCGCGTAGTAGCAGGTGGGTTATGTGTGGAGTGGGATAGTGTGAGGTGGAAGTGGGGGAAGGTGATGGGTATTGGGTAGAGACCTGGTGGGGATCTGGTGAAGATTTGGTGAGGATCTGGCGGGGATTGGGTGCTGATCTGGTGGGGTTCTGGTGGTGATGTGGTGATGATCTGGCGGTTATCTGGTAGGGACCTGGCGAGCTCTGGTTTGGTACTGGTGGAGATCGAGTGGGGATCTGGTGTGAATCTGGTAGGGATCTGGTGAAGATCTGGTGTGGATTTTGTAGGGATCTGGTGGGGATTGGGTAGGAATCTGGTGGAGATCTACTGGGGACCTGGTGGGGATCTGGTGGGGTTCTACTGGGGATCTGGTGAAGATCTGGTGTGGATTTGGTAGGGATCTGGTTGTGATCCGGAGCGGATCTAGAGGGGATCGTGTGGGGACATTAACAAAGACTTAACAGTGACTTAACAGGGACTTAACAGTGACTTAACAAAGACATTACAGAGACTTAAATGTGACTTAACAGTGGCTTGACAGTGACTTAACAGTGGCTTGACAGTGACTTAACAGTGACATAACAGTGACTTAGCAGTGACTTAACAATAATTTAACAGTGGCATAACAGTGACTTAACAGTGACATAACTGTGACTTAACAGTGAATTAACTGTAACTCAACAGTGACTTAACAGTGACTTAATAGTGACTTAACAGTGACTTAATAGTGACTTAACAGTGACTTAACAGTGATTTAACAGTGACTTAACAGAGCCTTAACAGTGACTTAACAATGACTTAACAGTGACTTAACAGTGACTTAACAGTGACTTAACAGTGACTTAACAGTGACTTAACAGTGACTTAACAGTGACTTAACAGTGACCTAACAGTGACTTAACAGTGACTTAACAGTGACTTAATAGTGAACTAACAGTTACTTAACAGTGACTTTACAGTTCCCTAAAGCGACTTAACAGTGACTAAACAATGACTTTACAGTGTTTTGAGAGTGACCTAATATTTGATAATTTAACATTTATTAATCCAAATGTGTCTTTTTCCATTACTTAAATCGGATTCATCGTAAAGAGCTTCGCTCGTACCGTGCGTCTCATGACACACACTCTTTTTTCAAGAGCGTTCGTACTCAAATTATTCGTTCTAGATTTTTATGAGTGTAGAATATTCCGTTCCATTTCGCAGAATTTTGCATTTCACTAGATTAAGCCAAAGTCGACTTCTTTTCCGCGTACGTTCGCGACCTCATGCTTATTGCTATTATTATAAAATCTAAAACTCGATAAGCCCCGTATTTTGCACTAAACACAGAGCTAACAAAATGCTATCAAATCGCCAAAAGAAAACTGGGTATACTTTTTGTTTTCTGTCTTTTTTAGTCTTTTTTGTACATCGAAAGCGTACAAACGTACATACAATTTAAGTTCTCGAATCAAAAAAGAAGACAGATGTAGTCTATCTCGAAATAAGCAGCTACAACGCCCATTCGAGGGCAAGAGACAAAAACACGCAAATTTAAATTAATCTTAATGAATTTTTCATTTTTTTTTTTTAATACCTTTACAGTTTATAATGGAAGACTTAAGAATTTTGGAACTGTCACAAAAACTTGAGCTTGACAATTCGGGTATACGATAAATTATTTGGTAAGTTTCGTATTGAAATAATTTTTGATATTTTATAAATATATCTTTGGAAACTAATACCATGTCCTACAGGTATTTTTAAAGCTTTGATACTTTAAAAACATATCATTAATATTTGCAAATATCAAAAAGTTGATCTGAATATATATCACTTCGATACGATCGAAATGTAAAAATGATATATTCGAGATGAAGGTCGATTTGATACTAAACGAGAGCGTAAGTTAAAGTCGGCTCTAACCGACTTCGATATACCCGTTACTCATGAAAAACATGTTTAACAGTGTTCCTGCTTTCCCTAGGGTGACCATCCGAAAAGTATGCAACATTTTTTTATTTTGCTCATAACTTGAGAACCGTTCACCCGATCTTTATCTTTTTTTCGGCAAATCGATTCATTTTGCCAATTACTAACTATCTCTAGAAGGTACGAATCGTTTATCTTCAAAACTGTAGGACATATATCGTTTTTTCCAAATTGCGGAGGCGGGAGGGGGCGTGGCCAAAATTTGAAATAAACTTGATCTGCGTGCAGATAAAAGAAGCATTTGTCCCATACATGTCAAACCTCTATCTCTTACCATTTCTGAGATCTAGGTGTTCATACAGACGGACGGACGGACAGACGGACATGTCTATATCGACTCGGCTGTTGATTCGATCAAGAATATATATACTTTATATGGTCGGAAATGATTCCTTCTGCCTGTTACATACATTTGCACGACTTTAGTATTCCCTTTTTACTCTACGAGTAGCGGGTATAAAAATATCAGCTTCTCTGTGGAAAAGCCTTATAATTCTTATATAAAAAGTTGGTTATGCTAGCTTCATCCATAACTTGAATTATGGTAAAGAAGCACAACAGAATATTTAGAATTAGGAAATTGACTCAAATTCCCAAAATGTACAAAACAAACTGAACCGTTTTGCGCTGTTGGTTTCGCCATTGCATTTCAGATCAGAGATGAGGTTACCTCGAGTCGAGGGCGTCAAATTGAGAACTTCCCTGGTGCCTCTTTTTTAAGGGCTTTCAAAACGCCCCGCGTTGAGGTCTTTCGTGGATTTCCACTGCTCTTTACTTTGCTTAAAAAACGTTGAAGTTTTGTGTTATATTCTATATGTTTTGGTTATGCCGTCATTTTTTACATTGTTGTTATCAGTTAAACGTTAAGTTTTAAAGGCCTACTTTATTTCCGTTCATTTTTTGCATCCGTATAAGGCTTCCTTAAACCTTTTCAATCCCTTTTGATTTTTATTAATTTCCATTTGGATGTGTCTAACAGTTTCTTTCTTCTATACCCAATCAAAATGCAAGCATATTGGCAATTAAAATTTTTTCATTCAATTCCTGACCAGATGAGCACATTGGACTCCCTCCCCTCCATATTGGCCTGAACTCATCTGTGGAATTGCAATGAAATTCGATTTGCCGCGAGCCGAGTTTTGCTTCCTTGAAATGAACGAACTGCTGACAAGTTTCAAATTTCCTGTCGCTTCAATAATACATAAAACTGGCACACTTCAACTCGGTCTCGCAATCAAGTTTTGATGCGTGAATTCCTTACCCCCAAAAATCCTCTGAAGCCTAGACCTTGGCTTCGCCTAAGACCGCACACACATCGCTGAACATTTATTTCCGGCAAATTAGGCTCAGCAGACGGCTTTTCCCTTCCAAAACGGCTGCCGAATGCTGAACCGTTGTCAATGCGTAAACAGGAGAATGATAACAGACAATTTATTGAAGCGTCCTGTTTGGGACTGGACATACCAACGATATGCGAAATGCTCTTATGATTTATTATGATTTGTCGATATTTTCTCTGGCCAACTTCTGAGCTGAAGAATGTTAACTCGGATTTATTACCCGTTAGCTGAACGATTGTGTTTGACTTTTACATCCTTTCGCATTTCAAGTTGAATTTCATTCTATTATCAGTAAACACTATCGACAGCGACAACAACAGCCACGCATCTCACTTGAACACTTGAGAACACTCACTTACTTCATGACAAATATGCATGGCCCTTGAATGTGAAGCTATTTTGCATGCTTTTGATTTTTATTTAGGTATACAGGGTAAGTGGAGTAGATTGGTTTCAAGTGCTTGTTCAGAGTGGGGTAGCTTATTTACAATAGTGTGAGATTGCAAGAAAGTTGTATAATATTTTCTTTAAAGAGAATCCGTAACCAGTAACCGCTAAAAACACTTTTAAATTTGAAACCGTAACCGGAAAAAAAATTTTTATAACCGTTACCGTATAACCTTTATTAACATGACAAATATATGGGTTAATTTCGGTTTTTTTCTTCTAGTAAAATTTTCGATAGACGTATTTGGCAAAAGTACGAAGTTCCTGAAAAGTATCTTAAATATATTAGTGTAACCCAAATCTGGCTTTTGAAATTCCATACTTCTAATGGAATAACTGTAAAATGGACATAAAAATGCAGAAAAGGGCTTATTTACCCATTTTCCAAGCACCTTTTGTCCTAGAATCGGGTTACTTTTTAAACATTTTTAAATGTCAAGTTATGGTACTCTAATGGTAATGGTAAAGGTAGCATTATAGGGCCGATTTTACATCTCTCTGTCACATAAAAGATTAAACTTTAAGTTTAGCTGACATATAGCAGCTATTTACCATATGAAAAGAGTACCCTTAGAGTGATTATATTTGAGTGTGAGCACGTTGCTTAAGTTGCGATACTTTCGTGAATGAATGTGAAACTTATAATGATAAACTTTAAAAAAGATACATATAAAGGTGAAAATTCAGAATAAGAAGTTTGAGCTTAATACATTTACTCAATAAATCAGATGATAAATGGGGCCGCATTTGTATGCAGGATTTGTCAAGGGAGAGGAAATTATACTCAACCCTATTAATCTATATTTATAAATTTATAGACCGAATTGACTGACGGACATATAATCAGCCAAAGCTGCTTATCCTAAAAATCTAAGATAGACCTTCGTTTATGAAGACGCGTCCTAAGAAACTAAATTTGAAAATTTTGTCCGCGAACAGGGTGAAAAGGCCAAAGAAAAATTTGTAAACTTTGGAACAATACTATAGTCGCACCTTGTTTTTTCAGTGTACGCATAGAAAGAGTAGAGGTGGAAAAACTTTGCGATTACCGTTTGAAAGAGCGTTAAAAATAAAAGAAAAAAATGACAAACATCAACGCTCTCAGTGCAAAAATTAACCGATATGATTCATTTTCGTTTTGTGAGAGGTGCACTATTATAGCCGCACCATTTAATTTCTTAGTCTGGTTTGCTGGATGGTGTTGCTGGTGTTTTTTTTTTGTAAAAATCTAAATGAATATGGAAAATAAAACGTACGCCGAAGATAAGTCAGCGTGAACAGCACCGATTAGTGAGCGATGCAAGTAATTCATTTAAGAACGCTAATGAATTAGCAACTGAATGTGGCCTTGAGCTGTCTTGCTGAAAGGTTGCCAGACCGCCAAAAAGAACCCCGGATGAAATTCGCCAGAACTAACATGGGAACTGACTGGACAGAAATAGTAAAACTTTATAGAGCAATGCAAATATTAATTTATCTTTCTAGATAATTTTCTCGGATGAGATAAAGTTTAATTCGGACAGTCCTCATGGGGTTCATTAATGGATCATTAATGATTTGGACTGCGTTCTGCGAGTGTGGATGCTTGGAGCTGGCATTTCCAAGCACTTGTATGAACTCCAGAGAGTACATGGACATTCTGCCATTGAATTTATTTGCTGTTCTTCGCGGTTGAAGGCGTTAAAATTTCATTTTCCTACAGAACAACCCATCAATGCACGCAACACAAAGCAATAATGTTCGGTTTTTGAAGTGGCCCGCGTGCTTCCCGGACATGAATCCGATGGAAAACCTGTGGGCGTTGCTAGTCCGAAGTATTTATGCTCAAAACCCCGAGTACCATAGTACTAAGGGGCTCAAATTGTCAATTATTAAGGCATGGAAAGAGCTGTCCCTTAGTGATTTAAAAACCTCGTAAACAGTACACCGAATAGAATCTATGAGTTAATTAGTGCTAAAGGAGGTTACACTCATTATTAAAGTGAATAAAAATATATTAATTTGCTAACATTTTTCTATAAATAATTTAATTTAGTGAAGTGCGGATATACTATCACAAAACGAAAATGAAACATATCGGTTAATTTTTGCACTGAGAGCGATGATGTCTGTCATTTTTTTCTCTTATTTTTAACGCTCTTTCAAACGGTATTCACAAAGTTTTTCCACCTCTACTCTTTCTATGTGTACACTGAAAAAACAAGGTGCGGCTATAGTATTGCTCTAGAGTTTATGGAATACAATACGCAGCTCAGGCACCCAGACAACATAATGAACTAAGCTGGATAGTGAGAGAGTTAGCACTCTCGGCGCTGCCGGTGGCACCCAGCGAAACACAGCAAACAAGGCGCGGAATCTGAAAGAATTGTGAAATACGGAAACGTACATGTGGGTGCAAGTTCGCACAAACACAAACGGCGCATTGCCAGGGCCAATGCTTCTCGTCTTAATGCTTCTCTAACAACGCGAGTCAGTACTCGGGTTAGAATACCCAGTACTACAGACTCAGCCACCTAACCACGAAGCCCTCAACCTGAGGCACACCGAAGCCCTAAGGGCGAAGTAACATCATTCCAGCTCGAACGAACTTGCTTATCGACGCCCACTCGAAGCAACAACCTCAACCAGAGAAAAAAATACTGGCTTGTCGAGCAGCAACCTCATCCTGCTTGGGCGAACTTGCTACTACTGCAGCGCTGCTACTGCAGGGTTTATTATAGTCGGGCTGAACCGACTATCTTACTTGTTTTAATTTGTGCATTTTTAAAATCGGAAGAGGATTTTCTCACTCTGTTTGGAATTCCTTACTTGTTTTAGTCTCAAGTCAGGATCATTTGATTTTTTTAAATACATTCCGAAAATATAGTCAAACCATGAACAACTCGTACTTAAGGTTTTAAGCCGCGTTCCAATTTATGTTATTTTTTTTTAACTTGATTTAAGCTTGCTTCTGTGTATATTTTCAAGTATTTCTCCATAACATAATCCAAACATCATATATATCACATCGACGCTCCTCATTCTCCGACCTTGATAGTAGACTTTCTTATTTGGCTTACGATTGGCCTAGAACCCCCGCCCTAGGAAAGAATTTTACCGAATTTTAAAATCATTTTTCCCAAACGAATTTTATACAGATTGAATCCTTCCTTCGGTTCCTGAACTTGGGTGCAAATTTTTCAAAATCGCTAAACGACATGAAATTTTTTTTCACATTCTTAGCTTAAATTTTCCAATTATTTTCATCATCGGAAATACTCATATCAAATTATACTTAGAAACTGTGTATCATATCATTCCATTCAGAATTTTTAGTCAACTTCGAAAAATCGGGAAAATATGTTTTCAACCGACTTCACCAAACTGTTATATACATTTATATATAGTCCATTTAGACTATATTCTAAAGACCACAACTCAACTAACAATCCTAAGTATGTATCCTTTCAAAAATCCCTTGCTTGCATTTCAATAATACATCTTAACATTTGCTTTCTTTACTCATTAAAGTTGTTATAACCCGAAGTTGGATTCATTTTCAGACAATGGTCCTTTGCCTAAAGAAAATCAAGAAATTTATGTAAAACTATTGCAAACAATTTGGAAAAAGACTTTACTGCCACAAACTGTGGTTAAGATATATTGTTTTTTTTTAATGGACGCATTTTAAAAGCAAGGTTTAACTTGTTGATTATGTTAAACGGTTCCGATTCGGTTTCCTTTTAATACTTTACATTAGCGGTGGGCACGCCTTTGCTCTGAGAGTTATTTTCCGGCAACTGGAGTCACTCTGTCGCACATGCAATTGATTCTTTTCGGAGTAAGTTACAAGCACAAACAAAAGCTTACTGGCGCCAGTTGTTGTTGTTGTTGGACTGCTCTTTAACTCTAAACTTTGTTGCCTCTTTGAACTCTACTAAACCAGATTCAAACCGTTCCCATCATTCCTCTAAGGGGTATTTCAGGGTCCACCCCTTCTTTCCCATTTCGCATACTTCACTTGTTTTGATTTTCTTTTCTTGTTTTGGAATGCGTGTGTGTGTATGTCCTTTGCTCTCTCTATTGTTCACATACGCATCACATTCTTCATTGGGGTCTCATTTGCTCCAGGTGCTCCTTTGCCCTCACAATTCTCACGGCGTTTTTTTTGCCTTCCAAATAGCTTAGCAGTCCGTGTCAATGGCTCTGTGCGTGAGAATTTGTTACCTTTCGAGCTTATGGGGGATGGGTTCAGCAGGAAGGAGATGGCAGTGACAGGTGTTGCCCCACCTGAGCAACAAACATACATCAGGCGCCGGGTACGTCCCGTGCTTAGTAGACATTTTTATTTACGTTGATGGCCATAAATATTTGAATTACAATATAATATTTAAGCCCAAAGCCAGGGCGGCCGGAGGGTGAACGATTTATGGCTGCCGCAAAATCTACGCCAACCACTTAATGCATTTTAATTTATTAAGCTGTCAATCTGCCAGCGGCATTCCCTTTTCACTTACATAACATTTGCACTCATCGTACGTTCTCATCATGTGTGTGAAATATGCGTGGAGTTATGTGGCCTGTGGCTTTCCCCGGAATGGACTGACCATGAATTTCAATTAGATTCATTTCAAACTGCACACAAAATACGGCAGAGAGTTAATTGCAATAAAGTTGGGATACAAGAAAGAAGAGAAGGAAGCAACTAATACAAAGGAACTGCCAAAACGAAACCACACCCAAATGCTAAACAAAAGCCTCAACTGCCTAGATTCAAAGCATATAATGCTGTCGCTTGTCAAATTCTGTGTGTCAAATTTCCATTAGACACACACACACACACCCAAAGCTCCGATTGTTTAAATATGAGCAACAGATTAAAACTTAATTTAAAGTTGACCCAAACCAAATTTCATGTTTCCACTTCAAGTTTAATTAATATGTTAAGCCCATAAAAGCCTTCGTACGGTAAACTAAACCTGACACAGGACTACCATAAGGCTGACACTGGCTGTTGTTGTTGTTGCTCTTGCTCTTGCTCCTTAAGCTTACTTAAACATATGAGATTGTTAAGAAAATTTGTGCACCGAAATTGATTATTATATTTTGTTAGCTAAGACTTACATCTGTTTTTAAAGCAAGCACATGTTGTTTCTATTTGTTTGTACAAGAATTCATAAGAATTCAGTCTAAATATATGCTCAAATATCTTTAGGCTTAAAGCCAAATCATTTCCCTGCTTAAGTCAGATTTTCACTAGGGTTAGGCTGGGTTAACAAATTTAGAAAGCAAGTGCAGTTTGAAGGGAATAAAGAATAATCAATATGACGTTTTCAACTTAAATTCAGACCTAACCTTTAGCTAGGCGGAAGTTTATATACCCTTGCAGCTGATGAAATTTTTAAAAGGTTTTTATTCAACAATTTCATTTTCATTTTGAACAAAGTTAGACAAGTGATTTCCCAAACTGAGCAATAGATGGCACCACTACTTTCACCATGGGGCGATTCCAGTCACAGATCCAGTTCATCTATCTGGTTCACACATCACTAACAAATATGCTTGATAAGCCCGGCTTTTTACATTTTACATCTCTAACCTAACTCTCCGCTATTCTGTGACATTTATTCTTACCGGCAACACTCCGTCTCCAATAAACCGACGTTAAGCCTTATCTGAGCAATAATGCAGCAAACGTGAAATGTGCAAAAAACATTAAACAAATTGACATAAATAAAGTACCAACAATATGGCTTCATCAAGAAGTGCACACAACAGCGCGTACACAAAGAAAGCTAGAGCGCAAGTTAAAGTCAGCTCTAACCGACTTCGATTTACCCGTGATAATCATGAAAAAACATGTTTAACAGTGATCCTGCGTTCCTCAGGCTGACCATCCGAAAAATATGCAACACTTTTTTAAGGGTGGGAGGGGGGGGTAGCGGGAGGGCTTGGTTCACTTTTTTGCTCATAACTTGAGAACCGTTCATCGGATCTTTTTAATTTTTTCGGCGAACCAATTCATTTTGCTAATAACTAACTATCTCTTAAAGGTACGAATCGTCTATCTTCAAAACTGTAGGAGATATAACGTGGCCAAAATTTGAAACAAACCTGTTCTGCGTGCAGATAAAAGAAGCATTTGTCTTATACATGTCAAACCTCTATCTCTTACCATCTCTGAGATCTAGGTGTTCATACAGACGGACGGAAGGACGTACGGACAGACGGACAAGTCTATATCGACAGCCGTGTTGACGCTGATCAAGAATATATATACTTCATATGGTCGGAAATGATTCCTTCTGCCTGTTACATACATTTGCACCACTTTAGTATACCCTTTTTACTCTACGAGTAACGGGTATAAAAAACCAGGACACGACGGGGATTTGAAACCGGGACTACTGCGTACTAAGCGAATGCCTTACCGCTGGGCTACAGGGCTTGGAGATGGCGGACAGTCTCAATGCTTACTTAAGCACTTCATTCTTAAGCATTCATTTTTATACCCGTGATCAGAAAGAAAGAAAGAAGGTGGCTAAGGGAGAGAGAGAGACTTCTGTTCAGACGGAGTTAGTTGCTTCTATTAATTCAATATCCACAAATAAAATTCCTAAAATTATACAAAACCTGAGTTGTTACGAATACAAAATTCCTTTCGCAGAGAACAAATAATATCCATGACCAATTCAATTCACCTATTGGGTTCCTGTTAAAGAAGAAGAAAATAAAAACAGATCTCGAGTGGATTGCTCATAAGAAACTGATTTTAATGCAGTTTTAAATTTAAACTTAAACCCTAAGTTTCGTCACAGCGAAACAACTAAAATACTAGGAATTTAAAATTAAAATACAGATATTTTATTCTACTCTCGCACCTTATGTGGCATGGCATAGATTAACTTTTTCCAGAAGTTCGGATCGTCTCGTCTGAGATACGTATTAACAGTCATGTACAGCTTCAGCTCGCTATCCAATTCATCAAAGTTCTCCACATCCGGATACACCACAACAATTAAGCGTTTGCATCTGTCCTGGGTTGTGGCATGCAATGCGAGACGAAGCTCCAGACGACCCCACGAAGATCTTATAAAGTTCGTTGTCATCAAAACGATGACCCGTTTCGAGTCCTCCACGGACTGACAAATGCAGGCGGGAATCGATTGCCCCAGCAGCCAGTCTCGTTCGTAGTAGCACAATCGAAACTTGTGCAATCCGTTCTCCAGCTCATCAATATACTCATCCACGAACTCAGCGTCCTTATGGGTAAAGGCCAGGAAACCATCGAAGATCTTATCCTTATCCAATTCTCTGATGGTAGACAGTCCCAGGCAGAGATTCTTGTCATAGAACCACATTTTGATGGAATCTCGAAAGCATTGCAGGCAGTTGAGGGTGCAGGTACAGACCAAGATTGCGATCAAAACGAAGACATAACCAGGAATCCCTAGGGGGCAAAGATCCTTCATCTCCAACTTGACCAGCGAGGTAGTATTATCCCGGCATTTTACTTCACAGAGATCTTGAATATGGCCTTTAAATTGTTTGGTAAAACGTAGAAAGTGTTTCTCCTCGCAGCTGCAAATCCAGGGATTGTCGGAGATGGAGAGAGTTAAGTGAGACTGATGGGTGAGCAGGTCAATCATAGGCTGGCTGAGTTTGTCGAATTCGTTACCCCGTACGTCTAAAAGGATGAGGTTAGAGGGAAGGTGTTCAATTAGCCGGAGGTGATTGTGGGCCAAGTGAAGTTCCTTGAGTTGATCAAAGCCAGGGGGGGAGTTGTTCGATAGGTTAGTAAGATGATTATTTTCAAAGAGCAGCACGGAATGATTTGTAATGGGTATTTCAGGAATCTCAGACAGTCCTTGATTAGAGCAATTGACTATAAATCTTCTAAAGTCATAATCCAAGCAACAGAAACAGGATGTGGGACAATATTCCTGACCACTGGCACGCCTTAAAGCTGCCTCATACTCTTGGGAGTGACGATTTTGGAGGTAGTTAAGGAAATTTGTAAACTTACAACTGAATTCCCAGGGATTGCCGGACAGTTCTGTGGTCAAATTACTTAAAGAGAGGAACTGCGTCAGTTGATCATCCAGGGCTTTAAGAGAATTGTTGCGGATATCCAAGTAAGTGAGATTCGGTGGCAGTTGATTAATTGTGAGACTGGTTAGGGAATTGTTCTTCAAATGGAGTTCCCGCAGGGTGGAATTCCAAAGGGTATTCTGGGGCAAGACTTGAAGTTGATTGTCATCCAGTAGAAGAACGGAGTTGCCTTTGATATCACTCGGAAGTGTTGGGAAATTGCTCAGACTTTTATTGCTGCAATCGATCACAAACTGATGTAAGGTGCCATTGAAACAACAAATGCAGGAGTCAGGGCAGGGTCTGCTTAGGTGATGGTGTTTTACAGGCTCCTTTTCCGTCTTGGATAATTTGTTCAAATAAATTGTCAAATTTGTATTGTCACAGTTGCTTATCCAAGGTATGCCTGCTTGTAGAAGTTCTGTTTGGTTTATCCTTTCTAAGAGAAATATCGCCACTTTCTCATCGAACGTTTGAATGCTATTATTTCTAATGTCCAGAAGGGTTAGTCCCGGAGGAAGCTGATCAGCGGTTAAATTCTTCAAATTGTTGTTTGATAAACGAAGTTGTGTTAGATTTGCATATCCAGGCCATGATATGTTTGGCAGTGATCGTAGTTGGTTTCCGTCAAACAGCAACTGGGGATGGCCAGTAATTGGAATTGGTAGCTCTGGCACCTCCGTCAGTCCTTGGCCTGTGCAGTTGATGATAAACACATTGGTTTGGTATTTTAAGCCGCAAATGCAGCCCTGGGGACAACGTCTGTTATTTATGCCCAGAGTAAAATTACAAAGTGGTCGAGATCCCACGGCGTAAAATATCCACGACCAGTCGCAAATAAAGGCTTTTAAATCGTTGCATGGAATGACATCTCCGGTAGGGTTTTCCAAAGTAAGTTCAATGGTTCTAAGCTTTGAATAGTTTTGAAAATATTTAAGATCAATTTCATGATCAACAATAAGTTCAATCGTTTCCAAGTGATTTTGTAGAGTCGGAGAACTGAAATAAATATTTTGTGTTATTTTAATTGCAGGAATTACAAATAGGTATTTAAGGGAAACTACCTCCAAAATTCAAAATCCTTCAAAATATAGCCATAAATTCCTAAAATCTTTAAATTTTGTAGGTGCTCAAAGGTTGCGGTGGTGACGTTTTCTATGTTGCATCGGGAAATTGCTAATTCAGTTAAGTTCGTTTGATTTTCTTCAAATAAAAAACGGGGAATTTTATATGATTTAGCACATATAATATTTACACTGTTCCAATTCGTTGTGTTTTGACGTAAGTAGTTATATATCAAATTATCATTTATAGCCGAGCTGGAATCCACAGAAATCCTTAACTGTCTCGCTCCTTGTGTTATGTCAATTTCATACTCCATAAATCGTAATTGTAAAATACGAAAGTAATAGTTGATTAAACTGTTTATCCCGAATGCTTGCATATATCGAATTAATGGTACATTATATTGACCTTTGTCATCAAGGTCATTAGTTACTCTTAGATACTTAAGCGACACATCGACCGAGTTTAGTTTTACAAGAGAGTTTAAGTCCGGATAAGATGTCTTCCAAATTAGTTCTAAGCTTGATCCATAAACCATAAGCTTGTAATTGTTCGTGATTATGGTGTTGTTCGTTTTCGAGCAAGTTTTATCACTTTCACTGTCGTTGCCATTTTTACACTCATTTCGACAATACAATTCGCAATAGTCATTTCTGATATTTCCGAAAACATTCTCGCCGAAAAATGATCCGATCGTCAAAGTCATTAAAAAAACGGAAAATTTATTAAGCAACATTTTGATGTGCGTGCGGAAACCGAATTAAAATTGAACTAAATCAACTTCAAAAAATTTGGGAAAAAGTAAACTCACTGGCAGTCAGCCTCGCAGAATTCCAAACAGCCGATCAGATCCCTAGGGACTTTGAAGCGAAGTGTGCGCAAGTCCCGCTCTTCAATCGTTCCATAAAAATACAATTCAACCCCGACAGTGATGTACCCTCTAACTGTCAAAGTATATAAGTTTATACTGTTCAACTACAATGAGGAAAAAAGCTTTGAAATTCTAGTATTTATACTTTGTAACTTAACTGATATTATCTTAAATTATTGCTTTTAGGGTGTACATTTGAGCGGTCCCCAAACCGGCAAAAAAAAAAGGTCTCAGCATTCCCAAAGCTAATATTTGTTGTATAATAAATAATTATGAAAATCAAAAAAATTTATTCTAATTTTAAATGGGCGCGACAGGGTCTCAAAGTTTAAAAAAATATTAATCATACGACACGTTCACCATATTTAAATTTTCAAAAACATTTCAATTGCTGTCATTGTTTGAAATAATAATTTAATCTGAAAATAAAATATTTTTCAAATGCAAATAGTTGATAATAAAATAATATATAAATAAATAAAAAAATAATCGCCGACTATTTATAAATAAATAAAAAATATGATAATAGGCAACACTGCGTATGAGTTATTTAAAAAAAACTTTAGACGTCATTCGCGCCCGTTAAAAATTCGATTTTTTTTATCTTTGGTTTTCTATTTACGCTAGTAATACATGAAAAAGTATCAGATAGGGGGTGAGGGCATGACCTTAAAAATTTCATATACATAGAGACCACTCTAGTGTACATAATATATTAAACAAGTGGGAAGTCGGTCAAGCCCGACAATGTCATACTCTGTACCAAGAGTCGGAGCTGAATGCAACGCTTCTGCTGCGCTCATCTCTAAGTTTCTCTCCCTCTCTCTTTCACTCACACGTTGTTGAATGAAATGCGATGTTGGTTGTTAGTGCGTGGGAGGGGGTGGGGGAGGGGGGATTTTATTTTTTGGTCATAACTTGAGAGCCGCTCATCCGATCATTATCATTTCTTCGGCAAATCGATGCATATTACGAATGACTAACTATTTCAAGAAGGAACGATTCATCTATCTACAAAACTGCGGGAGATATGACGTTTTTTTTTAAATTGGGAGGGGGCGTGGCAAAAATTGAAAATAAACTTGATTTGCCTGCAAGTATAAGAAGCATTTGTCCCATACATGTCAAACCTCTATCTCTTACCATCTCTGCGATCTGTTTGTTCATACGGACGGACGGATGGACAGACAGACGGACATGACTATATCGACTCGGCTGTTGATACTGATCAAGAATATATTTACTTTATATAGTCGGAAATGATTCCTTCTCCCTGTTACATACATTTGCACAAACTTAATATTCTCTATGTACCTTCGGTACATGCTAACTTCGGCTCGTTTATATACCCTTAGAGCTTGAGATATGGAACATATTTTTTCAGACCTATCTTTTGTATAGGAGCTATACTATATAGTTGTCCGATTTCGACAAGTATTGGTGAAATTATGTAAAATCATTGAAAACTTAAAAATACGAGCATTGAGTGCGATAGCATTGAAAACAAAAAAGTTTTTCTTATAAAACTAGTTTTTTAACCGATCGTTCCTTTGGCAGCTGTATGCTATAGTCATCCGATCCGGCCGGTTCCGACAAATGTGCAGTAGACCGGACATTTCTCCATACGATTTTCAACATGTGACGATCTTTGCACAACATGGCGCAAAAAATTCTGCATATTTTATAGAAAATTTATCAAAAATCCAAAATCAGATATATTGAGGTTTAATGGCCTCGAGAAGGCTTCAAAAGTTCCAATTTCTCCTCAATTTATCTTTGAATTGTCAATGTAGACAGAGACCTTTTTCAAAAGTGTAGAACAAATAAATTAAATATTTCATGTTAATTCATATGTTCAATGGTCTTGTGATAAGCACTCTGGACTTTGAATCCCGCGAACCGAGTTCAATTCTCGGTAGAACCTTAACTTTTTTTATATAACTAACTAAATATTTAGTAAACACACTATTTGTATAATCTACAAATGCATAGTTGAATATGCCATTAATATTTTTCCTTTACAATACAAATTTGTGTAGTTTGAATGCAATGAGGATATGCCATAATCAGCAATAATCATCAATTTGGTGCCGTCCGATTGTGTTGCTGAATCAATTGTACGACATGTTGAAATAATTTATTTTTACAATTTTAACAAAATTTTTGTCTGCCTACTATGACGTTTCTAGCAGCTCAAAAACCAAATTAAGGGGAAATTTGAACCTAAAAAGCCTTCTCGAGGCCACCAAACCTCAATATATCTGATTTTGGATTTTTGATCAATTTTCTATAAAATATACAGAATTTTTTGAGCCATGTTGTGCTAAGAACTTAACAAAAAATTACTTTTCATATAAGGCATGTACGGTCTAATGTGCAGCGTATTTATACCAAAAGACTTCGTGCAAAGTTTGGTTACGATAGCTTTAAAACTGACGGAGGAGATAGCATAGAAACAGACGGACGGACAGACGGACGGACGGACATGGCTATATCAACTCAGCTCGTCATGCTTATCAACAATATTTATACTTTATGTGGTAGGTTTAGGTATGCCTCTGCCAAGATCAAACAAACCACCGTAGAACAATATTGCTTGCATATTTTGAAGCTTGAATATGTATTTTATTTGGATTTCGGACAACTTCAAATTTCAGCCCTTTCTTTTAAAAATTTTCGGATTAGCCCATATTGTCTTGGTTATATTTAAATTAGTATTTTTAAAGGGCCTGTTACCTTTTTTTCAAATGCAGGGAATCAAACCGAATCGGAACCGGAACCGTTAGTAATAAACTTCAGTCGATCCGAAGTTAGCTTGCCTCTATTTTTAGACATTAATTTCAAAAATTTCAGTACGAATTGTTATTAATTGAAAAACGTTAATTCTCATTTCAATAATGTTTCGTTCTGAAGTACATCCGAGAACAAAACATATAAGAAATTTTAAATACACAACGATATAAATTTTATCCCGATCTATCTAGCACTCTACCGGTAATATTTTTCTTAGTGTACGCATATTTTGGACGATCATTCGAAAATGTTGTATTTTGTGACCTATTTTTTGCCATTTACCCCACTGTGCGTCACCAAATTTATTGAGAACAATTGGAAAACAATTTGATAATTATTTGTATGTATTTTATCCCAATTAAAGCCATGTGCAAGCCAAATATGCATATGGGCATTTCCCCCGAAAGGTCCACCGAGACCATTAAACTAATTGAACTTAATTGTTGATAAAAATGCCACTGCATTTTGATCTGAGGCGACAAACAGCCAAAATAAAATGCATAATTAGCCATAAGAAACTAATTATTTAATTCCAATAAAATGTAGGATTTTGCTTTGCATTATCATATAAACCACATCAATTTCATAATGAGTGCCTAAAATTAAACTTTGAGAAAAGTATTACTAGATCAGGATAGCTGAATGTCATAAGGAATGACAGTGGTCTCAGTAGCCAGCTGTTCGAGTTTAGTTGGTTACCAAAAGATTGTCCAGAGAGTAAAAAAAAAGTTTTAGTTTCAAATCAGGCATTCACTACACAATCGTTCTACTAAACAAACCATAAATTTTTTTCCAAGTTATTAAGATAACAAATTTTAGGCGTAAATTCTAAAAAAAAGAAACTAGAAAAATGTAACTTACACTAAAAATGGATTTGCTAGCCAAGAGAGCACTCGCTCTTCTTTGTCCCTACGGAACAAGTCATATAGCTGCTCGACACGAGCATTCACCATGGGTCCGTTTATCTCCCAGTGTACTTCATTAGTACTCACAAAAAGCTAATTTGATGGCCGAACAGAAGCCAGAGGAACCGAAGAAACAAGTTGCCCCCAAACGCTCGGAGGTGATGCAGCGCTGTCAACAACGAGCCTTCCGCATGCCGTGTGCCAAAGTCGTCAAGAAGATTTATGCGGTGGATGAGGTGCCGCATTGGCGCTATTCCTAAGCAGTTGGCCAGCAAACTGGAGGAACTTGGAACAAGTATTAAGTTCAAAGTCACGCTCTCATCGCTAAAGAACATGTCCATAAATAAAATGAAGTGGACAGAAATTCGCTCTATGAGTCTGGCAAATTCAATCAATGAGCTCTTAAGTTCTCATCTCTCTGCCTGGGCTTGCTGAATACTCGATTGCACCTTATTAAAGCCCCCTCAAAGCCCTGTCTGTCCGTCTGTACGCCCCTGCCGCCCCGCAATTTGGAAAATACGTTATATCTCCTACAGTTTTGACGATAGACGATTCATACCTTCTATAGATAGTTAGTAATTAGCAAAATGAATCGATTCGCTCACAGTAACAGTCTCAGGCACTTCTCCGTTTACTGATAAACGCATCATTTAAGGGGGAAGTGGCTGAGACTGTTCCAATTCCAGTTCATCCAGCTCCAATCACAGATCCAGTTCATCTAACTGGTTTACACTAGAACTGGAAATTTTAGTTCATTTTAATGACCTAGTTCATTAGTTCATTTTTTCATGAACTATAGTTCATTTGAAGGGATTCGGTGATTGCTCGCGCAGTTGCTCGGTCAGTTTGTTGAGATTAAACTGTTTTGCTATCTAGTTGGGAAGCCGGCTCATTATTACCAATAGCGTTGGCACGCATTACCGAAATTTTCTCCTCACGTACGACTGATAATGTTGGTTTTTACTGTTTTTGTAGTTGGGCTGCTCTCAAACCGCTGGCATAAAACATTATTCCCAATCACATCAACAAAGTAAATTTTCATCACATTACTAATAGAGAAATTTTACTTATCTTGATTTACATTCGTTTTTCTGTTATACTATAACTGTTATTAAAAAACACTTAGAACATAAATGTAATTTTTAAGTGTTATTAAAAGACAGATACATTTTTCTCTCAACAGAAAACACAAATAACACAAAAATAAATGATAAAACTCAGTGAGAAACCGAAATTGCTTATGATTTTTGTGTTTATCTCAGTGAGAAACACTTTGAAAATACACTGCCATGCACTTGAATAGGGACAAGCATTTTTATGCGAATATACAACTACCTCTAAATAAGAGAGTGTTACCATTTGGTTGGACCACTTTAGGCAAGTTCTTCGATCGTTCACCATTAATGATGGGCAGCAGTGAGTGAACTACACGATTGGGATCATAGATCACTGGATAGACGGCAGAGCCACGAATGATGTGGCTTAAGCTGGGCTTGTCATCTCCTGAGTTTGGTTATGCGGTTTGAATTTGATTCCCTCTGATGCCAAATCCTCGCAGCTGAAGGCTCCCTGTAATGTGTCAGGACTCTGGGGTAAAGGACACATTGCGAAGCAAAGCGGCCACAGCATGTGGAAGAATCTGTGCTGAGGAGGAGGCAACACTTAGCACCTGCTGCTGGGTTGGCTCGAAAATCTCATACTTTGGCTTTGAGAAATGATAGTCTCGTAGTCCTGCTATTTGTAATTTTTTAAATGTGATTAGCTTGTTAAATTCATAGAAAATCATTATATAGTTCAAATTGTTCAATTGAACTATAGTTCAAAAAATGAACTATAGTTCAAATGAACTATAGTACAAAATATGAACTATTGTTCAAAATATGAACTATAGTTCAAAACCAAGACCTAGTTCATTAATTCATTTTAAAGACTAGTTCATTTGAACTAGTTCAACAAAATCGGCACAACTCTACTAGGATATTATATAAAAAGAAAGAGCGTGGCCAAAATGTAAAACAAACTTGATCTGCGTGCAGATAAAAGAAGCATTTGTCCCATACATATCAAACCTCTATCTCTTATCATCTCTGAGATCTAGGTTTTCATACAGACAGACGGACATGTCAAAATTATTTATATACTTTATATGGTCGGAAATGATTCCTTCTGCCTGTTACATACATTTGCACGACTTACTCTACGAGTAACGGGTATAAAAAGAACGAGGCTTGAGTCAAGAACAGATGAACTTCAAAATGCCCTGCATTCAAAATGATTTGGGATGTTCCTTTGGCAAAAAGTGTGATATTTGCTATTTGTTTTGATTATTCCTGCAAGTCCTTTACGTATGATGCATTTAGTCAAGCGTTTTTTTTTTCAACTTTTTTCCATTTGTCTATTTATTTATTTTATTCATTATGAAAATTTAAACTCCTTATAAAATTTTGCAAATTTTGCGATTTTCGTTCCGTTTTATCAACACCTCTCAATCTCGATCAGAACTCATTTACGATTTTCTGCTTATTTCTAATACTTTTAAACCGATTCAAAGACACCTCTTATTTTCCCCTTCTTCGATTGCCAACCATCAAATCATCGCTACAATCTTAGCTCATTATAAAATTTTACAAATTTTGCGAATTCATGGTATGTCTGATTTACACTTTATGTTTAACAGTCTTTTTACCCATCTTCATGACAAACTAAACTTATATTGGAATTTCTGCAAATTTCGCGACTTTATATGACAATGAAGGACACCTACTCTTTGACCATTTACACCTTAAATTTACATCTCTTTTTGGACTATACAATCAGAAAAAAGATTTTCCTTTAATTTTAGGAAAATGGATTATCTAACCTAAAGTGTGATTTTCAGGCAATAATTTCCTAAAATATAGGGCAACAAAAACAGTTTTTGGTTAAATTTTTAAGGAATCTTTTGCCATAAAATTATGCCATTTTTCTAAATCTTGCTTTATTATTTTAAATATAAAAAAAAATATATCAACGAATATTTTCGAAGCCTTTTTTATATATATTTAAGAACTACAATAATAAATAATATTTACCATACCATTTTAAATAATTTCAAATTTGTTGCTTAAGCTTATATTTATTTATATTTATATTTATTTATTTAGTACATAGGAGTAAAATTTGATTTCAACGTAACGTGACGCTGACGTCGTTCATATATTGCGCAAAAGCGCAGTTTCCCGGCAAACACACACTCAAACACAAGAGAATGGTCAGAGGGGGAAACGAAGAGATTGAAAAGATGCTGAAGATGCTGTTGGGTTCTGGGAAAGATGTGGGTGAGATCTTGGTGGGATCTTAGTGGGAACTGGTGGTATTTGAGAGGGTTTCGGTGGAGACCTATATGGGCGGGATCTGGGTGGTATCGGGGTGAGAACAGGGTGGGATCTGGTTAGGATTTGACTGGGATAGAATCGTGGTGGGATCTGGCTGGGATCGGGCTGAGATATGGGTGGGATATGGTGGGAATCTGGGTGGGATTCATGTGAGATCTGGGTGGGATCTGGGTTGGATTTAGATAGGTTAGATCTGGGTAGATCCTGGCTTTTGTACAGGAATTAGGGCTGCTAAGGGAGTTGTAAATTCAGTAGGGGGGCACAATAGACCAAAATTGGTCGCGGTGCACTACTTCCCCAACAACAAATAATAAAATCTGGGTGGGGTCTTGGTTAGATCTGGTTATGACCTTTGTGGGTTCAAGGTGGTTTCTGGGAGGGATCTGGGTGAGATCTAGGTGGGATATGGATAGAGATATGGGTAGATAGGGATTTGGGTGGGATCTGGAAGGGATCCGCGAGGGGTCTGGTTGGGATCTGGAATCTTACCTTGAGTGAAACATTATAATTTATCTACGGATCAGTACAATAATCAAGACTATCTGAAAAAATGAAAGAACTCTGCAACAAGTGATCTTGTTGTTGGTATTTCAACTCTCTTTTAGTTTTCTTCTTTCGAAAGAGTGCCCATACTGATTTATATATCATTAAGCTAAGCATCCTTTTTTTCCAACTGATTACCACCAATAAATAGCTCCTCGAAAATACAATTTTTTGCCCTCAATATTACTTCATTTATGGTGCTTGAATACTTTTAGGGTTTGAAAGGTAATAATTAATTAAGTACCTAATAAACAAATAAAAATTTGACCCTAAACAAAGACTTGTCACGCAGTCAGTTTCAAGGGTATTTGATTGAAACTTGGTGGAAATGTAGTACAAATGTTTGCTAAGACGATTACTGCGTCGTGGAATGTTGCTCATTTGAAGATGATGAAAGGTTTTATCCCAGACAACATGCAGCTTTGATGATATAAACCCGAGATTTTAAAAAATTATTCTTCCACACATTCTGCAATACATTACGCACTTTTTCCATACTGCCCTTACAACATCCACATGTCCTGATCAATGGCAAGCTGCAAAAACTATTACTATCCCAAAAACTTCCAATGAGTATAGACCAATTTCGAAATTTGCCTTCTTTATCAAAAGTATTTCAAAACCTAATGGCAAAACAAATAAATACATTTATGATCTGTGAACATTTTTTTAATGATAAAACTAGTTTACAGCCAAAAAGACCCATTCTACTGAAATGTTTCTTAGCGTAGTTTGGAATGGTGATATCAAAAATCAATTTCAAAAAATTTTTTATGGCTCCGTTTTTGAAATATTAATTTTTTTAATTTTTTTGGTAGGTACTCTTACATTTTTAGCCATATCTCAATTCATAATTGTCAGATAGAGTCAAGTCAGAAATAAATCGAAAGGTAATGGAGCCAATAATTTCGTGGAGCATTGTTTTTAAATCGGTTCATTAGTTTGAATTCAACAACCAAGAATATTTCAAAAAAATCGATTTTTTTGCTCGAAAATACAAGAAATTTTATTTTTAAACGACTAGAAAAAATATAAAAATATAAAAAAAAATTAAATTGAAGTGAACAAAAAGCCAGAACAAAAATAAAAATTAAAAGCGGAACAAAAGTCGAAGCAAACGAAAATTAAATTTAAAATAATCAGGAAAATATCACATTTTTTTGCATTAAATTGCGTACAGCTCCTGTGTTTGTTCACAGATTTGGATCATCGATATCTGTATTTCTTTGAAGAAGTGCGGTTCTTATGTAGAACAAATAACAATAATTTTTTGGATTTTTTTATATTTTTTCCAGACCAAAAATGAATTTTCGAGCAAAAAATCGATTTTTCTTTTATCTGCACGCAGATCAAGTTTGTTTCAAATTTCGGCCACGCCCCCTCCCGCCCCCGCAATTTGGAAAAAACGTTATATCCCCTAAAGTTTTGAAGAAAGACGATTCGTACCCTTTAATGATAGTTAGTAATTAGCAAAATGAATCGATTTGCCGAAGAAATGATGAAGTTCGGACGAGCGGTTCTCAAGTTATGAGCAAATAAGTAAACAACCCTCGCCACACCCACTCCCACCCTTAAAGAGAGGGAGAGATAGAGAGAGAATTAGAGATGAGCGCAGCACCGGCATTGCATTCAGCGTCTACTCCAGGAACAGAGTATGTTATGTAACCTTTCGATTCTTATCTTGCTTGACTCTATCTGACAATTACAAAGTGAGATATGGCTTAAAATGTAAGTGTCCCTACCAAAAAAGTAAAAAACGAGAGCGTAAGTTAAAGTCGGCTCTAACCGACTTCGATATACCCGTTACTCATGAAAAAACGTGTTCAACAGTGTTTCTTCGTTCCTGAAGGTGACCATATGAAAAGTATGCAACAATTTTTTTAGGGTGGGAGTGATGGTTGCGGGGGGCTTGGTTCACTTTTTATACCCTTGGAGAGGGTATATTAAAATTGTCCGGATGTTTGTAACGCACAGAAGGAAGCATCTCCGACCACATAAAGTATATACATTCTTGATCAGCATGACGAGCTGAGTTGATATAGCCATGTCCGTCTGTCCGTCCGTCTGTCCGTCCGTCTGTCCGTCCGTCCGTCTGTCCGTCTGTTTCTATGCTATCTCCTCCGTCAGTTTGAAAGCTATCTTAACCAAACTTTGCACGAAGTCTTTTGTTACAAATACGCTGCACATTTGTCGGGACCGGCCGGATCGGATGACTATAGCATAGGAACGATCGGTTGAAAAACTAGTTTTAGTAAGAAAAACTTTTTTGTTTTCAATGCTATCGCTCCCAACGCTCGTATTTATAAGTTTTTAATGATTTCACATAATTTCACCAAGCCCTGTCAAAATCGGACCACTATATAGTATAGCTGCCATACAAACTGTCAGCCATATATCAAGCTCCAAGGGTATATAAACTTCGGTCGAGCCGAAGTTAGCTGGCCTCTATTTTTTCTCATAACTTGAGAACCGTTCATCCGATCTTTAACATTTCTTTGGCAAATCGATTAGTTTTGCTAATTATTAACTATCTCTAAAAAAAACGAATCGTCTAATTTCAAAACTGTAGGAGATATAACGTTTTTTTCCAAACTGCGGCGGCGGAAGGGGGCGTGGCCGAAATTTTAAACAAACCTGATCTGCGTGCAGATAAAAGAAGCATTTGTCCCATACATGCCAAACCTCTAACTCTTACCATCTCTGAGATCAAGGTGTTCATACAGACAGAAAGACATGTCTATATCGACTCGGCTGTTGATGCTGATCAAGAATATATATATACTTTATACGGTCGGAAATGATTCCTTCTGCCTGTTACATACATTTGCACGACTTTAGTATACCCTTTTTACTTACAAGTAACGGGTATAAAAATTACGGAAGATATTCGTTCTCAATGGCAAAATAACATTTCTGACCCTCTTGGACTATAGTAAGGCATTTGACACTGTTAACCTCGAATACTCAAAGAATTTGTTATGTTCTTAAACACAGCTGTAAAGTTTCTGCAGTCATATCTGACGAATCGGCGACAATCTGTGGTGACACATAAAGAATCTTCACTAGTCGTGCCTATAAAACGCAGTGACCCGCAGGGATCAATTCTTGGACCTCTCTTGTTTTCAACACATGTCAATGACCTGCCGAGTGCATTATCATTCAGTCTGTATTGTATCTGAATACTGATAATATGTTAGTAGACCTTTGTGTAAGATTAAAAAATGTGTCTAAGTGTGCAATAGTGAATTAGATAAAATACATTCTTGGTCTGAAAGAAATGGGCTTGTACTAAGCAAATGCAATAAAAATGTTTGGACCAACAACTTGCCATGGCTAACAATTAATAACACTCCAATAGAGTATGTGGAGCAAGCCAGCAATTTAGGTTTTACGTTTAATACAACTTCAACATTGAATCCTCAGAAATAAATATCTGATCATGAACTTTCAGCCACTGTTCTTTTTTATGGAGTTGAAGTATTTAACAATTGTGATACAAAGTGCCAAAGAAAGCATTTAATAATATAGCTCGTTACATTTACAATTTCTGATGTTTCTATAAATATATTTAATTTACCACAGCAATCATGGATGGACATGAGGAGTCTAGTTCTATTACAGAAAACAGCTTGCACTCAAGAACCTTCGTACCTTAAACAGAAACTTAATTTCAGTATTTCAAAGAGAACACATAATATTGTGTGTAAAAGAGTGAGGCTTGCATTTTCAGAAAAAACACTTTTTTATTTAGGCTGTTCGCTGTTGGGACCAACTACCACATGAAAGGCGATCAGAAACGCCACGCAATTTAGGACTAAGTTAGAATCACACCTACGAACCACAAACCATTGAAACTAAAACCTAAATAAATTAATTAAGTAGGGACTATTAATGTTTTATTATAATATTTTTTAAACCTTGTGACAAGTGCTCTAAATTATAAGTATAATTTACTTGTAGCGTTAAGATGATTAGCCAATAAAGAAAGAAAGAAAGAATGAATGTGGCTAAGGGAGAGACTTCTGTTCAGACGGAGTAAGTTGCTTCTATTAATTTAATATCCACAAATAAAATTCCTAAAATTATACAATACCTGAGTTGTTACGAATACAAAATTCCTATCCATGACCAATTCAATTCACCTATTGGGTTCCTGTTAAAGAAGAAGAAAATAAAAACACATCTCGTGTAGAATGCTCATAAGAAACTGATTTTAATGCAGTTTGAAATTTAAATTTAAACCCTAAGTTCCGTCACAGCGAAACAACTAAAAATATAAATACAAATTTCTTATTCTACTCTCGCACCTTATGTGGCATGGCATAGATTAACTTTTTCCAGAAGTTTGGATCATCGCGTCTTAAATACGTATTAACAGTCATGTACAGCTTCAGCTCGCTATCCAATTCATCAAAGTTCTCCACATCCGGATACACCACAACAATTAAGCGTTTGCATCTGTCCTGGGTTGTGGCATGCAATGCGAGACGAAGCTCCAGACGACCCCAAGAAGATCTTATAAAGTTCGTTGTCATCAAAACGATGACCCGTTTCGAGTCCTCCACCGACTGACAAATGCAGGCGGGAATCGATTGCCCCAGCAGCCAGTCTCGTTCGTAGTAGCACAATCGAAACTTGTGCAATCCGTTCTCCAGCTCATCAATATACTCATCCACGAACTCAGCGTCCTTATGGGTGAAGGCCAGGAAACCATCGAAGATCTTATCCTTATCCAATTCTCTGATGGCAGACAGTCCCAGGCAGAGATTCTTGTCATAGAACCACATTTTGATGGAATCTCGAAAGCATTGCAGGCAGTTGAGGGTGCAGGTACAGACCATGATTGCGATCAAAACGAAGACATAACCAGGAATCCCTAGAGGGCAAAGATCCTTCATCTCCAACTTGACCAGCGAGGTAGTATTATCCCGGCATTTGACTTCACAGAGATCTTGGATGAGGCCTTTAAATTGTTTGGTAAAACGTAGAAAGTGTATCTCCTCGCAGCTGCAAATCCAGGGATTGTCGGAGATGGAAAGAGTTAAATGAGACTGATGGTTGAGCAGGTCAATCATAGGCTGGTTGAGTTTGTCGAATTGGTTACCCCGCACGTCTAAAAGGATTAGGTTAGAGGGAAGGTGTTCAATTAGCCGGAGGTGATTGTGGGCCAAGTGAAGTTCCTTGAGTTGATCATAGCCAGGGGGGGAGTTGTTCGATAGGTTAGTGAGATGATTATTTTCAAAGAGCAGCACGGAATGATTTGTAATGGGTATTTCAGGAATCTCAGTAAGTCCTTGATTAGAGCAATTGACTATAAATCTTCTAAAGTCATAATCCAAGCAACAGAAACAGGATGTGGGACAATATTCCTGACCACTGCCACGCCTTAAAGCAGCCACATACTCTTTGGAGTGATGATTTTGGAGGTAGTTAAGGAAATTTGTAAACTTACAACTGCATTCCCAGGGATTGCCGGACAGTTCTGTGGTCAAATTACTTAAAGAGAGGAACAGCGTCAGTTGATCATCCAGGGCTTTGAGAGAATTGTTGCGGATATCCAAGTAAGTGAGATTCGGTGGCAGTTGATAAATTGTGAGACTGGTGAGGGAATTGTTCTTCAAATGGAGTTCCCGCAGTGTGGAATTCCCAAGGGTATTCTGGGGCAAGACTTGAAGTTGATTGTCATCCAGAAGAAGAACGGAGTTGCCTCTGATATCACTTGGAAGTGTTGGGAATTTGCTCAGACTTTTATTGCTGCAGTCGATCACAAACTGATGTAAGGTGCCATTGAAACAACAAGTGCAGGAGTCAGGGCAGGGTCCGCTTAGGTGATAATGTTTTACAGGCTTCTTTTTTATCTTGGCTAATTTGTCCAAATAAATTGTCAAATTTGTATTCTCACAGTAGCTTATCCAATGTATGCCCGCTTGTAGAAGTTCTGTTTGGTGTATCCTTTCTAAGAGAAATGTCGCCACTTTCTCATCGAACGTTTGTATGCTATTATTTCTAATGTCCAGAAGGGTTAGTCCCGGAGGAAGCTGATCAGCGGTTAAAGTTTTTAAATTATTGTTTGATAAACGAAGTTCTGTCAGATTTGCATATCCAGGCCATGATATGTTTGGCAGTGATCGTAGTTGGTTTCCGTCAAACAGCAACTGGGGATGGCCAGTAATTGGAATTGGTAGCTCTGGCACCTCCGTCAGTCCTTGGCCTGTGCAGTTGATGAAAAACAAGTCTTCGTAGTATTTTAAGCCGCAAATGCAGCCCTGGGGACAACGTCTGTTATTTATGCCCAGGGTGAAATTACAAAGTGGTGCCACGTTGAAAAGTGTCCACCTCCAGATGCAAACAAAGGCTTTTAAATCGTTGCATGGAATAATATCTCTGGCAGCGTTTTCCCAATAAAGGTCAATGGTTCGAAGCTTTGAATAGTTTTGAAAATATTTAAGATCAATTTCATGATTAATATCAAGTTCAATCGTTTCCAGGTGATTTTGTAGAGTGGGAGAACTGAAATAAATATTTTGTTTTATTTTAATTGCAGGAATTACAAATAGGTATTTAAGGGAAACTACCTCAAAAATTCAAGATCCTTCAAAATATAGCCATAAATTACTAAAATCTTTAAATTTTGTAGGTGCTCGAAGGTTCCAGCGGTGACGTTTTCTATGTTGCATCGGGAAATTGCTAATTCAGTTAAGTTCGTTTGATTTTCTTCAAATAAGAAACGGGGAATTTTATATGATTTAGCACATATAATATTTACACTGTTCCAATTCGTTGTGTTTTGACGTAAGTAGTTATATATCAAATTATCATTTATAGCCGAGCTGGAATCCACATAAATCTTTAACTGTCTCGATCCTTGTGTTATGTCAATTTCATCCTCATAAAATTTTAATTGTAAAATACGAAAGTTATACTCGTTTAAACTGATTATCCCGAATGCTTGCATATATCGAATTAATGGTACATTATATAGACCTTCGTCATCAAGGTCATTAGTTACTCTTAGTTCCCCAAGCGACACATCGACCGAGTTTATTTTTATAAGAGAGTTTAAGTCCGGTGTAGATTTGTACCAAATTAGTTTTAGTGAAACCCTATTAAACTCAAGCTTGTATTTGTTCGTGATTATGGTGTTGCCCTCTTTAGAGCAAGTTTTATCACTTTCGCTGGCGTTGCCAATTTTACACTCATTTCGACAATACAATTCACAATAGTCGTCTCTGATTTTTCCGAAAACATTCTCGCCGAAAAATGATCCGATCGTCAAAATCATTAAGAAAACGGAAAATTTATTAAGCAACATTTTGAAGTGCGTGCGGAAACCGAATTAAAATTGAACTAAATCAACTACAAAAAATTTGGGAAAAAAGTAAACTTACTGGCAGTCAGCCTCGCAGAGTTCCAAACAGCCGATCAGATCCCTAGGGACTTTGAAGCTAAGTGTGCGAATGTCCCGCTCTTCAATCGTTTCATAAAAATACAAATCAACCCCGACTGTTATGTACCCTCTAACTGTCAAAGTATATAAGTTTATACTGTGAAAATATGTACGAAATCGACAATTACTTAACAAATTCAACTACAATGAGGAAAAAAGCTTTGAAATTCTAGTATTTATACTTTGTAACTTAACTGATATTATCTTAAATTATTGCTTTTAGGGTGTACATTTGAGCGGTCCCCAAACCGGCAAAATAGAAAAAAAGGTCTCAGCATTTCCAAAGCTAATATTTGTTGTACAATACATAATTATGAAAATCAAAAAAATTTTATTATAATTTTAAATGAGTGCGACAGAGTCTCAAAGTCTTAAAAAATATTAATCATACGACACGCTCACCATATTTAAATTTTCAAAAACATTTCAATTGCTCTCATTGTTTGAAATAATAATTTAATCTGAAAATAAAATATTTTTCAAATTTAAATAGTTGATAGATAAAAATAATCGCCGACTATTTATAAATAAAGAAATTTTATGATAATAGGCAACACTGCGTATGAGTTATTTAAAAAAAACTTTAGACTCCATTCGCGCCCGTTAAAGTTCGATTTTTATACTCTGTACCGAAGGTACATAGAGTATATTAAGTTTGTGCAAAAGAATGTAACAGAGAGAAGAAATCATTTCCGACCCTATCTCTATATCTATAAAAGAGAGTGTCCTGATTCACTGGGCTGTTATTTTCACAGAAGTTTCCTTTGGTGGTGAAAGTGCGTACTAAGACGGGGTTTCGGAAAAGTCGGAAAGGCGTCGTAAAAGTTTGTATGGGAAAAATGTTATTTTTCATCCGATTGACTTGAAACATGGTTTGTAAGCTTAGTACGCGAAATAATTTGAGACGCGTTTTCACGATTTTGGAAAATCCGCCCACGAGGAAAATGGTCGGAAAATTCTGCATAAAAAAATTATTTTTCATCCGATTGGCTTGACACTCGGTTTGAAAGGTCCAAATCGGATTGACTTTTTGTTTTTATTTTCCGATGATGGAAATACTGCCGGGATGGCCACTGGGAAGTGGTTGGGTAGTGAATGGAATGTGGGTGGTAAGTTGTTTTGGAAGTGGGTGGTAAGTGGATGTAAAGTGTGTGGAATGTGGAGGGCGTGAAAGGGCGGGAAGTGGGTGGTAGGTGGGCGGGAAGTGTGTGGGATATGATTGGGAAGTGGGTGGGATGTGGGTGGAAAGTGGCGGGAAGTGGGAGGGATGTGGGTGGGATGTAATTGGGAAGTGGGTGTGATTTGGGCGGGAAGAGGGCGGGAAGTGTGCGGTATGTTGGTGGCAAGTGGGTGGAATGTGGGTGGGTTGTAGGTGCGAAGTGGGCGGAAAGTGGGTGGGATGTGGGTGGGAAATGGGTGGGATTGAAATGGGAAGTGGATGGGATGTGGGTGGAATGTGGCGGAAAGTGTGTGGGATGTGGGCGGGAAATGTGCGGGAAGTGGGTGGGATGTGGGCCTGAAGTGGGTGTGCGTTGGTTATATACTGTTGAAGGCGCAGCGAAGCGTGACGGGCTATTTGCTAGTAAAGTATATATATTCTTGATCAGAATCAACAGCCGAGTCGACATAGCCATGTCCGTCTGTCCATCTGTCCGTCCGTCTGTCCGTCCGTCCGTATGAACAAACAGATCTTAGAGATGGTAAGAGATAGAGGTTTGACATGTATGGGACAAATGCTTTTAATACTTGCAGGCAGATTAAGTTTATTTTCAATATTGGCCACGCCCCCTCCCGCCCCCGCAATTTTGAAAAAACGTCATATCTTCCACAGTTTTGTAGATAGATGGTTTGTACCTTCTAGAGATAGTTAGTAATTGTCAAAATGTATCGCTTCGCTGAAGTAATGATAAAGATCGGATGAGTGGTTCTCAAGTTATAAGCAAAAAAGTGAACCAAGCTCCCCCCGCCACCCCTCCTCCCAGCCTTTCACAACCAACACCGCACAATCTTAGAGAGAGAGAGCGAAAGAGAGAGAGAGAAAGAGACTGAGATAGAGATAGAGAGAGACACAGCAGCAGCACTGCATTCAGCTTTTTCTCCAGGTACAGAGTATGTTATAGTCGGACTTGACCGACTTTCTTACTTGTTTTAATATTGAAAAATCAATGGGTGATGGTCCAGAACTTCTAGTCATAGATCTTTTGGGTCAAATGGGAACGTATGTAGTCAGGTAAAGGTGCGAACCCAGCGTGGTCCTGCCTTTCTGCGTCTGAAGTCGACTACTCGTGGTGACTGCCGGTGACAGAGCGATACACCCGCATCGCTGCTAGCTAACTTGAGCGGCGACCCGCCCTTCCCTTCAGGGAACAATATATAGGAAAACTGCGATTAAAATTCCTAAGATGGGACGACCGATTTTTTAGTTTAAGTTTATATTATTTATTAAATATCTTACAAACATAATGAGTACCTTAAATTAAGGAAAATGAAACAAATTTTAATTTTTTTTTTTCAAGAATAAATACAAGCAAGAGGTTTGTGTAGGTATGCCTCTGCCAAGAACAAACAAACGTTGAACAATATTGCTTACATATTTTGAAGCTTGAATATGTATCATATTATTCCATTAAGAAATAAATGAAATTACATTTCAGCCCTTTGTTTTGAAATTTTTGTATACCGGTATCCGAGAACCGATAATTTTTAACTTGAGAACCACCTATCCGATCTTAATCATTTCTTTGGCAAATCGATACATTCTCCTAATTTCTAATTATCTGTAGAAGGTATGAATCATCTATCTTTAAAACTGTAGGGGATATAACGTTTTTTCCAAATTGCGGGGGCGGGAGGGGGCGTGGCAAAAATTGAAAATAAACTTGATCTGCTTGCAGCTATAAGAAACATTTTTGCCATACATGTCAAACCTCTATCTCTTACCATCTCCGAGATCTGTTTGTCCATACGGACAAACGTACGGACAAGCGGACATGGCTATATCGACTCGGCTGATGATGCTGATCAAGAATACATATATATACTTTACATAGTCGGAAATGATTCCTTCTCCCGTTACATACTTTTGCACAAACCTAACATACTCTATGTACCTTCGGTACAGGGTATACATTAGACTGGCCCTTATATTAACTTTTTTTTTTTTATTTCAAAATACCGGGCGGAAAAGGGTTGGTTTTGGTCCCAATAGATATGAAAAAAAGTTTGGCAGCGATCGGACTTCATTTAGAGGACGCGCGTTCGCCCTCAAAATCGAAAATATGAAATATATGGGAAATAAGGGGGAAGAGATTCGAATTTAATTTCTAAAAATTCCAAAAAAATTTTTATGTGTTAATTCTTTTTACATCCTTTTAGGGGAATATCATAGCAACATTTTAAATATAAATGTGTCTTATTCTTATTCTGTCTTATTATCAAAAGGGTCAATTTTTCAAATTTTTTTTTGGTATTTTTTTCAAAGAATTTTTAATACATATGAGATTTTGATTTTTGCTTTTGCCCGGGCGGCAAAACTATCGTTTTGGTCCCAAAAGATATAATAAAAAGTTTGGCTGCGATCGGACAATATTTAGTGGACGCGCTCTCGCCCTAAAAACCAAAAATTTGAAATATGCTACCAATATATGGGATGAGATACGGATTAAATCTGCAAAATGTGAAAAAAAAATGTTTTTGTAATTTTGCTCTTTAAATCCTTTAAGGGGAATACCATAGCAACATTTTACATATTTTTGTTGGATATTTCGAGCGTAAACTTGGTCAGGATCATATCAAATCGGCCAATTTTTCAAAAAAAATAATTTTTTTCTGAGATTAATTTCGGATTTTATCTCTAAAATTTTCAAATTTTTTTAAAGTGTTAATTCTCTTTAAATACTTTTTGCGGAATACCAAACCAACATTTTAAATATTAATGTTAGATATTTTGAGAATAAATTTGGTAAAAATCATATTTAAAAGCACATTTTTCACATTTTTTTATAATTTTCTTTTAAGATAAAGTAATATATACGATTTATGCTCTAAATATCGGACATTTACATTTAAAATGTTGCTATGATATTCCCCTAAAAGGATGTAAAAAGAATTAACACATAAAAATTTTTTTGGAATTTTTAGAAATTAAATTCGAATCTCTTCCCCCTTATTTCCCATATATTTCATATTTTCGATTTTGAGGGCGAACGCGCGTCCTCTAAATGAAGTCCGATCGCTGCCAAACTTTTTTTCATATCTATTGGGACCAAAACGAACCCTTTTCCGCCCGGTATTTTGAAATCTATTTTTAAGGGCCAGTCTAGTGTACATAGATTATGGCCTAGAAGAACTTTTGAGCAAAGCTTTTTCTGAAACTGGAGATCAACACATATGGGATATAACATATCAACTCAGCCACCCCATTGTTTTTATTTCCAAAAAAATTATTAGTAGCTATTATTTTGAAGTACTATACATAGATGAAAGTAAATAATAAAAATTCTGACATAAGAAAACAAAAACAAGTGAGAAAGTTGGTCAAGCCCGACTATGACATACTCTATACCTGGAGTAGAAGCTGAATGCAGTGCTGGTGCTGCGCTCATTTCTAAGTCTCTCTCTCTCTCTTTTCTCTCTCTCTCTCTCTCTTTAATATTGTGCGGAGTTAGTTGTAAAAGGGTGGTTTACAAATTTGCAATAAATTGAGAACCGCTCACCCTATCCTTATCATTTCTTCAGCAAATTGATACATTTTGCTAATTACTAACTATCTTTAGAAGGTTCGAATTCTCTATCTTTAAAACTGTAGGAGATATAACTTTACTCTTAACATAAGTACAAAATGTAAGTCTATTCTGTCTTTAATCCAAGAAATGTTGTATTCGAACTAAGTACAATATTTTTAAAAATTTGTATACCCTTGGAGAGGGAATATTGAAATTGTCCGGATGTTTGTAACGCAGAGAAGAAAGCATCTCTGACCACATAAAGTAAATATATTCTTGATCAGCATGACGAGCTGAGTTGATATAGCCATGTTCGTCTGTCCGTCCGTCTGTCCGTCCCTCTGTTTCTATGCTATCTCCTCCTTCAGTTTTAAAGCTATCTTAACCAAACTTTCCATAAAGTTTTTTGGTACAAATAAGCTGCACATTTGTCGGAACCGGCTGGATCGGATGACTATAGCAAAAAGCTGCCATAGGAACGATCGGTCGATCGTTCTGGCAGACATATATAAAGCTTACACCCTTGGAGCCGGTCGAGCCGAAGTTAGCTTCCCTCTATTTTTAGACCTTAATTTTAAAAATTTAAGTACGAATTGTTATTAATTGAAAAACGCTAATTCTCATTTTAATAATATTATCAGTTGTTTTCTACTCTAGAATGTTTCGTTCAGAGAACAAAACATATTAGAAATTTTAAATACACAACGATATAAATTTTATCCCGATCTATCTAGCACTCTACCGGTAATATTTTTCTGAGTGTACGCATATTTTGGACGATCATTCCAAAATGTTGTATTTTGTGACCTATTTTTTGCCATTTACCCCACTGTGCGTCACAAAATTTATTGAGAACAATTGGAAAACAATTTGATAATTATTTGTATGTATTTTATCCCAATAAAAGCCATGTGCAAGCCAAATATGCATATGGGCATTTCCCCCAAAAGGTCCACCGAGACCATTAAACTAATTGAACTTAATTGTTGATAAAAATGCCTATAGATTGCACTGAATTTTGATCTAAAGGGGACAAACAGCCAAAATAAAATGCATAACCAGCCATAAGAAAATAAGTATTTAATTCCAATAAAATTTAGGATTTTGCTTTGCATTATCATATAAACCACATCAATTTCATAATTAGTGTTTAAAATTAAACTTTGAGAAAAGTATTACTAGATCAGGAAAGCAGAATGTCATAAGGAATGACAGTGGTCTCAGTAGCCAGCTGTTCGAGTTTAGTTGGTTACCAAAAGATTGTCTAGAGAAAAGGTAAAAATAGTTTTAGTTTTAAATCTACCGTTCAGGCATTCACTACACAATCGATCTACTAAACAAACCATAAATTTTTTTCCAAATTATTAAGTTAACAAATTGTAGTCGTAAATTCAAAAAAAAAAGAAACTTGAAAAATGTAACTTACACCAAAAATGGATTTAAAAACACCCATTCACTTGAAACCTGAGTTGCTGAAACATCAAGAAAAATTTTGTTTTTTTTTACCTTTCCTAAATTTTAAAACATTTGTCTATTTATGTTCTCTTTGACAATTTTCGAAGGAATCTATTAGGACTGTTTCAGTTATCACTTTCGACAACAAATTTCGAATTCGAATTTGTTAAATGTGCTATTGCATAAAAAGGATTATGATAATCGGATTATATCGTTTTAATTTGAATCCGTCGAGTAACGAGTAAGTAGAAACTAAATGTTTGACACGGATTTCCTTGAGAACATGATACAAATTCGAATTCACTTTAGTGAAAACCAGAACATGGTAGCATAACATAATTACACAAGCTTACAGCCAAAAAGACCCATTTGTACTAAAAATTTTTTTTGTGTAGTTTGGAATGGTGATCTCAAAAATCAATTTCAAACATTTTTTCATGGCTCCGTTTTTGAAATATAATTTTTTTTTATTTTTTGGTTGGGGCACTTACAGTTACTTACATTTTAAGCCATATCTCACTTTATAATTGTCAGATAGAGTCAAGCATAATAAGAATCGAAAGGTTATTGCGCTGCCAGTAATCGGGTGGAACATTGTTGTTAAGCCATTTCAGGCTTCTTTTGGTGCAGCCCTCGTCAGAGTACTTAGATAATAATTTAACTTTGAATTCGCACTTGCATGTGCATAATACTCTTGTTATGTTAAGTTGTTAGTAGATAAGTCTCTCTTTTGTTATCTCTCTCTCTCTGCCTCTGCAATGATCTGACGCCAGATAAGTGCAGTCGCAGCAGAGAGCATCGCTTTATATTTGCGCCCACGAAGGGCCATAAATTCAGTTGTTAAGTGAAGTTTAATAGAATCAAGCCGTGTGTCCACAATTTATTTGCTCTTGTTGCTGCTGCACCCTTTGCTGGTGTAATTTTCTTTTGGCCAATTGGTGGTCAAACAATTGTTTTTAAATCGGTTCATTAGTTCGATTTTTTGCTCGAAAATTCATTTTTGGTCGCTTGGAAAAAATATAAAAAAATCCAAAAATATTATTTTTATTTTTTCTACATAAGAACCGCACTTCTACAAAAAAAAAACGAGAGCGTAAGTTAAAGTCGGCTCTAACCGACTTCGATATACCCGTTACTCATGAGAAAACATGCTTATCATGCTATCTATAGAAGGTACAAACCGTCTATCTTCAAAACTGTATATAACGTTTTTTCCAAATTGCGGGGGCCGGAGGGGGCGTTGCCAAAATTTGAAATAAACTTGATCTGCGTGCAAATAAAAGAAGCATTTGTCCCATACATGTCAAACCTCTATCTCTTACCATCTCTGAGATCTAGGTGTTCATACAGACGGACGGACGGACGGACAGACGGACAAGTCTATATTTACTCTACGACTAACGGGTATAAAAACAGATATCGATGATCAAAATCTGTAAACAAACACAGGAGCTGTAAGCAATTTAGTGCAAAAAATGTGATATTTTCTGATTATTTAAAAATAAATTTTCGTTTGCTTCGACTTTTGTTCCGTTTTAAATTTTTATTTTCGTTCTGGCTTTTCGTTCACTTCATAAATTGACCAAAAAACGAAGAAAAATACAATGTTAATTTTTGAAAACACACAAAATACTTAAATTTGACTGTTAGTTTCTCTACTTAATTTGATCCATCTATGGTACGTGTTACACGATTTTCCTCACCAATACCTTATTTTTTTCGTAAGAGTGTGATTCCTAAGTAGAAAAAATAAAAATAATTTTTTTATATATTTTCTAGTCGTTTAAAAATGAAATTCGAAAAAAAATCGATTTTTTTGAAATATTTTTGGTTGTTGAATTCAAACTACTGAAACGATATAAAAACAATGCTCCACGCAATTATTGGCGGCGTAGCGACATATCTCTGACGACATATCTCCGCCCAGTACATTTTGCCGGCGGAGATATGTCGCTTTTTTTCTGACGGAGATATGTCGTTTTAAAACGACATACCTCCGCCGAGATCAAACGACATATCTCCGCCGCACATTGGGGCGACTAGAGCAAATTCCGCGCCAAAATTGATTTTTTTTTATATATTGAACCGTGACTCTGCTATGGAGGATCATTGGACAGATGGTTCAACCACCTTGTGGAGCTCAAAGGCAAAAAAAAAAAAAAAAAATTAATTACAACAATTGGAAAAGCAAAAGCAACACGTTCAAATAAACATAGCAGAATTCTAGGCTGAATCGTGGTCTCGTCCCATAGCAAATTGGAGTCCCCAACTCGTTATTCGGCGATATCAAGATTTATAAGGGAGTCTGTGTGGTCGTTTGAATGTGAATATGCAATACAAAAGTCTGCTGATGATAAGATGTGATTATCTTTGAAACAGCGATCGTTGTACAGACACACCAATTGCTATTCCAAATTGTTGTAATTAATCTCTGTTGATTTGTGTTGATTACATTGAATTGTAACTCTCCACCGACCTCAAGCCAGCCAAATGCAAAAAAACTTTGACAAAAAACAGATCGCTAAAACCCATATAAGTATGATATTGAAAAAGTTTAAATGCAACTTAAAAGATGATTCAATATTTTCAAAAAAGAAAATTAGTCTAGCATATTTGGTTCTCCCACAACACGCATTTAAAGTTCACTTTTCGAACTCGATTTTAAGGAATTCATAAAATTGGCATTTTAATGTATGTTCGCAATCGTTTTTCATGAATATGAAACTTTTATGCGGATATGTGGCGATTACTTTTGACTATTCTTAGTTCATTAGTATAAATAAAATTTTCATAAAAAGGTCCGAAAAACTACATTTTTTTTAATTGTTGGACATAAAGTATGAATGTCATTAATCAGCTGTTCTAGCATCTGTTTTGTTTGTTTACTTTCTTGATATTTGGGAGTACACTTAATTTAAAAATTCTTTTAAATAAACAACCATGGAAAATGAAGCTGGCAGTGTTTAATTTAGTAATGTTATTGCCTGACGTGAAATGCCTATAAGAAGGTGGCAAGCCAGATCGGTAGAGGACAAAGAAATTGTTGCCCAAACAAAAAATCTAATTCAAAACATTTTTAAGAAAAACCTAGGCTTACTTATTGATATACCGAAACCTAGATTTGTAAGTAGTAACTATGGTAACACTGCTAGGGTATTTTTTCAAAACGCAGAATCGACTGCAGAGATAACTAAGATAGACATCGATTTGCTTAAAGGAATGCACACTATATTAATAGCATGCAACCATGATATTAATATAGTCTTGGAGACTGTTAGGCATTTTGTAAATTTGTACCCTTGGTACTTTTACTGCAATTATACTGCAATTATAGAGCATCAGGGACTTTTATTATTTAATTAGTCGTGCGAGTTTTTTCTGTAGATAATATCAAACGAACCCCCCTCGGACTGATTTTGCTAGCCGATTGCTAAAGTCCCTAGACGATACTGTCTGCATCAGTATCCTCTCGCATCCGCCAGCTGCTGCTGTTAAAACGTGGCCGCTACCATCTTAGGCCATTCGGGACTTGAAGTTAATCTGGACATTGAAACAGCTGACCCAGTCGGGGGCCAGTTCATTATGGAGTTAGCTGTAGATAAGTTTACTGCATACGGAGCAAGGCTACAGTGATTGGCTACCTGATTCAGTGTGTCCTTCATATAGAAAAAGGTAGGGAACAACAACAAGGTTGGAATGCTGGACTTAGATATTTTTGTAACTAGGCTGGGCATTGCAAACGATACATTGTTCGATACACTTGCTTTCTATTGCTTTCATAAACTACTCTTTATATTTAAAGCTTAGTATAAAAGAGCCTACCTACAGCTAAAGAACATTATTCAAAGAAAATAATAAGCAATATTGCAAAAAAAAAAAAAAATAAGAGAGGTACTTTTGGGTACTTTTAACGCAAAGTTGCAAATGACAAAAAATTGGGACTTTTGGTTAAAATGTTGGGCTGCTGGCCCTGTGGGCATCGTTCCAACTATAGTCATTTGATACCGCCTGGTTGGTTTGTGGTCGTTCAGAAAATTCTAGACTAGAAGTTTGAAGATACAGTCTCTGATATCGACAAGTTCATACATACGGACTTGGCTATATCGACTCGGCTGTTGATGCTGATCAAGGATATATTTACTTTATAGGGTTGGAAATGCTTCCTTCTCCCTATTAACTACATTTGCACAACTGCATGATCCACTTTTACCCTTTTGGTTATAAAAAGTACGACTATAATGAATGAATGAAAGCATTTATAGCTGTCAATCGAACGCTTTTCATTACTTTCTTTACCCTTCAAAAATTTCATATATATTCACAAATTATCCAAAATGATTGCACGCCCTAAAAAACTGCACATAAAAATCGCATAAAAATGCTACCTTCCTCCCGCGTGTCGTAAAGGTACAATAAAGTTTTCGTTCGAAAGAATTCCCTTTCATCTCAACGTCATCTTGTGTGCGTAGGCGTGGCCGTTTTTAATTTCTGCAACGTTTTGCACAAAATGTAAGTAGAGAGAGAGAGAGAAAAAAAAGAAAAGGGGAAAACAACAAATATGTTTTTAAGTAATTTGTGCGCATTTGCGAATTTTTATCGCAGCCACAAAAAGTTGGTCCTTTATTACTTTATTTACGTGCAATAAAGAAAACATTTGGCATTTTGCATTTCTTTAGAAGGTGACACGACTTCAAAATGATTTAAAAGAGATTTTCAACTTAATTTATGCACTTTTGCCTGCATTTTAATTCTGCTCTTTTTTTTTTGGGGTCTTCAAATATGTTAAATACTCAGCTGTCATCTCCTACCTTTTGGCACATGAGTGAGTGGGTGAGTGAGTGGGTGGGTGGACATGTTAACATGTGCTTCAGCTTCAGCTTCAGCCTTTGCCTGGGCATGTGTGCTTCATGCTTTTGTCTCTTGTCTCAAGTTCTTTCTTGTGTAGGGAAATTTGCAATTCCAATGATTAAAGTTTAAGTGTTAACACAGATGCGGTCGCTTGATGTCCTTATAATGGGGGACAAATGTGGTATGTGGGCAAACGCAAACTATTTCATGAGTCTGAAAGGACTCTTGAAAGAGAAAAAAAAGCTAACAAAATTACCTAACCACTAAATTCTAGCCAGCATACATTGAATATTCATCATAAATTCCTAACCATTGTCTCTCTAATGTGTGTTTCAAGTGGTGTCCACCACACACACACACACACACTCATGCACGCCCACTCATTCAGTTTACAGCGACGACGACACACTCAACGTGCTGTAATTTGACGCCGACAAGTATGCAACACAAAATTTTAAATGCATTTCACGCACTGCGCCTGACGTTCCGCAAATCTGTGACAAGTCCGGCGAGTGCCTGTCTGTCTGTCTGTCTGTCTTTGTGTGTGTTCGAGTCGACATAATGGGCGTTCCAAATTTGAGGCATTAGCACACATTTTTTGGCAGCCACAACGTATGCAAATTTCAATTAAACAAGCAGCAAGTGCTTTGTTTTACCTTTTTTATCTCCTGCCTCAAACATTTGCTTATCATGCAAATGGGCATACAGTTTTCACCCCCCTCCATAAGCTGTCGCCTTTTGTGATTTATTCGATTGGCGTGGGTCAGCAACTGGAAGAGGAGCTGGCTACCGCAGGCTACCAACGCTACCGCAAATTGTGACCACAGGCCAATTCGGTGCGGAAAAGCGTGAAGTTTTTGTGTGCAAAAAGATTTAAAGAACTGACCTTAAATGAGCAACAATTGTTATAGAAGCATTGTGCTATTTCAAAAAAGTAAATGACCAGCGTAATTATTTGACGACAACTATTGTTTATCTGATATATTTTGAAAACCCATAAATATTACAGTTTACATTTGTAAATGTTAATCAAATCGGACGGTTTTAAAATTCAACATATTTTGTTTTAATAGACAAAAAAACCGAAATTAGATCACCAGAACTAAATTTGCGGTTTTGCAAAAAAAAATTTTTGGTAAATTTATAAACAATTTCAAAAATCGTCAAAAACGAAAAAGTGGAAAAAAAGGGTTTTTTAAAAACGTGATATCTCAGGATTGGTTTATCTGACTACCTGTCAGTTCCATCAATTGGAAAGCATTTTACTGTTTCTTCTAGGGTTGGCGAAAATATATCAAAATATCAATATATCGATAATATTTTGTGAAGCTGATACGTTTATATCGTGATTTTTTTTTTGTCCAAATATCGAATATCGATTTTTTTCCGGGATATTTTATGATATTTGTGGCTTGGTCACTTTAAGATCACATAAAAAAATGGCACAGACAAGTGTAATTTGTGCGTAAAAGTAATTAAAACAAGCGGTAACACGACCAATTTGGCGTCCTTAAAAACAAGAATGGATAGTCCCGGCATGGACAGCTTATGCGAATTTCAGAAGATTATGATGTTTGCGGCCACCTAAATCAGTTTACTATTTTGCGTTTCTTCCATTGCCACAGTGGTTTATCTTGGCCTATTTTTGGCATAAACTCCAGTTTTTAAGTGATTGACCCCAAATTTGGTTTATTATCATATTTTGGGCTCCAAGGACGACTTTGAAAGTTTCACTCAATTTGGACCAATATTTGATATAGGTGCCATATATCCGATCTGGCCGATTTGCCTCAACTTTTTTGTTTTTTACGCTATTGAACTTAAATTCGGTATGTACTAGTATTTTTCGCTCCTACTACGACTTACACAATCTTGTCAGGTTTGGACCACTATTTGATATAGCTGCCATATAACCGATCTGGCCGATATTCACCAACTTCGTTGGTTTTAAGGATATTGGACTGAAATTCGGTTTGAGCACTTATTTTAAGCTTCTTTAGCGACTTGTCAAATATGGTTCGATTCGGCATATTATTTCATATTGCTGCCATATAACTGATCTGTCCGATTTGCTCCAACTTTACGCTATTGAACTGAAGTTCGGTTCGTACTTTTATTTATTGCTCTAAGTACGACTTACAAAACATTTTTGTGCCGCTTCCAACCGAAAAAAAAATTTTTAAACTCTCTCTCTCGAGTTCAGCTGCAATATAGCCGATTTTCGCGAAAAGTCACACATTGCAACGTTTTTTAGAACGAAGAGTAAGCAAACAAACTTTTGAGTCTGTGCGACCACGGCCTCTCGTGCCTCCCATACAAACAAATTCGTAGTACTATTAGTACAAATTGATATGACTCTGAATTCAGACAAGTTTCATATATTTTAGGAATGATTAAAAATCTTACATACATATATGTAATATATATTAATTAACTTACTTAAAACTTTCGACCATATAGTTACATTTTGGAAGTTTTCTTTTATAATGGATTCAAAATAACTTTTTTTTTGTAATGTTTTGTCATCTTCCACGTGATAATTTCTGATTTTTTCATAAATCCAATCTGACATTAATGATATTTTGCATTTGTTGCTGCGCCAAATATCAAAGAGATCACTACGACGTAACTTGAACGTCCCTGAATATTGTGGAATTGTGAGAAAAGGGGGACGAACGGGGAAAAGGTGTAAATTAGCGATGAAGAACGACATTTATTTGTACAAACTGGCATTCTCAGTTTTTGTCAGCAGGCGTTAGATCGTTAGTTTTATTCCACGAAACACAGAAGACCCATTTTAATTTTCTTCAAAAATACACATAAATTGGACATTAAATACAACTCGAAGACTAAGACTACACAAAAATGTACTATATGCAGTGAGTGCTACATACCTTAATCTTCAATTTCCACTATTTTCTTGATTTTGTTCGGAGAGAAAATTTTCATTTTCACGCGCAAATGTAGACAAACTAATGTGGCGCCAATTTCTTAACCATAAGCAGCTGATCGATTGTGTACGTTTGAAAGCTCATTAAAAGCTTCAGTAAAGCTTTTGAGGCGTTATTTTTTAAGTTTTTACATGTATGATGTATTAACTCTAAGAATTTAAAATCAAAAATACAAAACATTAACATAAATTTTCCGACTTTTTGCCAAAAAATCGGCCTCTTGGACCATAGTGCATTGAAAGGCCTTTTATAATCGACCTTTTATGGGAATCGGAAGAAACGCTGCAGTGCACAGGATTGACAACACTCTTAAGGTTAACTGGTATCAAAAACCTACAGCATCAGGACGGATAATAAATTACCATTGAAAACATCCAAAAAACATGGTAATAAACACGGCAAAAAATCTTGCTAAGCGGATTAGTATCTAGTGATACCAGCGATAAAATTTTTCACACAGAGAATTTAGTCAAAATTAAAAATATACTGACCAAGAATGACTTTCCCCACCAGATCATTAAGTCGATAATTAAAGGTATTGGAAAAGAGTCCACAACAACACGAGCTGAACAGACAAGAACATATAAGTCAGTGACATATATTCCCCAGTACTCTGAAAGACTCGCCAACGCTGACCTATACGACAGGGATCAAATCGCAATAGCCCACAAGCCAACATTCACCTTGGCTGCTCTGTTTAACAATATGAAGAGCAATGTTGCAAAGTTGGACAAAAATAATTTAATATATCAAATACCATGCGCTGGAGACGGGACTAACATATGTAACAAAATATATGTTGGCACGACAAAATCAAAGCTTAAAGCTTAGTATACACTTCCACCAAAGACTCGCCAAAACAAAAAACTCCATATAAAAAAAACTCTCAAAAATTTTTGTGCCAAAATCCTTTGGCAGTCTCTTTTGTGGCAGTCCACACTCAAAACAAAAAGGCCTCGATTAAATACCGATAAAATACTAGATCCGTAGTTTTTGTATTTTTATCGATAGCTCCCTGAATAATTAATTTTAATTATTTCAAGAGGTATCGGACATTGCCGATACACAAATATGCGTAATCGGGTGAAATTTGGATAATTGTCCCATCAATGATTGAGCGCAATATTCAAAGTAAGGTACAAAACACCGTGAGACTTCAATCATACTTAAACTGGGTTATAATTATGAATTTAATCATTGCAAAAGTGTCATATCTGCTCATCAGGCCCAGTAGCCAGGGTTTGGCCATGAAGAACGCATGTTAATAACTTGTATTTATTGATTGTAAAACTTATAGTTTAAAATTAAACCAAAAGTTAAGGTCTTGGTAAAGTGACCATTTTACATGCATACATTTTAATATCTGGTCACATTGTCCCAAAACAAAAGAATTGTCACTTTTGGTATTTTTGTTTTGGCGAGTCTTTGGTGGAAGTGTATACTAAGCTTAAGACGAGAAACGGTTTGTTTATTTTTGTCTAAGCAACAACTTTTGCCTACATTACTTGTTGAAATTTGTGAAAACTTGGTATTTTTGAACATCATTTACAATTTTAAGTACGAAGATGTAATTTTTTTGATTTGCTACAAAGAAATGTTTTGTAGGCCAAGCCAAGAGCAATAACTTTGCTAAGGACACAAAAGCAAAATTCAAAATAGTTTACGAGATATGGCATCGTTAATCCTTCTCTAAAGCTGAAAAGGTCAATAAAATGAAAACGGCAGCTAATCAGACCAAACCCAGGCAGGGTTTTTATACTACCCTTTCAGAATTTTTTGGTCTCGACCGTATCAACTTTTTTGAGTTCAAAAATGTGTCACAGTGTAATAAGAGATTTACTCTGGAGATGTTGCACATCATCAATACACCAACAAATATTAGGCTGAATTTTAAATCTGACACAGAGAACTGCTCACTTACTTGACCAAAACACACATTAGGATTAATTAGTTTCACATCAAACTCAGTGGCGAGCACTTGTTTCTTGTCCCGTATTAATGTATGTATAGGTTCGAATGTTGTTTACTTTTTTTTGTTAGCTAAAATCTTGTTATTTATATCTGTTCAATGTTGTTTATTAGCCCCCTGAAGACGGACCCCGATGTGGGCTCGAAATATATTAAGAAATAAAAAAGAATCCACCGTTTTTCATTCCTTGGATGGGACGGATGACCTTGAGCCAGAATAACCAACCATTTGGAGACAATATCATCGATACGATATTTTAAAAATAATTTTTTAAAAATTAGAATTTGAGTAGATACAGTAAAATGCTTTCCATAACCGCAAATCACGTTTCGGTGGGAGTTTCGAGATCTAATTTCGGTTTTTTTTGTTTATTAAAAGAAATAATGTTAAATTTTGAGACCGTTCGATTTAAAAAAGAATGACCCATATAAATATTATGAACAACTCGACATCTTAAAAAAAGCTAACAATGAAATAGACATATCTTCAGTATTCAGGCCAATTTTATTTTAGTAAGGAATCAGAAAAGATGTACATGAATTATGCTATTTATTTAAATTTTTGTTTTTCATGTCATAAAAAAAAAAAAAAAATATCACAAAGTGATTGTTTTAGTGACCTTTTGATTGAAAATCATAGAACTTTTTTAAGCAGGCTCTAGGTCATTTAAGCTTATGGCGTTTGATGCTGATGACGGATTTTGCTACAAGCCTGCTTTTGGGATTCCCAAGCGGATATAGCAATTCTGTCATGAGTTAACTTCTGCCAACACACTAAGGACAGGCAGAGACAGCTGAAGATTGAATTGGTATTCATGAAATAGCGCTATAGTGTCAACCAGCCTCCTTTGTGGTAAATGTCTAGTATATGTTTGAAGTTCTGACAAATCTGCAATCATGCATTGCCTAAGCAAATAATTTGTTTAAGTTGTGAAGAAATTTGGTTAAATAGAAGCACGATTCCTTACCCATTTAATCTTATTTCAAAACTACTCTTTTTACCTCAGCTTAGTGAATTCATTCAAATATGGCGCTCATTTTACTCAACACTGGCCACTGTCTGCCTACCAACACTGTCCCAGAGCTCAGGTCACCCTTATTTAGCAATCGATAGTAACTTATCGATTATTAAGCCGACCACATTCGATTACTTTTGGGATTTTTAAATTTCACGTGTTCCGTTTGTTTACAAAATTTGCCCCTTTCAAAATGTTTGCCAAAAAACAGAAAATGCAAGTGGAGGAGCAGAATTTGACCACCAAGATCACTCCACACACACTCCAGGCACGCCTCATATCCGACACAGGCGTTGAGGCCGGGCCGCCCATTGATCTGCCCTCTGGGGTGACCACACAGCAATTGGGTTTGATTTGTAATGCTTTGCTGAAGAATGAGGAATCAACTCCCTATCTGTTCTTTGTGAACGAGGATGAGATTAAAGATTCACTAGAGCAAACACTGGACTTGGAGCAGGTTGATACGGAGAATGTGATTGATATAGTGTATCAGCCGCAGGCGGTGTTTAAAGTGCGGCCCGTGACCAGATGTACCAGCTCCATGCCGGGACATGCAGAGGCCATTGTTTCGCTGAGTTTTAGTCCGGATGGTAAACATTTGGCCAGTGGCAGTGGTGATACCACCGTCAGACTGTGGGATTTGAACACAGAGACGCCACATTTCACTTGCAGCGGACACAAGCAATGGGTGTTGTGCGTCGCCTGGGCCCCGGATGGCAAACGTTTGGCCAGTGCCTGTAAGGCGGGTTTGATATGCATTTGGGATCCGGAGACGGGACAACAAATGGGCAGACCTTTGAAGGGTCACAGAAAGCATATCAATTGCCTGAGCTGGGAACCCTTCCATCAGAATCCCGAATGCCGAAAATTGGCTTCGGCCAGCAGTGATGGTGATTGTCGCATTTGGGATGTGATGCTGGGTCAGTGTCTGCTGAATATAGCGGGACATACGAATGCGGTGACAGCGGTACGCTGGGGAGGAGCGGGCTTGATTTATACCTCCTCGAAGGATCGCACGGTGAAGATGTGGCGTGCAGCCGATGGTACACTGTGTCGCACCTTCTCTGGTCATGCACATTGGGTGAATAATATAGCCTTGAGCACGGACTATGTGTTACGCACGGGACCCTTTCATCCGGTTAAGGATCGCTTGAAGAGTGGGAGCTGTTTGAGTGTTGAAGAGCTAAAAGAGGCTGCCTTGCAACGCTATCAGGCGGTTTGCCCGGATGAGGTGGAGTCCCTGGTCTCTTGCTCGGATGATAATACGTTGTATTTGTGGCGCAACAATCAGAACAAATGTGTGGAACGTCTGACGGGACATCAGAATGTGGTGAACGACGTGAAATACTCGCCAGATGTCAAACTGATAGCCTCCGCCTCCTTTGATAAATCTGTGCGCTTGTGGAGAGCTGAAAATGGACAATTCTTGGCCACATTTCGTGGACATGTTCAGGCTGTTTATACGCTGGCTTGGTCTGCGGACTCTCGCTTGATTGTGTCCGGCAGCAAGGATTCCACTTTGAAGGGTGAGTTGAGGTTAAGAAAGTGAAATTCTAATTAAATGAAATTTTTATTCTATAGTTTGGAGTGTACAAACTAAAAAGTTGGCCCAAGAGCTGCCAGGCCATGCGGATGAAGTCTTTGGCGTTGACTGGGCTCCAGATGGCTCCCGAGTGGCGAGTGCTGGCAAGGACAAGGTGATCAAGTTGTAAGTTCTACTTTTATGTTCTTACAGAAAATATTTTTAAAGCATTTCTAAATTATTCTTTGATTGGATTTTCTTCCCAATGCGGGAGAGGAGCTGCACCATCTCGGTTTCAAATTGTCCTTATAAAGGTAGGGGCTGCATTAAGTTGACTTGCATTGTCAAGAATTTGATTGTCTTAAACTTTAAACGTTTAAATTAGGCTTTCTCTAAATTACACTTCGGTTTTTGTATCAAAAATCCAAATTTTCAATATCGATATTTTGTATATCGCCTTCAAAAAACATCGAAATTATCGTAATTTTCTAAAGCTTAAGAATCTGAAAAGCTTTTAAGGAGCGTCTTCACCAAATCACTGCTAGTGACATTTTCTAGAGACCGTTATATCTAATCTTGTTATACCTATTCCCTTCACCTGAATTATGTCGGAAAGTCAGAAGTAGTAGACTCCCTCATATTTTGTCTAATAAAATTTATGAAAGAAACATTGCTTGGAAAAAAGCAGGGATTCAAACCGAATCGAATTTCGGTTCCGGTTCCGGAATCGTTTCAGTAAAGATTCTGTTTTGGTTCAGCTACTGATTTGGTACCAATACCATTTTATTTCGGTATCGTACCGGTACGTATGGACGGTATGGACCGACAAAACTAACAGAAATTTTAAAACTTAAGTCTAGTAGTCCTGCTTTTTGTTCTGTTTTAAATTTGAATAGCTTGTCAAATTCATAGAATTTCATGAGGAAATGCGGGCCTACTAGATGTCTTACTTAAAATACAAAAAAGGTGTGAGTTTTGTTAACACTCACGGTGATTTGATGTGAAACCTGATGCCAGTCACTATTTAGTCAATCTTAAGTCATTGATCCACCTCTTTTCCCCCTTTTTCATAACCCCTTGCATCACTTCAATTATCACTTCTTGCATCAGCCTTTTCATCAATTTTTTCATGATCCTTCTTAATTAATTCTTTCGCCTCTTTCATAAAATTTTTTATTTATTCTTTTATCACCTCTTGACTTTCATTACCTTTTCCATCAATTCTTTCATCATCTCAATTATTACCTCTTTCATTACATTTTTCATTAATTTTTTCACCTTTTTAATCAATCCGTTCGCCTATTTCATCACCTATTTTATTAATTCTTAATCCGCTTCTTTTATCATCTGTTTCATCACCTTTTACATCAATTCTTTCATCACTTTTTCATTAACTATTTCCTCTATTGCCTCTTTCCACCCTCTTTCTCCTTTCTTCCGTCCTATTTCACACCTCATTCCGCAGCGTCACGTGACGCTGAAATAAAATTTTGCTCCTACTAAAATCTTTCGTACCGAAATTAAAGATGTTAAGCAGTTACACATGTACTTTTCTGTCAGAGATTAGCTTGACATTATAACGAGGGTCTAAGAAAATGCCACATAGGAATGCATTGTTATCAAAGAGATAGGTCTTACGTTTTTCTATTTCACTAAACAAAAGTTTTGCTAAGCCAAAAGCTTAATTTTATTTGAAGCTAACTATTAAGACAAACTGCGTAAAAATCTGCCAACCGCTCGTTTCGCAGTCTAGAGTTTGTACTCAGAACCGAAAGCGTACGGGTACAACGTTTAGGTTCTTTTCGGTCTTTTCAGTTCTAAAAATATCGGTTCTCGGTTCACGGAGCGGGTTCAGTAAGTCGGTGAACCTAGGTTCAGGTTCGAACCGAGGTGCAGAAACAATTTGGTTTTTGCTAGCTTAAGAAACAGGAATGTAAATTGTAACAACATTAGCCAACTATTGATATTTTCCAAATAATGGGGTCTGTTCCGAATTCCGACTCGATTTTCGTGTAAACATGTGAATTTCGAATGCAATTTGTATAAATTTAAACGTAAGTGTCAAGTTAATTTGAGGCTACTAGATCCCGTCGCAATATCCTCTCGATTTAAATTCATTTGGGACTAAGCAATCGGTTTCAGCTGCTGCCACAATTCCGAGTTTTGTAATTTCTTATCTAGTAGCCGCAGGTATATTTGTCGCCTTCTATACAACGTTTTCAAATTTGATTGCAAAATACTAAGGTTTACACGAAAATCGAGTCGAAATTCGGAACAGGCCCGAATATTCGAACTATGCTTAAGTTAATAATGGATAAAACAAAATTAACTGACTGAAGAAAAATTTGCCCGATACTTGTGTTTAAGGAACAGCTTATGCAACATATTATTGTTATTTACCATGATAGTTTATCCAAACATTTAACACATTCAAATCTTTAGGCAATCTTGGAATTCCTTTAAATGAAGCTACGAAGTCGTTCACTATTATGTTATTTCATGATCATAAGAATAATCAGTGATGCTTTTATTAATGAGTTCTCTTTGAGGTTCATAGAATTCAGCAATATGTCTCTTTGCAAGCTGTTTTTGTTTCAAGGTCAAAAAATTAAGTTTCTTGGATTAAAAAAAAAAATAATTTTAATATGCTGCTGATGTCGGATTTTGCTACAAGCCTGCCTTTGGGATTCCCAAGCGGTCATGGCAGTTCTGTCACGAGGTACCCTCTGCCAACACACTAAGGACAGGCAAAGACAGCTGAAGATTGAATTGGTATTCATGAAATAGCTATACTGTCAACCAGCCTCTTTTGTGGTGTTGTGCGTGTCTTGTTGTAGACAATTTATGGACAAAATCCTAACTTAAATGACCTGGAGCATGCTTAAAAAAGTTCTATGATTTTATTTGAGATTGAACGTAAAAAGTTAAAACTTTTTCTAAGAACTTTCTAAGTATTTACGAACATTCAAACTTTAAAGCATCAATACATAAGTCAGCCCGGAAAAAGTAAAATGAACCGAACCACTTTTAACTTTTTTTTTGCTCCGGTTCGGGTTCAGGTCCGACTAACTGACTGACATATTATTAACCCACAGCCAAACAAATCTGTGATTTGTCATAGACCTTCGTATAGTTATGCAGCCGCGCACTAAGAAAGAAAATTTGTAAAATTGTACCTCGAAACAAGAGAAAACAACAAAAAAAGTTTGTATGGGGTTTTGGGAAAAATAAAGATATCATTCTGGTCTGAACCCCGAAAAAAATTTTGTGATATTTTTTTGTTGACAAAATGGCGGCCATTAAAAAATCTAAATTCGATTAAGCAGAAAAAAAAATGTAAAAATTATAATTGAGGTTCCTATCAAAATGGTGAACATTCTGCGTCGATTTGATTTATCAAAATCGGTTCAGTGGAGATATCATGACTGGAGATATCATGACTGTGGTTTCGACAGAAATGCGTAAAGTTTGAAGTAATTTAAAAATTGCTTGTTTTTTCAAAGACATTTTGAATTTCCAAAAACTCTTTTGAAGCAATATTCTCAAATATCCAAGCTATAAAAAAATGCAGAAAACGAACAAATCATATTAAAACAAGTAAGAGTGTTGCGGTCGAGTGCCCCGACAGCAAAATACCCTGTCCCAAGTAATGTGGTTCCTTTAGCTTTGAATTCCATTTATTTTAAAATTTATTTCAATAAATGGGAAAGCGCACTTATGTACATATCTTCGGTGTTTTTGCTCGGATCTCATTGTGGTACACAGAATAGATAGATGTTGGGCCTCACTGAATATATATTAAGACACTAGGTTCAAACTTAAAAATTGAAGCTCCGACAGTTTTTCGCGGTTAGAAGAAGATGGAGGAGGAATTTGACAAACCTGGAGCAAACTTTATCTGGGTACGGTGTACACCTACATACATGCAAAAATTTGTGGCTCTAACTCTTATAGTCTGTGAGATTTACGCGTTTATACAGATAAAAAGACAGATTTTCGCTGTTTAAAGATGGAGGAGGAGGAATTTTCGAAATCTGAAACAAACTCGATCTGGGTACAGTATACACCTATATACATGCCAAAACTTGTGGCTCTATCTGTTACAGTCTCTGAGATCGACGCGTTCATACAGACAGACAGACGGACATGGCTAAGTCGACTCGGCTGTTGATGCTGATCAAGAATATATATACATTATGGGGTCGGAGGTGCTTCCTTCTCCCTGTTACATACGTTTACATACACAATTTCATGATCCCCTTTTTCCCATTTTTAATGGGAACAGGGTATAATGATTGCACATGGAGAATCTCCCCTTAAGCCGCTTCAACAGATTGCTTAATGGTTTTTCTCTGAAACTTTGGTGTATACTTTTCGAAAACGTAGCAGAAGGAGTCCGATGATTTTAAGCCCTTTGAGCCATGTTCGTTTTTCTTGCTCTTTGGGGATGCCCAAACCCATTCTGCAAGTCACACAAGCCACTGCGCGTTTGTTGCTGTTGTAGCGGCTCCTGTGGATGAGAGTAATAGTACGCATATGTTTTTGGGGTAATAGTTAGAAGGTTAGAAAAAAGGATAGTTTTGGAAAAGAGAAAATTGAGGGTGAGTAGAGTAAAAGGTTAGAAAGTGTTTTCATCAGAGTCTTCCAGGTCTAGTGAGAGGAATCTGGCTGCTTGGATGGGGTCGGTCCAGAGGTGGAGAGGCGTCAGGATTGTCGGGTCAGCTGGACAGTCGAAGAGGTGCTTCGTGTCCACATTTGGGACATATGTCAGTCACCGCCGGGTTTATCCTCGCTAAGTAGCTGTTTAGCGTCGCCGAGTATCCTGATCTGAGCTGAGCCAGTGTTGTCCGTGTGCTTCTAGGTAGGGTTTTTTCCTCATCGCTGATGGGGGGGGTGGCCTTCCTCCTAGGACAACGTTTGGTTTTAGGCAATTTTTGGCTGCATTCACCGTACTGTGATGGATGGAGTTTTTCACAGCTATTGCCTCTGCCTCTGATATCTGCGTTGAGTTTGCGGTGTGGGGGCGTTTGTTGTTGATTGATGCAAAGGAAAAGCTGGCAATACAAGCCTACATAAGGCCACTAAAAATTCAGATGTTCTCTAGAACCTTTCTTTCCAAACTTAAGTTTAGTTGTTTATATTTGAGTCTTTTTCTTTCTTTTCTATTTAAAAAGCAACCACAAATTTGATTTGCCACACGCTTTTCGCAATTCACAGCGACACACACATTCACACAAACAAAAATCGAATTTCTCTTTCTATTTCTTGGAGTTGTTTTTGCTTAAAATATATATATTAAATCCCCTTTCCACTTACAAAATAAAACTCTAAATTTTCGTTTAATATAACAAAATCTCATGAATATTTCTTTTATTGCCTCTTCCAGATGGGCCTATTAACAACCGGTGGAACAATTATAATTTGTACCTTGTGATGTAATAAAATGACCCGAGTAAATGCCAGTCCTCGTCCTCTGTCTAGATGGACAGTTGTTCCAATGTTTTCAGCGTTTGTTTATAGCGACACTCAAAATCCAATTCATTTGTAAAATATTTAGCAGGCACAGCCGATTCCGATTGCAGGGCCTTCTCTGCAGCCACAAAACCCGCGGCCACACACTCATCCAACGGAAGTCCACGCAGCAAACCCGTAATAAATCCCGCACAGAAACTATCACCGGCGCCGGAAACATTTTTAATATTTGAAACCAAAGGAGCAGCATAAAAGCGGGAGGAGTGGGGCTCGGTCTGAGGAGAAACACTTAGCAAGGCCTTGCTGTGGTGAGAAGCATCGGGACGATAGCTTAAGAGGACACCATGATCCCCCAAAGTGGTGATGATACAATTGAAATGGGATTCAATTTTTTGTAGCATAATTTTGGTTTCTCTTAAGAGTTGAGGACGTGGCATATTTGAGTTTAGAGAGGGCTGAGTTTCACCTGTGATGGTTTCCACCAGGGTTTTCAGCTCAGCCAGATTGGGTTTGATGAGGCGTATAAACTGGGTCAGATGAGGTGAAAGGGCAAAGGGTTTGCCTGCAATAAACATGTCGGTGGGTTCAAAGAACACAGGGATAAGATATTTGGAAGCCAATTGGAGTAAAGTTTCCATTACAGACACAGAGAGATTGCTGTCCATGATGATCAGAGGAGCCTGCTGGAATAAATGGGACTGGGAGAGTAAGGAGGAGGGTTGAATGGCTACTCGGTGTATGTCCATGTTGCCCAAAATGAGTTTACAATCCCCAAAGCTGTCAAAGATGAGGGAACACAAAGAGGTGGCTTGATTTGGACAGATGATCAAATTCCTTTGGAGATGCGAAGGCATCATTTGTTTAAGAGTTTGTCCCATTTGATCTTGACCCACGGCGGATATAAGATTGACTTGTCCATAGAGCTTATAAATGCCCTCGGCTATATTGCGTCCTACGCCTCCAGCTGCTTGTTTGGCCACCGCTGAGTAAGTGGCTCCATCCAGTTGAACCGGTCGCTGACAGTCATTGATTTGAAAGGAAAGATCTAGAATGGAGGCACCCACCACCAAGGGTTTGTTGGGGTGGGAATCAGGCACGAATTGGCTGCTCGATCTCTTCATTTCCTGGGCTATTCTGGCCGCCACTTGGGCATTGTTCTTAATCAAAGCCATATTGGACTTGAGACTTTGTCCTTGGGTTATCCGTGCAATGGCTTTTAACAGATAAGGGGTCACCTCCTTGCCCCGGATGCCTTGGTCATGGGCCTCCCTGCTAGCTTCCTCTATGGCCTGGTCTATTTCCTTTTTATTTGCTGCAAATTCCTGGGGTATGGGCACACCCACTAACACTCCCGACTTTAGTTTTAATTCCTTCCAAGTCTTCAACAATTTGGCCGCCTCCTTTACACTCTCCAAATTATAAGGCACTTGGCATCCACTGTCCCTGGTATAAAAGTCGGGGAACTTGCCCCCTGGACTCTCAAAACTTGCCACACACACTCCTTGCGTCTCCAAATACTCCAATGTCCTGGGTATATCCAATATACTCTTAACTCCACTGCATACCACCGCCACTGGTGTCCTCCCCAGTTCAATCAAATCCGCCGACACATCCATTGTCTTATGACCCTCTCGATGTACTCCTCCTATTCCCCCCGTGGCAAATATATCTAAGCCCACCTGATGAGCCACCAGCATGGTGGCCGCCACTGTGGTCCCCCCACTTTTCCGCATGGCCACCACATACGGCAAGTCCCGCCGTGAACATTTTATCACCTCTTCCCTCGGTTTCTGAGCCAATTCGGTTAGTTCCTCTCTGGTTAGACCCACTTTGATATGGCCATTCAGTATCCCTATGGTGGCTGGTAAGGCCCCCTCCTGTCTCACCAGCTCCTCTACTTCTAAAGCTGTTTCCACATTTTCCGGCAGGGGCATGCCATGTGTTATAATGGTGGACTCCAGAGCCACAATTGGCTGATTATGCTGCAGAGCATGGCGTACGTCCGGATGTACCTCTATGTGTGGATGCTTTTGGCTTAGCCCTCGGCTGAGACGCAGCGTGGTTAAAGGCAGCAAGCGGCTTAGCAACATTTTAGGTAAAAACTAAAATAAAACCTAAAACATTTCTATAAAACATTAATATGCGTCAAGATAGCAACGTAAAGAAAAGGTGTCAAGATTGCGTAAGTGATTAGCGTGGAACGGTGGAGTTTGGAACAAAAATTATTTCTATAATTTTCTCATTTTTACCTATCTCCATCTCGGCGGAACGATGAGAAGATGGTGGAAAAATGAAATTCGTGTTCACATGGTCCATCATAGTCTTCCTTTTGCCACATGATGAAAAAAGAAAAGAAAATTCTGTAAATTTAACAATTGTGTTGGCCTCTGCTTAACAGCAGAAGTACTTAATACCTCGATGCATTTCAATTTGACATTCATATTACGTTTTCTGCGCATATTTTAGTTGAGAACGGCAAGTTCTTACGTACCATCTTTGACGGTAGACGGTAAACGGTATGAAATGGACTGTAGTGTGAATAGGCTACTTAATTTTCTAGTGCCCAAAAATTTATTTTGGCTTTAGTTTGTGTTAAAAATCAATTATTATAAAAAAATTTTTTTTCAGTGAATTCAGACCTTCTAAAGGCGGTCATGGGCACTAGAGTGTTAAATAATTAACACCAATTAAAGTGAAAAATGCTAAGAATATTTTCTTAACTAACTAAACTAGTAGATTATTTTCGTGGTCTCGCTCGCATTTGTGTACGTAGATTTTGCCAAATTCTATGGCACTTTTTCTATATTTGATAATTATTTTAAAGCTAATTAGGAAAATATAGAAAATTTATGGATTTTGGGTGAATTTTCCAAAAGGGTTAAGGGAAATTTTTATATGGACATTTAAATATTATTAATCCGCTCGAATGGGAACTAAAAATTTTTTATAATTGGTTGCGTTCACACTGTTCGACACATGAGACATACCTTGACCGTTTCCTATACTTTAACGATCATGTTAACATGCAGATGGCCAAAGCCAATAAAGCATTCTTTATGTTCCAATCACTTATGTATTCGAAGCACTTATGTCCTAGAGCTAAAATTCTTATATACCAATCATTCATCAGACCAATACTCACGCACGCATGCAATATCTGGTTTAATATATCACCATCATTCATGGAAACACTACGGGTCTTCGAATAAATGTCTTAGGTCATGTACATCTCTTTATAGATCTCCAGAGAGCGACTTTACAAAATATGTTAGCAATAGGAGACTATACAATACGGCCAACATTCCTAGATTAGATAATTTTACTATCCAACTAACACGAAATCATATCCTCAGATGTACCGAATACCATGAAAATAATTTTGTAATGGCCCCTTACTATGCAGGGAATCAACACATTGAACACACGTTATTAACAGGCCTTGTCCCACCAGAAGAATTCTTACTGCTTGATAAAAAAAGATTTATACAAAGCCACAGTGGAACCCGGGTTTTTACCACCTCCACAGGCGCGCCTCTAGCAAAAGCGTCCCAAAGTCTCTTCTACAAGATGGCAACTGACGGTTTGATAGAACTATATCAATTAGGGATTCGAGTCCAAACAGTATTCAATTCTCATGGGTCTTGTGTCGAACAGAAACTGTGAATGTTACCGGAATACATAAATATTTTTTTAGCCACTTCTTTTAATGGGCTCAGTCTGCTTGGACAGACCTAAGTGCACTTTCCATTATTTGTGTTTTGCTGCATTTTGCATACTAGTGTGATGTGAGATGATCTTCAAAAGGTCACGGATTTCTGACATTTCTTGTAAAGTTTCTATTTGAGGGCTTTTGGAGTTGTTTACAGTTTGGAGTAAAATTGTGGATAAATGGTCAGACAGAACTAAAATTCGCCTTCAAATTTAAACTATTTAAACTATTCCACCGCGTGACGACTTATCGAATAATGCCGTAAAAATAATTTGGCATTATTATAAAAATTACAGTACGCTTACATTTTGAGTTAACGGCGTTAAGGCAGGGAAGTCGAAATATTTTTTGAACTAAAAGGGATTGTGTGTGTTCAAATTATGTTTTGTGGGTTTTAATAAATTGCACGCTTTATTGATTGTAGCATGTAAATGATTGAGCAAACAAAATAGCGTTTAGTCCAATTACAATCTTTTGAAAAGTTGCATATGGCAGGTGGGCAGAACCCCAAATTGGTCATCTTACCTTTCCTAAGGACGCCAAGTAAATTTTATAAAAAAAATAGTGTGGCCGTGTCTTGTTCATGTAGAGTTGCAAAAACACCGATTGTGCAAAGCGATCATTGATGTCTACATCATCGATGCATCGATGTATCTCTAGCTCAATGTTTCTCTTTTGAGCGGAATGTATATAGAAAATGTATCTTTCTCGCGGTTTAAAAAAAAAACCATGACTGCGTCGCTCTCTTTTTGCATATTTAAAAAAATAAATGTTTACGGTCTGTGTTCTTAAATTTGCTAGTGGAATTAGAACTTTTAAAAATTTTACGGCAATTCAATCTTTACTTACCGTCAGGTTCTTTATATGTTTTGTGTGGATGTGAGTTTTTGAAAAACCCCCTTTGTCACCGAAATTCAATTGATGAAGCATCCTTTTTTATGACCACTCGTCTGCCCCGCACTTAAAAAAAGGCATTTGTGCCAGTGTTGCCAAATAAGCTTTTTTCCCGTAATTACAGGCTTTTTTTTAAAACCGTATTGCGGGAAAAACGTACAAAAGGCGGGAAGCGGGTTTTTAAAAATTGATTTCGGCTTCTTTCCAGCTTTTTTTTTTTGTTTTTGGAGTAAATCTATTGTTTTTCACTTTGTCGGTCATTCATCGACTTGCCATTTGCAATATACGAAAAATGCGGAAAGATTTCAAACTAGAATGTCGTGACATTAGGCTGCAGGACCCTGAGTAAAGGCCTGGATTCGGAAGTATGAATCTAATAACTCTCGAGATTACTGCAGTTATTGAAAAGGAACAATATGACAAGAAAATATGGTCACATTTGGATTTTTGAACCTATTCTCATGAAAATGCCACAAACCAATTAGTTTTTTTTTCAAACATTTACACAGACGTATCCGTATTCCATCAAATACCAATACTAATATAATACATGTACAAGGTTTGGAGTTTGCTGTCAAAGACTTATATCATAGATACGAGTTTAAGGCTGCCTTCACACTGTTCGACACATGACACATGATAGTCTAGTAGTCCTGCTTTTTGTTCTGTTTTAGATTTGAATAGCTTGTCAAATTCATAGAATTTCATGGGGCAATGCAGGTCTACTAGATGTCATGGGTCATGTGTCGAACAGTGTGAAGGCAGCCTAAGAAGCAGATTTAAATGCTTCAGATGGATAGCGTATTGGAGAAATCTAGTTGACATGTGCTGCTCAAATTTCATCGTTGATCTTATTAAACAACACAGCTGAAGTTTATTTTTTTAATTTAGTTAAAATGTCTTCAGGTGATCTGATTTTCAGATTTTCATAAAATTCATTACATTCAGACATTGAAATGATTTCAGGTTGCCTGAAAATCATAGTATTCTTCTAAAAATTTACCTATTTTCGGTTCACTTCACTTTACGAACAAATAAACAAGTTTTTTCCCATTTTGGAAGAATTTGGCGTAGATAGAGGGTCAATAATATTATATATAATATAATGTAGAAGTAATCGCTTTCAATGACTCTGGAGGGAATCAAAGTTTTTTTTATTTTTCCTCGTTTGCGATTCTCAAGATGATGTCCTTGCCATGGTACAACTCTGAAGTTAAGCGTGTGTACAGATTCGTGTTGCCTCGACATGCGAAATGCTTCGTAGATTACAAGGTTAGTTATAACACTTCTGAGGCCTACGACAAGAATGAGGACGAGGAACTTTAGCACTCTGATGATATAATAAAAATATTTTGAATATATTTAATTTTTTTGTCGAATATACAGCTTCTTTTCCTCAACCTAAAATTTTAAAATTTTGAATTTAAGATATAGATTTAATAAGAAACCAAGGCTGACAGCCGTCACTTTATTGCATGCTTATTATTCATAATTCACAGTCCATCTAAGGAATTTATTGAGCTAAGGGGGGAACTGCACTAGGCAATAACCTTAAAATCTTGGGGTGAGTAGTTTAAAAACTTGTTTTTTTTCATTATTTATTTGAGATTGACGAAAAGCAAATCCAAATTGTGGTATTATTTTAAATATGCATATTTTAAAATTCGATTAAAATGCAAACCATGGATGACCCCCGAAATTTTTATTAATTCGTGGTCTATCGAAAGACATTTCACTTTTAATATTCCAAGAGAAAACAGGTATACTAGACAATACCGATAACAAAAAAATATCTAAAATTGTCATTTCATTCCTCCCTGCACACTTTCAAGAGTGTTAAAAAAAAAAATTGTTTAACTTAATATATTAAAAAAAACTAAAATTGTTTTCATGTTCCACATTCCAGTTCGACGCAAATCGACCGACGCTAGGCACGCAATTTGGAAAGGCGGTCACACTGACCAATTCAACATTTCAAGAGGCGGGAAATTTAAATTTGCTTGCGCATGCCTTTTCCTACTTCTTGGCCAGTTTTTGTTTTATTTAAGAAAGTCCAACTTAAAATATACATATATTCCGTAAGTATATAGTCTAAATCCCACCATAAACTATTTTTCCATATTTTCTACCAAGGCTTTGCGTGATTTGAAAACACGCACCGTATTATCGGCTCCGCCGGAAACAATGTACTTGGGATTGGACCAATCGATGTCCAAAACTTTCTCACCATGGCCCAACAGATCGTAGAGTGGGGCCTTGGGACTGCGGCAATCCCAGAGTTTATTCTGATTGTCATAGGCTCCGGAGACAAACAGAAACTCCTCCGTGTTGGACCACATGACTGACTGTACCCAGGCCGAGTGACCCAGATAAGTGTTGCGCACCACCGAACCCTCTGGAAGAAGAAGGATTAGCTTATTTATTTTGATAAGATGAAATCTTGGGACTTACGGTTGGTCCTCACATCGTAGAGTCTAAGGTTTTTGTCCGCCGAGGCGGTCACAATGAGGCGATTCAATTTGGAATAACTTGCATCGAAAATGGATTTATTGGTGGAGATCTCTGTCTTGATGCCCTCCATACTCAGATCCCACACTTTGAGCGTGTGATCCCAGCTGCTGGTGAGCAAATTACTGGAGTCCATCCATTGTACCGCAGAGATGCTTTCACGATGTCCTTGTAAAGTCATTTTGGGGGTCTAAAAGGAAAGAACATTTATGCCGGGGAGTTAGAGGAAGACACAAATACTCACCCTAACTCCGCTCTCTTTGGCCCGCTTTGCATGGCTCCCCGCCTCACCCATATCCTCATCCAGCTCGGCTGACCACAACTTTAGCATGGTATCCCAGGATCCTGTGGCAAATCTCTTGCCATCTGGACTCACACTAATGCTATCCACGCCACGCTCGTGACCCTTACACACGGCCACACATTCCACCGCATTGGAGTCCACATTCCATTGCCACAACATGGCCGTTTGATCCTGGGAACTGGACACAAAGTAACCCATTTCATTGTTCACCGAAATCCAATCCACCGCCTTAATGGGAGCCGTATGTCCTGGTATGGTTAAAATATGTTTTCCCTTGTGCGTCCAAATGTTCAAAGTATTATCATAGCATCCAGTTAAAATCCACTTGCCCAGAGCCTTGACCGCCGACACCCAATCATCATGTAAAAGGCAATCCTGTGGCTCTGGAGCCGGAAAACGTTCCACATACTCAATCTCTATGGCATCTTCAAAACTGATGGCCTTCTCCTTGAGATGATCACACAAACGACCGCGTAGATACTCATCAAAGACCAGGAAATCGAACTCAATGGTAGCGTCCAAGGATTTCTGCTGCAGCAAGGCATTCACGAATTTGTTCAGCTCCAAGGTGGTCACGGTGCCATCTATGGCATAGGGCACATCCGGCACCGCATAGCTGTAAATATAAACTATTCAAACTCTGTTTAAATGGTCAATTTTGGGGGTCCACTCACTGTTCTTGTTTGGTTTTCAGTTGCACTTGCACCTGCCCCTCGCCATTCTCCACTTCCATTGTTGTTGCTGCTTCCTCTTCCCTCTGTGGCTCCACGTGCGTTTTTAAAACTCTTTAATTGTAAGTTTTCTTACAGAAATGTGAAAGTATTTGGTATGCTTTCACCTCCTGCTTGTTTCACTAAGTGATAGCCCAAGGACTTATGCCTTAAAAGTTAATATTTTCAAGTTAAATTCAATTTCCAGACTTAAGAGTTGAGGTGAGTTTCCCCAGTGTTTACCGCTGCGTAATAGAGATGGGTAATATTTAGGTAACTGCTACGTGTCACGAGTATTTATTTTTCGGCGACCAGTGATCGAACAGTGATTCTGTTATTATGGTCACACTGTCAAATGGGTTTTTTTTTGGCGGGATTTTTGGTGGTGAAAATATGATTAAACTTTAGAAAATGTTGAGATCTTCTGAAAGTTGGGAGACATTAGAAAATACTATTTTAAAATATTGTGAGACTTAAAAAATATGGTGAGACCTTCAGAAAATGGTGAGACCTAAGAAAGTGGTGAGAGCTTAAGAAAATATTGAGACTTGAGATAATCGTAGAAAATGGTAAAAACTTAAGAAAGTGGTGAAACTTTAAAAAATGGTGACCTTGTTAAATGGTGTAATCTTTAGAAACTGGTGAGACCTTAGAAAATTGTGAGACTTTAAAAAATTATTAGACCTTACGAAATGTAAAGAACTTCAGAAAATGGTAAGATCTTCAAAATATTGTGAGACCTAGAAAGTGGTAAGACCATGGAAACCGGTTCGATACTTATATAACTTAAATATCTTTTTAGTTATGGCTAAGAACTGCACTTTCGAACTGCTTTTAACATGTATTAACCGCTTTCGAACCGGTTCAAAGATTTAAGACTCAGCGTATGTGAGTAAACTCTAAGGTTTTCTGTGAAATCAGCCCTAAGATTATTAGATCGTGCTTAAAAATAGTAGGTCATAAAAATAGATCATTTATAATAGCCTTGTTCTGACTTTTTTAAATAATAACGTCATGGATTGTAGAAATGGGTCGGTTGGCAATTGCTTACTAGTGTTAGGTAGGGTTGTCAATATTTCACAAAATATCAATATCGATAATATAAAAATTCCAAATTTTTAATATCAATATTTGATATATCGAATCCCAAAAACACCAATATATTGATATATCGTTCATTTCTTAAGCTTAAAAAACTGAGAAGTTATTAAAGAACGTCTTGACCATAAAACTGTTAATGATCATTTCTAGTGTCCGCTATATGTGATCTTTTCAATTGGAAAACTTTAAGGCTTAAATGAGTTAATTTTTTCAATATATTGAATTGGATCCTTTTAATTAGTCTAATACTTCTCCAGCTGTAGATTTTGCCTAAGCAGAGTTTTTGAGATTTTATTACAGTGTGAATAAGCTCTTACATTCGATTTGTCAAGCAAATCCGTATACTCCACAATAACACAACAATATTTTGTTCAAATGATTTGAGAAAAGAACAAAAAATAATTTGAATTCATGTATTACACAGTTGGATGAAATTCCAATATTTTAAAAAACTCAACATAAGCCCCTTAATTGCTTAATTGGGAGCTCGGTACTCATTTTATGGGTACTTTTGTACTTGCAACACACAACGACAAGAACTAAAACCAGGGCTGCAAACCGGTTCGGAGTTGAACCTCTCCGGAGGCGGAGGCTCCGAGATTTTTTGGAAGTCCGAACCGAACCCGAACCGGAGCAGGTTAATTTTTATCCGCCCGAACCTGAACCTGAACCGGAGCAAAAAATAGTTAAAAGTGGGTTCGGTTCAAAAATTATAAATAAATTTACTGCATGCTAACTTTTGCCATTTTTCAAAAGATGGTGCCCAAACACACACTATCAAGCTTTGCGATTGTGTGTGTAGCAGCGAAACACGAAGTAAACGTCATTATGACAAATATAGGGTACAAACAAATACACAAATGTGTGTGCGTGCACGTATTCTCTCTCTCTATGCGTGTGTCCTATTACACGGGATAGGGCAATTGACATTTGGGCACCACTTAGAAAAAAATGTGATATCAATTTAAAGAATTGGCCTTTTTTTCAAATTTGCCCTGGTATTTAGAAAAAAATTTCAACTAAACAGAAAAAGTTTTTTTGAATTTCAAAAAATATATAATAAAATAAATTTTTAGAAAAAACTTTTCTAAAAATAAAAATAATACGCGAGATTTGCCCGATGACACCGGAATACAAAAAAGACTAACTTTTTCAACAGGAATAATAGAAAACGTTTTTATAAGTTTTATTGGTCGCTGAATGTAAATCATATTTCTGTTTTCACCCAGCACGTCAGGGTTACAAAATACGTCCCATTTGCATAAACGTGTGCTACGAGAAGTTTCTTTACATTTGTGGATCATGTGTCCACATTAAATAACCTTTTGTAACGAAATTTGTTTTCATGTTAGCTGAATAGAATGACGTTACAGAAAACCCGAACATGACGTTTTGATTTTGTTTATAAGATACAAATTATGGGATTTTTGTAGGGAATGGGGTGGTTATTTATTTATAAAGTCGACTATTTCCAAGTTTTTCAATTGGAGTTTATCGACCAAATATACATATGGAAAATTTGCTATTTTCTCTGTTACAAATGCTTGTAGACCTGTGTAATTAGGTCGAACTTTTCTAGTGACTTTCTTAAAGTTAGTTCAAACTTACCTATGATTTTAAAGTAAAATATCCCTTAATCTATCTATTATTAAGTTAATATTAAGTTCCAAATATCAAGACTCCGAACTTCCAAATATGTATGAAATGTTATAAGTTTTTCCAATAAACACACATTTTTTTTTGAGTCAGGGAAAACAATACTATTCCTGAACCCCGGTTCAAACCTGAACCTGGGTTCAGCGACCTTCTGAGCCCGCTCCGTGGTGAACCCCTCCCGATTTTTAGGAGGTTTGTAGCCCTGGTTTTTAGGAATAAAGTTAATTTTATTTTTTCAAAATTTTGTACAAATAAGGTTAAATGTTGTTTATGCGTTTACTGATCCTTTGGCCGAACCATCATCTGGGCAAACGTCAAAGAAACTGTAAAATCTTCATCGACACCCTCGCTTCTTCTCCATGTACTCCATTTAATACCTCTACTGTGCACCGACGCACCATTCTTTAAGTACCTTCCGAAAAGAGCGCTAAACAAAAAAGAGATAAAAGTCGTTAGTAAATACTCTAGTACGTAAACGTGGACTATTCCTTACCTCCTAAACCACCTTTTATGCCACCAAGGACCAAAATCATAAGCATAACGTCCATCAATATCCCGATCATGTGTGCTAAATTTCATTTCCTTATGATGCGATAAGGAATCTCCAGCAGTTCCTTCATACCTTCCCAGATATTTTAGTTCATATAATTCGGTCTCGCTACCCACTTCAAATTTATCGTATCGAGCAAATTTCCTGGTACCATGAACATCTTGAAGTTGTATAAATAATTCGTGTTTTTTCGACTGCGTAATCAAATGCAATTTTTCTAACCCAATGAAAAATTCATTGGTTAGATTTCCAAATCCTTCCTTATACATTGACCAATTCCTATTAAAGTCCACATCGCCATTCATCCGCCTTAGAATTACTGTCCAGCCTGATCCAGCGAGTTGAGAATCGCAATAAGCAGTAAATGGTACATGAATAGTTTGAATTCCGGTGAAATTTACAAATGGAAGACAGCTACCCAACTTTTGTTTATATTCTAAAAGAGCAACATTGTTATTATCTTCTTTAGACTTTATAGATTCCAGCATGTTATTCAAGAGATCAATTGTCTTCTTATCTGTTGCAGAATGAGACTTCCAAAGCAGGATTTCCTCCTCCCTCATTTCAATGGTTTTGTTCGTTGAGTTAATTTGTTCTTTACACTGAGAAATTTCAGCTTCTTTAGCTTTCACCATTTCATTGTCCTTAGCTATGCCTAATTCTTGTACATATTTAAGCACTTCTTCTATTTTCGTTTTAGTTTCAGATTGTATTTTGACGCTGCTTTCGCTCTCCAAGTTCTTAATAATATTTTCTTGATCTTTTACCTTAATTTGTAATTCATTAAATTGATTTTGAATTTTTTGGCATACTTGCTTATATTCCAAAAGAGCAACATTGTTGATATCTGCTTTAGTATCAAGTTCCTTTCTTTTCAATTCAACCAGATTATTCAGTCCATCAATTCTTTCCTTATCTACCATAGATTGTGACTTTAATCGAATAATTTCCTGCTCGTTGTTTTTGATCGTTTCCTTCGTGGAGTTCAATTCTAAGCTCATGAAATCAAGCATTCTTTTCAGCTGATTAATATGATCTTTATGGGCAGAGATTTCAGCTTTTTTTGACTCAAGAATTTCATTATCCTTAGCTTTGAGTAATTCTTGGGTCTCCAAGTTCTTAATGGTGAACTCTTGATCTTTTAATTTGTTTTCTAATTCGGAAATTTTGTTTTGATTATTTTGGCATACTTGGGAAAATTCCAGAAATGGTTTCACCGCCCGAAAACAATACGAACTACAAAGTTCGTCTGTGTCCTGTAAAACAGAACTTGTTTAATAAAGATATAGAGTATATTCTCATCCCGAACAATTTTCGGACTCAGCGAATCCTGAGCGAAATATTATAAGAACACCAGTGATGCCAATATTTTTCCGGAAAAAAGGACAGATTGAAAAAAAAACAAGTAAGAGTGTTGCGGTCGAGTGCCCCGACAGCAAAATATAGAATATAGAATAGATAGATGTTGGGCCTAACTGAATATATATTAAGTTACTAGGTTCAAACTTAAAAATTGAAGCTCTGACAGTTTTTCGCGGTTAGAAGAAGATGGAGAAGGAACTTGCCAAACCTGGAGTAAACTTGATCTGGGTACGGTGTACACCAACATACATGCAAAAATTTATGGTTCTACCTCGTATAGCCTGTGAGATCAATGCGTTTAAACATAGAGAGTGACAGTTTTTCGCTGCTAAATGATCGAGGATGTGGAAATCTGAATCAAACTTGATGTGGGTACAGTATTCACCTACATACATGCCAAAACTTGTGGCTCCATTAATTACAGTCTCTGAGATCGACGCTTTCATACAGACAGACATACAGACGGACATGGCTAAATCGACTCGGCTGTTGATGCTGATCAAGAATATATATACTTTATAGGTTCGGAAATGCTTCCTTCTCCCCGTTACATACTTTTGCACAACTTCATAATCCCCTTTTTTCCATTTTTAATGGGAACAGGGTATAAAAAGGCAAGTTTTCCATCCGGATGAGGGATCTTAAAAAAGGACAGATTTCCGGAAAGGGGATGTTTGACATTTTTTCCGAATGAAGCACTTTAAAACAGGATAGATCTATCCGAAAAAAGGCCAAATTCGTAACACTGAAGCACTCACGCCCAGAGATTGAGAGAAGCTTGGACTGGCCCTTGGGGGCTGTAAAGCCAATTTTACAATTTAAAATTATTTTTCACTTAAATAAAATTTAATTTAATTCTTATCATAATTTTTATTTTAATCGGCGTTCATAACAAAAATAAACGTAAAATAAGACTTAAAAAATAAATGTTGTTAAAATAATTTTTATTTAAAAATTAAAAAAAAAAAATTTTATTTTCGAAAAAAATTCGAAATATTTTATCTCGATTTTAAATAGCTGGTTAAAAAATATATGAATTCTGGTACGTCCCCCGTTCATAGCGGACCTTAAGCTAGAAAAAAATTCTACATTTATTTTCCCAAAACTGTTATTTGAAGTCTCTGATATGAGAGTAAAACAACAATAATTTTATATCGGTAATATATTTCGTCCTTTTTTCAGAGCCAGTTAAAAAAAAAGAGAGAGAAATTGCGTTTAAAGTTTGTAAAGTTTAATATAATTGTAGAATTTGAGTATTGCAGGCTCGAGGTCAAGTAAAAACACACAGATGTGTATGCTGTTTTTCCAATATATTTCGGTTGCTCCTCGGCAACCATCTTCAGGGACACTACAAAACAATTTCCAATTACATTGTAACATTAACTTAATACAAAAAACACAAACTTTTTTACATACATTGTTTTACACGTCTGTTCCGTTCGGCGTGGAGTTGGATACTGAGTTATTGTTTGGTCAGTAAGTGTCTGTATATGTGTATATGAACGATTCGCCCATTCTGACTGCTATAATAAGCAAGATATTCAGCTAGCCCACAAACCAAAGAACACAATGAAAAACTTTTTTAATAAGACGAAGTCCAAAATAGCTACATTTGATAGGAGCAATGTTGTTTACAAGATTCCATGTAATGGAGATGCAGAAAACAGCTGCAACAAATTGTACATTGGTACAACAAAATCTAAACTTAGAACTAGGATATCCCAACACAAATCAGATTATAAACTCAGACACCAAACCACCTTTCAAAAAACGGCGCTTGCGACACACTGTACGGAGAGCGGACACTCGCCGAATTTTGAAGCAACAACAATCCTACAGCAAGAAAACCACTACAGCAAACGCTTCACTCTTGAGATGTTATTTATTATAGACACACACACTGACAAAAGGCTTAACTACAAATCTGACACAGAGAACTGCGCGCACATATACAGACACTTACTGACCAAACAATAACTCAGTATCCAACTCCACGCCGAACGGAACAGACGTGTAAAACAATGTATGTAAAAAAGTTTGTGTTTTTTGTATTAAGTTAATGTTACAATGTAATTGGAAATTGTTTTGTAGTGTCCCTGAAGATGGTTGCCGAGGAGCAACCGAAATATATTGGAAAAACAGCATACACATCTGTGTGTTTTTACTTGACCTCGAGCCTGCAATACTCAAATTCTACAATTTAGAAAGGTCGCTAACTATCAACGTTTAATATAATTTTTAAATTATGCATTTGGGCTTTAGCTGTTCCAGGAAAAAATTTCATTAAATCGGTAATTGGTTCCCAAGAAATATAGGTTACAGGTCTGTGTGACTTTCAGTTTCATACCTTACCCACTACACCACATCTACCAAGACAAGGAGAACAGCTAAATGTGCTATATAACTCAAAAGTATATTTTCTATTTTTATTTTATCTTTTCCAAAAGATAACGAAGTGTTTATCAACACTGACAATTATATGTAAGCAGTTAATCACATGACCTGGGACTGTGCTGGAGATATCATTTTTTTTTTCACAGTACACTTTGTTGTTGAAGATTTAATTTTAATTTTTTAATTATTAATTAATTAATTATTTTGGCTTGAAACTGAAATATAGATTGTTTTTAAGATCGATGAACAAAATCTATGAACAAATATAGAAGCTGTGAGCAATTATTTTTGACCATTTTTTAAAAATAAATTTTCGTTTTCATCGACCTTTTTTCTGTTCTTGATTATTTTTTTCTGATTTGGATTATCGCTCTTTTCTTTTATGTATTAACATAAAGACCCAGAAAAATACAAAATTATTTTTGTAAACAAAAGATTTGACTGTTAGTTCTTCGAGTCAATTTGATCCAGCTACGGTATATATGTATAAAGATATTTTTTTTATTTTTATATCCGGATATTTGTAAAGCATTAAACATCTCCGACCTCATAAAGTATATATTTTCTTGATTAGCCATGTCAATCCGTTCTTCCGTTTACCCAAAACCTCTATGCTTTTTAATATTTCCACTAGGTTTGACGATGAAAAACTTTTTTGCTTTTGTCCTTATACTTTCCAGCTATAAATATTATCTGTTGGAACACAATTTTGGAGAGGAATCACTTGGCCAAGATTTTTTTAGAACCTGTATTAATATAATTTATACGAACTGCTAGGGTATATAAAATTCGTCCGATCCGAAGTAAACTTTCTTCTATTTTTAAATTATGATTTTGTAGATATAGTAAAATACTATACAGCAATATTAATTAAGATTCGTCTGATACACAAAACACCGAACAGAATTAATTTAAAACAAATCCCTTTTCCAATGTTTTTAAAAAAAATTACGATTTGTTCTGGTCGAGTTTTAGAAAAATCAAATTATTAATCAACGAGAAAGGCAAGGCTAACTTCGTCCGTGCCGAAGTTTTTATACACTTGAAATCGCTTGTCTCAACGGTTAGCGACTTCGAAACTTCGCAGATCAGCTTAAAAACATTTAATATTACCCATGACCGTGATTGAGACCAGTAATATTGAGAAAAAAACAATTTTTCTCATTAAAATCCATTTTTCGACCGATCATTTGTATGGCAGCTACAAGAAGTAGCCATCCGATCCGGTCGGTTCCGACATATTAGCAGCGTGCAGACAAAAGAAGACTCTGTGCAAAATTTCAGCTCGCTAGCTTTAAAACTGAGGGACTAGTTCGCGTAGAAACAGACAGACGGACGGACCGACGGACAGACAGACATGGCTATATCAACTCAGCTCGCCGATCAAGAATATATATACTTTATGTGGTCGGAGATGATTCCTTATATGCGTTACAAACATCTCAACAATTTTAATATACCCTCTCCAAGGGTATAAAAACAAAATTGGAAAAACTCTTTGCTTTTTGAAACAATATTTTTTTTAAAAAAGGTCCATAAAACAGCCTCGACATGGAGAATACCCCCTTAAAAAAAAATATAAAAAAAAGTTTTTGTTATATAGCACATTTTGCAGTTCTCTCTATCTTGATAGCTGTGGTGTAGTGGGTAAGGTATGAGGCTGAAAGTCAAGCAGACATGGGTGGGTTCAAGTCACAGTATTGAATTATAATAAACAATTCAAACAATCAAGTTATCATGATAAGCACACTGAAGTGTGTTCACTACAATTGAAGATTAAATTTAATTTTTAAACATTTTTATTTGACGTGAAAACCATAATTATTACTGACCTTTGACATGCTACCACACAATACTGTCACAATTCTCTGCCATAGGAACGAAAGGCCAAAGAAGTGAGAAAAACATTTTATTTTGATCACTTTACACTTTTCAGCTATGAATATATTGATAAATATATTATATAGCTTCCATATAACAAACTGGCAGGAATATATCATGCTCCAAGGGTATATAAACTTCGGTCGAGCCGATGTTAGCTTCCCCCTATTTTTTTCTTAGTGCTCGTTGTGCACACTAGCAAGATCAGTCTAAATGTCTGCTATCAGTTCATCTTTCAGCCGCTTGTGTGTGCACTAGGGTTGTCGATAATTCTCAAAATATCATTATCGATAATATCAAAAATCCAACTTTTTTATATCGATATTTGATATATCGCCTCCAGAAAACATCGATATAATCGGTATTTTCCAAAGCTTAAACTGAAAAGCTTTTAAAGAACGTTCTCACTACCATATGACCATTTCTAGTGGCGTTATATCTTATCTTTCTAATAGAATAAATTTAAAATTTAAATGACTTAATTTTGTGAAACTAGATTATAGTTTAGGGGGGGTTCGACATGTACTATACGCGGAAAAAAATCAACAAAGCGTATAGCAAAAGCGAAATCAATGGTAAATTCTAAAAAAATTTCGCAAAACCCATGGGTCTAAAAAGAATTCCTAGATTTTTTTCGAACAGAACTGACATCCTCTATTCCTATCCTATTTATTCTACTTAGAAATCGCACTTATACGAAGAAATTACGTTTAAGATAAGTAAATCTATGCCGAAATAACGTATCTGGATCAAGTTAAATGGATGAATTCATATTAGTCCAATGATTTCTGGGCGAAGTTTTTCGGAGATTTCGTTTTTTCCATACGTTTTGTGCAGAACACTTATTGTGACAATTTGCTCCTGCAATTACCATAGTAATTTTTCTTGATATATCGTTTTTAAAAATATCGATAATCGGCTATATCGGCACCAAAAATATCATAACGAAATAACCAACAAAAATATCGATATATTGATATATCGTTAAAATATTGACAACCCTAGTGTGCACGCTCTTAGAGTTTATTTTCCGCTAACTTAAACTTTATATTTATATGCTCAAAAAAGTTACAAAATCGGTTACAAACTTCATATATATGTCTGTTTGTTTTTTATAGTCGTCCAAGCCGCTGTTCATTTCGATCTGGAAAGAGTCTGTGAACCGATTCGAAGCTGTTAAGAACATTTTGAAAATGGTTTAAAGCTATATCTCAAAAATTATTAAGTTTAAGGGCATACAAACATCAGTGTTAGGTGTTCTAAGTATGTCAAATTTTATTTTCGGTAAATTCAATCAAACGTTCGGCTTAGTCATAAGCATTTTATATATTTATTTTAAAAAACTGACAGAATTCGAAAAGCATGAAGCATATGGGCAAAAATAAAAACTTTGAAATTCCATTGAAAAAGACGCAGAATTTGCGGTTCATCAAGAATAAACAATGCCCGAATTTTAGGGTAGCTTACCTTATAGTAAACATTTAGCTTATTTTCAAAATATTTATATTTCTATTTCTATTTTATTTCTTTTAAATTGATCCGGAAGCAGGTCGTGATCTCTGGATACGCCCGGTCTAATATGTATTATTTATATATATTTGGCAGCTTTCATTATACATTTGCCGATTTAACCAAATCAGTTGCGATTCGATTCAATTGCGGAGAGGTCAAAAATATTTTAAGAAATGTTTAAAATTATTTTGTTATATTGTGTGCTGATGCTTTACTTAAATTTATGGATAAAAGGCCTAACGTCAGCTCAGTCTGTTGATTTAACGGTAAGAATATACAAAGCGCATGGACTATCTTTATTTGATTTGAATAAAATTTTTTGCCGAATTAAGATCTGGAAATGCCAACCAAAGTGTGATTTGCGGTTTTGCTTAAACATTTTTTGTTAAGGTGTATGTTCTTCGGATTTGGCAAATAATTTGATTGAAATTAGAAATGTTGAGTCCAAGAACTGTTAGCTTTTTATTAAATAAGTTCCATTTTACAGGAGACAGAAGAACGTTGTAGTTCTCTGCAATTTTCCCAAATGTGGCTAACAATTCAAAAGCAATTTTCCGAATTGGAACTCAAGGTTAAAGATCAAGAATGCCACATTAAGAGACTAGAGAGCCGAATCCCCTTCCAGGAACAATCCAAAACCAAAACGAAAATTGAAGAAGTAATAAAACATAATGAAAGTCTTGAATATAAAGAAGCAGACATTTTTGACCATGAACAACATATTAATCAGCTGAATAAAAATTTTGATTCTAAGCACTTAGAAATTAAACAGCTGTCTAATAATCTGAAATCAATGAATGAAACCATTAAAAACCAAGAGCAGGAAATCATCCTTTTAAAGTCGCAGTCTAGGTCAGATACTAAATTAATTGATGAGCTAAATAATATACTTGATTTAAACATACAGAAACTTGATTTGCTCATCAAGTCTTCAGAAGGTGATAACAGGGTTGCCCTTTTGAGATATAAACATAAGCTGGGTAGCTGTTTACCCTTTGAGAATTTCAACGGAATTCGTACCATTCATGTACCCGGTATAAGACCATTTCCTGTGTATTGCGATGCTCAATTGGCCGGATCAGGCTGGACCGTAATTCAAAGGCGGATCAATGGAGCTTTGGATTTTAATGGGAATTGGTCCATGTATAAGGCAGGATTTGGTAATCTAAGCCATGAATTTTTCATTGGCTTAGAGAAATTGCATTTGATTACAAAGTCGAAACCGCATGAATTGTTTATTCAACTGGATGTTAATGGAACCAAGAAGTTTGCCCGATACGATAGATTTGAAGTGGACAGCGAGGCCGAATCATACAGACTGAAATTACTGGGAAAATACGAGGGAACAGCTGGAGATTCTTTAAAAAGACATGTTGAAATGAAATTTAGCACACCAGATCGTGATAATGATAAGCATTTATATATTAACTGTTCTAAATTTCATGGCCCCTGGTGGCATGAAAGCTGTTACCGGAGGTAAGGAATAGTCCACGTACACTAAATATAATTAATACTTACACATTTTATTTCTTTTGTATTAAGCTGTCTCAATGGAAAGTACTTAAAGAATGGTGTGGCAGTGAATAATCAAGGAATTGGATGGGGTTCATGGAGGAAAAAAGAGAATGGCGAGGATGATTTCACAGTTTCCATGACTTTCGTCCAGATGATGATACGGCCAAGGGATTAGTAAATTAGTATTAGTAGTAGAAAAAAAGATAGCTAAAACACGTTTAATGTCAATATCCAAACGAAAAGGTTAAAATCGCGCCATAATTCAGCGGAGCCCTGTAGCAAAAAAATGTTGATGCCATCTTTTGAAGAGGATTTAAATATTAAAAAAAATTAAAAGCTATAAATATTTTGTGTACATTTTTTTTTTAAAGAATTAAAAAATACAATTTTTGAGCTTGTTTTTGCGTATTAATTGTTTTGTTCGAAACAAAGAAAGCTAAAAACTGGCCAATACGAAGAATTGCTAAAATTCTTAAATTGAACATTTTTTTTGCGCAGTCGAAAGAGTATATTCTATAGTTTTCGGAGTAAAAATTGGGTTAATTTTTAAAAACTTTTTAGAATTTTGGTAAAATTATAAAGAAAACAAGTGAGAAAGTCGGTCAAGCCCGACTATAACATACTCTGTACCTGGAGTAGAAGCTGAATGCAATGCTGGTGCTGCGCTCATCTCAAAGTCTCTCTCTCTTTTTCTCTCTCTCTCACCCTTTCTCTCTCGCTCTCTCTCTCTAAGATTGTGTGGTGTTAGTTGTGAATGGGTGGGAGGGGGGGTGGGGCAAGGGCGAAGTACTTTTTTGCTCATAACTTGAGAACCGCTGATCCGATCTTTATCATTTCTTCGGCAAATCGATACATTTTGCTAATTACTAACTATCTCTAGAAGGTACGAAACGTCTATCTTCAAAACTGTAGGAGATATAACGTTTTTTCCGAATTGCGGGGGCGGAAGGGGGCGTGGCAAAAATTGAAAATAAACTTGATCTGCCTGCAGCTATAAGAAACATTTGTCCCATACATGTCAAACCTCTATCTCTTACCATCTCCGAGATCTGTTTGTTCATACGGACGGACGGACAGACAGACGGACGGACAGACGGACAGACGGACATGGCTATATCGACTCGGCTGTTGATGCTGATCAAGAATATATATACTTTATATAGTCGGAAATGATTCCTTCTCCCTGTTACATACTTTTGCACAAACTTAATATACTCTATAAGAATCCTACAGGATTTCTAAAGGAAATGGTACCATAAAGCACCCGGCCTCACTAAGGACCGTAAGGTCTATGTGTGGCCCCCCCTACATGGGGCCAGCCGGTAATACCTACCTACCTAATATACTCTATGTACCTTCGGTACAGAGTATAAAAACACAACCAATTTCGTATTTTATTCAGCCACTTTCTATATTCCTCATCGCAACTTTCACCTGAACTAGAGTACTCCAAGATTAATTTTTTTATTCCTGAAATGCCTCGATACTAAAGGATCCGAGGTAATGAACATTCTATTTAGAACATTGAGGTTGCACTTTTCCCGACCGCATTTTCTCGAAAAATGTTTTCGGTACTTTGTAATTAAACAATTGGGAGCAATGCATAATTAATTATTTCCGGGTCATGAATAAAAAATCGAAAAATACGAACTGCCTAGCAATCTCCAAGGCGTAATTTTTATACCCGTTACTCGTAGAGTAAAAAGGGTATACTAAAGTCGTGCAAAGGTATGTAACAGGCAGAAGGAATTGTTTCCGACCATATAAAGTATATATATTCTTGATCAGCATCAACAACCGAGTCGATATAGACTTGTCCGTCTGTCCGTCCGTCCGTCTGTCTGTATGAACACCTAGATCTCAGAGATGGTAAGAGATAGAGGTTTGACATGTACGGGACAAATGCTTCTTTTATCCGCACGCAGATCAAGTTTGTTTCAAATTCAGGCCACGCCGCCTCGCGCCCTCGCAATTTGGAAAAAAACGTTGTATCTCCTACAGTTTTGAAGATAGACAATTCGTACCTTCTAGAGATAGTTAGTAATTAGCAAAATGAATCGATTCGCTAAAGATATGATAAAGATCGGATGAGCGGTTTCTTAAGTTATGAGCAAAAAAGTGAAGCAAGCTTCCCCCGCTACCCACCCAAAAAATGTTGCATACTTTTCGGATGGTCACCCTAAGGAACGCAGGAACACTAGGTCGGACATTTTATATATGGAAAAATGTAACGTCATACTGATACCCGCTTAAACGATGCATATTTGTGTATAAAACGCATAGCAAAAAAAATTTTTGAGAAAAAATAAGGTTTAGGGTCTGCGACTTGGACTTAAAGTTTATCACTCATACGTACTGTTGCCCATGCCTAAATTTTTAATTTTTTAGTAGTTGGCGTAGACTTGGTTGGAAGTCATAACACTTGACAAAAAGGTACCATGACCAATAAAAAATGTTTTTATATAACAGACACAATATGTAGGTAAATATATTTGGTACTTGATATATTTGGTAAAAATTTTACATTACGGCAAAATTTCTACTATTTTGCGCTGTTTACTTCTAGATGAAAGCAAGTTTCAGCCGTTCAACTAGAGGCTATCAAGATATCTTTGAAGTCAGGTCCCAAATTGAACTGAAGTGCTGCGCATCACGGTTGCAGCCGTTTCTGCGAGTATTCTACTTTTACTGGGCTGCTTATAATTAAGCTTCTTCAGGATCGAAAAATAATGCAGATTAATTACTATGGGCAAAAAATACAGGGAAATTATTCATAAATCAAAAACTCTTTATTTAATATTGTCAATTCATTTCATTCCCTTGAAAGTAACCTCCCCCTACTGCATTACACTTGTGCCAACGTTTTTTACAATTTTGCTTGTGTTTGTAGGACAATTTTAAGAACATGCTGCAAAGTCTTCTTCTGGTATAGTCTTTAATTTCTTCTTTGTTTGGGGCTCTGTCTCTTTATCGATTCAAATCGTGTCCACGGAGCGATCTCTTGAGTTTAGCGAATTGCCCATAGATGGACACTCAAAATGGTTTGCACTGTTATGTCTGTAGTATCTCACTAGAAGGACAGTGCGTTCATGCGTACATGGCCCTTTGTTGAAACCCCGCTCGTGGACCATGCCTGACTTCAACTTGCGAGCCACACTAGTCGCACTTTCTGAAATGGGCAGTCTTAAGAATTTAGTCCCATATAAAAGCGTGGAAAAAACCCATCTCTTCGTTGGAAATGGGCTCGCTTCGTCAAAATTTGGTCCTAGTCTACCAACCAAAAATATATTCGATTCCTGCTCCATTTTTATTTGTTGTTCGATCAAATTCAAATTTGACAACTTTTAAAATGATACGAAGAATTCGTCGACAGAATTTCGATTCGGTGAACGGGTCGTATACGTAATATTTGTGGAAACTTTGAAGGCTTTTCGCAGAGGTTAAAACATGATATAAAATTTTTTGATTTTTTAATTCATTATGTATACCCTAAAAGTAATCGTTTAAGATGGTATCAGTTATATTTTTTATCGGCGTCCACCCTAAGGAACACTGTTAAACATGTTTTTTCCTGAGTACCGGGTATATCGAAGTCGGTTAGAGCCGACTTTAACTTACGCTCTCGTTTCTGTAAACAATTTTAAAAAATATATTGGATAACTATTGTTTTGTATCAATTCCATCTATAATTATAATTCATCCGAATCATTAGACTCGTCCCAGGAGACGGAGGTTCCAAAATTACGAGTATGGAAGTGGTACCTTTTTGACCTTGTTCCTGTTATTTATTAAGACACTGGATAAAATAGGATCTGATGTGTCCATAGCCCTGTGAAAAAAGCATGCATTTCCGATTGTAGGTCAGATATGTTTTTGTTTGAAAAGTTGAAGACAGACGTTTTTTCATTGCCCAGTCTGATCTACTTTTTCTTCCTCCAAACGTCAAGCATTTCTCTACGGCAAAATACGACTTCACCTGCAATGAATCAATTTATTTAGCAATGGCGCAAATATGCGCAAAAACTGTTAATACCACCTCGTTGAATACATGTTAAGCATTCATTGGACGTTCACAACTGGAGTTAATTGGATCCTATTTACTACTTCTGCTCCACAAAACACAATCAATTTTAGGTTAGGTCGTACTAAAAAGTCACCACGACAACAACACAAATAACAATTACAAAACAAAAGCACACTTACAGTTTTCCTTACAATCTTTTTCCAAATACATTGATCTTCGTTTCCATGTTTGATACAAGCTGTACATTAAGAATTGAAAGAATGCCACAGCTATAAACATAGCCAATTATGTCTGGCAAACACACTACGTGGCAAGCTTTTGGGAGAAAACTGACTTTGAAACTCTAAAGTAGCCACTCGGATGGCACGATAAAAATATTTTTCGGTGTTTTAATACTGACTGATGTATTTAGAATCAAATAATACTAAAGACGATAAAAAAAAAACTTTTATTTTTGGACTTTATGGCAAAAAGAGGGCGGGTCGGAAAGTACCCCAAACAATTCCTAATAAAAAAACCTGAAACTAGGTTTGTAAGGATAAAAATCGAAATAATTTGAAATGTAATTTTACAATGTCGGAAAATCCGACCCAGGCGTGAAAATAAATAACTATTTTTGATCCGATTGACTTAAACTCGGTTTGTAGGGTCAAAATTAATTAGAATTAATTTATGTTTTCATTTTCCGATGTTGGAAATACCGCCGGGTTGCCCACTGGGAAGTGTGTCTGATGTGGTAAGTGGATGGGAAGTTGGAGAGATGTAGCGGTAAGTGGATGTGATCTGGGTGGGATGGGGGTGGTAAGTGGGTGGGATGTATGGCTGCCAATATCTTATCGATGTGTCGATATATTGATATTTTTGTTGTACGATAAGTTTTATTCCGATATGATATTTTGTATGGCGATATTATATCGATATTTTTATAAACGATATATCAGAAAAGTAGCCTGATAAAACATCTGGTAATACAACTTAAAATCGCATTTAAGAGCAAATCATACACTTATGGATGCAGCAATATGCTGCAATTCTAGGTGTCTGTTTTAGAATATATTGCTTTAAAATCAGAAAAATTTTGAACAGAAGCCTTACTTATACGAAGTTATTTGCCTAACTAAATTTGTATCTCTTTTAGGGTTTAAAGAATAAGAAACTCCCGCCATACATAACTTTGAAAAAATTTAGAGTATAGTTTCGGAAAAACAATGGAAACTGTTGAAAAGATAAGAATCGTCACTACACAGAGAAAAAAAGATCCCCGTAGAATGGATATTCGAATATCTACATTAAGATCCATTTAATATCCTTTTCACATTTTTCAGCTCCTTGGGATGAAGAATAAATTTCAATGAAATATTTCATTTCAGGTATATCCTTTTTAAGCGAAAATTAATCGACTTCGAAAATATCCAACGGATCCCAAAAAAGGTGAGTTGTGGAAAATATTATCGAAATATCAATATTTTTGCCCAAAATGACGAATATCCTTATCGCATATTTTTCTGAGGCGATATATCGGATATAGAATATTTTTTGGTGATGTTTTTGTTATAGCGATCGGTCACACTGTTGCGAATAACTGTTTCTTGTGCTCTGGACATTTAAGGCAAAATGTTTAAAAGTTATTTAATTAAAGTTGATGCACAAAAGTCGCAGTGCAAACTGTGCAATAAAGTTTGTAGAAACTCAAACAAATATAAAAGCGCACTTAAAAGCAAAGCATGGAGATGCTTGGCTGAAATGAAGCTCATCAACGGTAAATCCAAGTATAAATTATTTTGAATTCTGGGATTTTGGGTCCTTTGTGTGTCAAATCGGCTGCTTTTTTTGCATTTTTACATATTGTGCATATTTATAACGTGATGCACATTATACATATGTTTGTAAGGAAGATTTAATTTAAATCAATTATAATTATGTGTATATATCTTCGATTTTTTTACACGAAAAATCTACCGAAGCAGACGTTAGTAGTGGATGCGAAAAGGAAATTGGGAACCTTTTAATGTAAATATGGAAACTAGGTAATATTTTTTAGGCGCAGTCAAATTATAGTTCTTATAACGCGTCAAATGACGCCCCAATTACCTCAAAAGATCTCTTTATAATTAAGATCCGGGTTTTTATTGAAAAATATAGAAAATATCGATAATATCGAAGCGCGACGGTTTTTTTGCTAGTGCCCAAAAATATAAAATATAATATCGTTCAGGCTGAAAATTTGTTACAGAAACCATTGAAAATATGAAACTTTCTTGGAAATAATTGAAATCCGGTATGCAGATTTAGAGAATTTTTAAAATATTTAGAGCTTTAGGTTTTGAGAGTCAACTATTAGTGAAATGTCTGTCTGTGGCAACCAAAAACCAAAATCAAAATGAAAAAGTTTTATAAAAGGGAACAAGCAATTAATTATCAACTGATGGATGATCACTTAACAATTTACAAAATAGATAATTAATCCCAAAAATAAACAAATTGGCAAATTTCCAACTTAACAAACAAATAATTATGCTTCACAGTCGTTTTTTCGGCTTACGCAAAAAATAAAAAAAAAAAATGTCCCCAACCGTGGCAGCAATTTGCAAGTGGCTAAGACGGGTAATAATTGTTAACAACAATTTGTGTTTCATTTCGGCCATTTATGAACCAGATAGCCAGTACGTGAATGACCACTTTGGTGTAGACTGGAAGGTTAAATGCCACTTGACATTTGTGTGAAGTGAGGTGCAACTTAACCTTCGCATCAAAAGTGTACGAAAATATATAATTTCCAGCATAACACAAGAAGAGATATGAGAAATAAATGTGTGTACTTACTTTTATGGGTTATTTGACTGGAATGGCGCAAAATGACCAAAAACCAGAAACGAAAGAGTTTCCAGGCCAGGCCAGGCCAGGCGGAGCTCAGCTTATAAAATGAGCTGGCGGTCCGCGCAGCCGAAACATTAAACCAAACGACACGCGCCAGGCAAGACGTACAGAGCCACGCCACAAAAGTGCAGAATTAACTAAAATAAAAACTAAATAAAAACATAAACAAAATGAAAGTGTTCGCGCTGTGTTCGCTGCTGGCTTTGCTCCTGGCCGGAGTTCAGTGCCTGCCCCAGAACCGTGAGGGCGCCGCCTATACAAACGAAGCCATCCGGCAGGCCCAACAGACACAGCTCATACCCAAAGACGCTCAAATCCAGAACGTGCAGGAGGGCATCGAACTGGGAGCCTACGAACAGATTCCCGGCAATCAGCGCATCAATCTGTTCGAGATATTGGGCGATCAGGTGCCCTCCGAGGTGATAAACAATCTGCAGGCTCAAGTAGATCAGATTGGACGTAATTAATTTCTATGGATAAACAAATTGTTGTTTTGTTAAGTTTCTAAAATAAAATGAATTTATTATTAATTTTTTTTTGCGAGTGAAAGACAAAAACCAGTTGGTGGTTCCCATTGGTTTTTGTATTTTTTTGGGGCTTGTCTAATCATTTTTTTGGGAAAGACTTTCTCCTCTCGCAGATCCCGCGGCGCATACAAATTAACAGAAAAAAAATATCAATTCGCTCTCTACGCTTTGCTGTGGTATCCTCAACCTTGTTATGTAAGCTAACTCTTTTTACCATTATTGTACATCACAGTTCAATATAAGTACACATGTGTGTGTGTGCCTTGCCTTTTCCCCCGGGCCCCGGGGGGTAATCCGAGTCGGCGAGGTTGTCAGCAACTTTTCTGTGATGCAACATTTGTAGCTGCTTCGTGATGGTTGTGGGATTGCCCCTGCCCCCCATGTGTCTCTCCCTCTACCTTTGCCCGTTGTCTACGTTTCGTACATTTAATTTCTGGGTAATTGCTGCTGCATGCACTTGCATATAAAATGAGACATCTTAAGTGGGTGTGGCCCTTGGAGGATTATGCAATTGTACGACAGATGAGGGTACTCAATGAGAGATTCAGGCCTGTTCCCGTTTTCGATTCCGATCAAATCATGCGGAATTGGAACTGTACTCGCTTTTAAAAACCGAATGTGTTCTTCGGCTTTTAATTTTAAAATCCCATTTACCTTCATTCGACCCTCTTGATGACAAAAAGATTCGCCTAAATTCTTTAATCTTCTTTTAGAAATTACAGCTCTTATTCATTCCTTCTAATCAAATTCGGAAACGGGAACAGGCCTGATTGTTTTCGTTTCGTAAAAGTAGTGAGCACTTAAGTCTTATCAAAATTTAGGTTTTTGTTCTCATTTGCAACTTATTTTGTGGTGCCTCGCAAAGTCGCGGTGCTTATAATTATTTACGTTTTGAAAGGAATAGAGAAATTTAAGCTCCTCTTTATTTCTTAGCAAATAATAAACTCTTATTCCTCGTCGTGATTTTCCAGTATACGAAGTCAGACCCTAACGTTTGCAGATCTTCGAACAAAGATATTTATTAAAAGTAAATTTTATAATATTTTTAAAACTTCTTTGGGCATCTTTTTCTAACAGAGATGCCTGCGAACTAACCTCTTTGAGCCACGGTCTTCTAAATAAGTTTCTGGAGTTTGTTGCGATTTGATAAATGATCTTTGCTCAAGCCTGCAAACTTGTGAGACTTAGCAGAATGTTCGGTCCGGAAGTTCTAGGCCATTATAAAGTCTCAGGTTCGGTTTATGAACCAGTTCCTAGCTTGTCAAACCTTCGTTCATAGCAAGTCTAATTGTATTTTTAGCCCTCTGCTCATTTGCGATCTTAACTCTGTTAAGCCTATTTATTGACCAGGTACCGAAGGAGTGTTTGTACCCTATTCAAAAAATACTAGCAGAACCGCTCGCTTCGCTGCTTACTAAATGAATTTGAAACTTTCGTGTATTGTTCAAAACATGATTAGACTCATGAACGTGAAACCTTGTAGATTTTGTATTTTACGTTCATTTGCAGTTGTTGTTGCAGCATTGTTCCGTTGATCTGAATGGGACCTTGCTATGCGTAGACTATTATTTTCATTGCGATGTGTAATGTCTCGCCTTTTCAGGATGTACAATTATTAGAAAGCAAAACGGAAGATGGGAAGTTATTTAGTATAAATGCCTATTAAAAGTTTGAAGGAAATTGAAAATTGCTTGTTTTATCGAAGACATTAGTCAACAAAAAGGCTATCAGGGCTGTTCACATTTCCGAGTGGATTTAAAAAGTAAAACGATTGTATTTCCGAATCGTTTTCATTTGATGTTCCCGTTTCCGAGTGAAATAGAAATCGATTTACTTTTCGAATGAAAGTTCGAATCGTTTTCGAACTATAATTCAGCAATGGTAACATAAACAATTTCGATCAGCACTGCGCATGCGCTGATGCGGAATTGCGAACAGCTCGGTTTCATTTCGATCGTTTTTGGTTTCGTCTACATGCAATTTCTGGGGTACAACTTTGAAATAATTAATTTTAAATCAAATTGAATGCCCAATATTTCTATGTTTATTTTAAAATCTTCTCAAAATATGACTTATTAATATAAAAATATTGGATAGATAAAAAATATAACCGTTGACATGAAATTTGTCAATTACTTTTCATTTCACTCACTCAAAGGCACAACTTTTAAAACCGAATAATTTGATCGTTTTTCGGAAACGGGAACAGCTATCAATTCCGATTCCACATGATTTGATCGAAATCGAAAACGGGAACAGGCCTGTATATCTTCTAAGACATTTCGAATTTCGGAAAAGCCTTTTGGGATAATGTGTTTTAAATATATAAGCTACAAAAAAAAATTTAAAAATTTAAAAAAACGAGAAGGCCAAGCTCACTTCGTCTTTGCCGAAGTTCTTATACCCTTGCAAATGTGTTAATAAATCAGAGTTTACGAACGTCAGCATTAAAACAAACCATTTTTCTAAATAAAACCCACTTTTCGACCGATAGTTCCTATGGCAGCTATAAGATATAGTCATCCGATCCGGTCGGTTCCGACATATTAGCAGTGTGCAGTAAAAAGAAAACTCTGTGCAAAATTTCAGCCCGATAGCTTTAAAACTGAGAGACTAGTTTGCGTAGAAACAGACAGACAGACAGACGGACAGACAGACGGACAGACAGACAGACGGACGGACAAAGCTCAATCGACTCAGCTCGTCGCCCTGATCAAGAATATATATAGTTTATAGGGTCGGAAATTAATATTTCTATGCGTTGCAAACTTCTGGGCAAAATTATAATACCCTTTGCAAGGGTATAAAAAGTTCTAGACCAGAAGAAGGCCTTAAAACGCACACATTTTCAAGAGCAAAAAATATAAATACACAAATTCCATTTTTTTTTAGAAAACAATTTTACACACAAAACAGTATAAAAAAATCGGTAACACATCTATAAAACACACTGTCAGTTTACCCAACACAGCAATTCGTCAATTCAACACAAGCAAATTAAACACAAAACAAAGTCTTAACAAAACAATTTCACCACACGTCAATACATCACTAAGTCAATACAAACAGATTAATTAATTAATTAGTTTTGTGTTGAATTGACGTGTGTTCAATTGACCTGTTGAAATTGACGAGTTGAAATTGCTTTGAGTTGAATAGAAGTGGAATCGTGTAGTATCAAAATCAGGGATAGAAGGGAGACACTTGCTGCAGGTAAAAATTATTTTGGAAATGAAATGGAAAAGGCGTTTAAACGTACATTTTTGGCCCAAGTTGGAGATTTTTTTGACTTATTTATTTAAACCTTTGCCACATACTCTGGCTATCATTTAAATGCAATTTGGTGCACGCGTAGATGCGGAGATAGCCCCTCACTTACAAATTCTTTTCTTTTGTCTCTGGAGTCATTCTCTTTCCCTGTGTTGTGCAAGGAATTTGTGAAGCTTCGGTCATTAGTGATTTAAGGGTGCTTATGCAAGGCTTTTGATTTTGTTAATCACTCCTTGCTGCTTCATAAACTGAGTTTAATTGAATTTCCAACTATACTTCTTGGTTGGATCACTAATTACTTAAGATTATCTGAAAAGAACACCACAAGTTTTATTTTGCAATTCATATTCTAAACTAATCCAGGTTTTTCCTACCCCGTGGTATTCGCATGGGTCCATTTTTCTCTCTTCATAAATGATCTTTCACCAGTCTTGCCTCAGTCTCGTGACCAATGATGTGAAGTTATGTTTAACATAGAATGATTTAGTTTACAGAAGCTCTCCACAATTTTTCACTTATTGGCTTGATAATGACCCACTTGACTCTCATAAACTGCTACTGTTGTTAAGGCCAGGACATCGCGCTATGAAATGTGCAACATCATCTCTTTCATCAATATCGTTTAGGGTATGTTCTATGTGGCATATAATATAGTCTGAGCACATCAGATCTTGCACGAGAAATAAGCGATATTGCATATGTGTCCACATCATATCTAAAATAGTTTCTATCACATTGCTTGTACTTTAGGCGCTTGCATGTGCATCGCGTGTCTCTCCGCCTTGCCTACCGCTCGATCTTATTATACACTTGAAAAGTGTATTATAATTTTGCCCAGAAGTTTGCAACGCATAGAAGGAATCATCTCCGACCACATAAAGTATATATATTCTTGATCAGCGTGACGAGCTGAGTCGATTAAGCTTTGTCCGTCCGTCTGTCTGTTTCTACGCGAACTAGTCCCTCAGTTATGAAGCTATCGAGCTGAAATTTTGCACAGAGTCTTCTTTTGTCTGCACGCTGCTAATATGTCGGAACCGACCGGATCGGATGGCTACTTCTTGTAGCTGCCTTACAAATGATCGGTCGAAAAATGGATTTTAATGAGAAAAATAGAGGCAAGCTAACTTCGGCTCGACCGAAGTTTATATACCCTTGGAGCTTGATATGTGCCTGACAGTTTGTATGGCAGCTATACTATATAGTGGTCCGATTTCGAAAAATTTTGGTGAAATGATGTAAAATCATTAAAAACTTATAAATACGGGCGTTGGGAGCTATAACATTGAAAACAAAAAAGTTTTTCTCACTAAGACTTTTTTTCAGACCTAACTTTTGTATGGCAGCTATACTATATAGTTGTCCGATTTCGACATGGCTTGGTGAAATTATGTGAAATCACTAAAAACTTATAAATACGAGCGTTGGGAGCGATAACATTGAAAACAAAAAAGTTTTTCTCACTAAAACTAGTTTTCCAACCGATCGTTCCTATGGGAGCTATATGCTATAGTCATCCGATCCGGCCGGTTCCGACAAATGTGCAGCGTATTTATACCAAAAGACTTCGTGCAAAGTTTGGTTACGATAGCTTTAAAACTGACGGAGGAGATAGCATAGAAACAGACGGACGGACAGACGGACAGACGGACATGGCTATATCAACTCAGCTCGGCATGCTGATCAAGAATATATATACTTTATGTGGTCGGAGATGCTTCCTTCTATGCGTTACAAACATCCGGACAATTTTAATATACCCTCTCCAAGGGTATAAAAACTGGTTTTTTCTCAATATTATCGCTCTCAATCACGGTCATGGGTAATATTAAATGTTTTTAAGCTGATCTGCGAAGTTTGGTCGAAGTCGCTAACCGTTGAGACAAGCGATTTCAAGTGTATAAAAACTTCGGCACGGACGAAGTTAGCCTTGCCTTTCTCGTTTTTTCTTAATCTTCAACATTCTGTAACAGTTCCATTTGAAAGGTATCCCAAGTTCTCCCGTCATTTGTATAAGTGCTTTTTTGCGTGGGTCAAGCCTCAGCTTGGTGTCGCATGTGCCACTTGAACGTACTGCGCATTGTACGTTCCAGTAGTCCAAATCAAGATTGGTTTTTATGGTGGTCTTTGGTTTAGTTCTCAATTTTATGTAGTCACTTTAACTTTTGCTACGGATCGAACATTCTCCGGGGGCCTAAAATGCGTCTAATTCAGTATATGTCTTCCCAAATTAACGTTAGGATTGTGGTGAAGTCTCATGTTAAAGCTAGAACATCAACTGCGTAAGTCCATAACAATTATTTAATTACACTAGTTTACAGCCAAAAAGACACATTTCTACTGAAAATTTTTTTTAGTGTAGTTTGGAATGGTGATCTCAAAAATCAATTTCAAAAATTTTTTCATGGCTTCGTTTTTGAAATATTTTTTTTTTTATTTTTTGGAAGGGGCACTTACATTTTAAGCCATATCTCATTTTATAATTGTCAGATAGAGTCAAGCAAGATAAGAATCGAAAGGTTATTTCGCTGCCAGTAATCGAGTAAAACATTGTTTTTAAATCGGTTCATTAGTTTAACAACAATATCCAAAAATATTTCGAAAAAATCGATTTTTTGCTCGAAAATTCATTTTTGGTCGCCTGGAAAAAAATATAAAAAAATCCAAAAAATTATTTTTATTTTTTCTACATAAGAACCGCACTTCTACGAAGAAAAACAGATATCGATCATCAAAATCTGTGAACAAACACAGGAGCTGTAAGCAATTTAGTGCAAAAAAATGTGATATTTTCCTGAATATTTTAAAATAAATTTTCGTTTGCTTCGACTTTTGTTCCGTTTTTAATTTTTATTTTTGTTCTGACTTTTCGTTCACTTCATAATTTGACCAAAAAACGAAGAAAAGTACAATGTTAATTTTTGGAAACACACAATATACTCAAATTTGACTGTTAGTTCCTCTACTCAATTTGATCCATCTATGGTACGTGTTACACGATTTTTCTCACCAATACCTTATTTTCTTCGTAAAAGTGCGATTCTTAAGTAGAAAAAATAAAAATAATTTTTTTGTATTTTTTTATATTTTTTCTAGTCGTTTAAAAATGAAATTTCTTGGATTTTCGAGCAAAAAATCGATTTTTTTGAAATATTCTTGGTTGTTGAATTCAAACTACTGAACCGATTTCAAAACAATGCTCCACGCAATTATTGGCAGCTCCATTACCTTTCGATTTATTTCTTACTTGACTCTATCTGACAATTATGAACTGAGATATGGCTTAAAATGTAAGAGTACCTACCAAAAAAATTTAAAAAAATTAATATTTCAAAAACGGAGCCATGAAAAAATTTTTGAAATCGATTTTTTAGATCACCATTCCAAACTATACTAAGAAAATTTTTCAGCTGAAATGGATCATTTTTTTTATTTTTTATTGTAACTAGTGTTAACGGTTATGGAACCGTTATAAGTTAATCGCATTTGCATTTGTCGAAGACTTCGGAATAATCGAATGCGCTTGTTTTGCAAAATCAAGTTGAAAAACGGAAATTTTTACAAATGAGTTTACTTATACTCGAAATGTTTTAATTAAGTTTCTAAAACATTTCGGCCTTGCACCCTAATTTATTGAAAGATAAAACCTACAATGATCTTTCACTTCGAAATAAGTTTCTTCTTGTGTTGAACATCACTACCGATTAACTTTGTTGGTAGCTCCAATTATATTTTGTGCAAGCTGGCTCTTGTTTTTCACCCCGGTCGTTCTCCTCTTTTAACTTTGCCAAATCATAAAACATACAATTATCTTTTAAAAGTTTTCTCATTTTATTATAATTCCATACATTTATGAAAATGAACTTGATACTAAATTTAGGCTAATTAAAGTATTTCTCATAATATTAAAAAATTCAGTGTGCCATATTTTTGATCTCTGATATGCACGCCCAAAAATGATTGAAAATAGAGGCGAGCAATTTGATATTTATCTTTATTATTACTAAATATTATATTTATATTTTTTTTAAATTATAATTAAAGTATTTTACGTATAGTAAATGTAAATTTGCTTTAAATTAAAACTTTTCCGTAATTCAGTCTAAACTTAAAAGCTTTTCGAATCGAAGAGGACTATAATGTTTGATCACTCATGAAATATATATTTTTTTTTGAAATAATTAAATAATACGAACTTGATGATGAGGGGGGAGAGGGGGGGATATAACAAAAGTACGATGAACTTAGCTTAGTTATAGATGACAATAAATTAAAATTTATATAACTAGACAAAGAATTGTTATTGCATTTGGGGAGCCCAGCGTTTTGTCTAATTACTCAAAAATTATTTTGCAGTCTGGCTACGTTTTCTGGCTACTTACACTTAAGACTTTTTGCTCACTTTTTAAAGTAGGAGAGTTCGATTTTAGTTTTATCGATATCAATTATGTACACCAATATTTTGGAAGATTCTAGTAGATCCTTTGCAGATATAAACGTCCCAGGGGCAAGGCGCGTTCTACAAAACTCTTTTCAGCACGCGTTGAAGTTTTAAGGTCTGGGCTGGGCTGAGATTCGGGGATTTCGTCTAGCTTCAGGCTTTCAGCATCGGCCTTGGGATCTGGGCCTAAATTTTGACCAGCTCCTGAACCCAGTTCATCTATGTCCAGGTTAGAGGCTTTGGTGGGTTTGGGCGTGGTGGGTTCTTTGATTTCCCCACTGCCGCTACCGCTACCCAGGCTTAACATTTCTCCACTGGACTCATTCTCGTTCCTAAACTTTTCGCTGACATTTTGGATGCGTGTTTCACCCGATAAATCCTCTGCGCTGTATAATAAAGGCACCACAGACGATTTACGAGCCATTAGAAGTACCTGCTCGGTGGTGGGAGACTTTTCTATGTAAGTCTCCATATCACCACCGCCACTACCACTGCCACCTCCACTGCCATCTAGACTAATCTCCTGCACTAGTTTGGTGCGTCGATTATCCAGTTCATCTTTAGTTTCGGCTTCATTGATTTCGTCCAACTCACTCAAGGGAAAGTTGACATCCCTTAGACTAAAATCATCTTCGGGTAGAGAAGGATAGGCCGGATTGGACTCTACTTGAGCTACTTCCTCTTCCGCTTCCAAATGATGGTGTGGGGCAGAACTTGAAGGGCTGGGCTCTGAGGTGCTACTAACCATAATGCCTTCAGTACTCAGGTCCATTATTAACTCCGCAGTTGTGGCCTCACTGGAGACACTGGGACCCTCGGTGGTGGATATAATGCGATATATGTGATCACTACCCGCAGTGTCGGGTTCTTGATCCTCTAAAGTTTCTACTCCCTCTGTGGTGTATTCTCTTTTGATATTCACCTTGTTGGGATCACTTTGGGCCAAGGGTTGAAGCCCCACCCCTTCAGTATGGTAATTGTAGGTGATTAAGGGTTTCTGCTCCACCGTTTTAATGGCCAAAGGTCGCTCTACATAACCCACAGAGGCTATCAACTTTAAGCTTTCGCTGCTGTTATAATGGTTAGAGTCTGGACTTAGCGAAGTTTCTAACCTCTCTGGTGAAGAGGTGCTTGAAATGGCTTTTAATGTTGTTGAGATACTTTCGGTTGTTGTTGTGGTTGAACTTTCCATGGTTTGTGTAGAGGCTGCTACAGTTGTTGTGGTAGAACTAGCCACTATTGTTGTTGTTGTTGGGGCAGAGGAGGAAGAGGTACTGTCTCCCACTGGCCCATCTGTGGTGGGTCCCTCCGTTGCCACTTTGCGTGTGGGTATCGCTGGCTTAGCCTTATTATCATCTGTTATACGTATCTCAGTCGGTTTGGTTATCTCCTTGATGGTTATATTCCAATTATATCCATTTGGCTGAGCTCCTCCACCTGGTTTGGTAGTCACCGCTTCTGTTGTGCTGCTCAGTTCGCTGGACAATGGTGGATTATTGTCGAGAACTGCGTTTTGTAGGGGGAAAAATGATTAGAAATGGCTGCACTAACTCCACACACACACACTCACCTGGACAATTGTCGTACTCGGGACAACAGACACCGGGCACATATTTGGGCATACAATCGTCGCGTCGGAAACAGGTCACGGGGCTGCATACAATTTCGCCACCTGCAAAAAGCGAAAAGAGTAGTTGGTATTTGCAGAATAATTTAGGCAGCTGAATGCATGAGATATCGATGCGAACAAGAGAATACTTATGATCCTAGATTTCAAAGGCACATGGGATTTGAAATAGGTCAATGTCAAGGGGATTTTGAAATAGTTTACGTCTTATTTATTTCAGAACAAGCTGGAAATCCGTTCCCTACTTGCACTTGCTGCGCCGTCTGCTTGTGCGGACTGAACCCTGTCGAGGCACTGGGGGCAAGACATTTCGCTATACACACCAACACAACCTTTATTACTATATCCGGTTAACAGAAACAAATATAACGGTTTAATTCGGTTTTCCTCTACTAGTAAAAGTTTCGATAAACGTAAATCAGTGGTGCCCACATTTCATTTTCCCTATCCCTTGTGATAGGAAGTCATATTTCTGCCAGCGGCGTCAGAGGATACGTATGCTCTATAAATAGCACGCACACACATATGTGTGTTTGTTTGTAGCCTCCCAGCAGACCAAACGCTCGCAAACGATATCGCAAATGAGTGAACTGCGATACTTAACCCGACAAATCTCTCGCAATCGGATCAGGAAAAGATAGAAATATGATTTCATATGTCGTTCAGTTTGAGGCAGTGAAAGTCTCGTTTACGATAGTCACAAGAAATACTTTTGTTATATTTCTAGCGAGCCGAATACAAGATTTACTGAATTATTTACTCCCTCTCTTTTTTTGCACGTCAGTCGACCTTTTATTGCAAAGCTCTCGCAGGAAAGTTCGTGTGCGAGTGCTTTGCGATAAAAATATTTGACTTACGTTCTTTGCTCACATGCGAGCTCGTTTGTGAGAATTTTGCGAGACTATCGCTTGCTGGTCCGCTGGCCTATATTTGACATAATGACGTTTACTTCGTGTTGCTCTGTTACACACACAATCTCAAAGCTTGATAGTGTGTGTTTGGGCACCACTGACGTAAATCAATGCAGCGATGGCCAGCGAGAGCGAGGCCAAAAAGTGAGAATGTATTTGTGTGCGAAAAAAAATCTTCGTGGATTTGCTTCGACCTAACCGCTTCGAACTCTGTCAAGCGACTGACACTGTCTTGCTCACTTGATGCGGCAAGCGTTTGGGTCATGTATGTGTGAATAGCGAAATGTTGTCGCCCCCGGGATGGAACCGAGGGCCAACGCTGATGTAGAGGATAGAAAAATGTGCTTGTGTTAGTTAGCAAGAGAGCTCTCTAGACTACAGCCGTTTTACAAGCAATTCAGTGTTCACCGATTCACACTACCATTAGATCGGCTCGCGTTTGACTGAAAACATGAGCGACTTCGGCCCCTGGTAGCTATGGCTGGCTGGCTTTGGTCTAGACCAGGAGAAAATTATGCACTTTTCTCTCTCTGACACTCAGTTATGCATGGCTTGCTCTGACGTAGATTAAGTTGATGTTTGCAGGATGAACATTTTACTTGCATACAATACGCCGAACTACTGTTGCTGATGGGCACAAAGAAGAGAGAGCGAACTAGAAAGAGCGAGTGCAGCTAACCAAATTCTTTACCCTCCTCCTTTTTCTTTATACATATGTGATATTACACTGAATGCAGGCTAGTTTTGCCGATCCAAAAATATACGACTTTGGCTCAAATTTGACAACTATAACATACTCTGTGCCTAGAGTAGAAGCTGAATGCAATGCTGGTGCTGCGCTCATCTCTAAGTCTCTCTCTCTCTTTCTCTCACTCTCACTCTCTTGTAATAGGGTGGGAGGTGGTGGGTGGAAGGTGATTTACATTTTTGCTCATAACTTGAGAACCGCTCATCCGATCTTTAATATTTCAAATCGATACATTTTGCTAATTACTAGCTATATCTAGAAGGTACGAATCGTCTATCTTCAAAACTTACGGAGATATAATGTTTTTTCCAAATTTCGGGGGCGTGGCAAAAATTGAAAATAAACTTGATCTGCCTGCAAGTATAAGAAGCAATTGTCCCATACTTGTCAAACCTCTATCTCTTACCATCTCTGAGATCTGTTTGTTCATACGGACGGACAGACGGACATGTTGATGCTGATCAAGAATATATAACACTCTATGTACCTTTGGTACAGAGTATAAAAATATATGTAAAATCCGCATCTTTTCCAATCAATTTGCGTGCTTGAACATATCGGTAGCTTGAAAATTAAGAAAGTTAAAGCCATTTTTGTCATGTAGTCTTAAAAATATCAGTATGGAATGTTTGTCAAAAATTTCTAATAAATTTTATTTTTAATATTTTGGTATAAACCTGTCGCCCCCTGAATTAAAAAAATAAAAAAATTTTTGCCCGTATAAGCCCGATCCCCCTTGCTACAAATGCGTGCCGAGTATACTCAACGCTCAAAGCCCTCTGAAGTCGTACAAGATGTAGGCACAGAAGAAAAAATGAAAAAGCACTCGTGTATTTAAGGACTATAGTATGTCCAAGCTCATGTATTTTCGAGCAAAAAAAAACTCTCGCGTTGACTCGTAGCTTCGGCCACAAGTCACTACAAGATCAAAGATCTGCTGCGGGCTGTAAGAATTCATAGCTTGTGCACGAGTAACCCAAGCCAGTAAAAACAATAACATGTGAGAGCAAAAGAGATAGAACGAAATTGTTGTAGTTTTTGCATTTTGAATTTGACACAAAGATTGCTAGGTGATTTTATGTTTCGAGCGCTAATCAGCACGATAGCTCGTCCAGCCACAAACTTGTTATGATCCAACCTTCTTTCCGGGTCCAAATATTGGTCGCCGGCTAGCTTACGGCTGACTCAGGGATGAGTACGACCTCGATAGCTGGAACGGTCGGCTCCGAACAAAAAAATTTATATATTTTCAAATGACTAACACACAAAACACAAATACTTGGCAAAATAGTTAAAATTATTTGCCAAAACATTACCTGCCCTACCATAGGTTGGCTTACAAAAATCGGATATCTAATACGATATCTCTGAATACGGATCCTTCGCATAAGTTTCCGGTTAAGAATATTGTTTCAAATATTGATATTGATTTTAGGGATTGTTCCATTCTCTTTCATGTATTTTTCTACTAACCTTTGCAATAGCAGACAGTGCACGGTGTTTTCGGATCATACAATTTATCACCATTCGCATAAGTTGTGCCATTCTTTTCACAATCTGCAAGTGTAAAAAAAGAAAAACCCAAGTGGGAGTTGGAATTATGAGTTCAGGTTCGTGCCGGGGATTTGCATAAATGCAACCATGTTGGGCCACACTTACCGCATTTATAATCGGGACAGCAGTGTCCAGTTCGTTGGATGGCACGGCAGCTTGCCCGCTTCTCACAGCGCACCGCGGTCTCTGCTTTCCAAAGACCATCCAACAGACATTGGCCTATAAACAATTTAAGCAAGAAGAGAAGAAGCAAATGGCAAGTGGCATTGTTTGGTTTTTTTTTTAGTTTGGGTGCAGTGAATAAAGGAGATTAGGTTTTTGGCGGGGGACTTACCCTGAGGCTGCTGTGACTCTGGCGGGGATTCGGTAGTGCTGCTTGGACTGGCGGGGCTGCTGCTGCTGTTGCTGCTGACGATGCTCGGCGTGACCGCGACCGTGACGATTGTTGGGGCTGCGGATGCGCTGCTGTTGCTGCTGCTTTCGAGGGCGGGCACTGCAAAAATGGAGACAAAAGTGAAATGAGAGAAGGGCTAGCTGAAAGTCAACAAAGCTCTTTGAAAAGGGGCTCTGGGTAATACACTGGGAGAAAATGTATATATTATGTTTAAACTCAAAATTTCATACTTTTAAACCATCAATAATAATGATTTTAATTTTGATGAAATCTGAACAGGTCCTTCGAGCCGGATATTGTGAAAACATCGTTTTGTAGAGGGGCAAAAAATACCAATTAAAAATTTCTTTATCAGTGTTATAAAAATTTATTGATCAATTGATTTGGATTTTTACAAAGCATATAGTAGTGAGTATCGGGTATTGAGTATCGAGTACTGAGTATCGAGCACCGTGTATCGATTATAGAGTATCGAGAATTGAGTATAAGTAGAGAATCGTACAACAAGAATCAAGTACCTAATGCCGACAATAGAGTATCGGAAATTGAGTACCAACAATATACGGAGTATCGATTACTTAGTACCAAGTACTGAGTATCGATCGCTGAGTACCGATTGCTGTGTATCGTATTCTGAGTGTCGAATAATAAATTATTGGTATTGAGAACCGAATACTGAGTATCGAGTACTGTATACCAATTATAAATCATCGAGAATTGAGTATAGAGAATGTAAGTCAAGTTTCTAGTGCCGACAATCGAGTATCAGAAATTATAAAATGCAGCGTATCGATTACTAAGTATCTAATACAAAGTATCGGGTATTAAGTAACGAGCACTGTATACCGATTAGAAAGTATCGAGATTTGCGTACAGAGAATCGTATATCAAGAATGAAGTGTCAAGTGCCGATAATCGAGTATCTGAAATCCAGTATTATAAAATACAGAGTATCGATTACTTAGTATGTAGTACTGAGTATCGGGTATTGAGTATTGGATACTGAGTATCAAACAATGACTATCAAGTATTAAGCATTGACAACCAATCACTGTCTATTAAGTATCGAGTACTGAGTATCGAGTAATAAATTATTACTGAGTTTCGGTTATTGAGTATTGAGGAATAAATATCTAGTACCGAGTATTGAGTATCGAATACTGAGTATCGGGCACTGTGTACCGATCATGGAGTATCGAGAATTGAGTATCAAGTGCCGACAATTGAGAATCGGAAATCGAGTATCGTAAAAAGTACTGAGAATCGATGGCTTTGTTACATACTAACGTACTGATTATCGGTTTTTGAGTATTGAATACTGAGTATCAAGCACTGGCTATTGAGTATTCAGTATTGACAACCGATCGGCAGTGTCTATCGAGTATTGGGTACTGAGTATCGAGTAATAAACATTTAGCACTAAGTATCGGTTATTGAGTATCGAGTTGTGTGTATCGAGTAATAAATATCTAGTACTGAGTTTGGGGTATTGAATATAGAATACTGAGTATCGGGCACTATGGACCGACTATGGAGTATCGATAATTAAGAATCAAGTGCCGACAATCGAGAATCGGAAGTCGCGTATTGAAAAGTACTGAGTATCGATTACTTAGTATGAAGTACTGAGTATCGGGTATTGAGTATTGGATACTGAGTATCAAGTGTTGACAACCGATCACTGTCAATCGAGTACTGAGCATCGAATACTGAGTATCGAGTAATAAACATTTAGTATTGAGTATCGAGTAATAAATACTGAGTATCGGGATTTGTTTACCGATTATAGAGTATCGAGAATTGAGTATCAAGTGCCGGCAATCGACTATCGGAAATCGAGTATTAAAATAGTATCGATTAATAGGTATTAAGCGCTGAGTATCGGGTGTTGAGTATTGGACACTGAGTATCAAGTATTGAGTATCTAAAGTATACTGAGTATTGAGTACTAAGGATATTGGGTATCTGAGTATTGAGTATTGCACACTGTAGTATCGATTCTAGAGTATTGAGAATTGAGTATCGAGAGTATAATATATAGTCTAGTAACGAGTGTCGACAATCGAGTATCGCAAATGAAGTATCGCAAATCGAGTATTATATAAAACTGAGTATCGATTACTCAGTATCTAGTACTGAGCATCGGGTATTGAGTATCAAGCACTTATTATCGAGTAACCGATCACAGTCTATGGAGTTTCGAGCATCGAATACTAAGTATCGAGCATTGAGTATCGCCTTAAGAATTGAGAACAGAGTATTGGGAATCGACTATCAGTAATCAAGTATCGAGTATTGAGTATCGAGTGACAAGAAATACTGAGTATCGAGTAAAAGTATCAAGAACCGAGTATCGGGTTATCAGTATTGAATGCTCAGTATCGAGCTCTGAGTGTCGAGTTTTCACAATCGACAATCGAGCACTGTCTGTTGAATACTGAGTATGGAATACTGAGTTTCGAGCTCTGAGTGCAGAATATTATTATTATTATCAAGAATTAAGAATCGAATATCAAGAATCAAGTATCGAGTTTCGGAAATCGAGTATCAAGGAATACTGAGTAGCGAGTCTTAGTACTTGAACTGAGTATCGAATTCTCAGTATAGAGCACTGAGTTTTAAGAGCTGAGTATCGAAAATTGAGTTCCTAATATAGCTTCTGAAGTATCAAGTATCGAGAATGAAGTATCAAGTATCGAGTATCGGAAATCGAGTAACAAGAAATACTGAGTATCGAGTCTCAGTACTTGAACTGAGTACATATCGGGTAATGAGTATCGAATTCCCAAAATAGAGCACTGAGTTTTAAGAGCTGAGTATCGAGAACCGAGAATCGAGTTCCTATTATAGCTTCTGAAGTATCGAGTATCGAGAATGAAGTATCAAGTATCGAGTATCGGAAATCGAGTGTCAATAAATACTAAGTATCGAGTCTCAGAACTTGAACTGAGTATCGGGTAATGAGTATCGAGCACTGAGTTTTAAGAGCTCAGTAGCGTTAACCGAGAATCTAGTTCCTATTATAGCGTCCTAAGTATCGAGAATGGAGTACCGAGTATCCATTGATATTCAAAGTCGAATTGATTTCTCTTCTTAAAAGCCTTGCGCTTACACTCGCTGGATTTTGGAATTTCCTTTAAAAATCAGCAAAATTCTTTGTCCCAGTGTATTTAGCACTCAATATGGCTTTGCGAACCAGAACGACCTTTCGCCCTCCCATCACTTGGTACATATTTGAATGAATGACATTTTGATAACAGTTGTTTGTTGTTCCTGTTGCTTTTGTTCCTCTTGCTGGCCAGCTTGTTGGCCTGTTCTGGGCAAGGTAAAATGCTATCAAAATACAGCAAAAGTTAAATGAGTTTAGTTTTAGTTTGGCTTTTTTGTTTGCCTTAGACACCCAAGCACTTTTGTCGACTGCAGTTGATTGTCCAGTTGGCGTATAATTCTGATTGGCATCTCCTGTTTAAAAAAAAAAAACGAAAACAAAACATTTCTTTCTCTTAAAATTTCCTTTAACCCAAAAGGATGTTTTCTGTCTTGCGACTTTGTGGGTTTGGTTGTCGTTTGCCATGATAAATGATTAAATATGCTCTGGCATTAATCATACGCCCTGTGTGTGTGTGTTTGTGTGTGCTGTAACCATTTTCATTGTGGTCCCCTAAATTTGTTCTCTATTTTTAGTCCTTTATTACGCTCCCACGCCAAATTGTTTTGCTTTGCTGGAGCTCATTAAGCGAACTGCATCATATGCTGCTCATTTTGGCACATTGTTTTATTTATACCCTTACAGAGGGGTTATTAGTTTGTAGAAGTAATTTTTCGGTTTTATAATAAAATTGCAAAAATCTTACCATTAAATCGCATTATCACATCGTTTATCAAACAAGTCAATTTCTTAGCAAAGCTTCCTAACGACCTTGTACTTCGTAAAGTTCATAAGTTATACCCAAAAATAAAAAACTTTATTTACTATCTGCATATTTTGCCAAAAAAAAAAAAAATGCCAGGCACGATTCTAGACTTTCTTTTTTTGCATATGCCCAAATATATGCGAATATCTTTCGGCAGCCTCATCTTTATGGCCATGACGTGACCTGCTCACTAGCTCACCCACCAAATCTTCAGGGTAATAAGAACTTTAAATTACAAAAAAAAAAAACATATTTTTTGCCGGTATAGAAAATCTATACACAGGAGAAAAAGAAACAAACAAAAATTATGGGTTCAACATTTAAGCCACGTCGTAAATGCGTGAATAATGCGAGCAGATTTAACTTTTGCCACTTTGGGGAAAAACTTATGGCTTCCCCTTCCCCCCTGAATCCAAACTGAGGGTAGTTTCCGACAGGTTAATAAAATGGCAAATTGAATGCTCAATAGGAGAGAAAAAGAAAACTGATAAGATAAGACTTACCTTTTTCTAGTGACAATTTGTGTGCATTAAATTAAAGGGTGAGTCAGCTGTGTTCGACCCGCAGTTTGATTTTTCCTTTTCTGTTTGTTTTCCCCATTAAACAATTCAATTAAGCCAAGTGGAAAAAAAGGGCAGCGAAAAGTTCTTTAAAATGTCAAGCTTGACAAGATGTGCAAGGCCCCCGTGAATTAAAACATTTTATGCAAATTTTATTTTTTTGATTTCTCTCTTTTTTTCACTGTGTCTCTGCTTTGGCTTGCTGAGTGCTTAAAGTATTTACTTTAATTTAAAATAACAAAAAACTCTGCAATTAAAAATCACTGGCATAAAACTTTACAGCGGCGCCTAAAAGCTGGCAACAGTAAAGGAAAAAAAGGCAAAAAGCGGAAATTACAATATTTCCGGTTTGTTGAAGAAATTTTCTTCAAGTGTGAGAGAGTAGGGTAGACGGGGAGGCTTAGGCAATGTAATGCTAATTGAAGCTGAATTGTTGTTTGGAGGCAAATTAGTGGAAATTGAAGATGCTTTTCGGTGTCTTATATTTTCATTAAACTCTATGTACTGGAAAAGATCCGGAAGAAAAGACAGTCAACCTTTTTTTTTTTTTGATGGGTAAATGATATATTAAGGCAGGGGTGTTCGGAATGAGCTTAAGGTTGCTTGGAATCAACTACAAATGCACAAAATATACTTTAAGCAAAGACAACTACAAGAAATAGAAAGAGAAACCAGATTTTTGTTTTGTGGGAGAGTGCCCACAAACGAGGCGAGCGCTGACTACGCTAACTAACTTTGTTGTTGTGTTCGCGCAAAGACACTACATATGCAGATATCGCATCTCATAGAAACTTTTTTATTTGGGATCCAATGTCAGCTCCCAGCTTTTTCGTCACATGTGTCATCTATAATATAATATAATATAAGTTTTTGCTCTCAGCCGTATAGCTTATTTAGAAAACTTTTAGCTAAATTTCAATATATATATCCTGGTACAGGCGGCGAGAACCGAAATTTGGGATTTAATGCCAGCTCCCAAGAACAATCGTTTTATGTTTCACATGCGTCTTCTATAATATCCACAAATCTTTGGTTCGAGTTTGCCAGAGACATAGAAGAGAGAGAAAAGAGACACATTTGATCTTATTTTTGCTGAATTCCACTTCCCACCAACAAAACGTTAGCTTAGAACGAAAGAGAGTAGAGCACGCATAGAAATTTGTTCCTGCTTTCTGTGGGCTAATGGCGTTCGTAGGCCGTATACGCTCCAGCTTTTCCATTGCGTCAATCAACAACGTATGTGTATGGCAGCTATACCATATAGTGGTCCGATTTCGACATGTTTTTTTTTTGATATTATGTAAAATCATTAAAAACTTATAAATACGAGCGTTGGGAGCGATAGCATTGAAAACAAATAAAAATGGCTACCATTTCCATGAATGGACACAGTTTTGCACCGGTTGTGGACACCCTCGTTTTTTGTGTTTAAAGCGTGTGTTTGGCCATAAAACTGTCAAATATTGTTGCTAGTCTAAGATATTTTTACAGCATTTTTGTAAATTTTTGTGAATTTTTGTGCATTTTTAACCATGTCAACACCAAACAAAGAAGGTGTGAATGAAGTTAACACTCACGAGGCTTTGATGTGAAACATGATGCTACATTTCCGGCCAAAATTTCAAGGTCTCTTAATGGTATATAAATCAGCAACATCGTTATAAAGGGAAATCTTACAGGAAGTAGAAATACCAACAACAATATCACTAGCTGCTTAGTGCTTTGTTCTTTTCTGTGAAGTCACTGCCAAGTCACTTCTTGGTCACTATTTTTCAAGTCACTGACAAGTCACTTTTTAGTCACTATCAAGTCACTGTTTAATCACTGCCATGTTAAGTCACTTCTTGGTCACTATTTATCAAGTCACTGTTTAGGAACTTTCAAATTACTGTCAAGTCACCATCAAGTCACTTCTTGGTCACTATTTAGTCACTCTTTAATCACTGTCAAGTTCCTGTTTAGTCACTATTAAGACACAGCTTAGTCACTACAATAACACTTTAAAGTCACTGTCAAGTCACTGTCGTTACTGTCACTATTTAGTAAATATTTAGTCACTGTCAAGTCACTGTTAAGTCACTATTAAGTCACAGCTTTGTCACTATCAAATCACTGTAAAGTCACTATCAAGTCACTGTTAAGTCACTGTTTGGCCACTACTAATTCTCTGTTTAATGTCAAGTCACTGTTAAGACACTGTCAAGTCACCGTTGAGTCACTGTCAAGTCACTATCAAGTCACTGTTAAGTGACTTATAGCTCCTCCTTTAATGCCCCCTTTAACATCTCTACCCTCATATTTCTTCGTCTTTTCCCCCGCCCACCCTATGCAAACCATCTTATGGTTGCGAGTGTTCCGGGTGTTCGTCACGTGACGCCCGAATCGAATTTTACTCCTACTAAAACCTTCCGTACCGAAATGAAAGATGTTTCACATCAAAAAGTTTATCTAACTAAAACTAGTTTTTCAAACAAACGTTCCTATGGCAGCTATATGCTATAGTCATCCGATCCGGCCAGTTCCGACAAATGTGCAGCGTATTCCTACCAAAAGACTTCGTGCAAAGTTTGGTTAAGATAGCTTTAAAACTGATGGAGGAGATAGCATAGAAACAGACGGACAGACGGACGGACCGACGGACATGGCTATATCAACTCAGCTGGTCATGCTGATCAAGAATATATATACTTTATGAGGTCGGAGATGCTTCCTTCTATTCGTTACAAACATCCGGACAATTTCAATACACCCTCTCCAAGGGTATAAAAACGTCGAGATACTTTGAATCTTTAAAATCAGTGTCTTGCACCGTTCAATGTTCTGTGTATACAAGTAACGACGTCCATTCTCTGTAGCAGCGGCGTCGATACTCAGACACTATACGAGCGTACACTGCTCTCTTTTGCACTAACAAACATGTGCTAACTGAGAGCGCTCTCGCGTGTCTGAACGCACACATGCAAAGGCAAAATAAGCATGTGTGTTTTGCCGGACACTGTTTTAAATCTTGGAGTAAGCCCGGCACGAGCTTGAAAATTCAATCTCGAGATCGATTAGAGAGCGAAGAAATATAAGTATCCTTTCAGACACGCTGCAACAATCAATGGGTATGGTGGTGTGCGATGGGATGCCGTTTTATTCCTGTTCAGTGCGAATTGTCCTGTATTCGAGTCCCAGTGGAGCCAAAAATTTGTATATTTATTTCTTTGTTTTTCAGAAGTCTTAAGTTAAAAAAAATTAGTGGATGGGATGGACGATGTCCTATGGCAAATGGACAAACACTCGTTCTGTCGTTCCAGCTTCTACTTCTTTTCCCTTACCTGCTATTTCGTACACAACATTCTGTTGTTGTTCTTTCGTTATTTTATCTTTTGTGTTTGTAAATAGTTATCTTGTGTTTTTGTAAACTTTGTATGCGAACGTCTCTGTATTATTTTTACAATTGTCCGTTTTGGAAAGTTCCTTACAGTTGGAGCTGTATACTTACAATTAGTTTTTCAGTTCAATTCACTTACAATTCAACACCTGGCGCAGTAGGCGGTCATTACATTTTGCAGCTCTGCATATATTCTTTCAGATTTGTTGTGTTTTTCCAGTTGTTTTGCAATTTTGAAATGCATCTTTTTTGGGCCTCTGCGCTTTGCCTTTGACTATTTAAAAGATAATTTGTTGATAAGCGGAAGCGGGTGCAACTTCGTGTCACATGTTACTGTCAAACATGTACAGTTTGGTACAAAATTTAACCATGAATCAAATTATTTTATTATTCAAATTCGTCCTCTGTGAGAAATGTGAAAAATCTAAAAATTTTCTTCAGCGATGATACTCATTTCTGGTGAACAAACAAAATTGCCATACTTGGTGTGAAGAGTAGATAGAAATTACTCCAAAAATGATTCAAGGCTATGCTTAAATATTTTATTTAAATCACTCCCACTATCATACAAGCTGTCCTGTTCTCATAACCTTCTAAAATTCAGGTAACTCATACTTTAAGCTTCCAAATAGCAACAGTTCCAACACCCAAACACACACAACCCACAATTACACAAACAAACAAAAATCCCGCAAACTCATCCAGCAACAACATTCTCTCCTACACATAGTCAGCCAGTCAACGAGTCACCCGTGTCCATCCATGCTGACCAACCAGGCGTGCTCATGACCACTTAAAGCCGCTTTAAGCTGCTGCCAAACCAAAAATATGCGTGCCCTGGTCTGCCAACAGCAATAACAACAACAACAACAGGATCAGACTACTACAGCAAAGTCATAGAAACTTTTGCCAAGTTCCTAAGGGACTAATTTTGTTCGATTTCACACACAATTTTACCCCTGTTAACCTTGCAACTAACTTCTGTAAGTGTCGCTTGTAAGTTTTCGTAGATTTGACCTGAAGAAAGTCAGACCAGAAGCCAGTTGCCAGTTGCTATTATTATGCCTATTGTTGCATATGGAGCACGTATTATGATAGGCAGAAAAGCCTGCAATGTGTGCTTTATTGGCTACTCCAACATTTTGCACATTTGCCAAACATAAGGCTCTTAGAGAGTGCAAATATTTATTTGCCTGCACCCCCCCTATTAAATATTCAAAGGGGGAAAGAATTTTAAAGTAGGCAACAATTTTATTTTTTGGCTGATTGCTGATGGCCAAGTTTACGTTTGAGTTTTGAATTTGAAATTTACTTTAATATTAAATCAAATATTAACAAATTTTTGAACAAAAGAATACACAGTGGTGGGATTTAGCTGAGAACACAATTCTTTTATTTAGTATTCAATAGAAGATTTCAGTTTTTTAGCATGGAATATAAATTGCCATAAACTGCAATTTAATACCAAAAAAATTCGGAAAAGATATAACAAATACAAATACAAATCGAAATGAGCTAACAGAAAATATTTGTCCAAAAGATGACCCAAATATTTCAAAGCTGGTCTTATAATGACCAAACAAACTGATAATTAACTGGCAAGTGTAATGAAAACTGTATGCTGTAACTCTATAGCGATTCAACAAAACGAATTTCACTTTCATTTGACAGCAGCTGCCACAGACACTTCATAATTTGCTCGAAAATCCGCTTAATGCGAAAAGCAAACAGAGCCCCCCAAATAGACACAGAAAGAGCACAAACACAAACACACTTCGCACACACACATACACACACAGAGACCAAGCTGGCCAACTTCTAAAATGAAAAGTGTTAAAAAAAAAAAAAACTTTTACTTTCAATGCTTGTTTTTTGTGCAACTTGGCCTAGAGCCGGGCATGTAAATTAGCTTTTAAAGACCAACTCGGAGAGCCATCAGAGTTGGAAACGGAGACCAACAAGTGTAAGCGGGAGCGTCTGGCTGCGGGTAATTATATTGTGGTCACGTTTATGCGAGGCATCTGTTTTATGGTGTGTTACACTTTAACGCCGATCCACAAAGCTTTTTCACACAGACAGAGAGTGAAAAAGTTACAAAATTGAATAAAAGTCAACATGTATGGGGATACTCAGTCAGTGAGTTTTCAAAGGTTATTAAGAATTCTTGTTGCTAAAGCCGAAATTGATTTGTTTTACATGACAAAATCTATTTGCCTCTAAGTGCCTGCCTCTTAGTCTATACTTAAATTTCTATTTATGTCTTAATAGAAGTACATGGCTCATATCTAAATATCTAAAATTATCTCAACTAATGCGCCTAATCACAGCTCAACAAGAGACATTCGCTTGTCATTGTGCACGGAGTGTGTGCCATTATTAATTTAAATAGCACAGCGTGAACGACTTGGCGTGGATCAGGGGGAAGAGGGACGATCCAGACACGCAAATGTAGCGCATTGATAGCATGTGGTTTGACAACGATGACGATGACGGTGGCTGTCACAATAGCTGCAGGTAATTTGATTCGACATTCAAGCTTATTGTTGCATTTCACACTTTAGCATTTGATAAGTTGATAAGCTAACGGTGCAAAGCGTTGGCAAATTAAATCAAAAGTGAGTATAAAGGAGAGAAACAAAATTTAAACTTTTTTAATTGAAGAAAATTTGAAAAATATCAGATGTACCAAAAAATGCAAAATAATTCAAAAACAGCAAATCAGCAATTTTTTCGTCAAGTACAAAATAAAAAGAGAAATTTATGGAAGGTCCAAAAAATACGCAAACGCCAAAACAAAATTTCAAAAAAATTCCCAGACCATAAAAAATATCAAAAAATTCAACAACAGCAAAACTTAAAAAGTTGTTTAAGCAAAAAATAAAATAAAAAATTCTTAAAAGTTTGAAAAATGCAAAAATCAATTGAAACAATATTACACAAAAAAAAAAAACATGAACAAATTTTCACAAACGCCAGGCATTAACTATGGGGTGAGAATTCGCCCCACTAATACAGACAGGCCAATATGGGTGCTCACTAGGTTGGACCCCATGAGTATGCAGTTTTTAGGGTCATGCTCTTACCGCCTTATCTGGTACTTTTTAATAAGCGTACGAAAAATTAAAGTAGAAAAGGCGTTGATTTGATTTCAAAACTATTCAAATGAAAAATAAAAAAGACTACTACTATGTGTTATTTCAAAAGGTGACAGCAATTAAAATAAACAAATATTTTCGTTCAAAAAAATTTGCATTCTATGAATGAGTGAGTTCAGCAGGATAGATCGATGACAAAAAATCGACTATTTTTGTTAGATTGTGCTGGTGAACGGGCATGATGCGCAATCATGTTTGCTATTTTTCGTGATTGTGTTAGATGTGAATCTAACAAAGAAATAGTTTGTTAGAATTGCTTGATTATGATTTGTTAGTAGCACACAGCTGTCCGAAGTAAACAAAAAAGCAATTTTGAGAAGACAAATGCAAAATGAATGTGGAAACCTCTTTGTTTTTTATTTAATGAATTAGCAGAGGATGTGGTTTCACAAGTAGCTCACGGAAATCCGTGCAATTCTCTATAGGCAGTACTGGTTGTTGCGGAGGAGGAGGAAAGTTTGAAATGCCGCCTCATCTGGTTTCATGGACACCTCAACACAGTTTGTCAAGGCACTTAAATTCAGCTCCTCCCAGATAAGAGCTTTATATGGACGCCCATATCCTCTTACAAGATAATCACAAGGAATGAAACCCGTCGCCTGGTTGCGGAACGATGGAATAACCTTCTGGCTTGCGCTGTAGCTGGGATCACGTGGTCCTCGTTCAACCTGAAACGGAAAACATCTTACTTTTGGTCTGGGCCCTAACAGGTCACAGACTAATTGGCAGGCATGCAGCATTGAATTAAAATTTGTTGGTCGGGATCGGGACGGGAGGGGAACGAATTACCCTTATTCGCCTATCTCTAGTTTAAGCCCATTGCCTCTTTGTTGAAATTAACATTTTCAGACCATTCTTTACGTGGACAGGAGTCCTTCTTAATGGTAAATGTATGTTTCTACAAGGGAAAAAGATTTGGCCATCGGACATTCGAGTTTGATGTGCACATTCTCGCCGGAGCCGGTCTCACAACAAACATTAAATGGCTAACAAAGTCTTAAGGAAATTTTAAGGGGAATTCTAGGAGCAGTTGGTGCTAGTGACGACGTTCATTAATATTTAGTAGTCAGTTCTTATTTATATTAAACTGTTTGTTGTCAAAAATTCAAACCTTCCTTCAAAATATAATTTTTTGATTTTCATCATTATTAATTACACAAGATTCCAAAAAAAAGGCCATTTTTTGCAACAGAGAAACAAAAGGCTACCAACTATTTTTTTCTAAGATTTTTAATATTAGCGGAAAAATTTACAGAATTTCTTAAACTTGCAAAAAAAATCTATTTTTCCAAAATATAACCACATTTTTAATGTTAAAATCCAAAAATTGGTACCTTATCAGCAAAATCAAAGCTTCGTGTTTGGTTTTTCTGTAACGTCATTCAATGTAGCTTACATTAAAACAAAGTTGGTTCGAATAGGACACTTAATGTGGACACACGACCAACAAATGTAAGGATACCTCTGTAAACACACGTTTATGCAAATATCTCGTGAGCCTGACGTGCTGGGAGAAAACGGACAATTTATCTGAGTTCAGCGGCCAAAAATACATAAGGAACGGTTGCAAAGTTCTCTGTTGCAAAAAAAAATGGCCTTTTTTTGTAAACTTGTGTTATAAGCCAAATATTAGCTTAGGGAATGCTGAGACCTATTGTCCAATTTGCAGCCTTGGGGTCTGGCCTAGTGCACACACTTAGTATTCTGTCAATTTAGAGTTTTCTGTTTTAAACTAACGGGCTATAAAGGGCTTAACACCGCTCAAAATTAAAAAAACACAAATTCCATCTCTAATACTCATTGCTCCATGACATAATTTACCTGGAATCTGATAAAACGTTCGATGACCCAAGCTCGACTATTATGTTATCAAGCCTAACTTTTGTTTGTTTCATTTCTCGATTATGTTTTCTGAACAAAATTATTCTTAAATCTCAGTTTGAACCCGAACCTAAGTTCAGCGACCTTGTGAAACCGCTCCGAGAACCAAAACTCAAAAAGTTTGGCAGAGTAAACCCTTGTATGAACAAACAGATCTCGTAAGAGATAGAGGTTTGACATGTATACAACATAAACTTCTTATTAGTTTTTTTCGCCACGCCCCTCCCGCCCTCGCAATTTGAAAAACCCCATATCTTCCGCAGTTTTGTAGATAGAGGGTTATACCCCAAGTTACAAATTAGCATTATGAATCGATCCACAGAAGAAATGATAAAGATCGGAAGAGCGGTTCGCAAGTTGTGAGCAAAAAAGGATAAAACCCCACCACCAAAACCAACACCGCATTACAGTCAGCTAAGAGAGAGAGTGAGAAACTTAGAGATAAGCGCAGCAGCAGCGCTGCACTCAGCTTCTACTCCAGGTACAGAGTATGCTACAGTCGGGCTTGACCGACTTTCTCACTTATTATTAGTATTTAAAGTATCCTGATTACAACTATGTTAATAGTTTTTCTACATCACCATCAGAGTCCATCAAGCTGTGCCTGCTTCGACTGCCCCACCTACACCTCTTCCTTACAAAGAAAAACTTCATGGGGAACTTCAAGAAGTTTACTTCTCCGTGTACATGTGGACTAACTTAATATGAAAGAAAATGACATCGAGTAGCAAATTTTCTTTTATAATAATCCAAAATCCCATCTTGATTTAAGAACTTGAATTTTTTAAATTGAAACTAAATTTATATAGATTTTGGTTCAGTCAAACTCGTAAGTGAACAATAACAAATTAAGATGTGACAACAGAGCATTCCTTTCAACCAACATTGCAAAGTTTAGATGCAGAGGTTACGACAGGGATGATGATGAGCATAGTCCGTAAGGTAAGACTTTTAATAAATTGCGACATAGTTTCTTGTTATACTAATTAGGCTACTAAAGTCATTTCTTTCATACAAAAGCACAAGTAAATAGATCCTGCGATTCTTCAAGGATGGAGGATCCATTAAGTGTATTCGGTGCCGGTATTGTGGTAGTTGCCAATTAGAATCTCAATTTCAGTCACTAAGGGCGAACCATAACCATAAAAATTGATAATAAATAAATTTGATAATATAATATAATATTAGTAATAAATTTTTAAGGCAACAACTTAACCACATTTATAATTAACTAACATTATTTAAAGATTTCTGTTATAAGATACTTAAGTTTTTATTTATTATAAATTTTTATGAGAATAGAAAAATTGCGTCATACTTTTTGGTAACAATGCTATAGATAGTACATACTAAGCATGCTATACACATATGTGTGTATTATCGTAACTCCATTGTTTCCCATCCAGCAGTAGCAAAAACAGCAAAGCGACAACAAGCTAACAAATCAGCCACGCGTAAGTCAGGCAGCTGTGAATGCGATTCCAAATTGACGCTTAAATGCCATTCAAAATGAAAGCAAAAACAATAAAAAACAATAAAAAAAAACACAACCACCGACAAATGACAACAAATGAGCTTTTTGAGTGTTCGGTTCAGGCAAAAAATGATAAATGAGCTTTGGCCCCACTGCCATGGAGGGGGGCCACTGGAGACTTTTGTTTCATCGCCAAAAAAAAAGAAACAAATTACACGGTTAAATGACAGGTGATAAGCGCAAACGTAAATTGGGCCCGATAAAACATTTATATTACAAACTTAATTCGAAATTTATTTATAATAATTTCACAGTTCGTCTTCTTTATTTCAAGTCACAACTGAAACATTTTCTGGCTAACCAACCGCAAAGTACTCGAGTCTGAACAAAGACCTCCCCACCCCCACCCCGGCAATGTCTGAAACCACAACGGAAATTTGGCTTAGCCCATGAATAGAGTGAAGGGAATAAGTGTAAAAGTCTAAAGAGGAGAAAAAGTCCAGCTACTTGGTGAAAATCTAATAATGGTAGAAAACATCTTTTCCTGCTTCTTGACTTCGTCATCTTAAGCCAAAGTTGAGTAGTTTATGAAGTAGGCAGAGGAGAAGACAATTTTCTACAATTTTCACAGGACTCTTGGCTTGACTCCAGAATGATTTGTTATTGCTGGTCGCCGCCAGCAAGCGACTTTATATCCGGCATTATTTATCAATGTACGGTGGACACACAGATGCAAATTAGGACAAAAATATGAAACAAAATTTAGGTCAGCCAAAAAGGGAAAAAATAAGAACTCCAAAATAAGGAAATTTGAAAAAACGAAACAAAAAATTTGTAAAAAAATAAATAAATTAAAAGAATATACGCAAAATTTAAAAAAAAGGGGAATTAAAGAAAAATTAGACTTTCAGATCAATTATAATTCGAAAAACGAAATTGATATTTTCGAATATTTTGATTTAATCTTAGTAGGAAAAAATGTCAAAAAGACATTATCTATTAGTACTAATAAATCTGTAGGGCCGAATGACATTTTATCATAAAGATCTAAGATTTGGCATAGACCTTCGTTTAGTTATACAGTTGCGCACTAAGAAAGAAAATTTGAAAAATTTGTCCGCGAAGTGGGTGAAAACGCCAAAGAAAAGTTTTTATGGGGCAAATAAATGAGCTATTGCGTTCAACGCTATTGCGTTCAACGCTATTGCGTTTTGCACGAGAGAGAGTGTTGAGCGCTGTAAGACGGAGGAGGAAGAGGATTGAAACGGGACGGGAAAGAGTGGAGAGCGTTGAAATAGGAAGGGGGCAGGGGGAAGGACTCGAAAGCTGTGGAAAAAAAGGCAGTTTGAATTTAATTAAAATTGATATATACTTCGTAATTATTGGTTCAACATGGTGGGACTTATGAAGATTTAGGAATCTATACGTTTCCATATATGGTTAAGCAGTGCTGATGCTGCTGTGAATTCCACAAGCTTTATAATAGAAATATCGCTAAGCCTGAAATTCACATCCACTTGACGAAAAGGATTAAGGTTTCTCTAACACTTGAAAAAATTTTTTGTCATTTTGCCCCACTGTAACATTTCAAAATATAACTAAGTATTATTAATAGTGCGGTTAGACTAAATGTCCTCGACCATTTTCATTTGTTAAGCTCGCGTTTATAGCCCCCATTTTGTTTGTTTATAATAATTGCTCTCAAAGTGTTCTTATCATTTATCACGACAGAAATAAAATCAACATTAATTTGGTATCAATGCAATTTATGAGCATGAATCAGCATCAACAAACAAATCGCGACACATTTTTATACACCAAATTTGCATAATAATTTGCTGTTGTTGTTGCGGGAAATAATCAAAAGCTAATTTACAATGCAATTTCGCAGCCTCAATTTATTATCAGACAAACGACAACAACAACAACTTACAGACCTTTAAATCTGAAATGAGATCTTACAATAAATACCAAAAATGTAGCACAATAATTTCTGCTCATGTAAAACGTGTTGACCAGAAATCCCAATCCCGCAGAGAGAGAGACAAAAAGGAAGTCGCTGGAATTACTCGTGGCAAAAACAGAGCGCATAAAACGGGAAGCGTTTGGACAACTAATTGCAACGTTTCAAATTTCATGTGTGTCTTGCATAACAAGCAAAATAGAAACAGACAGAATAAAGTCTAAAAGTCGCAGACAGACAAATGATTTCAGCATACTTAGTACTTGGATGTGGGTGCGAGGGAAGAACAAAGGAAATCTCAATCATTAAGACAGCCAGAGTAAGGTCGGAAAATATACAGATTGAGTCGAGGTATAAAAAACATTAAATTTATGAAATTTGTTTTTGCTGGAGTCCAACAAAAATATATAAATTTTATAGAAGAAACATAAAACTTATATTTGTAGGCAAAAACCTTTAAGAAGACTCTGTCCCTTACAAGTAACAAGAATATTTATTTATTCAAGAATATAAAATATAATTATGGGGCGAGAAAAGCTTTTGTTGTGTGAAATGTGTAAATACCGACTTAAATAGATTATTCTCAAACAAAACTTTTTAAAATATTTACTTCATCTAAATCGGTGGCAACATTATTTAAGTATTTAAGTTGGTGGCAAAACCGATTATTGCTCAATAAATTAAACTTTTCAATTCAAGATTCTGTAACTCAAACTTTTTTATACTATGTACCAAAGGTTCTTGATCAGCATCAACAGCCGAGTCGATATAGCTATGTCCGTCTGTCCGTCTGTCCGTCCGTCCGTATGAACAAACAGATCTCAGAGATGGTAAGAGATAGAGGTTTGACATGTATGGGACAAATGTTTCTTATAGCTGCAGGCAGATGAAGTTTATTTTGATTTTTGGTCACGCCCCCTCCCGCCCCCCCACAATTTGGAAAAAACGTTATATCTCGAGCAGTTTGAAGATAGATGATTTGCACCATCTACAAATAGTTAGCAATTAGCAAAAGGAATGATAAAGATCGGATCAGCGGCTCTCAAGTTATGAGCAAATAAGTAAACCACCCTACCCCGAGGCCCATCCCACCCTTTCACAACCAACACCGCACAATCTTAGAGAGAGAGAGAGGGAGATAGAGAAAGAGAGAGAGACTTAGAGATGAGCACCACCATTGCATTCAGCTTTTACTCCAGGTACAGAGTATGTTATAGTCGGGCTTGACCGACTTTCTCACTTGTTTTCAGTAAAGAAGTTCGAGTGTTTAGTCTATGCAACTTATTAAACTGAATTAATAAGGGTCAGTAAGACGAAGTATCTAAATTCGTGTTAAACTTCGTGGATCCTCAGCGAATATTTTTTAGAACTTTCTCCACATTGCACTTCTCATTTCCGCTCACAGTTTTTCTGTGAACTCTGAGCATGCATAGTCCTGTAAACAAACATTGTATTGCAAATGGTTAGTTTTTTAATTCGATCTTGTATTTATATTGTTTAGTACATATTTACCATTCAAATGGTTTTCCGCCATGGTTGAACATAGCCAAGTTTTCACCCTTCTTAATGTGCTGAAAGTTCTTTCTATCAAGGATACAAGGAAGTGCTAGAGCAATACAAAGAGCGATCTTTGTTATTGGTCTGCTTCTTGTACAACATCGCACAGTTCTAATTTCGTGAGATACTCTGTGCTCAATTTTTTTGATTTCCAGTGATCGTACTTAGCTTTATTTAGCTTCTCCGCTATAATTTTGTAGGTCGTAGAGTCCAGAGAAGATTTTAGACATTTTTACGAAGTTCTCAAGGCTCATTTTTAGCATGATTACCGGATGTAACTGAAATAATTCAAACGCTGGCAAGCATTCATCAGCGAATCTGCCTTCGAGTGAAGTAAATAACTCGGTGCTCGTTGCACGGAATTTGGAGCAAGGTAAATACATTTTCTCATCAAGGATTTGAAAAATTCCATTTCCTAAATTTTTTATTAGTTTACAGAGACTAAAAACCATGATACCAAAAATGTCAGGTAGTGTAATGCGTTGCTTGTCAAAATAAAAATTTCATTTTGACGTCACAGACTCACAAAATTGTATATGCTAACATTTTTTAGTATGTGTGAACCAAAATGAAAATTAATTATTCTGAGATCCCACACGCAAACAAAATTAGACCACGTTGTGCAAACAAAGTTGGCCTTGCACTGTAAATGTTTCCAAAATCAAATTTGGTGGAAATATTTGCTCAGCAAATAATTTGCATTAGTGTTAACACAGTTTGGGGCTAATATTATTATACCCCAGCAGGTACCCGGCTTGCGCCCCATTAGAATTTTAAATACAAAACGAAGAAGTGAAGCTTACTCGACAATGGCCATCTATTAAAACTTTATCTAAACTTATTCAAGAATTTTGCAAATTTCGCGATTCTGTAGTCCGTTTTATCAACACATCTTTTTTTCTCAGAATGTTTCATACGAATATTAATATATTTTTACCCGTCTTCAAATACCTACCATCAAATCCTTTCTATATAAACTTATTATAAAGTGTAGCAAACTTTGCGAATTGTTGGTACTAGAGATTTGCTTTCGGCATCGTATGATGACAAGTAAAAATACTCATTTTAGAGTCCACGATGCGGAGTAGGTAATCATGTAATCGTTTGAATGATTACAAGTATTTTCGATTATTACTCGTGAGTATTTTTATACTCTGTACCGAAGGTACATAGAGTATATTAAGTTTGTGCAAAAGTATGTAACAGAGAGAAGGAATCATTTCCGACCCTATAAAGTTTATATATTCTTGATCAGCATCAACAGCCGAGTCGATATAGCCATGTCCGTCTGTCCGTCTGTCCGTCCGTCTGTCCGTCCGTCCGTCCGTATGAACAAACAGATCTCAGAGATGGTAAGAGATAGAGGTTTGACATGTATGGGACAAATGTTTCTTATAGCTGCAGGCAGATCAAGTTTATTTTCAATTTTGGCCACGCCCCCTCCCGCCCCCGCAATTTTGAAAAAACGTCATATCTTCCACAGTTTTGTAGATAGATGGTTCGTACCTTCTAGAGATAGTTAGGAATTGTCAAAATGCATCGATTTGCTGAAGAAATGATAAAGATCGGATGAACGGTTCTCAAGTTATAAGCAAAAAAGTGAACCAAGCTCCCCCCCCCCCCCCCCTCCCACCCTTTTACAACCAACACCGCACAATCTTAGAGAGAGAGAGAGAGAGAGAGAGACTGAGATAGAGAGAGACGCAGCAGCAGTACTGCATTCAGCTCCTACTCCAGGTACAGAGTATGTTATAGTCGGGCCTGACCGACTTTCTTACTTGTTCGAGTAATATTCGTAGCATCGCTTTAAAAATTTAATCGTTGTGAGGCAAGTATTTTAATTATTATGCGAGGTTTGGTAAAAAATTATGGCGAATTTTTTTTTTTTTTTTTTTTTTTAAAAGGTATATATTTGCTAATAAGACCGTTAAATACTTCAGAAACTGCTTTTTAAGGACACAAAAGATCACACCATACAACATTACCATGGTTATGACAATACTACACCGCGATAAACACCATGGATGATTAATGCTAAAGAATATAGCCGAGATTATAAAGAAAGTTTTAAGCCACTTTCCGTGACTAACAAATCATTAAATCGCGAACAAATACCATAGAGAATTAAAAATAGCTAGAAGAAGAACAAATGATCACTTAATAAAACATTACCTTGGATATGACAATAAAGAATGTAATACAATAACTTTTATTTAATAAAATAAATGTAGTTTAATTGGTACAAGAAGAATCAATAAGATGTTTTTACATTTAATATAAATTAATATTACTAAGTGAGTGGTGAAATCTGTATAACGTTTTGCAGTGTCTTTTAAGTAGAGTCGTTTTGCTGAGAATGTAGAAATAATATGGAATCTACATTTTCGCCTTTAAAGTTGGTCCGTCCGTATTTTAATACTCGGTTTATCGAACTAAAACATCTTTTGTTGGACTCTTTGGATGCTGTAATGCATATAATGTATCGTGCCTGTGCTTGTAAATTCTTTTCCATGTATCTTCCACCAGTGCATAATATTTCGCTCAGAAAATCCATTTGCACGTGAATTACACTTTCGGAATATTGAGCGTTTGCTATATTTATATCCTTATATACAGCAAAAATATCATCAGCTTTTACCTCTGAAGAAAAACAAGAATTTTGCAATTCATTCACCTCGCTTAGGTATCGAAACTGTTTATAGTCCGGCCATAAAAATTCTACTATTTTATTTTATTTTATTTGATTTTCAAACAATTTGATTGAAACGAACGAGAAAAGCAAAATTCCGAAAGCAAAGCCTATATGACCGAATAAAATATTGAAGTATAAATCAGACGATGCTACGGAGACACATTGCCTAATTTTATTAAAAAGAATCATACTCATTTGTAATCAACACTTCATATTTAACCGTCCTTTGCCCGTCATCAATTGCCAATTATAAAATCTTCATGACAGAAAAAAAAGATCCCCGCAGAATGGATATTCAAATATCCACTTTCCATTTTTTAAAATATCCTTTCCAAATTTTTCAGCTCCTTTGGATGAAGAGTAAAGATCAATGGAATATTTTTTTTCTGATATATCCTTTTTAAGCGTAAATAAACCGATTTCGAAAATATCCAATGGATCCCAAAAAGGATAGTTAACTATCCAGTCCAAATGGACACCGAGAACATCCTGATAATCTTCAAAAACTATCCATTTTTTCTCAGTGAATTTAAAATTTTAAAATTTTGATCCGTCAATTTACCAGTCTTTTTGGACAGTTCGATCTAATCAAGTACGAGTCTACAATTGCGATCAATCAAATTTTTTTATGGGTAACAAACTTATCAAATTTTCGCAACCTTCGCGATTTTTATGACCATTCGATGTTTACTTTTCATGTACTGGAATATTTAACCGTCCTCATGACAATCAACACTCATTATTAAATTTTAAAATTTTGCGAAATACATATATAATAAAGCTTCACGATTATCTAAGCTAATAATAAAATTTTAAAATTTCGCGATTTTTTTTTAAATTTGATATATTTTTCTTTCATAGGAAGGCGAGTGGCAATAATTTCTAAACATATAAATAGAAATTGGTTATAAACAATTTATTTCATTCAGAAAGTGTGGCTGTAGCTAAGTCAAAACAAGCAATTTATCCTCTTTTATGGCTAAACATTCCTTAACAAATGGCCAGCCCATTGCATTAGACAAACATTTTAAAGTCCTTAACTCGGATGAGCCCAAATCGCTAACCACGGAATTACCAGCAAGGCATGACACCCTCCCCCCCGCGATTGCCCTAGACAAATAAACGAAAACCAGAAATGAACTTGTCGCTGTTTCCTTGTACCTACTGCAGTTTAGCAGGAAAATTAACACTAGCATGACATTAACTCCCATTTGCCCCCCACTCCCACATCCACATGACAACAGTTTTCAGTGCCAAAATAAACGCCCGGCAACACATGACAGACCAGACCCCACAAAAAGGAAACGACCGAAAAAAAAAGAAGCGGCCACCAAGCTTTGGTCGCTCAAAATACCACCCTGGGGGCAAATTTGGAAAGCGCTTTAAAATGCTAAGCTGCATTTAGGCGTCATGTCCTTTAGGTCCTTTGTGCGGCCGAAGCTGTTTTAACATTTTTGCTGGCGTAGCTGTAGTGTGTTTTATTTTTTCCGCCAAATGAGGACGCGGAAGTGGCTGCTGCGGTTTACTGCATGTGTTTGCCTTCGCCCTTTCGGAAGTTGCAATTTTCCACTTCTAAAAAAGTTTCGAAATATTTGCCACAGGGGCCCCCCACACACAAAACCGCACAAAAGAATCCTGCGGCTTAGCTAGGCACAAATTTGTTTAATAAGTTTAATAAAATTACAGCAATTTGAGTTTTTTTTTTGTTATTAAAGTGTCTTTTTATGTTTCTAACCATAGCAATTGGTCAAATGGCACGAAATTAATTTTAATTTTTCATGTCCGAACCTTTTTAATTTTCAATTAAGCCCAGAGAAACATAAAAAGGCTTAATTCGTGTACATAAAACGTGGGAAAAATTACAAAATCGAAAGAGTTACCTTACAAACCGCCATTTGCAGGCAAAGCGACAAAAAATTGCCCTTTGTTAAGGTAAACCAAAGAAAATTTAATACCCTTTAAAAATTATAAATTAAGAAAAAAATCAAAGATATTCTCTTATGTTTTCCACAATTAAAAATATTTTAAAATAATTTACCAACCTTTTTATACAGCTAACATGCTCAAAGTCACTTAGTCAAGTGCAAAGGATCAACCTGCATAGAAATTGCTACACGGCCATTTTTACGGCATTTTTATGAACCCTGAAGATGACTTGAACTAACGACCATAAACAAAAGTGGAAGAGGCACTCAAAGTGTTGTAAACAACAATAACAAAACAAAGCAACAAAAAAAAAGGTCTAAAGCAAACTGCAGTTCTCTCTTTCTTTGTTTTTCCCCCTTTTGAATTGATGGAGCAAAAAAATCCTATGCAAAGTGAGATAACAATCCCCAAAACCCCAGAACACTTGCCAAGGTGAAAATCGACAGCAGCTAAAAATGAACTACAATATTTGCAGATTTTAAGCACATTTCAGTTTGCAACCGATTTGCATTCGCCCACACAAACTGCAAACACATAACTTGCATACAATAAATCTTGTGACGTCTCAAGAGAAAGACGTCACGTAGCAAACAAAAAAACGAATAAAATTGAAGAGCAAATAGATGGTGGTGGGCACGTTGCCTTTCCTGTTTCCTGCTCATGTTCCTGCCCCACTGTTGTGTGTGTTGATAGTTTTGCTTGGGAGCCCAGCTCAGAAGGTCCCTGCTGTTTTCCTTTTTCTTTTGCCTTTTTATTGCCACCGCAAAATGACGATGAAAAATTGTGGCTACAGTTCAGAGTCGTGGTGCTATTACGAAAATGAAAATGAACAGCAAAATCGGGCTCATCATGTGCCGTATAAAATATTGTTGTATATGCGCCACAATACTAGTACGAACGTTTATAATGAGAAACACACAACAAAAAGAAGAAGGACGAGAGCAGGATTTATATTCATGTGAAGTGTATGCAAAGCTAGTGATAATCGTTGTCGGCGGAGAAGACAAAACAAAAACAAACGGGTTCTTAAGGTTAAGTAAGTGCATTCAACTAGGGGAATACAGATGACAGTGGCAACTGTGGGAAATGGGAGGCGTTCATATATGAAAAGGGTTGCATGAAAATAGAGAATTCACTAAAGTTGACCCCGAAAGGTAGGCAAGCAAAAATATATTTTAATTGTTTAACTGTTTTTGGGTTTAGCTCATGAAAAAATGTTAGATTTCTTTCGTTTTTTCAATCCTTTTTTTCTTATTTGTTGGAAACACAAATTGGTACTTAATAAAGAATAGAAGTTATGCCAGTTTTTCGTTCTAATACTTAGTAGGAATTTGTTAATACCATTTAAAGTAAAATCTTTATTTTCTATCTGGCTCGAAGGACCATTTGTTGATATGACAACAGCTGCATTCACTTTTTGTACAAGTTGCTGGAGAAGATAAAACCTTTATCTACTATTGGGCTCGAAGGACCATTTGTTGGGAACAGTACCTATAAGGTAAATCATTTATAACTTTTCAGTATTGAAAGGCGGTTTTCTCATCCTCTCAGGACTCACGTTGCCATTATAAGACTGTACAGATTGCTTGATCAGGACTCCTAATAGAGTCCCCATTCCATTTCGTGCCGATCGAAGTTCTAATGAAATACTTTCAAATGAGCATGAAATGGTATTCATTTCAAATACCATTTCCGCAAATGTTGATTGTGTGTCGTGTGTACCTTTGATATGATAACTAGGACCAGCTGGATCCACTTTTTGTATGAAAGTACAAAAAGGGAAGGACCATTTGCTGAAGCAGGTAAAAACTTTATTTTTATCCAGCTGGCCTGCTCGGGCGCCATGATCCTTCGTAGTAGTTTCCACAACCAAAAATATACAGAGGTTTACTAGCTGCACCTAATTTCCGCTAACAGTCCCAATGAGCCAATCTGCTAAACTCTAAGCTAAGACGGTAGAGTTGCCATATCAACGCAAAGTGACGCCCAGACTTATGCCTACTTTCGAAATTCTAATGAAATACACCATTGTCGTCGATACTGGCAGTGAGTCTTGCACACAGCCGGCAGGGCCTCAGCTGGATTATTAAAAACTATTGCCTGACTACGACGCATTTAACTCCGCTCGCTTGGAAACGGACATCTATGGGTTTCATTGGATCGGAAAAAAACATACACAGTAACAGGCGGCGAGCCATAGGGCTCAGTTATAGGACCGATTCTGTGGAACGTGATGTATGATAGAGTTCTTAGGCTAGCTACACTGATAGGCGTCAGCATTGTTCGCTTTGCAGATGACTTCCGGAGGGGTGCTCTTCGAGTTACCAGCACTTTCCGGTGGGCGTAGCAGGAATGGATTGTAAGAAAGCAGGGATCAGATATCGACAAGAGAGAACGATGACGCAACGGCAGGCGAGGTAAACTACTGCCACCAACGGCAGCTGGAAAAGAAGACTGATTGCGGACTGAAAGCCGTGGGTGGGTAAACAAACTGACTATAACCTATCACAGCTCCTGTCTGGACATGGATGCTACAAAACTTATCTCTATAGATTTAAGCATAAGACAGATCTGTTTTCTGACCATTAAAGACGCAGAACATATATTCTTCATCAGTCCGAGATTTGCTGCCAAACGGGAAGAGCTAAGCCTAGGTATTGAAAAAACAGCCACTGACTTAATGGACATTCTACTTAGCTCGCAAAACAATTGGACTGATATATGTACCATGTCTGCAGAGGTGCTGATGTCCTCGATTTAACCCCTTGAAAGGAATCTAGTGAAGGCCTTCGTGCCATCTCCCCCTTGTGAAGCAATACTTAACGGTAGTTCCGCAAGAGGGAAACGGAAAGTAGGGGTGATTTTAGTGAGTGAGGAAGTGAGTGAGTTCCACACTTTTTGGCTTTTGGCTTTGCCGTCGTGGAGCCGTTAAGCCCGTATTAAACCGTAGAGCCAACGAACCTGAATGGGTCCTATGGAATGGAATAGGTTCTAGCCGTGGATATGTTGCTGTGGTCGAGGTCCTCCTAGTACTCAGGTTGGCCGAATAAAGATTCCGGAATTATTTGAAATTGACCGATCAGATAAGTAAATGTATTCATAATTTAGAGTTAGGTATAGTAATTATTTACAAACACCAAAGACAAAATTGACAAACAAAAACAACAGAACGTTATATATGAAATACAATAAGCTGGAAAACAGGAACAGAGCTGCTCTGGTGTCTACGTGGGGACTAGAAAGAAGCATTCTCAGCGAAAGTAACGAATCACAGAAGAGACGCCAAAAACAAAAGACCACTACAGCACTAGCTAAGAAGATTTAATATAGAAGCACAATTTGAAATGCCTCTCTTTTTTTAGTTATGTTAACTCCATCCTGCCGAAGAGATACCTCATTGTGACAACTCAAAATATTACTCAAAATTATTGTGGACAAAGAAAAAATGCGGTGGGTAGATGGAGATGAACATAGTAAAAAACTAACTCAGAGTCTAAAAATGCGAACAGCGGACTAATAAATCTGAGTGAAGAGATGACGATGTGCTTCTATGTTAGATTTTCTTAGGGACTAGCTCAACACATAGCAGAGATGGGACAGTCAGTTCATGGTGGAATCAATAAGGTGTAGCCGAGCGAGACGGCGCTCTCTCTGTTTGTAGGGCCAAGGGGACAGTGCATTGTGAATGTTAGGAGCAAAATGCAATGTAATCTGACAAACAAATCTGCTGCCGTCTCTTTCTATCTCACAGGCTTACATCTACTGGCTCTTAAGAGATGATGACGACTTCACCTTCTTATTCCACTAGGAGTAAGCTGACTTTAACGAAGTGGAAATACTTGATAAGGAGAGAGAAGAGAGCGAACACGGATGACATCAGAAAGACGAGAATCCAACAAAGAGCACAAATTCAATGAACTGATAAAGTCGTTACAAATGTCGAAACGCGTAGGAGAAAAATGGAAAATAAATAATGTTTTTTTACAACCTACTAGAGCACTGCATGAACGGAGTCACAGGGCCCTTTGATTCATGTTTTAAAAAAATGGTTCAAGTAAATCAAGTCAAACTATTTTTTAGTTCAAATTAGTCAGCTCAAATATTCAGTGACTCCAAAGAGATCAAGCTCCAAACAGATCAAGCTCCAGTTGTTCTATAGATCGAATCAAGTCAAATATTGAATTTTTTTTTTTCGAATTCGCAATTCGCTATGCCTCGGTTCTTCCTCGAAGGACGTTGCTTCATTGAGGGACAACCGCTCAAATATCTGCCGCATTAGAGCGGATATGACCCAAGGAAGAGTAATTGAACTAGTACAGTGCACCGCGGTCTTTCTGGTTGCCTCTGGCGCACTGCCTGTCATATCCATTCAAAACGGTTGAGACGGTGCAGAGCAACATATTCGCATAATGCTAGCTGCCCCCTGGTATATCAGTAACTCCACCCTTTAGAGGACTTTGGCACTCCCACAGTTTGCTCTCATCTCAATCGTCAAACCAGCAGATGTAGAGAACGATTGCAGGCCCACACAAATCTTATGTTAGTTATAATAAAAACGCACACAAGTATAATTAAAGATAAGTTGTTATTTTTTTAAATTATCGTTTAAAAACATTATTTTTCACCATATCATCTTTCGATGGAATTCCGGACCTTTTCTCTGATATGAAGTTTCAGGCTTGAGAAAAGGCTCTCTCTGATGAGGCACAGGAGTGGCCAAAATTTTACAGCTAGCTTTGTACAGAAAGGGAAACTGGTCTTTATGGTTTTCCCACCATTTTAACGGATCAAAGTCTTCACTAAATCTGCTCATAATGCTCGAATATGCTTTTATTTTCTGATTTATTATGCAATTTCATAATTTTGCTCCATTTCTATTCAATAATTTTAATGAAATTAAAGAAATTTAATTTTGTTTATCTTTATTTGCTCAGAAATGAATGACAATTAGGCTCTAAGCTATTTGATCCATTCATTGAACCCTTTGAGCTATTTGGGTTGAGCATGATTGATCTAGTTGCTTTGTTGAGCTGATCCAACCAGCCAACGAGAGCGGGGAGTAGTTAGTAGAACGGAGTAGTAGACAGACAGACAGTATAGAGAGATTGGAAATAGTAAACCATGTGTAATATTTTCAGTTTTCTTTTTATTGACAACTCATGAGTGATTAATAACATATATTTAACATTCACCTTGAGTATCCTGTATTAAGTTACGCGTTTACCCAGCGTTCGAGTACTTTATTCAGATTTATAAAGTATTTTACTTTGAGTCTGCCACTGTCCATACGAAAGATTTCTCCATCACAACATGTACTCCTATTAACTCGCTACCCTGAAAATCCCAACCAAAACATATTGTTACACACTGCAGCTGCTTGTTCAGTTGCCGGCGGGTTTGTCACATTGAATGGGGTAAATGGATAAATAACGATATGTTTACATATGAAAGGGAGAGGAACGTGTACACTTGCACCAAATGTGGCGCTGATTTATATGCGACTTTTTATATGCACACACATCAAGGTGGCACGTAACACATTGAGAGAGAGAAGAGACCCCAAGAGCCTGTTGCCCCCGGCAGATGGGGCGTGGGTGTGGGTGGGCGGCGTCTCCGTCTCTGTCTGAGGAATTGTGTGCAAACAAACGAGACAGCAAACACACACATGACAATGTTGTTTTGCTTGTTGTTTTTATTTCCACATCGTGAGAAAAGTAAATGTCTTCAAGAAGGAGAAAAAAATGTTTTTTTTTTTTTGGCCTCTTTAAAGCTTTAAACAAAAAAATATAAATGCCGCTTATTGGGGACACCAAAGGCAAATAGCTGCTCATTTTTAATGCATACTTCATAAATCCTTGTCATAACTTTGCAAAAGTTTGTTGCCACACAGATACACCCCTCAGCCACTCAGCTGCTGCTCAACGTTGCGTATACGCAACGTTGGCCACACCAAATGCAATTTTTATGGCAATTGCAAAACTATTTATCTAACATTTTATATGCATCGGGAGCAGGCCATATTGCAAAATGATGGATAATAACGACAAGATTAGGAAGATTTAAAGAAAAGGAAGAAAATTGTTAAGGAAAATAAAGCAAAATTCCCCAACTATTTATTGCCTCAAATTGAACATAAACTTCGCAAATGAATTGTGGTCTAACAAATATTTAAACAAAATCAAAAAAATATTCTGAAATTTAAACCTCTCCTGACCTCCAAAGAGAGAGACACAGCTAAAAATAGATACAAAGCAAGACAGACAAAGTCACAGCTTGTCCATGTTGTTGTGCTAAATTGTTTAATAAATCAAAATCCAAAACGGAGAGACCATCCTAGCCCAGAGTCACACACCAAGTGCCAATTGCATTCTGCAGCTTGAGGTCTCCTACCCACCTCCTGGCACCCAGTTATTGATGTGCTTTTAATTGAGGCTACGTATGTCTCTACTTGAGTTGCTGTCACTCGTTGCTTGTCCAATCATTTCAACTCATGCGATAGCATTTTATTAGTTTTTCCTTTTCGATTTTCCAACACACTTACCGGCATTTGATGTGTGTGCCATGCAGATGATCAACATCGAAATGGACCAAAAAATTTCTAACAAATTGTTGCCTTCATTTCCTCCTCTTCGCCGTCGTCCTCGACGCTGTTGGTTATTATTGCATTTTTTGTTAGACATTTGCAGATTTTCGTATTGGGAATCGGGTCTTAGTCTCGCATGCGAAAATTCTAAGTTGTTGTTGTTGTTGTCTGTTGTGTGCATATTCCTGGAATTAAGATGAAAATAAGTTTAGTTTTCGCAAAGTGTCATCATTTATTGAAATTAGTTTGATAATTTTTCCCCGTTTTTCTTAATTTATGCAAAGGCTGCTGCAACAGCAGAAAAGTTTTAGTGCTAAAAAAAAAAAACTGAGCTGTAAGTGCCTGCAAAAAGTTTTGGAAAGCTGACAAAAAAACTAAAGAAAAGGCTGAGAAAAAGGTCAAGGACCAGCTCAAATGTTGTCCAAGTATTAATTGAAAAAATTTATTGGACATTAAGAGTAAATGAAAAATTGATAATGAGTGGAGAGTCTTGAAAACTTTAATATAATTTGGACGCTCTTGTTGGACAGGCTAGTAATTTGACTATAAATATTTGTTTTACTGAGGGTTTCACTTAATTAGCCATAAAACATTTCGCTTTTTACATAAATATTAAAATTAGGAAATCAGAAGTGGTTTACTCCGGGTTTCGAGCCCCCAAAAATGTTAAGCTTGTTGAACCAAGGCTTAGGTTCGAACCGGGATTCATGAATAATTTTGATTTATCGCTAATTCGGACAACCTAAAGTTACTTTTAAATTTTAATGGTTAATCACGCGCATAGCCCGTAGCCCTTTACAAGTCGCTTATCATCCCAGTCCTGCAATATGGTGCAGAAGCATGGACAATGAAAGCAGCGGATGAAGCGGCGATTGGCGTGTTTGAAGGAAAAATTCTTTGAAGGATTTATGGACCTTTAAAATGACGAACTGTATGAGATTTATGGGGACACCTGTCTGGTAAAGCGCATAAAGCAACAGCAGCTGCGCTGGCTAGGACATGTCTCCAGAATGAAGGAAGAAGCTCCAGTAAAAAAGGCGTATAAATCGAAGACGGCTTACTATGGAGGAGGCAAGAAGGGAAGACCACCACTAAGATGGGAAGACCAGGTGCGGAAAGACATGTAAGCTCAGCATTGCGAAAAATTCCGAAAAAAAATCAAACCAATTTAATATTTGTCACTCTTTCATTATTATTTTGCTACTTAGCGAATAATTCAGTTTCATCAAAAGATAAACACGGTACAGAATCATTGATGCTTTTATTTAATGGTTTCTTTTGACGATTTTACAATCCAGCAATATGTTTATTTGCAAACTATTTTTCTTCTAAGTCAAAAACCTTTTTGTTGTTGGGTTCAAAGATTCAGTTTCAGAGATTGGCCTTGTTCAGCAGAACAACTTGCTCCCTGATCAAGTCTAAATTCGCACTGATCCTTCTGCTGAACTCAAGTGATGCGTTATTAAGGTAGCCAGTTTCAAGTATCATGATAGAGAATCATGTATCGAAGAAATATTACGCTACTTTGAAGTGATACTGCCAATAGTAATTGTGTATCGATAGGCATGCTATCGATAAAAACATGCACATTTTGTGCATTGATTACAAAGATAAGTCTTCTTTCGGCTGTAAATTATAACAATAAATTCAAAAATATAATTAAACATAATTGCAATTGCAAAAATGTTAAAATTCGTTCAGCACAAACTATTTCATGATTAATTTTTTAAGCTACTTGCTCAGGGATCAATTATTCTGCTGAACACGCCCATTAACTTCTTTTGTGGAAAGGAATAACATTCAATTTTTTTCATTGAGTAAACTTTTAGCAATTAGAACGCACTAGTATGAAGTATAGAGTACGAAGAGCTAAGGTATTTTATATTTTTGGAGAGAGTCCAGTTGTTATAAAAGCTCATAAAAAGTTAGAAAATCATATATTGTAAGGAAAGGAAGTAATCTGCAAATAGCAAAGATAAAGATCTACGCTTCGAGCTAACAAAGTTATACACAGAAAAAAAAAACAGGAAACATTAGACATAAAACTAAGCACAAAAGTTAACAAAAACAGTGCAAGAACGGTTTGTCTCATTTGCAGTGTAATGTTCTCAAGTGAGAAGTCAAGAACAGTTTTTCGAGTTCGCAAAAACTCAAATCAAGTCAATCATACTGTCAAATCTTTATAACAATTTAAGAAAAAAATTTGTTGCAAGTTTCGCATTTCTTTTTAATTGATTTTTCTGTAATATATACCCATCTACATTCCGAATTTCAAACTTTGCAATATTTTGTACTGTTCAATCTTTTGTAAATACTCAGATAAAAACTTGGAACATTTGGCGGTTTTTGTTCTACAAATATCCAAATATTCATTCATAATCAGGCCTGTTATCTTGATTTCTATTTCACTCGGAAACGGGAACATCAAATGAAAACGATTTGAAATTACAATCGTTTTACTTTTTAAATACACTCGGAAATGGGAACAGACCTAAATACGTTTGCAAATTTCGCGATTTTTTGCAAACTTTAAATAAAAGCTAAATACCAAATGTTTAACTCCAGGTTATCGACTATCTGTGTGTAAAATTTCATCATAATCCTTTCAGCCATTTTCATGTAAAAGCTCTTTCATACATTCTCTTATAAAAACTCTTGCAAACTTTGGGGTTTTTGGACTATTCACAGACTTGGGATATAGCCTATGACAATATTCTGATCCCATGAAAATACTGTTAAAATTTCGTAAGGTTCTGTTGAGCGGTAAAAACATACCTCCACTCTTACGTCTGGTTTCACTAAATAAGAATATATTTTTATAATGTTTTGCCTATTCGTCTGTAACATACATATATCTTTCTAACAGAGAACGACCACACTCTTATGCAGTATCTCATTTTGCTTAAAATAATAGTAGACCACTGGATGGATCCAAAATTTCTCTTCTAAAATTCTTTCAATTCAATTCTTTCAATCGTACACAAATTTAGACTTTAAACCATCCAACATTTCTTCCAATTTCAACTCTCTTTTAGATCGATACCATTTTAATAAAGAAGGTGAAATTCTCAACCTGATTGCAAAGAACTGTACATCATATCAAAGAAAGAGTCAGAGATAAAGTGTTCTTCGGGCTTAAAAATTGATAACACCGAAATATATTTAGCGCGCAAAAGTTGTGTCGTAGAGAAAAACATTAAATTTTTATTCTTTTTGTTTGTTTTTTTTTTTTTTTTTTTTGTCAGATTTGGGATTATTTAATTTAATTTATCAGAATATTTGAAAAAGGAGTCAAAACCCAAAGAAAAAGTATGCACAAGAAACTATTTCCACACTCTCAGGCTGTCTTCCATCTTCAAATAAATTGTGAAATGTACATAAAAATATGCACTTTCTGAAAAAAAAATATTCGTATCAAATATGGAGGAAATAAAGAATTTTTTTAAGAAAAAAATACTTCTGATTACTCTGGTGATGTCACATTTTTTTTCAAAAAGTTCCTGCTTTCGATTATCTTAAGAACTATTAACGGTAGGGAAACAACTTTTTGGGGTATTATTAACTATGTATAGTACTTCAAAATAATAGTCATTAATAGTTTTTTGGAAATTAATAGATGGGGTTGCCGAGTTGATATGGAATATCCTGCACATGTTTACATAGACTTAAAAAAAATTCCTCATGAATCATCGTTTAGAAAGGCTATTTATTAGCTTGGCCTTCCCGAAGTCTTGTGTTACTTTCTGGTTAAGATCTAGTCTCAAATAATTTTGAATCATTTTTATTTTATTATAAAAAATTTGCCATAATTTATTATTTTCCAAAATACTCTGAAAATTATATTAACTTGTTTCTTATTTATTACCAACTTAATTACTTTATTCACGTTTTCTTCCATTAACTAACACCTCTTAAAGTTTTATTATTCCCATAACTTTAAACCACATCAAATCCAAATGTTAAGCATTAATTAAGATGCTTTTTTGTCGGCGCTGAAATTTTAGCATAATGTTGTTTGGTCACAAAATACCTAAACGTTTTAAGCATTTGAATTATAATTGATTAATGGCAAAAACTCACAGAATTCGTTAAAGATAACGGATAACACTTTAAAAATTCATTCGTTGCATAAATTTGTTGCCCAAAAAACTGTAATTTGGCTGTCAAAAAAAAAAGCGAAAGACCATTTTGCATTCATATTTTGCTCAGGTGACAGGCTGACAATATTTAGATGAAGGGGCTGAATGTGGATTCAACTGTCAGAATGTGTTTTGCAAAAAAGTAGAAATTTATTCATTAAAATCAGTGAGTTTGTAAAAAATCAATGCAAAATGTAAAACAATTTGAAACAAATTAAATTTTAATTAGTGCGGCGTGTGCATTAAAGTTAATTAATGTTTTTCTTTTTTGCGCCTTGGGTGTTAATATTAAATGCGAGTGGGCGATGACAGAAGCTGTTCAAGTGTGTGTGTGTAGATAATTACGCCAATATAATAAATAAATATTTAATCGATGTGTTGTCAATACAAAGAACTGAGGCAGAGACTGAGTCATCAAAATATTTTGATACACTTTAGCCTTGACTTTGCTTTATTTCTCTTGGCAAATGAAATTGTTTAATTCTTTAAAATAAATTCTGTGGTTAACAATTTATAAATTTTGGAAGAAAATTTTGTGATTCATAAAATTCCAAATCAAAAATGTCCAGATCTTGGGGTAAATTTAAACCAAACAACAACTTATTATTAGCTAATTTGATTAATTTAAACACTTTAGGACCCGGTCCAGGAGCTTATAATTTACCCAGTCTTTTTGGTCAGCAAGGTCCTCGATATACTTTTGGCCTTAAGACACGTACCACCAGAATCAAGACTGGACCAGGACCAGCTGCCTATAAACTTGATAACATTACACGTTTTGGCAAGGCTAATGGATTGGAGTTTACCATGTTGGAAAAAGGCAAAATGAATCGACCTAATTTGTTACGTTATCATTGAGGAGATGGAAAGGGCCTGGAGACAAATTGATGTGCAAAAAAAAAGAAAGCGTTTTGTATGATAAATATAATTAGAAATATATAGAAATTTAAAAGTTAAATGGTATTTTATTTAAAGTTTGTGAAACTGGATAAACTCCAGAGTTTATTACAATAAATTGTATCTTAAGTGAATAATAATCGACATGATTCTTAAGTCGTTCTGCAAAGTGATTTGACTTCGTTTTTCTGTGACAGTTTGATTCTAATTGTCTGCAGGTTATCTGGTCACACCCAAATTACAATCAGGTTCAAAAACGCTTGCTTGTATACCCCTCCATAAGATCTATACCTATATGTCTGTAGGGCCGATTGACTGACATAGTGATAGACATATAATCAACCCACAGCCAAAACTGCTTATTCTAGTGATCCAGGATTTGGAAACGACGGTCTGTTTATGCGCAATAATAATGAAAATTTTGAAAATTTGTCAGCGAAGTGGGTGAAATGGCCACTGAAAAGTTTGTATAAAGCATATAAGCTAGCTATTCCGCTCAGGCAACATTGTGGGCTATGCCAAGGTATATTTAACAAGGTAGCCGCACTCGATTTCTTCTCTACTCATTTTGAAACTTATATGAGAAGTTTCGAGAGAGCGAGTGCGCAAATCTTAACTTTTATTAGAAGCTGTGAGAGAGCGAGTGCGGCAACCTTGTTAAAAATACCTTGGACTGAGATCGCGAGAGAGAATGGAAGCGGGAATGACTCACACTCACACAAATTTGGTATGTGTTGTATGCATGTGTATTGGCTCTCTAAAATCGATGATAGAAACAGCAATTAGCAAGAGAGAGAAGACGGGAATAAACACAGAACGAAATGACATGGGGGTGGGACCAGATGACAAGGAATGAGGGGGACCAGAAAGAGTGGAGAGCGCAAGAAGAGGGAGCAGGAAATGGAATGATGGGGGACGGGAAAGAGTGGATAGTGCAGAAAGAGCGACAAGCCGAGGGGAAAGAGTCAAGTGGTATGGAGGAAGGGTTGGAGATAACTGTGGAAAACACAATTTGAAAGGAATTATAATTGAAAAGTGGCTGCCATGAGGTCTCAGTTTGTTTTGACATTTATTTCATATTAATTGGGCTCAACAAGGTGGGACTTATGTCTAAGACTTATCCAAAAAAATCTCTTATTTTGGGAAAGACTTGGGAATTTATACGTTCCCAACTATGGGCATACAGTGCTGATGTATGTATGTGTATGTGTAGGTATGTGTTGTATGTATGTGTCCTGGCTCTTTGAGATAGATGATAACTGCTATGAGAGACATGTTTTAGAAAGAAATATACAGAAATTAACAAGAGACAAGAGGAGAAAGAGTATACACAGAACGAAATGACATGAAAGGTTGGGGAGAGAAATGGGGAGGGCGAGAAAGAGTGGAGAGCGCAAGAAGATGGAGGAGGAAATGGAATGAGGGGGGCACGGTTAAGAGTGGAGAGCGCAGGAAGAGGAACGGTGGCGAAGGGAAAGAGTCAAGTGGTATTGTGGAGGGGGTGGGCAAAACTGGGGAAAAACCAATTTGAATTGAATGATATTTGTAGAGCCTCTGCCATGAGATCAGTTTGTTTTGAAATTTTTGGTTCAACAAGGAGCGACTTAACTCGAAGTTTTATCCAAAAATACGGTCTCTTTAATTTTTGGCAAAGACTTAGGGATCTATACGTTACCAATTATGGGCAAGTAGTGCTTTTGCTGCTGTGAAATGCACAATCCTTATATATTTACTAAAAATAGAGCCGAGGTATGAGAGAGGTATGTTTTCAGAATCCACTTGACAGGAAGGGATTAAATATACATATAATTTCAACATTTTTGAGCAGTCCTGCATTTGATATATTTTTACCAGCTGTGAACTCGAAACTGTCTACAAGATAAAACAATACAGTTTTCACAATTTCTTCAAATTGACGCGGACAAAGTCGCGGCGGGTTCAGCTAGTTTAATATAATTATTTGAGTTTTTAAGTTTTTTTTTTCAGCCTATTCCTTTTAATCCCATTTTCGTATTTTCCCTCCCACCAATTAATATCACAGGGTGGCAAACATTTTGCTGTTCGCACCCCCAGCTCCTCCCATTTAACCGGCAATTAAATTCTATGCCCACTTATACATATATATATATGCCCATTTAAAATGATCCCTCTCGCTCGCCTTGGACAACTAACATATAATTAGCCATTTTTAACAAGTCAGCATTCATCCTCAGCTAGAAAAGATCGTGCTAAAAATAACGAAGAATGCATTATAAATGCCAAATGGGTGAATCCCTTGATGGCCACTTAAAGGTAATTTGCCCCATTACAGGAATAATAAGAAGGGTCTGCGCCTCATCTAACAAGCACAGAATGAAAAGTTAAGAATAGAATAGAGGAGGCGAAAGCGATATTTGTGCTGAACTACTAAAAATAGATGCAACTATTTTCCAAACGAAGCAGTTGATGATGATGATGGCCCATAAACTGTTGATTGACATAAAAAGGAGCAAGTGGTGTTTAAAAAAAAGAGAGGAAATAAAAAAACGCAAGTATAAGCTGCTACACTAGAAGATGAATCAAGATTCCAGGCGGTCAACGTACCACGTTAAGGAATGCCACAGATGATGATGATGAAATTGCATCAGGCAGGGCAGTCAGCAGCAACCAAACGCATAAAGACAAAGACAACCGAGACCAATGGGCAATGCATCGAAAAAGGCTGTTTAACCAAACCGAAAACCAAATAAGAAAGAAAGTTCTTCTCTTTGGGGCAACGAAGATTTCATACTCTTAAAATGATTAAAAAAAATACAACTGACCTTGAAAGTGCTAAAAATGGATAGATATGCGGATCAGATCCGAATTTGAAGGTTTTTTTGTGTAATATATTATTATGTGTGTTAAAGGTCAGGTTCAATTGACGCTTGCTATTTTTTATGGTAAAAGCTACCAAGTTGCATTGAAAAAAATGTGACCATACTCAGCAGCTCAAATTGATATGTGTTTGTGATCTATGATTACCGATTTTACTTATTGAATGCAGTACGTGAATAAAAAGTATGATTGGTAATTGCGTAGTACATTTGCTGCAAGCCTGCATATAAAACATTTTAGTGTGACCATCTATTTGTAATATGTAATTAACAAGTAACCGACTATGTACGTACTTATCAACATAACAAGGCCAAGTTGTATAGAATTGCCTGAAGGTTTTGACCAAGGAGCAGTATATGGTACAAATATATGGTGTCGGCCATGATAATGCAGAAGAATGGAGCCGGCTGGCTCGTGCTATTGGAAAAATGATACAGATGACAAGGTTCGCTGGGAGAGTAAGACTACACTCCGAGATAAAACTAAGCCGAACGTGCGTGATATTAAGTTGTCTTTTTGTCAAAAATGCGGTTATAGGGAATATTCTTGGATCCAAATCGAAAATCCTGAAATGAATCATTAATTTTTAAGATGGAAATTTTGGGTTTTAAATTAAGTCGGCTTGCTAGTCAAGCAGATATCTTCTTGGTGGAAGGCATAAAAGTATAGATTTCAAGCATAAATCTTCCTAACAGTGACTTAACTGTGACTTAACTGTGACTTTATAGTGACTTGATAGTGACTAAACATTGAGTCGAAAGTGACTAAACAATGAATATTGAACAGTGACTTAACTTTAACTTGACTGTGACTTAACATTAACTTGACTGTGACTTAATAGTGACTTGAAAGTGACTTAACAGTGACTTGACTGTGACTTAACAAGGGCTTAACAAGACTAAAGTGACTAAACAGTTACTAAGCACAGACGACGTTACTTAATAGTAACTGGACAGTGACTTGACAGTGACTTGAAAGTTACTAAGCCTTGACTAAGCAGTGACGTTACAGTGTCTTGACGGTGACTTAACAGTGACTTGACAGTGCCAAGCAGTGAATTGACTGTGACTTAACAGTGACTAAACAGTGAATTAACAATGACTTGACAGGGACACGATATGACTTAACAGTGACTAAACCGTGCCTTGACAGTGACCAAACAGTGTCTTAAAAGTGACTGAACAGTGATTGGACAGCGACTTAACAGTGACTTGACTGTGACTTAATAGTGACTTAACAGTGACTTGACAAGGGCTTAACTGACGACGTGACTTAATAGTGACTGGACAATGACTCGACAGTGACTAAACAGTGACTTGAAAGTGACTAAGCCTTGACTAAGCTGTGACGTGACAGTGTCTTGACGGTGACTTAACAGTGACTTGACAGTGGCTAAACAGTGCTTTAACAGTGACCAAACAGTGACTTGACTATGACCTAACAGTGACTTGACAGTGCCTAAGCAGTGAATTGACTGTGTCTTAACAGTGACTAAACCGTGCCTTGAAAGTGACCAAACCGTGTCTTGAAAGTGACTAAATAGTGATTTGACAGCGACTTAACAGTGACTTAATAGTGACTTAACAGTGACTTGACACTGACTAAACAGTGACTTGAAAGTGACTAAGCCTTGACTAAGCAGTGACATGACAGTGTTTTGACTGTGACTTAACAGTGACTTCACAGTGATTTAACAGTGACCAAACAGTGACCAAACAGTGACCAAACAGTGACTTGACTATGACCTAACAGTGACCTGACAGTGCCTAAGCAGTGAATTGACTGTGACTAAACAGTGAATTAACAATGACTTGACAGGGACTTGATATGACTTAACAGTGACTAAGCAGTAACGAAACAGTGTCTTGAAAGTGACTAAACAGTGAATTGACAGCGACTTGAAAGTGACTTGACCGTGACTTGAAGGAATTACGGAAAGAAGGTAGAACTCAGCAGCCAGTGATCTTGTTGTTGGTATTTCTACTCCCTCTTTTCTTCTTGTGAAATATTGTCGTTGCTGATTGATATACAATTGAAAAAGCATGCTTCACATCAAGGCCTCGTGAGACTTAATGAATCTAAAACTTTTTTTTATATTTTAAACAATTCTTAAATAGATTTTTTTGTCAATAACGCACGAAAGTTCGAAGCCGAGACCAATTGTCTTCTCAAACTCGAACAGTTTTCATCTTTAAAAATCAAGAAGAAAAAAATCTATGCTGGATTTCTCTGGAAGTATGTAGTGCATGGTATAAGTGTTTGGATTGTGGATAATGGAACCGGTGTTGTTTTAATGAAGAAAGAAGCACTATTTTAAAGAGAGTAGGGTTTAACAAGATTGCCGCCGTACACCCACTCATACATATTCTGGAGGATGGAGGATCAGAAAAAGTTTCAAGTTTTTTTTTCCACACGCAGCCGAAATTTCCACGATACTCAGAATGTGTCACTCATGAGTTTATTTTCAATTTGAAAAACCTACATATATCGATATTTTAGAGTTAAGGTATTTTAAAGAAATCTAATTAAAGTCACACAGTAAATAGTTTGGACGATAAGAAGACCGAGAGTAAAACACCGTAGTTGTTGAAGCCAGAGAGACAGGTAAAAACCTGTGTAGAGACAACTTGTTAGATATATTGTAAAAAGAAAACCGTGTCTATATAGAAATCCATATAAATAGTGTGTAAATAAAAACCCGAATGTCAAAAAACCATCGATTACCATTAAAAGGCAAATTAAATATATTAATTTTTATTCCTTAAAGGCCGATTAATCGCCTTTTAGAAAAATCTTATGTGTAAGATAAACTAAGACGGAATCTTTATGAAGATTTCTCAGACGAGAGAAACAAGTGGCATTCTATGTATTTTGTTTTTAAGCCCACTATGGAAACTTCATAAAGTTTGCTTCATCGACTTGGCCTGTCTTCACACTGTTCGACACATGACACATAATAGTCTAGTAGTCCTGCTTTTTGTTCTGTTTTAAATTTGAAAAGCTTGTGAAATTCCTAGAATTTCATGAGGAAATGCGGGCCTACTAGATGTCATGGGTCATGTGTCGAACAGTGTGAAGGCAGCCTAACAATTTGCACTTTTATTTGTTAGTTTATGTGAAAGAGAAATGTGACCTACATATTTTTTTCAGTCAAATTAAAAAATTATCTTAAATGATTTTAGTCCATGTTTTTCTGTTCCGGTGCCATGAACAACGATTTGTGTCATCTCTATTGTGTAGTCGCCAGCTTTCGCGTCAAGCGATTCTCTTTCGCATACAATGGACTTGTTGCGCCGTCTGCGTGTGCGGATTTTTTCTTGTAAATGACTCTCTTGCCGCGCACATAGGCCCTTTCGCACACAGCGCATAGCTGAAAAAAAAGTAAGTGGCCATAACAACTTTGTATATTTTCTTTATTCTCTTTCTCTCCTATGCCTCTCGCAAATTTTATAGCTTGCATCAGACAGCCACGCGCACACATATCAACAGGCAGTAAACGGGTTTCTCTTTCTATTTCTAATGCTTAATGTGGCTTCAGAACTATTTTCTTCATTTGTCCCTCTGTCTTAAGCAATCAAGCGAGAAAGAACGAAGACTGAACTTCGCTTGTGTGAAAGTGCTTTCTTTTTGAAGGACTACAAACCCATATAGAAAGTCCTGCATCATAGTGAGTCTTCGTCGAGTGTTGATTAATTATTTTCAATCCCAACTTTTTCACATAGTTATCAGAGCCCTGTTGGGCCAGAGGGTATACTGTGAAAAGTGAGGAGCAGGCGAACAAAAAAAATTGAGCAAAGATGCCAGAACGTAACATTAAAATAAACGCGCACAGATAAATCTTTGTGGAAGGAAGAAGGAAAAGTGAGCGAAAATGCAATCAAATGCGGGTCTTTATGTGTGTGTGTGTGTAAGGGTGTGTGAATACGTGATGGCCAGTCCGCTGTCCCCCATCAAGAGCATCTGCAAAATGCACGCACATCGCACATCCGTGAAATTCCACAGTTGCTTCGTGCTCGTGCTATGCATTTACGTTGACGTTGCAATTACAGAGTTAGTCCAAAACCCATTCCTTTCTTCTCACGACCACCGGTCAGTCAGTCGGTCAGTCCCTTGTCTGGCTGCTGCTGAACTGTTTACTGTGTGATTATTACAAGAAGGAAAATAACAGGCTTTCGCTTAGAGATGCCAACCAGGCCAGAATGCGAAGTGAGTTACTTAAGAGCTTGGGCAACTTAATGTCCGCCGGCCGCAGGCAAAGCCAAAGCCAAACAGAACAGCTCGAGTGCACTTTAAGAACTCTTCAGCACAGTCAAAAGGCTTTCCCGCTGCTGGCTCAACAAGTTGTTTGGGCATTGTCAACCTATTGAATGGCATATCAATTTCAATGGCTCCCCCCCCTCCACAACCACACGGGTTATAAGCTGGCAGCTTGTCGCATTTGATTTGCATTATTTGCATTTGTATCTAACGGATATGCCGCCGCAGGTCAATTTCAATGTGTCATCAAATTAATTGCACAGCAGCATAGTGATAGCGATTAGTAATCAACGTATCTATGGCATTAATGAGAAGCGGATTTCAATGGAAGCCTAATTGTGATTAAGAGAAATTTCCATTAAATACTGATACAGAGAACGGGAAAGCGGTTAGGGCAAATTGGTTGGATCAGAAAAAAATGGTGGGTAAATTTACTAATTTGATATCAAATTTTATTGTTGGCTTAGCGGAAATTGTTGAAATTATAACTAACTAAACTGAAGTCCAAGAAAAATGATGAACTACATCACTAAGCTGTAAAATCAGTAGTTCCAATACAGTCAATCAACAAAACAATCATTTCTTATGCCTCAACAGACCGTAATACCATAACCATTCCCGTCAATCACTCAAATTAGATTCTCACATTTCATATTCCCACTCCAAAGCAAGTCAATGTGCATATTTTGCAATTCATAACAAGAATAATGTCAGGGAACTGGTGTCAAAAATGAAATTTCGCATACGGAAATAGCAATAATTGTTGCCATAACATTTTGCATTGACATTCGATGACAGCCGACAGCTCCAGCTCCAGCTACAAAGTTGCCGCTGTTTCTCGATTTTAAATTTTTGTGGCTTGGTCATCAACTCGTTTCGAGAAGAAGCAAAAGTGGAGCAATGCACCGGTTGTCCTCAATAATTGAATTTCACTTCAAGATCAAGTAAAAGTTTTTTTTCGGAAATTTCCAGAATTTGGATAAACATGTAAATTATTATTGACACAAAAAGGTTCCTGTTTGGTTTTCGGGGTATGAATAAAATCTGAATGTGTAATATGCATATGAATAACAAGAAAAAGGACACCACTGAAACAACAAATTGACATTTTATTTGCCTTTCACCTGATGACAGACGACAGCAGGCAGACAGCTGAAGAGAGAGAGAAAGAAACGACAACGCATAATGAAGTAATTGACTGAGTTTATTTATTTGGCCAACAGAAATTCTCTTTTCGCACGACTGAAGCTATGGAAGCTTTAAGATACAAAATGTATCTTGTTGTTGTTTGCCAAGCCAATAGCCCCTAAGCATCATCATCATCATCATTATCGATGATACATTAAAAGTTTACTTCTGTGCATGCATTCGATTGATACGTGACTAAGTTTTGCTGTTTTTGCCCTACTTTTTTTTTGGTGTGTTAAATTTCAGAGGGAAGTCTTGTGTTTCTTTTGCGGTTTTTGACATTTCAACTTGAATTTAATGTGTCTTAAATTTGGGAAAAGTTTTAGAGGAATGAGATTTTTATCAATTTTATAAAAGAACTTTTTAACTTCTGTACCTTGGAAAGGACAGATTTAGAATCACGATAGGAGTCTGCTCCCCACCAGACACCCAATAGCTGAGAAAACGATGCTTCGAAGATCTGGATAGACTGTAAAAACAACCCCAAGGGGAACTTTCGTTTTTTATAGACTTCTTAAAATGTCATAAAACGAACCGTATAGTCTACATACAACCCCACCCATTTATGGGCCATAAGGCCTCTGTCCGTTATATTTCACACTGTTTGAGTGGCGCCACATTTAAAAGTTATATACAGACTTTATCTTCACATAATAGAGGGGAAGTAATTTACACAGTTCGTATGGCGACACAGCTGCTATGGGTAGTAATATACTTTGTTGTTGTGGAGTCACACCGGTGTTGGGTAGTACTTCACACAGCTTGTGCGGCATGATCTTTTATAGTATACAAACTTTGACTTCACAGCGGTGTTGGGTAGAACTTCACACGGTTGGTGTGGCGCCACTTTACACATGTGGCGTCACATCGATGCTACACTCTGTGATGCCACAGTCCCAGTCAAGCCCGAAAATTGCTTTTTTTTCTGAAAACCTAAATGAACCAAGTCGGGTGGAGTAGGTCCTATAGAACAAGGTTGGAGCAGCAGCATATCCAGCTCTTGTAAACGATAGATAGAAGAGATTTTATTCGTAGTTTTTGTTTAAGGTATTATAAATATTTGAGATCACTTATTGTTCAATACGAATAAAGTTTTGTTTTTGAATAAATACCGACATTTTTTATACACTAACCTCGTTTATAATTAATTTTCTATAATTAATGGTCTTCTCTATATCTTCTGCAAGCATGATCTGCTGTATGAATAAGATAAATACTTATAACTTTATTACGCAGGCTCTAGGTCATTTAAGTTTAGGATATTGTCCAAAACCTGTCTAGAACAAGGCACGCTCAACACCACAAAGGAGGCTGGTTGACAGTATAACGCTATTTCATGAATACCAATTCAATCATCAGCTGTCTCTGCCTGTACTTAGTGTGTTAGCAGAAGTCTTGGACAATATCCTAAACTTAAATGACCTAGAGACTGCTTAAAAAAGTTCTATGATTTTCAATCAAAAAGGTCACTAAAACAATCACTTTGTGATAAATACTTATAAAAACGAGACTCGCTTGATGATGCACTCCGGATGTCGCATATGTGGTCTTTTTTCTATGTGTCATAAGAAGTTCAATATTACACCACCTTCCTTTTGTAATACGTGATATTTATCATTTCTAGAGATAGCGACTGATAGATAAGTTTTTTACTTTGTCAAACTAAAAAATTTGCTTGCGTATTACGTAAGTGGTTAATATCTGTGGTAGTCGGCAAGCGTCGTATACAAACATTACTTGTGAAATTCACAGTGTGAATATACTTAAGGTTCAGACCGTACAGATATCCTACTTCAGCTCCCTTTTTTAAACAAAGTGCACTATTAGCCGTAGTTTTTGCAATCTTAAATGCCTCTGAAGTGCATTTGTTTCGCCAATCCAGCCGAATCCATAAAATTGTGCCGCATACGACGGTATACCTCTAGCTGCTGCCTAGAATAGATTCCACTTGTTACTAAATTAAAAATCAGACTTATTCAAGAAATTTTTCCAAGTTTAATTCAATGCTAAAGTTCTTCGTCGAATATGAGTTCCAAACAGTGTTGCCAAATCAGCTTTTTTCCCGTCATTTCTGGCTTTTTTTAAAACCGTATTGCGGAAAAAATTACAAAGTGCGGGAAGCGGGAATTCTGGCTTTTTTAAAAGTGATTTCGGCTTCTTTTTAGATATATTTTTTTTTTTTTGGGCAAATTATTAGTTTTTCACCTTTGTCAGACATTAATCAACAATAATTATGCCACGATAAATGGCTTTTTAAAAGGTTTTACATCGAAGGTATAAATCTGACACCTCTCGTATAGTCTAGAGCAGTTCTTGAAAAGGAACAATAAAATTCAATTCTATTGAAAATGCCACAAATCAACAACATTTTTTGTACATATTTTCAGTTGACTGAGAGTTTGGAAGAATTTTCCGAGAATAAGGAAAAAACTATTAAGTTTTTGAGTGGATTAATCGCTTTCAATAACTGAAGGGAATCAAAGATTTTTTGAGTTAGCCTCGTTTGCTCGTTTGTTATAATGTCGCCTCTAGTTACCTTAAGCTAACAGTTACGACTGAGGCCTACGGCAAGGACGAGGACGAGGAACTGCAGCACTCTGATGATATATTAAAAATATTTAGTATATATAATTACATTAAAGACAAGAAAACGATGCGTTTTTTTTACGCTTTTTTTGTCAAAAAATACAGCATTTTTTCCTCTCCGACCCGCTGAAAACAGATTTTTTTTCTCGACAAAAGTTGGCAATACTGGTTCCAAACGACATAGATGGGGTTAAAATTACGCCAAGATACTTATACTCTGTCACTATTCTTATTGCCTCAGATTTATAAACCCTTTTTTCTGCTGCCCTTCCCTTCCAATTTAAAGAGTTATGACCCGCTTTCTGTTCCTCCGAAGCCCCAAGATGTAAGGATATCTGCTTTAAAATGTTCTTGAAAACGGAACAATGCAAAAAAATAGAAACCAAAAATTAAGCCCTATACGCAGAATGACAAAAAATTCCTTTCGTCATAGTATTTCCCATAAATATCTTAAACATTCGTAATCACAGTTGGGTGAGTTCGAGTAACTTTGTATCGTTGTTGTGTATCAACCGTAGCCGTGCGTTCACCAGAGGACTCGATTTCGAATCACTGCAAGATAGATTTAAATACATTAAAAGATACATTTCTATGTTTTTTGAGAAAAAAGTTTTTTTTATATAATTATTTTTGTGAAAAAGGTTGTCCCGATCTGATATGTCGTTTATTAACCCAAACTGGTATAGACTTTGACTGCCCATCCCCTCAAGGATTTTCAGTCAATCTAACTGCTTTCATTGTTTTTTCCAACTATTTCACCTTCTCTATAGATTTATTACCTAAGACAACAAATGAAAAATTAAAATTAAAGTAATTAAAAAACAATTCGTTATTTATATTTCAATTTACCTCCACTGGTCCTTAAAGTGTGCAACGCTTTTTGTTACATGTAAAAATTGGCTATACAGCTCCTCAGACAGGGTCAAGCCCAGCTTCTCTCAATCTCTTGGCGTGTGTGCTTTAAATTTTCGCACAAAAGAAAGGGACCAACAGTTTAACGTCGGATCCGAACGGCAAAGTTTGAGAATGTGCTCTTTTATGGCTAGTTACTTCACAGCTGGCGCCAATAGCTGGTGAAAGTGACCGTATGCTGTAAAGCTGTACAAAAAAAAAATTTAGACTTTTGTCCAAAAATTCGGCTGCTTGCCCAGTGCGCACTGTAGAAAGCATTCTCTTCCTTGGTTTTATTTAAGTCTCTTTGTTGTGGATATAAATCGGGGGGCGTCAAAACACACATGCTTATTTTAGCGTTGCCTTTGTGTGTTTAGCTAAGCGAGAGAGCGCTCATTTAGTAAAGCTTAGTACTCAGACAAACTAAATCGTCCGCTAGCTAAATTGACAACTTTTTCTGATGGGTTACCCAGCGGACGATGTAGTGTGACTGTACAACGCCAAAATACCACCCCTCATCAAAATACCACCCAATGTGAAACGGTCATACTGCGCTGATTTGCTTGCATTTAAATTTAGTTAATTTTTTTTTACTAATATTTGGATATTTTTGAATGATATATGGAATGTAGAAGTCATGGGCAATGCAAAATCTTACCGTTGGATTTAAAATATGCGCAATCAATGATTTTCGTCGAACTTTTGCTACTGACATTCCGACGGGTAGGTGTCGGAAAAATTACAAGCTATTTTTTCTTCTAGCACCCCATCGGAATTGTGTCAGCTGTTTGTGTTTGTCAAGTTAGCGGCACTACGAGCTTTCTGACGCTGAGGCACGGAAATTTTAGTTTGTCTGAGTTCCACCGAGCGTAAGAGGCCTGTCGGAATTTTACGAAAGCTTTCCGACACCCTTTTTTTATATGGAGTTGACACCCAGCTAAAGCGATTTAGTTTGTCTGAGTACTAAGCTTAAGGAAAAAATGTATTTGGCTTCATTTTGAGGTCAAATCTTCTTAATTTAAGATTATTATTAACGGTTTCAAGCGATTTACTTTTTTGGGTGTGAACTTAATTTTAGGTTTTGTGTTCTCAAAAAATGTTTCTTGAAGTTGCAGTAAAATGAGAAAATTCGTTCATGCATTTGATAACGTTAGTGCTCAACTTGAGTAAAATGTTCTCGGTTTATTCCCTTTGTGTAATACTTAACACAGTTGGGATGGCTCCACGACGGGGTATTTAAAAGTGATCAGTTATGTACAAAATTTGGCAATTTTAGATTGGGTTTGGGAGGTGTCCATGTTTTGATCTACAGTTTATTTTTTGCACTTTAGTTTAGCAATTAAAATTTATAATTCGATAAATTGGGTCACTAAAACTGTACAAAAATGCCATAGACAAGCCAATTTTATTTACTCTTAATTTGGATAATCAATTTCAGTAAGCAAAAAAAAAAGAAATAAATAATAAAAACATGTCACGTCCCCGGGACAGCAGGGTCAATTATCGTTTTATCAAGGGGAGGTTAGACAAAAGAGTATTTATTTGATTTTACAAATAAATCGCTGACAATTAAAATCGGAGAAATAATAAAGGTAATTACGTGTGAGGTCGAATGATGTTTGGACTTCCTGTAACCCTGTAATGACCCTAATTTTGTATGTGCCTGGGGTGGTCAAACAATAAATTGTTGTTGAATATTAAGTATACGCAAGTTAAAGTTTATAACTTCAACCTTATCTATTTTGTGTATCGTCTTTATCTTTAATGTGTCCAAGTGCCAGCCACGTGTCACACTTGACATTCTGTCTGAAATGTTTGCTTGGCCCAAACTGTGATAACTTTTGGGAGGGCAAAATTTGCGCTGATTTGACACAAAATTTTGATGTAAAGTAGTCGACGAAACTTGAACGGGAGCTGCCTCTAAATGCAAATTGTGCATGAATATTTCTCCACCTTCTCTGGCCCCCACAAGGGAATGGTTTTTGTTTACGCTTGTTTGCTACTATAACTACTTTTTTTGAGGCAGCAGGGGGAAAGTTTGCCTGGCTCCCTTGTTACAAATTTTGTATACATCCAAGATATTTACAACACTTTTGTGAAACTTTGCCTACATGTGGAATAGTGCTATGACAACCGAAAAAAAAAAATATCAACAACTTTGAGTTTTTGCTTTTGGTAAAATAAAGTGGGCAGTTGATTGTCACAAAGAATGTTTTGAAGGAAATTCAATACAAAAAGCGCATACCAAATTACAGGGTACTTTATCCACTTCCTGACTCATCTGTCTTCAGTCCCTTGGATTAACTCTTCACAATTGTTTTATCTTCATTTCATACCAAGTTCACGCCTCAGCACTAATTGAACATTTAGCTTAATGGCAAATCATAAACAAAAAAAAAAAACACTCATAAACTTAAGATGAAACTAGCCCCCCTTCCCCCCCTGCAAAAAATCCCAAAACGTATTATTAACGTTTTTATGGCTGTGAGTGATTAATGCGGGTCATAAATACGTACAACAAAAAACCCAAAGCAAAAAATTAAGATGACTCAAAAAGTAAATGAAAACTAAAAACGAGGCTGAGCTCAACAAAACCCATCGATCGATATTCAATAACAAATACCCCAAAATTGAGGCCGCAACGTGCGAAATAATTTTACACATTTCGAGGGGGGAGGGGGGCGCATAACAATTTCTAAAAACAAATTAATTAAAATTACACGTACGTGGTTTGAAATGACGAAGGTTGCTTTTATTTGATTCTCTATTGTTTGCCGGCATTTTCAATGCCTTGAACTATGGAAATGGCGCCACGCGTAATTGGTAAAGCAAGTCTGGCGGGCGGAGATGATCTAAGCTGACAAGTTTAGAAATAACACAAAACCAAAAATATGAAAACAGGTTCCCCAAAATTTTGTGAACTTGAGTTGTGATCTTGTAAAAGCTTTTCAGCAGAATTTTTTGCAATATGCATCATATGTACTTAGTTTGCATCTGTTGCTAAAAGCTGTTTCTTCGAAAAATATTATCAGATGCGTCAGCAAAAAGAATAAAAAAGCAAAAATATAAATACTTAAGCAAAGTGTGGCCGGAAATGGGGCGGTGTCTGAACTACAAAAACGAAACCTGCAAAATTTCATTAAGCGAAGATGAAATACACTTTGGGTAATTATTTAATACAAAGCCTCCATAAAAGCTGTCTGTCTAAAAAATCAAGATTTATTGAGTTCACTTGGTTATGTTAAGTGTTTGGGGTACGAATATGCTGTCACCTTGGGGATCTCTATATTTGCTTCTATTCAACGTTTGCTATTTAAGTAAGACCTAAGTTTCGCAGAAAATGGTACAGTAATCCCTTACGGCTCCGCAAAAGGTATTGCAAAATCATTATGATCTCCAAGCTCACATATTCAAGTAATGCACTTGTGTGCAAGCAACAAGCAAACGAACAAATGCCTCCTTAGAGAACAAAAAGTCGAACACGCGCATCGTAAGAGAGCAAGCCGCCGAGCGTGCTATTTAAGGATACACGTATTCATGTGTGTCGACTGCGACGCCGGCAGAATTTTGAATTCCTAATTCATGGAATAGCCTTTTTGGCATTTTGGACACGACTGATCTAATTACTAAGAGCCACAGAAGCCAAGAGATTAAAAAAAGACCGGCATGACCTAGTAAAACCAAGTAAAATTCCAGACACCGCATTTAATAGAAGTTTTCTCACTTCTATATCCAAATTAATGTTCTTTTGGACAAATTTATGGATCGGATGAGGAAAAAACATGTGTACTGAATAGGATGTTGTGGGCCGGAATTAACGAATTTCTTAATTTTTGTTGATGAAATCGAGTCTATTATTAGCATTGTCAGACCTTGCGATTCATTCTTCAGCTTTTTTTAAGCTTACTCGTATCGCCGTCATAAGCTATTCGCAACTTTCTTTGCCTTTTTCTGCGAAGTCTTTTTCTGGTCGCCCAGTTGAAATATTCGTCTCAGAACATACGCGCATTCCATCCAACCATTTCTTGTTTTTTGTCTCATACCTTACACATACTACACACCTATAACACTGCCTCCATTTTTCAACCAATTTCCGGTATGAGCATTTCGGTATAAGGTTCTGTATTGGTACTTGGATTTTCATTTGGGTTCACCGGTAAATACTAAAGAACGGCTTTATTCGATTGCTAATCGCTCATACATTAATCAACACTGGAATAAATTGGCTTTGCGCTCAATAAATCAAACTTGCATACTCAACATGTTGAGTGTAATTTAATTGTATTGAGTGAGTATGCTTGTCTTTGGCTTAAATGTCGATTGATAAGAGTGAGTGAAAATCACCTCGTATGAATATACTTTTGCAAAGACGAAAAAAGAGAGAGAACATTGCGCTGGCCAGTCATTGCTGAGATTTGTTCGATCGAAAACACAGAGCTTTGTTCGATGAATAAATATGAACATCAAAAAAACACTGGCTCAATGGCTCGATGCTATTGCGGTCGAGCTGAGTATATTCATCAATAAATTTTTATGATTGATTAAATGTGAGTAAGAATTTTTATACCCGTTACTCGTAGAGTAAAAAGGGTATACTAAAGTCGTGCAAATGTATGTAACAGGCAGAAGGAATCATTTCCGACCATATAAAGTATATATATTCTTGATCAGCATCAACAGCCGAGTCGATATAGACATGTCCGTCCGTCCGTCTGTCCGTCTGACCGTCTGTCTGTATGAACACCTAGATCTCAGAGATGGTAAGAGATAGAGGTTTGACATGTATGGGACAAGTGCTTCTTTTATCTGCACGCAGATAAAGTTTGTTTCAAATTTTGGCCACGCCCTCTCACGCCCCCGCAATTGAGAAACAACGTTATATCTCCTACAGTTTTGAAGATAAACGATTCGTACCTTCTAGAGATAGTTAGTAATTAGCAAAAGGAATAAATTGTCCGCAGAAATGATAAGGATCGGATGAGCGGTTTTCAACTTATGAGCAGAAATGTAAAAAATAGCCGAGTTAAAAAAGCGTTGCATACTTTTCAGACGTTCACCCTAAGGAACGCAGGAACACTGTTCAACATGTTTTTTCATGAGTAACGGGTATATCGAAGTCGGTTAGAGCCGACTTTAACTTGCGCTCTCGTTGTGTATGGGGCAGTGATTTTTTCTCTATCAGTGGCTGTCGCTTGACTTAAAAGAAGCAGTATCGGTACTCTAGAACAGCGTCCAAAATTTAATTTATTTTATTTGTATATATATTTTGACTGACGCCATTGTCGACAAAATAAATCTCGCAGCAATGGGAGCAAGGGCGTGCCCACCGCTGCTATATATCATCTGACTCTAAACAAGCTATATAAACCAGATGATTTATGCGGCTGAATTCGGATAATTATAACCAGTCAATCGGATCCCTGAAATTTCTAGGGATTTATATAATATTTTTTGCATTTCAAACTAAAACTTTTAATTATTATGTGTAGTGTCCCAAAATTTACTCGGTTAATAAATCAGATGCCAGAACATATATTTCAGGTACTTATTATACTGCATTATATAATCCAAAGACATGGAACACACCATTCAGCAGATAATTTGGATTAGCGATTTGTGATTTATGATTGCCGTAATTACCTGTTGGTCAATGCCGTTTGCGATTGGCCAATTTGTCATTCGTGATTTCTAATAGGGAATCGAACATAAAGTATGATTGGTTACCGATAATCTTGTAATTCCAAGTATTTTTGATGTTTATTTGTCTCAGGGATTTTTTTTTATGAAAAAAGCTGGAGGTGCAACTGTGACGTGAATTTGAACGATCAAGTCTCGACGCACAGTGGCCGATTTCGCGAATTTAGGTAGTAAGAGATTTTTAAAAAATTTCAAAGGGACGATTATAAAGAATTTCTGAAACTTTAATATGAGCGTATGGATTTTATTGTAGGTCTTCCGGATGACTCAGAATCGACTGTCAAAGTGAAAAGTTTAAAATGTTGCAAATATCGCATGCGATAAAAACATATTCATTTTTTTTTTAACGATTTATTAAAAATGATGTTGTTAAACTAATTAAAATTAACCAAATTTAATAAGAAACTAATTTTTAATTATTAAATATATTTATTTTGTATGAAAAAAATTATTTTTAGTAATAAATTATTTTTTTTTTATATAAATATTTTTACTAATTAAAAGTTAACTGTTAATTAAATTTTGTTAATTTTAATTAGTTTAACAATTATAAAATGATTTTCTTATTTCTTGCTACCTTTTCAGTTTATCGAATTTGCAGTTTGGCGGCCAATCCTGGAACACCAAGTTGACCTACAATAATGAACTTAAGCTTATTTAAAAGCTACTGAAATTCTCTAACACATTTCCTTTGGAATTTTTTAAATATCTCTTTCCATTCAAAAGTTACGATTTTTGCTACCCAAAACCAGCACTCCGCTTAATTTCACCTAAATACGTAGATTATTCGTGCATTTTAATATGTTCAAGACGCTCATGCTCGCAAGGCGCAGCTATGCGCAAGACCACATAAATATATTTTTATTTAGAAATATGTATTTTAAAAAAATTTTGTCTCTAGAAGCGTGAATGAGCGTGAATGTACTTTTCGCAGTCCACCAAAGTGGGAAAATGAGGTACAAAAGTAGTACTTCAGTAAAACGACCGAAACGTAACATTTGAAACCAAAAATTAATCGGTTTGAAAAATTGTTTAACTTTGAACCACTGTAAAATCCAAAATAATTGACCAAATTCAAAAAACTAAACATTTTCGGGCTATCTGGGGTTCCCTTTATTAAAATAAATTAAAGCGGTCAAAAAAATCGACCAACAATTTTTGATTTTTGCAACGCTAAATTCGCCAAACCGGCCACTGTGCGACGTTTAACACTGAGTTTAATGCGTGAGCATCCGCGATCCGTTCGTGGTTCGTGAGTGAACTAAAGTCAAACATCATCTATGTAGCTTTCACGTTATTTTTAAAACTTATATTCGCTGTAGAAAATGTATCTGGACTTTAATGTATCTGAATTTTTTTGCATTTTACTAAGGTTTATGGTGTCTTCAATATGTTTCATTTGTTACGTTTTGCAATTTAATTTAATTTAATTTTTAAGGACACACATTTTTGTCGTGCGTGACGCCTCCATGAGTCGTGAGTGACTCGAAACGCTGCAAAGCTTATGTGAGTGACTAACTAACGTAACTAGATTTTTATTTCAAGAATCATTCGTGACGTGAAAGAAAGTTCGCCTCTAAATAAAAAATACAAAGTCACAGAATATCTATCAATGCCGTTCAGCAGAGACTCATCGGCATTCGCAAGTCGTAAGTCAGTAATCGATACTTGGATTTATCTGCTGGAAAAGGAATCGAATTGAATACCGATCAGCCTACTCGTGCTTATGCATATTGTGACCGACTATTTGTGTTGAACTTTTTTTTCGTGCGGCTTAATTGACACAAAGACTCATCGACAAACGCAAATTGTAAATCGCTCATCGAAATGATCTGCTGAACGGGCCCATTTGATCACTAAGCAGCTTTAACCAGCATTATTTACTGCTGGTTATGCCACTGAGACTGATTGACAATCGCTAATCGTAATGTTCTGCTAAATGGTTCCTGATCAGCTTTTAAAAGCATCGTCAATTGCTGCAATACCTTGAAGAGGCACATAAAACACTTAATATAAATTATTTGAAAGCATATGAATCTTTGATATGAAATGCTGAATGCATCCTTTGTAGATTTAATACGAATTTAATTTTGAGTTCGTCACAAAATTTCTCTCTTCGCTAACAAATTCTGTTTACCGTTCATGACCATTTCCATCTCATTTAACCAAAATCCGAATTAAATTAAATTTTGTGTCTGTAATCAGATTGGGACATTCATTCAGTTTGATTTTGTTTCGCTTCAGCATCATGCAACGTATCGTTTATTTTCCTTTCATTAAAAAGTTTTGCATTTATTTATTTTACTTTTGGGCAGAGATGCTGGCGCTGCCTGTAGTTCAACAAGTTATCATATTTATTTACGCAGCAGCCGAACAAATTTGCTTTCATTTTTTTATTTGTCAAATTTAAGAATCGAACATATTTTTTGAGGGAATTATTCAACGTTTCCAGGTAATTAATTGATTAAATATTTATTTTCCATTTTGTGATTAAATGGTTTGAGTCAAGACTAAGTTGGTACACAATGTTGCCAAGGCTCAGGCCATTGCACAGCACAATTGTATTTGGTATTTGATAATTGGGCATGCAAGCCGCAACTTTTGCACGCAATATTCGCCAAATTTCGAATTCAAATTCAAAACATATTCCGTTTCATTCATAAAATGGGAAAATATGTATTTTTGCTTTGTGTATTTGTTGGGTTTGCACTAGTTTAAATTGTTCCACGTGCCAGAGTCGAGGGCGAAGCTGTAATGCGTTAAATAAATTTTTGCCCTTTATGACTTCATTTGTGGTGTCTGTCGCCAACTTCGTTTTTGTCTCTCTCCCCTTTTTTGTTTGATTTGTTTGGCCTGGCTGCCTTTTAGTATGTATTTGCCTATGAATGAAGTTTATTTATAGTTGGTAACGGCTATTTTGTTTGCTTTGTTTTTTTCAGCTTTCGTTTAATGTCTGGGTTAAGCGGCAGGAAGTTACTTGCGACGGGGGCGTCTCCAGCTTCCACGTGAAAGATATTTTGAAATCGTCTCAACTATCAAGCAAACAATTTGGCCTAATCTCACGTAGCAAAAATAATTCTACGCTTTGGGTACAAAAGATTTGCATGCACTTAAATGTCGGTATTTAATTTTAATTTTGCTTTCATATATCCGCTCATAATTGGCCATCCTTAACCTTGAACCCCGGCTTAGCCATTAGCACCGTCGAGTTAATAATTCAAAGTAAGCAAAAATTATTTTTAAAAATTTCACAATCATTAACTGTGGACTCTTAATTTGGCGAGAATCCAACGCAAACAACTGATTTCAATACAATGCTGGAAATGTGTCTGTTTCTTATTAAATTAACACGCTTGTTATCGGGCACACACAAGTTTGGCAAAAAAAAAAAAAGTTCACAAGCCATGGCTAAAAAGGCAGACACGCGTGGATTGTTGTTGTCTGTCGGCCATTAAGCTTAATGTTTATTATCTATACAGCCAGCCTACATGAAACAGCCAACAAACGGCAATAACAATAACAAATGAACAACGAAAATTGTGACAAGTAGCAATGAACCCCGTAAGGTCTTGGCTCTTGCTACACACAATAACCGCATAAATTTATTAAAATTATTTGAAAAATTAATACCTCAAGTAATGTTTGAAGTGTGCCAAACTGACTTCCCCCGAAATCCAAATGCAAGCCACAAATTTCTGACGAATAGTTGGTAAATATTCTGTAAACATTATTTTCTGTCTATTTTTGGTGTGAAACTCAGTATGATTAACGAACGATTCGTTGCCTGTGAACTGGCATTTGAGTTTTTTTGTTGTTTATAATTAATAAAGATTTTCAGGAAAGTTGGTAGAGATTTAATATGAATTTTAATTGCATGGAAATGATAAGACTTTTGACACATTTCCCTGAGCGTGCAGATTGAGTGGGTAAATTATTGTTCAAGACTGAGGAAGTGCAATATGGAGATGCGAAATCAAATGCAAATAGAAGGAAAGCAGTTTCTGACATTTTTCTCATTACTAATTTCACAGTCAATAAATTACCTACATAATTATGGTTTCTAGGAGTTGCACAGACTACAATTTTTGGTCTAAAAATTTAAGCCTTTTTGACACATTACACAAGTTAACACGATTTTACGCTCTGAGGCCGAATCTGGAGTTTAAAGAAAGGCTTAGTATAACAGATTTTGAGATTTGCTTTTAATGTTAAGTGTTAATTTATAAAATGGTCGAATTTTTACCACAAAGTGAACCTAGTTATCTTATAAGGATAAAAGTATTATTAAACAAGTAAGAGTGTTGCGGTCGAGTGCCCCGACAGCAAAATACCCTGTCCCTAGTGATGTGGTTCCTATAGCTTTCAATTCCATTTATTTTAAAATTTATTTCAATAAGTGGGCAGGCGCACTTATGTACATATCTTCGGTGTTTTTGCTCGGATCTCAATGTGGTACACAGAATAGATAGATGTTTGGTCTAACTGAATATATATTAAGTAACTAGGTTCAAACTTAAAAATTGTAGCTCTGACAGTTTTTCGCAGTTAGAAGAAGATGGAGTAGGAATTAGCCAAACCTGGAGCAAAGCTTATCTGGTTACGGTGTACACCTACATACATGCAAAAATTTGTGGCTCTTCCTCTTATATTCAGTGAGATCCATGCGTTTTTACAGAGAAAAAGACAGTTTTTCGCAGTTTAAAGATGGAGGAGGAGAAATTTTCCAAATCTGAATCAAACTCTGAACGAACTCGATGTACATACATGCCAAAACTTGTGGCTCTATCAATTACAGTCTCTGAGATCGAAGCGTTAATACAGACGGACAGACGGACATAACTAAATCGACTCGGCAGCTGATGCTGATCAAGAATATATATACTTTATAGGTTCGGATATGCTTCCATCTCCCTGAACAGGGTATAAAAATTCCGTGCAGTACTAATAAATAATCAAGTAAGTATATTATTCTATTCCATTATTATTAAGATTATATACTTATACTTATTCTTTTAAGAAAATGTTAATGTGGGTTTTTGCAGGGCTGCAAACTGGTTTCTAACTGATTCGGTTCGAGCCCGGAGTTCCTATTAGGGTTGTCGATATTTCTCAAAATATCAATATCGATAATATGAAAAATCGAATTTTCCAAAAAATATCGATATTTCAATATATGGGTTTTTTTCCTGTTTAAGAAAACTGAAAAATTTCTTAGGAACGTCTTTACTAGGGTTGTCGAAAAATTTATCGATATATCGAAATATCGATATTTTTGCCGAAAATGACGAATATCATTATCGCATATTTTTCCGAGGCGATATATCGGAAATCGAATAATTTTTGGTGATAATTTTGTTTTAACGTTCGGTCACACAATTGCGAACAACTGTTTCTTGTGCTCCGGACATGTAAAACAAAATGTTTAAAATTTATTTTATTAAAGTTTATGCACATTAAGTTATGCATTTATATCGTGATGCACATTAAATGTATTGGTATTGTACATAAAAATGTGCATGCTTGTATTTACACATTTGTGTAAGTCTATAAAACAGCCATAAACAGGCTTGGACTTGTTCAATCTCTGTAAGCTCTAATGTAAATTAGCTTTATTTTTTTATATTTAGGGAATAAAGTATTAAAGCTGTATTTTCATTTACTGTTGTTTATCCAGGAACGGCATTTATGTTAAAAATTAAATAAAATATAATTTTCTTTTGTAATTTAATAAATATACATTAAAACTAAATTTTTTTAAGCGCAGTTAGATAGTAGTTCTTATAACGCCCCAATTACCTCAAACGACCTGTTCATTGGGGATCAGGGTTTTTATGGAAAAATATCGGAAATATCGGTAATATCAATGTTTGACACTAAAATATTTATAACGAAATGATACTGTTTCAATATCGCCGAAAATATCGACATAGATATTTTTGAAATATTCGACAACCGAAGTCTCTACCATAACCTATAAATGTCCTTTTTCCCGTTATATCTGATATTTTCAATAGGATATCTTTAAGATTCATGCAACATAAATATAAATTTGTGCGCGGTTTGTATGGGATGTTAAAAAAACCTAAAAAAAAACCACCAAGAATCCATTGGTCTATAATGAATTCCTAGCCCAAGCAAATTGACCTCAAATAACATAACTGAACATAACTTCAATCAAATCATGCGGAATCGCAATTGTCAAATGTTTTCGGAATAAATTTTATCGTCCATAAAAAATATTGATTTAACGATAAAATATTGACAACTCCAACTCCGGCATATTTTTCACTGTGAAAAAATTACACTAAGCAACAAAATTTGCTATTTTATTGTATTGCACGGTTGGTGCTGATTGTAGATGATTTTAACCAAGTGCCTAGTGTAATTGAAACTGAACGTATGTACTCCGAAGCCCAGACTTTTATACGGTTGAACAAAAATTATGCATCAAATAATTCTGTACTATTGCAGAGAGCATTTTCTAATCTGGTAAATCTATTGGAGGAGAGTCAGCAAATCCAAAAATTTAGACACTGCTACAGAACCTATGTTAAAATCAAGGATGCAAACCTCTAAAATTTTGCAGAAGAGAGGACCGGTTTCCGGAACCCTTGAACCCAAGGTTTTGGTTCGAACCTTGGTTCGCTTAAACATAAAAGCATAGTTTCGATTTATCAATCCTTAATTTTTATACATTTTTTATTTCTATAATGTAATTTTAATTATCAAATTAATCAGTTGACATATATAACTTTTGAGAACTGCCTAATTTAAGTTAATATGCATTATATCTTCTAAATTCACATCTTTTCCTATACCATCTCTAAGATCAGAAAGATCAAACTAAAGTTTTGAAAAGGCCCGTTCAACTGATACCTGAGTTACTGGAACAGCAAGTATAGTTAAGTATAGTTAAGGCAATATTTTTATGAAACAAAAGATTTCAGAACTATTGCTCGAAATGAAAAGCAAGCGGAATAAAAATCTCTTGGTAGTAATCCTGCAGTTTTTTAAGAAGTTTTATAAATTGGCAGCAGCAATAAACAGAAGTTTGGACTATGTTTAAGAGTGAAATAAACATGTGCACATTTTGTAGGTGGAGTTCCATCGCGTCACACAGTCTTGTCCTAGTTTTTTTTCAATTTTTTGTAAGCAAGAATCCTCCAGGGAATCTTTGGAGGTAACATAGTCATCGTCCAAATTAAGAAATGCTTTGGATGCACATGAGCAACCTTCATCAACATTACACATTTCACAGTGCCATTCCTTTTATACTCTGTAGTTGTCATTTTAAAGTTCTCCTTCTCGATTCATTTTCGACGGTGATACTATAAAACTAACCTAGAGAAATGTTGTAAGCTTGGAGAACTTCTTGAATGATAGCAGTCAGATTACAAGTAATTTCTATATTTCTTCTGATGTGTCGTTTGAAAAACTAATTTGTTGAACAGAACCTAGTTTGGGTTCAGGTTCGGAGAGTCAGAAATATTAGGAGTTCGGGTAATGGTCCGGTTCGTTCGACCCAAAAACCCCAACCGAAGGGGTTCAGGGTCAGGACCGGTTAGCAGCCTTGGTTAAAATTTTATTTGTTATTATTGCAAGGGCTATAGTATAAAGTCACAATTTTTAATGCAATCCATCATATGATCCCTTCCGAAAGTACCTGGTATAAATTTTCGAATCATGTAATGCATACTATGAAGTCCCATTTTGAGAAATTTGTATACCCTGTACCCATCTATTCGGTATACCATAATAAGATCCGAGCAAAAACACTAAAGATATGCAAGTGCGCCGCCCAATATATTCAAATAAATTTTAAAATAACAAGAAGGCCTATCAAAAATGGTAAATTCAAAATTATGAGAAGCATGTCAAGCCGCACGAAAATATATATTCCGTCGAAAAGATGTTACCTCAATATAAACTTCAATGTCATTGGAACCACATTACTAGGTAACGGGCATTTTGCAGATAACAAAAAAAATGTTGAAAACTTAAGATGAAAACAGTAAATTCCACCTCGAACAAACTTTAAGGGTGGTCCTTTTTTCTGGGTGGAAATTTTATTTAAGGTTCATGTTAAAATAGCAAGTCTTGATTTGGTCGGCATGAACGATAGCATAAATGTTGTCTGCAGGTTGCAAGGTTGAGAAATATTATAAGAGATTTATTATAAAACTTAATGGGGAAACATTCAGATTATCACATACTTCATATCATCTAGGTAAGATTTGTAAAAAACTTGAATAATTTAAACTATTTTTTACCAAATGAAAGAAATTTGCTCTATTTTTAAAAAATCTAAGTTAAGCAAAAATGTGATGCAATTTTTTAAAATGGTAAAATTTATAAAGAAAAAACGTCGCTTATAACAATATTAAGCCATTAACTCATTCATTATTTCGTTCTGGTTCCCTAAACCCATTTGCCATATTTTTGGAAATTAATCCATTAAATTTCTGCAAATTTATCAACTCAAAATGCAAAACAATTATTCAATTTAATGGCAATGCAATTTTTCATTTTTATTTCTTTAATTTTTGGTGCAAAATCCCCTTCCCCTCCCCCTTTCTCCCCGCTGAAATAAAACAAAATTTATTGTTCAATATTTTCACTCTTGGCAACCGAAATCAACAATCAACAACTTTTGCATTAGTTTTGTTGTTGTAATGCATAATATTTGTCGCATTGTTTGTTGTTAGTAACAGCACACACACACACACACACACACACATAGACACACTTACGCTGACAGGCCAAAATCAAATATTTCGCGCTTTTTCCGTTTGAGGCGCGCAATGGGCCAAAAAGAAATATTTCTTGTGATTATCGTCGGTTTTTGCTTCGCTTTTTGGCTTTACCCACGTTTTATGTTTTCCAATTTCTTATTCACTTCATGTCTGCACACACGCACCACACACAAATACAAGCGCGCAGACACTCACACACACACTGGGGGTCGGCTTATTGAGTGCTCACTGTAAGCTGAGCTTTTTATTCAATTTTTTTCGAAGCGATTTTCAACCGCGACGTTAACGTTGAGCGCTCGAAATCTCGTTACTAACTAAAATAAACGAAGCGCGTTCCGATCAAAAACAAAAAAAAAAACACAAAACGTTGTCGCCGCAGCGACGCTGACGTCGACGTTGTCGGTAACCAAGCTCACACACAACACACACACACACTCAATCGCATTGCATGCATACTTGAGCTTCGAACGCGGCGGCAAGTTCAAGTCGCAATGTTAGGCTTGAGCCGGCAAAGTCGCCTCCGCAATTCGTATAAGTTCGAAGCGAACCTTCCCCCCTCTAAGCCAAGCTTGAGAGCCGGTAAAAATGTTGCTAGTAGCTTGGCAACATGTTGCTTCCGCCTGTAAAATGTTTATAGACAACTTAAGTAAGCGGTCAAACAACAAAAGTGCCCGTCCTGATCAACTTACATTATCGTATTTGACTTGAAAGTACACTGTAGAACAAAATCGGCTATTAACAGGCAAATAAAAGTTATTAAAAAATTTTTTTTGCATTGGAACTGAAATTTTGTAAAAATTAGTTCTTATTCTAATTTTGTTTAATAAAAAAAAATAAACTGAGTAAAATCCAAACTAAATTAGCAAATCCATCTAAGACCAAACCCCGCAGTCTAAAACTATACAATTTATGACTTTTCGAGAATCTTTTTAAAATATTGTTTGGTTTATTAATTACTTAATTCACTTTTTTTGATTTAAACAATTTGTATGTGATTTATGAAAATTAAAGTAGCAAAATTGAACCGTCTCGAGATCATGCTTACTCAACTCAAACAATCAAAGTTTAGCCGGCTTGAGGTCATATCTTTAAAAAGAAACACCTTAAGCAACGCTGGAAGACCGTACAGCTGTTTCGTGAACCTCCCAGTTCAAACTTCAGCGGTCTTTGCCTGTCTACTGCAGGAGGCAGCTGCTGGTTTAGTTTCTTTTTAAAGTTATATGCAAACACAGCAAGACCTCGAGCCGTCTAAAACTTGTTAGCTTGTTTATACAATTTGTTAAATATGTTTGCTGGCAAATAAGAAGCGTGGTTTTAAGATTCGTAATACCTCAATCTTGTAAAGGGAATCTTGAAAAGGGAAATAGAAATTAAGCTAACCTGCAAGCCTGAAAACTCAAAAATTCGGCTGGACGTTCGCACCATTTTCTGATTAAATTAAGCAAGTCATTTACAAACCCATTTTCGTCTTAATTTCCCATTATTTTCCGTGAATTTGACCGATGGTGTAAGAATAGATCCTACATGGATCCTACGCTCAGAAGATAATCGGCCGGCAGAATTACAATTAGTTCCGTTTTGTACTTAAAATTTCAAGGACGTACTTAAATTAAGTACGAAACATTCTAGAATAGATATGCGACTGTTGATATTATTAAAATAAGAACAACCGTTCTTGAATCGAGAACAGTTTGTACTAACAGTTAACCGAAAAATTTATGAATCATCGTTCTTAGTTTAAGTATAAAATTTGTTGGATTGCACAATGAACTCCAAATGCAAGCTCCAAAAATTGTGCTGTGGAAAATGCGAATTATTTTAAGTATTTTATTTTTTTTTTTTTTTGTCAAATTGATTTCGATATCTATATATATGAAAAAAAAACAATTATACTACTTCCTGGCATCAAATTTAGTATTGAGCAATTTTCAAAAATTAAAACAAATATTGAAACTGCTTGGCTGATATGTCACCCTTAAGGGGCCTATCTTGTTAACACAGTCATATAATATTGTTAAATTTGTTTATATTTTTACCATAAATCTTTACAAATTCATAAATATGTCGGGCTTTCCGCTTTCGTTTAGTTGTCAGTGTGTCATTTTTGGTTGCGTCTGTTTACCGATGACGTCTAATTTTTCCCCCTGAACTCGTTTGCTTACTCACACACAAAAATTATGTCAGGAATGTTGGCCTGTTGTCTGAGGCTGAGCTCTTAGCTGTTGAAAGTCGGTGATTAATTTTTTTTTTGTATTTTCTTGGTGAGAGCAAAAGCCGGTTAGGCTGTTTTTATTTTGTGGCTTTGGGACGCGTGCCAAAGTCGAATTGGTGTTGTTGTTGTTGCTGCGGGCATTTAAAGTTCAGAGCCACAATAGAACTGCATTCCTGATGGGGCTTAACCCTTTCTCTGATTCATGCTGACCACACGAAATTGATCATCAATTTTTTTTTAGTTCTCATTAAAAAAAGAAAGAAAGATCAGGCGATTGCAGTTCAAACAAGTAAGAAAGTCGGTCAAGCCCGACTATAACATACTCTGTACCTGGAGTAGAAGCTGAATGCAATGCTGGTGCTGCGCTCATCTCTAAGTCTTTCTCTCTTTCTCTCACTTTCTCTCTCTCTCTCTCTCTCTTTAAGATTGTGCGGTGTTAGTTGTAATAGGGTGGGGAGGGGGGGGGGTGGGGGGAGGGTGACGTTTTTTGCTCATAACTTGAGAACCGCTCATCCGATCTTTATCATTTCTTCGGCAAATCGATACATTTTGCTAATTACTAACTATCTCTAGAAGGTACGAATCGTCTAACTTCAAAACTGTAGAAGATATACCGTTTTTTCCAAATTGCGGGGGCGGAAGGGGGCGTGGCAAAAATTGAAAATAAACTTGATCTGCCTGCAGCTATAAGAAACATTTGTCCCATACATGTCAAACCTCTATCTCTTACCATCTCCGAGATCTGTTTGTTCATACGGACGGACGGACAGACGGACAGACGGACAGACGGACGGACAGACGGACAGACGGACATGGCTATATCGACTCGGCTGTTGATGCTGATCAAGAATATATATACTTTATAGGGTCGGAGATGATTCCTTCTCCCTGTTACATACTTTTGCACAAACTTAATATACTCTATGTACCTTCGGTACAGAGTATAAAAACCCAAAAGACGATTTCTGCAAAAGTCTTAAATTCTTGTACAGCAATTTCAAGTTGAAAGCCCAATTAATGTGTGGTCAGCGCATCCACAATTTTAAAGCCACGCGACGTTACAAATTTCTACAGAATTTGCAGGTTTAATCAATTAAGCTGGCCAAGCGATATTTGAGTTCTTTTTCCAAAAAGGTCAGTGATATGTAGAAATCGTATGATTTTTTTAATGTAAAATTAGTAAGAAAATGCTTGTGCGGTGAAATATGAGCAGAAAGGGTCAAGTGAAAGGTAATAAGTTTGTACCTATTTTACAATTAATAAAAAAATATGTTCCACACGAATTTGGCTTTAAGAGAAAAGTGAAATACCCTTCTAGTGTTTATATTTTATGGGGCATGCTGATGCGATTGTTTGTTGCAGACGTTTTCGGATGACACTAAGCGCAATGGAAAGCTGGAAAGAACAACAAATAGCAAATAAAATAAAGAGCAAAAACTATAAACTAGATTTAGGGACTTGTTATCACGACTGATGTTATATTCATCATCAACTTGCACCCTAAAAAGGCAAAAAATTGAATGACGCTTAGTGTGCAGGTTGAAAACTTTATTATTTTACCTCTGGCCAAGGTTTTATTTCTTTGTACACTTTGCAAAACGTATATTTGTTGAAGCTAACTCTAACTAATACGACCATGAATGGTAATATAAGCTCAATTCAGAAATGCAAATACCTACAGAACTCTGTACTTAAACCGAGATCCTACTAAAATTGATTTGAGTGTTGATCAAATTATTAAAATCCTGCATAAGAATATAAAAACTCATTGGTCCAATAAAATAGAAGGAATATATTTTTAGCTGATATTTTACTTGTCTGAGTTCTCGTATGATAATCTTACATGACTAGTTCAGATATGGCAAAAGTTAAGCTGAGAATTAAAGCAGAACCAAATTCCAACCGAATTCCAATTCTTAGGTGCCACAGAAATTTTTTTTGATTCATCCTCCCGTGTGTTTTTAGGAGATTTACCAAAGCTATCACCTCAGTGGCTCCATCTACTTGACAGCCAGCGCATTAAGTTATACCTCATGCTACCTCCACAAATTTTTAAATTTTGCATTTAATTTATACAGATTATAATTTAAATTTTAGCTATAATTTAAAAATGTATCAAAATAAAAAGATTTCAGTTAAGCATCAAACAAACCTATGAATAAAATATGGGATATGTTGTGGCACCCCCAATTTTAACATTTTTTTAATTACACAGTTTCTTGTAGCGATTGGCCTTAGCGTCCTATTTACCCGTCCACAATTGACATCTATTAAATCTTAATGAAAAGCTAAACTTTTTTTTTTTTTTTTTTTTTTTTTTTTTGGTTTAAGTTTTTGGGTATATTTGGTACATAGAACTTAATCTATTTACAAATAGTTAACAAGAAGGACTGATATATACAGGACTAAGACAGTACGGCAAACGCCTGAGGTAATTAGCACGCAGCACAGGTCCTGGGGGTGAGCTATCTTCCTGCTGGGAACCAGCAGCGTGCCTTATAGGTGGGGTTAGTCCCAAGGGGACACTTAAGCCAGGTTGATGAGGCGACCCGAAGGACGCCTTCCATGGATCCAGAGGTCAGAGGGGTGTCGTCGATTAAGTCGTCTTCTGAGCCTGTTAGTAGCCAGTTCAGAGGCAAGACTGTTGGTGTGGGCCACTAGTCGGTCATGATACCTGCTGGTATGCAAGTTAATTTGGGCACATAAAGGCAACACATTCAGATCGCGGTATAGGGTCGTATGTCTGACATACCATGGAGCGTCCGCGATGCGCTGAAGTACTCGGCTTATTGAAGATTCGAGTTTCTTCAGTGTAGTGGAGCATGCTGTACCCCACAGAGGGATCCCCCAGGTCCAGGAAGGCATGATAATAGCCTTGTAGACAAGAATTTTGCACCGCAACGAAAGTCCGCTACGAGGTTTTAGAAGCCAATCAAGCTCCTTGGCCTTAGCTGCAACTGTAGCTGCTGCTCGTACAACATGGGCTTTCCAGGTCAGTCGGCGGTCCAGAGTCACACCAAGATATTTGACTGATGATTCCGAATACGGTACTCTCGACCCTTGTAGACGCACCCGAGCAACTTTCCCTCGTCTCTTGGTGAAGGTGCAGTGTTGACTTTTTGATCGATTAATGGCAATGTTCCAGCGGTTTGCCCAACGACCAAAGCCATCCAGGAACTGTTGGACCTTAGCAGATGCCCTTTTGCGGCTGTTGCTAGAGGCAAGGAAAGCGGTATCGTCAGCATACGTGGCTATGAAGGTGCGATGGGCTAATGGGTATGGCAAATCCGAGGTGAAAAGGGAGTAAAGTACCGGTCCGAGAACACTTCCCTGAGGTACCCCCGCAAGAATGGGACGGATGCTGGACCGCTCGCCTCTCAGCTCAACCGTAAAACGGCGCCCTAGGAGAAACCAGCGGATCAATAAATATTGTTCTGACGGAAGGAGGGACTTAAGCTTAAAAAGCAGGCCCTCATGCCAAACTCGATCGAACGCCTGCTTTATATCCAGAAAGACGGCGGAACAGTATTGAAGGTTTTCGAAAGCTTTTAAAATGTGGTTGGTGAGTCGATGGACCTGTTGCGGCGCACAGTGTCCTTTGCGGAAGCCAAACTGATGGTCTGGTATAGCCTCTTCAACCGCGCTGACTGCCAACATTCTTCCAAGAAATATTCTTTCAAATATTTTGGAGAAAGTTGGCAGTAGACTAATTGGCCTGTAGGAGTCGGGCTTAGAGAGATCCTTGCCCTTCTTGGGGATCATTACGATTACCGCAGACTTCCAGGAGGTCGGGAAGTATTGGAATCGTATCATTGAGTTGAACAGCATCAGCAAGAACAAAATACCCACTTCGGGGAGGGACTTAACTGTTCTGCCGTCGATATCGTCAATGCCTGATGCCTTAGTGGACTTAAGTTGTCGGATCTGAAAACACACTTCATCCAGCGGAATGGGTCTGATGGGAGATAGTGGGCCAGCGTCGGTTAAAAGACCAGCTTGAGTGGTGGCGACATCCTCAGCGGAAGCCAGACTGAAGGGGGTGAATCGTCCCTCTAAGTTGTTGGCAAACTCCTCGACTATCTCCAGGTCAGACCTAACCCATGACCCGTCTTCCCTTCGAATTACGAACCTTTGTGGGGGCTGTCTCTTGACGTGTCGGGTGCATTTCCAAAGGGAGAAACCTCGGTCCTGCGATGGGTCAATGTTGCGAAGCTTTTCCTCCAGGTATTCAGCCTTTATGTCATAAAGCATCTTTCTAAGAGCATCTGCAGTTCTGCGGTAGTCAGCCTCAACTAATGGGTTGCGAGAGGCCATTCATCTGCGACGAAGCGCTCGCTTGCGTCTAACCATGGCGATTACCTCAGGTTTTAAAAGTGCCTGAGGTGGGCTACGGATTCTGCTGGAGGGTCGACCACACGATGCATGCTCAGCGGCTGTGCGGATATTATGCAGAAACAGCTCAGCTGCGTCGTCAATGTCCGCAGGTGAGTTTAGCTCCATATCGAGATTTACAATCTGCTCCAGTTTACTCTGTCTGGGTAATATTCTCGGCTTAACACTGATGGTATAGGCTGCCGCTCGATGTTCTATTACCAGCGGTGTATGGTCAGAGGATAGTTCCAGCAATCCGTTGATAGCTAAGTTATTCGAACGGATACCAGAGTAGACTGCGAAATCTAAGGCTGATGAGGAAAAGTTGTGGAAAAGCTAAACTAATTATAACATTTGGCAAAGTTTCGCGATTTATTTGGACCTAGTAATTTTTTTGTCATGCTATAACCGCAATTTCTCACGATTTTTAATAGTTTTCTTCAGAATTTAACATTTTCCGGATGAAAGATATACCGACTCTTTTTATACACTTGAAAAGTGTATTATAATTCATCTCCGACCACATAAAGTATATATATTCTTGATCAGCGTGACGAGCTGAGTCGATTAAGCTTTGTCCGTCCGTCTGTACGTCCGTCCGTCTGTCCGTCTGTCTGTTTCTACGCGAACTAGTCCCTCAGTTTTGAAGCTATCGAGCTGAAATTTTGCACAGAATCTTTATTTGTCTGCACGCAGCTAATATGTCGGAACCGACCGGATTGGATGACTACTTCTTGTAGCTGCCATACAAATGATCGGTCGAAAAATGGATTTTAATGAGAAAAACTGGTTTTTCCTCAATATTACCGCTCTCAATCACGGTCATATTAAATGTTTTTAAGCTGATCTGCGAAGTTTGGTCGAATTCGCTAACCGTTGAGACAAGCGTTTTCAAGTGTATCAAAACTTCGGCACAGACAAAGTTAGCTTTGCCTTTCTCGTTATATTATGTACCGAAAAGTATGTAACAGAGAGAAGGAATCATTCTGCCCGAAATAAAGTACATATATTTTGTCTGGTAAGGCTGGAATGACACTTTAGATTTTTAGGAACAATTTTAATCACAATTTTTAATCTATGGGCAAAAGTCGTTGGTGTAAGCGAGTCGGAGTATGCTTGAATTCTTCTGTTATGATACACAACAGAAAATTTGACCTATTAACAAAAAATTGCGACAAAAATTGTCTGTTAATATTGAAAGTGTCATTCCAGCCTAAGAGACTTGTATGGGACAAATTTACTTACATAACAATGACGTGTCACACGTTAGTAAAGACACTGCTCCGAAACGGCTTGCCCGATTTTAATAAAAATTTTTATTCGATATGTTTGAAAGGCTTTTCTTTTTAACTGTATTTCGTAACGCTAGGTGATTTGGGTTTACCTCTGCAGAACATACTTGCAAACTCCTACTTCAGCCTATCTTTGTGTGTGTGTGTGTGTGTATGATAGTAAACAATGCCAGCAACACGTAGGGGTGGCATTTTGGGCCGTCGGTCGATCGCACCAACAGATGTGTGAAATGTTGAGGCATGGATATAGGATGTGGGGAGAATTGGGTAGGATTTGGGTGAGACGTGAGTGGAAAGTGATGGGGGAAAAGAGGGTCAGATGGGTGTGGTAAATGGGTGGGAAGTGGGCTGAAATTGGTGGGAAAAACCAGCTAACGGAAAAATGGCGTGTGAATATTATATATATACACTAAAAACAATTTATATACAAAAATTTGCCAGGTCATCTAGTATTTCTTTAACTTGCTGGCAATTCAAGCAATTTCGAAATAGTCATATCTCCCACAGTTTTGCAAAATAGATGTTTCGTACCATTTAAAGATTTTAAGTAATCAAGATTATTTATCGATGTGCCTAAGGAATGCTGAGACTCGGATGAACGATAGAGGAGTTATAAGGAAAACAAACAATTATGATGGGTAGCACTGGCCACTTCACAAAATAATAGCTTCTTTGTTACTTTGTGTGGCTTCTAACTTAAGTTGATCAGATTTATAGAAACTTTGGGGGCACAGAGTATGTTACAGTCGGGCTTGACCGACATTCTTACTTGTTAAACACTGGGAAAGTGTATTATAATTTTAACCAGAAGTTTGCAACGCATAGAACGAATGATCTCTCAACGCAAAAAGTTTATATAATCTTGATCAGCATGACGAATTCGCCTACAATGTATTTCAATTCTATTAAAGCTATGACACAGAAAAAGTTAGCAATGCTTTCTCGTATTTTGTTAAAGTTGCTTTTAGCTATATATTTGTTGGTTAAAAAAATTAAACAAAAATGCTAGGAAATATTTTTTCCCTTTGCTTTGTGATAAAAATCTTTACTATGAACTTAAACTGGAAGAAGTAACCTCTGAAACTTAAGAAGAAAAACAAAACAAAATCGCGATTTGAGAAAAAACGGCTATTTATAAATAAAATTAGGAGAAATGCTGCTAATGAATGTTCAAAAAACCACCAAATAAAATACCAATTTTTTGTTCACCCAAGAAGAACTTAATAAAGGCCATAAGCCTGAACTAAAAATAGACTGAACTGCTCTTTCAGGGTACGCGGATTGTAGGCATTTATGCTCTAGCAATTGTCTTTGATATTAATATAAAAAAAGCAAGTTTGATTGTTGCGGTGAACGAATGTGATGTGCAATCATGATTGCTAATAATTGTGATTTTGCTGTCATTAAAAATCAAAACGATAGCTTTCAAGCATACCATTTTGACCTAAAAGTTCCATCGAAGCGTTCGGCATTAGCCATAAAACTTTTTTTATGTTTATGATTTTTGATGATTGATGTTTGCTGGTAAAGAAAGCCATTGATTATAATATTTGTTGACTTGTGTTGGTTATTATCAATCGTTTACTCTAGAGTCCGCTAATTAAAAACTTTGACTATAATCTATGCTTTTGATGTTTGTGTTCCACTCGAGCGTCCGCATTGTACTAATTGTTTCTAAAAAAAAATTTCCGAGAAGCGATAACAATTCGAATATAAAAACAAAATTAAACTGCCCAATCTTTTAGTATAAATAAAGAAGTCTTGTGTTAGAAAAGTAGTCTTGTTGCAATGCAGTTTCATTGGGCCTATTTAGCATTCCTGTGTCTAAGTCTCACGATAAGCAATCAAAGCTCCCTTGGTGAAAGGATCCGTTCGGTAAGTTCAGTATATAAAATATGTCAAAACAATGTAAAATAACTAATTACTTATAACAGAGCTCTAATAGCGAAACCACTGAAAGGTAAGATTTCATCTATATAATATTTCGAAACTAAATTCATACTAATTCCTTCTTTAGCAGACTAAAAAAAGAACTGGACGATTTATATGCCTTGGCCGAGGCCAATATACAGGCAAATCATCGTAGCCTTAAAACTTCGAATGCTTTTGAGATTATAGAAGAATTGGTACTGGCAAACGCCACTGGGCTAACACTCAATTCCTCTTCCTGCCCTCGCTTAGTGGGAGCAAATGGAATTTATACAATTCGTGTGGGTAATCTGGAGCCTTTCCCTGTTTACTGCGATTCCGAAATCGCAGGTCCTGGTTGGACAGTGATTGCACGTCGAGAAACTGACAAAGAAAATTTCTTCTTAAATTGGCAAAGATATAAGGAGGGATTTGGAAATTTGGCCAGCGATTTCTTTATTGGACTGGATAAACTGCATGCGATAACCAAATCTCAGCCCCATGAACTGTATATTTACCTAGAGGATTTTAAAGGAGAGAAACGCTATGCAAATTATGAAGATTTCTTAATTGAAAACGAAAACGAATTCTTTAGAATGTCAAAATTGGGCCCATTTACCGGAGATGCAGGTGATTCGCTGACCAGACATAAAAATAAAAATTTTAGCACGTACGACAGTGAAAATTCACAAAGTGCCTTTAATTGTGCAAGTATTAGGATGGGTGCTTGGTGGTATAAAAACAATTATGACCAAGATTGTTCGGATAGGTAAGTGCTACAGAAATGGATATCAAATGAACTTGTAACTAGATTTATGATTAATTTTTCAGCAATCTTTTTGGTCAGTATTTAAATGGAGAATATAATAAAGAATTGCGATATAACGGAATGCATTGGCGAACTTGGCGTGGAGATAGGTATTCATACAAAACAATACAAATGATGATTAGACCAAAGTGCACTTGTTCCTATAATTAATTAAAAGATCTGATAAATGTTTCCTGTATTTTGTCATATATTTGGTGGTGTTATGTTAACATTATTAACAAGAAGAAAGACTATTAAATAGTTCTTCCCCTGAGTAATGGGTAAATCGAAGTCAGGCAGAAACGACTTTAACTAACAATTTTGTGCATCTTTAGTGCGGCAGAAAAAAATAATCAATGTGCTATTCCAATAAGACAGAAAACATGTGATTAATGGTGAACACAAAAAGTGTCAAAATCAATGTAAGAACTGTAATTCTTGAAAAATACGGTGTGACAGATACTCGAAATTTTACTGTCAAGTCAGACACACACTTTTTCTGTTTTTGGTATTTTTGCGACTGAGTCTGTCGGATGATCATCTTTCAAAGTGGTTGATTCTGTATTGAAGGCACTGCCACACATAGGTAACAACTTAAGTGTGCATAACTTAAATTGCATTCGCTCTCTACTTTTTACTATCTTCCCTGAAAAAGCAACGGCAAATCCCGTATAGTTGTTGTTGATAGCTCAAGAGAGAGTAGAAATAAGAGAGAGAGAGGGAGGGAAATATAAAGAGCGTTTTTTTGGCGATTCCATCAACACTCGCTCTCTTCTTGCACAAGTAATCAATTTTAGCCGCACGAGCGACAGCCCAAATATGTCATAAGTGTTTTAAACGTACATTTTTTGCAGAGGTTGGAGACACTCGAGTGTGAAAAATATCAAGTAGGAATGCGATACAGTGCAGATCTCTTTTGCAAAGCATAGAAGGAATCATATAAAGTATATATATTCTTGATCAGCATGACGAACTGAAACGATTAAGCTTTGTAAGTCTTTTTTTTAATTTGGTGAATTATTTTGGTTTTTACAGTGGTTCAAAGTTGAAAAATTTTTCAACAAGATCAATTTTTGTGTTTTTTTTTTTTTGGTTTCAAATGTCTTGTTTGGAAACGTATAAAAACCAAACGGAAATTCCGATTTGAATTTGGTTTTCATTTTTTTTATTTTTCTTAAGGTGCATCAATTCTGAAGAAATTAGTTGAATTATTGTCGTTTTACAGAAGTACTACTTTTGTACCTAATTTTCTCACTTCAGTGGACCGTAAAAAGTGCATTTTACCTCGTTTAAAGTTCAGCAGTGAAAATTTTTGTTAAATACATATTTATAAACAAAATAAAAAAAGATATACTTGCGCATTTTTGCCTCTTTTAAGTATTTCCGATTTGAAAATATCAATATGCATGAACTAATTGTGTATTGGGATGAAACTTTGCTTCTGGACTAGCGGCGGGCCAGTTTTGCTTTGCAAAACTCGTAACTTTTGAATGGAAAGAGAAGTGTTTAAAATTTCAATGGGAAGTTCATAGAGAATAGCTTTAAAATAAGTTTAAACTCAGCATTCTAGGTCCACAGGGTGACTTAGGATCAGCTGTCAAAGTGACTAGTTTAATTAATACACTGAAAATGTTGCAAGAAATAAGTAAACAATTTTAACTTTTTTATAACGATTTTTATACCCGTTACTCGTAGAGTAAAAAGGGTATACTAAAGTCGTGCAAATGTATGTAACAGGCAGAAGAAATCATTTCCGACCATATAAAGTATATATATTCTTGATTAGCATCAACAGCCGAGTCGGTATAGACATGTACGTCTGTCCGTCTGTCTGTATGAACACCTAGATCTCAGAGATAGTAGGAGAGACAGATTTGACATGCAGAACAAATGGTTTTTTATACTTGCAGGCAGATGAAGTTTATTTTCAATTTTTGCCACGCCCCCTCCCGCCCCCGAAATTTGGAAAAAACGTCATATCTCCCGCAGTTTTAAAGATAGATGATTTTTTTCTTCTAGAGATAGTTAGTCATTCGTAATATGTATTGATTTGCCGAAGAAATGATAAAGATCGGATGAACGGTTCTCAAGTTATGACCAAAAAAAGTGAATAATAGCTGAGTTAAAAAATGTTGCTTACTTTTCGGATGTTTACCCTAAGGAACGCAGGAACCCTGTTAAACATGTTTTTTTATGAGTAACGGGTATATCGAAGTCGGTTAGAGCCGACTTTAACTTACGCTCTCGTTTTTTTTTTTATGGATGATATTTGATGTATGGTTTTTGATGTTTGATGTATGCTGCTGAACAAGGCCATAGATTATAATATTTGTTGACTTGTGTTATTGTTGACATGTATTATCAATCGTTGACTCTAGTGTCCGCTAAAAAAAAAAACACTTTGACTATAATCTTCGCTTTTTAATGTTTGTGTTCCACTTGAGCGCCCGCACTGTACTGATAGTTTCTAAAAAAAAAATTCTAAGAAGCGATAACTATTCGAATATAAAAACAAGTGAGAAAGTCGGTCAAGCCCGACTATAACATACTCTGTACCTGGAGTAGGAGTTGAATGCAGTGCTGCTGCTGGGCTTATCTCTAAGTCTCTCTCTCTTTCTGTCTCTCTCTAAGATTATGAGGGGTTGGTTGTGAAAGGGATGGGGTGTGGCGGGGGGTGGTTCACGTATTTGCTCATAACTTAAGAACCGCTTATCCGATCTTTAGAATTTCTTTGGCAAATCGAAGGAACAAACCCTCTATCTAAAAAACTGTGGGAGATAGAACTTTTTTTTTTCAAATTTTGAGAGCAGGGGGGGCGTGGCAAAAATTGAAAATAAACTCGATCTGCCTGCAAGTATAAGAAGCATTTGTCCCTTACATGTCAAACCTCTATCTCTCACCATAACTGAGATCTGTTTGTTCATACAGACGGACGGACAGACGGACATGGCTATATCGTCTCGGCCGTTGATGCTGATCAAGAATATATATAGTTTAAATGGCCGGAAATGATTCCTTCTCCCTGTTACATACTTTTGCACAAACTTATTATACTCTGTGTTCTTTTGGTACAGAGTATAACAAAATTGAACAGCCCAATCTTTTGGTATAAATACAGAAGTCTTGTGTTAGAAGTATAATATTTTTGCAATGAAGCTTCATTGGTCTTATTTAGCATTCGTGTGTCTAAGTCTCACGATAAGCAATCAAAGCTCCCTTGGTGAAAAGATCCGTTCGGTAAGTTCAGTATATAAAATATGTCAGAAAATAACTAATTACTTATAACAGAGCTCCAATAGCGCAATCACTGAAAGGTAAGATTTAACCTATAAAATATTTCAAAACTAAATTCATACATATTCCTTCTACAGCAGACTAAAAAATGAACTGGACGATTTATATGGCTTAGCCGATACCGATATCCAAGCAAATCAACTTAGCCCTGCAACTTCGAATGCTTTTCATATTATAGAAGAATTGGTACTGAACAACGCCACTGAGCTAAAACTCTATTCCTCATCCTGCCCTCGCATACTGGGTGCACATGGTATTTTTACAATTCGTGTGGACAATCTGGAGCCTTTCCCTGTTTTTTGCGATTCCGAAATTGCTGGTCCTGGCTGGACAGTAATTGCACGTCGCACAACTGACAAAGAAAATTTCTTCTTAAATTGGCAAAGATATAAGGAGGGATTTGGAAATTTGGCCAGCGATTTCTTTATTGGACTGGATAAACTGCATGCGATTACCAAATCTCAGCCCTATGAACTGTATGTTTACCTGGAGGATTTTAATGGACAAGCACGCTATGCAAATTATGATGACTTCTTAATAGAAAACGAAAACGAGTTCTATAGAATGTCCAAATTGGGCCAATTTACTGGAGATGCGGGCGATTCATTGATCTACCATAAAAATCAGAAATTTAGCACATACGACAAGGATAATTCCCCAAGTCCTAAAAATTGTGCAGTTATAAGAATGGGTGCCTGGTGGTATAAAGATTGTTTGAAAAGGTATATGCAATTGAAATGAAAATCAAATGAAAAGTAACAATTCTAATGGTTTATTTTTCAGCAATCTTTTTGGTCAATATTTAAATGGAGAAACTATTGCTGATTTGGACTGTATGGGAATGTATTGGCACACCTGGCGTGGAGATAGTTATTCATACAAATCAATGCAAATGATGATTAGACCAAAGTGCACATGTTCGGATAACTAATTTAAAGATGTAAAAAATGTTTCCTGTATTTCAATTAAGAAAGCAAATTTCACTGTTATTGACCAATAATTTCTTAAGGAATACAACTTTCATTATATTTTTGGTGTCTGCATGAGCTGTCTGATAATATAATGTTAATATGTCAAGAAATGCTTAGTCAATTAACACAAGAAAAGACAGTTAAACATTTCTTCTCCTGAGTAATGGATATATCGAATTCGAGCAGGGCCGACTTTAGCTTACGTATAATTTTTTTTAGTGTAGCAGACAAAATTAATCAATTTGCTATTCCAAGTAGACAGAGAGAAACACCCAAGAACATTTGCCTCACGGTGAGCACAAAAAGTGTTAAAATCAGCGTAAGAACGTTTACCAAGTAGAAGATTATGCATCATATGTCCCGCCAGCATGCTGGTGAGAAAATCTCCAGTGCCAGTTAATAACAGAAACATGTAATTCAGTAGATATCTCAACGATTTATTATGATCCCCTAACCAGTGGCATTCCCGCCACTTTCATCAGTTCTGATTTACTTAAATCATTTGGAAACCGATTTTGTAAACATGTTTTCTCATTTTATACCATGAAACCCATTGAAAATGGGTAAAAGAGGATCATGAAGTTGTGCAAATGTATATAACGGGGAGAAGAAAACATTTCCGACCCTATAAGGAATATTTATTCTTGATCAGCATCAACAGCCTGTATGTATGAACGTGTCGATCTGAGAGACTATAAGAGTGAGATACAAATTTTTGCATGTACATAGGTGTATACCGTAAGCAGATCGAGTTTGTTTCATATTTGCAAAATTTAGAACGAGAAAGGAAAGTTAACTTTGTCTGTGCCGAAGTTTTAATACACTTGTATAAGCTCGCTTCAGCGGTTAGCGACTTGGACCAAATATTGCAAATCAGTTTGAAAACATATAATATTAATGATGACCGAGTTTAGGAACGCTAACATTGAAAACAAAAAAGTTTTTCTTACTAAAACCCATTTTCCGATTTTTCATGATCTGTTAAGTCGTTTGTGAATTATTAATCCCGTCGAGGATTTTTGGAAAAAGAAGCATACTTTTCGGCTGATTGTATAAATGCATGATACTCTATTTAAAATGGGAATATATAATTTTAAGACGGATTTAATACAAACCAAAGCAAAAACCGCGGTGGACCCGATAAAACCGCTTAATCATTCTCAGTCCACTCTTTGTCTTAAAAGAAACCCCGTGTCCAAGTCTTAACTTCGTACACCAAATAGAAAATTTATTGTCTAAAAATACCTAAATTTTTAGGAAGCTTGGCTTGGCCCCGTTGTAGGAGCTGTATAGCCAACATTTACATTTTACATGTCCTAAACTTTTGGACTAAACGCCTAAACGTCTAAAAGTGTCTTTGTTTTTATAAAATTTCATGTTTTAATATAAGGGAATTAGTTTTCTAAATTTTAAGGTATGATATTAACTTGAATTAGGGTATGAATTATCTAAAACTTAGGCATTTTATATCCTAAAATCGCAGTCGTCGACTAACTCTTGGACCGAACGGTTGTGCATCGTCTCTCCCGCAGTCTCAGTTAATCAGCTTCAAAACCTAAGTGATTTCTTATACTCCTCTCTCACGAAAAAAAAAAAAAAAAAAAAAAGCAAAAACAACAGAAAAACAGTAAAAGTGCTCTACTATGCCTCCGGGCGCCAATAGACTAGGGGCAAATCGCTTTGCCGAGCTTAGCGATAGCCCCAAATCAAAAAAGGAAAAAACCATCTCCATTAATAGAAGCATTCCCTGACCTACCGGAAACCAATCTACCAAACCCAAAATACATAGTTATGTCCACAACAGATCCCAAAAAACCGCTCTCATCCTACTCATGCTTTGCAGTACATCGAGCAATAAAACTAATAAGCACAAAAGTCCTCAACATAACCTCACTCCGCGACGGCAACCTTCTCTTATTTGTAGAAAACTCCACAATTGCAGAAAAGTTTATATCAGCCAACGAACTGCATGGCATATGCAAAATAAAAACAGAATACCACAATAATCTAAATCTGTGCAAAGGCACGGTGTTTGCGCCTTACTTAAACGATGTCCCCGAAAAAGAAATAATCGAAGAATTAAAGCCACAAGGTGTAGTAGACATATTCAAGTATGCAAAGCAAATAGATGGCAAGCAGGTACCAAGTGGTGTTATACAAGTCACCTTCGACTTGTACAATCTACCATCCAAAATACAAATCTCATGGAATAATGTCCGAGTTAGAGAATATATACCAAATCCCATGCGTTGTAAAAAATGTCAACTAATAGGTCATACAACCAAATATTGCCAGCGAGACGTACCAGTATGCGAAAACTGTAATCTTCCCACCCATATTCCGAATAACTGCTCTCGCACTCTTTGTGCAAATTGTGCCGGTGAACATGCAGCCAACAACAAAAACTGTCCGAAATATATAGAAGCGCGTGAGATTCTCACGATAAAAACAAAAGAAAATGCTCAATGTACGAAGCAAAAACTAAATATCACCAAAAACAAACTCAACAAAAACAAAACCAAACATATGCAGAAACAGTCGCTAAAGCATCATCCTCTCCCACAACTCCTCCTCCCTCATCTCCCTCACCAACTCTCCCTTCCCCCCCACACACCAGCTCCAGCTCCAGCTGAGCCCAACGCTAGAAACACAAACACAGAACACAACAAAAACTCAAACCAAAACGAAACTGCAAGACACAACGAAAATCCATCGACTTTACTAATAAACAAAACACAAAACAACCAACAACCTACAAACGAAAATACATCAGAAATACTAACAAAACCAACAAAATCAGATTTAACCAAACTTTTGATACAACACGAAAGCAATTAACCGAAATCAATGAAACTATTCACTCTGCCTACGGTGATATTGAAGGCGATATCACTGATCAGACAGATTTGTAATCCCTTAAAAACTTCTTTCCCCCACCGCCCGCAATCACCTGCAATTATTTCGTATAAATGAAGACGTGCATTGCGGGCGATGCGGGGAAGGAGAGATTAAATTATACTCAGAGAAGAAAGAGACTACAAAACAATATAAAAAACCGATCAACAAAAACTCCCTTAGTCTGTTTTAATGACTCTTAAGATCACACAGTGGAATATGAACGGATACGCCAACAAGTACTACAGTCTCTCTCTTCTCATAAAAAGACACAAACCAAACATATTAGCATTACAAGAAACACACATTACAGACAATTACAACACCTATCAAATTCCCAAAGATTATAAACTTTACCATAAAAATGACATAAACCCCAGCCACACAAAAGCTAGTAGAGGCATCGCACTCCTAGTTTCAAAAGATATAGAACACAAAGTAGTAAGAACTAGTTCCAACATATTAGCAATCGCAGCCGAGATACAATCAGAGATCCCATTTGTTATCCTTAATCTGTACATTGGGCCCACAGAAAAATTCTCGGATCAAGATCTTCACGAACTTATTAGACCTTACAATAAGCCAATTGTGATGCTAGGAGACTTTAACTCATGGCACACAATGTGGGGCTCAAGTTCTAGCAACAAACGAGGAAAAATTCTTGCAAAATTTGTACAAAACAGCAATCTAATAATCATGAACAATGGGGCGCACACACATTACACAACTCACAACACCTTTACAAATGTGGATCTCACATTTTGTTCACCACCGCTCAACCTAAATACCACTTGGACAGTCTCCAACGATCTGTTTGATAGTGACCATTTCCCCATCTTTATAAGCCTTTTTTAACAATCCACCGAACAATGCAAAAAGAAATAGCAAATACAAATTACACTTAGCCAAATGGGACAAATTTCAAGAAAAAATTTCGGAAAAAATACATAACGTTAACATCTCAAACGACACAAACCATGCAGCAGCCAAATTACAAAAAACTGTTAGAGAATGCGCAAACCTATCCATTCCCACTACCAAACCACGCAAACTATCAAAGATGCCAGTATACTGGTGGAACAAAGACTTAGAAGCTTTAAAAAAAGATAAGATACTTAGACTTAACGAACTGAGAAGAGACCCTAGCACATTTAATATGTTAAATTACAAAAAAGCAAACGCGAAATTCAAACGGGAAGCAAAAATAGCCCAAAAAAACAGCCTTCGTGGATTATACCAAGGATATCAATCCTAGTTCTAGTTCGGAGCTATTATGGAAAAAAGTCCATACCATAACTGGTATACGTAAAAACACTCACATACACTCAATAACAACAAACTCATTCAGCACGACGGACGCAGAAAGTATGGCCAACATCTTTGCTCAAGAATGGTCCGCATACTGCAAGACACAAACTTCTCAGACACCTTACAAACCATAAATCTAATTCTTTAGCGCAAATCCCCTAACTCACACAGTAAAACCCAAAGCCCAATTAATAGAGTCTCCCATAACATCAGTTGAAGTAAATTTCTGCCTTCACACCCTTCGAGGTAATACACCAGGTTTCGACAATATTCCATACGCACTCTTAAAGCACTTGCCTTCAGCAGGCATTAAAAACTTACTGAGCTGTATAATAAAATCTTCGAAACCAGTACTATCCCCCCAACAATGGAAAATGGCAACGATCATCCCAATTAACAAACCACACAAACCAAAAATAGCGTAACTGGTTACAGGCCAATATCACTACTATCATGTACATCCAAAGTCCTTGAGAAAATAATATCCAGAAGACTAATGTGGTATCTATCCCAACAAAATTTACTGTCACCACACCAATACGCATATAAAGAGAAAAGAAGCACCATTGACTCTCTACTGGTACTAGATGACTACATCTGTAATAGTCTGTCTACCCGAAATCACGTCTCGATACTATCCATTGACATGGAGAAAGCCTTCGACAGAATAGGCATACACTGCATACTACAACAACTCATTAAATGGAAAATTGGGCCGAAAATAATTAGTTACGTGCGCAGTTATTTATCCAATAGACGAATAAGAGTTAATGTTAACAATACGCTATCGAAAGAAGTAAAACTGTATAATGGAATCCCTCAGGATCGCCATTATCGGTAACCCTCTTCCTAATCGCATTTAACCAACTAAACACCATTGTAAGTAACAACAGATTCTTTTTGCACACAATGTATGCAGACGACCTATGCTTAATTTTTAAACCCAACAACGATTACAATAGCAAAGTTAATTCCTTACTTTCCGATATTGAAACGTGGTGCGACTTCAGCGGTACCAAAATATCCACTGAAAAATCTTCTCACATTCACATTTGCAAAAAACATAAATGTACCAACATACAAATAAACGTAAACAACACAACTGTTCCAAAAGTAGATGAACTCAAAATACTAGGCATAACTCTCGATAAAAAATACTCTTGGAATCCACATATACTCTCAGTCTTAAGTTCACTTAATAATAGGCTTAACGTTATTAAATGTCTTAGTAGTAAGAAATTAAAATGTAATATTAACTCTCTTATAAATATCACAAAGTCAATAATACTCTCAAAATTGACTACGGACTATGTATATATGGAAAAACCAACAAAAGCAACTTAAAGAAACTCGCAACCCCATATCACGCCGCCATAAGGATCTCACTCGGTGCCTTTCGTACCACCCCTATCGTCAATCTTCTTGCTGAAGCTGGGCTTCCTGAACTCAAAAGCAGATTCGACTGGGCCATCGGCTCACAAATCAACAGGTTAAACAATACCTACGGCTCTTCACTGCGCAACACGCTTACAAACCGGCAAAGAAGAAAACGTCAAACCAAGATCCTGTCTAGCGTACAGTTAATCATGAACAAGGCAACCGAATTAGACATCATCCTCACCCTGCAGCGCAACTACAAATTAAAATTACCACCATGGTATCTAAAAGCCGACTCTGTTATGCTCCAACTAACTCAACTCAAGAAAACGCAACCTCGAATGAACAATATGCGGCAACTTTCTACAGCATCAAAGAAGACCACTCCAGTTGGAGATTCATCTTCACAGATGGGTCGAAGACCAATAACACCACTGGTTTTAGCATTATCGCAGAGGACAACTTCATAATAAAATCTGCAATCACACCCTATTACACTTCAATATTTACAGCTGAAGCAGCAGCCATCCTCTGCGCCGCTGAATTTGCAAAAGATAATAAAAAAGCCAAATATGTCATTTGCACAGATTCCCTATCAACTCTACAAGCGGTAATGAATATAAACCATTCAGAAAAAACTATAAATAGAATAAGAGACATTGTCATTTCTCATCGCAACAAACTCAAACTGATGTGGGTACCAGGTCACACCGGAATAAAAGGGAATGAGCTTGCCGACACAGCAGCAAAGGCAGCGACCATATCACCGCTCATTTTGCACAATACAGCCAATAATAAGGACATTAAAAAGCTTATCAATTCAAAAGCGAATGATTGCATTCTACTCTCATGGAACGCCTACTCAAATTTCTACAAAACAATAAACCCAACCCGAAAGCCACTTGCAATACCAGTAACAATAAACCGAAACGAAGCAATACTATACACTAGATTCCGACTCGGACACACCAGGTTCACACATGAATACCTATTCAATAAAGATCCACCACCTTCATGTATTTTTTGTAACTCAGCCACCTTAACTATTGAACATCTGACAAATCACTGTCAACATGTTTTAAAGTTATGCAAAACGAACAAAATTCCTTACTTAAAACAATTACTTTCAGAAACCAACGAAGCAAACATCAACCATTTCATAGCTCTAATAAAAAAACTAGACTTAGAAAAAAATATTTAAGCCAAAACGCAACAGAAACAATCACACCTAGATATTTAAAAAACACATGCTAACCCCATAGTATAATCCACCCAGCTTGAAGGCCTTTGTTGCTCTAGCTTAAGAAATATTGTATTTTTAGAATTAAGCCTTTGTCTTTTTCTACTATTACAATAAACAAATAATAAATAAATAAATATCCTAAAATGCAGGAATAAATTACCTAAATTTTAAGCATCTTATGTCTTAAAATTGATGTAAATAACTCTAATATTTGAGGTATTGTATTTGCCAAAATTAAGATAAAAAACTTTTCCAAATTTTAGTCATTTAGTCATTTGTAGTCCTCCAACTGAGGCATACAATACAAAAGTTATAAGAATGTTATGTCTCAAGATTGAAGTAATAAAAATTAAATTTAGTAATAATTGGCTTAAGTTGGGAGAGTTTTGCGTATATATTAAAGTTTAAAGCTTTAAAGCAATTGATTTTGCACCATCTATTGCTTGCACAACTCTAACTTCATCACTAAATACGAAAGTAGTTTAAGTGAGTTCAATCGTAGTGCCTTTGCGTATTGTTGCTAAATAAATTCGGAGACGTCTGGACGTAACGTAAATAATTTTTTTGGGGAAAAAAAATATGTGAATAAATACTTATATAAACTCTATACCTGCAATAATGTCTGCTAAGTGCTGCTGCGAACTTAACTTTGCTTGGATAGGGCATGGACACAATTGAAAATATTGATCAGCTTGCAAGTATCAGAAGAAAATCTCCCCTTCAGGTCGGACCTTTGTCTCTTACCATCTCTGAGATCTGTTTGTCTATACGCACATGGTTATATAAACTCGTCTGTTGATGCTGATCAAGAATATTCATACTTTATAGGGTTATTTTTATATTTTTGCTCAGGACGTGAGAGCCGATTATATGTAGTGTTGGAACTATTTTTCTATTGCATACACTCTGACATGTTACATTTTACTTACCTATTTATCTTATTTAATATCGATCGTTAAATATAAATTTAAATATAAATAATAATGTAATTTTTGTAAGAAATGTGTTATTATCGGGGACAAAATTTTCTAAAAGATTTGTACTACTTACCTCAATCATCTCTTTTAAAATCTCAAATGTCTAAGATCTAAGGATAATTTATACTCTGTATTAGGCAATTTCCTAAATTTTAACGCAATTTTTGGCCTTTTTAGGCAATAAATTGTTTTGAGTGTACAAATGGAAACTTCATTATAATATTCACACCACAATGGAGGCTAGTTGATCGTACAGCTTTTTCATTGGTATCTCTACAAAATCATCGGCGATCTTTATTATTATTTATTTTTTTTCATCTGTAAGAACATACACATTTGTTTGAAATAATTTTCTCAATAGAGAAATTTACAGAGATAAATATTCAATTAATAAATATTAATTTATCTCAGTAAATTAAAATATTGTCTTAATTGTTAACGGAGTTGATTCTGTTTAGCTGCGTCCTCCTGCTCTGAGTGCGACCGGCGACTGATTTTTTCTCAACCACATACTAACATCAAGTTCCTCTCGGCTAATTTCCAAGGTGTGGTCCAATTTAAGTTGACCAAAGATTCGGTACAAAATATTGTTAAGTGCATAATTTCGGTGTTTTTTGTCGGATCTTATTTCAGAAAATATGTTCATTAGGCCTTTGACATTGCACAATTTGTCACACTTTTCGAACAACACATAGCTAAATATTGACTTAAGCTGAGACCATGCCCTGCGTTTCCGGCAGAGCCTTTATTTTGGGCACTTTATGTAAAAATCTTTTTCAAATTGAAATTGAAGCTTTTTGTAAATACTTACATTTCTTACCTTCCTGTCTGTGGGTGACACCTGCCAAAATATGAAAAATGCGAATGGAGCAAACGGAATGCCAAAAAATACGCCTGTAGCAGCATAACCCAAAATGTCAATCAGAAGTCAACCGCGACTACTCAATAAAAATGGCAATTTCCTTTTTTTTTTTTTTTTAGAAAACAAGAGTCCAAACTGAAATACAAATAAACACACAGACAAACTGAAGCCAAGCGAGCGCTCACAATTCAATTTCAGCATTGAAATCGGATACCCAAAACAGAAATGGTGAAGGGGTTAGCGGTGAGCTGAAAAATAAAACCCCGCGCTAAAAGTTGGCAAGGAGATGTTTAGAATTTCGCGTAAGGTACAAATCTGTTAACGCTTTGAAACCGCAGACAAGTCAGTCAGCTACCGCGGAATGTTGGCGCAGCCACAAGACAAAACGAGACTTTAAGGCACAGTGGAACGAAAGGGAGAAAGAGGTATACAAAAATATTAAAAATATATTTTAAATTTTTTTACGTAGTCAGCTGTATGTCCAGTGGGATTGATGTGTTGAGGCTCTGGTCTTTCTTGCATATTTGGTCTTTTGTGTTAGTAAATAAATAGTCTAAATTTTTTCTCTCTTCCGTTTCTACTGTGACTGAAATTCTTTTGTGTTGTTTTAAGCCTGGTCATAATTTCTCACTGAAGCTCTATTTTTATTTGTTTTTCTTACCTTTTCTCCCACTGTACATTGAGCCTTTGATTTCTAAGCAAAATGTAAAGCAAACTGCAAACAAAAAAAAAGTGCGGAAGGTAAAGTGATATGATTTAGGTTTTTTTTTTTTGCCATTGGTTTGCTGATATTATTCACTTTCTCTGTATAGAACACAAAAGCGGAAAAGTATTTTCCGCTCTGCGAATTTCTAAATCGCGGTATTTATTTAATCAAATTGCATTTTCTGCACAATTTGCATTCAAATTAAGCCGCTTAGCAGTTACTTTGCCTCGTCTTGAGTTGAATTGAATGTTGGCCCTGGATTGAAATTCCGCGGGGGTTTGTTAATTTGATTTATTTGAAATATATTTAAACATTTAGATTTTTAAATTTTGATTTTTGGTTTGTACAGTAGATTGCAATAAAATGTTATTAATTTATATAATGAACAAAGCGTTTTTATTTAATTTTGTTGAAAGGGTTTTTTCTTCTGCATATTTTGTATAATATTGTTTTGATTAGGTTTTCTATTGGTGGGCAGCTTGAGGAATTTATTAAATAAATTATATTAATTAGGTGAAGAAGAATAAAAAAAAATTTTAATAATGATTTGTGCTTCGAACCCCTCAGCTTTCAACCATAACTATGTATAATATGTTATCCTTTAGGGCTGCGAGGCCATGCGTATTCTGGCCGTGGCCCTTGACTTGGTGTGTATTTCGGCTGTACGCAGCGTGATGCCAAATATATCCTCATGATAGCGATTCTCGTCCTGCAAAAAAAAAAATGGCAATGAAATATATATTTATGCACTCAAGTTACTCATACGCCACGTGTGACTACGCCAAAAGTGGGAAGCACAGGGTTAAATGCTTGTGCAAGGGATACTTACGCGTAATGTTAGCAAAAATGTCTCAACTTCCGCCTCAGTTTTTTGCTCCTTGCCTGCAATGCACTTCCTGTAAAAACGAGAAATGGTAGAAAAAAAAAGTTGACAGAAACTGGTAAACTGTGTGCAAAGTAAATAAAATGTGGCAACAACTTTGTCTGGGTTATTTTTTTTGAACTAGTAGAATCCAAGTGTTTTCTTCTTGATTTTATACATTCTGTTAACATTTGTTTTGTAATTACAAATTACAGTTTTTGTAACTGAGTGGGTCCTACACTCAACAAAAAAGGACCGGGATAGTTCTAGATAGTTCTAGAATAGAAAACGATTGTTAAAGATATTCAAATGAGAACAAACGTTCTTGAATCAAGTATATTTCGTACTTACAGTTAGCCTAAAAATTTAAGAAAAGATCGTACTTAGTTCAAGTACAAAATTTCTTGGATTAAGTACAGAATAGACTTACTACGAAACTGCGAATTTGGTAATGGAGAGTGGATTGATTTTCGACGTACAGTATAAACATCTTGGTCTTTGATTATTTCATTTTATGTGAATTTCAATATTATATAGAGACCTTTATAGGCTAAGACCAAGAACATTTTGTACTTCTATATTGAAGTATTATTTTGCTTCAAACATGGTTTGGGGTTGACTTTTGAATTATTAGACTTCGATAATAACCTTTTTCCACATATTTTGAGAGTAAATCGCGCTGCACTTAGGACCATAACCATTTAATAACATGACCAAAAAGTTATAATAATAGTTCGAAATGTACTTAAAATATCCCGAAATAGTCTTCAAACAAGTATTTTGGGATTGAAAAAATCGTACTTGAAATAAGGATTTTAGTACTTGAATCAAGTATTTTCGTACTTACCGTACTATTGACACCGTTCGTACTTGATTCAAGTACAAAGTTCTTGGTTTTTTTCTGAATTAGCCAAAAAAAAATTTTAAAACTAAGATCTTTCTTGGAATTATTTGTAGATTCATTTTTTTAGACCATGTCTTGAAGCATTTTTACCCAAATTTCTGAAGAACTATTTAACCGATTTTGATAGTTTTTTTCCGGTGAAAGCAAACACCCAAATGCATCAAATCCACATTTGAAATCGATCAAAAATAATTTTTATATCATCGAAACAGTTCTCGAAACTTTAAATGCGATTATCTCAGAACCACTTTTTTCAAAATGGTTGCAGAAATTTAAATGTTGACCGATTTTCAAATTTTTTAAATGACTCGTAATACAACCCAACATTCTGGTGTGAACTAGGATATCGGAGCTAGAACCAATGGAGTGAGAAACTCTGACTTTGAAACCCCAGAACTCCGCTGTTTATTGACCGTTCTAAAATATCCTAGTTCACACCAGAAATACATAATTTTTTAACAAAACCTCGTTTTCAGTCTTACCTTCAAAAAAATCTGTTTTCAAAAAAATTTTTTGCAACCATTGGCCTATGTTTTAAATTTTTGCTTATTTTTGAACAGGAATACGGGAAAAATTTCTAAATATAATTTAATCGATTACCTATCGAATAAAAAAAAGCTGCTTGTTATTGTCACTTTTAGTTCTCGTGTACTTTAATTTTTTTGTAAACCTTTTAAAAATAACACCTGAAGGTATACAGTACCCTTATAAGAAGGTTTTCTTTATTAATCTAACTTGATTCTTCAAATAACCTTTATATAGCTTTCAACACAATGCGCTGTTCATTTATTCGAACGAAACAAAAATATAGTGCCACACATAGCTTTCGGAGCGTATAAGAGTTTTAAAAATATTGTTAGAACTTCATTCACGATTCTTGAAGACCGAACTTTAAAAATGTTGGTTGAAAATGTTCCAGACTTAAGAGACCGCCACAGCTTAGCATGAGCAGAGAGAGAGAGATGTGTTGTTTCAGTACCTTTATTGAATGAGGTCGCGCGAAAGCGGTCGTTTTCTGACACAGGCAAACGGGGGACCATTTTTGGCGACCTCAGGTCAAAACATTGTTATTCTTAAGTTAATATAAGCAGGAACCGTAAATTATGATTTTTTTGTAAATTGTTCATCTAAAAATCTCATCAACTTGAAGTGCCCGTATAAAAACGAGAGCGCAAGTAAAAGTCGACTCTAACCGACTTCGATATACCCATTACATGTTTAACAGTGTTTCTGCATTCCTTAGTGTGAACATCTGAAAAGTATGCAACACTTTTTTAATTCGGCCATTTTTCACATTTTTGCTCATAACTTGAGAACCGCTTATCCGATCCTTATCATTTGTTCGGCAAATTTATTTGATTTGCTAATTACTAACTATCTTTAGAAGGTACAAATCGTCTATGTAGGAGATATAACGTTTTTTCCGAATTGCGGGGGCGGGAGGAGGCGTGGCCAAAATTTGAAATAAACTTGATCTGCCTGCAAGTATAAGAAGCATTTGTCTCATACATGTCAAACCTCTATCTCTTACCATCTCTGAGATCTAGGTGTTCATACAGACGGACGGACAGACGGACATGTCTATATCGACTCGGCTGTTGATGCTGATCAAGAATATATATACTTTATATGGTCGGAAATGATTCCTTCTGCCTGTTACATTTGCACGACTTTAGTATACCCTTTTTATTCTACGAGTAACGGGTATAAATACGGAAGGCAAGAAGGCACCATGCAAAGGCAAGCACAATAATGGTAAATAGTTAATATTTAATTGTAATTCCGTATTCCTTTACGGTATGCATCGTTTCATAAAAAGTTTTATGACTGCATTCAGTAGAAGCACGAGCGAAAAGCTTAAGTCAGGGACACGAGCCTTATCAGAAAAATATTATGAAATTTAAATAAAATATTTCATTCCGTCCTGGCCTGGCTTCTGTACTTAGTTGAACGAGAAAATAGAGGCCCTGGTTATATGCTACTATCGCTATTTGGTTCCGTTTTGGTATTTTTATCCCATTTAAAGTAAAATTTTATGAAACATTCTGTATACTGTAGTTTATTCTATTCACCACTGGTCATCCATGGTATTTTATCGAGGTTCGGTATGATCACAATCATAGTTATGCAGTTATTTGTGGTATTTAAAAGTAGTTTCTTAACTAAACATTGAGTTACCTTAGGAGGACCCTTAGCTAAAAAGCGCGCTAAAGTAGATCAAAGTTAGTTTTCATCTTAATTGCCATTTAAGTTTGGTGCAATACTGCTACTAATACTTATTGATTGTAGTTTAACGATTCGTAAATCACGGTAAAATGGTTTCAAATCAGATTCTGCTTTTCGTCCCTTCCTTTTCTTTTCTGTAAACTCTATCGTGCCTTTCAGAGTGTAAGAAACCTAGTCAAGGTTCGAACCTAAACTTATTGTACACATTGAACCCTGAATGAAAGGCATATTTAGATGTGCAGATGCTTATTGGAAGAACATATTTACTCTCTAAATAAGTAAAAGCATATGACATGTTCCAAAATAGGTCGAAATAGGTTAAAAAATTTTGTATATTCTAAAAAATGCTTTTGGGTCGAAGTCATGTAAAAAATAATATGTATATTGAAAGAGGATTTAAAATAATATACTATTCGTGAAACGAATTTGTATGCAACCGGAATAAACAAATGTTTTAACCTAAAATCCGAAGTGTATTGATTACACAGTTCGAGAAAATCAAACTTTTTAATGTTTTTAAGACCCTTAAAATATGATAAAAGGGACTTCTGTAAGTTTCACCTCATACCCTGTTCAGCTTCGGTTCGCGTTTTATGGGTACTTTTGTACTTCCAACACACGACAAAAACTTTAGCTTGGTTTTTAATGGGTGCAGATAAGATTCTCCGAAATTCAGGCAATGTGGATCACTTCAATTGTTTAAGGTACCTCCAGAAGGAGGAACCATTCTACTTATTTTTTTTAGCGGACGGTAGAATATTTTTTCTAAAATTGTATTTTGGTAAATGGGAATCGGAGCCTTGGTAATGGTCTGCTCCCAAAACCCCCACCGCGAATTGGAGTACCAATTTTTTGTTCGCCCACGAACCACAAAAATGGTCAAATGGTCTATGAAGCAGATGTAAAAATAGACCGAACTGTGTGTTCAAATTCTTCAAGGAAGCTTTGGTTCGCAGATTATGGCAAAAAAGTCTGACTTCTTGTAACTTCAGTTAATTATTAAGAAAATATTTAACAAACAAACTCTAATTAGCACAAAATAAAAGAGCTTTCAGTAAAAGTTACCTTACTGCGGTAATATTTCTTTTCTTCAATTAGCCTAAGCCGCTTAAGATTAGCCCCCCTCCCCATACAATTTCCAATGACCAAATGAAATGCCCAAGTACAGATTATTATGCCATATCCTCTTCTGTCCAGATGTGGGTGAGCACAAACATATTTCACAATAAACCAAGAAGTAATCAAGAGCTTGGCAAAAAGCAGCAGAAAAAGTCAAACTGGAAACGGTTCGACCGCAGAGCATTAGAAAATAGAAATCCCCTCCGGACGAGCAACGCCCACAGCTTCCAACCAAAGCACAAAGGCAATCAGGCTAAAGGCAAACTCGAAGCTCACCTGATGGTTTGGTACACATGCTCAGCCATTGTGACATCGCCGCAAACGTAGACATGCCCCCTTTCCTGTACAATCAAATTGTACAACGAGTCGAATTCCTGTTCAATCAGATCCTGCACATATGTCTGGGAAAGAAAAATGAAAACAAATCATTTGTTAAAGAGAGACAATCAAATGGCAGTTGACAAATGCTTGTGAAGCTCAAGGTGGCACTTACCTTGGGTATGGTGGGTTCACGGGACAAAGCCAAGAAAACACGATCCAAAATTTGTTCCTGCTTTAGAAGCTCCTTCTCCTCCGCATACAAATCCACATCTCGATTGCGACAGCCAAAGAATAGCCATAATTTTGGTAAGGGAGTCACTGCATCCAATTCGCGTAAGACCTGATACTCCTGCCAAAAGGATCTAAATGGGGCAATACCTGTGCCAGGACCTATCAACACCACCGGACGACTTCTATCCGTGGGTAAATGGAAACCCAAAGCATTTCGCACAAACATATAAAGCTCATCATTGGCATTCAAACCCGCCAAATAGTTGGAACAGACGCCATAACGTTCATCTCCTTGACCATCCTCGGAACGATACTTGACTATGGCCACTGTCAAATGGATTTCATCGCTTACCCTACGCGGTGAAGACGAAATCGAATAGAATCTAGACTGTAGAGGAGTAAGTTGGGCCAGAAGCAAAGCAGCTGGAGGCCTACACGAAGGAAACTCCTCTAGAACATCCAACAGATGAGGCAAACGCCAGTGTCGCCAATCTTCATAGGCCGACGAATCATTACATAGTAACTCCAGTCTCTCCTTGTCCGCATTATCATCACAGAATCCAGCCAAAAGGGTAAGTAACTGCCTCGAGGGTGGCGTGGTCAGGTCAAAGAAGCGCGCCAAAAGATTCCTCAGAGTATCCGCGGGTATCTTGTCATGTTGTTCCCAACATTTGAAAATACCATTCGATGTTTGTTTCTCCTTCAGCAATTGCAGCTGCAGCACCTCATCGGGATTCTCCACACCCACCAGACGCTCAATTAGACCATCCACCAATTGTTTACGATTCGCTGGGAATATCCCCACATGATCACCTGGCTCGTAGTCCAAACCGGGAGCAGATATCTCCAGTAACATGGTGGTTTTGGCCCCCTCACTCAATTTGGTCAGATTGTGGGGTTGAGCCTTGATCTTGCAACAGTAAACCTTTTTATTGTGATACTTGGACAGGGCACTGTCCAAGGTTACACTTGTCACCGAGGGCACCAGACGTACTGTATTCACCGTCAGGGAGTCATTCTGTAAAGCCAAAGAAGCATCGGAAAGACTTTCCTCTGGATCCAAACAGAAGGTTTCACAGGCGAGCTGGTAATACGAAAAAAAAATATTAGGAGAAACTTTGAATACTTGACCCAAACTCACCTTGAACACCTCTGGAGCCCACTTTCTAAACGACTGCTCCTGACCGCACATCTCATCCCCGTAGGCAATCTTTAGCAATCTTTCGCCACCCAATTCACCCAAAATATTATCCACATACTGACCAAAAGCACAGAAATTCGGATATGCCGATGACCCCAAGGCAAAAACCGCAAAACGTACATTGGACAAAGGACCAAAAGTCTCCTCCGTAAAGGTATCTGATGTGGAGCCACGTAACGAATCCCAACGATCAATTTTCTTCACCTGTTGCAACGGCAGCTTCATGAAATCCTGTCGAGAGCTGGCCTTCATAAAGGATTTCGACGAAGTGACGGTCTTGCTAGAAGGGACCTTCAAAGCAGTTAACCACAACCTTAAATAATGAACTTGAACATCTTTTTTTCAAAGGCCGATAACTTTTTGAATAGCCCTCGCATTCACAAATTTTTAAATTTTGTGTTTTTTATAATGAATTGTATTGCCAAATACTAAAAACAGAATTACAAAATCTCTTAAACATTTCTTTTCACGAATTTTTAAGAAACATGTCAAATTTAGCCCTCTAGACCAGAGCATTTATAATAAATCGCATTTTTCGTTGCACGCTTTTTGATTTTAGCATTGGAAGTCTATTTTTTCCTCAATCCAAGATATTTTGTGCTTAAACTAAGACCGTGCGAACAATTATAAGCACAAACGCCAAACGATTGAAAGAAGCTTGGCTTTTCCCTTTGGAGCTGTAAATTTACAGTCTTACAAACTAAGAACGTGATAGATACATTTTAAACCATTTTAGAATCGAGAAGACAGCTGCTGACTTGCAGTAGAAGGGCAAAGACTGCGGAAGATTCCTAAGACAGATTCCTGTTTAGTCGACCAGCCTCCGTTGGAATGTCTTGAGTTCCTGTTCAACATAACAGAACATTACCTTTTATCATTCGTGTAAGTTGAGTTGTCTTAGAAACTAAAGAACTAAATACTCTTTGTAGAATTGTAATAAGCTTTTTAGTAAACGACTTTTTTAGAGAGCTCTCTGCTCTACCAAAATATTTTGTCAGTTGCAGCCATGATATAACTGCATGATATAACGCAAGATACAACGAACAAGGTATGGTCAGCATTCAGCTCACTCTCTCTTCATCCTAAAAAAATATATAAAAAAAATAATAAAAAAATTTTTTTTTATTTTAAAAAATATAAAATTCATAAAATTTTTTAAAAAAATTTTCTTCCTAGACTTTAGGAAACAGTATGCCTTAAATACAAAAATGGACTATAATTTATTTATTTAGGTAATTTTTTACCTAAACAGGTCAAATCTGGACTAAAATGTCAAAATTTAGGCAAACATTTTTAGGCTATGGTAAACCTAAAATCTAGCTCCTATTTCCTAAAATTTTATGCTTCGGACATGATATGCATATAATTTATCAACTTTTTATTATCTCATGACTTGATTTGGTTGCCATCATCGAATTGAAAGCGGTATTTTATGACCGTTGCATTTCCGCACATAGCAATTTGGAAAACTATTCATGACAAGATTGCTCTAAACATGACCATTGTCATGCAGTTTTTTGAACCGACATGCTTGTGATATGAAAACCTGGAATAATTGAAAATATAAGACCCAATAATTCTTTACTCCATTGAGGACAAATGTTGAAAATTAACCTCCTAGGACCGATTTCAACCCGCTAGCGGTAACCATATTAAAAATAGTTAGAAGGTTAAGTCTGCAGAATCGTTCTACCACAGTTAGACGTGTTTTTCCATTTCAATACCTATTCAAAACCGCTCAATCATTAAAACAAGATAAAAAGTTTTATTAAGCAGATATCACAAAAAAACTAGTAAGCGCGAGTTCCTTAGCCAAAGAAACCCATTCTCAGTCCACTCTTTGTCATATAAAAAACCCCGTGTCCAAGTCTTAACTTCGTACACCAAATATAAATTTTTAGAAATTTATTGCCTAAAAAGGCCTAAAATTGCCTAAATATTTAGGAAAATTTACCTAAAAAGGCGCCAAGGCTATTGGGGCCCTAAGGTTTAGGCATTCCGATTTTAGGCAAACTATGCCCTAAAATTTAGGTAAAAATTGTCTTAGTTTTAAGGAATGTCATGTTCTAAGATTGAGGAATTAGTTTCCTAAACTTAAAGGTATGATATGTACTTGAATTAAGGAATAAATTATCTAAAACTTAGGCGTTTTATGCCCTAAAATGCAGGAATAAATTACCTAAATTTTAAGCATCTTATGTCCTAAAATTGCTGTAATTAATATTAATATTTTAGGTATTATATTTGCCAAAATTAAGAAAAGCAACTAATCCAAATTTTAGACATTTGTAGTCCTCCAATGAGGCATAAAATACTAAAGTTTTAAAAATTTTATGTCTTAAGATTGAGGTAATTAAAATTTAATTTTTTAGGTATTGATATGAGTTGGGAGAGTTATGCGTATATATTAAAGATTAAAGCTTTAAAGCAATTGATAATTTGTTACCATCTATTGCTGGCACACCTCTAACTCCATCACTAAATACGAAAGTATTTCAATCGAAGTGACTTTGTGTATTATTGCTAAATAAATTCGGAGACGTCTGGACTTTACTTAAAATAAAATAAATAAATTTTTTGTAAAAAAAAAATATGTGAAAAAGTCTAGCAAGCCCGACTGTAAAAACCCTTATACCTGCGAAAGTGTCTGCTCAGATGTATGTATTTAGCTGCTGCGGTGCTGCTGCGAACTTTACTTTGGTCAACACTTGACTACCGTTAATCCGATCTTTTCCATTCTTACGCAGATTGATAAATAATGCTGATTACAAAAGAATAGGAGGTGTGGCGTGGACAAAAATTGAAAACTAACTTGATCTGCCTGCAAGTCTCAGATGTAAATCTCTCCTACAGGTCGGACCTCTGTCTCTTACCATCTCTAAGATTTGTTTGTTTATACGCTTACGGCTATATAAACTCGTCTGTTGATGCTGATCAAGAATATTTATATATTGTAGGGTCGGAGATGCGTCCTTCTGGCTGCGAACTTTCATTTGCTCATAATTTATCTTTTTTCTATCAGGAATAGGATATGAGAACCGATTATGTGAAGCATTGGGCCTATTTTTCTATTGTATACACTCTGAAATATATCATTTTACTTACCTATATATTGTATATCGTGCTAAAAATAATAGCTCTTTTATCTTATTTAATATCGATGCTTTAATATAGTTATAAAAATAATAAACAATGTAACTTTTGTAAAAAATGCGTTATTACATAAAACCGGAATTGTCTAGAGCTATGGATATTTAATACCCTGTTTTAGGACTCAAAATGACTAAATTTTAGGAAATTTTTACCTTAATCCTAGCATATAAATCATAATTTAGGCAATTTCTGCCTCAATTTTAGGGCATAGAGTACATAGTATTTAGGCAAGGTATGTCCTAAACCTTAGGGCCCCATATGCCTTGGCGCCCTTTTAGGTAATTTTTCCTAAATATTTAGGCAATTTTTGGCCTTTTTAGGCAATAAATTTTTTTGAGTAATTCACGGAGCTTTGTTTTCGCACACTAACACACTCTCACTTTTTGGCTTCGCTGCTTTAGAGCAGTGTCCGGCAAAACACACATGCTTATTTTGCCTTTGCATGTGTGCGTTCAGACACGCGAGAGCGCTCTCAGTTAGCACATGTTTGTTAGAGCAGAAGAGAGCAGTGTACGCTCGTACAGTGTCTGTGTATCGACGCCGCTGCTACAGAGGGTGGACGTCGCAACTTGTATACACAGAAAATTGAAAGGTGCCGGACACGGCTTTAGAGCAAGGTTCCCCAAGAAGAGAGCACTAAAACGTGACTGTGTCTCTGTCTCTCTAATACACAGTGAAGTATGACTTCGTGCCCCCAGGGCTATCGCTATTGCTTGAGTGCATTGAAACAGTATTTTGTACTGATTGACTAATCGGTGAATAACCCGATGTAATGCAAACTATTGAACGTGTCATCAAAAAAGTTTGACATTTTGCACAATCACTTTCAGAACTTTCTGTTGTACGGCTGTTCATTCATATTTCACCCGGTAGATTGAAACGCTTTCTTCTTGAAAGGTAATGAGTATCTTTTTGAAGACTTCAACAATGGCACACAAGAAGTATAGAAGTAAGTGCTAAACACTTTCGGCAGATTCCTTGTTTGCGGTCCTTGTTTTTTTGTGCTAGTGTCTACTGACTCAGTAATTTACGATTTAATATAATAAGTTCGTGTTTGATTCGTGACTTCTCGTGATCGGGTATCTCTATATGTTCGATTATCTCTAAGACTAAAGTCTAAGACAAATCAAACCTTTCCTTTACTTATTGCAATAAGCTTTAATAAAATGTGGTCACATTTAGTAAGATTTCACACAAAAAGTGTGGACCGAAGCACATTCAACACATTTAGATTAAAATGGGATTGCTTAGTTATACGTCTCATATTTCACAAGGAAATCCAACAAAAGGACGAGGCGTGGCTTGTACAAACGTATGTATGCTACATTACAAAGGACACAACACGGCAAAGGAGGCAACATAAAAGCGGGAAAAAACAGCAAACTGACAGCAAAACATTTATTACGCTTGTCATTTAATGCAGCACGGAAAAAGAGACAACAAAAATTGTGCCAAATAAAATGAGCAGCAATGTAGGCGCCCCCCGTCCGTCCTGGTTTGGGCTCAACGGGCAAACAATTCGCTAAAAAACGTAATCATCCGCTCGTCAGCAGCTCGTCAAGGCTTTGCCCGTATGTGGGGTGAAATTGCCTTGCAGCTAACTGCACTGGCCCTACCCTTCCCCTTTACCCTGTTGAGTGATGATTCAACAATGAACAGTGGCAGTTTTTTAAGAACCGAGAGAACAGACAAGAATCCGCTTTAGCAGTCGCTACAAATCCCTTCCTCTCAAGGTTGCCAACTGCAGCTGGCAGTGGCCTGATCCCTGAAAATGCTTCATCTTGATGCGTTTAAAACTATTTGAGCTGCTGCCTGCTGCTCCTGCTGCTGCTGCTGTTCAACTTGGCTTTGGGTCAAAGTTTATGGCTTTGGTGCGTCGTAAAAACCTGTTGGTCCCTTATATATATAATGAACTGCAAAGTGTTTAAAGAAGCTATGAAGGGTCAGAGTACCATGAGAAAAGCGTAGCACGAATAGAGCTTACAACTTGAACGAGGTTGTTAACAGTCAGAGCATAAGGGAGCAAGCCAGGGATTAAGAGGAAGACCTAAAGTGATAGAGCAGACACATTTAACAATGGTATTAAATTTAAGCCACAGTTATGAATAAACTTAATTTGTATCAAATCTCAGTTTCATTTTAATTAATTTTAAATTGTTCGAAGAACTGTTTAACAAAAATGTGTAGCATACTTGTAGGCTAAGGTCAGGTTTACGTCTCACTTTACTTCTTTTAAACTTTTGTAACCATCACATCCACTGTAAATAATGCCCCAAATTAGAGTTATGGCTCACTCTCCATTTTCATTTGCTACCCATGTGCAATCCATCAAGGCACACGCAGCATTCCTGGCTACAAAAGCGCTGAGCTGTGCCAAGAGCTGCGTGCCGCTTATCAGCTATCACACGCTCCTTAGGAAGTGCAACAGACAACAATGTGGCAAACATACTTCTACTAAACATCTCATTCATTTTGTTGGGAAGCTGCGACTAATGCCTGCTGCAACCCAAAAATGCAGCTTGGCATGAAACGAGGGCAGTAATTTACAGCTTGAAACTGAGACAGCAACTACAACAAAAATGTTAAAAAAGAAAATCAGAAAAGAAATTAGATGGCAACACGGATTTCTGTTTATGTTAATAATAAAAATGTTTCTGTTCTGTTAATAGTTTAAATGCTTGGAAAATCAAAAAATAAAAGTGTTTTTTTCCAGGTTCAAATATAGAAGACTACTTTAGAATATACCACAATAAGCTAGCATGTTCTTCTGAACTACTCTACTAAATTCTCATTCGTTTTTTAGAAGTCCCACTCAAAAATGTAACTTATTAAGCTAAGATCAAGCGCGATCAAGCGATATCTGGATTAAAATTTCAAGTACAAGTCATACCTTTACTTAAATCAACTACTAAAGGATTGGAACAATTTTAAAACTCAAGCATCAATCCGAAAAATCTCATTTCAAGATCGGATCTAATTTGATATCTAAAAATTCTACATCAAGACTGAATTAAGTACGAAATTTCAACGATTAAGGCCCTGGGTATTGTAAATAACGTAGTTAGTGGACTATTATATTCACTATTATCGATACTTGGTTTGAGTTAGCTCACTGAATTTCCGATTGCCTTACAAAAGAGTCGAAATGGTTGGCTTGTCAGAGATTTGAAGAACGGGCGCACATAGGGCATATCTTTACACTTAATAACCATCCATTCATTTAACACATTTTTAGTAAATTAAAGAAAACATTTCCATTTTTGCCACTATGACAACACACCAAAATGTAAGAAATTATCCGTTAAAAAAAAGAGTTGATTTTTAAGCAAATATCAAAAATAAAAAAAACGAGAAGGCCAAGCTAACTTCGTCTTTGCCGAAGTTTTAATACCCTTGCAAATGTTTTAATACAACAGAGTTTACGAACGTCAGCATTAAAACAAACCATTTTTCTGATAAAAGCCACTTTTCGGCCGATAGTTTCTATGGCAGCTATAAGATATAGTCATCCGATCTTGACCAAAACTTCCAAATCTGTGTAAAAGCGAATAAAACTAATAATTGTCGAAGCGGAAGGCGTTTACATTAAAAACAAAAAAGTTTTCTTACAAAAACCCACTTTTCGACCGATAGTTCCTATGGCAGCTATAAGATATAGTCATCCGATTTTGACAAAAACTTCCAAATCTGTGTAAAAGCGTATAAAACTAATAATTGTCGAAGCGGAAGGCGTATACATTAAAAACAAAAAAGTTTTCTTACAAAAACGTACTTTTCGACCGATAGTTCCTATGGCAGCTATAAGATCTAGTCATCCGATCCGGTTCCGACATATTAGCAGTGTGCAGTAAAAAAAAGACTCTGTGCAAAGTTTCAGCTCGATAGCTTTAAAACTGAGAGACTAGTTTGCGTAGAAACAGACAGACGGACAGACGGACAGACGGACAGACAGACGGACAGACAGACGGACGGACAAAGCTCAATCGACTCAGCTCGTCGCCCTGATCAAGAATATATATAGTTTATAGGGTCGGAAATGAATATTTCTGTGCGTTGCAAACTTCTGGGCAAAATTATAATACCCTTTGCAAGGGTATAATAATGACCCATTTCAGCTGAAAAATTTTCTTAGTATAGTTTGGAATAGTGATATCAAAAAAATTGTTCATGACTTCGTTTTTAAACTATTAATTTTTTTCATTTTTTTTTTAGGTACTCTTACTTTTTAAGCCATATCTCAATTCATAATTGTCAGATAGAGTAAAGTAAGATAAAAATCGAAAAGTACTGGAGCTGCCAATAATTGCGTAGAGCATTGTTTAGTTTGAATACAACAACCAAATAGATTTTTTGCTCAAAAATACAAGAAATTTCATTTTTATACGGCTAGGAAAAATATAAAAAAATAAAAAAAAAATTGTTTTTATTTTTTCTACTTAGAAATAGCTTTTTTACGGAGAAAATAAGGCATTGGTGAGGAAACTCGTGTCACACGTTCCGTAAATGGATCAAATTGAGAAGAAGAACTAACAGTTAAATTTGAGTATTTTGTGTGTTTACAATTAATAAATTTGTATTTTTCTTCGATTTTTCATCAATTTATGAAGTGAGCGAGAAGCCATAACAATAATAATAATCAAGATCGGAACAAAATCAAAGGAAACGAAAATTAATTTTTAAGTAATCACGAAAATACCACGATATTTTCCACTAAATTGTTTACAGGTCCTGTGCTTGTTCATAGATTTTGAACATTGTTACCTTTTTTTCTTCGCGGAAGAGCGATTCTTAAGTGACCAAAAATGAAATTTCTCGCATTTTCGGGAAAAAAATTGATTTTTTGAAAATATTTTTGGTAATTGTATTCAAACTAATGAACTGATTTAAAACAATGTATTACTCGAATACTGGCAGCGCAATTACCTTTCGATTTTTATCTTGTTTAACTCTATTTGACAATTATAAAGTGAGCTATGGCTTAAAATGTACGTGCACCTTCCAAAAAAAAGAAAAAATTTTTGAAATTTATTTTTGAGATCACCATTTCAAACTACACTAAAAAAATGTTCAGTAGAAATGGGCCTTTTTGGCTGTAAACTAGTGTAATTAAAGGCATAAGACATCTATCTCATGTCCCATGTTTGTTAGCAAACTTCTCCAAAACGGCTTGACCGATTTTCACATAGTTTTTTTTTGTGTATATTTGACAGGTGTACTATATGTAGGTTTTTAAATATATTTCGGAACGCTAGGTGATTTGGGTGGGTGCCCCATTGAATAACATTCTTTTGAATTGACGAAGATGCAGGCTGCTGATCTGTGTCCCACTGTTCCCTTATCGTTATTTGAATATAATTTTTCATTTATCGTTTTAATATGTCCCATCTGTGAGTGTGTGTGTTACGTGCGAAATGTTAGAGATCAACAATTACAAGAAAGAAATAAATTCACGCTTGTCAGAATGTCGCAACTGCGTTCTTCTCAGGCACAAGAGGAACGAGCTTTTCGAAGTGTAAAACAACAATTGGTTTAGAATCAAACGCGCTGCACAGATATTAACACACGCAGAACAATTGACCAACAATGCCAACAAGTACATTGAGCATTTACACCTGCTTCGTTCCTTTGTCTTGCATGAGCCTGAAATGAGCCTCATATCGAATATTACAATCATCCGAAAGTCCTACTTGGTGCTATGCACAAAGAATATCTCAATTGTCATGCGCTCGGACAACAGAAAAAATGCAGAATACAACGGCAAATTGTCAGCAATTTAATTTAACTTTCAAAATCAAAGTCCAAGTGTATCATAAAGTAGCCTTATTGCTGCCAATGCCAAACTTTGTGGGTGAGGACGTCAATCGTGTGGATGCACATTGCGGCTACAATAACCTCAATTCGGCTAACACCAAGCGCATCGTCGGCAATGTACTTCAGATTATTGCTTCTTATTTAACTACCTAAAATATTACCAGAAACAATTTATATGGCAGAACAACGTTTGCCGGGTCAGCTAGTAATATTTAAATTTTGGTTTGTAATTTGTCTAAGAACGCAGGTTTTTGCCAGGGGGTCTTTACAAATCTGCATTCTTAATAAGTTCGTCAGATATATTTAAAGTAAATATAGTCAAAATTTACTGTTTTTACTTTAACTGTACCTGACACGCTCTTCAAAAAATCATGAAAATGTCCGTAATCTAAGTTAGGTTTCCACTTAGGCCATTGGAGGCATGTTGTAGTACCATTTAGTACCATAACCCTTTCTACGCGGTGAACGTAGAGAAATGGGCTTTTCCATTAAACCATTTAGAAAGTAGCACGAATTTTAGCAAAGGGGCAGCACCTATTTCAGAGATGTCTGACAAATCGATTAGAAAGGGACGACCCAATACTGTGAGTAGCCATCTGCTGAGAGCTGGACATGCCCGTTTGTATATATCCATTTATTTTGACCGACTGAGTGACAAAATGATCCGTCTGTCTTTTTGGTTGAAAGCCTACATTTGGAAGATTTCAAGAGCTAGAGGGAATTAGAAATTAAGTTATGTGATTTTTTTTCGACAGGACAAGTTTTATGGATTCATAAAGCGAACATATTTTTTATCCGTTATAAAATTATTCGTATACAAATTACTCTGATACGAATTAGATTTGGAACATATAAATTTCATTTTTATACCCTGTTCCCTTTAAAAATGGGAAAAAGGGGATCATGAAGTTGTGCAAATGTATGTAACAGGGAGAAGGAAGCATTTTCGACCCTATAAAGTATATATATTCTTGATCAGCATCAACAGCCGAGTCGATTTAGCCATGTCCGTCTGTCCGTCTGTCTGTCTGTATGAACGCGTCGATCTCAGAGACTGTAACAGATAGAGCCACAAGTTTTGGAATGTATATATACCGTACCCACATCGAGTTTGTTTCAGATTTCGAAAACTCCTCCTCCTCCATCTTTAAACAGCGAAAATCTGTCTATTTATCTGTATAAACGCGTAAGTCTCACAGACTATAAGAGGTAGAGCCACAAAATAAATCAATGCTTTGCTTGTACCGATTGGGAAAAGTCTTTATGAGAAAAACTTTTTGTTTTCAATGCTACCGCTCTTAAACTTGATATTGATCAATTTTATAAGCTTTTAATACTTTGAATCCTTTTCGTGGAGGTTATCTTCAATCAATCTTTATTTGAAAAACTTGCTATGTATTGAAGCTTACAAAAATCGCTTATATTAAAATTAAAGTGTCTAACACCGAGATTTTTAAGAAGGTCTATGTGCAAGGGTTTTTAAATCGAAGAAAAGATCAAGTCCTACGAAATTGGAGTTAGTCGAGATATCCAAAATTTAATGAAAAATTTTGAAATGAACCAGATTTGAATCGAAATCAGTTTGATCCAAAACGAACACAACACGGAAAGAAAACCAAGCCCCGTCAACGAAAAGGATTCTGCTATCGAATAGAGTTACTTGGATTGTTTAAAAACCGTTTTCGGGAAATTTCTGGGCAATATTTCGTCTGGTCACGAAATGAATGGATACGATACATTTAGCGCTATGGACATACATTTTCATAAAAATACTGGGACGTCGATAAGCTATATTCGCTTTGGAGGTCCACTGACAAATTCGAGATATATTAAATTTGTTATTAAATTAAATTTTGGCAAATTTTGGCCCACAGTGCGGGAAGCCGAAAAGTATGCAATGGATTTATATTTATGCTACATCCGCTTCTGTGCTCAAGTCAAGGGTCTAACCCACGCCCAAAACCAACTTTCATAATTATTTTTAGCACTCGAAAACATAAATAATAAAACCCATTACAAAAACTGTTGAAGAGTTTTTTCTCACAGCTTCGCATTCGTTTTGCTGAATTATTCGTGCAATTTTATTCAAGTGTTTGTCGTTTGGCTCATTATGCAAAGTGAAGTAATTGTGAGTTGATATCAACATAAAAAGCATTATAAAAAGAACACCCCCGCCATTATGATGATGATGATGATGATGATGATGATGTCGCTGATAGTCTAAGCCGGGGTAAGTGCCATCTTTCGAGCAGATGCAGTCAACAGAATCCGGATGCCGGTACGAACATTCACCTGTCTGTGAGACACTTCAGAGGACACTTACAGGCGTTGATGGCATAATAGACTGCAATTAAGTGAGTCACTTGAGCTGACAAATGCACGTTCAAAAGCAGCACAGGGTCAGAATGAAACGGGAATGATTGTGCACTTTCGCTGCCAAGATGACGTTGAATGTTTATTTAATGAATTGAACGAATTAGTAAAATTGCCTCAAATGTTAAAGTTTCATTTTAAACTCCAAAAATCTGCTAGGAACTATTTGCAAACTATTAAAGTTTCGATTTCAGCGTTGAGACAGACGGGAGAACTTTTCCGAAACTTTTCAACTTCTCAACTTAAAAATTAAATCAATTGAAGCAAACAATTAACAGCAAAGCAATTTCCGAAGCGACAAAATGCCTCGAGACAACAGCAAGAAGAAGAGAGAAAAAGATACTGAATCCCAGCTGCCAGAAAACAGCAAGAAAACAAAAATAAAAAAAAGCATCAACATTGTTTTCCCCCAAAAGCATTTAAGCATGTTGAAAGCAGCTCACACGCAATTTGGGTCGAGGCAAGGAACATGAGACGAATATCATTGAAATTTGGCTCGCATGTCAGCAGGAAATTTGGCTAGCACACAAGTAGATTTAAGATTAATTTATGAAATTTAATACATTTAATTAATGAATTAATGAAATTTTCTAATTATTTCTATTTGACAATTAAAAAAGGGTAAAGAGTTCTGAGTTCCTAAAAGGGCATAGTAAAATATAGCAGCTATAAGATAAAGTCAACCGAGACTCTGTGAAAAGTTTCAGTTTCAAAACTGTAAGACCAAATTGACAGACAGACAGACGGACAAATGAAAGGACAATAATGAATTAACAAATCGAAGCCCTGAACAAGAATATTTATAGCTTATGTGGTCGGAAATTACTACAAAAAAACTACGTATTTTTGGGCAAGTAGCGTAATGTGTGGGTAAGGATATGAGAATATTTTACGCCATGAGAGCGAAGGTTGCTGCATGAAGCTCATCAATGAGTTGTGATTGAAGGCAATATAACTTTACACAAATTTTCAACGAATGAAAGTTGCAGACTTTAAGCAGTTGGTAGTTTTATTATATAGGTACATTTAACTAAATATTTTTCAGTTTTGTATTTATAGGTCCAAATCCAATAATTCAGCGACCTCTAGAATAGAAAATTTTTGTACATTGACGCTGGGAGGAATGAACGGATTTCTGATGGTGGTTGATGCTGCTTTTGCTATTAACCAAAGACTTCTTGAACCATCCGCCCAAAGAGATTCATCTTAAGTCGAAAGGTAGATTAAGGTTAAGTATTTAATTATCGTCCTTCCAGAACTCGATCAGTTATTGAAAACCTGGAAAACTCTTAAAGCAAAAACTATTTTTCACCCGATTGACTTGAAACTCGCTTTCTAAACCGAGAATATTGGACTCAAACCGAGCACAATCGTTACCAAAAAGTATGGATGAACGGGTTTTCTTATTTGTAGTACAATGTTCTCACTTCAATATCAATTATTTGAGAACGCAAACACTCCAATTGAGTTGATATGGTTCCATTTTTGAGAACATGATTTGAGTTAATGTTGTTCCGTTTTCAAGCACAATTTAAACTCACCTGGGAAAAAAATTTGATTGCACTTGGACCAGGTGTGGGCGTCCTTACTTTTGGGTGGAAAAGGAAACGGGGACATTCTCTTTTGATTGGAAGTGAAAGGGAGCAAGACTCCTGGATATGCGTGCCGTGCCTCCTATTGCTTTTCCCTCCACCCAAATGTCCCATTGGAATCAGAAACATCTAAAACATCGCTTCAACGACCCACTCTTCTGACTCGTTTTATTCAAGTTTTACAGAAAACAACAGAAAATTGGTTTGGACTCTACGGGGATCTGAGCCCGGTATCTTAAGCACTCAACATATGGAATGACGCGCTAGACAATTCAGCTGTTGAACAGTTTTGCAGATGCACGTCTTGAGTGCTACTTATGATTTGTTGAGCAGACAAGAGAGAGATCAAAAAGAGAGCCAACTCGCTCTCTCTCCTGTATATCTCTCTGCTGAAAAACCGATTTTGCTTAATTGAGAACAACTTTACTCATTCGAAGAACATTTAGAACATTTGTTCTCAATAATTTTGCGAACGTTCTGTTCTCGTTTAAGGTTGAAGGCAACCCATTTTCTGAACACGTTTTTTCCCTCTGTGTAGTAAGTAAAATAAATGGAGATGTGATTTTCTCATGTCGGAAAATTTTACCCAACTGTCGGAAAATTCCTGGAAAACTCGGTTTTTAAGGACATAATTATTTGATTTGTGATTTTCCAATGTCGGATAATTCTGTCCCAGGGCGCGAAAATTCCTACAAAATTCGGCAAGATAAAACCTATTTGTCATCCGACTGGCAGTGATTAAAATTTAAATTCATTTGTGATTTCAGTTTTCGGATTTTGTGCGGAAAGTGGGCTGAAACTGGGTGAAAAATTGGTGGGAGTTCGGTGTGAGGGAAGTGGTTGCAGTATAGTGGAATGTGGGCGGAAAGTGGGATGGGTGTGGTAAGTGGGTGGAAACTTGAGGAAAAAACCAGCAGAAAAGTTGTAACGGTGAAAAGACAAAGAATTAAAACATTTATTTCAAGTCTATGTATGTAAGGTTCGATTGGGTGTTTTACGGGGGACATAAATATATAAAATATTTTTAAATTTGGTAAATATTTGACTCTCAATATTGACTTCATACTGACTCTGATATTGTTTGGTTCTATACTGTTAAAGGCACAACGAAGTGCGACGGGACTTATACCAGTATATATTTAATTCAAAGTCGTGGTTATATCTCAAGAACGGCTTAATTTACTTTTAAGATCTTTCATATGACAGATTTGTTTACTCTCCAAATAGCAGCCAATCGGTCCAAAAATATTGCGAAAATTTTTTAAAATTTCATAATAAGTTAAATTGTCGAGGGGTGAATAGGAGATGTAAGCCAATCTGTCCAAGAAAATCGGGAATTTTCAGGAAAATAGATGGTGTAATTCAGTCAATGGAGGATAAATGTCCCTAATATTCTTATAAGTTTCGCTTGCTACGAAGACGGGTAAATAGAACGTTTACATCAACCGGTCAACAAATTAAAATTCGCAAAAATTCATGCATAATCTAAGATTGTCATTGAGACAGTAAAATAGACTGGGAAATAGAAGGTAAGCAGACGGGTTAATAGACGTTAAAATTGGAGTTGAAATCAACCGGTCCAAAAAAACGCGAAATTTTAAAAATTCTATAACGAGCTTTAATTATTATGAGGAGGATGCTTGATCAAACAGCTAAAATAAATTTAAATTTAATGCTTATTTGTTTAGTATTTGGTTCTTTTGTATACCAAAAAAATGTCAAGTAATTTTATTATAACTTCCGAAAAATAACCTTTGGGGCTTTTATTGTATGTCCATTGAATTTGGGCATTTAGTGGGTTTTTTTTTTTGGGTCACATTTTCTGCTGACACACGTGTCCCAAATTTTTTATTTGTTATATTATTAATTGGCTGCCTGTTTTTGTTGTTGTTGTTATCCTTTCTGTCACATGCGTGCCAGGAGCTTTAAAATTGCCAACCCACACAGAGGGATAGAGACAAAGACACGCACTTAAGTGCGTGCCGCTTGAGGGAGCAGACAAATCCGCGCAATTTCCTCTATACCCTGCGCGCCCCCAAACAATAACAATAATTTTGTTATTTCGATATTTCCCCCCGCACACACACACAGTCACACACCCACAGTGTGCCTTTTTTATGATGTAAAGGGGATTTCCGCTTGACAACTTTGACAACTTAGTGGAATACGAAAACACAATGCATATACCTACCTACACACACACACACACACACACAAGAGAGGCCGCCTGTTGAAAATGAAATTGAAAATTCATATGAAAGACACAGGAGCTCGACTTCGACAGCGGCCAATTCAATAAAATATGATAAGCGTCAGAGCGTCGGCTGTAAAAAAATGTCCTGCGGCTCCTTTTTTATTTTCTTGGTTAAAGAGTCTTTGGCATATTTATGAAAATTAATAAGAGCATTTTATGCTTGTTTAACAATTTGCACAATGCCTATATGAACAAAAGGGGATGATGGCCTTAACGGGAGGGCTCGTCTTGTTTTGTTTTGTTATACAAAACCAATTAACTTGATTTATTATTGCTTTTATAAGCTTCCCATTTTTTGGGTGTGTTAAGACAAATTAAGTTTATTATGATGATACGGAAATTTTGAGTAACTGACTGCATTAATTAGTATTTTGTAAGCTTGATTAGCCAAATTAATGGTTAAAATGGTGAAGCATTTCTTGATATAATGCGGCAGTATTTTTTTTATTTTATGGGGGAAAGGAATATAAAATATTAATAAATAAATTAATTATTTAATTTATTTATTTAATATTTTTTTTTTTTTTTTTCTACAATGTCAGTACATGTGGGTGTTATTTATCAAATATTTAAATATTTTGTAGAATTTTGTTCAATAGTCCCCTAATAAACTTGGTTGTTTATATCCTTGATTCCACGTTCAGAAGATGACTAAAGTTATCAAATAATAAAAAGATTACTGGCATCATTCTCTTCTTCGCTTAGGCCGGAGATATCATTTCGGCGTTATTTTTAACAGAAGCTAAACAGAATGCTGTAACATAGTAAAGTGAGGAAATTAACTACCCAGGCGAGCTAGTTTAGGTTAAAATTGGTCTTTGTCGGCAGATCCTTATCTAAAACAAGAAAGAAAGTCGGTCAAGCCCGAGTATAACAAGCCACACAAAATGGCAAAAAAAAACCATAAAGTGTGTGAAGTGCTGCCCATCGCCGTTTCGGACAGTGCTGCCCGTCATTATTATTTTTTTAACTTATTGCTCGACTATGAATCATCCGGTCCCTATCTATGTTTTGCAAATCGATAATTAATACTGATTACTAAATATCCGTAGAAGGTACATCCGTCTACCTACACAGAAAACATTTTCGTAGGTTGAATCTACCCATTCCTACAGTAAATTTTACTGTGAAATATTGTTACATGTAATTTGTTCTTGTTTTCTTTACTCCTTCAAATAGTATATCTAGCGTAATTTCAGTGTTTGTGCGGCTTGCAGTAACATTTTACCATAGAACTAGTACCATGCACATAACAGTAGTAAATATATTTTGTTGTTATTTTTTGGTTTACTGGGTCGTTAGTAACAGTTACCAAAAAAATAGTACAGTTACTGCCCTAACTTCTGGTTTCCTATTTATAATTGAATATGGCTGAATTTAAACTTGGGACTTAGAAGTGGTCTCATCTATGCGATGTGCAAGAATTTATTGGTTGGCAGATTCAATACAAGTAAGATTTATGACGCGTTGCCACATTCGTGTTGCAGTCAATGGGCCCTGAGTTCGAGTCACCTCGGAGTAAGAAAAATTAATAGTTCGATGTTTTTCTGAATTAGTACGTACACTCATAGAAATCTAGAACGAATAATTTGAGTACGAACGCTCTTGAAAAAAAAATCTAGTCGCACTTGAATTTTCAAGAATTTCGCTCTAGGAATCGAGACAAATTCATTCTCAATGTGGTTCTATAGGCAAGGGGAGTGAGGAAACGCAAACTTTGAGAGAATAACGTTGGCCGCGCTCTTTCAAAGAGAGACAGCGCATGCGCAGTTTGTCATTGTCATTTGACCGTGCCGAGCCGATAATTATGTTAAAGTTGAACATTAAGATTGGGCAAAAGTAAGTGATTAAATGTCTGTATAATATAATAAAAATGTTTAAAACATCACAAAAAAAAAAAAATAAAATGAAATAAAAATAAAAAAAAAGGAAAAAATAAAAAAAAAATAATTGCTGCTACGGGGACTTGATCCACGGTCGAGCTGTTGCGGCTGGCCAAATACCAACCGCGCTGCCTCATAAATATGCTTTCGCCGCTACTTGTAGTTTATCGACAATAGTCGAGTCGGTTAAGCTGCTCGTCCAACTGTGTGTGTTTCAGTCTTCGAGGTACCGAGTTCAAGTCCCAGTAAAATAAGTAAAATAAAAAATTTTTATCTGGTATGTGACTAACTCAAAATCAATCACATCTTAAAAAAAAGTGGGTGGGGGGGTGGCTGATGGTGAGTGGCGAGCAGCGCGGAGCAAACAAACACTACGTCGGTCTGACGGGTTGTCCCGGGGTCTCGGTCGTGTCTGTCACACCCAAACCCCCACCCCTTCAATTATTATTTTTAGTCTTTTATATTGAGAATTATTCGTACTTGGATCAAGTACTGAAACTCTTGAGTCAAGAATGTCGGGATCAAAAATTCACTCTTGGATCAAGAATATTGCTCCTGGATCAAGAATTTTCACTCTTACCCTACTTTTGAGAACGAATGCTCTTGATTCAACAGTGAAATTCTCTATTTTTTCTCTGAGTGTAATATTTGCACTGTGATGTGTGATACTTATACTGTGCTATTTATAATGCTTCTGTGGTACACATCTGAGTTTACTATAAACAATGATACATAACTATGAGCGTGTTCAGCAGCATACACCAATCATCTAACAAAAATCATCAATAAAAAAAAAGTGTTAGTCTGCTGGTGAACAAACTTGTTAGAATTTTTAGGCAACAGAGTTATCGATATATTTTGTTGGCGGATGGTTTGAATTTTTAACAACAAACAGCTTAATATAATTAAGAACTGACCTCTAAAAATTTATGACCGTCGTAACTACAACTGCTCCTAGAATTCCCCTTAATTTTTCCCTAAGACTTGGTTAGCCGGTTAATGTTTTTAACTTTGTTGTAAGCCCAGCCCCGGCGGGTCCATTAAAAAGTACTCCTGACCACGCAAAGAAGGGTCTAAAAATGCTAATTTTAACAAAGTGGCAATAGGCTAAGAGTGGAGATGGGCGAATAAGGACAATTCACCCTCGTTCCCTCCCGATCCAGACCAACATATTTAAATTGAATATCGTCGTACTTGATCCCCTACTTCTCTCGGGTCCCGCTGGAATCCCGTCGCGAGCCCATCTCCAGCTATGAGTCCTTGAGCGACGTTCAAGCGTGCAGCATGCCTGCCAATAAGGCAGTGACCCGGTAGGGCCAAGACCACAAGTAAGATGTTTTCGATTTCAGGTTAAACGAGGACCATGTGATCCTAGCTACTGCGCAAGCCGGAACCATTCTTCCGTAACCAGGCGCCGGGTTTCATTCCTTGTGACTATCTTGTCAGAGTGTATGGGCGTCCCTGTCAAGCTTTTTTTGGGATGAGCTGAATGGTAGCGCCTTGACACACTGAGTTGAGGTGTCCATGTACCCCGATAAGGTGGTTACTACGCGTGGGGCTTCTCCTTTTTGAAGTGGCGGCAACAACCAGAAGAGTCTTCAGAGCCTTCCACGAAATTCCGTGAGCTACTTGCGAAACCACGTCCTCTGCCAATTCATTTATTAAAAACAAAGAGGTTTCCACATTCATTTTGCATTTGCCTTCTCAAAATTCCATGTTTGTTTACTTCTGGCAGCTGTTTGCTATCGATAACAAATCATAATCAAGCAATTCTAACAAACTATTTCTTTGTTAGATTCACATCTAACACAATCACGAAAAATAGCAAACATGATTGCGCATCATGCCCGTCAGCAGCACAATCTAACAAAAATAGTCGATTTTTTGTCATCGATTTATGCTGCTGAACACGCTCTATTTTTGTTGGTCGGAGCAATTTCGACCGTCATTTCTGGTTGAAATCTACTGTGTTACCGTAATCATTACGTTATGTGTTATGGCACTTTTACTGTAGCTGACGGTTGGTTTAACCCATGTCTATAGTTTGGAGCATTTTAACCGCAGAATTGGTTGAATTTACCGACAAAATTTTTTCTGTATACAAAACTGTGGGAGAACCATATGTCGTTTATTTCCAAATGGCGGGGGCAGGAGGTGGAGTGGCAAAAATTGAAAATAAACTCTATCGGCCTGCAAGTATAAGATATGTTCCATACAGATCAAGTCTCTATTTCTTACCATCTACGTACCTGATCATTGTGACCTGATAACGCACTTTCGAGTACTAAGAGAGTACTTAGTATCGAGTACTGAGTAAGGAGTACTGAGTATGGAGCACTGAGTTTTGAGTACTAAGTATCAGGTACAGAGTATGAAGAACTAAGCATCTAATACGGAGTATCGAGTACTAACAATCGAGTAATCAGTATTCAGTACTGAGAATCGAGTACTGGGTATCGAGGACTGAGTATCAAGGACTGAGTATTGAATACTCAGTATTCAGTACTAAAAATCGAGTGCTTAGTATCGAGCACCAAGTATGGAGAACTGAGTATCTAGTACTGAGGATCGAGTACTGAGTCGAATAATAAGAATCGAGTTCTGAGTATCAATTACTGAGTATGTGGGTTTTTTCTGGAAGGCATCTGGGATCTAAGTGCGTTGTAGGCGGGACCTGGTTTGGATCTGGGTAGGATTTTAGTTCGATCTGGGGGATCAGGGTGGGATCTAGGTGAGTTCTGGGAGGGATCTGAGTGGGATCTGGACTGGATCAGGTGGGTTCTACGAGGGATCCTCTTCTAGGAGAGGTTTGGGTGGGATCTGGGATCACACCTGGGTAGTGTCTGGGTGGTAAACAAGACTTCTTAAAGAAATGAAAAAACACAGCAGCAAGTGATCTCGTGGTTGCTTTTCTACTCTCTAATAGCAAAGATTTATAGATATTATAGATGACGCATGTGAATCAGAAAACTACTGTTTTTGGAAGCTGGCATTGGATCCCAATTTTTGGTTCTGGCCGCCTTTTCGAGGATATGTACGTTGAAATTTTGCTATACGTTTTCTAAATTTGCTATACGGCTGAGATCAAAAATTTAAAGATATTATTGATGTCACATGTGACGCCAAAAACGTATTGTCTTGGGATCTGACATTGGATCTCCAAAAAAAAAGTTTGTATGAGATGTGGTATCTAATAGTTATCTTCTTTTGAAAGAGTGCCATAGCTGATTTATGTACCATTGGGGGAGCTTGTGATTTGGAAACTAAAATAACTTAGCATCATGTTTCACATCAAAGCCTCGTGAGTGTTAACGTCGCTAAAAAAAAATTTTTTTTTGAGATTCCGTTAGAAAAACTCCACGGTCTTATAACCTTGAAATGAATAATAACTTCCTTATGCAGAATTCAATTTATTCAGCTATCAATAAATTAATTCACAACTTGAGGAGAATTTTGTGAAATTATTTATAAACCCTTCTTTAATATATACAAATCTATTTAAAATCGGTTTGTAGTATGCAGGCATGTTCTATATTCCCCTTTTTAATAGAACGCCGTTCCTCTTCAGTTTTGTTTTCGCATTCTCAACTAAAAATAAAATTGTTCTCTTTTTACTTTCGGTCAAAACGGGATTGCCACTAGAACACTCAAAAGCGAATCCACCAGTCTAAGCCAATCAAATATGGAACACTCGAAAATAAGAGACACAAACTTTAAACTTTTCGTGTTGCGAGAGCCCGAATCAATTCCTCTTTCGAAAAGTTGCCGTTGAAGTCGTATTGTGATCACGCTCAATAAGGCCACCTCAAAAATAAAAAAAAAAATGTCCAGCTTCAAAATTTCTTCTTTACAAATAAATATTATAAGTTTCAACTGAAAGGCTGCCTTCACACAGTTCGACACATGAGACACGTTAGTGAGCCTGCATTTTCCCATTAAATACGATGAATGTGACATGCTATTCAAATTTAAAACATAACAAAAAGCCGGACTACTAGAATGGCATGTCTCTTGTGTCGAGCAGCTTGAAGGCAGCCTTATAGGTTTAAGAATAAAAATTGGGACTTAACAGTAATTTTATAACTTAAAATAAGTGATGTTTAAAAACTTTTATATAAAATCTATCAAATAATAGTTAAATATTTTTTTATTTTATTACTTTTAATATCACTTTATGTCGCAATTACAAAGTCCTGTATTTGTAGCTTTTTCCCTTTACATTGACTCTGTGTAGTCAGTTGGCCTCAAGTATAATACAAAAATACGCAGCCTTCAATAACTTAAACCAGGGGCGCCCAAGCGGGTAAGCTCGTTCTGGGCATCCCTGACTTAAACGAAAACTGAACTCTACTCTGTAGAGTCAGACCCCTTAAATTAAATCTGCAATTTCAATTTAAGACAATGGCCAACTGTTTCCCAATTTGATAGTCCCCACTTTTCCCAACAAACCACAAGTAAAAATTTAATTTATTGATTTTTAATCCTTGCTTTCGCGTTACCCGCCCAAGACTTCCACTCGCCTAAAAGTATGCAATATAAATTTTATTTAAAATATATAAAAAAAACTGCTGGCTACAAATACAAAGTTGCTTAAAAAGCAATTTATGTGCGGTCCTTTCTCTGTAAATATGTAAATTATTCCCCTTTTCTATTGAAGTTACAAATATTGATTTATATGAAATTTATGCAGAGTCTGGCAGAAGCAAACGTTTGTATGCACTCACCTTGAATCCTGTCCAGGCTCACCCGACTCCTGCACCCGCATGGCATACAGGTCCTGCGAGAATAACTGAAAGCAAGCACATTTGATGTCATTAGCAAAACTCGTACATTAATTAGGTGGACTATGATCTGGGGCTAAAACTTACTTCGCCATTTTCGGGTGGATCGCCATTGCCAAAGGTGGAGGCCACAACAATTAGTAATGCCTCGTGTTCAATCGAAGAAATATCGTAGTCGGACATGCAATATATCTAAATGGATAAACAATTTAGTGGTTTACTTTGGCTGCTGCCCAACACTTCTGTGGGTCATTAGAGACTTGACACGCACGCAGGTTAAATGAATTAGTGGCAGGTGTTTGCAGCTTAGCTGCCATTTAGCTGGGCAATGAGCAGCTGGTTTTTATCCCCCGCATACTCAAACACACACACATGGATGGGACAGACTAAGCTGGGCACATTTGTAGGCAAATTTAAAAAGTAAACTTTTACCAAATGCTAATTTGTCTGCTGTCTGTGGCCTTTTTTCAGGTCGCAGGTTAAAGGTAGACCACAAAACGGGGCTAATTTTAGAAATAGGTTAAAGCGTTTTATAATGTCAAATTAGGGAGGTCAATTTAAAATGATTGATACGCCACAGCCGCAGCTGTGTTGGCTTCATTTAAGCTTTAATTGACGTTTGGGGACTTATTTGGGGCTATAAATTTCGATTCATTCATAATTTAATTCCTACTCACCTGAGCATTGAATGCATGTCCCAGTAGCTCACATAATTGCTTAGCATATTGCTCCGATTTGCCAGTTTCAGTTGCATACAGCACCGTTGCCTTAATCCGTTTCGACAAGGCGCGTCCAAATAATTTCGATGTAAATTTCACAGCCCTGATACAAAGAAATTAACAAAACAAACAAAAAGAAAGTGAAAGTTATTGATGAATTCAGTTTTTTTCTTCATGCATATTCAAAGGGAATGTGTAGGCCACTTAAAGCACAGCCAGCATCAAAGCAGCATCATTACCCTTGTAAGCCTTTATGTCCGGACCTGATAGCTGAATTGATTGACATGCCATTTAATTGGAAATTTGTCTACAACTACTGCCACAGCAAACATAAAGACGACGGGGCCCACACACATACACACACACACACACTCACACACGTGGCCCGTCAATAATATTGTACCAGCAGGCGTTCTAGCCTTTTTTAAGAAAAACTCATAAAATTTTATGCATAGTACAGAAAAAGAGCTTGAAATTAAATAAGTCAGACATAGAGATTGTACTGAACTATGAAAATATCCTCGAAAAGTGGGGGAAAACAGAATTAAAATTTTTAAATAATTTTAGTTATATAAGAGATGGTGGTAATTTTAGATTATTTTTGTGTTCTAACCACAAATAGCAATTTGAGTAATTTTTTAAGAACGTTGTATATTCTACACTCCTTTTTTGGCTCTCTTTGAAATTATTTCGATATTACTATTAAATTCATAACAAATTGAAGGGTTTTTTTTAACGAAAGTATAACTTATCGGAATACATGTGTTCCAAATTTGCAAAATCTTTCTTCTGCCTAAAAGTGTGCTAAATATTTGTATTGAATTCTAGTAAAAAATGTTCAACAAAGGTTTTGGTTCGAGTGTATTGTAGCGACCATATGTATACAGGGTTGCCCATATTCGACGGACCCATTTTTTTTTTTTTTAAATCAAAGAAAATAAATAGAGGCCAGCTAACTTCGGCTCGACCGAAGTTTATATACCCTTGGAGCTTGATATATGCCTGACAGTTTGTATAGCAGCTATACTATATAGTGGTCCGATTTCGACAAGCCCTAGTGAAATTATGTGAAATCATTGAAAACTTATAAATACGAGCGTTGAGAGCGATATCATTGAAAACAAAAAAGTTTTTCTCACTAAGACTTTTTTTCAGACCTAACTTTTGTATGGCAGCTATACTATATAGTTGTCCGATTTCGACAAGCCTTGGTGAAATTATGTGAAATCATTGAAAACTGATAAATATAAGCGTTGAGAGCGATAGTATTGAAAACAAAAAAGTTTTTCTCACTAAAACTAGTTTTTCAACCGATCGTTTCTATGGCAGCTATATGCTATAGTCATCCGATCCGGCCGGTTCCGACAAATGTGCAGCGTATTTGTACCAAAAGACTTCGTGCAAAGTTTGGTTACGATAGCTTTAAAACTGACGGAGGAGATAGCATAGAAACAGACGGACGGACAGACGGACAGACGGACATGGCTATATCAACTCAGCTCGTCATGCTGATCAAGAATATATATACTTTATGTGGTCGGAGATGCTTCCTTCTATGCGTTACAAACATCTGGACAATTTCAATATACCCTCTCCAAGGGTATAAAAATAAAAATTTGGCGGTTGGCAATCTTAATCATTTAATTTGTTCCAAGTAGACTTGTTTACATCAATTTTTGAATATGATCTCTCTTAAATGGCCGCCTCTGGCGTTGATGGCGTATTGTGCCCTTTTTGCAGCATTTTCCATCGATTTCGCCAACATTTCGGCCGGAATAGCGGCTATTTCTTCACGAATGTTGTCCTTGAGCTCTTCTACGGTCCTTGGCTTGTTAACGTAAACCTTTGACTTCAAATATCCCCACAAGAAGAAGTCAGTCCAATCGGGCGAACGCGGTGGCCAGTCCAAATCACCACTTTTCGACATCAAACGGCCCGGAAACAATTTCTTCAGAAAATCGATTGTTATGCGACTTGTGTGCGGTGGAGCGCCGTCTTGTTGAAACCAGAACTTCCTCATACGCTTTCGACGAATAATTGGCATCACAAAATTGGTCATCACGTCGCGATAACGCTCCTGGTTGATGGTAACAGCATGGCCATTTTCATTTTGGAAGAAAAACGGCCCAATGACCGTTTTCGCACTAACGCCGCACCAAACTGTGACTTTTTCGTCATGAAGAGGCACTTCTTGAATCTCCTGAGGATTTTCAGTGGCGTAAATACGGCAATTTTGATTATCTACGTTCCCATTCAATGAGAAATGGGCTTCATCGCACATGATAATTTTGTTCCAAAATTACTCGTCATCTTTTCACAATTGACTTGTTCTGTTGAATGTAAATTTCAATTATTTCAGAGCGCTCGCGTGGCGTGTATTGTTCCATGGTAAAAATCTGCTTGGACTGACGCTTCAAACGCGGTATGTCATTAAGCGATCTGACATCTCTGTCAAAAGTTATGGCGTTGCCAGATGGGTCCGTCGAATATGGACAACCCTGTACTAGAGCGGTCCTCATCGATATGAAATTTTTAAGGTCATGCTCTCACCCCCCTATCTGATACTTTTTCATGAATAATTTTTTTAAAATAAATAAAAACAAATGATAAAAAAGTTGAGTTTTAACGGGCGCAAATGGCGTCTAAAGTTTTTCTAAATTTTTAATTTAATAACAAAAAATTTGAAAATTTTAATAACATTTTTTGTGCCTAAGAATTGGTAATAAAAATGTGCAAAAATAATTTTCTGATTTCTATGGTGGAAATTTATTGGTTTTTGTATGCCCTTTGAAAAATTATTATGTAGATCCCTTTTTGAATTTCAAACAATGAACACAATTGAAATGAACTAATAACTTCGTTTGTAAAAATTTTTATTTGGTGAACGTGTCGTATGATTATTATTTTTGAAAACTTTAAGATCCTGTCGCGCCCATTTAAAATGAAAATAAAATTTTTTGATTTTCACAATTATTAATTATAGAACAAATATTAGCTTTGGGAATGCTGAGACCTTTTTTTTTGCATTTTGCCGGTTTGGGGACCACTCTAATGTACACAGACAAGTTTATCCAACAAATTAGTCTGTGGTGTCAACTCAGTTAACAATCCATTTAATTTCTAGAATACAATGTAAAATACGTGTATGCCTTACGAGAAGAAAAATTAAGGAGCGCAAGTTAAAGTTCTAGGCCACTTGATATCGCCTTTCATCGATCATCGATCACCGTAGGCTACGCTGTCCTGAGTACTGAATCCGGTTCCAGGTATCTAGTTCCCGGAGTTAGATCCTAGGTTCGCTCAAAAGAGAAGAATACGAGGGTTGTCGAATATTTCAAAAATATCTATATCGATATTTTTGGCGATATTGAAAAAGTATCAATTCGGTATAAATATTTTCGTGTCAAAACATCATTGTTATCGATATTTTCGATATTTTTCAATAAAAACCCCTAACTTATTTATGAACCGGTCTTTTGAGGTAAATGAGGCTTTTAACGCGTAATAAGATCTATAATCTGACTGCGCTTTAAAAATATGGATTTAATAAATATTTATCAAATTAACAAAAGTTACTAATTTGTTAATTCATTTTTAACTCCCACAATTTGAACTTGGTAATGGTAATGGCATCGCAGGTGAATGCTAAACTATAGATTTGCTGAAAATTATGTTTCATTTTATCCTTACAAATATCACACTTTTCTTCAATCAATTCTGACAAAGACGCGATCATTAATTTTAATGTTTTTACATATCCAAGTAGGCAAGTAGGGGTGGGGATGGATGTGTGAACTATTTAAAAATACACACACAAAAAAATTCAATTACTCAGTTTCCTTAGTTAGTTAAAGTAAATATAAAAGGTTCCAAAATTCTTTATCGCATCCTACTAATGTCTGCACGTTAATAATCATCACGTTATAAATATCCACAATATTCTCAGAATTCAAAATCATATATACTTAGATTTACCGTGTATAAGCTGCATTTCCCATGCTTTGCTTTTAAGTGCGCTTTTATATTTGTTGAGTTTCCACAGTTTGCAATGCGATTTCTATGCATCAACTTTAATTAAATAACTTTTAAACATTTTGTACTCAATGCACAGAGCACAAGAAACAGTAATTTGCAACAGTGCGACCGCACGCTAAAACGAAAATATCACCGAAAAATATCACCAAAAAACATTCGATTTCCGATATATCGCCTCTGAAAAATATCCGATAATGTTATTCGTAATTTTGGGTAAAAATATAGATATATCGATAACATTTTCGACAACCCTAAAGCATACGAAAAGCATCTAGAATCACCACCACCTTTTTTTAAACTGTATTTTGTTGTCTGGTGTAATTTAATTACTGATTTTATGCCCGTTTGTATTTTAAACTCAAGCCGAAGAAGTCTACTATCATGATAACCTAAAATCATACGAAAATTCGGCAAGTTTTGACATCCATCTATTTACACCAGAGATGGGCGCGTCGCGCCGTTCCTATACACGTGTGCATTGGAGCTCTGCCGCGGCCGACTGCACAAAATCACACGTACGCTATGTTGCTTGTGCTTGTATGCGTGTGAAAAATGTGACAATATGTGTGCATGCCCATCTCTGATTTACACTCATGATGAGCAAAACTCATAAAATTCTGGAAATTTGGACTCATTATAAAATTTTATAAATTTTTCAAATATTTTTGGACCGATTGACCTGGTTCTGTTGACTTATTTACCGGTCGGCAATTGCCAACTATTAAGTCTTCACAATAATCTTAACTATTAAAAGTAAATCAAAAATTAAAATATTGCCATTTTTTCTTCGTTTAAACCCCTAGCGATTTGAAATGTACTTAACTATCTATTCAAAAGTGACACGAGATTTTTATATAAGTATTAATTAAAAAATTGTTTGTGATAAATAGGATCCTTCTTATTGTCTTTGAAACCGACGCTATAGATATTATATCGACTTGGCTTGTTAGAATGCTACTAGGCCGGGGTTTAGCTTTTAGTCATGTCTAGGGCCTTTTACAAGAAATATGCTGAATGTCTGAGACACCTAAGGAAACCTGAGAACTTGAAGTTGTCTGATCCTTTAACAGATTTCTTAACCCTAGTTAATGAAAGTTTATTCAATTGTTGCCTAAACTCTTCAGAAACATCTTAACTGCTTAATTTGGAAAGTTTATTTTAGTTTGTTTGTTTATCTTGGCTTGTTATATCATGGTTAGCCGCCCTTAGAGCTTTCATTATTTGTGATAAAAGAAGACGGCCTTTATAGTGACTTTAGTAAGGCTTTTGAGTCTTTTAATCACATCTTGCTGTTTCATAAACTGAGTTAAATATCTTATTCAACAAACCTTTTTAGTTGGATTCCTGCTTATTTAAGTAAAGGTTTCAAAAGCTCATTGCGCACACCGTGCATTAGTTGTTGTTTTACACCTTCACTTTTAGTTTATGGCTATACGTAGAGTAACAATAACATCATAAGCGTTCACTATTTTCTTTCTTTCCGTGAGAAGATTTTGTTGTTGGCTGCGAATGTTTTCTACACAGACTAACAAAAATTAGATTTCTTCTTATATTTCCAAATATTTTTTAATTTTTATAGGTGTCCTAAGTACTAGAATCCAAAAAGTTATCTTTTATAATTTATATTCTAAGTGCATCCAAGTAGTTTTTTTTTATCACAGATCCTTCTTCATTCTTGGCTCGCTCTTGTGAGCTTTTGAATGATGATGATATGAAAATTTTGTTTTACAAATAAAAATTTAGAGTCTCCATATTATTTGTAAGCTGACTTGGATGAATTTCAGTCTTTGTGTCAAGATAATCTACTAAACCTTAACAGTTTAAAGCAGGGGCGCCCATGCCAATTGCGCATGACACGCATGTGTTGTTGTTCTACGCAAAGGAATAGCCTGCGCTCATTCGATTTGCGCATGCCATAAGCCAGCAAAAAACAAGAACAAATCTTATGCCTGCTCTATGTCTCTCGCAAACTCGAACCCAACAACAAATTGCTTATGCGTACGGCTGAACGCTTGTCGCGCTACCGAGTATGATTTGCGTAGCAACGACCACACATACACACAAACAAGAATCGGTTCTCTCTTTCTATCTCATTTTGTTGTTATTGCTTGAAATATATTTGGCGTATGTGTATTGTTCTGGCGCGCGGGTAAGCTCGTTCTGGGCACCCCTGGTTTAAAGCCTTAACAGTGCAAGTGCCTGAAGCGCTAATGATGCCACCAATAAAGTAAATGCAGTTAATCATCTACTTAAATTTGACTCTTAAGTTACTGCCACTATTAATGAGGTCAAAAGTGTTCTTGGTCTTATATTTGGTATTTATACGACCATCTCTTTACATCTCTATAGTCCGTTAGATTCTTGAGTGTGATACTGAATCTGTGCAAAAGCAATTCTTATTGTTCATCCTCTTAAGTCTGGGAGTGTTTACCAACTAAAAACAAGAATACTTCTAGTGGTTATTCAGTCTTTTGTTCTAACGAACTATTGGCGAAAATCTTTCATTGTTGTTCACCATGTTTAAACCTCTTTTTTTTCTCACATGTTCCTGGGTATCAAACATATGGACTGCCAGACGTAGTCAAGCGTTTGTTGCTTCATTCCCAGACATCATCTTCTCACCTCGTCAGACGAAGACTTCGTTTGCAGTTCAGTTTCGATGCCATTGTGTTTAATTTGCTGCCTGTTCCTGACACGAAACTACTTTTTGGCGCAAGGCGTTGAATGATTCTGGTAGGCAGTTTAACTGTAATTCAATATGGCTGCCACTTCTTACACATTTCGTTGCAGGCACATATATAATTTCATTTTCATAAAGTTGTCGATGTCAGCGCTGATTTAATTCCATTTCCATCAGAGAAGAGGCGGCGCGCGCGCGTGCTGAAACAATTAAACTTAATTATGTCGCTTCAGCCTGTCATTTCACATACACACGTATCTACGCATATTCATATTCATATTCATGCTACAATGTGTTGATTTTTTCGAGCGCAATTCATTTAAGCATTGATAAAAAGTTTTTCGCTCGGAAGTGCTCGATTTAATGGAAACTTGTATACAATTTCAACATTTGTTAATTGACAACTTTTTTAATGAATTTAATTCTGCAACATTTCTGCAGTGGCTGCAGCTCGATGTGAGTGTTAACACTCGTTACTGGCTGTGGCGTTGGGGAAGAGGTGGAGTGCGCCAATTGCAGTAAATTAAAATTAATTAGCTTGTGAAAATGTGCGACGACAACTTCATTAATGTATAACGATTTAAAAGTGCGGTCATTAAGTAATTATTATATTTATGCGCTTCATTAAACAGCAAATAGCCGTGTAAGAATTTTTTTTCCCCATTATTTGATTTGTTTGTTTGTTTGTAAACTGGGTTTTATTTGCTAATCGTTTGGATGCAATTTTTTATAGCTTTTTGATTAATCAATTGATTTAAAGCGGAAACAAACAAACAATGAATTAAGTGGATAAGAGTAAAGTTAAATTTTTGATAACAAGCTAACAAAATATGTTACATAAATTTTAGCTAATCGATTTATTGTTTTTAGAGCCCAGCATCTATTAATCCAATTTAAAATTTTAAAGTCCATGGAAGGATAACCTTGATATCACATCTGACCGAAATCGTTTGGTTCGTTATAAAAAATTTATGGAGGCATAATGGCAAACTGTTTGATTCAGATACTGGAAATTCAGAAGGAAATTTAAATGTGGTGCAGTACTGGAAGTATAAAATTCAAGATTTCTGCTGCATAATAGTGAAGATCCGCTGTGTTCAGTGACGAGGCACATTTCTGTCTGGAAGGATACGTCAACAAAATTGTCGCATTTGAGCTGATGAGCAACCCGAAGTGACCCTCAAACTATCAATACATCCACAAAAATTCACTGTTTTGTGTGGATTATGGGCTGCTGGAATCATCGGTTGATTTCCCCGTCCCTCCTAAAAAACCTAACCAAATTTTCTAGGCGCTCGAGTTGATGCTGAAAACATACTTCTGCGGCACGATCACATGGTTAATTTCGGATCTAGCATTTCAGAGCAGCATCAGCCCTCTTTAATTAAAATTCAATTCAAAATGGCTTTCCTGTTCTTTCCCCAGCTTCTCTTGACCCGCTCACTACATTTGTGCCGATATTTTTGACCTAGTTCAAATGAAATGAACAATGAACTAGGTCTTGGTTTTCAGTTTTTGTTTGACTATGGGCCGATTTTTTATCATCTTCATAAAAATATACAAATGACTGAGCAAAGTTCAAGGAGCGGCAAAAACAGGCAGATATCTAGATGAACAGAAATCGGTTAAGGTTAACCCTGTTTGAACTACTAATGAACAAGGTCCATAAAATGAACTAAAATATTCAACTCTACTGCTCACTAATTTTTCCTCACCCTCCTTTCCATCTCCCACCGCTCTTCACTCTTTCCCCTCCACCCCTTATTCTAATACATTGTAGCAGCTGTCTCAGAGAGCCAAGGATGAATAGCTCTCTGAGATCTAAATTTTGTGAGTGTGATCCCTCTCATGTTCACTTTCTCTCGCGCTCTTAGAAAATCAATTTAGTCCACAATTATGTGAGCGTCACAATTTCGTTACTTTTCTTTTGCTACATATGTATGTACATTTTTTAGCTGCAAGCATTGTAAAATTTTAACTTCGTTATTTTCAAATAGGGTCAACATTTTGTTAAAGCTATCGATGTGTTTGATACGTGCAAAAGGATTCAATTCAATTGGATGAGGCTACTCGCAATTTAATATATTTTTTTAATTTTTGTAAAAAAAAACGCACAACACACTTACACGCAGACAGCACACTCTCGCTCGCTCTCTCGCGCTCTTAGCAAAACAGCTTAGACCACAACAGTCCACAAAATTTTTTGTGGCGTTTTATTCTATTTTGTGGTGAAATTTTTCCAAATTTTCTTTCTTAGTGCGCGCCTGCATAACTAAACGAAGGTTGTAGTGGCGCTTGTCTCATAAGTTCCACCAAGCCTAAAAGTAGGCAACAAAAAATCCCGTCCCTCAGCATAGCATCAAAAATTCATTTAGGAAATTTTACAAGAAAGTGAGTGCACCTATTTGTGTGCACCATTAAGTAAAATCGGCTAACATTTTTGTTGATTGTTGGATGCACTATCGAATCACCCTTTATTCGATCTATGCGATAAGGCACTATACCGATTACCAATCGAAAAACGCAGCCGCGTATTTCCGTTCTATCTGAGCACGCCAACTTTCAACCTCGTTCTTTTTGCTAAAAAGTTCTTGAGCTAAGCAGACGTGTCAGCGGAAAAATTATAATAATCCGCCTTTGACTTAACCTAATTGTTCCCGATCACCTTAGTGGAAAGTTTAATCACCCGGCCCACCAAAAAGAAGCAGCAATTAATAATCATTAAATCTGCCGTCAAAAGAAATAAATCCCAAGATTTACTTTTCGCTGCTACCGATCAAATTCTTTTTGGCATTGCTCCACGGCCGCCCACAATTGGTGAGTTATGCAGTTGCCTCGTCCAATTGTGTCAGCTAAATTATTATCTTGCCACAGACCACCAAACCAAACCAGGCAAAGGTTAAGTCGGATCTTTTTAGAATCCCTAACCTCTAACCCGGAGCCTCTCTAAACAGGCACCTCAAACGGCAAATAACAGTTTTGGGGCTAGCCAGCTCATGGTAACTATATGATCCTCTCTTTCCACCAGTTATGTACTAATTACCCTTAACGTGGCACCTCCTTTTGCTCCAATATAAAGGTCTGGCCCCTTGTCCCAGATTTCCAAGTCATCGAGCTCTAGATCCCCGCCGAAACGACCATCTGCATTTTATATCTTCAGATCTTTGGCCTAGCTACTCACTACAAACGGAATCAGTGGATACCAGCTCCCGCCAGCAACCTAATCCAGCTAGTGAACCTCTTGTGTTCTCCCCTTGAAAATAACCTTCAAATAAGCCCAAAGCTTTCCCCAAAGTGATATAAGCAAAGAAAGCCAAGTGAAATTAAAAGTAAAAGAGCTAAACTAGAGGTTAATTCTTGTGTATCGTAAAAATAGTTTTTTTGGCCCATTCGGCAAAACGCTCTCCCAGTGCAATGAGAGTTCTGTAAAGATTTTGTTTTTGCTATTATATAAACCTTCTCTTGGCTAAATCTGCTTTGATGTGGCTACTGTGCTCTTCTTAAACTCACACCAACAACAACAAGCTTAATATGAATTCCTAATCCAAAAACGAGATTCAACCCCCACAGCTGATCATCTGGAGAAAGGCCTTTCCCCCGCTGGATCATCAAGCCGTAAGTGAAAGCCCTTCAGGCCATAATTAAAACATATTTTGGTTGATTTGAAAGAGTATGCGCAGCTTTTGTCATCCGCTCTTACTTTGTCAAACAGTTGGTTTTTTTTATTTTAAAAACACAAAGCAAAGAGAAATGTGCACACATCCCAACCGCAAAGTAAATTGAAGCCATAAGAGAAACCATAAGAAGTGTCCCACTGATCCCAGCCGTGCTCTCTTAAATTTATTTTTACACCATCCTACTCTTACTTGAGCGCTGGCACGGATCGCCGTTAAATCGCTGCTGATAAGCCAGTTTATCTTTCTGTTCCCACTTGGAGCTTGTAACCAAAACCCTGACCTAGATCAACTCAGCTGTTTAGCTGCGTACAGTGGTACCCCGTTGAGGAAGACCAAATAGCTCACGAAGAGTTAAAATGAAAACTTAAATATTCTTAAATTAAATTTAATTCATTTACTTATTCTATAATTACATATACATACATAATACATACATAATAGGCCTACATACCCAATGGCGAACTGTCATTTATAATTAATTTTCTTTACCTTACAGTTAACTTTTGGTTTTTATTTTACTTGCGCTCAGTTTAAACCTCTTTTATAGACATTAAAGTTAGAACCGAACAAAGAATGAATTGAATATGAAATTTAGTCCCTAAATCTATAAAGTAAATATACCTATAAATAATGCTTAGACTAACAGATACCCTTTAATGCTAAAAATATTTCCTTAAAATTATTTCTTATTATTTTCTTACTTTATAATACTATGCTACCCCTTTTCAATTATGAATTCAATGAATAAAATTATAATGAAGTCCGAATAAGTGAAACTTTTCGTCCGGAAATCATAATGAGCCGCCATGGGATAAAGTGAACTACGCTTCATTGTTTTAGGGATCACCAATGGACATAGTTCCATACCTGCAAGTGGTGATCATGGTAGGGTGGGGAATATGGCCACTGAACAACATCTCAGTGTGGCCAGAACAAGTTATTTCCTTCTGAGTCTCCTTTCTTTTCACTTTTCTTCTATACTACTCTTCTAACCCCTTTTATTCCTCCTTGACTAAATAATAGGCTTTCGATACCCTATAGAATCAAAACAACCCGTGAATATTAAAATTAAATAAGTACGCACTATCCCACGAGCTAGTAGCCGGCGGTAACAGATTTTGAACCTCCCCCACATTGCCGACGAAGATAGCCGGATCAAGCACGGGTTCCGCACAGGTCTACTTCTTCCATCAGCTCGAACAGGATACAACTATCCGTTGTATGCTACAAGGTCAGTGCCAAATTTTAAGTCTGTAGAAAAATCAGTCTTGGATGTGGGTTGATAATATGTCAGTCTGTCAGTCAGTCGGGCGTACATATTTATATACATAGATAGGATGTCAAAAGACATAAGGAAAAAATTTAACAAGTAATCAAAAACACAAGGAAACGTTAGAGAGCAAGTACTGACATTTATCAATGTAAGTCAACTGCGGGCTACCGTGGTCCTACCTTCCTTACATTTTGTATGTAATAGTTCGACTTAATAGTACAAAATTTAGATGGTATGCGTAAAAAAATACTTTGTTTTTTGGGACACCCTAATCTCTATATCTCTAAAAGAGCCTGATTAACTGACTGATTGGCAATCATCGCACAGCCAAAAGGGTTAGAGATAGAGGGCTGTAATTTGGACAGGAGTTTCTGTTAGTGGTGAAAAGGCGTACTAAGACGGGGCTTCGGAAAATTCCACCCGGAAAAGTCAGAAAAGCGTGAGAAAAGTTTGTATGGGGAAAATTGGCGGAAAATGGGCGGAAAATTCTCAATACCAAAAATTATTTTACATCCGATGGGCTTGAAACTCGGTTTGTAAGGGTAAATAGTTTGTCGGAAAATTTAACCCGACGTTCAGAAAATTGACACAAAATTCTGCATAAAATAAACTATTTTTCATCCGATTGCACAGTGGTCCCGGCCGTAGGCCAAAAATAAAAAAACCAAAGTCAAAATGTTGACTTTAAATGTAGCAATTCTTATTTATAATTGGTCTAGCTATTTGAATTTATTCATCTTTTTGTTTTGCTCTATCTGTCCTCTTCAAGAATAGCATCGAAAGAGATAGCATGATATTCATTGTGTATTGTAGCGTAAGCAACGTGCAAGGGAAGCTCTCCGTAAAAAATTTGTTAAACTTATTTAAAACAAGTGTTGGTGCAATGGAAGTGATTAATATTTTAAATAAAGGTATTAACTTTCTTTTTACAACAAAAAGTATATGTAGTATGTGCTGTGTCTTGTGTAAATCATTATTGTATTTAGTACATAATTGTGAACGTGCTTAGTTTGCCTTTTTTGTGTTTGGTTAGAGTTTTAGTTGTGAAGGGGTTCTTGGGGTTGAACAAATCTTTTTGTATAATATTCTTAGGTATTTTAAGAATATAAGGAAGTTTAATTCAAGTGCCGTAAGGTGCCGTACGGCTTGCAATATACGAAAAGGTAACCTAACCTCAATTTTAAAAAAGCACGTGCTTCTGCTGTGTGTTGTTGTTTGTTGCCGTTTGTTGGTTTGTGTTGTCATTTGTTGTTATTATTGTGTTATGTTTTGTGTTTATATTCTTTTCTTTAAAATATAAGCTCATTATTTCCTTAGGAGCCACTTATGAATGTATGAAAATAAAGACATTAAATTATTTATGCTAAACCATACGCGGAAAATTTCAAGGGTCCTGACAAATACTGATTTATTGAACAGATTACTTTTAAGTTCTGATCCTTTTATTGCGGGTCAAAGACAACTTCAATGCAAACCAAAGTCCAAGCTACTAAAATCAGCTATTGATTTACTGGACGAAACTATATGAAATATGATTTTTTTTTAACATTCATGTGTATGTTTTTTGAATTGTTACTTCACATATATGCAAATATTAAAGGGTAAACATATAAATTTAAAAAATTGATTTATTTGATGGTCGTTTTTGTCAAATATATGTATCATTTCTGTCATTATTATTTTAAGGCGAAATAGTTTTTCCGGCAAAAACTCGTTTTACACTGATTGTTCCTATGGCAGTTTCCCAGGTTATATACGAAAATTTCCAAAGTTTTGTTGCAATAAAATGAAAAACAAAAGTTTTTCATATGAAAACTGAATATCAGACCGATTGTTCATATGGCAGCTATATGATATAGTTGTCCGATCTGGCTGATTTTTACATATTATTTTAGGATAAATATAAAAAAATTTTGTGCCAAGTTTCAAGTCCCTACCTCAACTAGAAGTATTTTTGGCCGCTCTCCCCATACAAGCCGGACCACTGTGGATTGGCTTGAAACTCGGTTTGTAAGGTCGAAACGAGAACTCATTTATTACCCTGTTTATACACACAAAAAAATATAATGATAAATGCCCCATAGTGTGTGTAAAGTGTGTAAAGTTTATTTCCTTAACAATTTATATTTTCAGCTGTACATTTAGTCGGATTGTCGGAGCAGCTAAGGGTATACAAATTAACTTAGTATTAGGATAAATATAAAATAAATATTTTTCTCAAATAATAATATTTATTAACGTAGCATACTTTGAAGGGCATTTATCATGATATTTCATTTGTGTATAAACAGGGTATGTGTTTACATTTTCCGATATTGGAAATACCGCCGGGATGCCCACTGGGAAATGGATGGAATGGGGGTGGGATGTGAGCGGTAAGTGGGTGATAAGTTGTTTTGGAAGTGGTTTGGATGTGGCCGGGAAGTGGGTAGGAACTGGGCGGAAAGTGGGTGGTATGTGGGTGGCAATTGGGTGGAAGTGGATGGGATGTGGGCAGAAATAGCGTGGTATGTGGGTGGGATATAGGTGGAAACTGGGTGGAAAATTGGTGGGATAAGGGTGTACATTGGATCTATACTGTTGAAGGCGCAGCGAAGCGCGACGGGATATTTGCTAGTATATATATGTGTAAGAGAAAAATGTTTCTGGTACGCCGTCATCTTGACACCTTGTAATATTGGCGGCCATATACTGACAAGTTGCGCTGAGATCTTGGCAGTAAATTGAAGAGAGGAATGAACCATTTTTATTCGCACTACGATGATTGAAAAGTTGGCGTGTGGACCCAACTTTTTAAAGTGCACAATGCCTCGATCAAAAACAATAATAATTATCGAGAGTCGTTTTCTTTTGCTATTGAAATAAATAACGAGCAATGTAAGAAAAAACTAAAGCAATTGCAGTTACTGCATACATGCATTGCGGATTGCTAAGTCGGTTGTTAATTGAAAGCCCAGCCTGCTGAGTTAAGGCCCTGCTATTTATAAATTAAAAAAGTGCTCTGGAAGGTTTACTTTAAGCCATCAAAAAACCAAGTCAAACTTTTATCCAAAGGGTAATTTAGGTAATTAAAATTCGACTGTAATTATTTCAATGTCTTCAATTAAAACGGAATTTAAATTAAAATTCTAGGAAAATTTCTTCTCATTCATTTCAATAGTCATTCAACTTTAACCTTTCAATTTGGACTCGACAAAACAGTTAACATTTTACCCCACAGAAATTTGCATAACAATTTCATCAAGTTTCGCTTCAACATATGCCACACCTTGTTTCCCCAGAAGCGCCTTAGAGAAGCAAATAACATTTAGAATAACAAGAACAACAAACAAGAGATGCAATGTATCAAATTTTCCAAGCGAGTTGACGACAACATTGGACGGAAAGAATGCCAACCCGGTGGCAATAAACCACAATCCATGTAATCTACTTAAAAGCTAATCCCTGCTGATGCTGCCGTGTGACACGCCAAGTAAACACACACCAACACACACACAATTACACAAGGAAGGATATTATCATCAACGGTAAAAGGTCGCCACGTTAACGTTAACGTTTCACGTTGAGTACTTACCTAGCAATTTGTTTAAAATTGAATTTACGTCTTGGCTTTTTGCCTTTGCTTTCGCCGCGTCCCTTTTTCCAAATGTGTGTACGCCAAGCAGGATCCTGATATTCAAACGAAGGCTTCAGATAGTACAAAGCCATCTCCTGATGGAATACGGGGGTAATCGAGCCAGAGAGTGGGGGTACTATCCATATCCAATCTGCGGGACAGCCATTCCTGTTTAAAGAGGGTAAAGTAATCGTAATTGATGAGGAGCAGGGAGCAAGGAGCAAGGACAGTGACTGCTTTTAATTGTAGACGCTGCTAAATGGTAACATAATTGAAATATGGCCACGTATTTTAAGTGCTCCCAAATTGGTTTAGAAGCCAATGGGAACATTATTGACTTAATGGTTAGCTTAGGCTCAAAATTTATGCTAGCTTAATTATGGAAACAATATTACTTGGAGTAGGTTACGCGTTTCAATTTCAGCAGCCGACTTAAAATTTAATAAATATCAAATTCGTTTCGCTTAAAGCGAAAACCAAAAACCTTTGAAGCTGTTTCGCAAATAAAATATGAAAAATGATATATTAATTTCAGTTAAACCACGCTTTCCTCCCCGCAAATAAAAAAGTTTGACATATTGTACCGCATTTATGCATGTGTGTCTGCTGTACACTTTACATAATCGCTGGCGACAGCAAATTGAAAACAATAAATTTATTTCGCACCTGCAACGCATTTCACTGAACTCGGGTAGAGGAAGTCAAATAAAACACGTTAAGCCATAAACATGCCATAAATACGCTGGAGTCCCCTCCCCCCTCGGCCATAAACAAAACGCAGGAAATGTGTGCGAAAAACTTAATCACCCGATCAGAACTCTTACCGTAACTTGGACTCGTTCTCGAAATGCTTCATAAAACTTTCACTGGCCGTGTGATGATCCACAATGGTCACATTGCGACTCTGGAATGAGTGGAGCACAGCAATATTCATTTCAACGACAGCCTTGTCCTTCCACAATGATGTCGGTGTGCGCGTATCCAAATTCATTTTCAACGCCACAGTCTGAAAAACAACAACAAAATGCACAAAATATATAGAAAGGAACATACATCCATATATGAAAACTCAATTTGCTGGTAATTGAAAATAGATGAGACCAGAATGTGTGAGCGAGTGCGTGTGTGCGTCTAGCTCTAATTGAAGGGGTGTTGTTAAATTTCGATTACAATTTTTGGTTGCTGTGGCCGAAATTCGATAATATCCACAAAACTGCCTACAACCAGCAGAGGCGTAGTCAGGGATGGAAAAGGTGTTATAAAAAGTTATTATTAGTTTTTCCAATTCAATAATTACTTAAGGCATAATTCAGGCATGTTCTTAATTCCTTTACATTTTGAAAAGTATATCGAACGCAATTTCGCTTCGGTTTCGTTTTCGTTTTTTCAATTCCTAAAGAAATTGCTCTCTTTTTACTTTTTGCAAACCACCGGTAGAAACGATCCAGATGAAACGATCGAAAATGGAACATCCGAAAATGAGAGTGGCTGACATTTAGGTTTCGTTTGCAGTGACTAATTCCAGACACATCAAACAAAAAAATTCTTTTAATCAAATTTCACAAAAAATTTCTAAATTTATCACAGAATTACGAAAAATGCACTTTATGTACATTAAGATGTCCCCCTGTATCGAAAAATCTAAGGCCATGCTGATACCCGCTTATACAATGCAATTTCCTGTAAAAAATGCATCTCAAAAAAAAAAATAGAGGCAAGCTAACTTCGGCTCGACCGAAGTTTATATACCCTTGGAGCTTGATATGTGCCTGACAGTTTGTATGGCAGCTATACTATATAGTGGTCCGATTTCGAAAAATTTTGGTGAAATGATGTAAAATCATTAAAAACTTATAAATACGGGCGTTGGGAGCGATAACATTGAAAACAAAAAAGTTTTTCTCACTAAGACTTTTTTTCAGACCTAACTTTTGTATGGCAGCTATACTATATAGTTGTCCGATTTCAAAAATTTTTAGTGAAATTATGTGAAATCATTGAAAACTTATAAATACGAGCGTTGGGAGCGATAACATTGAAAACAAAAAAGTTTTTCTCACTAAGACTTTTTTTCAGACCTAACTTTTGTATAGCAGCTATACTATATAGTTGTCCGATTTCAAAATGGCTTGGTGAAATTATGTGAAATCACTAAAAACTTATAAATACGAGCGTTGGGAGCGATAACATCGAAAACAAAAAAGTTTTTCTCACTAAAACTAGTTTTTCAACCGATCGTTCCTATGGCAGCTATATGCTATAGTCATCCGATCCGGCCGGTTCCGACAAATGTGCAGCGTATTTATACCAAAAGACTTCGTGCAAAGTTTGGTTACGATTGCTTTAAAACTGACGGAGGAGATAGCATAGAAACAGACGGACGGACAGACGGACAGACGGACATGGCTATATCAACTCAGCTCGTCATGCTGATCAAGAATATATATACTTTATGTGGTCGGAGATGCTTCCTTCTATGCGTTACAAACATCCGGACAATTTTAATATACCCTCTCCAAGGGTATAAAAATGTTCAGAAAAAATGAGTGTTAGGCTCTGCGACTTGGATTCAAAGTTTTTTACTCATACCAAAGATTTATAGATATTATAAATGACGCATGTGAAACAAAAAACTACTGTTTTTGGAAGATGACATTGGATCCCAATTTTTGGTTCTCGGCTCCTTTCCGGGGATACATTTATTGAAATTTAGCTATACGTTTTCTAAATTAGAGCATTAGGCTGAGAGCAAAAATTTATAGATATTATAGATGACGCCAAACAGGTATTGTCTTGGGATCTGACATTGGATCCCAAAAAAAAAGGCGTACACTTGGTTTGAAGCAGAGGTGCCCAAGCCCCCGCCACATGTGGTTGGTAAAAACTCTGCCGGCTCTCTGCTGCTACACAGACAGTGTAAACGGTCGTGTGACGTCGGCAAGCGTCTTCGTGCGCGTGGTTTCGTTCGCTTCGTGGAATTCGACAACGAAGCGCAAACGAAAATCAAATCAGTTGCTGTTCAGCCGTCAACGGAGCAAGGTCTCGCTGCGCAACTTATTAAAAATACACTGACAATAAATATTAAATTTATTTAATTATTTGTTATTTAGTAATTTCTTAAGTTTTATGCTTGAAATTATTTTCTTATTTATATAATTAGTTATTTAATAACTAATTATTTCAGCTCTAATATATTTAGCAAGAAGCAATTAATTTTATTAAGTTTGAAGTTTCCGTTTCTTTTGCGCAGTGCAAAGCATTAAAACGTCACGCGCGAAGCCAACTTCGTTTTTCTCTTACGCACACAAATGCAAGACACATGTCATTGTATTTGTGTGGGCACCACTGGTTTGAAGTCATAACATTTGACAGTAAATTACCATTACCATTGAAAAAGTTGTATTTAACTATATTTTTATCGTGTATTACTGCAAAATTTCTTTTATTCTGCGCTGTTAACTTCCAGAAGAAAGCTAGTATTTACCATGCTTTACGAGGCTTTTAGGTTATCTTTGGAGTGAGGCCCCACACGAACTGAACTGAAGTGCTGGGCATCACGGTTGCGGCCGTTCCTGCGCATTGTCTATTTTTACAGTGCTGCTTATAGACTATCGTCCATTTAATAATTCCCAAACTTTAAGCATCTACAAATAATGCGAATAACTATACTACTGTGGACAACAAAAGAGGCAAATTTATATGAAAATCAATAAATTTTCATTAATACATGTAAATTCATTTCATTCCCCTCAAAGTAGTTTACCGATCAAAAATTCATTCGTTTCCTTCTCACATTTGTTTGTTGCACGATTAAATTCAAATTTGACAACTTGTAAAATGGCAATTACTTTTTATTCCACGGCATTACTTTTAAAGGAAAAATTATATCGTTTTGGTGTTGCGAGAACATGAATCAATTCCACTTGCCGTTCAAGAGGTATTGAGAGCTTGCCTGCCAATTATATTCAGCTGCCCTCTTCACTTTTAGACAGCAATGGGAAGACCTAAAATCAAACAGACTTAAAATCTCTTTTCTTTTTTAAGAGAACAATTACCAAGATAAGTGTGTTCAGATCAGTTTAAGAATTAATTTATGTTTTAAACAGATTACTTTATAACCAATTTGACGTAAAAACCATAAATGTTTTCCTCAGTTCCAAAGCTCGTAAAATGAATTCAAGACTGCAATCTCCTTAAACACCGTAGAAGGTAAACCGAACCTTGGGTTTTACGATTGGTTCAAACCGCCCGCCTGGTTCCAATATTGGTTTAGAGCTGCTTGCTTTGCTTTGATCGTTGAAACATTCTACTTTAATTGATATTTAGCTTGACTTTACACATGAAAGCTCATATTCAGGGGTGTCACAGAAATCTCTAGAGATTTTCGTGTAAACGATTGCACTTCGAACAAATCAGGGACTACTTTATTTGCGAAGTGCCAAGAATCAGACCGCCTACTAGATTACGTGGATGGAAAACCGTACGCTTCAAATCTACTTGACTTTGAGCAGGCGGTTTCAAATCTCTCAACTTTTGACATCTAATCTAGTAGCCGGGCATATTTTAGCCCCATAACATATAAATTTAAACAGCTTTGATATAAAATGCTGACGTTTATACGAAAACCTCTAGAGATTTCTGTGACACACCCGATTATGATTTAAAGACCTCACGTTTTGGATATGATGTCCAAAAAGCGTCTGTACTTTATAAAGCAAACACTTTTATAGCCTATTTCCACTGAACAAATGAAGCTTCATTTCATGAAATGACAAGAAATGAAGAAAATGATATCATTTCTTTCATACGAATTGTTACTTCATTTTGCCTTTCATTTCAAAAAGTAAAAAGTAGGCCCAATTTTGCTTAAAATATAAATAGGTAAAAATAAGTTGTGTATTTAGCTTTCTGCTGATAGTTTAGGGCGATGGCAATGCGTTTGTCACGAGGAATTGCTGTCCTGAGGGTTATGTCTTTTTTTTTTTTGCTAAATATTCCAAAAAGTCCACGTAAGTTTGAAAGTGTCGCCTGTTATTTGAAACAAATAAATCAGCTGTTTTTGTCAAAGAGTCAAAATAATGACGATTTGTCATTGGAAACGGCAAAATTTAGAGAAATGAAAATGATAAGAAATGATGCCAGTGTAAATTGGGTATTACATATAAATTCATTAAGAGTTTTTTTTTTCAATATTTTTTTTTCAGGTATCACACTTGACTTGCGGCATTCTGTCATCTCAATGGTCAATGGGACCAGCAACAGCTCAATGAAACTCCGCTGTGTTCATTGAAGAGGCACACTTCTGGCAAAATGGATACATCAATAAACAAAATTGTTGCAATTGGGCTGAAGTAAAGTCCGAAGAGACTCACGAACTACCGTTACATCCACAAAAATGCACTGTTTGGTATGGAATCATCCCCGCACCATAATAAATGACTTTTTGTTACCTGAAATTGAAACCTTTGACACAGCGCTCGAATCAATTGCTTTATTGAGATCTCATTTCGGCGAGCAGTTTAGCTTGTCAACTGGCCGACTATATCATGTGATATCACACCACTGGACTTTTCCCTCTAGGGTTACTTGAAGTCTTCGTTGATAAGCCAGTTACGTTTTATGACTTGGAAGCCAACATTACTCATGTTATTAGCGCAATACCCGTAAAAATGCTGGAAAGAGTGATGCTCGAAAAAGTGATCTTTGTCTCTTATAGGTATCTAAACCGCTCAACCGATCTTCACAAAAGTTTCACAGAATTATCATGTCAATTGGGAAAGAGTTTCAGACTATGTCTTAATTCTATGCACCGGTTTATAAAGTGGTTCAGTGCCATATCTCACAAAAATTTAAACCTATGAATTTGACATCTGCTGGATTTGAAGTCGGATACTTCACTGGCTCTGGATAAAGAACAAACCGACAATGTAACTTTTAAAACATATTTACCACTTTAAAATAATTCTATAGTTCTGGAGCATGAATATATCATCGATAAATCGATAAACCAAGGTAAGGACCAAAATCATTAGTTTGATAAGTAAAGGAACTTATCTGTTCTGAGAACCAAACCTTAGAATTTTCTCCGAACCTTTTCCAGAGTTTCAGAGGTTTGCAGGTTCTACCGGCGTCGCAGCCGAAACACGCTTAGAGAGAGAGATTAAGTGCATAGCACGCTCGGCGATTTGCTCTCTCATGACGGGAGCTTTCGGATTTTTTTTCTCTCACGAGGCATTTGTTTGTTTGCTCATGTTTGGCGTCATGACTTTTACTTCGTGTTTCTCTGCTACACACAAAAGCGCAAAAACTATTTTTTTTTTTCAAACAATTGAGTGTAAAAAAAATTTTCATCGACCCTCGAGTTTTAAAAATTTTCTATGCTTTTATTTGTATGAAAAATCTTCAAATAGCTCGTAATTTTACAAAAAGTTGTAGTTGTAGTAGTAAATATTGGCCGATTTAAAAAAAAAAATAGTTTTACACGTTATACCCAACATTCTCACACCTACTATCTCGGGGAGCCCGGTTAGTCCAAAAGTAAAGGAGCTGGACCAAGTCAACGCAAAAAATAAAGTCGTTTTTTTTAAATTTCGAATTTGCAAGCATTTCGGTTTTTTGAAACTATCCCAAATGTGGAGGCAAATGCTATATCAATTCTAAGCACATTCTTTTTTATTTTATCCATTTCTGATAAGTCGTTCCTTTGCTTTACTTTGACCACAACAGAAATTTTTACATGTAATGTGAATTTTTGATATAGAGATTTCAGCCATTTTTGAACTGGTTCAGCCGGCTGGTTCGGCTTTCTTCATAGTACCAGTCTACACAACAAGTTTCCAGTTCGTAGCTTAACCTTTTAACTGAGAATTTTATGTGTGGAAACTCTTCAAATTTAAAAGTACTTTTAAAAATTAATATTAAATTTCAGCCAATTATAATTCTAGTTTAATATAAAACTCATTAATGAAATCGACTAAAGCCCTATTGGCATCCCTTTGACTGCTCCCATGACAACCATATGAAAACCCTCAACAAGTGGCTTGAAGTAGGTTGGGACTTGGCACTTGCATGTGTTGCGGTCAGTAAGCAGGCTTGGCCAGTAGTGGACATCAATAATTGATTTGGCCGCCGGCTATGAAATGTTTCTAGAAGCAAAAACTGAGATGAACATTAATTGAAAGCGATTAAAATGTTCTGAAATGCATTTACAAATTTGGAGAAATGGAAATTGTAATAAGACCTTTGGTGGTTATGTAAAGTGGATTAAGAGAAATTTAATACAGAAAATTCTTTCCATGCAAAATACACAAGCAATTTTGTTTTGTTAGTTTCTTGTACTTCTTCTTAGCCCAGACAAAAAGATTTTATTGCTGTCTTACCCATGATCAGAACGTTTGCGCTTCACTCATAAACTACCACCAAATGTTCAAGAAAATATGCTTTGGCGTGGCTTATTTCCTAATATCAAAGTCAAATATTTTAAATAAAAATGTCTGATTGATAAATGCATTCCAGAACAGCCCCAAAAACCTAACCAAATTAAAGTAAAATTCGATTACCAAAAGTCTGCATTCCATTGAGCGACTAATATACCAAAACGCAGTGTGTGTGCGTGTGTGTGTACGTGTGTTTGTGAAGCTTGCACAATGCTGTCATAAAATTTGAACAATTTGGTCGAGTGCCTAATGGCAAGTTCGTGTTGAAAACTAATTAGTTTTAAGCAATATCGATCAATCGACATTTTTGATGACAGCATTGAATAGTGAAAAATTAAAATTAAATTATAATTTAAACACTTTGATGTAATAATCTGAATTCACGTTTAACTTCAAGGCTCATCGTTCGCTTAAGCCTCGCTCGTTCCGCCCATCAGAAAGATAAAAAGCAACGCAAAGACAAGGGAACATTATGTGCCCATATAATGAAATAAACGCCGCTGGAACGCGGCAAAGACAACGACAAAGACATCAAGGACATTAAGCCAGGACAATGCCAAGCGCGCTATCAATAACGAAATTACACTTGATATTCTCCACACTCTTCTGGCTCCATTCATGGGCATTTTATACCTTAACTTACCTCCAACATATTGCGACGATTTGTATCGCATAAATTCCGACTGCCAATCTCCGTTGACATGTACCAACCGCTGAATGTGGTGGCCGTAAACTGAATGCCGCCCACATCGAACAGCATGCTGGACACTGCCGGCAGGGCATACCAGCGTAGACTTAAATCCGTGAACCACTCGAATCTGCAAAACGAAACAGAGAGAGAGGAAGGGGTAGCTTTATTTGGTGTCACTTGTTTGCTTTTTGCTGTTATTGCTGCTGCTGATGCTGTTTTTGATGCAAATCCGCTGAATACACTTGTCACAACTTGGTCAACAGCTGGTGGTCCCGATTTTCATTTTGTGTTGTGGAAAATCAAACAATTATGGTTCATAGTTTTAGGGGGAAATGCATGTGACATATGTGGAACGAAAAGTAAACAGTCAATCAAACTGGTAAAGCACTAAAGTATAACAAACTGTGTCCAGTTGCTCATAAGAAAAAATATGTTTGGCATGAATATAAATAAGCCTTACTAAATCCAAAAATTAAAGTTTTTGAGAAACCTTTTTCATGGCTATTTACTGCATAACTGACGCCAATAGCTGGTGAAGGTGGTTAGTTGAATGATATATATTTTGAAAAAAAAATTTTTTTTTTTCCTTTTCAAATATAGTAAAAATTGACAATATCTAACAACAAAATTTTTTTATGTATTATGCAGGCGATGTGGACCTAAAGATCCTTAAAACATTTCGCATTCGACATTTAAGCTAGATAAAAATTTGTTTAGCAAATTCAGTAGTAATTTTGAAGAACTCTTAAAGTAAGAGATTAAAAAAAATGGGAAAAAACTTCCAAATATATTGCAGAGGATTATTTTGTTAGTTGGATTACACAAAGAAATAATTTTAAAGAATTTTAAGAACGACAAATGGAAAAAAACAATTTTAATATTATGAATTATAATTAAATTCCCAATTCTGAGATGATAACATTTTAAGAATTATTTATCCATTTTAAACTAAGGTTTCACATACACCACAACAGCATGTCACCATAACTTTCGTCAACCAACAATCATTTGGAAATATTATATCACTGCACATAATAAGCTTTACAAATAAGTCTAGTACTTGATACTTAAACTAAATCGTTTTCAAGTTATTTTTTTTTTTAGATTTACCATTTTTCAACAGAGAAAAATGTACCTTTTTGTAATGTTATTCAAGAGTGACACTGAAATCTCTAGATATTTCGGCTACGCGTCGGCGCCGATTGGTTGGCTGGGTTCTCTCGAAAAATCCGTCGGTGCCACAGAACTTCGAGAGATTTAATTTTCTTATATAAAAATCAAAGATTAAAACCGTAAATTTGAAACTGAAACCATAACCGTTACCGAAAAAAAATTTTTTCGTATAACCGTAACCGTATAACCTTTATTTATATAACCGGTTATCAGTACCGTAACCGAAACAAATATATGGGTTAATTTCGGTTTTTCCCCTACAGCCAACTCCATGGACTGGAGGCGGAAATGTTTGTAAAATAAAATGTCTTTGTGTACTAGTAGAGTGTTGCTAATTTTTTTTACCAAAGAAACATTAACTTTGTGCTTAATTTCGACAGTGGCGTTTTTTAATTCCCTATCACAAGTACGAAGGCCATTGCCAGTTGTGGCTTTTGCGTAGCACTCTGTCTTACTTTGTCGTATGCGTGCTCATGTAGGAATTAATAAGGTGAAGCTAGGAATACATATATTGGCCTCAGCAGAGGCTGACGTCTTCGCCTCGAATTTGTACATGTTTGATTGTTAAAATAATCACCCTTGCGAATTAATTCGATTGAACTATCAGAGCAGTATACGCTTATATAATCACGGTATCACGTGCAAAAAAGTCTGAAAATTAAACAGTTCTCACTTCTTCATTGAATATGTTTCTATAACACAAACTGTTTTTCGTTTCGGTTTTAATCTCTGATGAAAATCGAATTAGACGCAGTTATGATTGAAAGACAGTTTTGCTTGGTCCTTTTTCCGAAAGAAGAATCTTTGGCTGGTTTGGGACACATTTTCAGAAATCCTGCTACATTAAGCAGTGGTAATCATTGGCATTACCGATGCGTTCGCTGCTCAAAATTTTAGAATTAATCTCAATTGTATCTATATTATCACCATTATGATTTTATTCTATGTCATCAATATGGTTTTTTTGCCACCTTCCATGCAAGGCATTTTCAAGTGTTTTTCTTGCCGACTAAATATATAAAATAAAAATATTAAGGGCCGATTTTACATCTTTTACAAAGAGCTATCTGTCACATAAACTAACAAATAATAGTGCAAAATCGATGACTATCTGACACATAGCAGCTATCTGGAAGAACAAAAATCGGCCCTTAGTAATATATACATGAAAAGTTAATACATAACATAATTTCATGAGGTACGTATTACGTACTACGTAAGGAAGAGAAACATTGTTCTTCAAAATGTTAGATGTAGTATGTTGCTCAGTGGATATAGCATACAACAAAACACGACAGATTTGGAAAACCAAAAATGTGTAAAAAAGGGCAAAGTAAAAAAACCTTTTGAGAAATAATTAGTTTTAGGGTCTGTGACTTGGACTCAAAGCTTATCACTCATACGTACTGTTGCCCTTGCCTACATGTTTAATTTTTAAGTAGTTGGCGTAGACTTGGTTTGAAGTCACAACATTTGACAAAAAGGTACCATGACCATTGAAAAAATTGTTTTTTTTTATAACCAAGACAATATAAAAACGAGAAGGCCAAGCTTACTTCGTCTTTTCCGAAGTTTTAATACCCTTGCAAATGTTTTAATACAACAGAGTTTACGAACGTCAGCATTAAAACAAACCATTTTTCTGATAAAAGCCACTTTTCGGCCGATAGTTTCTATGGCAGCTATAAGATATAGTCATCCGATCTTGACCAAAACTTCCAAATCTGCGTAAAAGCGTATAAAACTAATAATTGTCGAAGCGGAAGGCGTTTACATTAAAAACAAAAAAGTTTTCTCACAAAAACCCACTTTTCGACCGATAGTTCCTATGGCAGCTATAAGATATAGTCATCCGATCCGGTCGGTTCCGACATATTAGCAGTGTGCAGTAAAAAGAAGACTCTGTGCAAAGTTTCAGCTCGATAGCTTTAAAATTAAGAGACTAGTTTGCGTAGAAACAGACAGACGGACAGACAGACGGACAGACAGACGGACAGACAGACGGACGGACAAAGCTCAATCGACTCAGCTCGTCGCCCTGATCAAGAATATATATAGTTTATAGGGTCGGAAATGAATATTTCTATGCGTTGCAAACTTCTGGGCAAAATTATAATACCCTTTGCAAGGGTATAATAATATTTACTAAATATATATTTATGGGATGTATTGCGGCATAATTTCTACTATTCTGCGCTGTTTACTTCTAGATAAAAGCAAGTTTTAGCTGTACACTAAAAGACTATCAAGATATCTTTAATGTGAAGCCCCACACAAACTGAACTGAAGTTCAGCGCATCACGTGTCGTATACGTAATTTTTGAGGAGACTTTGAAGGCTAAAGGTTAAAACATGAACTAAAATTTTTTGACTTTTGAATTTGTTATGACGGTTCCAGATAAGTTTCTTATCGGCATACACCCTAATGAGCATATATTTTATGAAAGGGCAACGCTGCGTATGAGTGATGTTGAAATACTTAGAGTCTATTTTCTTACTTCTTACTATAATTAACGGTTAGCCAGTGGAAATAAAAAAGTAAAATATAAATTGTCATCGTCTTGCCTATTAAATGTACACTCATCGAGATCTGTAGGGAAACCTTTTCGTAAAAAGATTTATTGCTGTAGTAAGTCTAAGCGAGTTAGCAAGAAAGAGCAACGCGACTAAGACATTACTTGTATTGAATCTGCCTAAGTACAAACATGCACGAAAAATTTCTTGAACATCACATAAATGAGAGCACTTGTAATTCTCAAATTCAAACTCAGTTAAAGTTTAACATAAATGCAAGGGCCAAACTTATATAAGCTAAGTCAAAAATTTTCGCTCTTAGACTTACTGCCGGTAGCAAGAAAATTCATTTAAAAAGTAAAATGTGCGGTAAGATTTATTTAAATTTACCCACCAGATATTATTGTAAATAGGAGGTTAAGAAAAAACTATCTTAAGATTAGCATACTAAGGAACCCACGACTACCAAACCCCAACAAGTATTATTCAGGTTCATATATTATTAATTTTCTACATTTAATAAAAATCAGAGAATGGCTTAAATCGCCTTAAAATTGAAAAGCAGTTTTTTAATTGAAATATATTTATTGAATTTTAGTAAAGTTGCCCTGAAAAATAATTATTAAAAAAAAAAATTTTACAAAAAAAATTATTTTAATTTTTTCTAAGTATTAGGACGACTTTAACCCTTGACGAAATTTCCTTAAATTAAAAAAAATTATTTTCTGAGTGTAGCTGAAAATTGTGAAAAAACGTTTGTTCTCTTTCTGTGGATTAGGTTCAACAGTAGTGATAATAAAATTATTCAACCGTTCTTATCTGGATCCAGTGTTTTAAAATCTTGATAATATAAGATTTAATTATTATTCCGTCATTATTTTTTTCTTGGAAATATTTTGATTAAATCATATAAGTTTCCTGAATAGCATATAAACTCGTGCGTCTTTCTAAAAATATTTCTTATTTCTTCTATTTCTTAAAAAAAATTTACATAAATTTTTTATACCCTATTGAAAAAGGATGAAGTTAATTATGTGCCTAGAAAATTGTGATTACACCATCTAGTTTTAAATTCACTTCTGGATAAGCTACTTTGTAACATTTTTTGCATATTTCTTTCCATTTCCATCCCTTCAACTTTAAGCCACCCAACGAAATTCCACAATTAATCTGGATCGCCATTAAGTACAAATCGTTTGCATTTCGAATTGTCTATAATTTACTCACTTGGGATGACTCAGCGGCACTTCCAATATCAATTCGGGCGGGTAATCAAAATAGTCCGGATCATGACCATTGGCCGATACCACCAGTGGCAAAATGTCCCACTCAGTGCCCTTGCTCTTCCAGCCCAATTTGATGCAGACCTAAAAGGAGAGAGAAAGGACAACATCAAATAAATTTGAAGCAAAATCGAAAATCAACACGAAGCCTGTGGGGCTGGGGGGCTGGGGCTGGCGACGAACATAAAAAGTGACATGTGTAAAAATAAATGGGCATACTTTCGGGCGGTTTTACATGCAAATACATCTCCGCTCTTTGGTAACATCTGCAATCGATGCCATATTTGTGTGCGTATTTATTGACAGCTTTGTTCACATTGTTGTTGGTTTGTTTGGTTTTGGCGTATTTAAAAAGAGATTTATTACAACGAGTTTGTGGAACTTTTGTGTGGGCCCAGAACCAACTTGTTGGTTTTTACCCCAAAGTGGGTGGAGGGGAGGGAGGCGGAGATTAAAGGGCGCCAGCAATTGATGCGTGTAAATATTTTGTGAGGGAAAAAATGCGTATTTATGCATGTAAATTGATAGGTGGATTACATATGATAAATAAGCAAGCAGGGCTTGTTAAATATTTAAAAAATTTACGGAAAAAGAAATGAATATTTTATTGAACCAAATGGGGAATGCCTTACTCACCTCCGTAAACTCCACATTCATGGGATCACCAATTATTTTGCCGTCCGTCTGTTTGTAGCCTGCATACGAAATCAATTGGCTGTTCCAAATGCGATAATCATGACGAGCATCTGTTCTTTGTGGAAATATGGTGATGGCAGATCTGTAATAAAACCAAAACAAAACCAAACAATTTATATATATATCACACAACTTTAAAGTTCAACAACAAAAGTTTCAACAAACTTTTCCCACCATCATAAGCTTCTCCGTCTAACGTGAGCAAAGTCAAAAGTGCAATACAAACAAACAAATGGAGCGAGGGGACGGGGGAGAGGCTTTTCAAATATTTATGCCACAAATTGGCAGCACACTTTGTAACACACACACGCCGTGACGTTCAATATATTGCCAATTAGTAAGCAAAATTATTTTCGACCAAATATTCACCCAAAATTTTAGTGCTAATATCGTCAATTGAGTAGATTAGGTCATGGCATATTTCGCACAAACGAAAATTTGGTTATTTTTAATGTCTATCAAACAACCAAAAATTTAGTAAAGTGATTAGCGTTTTCGTTTCCACTAATTAAACTAAGCGGACAATTAGCCGTGTACATTTATGGCAATTTATGGTATGATAATTATGATAAAATTTTAACGAAAATTATATAACTAAAACAATTTAAATACACAATTTATTTAATGCAGTGTAACAATATGGAATTTTTAGCATACGACGAAGAAGCATCGAATGAGCAATGGTGATATAATACTGTAGCGATCTTGTGTTTTCCGACTAAGCGACCTAGCTGTTCTCAGTGCTAATTGTTATGAATCAAGTCATCGATACAACGATAGCGGTCGATAACGACGTGTCTATCGTGTAATTTTCAGCCCTCTTTATTACTTTCTTCTGGATTACCCTTCTTTCTACCATCTCAACTGACTTTTCCGAAATTCGCTACAAAATGTGGTAACTATCTCAAAGGCTTAAGGGTTCATGAGACGCAGAAGATATATATGTAGTCGAGAGAGTCAAAAGTTTTATCAGGACGTGTCCAACATGGAAAAAAGATGCCATGGTTAAAACCTGATGAGACCGACTACTGCTGGACGCTAATCTCCGAAGACAATGTGCCCTATAAGAGAAACTCAAACAGGATTTCTTCTCCAACTTCTATTTCTGTAAATAAAAATAAAGACAATGTTGAAAAATGTAGCACATTCTATGCAAATTTTAATATATTGCATCCTATTCTTTATTTTTATTGCACTTAAAAGGAGAATAAAACACTAGAGAAAGACATTTCCATGTTCAATATCATTGTAAACTGGCATCTTGCTAACAGACGATTAGGTGAGAACTATGATTTTTATTTCTTGTTGAATAGACCGATACTTTTGACAGACAAAAGGAACAATTTGTTAGATGATTGTTCAATAAATGGCATCCGTATTTTTTTTTCTTTGACAGAGAGATTGAGGTTTAGGCGTCCACCACGGCCCATCAATAAAGAATTTGGTTTATGACCCTTGATAAAGGAAAGATCAACCAATTTATCTAAATTTTCATAACCATTATTTCGTTGAAAATGCTTTTTAGGCATTTTTGACCAACTTTGACCTTTAATATCTTAAAAACTTGACGTGCTAGAAGAATTTTGAAAATAAAAAAAAACATAGCAATTTTGTATAATTATGAATCTACAAGCGTTTCAATTTCGATAAATTTTCAAATTTGGCAAAAAAAGAAAACTTTTTTTCTCCATTTGAGCCTATAGCGTTAAAAGCACACGACCCAGCTCATTTAAGTCCGAGAACAAACTGTTTGGCCAAGTTTTGTCTTTTTAAATTTGCTAAGATTATTAAAATTGTTTGAAAAACAAAAAAGTTATGAGAGTTTAATTAGGGGTAACTTTTTGAAAAATCGAAAAAAGTTTATCGATAATATCTCGATAACGCGTCGATAGATTTTATTTGTAGCGATTTTCGTGATCAGCGTTCCAATTTACTTTAGAAAAAGTTGGTTTTGGCGCATTGGGGAAAAATGCTGTCGAGCAGTGTAATACATATTTTCTGTATCTTGTATCCGTATTCTACGAATTTCAAGAGAAGGCAGATCGAAAAGTCGCAATCTTTGCTTATATAACGGAAGATGAGCGTTGATGACTCAATTTCAGTTACGTAAAGCGACATTTTACTTTTGGTACATTAACCTAACCAAGGCAACGTACAAATGGTTAGTGACAAAGGGATCATCAAATTATTTGACCACTCTTTTAATAAAAGCATATTTCTTCGCTTAATTGCTGATAAAGATTTGGCTAGAGCTAAGAAATAAGGTTACTTTTAACATATACGCTTAACTTCACATTTGTGGAGTTCATATAAAGACAAAGTGAGCGTTGGTATAGGCTAATTACACTGAGCACATCTAACATCCCAAATCATAAGTAATACACATTTGACGTGGTAAATTTGCCATCTATAATCTTTTTGTTGATTATAAATCAGTCTTCGACACACCAATAAGATCAAGGTTTTTTTTGTAGCCCTGTCTATTTTTGTTATACCAGCAAAGTACGTTCGCCTTTGCATGATGACGTTGAGAGGCACTTAAAGCTTCGTTAAAATAGGAAAGAACCTGCCCGAACCATTTGATACCGAAAGAGGATGTAGGCAGGGTGATACCTTATCGTGTGACTTCTTTAATGTGCTGATATAAGCCAACCTGGGTGTGAATAACTGGTGCCAGCTCGCTCAAAGCAGAAGCGACTGGAGGGAATTTATAGCAGATGTGGAGGGAGACCTTCAAGAGGTTAAGATGCAAACATCGAACCAAAAAAAAAGAAGACAACAAAAATTGTATTTGCTAGAATGATTAGTCGAAGTCAATTCTAACAGAAGAAAAGTTGTCTATTTTTTCCACAACTCTGCTGATCGAGTAGAGTGACCCATAACCAGTTAAAAAATACCACAAACTTTAATTTTTTCGACCAATATTTTTCCTAAGGCTGTTAATACTAAACCTTTGTTCCACATTGACGAAGAAAGCTAAATTACTTACGTAGCAGGCCAAAAGGAGAGGATAGAAAAATCTGCCTGACACTCAGTGAAGCATGGCTCGGCAAGGCTCTGGGGCACAGAGAAAAAAAAATTTTCATATTCAACTGACTAAAATGAACTTTTCGCAAATATTAATTTTTACCTTTCTTTTGGCAAGTATATTATCATTTACTATAATTAAAATAAAACGAGAAGGCCAAGCTAACTTCGTCTTTGCCGAAGTTTTAATACCCTTGCAAATGTTTTAATACAAGAGAGTTTACGAACGATAGCCCGATAGCTTTAAAACTGAGAGACTAGTTTGCGTAGAAACAGACAGACAGACGGACGGACAAAGATCAATCGACTCAGCTCGTCGCCCTGATCAAGAATATATATAGTTTATAGGGTCGGAAATGAATATTTCTATGCGTTGCAAACTTCTGGGCAAAATTATAATACCCTTTGCAAGGTTATAATAATTCCAAAATGATTCTAAAATGTAATATTGATATGTTCAATGTACTATTTTCATTGATTGGAGCATTTTCAACCGTCATTTCTGGTTAAAATCTACTGTGCTACCGTAACACTGTGGAACACTCAAAATTGCCTGGGACTGGGACCAATAAATTGTGAAACTAGAGGCATCAGGTAGCAACACCTCATACCCAGTTTTTCTGGAGCCCGTCAAGTTGGCGTTTAATGGGCACATTTATACTAGCAACACAAAGTTACAACCTCTGTTGCTGGTTAAAAAAATATGAGAGCTAAAATTTTGGAAAATTCATAAAAGTTATAGGGAGTCAGCACCATTGTTATACCAAATTCCTGTAGCCAATAGACAAGCGGTTAGTACCCCGCCCATAGAGGTCTAACTTAGAAAGTGGAATTAATGGAAAACCACTCGAAAGAATTGTATAAGATTTTCACTATATTGAGATACGGTTACGGATAAGAGATGGTAACATGCATCGAAAAACCGCGATGGTGGGTACCACATTTGACAGCACCCATCATCGAGGCAATATAGGCCATAAACTTATTTTTCTATATTTCTAAAATTATAAGATTCTCCCTAAAACTAAGAAAAAAAATTAAAAATTAAAATTAAAATTTCTCTAAAATTTGTTGCGAATCGCCATAGGACGTATTTGTTAAAACAAAACCCATTGCGCAACGCACTCGATTGCTTTGTGTTCTTATCCTTGTAAAAAAAAATTTAACTGAATTTAAATATTAAGTAAGAAGCAAAATTGTGGGAGGAATCGTCATGAAACCAATTACTTATAGTACTTGGAAAATATTTTCGGTCTAAATTACTTACCTTAAGTTTCCTTTATTGGTGGCATATTTAATGTGATTGCAAATAGCTTCAAACATGCCACTTGTGGTTGTCACATAACGACAGTCAAATACCTGCAAAATAGATTTGAAAATGTCATCAAGGTTAAACTTTATTATGGCTTTAAATTGTCTGTGAATCTGCAACCAAAAATTCCCACTGGAATTCAAATGTTGCAGCCACAAAAGTTAAAATAAAAACATTCAATTGTTCTACATGAATTTTAACAAAAACATAACGTCCTGAACTTTAACAAAAATATAAAAAAAAAACACGACAGAAACTAAATCAGTATAGGGCCAGTGGGCGTTGCCAACGGGGCGTATGATAAATGTGACACAAATTTTCTATGTAACTGCTATATTTTCGCCTAGTTGCTGTTGGGTGTTCATTATGGAGTGAGTTGTTCATAACTTTGTAACCCTTTTTCAATTATTTCGCTTCAATGCATTTGTTTTCTGTAGTGTTTGTGTGTGTTTTCACACCTGTTTTGCGGTTTATCATTTAAGCAAAATAAGTACTTACACTTGGCTTTATGTATTTTCTGTGTTAAGCCCACTCGAAACTTTCAATTCATTCTCAACTTCCCTTCTTTTTAGGGTCTAATTCGTGTGAATGGTTTTTCCTAAATAAGTTTGAGTGTGAACCCTTTTTGTTGAAGTATGTTACCCACACACACGCACATTTCATTTAATTTAAAACCAAGTTTTAGGTTGTTGGGTTTTTGTTTCTCAAGTGTTATTGGATAACTTTTTCTAGTCTATTATGAAAAGTCATGGCATAACATAATATTATCAGTGTAAATATTTTTATGCTTCATCATTTAAGGGAAAACTTTGCTTAAGAGGTTTCTACAAGGATATGTACAAATACCACAGAGCGACAAAAATGCTATCAGTTGCTTAAAGACCTGACAGATTTAAGAGGCTTTGTTTTAATTTATAAGTCATTTTTTAATTTGAACATTCATAGCACCAATCAGGTCTTTTGGATGAGCGAAATATACGAAATTTGGCTCATACTCGAATGCGAAACGATGGAACGAAGCAGATGTAAATGCTTGATGTAATTCAATTGTTCTGCACGTGTTATCAGCTGTCCGTCGCACACGTTGTTGTTGTTGACTTCGAAAAGCTAATTGTTGATCTGTTCTGGCTGCCCCAACTTCTTGCTGCATTCGTTTGACGGTCCAAATAGCCACCCCTACGTGTTGCTGGCATTGTTTGCTGTAACACACACACAGAAAGGCCAACGAAATCGAATAGATATTCCGTGAACGATAACAATTTTCACAATTACAAAACACAATTCAATCAATTCAAAAGAATGTTCTGTAAAGCAGAGTGGGGATTTTTTTTAACTTGATTGAAAGTTGAAAACTAATAGTTGATCAACTTAATTTTTTAGAATGATTGAAATATATTCATGACTAAATATCAACTTTTAAAATGATTGAATTTTATTCATGACTAAAAATTAACTTGAATAAAATCCACTTGATTTAATATTCAATTAGACTAAATTCAACTATTGCAAAGTGGATTTTACTAGTATAGGATTGTGGGTTTCACAAAATGTTTATTTATTCGGGAATAATAGGAATGTTTCTTAATGGTAATTACAGATAATCAGTTAAAACTAAAACATAGATGGCCTCACTTTAAACTTCACTTCAACTTCGACTACTTCTGCTCTCAACGACGCCTCGATATTCTCTGCCTCCCTCTGTGAAACTCACGATCTTCCTTCTCTCACACGCTTGTTTTAGTGTGACCAACTCACGCCAAGCCCAAAATGCTTACATGCCTGTCTGACACTACCCCATTCCCACATGATTTTTAGTTAAGTACACTCCGTAACACGATATAAGTTACAGACATCAATGTATAAGCACAATTCATGGATAATGGCTCGCCATGGTAACAAAACCGTTAAATGCTTAAGAAACTGCTTTTTAAGCCCCGAAATGACCACACACAACTACATATATAACCATGACTATGGCAATATTAATCAGCGGTTAATACCATTGATGACCAATGGTACAAAATATAGTCAAGATCATTAAGAATGTTTCAAACCACTTTCCGTTACTGACAAATCATTAAATGGCAGAAAAATACATAAGAGGATCAGAAAACGTTATATAGCTAAACAAACTTTACCTTCAACCAAGCGGAAAATTATGCCAGGATAAATGCATACGCGCAATTTAAGAATTGAGAATTTAAGCTGCTGATATCCTCCGAGTCAGAATCAAAGTCGAAGAAGTCGTCATATTTAAGTTTTCTTTGGCTTCGTCATATAATTCGTCGATTTAGAGCAGTGGTGCCCAAACACACACTATCAAGCTTTGAGATTGTGTGTGTAGCAGAGTAACACGACCCTCTAGTACGGCCGTCCGACGCTATATCAACGTTCCGTCGCCGATATTGTGACAGTCGTCGACGCACGCTTATTTCCCTCACAATGAGCTCGACTGACGTATTTTGCAAGGGGATGTCCGCTCAATACGTTAACGACTCTCCAGGCCCGCTAGGTCGACGCAATGCCAGCAGAGAAGCCACGTAAGCGACGCTCGTTCGACCCAATGCCATGTATGGAGCGACATAAGGCACGCTCTGTAGAACCAATGTCATGCATGGAGCGACATAAGCGACGTTCCTTCAACCCAAGAGAGGAAAAAAATTAGAGCGTACGCCTCTCTCCCTCTCTCTCTAACAATTTTGACAGGCGTCACGACTCATCACCGTACAAAGAGCAACGCTGGGTTGACGTATATAGACTGACTGACCCCAGCCGTACTAGAGGGGTCATTATGTCAAATATAGGCAACAAACAAACACACAAATGTGTGTGCGTGCTATTTATAGAGCACACGTATTCTCTCTCTCCATGCGTGTGTCGACTGCGACGCTGGCAGAATTATGACTTCCTATCACAAGGGATAGGAAAAATGAAATGTGGGCACCACTGCTTTAGAGCAATAGCCTTTTTGAGTGGTCCCAAGCAATGTTGTTGTTTTTGAGAATCTATGCATCCAAAAAAAAAAAAAATTTTTTGCGAAAAAATTGCAAATAAAAATTTATCGCTTCAGTGGACTCTCCATTCAAAATTATGAAGTCTGATGCCCTTTTTTCATCTGGACAATAATTTTTAACAGAAATTTTTTTTTTCATAACAGTTATTTTCGGTCTCTGGATTTTTATATATGTATACCTTCATATATGTTCCCGACTTGAGTATCAAACTAAAATTTTTAAAATGTTTCAAAAAAAAACTTCCTTATGCCCTAACCAATGATTAAGACCCAAAATAATGCCCGAAAGTTACCTATAGTGAAATGGTCAACTTTCTGTATTGATTTTTATTGCCTACCTTTGGGCGGTAGAACACCATTTCATTTCTAAAGCATACACTTAAAATGATATATCATCGTTTAAAAAAATCGTACAATTATCGGGGCTTATGTTTTTTGAAGTTAAGAAATGGTACTTTACGATGATTTCATAAGGGGTTCGATCATATATGTGAATTCCTTAGAAAATTCTTCTTAAAGGTTTAGAAAAAATACTTAATTTAACTTTGTTGCCTTGTGTTATCATTTGGTAATTTAATCTTATTTTATATATATGAACCATTTTGCCCCTTAAACCGAGTGTAATCTTAAGTCAATTGAATTAATTGCAGAATATCACTCCGTCGGTTGTTTTCTTCAGCACTTTCAAGCAGGAAGTTGAATACAATTCATACGCTCTGTCATATTCCAAGATGCTTAATAAATTTTCAAGGTGACTTGAGTGTCAGTGACGAAGGCAACTTTTTGGCTCAGTCTCTTACACATATGCAAATCATTCAAGTGTAAATGCAAATCTTTTCACACATTGCTAGGCACACAGAGACACACACACCATCCAGGCCAACTACTGATCATTATAATTTGTATATACTGCCAACATATGAATAAATCTCTGTGTGCAGACACACTGAAATTTTGTGAAAATTAAAATTTACGGAGGATTTGCATTTCAAATGTTTACTTTGCTTTTCACGCCTCGCTTCGGGGCGCTTTTTTATGGCCCTTTTGCATTTGTCATTTTGTCAAAAAACACGCATAAATCTTGAATAATGATGCCCTGGAAAATGTAAATGTACAAATATGTAGAAATGTTGTCAGTGATTTGTGCTCTGACAAATTGGCTGGACTATTTTTGGTGGGTGTTTGGTAGACATGTTGGGCTTTTAGAAAAATTCCACATATTTGGACAGTTGACGAATTGTTATGATGATTTGTTTTGTAGAAAAGGAAATTGAGTGTACCATGTGGAAAATATTAGATTAAGAAAAAGGTCATTGAAGTGTAATTAGTTGAAAGAAAAATGTGAAATGTAAAAACCTTAAACCCAAAAAGTCCCTATCGTTCCACACTAACTTTTAAAATTTTCTAAAATCATAAATCACAATTGTTTCACACTCACCTGAAGCTTTGACCATTGTATGCGTCCAATGCAACGCGAAGAATTACGCCAGGCCAATTTGGCACCATAAATTAGCTCCGTTTCGGTTAACTGATAGTGTCCTGTTGTCTCAATGTTTTGGCGCACCTGCTTCCAGCGTGATTCATGGGCAGCCGACGAGGAGCTTAAATAGCATAAAAAAATTCGAATTTAATATTCTGAATTTTGGTCTCCACTCACCGTTTAATCGAGGTAAAATACTGATCCAAAAAATCCTTGGCGTGCTCCAAAACCAAATCAGATTTACGTGCCTCCACAGCCGCATTGCCAATGTTCATAATGCTGCTCGTACAGGTGGCCTTCGAGCAGGATAATATCTAGGTTGAGAAAGAGACAAAAGAAATAAATCATCAAATTGGGGACAGCGATATGTTTTAATTAAAAAATATAATTGCTAATCTCTAAGTAATTAAATTTTTATGGCCAATTTTCAGTGACAGCTAGAAGTTGTCACAAAACAAACCTGGACCCAGGCCAGGGCAATGAAAATTAAATTAAACACAAAAAAAAGGCACACAGAGACAAACGTTTAAAAAGTATTTCACTGTCAATTACGCTCTCTCTTTCTGTCTCTGCTTTCCTTTTTTATGATGCGTGTCGCTGTAATTTTCATTTGCTCAGTCTCGATTCACCTCGCAGCACAGCAAAAGCAGAAGCAAAAGCAAAAGAAGCTTTGCCTGCAAGCTGCCTTTTACGATTTCTTTTCCTGACGGTTTAATTTACTCAACGCCTCCTTGTCGTCGCTGCTGCCAGGTAAAAGCCAAAGACACCCGCGGTCATAATTAGTTTGTTTTTCCAGGCAGTTGAGCTCTCGAATTGGCTTAGAGCAACAGCAACAGCAGCAGCAGAAGAAGAGGAAGAAGTGTGGGTAGAAAGCCCGTCAAGTGCTCTGAAGTGTGCTTGTGTTTGTTTTTTAAAATACTAACTAGGAAATTTCATGGCACAATGCCTGCGACAATTCTATTTTACACCCACACACACACTCGGAGTTTAGCTTCAGGATATAATTGTGAGAACTGCTCAAATGGTGAAGTAGTTGGTTGACTCTTGAGAAAATTAAACGTACCCAGATGAGGTGTGTGTGGCGGCGGCAGTTGGGGAGTAAAAAGTGAAAGTTTTCTTCTTTGAAAAGCCTGAGGGGGTTGGGAAATTACTAATTTGCATACTTTAGATTTTAAGCCTGATGTTGGCATATCAAATCTAACGGCGTCATGGACATATGGAGAATGATTACGCTAGCATAGAGCATACTAAATAGCTTTTACCAGTGCCTTTCACGCATTTGTGTATGTAGATTTTCCCAAATTATTTAGGCATAGATTTCATTTTTTGGTATGTATACTTATAGTTTATACCTTTTGCAGGTTTTTGAAATAAATAAAATGAAAATAATATTTTATGTTTTAATATTAATGACAGTTTATAATGAACTGAATTTATACTACAAACTTGATAAGAAATAAAATTCAATTAATAAAAGTAGTATCATAATGATACTAAAAGTTTGATAATTGAATAGTTAAAGTAAAAAGAAATGGTGTCAAATTGAAACAAATATAATTAATACAATAACGTGTAAACCTGATACTTGATAGTATCAGTTTAAAGACCTGGAAATATCTTGTTAATACTTTCGAAGATATCAATTTAATACTTGGAGTATTGAAGAGAACTTGATACTCAATAGTTTCAAATTGATGTCAAAATTGTGTCACCTTGGTGACAATTTTTTTTTTGAGTGTGTAAAAAATTAATATTTGAGCTTTTATGAGTTTTGGGAATCATTAAGTTTCGATAGATGACGATCGTAGACACGTAAGTTCAATACAACGTTCCAAAAAGTCGCGAAATTTTTAAACTTATTTTTTCGATAGACTCAAATTCGTTTGTGATCGATAGATCACAATGATTTAATAGTTGGCAACTAAAGACGGGTAAATAGGAAGTGATTGTCGATAGCCTTAAAGAAATTTAAGCATTTGTTTAATTTTAATATGAGTTTAGATTGACACGAAGAAGTATAAGCCGACGGCGATTTCAAACGGGCTGTTCAAAGCCCAGTATATTTGAGCAATGGGTTCCAAATCACTTAAGCTTACAATCTCATCTAACAACCGGAGATAATTTTGTCAGTTTACATCTAAAGTTAAGCAATTTAAATTTGAAATTCAAACGTTTATTCCAAAATCTATTGATTTCTGTGGCAACTCTGAATTTTTATATAATATAATAATAATTTTTTCTATTTAAAAGAAATTAAATTTCTCAGTTTTGGTAGCCGCATAATAAAGAAACAACATAGGTACACATGTTTAAATACAGCGTTGATTTACATAAATTGATCAGAAAAGAATATCCTGGAGATCTTATATTAAACAAATGAATATATTTTGGTGCTTTCTTATAAATAAAATGTCCCTTGACCCCAAATTCACTACATAGTCCTCTAGTTTATTCAGCATTCACAAGACAGAAAGGGAATAAAGGGAATTTCCGCACGACTTGCAAATAGGGTTGTCGATATTTCTTTAAATATCAATATTGATAATATCACAAATCAACATGTTCAATATCGATAATTGATATATCGTGTCCAGAAAACATCAATAATCGATATATCGATATTTTCTAAAGCTTAATAAAAGTGAAAAGTTTTTGAGGAACGTCTTTACCGCCAAATGACCATTTCTAGTTGCCGTTATATCTTATTTTTCTAATGGGATAACTTTTTGATTTCAGTGACTAAATATTATGAAACTAGAGATTATAGCGGATAGCAAAAACGGAATCTACGTAAAATTCTAAGAAAGATCCAAGATCGTATAGATCCAAAAGAAATTCCTAATCGGTGCAAGTCGATCTGAAATCTTATAGATATTTAAGGATTTTGTCTTTTTAAACTGGACTGGAAAAAGAATTTTTATATATTTTACTTAAAAAGTGCAGAAAATCTCACCAATTAACCATGGGTCTAAAATGATAAGAGATAAAAACAACTATTTTTATTTATTCAACTTAGAAATCGCACTTCTTCGAAGAAATAACGTATAAGAGAACAAAATCGATGCCGAAATACCGTACCTGGATTAAGTTGATTGGAGGAATTCTTTTTGGACCCATGGTTTTCTCTTGAGCAGAACAAAATCGACCGTCTTGTTATAACAATTTGCTCCTACAATTACCATAGGAATTTTTTTCCGATATATCGTTTATTAAAATAACGATAATCGCCTATATCGGTACAAAACATATCATATCGGAATAACCCTTATCGTTCAACCAAAATATCGATATATCAATATATCGATAAAATATTGACAACCCTACTTGCAAATTTGGTTGTGTCTCTTACGACGGGACGGGATAGAATTTAATATGTGTACAATGTAGCCACAGCATTCTCCACGCCTCACTTAATTCTCTTTTCCCAGATTGATTTATTTTAATGAACCTTAAATTCGAATCTATCTAAAAACCAGGGTTCGTAAATAACACACAATGTACAAAACATCGTGTTCTAAACAATGTTCAAAACAGTAAGCATTGTTTTTTTCATAGTTTTTATTGGGCATGTTCAAAATGTTTTGAACAGTGTTCTAAACAATTTATGTCAAAATAAAAAACATTGATAAAAAACACAGGCGTTTTGAACACTTTAAAACAAAGTGTGTTTCTAATAGTAACATTTTCAAAAAATAAAAATCATGTTTATTAACATTTTGAACATTTAACATTTCGACACACGAAAGCGATAACATATTGAACACTGTAACTAAAAATTGAACTTCCCTTACAAATTTAAATTAAATAAATATTTGGCTCAAAGTATGCTTTGCATTTGTGCTTGTGATTGAGCTCGTCTGATAAATAGAGAGCTACTGTTTGAATTTCTGAGCAAAATGGGAAGACCGAAAAAATGCGTTACCAAGGAGCTGGACTGGTAAAAAGACGGTTCATATAAAGATGCTATGCAACAAGGACTTGGCTAATATTTCTGGAAATATATGATGAAGGCAGCGTAACGGAACCGTTAGGAAAGCAAACATAAAGACTGAGCTGAAGTTATCGCGTAGGGAAAATTAAACAACACCATAATTGAATAAACATATGATTATACTTAAAAGGCTTTTTTTTTGTTTTTTGGGTGTTTGCATTCTAATTAGTGTTAGTTCTCTGTGGCCGTTTTAAAGAATTTAAAGCAGGGGTTGTCAAGAAGAGCGACTGCAAACAAAAAGCGACGCAAGACAGTTCGGACCTGCAGGCCAGCGACTGAAAGCTTTTTGCGCTCTTGGCGCAACCCTCGACATGCGTTCGACTCGTGTCGGTGTGAAAAACAAATGCGGTCCCTGCGGGCCAGGCGTGGCCTTCGTTGATTTAAAATCTGATCAGCACTTTTCTAAATTCTTCACCATCGGTCATCCATGGTATTTTATCGCAAATTAAAATTTCTGCAGTCATATCATTTTCAGTCTTGAATCACTATTTTCTAAGTATTTACCGATTCTATGGAGATCCTTGATCAAGATTCTTAAACTGGAAATACCCTGATGCTCTAGGACCTACGATTAAATGATTGCCATACGATATTTCCATCCCCAGGTAGAATCGATATATAGCTGATTACTATGTAGTTATGTCTTAAGGGTACGAACATTCTACCTAAGCAAAGGCGTAGGATATGAGAATATTTCGAACTGTGGGAAAGGCCAATAACTGAAAGTCTTTTTTCTTAGTCAAAATTTGAAGAATGGAAGCTAAAAGACTGAAAGAAGCTCAGCTATTCAATCCAAATATTTATTTAATGTAAAGTAAGGGAAGTTCAATTTGTAGTTTCAGTGTTCAAAATGTTATTGCTTTCGTGTGTCGAAATGTTAAATGTTCAAAATGTAAATAATCATGCTTTTTATTGTGTGAACATTGCATGTGTTTAAAACACATATGATTTTCAACTGTTCAAAATGCCTAGTGTTATTTATCAGTGTTCGTTAATTTGACATAAGTTGTACATGTACAACATTTAAACATGTTGAAACATACATGTTATTTATGAGTTTAAAACATTTTGATTTTTTTTTAACAATGTATTATATGTGTGTGTTATTTACGAACCCTGCTAAAAACTAAGCTAAAGAAGCCAATGATATTAAAAAGAATTTGCTTTGTAACAAATAAACTAAATACAAAAAGTTCAAAGAGCTATACAGTTTTTTCTACTAACTACGATTTTATCAAAACTTGGACGAGGATGAAGTCGCGACGGGTTCAGCTAGTGTTGTACAGAATTTTACAACTTTAATGCACGGTGGTCTTATATCAATATGGATAAGGAAATTGGCAATATCACAGATTGTAAAACTTTTTGGACTTTCGTAAGGAAACTAAATGGAAAGTAACAGTACAATGAGTTTCGCACTATCCAACTCCATAGTGGAGGATCTAGATACGCGTCATAACAAATAAGTTAAAAATAAGTTGCAAAAATTAGTTAAGAATTTGTTTTTGCAAGAAACAGGTAGCAAATGCTGACACTAAAGCTGAAAAGAAAGATAAGAGCCTGTTATCCAAATTTAATTTTAGGCAGAATCTTAGTAGGCCAAGAGTTGACCTGACAATCGTTCGCCGTGTTAGCAGCTTATTCGTCGGCTGGCTCTTGTAGAGCAAAGACTACAAGTCATTCGAAGCATGGCAATAATTTTTTCTTTTTTTTCGTAATCTTTTGCTCTTCCACTGGCACCACCGGACTTCGGGTGGTCGGGTCTTGCAGTTTTGACTGGTTAACTTTAAATTCAATGTTTTCTTTATAACGTGTTTAGCAGGCAAAACATTCAAAAAAAAATTTAAAAAAATTAAAATCGTAATGTGTAAAGTTGAAATTATTTCTTTTTCTTTTACTTTTATAAACCAGTGATCCCTAGTTTTGTTTAAAGATTGCCATTTGGGAAAATAACAGCTTTTGAATAAAAGCAATTTCATTTTTATTTTTATCGCTCCCATATACTTACTTCTTCCCATATTTATTATCGGACGCCTCAGAGCCAATACCTTTTTAAACATGATGCACAAAATTTCAAATGGACTTGTCTTTATGTATGACTCAAACTTTGCTAGATAGTATAAAATGATATTATTCTACTGTAATCTATACTAAGCAGGGCTTCAAACCCAACAATTTTTCTCGGGACTCCAGTTTGCAGGTTCGAACCAAAATTTTCTAATAGACATGGTTCGGAAATTTAAGGTTCGAGGTTGCTTCGAACCTTATCTAATTGTGAATATAAACTAATTTGTTCATGAATCAGAATAAAATTTAGAATGAAATTTTAAGTAAAATTTTATTTTGCAGTCTATGAAAAATATTTCCAAATGTTTTTTTATTCTTTTTATTCAGCCTGCTTTATTGATTTTAAGATCATGCTAATTTTTGCATGGCCCTGGTGAAATGTAGCGAAAGCCTACCGGAATAGGATTTTGAAGCATCTTTTTAAAATTTAGAAAAACGTTGGCACAAATAGTAGTGCACTCGGGGAACTAGTTTGAGGGGACTTCTTTTGCCCACAGTAGTAAAGTAATCTGTATTATTTTTGGATCGTCAATTTTTGGGAATAATTAAATGAACAATAGTCTATTTATAAGCAGCACCGAGAAAATAAACTAAGCGCAGGAACGGCCGCAACCGTGATGCCCAGCACTTCAGTTCAGTTCGTGTGGGGGCATGCAGCGATCGGACTTCATTAAGTAGACGCGCGGTCGACCTCAAAATAAAGAGGATTAGTTTCCGATTTAAACTCTAAAAATTAAAAAAAAAATAGTTATTAATTGTTATTTCTTTTTAATTTCTTTAGGGGAATATCATAGCAACATTTTAAATGTAAATGTTGTATATTTTGAGCGTATCTCGTATATATTAAAAAAAAATATCATTAGAAATTAGAAAAATTGGCTGTTTTGATATGATTCTAACCAAGTTTACGGTCAAAATATCCAACATTAATATTAAAAATCTTGCTAAGATATTCCCCTTAAAGAATGTAAAGAGATATAACACTTAAGAAAAATTTAAAAATCTTATTCAAATATTCGATTAAAGAACAAACAAACCTCTGTAGGACAATATTGCTTACTTATTTTGAAGCTTAAATATGTATTCTATTATTCCGTTTACAAACATTTGGATTTTGGATAACTATAAATTTCAACCCTTGTCTTAAAAATTCTCGCCCTGAGAAAAAAATGGATAGTTTTTGGTGATCCTCAGGATATTTTAGGTATCCATTTGGACTGGATAGTTGACTACCTTCTTTTGGGATCCATTGGATATTTTCGAAAAAAAATATTTCATTGATTTTTATTCTTCATCCAAAGGAGCTGAAAAATGTGAAAATGATATTTATATATAATATAATGGATCTCAAAGTTGATATTTCGAGTATCCATTCTACCGGGATCTTTTTTTTTGTGTGCCCATATGTACATAAATATGTCTATACTTATACAGGGAGCACAGCAGGTCGTTTTTGCTGAGGAAGGGAGTCTTTCCATCAAGATGGAAGCTTTAACGATTGGTTCTGCTTCCAAAAGGCGACAAGAATAAGAATAATAGCCAGCTATTTCGAGAACCGTACCCTGCTTTGCGACACATTGGATGGGAGGAAAACATACGGAGTCACAGGCGGCGTGCAACACGGCTCAGTCTTAGGACAGATGTTGTGGAACGTGATGTTTGATAGAGTTCTTGGGTGTTTAGACATTGTTGGCTTTGCAAATGACATAGCGATCGTCGCAGTAACCAAAAAGTTGGAGGATGTACAGTGTAAAACCAACGACGCTATAGTGCGAGTGACCGACTGGCTGGAGGACAACGGGCTCAGCTTGGCTCCCCACAAAACCGTAGCAGTTCTTATCAGCAGCAGTAAACGTGTGGAAACTGCCAACATCACAGTCGGAGACCAGCGTATAACATCGAAGGAGGCTATAAAGTACCTGGGGATTCTGCTGGACCACAGGCTAAGTTTTAAAAGCCACCTAGCGTACGTGGAGGAAAAGGCTATCAGAGCTTCAAATGCCTTATCGAGAATTATGGCAAATATCGGTGGACCTCGAGAGCGTAGCAGATGGCTGATCTGCAAAGTAGTCAAATCTATTATAATGTACGCAGCACCGATATGGGCCCCTGCAATGACAGTGCCATCATACAGCCGAGGATGCAAAGACAACACGGACAAACTGACTTTTACCTATCACAGTTACTGACCGGACATGGATGCTTCAAATCCTATCTATATAGATTTAAGCATGAGACAGATCCGTTTTGTACACACTGTACGCGGACCATAGAAGACTGAGAACATATATTCTTTGTCTGTCCGAGATTCGAACGGGAAGAGCTAAGCCTAGGTATTGGGAGGCCATTCACAGTCACTGACTTGATGGACTTGATGCTGAGGTACTGAAAGTAATACTTAGCGGTAGTTCTGCAAGAGGGAAACAGAGAGAAGGGGTAGTTTTAGTGGGTGAGAAATTCCGAGTCCCACACTTTGGCTTTTAATGCTTTCCTCCTAAACAAACAAGTGAGAGAGTCGGTCAAGCCCGACTATAACATACTCTGTACCTGGAGTAGAAGCTGACTGCAATGCTGGTGCTGCGCTCATCTCTAAGTCCTTTCTCTCTCTCTCTCACTCCCTCTCTCCCTCTCTCTCTCTCTCTCTCTCTCTCTCTCTCTCTCTCTCTCTAGGATTGTGCGGTGTTAGTTGTAAGATGGTGGGAGGGGGTGGGGGAGGGTGATTTACATTTTTGCTCATAACTTGAGAACCGCTCATTCGATCTTTAATATTTCTTCGGCAAAACGATTCATATTACAAATGACTAACTATCTCTAGAAGGAACAAATCATCTATCTACAAAACTGCGGGAGATATGACGTTTTTTCCGAATTGTGGGGGCGGGAGGGGGCGTGGCAAAAATTGAAAATAAACCTGATCTGCCTGCAAGTATAAGAAGCATTTGTCCCATACATGTCAAACCTCTATCTCTTACCATCTCTGAGATCTGTTTGTTCATACGGACGGACGGACCGGATTGGTGCTTTGGAAAGAAGATAAAAAAAAACTTTTCTTTACTTTGTGATAGAAACTCAAATTGGCTAAAATCAAACGAGCTGCAAGAGAATATAATTTTTAATCAAAAGTTAGTATATTACCTCTACAGCAAACAAAACATTTCAACCACAATACACTGCAGCTTCAACTTAAAGTCAAACCACACACATACATTACTTGGTAAGTACAAAACCCACTCTCCCCCCCTCCCTTTGCACTGTGCATAAACTTTGCCAATTTTCACTCAGCTGCTTGGCAGACAAATTTATGCACATGGCAAACAAGCAACTGAGAGAAAGTAACCAAAAAACAAATACAACCTACACACCTAGGACACATTACAACATTGTGATAATTATTCTTCATCTTGGTCACACCCACTTCACATGACTTTTACTTTTGTTTTTGTTTTTGTTTTCTTAAGTAAAGAACAAATCTCATAATGCAACTAAATATATAACCAAAATCTCGGGGTTTTCATTAAAAGCGTTGCAAATGAATTTCTCGAGCAAACGAGAAAATGCAAATAATTGCAAGCCCTGTCCAAAATTGTTTTATGTAAATAAAAAAAGGAACAGCAGCAGCAACTTGCGCCGGAAACGGAAATTGTTGCAGCTGCCTAGCGTCACAAACAAACTCACACGAACAACAGTGAGAGGAGCCAGAGCAAGCCGCTTAAAGTTTGGCGTGTAAGTTGGGTACGCCTCGATGCCACGTGCCGCCGTCTAGTTTTGGGGAATGAGTAAATATACGAGTAAAAGGGGGACGTGCTGCTTGTTCGCGCCAAATTTGTACTTTTTTTTTTTTTGGAAATTTATGCTCCTCTTAAAAAGAAAAGTGGAGAATAACTGCAGCATGTTGGTTACTTTTTTTTTTTTTTTGTTGCCAAAGTTTGCAATGGCCATAAAGAATACAAGATACACTTGCTGCTGGCATGTTTTGAATAAGTGACAAAAAACTTTATAATTTTATTTAAGTTTTGTGAACGACTTTTCCTTAAGTCCCAGCTCCCTACAGAAGTCCTTGTTATTTAGTGAAGCATCAGAATTTTGTGTATTACCAAAAATTTCTCCCAATCTCTATTTAGCTATTACAAAACCCATAAAAGAATCAGCCAACTTTTTGTTAGCAATTATTCAGGCATCTTTCTTGCCATTTTTACGTTAGTAGCTTATTTCTTCACCCAGACAAACTTCAAGTTCAAGCAGCTTCCTGTAACAAAAATTGTTTTGTTTTTGTTAACTTCTTTCGCAATCTCTCCTCCCCTCCTACCCGCACACCTACCAGGCATTGGAATGCATTGCTGGTAAAATGGAAAATTGCAATTCAAAGGAAAAAACTGGCATTTAAATGCAGCACGCAAATGAAATTAAAATAAATTTCATAGCGTAGAGCAATGAAAGGCATCCGAAAAAAGTTTTCATATTTTCAGCACAAACGGATTTTGGGCCAAAGTTTAAGTAATCCATTTTCATAAATATAAAATGGTTTGGAAGGATTACTTAATTATTTAGTTAATTGTGGGAGATACTCTACTTTTGAAAACAAAGTTTTCTCTTCATAAAAGTTTATAAAGCTTTTTTGCAATTGTTCAGCATTCAGTCGAATAGGTTTCAATCTATTAAAGATTGTCACCTTTTTTGTGTCAGGTCATCTTTTCTTCCTAAAGCCCCATACGGAGTACGACGAAAAATTCGTTTTTTTACAGTATTTCACATAAATAGAAACACTATCTAACAGCACATGAACATCAAAGCAAAGCCAAGGTGTTTCTAATTATATGAAATACTGTAAAAAAACGAATTTTTCGTCGTACTCCGTATGGGGCTTAAATTAATACAAAACAAACAAAATTAAACAAAAAACAAAACATTTTTCAGTTTATTATACGATAAGAAAATATTTTTTAAAGCAAAAGAGCAGACCATTTTGTTTTTAGAAAAAACATTTTTGAGTGAGAAACAAAAAGGAAAATTGTTGAATTTTTGACTACAATTGGCTGTGAATCGGGGCCCTCCTGACCGAACGATCAAATTTAACTCACTAAACGTGTCGGAGTCGTTTTTAGTTAATTTTATTAAAAAATTTATTTAGATCTACGACTTACATAGAATTTATTTAATATGACTTACACAGAAAACAAAGAGGACAAACTATTGTATGATTTGACGAAAAATAGTGCATTGCATAACACTGCTCAGCAGCTTTTTTAAAAGCCCGCTAATCACAAAAATAGCCATACAAAATTCTATCGACTAGTTTTCGAGACATTATCGATAATCGCTTTTTTCGATTTTTCCAAAAATTGCTTTATTTTGGGTATTCTCCATGTGCAAAATTTCTTTTTCGTTTTTTTTGCATTTTTGTATAGCTTGGATATTTGAGAATATCGCCCGAAAAGGATTTTTTGAAATTTGAAACACTTTAGAAGATAAAGCCTTTTTAGTGGAGCAATGTTTTCGCTAAAAGGAGAAATTTTTGAGTAAATAAATTTCCAGTCATTAAAACTGTGATATAACGGCTAGTTCCTGAATTTGAATGGTACGCCCAGATCGATAACGATTATTAATCGACTTTTAATCGATAATTATCGAATAATTATCCTACGCACTGCTACTACCGACTAAATCACTCAGAAACTAGAGCTGCGGCCGCATCTAAAGAAGGCAGAATTGCACGTAGAGCAAAGAGAGCTGCTGCTGAAAACAGATTTTTTGAAAATGAGGAAGGTCCTTTTCGGACTGCCAAGCCATTTTTCTACTAAACCGCGTCTGGTCTGAACCTCAAACATAATTTAAAAGAATTTTACTATTTTTTTTACACTAAACTACAAAAAAAAGGGCCAAAAATCGATTTTTCATTTTTTAATGGCTGCCATTTTGTCAAAAAAAATCACAATATTTTTTTCGAGGCTTAGACCAGAATTACATATTATATTTTTAATTGTTTCGCTTGGAATTCTGGTTTCTTTCGCAAAAAGGTTGTATGCGAATATAAAGCTCCGTGAATTTGATTCGACCTAATCGCTCCGAACTCTGGCGAGCCAATGACGTCTTTCTGCTCTCTTGATCTCAGCTTCGGCATGTTTTCGGGTTGTGTACGTGGAATCAAAGGCCATCGCTGATCTAGTGCCATTCTCGGCACTAGATTTTGCATTTTATCCCGACGCGTAATTTCTCTCAGCTCACGCAACACGAAATATTTCTTTGAATTATGAACCAACAAAATTTAAGACAACGCAACTGAAGAGTCTTGTGTGCTAAGAAGCTCTCACTGAGAGAGAAAGAGCGCGTGCGCAGTTTGTCGTTGTTAGATGCGTTCAAATGCAAACAGCGTATGTTATTAAGAATGATTTGGACGAAAGGTTTCGCTGATGCCAAATAGCCGAGTGAGCTAACGCGCCGTCGTCCGTGTGTTCAGTCATAGGGGGCTCCGATTTCAAGTCCTAGCAAAGGAGGTAAGCAACAAAAAAAGTTATCTTTGTGACTACCTCAAATTCAATCAACACCAACACCAACGTCGCTGGATCGGGTCGGTCGTGCTTCTAAACACTCACAGTACTCACACTCTTACCACAGTACTTTTGAAATGGAATGCTTTTGATTCAAGAGGGAAAAATCTCTACTTTTTTTCTGAGTGTGCTTGTTTTAAGCTTTAAAAATTCTTCAAAAAATCAAAAATCGTGCTTAACATGTCCAAATCGCTTATGAAATCAAGAAGTATTTTAAAAAAACTAGGGTTGTCGAAAATAATATCGATATATCGATATTTTTGCCCAAAATAACGAATATCATTATCGTATATTTTTCAGAGGCGAATCGGAAATCGAATGTTTTTTGGTGATATTTTTCGGTGATATTTTTGTTTTAACGTTTGGTCGCACTGTTGCGAATGACTGTTTCTTGTGCTCTGGACATTTAAAAGTTATTTCATTAAAGTTAATGCACAGAAATCGCAATGTGCAATGAAGGACCAGTGAAAACTCAACAAATATAAAAGCGCACTTAAAAGCAAAGCATGGAGATGCTTGGCTGAAATCCAGCGCATCAACGGTAAATATTAATATATTTGATTTGGAATTCTGCGAATTTGTGTCCTTTGAGTGTAAAATTGGCTGCTTTTTATGCGTTTTTTCATATTGTGGATATTTATATCGTGCTGCACATTATACATATCTTTGTAAGTCTATCAACCTTCGGAAGCTTACATTAAAGCAATTTTAGTTTAAAATCTTTGAATTTTTTTAGACGAAAAATTAACCAAAGCAGACATTAGTAGTGGGTGCGATAAAGAATTCGGCCTTTAAAAGTAAATATGAAAACTAAGTAATTGAATTTTTTTTAACAATAACGCACTTGTGTCTATTTGTCTGATAATGGACGTAAATCAAATGAAATATCGGAAGCTGTGCTACGTATGAAATGCAAGGACAATCTGCCTGTCCGCTGTGTGGAAGTTTTAGGTTTTATTCCCCTTATGAAGAAATGCGTGCCCTTGTATAAAATGCCAAGTCGCTTAAAGGTGTGTATTTTTAATTAGTAACTTTAATCCTTTCCCACCTCCACTTGCTAACAACGAAAACATAAAAATTTATGATCTCGTCTTTATTTACAATCAACAGAATTGATTGAAGAAAAGTTGATATTTGTAAGGATAAAGTGAAACAAGATTTTTAGCAAATCTATAGTTTTGCATTCACCTGCGATGCCATTTTCCTTACCAAGTTTGATTTGTGAGAGTTAAAAATTAAATAAAAAATTAGTTAACTTTTGTTAATTTAATAAATATTCATTAAATCAATATTTTTTAAGCGCAGTCAGATTAAAGTTCTTATTACGCTTCAAATGACAGATCAATTACCTCAAAAGACCTGTTCATAGTTAAGATCCGGGTTTTTATTACAAAATATCGATAATATCGATGTTTTTGACACCAAAATATTGAAATGATACTTATTCAATATCGCCAAAAATATCGATACAGAAATTTTTGAAACATTTGAAAACCCTATTAAAAACGCTCTTAAATTAAGAAATTTCGTATCAAATCAAAAAATCGAGAATCAAGAATTTTCTGGCTAAATGAGAATTATGAAGAATTTACGTATTTAAATCTAGAATTTTTAGTTTCAAAACTTTAATAAGCCAGAAAATTCTTGATTTAAGCCCCATACGGGGACGACGAAAAATTCGTTTCGATACAGTATTTCATATAATTAGAAACACCTTGGCTTTGCTTTAAAGCTCATGTGCTGTTAGAAAGTGTTTCTATTTATGTGAAATACTGTATCAAAACGAATTTTTCGTCGTACTCTGTTTGGGGCTTTAGGTAACAAATTTCTCGCTTTTAAATATCCCTAAACTCTTGTATGAACAATTAGATTTCAGCGATGGTAAGAGATAGAGATTTGACATAAATGGGACAAATGCAGGCAGATCAAGTTTATTTTCAATTTTTGCCACGCCCCCTCCCGCCCCCCGGAATTTTGAAAAAACGTCATATCTCCCGCAATTTTGTAGATAGATGATTCGTTCCTTCTAGAGATATTTAGTTATTTGTAATATGTATCGATTTGCCGAAGAAGGGATAAAGATCGGATGAGCGGTTCTCAAGTTATGACCAAAAAATAAAATCCCCCCTCACTCACCCCTTCTCACGCACTCACAACCAATACCGCATTTCATTTGAATACGTGTGAGAGAGAGAGAGAAAAACTTTGAGAAGAGCGCGGCAGAAGCGTTCTCACTTGTTATTTTTGAACTTCCAGAGCTTAAAATAAGCACGATCTAGACTTATTCATATTAGCTTAGAGCGATTTGTACTTAAAGTAAAAGCTCGTTCTTACATTAGAAACGAAATGATTTTAAACTAAAACTTTTTTTTCCTGAATCAAGAATTTTATTTCTATTTTCGAATTTTTAATGGTCAATGTCAAATTTATGAACGAAATGATCTCAAGTTAACACATTAATACATTGAAAATGGGTAAAAGGGGATCATGAAGTTGTGCAAATGTATGTAACAGGGAGAAGGAAACATTTCCGACCCTATAAAGTATATATATTCTTGATCAGCACAACAGCCGAGTCGATTTAGATGTCCGCTGTCCGTCGTCCGTCCGTCCGTCTGTCCGTCTGTCCGTCCGTCCGTCTGTCCGTCTGTCTGTATGAACGCGTAGATCTCAGAGACTATAAGAGATAGAGAACAAATTTTGGCATGTACATAGGTATAGGCCGTACCAGATCAAGTTTGTTTCAGATTTGCAAATTCCCCCCCCCCCCCCCCCCCTTAAAGGCGAAAAACTGTCAGAGCCACAATTTTAAAGTTACAACATCGTCGCTTAATATATTCTTAGGCCTATAATCTATCTATTCTGAAAAGCACATTGAAATCTAAGCAAAAACACAGAAGTTATTAACGAAACAATTTTTGCACCCCCCCCTCCCCCCACGCTCTGCTAATTACGCATTACGTTTGCTGCTTGCGCCCGCGTGTGTGAGGGCGCGTTTGTGTTATGTGTGCGTGTGTGTTTGTTTGTGTATGTGTGTGTTTGTCAATTGTACAGGGTATTTTGAAGTCGAGCTAACTCGACTGCAATGGTCTTACTTGTTTAATCAAGAATTTTATTAATATTTTGAAAATTTTTAACGGTCAATTTCGAATTTAATTTTTACTTAAAGTAAGAATTTTTAAGAGGGAATCGTTCTTACCAAATTCAAGACCGAAAGAGGATAAAATCAAGAGCGATTTTTTGAGTGTATCTCTGACAATTATCAAACAAGTTGAATAATTCTAATCTTGTATCATATTCAGAGCAATGTAATAAGATGGGCTAGCCCATAAGTTTAGTACTGCAATCATGTCGGAAAGAAGCGAAGGTCATGACGTAATAGTACTGTCTGTGTAAAATTCGTGATTGACTCCATAATGCACGTAAAGGCAGCCATGATTTTGGTACCAGCCCTTAAAAATCAGGAATGATTCAGTACTGGAGCTGTACTGAATGGATGATGGTAGTGTGGTCGAGTCTACACTCTTTCCTTCCCCCTTTCTTTCAACATTTTTTAAGTCTTTTAATGTTGAAGCTGAACAGATTCAAAATTGCCTCTTTTCATGAATAATTCATGAATAATTAAAAATACAAAAATAATTTTTAAAATGTGGATAATTTAATACCAAAATTATTAATATAAAAGCGGGTCGATTTTGCATGAATATCGTGCTTTGAATGTGAAATGGCTTAATCTAAAATACCAGAAAAGCAAAAGTGAACAACAATTTAATGATAACTTAAGTTTCCCTTAACACCTACCCAAGAATTAGGATTAAAAACTTTTTCCCCCAACCCAAGAAATCTTTTGTATTTGAAGTATTCTTTAGAAATTATGTTGAGGCAACAATACTTGCAGTTGGCAGCAAGCACTTAACATTAGTTCACTTTCATGAATGCGTTTCCCACTTAAAAATATTTATTTGCACGCCAAACACTTTTGCCTCATTGCACAAGCCACATCAAGTTTAATTTGCCAGCAAACGCCCCCAAGTTAACACCAATAAAATGCCCTGAGGAGCGCATTTCACACGCTTCATTATAATTACCTGAGCGAAGAGGAGAAATTTGCATGTCGGAGAATTAAGCAAAAGTGTTCGTCGGGTACTTAAATGAAATGGCCAAAAAACGGGCAAATATTTTTGCATTGCATAATTTTAGGGCGCATTTAAATGCAGAAATGAAATTTGATTGCAAAAAAGGATTCGTGGAGCCATTTCCGTTGCTGGCGTTGATGCTGACTTAATTAGCAACTGGGACAACTGTGACTGCACATTGTGCAAGTTCCAGTTGTTACGGCTAATTGAGGTTAAGCGGAATGCGTTGACTTCTCGCTGACTTGTGCGGTAATGGAATCTTGCAAACGGGGCCTAATGAGTTGCTGCTAAACGAGTTAGGGCAATTTGGATGTAAGCCAATTTGATTACAAAAGTGATATATCTTGAGTTAGGAAGTGAAATGTTCAGAAATGATTTATATGGAAAGGTATTTGCTTACACAGGAATGGAAAAGCATTTTGGTTGCCCTCAGTTTAAGTCCATCTATAGCCAAGCTTAGGTCAACCCTTAACGACACCGATTCCTTAAATAAATACATGTGTTAAACCAATCTTCTCAATTTTCTTAAGCCACAATATAAATTACAAATCCTAACAACAGACTTCAGTTTGAACTAAATTTTGCCGCACGACCGAACTTGACTCCACTCCACACCCAAAAGAGAAAAAAAATAAAAACAATAATAAAAGCTTACACACAGCTGTGTATAATTTAAAGGCATACGGAACTTTCATCCACTTCATTACAATGAGAAAACTTTTGTTTTACACAAACAAAAAAATATGTAGAAAAAAAGGACACAAATGCGGGGGCCTTTATTTAATCCACGCACTTGTTCGGAAAACTTTTACATAACAAACTGCAGTAAACGTTGAAAATTGCAGACAAACAGTGAGCCAGTCACACACGCACAAACACACAAACAATTACATGGCCAACTAGTATTAAACAACTCCTACAAGTATGCAATGGTTTTTTTTCTCTTCCTCTTTCCAGCTCTTTTTATGCATTCCAAAGTAAAAACTTTCTACGCACTAAGAGGAACATTTTGCGAATTATTTTACAACCTTTTGTTTTTATTACACATTCATTCGTGCAAGTGCCAGAACTTAACCCCCAGACCTTCTCAACGAAGTTATATTCCCAGCTAATTACGACCCGGAAAAAATAGAAAGAAAACGTGACTCACCTCACGTCCTTTGCAGTGCAGCGTGTCGTAAACCTCGGGTCTGCCCTCAATATTCTTTAGGCGCATGGGCTTGCGCATAAGTAAACTGCGTCCCTCGTCATCCAGATGCATGAAACTGAAATGGAAATTTAAGACTTGAAAATAGAGGACTACAAAGTGATCAAGAAAAAAGTGAACATAGAAAAAAAAGAGTAATAATTTGAGTAAAAAACTCTTAAAAAATTTAATTTTTGTTTTGATGTTTATATTGCTCTTTGGATTTGAGTAAATAAATTTTATTTTTGTTCTTTTTTTAGTGCAAGGGCACTAATGGGAAGCCAACTTTATGAGAAAAGCGTTGGACACGCTCTCACAGATGGAGAGAAAAAGAGAGCGCATGCGCAGTCTGTCGTTGTCAGATGTGAGAGGTTGGCATTTAATTCATTTCTTGTTGAACATTTCGAGCATGCACTCAAAGATTAAAACACCTCAATTCAAAATAATAAAAAACATAAAAAAAAAATAGAGGCAAGCTAACTTCGGCTCGACCGAAGTTTATATACCCTTGGAGCTTGATATGTGCCTGACAGTTTGTATGGCAGCTATACTATATAGTGGTCCGATTTCGAAAAATTTTGGTGAAATGATGTAAAATCATTAAAAACTTATAAATACGGGCGTTGGGAGCGATAACATTGAAAACAAAAAAGTTTTTCTCACTAAGACTTTTTTTCAGACCTAACTTTTGTATGGCAGCTATACTATATAGTTGTCCGATTTCAAAATGGCTTGGTGAAATTATGTGAAATCACTAAAAACTTATAAATACGAGCGTTGGGAGCGATAACATTGAAAACAAAAAAGTTTTTCTCACTAAAACTAGTTTTTCAACCGATCGTTCCTATGGCAGCTATATGCTATAGTCATCCGATCCGGCCGGTTCCGACAAATGTGCAGCGTATTTATACCAAAAGACTTCGTGCAAAGTTTGGTTACGATAGCTTTAAAACTGACGGAGGAGATAGCATAGAAACAGACGGACGGACAGACGGACAGACGGACAGACGGACATGGCTATATCAACTCAGCTCGTCATGCTGATCAAGAATATATATACTTTATGTGGTCGGAGATGCCTCCTTCTATGCGTTACAAACATCCGGACAATTTTAATATACCCTCTCCAAGGGTATAAAAACATTCAATAAAAAGAAAAACTACACTGAGAAAAAAACGACCGACAGAGTTCTATTGCGATTGGGATAGAATTTATACCGTTTTGTACTTGAAATTTCAAGAATGTTTTGTTCTTGGATGTACTTCAATTAAGTATGAAACATTCTAGAATAGAAAAACGACTGTTAATATTATTAAAATGAGAACAATCGTTCCTAAATCAAGAACATTTCTTACTTAAAGTTAGCCTAAAAACTTAAAATAAGATTTCTTGGGATACGGACAAAATAGACTTACAATTCAAGCTCCAAAAAGTGTACTACGGAAAATATGAAGCAGTCTGTTTCTAAAATTCCCTTCTAGCTCTAGCACTTTGGTTATGGAGTAATGGTAGTTTTCTGACCTAAGAACAGCTTGGTCTTTGGTTAATTCATTTCCTCTGAACTCTGGTATTAAGCAGAGGAGCGTATAACTAACTTGTTCTAAGCGAACAAGACTCTCACTCAACCACCCGGTTAAGCACTTGCTACCTGCAAAATACCAACTGCGTTAATTCTTGAATATTTTTTAACGCGACGTGAAGTTTATGGATTCGAATGGGCAAAGCTTGCCGTCGTCAGTGTGCTTTTCCGTCTTCGAGGTACCAAGTTCAACTTCCAGAAAAGTAAGTAAAAATAATAATTTAATTAAAATTTCATCTATGTGGCTATCTCAAAGTCAATCACAGCACACTGACCGAATGGAAAACTGACCGACAGAAATTATTAACGACGTTGTCTTTAGGATTGGACATGTCGAAATCAGTTCTCGTTGTTGGGTGTAAAATCAAACAAAAAAATAGAGGCCAGCTAACTTCGGCTCGACCGAAGTTTATATACCCTTGGAGCTTGGTATATGGCTGCCAGTTTGTATGGCAGCTATACTATATTGTGGTCCGATTTCGACAAGCCTTAGTGAAATTATGTAAAATCATTGAAAACTTATAAATACGAGCGTTGGGAGCGATAGCATTGAAAACAAAAAGTTTTCTCACTAAGACTTTTTTTTCAGACCTAACTTTTGTATGGCAGCTATACTATATAGTTGTCCGATTTCGACAAGGCTTGGTGAAATTATGTGAAATCATTAAAAACTTATAAATGCGAGCGTTGGGAGCGATAGCACTAAAAACAAAAAAGTTTTTCTCACTAAAACTAGTTTTTCAACCGATCGTTCCTATGGCAGCTATATGCTATAGTCATCCGATCCGGCCGGTTCCGACAAATGTGTAGCGTATTTATACCAAAAGACTTCGTGCAAAGTTTGGTTAAGATAGCTTTAAAACTGACGGAGGAGATAGCATAGAAACAGACGGACGGACAGACGGACGGACAGACGGACAGACGGACATGGCTATATCAACTCAGCTCGTCATGCTGATCAAGAATATATATACTTTATGTGGTCGGAGATGCTTCCTTCTATGCGTTACAAACATCCGGACAATTTTAATATACCCTCTCCAAGGGTATAAAAATCAAATGGGGTATCGTTTTTTTTTGGGTGCCCCGATTTCATTCTAATCAGGAGATCGACCCAAAGAAGAGAAGCTACTCGTAAAATTGCCCCACAATAAGAAATTTTATTTCAATTTAAGAATTAGGTGTTGGCAGGCACAAGGTCTTCTAATTTTTATGTGCTTTCCTTTTAGTTAGAACACAGTTTGCTTATATCTTCAATCTATATCGAACCAAGTTTTTACCTCCAATTTAGACTAAGAACAGGTCGATATGCCCAACAACTGTTTTATTTAAGTATTTGAAGTTCAAATGTTATTCTTTAATTCTTTCTTTCATTTATTTCGATAAGACACCGATTGGCAATATAACCGCTGGAAAGCATTTTATGCCAGTTGTATTTTCAACATAAAAGATTTAATATCATGTTCCATAGGGGGTACTTCTTAAAAGTAAAACTTTCTTTAGGATCGGTACATTTTAAGATGTAGCTTCCAAACAAAGGGGTACTCCTAAAACTTATTAAATTTGGACAGTTTTTGGTATACGCTTATTTTAGCCTAACGTTCTGGTCGAGATCGGTAAATTTTTAGGTGTAGCTTCCATACAAAATAAATTACCAAAAAATATATGCACATATATGATTGAGCCTGCTAAATATAAAGTTTGGAAGGTCATGGTCTCACCCCTTTATCTGGTGTTTTTTTTTGGCGGATAATTAGCGTAAACAAAAACAAAAGTAAGAAAAGTTGAGTTTTAACCGCGCACTGTGGTGCGAAAAGGCCAAAATTGCGCCATAATTCAGCGGAGCTCTATAGCCAAAAAATGTTGATGTTATCTTTTTAGGAGGATTAAAGTATTACAAAAAAAGTTAAACGTGACCTGCATTGATTTTAGTCAAAGTTTCTGTGCTTTTTACAGCGCTGGCTCAAGGTCAATGGTTGATAACAATTTAATGCAATCAACACAATTTAACAGAGATAGCTCACTACATTACATGAATAGCAATTGGTATGTCTGGACAGACTGTTTCGGATTTGTCCACACACCCTCATCAGCATACTTCTATGCTTATTCACACTTCAATCATGGTATTCATTGCTATTTAAACGACAGAACGCCGAATAAAGACTTGAGAATTTTACATTTTTGTAAATCCAAGCCCCGACTTTTCTGATATGAAGTAGTCAGCCTGAAAGTATACCATGTTTTTTATGAAGGAGTGGCCAATGTTTTGTTGTTAGCTAAAACTGCGTTTATAAATATTTGGTAAAAAATTTGTTTTTTTTCGAATCATAGGAAGCTAAAAACTGGGCATTACGATTCTTTGCTAAAATTATTAACTTGATAATTTCACAGTCGAAAGAGTATCCAATAGTTTTCGTAAGAAAAATCGGGTTAAATTTTCAAATCTTTTTAGATTTTGGAGATAATTATTATTAAAAACAACATAGCAAATTTCGAATTTTATTGAACAATTTTCTTTATTCCTCATCGCTACTTTCACTTGAATTAGAGTATTTCTCTTAAACTTCAGGTACATTTTCATAAAACAACTATAAATATAGTGTGCATTCTTTTAAGCAAATCGATTTCTATCTTAGTTATCTATGCAGTCAGTTCTGCGTTTTGAAAAAATCGCCTAGCAGGGTTACCATCGTTACTACTTCCAAATCCAGGTTTCGGGAGATCAATAAGTAAGCCTAATTTTTCCTTGAATTCGTTCTGAATCTTGTTTTTTGGTCTGGCCAACAATTTCTTTGCCCTCTGTCGATCTGGCTTGCCACCTTCTTATAGGCATTTCACGTCAGCCAATAACATTACTAAATTAAACACTGCCTGCTTCATTTTCCATGGTTATTTATAGAAAAGTATTTCAAAATAATCCACTCGCAAATATCAAGAAAGTCAACAAACAAAACAGATGTTAGAACAACTGATTAATGACATTCAACATGCGCGCGAATCTTCCAGGGCTGGCGATATTTGAATTTTGAAAACGACTTCACTTACCGAAATTCAATTTTCTCAGAAAAGGCAAAAAAGGGCACGCTTTTTCAGGACATAAAGTTTTAAATTTATTTCAAAGAGCGATCGCGCGCGTGTAACTACTTTATGTCCAACAATAATAAAAAAAATTTAGTTTTTTAGACCAATTTTTAAAAATTGAAAAAAAAATATTAAATTGTTTCTTATGAAAATTTTATTTATACTAATGAAGTAATAATAGGCAAAAGTAATACTTCCAATCGCCACATATCCGCATAAAAGTGCTCTAGCCGCCCCATACAATTTTGTGAATAACTCATACGCAGTGTTGCCCATTTCATTTATCAACAGTTAACAATAATTTTATTTAAAAGCTTTTCTTATTTAAAAATCAATGTTTTTTAAATATATGAAGGCAATTTAAATGAACTGATAATTTCGTTGAAAAATTTTATTTTTTAAAACGCGTCGTATGAGTAATTTTGTTCAAAACTTACGTTTACGTAACCATTAAAACAGCACATTTTCTCACATTTCTGGTCAGGGTCGGTCATGCCTTTCACAACTAACCCAATCCACCCACCCTTTCTTTTGCAATAAGAACTATTCGTAATTGGATCAAGTACTGAAACTTTTGAAACAAGAATGTCGAAAACAAAAATTTACTCTTGGATCAAGAATTTTCACTCTAACCGTATTTTTGAGAACGAATGCCCTCGATTCAAGAGTGAAATTGTCTATCTTTTCTCTGAGTACACGCACAAATTATGCTAAAACGCTCACTGAATGTCGCCTATCCCTGAACGAGAATGGTTAAATATTCAATATACACCTGATATGGGTGCTTGGACATCTGAATCAAGTCGGTAATAAATCTGCAGACAAATTGGGGGGAGGGGGATAGCAAGATAGGGATACTATGGCTACCTACAAGCTTCCCACAAGAAACTCTACTTCTTGCTACGGATCTTACTCACTAGAGGTGGGCGCGGGCCGGGCTTTTTTTCGTGGCCCGCGGGCTTACACAGGCCCGGAGCGGGCCCGGGCCTTAAAATTAAGATTCGTGCGGGCTTCGTGCGGGCCCGGGCCTTAGCAAAAAGGCCCGGCCCGTAAAAGCCCGAAATAGGCCCGTAAAAGCCCGATATAGGCCCGAAAACAATTTTGATTTGTTCGCGCTATTTTTGTTTATGCTCGAATTAGAACCGCCACTTATCGCATTTTAATTGTTTATCGATACTACTATCGATTTGCTTATACATATTTTACTTGTTTGCTCACCACTTATTCAAAATTGGCGTCCTATTGTGAAATTGATAAAACTTTGCAATATTTGCAAATATTTGCATTGTGGTCAAAAAAATTATGTAAACTTTGCAGAGATAGCACACTTGATTCCCAAATAATAACTGAGTTTAAAACAATGACCCTAAGCGATTTAGAAAAAAGGTTTCTTCCGGCAATCGCTCATTTGGTTGGGCTTTTCTTGAACCCTCCTTATAGAGAGATGAATTTCCTCTCAGAGGAAAAAAGAGATAATGTGTTAGCTTCGGTAAAAGCAATGCTCTCCGAATTTATAGGGGTTGATGATATAACTAATAACATAAACCCAAATAATTCCGAAAATTGAATGTTTGCTGAATTTTTAGACTTAAGTTATTTAAAAAAACGAAAAGTTGAGAAAAACGCTATCGACATAAAGCTTGACAAATATTTGGCCTATCCAGCAGCTCCTGGCACACATATTTTAGAATTCTGGAAAAATGCAAGGGACTTAAAATACCTTCCCAAATTAGCTCGGACCATTCTGGCTATTCCCGCCAGTTCGTCTACGAGCGAAAGGCTTTTTTCAACATCGGGCTATGTTTTAAATGAAAAACGCACTAGGCTAAAAAGCTCAAATTTAGACAAAATTAAGTTTCGTGCCGGGCCGGGCCGGGCCCGGGCCTTGGTGAAAAAGTTTCGTGTTGGGCCGGGCCGGGCCTCTCAAAAAAGAGTTCGTGTTCGTGCGGGCCCGGGCCTCAAAATACAGGCCCGCGCCCACCTCTATTACTCACTGAATGATACAATAAAGCACCTTCAGTGTCCACCCAATGGTTCAGTATTGTGGACACCCTGGCCGAAGTTACTTGTCGCCCTCAGCCATCGCAACCTTGCCTAACCTAATCACAAAAAGTGCGTCCACATATTGGTAAAACAGTAAGATGGGGTTTAAGTTCCTGCTATTCAGTATTCGAAATGAAGTCAATTCTTTTGCCAAAAGTCGTTTTAAGAATAAAAACAAATAATAATACAAATTATTTTGCCCAACTGTATTCTCCACATGTAACACATCTGTTTCCCTGCATTTAATATTTTTTCTATCTTAATCTTAATGATAAATTTCGCTTGCTTACCTGCCGGCACGTGAACGAAAATCCTGCGACATTTTTCTTGCCTGTTGGTTTTTGGGTGTTGGTGATAGTTCACGCGAACTTTTACCAGATGCTGTGCCACTGCCTGAGGCACCGGCCGTTGCCCCCGCACCTCCTCCACCATCAAGTTCAACAATAATGCTGGTATTGGTGCCTCGTCGCTCGCGAACTGGCGGCGAAGCTGTTGAGATGCTGGTACGCTTGTGGTGTTTCAGTGGCGTGCTGCCGCCGCCGGTTGCTCCTCCTGCGGTTGTGGTGGCGTCCACTTCATGACTGGAGGATGAGTCGCCGCCGTCAAGATTTGTGCTCAAGAGTCCATTGCCGTTTAACGTTGGCGTTGTTTGTGCTTTGATTTTTGTTCTATTCTGTTCTGGCTTTGGGGGCGGGGGCGTGGCTTTCTGTTGTTGTTGTTGCTGCTGCTGCTGCGCATTTGTCGTACGTTTGATGGTCACTAAACGCAGGTTCTCAAATATCGATGTGAAATGTTGCGACATCTTGTCGAGGACCTTTCTCTGATTGCTTGCCTCGTTTATTTAAAATGCAACCAGCAGGTGAACTACACTCGATGTACTCGAACAATCTGCTCCAAGTTTTTTGATTAAATTCTCTTGAAGGAGCAAAAAGTTTGTGCGGCTTCCACGTTGGGACACGTTCTGGGCCACAGCCAATTGGATAATAGTTGTTGTTTGATTTGAGCTGCAGATGGTAAAGTTTAAACATGAGATTCAAGTTTAAAATGGTAAGGAATTGAGGCACAAGCAAGTTTAATAGAGAAAATCAAAGTCAAAATTTGTGAGCAGTTTTTAAATTATTGTGGTCTTAATTAAATTTTTGGAACACTTTTTGGTTTTAAATTATTTCTTTATAAACTAGTTAAAATAAAACTATTAAATTAGATAAATAAAACTTAAGGTAAATTGATTAATAGTTTATTATTTATAGAAATAGAAAGCGTTTCAGTTACAATGATAAGCCCACGTACTTTGGGAACTTTTTTACTAGCAACATAAGGCGACAACAATTCAAACATATTGTTTAATGGTTCAGTACAAAAATCTGCAAAATGTAGCAAATACGGACAGGGTTATTGGGAACGCTACATCACAAATTCATTTCAATCAAATTAATGGTACTACATAGAAGGGGGGTCAAAACAAAATTCTTGAGTATATTTGAAAGCGGACATAAGATTTTTATTACAAGCGATATCCTTAACCAGGCTGCAAACCGGTTCTGTTTGGGATTTTATGGTGGTTTATAAGAAGCTTTTATACAATTTTCTGTTTATTATTTAAAGCAGATTCCCTTTAAAATTCTTATCCAAATTCGGTTCGAGTTTGAGAAAAAAAATAAGGCAAGAGTCAAGTTGTAATAAGTATGTAAATACATAGAGGGCAAACGTTACCGTCCAACTTCAAAGATCAGTACATTATCGAAGCAATGTATTAAACAGTTATGAATTTGGTTCATTCGACTATTGATAGACTGATCGAATTACTTGTTTAATTAGACGAGTTCATCTCTACCAAAATAAAGCCAAGAAATAGTGGGAAAATTATTAACCGATCTAAAATGTTTTGAATCAAGGTTCGAACCAAAAAATTCGGTTGAATAAAGGAACAGGTCAGCAAAATTTTTGAGCTTTGCACTATTGACTTCTAATGGTCACGAGCTGTTGCAAGTCCCTAAGAGATCGTTTTCCGGCGGATCTTTTTCAATCCTATTGAAATAAATTCATAAATAAGTTTTTAAACGAAATTAAATACACATCGTGACTGTTTTTACGATTTTTATAATAATCAAACTAGCAAGTTTTAAAAGCTTAGAGGTCATGTTGTGGAGGAGACTGATGGTTCAAGAACCTTCCAGTACTATCTTCAGTTGTAATTGCCCATCGACTGCAAGTCAGCAGACGGCGTTGATACGTCTTCTTGGGAATTCAAGTCAACATAAGTTCAAAAGTCGACAGCAAAAGACAACACCAAGTTGACCAGACTTCTTTAAGACCTCGAGCCGGCTAACACCTTCTTGTTTCAGATTTCACATCTAAGACCAGTCGGTCATGATACCTGCTGGTATGCAAATTGTTTTGGGCGCATAGAGGCAAAACATCCAGATTGCGGTATAGGATCGTATGTCTGACATACCATGGAGCGTCCGCGATGCGCTGAATACTCCTTGTCTTTCAGCTCAACCGTAAAACGGAGCCCAAGGAGAAACGAGCGAATCAATAGATATTGATCCAGGAGGTCGGGAAGTATTGGAATCGTATCATTGAGTTGAACATCATCAGCAGAAACAAAACACCCACTTCGGGAAGGGACTTAACTGTTCTGCCGTCGACATAGTCAATGCCCGGGGCCTTAGTGGACTTTGTTAGTCGTATCTGAAGGCGCACTGCATCCAGCAAAACGGGTCTGATGGGAGATAGTGGGCCAGTGTCGGTAAAGAGACCGGCTTGAGCGGAAGCCAGACTGGAGGGGGTGAATCGTCCCTCTAAGTTGTTGGCGAACTTCTCGACTATCTCCAGGTCAGATCTAGCCCATGAACCGTCTTCCCTTCGAATCACGCACCTTTGTAGGGGCAGCCTCTTGACGTGTCGGGTGCATTTGCAAAGGGAGAAACCTCGGTCCTGCGATGGGTCAATGTTGCGAAGCTTTTCCTCCAGGTATTCAGCCTTTATGTCATAAAGCATCTTTCTGAGAGGTATTTTTAATGTTATATTTTTTCATGTCAACAAAGAGCCGATATTACAGACTTAAAATTAACCTGTTCGAAAATATCAAACTGAACTTTTCGAACATATCAAAAGGATATTTTTAAGATCAAATTTATATTTTTAATATCATTATTTCACAATAAAACTTATTTACAATATAAAGTCCAATACTACTACTAAGCTCTTTTTCATTCCTATAGAAACAGAAAAATAACGAATTTATAATTTCTTGACCCCGCCTTAACTGCGGATCGATCTCGGGACCACTTGCACCTCACAAATTGGTATGACACCTTTCCGCACGGCGCTATTGGGTAAGCATGTGGACTCATGGCTTAGAACCTACTTATACATTTCTTTCCGTTGCTTACAGTTTTGATTTGCAACACTATCTGTTTTTGCTTTCATCACTTTTTGCAATTCCCAAGTGCCTAAAGTGATAATTGTAAGAAGAGGCAGTTGGTTAGCAGAACAAAAATACTGAAGAAACGAGAAGGCCAAGCTAACTTCGTCTTTGCCGAAGTTTATATACCCTTGCAAATGTTTTAATACATCAGAGATTAAGAAAAATTTTTCTAAATAAAACCCACTTTTCGACCGATAGTTCCTATGGCAGCTATAAGATATAGTCATCCGATTTTGACCAAAACTTCCAAATCTGTGTAAAAGCTTTTAAAACTAATAATTGCTGAAGCGGGAGGCGTTTACATTAAAAACAAAAAGTTTTTCCCACAAAGACCCACTTTTCGACCGATAGTTCCTATGGCAGCTATAAGATATAGTCATCCGATTTTGACCAAAACTTCCAAATCTGTGTAAAAGCTTTTAAAACTAATAATTGCTGAAGCGGGAGGCGTTTACATTAAAAACAAAAAGTTTTTCCCACAAAGACCCACTTTTCGACCGATAGTTCCTATGGCAGCTATAAGATATAGTCATCCGATTTTGACCAAAACTTCCAAATCTGTGTAAAAGCGTATAAAACTAATAATTGCTGAAGCGGGAGGCGTTTACATTAAAAACAAAAAGTTTTTCCCACAAAGACCCACTTTTCGACCGATAGTTCCTATGGCAGCTATAAGATATAGTCATTTGATTTTGACCAAAACTTCCAAATCTGTGTAAAAGCGTATAAAACTAATAATTGCTGAAGCGGGAGGCGTTTACATTAAAAACAAAAAGTTTTTCCCACAAAGACCCACTTTTCGACCGATAGTTCCTATGGCAGCTATAAGATATAGTCATCCGATTTTGACCAAAACTTCCAAATCTGTGTAAAAGCTTATAAAACTAATAATTGCTGAAGCGGGAGGCGTTTACATTAAAAACAAAAAGTTTTTCTCACAGAGACACACTTTTCGACCGATAGTTTCTATGGCAGCTATAAGATATAGTCATCCGATCCGGTCGGTTCCGACATATTCGCAGTGTGCAGTAAAAAGAAGACTCTGTGCAAAGTTTCAGCTCGATAGCTTTAAAACTGAGAGACTAGTTTGCGTAGAAACAGACAGACAGACGGACGGACAAAGCTCAATCGACTCAGCTCGTCGCCCTGATCAAGAATATATATAGTTTATAGGGTCGGAAATGAATATTTCTATGCGTTGCAAACTTCTGGGCAAAATTATAATACCCTTTGCAAGGGTATAAAAACCGAGAGGTTATTGAAAGGGCAAAGGGTTCTTAACCATATTGATTTTATACAAAAGTGGTTCAGAGGCTTGTTCTAAAGATGGAGTTGTCTATTTTACTTTTATGTTTTGTTGTTTTTTTTTATTATACTGAAATAGTTCAGATCTCTTCATATCTGAAATTATAAAAGCTATCAGATTCATCTAGCTTCAAACTGGTTTTAAAACAGGGATGTGCAAGCAAAGGAAATTGAAAATGGAAACTCAATTTAAAACGCCCCTTGATTTTGGGTGATGTTAACGCCTTCACTCAAAAGAATTGTGACAAAGGGAAAAACGGTGGTTAGAGCAAGACGGACATAGTCAAATAACTAATCAGAGAGCCAAAATGATGGCGAACAGCTGAAGTATATCTGAGTGAAGAGTTGTCGACGTAACAAATTGTGTTTTTATGATAAATCTCCTTCGCATTCGTTTGTTTTCCGTCAGGGGAGACCTTTACTGATAGGACTCACGCATAGCTTATGACTATATGAAGAGCAATAACAACTTCATATGTATTCTCTCTACTCTTTCTGTTTGAGCGAAGGTTTTATTGTTGGCTTCAGCATAACTGCCACTACAAAAAACTCTACATAAAAAAAAACGCACAAAATTATTTGCACCAGGGCCCTTTGGTCTCAATTAGATAACGCAAAATTACTGTATATTCTGTTCTTTATCGATAGCTCCCAAAAGCAATGCTCTGCAATGCCATGTGACCATATTACATGCATACATCTAACAAACTGGTCACACTGTCCCAAAGCAAAAAAAATTCTCTCTTCGCTTTGAGTGCAGGTTTTGTTGTTGGCTGCGCAGGCATTAGACAGACGCACACACAAACAGAAATATAGATTTTCTTTTTCTATTTCTTGTGGTTGTTGTTGCTTAAGATACATTTAGTTAAGATACAGCTCTGTGATAGAGAATTTTATTCATTTATTTGAAAATATTTATCGAAACTTAAATTTTTATTGGAGTCTTGGAGTCTTTTTAAAACTTTAATCTATAGTCTAATCAACCTTTTTCACCTAGATTCACACTTTAAGTACATAAACATACGACGTTTGTTTTGCTATTGAGCAACTTTTGCAATTTGAGCATTGTTTCCTTCTCTGATTCGGATTATCTCGAATTTGGACACGATTTGGAATTGATTATACTCAGATTCAGAACTTTAAAACTATTTTTATCCTTTATGAGTTAAAATAAAAGAATTTTTTCACAGTGTACCTCTTAAGTTGCTTCAACTTCCGCTCACGTTTTAAACTATTACGTTAAGATTCATTTCTAGTCTTTTTGAAAAAAAAACAACATTCCAAAGGGAATCCTCAATTGTAGCCAACTGCTTTGACTTTGTTGCAACTGTGGCTTGTCTGCCACAAAAACTCACTTTGCTTCATTGTTTTCTCTTTTCCCATTTCTTAGTTAAATCCTGCTTAGCTCATTAACTTTCAAATCAACCTTCACTTACAGTGAAATTCCCGCAACTATAATTTAGACAGGACGCCAGAGATTGTGCTTTGCCCCTGGGCATGCTGAGCAGATGGAAGATGGAGAATGAAAATTTGTAGCAATTAAAAGTGTCTTTACGTGGGAAGTTTCCGGTGGAAAGCCGCAAAATAAGATTTACACTTGGTTAATAAATTTTCTTAATCAAAAAGTCACGTCGACTCAATGAAAATTCAATTAGAGTGTTATTTATGCTGGTTAAAGAGGTTGGAAACAGGTTGGAGAAGGCAGCAGCTGTTGCTTTGGTTTGCGGGGTTCAAAATCAATGACCACTGAACCAAAGCGAATGATGATGCATTTGATGGCTTTTTCGACTGACATTGGCAATGAGTTTGCATTTAAAATTCGAAATCCAAACGGGTAAATATTCTCTCTCTCGAATTACTGGGACCATTGTGCCATTTGTTTTGTATTTGCGGTCGAGAGCTCTCTTAAATTGCTTAAGCAAATGAAAATGATGACCGCATTTACGGTTTATTTTGTTTAATTTATTTGTGTTTTCTGTGGCCAGGCAATTTATTTTTGGTTGTGTGTGTGTGTGTGGGCAGGCAGGCTTATTGGTTAGGCTAATCAATCAATCAATTAATTGCCTGGATTGATTTGAAGAATATAAGTCTGTTTTTATAGCTGAAAGCCAACTGTTGAGGCTTTTGTTCTGATTGTTGATTTGTTTTTCTGGCTGATGATAAAATGCCATGGGCAGAATAAAAGTAAACAAATTTTAATTAGACTTGAAGGCAATTAAAATGCTTGTACCTCTTCTGTGAGAGGAAACTACACTTTCTCACAACAATTTTCCTTTATTTTTGGCTTCTTTCCAAACATTTTATATCCAAGCTCAACTCAAGTGCAAAGCTCCTGTGGATTTCCACCAAAGGCAAATCTTCTTCTCTCTTCTCGTTCCACCTTTTCGTACAATCATCCTTTTAAATCCAATCAATTGCTTTAAAATAAACTTTTGTATAAAATCAAAGCCAAAATCCCATAACAACGCCGACAAATGCTGAATGCTTTTCGTATTATCTCAAATGACAACAGAAGCAGCGAGAAGAACAAAAAAAAAAGCCAAAAAAATTCATAGCAATGCCAAGCGGCCGCACAATTGAAGTACAAAAGCAATGACAGAACAGAAAAAATGCAAAAAACAAAACCAGCAAATCTGTTAAGAAAAACCATTTAAATGGGCGACAGAACACAACCAGTGCAAACAAGGAGGCGTCCTCGCATTGCCGTTCGTTGAGAGTGTGTGCAAAAACTGTAGCATACTTTCCAGGGCAGACTACGAAAAGGTACAGAAACACAAACAAGGCTTTTGCATTGGCCCTTTCTTTTGTGGTCAAGTGCAAATGGTGACTGCTTAACCAAGGCAAAAAAAAATAGATTTAAGTGCTTAGGTGTTTTAAAAGGAGAATAGGAAAATGTATAGTTGGGAGTAATTACAAAGAGATTTTTCAAGCTAATTTTTTATAAAAAGAGAGGAAAAAAAAATTCGTTATTAGAGTCTACGAAATGAAAATTATTTTTAAAATCATTTTGTTACTAAAAAAAAATCTAGTGTTTCCAGTAACGTAATTTTTGTTCCCCCAAACTTTTGTATCTATGACAAGTTGGGGTGGAAAATTCAATACATTTATCTACCAGCAGGTACCCGGTGTGGGTTGCTACGCCCCCTCTAGTATTTAAAACACAAATCAAAGAAGTGAAGTTTCAATAACAATTGCCATCTATAAACGCACTATCAAATATACCGAATTTCGCGAACTGGTGTACTTTTATGATAATCTATCATGATAATTTAAACTTAAGAGAAAGTTTAGTACTTTCTGCCAATTTTATAGAACTTTTAATCTTCATCTTCCGACCTTCTCTTTATAATCTAATCCAGGGGTGCCCAGAACGAGCTTACCCGCGCGCCAGAACAATACACATACGCCAAATATATTTCAAGCAATAACAAAAAAATGAGATAGAGAGAGAGAACCGATACTTGTTTGTGTGTATGTGTGGTCGTTCCTACGCAAATCGTACTCGATAGCGCGACAAGCGTTCAGCCGTACGCATAAGCAATTTGTTGTTGGGTTCGAGTTTGCGAGAGACATAGGAGAGAGAGAAGAGAGACACATATGATGTTGTTGTTGCAGGTCAGAGCGCGACAACAACAAAACACAGAGCAGGCATAAAAATTGTTTTTGTTTTTTGCTGGCTTATGGCATGCGCAAATCGAATGCGCGCAGGCTATTCCTTTGCGTAGAACAACAACACATGCGTGTCATGCGCAATAGACATGGGCGCCCCTGATCTAATCTTTATATACAATTTTAAGAAATTCGGGTTTTTCTGCACCTCATATTTTTCTGTCTTCCTAACAACCAAACATCTATAAGAATTGTTTAAATTCCGTAATTTGTTTTAAGCTGTTTGGCCCACAGCTCCTATTTAATTTAAATCGGTTCAGCCTTTCTTGAGTAGTAAATGGTGTGGCTTACTCGACTTTGATTGGATGGAGCGGCAAAATCGTCTAACTTGTACGGAGAAAATATATGATGTATGGATTTTAGGCCATTCCTAAAGGACTAAGAAAAGAAGCAAGGAAAATAACCGCATCACTACCCCAAAAGTTCCAGCGTCTGTTCTAAATTACCTTTCCTAATCGTTTCGCATTATAAACTGTCAGCTGTCTTATAGTAAAGATCTAAACAGATCTCGTTTTCTAAGTCTAAAAACATTAATGTCAAAAAGATTACACAAAAATATTAATTTAAGAGTATCAACAATACATATTGCCCGCCCCTAAAATCTGCCGCGCGGGCCGGGCCGCCCCACCCTCAATAACGATTCACTCTTGAAGCAATAATCTACATTTATAATTTTAGCACATAATATTCTTACAATAGTCTGGTCTACATGTTCTACTACGTCTTAGGTTATTAAAGTATGCCAAGAGATTAATTAAACGATATGAAAGGCCAAATTTTAATTTTAGAATAATTCAATCAATTAAATTCTTGAATCATTCTTGAAGCGGGTCTTGGAAATTAGATCGTGTGAACTAAGATTGCGTTCGGCGGTCCAATTTCATTTTACATAAAGAATTTAACCCGCGACCACAAAATGAAGTTAAGCCGTTCGGCCCTTAATCATTCCTCAAAATAAATTAAGACCGCGATCTTAGAATGAAAATTCATTTAACAAATAAATTGCCCAAGGTATGCGATCGCAGCCTTAATTGATTCGAAAAATAAATTTATGCATTGCGATTCGCGATCAAAAACCAAAATTCGTTTTACAGAATGAATTTAGACCTGCAGTCTAAGTACCTTTCACCAACCATGGTGGTCACATTGTTCCGAATTTCAACTCGATTGTCTTGTAAACTTTAGTATTTTGCAATCAATTTTGAAGACGCTGTATAGAAGGCGACAAATATACCTTCGACTACTAGATCAAGTATAACAAAACACTTATCCCCAAATGGACTCAAATTAACTTAACACTTTCGTTTAAATTTCTTCTTTCTTTCTTTATTGGCCCGATGCTTGCATTACAACCGTTTGACGGTCTCGGCCGCTGCAACTAACATTGTAGTCGCAGTTTTCATTGGTGGAGATTTTTTACGGTGGTGGGTGCCAAACCCGACGCACTAACCCTGTATATTATACCCTGTAGGGAAGGGCGGGTCGCCGCTCACGTAAGTCAGCAGCAAATGCGGGTGCATTGCCACTACTTCCGGTGGTCACCACGAGGAGGTGTGAGTCGACTTGAGACGTAGTAAGCCAGGATCACTCTGGGTTCGCCAAGTTGAACCGATCAGAAGCTTTACCTGACCACATACGCCCCCATTAGGTCCAGAAGCTCTAAGACTAGAAGCTCTGAAACTTAAATTTATATAAATTGAATTCGAAATTCTAATGTCTCGGAATTCGGAACAGGGCCCAATATTAGCAAAGAAACCTGTGGGGGAATTTTTAAATCCTTTTACTAAAACATCACTCTCGATACCATAATAACAAGTGAGACCGTAATATACTATGTAGCTGCAGTAGCAGTCCTGCTGCTGCACTGCGGTAACGAAATTGATTTTGCTCATCACTTGACATTCTTTCAGCCGATCTTTATTTGAATACCTTAGTAGCTCGTAAATTTTTTATTAAAGCCAAGTATCCAGAACCGCGGAAACTAAAAATTCCTGGCAAACTTCACATAACAAAAAAACTGTGCCAGGAATTTTTAGTTTACCTTTTCGTTGCTTTTGTATTCAACAACGTGAACGAAATCCTCACTTTCTTATTGATAGTTGGCATATTGATAGCGTTTGTTTCTTAACTTGACATTTATTTTATATTTGAAGTTTCACCGATGTTGTAGTATGTTTCGTAAATACTGAGAAAAAAAACTGGGATAAATATTTGTTGCTGTAGTTTGTAAGTTGACATGCGGCTGCTGCTGCTGCTGCGCCTCTCCTTGGCATTAACTATAGTTTTCGCTTATAGATCCTCGTCCTCGTCGAGCAAAGCGGTCGCCTGGGCCTTGCAAGTCACGCTCGGCAGCTGCATGTTTTTGTCCATTTTGACCTCGGGTGGCAGCAGAGCTGGCATGGCAACAAACTCCACATTGGGATCGCCAGTTTGCGGGCCAGTCAAAGGAATGGTTTTTCAAAGTTGTAATTGGATTTGGCTGAGATGTCATAATACTGGAGGTTTTTCTTCCGGTGAAACACGATGCTTTTGGCCTTGAACTTTTGATCCTTAATGTCCAGCACTATGGGTACATTGTCGCACACACGCACCAAATCACGATGCCAGATCGGCACATTCTTGTAGGTGACACGCGAGGTCACATCGAACAGTAGCCATCGCGCTTCTTTCTTTTTGACCGATCCAGCGTGTGTGGATTATGAGAACAGCTGATACACAGCTCAGGAATATATGGCGAACAACTATTTTGTATATGTTGAGCGAAAATTTGGGGGAATGTTTTTTTTGTTATCAGTTGTCATCCGACCAGCAGCTTGTAAAGATTGGCAAGAGATTTTCAAAATTGATCAATAGATAGCGCCACTACTTGTTTTGAACAATGCCTGCTGAGTGATTTCAGCACGGACCAATAGAGGGTGCCACAGCTGAGACCATTTGCCAACCCAGCTGATCAACTTTCTTGGTCATAACTTGAGTATAATTCATCAGATCTTCATAATTCTTTCAGTAATCGATAAATAATGTTGATTACTAAATGTCTTTAGAAGGTACAAATTATTTATATCTATACCTAAATCTGAGATAAGCTTGGCTTGGCCCTTTCGGGCTGTATAGCTAATTTTACATTTTTTCATAACTACAACTCCGGGAGATATGAAAAATTTCTCAAAAATTTTAAATAAATTTGATCTGCCAGCAAGTCCTATACTTGTCTCATATAGGTCAGATACATGTCACACATCAATCTCTTACCATCAAATCTTGGGCTGGACTTGAACAAAATAATATATTCCAAAATCGTGATTTATGCAAAAAAAATCCACTTTTGAACTAGGCTGGTTGGCTTAGATCTTTTAAAATCATATTTGAAGGCCACTGTGCACAAATTGAAACCTAATACTGAAATGTACATAATCCGCAGCTGTCTTACAACCACATTTCATTTGCCCACACATGTCCTGCTCAAGTTCATTTTATGCAAATAAACGAAATTGAAAAATCACCTTAAACCCAGCTGAGAATTTATGAAGTGCCCCCTGGTTTAAAGTAAATAATAAAATTTGTAAGGCGCCTGCAAAGAGTCTATATGGATTTAGACAAGATATGTGGCCATCATTTGGGTTTGCCATTTTGCGGCCACATAAGGTAAACAAAACTCAAGCCTCAAAAAGCTGACTAACCGACTCTGGATTTACATATGAAAGCGGTTGAGCAAAGGGGTTTTGTAGCCTTTGAAGGCTGTCCACAAACGCACACACACACACACACAAAATGAAATATTCACACTTTATTCGTGAGGCAAAAGATATTTATACTTTGCCTTTTTACGGTATAATGTCAGTCTCAGCTGCTTGGGCTTACTTTTGGCTGTCAATATTTAATATTTGTTTTTTTTGTATTTTTTGTATTATTATTTGCAGTCGACGCACATCTCTTGAGTATGTGGAAAATGTTTAAACATTTGTCATAAGTTGTTGCTGTACAAATAAATACCAAATTGTTATTTGCAATTTGATTTGGCAATTGAAATTCAATTAAGGAGTTTGTCAACTGAATTTTGATTTGGACAGAGCTGGAAAGAAAATTCATAGAACATATTTGCTTAAGGAAAAAACGTTTAGAATCCGTCTTAAGAATGCTTTTAAATTCTATGTAAAAAAAATATATTTAATTGGAAATATTCTGTTTATTGAAGTAGTGGTGGTTAATGATTTTCAAGTGCTTAACACAAATCAGTCCTGAAAATGAATAATTGCTACTGCGCACAAGTCTGGGTATTGTGTTATACGATTAGGTAAAGAAATTGCTGAGATACTTTCTAAAAAAAGTTTCAAACTCCGCAGCTGACTGATTGGACGCTGTTGCTCTCTTTCTGATGACTAGAGACCGGATTTATATGCTAAAAAGAATATGAGTATATTCCCAAAAAATATTCTAAAAGGCATATGAGTATATTCTTTTCTTTTCTCTTATATGTGCTATTTTTCCATTAAGAGAATAAAGGTGCCTTGGAAGAGATGTAAGGTGTTAGAATACGAGTCTTACTTACCCAGGTTCGAGTCCCAGTAAGGACCGGTCTTATTTTTTTTATTTTTTTTTTATTTTATTATTATTTTATATGTATAGAAATGTGTTTTTTCATTCGATATACTCAAAATATGAAGATTTACAATACAAATGGTTCAACATCCTGGATATAAGGGAAATTGACTAAAAGACTTTCACACAAGAAAATGATAAAAAATCTCAGTTGAAAAGGGTAACTCACTTAAAACTGTTTAACTTAGCAGAAGCTTGGTGGGGGGCAAAAAAGTAAATAAAAAAATGGAGCAATAAATTTTAAGTAAAATTATTTAAGAAATTGTTTTATTTTTTTTTTGTCAAAACTGTAAAGAGTTGCAACGTACAACAATAATTTTTTTCAATATTTTCGGCAGTTAGTCTTTCTCGCCTGTCCGACAAAATATTTTTATAAATGGAAAAGGATCGTTCAACATCGCAAGAAGTAATGGGCGTAAAAAAATATTTCTTCCGAAATTCCATTTTTATAGTAGTTTTTGCATCCGAGTTTCCAAACAGTTTTGATAATCGCACCAACTCCATGAAAAGGTATTCTATATACATCAGATTCTCTAGGAGCTCCTTATCCAAAATTAAATTTTTTTTTAGCTACGCGAAAGCGCACTCATTTAATACTTCACTGCTAAAGAAAGGAGTCTAAGCTACTGTCGGTGTGCCGACGTCGCTACCTCAGAGCGCTATACATTAGATAGCGACGCGCCGGACTCTGGTGCAGAGTAATTCTGTCCGATAAAATATTCTTGTAAATACGATAGTAAGTACAATATTTATTTCTTATAGTTGTTTTTGCAACTGAGTTTCCAATATTAACTAGCAATCAAAATTTTTTCTTACCATTTTTTTTTTAAATTTTCATATTTAGTTTTTTTTTACAAAAAATTAGTAAGTATAAAAAAAAATTACATCTGGGAATCGAACCTGGGTATCTTATAGCCTATTTCCACTGAACAAATGAAGCTCCATTTCATGAAATGAAAAGAAATGAAGAAAATGATATCATTTCTTCCATACGAATTGTCACTTCATTTTGCCTTTCATTTCTGAAAAATGATGAAAAATGATGACATTCCCCACGAAGGAATCTGGTATTTTTTAAAAAAATACTAGCTACTCTCTGGCATTACTCGCTACTCTCTGGAAACGGAAAGTGTCATCACCAATAATTTGTTAATTTGAATTTAAATAGTAGGCGCAATTTTGTGTTAAATATAAATTAGTCAATAAAAGTTGTGTATTTAGCTTTCTGTTGATAATTCAGGAAGATAACAATGCGTTTGCCCCTGAAAATTGCTGTTATGACGGGTATGCTATTTTTTGCTAAATATTCCACGTGAGTTTGAAAGTGGCGCCTGTTATTTAAATCAAACTTTTCAGTTGTTTTTCACAACGTATCGTTGTGAATGTTAAACAAATGACAATTTGTCAATGGAAACGGCAAAATTTTTAGAAATGAAAATGACAAGAAATGAAGCCAGTGGAAATAGGCTATTAGACTCGTAGTCAAAAAAATAACAGCTACGCTACGGCGCTTACGATCTTGGTAACGAAAAAGTTGCAGTTTTAAGAATTTAAAAGAATTTTTTATTTTATTTATTCAAAATATGCCATATATGTGGGATGTAGTTTGCTCACGAGTTGCAAGCATGCCCATCACTAACTATCTAACGACGCCCTAGACAATAACGTAACCCATAAGCAGTACGACGAGAGAACGACGAAACGACGTAAAAGAAGGAGAACGACGATCGGCAGCAGGAAGACGTCCAGCGATTCCGGAGAGAGTCGAATCGTGGCCGCCGACCCAGAAAGACGTGTGCTCGAAACGCTGAGTCGAGTGTAAGACTGAAGTCATCGGATAGCCGTGCCAGTGCAACCAACGACGTTTAACTAAAGACGAATTTCACTACTTATTAACTAAACTTTAATCATTATATTAAATAAACATTATACTTTAATAAAAACCCCACATATATGATAAAGCATATAAATCCGGTCTCTACTCATTAGTACTTAAAAATCGAACTATGAATAATTTAAGAAGGAATTACTTAAGAAAGTGCGTAATGGAACTATTTCTGACATCGTTAAAAGTGGATTTAAGTGCAGATATTTTGATTTCGATTTCTTCATCATATTAAGGAAATTTCCCATTTTTCATCCAAAATGCGATTCGCTAATTAAGAGTTCTTATATGTCAAGTAATTGCTTATTTATAGAGAACTTCATATTCCCACACACACACACACAATGTCCACAGTTAGCAAACGCAAATTGCCTAATTAGTAAATTTGCCCCAATTAAATATTGCATATTGAATTTAATTATTACTATCTAATTACTGTCTAATTATTGAGCCACAAACTTTCATCATTCCAAAGAACTCCTCGAGTCACATAATCCCCAGTTAGCCAATTGATTAATGCTTTTGGCTTTTGGGCAAAAATTTCAAAATTAAACTCGCAATTAACTCAATCATTTGAGCAGAAGAAGAGGCACACGAAAGCGTATCCAAAAATCCAGCAAAATGTTTTTCCATCACATCAAATTAATTAATTAAAATGAATCATTAATAATGAGGCATCAAAAAGCCTCTCAATTACAGCCCACAATTAGTCCATTAAATGTTTCAAGTTTGTCAAAGAGTTGAAAAACGAATTCCCTAACTCGATTTTAATGTAAAATGGCAAAACAATTAGCACTTTAAGGAAACGCCGGCAAAAAAGTTTGTGCCACTTCTCCAAAGGGCGTTTCCTCCTCCTCCCCTCTTGGGCACAGCTGTGTATGTCAAATGGATGGACGTGGACAGGTTCTTGTCATCTACTCACTTGGCCTGTTGCCATTTAGTGTTATTACTAAAATTACGCTGATGTTTTGCCTGCAGTTTGTGTAGATGGCCAGTTAAAATAAAATGCAAAAATGGGGGAAAAAAAGTAGATTCTTGAGCTTATGCCATTGAAAGGCAGCGAAACGAATTCAAGCCCAGACAAAATGTTGGCAAAGTGTTTTAATGGAATGTTTTAAAGTAATTTTACAAATTCAGTTACATATTGCGGTTAGGCAAACAGAAACAAAACTAAACTAATTTGATGAAACATTTTTGCGGTGTATGAAAATCAGAAGAGAGTTTAGAGGGGATTTTAAAAGTTTCAAAGGAGGTTCAGAGCCATAAATTAGGTATTTTTAAAATTTTCCTTATTTCAATATCGGTTACGGGACCCATTTAAACTGGTTTCAATTTCATTTGAGTATTTTGTTAACACATTTTAATAATACCTTTTTAACTTTCATCGTCGGTAAGAAGTGTGCCGCTCAGCGACACTTCTGAGTGAAAAGTAAGAAACTCCGCTTAATGTGTTACACATCTATTTTTTTTACATTGCAGATCGGTTGAATTCCGTGAAAAAAAATTTAACATAGAAACACAATTTGAAACGCCTCTCTATGTGTGATGTTAGCTCCTTAATCTCGTGTAAACACTTCACTCAAAATAATAATGACAATAAAGGAAACCACGGTGGTTAGAGTGAGTTTGACATAGTCATAAAATAACTCAGATAGCAAGATATTTTATAAGAAAACTCACCTTTCAATATATCACAGTAGTATTTGGGGCTACGTTATACAATTATGACAGGTATGGCGCTTTTTTCATTGTGCTCTCTTTTCGGGACAATTCAGTTTTTTGTCTTGCCGATGGGGTTTCTATTTGATTTTTAGTTTGTGAAAATATCGAGCCAATACTGTTGTGCATATCGATGTTTTTTTGTTTGATTGTGTGAGTCAGTGAGCACTGAATTGCAAGTTAAACAGGGACCAGCCAACCACACAAGCTCATTTTGGCGTTATTTCGTTTAGCAACGCAAGAACGCCGCTCTCATTTATCACATCTTTGTTGTTGCAAAAGAGAGATGTAACAGCTCGTAAACTGTGTCGGTGTGTCGACCTCACTGCTGCAGAGCGCTCTTGGATAGACAGTAGATGATGTAAAGTATTAAGACGTGCTCCAAAAGAGGAAGATAAAAGAAAAGTGTGGTCACTTAATCGATATACCCGTTGCTTATGGGAAAAAAATTGTTTAATAGCGTTCCAGTGTTCCTGAGGAACACGTCTGCTAGTAATACATCTTATCCGTATGTACTTGTCGTATTTTTTATGCCTGCTATTCAGGAAAAGCCTGTGGCGATTCTATTTTAAACGTTCCTCAATAATTCGTTTCTACCAACTATATGAAAGGAATCTTTGATTATACCCTCGACTATTAGCCGTAAGCAACACGTGCCGTCAAAACCTTATTTGAGAATGCAAGCATGGCATTTTACTCCGATATGAAAATACATATATAAAATAGATATGTTAAAAATTTCAAATCGTTATTTCTTAACATAAATTTTTTCCATTTTTAGTACTTATTATTTTGAAATTTGGTTTTTAATTTAAGTGAAGGATCAGAAAGATATTATTTTCTTGCCAAATGAAATGAAAATCGTATTATTTATGAAAATTTTAGTTGAATCAGGTGAAAAAGCTTGATCCTTTTCTTCTCTGAGTGGGAATAGATTCATTTTTGCGTTATTCCGATGGTTCATACAAAATTTGTTAAAGTTTTTCATTAACACTCTATTTCCCTCACAAAAGATATGATCGACTATATGTATCTGGCGAACCACTTACTTTCTAACTCTGCAAGCTATACTAATTCAAATACTTCATTATTTTTGTTTTTGCTTATTTGGAAAGAATTTTATAGCATTTTTTGAAGTTTTTTGACAAAAAAAGAAAATACTTAAAATTTCTACAAATTCAAGGGTCGATGAAAAATTTGTTCACATAAGAAAGTGGGGGAAAAAATTTGTTTTTGTTTATTTTTGTAAAACATATTTTCTGATCTGCCAGGTATGAACTTGAAACAGTTCCACGTCAATTCAACACAATACAATTTCAACACGTGAATTCAACACAGCACAATTATAACACATATACAATTTCAACATAAACAATTTCAACACAAAGCAATTGAACATCGGCAAATTTCAACATAGTACGATTTCAACACAGTACAATTTCAACACTGGAAAACAAAAACAATTTAAAACGAGAGCATAAGTTAAAGTCGGCTCTAACCGACTTCGATATACCCGTTACTCATGAAAAACATGTTTAACAGTGTTCCTGCGTTCCTTAGGGTAACCATCAGAAAAGTATGCAACATTTTTTTAGGGTGGGTAGCGGGGGGGCTCGGTTCACTTTTTTGCTTATAACTTGAGAACCGTTCATCCGATCTTCATCATTTCTTTGGCAAATCGATTCATTTTGCTAATTACTAACTATCTCTAGAGGAAACAAATCGTCTATCTTTAAAAATGTAGGAGTTATAACGTTTTTTCCAAATTGCGGGGGCGGGAGGGGGCGTGGCCAAAATTTGAAACAAACTTGATCTGCGTGCAGAAAAAAGAAACATTTTTCCCATACATGTCAAACCTCTATCTCTTACCATCTCTGAGATCTAGGTGTTCATACAGACAGACGGACAGACGGACGGACGGACAGACGGACATAGCTATATCGACTCGGCTGTTGATGCTGATCAAGAATATATATACTTTATATGGTCGGAAATGATTCCTTCTGCCTGTTACATACATTTGCACGACTTTAGTATACCCTTTTTACTCTACGAGTAACGGGTATAAAAATTATATTTTTAATCCTGCAAGTGGCAATGTCAGTCGAACCTGACTTTAATATCCTCCGAAAGTGTATGCACATTTAAAGCACCAGAGATAGCATTCTTTTGTTCACAACTTGAATAACTTTCATCCGAATGCAGGCGTTGTAAATATTGTTCGTGTTTAATTGGTTTTGTGTTGAATTGACGTGTGTTGAATTGACGTGTGTTGAATTGACGTTTGAATTAACGTGTTGAAATTGTTTTGTGTTGAGTAGACGTGGAGCCTTAATATCCTCCGAAAGTGTACGCATATTTGAAAGCATTAGAGATAACATTCTTTTGTTCACAATTTGAATAAATTTCATCCGAATGCAGACGTTGTAAATATCGTAAAATTTTTGCCTGCCGCTTTTGTCACCCTTCTTTCCCAGCATGAATTTGTTTGTGTTGAATTTGTAATGTGTTGAAATGACGTATGTTTAATTGAGTTTTTGAAATTTATGTGTTGATTATACCGGGATTTGGTTTATTAAATCGGCGGGGGGTGAAGGTTGCGATTGTGTAAAAATTTCGCCGCAGGCAAACTTTTTTTTGTAAAAAATCGCGCGAGTGCAGCTAGTGTTCCCCTTCTATCTCTGATGGTACTACACACTTGCATTTTATTTACTATCACTAATAGAAGTCTTCGTTACTCAACTTTAGATTCTACGTCTATTCAACACAAAACAGTTTCAATACGTCAATTCAACACACGTTCAATTCAAACCAAATTTAAATTTAATAATAAATTAATTATTTTGTTTTGTGTTGAATTCACGTGTTGAAATTGTTTTGTAATCAATTAATGTGTGTTGAATTGTTGTTTTGGGTGAAATTACTTAGTGTTGTATTGACCTGTGTTGAAATTGTTTTGTGAAGACTTTGTTTTGTGTTGAATTGACGGATTGTTCAATTTTGTTGTTGGGTGAAATGACTGTGTGTTTTATAGACGTGTCACCCTTGAAACATTCTATTATTACTTAAATGGAAAAAATTTCTATATTCTTGGATGGACTTTAATAAAATATGTGGAGTTGTATTTTTTATAGATGAATCTTTAAAATAAATTTTATACAATTTTTGTCAAGATGAAAATCGCAATTAAAATTTAGCTTTTTTTAAAAAATTACCCATTTAATGCAAAGTTTTTGATATAGCGCTAATATCAAGCACAAAATTAAGAAGTGATGTATGAATGAATGATCTTCCAAAAAAAATTAATACTTTTTCATAATGAATACACCGGTAAGGAAGATATACACATTTTTCTAAAGGTACTTTTTTCCCAATCAAAAAACTATCTTTTCCGCAATTTCTCGAAAACGACTCCATTAAAAAATTGTGGAATGTATGTTTGGACTCACATGGATTTAGATAAGGAATTGCAACCAAATGTGCGGGATAGCAAAATTATTTTATAAACTAGTACTAGTTTAACATAAAACGTGTTAATATTTCTTATATAAACTGTTTTAGTGACCCCTTTGAATATGAATTACAGAACTTTTAGCAGGCTCAAGGTCAACAAGTAATGATTTTATTGTTCATAACTTTTCTAAAATAAAACCACAAATTAAGCTTTAGTTTTGGTTCTTATAAAATAAAAAAAATAAAACAAGTTTGGCGGTTAGGGGGGATTCTTTACGATAACTAAATAAACCGCACTGAAACTAGAGCTGCGGCCGTATCTAAAGAAGGCAAAATGGCTTGCAGAGTAGAGAGAGCTGCTGCTGAAGGTCCGCTGAATGGAACTGGCATCGCAAAATTTCAAATCAACTTTTTCGGACTGCCAAGCCACATTTTCCCAGATCTACTGAACACTAAACACCAAAAAAATTACTAAAATTATGCAAGTAAACCACTTAAAAGAATACGCACTAAGTTTGTTAAATTTTGAATTTACAAAGTGCAGTCAGTTTTAATTTGATTATTCAAGTCCACTTTCCAGTTTATAATTTGTTAAATTAATTTATTTTTATTAACTAATTGTTCTTGTTTATGGAATTTAAAAAAATATCTTGCTAAGAAATTGATTTATTTACCTTTAATTTTGTAATTAAATTTTATCAAATATGCGCACACACACTTTTATGAATTAAGCCTTTTAGTTTACTGCTTTAATTTAAACTTTCATTGCGTAATTTATACACACACACACTCTGCACCATTCACAATATAAATTTTGAATCTGAATATTTATTTTTGAACTTCTTTTGATTAACTCCGTTTGGTCCACTTTTCTTGGTTTTTAGCGCGATCCGACGAACTCAAGCGCCGCGCGTTAACTGAAGCTAAGGCAGCAACGCAGCATCCTTAAATAGCAGACACATCCAGGACCAGGACCGTTTCAGTGCTTTCAATTAAAGTTCGGCAAAGTTGTGAAACCATATTTATATTTGAATTGAGCATAAACAAGAAAATGGGCTTCTTGTGCTCTGAAGTTTGTGAGTTCTGAATTGTTGTAGTATTTAATTTATTAATTTAATACTTTTTAATAATATAGAAATTTTTATGCCACGTTTATAGCATCTCGTCATGTCTTAAGATTGTTTGACCTGTAATATTTGTGTTAACAAATTTGTTCAATTTTAGTCTTTTAACTAACTTTTTTTAAATTGTTTATTTAGTTAATATTGCACTGCATATCATAAAACTCATCAACAAAGTTCCTATAAACCATAAAGGATGTGACAAAGTCTAGCCAAGACACAAACCACATGTTGGTAATGCAGCTTTTATTTTAGTTAGCATTAATAGTACTTGAACAATTGAGGAAATGGGACTCATTATTGGATTAATATTATAGCCAAATAACAAACAACTTTATCTTGACAAAACTATCAACCATAATTCGAACCGCCCACCAAACCAGAAAATAAACAACGCAAAAAACATAATCAGGAAGGCGTACAACGTGAGTGATGAAAAACTCAGAACTAATAATTACATTAAAATGATGTAGTTTTAAGCCACAACTACCCCGAAAAAATTTATAAATAGACTAATCAAAGAATCCACGAACCAACTAATCGACAAAACACCCAAGGAAAGGAACACGGACCTAAACAAATTAATAAGGGACGCTCAATAAGGAAGAACAAAAACAGCTTTAGCACAACATAGAAACACAAAAATCACTCAGCTGACTCGAAACATAGATGGAAGACGAGAATGACATTAGAGAGCTGAGGAATACATGCAAAGGAGAGCAAGCACTAAACTTAAAAGACACTCTTGAGCAGACGAACTGCAGTTACGTAGCTGCAATCAAAAAGGTAAAATTTAAAAGAAAAAAAAACACATTTTATGCCCTTACCGAGAATTAAAACCAGGTCTTGTTGATTTATAGTCTCAGTCCTTAAGCTCTACGCCACATCTGTTAAGATAGAATAGCCAGCTAAGTGTGATATAAAACTAACTATCTATTACACAGTACAACACTAAAAAAAACCCGGCATAAGACCCTCATATTATGAAAAAAGGGACCTCTGCAAGCATCACCTCATACCCAGTTTTTCAAATGAAGCCTCAGTTCGCAACAACAATTTTAACTTGTTTTTTTATAGCTTAAGATAAAATTCTTCAAAATTCAGAAAATGTGGACAGTCATTGGTAACGCAATTTGAAAAAGTTAGTTCAATCGTGCAATCGGTTAAGGTACCTCCAGAAGGAGTTAAAGCTTTATTCTCGATTATCTTTAAAAGCGCACGGTAACTAAGTAAAGTTGTTGTCGTTGTGTGTTGCAAGTACAAAAGTACCCATTAAACGCGAATTGAGGACTCATTTGAAAAACTGGGTATGAGGTGATGCTTGCAGAGGTCCCTTTTATTATAATTTGAGGGTCTTATACAGGGTTTTTTTATTGTAACTTGTACAGTGTTTTATTTATTATTATTCATCCTAGTGAGGCTAAGAAAGTCCCACCCATCTACCTCAGTAAAATTGATATCTGTGCATGCATATTTTGCTTTGTTATTTACATTCCCATTCTTTTTCATTTGTGACATTAATTTTTTTACAAAGGTATTGGACATTGAAATCTAAAAAATTAATATTCATATTTTATTTAAAACAATTTACTAACAAACCAAAATAATTAAATATATTTTCTTAGAAATTTGTTATATGGGTCATTCTTTTATAAACCGAAGCTAAGAAAAATTTTTATTTTTCATTTCAATAAAAAAAAATCCGAAATTAGATCTCGACATGCCCACCAAAACGTAATTTGCGGTTTTGCACAAATATTTTTTTAATTTTATAAACAATTTCAAAAATCGTCAAAAACGAAAAAATGTAAAAAAAGGGTTTTTAAAAACGTGATATCTCAGGATTTGTTTATCGGATAGGTCTCAAGTTGATATCGATGGAAAGATTTTTACTGTATCTACTCAAATTATAATTTTATAGATTTTTAAATTATTTAATAATATTAAGTAAATGTTGCTAAAAATTATTTATAATTTTTTCAAAGTGTTAACCACCATGATATAGCTTCGAAGGATGAACAGTTTATTGTCCTAAATATAACTTAAATTTTGGTGTTTTCAAAAAGATGGAGACTTTTTTTTATTCGTATGGCAGCTATATGATATACTCATCCGATCCGCCTGATGTTAACATTTTTGAAAAGCTTGATAAATATAAAGCACACGTGCCAAGTTTCAATCAAAAAGCTTTGAAACTGACTGCATGGCGAAGCTTTGTTCAATGGCATCTTTTAATTTGTTTATAACTTCAAAAATTCATAACTTTTAAACTATAAAAGTCTCCATCTTTTTGAAAACACCAAAATTTAAGTTATGTTTAGAACATTTGATTGTACATCCTCAGAAGCTATAACATGGTGGTTAACACTGAGAAAAAATTATATGTAATTTTTAGCAACAATTACTTAATATTATTAAATAATTTAAAAATCTACAAAATTATAATTTGAGTAGATACAGTGAAATTCTTTCCATCGATATCAACTTGAGACCTGTCCGATGAACCAAACCTGAGATATCACGTTTTAAAAAACCCTTTTTTCCCATTTTTTCAATTTTTACGATTTTTGAAATTGTTTATAAAATTAACAAAAAATTTTTGTGCAAAACCGCAAATTACGTTTTGGTGGGCATGTCGAGATCTAGTTTCGGATTTTTTTTTATTAAAATGAAAAATAAAAATTTTTTTAGCTGTTCGGTTTATAAAAGAATGACCCATATATGCAAATTTTTAAATGTGTGGTATTTTATTATTTTAAATGGAAAGTCAACTCTAAATATAGTCTAGTAATATTATTAATATAAAATCGGTGTTCCCTTTATCGTTTTGTAAACAACTTCACAATTGCTCTTAAAGCTGCTTTAAAGTGTCAGACTCCTTTACAGCGGCGAATTACCTGGCAGAAAAGATGACCTACAGACCTTCAATTGGACTTAGATCCGAAAATGGATGCCGGCCACTCTATCATCGGCATATTATGGGACCTGAAATATGCCTTTGTCGCCGGGCAACGTTTTCTTGCTGAAAAATCCAATTGTCACCATGGAACCTTCCGCGATTGTATTAAGCTTACTTTTCAGCACCTCTACATACATTTGCGCATTGATACGGCCAGGCCCAAATCGAATCGACAACTTTCTCCATGGTTGTGCTTGTATCAGGTCGGTCGGGAATGTCGCAGATCTCTACAATATTTATTATGTCCGTCTGGGCCGTCTAAGTTAAACTATTTTTATCACTAAATATGACAGATTTGAATTCTACGTTCCAAAACTTGTACTTTTCATAAATGGCCATTTGCAAATTCTTGTGGTGCTGCTTGAGGCGCGGATTAGGTACCTTGGACTGATTCTAAAGATGCAACTCCTTTCGGCAAATTTGCTGTATGCGTTGTCGACATATTGATAGACTTAGCTTCGACTTAATTTGAGCGCGGCTCATCAATTTATATGCTGCTAGAGTCCTTATGTGTCGCCTGGTGCTCTCATTTACCTTGGGAATCCCACCCTTGCGATTATTTTGGCAATATTTTTGAGGTCTGTTTAAAAAGTTTGGTTAATGTGTTACCACGGCTGTTTCTTAAACTTCGTTTACAGCAATTTTTATATCAGCTTTATACACGGACTTGATTTTTATCTGATATTTAAGGGATAGTTCTTTTGTAAGAGGCATTTTTTGGTAAAATAAAAGGTTGTCACTGTGAATACACTTGATCGTAATGTTAATAATATTGCTTACACACCTGTTCAATACTTTCTCACTATTATTGCCATTAATGTTGACGCTACTGCCCTTTAACGACAAAAAACTCAATTTGAAATTATAGCAATTTTCTATAAAAAAAACTTAGATGTCTCGCTTGTTTCATACAACGATACCATAGATAAGTAGGTAACTAAATAGAAGTGAACACTTGGCAAAGCATCATGATGAAAAATAAAGGCAAGCTAACTTCGGCTCGACCGAAGTTTATATACCCTTGGAGATTGATATGTGCCTGACAGTTTGTATGCATCTATACTATATAGTGTTCCGATTTCGAAAAATCTTGTTGAAATTATGTAAAATCATTAAAAACTTATAAATACGAGCGTTGGGAGCGATAACATTGAAAACAAACAAGTTTTTCTCACTAAGACTTTTTTCCAGACCTAACTTTTGTATGGCAGCTATACTATATAGTTGTCCGATTTCGAAAAGTTTTGGTGAAATTATGTGAAATCATTGAAAACTTATAAATACGAGCACTAAAACTAGTTTTTCAACCGATCGTTCCTATGGCTGCTATATGCTATAGTCATCTGATCCGGCCGGTTCCGAAAAATGTGCAGCGTATTTATATCAAAAGACTTCGTGCAAAGTTTGGTTACGATAGCTTTAAAACTGTCGGAGGAGATAGCATAGAAACAGACGGACGGACAGACGGACATGGCTATATCACACAGCTCGCCATGCTGATCAAGAATATATATACTTTATGTGGTCGGAAATGCTTCCTTCTTACGTTACAAACATCCGGACAATTTTAATATACCCTCTCCAAGGGTATAAAAAGGGAAAGAAAGTGTATACTCAAAGCCAATGTACCGTTATTGGATTAAAAGAAATAGCAAAAAAAAATATTTTGCACATATATCAATTTTACTGAGGGAAGTTACATCACCCGCCTTCCCCGTTCGTCGCGAGTTAGCAGATCTTTCACTCCTAAGGGGACGTCACTGGCTCTTATTATTAAACTTACTTAGTTTATAGCTTTATTATTTTCCTAAAAAGCTTCCGCCATGATTTTCGCATTGTAAAAATATTCCAGTCTCCAGGATTGCCCATTCAGCACAGCCTTCAACTCATCCATCGTAAACATTGCCTTTCCAAGCAGGCAGACTCTAAGCCCGTTCACGATTGAGCAGATGAATATGAAATGTGCAACATCGCCTCTCGCATTCAGACTGCTCTGCTTATTAGCCTCGCGTCTACCTGTACCATATGGCATTTAATTAAGGGACAGTATCTCAGTTCTAGCTCTAAAAATATAAGATATGGTTAAGGTATCGTATTGTTCCTTGAAATACGTGTCATCTCCTAGCTCATAGCTGTGAATCTTGTACGTGTTTCGCGCTTGCACGAGTGCGTTGACACACAGTTTTGCATGACCGTCCTTCCAAGTCGAGGAATTGGAAACGGCCAGGTCCACTCTTAGTTCCATTTTTGGAAAAATTGCGAGATCGACTCTTTCAATGCAGTTACTACTATTTTTGGATACCTCTCATCTGGTAGCGTCATTAGTTTATGAACATAATTGAAGTGGGTCTGCATGTTGTATGGCTACGATCCTTCTTTAATATTCGACTGCACTTAGACCAAAGTACTTTTCTATAACTGCATTATCTTGGCGCGTTGTCATGTTGAACTATGTGTAAATTTATAATAAATGTACAAAAAATAATACTTACTTTTGGTTTTGAGGAATGAATTTGAGACAACTAAGGGAGCAGCTTGAGCAGCTCTAGAAGCTCTGTGCCTGCTTTGTTTCAGATTTAATTTTGTGCTCAGGCTACTGTTCTTCTGTTTTTTTTTTACATTCTGAGCAGGTACCAATAAAAACACACTTCATGCATATTTTGTAGTAAAGCGCCGTTTTTATTTCACTTTTCACGTCACTTGCAACGCAAAAGAAAATTCTCAGATTTGCTGAAAGATGTCTTAAATATTTTCAATTCTTTTCTTTTTTTTTCCAACATTCATGAAAATTAAAACATAATCATAACAGGTAAACCTTAAGCTTAAAAAATAATCAATTTTAGAGGCTACGCTAGCTGTATAAATATTTGTGTAAACTATTCAGTATTAGTAAAATCCCCATAGTATAAATAATTTAAATAATTTGTGGCCAATTGGTTAACTCCTATATATAATTTCATTTTTAGCTTACAATATTAGTTTTTTTTTTTCAAGACAGATTAAAATTGGAAGAGCTTACAAATTGGGTAGATACTTTAAACTTCTTTTGTAGGAGATATTTTGGTGAGGTGGTTGTTGGTGGTGGTGATGGATGCGATGATGACCCTTCCAGGGGGAGTGGCATTTGGATTTCCCACGTTGATTATAGCAGTGGTGGATTGATGGTTGTGGGTTGTATATACAGAGGTATACAATAGAGAGACAATACATTAGTATTAACCTTTTTTTGCAAATAATTTAAAACGAATAACAAACATATTAAATCTAAATCTTAAAATTAGTTTAAAATCGAAAAAAAAGAATTAAATAAAATGATAAATGGAGGCATAATGGCAAATGCCAGAGCTTTCCTCGGGTTGTGTGTTGTGGTTGTGTTATGGTTATGGATTTGCTTTTTGAAGGTTAATTGGTTTTGGTGTATTATACAGGTCCACATTTTCACTTTCAAGTTTGGGAGTTCATTATAGAAAGTAGAGCAAAACTCCAGTTTCAAATTTCACTTCAATATGTTGTTAGATGTTGTTGTGGCGTTTTCTGCAATTGTTAAACCTAGAATATAAGACCCAACGATGAGCAGGAGCTGCAAATATGTTATTAATCCTCCTTCCTTTGATATAACGTTTTTGAAAAGAATTGTTAATTAGGATTTTAAATGACTTTTCGGAGTTTTAAGCGTTGGTTTAATTGGTTGAAGACATCTTTGAGACGTTGCAGAGAATCCATAAACTACAAGATTCTAGTATACACCCATTGAAGAAGCAATCCTGTATTGCCTGATTCTGGCTCACTAATTGAAGAAGCATTTTCAGAGTTCATCTTTGAGAGAGATCTGGATTCAAGCTCTCTGTTTGAAGAAAAAATCTTGAGGTGCACGATTCTAGCATACTCCTTGAAGAAAGCTTTCCCCGAGTTAATCTTTGAAGTGCTCGATTCCAGAGACTTCTTATAAAAAGCGATCTTTGAAGTACACTATTCTTCTAGCTCACTTTTTGAAGAAGCAATCCGGAGATACACTATTCTGGCTCCACTATTGAAGAAGCAATCCGGGAGTACACGATACTAGCTCTCTTTTTGAAGAAGCAATCCGAAGGTACACGATTTTAGCTGACTTCTTGAAGTAGCGTTCTTCGAGTTAACCCTTAATCCGGGGGTACACGATACTAGCTCACTTTTTGAAGAACCAATCCGAAGGTACACGATACCAGCTCTCTTTTTGAAGAAGCATTCCTGAGGTACACGATTCTAGCTCACTTTTTGAAGAAGAAATCCGGAGGTGCACAATTCTAGCTCCCTTTTTGAAGAAGTAATCCGTAGGTAGAGGGTACTAGCTCACTTTTTGAAGAACCAATCTGAAGGTACACGATACTAGCTCACTTTTTGAAGAAGAAATCCCGAGGTGCACGATTCTAGCTCACTTTTTGAAGAAGCAATCCAGAGTTACACGATACTAGCTCTCTTTTTGAAGAAGTAATCCGAAGGAACACGATTTAAGCTGACTTCTTGAAGTAGCGTTCTTCGAGTTAACCCTTAAAGTACTCGATTCCAGCGACTTCATAAAAAAAAGGCATCTTAGAGTTAATCTTTGAAGTACACGATTCTTCCAGACAATCCATAAACTGCAAGAATGAAGATACGATCCTGAATTACACGATTCTTAGCTCATTCCTTGAAGCAGGGCTCTCCGAGAACTCACTCATAGAAGAATCGAGTTCAGAGTGAATTCCATTTGGTTTTTTTAGAAGATTCCTTAATTCTCCGAGCTGTAATCCATATAGCTTCTAGTTTTAAAAATTCGATATTCCATATTTTTATCACAGGATTTGTTTGTTGTATCATTTGTTCCCGTCGATGTTGATTCTTGAATTATCCATTTGAGAACTTGAGTTCTAAAGCCTTCGAATGTCCATTAAGGCGTCTCAATTTGAGAGTGGTTCCTGTTGAATTCCCATATGTTCTTCATTTGGAGACGGTTAGACGATTAATTCGCAGTAATGGTTATCCTGAAGCTTATAGTTTCCCAGATGTATCCTTCATCAAAAATTTACCGAAAAAGAGTCCTTTTTAATCCAAAATTTCTCGTAGAAAACCCATACTAATTCACGAAGCTGCTTCGTTCAGGCCTTGGGAAATCCAAACTGTAAAATTTCACTGCTCATCCTTATAGCCCCGCATACGATCCACTTGATCTTGATCCTGTGCTATATAATATATATGGCCGCTTCTGGACTCCAAGTACAATTGTGGTGTTGGATTATTTTTGAGGTAGTTTAAAAAGTTCATTTTAACAAGGGACAGACACACTTCCTAACCTTATTTTCAACGACAGGGGTTAACGCGCTTTAAACAAATCTCATCTACAAGTATGTACAAAACTGATTTAAGAGGGGACCAAAAAAACCTGGTATTTCCGAAAGCATAATTTTCGGTTAATAAATGTCTTTTTAAGGAAATAAGTTTCAAAACTCATTTCACTTTTGTGTTTGATTGTGGGTTTGCCTGGAACACTATTTTTGTATGGTTTTTCAAATGGCAATGGAGGCGGCATTTTTGCAATCAATTTGCACACCATTCGCTGCATAAGGTAAACTGAAGGTATCTAGCCATTCTTTGCACTTTTCAGTGCAATCAAAGGCCAAGATTTTGGTCACATAGTCCACACTAATATTGGGACGATATCTGTAAAAAAACAAAAGAAAGAGTATAAAACAATGTAAAGTTTCAAACTCATATTCCACTCACGATTTGATGATGACTCTAAGTGCCGCCTTGCGTTCTCTCTCTAAAAACCATTCAATCATATGGCCCGACATCAAAGGAGCTGTCTTATATAAAGCAAACAATTTGCAATAATTGCCCAAAGACCAGGCCGAACGAAATTGTAGAGCATGTGCTATGGCAGGATTCTCGCGCTGATCAGTTTTTATCGAACGGAGCACAGTGGTAAGGTCTGGGAACAGTTTTAGAGAGTTAAAATCAAATGTGAATTTGATTGATCAGTTTTGTAACTCACCCAAGGTATTCTTTGTAAAAATATAGTACAGTATACGATAGGCTATAAATTCCATGGAATTGCTGCTCTTGCCACCCAGTTCTAGGTAAAGCATCTTCAGTTGCGTCTGACATTGATTGAACTCTTCGTGATCGCCCTTCTCCATAGCAATACGGGCATGCGTCTCATAAACTTCCACTGTAAACTGATCGCGTATACCTTGAACCTGTTAGGAAAATTGGAAACAAGAGATTAGGTGTATGCAGGATATTGGTAGGAGATGTGGAATTTCACTACAACTGCGAGGGTGTGTCAATAAGTTGCTGTTTTGTAAGATTACTTAAATAGCAGAAAATGCAGTTGTTGGGTAACGACTCTGTGACTGCAATCTTGTGTGACATGGTTGCCCATACCTTAGATGCGTACCAAGACAACGTTGTTCTACTTAAAGATCCGGCACGTCAACAGCTACTTAGCCCGCATCAACCCTAAAGTCGTCGAAGTGTGCCGCAAATATGGTCTCAGCCCCCATAATACACCCTAAATCCCATTGACCTCACGCCTATAGACTTGTGGTTCCACCCAGGTAACTCCCTTCCTCAACCTGTACAGGGTATAGTAGTTCCTCTACATCACACTAGCTTATTTACCCACTTCTTTCTCTTTTTTCAGCCTTTACAAGAACCCTGCCCAGCTCCACACCGAATAATATATTGAATTTTACTACAAAACGCACTCCAATTGTGAATGTAACCTGTAACCTATGCGCGTTAATCTCCATGCCGATCTTCACGCCATCAGATAGCTTCTAGAAGCGAATAGCTACAGACATGTTCTCAATTCCACTAATTTTTGTTTTCTTAATTCTGAATAAAATTGCTCTCTTTTTACCTGCAAACGATCGAAAATGGAATTGTCGGAAGTGAGAGAGGCTGAGAGGCAGAGCCAAAGCCTAAACCTTAAAACTCTTTAAAATCAAATTGATCACACAATAAAAAAAATTCACTTTATATTCATCTAGGAACTTAAAGAAAGTGGTATTTGACTATTAAGTTTCATTCGTTTTTGTGTTGCGAGAACATGAATCAATTCCTCTTTCGAAAAGTTGCCGTGGAAGTGCAATTGAAAACAATTCTGATACACATTAATTGCCTGCGCTGAGGCGAATAAGACAGCCTAGTAAACTGAATTCTTGAAGCCTATTAGGATAACATAGTCCACATCCTATAATCCCAATATCCCCAAATCAAAATAACAATTAACACCTTTTCAAATGTCTCCTAAGTTCCGCAGTCATCCTAATCTTTCTTTTGATATCTGAATTAGAGCCCTGTGCACAAGCTCACACAATGTGCACACTATCAAACCAGCTCATACATATGTCTAAACGAAACATATATTATAGCATAATTTAATTTAATTATAATTTTTTAAATTTAATTTAAAGATTCATTGAGTCAAAGTTAAACTGTTAATGTGCTCTCATATGTCTGGGTCTCACACTAGTTTCAGTTCGTGTTAACAGTGTTGAATTCGTTATAGTTTTTCTACAAATAGCTTTGTTAATTTGAAAAAATGGAGAAAAACTCTCGTAATGTATAAATGTAGTTGCGTGCCGAACTTGCTTACATAAATATAGGATCTTCGAAATAAAAGTGATTGGTAATCATCGGTCACAACGACTCTGACAAAGTGGTTCGTTCAAAATTGTCAGCCATTCACTGTCAAAAGCGATTATGGTATTAAAGACCTTGCCCTGAAATAGGATAGTGTTGGATCTAATCTTAAGTGGATCAGACACTGCCAGAAGTGGACCTCCGACTAGAAAGTGACCTGGAGTCAAGGCTAACAGGTCGGTGGGATCCTCGGACATGGGAGAGATTGTTCGGGAATTCAGACAGGCTTCAATCTTGGACAAAAAGGTAGAAAGTTCTTCGAAGGTGTATTTTAATGAAGAGGTGGATCTATAGAATAGAGTTTGGAAACTTTTCACCCCTGCCTCCCGTAATCCTCCCATATGTGGAGCGCTAGGAGGACAGATTCTGATGGCCATGCTTTGAAAGAATTATCGCTCTCGTTGCTTCAAGGAAATCACGGGACAATGCCTTCGATGCACCGACAAAAGTCTTACCATTGTCGGGGCACATTTGCTGTGGACAGCCACGTCGTGCCACAAACCGGTAGAAAGCCGCCAAGAATTTCTCGGTCGTTAAGTCGGACGTGGCTTCCAAGTGGATTGCCTTTGTGCTGAAGCACACAAAGACACAGACATAACCCTTTGTGATCCGGCTCGAAGGACCATGGTGGTGACGTCGAAAAGATTGGCGTTGGTAAATTAATCCAATTAAACTGCACTTTAAACTTCTAAAATAATTCAGCTTTATTTGCCTTCCCTTGCGGGTGGTAAGTAGTGTACTTGAAGAGTGAAAAGTACAAAAACGGATAGCTTAGCTTAAGCTCTATTTACACGACCTGATCACTCATCTGGGTTTTCGTCTGATTTGCTGTCTGACCGTGTAAAAAGGCGTCTGAGTAGACATGAAATTACTCAGATGAGCGATCAGACGAAATAGAACCGGTTCTATTTGGCCTGAGCACTCATCTGAGTGGCTTTTATCAAGGTACAGTGTTCGTCTGACGAAAACTCATCTGAGCGATCAGGTTGTGTAAATGGAGCTTTAGACCGCTGCTGTGAGTGAGAGCGAGAGATAGAGAGAGAGGTTGAGGATCTTATGTTAAGTACAGCGAGCATTTACAGTGGTATAAATTTAATGGAATCGACTTAAACATTCTCCCCCCCTTGCAATATAAAACGGATTGCAACATTTTGCTAGGGCATCAATGGCTGCAGTGTCCGGTTAAATTCCATCCAAAATCTGTGTTTTGGGCTACTGGCAAGCCACCCTGGCTAGATAGAATCCCTGGCAGAATTATGTGAGGATACACATCTGCCCCAAGGATGAGCGAAATGTTAGATGGATTGTGCCAGCGCTCATCTGCCAGGATCACATGGCTGAACTTCTCATTAAGTTAGTTGCAAAATCGTCAGCATCACCAGAAAGATTTGTTTTCTCACGCAAGGAATTTAAGGAAATTATGATTTTAAATATAAATATGGAAAGTGAAAAAAAAAAAAGGGCTCTGGTCCGAAATATGTTCAAATAGGTCAAAATATGCTCTACTAAAAGTACTACTCTAAATTCCGTACTTATACTTAGAACGATAAAAAATACCGAACACAAAAAGGTTTTATGCAAAGACAAGCACTGTAGATGGTTCGTAGCGTACTGATCAAAGCATAATTACAATAAATGTTATGTATCTTACTGCAATTCCGATTTATCGTATGGAATGCGTTACTTCGTACAGACCGCAAAAAGAATGTTTTGACACGGACGCGAGCCTTATCTTAAAAAAATTATGAAATTTAAATTTTGCGGTATCTGCCTGGTTTCTGTACTTAGTTGAACGAGAAAATAGTAGACCTGATGATATAATTGCATCTTGACTAATTTCTTTCCGTTTTGGTATTTTTTTCGCAAATTAGTTGTTTCTCCGTCATGGTAAAATTATGCATTCTGTATGCTGTGGTCTATTTTCATATCTATGCAGGTATTTGTGCTACTTAATATAAATAAATTTCTAAAGTAATTCTTGATTGAACTACCATGAAGACCCTAAGCTAAAAAGTGAGCTAATGCAATAGATCGGCAATGATTTTCATCTTAATTGGCATTTAAGTTTGGTGCAACACTGCCATTAAAACTGTAAAATGGTTTGAAATTCGATTCTGTTTTTTCGTCCCTCCTTTTCCATTCTGTTAACTCTATCGTTTCATTCAGAGTGTAACAAACCTAATCAAGGTCCGAATCTAATCTTATTTTAAACTTAGTATCCCTAAAGGAAAACGGATTTTGCTCACCCGCGTGGTGAACACAAGTAATTCTGTGCGGTATTTGCTGCCGTAGTAAGTTTTGTTTTGAACACTGAATAAAAGCATATATTTACTCTCTAAATATGTAAATGAATATTACATATTCCAAAATAGGTCGAAATAGGTTAAAATATGTTAGCATATTCTCAAATAGGCTATTAGGTCGAAGAAAAATGTCAAATATGCAAAACGAATAAGGATTAAAAATAATCTACTTTTCATGAAACGAATTTATATGAAACCACAAAATTTTTTTGGACCACTTATTAAAATGTTTTAACCTAAGATCCGATGTCTAGTAATAATACAGAATAGACGGTCAAGAAGGAATTAAAATAGACCTGGATAGAAAAAACGAAAACAAAATAGCTAGAAAGCCAAAGGAGTGGAAATGTGAAGAAGGACTGCAGCCCGGAACTTAAAGAGACGACTTACCACAGAAATTGTTACAAAAGACGAGTGGCTAATGCTCTACGACCCGTACGGGAGCAGAGTCAAACTACATAATTCAGCATTGCCAACCTACCACTGTAACTTATTGACAAACCCTCGTTTGAAATTAATACTCTAATCAGCCAGCCAAGGTTTATCCTCATTATAATCAGATAAATGCGAAACCTTTTGTGTTGTCATCATTAAGACTATCAAAAATGAAATCTTTTTGTAATTAATTTTCTTCAACTTACCGTCAAATCCTGCCGTATGGACTTCAACTGATCACACGCATAGTGATAATCCTGATTCGCACGCCATTTGCTCTTGACATTGGCCAACGAGTGGGTGAGCACCTCAACGGGTCGTACTTCCGTGGACGAGGGGGCCTTGGTGAGGCGTAAAAATGACTTTTCTAGATCCCTACAAGTGCCTACAATATGCAAATCGAGTAAATCTAAACCGGTGCCCGAATCCGCCTCCTCGTAGAAGGAACGCGACGAGGCCTGCTGCTGCTGCTGTTGCTGTTGCTGCATCAATTTCTTTTTGTGCTTGGCCGTGGTGAGACCAAACGGTGAGCTTGCAATAGTTACGACAGATTTCTTAGCCGAGCCAGAGCCCTGCTGGGAGAAACGTGCCGCCCGCTGTTGCAAGCGCGCTGTGTCATCATCAACGGCTCCGCCAACAGATGATTGTTGGGAATAGAAATGTGGTGGCTTCTTGGAGGCCTGGTTAGCGGCGGCGGCGGCTGCCCGCTTGTTCTTCTTCATCAAAAGTTTTTGCTGTTTGCGCGAAAGATTCGCCGTAAGAGGAATAAAGTCCAGGGAATCGTTTGAAATGGATTTACGTAACATTTTGCGGGAGGGCGGACAAGTGGACTCGCTGCTGCGGGAACGCGAACGTGTGGGGGAACGCGAGCGCGAATAACGTTTGCGGTTAGTATACTTGGAGGAAGTGGAAGATGTGGGCGATCTATAGAGAAAATAAAGAAATTTTAATTCGATGTTTTTGAGGTATGTCAAAGAAAACTCACCGCGAACGACTTCGGGAATAGCGGGAAGATGACACCGTGGAGGATTGATAGGGTTTATTAAAGGCATTTCCCTTTGGCTTGAATTGGTTGCCATTTGGAGATTTGCCCATTTTGTGAGGCAAATGATCCTGATCCTGTTGCTGTAGCTTTTGCTGTTCCCTTTCACGCTCCTGCTTCTTGTTGAAATAGTTGCTTCTTTGGGGCTGGGGAGGAGTGACCTGGCTCAAGACCACATCAATGCCATCCCTTTCACTGTGAACCGTGGGCATGGGCTCATTATCCCAATCTCGAGTCCATAACTCATTCCGATTGGCTGCGGCTATGATTTTGCCCTTTAAGCATATATCTATTTGATCTTTATCCAAATCGGTGTTGCATTTGGAATAACAACGTGCCACATATTGATTGAGAGAATCAGGCCAAGAATCATTGGAGGCCATTTGAAAGGAGTTGGGGCGCTTAAAGGGAGTAGGAGCAGCCGGAGCGGCGGCAGCAGCTGGTGTCTCCACCACTGTAGCAGGAGGAGTTGGGGCTCTCTGCGGCTGAACTGGAGTTGGAGGATTAAGAGATGAAGGCAAAGGCGGTGGCGGTTTGCTTAAATCGGGTATGGGAGGAGCCACTGTAACCGACGCTTCAAGGCCCGGATTGGGCTCATTATATTGTTGATTAAAATTTGAGGATTGTTCCAGAATTTGATTTTTGTTTTTGTTATTACGCTTACGTTTCTTTTTGTTGTTATTGTTGTTATTATTCAAATTATTGTACAAATTGGGGGTAATCATTTGTGGTTGTTGTTGTTGCTGTTGTTGCTGCTGGAGCGGATTGGGATTACTGGCCAAACGTTTTGGATTCAAATTTAAATTAAAACGTATTCCTCCAAAATTCTTTTGCTGCTGCTGCTGCTGCTGCATTTTGTTGGGTTGTTGATTATTAAGAGGCGGCGGTGGAGGTGGCGGCAAAGGCGGCGGTGGTGCTGCCAAAGCATTACTGAATCCTGGTGGTGCATTTGATGAGCTAATGGTTGAGGTGACTTGTTGTTGGTTTTGTTGTTGTTGTTGTTGGTAACGCATATAATATTGATAATATTGCTGATATTGCTGTTGATAGGCAGCCGCATTTTGATTGGCATACCAAGCGTAGTTGTTCCACTGTGCGGCGGCTGCAGAGTTGCCAGACTGCTGCTGCTGTTGTTGTTGTTGTTGTTGTTGCTGCTGTTGCATTTCTTGCAGTTGTGGTATCAAAGGCGGCGGTGCACTCATGGCATCGGACATTGCTTTTATTTTGTTTTTACCTGAACTTACCTTTTATTAATGATTTTATTTGCTTTTGGGCTCTGGGAAAAGGAATAAAAGTAAGGATTAGGCATACGTGTTTGTATGTGTGTGTGAAAGTGTGGGTGAGTGCATGGTGGCTAACTGTAAAGGTGACACAGCTAAATGAGGTCAGCCGTAATTCCATTTTTACTTTATTAAACATTTTGTAAATTTCCAAGCCCAAAAAACAAATATTATGTGATTTAAAACCTGTTTTCTTTATCTCTATACTTGCCTAATGCGTATATTTTATTCTTTGTTTGTCTTTGCACATTGTTCGACTTACAATTAATAAATATTGTAAGCTTTTTTCACACTGGCAAAAAATTTGACACATTTTAATGCAATTTCTATGAAAATTTGGGTAAATCGATGAATTTTTCTTTAAATTTGATCAAATGGTAATATATAGTTAATGTTCTATGTCTTGCAAAATTTGCAATTATCAAAAATTTGTCAAATAATTTGCCTGTGTGAACTTAGCTTTATATATTTTCATATCCAAAACCTTTGCCATTGTCATAATTATGATTTAATTAATAATTATCTAAAATATACACAATTTTCATTGGTTAATTTTTACATTTTCTTCGAAAATCACTCATTTGTGACGTCAAATGTCACCAGAGTCTCATAGAATATCAACCCACCTCTACCTCTACACTTTAGCCACTCTGCGTCGCCATTTTTTTTTCTTTTTCTTTTGCTTGCTTACCCAATTTTTTCCTTTGATTTGCTGCTTCTCTTCTTGCTTTTATTCACCACAATTCATTCGCTTTGACTTTACATGCGCTTTTGGTAACATTTACTTTAACAATGGCTTGGTTAAAAACACTCGAAATAAATAATTAATTGCTTAAAAAATCTGTAGCACAAATGTGAACACGTTCCGTATAGATTAAACTATTTTTTTCAAGTGAAAAGTGATGACAGAGTTGTCGCCTACTTGAACAGTGTTAGAAAAGCCTACTCAGTGACAGTGTTGGCCCAGGAATAGCTAAAAATGTCAAAGTGTTATATAAAATAGCTATAACTAGCTATAGCTAGAAAATTTATGCTGTATTTATTTATCGCCCATGTTCTCAATTCCACTTTCACAAAAGTTTTGTGATTTGGAGTGCAAATTTAGTACTAAAACCGGTTTTAAATCACAGAATTTTTGTGGAAGAGGAATTGAGAACATGGCCGTATATATTTAAAATACAGCTACTTCGGCTGATTCTTTTGTTGTTTTACAATTTGATTGAAAATACAGGTGGATATAAAGATAGACTTCAATTTAAAGTGACACATTATGTATGTTGAAATTAATAGTAATTAGAGCAAATGAATAATATCTGATGATTTAAGGAATGTAATTGTTTCTAGAACGTTTTTTGGCGAAGGATCTGTAAAGAGGGAGGTTAGGTTTCGGTTGGGGAAGCAGTTCCGTTGACTTTGCAGTGAAATACACTCGTTTAGGACGTGATCTATTGTGAAAGGTTCAGTTGCTATTGTTTTGTAAAAACCGATGATCGTGGGTAAGCCTTGTATGTCCAAGTCTTAGACTTATAATTTTTACTTCTTTGTTTAAAGATCCGTCAGTGTATATAAATGTATGGTTACTTAGTTTGTGTTTGGTTTCGTTAAACTCTCTTTGCCCGTTTTCGGTTTAGTAAAGGATCTGATCTTACGATTCGAATCTTTACAGATTTGGATGCATGTTGAATCATGGCGTAGTTAATTTTATCGAAGCCAGGTGTGTGTCCTTTAAGACTGTTCAAAGCTGATAGGAATTCTAAAAGGCATATATTGCGCTCCATAAAATAAGCTGTTTCTTGTGGTATACTTGGAGGGTGGCTTGCATAGGTGGACGTCTAGAAAGTTGGCGTAGAAATGTCCGTCTTCTGATTGAACGGACCAAAGATTTGAGAAGGCCTCAGCTATTTCTTCTGGATCTGTCACCATTTTGTTACAATGAATTAGTGAAGATTTGTGGAGACTTCAGAACTTTCTTATTTTGCTCCATATTACTTCGGTTTTTGAATCTGGGGATCTGCTTGAGGTTAGCTCATGTATGCTCTTTGCTTTACTCGTCCTAACTAGTCTTCTAAATTGTGCGTTTAGTTTTTTATATATCATAATATTTTCTAAACTCATATTTATATTAAGTGTTCTCCATGTCTTTGATTTAGCTATTCTTAGGGGGGTTGACATAGGGGAATGTTTTTAAAATCACTTTGTAGAATGATTTTATTTATGTTGCTTGCTTCTTTGTTAATATTTTTCGATGTCGATATTATATAACTATTGTGTGTAGCTCGTATTTTCCCCAATTTGCTTGTTTTGTTATAAAACTCTGTGGATAACTGGATTGGGTCTTGTGGTTTTTGTTCGTAAATATATCTATAATCCTTTCTCCTTCTGTTGCTACAGAAGTAAAAATTAGTTCCGAAATTCTAGTATATTCCTACTGGATACGTTTATTTTTTAGCTAGAGATATTTTTGACAACTGTTCATATCTAATGCAGAAGAAATTTTCAAGTTTGTGCGGAATCGAAGGTAGGGATAGCTGTGCTTGCGCTTTTCTTAAATATTTCTTGAATTACATTTTTCTACATTAAATTAACAAAATTACAAAATTAATTTGATATGAAATGAGAAACAATCTTCAAAATAATGGAATAATAATAAAGGAAATATCCCTTTTTCTTCGACTTTCTTGTTGGCAAAATGTTTTAATCTTAAAATTAAGATCTTGATAGAATTCGAAAAACAGGTTTAAATAAACTGAGATCTAAAAATGGTTAATGGTATACTTTTCGGTAGGTATTTTTCTTATCATTCTAAATAGCCGAATATTGAGTCTGTCTTATGAACCACAAAAATAGCTAGAAAATGGCAAATGTTATTTTCGAATTTCGGTAAAATTGCAGGTTCCAGCATTCAGTTTAGCTATAGGGAAAATAGCTAAATTGGCAACACTGCTTGGAGCACAATGTGCGTCAATATAGCAGCGCACACTTTGCAACGAATTGAGGCGCTGCAATGTTGTTGTCTTCATATGGAAACGCAGAAATATGTTCTTCCACTAAGGTTCGACAACGCATGCAGAGCAACAAACAAACAAAACATACAAACTTAAGCCCTTGTTCCACTGGATGAGCTATATGACCTCATTCTTCCTGTGTATTTCCCCATAAGAGATGTATATACAATCGGCAGGCCGTCCGCTGCAAATGAGCAAATCACTGTCAATGATGATCTAGCTATTGTCACAATTATAAATATAAGTCAATGGTATATTATTAATAATTAATATTATTTAGTACTACTGACTTATTGCCCCCTATCCAGAGCCTACAACATCTTGTAACAACAAAGGATAGATTTTCTATCGATAACTATTTATGAAACTATCGATTGCTTAATGGTATTTTTACTGTTTTTTCAAATAATTCTAAAGTCTACATAGCAGATATAATTATAACAAAAAGGAATAACCATTGTGATTTGTGAATAAAACAAGCCCTATAGGATGCACCCATTCTTAGCCGCTAAATTCAAATTACTTCAAAAATATTTAAAAAACAAAAAAACACATTATTCAAACATTGCGATTTATTACTGGAATACGTCCATAAAATCTGTTAAAATTAGACGTTTAGATTCCAGGATACGCCAATCTTATGATCACCATTCAATGGTGATTTAGCATCGCAGCCCAAATGGTACATCACCTCAATATTCTCGCTCATTTTTGCCTGATAAACGAAACCAACATTTGCATCTTCACGCACTTTAGCCTTCAGCAGGGAACCATTACCAAATTTGTATTGGCCACCAATGGCAAATTTTCTGGTGTCATCTTGATTATATAAATTGATTTTCAAAGCAACGGCCCAACTTTCGCCAATCCGTTGAAAAATTGAACCGCGCAAATCTTGGAAATTTTCCCTAAGAGAAAAAAAATTAAAATAATAATTTTTAATTTTAGTAATCTTATTTCAACTCACAATTTCAGGCCCACTTCGGTAGCTCCATTATTATAGCCCACACAAAAGGCATGCTTGTCAAATCCTGTCTCATCCATATTATAGACAGCCCGATAGCCGAAAAGCCAATTTGTGGATGGAGCCACCAGAAAGTAACCCATTAGATGAGGCTCCTTTATGAGGGGCACAATCAATTCCAATTTGAAGGGGGCATACTCAATGCCTGTTTTCAGTTTTGCCTTTAAATTTAAGCTAAAATAGAATAAAAAAATTTTAAATTTAAATTGAAAACTAACCAATTTAACCAATTAAAAACTAAAATTAGTTCAGAATTTAAAAAAAAATGCGATATATGTAAGCTAAAATAAATATCAAACGATGTCAGTAGTCGTTTAAGCCCGGATTTTCAAGAAGGATTGATTTGTGCAAGGATTTCTAAACACCGGAATCCTTGTCTTGTTTCCGACTTTATCTCACACTGGTTGTGATCCCTCAGTCGGTTCCAATCAAAAAGGTCCGATGTATTGACTTAAGCTCGATATTCTTACTTGATTTGATCTCGAAGTCGTCTTGGTTTAACTAATACTCGAAATCCGAAAAAGATAGCATCAAAAATGACTGTGATTGACTTGTCGTTTAAACTAATTTAGACACAAAAAAAAAAAAATTTCACAGAAACTCCATTCTATTTTTTTTATCAAACCAGCAAAGTTTTAGCCAGCTCGAGGTCCAAAGAAATTTGTGAGCTTTTCTCTCTCAGTTTCGAATTTGCTCTCAGTTTCTTTTCGCTCTTTCGCTTTGACAGTGCTTACTTTAATTTTGAGTAAGGAGGATCAGTTGATTATTAAGTGCATTTGAAATGAGCATTTTTAGATAGATACAAGTCTTTTGGGATTGTTCCAATCTTTTCATATAGCCGCACCTTGTTTTTTCAGTGTACGCATAGAAAGAGTAGATGTAGAAAAACTTTGCGATTACCGTTTGAAAAAGCGTTAAAAAGCGAGAGAAAATAAATTACAAGAATCAACACTCTCAGTGTAAAAATTATCCGTTATGTTTCATTTTCGTTTTGTGAGAGGTGCACCACTATGGCCGCACTTTACTAAATTAATTAATTTGTAGAATTAATATATTTTTATTCACTATAATAATGAGTGTAACATCCTTTAGCACTAATTAACTCATAGATTCTGTTCAGCATACTGTCTACGTGGTTTTTTTAAATCTCTAAGGGACAGTTTTTCCTATACCTTAATTATTGCCGCTTTGAGCTTCTTAGAACTATACATCGGACCAGAAACGCCCTCAACTTTTCCATCGATTCATGTCCGGGGAGCACGTGGGTCACTCAAAAAACCGAACAATATTGCCTTGTGTTGCGTGCATTGAAGCGTTGTCCTGCTGGAAAATGAACTTTTAACGCCTTCTATACCGAAGAAAATTCAATAGATTTAATAGCAAAATGTTCACGTACTCTCTGAAGTTCATATGAGTGCTTGTAAATGCCAGCTCCAAGCATCCACACTCGCAGAACGCATTCCAAACCATTATAGATCCTCCTCCAAAATTTCTCTGAGAAAAGTACAAGGGTTCTTTCCTCAAATCCCTCCAATAGTGCGAAAACCCATTAGGACCATCCAAATTAAACTCTCTTCTCATCCGAGAAAATGAAATATCAATTAAAATTTGCATTGCTCTGTAAAAACTTTTTTACTTTTGTACAGTCAGTTTCTATGCTATCTCTAGCGAATTTCATTCGGGCTTACTATGGCGAATCAGTAACCTTTCTGTCACCTTAAATTTTTATCGCACTATGTTTTCAGATTCCTTTAAAGCCCGTGCAATGGTCCAGCGAGACACTTTTAGGCCACGTTCAGTTGCTAATTCATTAGCGTTCTTGAATTACTTGCAGCGCTCACTAATCGGCTCTGGTCACGCTGATTTGTCTTCGGCTTATGTCCTCCATGTTTTATTTTCCATATTTATTTCGGTTTTTACAAAAATTTCGCTTTCACTCTGTCGGAGCAATCAATTTTTCCGACAATTTCACAAAATGGCCAATTTTCGTTTTTGAGCGCTAGAATTTGGCCCTTTCCAACATCTGACAGCACTGGCCCACTTGGCATATTAACAAATTGATTACAAAAGTAACTCAACCAAGTGCAAACACCAGCAACACCAACCAGCAAGCACAGATTGAGAAATTAAATGGTGCGGCTATAATAGTGCACCGCTCACAAAACGAAAATAAAACATAACGTTTAATTTTTGCACTGAGAGTGTTGATTTTTGTCATTTATTTTTTCTCTCACTTTTTAACGCTCTCTCAAACGGTAATTGTGTACCTCTACTCTCTCTATGCGTACACTAAAAAAACAAGGTGCGGCTATAGTTTTAATCCAGAGTTTAGGGGGAAGTTAGCTATATTACGTACTTATGATGTCCATATGGGCCTTAATTCTATAAATTCGAGGCGAAACGAAAAGAGAAGGGAAGGTTTCCTACAGGCATTCTCTTGGATATTAGTAGTCTCAGTAATACTAGTTATATTCACGAGAATGCCCTCAGAAAACCTCCCTTTTTGTGGCCGAAACTAACAAAAGTTCCTAACAAAAATATTTAAAAAATATATACGCTATCGATAGTTCGACATTCATGGTTGATAATTTGGTTCGAAGTAGGGATGGGACTTTTCCGAATTCTCTTTCCCGCTCCCAACTCCTCTTATATATTTTTTAGACTAAGCTATATTATATATGAGCAAGTGTGAAGGGCGACCTTGATTAAAAAGTTTCATTGGAAAAAATTCATTGAATATTGGTTAAGCACTTGATTTCGATAAAATTATGTATTTAGAAGAAGGAAATGTAGATACTTTTCAAAGAAAGCATTTATGATAAAAGTGCTACAAGTTAAAAAGTAAAAGAAATACCAGTTACCCTAGAGACCTAGAGATCTAAAATATGGCATAGTTATGTAGGTGCGCACTATGAAAGAAAATTTGGAAAATTTCACCGCGAAGTGGTTAAAAACCCCGAAAAAAAGTATGTATAGGGCACATAAATGAGCTGTGGCTAAGGTGTTTTACTAAGAGCGCAAGAGAGAGAGAGAGAGAGCGAACGCCTCACTCACAGACAAATTAGTTATGTGTTGAATGTATTTGTACTATAAGAGAGAGGTGTTAAAAAGAAATAGCAATGAACAAGAGAGAGGAGGAGAGGGAGTGTAGAGCAGGGAACAGAGGGTTATCAGTGGGCAGTGAGAACGAAATGCTAAATTCCGAGATACATGCAGACCTATGGTAGAGGGGGGAGGGGAAGAGGAAGGGAGGGAAGAGTGGAGGGCGGGGGAAGACGGGGTGGGAGAAAAGCCCATTTGAATTTCTTAATTTTAGAGAAAGACTTAGGAATCTTTTTATTTCCAAATATGGGCAAGCAATGCAGATACTCTTGTGAAATGCAGAATCTTTAAATATTTACTAGAACTAAGAGCGGGACGGAAATATCGCTAGACCCCAAATTTCACTATGTGATCGTGCTGGAGAAGAATGTACATAATTTTCTAGTGTTCAAGCGCTTCTGTTGGGTCCTTTAGGTCGGGAACGAAAAAATTTCTACAATTTTTTAAAATCGAACGCGGATAAGGTCGGAAGTAGTTATTCTCCAAATAACCCCTCTTCTACTCACTTATCCCATTGTGCATACGCGGCCTTTACAATTGCATACAGTTTACCATTGCCCGCATCAGCATGCACTCCCAGTTCGGAAAGCCATTCATTATTACTGAGCCAATCTTGAGCCACATGAAAATTACCATATCTCTGGCGTGCCTCAAAGCCACCATGAATGGACTTGAAATCTGGATTGGCATCAGCAAAGCTGATCAAGGTCAAATCTCTATTGGTAGTTGTCGAGCATTCTAAATGCCAAACACCAAACTTGTAGCCCCGCATGAGACAGTCTTTGGCCCAACCGCCCACATGAAAATATGTGGGCATTTCTCCATCCGGTGGGGCTGGTAGTATTATCTCCGATTCATTATTTTCGTCTTCTTGTTTGTCTTTTGTATTCTTTTCCTTAGATTCATTTGGTTTGGACTCCTGTTCTTTGGGTTCCTTTCCTTTGGGTTGTTTTTCTTGGGGTTGTTTTTCTTTGCTCTCATTCTCTTTGGCATTCCCTTCCGGTTTGTTTTCTTTGGGTGCCACTTTCTTTGCATCCGCTTGGCTTGGTCGCACAAGGATGCTAGATCTGCTTGTCATGTCTTAGATGTTGGTTTCGAAAGAAAGACTCAATTTTGTAATGCAACAACTAAATTTAGATTTGCAACATGCTAGACATGTGTAAGATGCGAGTTACAATTGAATTAAGTACAATTGAAAATACATTCAAAGGTCACTTTGGATAGTTTTATCTCTAGTATTTTTGAAAGTGGTTGAAGTGCGTAACTTGCAAACAAAATAGAAATTGCTATTTAGACAATACTTCAAAACATAGCCAAAAATAAGCTGCGGATAGCTGCAGATTCAGACTAGGTGATGATTTTTGCGTGGTAATGCGTGGGTTTTCTGTATACACTGCTCGAAAGCTCTCTCCCCCAATTCAAGTCACATTTATTCTAACTGTACAAGCGAAGCATCTGACGATGATACATAACACTTCGGATTTGTGATCAGCGACCTCGAAACCTGCAAGTACAAACTTTCAGCCAAATCGACTTTTGGCCGACTTTTTGGGGTTTGGGACGCTTCACAAATCCATGTTGATTGGGTGAAATAATGGAACTACATATAAATGCTGCAATTGTGCATAATTCTCAAAATCAAACTTATTACCTTTTTTAGGGAGAAAAATGATAAAAGATTCCTTTCACAACACAGGGAAAAAGGATGATTACAGAGACAATTCAAATAATTTACAAAGTGCATCAGCACAAAACTTAAGTACACAACCGGAGACTCCTTCGGGACCCGAGGCATAAACAGGTTTAACAAACTTAAGATCACAAAGAAAAGAGCTTTCAGTGATCACAGGGTTAAAAATATGTACATACAATAAGACTTATTCAACCGATAAGGGTATGGTTGAATCACAGAGAAGCTAGAAACCGAATAGGTTGGATCGGCTATGGCCTGATCGGTGTTTGCTCTCACATTACCATAACGTACAGAAAAAAGGAAAGTGGAAGATTTGCCTAGTAAAACTGCTTAGGATTTCGAGAAAATAATAACACAAGCAGACAAAGGGAGCAAGACTACAACTGTCTCTGTCTCTGTACAAAAGGAAATACATGGACAAGATGGAAAAACTATATGAGGACAAGACTACATACAAGAAAGTACGTAAGGATCCAACACAGACATTTAAAAAGAAAATTATCACTATTGTAAATAGGGTATTGAAAAAGTATCATTTCGATATAAATATTTTGGTGTCAAAAACATCGATATTATCGATATTTTTCAATAAAAACCCGGATTTTAACTATGAAGAGGACTTTTGAGGTTATTGAGGCGTCATTTGACGCGTTATAAGAACTATAATTTGACTGCGTCTAAAAGGTATTACTTTGTTTCCATATTTACATTAAAAGGCTCCCAAATTCCATTTCGGATCCACTACTAATGTCTGCTTTTGTAGATTTTTCGTGTAAAAAAATTCGAAGATTTTAAACATAATTATAATTGATTTACATTAAATCTTCCTTACAAACATATGTATAATGTGCATCACGATATAAATATGCATAAAAAGCAGCCAATTTGACACTCAAAGGACCCAAATTCCCAGAATTCATTTATATCATATCATTTATACTTGGATTTACCGTTGATGAGCTCCATTTTAGCCAAGCATCTCCATGCTTTGCTTTTAAGAGCGCTTTTATATTTGTTTGAGTTTCCACTGGTCCCTAAAACTTTATTGCACAGTTTGCACTGCGATCTTTGTGCATCAACTTTAATTAAATAACTTTTAAACACTTTGCCTTAACTGACCAGAGCACAAGAAACAGTTATTCGCAACAGTGCGACCGATAACAAAAATATAATTTAAAAATATCACCGAAAAATATTCGATATCCGATATATCGCCTCAGAAAAATAAGCGATAATGATATTCGTCATTTTGGGCAAAAATATCGATATTTCGATAAATCGATAATATCTGGAAAACACGCACCAAGAATGCATGGTCTACCCAAGATTCACAAACAGGGCACGCCACTGAGGCCAATCGCGGCATCGACAAACGTCCCGTGTTACAAATTGGCAAAACATGTAGGAACGATCATTAAACACATCTTCTCTGACACATTCAACGTTCAAAATGCGACACAAATAATAGAAAAATTGATGGAGGAAAGAATTGACAGTGATGAGATCCTAGTATCGTTTGACGTGGTCTCATTATTTACTAATATACCCGTAAAACTAGCCATTAAGAACATCATGGACAAATGGACGGACATAACAATACACACAAATATACCAAAAGCTAAATTTAGCGAAATACTAGGAAATACTACAACTCATCGACAACAATTTCGTGGCATTTGATAATAACATATATACCCAAATATTTGGTATGCCTATGGGAAACCCGATTTGACCTATTATTGCGAATGTACTAGGAACTGGACAAACAAAATATTCATTTAAGACACCTATATAAATATGTAAATGATATATTTTACGTGATAAAAAGGGAGAAACAAGAGGAGATATTGGAGACGATTCACAATAGAAGTAGAGAAAAACCAGACAATTTCATATTTAGACACCGACATAAAAAGAGAAGAAGAGAAACTATTATTTGATTGGTAAACAAAGGACACAGCATCAGGACGCAAAATGAATTTTCACTCGCATAAACCACTATCCCAAAAAATAAACACTCCCAAAAGTATAATATCCAAAGCAAACACACTAAGCGGTGGAGTAATGGTGTGGGGAGCCATATCTTTTTATGGAACATGCGAGCTCCAGTTTGTCACCTCGAAGATGAACGCAAATATGTACAAGACTGTGCTCCCAAAGGCTTTTCCCCAGTTTTCGGAGATTTATGGTCATATTCCATGGACGTACCAAACATGACAACGCTCCCATCCATACCGCTGGGGTTGTAAAACAGTGGATTAAAGATCAAAACTTCAAATTGCTCGACGTTAACATTGTCGAAAACATTTGGGGACTTTTGTCCAGGAGACTATACGAAGGAGGAAGACAATTTAGTGACTCTGGGACCCTAGTCGAAGCAATTAAAAAAGCCTGGTCAACAATTTCACTAAATGAAATTGAGAAATATTATGATTCCTTACCAAACCGTATGTTTGAAATAATTAAGAACAAGGGTGGGCTAACCAAATACTAAATTATGCTAAAACAGTGTCCTTTATTAATTAAGTTACCCAGTGCCTTGAAATTTTGCTTTATAGACTTATGTTTAATAGTTTTAGTGGTCAAATCTGAATAGATGAGCCAAAAAAATGGAGATTTTTGGTTATGTTTTTGAAAAAATATTAAAAATGATATAAAAACAAAACTAACAGAACAGAAAACTTGCTATTTCACAAATGACTGATTTTTTTATACAACAAAATTTATTTCGCTTAAATCGGAGTACTCGTTACGGAGATACAACGTTTCAAACCTAAAAAAAAGTCAAACCTATTCAGTTGAGCGGCACTGCATGTATGTTTTAAAATGAGTGTTTATGTTATTTTTGTTTGTTAATGGGATAAAATACACCGAAAACATTGGGCTCAAAATATGCACAAGCGTTACCAAAAACCGTGCATGAACGATTTATTGCATTTGTAGTACAATGTTCTCACCTTAGAATGATCAGACTTGATTTGAGATGATATTGTTTCTTTTTTAAGAACATTTTGAACTCAACTGGAAAAATTTTCATTTTGAGACTTCGGAGGAATAGCGAAAGGGACATACCCTCTTTGGGTTGGAAAGAAAGGGAAACACTCTTATTTAAAAGCGCTATATATGCGCCGCCAATATGCCAAAGGATTAGAGACATCGCTGTACCACAAACTTCGACCGACTAATACTACTTCACCCGACTTGGCTTATTTCAGTCATTCAAAAAAACACAAAATTTTTTATTTTTAAGTTATTCAGTTTTTTCAGTTTCATTCAATAATAGGGTTCCGTTTAAGAAACCTGAAAACCGCAACTAAATTCTTTTACAAAAACTAAACTACTGAGAACAGTTTTCATATTGATCTAATCTAAAAAACAAATCTTTCCCAAAATGAGAAAATTGTTTTTAACTGCCAGTCTAACAAATAATGCAAAATTAGGGAACTTTCCCAGCTTATTTGAGTTTGAAACCACAATTATAGTTTTTTGCAAAATTTCATTAAAATTCTGACAATTTATTTGCCTGTGCGTCCTTAGATTAAGGAGTTTTATCCCATATTGTTTAGAGTAATTCAACATATTATTTTTAATCAGAAGACAACTATTTAAATTGTCTGTACAGTACTGTTTCAAAGGTCTCCTGGTCTTCTCATCAACAGACTTAAAAGTATGGACTTGTGTTTGATAATATCAAAAATCAATCAAATATATAGATAAAATTTAGTTTCCTAAATGATTTTAAAAATGTATTAAAATGGTTTTAAAGAACATTTTTGCAACAAAATTTGGAATAACCATTGTTAAGCCGCAATTTAATGGACCTTCAAGATAAAATTGGAATAATAATTGTGAAGTACTGAACTCTGAGAATAAGATGGTTTTAATAATATTTTCAACTGAAATGTCGCATTATTCAATTGATTCTTAAAAAAGCTTAACTGGAATTCGAATGACAACGGGGGTTTCTTATTCTTAGAACTACTTGAAATAAGCGAGATTTTGGATAAAATATATATGCCTTAATTGGCGGACTAAAACTAAAAAAAGTCTTTGCTCTTTGTCTTTGCATTTCTTATTTGCAAAATCAGCCGCTTTTACCATTTGCCATAGCAGCAGGTGGGTGTTATGGGGAAGAGGAAATTCATAATCAAAAGGTCTAGCAAACTTCCTTAAAAACAGCCACAGTTTATATACCTCTGTATCCCATTTATCGACCTTGGATTTTCCCCCAAAGTTCAAAGTCGAAGTTATTTTCTATTATACTCACTCGCCCGATTGTGCGTATTCGGCTTTCACAATGGCATAGAGTTTACTTTCCCCCGGTTCAGCAAACATTCCCACCTCGGACAACCATTTATTGGAGGTTAACCAATCTTGTGCCACATGAAATATGCCCAATTGTTGGCGCGCCTGAATGCCACCGGAAAGGAACTTGAAGTCCGGATTAGCCTCACCAAAGGAACTCAAAGTCAAATTTTGATCGGTAGTTGTGTCACAATGGATATGCCAAACACCAAATTTGTAGCCCCGAAGGAGACACTCTTTGGCCCAACCACCAACATGGAAATATGTGGGCATATTTCCATCGATTGGAGGTGGTGGGATAACCTCTCGGTCTTCTTCTTTTTCAACATTTGTTTCTTCAGGTTTATCATCCTGCGCGCGTTGCGGACGTGGTCCAGTTAACACGGTTTCGGACATTTTTTGGGTGTTCGATAAAAAGAAGAACTAAAATTTAAAAATCAAAAAAAATCGAGAGGGGGGTAAAAACCAGCAAGGGATTAACCTTCGAGGAGTTTAAAATTTACTAAAATTTTGAAAAAATTTTGGAAGTTAAGAGAATTTGGATATATGCTCGAGTGAACTAGTAAAGCTTACTAAGTTTTGTCCCTAACTCAAGTCCATGGTGGAATATTTTCAAGATATACTCACTCGCCCCGTTGTGCACATGAAGCATTCACAGTTCCATACATGAATGTTTTATCGCCCGTCTTCCCATGCAATCCCAACTCATATAACCATACATTGCTGGTGAGCCAATATTGAGCCATATGCACATTGCCCCTTCGTTTGCGCACAATCATACCACCAAAAGTTGACTTAAAATCCGAATCGGCCTGCGCAAATGTGCTTAAAGTCAACAGTCTCTCGCCGGCAGTCCAACCTGGCACTTTCTGAGCCCCAATTTTGTAGCCTATGACGAAAAATTCTTTGGCCAAAAAACCAATATGGGAATATGTGGGCATCTCTCCATGAATGGGATCAGCTTTATCAGCATTCGTTACTTCTGGATGGTCTTTTTCCGCTTCTTGTGGGTTGATAGCTCGTCGAAAGATGTTAAAGAATCTGGTCCGGGTAATGTCTGCCATTATTTTGGGATTTGTCTGATTTAAAATGGACTAAAATGGATAAACTGGTAAACAAATTTAGCTTCCAAAGGGCGAAACAAAATCTTCGAAGGATTAAAAAGAATTAATTTTTTGGCAACCAATTCAGAGGGTACTGATCTTGGAATGTTTTTGGTCTGCCTAACTATAGGGTGAAGTTTTCTATTTGACATACTTTGTATGTGACCATCAGGGGTATCTAAGTCCATTGCGCACTCAGCGAATTCGCAGCGCGGGTATAGGCCTCATGCAAAGCTTATGGCTATACGTAGAGCAACAACAACTTCATATGTGTTTTTCAACTCTTTCTCTCCTAGCGAAAGTTTTGTGGTTGGCTGCGTGTGCACCAGTCAACCACGAGCACACGCAAATTAATAAAAAAGACTGAAAATGGGACTGAACTACCTTAAAATGAGATTAAGAACTCAGAAACAAAATTGTTCATCTCTTAACTTATTAACCATCCTAACCATCTCCGAACTATTACATCGACTGGTGAACTACATCCTCGAAGGGAATGACGGGAAAAAGAATGTACACAGAGAAAAAAAAGATCCCCGTAGAAAGGATATTCGAAATATCCCCTCTAAGATCCAGTTTTTTAAATATCCTTTTCACATTTTTCAGCTCCTTTGGATGAAGAATAAAGATCAATAAACTATCCTTTTTTTGACATATCCTTTTTAAGCTAAAACGATCCAAAGGAGCTTAATATAGGGTGAACGGGATCTTATATTGGTTGAAGTATCGAATTTTGGTATCGACAGGCGATAGCCCGATAGCAAGCAAGTCGAGTATGCCCGTTGGTGCGAAAGAGAAAGACATATTGCTTTCGATGACGTGGTAGCTGCGTCATTCGAAGTGAAGAAATCGCAGAGAGCACACGCACCAATACACAGACTGTAGCATAGCCGGCAACTTTATTAAAAACGTGATGAGTGATATTAAAGTGAATGTAAAGTGAAATAATAAACGTCAGGTAAGTGACATGTGCTTGCATTAAAACTTATGTATGTATTCACTTTATTTGCAATGCATTTTCACATTCAAAGTTAAAGTGTGTATCTAGTGCGTGTGTGTGCTTGTGCGCGTACGGCTTGAATTAACAAAGCTTACATACACAAACATGAATGCATTAAAATCAGAGGCGGCCAAATGGAGAGGAAAAATAAATGAGATTGTGTTAGTAAACAAGAGAGCTCTCTCCAGACAACACGCATTTTACATGCTAGGCAGTGCTCACCGATTCACACAACCATAACTTCGGCTCGCGTTTGCTTAAAAATACGACAGACTTCGGCTCGTGCGAGCCTTAGGTGGACGGATCTGATTAAAATATATATAAATTTTGATTTGTAAGTCTCAGGAGCATTACGTTTATGTGTACATATGTATTTGCTTTGCGTGCTTGTATATTGTAATTGTATATTTTCTTCTTCTTTATCTTTTTTTATCAATCAGGTGAAAAGTACTTAAGCTATTTGAAGACCAACGTCCGCAAGGTGTGCAGCACAAAGAATTGGACATATTATATGTGTCGGAGCCAATACGCAAGATTCTGTGATCAGTTGCATTTTCTGACTACACACGATTAACGATTTGGCACACAAGATGGAAATTAGGCTGCAAAAATGTCTTATGTACAAAATCCCAATGCAATCTTTTGAAGTGATAATAGGTGAAGACGAAATTACCACTGAGGAGTTTTATGTATGCTTAAATTTGATTTATTTATCAGCGCATTAGACTGCTGTTTTATGTTGTTTCATGTTTTTGACATTAAATATCTAGAGAAATCCCTTCTGGTGTGGATACATAATACTTCTAAGACTTTACATACTCACTAATTCTAAGGACACAGCATATTACTTTTAAGTGGATAATGTACTATTATTAATTTAAGTGAAAGAATTGACCTGAATAAAATTGTTCACATATTTGAAAGCATAAATTTTGCAAATCATTGTCAAGCTTACGAGATTAGATCTACGACTGATATTTTTGTGTATTATATATTATATGTATTATTGATACAAATTATTGTGCTGTCTTTCATTTGGAAATCATCTTTTTAACAGATCCATGGGATATTAATAATAGATCCATGGGATATGTCATTAAGATCCAATGGATATTATGAGGAGATTTTAAAAAAGATCAAAAGGATATTTCAAAAAGATCCAAAGGATATAGAAAAGGGGATATTTTTCAACAGTTCAAATGGATAGTTGTTAAATATCCTATGGATCTTTTAATATCCTTTTTTCGAAAATAAATCGACTCCGAAAAGATCCAATGGATCTTAAAAAAGGATAGTTAACTATCCAGTCCAAATGGATAGTTAAAAATCATCCTAAGGATCATCAAAAACTATCCTTTTTTTCTCAGTGTACCAGCGGTGGGCACGAAAATTAAGTTTGAGAGCAGCCCAACTGCAAAAACAGTAAAAACCAACATTATCCGATAAAATCGAGTTGGTTTGCAGACATCTGATAGATAGAGCACACTGCACCTGCTGCACCCAGCTGGCGCCGGGCGTCGATACGCATCATTTTCCTTTTGGTTGAGAGTAGAGTTTGTGTGTCATTATTACAATTTTTGGTCCTTTTTGGTATATTTCAGCAATAAAATAAATTTTCATACTCAAAAAGTGGTTTGAAGCATTCTCTATGACTTTGACTTTATTCTTCACCATTGGTCATCCATAGTATTTATCGCGGTTGAGTATTCTCATAATCATGGCTTGTTTATTAAGGAGTGATATATAAAGTTCGCATTTCTGTGTGAATTCGCATTTCTTCGGGGTGTGAGCGACATTTTTCAATGACTGTTATTTGCTTTCGCATTGTTGATTGAGTGTGGTCACTTGTGGTTTTGAAAAGCAGTGTCTTAGGCACTTAGCGGTCTTATCACCATGGAGGTCCCGTAGCAGTTGAACTGAGCTTACGCATTGATTCTTATGTAATTTTACAGCGCTTTTTACCCACAAGGTCAAACTTTCTTTACAAATTGCTTGTAACGACTTCTGCCGAGCACTGTGGTATAACCGCGGTAAGAAACTACTTTACAGAAACTAAGTTCTCTCTGTTTAATTTGATTTGATTTTATTTGATTTTTTATCCCAGTGCATCAAGGTTAGCCCTTTTAAGTTACAGCCCTAGTCACGACAAAATGTTACAATGTTTTCTTTTAACTTATATTACCTTAACACTAACAACGTTTTGACTTACAAATATCGTCTCAATAAATCTATAAACCTAAATCACACAAGAAGAGTGGTTATAAAGACATTTTAAATTGATAATCTGGAGAATAATATATGAAGAAGTAAAGTAGAGTTAAATTGATATATGATTTATCTTTGTAGAACCTATAAGTTAAGTTTAGTTTTATATAATGTTTTGTCTCTGTAGATGTTCCTTAAGTTTAATTTTAAATTGCGTAGCGCTTTTTACGGATTTAAAAGAATTTGGTAGTGAGTTCCAGTAGCGAGCAGCATATATGAAGAACTGTTTCTCAGAACTAGCCAGTTTAATTTTAGGGCATATAAGATTATTTGTTCTGGAGGATATTGCAAAACTAAGCTTCTCATATAAGTAAATTGGTTCTCTGCGGTTGATTATGTTGTGTAATAAGATTAGGGCCCTAAACTTTATCCATTGACTAAGGCAAAGATCAAAAATTTTATTTGCAAAAAACGTTATGTGTTCAGTCCTATTTTTATTAAATATATACCGAGCTATAGAGTTAAAAGCGACTTTAAGTTTATGCATACTAGCTGAATCACAATGCCCAAAAACCTCTATGCCATAAAATAGTGTAGGAATCAGATACATTCTAGCTATTGTCATTCGGATTTGTATTGGTAGAAACTTTTGGGATATGGAGAGCTGCCTAAGTAATCCGTATAACCTTCCAGTTACTCTATTGATGTGGTCATTCCACGACAACATATTTTTGAAGTGAATACCCAAATTGGTAGCATCATCAACATAATTTATTTGCATGCCATCGACACATAACTTAGGTAGCTGCAGCTCATCAAGGGATTTTTTGTAAAGAACCAAGCATTTGGACTTAAGCGGATTGAGTCTCAAACCATTTTTTATAGCCCAATTGTTTACTTTTGTAAGTTCTTCATTACATATAGAAACACACTCATTTAACTGACTTAGCGGACGACTTACATACATTTGGACATCATCAGCGTACATATGTATCTTACAGATGGACAGCACATTAGGAAGGTCATTAACATACATAGAGAACAATAATGGTCCAAGAACAGATCCTTGAGGATCTGAAGAAGATCAGAGGTGCTTGAACCTGCGACTACAGCCTGTTGTCTATTGCTTAGGTAAGAGTTAATTAACTGAGTTGCAGTGGACGAGAAATTAAATAGCGCTTTGAGCTTTGTACATAAAATTTGATGATTCACGGTGTCGAATGCTTTACTGTAGTCAAGAAGACATAGGAAAGTTACCTGTCCGTCATCCATACGACTTCGAATATCCTCTGATATTTTTAAAATTGCAGTCGTGCAACTTCTATTTCTTCTAAAACCCGATTGGCAATCATTTAGTTTGAAGCTTGTCATTAGAAATTGCTGAATTTGAATTGCCATTAAGTGCTCGTAAACTTTCGATAAGTATGGTAGTATTGATATTGGTCTGTATTCAGTGGATGATTTTGGGATTGGTATTATTTTTGCTAACTTCCACATATTTGGAAAGGTGGACGTTGTAAAGGCAGTGTTCATAATATAAGTGATATGGTCAAGTATAAAGGGAAGAAGTAGTTTGATAAATTTAGGATTCATATCATCAAGCCCCACTGCATTCGACTTAATCTTGAGGATACATTCAAGTACGTCACATGAACTTACACACATAAAGCTAAAATTATTATCACAGTTATAGTTCGGGTGAATGTTAAGGTACATATTTGTAGTAGCTTCAGGTACTGCTATTTGGGTGAATTTTGTGTTAAGAGTATTTACGTCCAGATCAGTCTTTAATTTTGGTTTGAGTTTACCTATTCCTAAATTTTTGAGCTCACTCCAAGTTTGTCTGCTCGATATTGCACTGTTTAATTTATATTTGTAATAGTCTCTTTTGGCTGTGTTGATTAATTCTATCACATGTGCTCTCAGACTCTTAAAAACTGTGTATAGCTCATCTGTTTTATAACGCTTCCACCTACAATATGCTGCGTTCCGTTTGTCTATATGGTGTTTAATAAAGTTGTTAAACCAAGGCTTGAGAGTAGGTTTTATCATTTTTGTCTTTACTTGTACACATTTTTCATACAAGTTTTGAACATTCATGTTGAGTACTTGGAGCTGCTGGTCCGCTGTTGGAAGGTGGTATATTTGGGTCCAATTACAATATGAAATCTCCCTTTCGAGCGTATTATAATCAATGGACTTAAAATCTCTGTACACAATCTGTACATCACTATAAGCTATGTCAATATCGTAAGTCAGGAAGATCAAATCGTGTTTAGAAAAGACTGGAGCTGATATCTGGTCATAGTGTAAAATTTTTGCTGAGTTTGTGACGTAGAATAAATCCAGAAGGGTATTGCAGCTTTTTGTAAAGTGTGTGGGTGTTGTGCTATTTACTATTTTTAAGCCAAGGGATTCCATATCTTGCACCAGATGCTTCTCAGTTAAAACATTGCTATTAAAATCTCCACATAAAATTACATCGGTATAATTTAAAGACAGACTAGAAATTATGTCAATTAACTGGGCTCAGTGAATATTTTTGTTTGGTCTATAAATACAGCCTATTAATGTTTTGATGTCCGTTCGTTTATTGTGAATTTCTAAAAATAAATATTCTAAGGTGCGTTTCATATTTATACGACAGTCATAGAATTTGTCTTTAAATGCTCCTAAAACTTTGCTAGCTTACAAAAAACCGTTCATCAAAGTAAAGAATGGAAGGACCAAGGGTAAAGAGTGATAGGCCACAGCTGCAATCAATTTTAATGCATTGCTGGAAAAACACCGTTAGTTTTACTGGAAAGCTCGAATTCTTGTCTGCTTGCAGGCGTTTCATATTTATACGACACATTTTGTAAAGTGCGTTTTAAGTGAAAGCAAATGCTGCAATTGCAAGAAAATTCGAATAATTTCGATGATTAGTGATATTCAAGTAAATCAAAAGTAAAATGCCACGTGCAAAACGTTTAACCGATGAGGAAAAGGGCATGATCACTGCATACAAAGAGACTGGTTACAGTGTTAACAAAATATCGAAACTAAGGTGCGTTTCATATTTAATTTTTTTTTTTAATTTTTAACGTTTTGTATACACAAGAAATTTTTATATTTTAGTTTTATGCTGAATACATATTTTTTTGGCTTCACTTGTATATATTTTATTTTACTTTTTTTTGATTTTTTCGTTTTAGTGAAATCTTCAATTTGCCAGCGTTTCAAAATTATACGACACTTGGGGTTTTACTGAGCATGATAATAAGAATGCTTTTGTTTGGCGACTGGTATGGATACGGGCATACGAATGGCTTTTCCCTGTTATATTGCAGGAATGGAAGAAGACTTCGTGCTAACACATCCACATAGTCAGAACTGTTCATTCTTGAGCTTACAAAACGCAATTCCAGAGTGCCACTTCTTGCAAATGCTCCCCAAACCATTACGGAGCTACCACCAAAATTCCTTTTTGAAAATATGAGGGGGTCCTTTCTTAAATCTCTCCAATAACTTCGCATTCCATCAGGACCATCTAAATTGAATTTGTTTTCATCAGAAAAGATAACCTGAATAAATGAAATCATTGTTTTCACATTAAGGAAGGAGTGCTGCAACCTGCTTACCGAGTCCCACACAGTATTTAAGTTATCCGATGCAAATTGTAAGCGCGCTTGTTTGTGGCGAGTTAGGAGGCATGGTAACTTCTTCCTCACACTTCTGACTATGTGATTAGAGCATTTTAAAGTTCGCCACACTGTCGTTTTGCTTATTGGTGTGCTGCTTAAAGATGTAAGTTGCCTGCAAGACACTGTTGAATTGCTCGCTTTCTGTAAAATTCGACGCTTATCCCTTTCAGATAGTTTTGGTTTGCGCCCAGAGCTGCGTTTTATTCCATAATTTGAAGGATTGTTCAAGAAATTGGTGATAACACACCGCCTACGTCCAATTAGTTTCGATATTTTGTTAACACTGTAACCAGTCTCTTTGTATGCAGTGATCATGCCCTTTTCCTCATCGGTTAAACGTTTTGCACGTGGCATTTTACTTTTGATTTACTTGAATATCACTAATCATCGAAATTATTCGAATTTTCTTGCAATTGCAGCATTTGCTTTCACTTAAAACGCACTTTGCAAAATGTGTCGTATAAATATGAAACGCCTGCAAGCAGACAAGAATTCGAGCTTTTTCAGTAAAACTAACGGTGTTTTTCCAGCAATGCATTAAAATTGATTGCAGCTGTAGCCTATCACTCTTTACCCTTTGTCCTTCCATTCTTTACTTTGATGAACGGTTTTTTGTAAGTTAGCAAAGTTTTAGGAGCATTTAAAGACAAATTCTATGACTGTCGTATAAATATGAAACGCACCTTATTTTACTGTCATTTGGGTGTTTCAGTAGAGTCCTACACGTCAGTTTTGAATTTACATACACTGCTACTCCCCCTGCATGACCTGTACGGTCAGCACGATATAATTCATATCCCTCACAATCTAAAATTGGGTCACAGAAGTCAGATGTAAACCACGATTCCGACACACAGATCAGATCAACATTCGAATTAACAAAGAGGTATCGAAACTCGTCCATTTTGTTGACTAGGCTTTGGGCATTAATATGTGCAACAGTAAGACCATTTTTATGTTTGCTTAAAATCATGCTGCTCGCAATTGTGCTACTTAAAGTCTGAGACATTTAAACAAAAGAATTGGGAAGAAAGCGCACGCAAAACATATAAAGAGACAAAATTACCTATAATAGTTGAGACGAATAGATAACTAATTATACAAATAAAGATTCTAACAATACGTTTAAGAGAAATTGGTACAAAGATACATAACTTATTCGCGAAAGTCATTAGCTGGGCCATCTGAAGCATTAGGAGGAGCATCTGGTACATTAGACACGACAGTTACCTCAGTGCCTGGAGGAGTTGGTTGCTTCCGACTTTTTTCTCTTAGCTCCAAGAGATCTTCCATACGCTCGATGCAGCGCACATCTTCTCTTCCAGTTTGCCTGATATGCACAAGGCCGCGACGAGTGAACACTGCAGAGAGCGCCTTGTGCTTTTTAAGGCGCATTGCCTCTTTAAAGATTAAGAAGCTCTCTTTGGATAACTGCTCATTAACATAGATCGGCACGTCAGAATTAAAGTTAAGCAGTCGCAATGTTAGTTGGACGTTTCTCTCCCTCCGATACGCACCAATAGCTCGTAGTAGTGCAATTTTTTCACGCGTAGTTTCCATTTTTATGATGATGACCGGGTCAACAGTAGAGTGTTGTGACTTTCTTGCTCTAAATATATCCCTGACTCTCGGAGCAGGCATAAGATTAACTGAGAAGCATAGCCTATTGTTTTAGACCCTTATCGCTGTGAATGAAATTTAGTGTTAAAAACGCCCGTTCCATGGACTTTGAATGAAAAAACACTTATATTTTTCTCACAATAATAAGTGTTATTGAAAAACACAGAACAGCAAAAAAATGAAAATATGTGTTTTTCACTGAGATAAACCCTTACATTCGAAAAATATGTCATTTTCACTGAGTTAAACACTTATACTCAAAAAATAAATCACTCTATTTGAGAGATATTTCAAAGTGTTTTAAAAAAACAGGGCTATTTTACAACACTTTCATTTTGAGTGAGATATTCCAGGCCTCTGTAAAAAATTATGCTAAATTTCCGGTTTGTCTTTCAAATTTTAAGTTTAATTTCTAAAAAATGCTTTTTCTCCTGTGTGGTATTTAAAGAGAGTCATTGTCGGTATGAAAATGAACTACAAATCCGAAGCGAAACCGAATCCCAAATTTAGATAGGGATACAAACTATTTTCAATCAATCAACTAGACCTTTTATTCCAAACTTGTGAGCAAACATTTATGTTTATAATGTATCAATTTGTTGAACTCTTCTTCTCTAACACTCCAGGGACAGGCCTACGCCAAACTTGTGATTTCCATCGGTAAAATGTCCACCATCTATTAAAGCTGAAATCGATGCGGTGACACCTTCACGCAATTTCTGCTCAAAGCCAATTCCAATCTCAACGGCATTGTTAATTTTGGCACGAATGAGAGCATCGCCTTCCAAATGATAGATCATGCCCACGCCAATCGTAAGATCACCTCCACCACTTTCTTGTGATTCTCCCTCAGCTGCGGGTGGGTTTTCACCCTCACCACCGCTGGGTGCAGAGCCACCGCCTCCTTTTAATACCTCCACGCCGGCATCAATCTGGTCGTTTAATTTGTAGAAAAGCGAAGCTAACCAGGAGTCGCCATTTTTCCTAAAAAACAAAAATGAAAACAATTAAGGGCCATACATAATACATTAAAAAACTTACAATTCCCCATGCACCGTGATCTGTTCGCCATTTGTCCAGCCCAGAGCTACTTTCCAGCTCTGTAAACTGGCATTGGCCGCATCAAGTTCCAGGCCAAAGCCACCTAAAAATTCTTTGTGTCCCAACACCAAAGAACAATTCAAAATTGGCGACGAACTAATATCAATGTCAGACAATAAATTGAAATTCTCTTGACCATAGCCCAGCTTGAACTTGCCATCCTTGTCGCTACAGAATCAATCAATTAAATAAACACAATTACATATAATTTACCACCTACCCCGAACCCGGATGAAATCTGCCCTCCAAGGCCAACATCAAACCCTCCGATAGTTTATCCCTCTGCATAATCTCCCCATAGAGCCAGTTCTCTGTATTCCAACGCTCGGTCAGGGTAATACCTTGATCCTCGATTTTATATTTGCTCTGCAACAAACCGCTCACCTTGCCATTATCCTGGCTGGCAAATCCTGTGGTAAAGAACTCAATTCCCGAGCTGGTCTTGGCCTTGCAGTCCAACTGCCAGAGTCCCGGCAAATAGCCACGCTTGAACAAATCGCGAGCCAATTTGCCCAAATCAGGATAAACCGGTGGAACCATTTTTGGGAAAAGAAATAATTGAAATGGTTCAAACAGAATTAAATTGTTTTGAAATTTAGAAAATCAAATTTGTTTTAATTCAAGGACGGAAAATTTTTTTGTTTGTTGATGTCTGTTACACTATATTTAATCTGATATGAAAACTGATTTGAACTGAATGGCAAGATTGATTGAGTTCCAAAAGGTTGCCTATTTTAAAAAGTAAGGCTACACAGTTTGATATAAAAACCTATAAAGTTCTGTAGACGATTCGAACTCTTCATAAAAATCTAAGATTCTTGGTTCATAGCCTTATATGGTCGACAAAGAACGCAAACATTTTTTTTTTTGTTTTCCAAGTACTGTTTTGCCACGGCGGTGTCAACAGTGGAATACCCTTCTCGAAATCCGGATTGGTATTCGCTTAAGATATCGTGCTATTTGACCCAGTCAAAGGTCTTCATGGTCTCGTTTAAAAAGGATATACCTCTGTAGTTGGATGATGGTTCGCTTGCCTCTCCATTTTTAAAAATTGGGTGTATTACATTTCGTCTGAAGTTTCTGGTGCATTTCCCGTATAAAAAAATTGTATTATATACTTTCGTAAAAAGTTGTACAAAGTAAGGTTTGGCATTTTTAAGGAACTCTGCTGGGACTCTATCCACCCGGGTGCCTTATTTCGTTCTGCAAGAAAACTAAAAAACTATGTGGGCAAAAATATCGTAAGTGCCAAAAACTAGTTTTGAGGGAAATTATAAATTTTTTTCACGAAATTGGTTGTGAGTTTATTTAAATAAGTTATAATTATTGCACATCAGAAGTTTGGTAGCGATATTGCCAGCCACCGCATCAAAAAGTGGAAAAAACACTCTCCTGTAAAATTTTGTTTTTGCCACATACGATGTTTTCGCGCACAAGGGTCGATATGTAAGAGCCAAAATTTGTGTGATGGCGCCCTTTAAACGAAATTGAACATTTTTTATTGTTATTGCGCAAATTTTTAAATTATACTTATGTATGTTTATTAGGGGGGTCGATTTGTATGGGCCGAAAAAATCGTGCGTATAGCAAAAACGAAATCTACGGTCAATTCTAAGAAAATTTCACCAAGAAACCATGGGTCTAAAATTAATTCCTAGTCCGCGCAAATCGACTTCAAATATTTATGTTACTTTTTCCCAAAAATCAAGTTAGAAAGTCGCTGAACACCTACTATAACATGTTCTGTATACCCCAGAGCTTGCATTTATCTGAAAAATTTCATATAGAAGCCACACAAATTGATACAGGTGTCAAAAAGTGAGCCCAGTGCTGCCCATCAACGTTGAAGCGGTGCTACCCATCAAAATTTTGTTTTACGTATAACTCCGCTATCGATCATCCGATTTTCATAGTTCCTTTGGCGAATCGATAAATAATCATGATTATAAAATATCTCTAGAAGGTACAAACCATCTATCTCCAAAACTGTGGGAGATATGAGGTTTTTTCTGAATTGCGGGGGCGGAAGGGGGCGTGGCAACCTGTGACATAAAAATTTAACTGCCGGCAACTACAAGAAGTATTTGTCCCGTACAAGTCAAACCTCTATCTCTTACCATTTCAGAGATCTGTACTTTTGCAGGTATTTGGACAGACAGACGGACATGACTATCTCTGGTATTACATTTTTTTAGCTTGGGACTTTTCGACCTAACAAAAAGATGGATTTCCGGTAGATACTAGCAAAACAAATCGTTTGCACTAAAATACCTGCAGAAATCAGCAGGATTTTGTTTGGCAACTAAATATAATAACAATTGCTCAAAAATATGGAATCAAAGGGAGATTTGGTTATTCTCACTGAGGAAATAGCCGACAGTGATTAAGCCATAGAATGAATGTGAAAACATTGATCCCCCGAATAACCGATTGACGGAATGCTAAGCAGCTACTTGACAGTCCTGGCAAAAGACATCTCAAGCAGAAATATTTTCCTACTAGCTACCAAATTATCTGCAACACTAGTGAAGCAATGTGTAGAAAGGATAACCCGGCTCGGTTCCACCTGAGAACTTGATTTGCTTTTCTTTGTACCATCTTTTAACGATTAACTGAATCAATTTGATTCTCCATAGTTGCTCGTTGACAACCCCAATGACTCATTAATTATATCATCTTCTTCAGTGACAAATTGGATCGTTGTTTTCACTTAGAAAAACTTAAATAGTGCATTCTAAATAAAATTCACCAAAAAATTTAATTTGTTGCTGTCAGGGACAACTTTTGATCAAAAAATTTGGCCGCTATCTCGGCCGGTATTGTCAGGCACATTTTCCGGCAAACAAATTTCGAATAAAACTTACCTTTTTGTTAAGGAGCTTTGGCGAAAAGTCATAAGCTAAAAAAAAAATACTACAGGAGATAGCCATGTCCTTCTTTTACTACGTTTATGCTATGAATTTCACGATTTCTTCAATTTGCAAAATCAAATTTGTTCTTGTTTATGCAGCATTTGTAAATTCACAAAATGCCCAGCACACATATAAGAAGAATAAAAGATCTGGCAACACCAACTCAACGTTAAGTTTCCTGCGCCCCGGCATTTCATGAATTGACGTTGAATTCATAGTCAACTTTCGTGTGTAATCGAAATCATGAAATGGTGTTTATGCACGCACTTTCGGAAGCATTTCATGAAATGATTTTGCAAAATGAGCATAGCATAAACGTAGTGTGTATGTCCATAAACCTGTAAAAGTTCAGATCTCTGACATGGTAAGAGATAGAGGTTTGAGTTGTATGGGACAAATACTTCTTGTAGTTGTTGGCAATTAAATTTTTATGTCACAGGTTGCCACGCCCCCTTCCGCCCCCGCAATTCAGAAAAAACTCATATCTCCCACAGTTTTGGAGATAGATGGTTTGTACCTTCTAGAGATATTTTATAATCATGATTATTTATCGATTCGCCAAAGGAACTATGAAGATCGGATGATCGATAGCGGAGTTATACGTAAAACAAAAAATTTTAATGGGTAGCACCGCTTCAACGTTGATGGGCAGCACTGGGCTCACTTTTTGACACCTGTATCAATTTGTGTGGCTTCTATATGAAATTTTTCAGATAAATGCAAGCTCTGGGGTATACAGAACATGTTATAGTAGGTGTTCAGCGACTTTCTAACTTGATTTTTGGGAAAAAGTAACATAAATATTTGAAGTCGATTTGCGCGGACTAGGAATTAATTTTAGACCTATGGTTTCTTGGTGAAATTTTCTTAGAATTGACCGTAGATTTCGTTTTTGCTTTGGTCGAAAAAAAATCGACCCCCCTAATGTTTATGTATTATGAATTATAAATAAATCAAACTTATCAAGAGTCGAAACGTGAATAAAAATTGTACATTCCTCACTTTTACCCAAGTGTCAAGATCACGGTGCCAAGCTGACAATTAAGATAACGGTTGGCCAGAAACTTTTTTTTCACTTACGTAAACATACATACACATGTGTATTAAGGCTTTCTTTTCTATTCACACTGAGGAAAAGAGAGTGACCATCGCGAAAACAACTAATACAGAAAACGTTTTAGCAGTTTTCTTATAATTCAGAAAACATAGTCTGCTATTTATTGAAAATAAGTCTCTTATTTTTTGCTATTAAAAGATTGAGTTTATTCAAACGAATCCAAAAAGTGTCTTTTTGCCAGTACATATTTCAATTTAGAATCGGATTTGTAGTCGTAAAGGGCTTCGTTCTTACCAGGCGTCCTTTGACGCCATGCCTATTTCAGTCTCAATTGTACAGGGTATTTTGAAGTCGGGCCACTCGGCTGCAATGCTCTTACTTGTTAATTAACAATTTACTTTGAATTTTTTATTCTGAAAATTCGATTTTTAACTTTTTAAGGACGCCAAAAGTCTTGTGGAACGGAGGCCGATACATAAAGCGACCTTTTATGTTTGTTTGTATGTATATTTTTGAACATTGTATTAGTGGCTTTACGCAGAAAAGAACGTAGTTTTCCACTTGGTTTCTGAAAAAGTCTGTTAAACTGTACCGAATTAATTAGTTAAAAGTGACTTAAATTGTAGGTAAATTAGGTTGATTTACTAAAAATCTCCATTTGAGATCCTCCACCGGTATTTTATAGCTTTCTGAATAAATTCTGCCAATGACGCCCAGCTCTCTACATTAAATATTCGTTTAGTCTCCTCTGCTGACAATATGCCTCGATTCAAGTGAAGCAACCTAATCTCGGCTAACATGGGGCATATTGACAGAAAGCGTTGGATGTCCTCTCGTTCTCTTAGATTACAAAGGCTACATTCCTGAGATTAATTTTGCCTGTATGAAGTTGCATAAAAATCGCACCAATTCGAGAAATGCCCAAATCATTAATAAAGATCTCCCAGATCATGCAAAATTATGGTTTGTACATTAACCACTCAATACTGGCTCTGGCATGGTCTAAAAACATTTCCCTTTCCTCTTCGGAAATTTTGCTGATGATTTCCGCGTGTGAATGCTGCCAATGCAAGGGGTTCTCCAGTTGTATGACGCAGTTGTAGTTATTTGCCAGTTCTTTTCAAGGAGAAAAGAAGCCCGTTTCTTTTCCGTTTTCGAAATGATGGAAGTATGAAATTGTGCAAAATATTGTGTTTCCTTCTGAAATGCTAGTGTTTTGCTCTATTGTAGGTAGGATCAAATGTTTATATTTTAAATATGCCTTGCAAGATCCTTGTCACTGTAAAGAAAAGATTACATCAAGAGGCTGAAAATATGACGCAAATGAAATATGAACCAACCGTACAACTCCCACTTATTTTCCACTTTTCGTTTAGAGTTTCTTTCATTTAATGAAATTTATTTTTAAATGCTTAACGGGAAAGGTGAGATGTGGGGGGACAAGTCTGTGCTGAAAATAATATTTTCTCTTTTTTTTTGTTTTGTTTAATAGGTAAATGTATTTTCCACTGATTCTTTTGCAAAACAACAAATTTTCATTTTTATGTACTAAACAAAAAACTAGATCCAACTTGTCTTCAACTCTGCGGCGTTTCCCCCACGCTTCTCCATAAATGGCAGTGGGCAGAAGCGGAGGAGCGTTTAGTTTTTGTTTATTTGATGTGAAAGAGTGTTGTAGTAGCTGTTGTTGTTGTTGTTGTTGTTGTTGTGGGTATGTAAGATAACACCTTAGGCCTCCAATTCCAAACCAACACCAATCTTATGACCACCAGCATTGAAGTTCTTGCCATCGACCAATGTGGAGAGGGTCAAGGTGATGCCATCGCGCAATTTCTGTTGATAGCCCAAACCCACTTGGCTGGCATTGTTAACCTTGGCGCGAACGCTGGCATCATCGTCCAATTGATATTTAGCGCCAATGGCGAACTTAGTGTTGCTGGTACCACTGGCCCAGGACAATTGCACACCCACATCCAGTTTGTCCGAAGTGCGTTGGAAGATTGAGCCGCTGAACTCCTGGCCATCATTGCTGCAAGCAAGAAGGGGAAAAGAATAGTATTTTAATAAGAGGAATTTTGAAAACATAAATAAAAATAGAAAAAAATGTCCTAAGAAGTCCTCGCCCGTAAGAATGAATGAGTTATAAATGATGTGGTTTTAGATCGAGTTAAAAATCAATTATATTTGCTTAAAATATGCTTGGAAGAACCATTTTAACCACCATTGGGTAATCGAACTAACTTATAGAAGGAAACTTGTGTACAAAATTTAACTTCATAGTTAGTATTTAGTTAATACTTAAAGCTGTAAATAAATAACAACTAGCTGCTGCTAGTTTGAGCAGAAGTCGTAAATTTTGGAGTCGGCTAAGCCTGCGAACAAATTGACAGTGTTTTAACACAAGTTTTATAAGCAAAAATGAGGAAGGGAAAGATTTTGGTTAGCTGCATTCTCTATTTCTCGTTGGCTTTCTTTCCCTTAGTCCCCGTTAGCAACAGTGCGTTGTATGTTGACTTGAATTTTTGAATGGTCTCTGTCTACATTGATAGTTCAAAGATATATTAAGTAGAAATTGAAAATGAAATGAAATTGAAATGAAAAAGCCTTCGCGGTGCTTAGCTGTAAATATCTGAACCGATTATTGTGTAAATGGTTGTTCATAACATTCATATTCATAGTGTGATATTACTCAACCGCGATAATATGACATGGATGACCAATAGTGGGTGTTTAAATTTGAACATGAGGATTCAACCATGGTCTTCAAATAGCGCTCATAAGCATGAGTGTTTTTAAGCTCACATACGCAATACCACAATGTGATTGGGTTTTTTGTCGACCAATGTCTAAGGTTCGCTTCGTGAACCAGTTCCAAAGCTTGATGACCTTAAGTTTTTGCTTCTTGGATCGTTAAAAGATTTCAGGGGCTATTTTAAGTGAATATTGACTAATCAGTCGCCAACTTTTATTAAATGCATCGTCAACTGTTTGCTTCGATTTGCAGTACATTGGATTCCAAATTTTAAAATGTCAGGAATTTTGTGGTTTCTAAGTTACCAATTATTTGGAGAAACGGTCCCACATCGTTTTTATTCACTAATGCTTATTTGTGTTGTTTACAGCGAGTTGAAAAATGAAATTGTGCTTTAAAATGAAAATTTCAAGATAAAGTTTTCGTTGGATTATTTTTCACAATTTCGACGTGGATTGTCTCAACAAGAGTTGGTTGATGAACTTAGATCTTTGTATGGCGATAAAGCCCCATTAAAAACCACTTTAAATCTTTGGTATAGTGAATTGAATTCCATGAAGGTCGTCCTAAATTGGTTGTTGTGCCAGAAAACATCGATGCTGGCCGTGAACTGATAAAGCAAATGTCACTTCTTTGTTTTGTGTTTCAAATTCTAAAGGGGGGCATAAAAATGCAAGACGGGTACCTGCTAGTATTGATATGAATAATATAAGTTAGCTACCTAAAATGAAAGCCTTTCTGCGGAAAAGCCCGGTCAATTCAGAGTGGTACACGAGACTTCGGAGAAATTCGCAAAACTATTCGCCGAAGACGAATCATTTTTCTTTATTACAATGCGAGCTATTACACATCACGTTACATACGCGTCTTTTTTACCGGCTAAAACCTAGAATCCGCCTTAAAGCCCTGATTTAGAACACTTGATTTGATTTTATTCGCAAACATCAAATATTAATATAAGTGGTGACCTTACGAACGCCGTACGAAACTGTTGATGCGTTTAACACCCATGTTTAGGAGGTGCCTCGATCGGACGAAATAGGCATAAATATTCAATTATTTATTATTTGCAATTTTCGAAATATACATAGTGCCCTTACGTAATAATGCATTCGATTGTCTGATGGTTTTTCCTGATGCTAACTTGGTTCAGTTTATTCTTGTCCTTATCGCTATCTTAGGTAGGGGTCCTATTTTAGCTGGATATTTCTCTATTGTCGTAAATTTGACTCAAATATTTACGTTACCAGTCCTATTTCCCCACATTAAGCCCCGGTTGGCAGCCGCGGTTGAAAATGCAGGAGGACTTTCTCCTAGACAGTACGGGCTCAGACCAGGCAGGTCCACAATTGGAGCAATTTACGAGGTCACTCAAGCACCGATTGCGAGCCACCAAGGCAATAGTCAATAGTACTGCTGCAACGCTAGACGTGAAAAACGCTTTAATTAGCGCAAAATGGACGGATATGATCGAGGCAATGTAGGCGGAAGTTACTAATGGAGGTGAACAACGCCATTCTTCTATATGGTTGCGAGATCTGGACAGACTCCCTAAACGCAAAATGCCGAGCAAATCAACTCTTATCAATCCAAAGAAGAAGTGCGCTGAGAATACAGTGTCAGGAGCAGCAGCGATGGTCATCGCAGGTGTTATGCCGATCGACCTCTTAGCCAGAGAACGAAGCCAAATATACGGATTGCGTCAAGCTGGACAAGTCGCAAGGCAAAGTGTTGAATCGATTAGAGAAGAAACCCTCACCGTGTGGCAAAAAAAGATGGGCCAACGAAATAAAGGGCAGATGGACAAAAAGGTTCATTCTTGAGATCAAAAGTTGGCTTCGCAGGAAGTACGGAGACGTAGATTTCTACGTAACACAGATGATGACAGGACACGGCAACTTTTGAGCATTCCTACACTCAAATGGGAAATGCTCAAAGCATAGCTGCGTGTATGGTGACGCAGAAATAGATAGTGTGGCGCACACTGTGATACACTGCGAACGATGGGCCGATAGGCGAGGCAACCTAACACGATGTGTAGGACATATCACAGCAAAGAGCACTGGAGATTGATCGCAAGTTTTGTTGGCGAAATTCTGCGAATCAAAAAATACTGACCTGGACGAGAGGACATATTTCTATTTTCTTAAGGTCACTTGTGTGGTGGAAATGTCGCTGTCGAATAGTTTATGTTTAAACTGAGCCTTACTTTGAGGTATAGTCACTGGGGTTAGTGTGTTACCATGCCCCACGATTTATCTAAGTGTTTACTCGATGTGATTGTCAAATCCTAGCTTTTTGTCAAAGATTTTTGACTTCTTTTTCCTGTGTAATAAGACACCCGCATTGGTGCATTAGTCTCATTCCACTAAGAATGTGTATGCTACTAAACGGAACTCTGATAGTTTTTGGAGTGTTTAGTTTGTACCCAATAGGACGTTACATTCAGTCTCCATCTGTGTTTCTTTTTAACTATACCCATGACATGCCCTGAGAGTTCATTTACCAATAGGTAGGACTAGAGTACTTCTTATTTTGCTCTGGCTCAAATTATATACATAATCAATGATGCAACTCTCTGAAATTCGATAGAAATTTCGAACTTTGTTTTACAGTCTTAAAATTTTAAGTATTTTTATAAATTTCAGAGAATTGTTCATTTGTTAATTATCACAATTTGTTAATTTTCTAAACTATTACAGAAAATGGTGAAAAGACAATTAATGTTCGAAAAGTGATCTAGTGTCTTTCAATTAAAGTTCTACCACAAAAGTTCCTTCCCCAGCAAAGCAACATTTTCTGAGAAAGAAACCAACTCGGTTCATGTCTAAGTTCAGGTCCAACTTTCCCCTTATCAATTAATATGTCTTCCCATACTTACACGGCTGTGTGCAAGACAAAGTCCTTGGTTGAGTAGCCAAGGGCAAAGTTGTTGGTGGTCAACTTGGAGTTCTGTGTATCGAAAGCCGCCTGATAACCGGCCAACCAGCCCTGGTAGCCCAAGACAGCCGAAGCATTGATCAAGGGACCCTTCAGATCAATGTTGACATCAGAATCGGCCTTGACATTCTCATGTCCATAAGCGACCTTGAATTTGCCGCTCTTGTTGCTAAAAAAAAAGAAGATTCAAAAATCAACACAAACACTAGATATAATAGATTAGTTTTAAAACCTACCCAGACTGTGGGGCAAAGTTGCCCTCCAGCGAAAGTTTCAGACCCTCCAAAAGCTGATCCTGGACAGCCACCTCAGTGAAGAGAGTGTTGTCTGTGTTCCATTTCTCCGTCAAGGTCAGACCATAATCCTTAACCTTATATTTGGTCTCCAGGGAACCGAATACCTTGCCCGACTCCTGGTTGGAGTGACCAGCTGTGTTGAACTCAATGCCCGATGAAGTTTTGGTCTTCAGGTCCAGTTTCAGCAGACCAAAGTTGTAGCCTTTGCTGAAGATGTCGCGAGCCTGTTTGCCCAAATCGCTATATGATGGAGGTGCCATCTAAACGAAAAATCAAATAATCAATGAAATGAGGTGGCACAGTTGGTGGCATTTATAACAAAATTATTTCATTTTAATGGCAAACTATTGCATGGAGAGATAAGATTGGGTTGATAACGAGTTTTCAAACTCGCGCAAATGAAAAGTGAAAATGTGCAGAACTTTTCTTCTTCTTGTGGCGACTAAATGTCAACAAAGTAAGCGATTTAAATTTAAATACAATTTTTCAAGGCAGCAGCAGAGTTGCCAAATTGAGCAAAAGATATTGTGAGGTCAATGGACGCCTGCCTGGTAATTCTTTAAGAGAGAGAGAAAGAGCTCGCCTGGTCGATGACGCAGCCGCACATTGACACAAAGCCCCATGATAATTTCAAAAGGTTTGTTAGAAATTTCATTTACCACCTTAAGACGTTTCAATTCCGCTTGCAACTGTTTAAGGGTCCAATCCTTTTTTTTATAATCTCCCAGAGAGCTCATGGTTAGCCTTTTATTAAGTTAAATGAATTTATTCTAAATAAATTTATTCAAATAAAGTAAAATTTTTAAACTGATCACACCGAACAAATGAATTGATTTAAAGTAAAGGCAAAAGCAACTTTGTCTGTTCTTTCCGGCTAATAAACATATAAATCTGATTAGGTAGAGCCAAGTTTAAGAAAGCTGGAATCGAAGGCTAACCGATATATTCCCAAGTGATTTACAATTTGCTTCCTATCCATTTCAATTCGGTTTGCCTTTTTTTCGGTCATTAAATTCATGAAAATTGTCAAACAACAACAAATGTGAGGCTTGCGGAATGGGCTTGGGCACCCCTGCTTTGTATTAAACCCTTGGGCAGTGTTTTTGTAAAATTAGATACGATATATTTCCTTCATCCCAACTATTTTAGGGCGCGTTTTGGAATATTTCTTAAATGATACTGAAATGATTTAATTGTTGAATAGTGAGATTAATTAAATTGTTTAATATGATTAACATGAGAATACACTATAGTAATGGAAAAATCTTCACATAGCCTTTTTGCTTAGTTGTTAAAAGATTGTCCTCAAATTTGGTTTCTAACTACATTTCGGACCCCAAAGACGACTTTGCAAAGAATTACTCTATTTAGAACAAAGTTTTATTTAGCTGCCGTATCACCAATCTGTTCGATTTGTTCCAGCTCGTTGTTTCTTATGCTTATGAACTGAAATTTGGTTTGTATTAGTGTTTCTAGGTCCTGATCTTCATATAGCCGATCTGGCCGATTTAATCTAAATTTGTTTTTTACGCTATTGAACATGTATTTTAAGCTCCTTAAGCGACTTATTGAATTTTGCTCAATTCGGCAAAAGATTTCAAAAAGCCGCAATATAAACAATCTGGCTGATTTGAACCAACTTCTTTAGTGACTTATCGAAAATGGTTCAATTCGGAATACTATTTAATATAGCTGCCATATAACTTATCTGTCCGATTTCCTTGGACTTTTTTCTATTTTACGGCATTGATCTAAAATTCTTTTCGTACTTATATTAAATACTTACAAAACTTTTTTTGTATTTGAAGCTAAGAAGCGCACATTCTTTTTATCTATCTCTCGTATAATAAATTCAACTTAAGCATGAACTCGGTTGCAATAAAGCCTATTATCTTGAAAAGTCGCTGTAGCAAGAAGTGCAGAAGTTTGGCAGTTTGTTGTAATTTCTGTAATTTACAATAAGAAAGGGCATAGCCGGATTTGTAGGGGAATCGGCCCCCAATGCTTTTAATTTTTTGAGTATGCAGTTTTAAAGTACATCAACCGAATGTAATTTAGTGATTTTTTGTAAACTTCTAGTACCAACCCTGATTTTTTAACAGCGATTTTTATCATTTCAACCACAAGGCTTTTTCGAGCTATCTATCCATTAAAAAATTCCAAGTTTTTTTTTTTGGTCAAAGCTGGCATGTATACCCACCCCCAGGATAGTTTTTCAGATTTTTGATCTGAAAACCGCGTCCTACAAAAATCCGCGAAATTTTTAACACCATTTTTTTAAGACTTCTAGTTGAGGATCCACTTTCGTTTTTTTCATGTCCAATTGTCGTTCCTAGATACAATTTCTCTAATTTTTTTCAGAATTTTAAAAGTTGTGGAAGGTGGTTAAAATTAATTAAAACAATAAAAATATAAACTAATTTGTACCTAATTGTCACTTTCTTTCTTTATAAATTAATCAAGTTATACACAGTAAAGGGTTCACTTCATCTTCAAGATGGGGTGAATGTGGAATCAGAGGTCGAAAATGAAGAATTCTGATTCACCGGCCCGTCAATGACAGTAGCTTGTGGTTGCATACTTGTCAACAATGAGCCTCCGAAGTAGAAATAGCCTACTTTTCCCCCGATTCCCCTACAAATCCGTCTAAGCCCTTTTGTTTTTTTTTTTTTGCTACTTAAAAAGAGTAACAATATTCTACTTTACTGAAGGAAATATTCAAAATTGATATAAGATTTGTACCACCTATCTTACCTTATGTCAAATTCAAGTCAAGTATCAAGTCCTTAACCAAATCCCAGTTTTTCCCATGTTTCGGGTCCCTTGAACCTAACCCTTTTAAGTATTTAACCTCTAAAACGTGAACCCAAAAAAGTGGGTTCGATTCAAACTATTATTTAAGTATATTTTTGAAGAACTTTTTAAAGTTTCTGCATATTATGATCAGGAAAAATATTTTTATGGCACGTTCGAATAGATAAATTGCATAAGTTAAGTTGAAATAGGGCGAAGGTGAGTGTTCAAACTTGAACATAAGATTCGACCACGATCCTCAGGAGAATTAAATATTCTGGCCTGTTCTCGTTTCTGAATACGATTGATCGGAACTGGTAAGAGCTGTGATTTCTGAGAAACGATTAAAGTATTTTGCCGAATCTTTTTGTCATCAAGAGGGTTAACTAAAGTTAAATGGAGTTTTAAATATAAGAACTGAAAAACACAGTCAGCATTTGGAAGGAAGTAAATTTAACAATTACGATTACGCATGATTTAATGGAAATCGAAAACGGAAGCAGGCCTGATGATATTCAAAAGACACAATCTAATCCATAAACCTATCAGTTTTTTTAATAACTTTTATGGCCAATCTCTCATCTTTTACATCAGGGTTCCCCAAAAAGAGGCGTGAATATCTGACTGTATCTTTCTCTTACGCACAGTGAAGCTCAGGATAGAGATGAAACCACTTGGTGATCTGGTGGGAATCACTCTCAAGAGTGATTCATTACAAATCCAAAGCGCCATCAGTGCTGATTAAAGGTACATATATTCTTTTATTCTTTTTATAAATCAGCTTCTTTCGACTTGACGATTAGCAATTGAATTTTGTCCCAATTAAGAGACAAAAATCTGGGAACTATATAACAATCAATGAACCATAATCTCAGATTCGATAAGTACATGAAACCGAACCTTACACTTCACAAAGTGTTCGAACCGAACCATTAATAAAATTTGAAGGGTTTGCAAGCTTGATTAAAACATGTTTCAAAAGTTTTTAAATCCAAGAAACGATTAAGACTTTCGGTTGAAAAAATTAGCTATTTAATGAAAGACGTTTGACATTTGGAGTCACTTATCCACTTTTGGACTTCAACAGTTATAACAGAAATTTGTGGAGCTTTGTGATTATTTTAAAAATTATTTGAGAATTAAATTTGATATTTAAAGTGTAGGTTGGTTAAAGGGAATTTGGCCTTTAGTTTGGTACTATGGTCGTTTGATATTTTATAGCTTCCCTAGTTTCGAAACAGTTTTAATTAGTTTGAAAGTGAAGATGTTAATCTATACTTATAAATTTGTAGGTCCGACTGGCTGACATATAATCAACCGACAGTCAAAACTGCTTTAGCTAGAGATCTACGATTTGGCAGAGACCTAAAAAAGAAAATTTGAAAAATTTGTCCGCGAAATGGGTAAAAACGCCAAAGAAAAATTTGTATGGGGGCAAATAAATGAGGTATTGCGTTCAGGCAAAATTGTGCCTAGGACCACGAGACAGAGTGAGAGAGGGAACGACTCACACTCACACATTAAGTATGTATTGAATGCATGATGCAATGAAAGGGGGAAGGGAAAGAGTGAAGAGCGCAAATATTGTCTCTTTAATTTTGGGGAAATCTATTTGCAATTATGGGCAAGCAGTGTTGGGTCCTTTTAGGAATGGGAAAAAGTCTTACATGTGTACAAAAGAAATTTTGATCTATTTTCCCAGCTGAGAACTCGAAACTGTCTACAAGAAAGTTCATTTAATATGAATAAATGGTAAAGAAATAGTTTCAAGGTACAAATAACCACAAGACTAAGGAACAGAGCGGTTCTAGAAACCTATTTTAATAATAATAAAAAAAAAGAGGTAAATTTCGGTTCTGAGATAAAATGGGTTCTTTTGGGTGTTCTTGTTTTTTATATGAAAAAGACGTTTCTTTTAAATTATCCCCAAAACAGAATAAAACCAAAATCAAGATACTATCTTTCGCCCTGTAAAATGTTTGCTGGGTTGTGTTCAATAATATTAAAGTACCGTTTGTATGTATGTGTGTTGCACATGCTGTGTCTGTTTACGTTTTGTGTAATTGTGTGCTTTATTTTCTAGCTGGTCAGGCCAACTGAGCAAAACTATAGCGATCATTGACACACAAGCTAACTGCACATTTTGCTTAGCCTTTGCTTTGGTCTCTTTCGCTGTACGTGCGGTTGCCATTTCTGTGTGACGTCAAAAACGATACACAGTCATGGCGAAAATATTGTGCATACATATATTTGTAGGCACAAATGGAAGGTAAATACATAATTATGAAAGGCAGATTGAACATTTTTCTTTGCTTGGCTAGAAAGATGATGGCTAACAGCCAAATGGTCACGGAAATGACCAACAACAACAGAATTGTGTGGCCAGTGAGAAAATTGTTCTTTTTACGCTCCCATACACACACACACACACACACGCACGCATGTAAGAAGGTAAAAACTAAAAGGAAAGATTCGCCAAGTGATGTAATCAAGTTGAAGGATGTGCAAAAATCACCTTGAAAATACATGAGGAATCTTACTTAAATATTATGTAACCCACCGCAGGGGAAATAAACCACATTTTGACAAATAACACGAAAAAGGTGTCACTACTCACAACTACTATTGATTTTTGTGACGTCACAAGTGCTACCCTCCCCCACCTTAACTAAATTCTCACATGACCCAACAAAGCAAACAAAATCAATATTTATAAAATTCTACTGCTACAGTGATGATGATGTGACCATTGTGATAAGCGGCCACAAAACAACAAAAAAAATCAGTTTAATCAAAACAATTTAAACACGAGCCCCAACCAAACTTGTTACGTAACAACGTCTCATTTTTTCTCCTTTGCCGGCAGCTGCTGCCAATGAACTGTGAATGCTTGGATTTGTGTGTACGTGTGTGTGTGTGTGTGTGTGGGTGGGCAGACCGGCAATTGCCTGACCATCATTTTATGCCTCCAAAACATATCTTATCAATTAATTGTAGTTTAAAGCATTTTTGTATTAGCTGATATCGGAAATTTAATTTCATTCTCTGCCTGTTGTGGACTTGTTAATGCGCGTGTCTTTTCTCTCAGCTTGCAAAACTTTTTTTTTTCACTCATTTCGAGGTTATGAAATCACTTGCACAGAACACCTTTTTTTTTATAGCGGGTGGGTTTTTCTTTTAGCTAAAGCAAAGCACACTTAATTAAACAGTCTGCGGTAGCAAGTTTTACTTACTTTTTATTGAGTTTTAATTGGGGGTTTTACTTGAAGAGTGTTAAGGAACAGAGAACGAGCACGAGACCACGAAACGTACACCACAAAATGAATTTTGCGACTAAAGAAAGTGTGACCGCAGTCAGACAAGGCAGAAAATAACGCAACAAAGTCAGCGATGGAACTATCGAAAGTGAAGACGGGCACGAACTTGCGGTGGTAAGCAAAAGTCATAGATGTTAACTAAAACCATGGTGGAATTAACAAGGTGAAGCCGTCAGCCTTTGCTGAGGGACAGTTGATGTATGCCAGTGAGATAGAAAGAGACGGCAGAAGAGATGTTTTTCTCTGCTTGTGTAAACCCTCACATTGAACTGTCGAACAATTCTACCAGCTTCAGAATGTAAATAAAACAGGTTTAAGCCAGATTTGAGGTAGGCAATAACAACGACACAGCGCAGGAAATGTCGACCTTATATTTTTCGAAAATGTGAACGATCATTCTTTTTTTTGACTTGGATAGACTTAAGTGATAATGAAGAGCGACAAAATCTTGATCGTTTTTCAAAACCATATAACCTTACAACTTCTAAATATTGACCAGTTATCACAAAGACCACACAGTTTGTCAAGTGATCGTATGGAAGCCTGTGCTGTTAAAGAAGTTTGGAAAAAAGAAATTATATTGGCAAGGAAATTGAAAATAAAACTTGTAAGGAAGGAAAATTAAAAAGAAAAAAAATGTGAGTGTCGTTAACACTCCCGAGGATTTGATGTGAAACATGATGCTTATTCAAAGAGCTTAGTTTCAATATCACTAGCTCTCTTAATTGGTATATAAATCAGCAAGGGCACACTTTTAAAAGAAGGGAACTAACAGGAAATAGAAATACCAACAACAAGATTATTTGCTGCATTGTTCATTAATTTTTCCAGAAAGTGTGGTTAATTGTGCTGTTCCATAGATAAATGATGATGTTTCAGCCACTCAGATAACACTCAGATCAAACTCAGGTAACACCGAGATTCCTTTCAGATCCCACTTACACCCTATCCAGATCCCACTCACATCCTACACAAACTCCACCCAGATCCCAGCCAAATCCCGGCTAGATCGCACCCAGATCCTACCCGGAACCCACCTGGATACCACCCTTAACCCACCCAGATTCAACTTAGATCCCTCTCAGATCATACCCAGTTCGCCCCCAGATACCACCCAGATCTCTTTCAGATCCCACACAGATCCCTCCCAGATCCTGCCCAGAAGTTCTGGGCCAGAACCCACCTGGATACCACCCTCAACCCACCCAGATCCAACTTAGATCCCTCCCAGATCCTACCCACTTTGCCCCCAGATACCACCCAGATCCCTCGCTTAACCAAATCAAATATCAATAAAGTGATTCGTTGGTAAAACTGAAAACGCAGCTCGATCTAATTTTATCTCTAGCTTATGGCCTATATAGACAAACGCGGTTTTTCGAAGCATGATACCATCTCTTAAGTACACATTTAATAGGTGAGTATCTCAATATATTTAAAATCTTTAAAAATTCTGTCGATTGTTGTTTTTCATTAATTTCATTTTCTAAGTTTGACCTCTATGGGCGGGGTACTAACCGCTTGACTCGGGAATTGGTGATTCCTTCATCTTTGGTGAATTTTCCAAAATTTTAGCTTTCATCTTTTTTTAACCTGCAAGAAAAACTGGGTTCGAGGTGTTTGCTATCTAATGCTTCTGGTTTAACAACGTTCCCGTTCCCAGGTTATTTTAAGTGTTCCACTGTGTAATAGTTCGAAATGTACTTAAAATATCATAAAAGAGTCTTAAAAGAAGTATTTCGGGATTGAAAAAATCGTACTTGAAAAAGAAATTTTTTACTTGAATCAAGTATTCCGTAGTTATCGTATTATAGACACCGTTCGTACTTGATTCAAGTTCAATATTCGTGGTTTTGTTTCTGAGTGCAGAATACATGGCGATAAAGATGCGATGGGCTACCGGATATGGCAGATTCGAAGTAAACAGAAAGTCCGAGAGCAAGCCTTGGGAGCCCTAAGAGAAAAGAGCGAATCAGTAAAAGACTATGGACCTGTTGTAGCGCAAACTGAAACTGAAACTCATCTACGAAAACCAAACTGATGGTCTGTTATCTTCAACCGCGCTAACTGCCAACATTCTTCCAAAAAATATTCTTTCAAATATTTGGTTATTTTGCATGGTAGGCTTATTGACTTATTGGCCGGTAGGAGTCAGGCTTTGAAAGATCCTTGTATTTCCAAATAGTCGGGAAGTATTGGAATCGTAACATCACGTTAAACATTTAAATGTTGACCGCGACTTAGCCGTAAATGGTACATTTGGTACTCATTAAATACGAAAATTTACTATCGAGTCAGACACACTCTTATTCTGTTATTGTTATTTTTACGACTGATTCTCTGGGTTGATCATCTGTCAAAGTGGTTGTTTCTGTATTGAAGGCACCGCATGGCACAGAATTGCTCTCGCTCTCTTCTTTTTTCTCTCTTCTTTATAAAAGGAACGTCAAACCCCGTATAGTTGTTGTTATTGCACGACAGAGTGACAAAGGTGAAGGAGAGGGAATTTCAAAGAGCGTTTTTGGGGTTATACGTATACAAATCATCGGTGTTATTGGCACTCATAACCGATGCACAAAAAAGTCATGAGTGTTTTAAACCAGGGTTTTCCAAGAAGAGAGCGCTAAAACGTAACTGTGTCTCTCTCTAACGCACAATGAAGTATGACTTCGGCGAGCATTCGGCAAATAAGTTTGTGCTTCCGGGGGAACTCTGTTTTAAGCCCCGCGTAGAAGTTTCGCAGTGGCTGGAGACTCTCGAGTGTATCAACTACAAATGCGGTACGTTGTTGCGATGTGAGTTTTTCCATTATGATTTGTCAAACAATCCTTAACAAAAATAAGATGAAAGATTAACTCCTGTCTCCCTTGATATATGGAAAAAAAACCTCCTAATGAATGGGGTAATAAAGGGTGATTCATTAGGAGGTTTTTTTCCATATATCAAGGGAGACAGGAGTTAATCTTTCATCTTTATTTTGTTAAGGATTGTTTGACAAATCATAATGGAAAAACTCACATCGCAACAACGTACCGCATTTGTAGTTGATACATTTGATGTGATAGCTAGATTAAGCAAGCTAGGTAAAAAAAAAACATTTTGAAAAACCCTGAAAAACTTTTCAAATTTTACACATACAAAATTTTTGATCATGTTAACTAAAGTCGGATTTGCTTTATAAATTATTTAAGCTTCCAAAACGTACAAAATTTTTAATGAAAATTCGTTGAATTGCTTATTCATTTCTTTTGTTTTCAGTTTTATATGAAACTTATTTTTTTTTTTGTGGAAAAAACGAAACAAAATAAACATTTTGAAAATTGCCGCCAAAATTTCTTCCCATTTATAAGCTGCTAAAACGGTTACACTGACACACTAAAGGGCTGCCAGATTCGCCTCTGAAGAGTGGCCACTCGACGCATTATTCCACTGCAATCGATAAGCAAGTTATTCTGCTCTTTTCCGCGAGTCGGTCACACTGCAAACAGTTCGTATCGTGTCGTCGCTTTTGTGAACAAGAAAATAAAAAAGAGAATTGCGAGAAAATTCACTTTATTTAAACAATCCGACGAACTTTTGCTCCAATTAATTTGGGCAAATTTTAAACACGAGACCAAGTGCAAAACACCGCCAGCAGCTCAATTTGAATTGAGTGGAATTTTTTTCGTTTTCCCCAGCGTCAAAGAAAAGCCGTCAAAATTGAATCGACAAAGATTGACGAGACTTTTTCCTCCACCACAACTGCGATGGAGGATAAAGCAACAACAAAAGATCTTGATCAATGGATTGAGCAGTTGAACGAATGCAATCAATTGACAGAGACACAAGTGCGCACCCTCTGCGATAAGGTGAGTGTGTAAATCGAAGGCTGGTCCCCCAAATAAAATGTTTAAAAATAATTTTTCATCATCCCATTGCATGCGATGAGAGTTTTTTTTTTTTTTGCAAACGGTGTCTGTCTCTCTCTCTCGCTCTTGCACTTGCCCCATGAATCATTTGGACGCGGCGGCTTGAGTCCGCCATATTGGAATATTGGTAAATTCCAACAGCCAAGCGGGCCAACCTATAAAAGACCCTGAGTGTGAAAGAGACGACCATATAGAAGGCAAATAAGTGCGAAAGGGGCAAATGTAAGGGTGTCTCTAATGGGCAAAACTTCTATTTCTTTATTAAACAATTTCATAGTTTGTTGTTTAAATAATAATAATAGTGACATGTGTGTAGGTGTGGTTGTTATAACAGCCTTAAACCGTCCGCCCCTTCCTACCTTCTAACGTTAACCCTTGAGTTTTTGCCAAGTAAATATTACTTAATGTTTTTGTGTGTTGGTGTTTGCTCTTAGAATAATATGTATGTATCTGTGTTTGTATGTACGCGAGTGTGTGTGTGTTTTTTCTGCTTTCAACAATATTGAAACCAATTAAACACTTTATTATTAAACGTTTCTATATGCATACTCTGTGGTCGATATCAATTGTTTTCAATTTGCTGATTTTACCGTTGCACACACACACACACGCATACTTACACACTTGAACATGTACTTGAGGGAAGTGGGGTTATGTTTGCGTCACCCAAATAAATTTCATTCTGTGAGGAGGCGCCCCCGAAAAAAGAATTGAAATTTAAATTGTTCTCGCATTTGGTTTGGCCTTTTTAGCCGGCCAAAAGGGTGCGGGTACAAGCGAGGAGAGAAGTGAGCATCTTCTACTGCATTGTGTGTGTGTGTGTGTGAGTGTTTGAGAGAGTGGACCACCTCGTGATGTTGATTTGCCTCTTGCCATAGGCCCAGGCCGGAAGCTGTCCAAGGTAATATGGCAAAAATCTAATTGCCTTACCATAAAAACGCGTTGGCGGTTCCAATATTTCCGTTCCGGTACACACTTTTGTCTGGTCAAATTGTACCTGTCTCTCTGCTCGTCCATCCGCGTCAGGAATTCTAAAGTCAAAGAAATTGTTAATGCATTTGGATGCGCATTAACTAGTCCGGTTCAGTTGTGTTCATTTTGCTCTGGTGTCTAATTTTTAATACTAATTAATTTGTTTATGTCTACGCTCAAACTTGTGAGGTGACTGAAACTGAAATCTTTGGATTGATAAAAGGCAGTTGCTTTCATCTGCCTGTTAACTACATTTGATCCTTTGTACTCTTAAGAAATCAATCACTCCCAAGTGGCTAATGTTTCCCAGGTACTAGGTGCTTGTTCTAAGAAGTATATTTCATCTGTTTTCGATTTCTGGAATTTAAACAATAATTGTGTTGGGATCCTAGACTAAAACCGAAACGAATGAAGGGTAGGGTTACGGTTACTGTTTTATACAACCGCTTTTTTCTGGATACGGTTTTGGTACGGTTGTTAGATATGGGTTACGGAAACTCAGATATTCAGTAAATGTTCTAAGATCGAATTAAAGAGCCCTGCATGAATTAAATCAAAACTTCTTTTACAGGACAAAAATTCACATCTTTTCTGTACCCAATTATATTAAGCTTAATGTAACAGAGAGGAATCATTTCCAATTAAGTATATATGTTCTTGATTAGCCCATTGATGATTACACAGGTAATTTTTGGGGCTCTAAGAAAATTTATAATGAATCTGCCTTAATTGCTTGGACTCAACCATATTGAACGCAATTATGTTACTGGGAACAAAACTGACGTTTCGGTAAAAGGTTCCGTTTTGGTTCTGCTACTGTTTCGGTATTCGGTTCCGGTTCCGGTACCTCTTTATTTTGGTATCGTACCGGTACGTACCGGTATGGACCGGTAAAACTAACAGAAATTTTAAAACTTAAGTCCAAACTAATTGGGAAAGCAGCAGTAAACATGTATGTATATATAAATTATCAATTTTATTTTATTTTATTTTATTTATTGACATACAAATTACACATGTTTGTATGCATGAGATGATTAAAATGATATTTTATTAACAATGTCTTCCCCAAACTTACCTAAAATAAAAAAATAAAAATTTGTTCCAAAGAAGGTAAATTAATGGTTATTTCTTAGAAGCATGATCCTTCCATATGATTTATTTGCGGAGTCAAAATAAACTTCACACCAGAAAATAAACGTTTTACGCTTACTTGTGTAGCTGGAACAGCAACTTTTGACAGTTCATACAATTCCGGAAAATTTGTCGAATTTTCTTATCAACATTTAAGTACATTACATATATTTTGTAAAAGTTTTAAGTTCGAGAAAACCTTGATTGATGCCATTTAGCTGTTTTGTGGAAATACTTTATATTTGTTTTGTCCTTTCTTATCATAGAAATTCATATAAAAATCGACTTCGTCCTCACTTTCAGACAAAGAAGTTGGGTCAGAGCTGCTTTCCTCATTTAGTTGCAATTAAACAAAAGTGGATAAAATTCTTGAATATATATCAGTCAAAGCAGTTTCTGTTCAGACGAGGGTCTAAGAAAATACCACATAGGAATGCACTGATTTCAAAGAGACAGGTCTCGCGTTATTCAATTTCACTGAACAAAGTTATGCTAAGCCAAAAACCTTTTTTTATATGAAGCTAACTATTTAGCCAAACTGCGAAATAATCCGCCAAATCTAACTGCTCTTTTCGCAGTCTAGTGGTTGTACTCAGAACCGAAACCGTACCGGTACAACGTTTAGGTTCTTTTCGGTCTTTTCGGTTCCAAGAATATCGGTTCTCGGATACCGGTACACAAAAAATTAAAAGTATCGGTTCCGGTTCGGGTTCCGGGTCTGAGTTTCAATCGGTTCTTTTCGGTATACGGTTCCGGTTTCGGTTTGATTCCCTGATAATGGTACATAATCAATATTTAATAATTAATAGAGCCACATTGAGCTTTTGCTACCTCGAAAAGTCTCTAAGGTATTGAACTCACTCAATTTTTATTATACCCTTGCAATGGGTAATTATAATTTTGCCCAGTAGTTTGCAACGCATAGAAATATTCATTTCCGACCCTATTAACTATATATATTCTTGATCAGGGCGACGAGCTGAGTCGATTGAGCTTTGTCCGTCCGTCTGTCTGTTTCTTGCAAACTAGTCTCTCAGTTTTAAAGCTATCGAGCTGAAACTTTGCACAGAGTCTTCTTTTTACTGCACACTGATAATATGTCGGAACCGACCGGATCGGATGACTATATCTTATAGCTGCCATAGGAACTATCGGTCGAAAAGTGGGTCTTTATGAGAAAAACTTTTTATTTTTAATGTAAACGCCTCCCGCTTCAGCAATTATTAGTTTTACAAGCTTTTACACAGATTTGGAAGTTTTGGTCAAAATCGGATGACTATATCTTATAGCTGCCATAGAAACTATCGGTCGAAAGGTGGATTTTGTTTAGAAAAATTGTTTGTTTTAATGCTAACGTTCGTAAAGCCCCATACGGAGTACGACGAAAAATTCGTTTCGATACAATATTTCACATAAATAGAAACACTTTCTAACAGCACATGAGCATCAAAGAAAAGCCAAGGTGTTTCTAATTATACGAAATACTGTATCGAAACCAATTTTTCGTCGTACTCCGTATGGGGCTTAAACTATGATGTATTAAAACATTTGCAAGGGTATAAAAACTTCGGCAAAGACGAAGTTAGCTTGGCCTTCTCGTTTGTCATCGATTTATGCTGCTGAACACGCTCAATGTGTTCTTAATTTAACCAAATCCAACATTTTAAAAAATATAAATCAAATAAAATAAAAAATTTAAAGTGATAAAATGACAAAACTAAATATTTTCAGTACAGGAGCTCAAATGGAAAATAAATTTTTGATTCTAGAATTAGCTGTAAATTTTAAATTTAGATTCAGATTCATTCGAGTCTCGTAGAAATCAGCTCGTTTGAAATTTTCAATCTTACCATTCATTATACTATATTATAAATATTTAAATCATTTCACAAGTTATGAGTTCATGACCGATCTAAAAAGAATGGCTGATTTTTATGCAATTTTTTTAAATGATTAAAATGGGATTTTTTATACTTTTTAAAATGTTGCATTTGGCTATTTGGCTACTTTCTTTTGCATACTAGTTTTAAGAACTATTAATAAATCGTAATAAAATAAGAACAAATATTTACCATATGTAAAATGTGAATTTTTTTTCCCCTGCCGAATTTATTTCTTGATATTCTGTAGCTCTGTAGTGTTGTAATATGTAAATTTGGGCGAAATCCTCAAAAATATGAGTTTTAATGATCTCTGGTTTGATAGTTTCGCTTTCGCCCCCAATAGCACAATAAATAGGCGCACGAAAAAAATTCGTTCCGGTCCGGTTCCGATCCCGACCAATAATTTTTAATTCAATCCCGTCCAGATCCCTATCACGTCTATTCAGAGACCTTAAATATATTTTTTAATAATTGAAAATGTTTCAAATTATTTATGAAGAAAATAACGGTTTTATATACAGCTTACATATACAACCCTGTTCCCGTTTTCGATTCCGATCAAATCATGCGGAATCAGAGTTGTTAAGTGAACTCGCTTCCAAAAAGCAACGGTGTTCTTGTGCTTTTTAACTTTAAAATCCCATTTACCTTCATTCGGACCTCTTGATAACGAACAGATTCTCCCGAATTCTTTGATCATTTCTTAGAAATCACAGCTCTTATCAATTCCTATCAATCTAATTCGGAAACAAGAACAGGCCTTACAAATTCGTAATGAGTGCAAAAAACTGTTCGTAATTTGTTAGTTTTTTTTTATAAAGGAACATAATCTTTTCAAAGATATCTAGTAGGCGAGTACGTCTTTCTTTCAGTATTCTACAGGAAGATGTTTAAAACTTGCCTAAAAAGTTGTTGTTACAGAGGAATGTTCTTGCAATTTTTATAAAAACGTCGAAAATTTTAATATTGTATTATAAATTTTGAATTCGGATGTGTGACCATTTTGCTAGTGAGATAAATTGTTAAGACCAATCAAAATAAATCTGGATCAGGAAATTTTGGGATTTTGCACCAATCTATCGACCATGTATGTGGTCCCGTGAATATCCCGACCAATAATATTGAATTCTCGCCCGATCCCACATTTTTTTTGGGCTCCCAGCCCCGCTGGATGATTTGGGGAAGGTAAAGATTTTGGTTAGCTGCACTTTCTTTTTCTCGTTTGTGCCCATTAGCAACAGAGCGTAAAATCAAATAAATTTACGTTAATAGAAATTTTTATAGTAGAGGAAAAACCGATATATATATAGAACTTTAATATTAATGTATTTGTTTCTGTTTCGGAGCTGATAAAATAGGTTTACAATAAAAGGCAAACTTTTGCAACAGAGAAGATAGCAAACTTATTGGTCGATAACTCAAATCAATTGTCCGTGTTTCCCACCGCACTTTCCAACAATCTCAGATACTCCGACTCCAAATCACTTGTCCAAATTTCTAACAGTTTTCAAAATTAAGTTTGAAAACTGTATGACAGTGAGGAAAATTTGATCATTTTGTGATTTTTTTTTGAGTAAGAATATGAGATTTTTTGATGGTGAAAACGAGAGCTACAACTTAGTAAAGGATATTAGAGCGAGCTATGGAGTTCTACAAACCATTTAGAAGCTGAACATAATGGCTGACAATCGGACTAAACACAGACCAGATTTGTATACTACCATCATACCCTTTCAGTTTGCGAAGCAATCAACTTTTTGAGTTCAAAAATGTGTCACAGTGTTATCGTGTTTTTTTTTTTTTGCCGGGGGAAACTTTTATCAAAATATTTATTGTTTTTTAAGTGTTTTGCGCACAAAAAATGATGATATTATTTACAATTATAATGATGATTATACCAAATTCCTTATTAAACTTTTAATGTTCCATATGACTTTTAAGTGTGAGCAATTCTAAAACACATTCAACATATTTTAGTTTTCAGATTTAAAAAGAAAAACCAGATTTTAACTTAGCTATAATATTTCAATAGTTTAACAATCCCTTCCCTAACTCATCTCATCTCCCGTTCAATTGTGACCAAACCAATTTTCTTAAAAAGAAACCTTAATTTCTAAATTTGTAAACTAATTGAAATATTTCTTTTTCTTCTAGGCAAAGGAAATTCTCTCCAAGGAGTCGAATGTGCAGGAAGTCAAATGTCCGGTCACAGTTTGCGGCGATGTGCATGGCCAGTTTCACGATCTGATGGAACTCTTTCGGATAGGCGGCAAATCGCCCGATACAAACTATTTGTTCATGGGTGATTATGTGGATCGTGGATACTATTCGGTGGAAACGGTCACGCTGCTGGTGGCACTTAAGGTGCGCTATCGCGAGCGTATCACCATCCTGCGCGGTAATCACGAATCGCGTCAGATCACACAGGTCTATGGATTCTATGATGAGTGCCTGCGCAAGTATGGCAATGCCAATGTCTGGAAGTATTTCACCGATCTGTTCGATTACTTGCCACTGACCGCGCTTGTAGATGGCCAAATCTTCTGCTTGCACGGCGGTCTGAGTCCCTCGATTGATAGTCTGGATCATATTCGGGCTCTCGATCGTTTGCAGGAGGTGCCACATGAGGGACCCATGTGCGATCTGCTGTGGTCCGATCCCGATGATAGGGGTGGCTGGGGCATTTCGCCTCGTGGCGCTGGCTACACCTTTGGACAGGTAATTACAAAGACTTAAAGTGAATTCAAATTGGGACTAAATGGTACTTCTTTGTTTTTTCAGGACATTTCGGAAACTTTCAACAACACAAACGGCTTGACATTGGTCTCCCGTGCCCATCAACTGGTGATGGAGGGCTACAATTGGTGTCATGATCGCAATGTTGTCACAATATTTTCAGCGCCAAACTATTGCTATAGATGTGGAAACCAAGCGGCTCTTATGGAACTGGATGATTCACTTAAATTTTCATTGTAAGTTTAATTCCAGCTTCGCTTATAATTGGAGCGAAAAACTAAAAGGTTTTGTTTTTGTGTGTTAGCCAAATGTTTTCTCCTATATGAATTTTTTGGATTTTCTTTAGACGGAGACGATGTGTGGTCTAGAACTCAAAAAGTGGTCTCCAGTAGTTGCACTTCTTATCACTTATTCGATTAAGGTTGATCTTATCAAAATTCAATTAAAATTCGTTGCATTTATGACGTTTATGACGTTTTATCGTAGCTTAACTATTGAATTTCTATCTAATCAGTTTTAGCCTTGACAATAAACTGTTTTTAAGGCCCTCACATTGAACTCTTTGTCCACAAAGAAACGTGTGCCGATATGACATAAAGCCCATATCAAAAATTTGGAATTGCCCAGCCAAACCGAAAAGTGAAACCTCTCTCATCTTCAATAGTACCATTTTTAATCATTTCGTTAGGAATTATGGATTCTCCTCTGCAGCGATGGCCCCTTGTTTCCATACAGGGGGGCGAAAACATTTCGCTATTCACACGTAAACAAGTCGAACACATACCGAAGCCGAGACCAAGAGAGCAGAAAGCCGTAATTCGCTTGCCAGAGTTTGAAGCGATTAGGCCTCGTTTTTGGCCTCACTCAAATTGCCAAACTCGTTTGGACCTGTGGTTTGCAAAAGTAAAAAGAGAAATTTTATTCGAAAATAAAAAAACAAAAACAAAACTGATGCAGAATTGCGTACGATAAACAAAAAAAAAAATGGAATTAAGAACATGCCAAATAATTCTAAAAGAAACCGCTCATTGCGAGCATCAAATTCCATTAATCTGACTGAAAAAGATTTCGCTTTGATGAAATTGAATATTCTGTGGGGAGATCCACAAGTCAACCCACGATTTATAGACAAACTATTCCATGCATTGTCCTGCAAGATTAATAGGAAGTCTGTAGAAAGAGCTGCGCTGTAATGGTTAAATTGATTACATTATCTTCCGTGGACTGGCTTCTTCCAGAAACCACCGTTTACATTCTATTAAGTAAGGAATTTTTTTTTGTTTATATAAGCCATAATAAGCAGATCATACACAGGAATTTGTCCGATCAATGTATTCTGTTCGACAAAATGTTCCAATGGCATCCATACGATAAATTTATTTGAGAAATACTGGAAAATTAAATACCTGACTGCATGAGAAATTTCTTTATAAATTCAAATAATTAATCAGACCTCTTCTCAATTCCACTTCGGTTTCCGTAGTGGAACCAATGCCCAACAATACAGCGCGGTTTAACTTCATTCTGCAAAATGAATTTAGACCGTCATTACGAAATAAATTAGACCGCGGGGTCTTGCCAACACAGGCTCATGTTTAGAAATGATTTTAAAAATGTCAAAACTCCGGTTTCAAACGTGTCCGGTTCATAACCTGAACAGAAAGTGAACAGAAATGACAACATTATAGAATGATAACCTTTCCGTCACTTAACTCGTCTGAATCTCTTCGGTTTTGGATTCTTTGAGTTCGTAAAGCGGAACTTTCGAAAGCAAAGACCGAGAAGCTAGTGGTCAAAATAGTTTATAAAAAAATAGTTTATTTTACTGTTCAGATGTTAAGATGTTTGTAACGCAACTCCGTCCATATAAAGTATATGTAGTAGATATAGCCATGTCCGTCTGTTTCTTTTTCTTTTAGTAGGGGAGAATGGGGGGTTGTGATCATAGTTTTGTTTTTCGCCAAAAATAAATATTTTTTCGTTCTGTAAATTTTGTATTTTAAGGCCTGAATCCAGCACTGCGGAAAATTCCTGTCAGGAATTTGCTAATTATTTCTTGTGTGTGTGGAACATAACTAAGACAGTGTTACCATGCCCCTAAGAGGTGGGAGGTCACTCTGATCTATCAGCTGTTTGGCGCTGTTAACTATTTGAACCTAAATCAATTTAAAAAATATAAATAATATTTTCTGAATAAAGCTGCTCGGAGTATGTGCTAAATATTTTATATGTATGGGATAAAAACCCAAGGGCATGACACTTTGCAGTGGATGGCACAAAACATCACTGCAGCATGTTGTTATCTGCACAACTTTATAATGCTATTATCCCCAAAGTAGTATGACTTCTTGGTTGGTCGCCTATCAAAAAGGTCTTTCATGGTCGGATACAAGATTTACTAAACACATTCGCATTTACATTAAGGATTTTGTCATCTTAGTGGTCTTGGCTTTGGTAGAAGGGCGAACCGGCTGGAACATAGCCGTTAATAGTTCAAAGTGTCAACACGATTGCTATGAGACCCGGGAAAGTAGATTGAGTGCGACTCCTGGGACTAAGAGATCCATATACGGATAACGCGGCTAAATACCTTGGCGTGTCTTGACTAGGAAAGCCCGTGTGACTCGGGCAGTAGCTATGGTTGCAGCTAATGGCATTGGAGCTCCATTATCTTCTTAAGCATCGTACCGGGGGATCTGGGCGATCGCGTTATGGGGTACTACATGATCGACTGCCCTCAAGAAACTAGAGTCATCTATGTGGTGCCCCTGGTATGAGAGGCATACAACTACATATGTACATATACCGCGGTGTAAACAGCAGGTATCATGACCAATTGGTTCACCACTCTAATAAATTTGCCTATGATCTGGCGACACACAAATTAGAAGGCATCTTGATGGACAGCATCTCTCCGACCTTTGTGTCTATGCAAAGCATCCTTCTGGCGGTTTCATCAATTTGGCATAAGTGTGCCATTGGCACCCTCTATCATTCTTTGCACGCTGATGGTTCCCCAACCAGATTACAGCTCATAACAAATAAATAAAAGAGCATTCCCCCCAAAATATATTCCTGCACTGTGTGTCAGCTGTTCTCGCCATCCACACACGCTATCGATATACCAACTATCGATAAGAAAATGTGGATTACGTTCATGTTGCTGCATACACAAGCAACGAAAAGGTAATCTAAAAATTCCTGGCGTAGTTTTTTTTATATGAAGTTTGACAGGAATTTTTAGTTTCCGCGGTGCTGGATACCCGGCTTTGGGTAAAAGATGCACAAAACTTTCCTCATCAAAAATTTTTGGGTTTTTTTTATTTCATATTGAAAAAAAGTGATTTTTTGACATTTCGGAAATATGTAGGGGGTTGTGAGCCACCCACTTAAAAGTTCAAAATTCGTGGTTTTAGGCAATTATACTTTATTAAATGAAAAATTTACATTTTTTTTTCATATTCTGAATTAAGAAATATCAATGATAAGTGAAAATTGATTGACGGCATCAGGCTTGATTTCTTTTACATGCGAGCACTTTTTGCTGGTGGCTGTTCTTTGTTTGCCTTTTTAAATGTTTTTTTTGACTTCTTTGGAAAGTTTTTCCCCTGTTTTATTGCGCATCATTGCAATATTCTCTTTGGAAGTCAAAACCGACTCGTACTTTTTTAGGCCGAATCGGATGAGAATATCAAATAACTGCCATAGTTTTAGTGAGAAAAAATTTTTTGTTTTGTTTTGTTGAAAACGAACCCTAACCAAGTAATTACACTAGTTTACAGCATTTCCGATCCCGACCATCTGGCAGTCATTTCGTATGTAAATCCATTTGCTGAGTCCAAAAATCCAATCCGCAAATTTTTTTATGGGGCCGTTTTCGAGAAATCGCGGAAAAGCTAGATTTCTGATATGTAAAAAAAGTACCTTTAGAAAAATGCGTATATCTTCAGTACCGGTTCTTTCATTATAAAAAAGGTAATGCTTACTTGGAAGGTAATTGAACGCCCTATCATTCGTTGATAGACTACTTCTTAATGCGGTGCTGGACTTCGGCGTTATAAAGGCTTTTATCGGCAACTTTGCATTAAATTTATCACTTTTTTAAAAAAGCTAGATTTTAAGTGCGATTTTCACAACGAAAAAAATTGTGTAAAATTTATTTTATTGCTGGTCACTAAAGATTTATCTATTAAAAATACAACGCCACATAACTTATTAAAATCCGATCAAGAATAAAGAAGTTATTGGCATTTTAGTGAAAAATGGAAGGTTTCAACTTCAACCAAATTGACTTGGTTTGACTGTTTTATGTTCGTCACAGGAGGCATAGTTAAAATTCAAACAATTCTATTTGAGAGCTACTATGACCTAACAAATTTATTTTGTACCTGGTTATGTTTTTTTTGTGATTGACTTAGGTTGAAAAATGAGTGCAAGACGTCAAATTGAATGCAAGAATGATCTTGGTATGCTTGCGGGCATTACTTATTTTCGACTCCGCTAACAATTTCAACGACAAGGCATATAGAAAATCGATTATATATTGGATATTCATCTAAAAATGTTTATAAGTTTTGATTGTGCAGTTAACACTCAAAATAGCTTCGGAACGGGACCAATAAATTGTGAAACAAGAGGCCTCAGATAGCAACACTACATACCCAGTTTTTTTTTGATCACGTCTATTTCGCGATTTATGGTGAAGGGTATGTTATACCAAACTCCCGACTCCAATGGACAAGCGGTTAGTACCCCGCCCTCAGAAGTCTAATTTAGAAAAAGGAATCTATGGAAAACCACTCGATAGAATTTTTGATATTACGATAGGATGAAAAATTTCATTATTAAAAAGAATTTTATTATATAAAACAAAAAAGTTATCTTCGGGCGGTGGTAAAGCTTATATAATGTACACAAATGTCGTTGAAATTGTTAGCGGAATCGTAAATAAGTAATGCCCGCAAGCATACCAAGATCATTCTTGCATTCAATTTGACGTCTTGCACTCATTTTTCAACCTAAGTCAATCACAAAAAAAACATAACCAGGTACAAAATAAATTTGTTAGGTCATAGTAGCTCTCAAATAGAATTGTTTGAATTTTAACTATGCCTCCTGTGACGAACATAAAACAGTCAAACCAAGTCAATTTGGTTGAAGTTGAAACCTTCCATTTTTTCACTAAAATGCCAATAACTTCTTTATTCTTGATCGGATTTTAATAAGTTATGTGGCGTTGTATTTTTAATAGATAAATCTTTAGTGACCAGCAATAAAATAAATTTTACACAATTTTTTTCGTTGTGAAAATCGCACTTAAAATCTAGCTTTTTTTAAAAAAGTGATAAATTTAATGCAAAGTTGCCGATAAAAGCCTTTATAACGCCGAAGTCCAGCACCGCATTAAGAAGTAGTCTATCAACGAATGATAGGGCGTTCAATTACCTTCCAAGTAAGCATTACCTTTTTATAATGAAAGAACCGGTACTGAAGATATACGCATTTTTCTAAAGGTACTTTTTTTACATATCAGAAATCTAGCTTTTCCGCGATTTCTCGAAAACGGCCCCATAAAAAAATTTGCGGATTGGATTTTTAGACTCAGCGGAAGGACTTACACAAGGAATTGCTACCAAATGTTCGGGATCGCGAAATTTTTATTATTTTGTAAACTAGTGTTATTAGTTCTCAATGCATTGTCATTATTCCCCCTTGTTTGACAAAAAATTGGACTTCTATAAAATACTTATATCATGGCATTTAAGCCACGGTCACACCGACAGGTTTGACAGCGCACTAATAGTAGTATGGCAGCGCGTCTGCACTCTGCTGTTTATTAGTGGCATTGATGAAAGCGAATTGGATTTGATTTAGATTTCGCTAATGGCTTAAACTTTAAGCAAATCTAAACATTGATTTGATTGAGACTCGTGAACAACTGTTTGTGTGAAAGAACATCTGACTGACAAGGAAACAAAGCAAAGTATCTGGGAGGCCACGGATATGACCAAAAATGCAATAGTACGAATAAAATTCGAAATTGATGTCTTTTGGAAATGAATAAGAAGTGAAACTTTATTTCCTTCTTCCACATGTCCCACACAAGTGTCAGGGTCAAAGATTAGCACAACTATGCCTGAACCAATTTGTTTCAATTTGTGCTGGTCGCCGCGGCAGTCACATCTAAGTCCAGCCCGCCGAATAGGCAGGATACTGCCCTTCGCGTTGTAGGGCGTAGACACCACCTTTTGATTTGAGATTTCTTGTACTTGAGGGTCTCGCGTCCAGCCAGGAAAAAGTCTTCCTCTGACACCAGCAGTTGCATATTAAAACTGATTAATGTGTTGATTTAGGGTTAATAAATCAAAACTTTCTTCATTTTTTCGGTATTTTGTATTAACCATATCTACCCTCTTTTTCTCTCTTTCTCTTTTTAGCCTACAATTTGACCCAGCACCGCGGCGCGGGGAGCCTCATGTTACACGAAGAACACCCGATTATTTCCTTTAAGCTGAATTGCTCGCACGTATGCAGCTAACATTTACACACACATATTACATCGCATTATAACAGAAACAACCACAACAAACAAACAACCAAGCAAAAAGATTATAAACAAACAAATGAGAATAAACAACCTCAACAAAAACGGTATGCGCAAGTTACAATAACAATTTCTCAATGCATTTTGTTGAAACAATTGTGAAAACGTAACAAAAACAAGTGGAAAATATTGTAAATGAGAAACAGAAATGCATTGAAAGTTTTTTGAAAGTCGCAAACGGGGCGACCAAAAGATATCAAGAGGATGATGATGATACAATCCAATCAAACCTACCAACCAACAACCAACCAAGCAACAACAACTACAACTACTTAGCTAAATTTGTTAATTTATAAAAATAACGAACTAAGCGCCGCAAGCAGCAGAAGAACAAGGAGAAGAAGCAAACACCCAGCTATGATGGATGGATGGATGGAAGAATGATTATGATGTGTGGTCATGGGGGGGTTGACAATGGACATGGACATGGACTTGGACGTACATTTTTATGGACAGGCAAAGAGTAGTAGCAGCGGGGAAATAGCAGCAAGCGGGGCGGGCCAGCGATTCATACAAAAAATAAAATAAAACAAATAATTAAAAAGGAAACACAAAAAAGTTTAATATTACTGATTAAAATTAAAAAGCGAATAAAATTATTAAAAAAAAAAACTGCATTATAAATTAAGTTCATATGTAACTTTAATAATAATAAAAAGAAAAAAACAAAACCAAAACAACTCCCAACTAGATTTGGCAGACGAAGAGAGAGCGTAAGTTAAGGGAGCCGCTCTTAACCGCCGGGTGAAGCCAATTTCAAGGCTGGCAATGCCGTTGTGCTCTTGTGTCCTTAGGCTGTCACGCAGCAGTATGTATGCTGGCCTGGGAGTGAAAACAACCAACAACAAGCGGAAGTTGAGCAACAATGGCAAGTCTAATTGAGACCAGGACCTAGGATTGTGTGTTTATTAGAAATTAGACGGAAAGTGGGCGGGCGGGAAAAGGTAATTCCCCTAAGCAAAATTGGAATTCTGTTTTATGGACGATGATAATATTAATGCTAGTTTAATGACAAGCTTAAGGAAACATTTTAAAAAGTCAAGTGTACAGTGGGAGGAAGTTAAGAAGACTTAAAGTGGGCATAATTTTACTAAATAATGGCATAAAAATATTAAATATTTCTGGAGCTGTTGCTGTTTTTGAAATTCATGGAATAATTTTTGCTGTTTTTTGATTTTAGGCGGGAAAGCAGATATTCGGGACCAACCGAGAAGTGAAACAGGGATAGCTTCTTAGTCCTCTTCTATTAAAAGAGCTAATGTCAATGACATAGCATATGACCTGGAAAGTGGAGTAAGACTTGGAGATCAAAATTTTATGATCCTCATGTATAAGTACAGCCAAATGTGGAACCTCAACGTCAACGCAGAAAAGTCAAAGGTAATGATTGTTCGGCAAGTGGGCGGGCGACATGCTTCAAATGAAAGTTGGAAATTTGCTGGAGAATCATTAGAAGTGGTAAAGACATTTAAATACCTGAGAAGAGTCCTAACGCCAAATCTGAAGTTTGACTCCCACCTCCAAGAAAAGCTCCATGTAGGAAAGCTACATGTAGTCGAGCTTAATGTAGGAAAAAAACGTTAGCACGAGCATAAAAAAAGAAAGTATGTACCAGATCACGGCGAGGGCCATATCCTTCTTTGCGGCACAAGTGTGGGGAGTCCAGCAATACGAGAATGTAGAACGAAGCCTGATAATCTTTAACAAGAAAATGTTTGCCTTGCCTTTTACCACACTGGACTGCCACCACTCTTTAAAAACTCTCAGAATGGCAGATAGTCAGTACCTAAAACCTACTAACTGCAACACAAGGTACAATTTTTTCTGAATTGGGTAGAGCTTGATTTACGGATACAACACGGAGATATCCTTAGTCAGTAACAAATTACAGGTGTATCTCTAAACTATCCGACATTCCTAAACTATTTGAAATGCTTATTACTTCTCAAATACAGCACTCCTGTCGCTCAATTATTTCACAATCTCAGCACGGCTTTATGAAAAAACGTTCGGATTCTACAAACTTGCTTGAGTTTACTTCCATTGTGAATTCGGGTTTCATTAATAAACTGCAAGCGGATGAAATTTATACAGATTTTAGCAAGGCTTTCATGATCGCCACCTTCACAAATCGTATCTACTTGGATTTCCTCGTAATCTTCTTACCTGGAAAAAGGCTTATTTGACAGACCGTTCCCAACGTGTCCGTTTCAATACGACGCTCTCTGAGTCCATCAGCGTACTCTCTGGAGTTATCTGGGACCTTTACTTTTTAATTTTTTCATTAACAACATTCCTCAAGTTTTGCTTCACTCACATTCCTTGATGTATGCCGATGACCTAGAACTCTGCTTGTCTTATAACGAACCGATGTCTCCTCGTCTTCTTCAATTGGACATAAATACTCTGCATACATGGTGTTCGGTTAATTGCCTCCTACTAAACGCTGAAAAGTGTAAATGTATGACTTTTCATCGCACACAGTCGTATTTGTTCGACTAAACGATTGATGACAAACCTCTCGAGCATACGCTTTGTCCCTAAACCAAGCTTTACTAATCATATTTCTGTCATATCTAACAAAACTATGGGTGTTCTTGGTTTTATCAAAAGATGGGCCAAGAAATTTAACGATCCGTATCTGACTAAACATTTATACGTCCCACTGGTACGACCAATACTTGAATATGGGTCGTGTTTTTGGTCACCGCATTACCAAAAATATCAAGACCAACTGGAATCGGTTCAAAAACACGGTCTCAACTGGGATCCCACCCAGAATGATATTAGATATATTACTTTTTAAACATCGATATATCGATATAATTGATATTTTAATTTTTTTTTCTGTTTTTACCAAAAAGAGGAAATATTCTGCCCCAAAATGAAAAGATATAGTCTATATTAAGCAAACATAAAAATATTTTCCATGAGATTCGAGTTTTCTATGTATTATATACATATAAAATACTTTTAATTCCAATATTTGGTCTAAATTTTACATGTTTTTTTTAAATTCGTGGAAAGAAATCGGGAAGAGATTTTGTAACTCTGTTTTTTGTATTTGATTGTACAATTCATTATAAAAAATACAAAATTAAAAATTTGTGAATGCGAGGGCTGTTCAAAAAGTTCTCGGGATCCAAAGTAGGCTCTTCCAAAAAAAGATGTGTCGATGGTACCCACGTTTCCGGGAGTTACAATTATCAGAAAGCAAAACGGAAGTTGGGAAGTTTGTTAGTATGAATGCCATTATCGTCCGTAGCAGAATTGTGAAAATAAAATTGAGTTTAAAAAAAGTGCGGCCTTTCTAAAACGAAAAATCGATTTTTCACCATTTTTTTTGCAGTCCAGGTACAAAAAAAATAGTAAAAACTTTTTTTTCTCAAAAATTGAGGTAGGGACTATAGTCACGTTAATTTTGCGTCCACAAAGCCCTACATTATCAAAATTGGTTCGGTAGAACTTGAGAAAATGTGGGCACCAGTCCGAAAAACTTTGTCTCGAGATAAAGTAATTTGAAAACTGCTTTTTTTTACCGAAGTTATTGGTTGTCAAAAAAAGCTATATAATCTAAGGTATTTCGCATTTTTAAAAATCCATTTGGGATAATATTTTTGAATATCTAAGCTAAAAAATAAAAACAAAAAAAAATTTTGGAAAAAAAAATTTTCTAGACCAGAAGAGGGCCTTAAAAGTCTTTAAAAAGACGCGTCGCTTTGACGCATATGGCGCATTTTATAGCAGAAGCAAATCGCCTTACGCGAATTCCAGAATATTAAAGGATAACTTTCCCATGACGTTTGTGGCAACCTAAAGTATAACTTCAGCCCGCTAGTTTGCGACTCTTGGGCTTGCATAAAGTCAACATACGGGACATTTGGTCGTGCAAACGTTTAATACTTTTCCGCACAAATTACACTTGGCTGTGCCTTTTTTTTTCTGTCGCTCTAATTTGCTTTTATGAAATTTGAATCCATATTTTGTCTCTTAATTGCGCTTGCGCTCGCTACCCAGATTAAAAAGTTACCAACGCACAAATATCAGAAAATATCCAAAAAAAAATTGATATTCGATATTTGGTAAAAAAAAAAAAAATCACGATATAAATATATCAGTTTTAAAAAATATTATCGATATATTGATATATTTTCGACAACCCTAGTATAAAGTATCTTTTTGGGCACTATTGTTTAGCACCAGCAAAATTGAGAGGCGCAAATTTTCTCTCTAATACTTATTACTCCATGGTGCAACTACTTGACTGCAAGGTTTGGCACTTAGTTTTTGGGGAACTTTTGCTCAAATTAGTTTAATCGTTAGCTTTCAAAGGAAAAGTATGGCTTACCAAAACTTTTATGTTGCGAAATAGAAAGAGTAAACGTATGGTAAATATCCTATATTCTTAAATGAAAATAAAAATTGGAATTTAATTTTGCTATAAAAAAAGAACGGCTCGATATTATTCAAAGGTTGGACATTTATTGGAAAGGTTGGTTCATGTCATTTATTTATGAAAAACAATTTCGGTAAATTTTTGAGAACATTTTCAAATGCCCACAAATAAGCTGCCCCGAAAAGCCAGTTGGTGTACAGGAAAAGGTCTGCTAGGAGAGTTGTAAGCTCAGTAGGGGGCACAATAGACCAGGATTGGTCGGTGCGCTATTTCCTAAACAACAAACAATAACCTCTTCTTTAAGAAATCCAATGGACGCAAAACTAATTATCGATCTTCCTTCATATTTTACTGGTACGTACCGGTCTACTGGTATAATAATCCAGGTACCAAAAGGAAACCGCACACCGAAATAATGTAAGAATCAAAACAGATCCTATGTACCAGAACCGGAACCGAAATACGATTCCTCTTGATTTCATGAATAGAATGCTATCGTTTTTGGTACTCTAAAAACCAGCATTCGCAAGGGTATAACAATTTCAGCACAGACGAAGTTAGCATGGCCTTCGACAAACCTATACCAAATTGTATATATTTGTATTACTTTAACAATTTAGGGCCGATTTCACATCTTCTACTTAGAGCTATTTGTCACATAAACTAACAAATTGCAGTGTAAAATCGATGACTATCTGACACATAGCAGCTATCTGGGAGAACAGAAATCGGCCCTTAGAATTATAAATCCTTGTTAGACGCTAACAAAGTAAAGGATGTGGTGAACATAATTAGGGATTGTTGTCATTTTCCATTGTTACGATTCATCTTGAAAAAATAACATTTTCTTATTCATTAAAATCATATTTCCATATCATTGGTAAAGTAACATTTGATTACGCAGTCCAATGAGGAAGGTTAATTTGTGTAAATTATTAAAACGGAAAGAGAAAACCAAACCCGTTTACCCGCCAAATACAGAAACAGAAATTCCTTTTAATTTTAATCTTTGGTAACACTTCATGTATGTCCAAACTTAAGGATGTTATTCCAGCGTTTAATTAAATGCTGTCAGAAAGTACTTTTCAGATTTTGATAGCTAAGAAAGCTGCAAAAGTTTTAAGTTCAGTTTAAATATATCGACCAAGAATTGTCCAACATTTTTGGATAACGCAACAAAAAGAAATCAAAATAAATCTGTTAACTTGGTGGAATTTTGCAAGTAAAATATTTCATTGTGTCTGTTGGGTGTTTGTTGACGTTGTTGTTGTTTTTGTTGTTGTAAATTCAAATTTCAAAACATGCTGGAGACCTCTCAAGTACCCCAGAAACTTTTTAAACACACACTCACCTACACCTACACCTACACCTACCGAGAGACTTGTCATCTATCATGCCTCAACCAACCAAAAGGCAAATGGAGTATGCTGGGAGGGGGAGGTAATTGTCGCCGTCGGGCCGGGGGGCGGCCCCAGGCAGCGGGTGGAGGACAGCAGCAGATTGTATTTGTCGCGTTGTCGTCGACAGCGACGCTGACTGCGACTGCGGCTGAGACGTATGCGACATGGAAAATCCATTATCACGAAGTGAATTTTTACTGAAAAATTTACATACCCCCCCCGCCACGCCCCTGCCCCGCTCTCCGTTCTCATATAAATGTGAAAATAAATCCTGAGTGCGTGTTCCCTTGAAAGCTGGCAGCATCCTGCATAACAGTTGGCATATAAATATAGACCACAAAAATACAACTCCATTTGATAGGCTGGTTATTAAGTTAAGGAATTTCCAAGACGAATCCTTCAAGCTAGGTGGGATTGCATTTAATTAAAGGCATAAATTCAAACGGTTTGGCCGAAAATGTTTGGGCCATAAAACAAAGGCGTGTGTATGTGTGTGTGTGTGTGTGTGTCGGGATGCGGATGTAGCCTAAATATTAAAAATTTAAATGAACTGCTCACTTTTTACGATTTTGTCCTTAGTTTATGACCAAAGAGGAGACGGGACGTACGGGACGGGCCTAAACAAACGTTTTGTATTTTTATCGTCTGGCATGTGGGTGGAGGGAGAGCGGGGGAGCGGGGGTTAGTAGTGCCTGCAAGTATCTTTTACGATGCAAATTTGTTGCTATAAAATTGAAGAGTGGAGCTGCTGAAGCGTTTGCCTAAATAAACTTTGCAGACTACCCATGATGATGATGATGATGAGTTGCCGTCGATGGATGCTGCTGATGATGCCTCCGGGTTGACTGCCACGTGCCTTGTGCAAAAGGTTGAAAGGTCAGGCCTGGTTGAGTGTAGAGTGTGGAATGTGTTGAGGGAGGGGAAGGGGGAGCAGCAAATCAACGAAAATCGATTCCCGCTAAATACCCAAGTTGGCCCAGGAGTTAACGTTGTTAACTCCGCCCAAACTTGGCATCTACTAGAAAAGTTTTTTCCTTTTTTCTGTTGTTGATAAATCCCCAACGATTTGCGTCTCCGGCACTTTTTTTTGTTTCTCTCTCTCTCTGTTTCTATATATATTTAAATTTTACGCTTTTTGTTTTTGCTAATACTCTGGGGGTCAAAGGTAAGAGGATTGGGGGTACATTAGGGTTTTCAAGTTTGGAAAAACTTTTCCACCTAGTTAGAGTCTTACACAACCTAAACATCCAAATTAATGACTCTATCAAGAACTAACCGGAAAAACTACACAGAACATTATTAGACTCAAGCTGAGCACAATCGGGTTTTATGATTTGAAGTACAAATGCTTTTGGAAATGGTCAATCATTTTATAATAATTTAATAATAATTTTAGCTTAAAGTTGCTTAACCTTCCTTTGTTTACCATCGTACTCCAATAGACTCTTGCTTATTGATCTTCCTTCCTGAAATAATCGTAGAATAGACTTTGGTGTTTTTAATCTTTATGCGAAATTTACACTAGTTTAGAAAAATAAAAAAAAAATCAATAACCCATTTCAACTGGAATGGTGATCTCAAAAGTCGATTTCAAAATTTTTTTCAAGGCTCCGTTTTTGAAATAAAAAAAATTTTTTTTTTATTATTTCGGTAGGTGCTCTTACATTTTTGTCTTACCTCTAGAGTGCAACTGCATTATCATTCACTCTCTGTACCATTGGCACAGAGTATAAAACAGTTTTTGGCCAATATATGTATATGCCTTGAGCGAAACCGAAATATGTTTCGGTCTTAATCCCTAGTTCAAATATATAAATAAATAGCGACGATTTTTTTTTTGAAGTCGCGAGTAAAGAAGGATTTTTAAGTAAGTATCCACAAATTGCTCGAACAATAAACATTAAAAAACTTCGCAGGATGTGTAGAGCATATTTTAAAATTTTACCTTCAAGTAAAACATATTTTAAATGAAAAAACGACGTACGTCACTAAGACTATATTTGTACAATGTACATACATTATTTTGGTTAGTTTTATAAATTTGGAAATGCTATTGCATTTAACTGGCCGTATGTGGCCCAGTGGTTAGTGTGCTGGACTGCTTGGCGGGAGGTCGTTGGTTCGATCCCGCCTCTGAACATCTAATAATAAAAGTTTTTTTCTTTCTTTAGAAAATAGCTTTTACACATACGGTCACCTTCACCAGCTATTGGCGCCAGCTGTAAAGTAACTAGCCATGAAAAAGCAAATTCTCAAACTTTGCCGTTCGGATCCGGCGTTAAACTGTAGGTCCCTTTCTCTTGTGCGAAAAATTTAAAGCACACACGCCAAGAGATCGTGAGAAGCTTGGCTTGGCCCCGTTGTAGGAGCTGTATAGCCAACATTTACATTTTATTGCATTTAAGCTACGTGGGTAAGTTTTAACGTTTTCTGATTTTTTTTACAATTGCCGAATAAAATTCACATATTCTTAGTACAAACCTGCAAATTTAAAAACTTCATTAAAAAGGAACCCGTGAATGACCTCCTCGACTTTGTTGTATAATAATTCTTTATAGTTCGCGGCCGATCGATGAGATTTTGTACAAAATTGTTGTTTAGAGCGGTGGTATATTTAATATTTACTAATTTCTTTTTAGATGCTTCATTCTTAGAATAGTATTTTGCATATAAATATTTAACATGGGGGTTAAAAAAGCGTCGTATACTCGTGCGTAAGCTGTTGGGTTTTTGACGACCATATAATCGAGGAATTTTCAACTCAAGTGACATTTCGTCTGCAATTTTGTTGATTTTTTTTAAAAGTTACATCAAAAGATGATTAAATAATTCTTGTTTCAAGAAACAATTCAATCACATGGGCGACATGAGTACAGAAGTCTTACTGAGTGTCAATTTGCTATTTCATGGCTAGTTACATCACAGCTGGCGCCAATAGGTGGTGAAGGTGATCGGATGTGTAAAAGCTTTCTCTAAAGAAAGTAAAAACTTTTATTATTAGATCTTCCGACCTCCCACCCAGCAGTCCAGCACGCTAACCGCTGGGCCACACCGCCACCTAACTATCCAAGTGAATGCCTTCAGAAAAACTCCCTTTTTGTGACCGAAACTAACAAAAATACGCACCAAAAATATATTCTACGAGTATTAGATATCGATATTTCGAAATCTCTTCTGCTCATGCCTTTTTAAAACAATCCAAGTATTTGCATCTGAAGTATTTTCTGACATTCTTAATTTCTTATTTTGCTCTTTGCATATTTTGGGTGTATTAGGATATTTGGGCTCTAAAGGGGGGGGGGCTTCAGCCCCCCCTGGATCCGCTACTGTAGATATGAATCAAACGGTAATTAAGCATCCAACAACCGCATCGGAAGTAGAAAATATAAAAAAATTTTTTTTTAATTTTTTTTATATTTTTCAAAAATGAAATTTCTTGCATGTTCGAGCAAAAAATTGATTTTTTTGAAATATTTTTGGGTATTGTATTTAAACTATTGAGCCGATATAAGCTGTGGTTTACAGCAAGACGACACATCTAAATTCAACCAATAACAATTCACGATTGGTTTGCATTCCTGGCTATCAGAGATAATCATATTTTTACCGACTTGAAATCGCTTTCGTTCTAATTATCAAATGCAATTTGATGGCTTAAAAAATTTCTAAGATAATGCTTCAATCAACTTTTAAGACGGTATCTGGTACAGATACATTCAGAAAAAAACGATCGGCAGAGTTCTAGATCAATCGGGATAGAATTATTACCTTTCTGTTCTTGAAATTTTTAGTGTTTTGTTCTTGGATGTACTTAAATTAAGTATATGTTTTGTTCTTGGATGTGCTTTAATTAAGTACAAAACATTCTTGAATAGAAAAACGACTGTTAAATTTATTCAAATGAGAACAAACGTTCTTGACTTAAGAACATTTCGTACTTACAGTTAGCCCAAACATTTAAGAAAAAATCGTTCTAAGTTAAGTACAAAATTTCTAGAATTAAGTACAGAATAGACTTACAATGCAAGCTTCAAGAAGTGTGCTACGAAAAATGCGCATTGTTTGAAGTTGAATCTGTTCTTGAAATTCCCTTCTGGTTCTAACATTTTGGGACTGCGGGTAGACTTCCGACCTACAGTATCAACATCTTGGTCATTGGTTAATTTAAATCCTTTGGATTTTTTATTACAGAGAGAGCAAATTTCGAAGAATTTAATAGGCTTAAACTAAGAACATTTTGTATTTATTTTTGCAGTATTATTTTGCTTCAAAAATGGTTGGTGTTGACTTCAGAAATTATTATTCATCGATGAAGAACCTTTTTGCATTTATTTTGTGAGTAAATCGGGCTTTACTTAAGACCATAACATACTAATAGTATGATAATAGTGATAGCGAAATAAATATTTCGCGATTGAAAAAATCGTACTTAAAATAAGTATTTTGTACTAGAATCAAGTACTTTCGTACTTACCGTACTATTGACACCGTTCGGTCTTGATTTTAGAACTAGTTCTTGGTTTTTTTTCTGAGTGTACAGTCTTTTACCAGTTGAACCATACATGGGCCAAATAACTTCTTATATATTTTTCTCAACCACTTTTAAAAATGATTAATTGTACAAACCAAAAACAAGTAAGATTATAGTCGGGCTTGACCGACTTTCTATCTACTCTGTACCAGAAGTAGCAGCTGAAATCAAAGCTGATGAATCATAAATGGCACCACTTTTTGTCTCAAGCAAAATTGAGACTGCACGTATATAATGCATGTGGTGCATACATTTCAAACCTCTATCTCTTACCGTCTTAAAGATATCTTCATTCAAGGGTCGTTTATCTTTGGTACAGAGTATAATTATATGTTATGATACTAAGGTGGGATAATCACAATCGATATAAATTTTCCTGACTCTTACGCCTGTTCTGAACCTCGAATCCTGTAAAGTTGACTTGGGAAAGAAGTCAAACGTCCACGAAAACTAAGACTTTACACAGTGGGCCAAAAAAATCTGACATTTGTAATCCAGTATAAATTATGTATTTAAAAATCAATTGGATCAATTTTTACAAAGAATTTCATATAAATACTAACTGTTTTTAGAAAAAATATTGCTAAGATCATTTCGTTGATTACCCAAGAGCGTAGAGAATTTTTAGTCCTTTGGTCCAATTTATTCGGTTTTTTTTTATGTTAGCTTCTCCCTACAAATACAATAAGAAAATTATAATTATAAAATTAAAAATGAAATATATAAAAAAATGTATGTCTGTATGTGGAATTTTATATATGACAAGATTACGTTGAATACCAAGAAGCTAGCTCTCGGATGCCTAACAATTACTTTTATATAACTAATTTTAACTATATTGCCTATATTTCACACTATCAGAATATCTTTTAAGTTTCTCAGTTTGACAATTAAACTATCTGAGCAACTCATATGAGATATCAGACTAGTGTCAATACAGCTTAAGCCAAATGTCAAATAGTAAAACATATCAATGGATGCTTTCTGAGAATCGAATGTGTAGTATGTAGTAATATTGAGAAATATTAAAAGGCCAAGTGCCTTTGGAGTTGAGAGGGGTACTCTTAAATTATTTAAAATATTTCCTGCCTTTATAGATTTGATAATAATTCTCTAACATGGCAAATGTTCTATATATTATAGACATGATGAAAGTTCAAACTGATTGATTCAGTTTGAGAACTCGAGAATCTTTATACTTTTTATAACAATGAGAAAAATCTCAAAATACCAATTGATTAGTTGGAATTTCTAACGTTGATGACTCATCAATTTGTCATCTGTAACACTAGTTTACAAAAATAAAAAAAAAAATGACCCATTTCAGCTGAAAAATTTTCTAAGTATAGTTTGGAATGGTGATCTAAAAAATCGATTTCAAAAATTTTTTCATGGCTCCGTTTTTGAAATATTAATTTTTTTAATTTTTTTGGTAGGTACTCTTACATTTTAAGCCATATCTCAGTGCATAATTGTCAGATAGAGTCAAGTAAGAAATAAATCGAAAGGTAATGAAGCTGCCAATAATTGCGTGGAGCATTGTTTTTAAATCGGTTCAGTAGTTTGAATTCAACAACCAAGAATATTTCAAAAAAATCGATTTTTTGCTCGAAAATCCAAGAAATTTCATTTTTAAACGACTAGAAAAAATATAAAAAAATACAAAAAAATTATTTTTATTTTTTCTACTTAAGAATCGCACTTTTACGAAGAAAATAAGGTTTTGGTGAGGAAAATCGTGTAACACGTACCATAGATGGATCAAATTGAGTAGAGGAACTAACAGTCAAATTTGAGTATATTGTGTGTTTTCAAAAATTAACATTGTACTTTTCTTCGTTTTTTGGTCAAATTATGAAGTGAACGAAAAGCCAGAACAAAAATAAAAATTAAAAACGGAACAAAAGTCGAAGCAAACGAAAATTTATTTTAAAATATTCAGGAAAATATCACATTTTTTTGCACTAAATTGCTTACAGCTCCTGTGTTTGTTCACAGATTTTGATCATCGATATCTGTTTTTCTTCGTAGAAGTGCGGTTCTTATGTAGAAAAAATAAAAATAATTTTTTTGGATTTTTTTATATTTTTTCCAGGCGACCAAAAATGAATTTTCGAGCAAAAAATCTATTTTTTCGAAATATTTTTGGATATTGTAGTCAAACTAATGAACCGATTTAAAAACAATGTTCTACTCGATTACCGGCAGCGAAATAACCTTTCGATTCTTATCTTGCTTGACTCTATCTGACAATTATAAAGTGAGATATGACTTAAAATGTAAGTGCCCCTACCAAAAAATAAAAAAAAATTATATTTCAAAAACGGAGCCATGAAAAAATTTTTGAAATTGATTTTTGAGATCACCATTCCAAACTACACTAAAAAAAATTTTCAGTAGAAATGGGTCTTTTTGGCTGTAAACTAGTGTAATTAGCCATAGATATCACTCAAGTATGTGACACACCACACCAAAGAAGCCCTAAAAGTTCAACAGGGAGTTGTTCTGGTGAATTGGGTGGGTGGCAGGCAATTACAAAAACATGAGCAAACATGAACAGCAATTGAAAAGCCGCTTAATGAAATTTAATACAAATTTAGCAAAAAAAAAAAAAAAATTCATGGAAAATTTAATTCCGAAACCCTAAAGCTTTGCGACCGCAAGACATGGTCATGACAGTTTAACCCCTGCGGCTGAACAAGGCCAACAACTCACAATGCTTCCATTCTTTCCATTGCCTTGCCGAGCATGTAGATAAACAGGGCGGTGCCAAATACCTGCAAGTCCTCATCCGTGACCTCGCGCATGCTGTTCATCAACACAGCTCCATAGTTAACGATCAACATCACCAGCAGCATCCCCATATACAGATTGTTAGCCTCCACGACGGCAATAAATCCCAGCGATACCATATTGCCCATAATACTAAGATCCTTAAGGCATTCGGTAATTTCACACCATTTGGGATCGTTTGACATGGAACAGCAGAGCTCACAGATCAGGGGTATCGCAGATAAGGCATGGCCCAGAGTCAGGGGACTCAGCCCCGTTGACCGCATGTACAGCTCAATGTTGACCAAAGGCAAGGGCACCAGCTCCAACAGACCATGATTCACTTTACGCAAACTGCGACACTCATTCGCTTGGCCACTGCCAAAGAGGACGCGGAACAAGCCGAGCAAAGCCACCGAACCGCCCACTAGGCAGGCGGCAAATGCACAAGGATGCTGAGCCGGAGGAATTTTTTTGGCTGCCATGCAAGCAGATGTCACAAGGATACCATTGTAAAAGAAGCGCAGACCTCGACCTGAAATGGGATCGTTCATTAGGAAATTCACCAAAATAAGGTTAATTTATTAGATTTCAAGGAGAGAAAAATCAAAAAAAGGGTTGTTAGTTTTTTGTGGAAAAGGCCCTAAAAATAGAAAACTGATAACACCAGAAGAATGGAAAGCGTCAATAATACGCACCCGAAAATTGTAAGCGAAATCGGGTCCCTACGGTACGATTGAATATTCTTGGATCCAAGCTGAAAATGCTAAAATCAAGCATGAATTTTTGGCTTTTTTTCGGCTTCATATCAAGCGTAGATCTTCTTGGTTCTAGGCATGAAAAGTTTCGATTTCAAAAATAAATCTGTTTGAAAGTAAGTGTAAATTGTCTCGATTTCAAGCATAGATGTACTTGAAAGTTAGTACAAGAAGTCTCGATTTCAAGAAAAGATGTTCTTGGATTTTAGCAAAATATCCTGATATTTGAACTTTATTTATTGATTTTTATTATTACTGTAATTACATACAAAGGATTCTACATATTTAATACTTAGAACGGTTTTAAGGATAGTTTAACGGATATTACCTGTACAAATTGAACAATCAAATTATAAATAATATTAATAAAATATTCAATGAAATATACATTTTCGCTTACTTCAAAGGAATAGTTTCAGTGCCAGTAGCCTGGTTGGCGGAATGGCTTCCTTTATGTCATCTCTTTCGACAAATGTACCTAGATTCTAAGAAATTGAACAAAAAATAATACAAAGTTTTTCAAATAAATACAAAGTTCTTTGGCGACCAGAAGCATTTGTATGCGTAAAAGCAAAGATTTATTTATATTATAGATGATGCATGTGAAACTAAAAACGAGTCTTTTTGGGAGCTGACACTGGATGCAAATCTTTGCATTTCGCTGCCTTTAGGAGGATGCGTATACTGAAACTTAGCTATACGTTTTCTAAATTAGCTATTCTGCTAAGAGCAAAAATTTATAGATATATTAGATGACACATGTGACGCAAATAACGATTTTTATTGGGAGCTGACATTGGATCCCAAAAAAAAAATATTGTATGAGATGCGGTATCTATATATGTATTGTCTTTGGTAAAAGGGAACTTACAGAGAGTTTTGCTAAAATTAAACAAACGACGAATAAAGTTATTCGCGAAACTTTCGCCTAAAGAGAGAATCATTTTTTGCTCGCACTCTACGCAAACGCGAGATCAATTGTCAAAAAATATCACAACGATATCCGAGTTCATGAACCAAGCTTCAAGTAACCGGTTTGTGAAGCGAACCTGCTTTCCAAGGAATTTTAACCTATGGACCAGGACTTTTTGTTCAAAGATTATCATGACATTATAAAAAGGATCTAAGAATATAGGATGCAACATTTTTTAAAAGAATGGTTTCGCATTTTTTTTGTATCTCAATACAAAAGATTTCCCAAGGCAGACTCTTTTTTTAAGGCATACAATTCAATCAAATTACTTACCAAAACTAAGTGCCAGCTTTGCCGTCGGTTCGGTTTCGGTTCCAAGAATATCGGTTCTCGGTACACCGGTATGTACAACAACCGGTTCTTTGCGGTATAAGGTTCTGGTTCCGGTTTGAATCGGATCTGAACTGACTTTAACACAAACATAGACCACTCAAAATGATATCGCAAACTTTTATCTTACACCGAGGAAAAACTGATCCATTAAGATCTATTTGGAATAGGGATCATCATATAATTTTTTATACCCGTTACTCGTAGAGTAAAAAGGGTATACTAAAGTCGTGCAAATGTATGTAACAGGCAGAAGGAATCATTTCCGACCATATAAAGTACATACATATTTTTATAACGTATGTGTAATTGAGTTGACAGCCTTTTTTGTCGACTAAATAAAATAAATAAATAAATATATTCTTGATCAGCATCGACAGCCGAGTCGATATAGACATGTCCGTCTGTCTGTACGTCTGTTTGTCCGTCTGTCCGTCCGTCTGTCCGTCTGTCCGTCCGTCTGTCCGTCCGTCCGTCCGTCCGTATGAAAAAACAGATCTCAGAGATGGTAAGAGATAAAGGTTCGACATGTATGGGACAAATGCTTCTTTTATCTGCACGCAGATCAAGTTTATTTCAAATTTTGGCCACGCCCCTCCCGCCCCCGCAATTTGGAAAAAACGTTATATCTCCTACAGTTTTGAAGATAGACGATTCGTACCTTCTAGAGATAGTTAGTTATTAGCAAAGTAAGCCGAATAAATGATAAAGATCGGATGAACGGTTCTCAAGCTATGGGCAAAAAAGTCAATCAAGCCCCCCCGGTGTATCGAAGTCGGTTAGAGCCGACTCTAACTTACGCAATTTAACATTGAATGTATATTTTTATATCAAAATAAATCATCCAATGGATCATCAAAAAATATCCTATTTCTCAGTTTACTTACTTGAAATGATCCTTCTTTGGAATAAAATTATGTTCAAGAGGGCTTAATTCCATTATTATAAAAATTATGATAACGTTTCATTTTCTTCCAGGTAAAACTTGAGCATCAGGTGCAAGGGTGCCGCGAGCATTCTTTTCAGACTGGACAGCAAATCTAGATGGAGAGCAATTCTAGATGCCTTATTTGGTCGAAAGACTGTGCTCATTCTTCTATGTAAAGAGAAACACCACGTGTAAGCCTACATTTCGAAGGGTCCCTTAGATCTTATCCCTGCTGTGAGTGACTCCAGAATTATAAACATAGTTCTTACAATCAAGGCTGCAAACCTCTAAAATTTTACAGAAGGTTCGGTCCGGGGGTTCGTACCCGTTGTAAAACTTAAGGTTCGGTTCGCGGACCGATCTTCGGAACTCCTGAACCCAAGGTTTTGGTTCGAACCTTGGTTCGCTTGAACATAAAATAATAGATCCGATTTATATGTACTTATTTGTTTTATTAATATTTTATATTTCGATAATGTCACCTTAATATCTCAAATTTACAATTTTTGAGAACTGCTACATAGAAGCTAGTAAGCATTATATCTTCTAGGAGCTGTTTACCTAGTTTTACTAGCTCTTCGATCAGAAAGATCAAACGAAGGTGTTGAAAAGGGCCTGTTCAACTTAAACCTGTGTTGCTAGAACAGAAAGTTTAGCTAAGGCAATACTTTTAGGTCCTCGTTTTATTTTACCTTTCCAAAATTTTGAAACATTTGTCATGGTACGTTCTCTTGGACAAAGTTTAAAAACTCGGATCTCAGAGCACTGCAGCCAATATTGGCACTGAGCTTATAATAAAAGAACGTTAATCGAACGTTTCTGAACAGATTTTTTTCCCTCTGTATACAGACTAATTTTCGAGAAGTGGACTTGAACCACTCTTAAATTGGTTCAGACGGCTGGTTCGGCTAAGTTCAATATATTACTTAAATAACTTTTTCGATGTAGCCACATAGCTATTTTGAAACAGTTTTTAACCGCTTTCGAACTTGTCCACCAAATTGAGAAATCATACTGTGAAAATTATGCTTAGACGCCAATAAAGAACAAACATACTTTCACTTTTCAATATACAAAAGATTTCAGAATAATTGCTCGAAAGAAAAAGCCAGCGGAATTAAAATCAATTGGTAGTAGTTGTGAATACTGCAGATTTCAATTCAAATGATTTTAGGGTGAGCTCCGTTAAAGAACTCTGAATGCATAAATCGTTAAGTGTTAGTAAACGATTGCACATTTTTTGGGTTAAGTTCCATTGCGTCACACAGGCTATGCAAAAGATGTCATATATTGTGAGTACGGAGAAGTATACGAACTGTAGTAATGTCCAACTAAACTTCTTTAAAAATTAAGTTTTTACTAATTTTAGAGATTGTGCAGCACAATAAACTGTTATTAAAGAGTCCTCCAGGAAATCTATTAAGGTAATTTGGTCATAGTCCAAATCAAGAAGGCTTTTGATGCACATGAGCAACTTTCATCTACAATACATTCTTCATAGTTGTATTCCTTCTGTGCTCAAAAGTTCTTCTGCTCGATCCATATTCGCTTCATTATCGATGTTCATAATATTAATATAATATAGAGACATGTCGCAGGATTGCAGGAACTTCTTGAATGAGAGATTCAGATGTCGTTGGAAGAATTAGATAATATTTTGAACCGAACCTAATTTTTTGAAAAAGCGGTCCGGTTCGGGTTCAGGTTCTAGGAGTCGAAAATATTAGGGGTTCCGTTCATGGACCCAAAAAACCCGAACCGAACCGGTTCTAGGGGGTTCGGTTCAGAACCGGTTTGCATCCTTGCTTACAATTAGTCGCAGAAAAATAAAAAAAATACTTAATCTGAATGTTTAGTGTTTCATTTAGTTCCTAAAAATTGTCAATACCGACAGAAATGCTGCTGAGCTGCAGCAGTCCTAAACACTCAGAGCAAAATAAAGTTTTTCCTTCTAAACTCCAACGGTAGACAATAAATTTAAATTCCATTTGAAAGAATGCAGATGAAAGTGACCCAAAAAAAAGGGAAAATTCCACCAAATTTTATGTGAAATATCCAATATGGTATTTGTAATCCCCGTTTAAACCTAGATTCCTGTGTAGCCCAATGGGATAACGATGCGGATATGCAACTTGGCAACACTTCAGTATGCTAGGCACGCATCACGCCCCCACCTCAACTCCAGGCCTAAACCAAAAGCATAAAGAAAAATAATAATTCAACTTTATTTGTGCCACACACACACACACACACACACACACACACGCACACTTAGAGAGACATACATACCTAGAAGAGGATAAAAGCAAGAGCTAGATCCAGGCCCTGGCACAGCCAGCTGTTCCTTGTCAACACCCAGCTAGAGAGCAGCAGCAACAACAACAATCCATGGCAAATTTAATCGAAAGCGTGTAATTGACCTCAGCAAATGGCAAAGAATGGTCCTGGAAATGGGTAACACGGTGGGAGTGGGATTGGGAGTGGGGGCGGGAGGCGTGAGGCGTGAGGCGGCGCCAGGGCTTTGTCGAAAGCTTAGCCAACTGCCATCAAATCATTATCAGTTAAATAAACGACAGCCAGCCAAGTTAAAAAGATAACGAAGTCGTCGGAGCAGCAACAGATGATATCTGGGTACTCGAATCTTGCTCCTGCTCCCAGCCCCAGCCACAATAGACAGACGTAAGCCGCCTCGTTTTATGCTAATTCAAATGGAAATGGAGCCAGTCAGCAGCTGCCGCGCTCTCCACGGTTGGGGGCGATGGAGTAGAAGTTGTCAACGGCGCCAAAGCCCGTTTCATTATGCGCCCGGCGGGTGGCTGGTGGGCGTGGCTGTTGATCGGGCTCACCAGATAGCAGGCAAAAAGCGCTGGCAATGCTACAACATATGCAGATTGTACACACAGCAGAAGCTGGTCCTGCTCTCGCATTCCTTGTAAGGCAAATTCGCCATGATTTTCATATAATTTCCGCATCATAAAGCTGCGAAAGTAATTTTCCACTTGAAAGCACAGGGCGCAGCCAAAAGTGTGAAGCGTTGTAAGGAGTGAGCCGGAGTGGGACAGTGGACTATGGTCTCAATGTGGTTTATTTGTTGTTTTTTCTGTAAAGCTAAAGTTCATGGTATAGTTTCCTAAAAAGACGAAATTTTTTGATAAAATTTCAACTTAAGTCCCCTGAGGGCCTCTTCAATTATAATTCAATTCAAATTGACTTTCCCACATTTTCCCTCCCCCCTCTTCCATTGCTCAACACTCTTCCACTCTTGATTGAGTGTGAGTCGTTCGCTCTCATGCTCACGCTCTTAACCATCAGGTTATTCCACAAAATCGCCTGAGCACCACAGCTCATTTATGTGCCCCATTCAAACTTTTCTTTGGCGTTTTAACCCAATTAGCGGTCAAAATTTCCGAATTTTCTTTCACAGTGCGCGCCTGCATAACTAAAATGAGGTCTATGCCAAATCTTAGATCTCTAGGATTATCAGTTTTACCTGTCGGGCCCACAGATTTATAAGTGTAAATATTTTAGCCTCACATAATTCAAGCAAAATGTAACAAAGCAACCTTAAATTAGAGCTGGAGAAACATCGATGTTAACATCGATGCATCGATGTTTTTGTCTAAACTAGAGACATCGATGTTTTTTTTTCAACATCGATGTTTTTGCAACCCTACATGTGCATAACAAGGTCACACTGTTTCATGTTAAATTCACGTGGCGTCCCTAAGAAAGGTAAGTTGGCAAATGTGCGTTTCTTTTACATTTTTGTGTAATATTTATTTCAATTTAGTGATTTAAATAACATTGCGTTCAATAGCGGTGGTGTTGGAGTGTATGGATATACAATATGGATAAATATTTGCAAAGTAAGTATCCAAGGGAAAATAATTAAGTATGATGTGTTTACAAGTTGACAGCGGCGCACGCGTTTTTATTTAGGTTATGTGAAATACTTTCTTCTTCTTTTTTTATTTGATTGTATATGTATTGCAATTGCAGAGTCGAAAAATAAAAACAACTCTGAGGATGCTGCCGACGTCGTGGACAGTGTGGACAACTTGGACGATGCGGACGGATCAAAAACGGCTAAGCGAAAAAGAGAGGGAGTGTCAGTTGCTTGGGAGCATTTTAAAAAATGCCGCAATTCACAAAATGCCATATGCAACTATTGCGGTAAGGTTCTAAAAACCAGTGGCAACACGACGAATTTAATGGATCATCTTAAACGCATTCACCCCAACTACATGACGAAGCCTGAAATAATTGAAAAAGGAATTGAAAAATATTTCATTCAAATCCCATTCTATGAACAAACTTCACCCAAAAAACTTGATTTGGACCAAGCCCTATTGTTTATGATAGTGGTTGATGTTCAACCATTTAACATTGTTAATGATATCGGTTTTCGGAAATTCGTATGGGCACTTGATCCCCGTTATAAACTTCCAAGTAAAACTTACATTCGGGATGTGTTGCTAGTGAATCAGTACACTGAACTAAAAGCCAAACTTATGTCTGTTCTATCCAAAATTCAATATGTGGCACTAACCACAGATATGTGGACGTCAAAGGCTAACGAAGGATACATTGCTGTAACTTGCCATTTCACAGATGAAAGTTTTAAAATCAGAGAAGCAGTTTTGGCTACCAGAAAATTAGAAGTTCCTACTAATCACACAGCTAAAAATATTGCAGACACACTTAATCTAATTTTAAATGAATGCGATATAACTGAAAAAGTTATAGCAATCGTTACAGATAATGATGCTACAATCAAAAAAGCGTGCGATTTGTTAAAACTCACAAATTTTCCGTGCTTTGCACATACAATAAACCTTTTAGTTCAAGAAATCCTTCGACTTCCCAGCCTTAACGACGTGATGTCCAAATGTAAGCGAATTGTGAGTTTTTTTAAGTCAAGTACTGTGGCCAATGAAAGACTTAAACAGTCCCAAACTACGAATAATGTTTATGGACTTATTCAGGAAGTCCCCACTCGGTGGAATAGTTCATATTTAATGATAAAGCGAATTTTACTACTTTCCGACCATTTATCCACAATTTTACTCGCATCTCCAAAAGCTCCCCAACCCTTGAACGCCGAAGAAATGGAATCTTTACAAGAAAAGTCAAAAATACTTGCCCTTTTTTACGATGCCACTTTGCAAATTTCCGGGAGCAAATATGCCACAATATCACTAATTATCCCACTAATATGCGAGATTCAGTTAAACACACAAAAAATGGAAAATGAAATAAAGTCTGTCCAAGCAATTGATACACTTAATTTGCTTAAAAAAAAGACTGCCAGAAAGATTTTCCCCATATGAAAAAAGGGCAGTGTCAGGGATAGCAACAATGATAGATCCCCGATTTAAGAAAGATGCTTTTAACGCTCCGATCAATGGTGACCAAGCTGCCAAAGCGCTTGAGCAGGAAATACACGCATTTATATCCAAAAATATCCATCAACATCCAACACCACCGCAAACTCCAATTGACAATTCAAAAAAACCAAAGTTTTCCTTTCTTTGTTCAAAAATCTCAACAAAGCCAAAAGAATTCGGGACAGATGCAAAACTCGTTTTGATGCAATACTTGGAAAGAAGCCATCTGTCAGAGGACGAGGATCCGCTCATCTGCTGGAAGGTAGTGTTTGTAATTTAATAAATAACACTTTGGGACTACTAACCACAAATTTTTTTTTAGATGAACACTGATGAAGACATGAGCCCGTTAAAAGATGTGGCTAAAAAATATTTATGTATTCCGGCAACATCCACGGCTTCTGAAAGGACATTCAGTAAAGCTGGACAGACCTTGTCGGATAGACGCTGCTCCTTAAAGCCGAAGATTTTGGAGCGTTTAATGTTCCTTAATAAAAATTTGAATAATTTTTAAAAGACAGTAAGGAAATGTTTGATCTAAAGCCCTATAACGGACGTTAGTTGTATAATATGAATCGTATCTTTAAATAAAATATATTAATGTCATTATATTGTCTTATAAACTTTCCTTATTTATTTCCAATTCAATCTCAAGCAAGAAAGTGCTTTGGCAAGGTGAAACATCAGACTTTTCCAATTAGAAGAAAAAACATCGATGTTACATCGATGTTTTACTGCTAAAACATCGAAAACATCGATGTACGTAGACATCGATGTTTCTCCAGCTCTACCTTAAATGCTCTTAGGCAAAATAATCTAATTAATATTATTATCATACCTTAAGATTTATATTTATAGATAATGACTAAGCTTCAATATTCACATATAGCTTAAATGAAAACAAGGGTTGTCAATTTCGTATCGATAATATCGTTTAACGATATTCCGATAATTCCACATAATCAATTTTTGATATTTTTAACGATTTATCTGAAATCGGTGTATTGGAGTATTCTTAAATCTTCATTGAAGGTGGGCGAATTTTCAAATCAAAAGTGAATAAATTATTTATGGAATTTCTAAATGGAGTTCTGAATATTGCGTTGTTCCGTAAATTTTTTAAATATTTAAAAACCCCATTGCTTAAAAATTTTAAGTTAAAATTTTCTTAAAATAATCTGATAAAAAATAAAAGAGTTTTTATAAACAGTTGTCCGCCCATTTTTCGACTTTAAGGGAGACTTTACAAATTTAGGTATGTAGTGCCTTGAAAATAAGTTTGGGGCTTATTGCTGGTATCTAAGATCTTATCGAAATAACTCTGGCCACTCATTTTTCATTCAGGGGGTGAATTTTTCGAAAGATTGGTATGCAGTCTTTGTGGAATTTTTATAGCGATTTTGGAAAATGAATTGAAACCTACCCGTTTTTTCCCATTTTTCCAGTCATTTTTCGACATAGGGGTAGAATTTTCAAAATTTTAAAATCACGTTCTTATATTTTTTTATGTGAATCTTTAAAAATGAGCATGGATGTAACTTTTTACTCAGGGGGTGAATTTTCATTCCATTTATTTAAAAACCAAATTTTTTGGATAGTCCTATAGATTCTATCAATTGAGTTTACTTTCGATGTTCAAACTATCGTTGCTTTCACAACACTGATGCGAACAATCTGATCTATCATTCATTTATTAATCGTATAAGTACTACATAAAGCAGAGATGCCCAGACCCAGCTTACGGCGACGAAGACGGCCATACAAATCAAGAGAATATTTCTGACACAACAACAACCACAAGATATGAAATTGTGATTGTAGTGTGACAGTTGGTAAATAGCAATTTACCTGGTGAATCACAAAGCAAATAGTAAAATTTGTAATCTATAATACACTGAATTAATACATAAGTCAATAAAAACAAAAAAATTACGTTTCGGTGAAAGTGGACCTAATTGACTTATAATTTTCTGTGTGTTTTTTTTAAAGCTGAAAATCGGTCATTTTAGAATGGTTATATCTTGTAAACTAAAAATCTGAATTTATTTAAGGTTGCAAATTTGTAATCCTTGAACAGTTTCCTATAAGACCTCATTAGGTCTCGATAGTAAAGTCTACTGATGACAGTACCGTTCCTTGAAATAGCTTTATAGGCAACCTGTTCTTTTGGTGTGTAGTTTAGTTGTTTTTTTTTGACTAGAAAGTCAAATTGAATCAAACCGTCTCTAATACTACATTAGGAGAAAACTAGAACGAATCATTAGAGTACGAACGCTCTTGAAGAAAAAAACTTATTCGTTATGAACTTTACAGAATTTCGCTCTTGAAATCGAGCTAAATTCGTTCTCAGTTTGGTTTTTATCGGCAAGGTAAGTGAGGGCAAGCTAACTTTGACAGAATAGCGTTGGACACGCTCTCACAGAGAGTCAAAGCCCATGCGCGATCTGTCGTCGTCTTAAATATGGTTTGGACGTGACGTGTAAATTATGGAGCGGGCTAAGCTTCCCGTCATCTGTGTGTGTTTCAGATTTCAAGTCACAGCAAATTAGGTAAAAACGAGAAGGCCAAGCTAACTTCGTCTTTGCCGAAGTTGTTATACCCTTGCAAATGTTTTAATACATCATAGTTTACGAACGTTAGCATTAAAACTAACAATATTTCTAAATAAAATCCACCTTTCGACCGATAGTTTCTATGGCAGCTATAAGATATAGTCATCCGATTTTTACCAAAACTTCCAAATCTGTGTAAAAGCGTGTAACACTAATAATTGCTGAAGCGGGAGGCGTTTACATTAAAAATAAAAAGTTTTTCTCACAAAGACCCACTTTTCGACCGATAGTTCCTATGGCAGCTATAAGATATAGTCATCCGATCCGGTCGGTTCCGACATATTATTAGTGTGCAGTAAAAAGAAGACTCTGTGCAAAGTTTCACCCCCATAGCTTGAAAACTGAGAGACTAGTTTGCGTAGAAACAGACAGACAGACGAACAGACAGTCGGACGGACAAAGCTCAATCGACTCAGCTCGTCGAATATTTCTATGCGTTTCAAACTTCTGGGCAAAATTATAATACCCTTTGCAAGGGTATAAAAAATGTTATCTATGTGGTTGATGCAGAGTGTCGTTATTTTAAGAATCACGTACTGAAATAATTCACTATAGAATGTCGGGATCAAAAATTCAATCTTAAATCAAGAAGTTCGCTCTTGGATCAAGAATTTTTACTATAACCATACTTTTGAGAACGAATGCTCTTCATTCAAGAGTGAAATTTTCTAGTGTAGCTTAATTCACATCAGCTTTTAGAGGATTAATATTATTTATCAATGAAATCTAATGAATTAGTTTAATTTTTCAAAGACCTTTCGGGTGTGAATTGACCCTTCCCTACCCTTGTTTTAGGGGATACTTTTAGCAATTATTTCCTAATGTTAGTTAACTCTATTTGCTATAAAACTCTGATCAAATTGAAAGTTAAATTTTTATTTTAAACTTCTCGGGTTTTTCCAGTCTATAATTTTTGTCAGCTGTGCCTGCTTATTTACTTGATTTTGCTCCGTGTTATATCTGGCTATTAATCAAACTCAAGAGACCGCTCCGATGATGATTTAATAAATAAATAAAAATTTTAAAAATATACAAAAAAATACATCTTTCAATTTGATCACAGTAAAATAGATATTCAATTCTAAAGATCGATTTGAGCGGGCATTGCCAAAGATTATTACAAGTGCTAAAAGATCTCTGAAAACTAAAGCTAACTATGTCTAAAAAACTATACATGTGATTTACCGATTTTGAAAAATCTTTCCTAAGGGCACAAGTGTTTCCAATTTCTGTAAACCCAAAACTCGTTATTTTAAAAAAATATAAAGATTATATTATAAAATCTATTCTTTGTACATGTTTAAAAAAAGAAAAACGCATTTGTCACCATAGTGCAATGGGGCCTGGGATGGAGAATGGGGGTCAGCAGCAGACATTGGTCCAGGGGCTAAGACCTGCTCAGTGGGGTGTCTTGTTTTTTGCCACATTGAACATTTGGTGTTGTCACCTTTTAGGCGCAATCGCATGCAAATAAGACACAAAGACCCAGGCTGAGATTCCTTCACATTAAATCGAACCAGCAAAAAAACTCAAATGGCATCTCTTTAAGGCTACATAAGATTAGGCTAAGCAGCTGGGCACACACACACACACACACACAGACAATAGGGAGTGGCCGTGTCAGGGCAAATTTCATTATGCGGCTCACGTGCGAGACAACCAAATTCACTGAAGAAATAAAGAAAAAGCGAAAAAATACAACAGAGAAGCCGAGCCACAACGAAAATCGGAAGGAAGCCGCGCAATACAAAACACGCACACAGCGAGGGAGAGTAGCCAAGCCAAGAGGCTCCACAACATCCTCATCCAGGCGGAAGGAAGTCAGTCAATGCCCGCAGCAAAAAGGCCAACAACAAATGACAAAGTAAAAACAAAAACAAAACGAAGCAAACGACGAGAGGGGGTGGGGGTGGAGGAGGCAGAGTAACTAGCAAATAGCTCTGAACATAGATAAATTTTGGTAATTTTTACAGGTGAACCAGCAAAAGTAAAAGCAAAAGTGACTCAGGCAGTGGAAGAAGAAAATAAAATCGAAAACTGGGTAATCTGATGAACAAAATCGCATCTAGGAGGGAGGCAGTAAATGTAAAAAAAAACTTTAAATCTAAAAAGGTGGTATTAAATATAATAAATATGTTTTTATTCAGAGTTAAAATAAAAATCAAGGTTTGGATTAAAGTCACTCTGCGACAGTTTTGGAAAAAAATAGAGGGTTTCTTCTGGGACAAAAAAAAGTTTTTTTTTTTAAGGATAAGAATGCGTTGCTTCCTGGACATAAGAAACAAGTGAGAAAGTCGGTCAAGCCCGACTATAACATACTCTGTACCTGGAGTAGAAGCTGAATGCAATGCTGGTGCTGCGCTCATCTCAAAGTCACTCTCTCTTTTTCCGTCTCTCTCACTCTCGCTCTCACTCTCTCTGGGAGGGGGTGGGGCGTGGGCGATGTACTTTTTTGCTTATAACTTGAGAACCGCTGATCCGATCTTTATCATTTCTTCGCCAAATCGATCCATTTTACTAATTACTAACTATCTCTAGAAGGTATGAAACGTCTATCTTCAAAACTGTAGGAGATGGTAAGAGATAGAGGTTTGACAAGTATGGGACAAATGCTTCTTTTATCTGCACGCAGATCAAGTTTATTTCAAATTTTGGCCACGCCCCCTCCCGCCCCCGCAATTTGGAAAAAACGTTATATCTCCTTCAGTTTTGAAGGTAGTTAGTTATTAGTAAAACGAATAAATTTGCCGAAGAAATGATAAGGATCGGATGAGCAGTTCTCAAGTTATAAGCAGAAATGTGAAAAGTGGCCGAGTTCAAAAAGTGTTGCATACTTTTCAGATGTTCACCCTAAGGAACGCAGGAACACTGTTAAACATGTTTTTTCATGAGTAACGGGTATATCGAAGTCGGTTAGAGCCGACTTTAACTTGCGCTCTCGTTTTAGGCTGCATTGATATGTATACTGTTGCATGGAGCTCATAAATAGAGATATTTACGAACGGTGTAACCTCCATAATTTTTTAAAAGCTAAAAAACCTGCAAAATGGATTTTCCGCGATATCTTCAAAACAAGAGCTGATGGAGAAAAACCGAGACCAGTCTTGGAATCAGTGCACAAAACGGGATCAGAATTTAATACAAACAAGTGAGAAAGTCGGTCAAGCCCGACTATAACATACTCTGTACCTGGAGTAGGAGCTGAATGCAGTGCAGCTGCTGTGTCTCTCTCTATCTCTATCTCCGTCTCTTTCTCTCTCGCTCTCGCTCTCTCTCTCTCTAAGATTGTGAGGTGTTGGTTGTGAAAGGGTGGGAGGGGGGTGGCGGGGGAGCTTGGTTCACTTTTTTGCTCATAACTTGAGAACCGCTCATCCGATCTTTATCATTTCTTCAGCAAATCGATACATTTTGACATTTTGATTACTAACTATCTCTAGAAGGTACAAACCATCTATCTACAAAACTGTAGAAGATATGACGTTTTTTCAAAATTGTGGGGGCGGGAGGGGGCGTGGCAAAAATTGAAAATAAACTTGATCTGCCTGCAGATATAAGAAACATTTGTCCCATACATGTCAAACCTCTATCTCTTACCATCTCTGAGATCTGTTTTTTCATACGGACGGACGGACGGACGGACAGACGGACGGACAGACGGACATGGCTAGATCGACTCGGCTGTTGATGCTGATCAAGAATATATATACTTTATAGGGTCGGAAATGTTTCCTTCTCTCTGTTACATACTTTTGCACAAACTTAATATACTCTATGTACCTTCGGTACAGAGTATAATAAGGCTGGACCTCACAAAAGTGGTCATTTTGTTGGCCTGTGTAATCTGCTCTCCATAGTAAACTTTGAAAATGACTCAACCTGAGTCGACCACAGTATTGATAAAACCTAATCTTATCTTCCAGATAGTGAACTATTGCTGTTAAACTTGATATATTTTGTACCTGCACATTGTGAATTTTTTTTAGTTGTTCCCAAAAACTTGTCTAGTGAAAACCAAAAAATATGTGGAAAAAAGTAATTTTTGCTTTGGTGCTTGTGGTATTTGTGGGCGTGCAGTTGGGTGAGCCTCAACGAGGGATTATAATTATAGTTGGAAATTAATTAAATCATGTTCTGACTTCATTAGCCAATTCGTTGAACTGCTACAGTTGTAATTCACCAGAATCTTGCCGCAATCCTACATTGCAATTGTGTACCAATCAATCGGCAAATGCTAGCAGTTATTTCTTGGCTGTAGAACACGCCAATGTGCCGAGACCAAATGGCAGCGATACCTTCAGGTGTGGCTCTTTGGACTACTTCTATTTGTCAAGTATGTAAACAGTTAAGTGAATATTAAAGTTCTCGACTAATTCTCTCTAATTGCAGATAATACCTATACGTATATGTTTAGGGGGTGCGTCTTTCCCAATGTTAGCCCCTGTCTTCTAAGATTGAGATCAGGATCTTTTGACTCACGGTATTGCGCTACATGTAATTTCGACAAATGCAATGGCAATCCAGCCGGTACTTTTAGTGGCAGCTTGTATACCATAATAGGTTCTGTTATGGCCCTGCTGCTGGCCAAGCTGTTGCATTGATTATGAAAAAATACGAAGAATTTAGACACATTTGTAATTAATTTAAGTCGAATTTTAATAAAAAATTGTTTTCTTAATAATATTTGCTGTATTCTTGGAAACCAGCTGGTTTTGTTTCAAGATTTGAAGCATCATTGTGGAAAAATTTTTATCTATAATTATTTAACATTTTAGGTAGGTAGCTAGTCCATCAATCTACAAATGAAGAGAAGTGCTGGTCAGCAATATCTGGGAAACTCGGCGGATTAGGTAAGACGAGCATTGCATAATATTTTACCTCATTACTAGTGTACTCACTTTACTTAAAGAAATGAATGAACGACTCATACCTAGTAAGTAAGTAATAAATAAAATAATCAAGATTTATAAATATGATTTATATTTATAATATTTTTCACAAACAAATATATATATTTTCCGGTTTATCCATGGTTTTAAAATACCAGGAACTAAAATTGATAAATATTGATCAGTTTGTTACCTCTGCAAAAGTTCTTTCCCTACTCCCTTAGTGTGTCGAATGTCATTGAAGCGATAAGCTTTATGTGTGTTAAAGTCACAATTCCAGAAATTTACGACCATAAACCATCTGTTTATTGGCTGTTATCTTTATTGAAGCAATACACTATCGAATTTTTCTCGGAATGTAACATTTTCCACTACAATAAGAAAGTAAGAGTTAAAATATGTGTGAGTTGAGTTTGTAATAGTAGTAGTAGTAGTAGTAGTAGTAGTATCTGATTTTTTCATAAATATTTTATAATTTGTGTTAACAAAATAGAAATGCACATAGTGACTTTATTATAAATAAATGCTGGTATCCTTCTGAGCATGGCAATTGAGGCCGTTAGCCCATACTTCCACAATACTCCATTTCCAGTTACTACACTTGACTTCCCCGGTCGTCCCGAGATATCAAATCGTTCACCGGAAATAGTGCGTAAGAAAACCACTCGCAGGGAAATAACTCATAGATTAACATTAACAGTAATTCAAAAAGAAACATTATTATACATAAATTGAGGTTACAAAATATTCACTTATTGACATTAAACATTGTAAAAAAATCCTATACAAATAAAATTGACACTCCTGTTCAGAAATCCACTAAAAATTCCTGCCTATATTTTGAGGCCTCCCTTAGATATGAGGTTAGAGAGGTCCAATTGGAACCGTTCATTAGGTCAAGCATTTCCCTTCTATCTAGAGTCCATTTGTTGAAATGCAGTAAACGGTGCTCACCTAGTATTGGACATCGCGCTATGAAATGTGCAACATCTTCTCTTTCATCCATATTGCATAGGGTGCATCGGCCTTCCGTTGTTCTGTGTGGCATGTAGTTTAGTCTGAGAACTTCAACTCTTGCACGAAAAATAAGCGATATTGCATATGTGTCCACATCATCCCTAAAATAGTTTTGTATTCTAGGAGCTTATATATGCATCGTGTATCACTCTGCCTTGCCTGCCGCTCGAACTCATTTTTTTCTCCATCGTCAATCTTCTGTAACAGTTCTATTTGCCACGCATCCCAAGTTGTGCTGTCATTTGTGCATGTCCTTATGTTGTGATCTCTTGCCATACTATCCCATTCATGGAAGAACTGTGATCGGTCTGTCAAAAGTTGTTCAACTATGACTTTTGGGAGCCGTGAAGAGTCCATCTGCATAGCTTTGCCTATATATTTAAAGTGCAGCTGAAGGGTGTATTGAAACAATGTCGGAAGGCCCGTTTCAATGTATAATGCGTAGCTCGGAGTGTTTACAGGCAGATAAAAGATCTTTTTAATGTAGAAACGAAGCAATCGCTCTACATCCTCGAAACGGCAAAATCCCCATACTGGGCCCTCATAACACATAATTGCCCTAGACATTGCTAAAAAGAGTTTATATTTGGTGCTGTTGTTGACTTTCTTCTTCCCAAGCAGATGTTTCCAGGTGCTATTAATAGCGACTTTGGCGTCTGTCAATTTCTGTGCCAAATATTTCTTAAACGACATATTGGATGTAAGTAGCACGCCTAGGTATTTGTACTCGTTTACTGTTTCTAGCAATACCCCATCTAGTGTCCATTCATCAGCTCTGGCTCTACGTCCTCTTCCGTCCTTTACTATCATTATTTTCGACTTCTCGATATTTATACGAAGACTCCACGTCTGACAGTACCTACTTAGAGCATCAATCATTTGTTGCATCACCTGTGGGCTTTCCGCCAAAAGCACCATATCGTCGGCATACATGAGAACCTTGATGCGTTGAGATCCAAATTCTACTCCTCCGGGAAGATTCGCAGCAATGTCATCCACATACAATGCAAATAGTAGTGGACTCAACAAGCATCCCTGCTTTACGCCTAAGTTCGTTTCAAACCATTCGGATAGTTGGTTTCCATCCCATACTGTGGTTTTATTTAGGCTATAAAGGCTTTCTATTATAGCAATAAATTTGGTCGATACTCCAGCATTACTTAACTTTAAGTAGAGACTGCGCCTGTCGATTGTGTCGAACGCAGCTTTGAAATCTACAAAAAAAGTAAACATTTTCCTTCTTTCGCCTAGGAACTTTTGGGCAATCGACGTCAATGCAATAATACTGTCTACAGTCGAGTAGCCCTCTCTGAATCCAGCTTGATATTCTCCTAGAATATTGTGCGTCTTAACCCAGTTTGTTAGGCGCGCTAGCATAACAGACGTAAACACCTTCATCATCGCATTAAGAAAGGATAAGGATAAGAAAGGATAGGAGTTGAGTTTGTATAATTCTGCTCTACATCTCAGTACTGAATTTAATAATGCTAATTCAGACCTGAAAAGTAGGAATTGCTTCAGTTCATGACTGATTTCAGTATTATTGTCAGTACTACCTGTATATAAATATACACCTTTAAAGTGAGCACGGTTGTAAGTTCGATTTGTACAAAAATGCGACAGCTACTCATCCAGTATATGTCTTGTAAGTCAACGTAACGATCGTGGTCGAGTCCTATGTTCAAGTTTTGAACACTACCCATGCTGAATCCATACCTAAATAAAACGAGAGCGCAAGTTAAAGTCGGCTCTAACCGGCTTCAATATACCCGTTACTCATGAAAAAACATGTTTAACAGTGATCCTGCGTTCCTTAGGGTGAACATCTGAAAAGTATGCAACACTTTTAGAACTCGGCTATTTTTCACACAACCGCTCATCCGATCTTTATCGTTTCTTCGGCAAGTTTATTCGTTTTGCTAATTACTAATCTCTATCTCTAGAAGGTACAAATCGTTTATTTTCTATTTTCTATTTATTTATTTTGTTAACAATGATCTGCTAACTTAAAACAATTGGCAATAGTAATACAAAGTTGTTTAGAGTAATAGGTTAGAGGTTACACTGAGAAAAAAATCAATCTAAAATCAAGATTATAATCTTGAATCAAAGAGAAACGGTGTCAGAATTCGACTAAGACCAGATAATCTTAACCCAAGATTATATTCTCAACTTTAATCTTAATCCATCAATCTTGGATAAAGATCGTTTGAACTCAACTTTAAGATGAAACAATCACATCTTCTTAAGACTGTATAAGATGGGAGAAAGATGACTTAATCTTGACTATGAGGTGAAACAATCTCTGTTTTTTAAGATTGCATAAGGATTCGACAGAGATGCATTAATCTCGAGTCCAAAGTAAAAAATCTTATTTTTTCAGATTGCAAAATGTGATTCTAAGATGGAAATAACTTTAACTTAAGATTTATGTAATCCAGGCTTGAGACAAGACCGATCTTGGTTTAAGAATATATTCTTAAAATAAGGTTTCTCAAAACTTGACATAATTTTAAAACAAAAATTATTTAGTATTTTATTCATTTCATATTAGTATATTGGTATTTCATATTGGTATATACATTTCAATTTGCAGAATTAATTTCATATATATATATGGTTATATAAAGTAAAAACGATTGATTCAATCGATATTCATATGTCAAGTTTAACTTATCTTACAACTAAAAAATGCCTTTACGGAAATGGAGTAAACAAGAAATTTAAGTCTTTTTAAAGCTCGAAAAGGTAATTATTCGTTGCGTATATATGGTTATATAAACTAAAAACGATTGATTCAATCGATATTCATATGTCAAGTTTAACTTATCTTACAACTAAAAAATGCCTTTACGGAAATGGAGTAAACAAGAAATTTAAGTCTTTTTAAAGCTCGAAAAGGTAATTATTCGTTGCGTATATATGGTTATATAAACTAAAAACGATTTATTCAATCGATATTCATATGTCAACTAAAAATGCTTAAACGGAAATGGAGTAAATAAGGAATCTTAGTCTGTTTAAAGTTCGAAAAGGTAATTATTTGTTGCGTAGCAAATGCAAAATTGATGCGAGGCTAGCGGACTTTGCATCACATTTTGTTGAAATGTCAAAAAAGTATTTTTGAATAAGAAGCCAAGGTAACTGGCAAGCATCTGGATATTTTAAAGAACACACTTGAAAAATTGTAAAACAAGTATTTAAACCAAGTAAGAATGAGTCAAACTTATACAGGGTTTTATCAAAATACACAAAAAACTTTTCGATTTCCTCATCGGAAAATCCCTCAACAATTAAAAATCGTTGTACCGTTAGCCCAGCAGAATAATATTTGTTAATGATTAAATTAACTTGTCTTTGTATATTGCTGATGGTGGCTACTCGCAAAATAAAACTTTCTTGAGAATCCATGATGGTCGATTTTTTGCACCGTTTTCCATTAGCGTCCACAAAGCGAGCATTTGAGGGTATCAAAGCATTTAGAAGACTAGCATAAATATAGTCCTGGACATCTGGAAAAAAATGCAATTAATAATAAGTGTTATCGTTACTCTTATGATTGGTTGCGCATACTTTCGTTTTTTGATGTTTTGCCTTTTAAAAACATTTGTTTATAATTGGAGGATTTAATTTCCTTTTCATATACATCAGTCATTTTTGTCTTAAAACTGTTCCACTTGGCCAGTAACAGGTGTCCTTTTTTCGGATACATCAGCTCAAAATCAATGTCGAACTGAAATAATAAGAGAATTGCGCATTAAAGATGTAGAATCCATATTAAAGTTTTCTGAGGCACCTTTTGAAGATATAAGTACAGAGCACAGGCTTTTTAAATCCTTAAAAGTCCACAGTTTGTATGAAACTCCGAAATCGTTTATAATAAATCAAACAATTCAAGAAGTAATTTCCAAAGGTAATCCCACTTTAGATGAAAAGACTGCTGATATATTTATCATGCCATTGCAGTTTATGCTTCAGTCACTTTTTGCGATTCCAAACCTCCTAAAAGCTACGTTAGCAAATACTGAAAAGAATTTGTCAGGAAATACTCTGCGCAATTTTGCAAGTGGTGAAATCTTCAAGTCCAGAGTGCTTCATTATAAAAATGGTTTAGTTGTTCCGTATGTTCTATACTTCGATGATTTTCAAATAAATAATCCCCTTGGATCTCACACATTTTCGATTTGTGGCTGCTACTTTAACTTTCCAACAATGCCCCAGCATCTGTTGTCTAAACTGGAATATATATTTCATGCAGCTTTTATATCCACTGATAATTTGAAAAATAATGGGAACGAAAATTGTTTTTATAATCTTGTGCAAGAACTGAAGCTGTTAGAAGAAGGAGTTGATATAGTTACAGATGGAAAAAAACAAAAGATTCATTTTATTCTCGGACTAATTGTAGGAGACAACTTGGCAGTTAACAGTATTTTGGGGTTTGTTCAGTCTTTCAACGCTAAGAGATTTTGTAGAGCATGCACAAGAACCAAACAACAGATGCATATGGACTGTGTGCAAAAAAAACAAATTCCTAAGAAATTATATCAGCTATCGTCAATCGCTTTTAGAGAATGATTTTCAAGAAACAGGCATAAAAGCATCATGCATTTTCGAAAATTTACTCAATTTTAATGTTCCAGATAACTTCTGCTTTGATATAATGCATGACATTTATGAAGGAGTGTGCAATTACGATCTCTGTCAAATTTTAGTTTCTCTTACAAAAGATAATGTCGTAACACTAGACGAGATCAATGCTCGGAAACGTCTTTTTCAATTCGGAGAAACTGAAATCGGAAATATTTCTAAGGATTTAAGTTCTAGTAGACTAAAGTCCAATAACTTAAAAATGACAGCAAGTGAGATGATGTGCTTTGTGCATTTTTTGCCTTTAATGATAGGCGATTTGGTTCCTGTAGGAAATATGCATTGGAATATTTTAATAACGCTTTTGCAAATAATTGATCTGCTTTGGAAGTCAGAGTATCAAGTTGATGACTTGATCAAATTAAGAATGCTAATAAAAAAACATCATTCTAATTACATAAAAATTTATGGAAATTTAAAGCCGAAGCATCATTTCATGGTTCATTACCCGCAGGCGATAAAAATGTGCGGACCTTTAAAATATCTATGGTGCATGCGCTTTGAGGCTAAACATAAGGAAGCAAAAAATATATTTTAATAATATCACTTCAAGAATCAATCCTCCACATACTCTAGCAATAAAATCGGCATTAAAATTTTCTCAATTTTTGATTCAACATGAAGATTCAATAAATCCATTGTATATACTAGAGTCCCCTGTAAAAGCGGATGTGAACTCTGAAGAATCTTTGAACAAAATTAAATATCCTTCTTTCATAGATTTAAAAAGTGCAGAAATAAGTAACAAAATTACTTATAAGAGTACTATATATAAAAGTAAATATTATTTAGTTTATAAAGAGAATCCTTTAGAACTTTATAAAATCAACCATTTTGTATTGCAAAAAGAAATTATGTATGTAGTTTGCAGGCAAGTTAACATTAAAGGATTTGATGAACATTTTCAGTCCTTTGAAGTTGGTTCCATATCAGAAACAATTGATTTTAAAAATATCGATAATTTTATTAGTCCTCCCTTACACTTATATCCTGTAAACAATGGAAAAATATATGTTAGAGTTAAAAGAATATAAATATATGTAAACTACATTTTATTTTTTCTTAAAGAGTTTTTCTTTCTGCAGACTGATTTTAGACTAAACGGAGAGAGATGATAAATCTTGTTTTTAAGAATATAAATCTTAGGTCAAGGTTTTTCATTCATATTTTTTAAGATTGCAAGCGTCTTAAAAATCAGATTTACAATCTAGATTTTAGATTGATTTTTTTTTCTCAGTGTAGATACTTCAAAAGATTTTTCAAACGAAAAAATAAAAGAAAGGGAATTATAATTAGAGCATAAGACACGAAAAGGTTCATGAAGGGCATAGTTGGACCTGCAGAGTGGCGAACGTAGTGGCCGGAATATACGGGTGAACCTTGAGGGTACTGTAAATTCTATAGAAGTGAGGAGCGATTGAGAGTCTACCAATCCGAGAAGAAGTTTGTGGACGAATAGAACACAATTGCATATTCTGCGGTGATGCATAGATTGAAGATCAATTAGTTTTAACCTTGATCGGTACGACGGTAAATGCCTATTGAAGTCCCAATGCAGATTGCGAAGAGCGAAAATTAGAAATTGTTTCTGGACAGATTCGATTAGCGATTGCTGCTCTTTGTACTGTGGGCCCCATACACTAGAGCAGTATTCCAAAATAGGGCGTACTAAGGATTTGTACAATGATTTAGTTGTGTAAGGGTCATCAAACTCTTTGGACCAACGCTTAATAAATGCCAGAACACCTTTGGCTTTATTTACTGTAGCTGCGATATGGCTGTTGAAACACAGTTTCTGGTCAAATAGTATACCAAGATCGTTTACATGTGTAATACGGATCAGGGTATAATTCCCTATAGAATAGGAGACAACGTGAGGTGAGCTGCGGGAAAAAGTCATCATTTGGCATTTGGAATGGTTCAAGAAAAGAAGATTATTTGAACACCAATTCTCCAGTTCATTAAGGTCTAGTTGAAGGCGCGTGTGCAAGAACCAATCGGCGTATGGTAGACAGATTTTAAGGTCATCTGCATACATAAATACAGTTGAGTACGATATGACTTGTGGAAGGTCATTTACAAAAAGGACAAAAAGAAACGGGCCTAGGTAACTGCCCTGTGGGACACCTGACGTCACGTTTACAACTGTTGAAAATACATTGTTAAGTAATACCCGTTGTGTACGATTTGATAAATAAGCCGAGATCCAGTTCAATAAGTTTGGTGGAAAACTCAAAAGTGACAACTTGTGCAGAAGAAGAGCATGATTAACTGAATCAAAGGTCTTGCTAAAATCAGTAAAGACGACATCAGTTTGTGACCGGCACTGAAAACTGCGATTTATCAGTGATGAAAACTCAAGAAGATTTGTCATCGTCGATCGACGTTTAACAAAACCATGTTGAGAAGGAGATATGAGGTTGCTACATAGGTGCTGCAGTTGGAAGGTGATCAACTGCTCAAGCAGTTTTGGGATAGCAGAAAACTTTGCAATGCCTCGATAATTCTCGACATTCAAACGAGATCCTTTTTATGAAGTGGAATAATATAAGATTCATTCCAAATCTGTGGGAGACAAGACTGTTTCAAAGATAGACTAAATAGATAGGTAATGGGTGAGCACAAAGCTCCAGCACAGTACTTCATGATACAACTTGGGACGTTGTCAGGACCAGCAGAGAAAGATATATCAATCGAGGACAAACTTTGCAAAACGTCACATTCATTAAAATAGGAAAGAAAAATATTATTCGCCTGAGGTAGAGAATAAGGATATGGAGAAGAAGAACAGTTGTAGGATTGTGCTGAGTAAGTCGTTTGAAAGAAGGAGGCAAACAGATTAGCAATATTAAGATGAGAGGATTCAGTTTTATTCTGATAGTGAAGGGACGGAGGGAATGCATTCGACTTGCGTTTGGAGTTAACGAATGTATAGAATTGTTTTGGATCATTCCGAAAATTGATCCTGCATTGTGAGAGGTAATCAGCATAGCATTGGGTGTTAATGGTAAGAAATTCAGAACGAGCTGAAGAGTAAAGCGCAAAGTCTACTGACGAGCCTGTTTTCTTATATTTTTTGAAAAGTCTAGATTTCTTGTTATTTAGGTACGACAAGAGCGGTGTGAACCAAGAAGGCTTAGATGACGGTGTCACCCTAACCTCAGGAACGTATGTATCAAAGGCCAAGTAAAGGGTTTGATAAAATGCTTTGACTGCAGAATTAATGTCGGTGAATAAGTGTAAGAACGACCAGTCAACTGAAGAAAGATGAAGATTTAGTTCGTGAAAATTAGTCTTACGAAAACACTTCACACGCTACTGAACGGTCAATTTCCACGGGGATAATGGTCTCCACAGAGATCGAGATGGATGGATGGTAGCAATCTTCAGGCAGGGATACAGGGTTAGCTCTGGCTACCGCTGCAAGGGAAGCATCACTATCTTCCAAACTGTAGGAGATATAACGTTTTTTCCGATTTGCGGGGGCGGGAGGGGGCGTGGCCAAAATTTGAAACAAACTTGATCTGAGTGCAGATAAAAGAAGCATTTGTCCCATACATGTTAAAACTCTATCTCTTACCATCTCTGCGATCTAGGTGTTCATACAGACAGACGGACGGACGGACAGACGGACATGTCTATATCTACTCGGCTGTTGATGCTGATCAAGAATATATATACTTTATATGGTCGGAAATGATTCCTTCTGCCTGTTACATACATTTGCACGACTTTAGTATACCCTTTTTACTCTACGAGTAACGGGTATAAAAACTGAATAAAGTGGACCAATTGACAGAAAATGTTCGACGCACTTGGATAATCAACAAAAGGATCATGACATTATTTTTTTCAGAAATAGTTAGTATTTATATGAAATTCTTTGTAAAAATTTATACAAATTCCAAATTATACAATTTAAATAAATAAATTATATATTTTTGGGCGTTTGATAAGTTAGAGATCCGTGAAAAGGGTTCCGTAAGCAATCAGATGGAAAAAATTGGGTGACAATTCAACACCGTTTAAGACATACAAAATCCAATTAGAACGCTGCTCTCAGAACGATCACCGGATGTCCCTCCATGACCCATGAGGACCACCTCCACCATATGCAGCCTTGTGAAGGAACATGCAACCCAACATTTGCTCCAAGTCTCATTTCCCTCTCGTACTAGCTGCGGCAGTCCTGTAAGTCTTCAGATTACCTCTAAGATTATTTTTCAGTTTCTTACTTGTGTTATAAAATGCATAAAATTTACCTACTTTTTGTATGTTTTTAAAAATATATACTTTCTCTATTTGTAACCCACTCTTACCCACTTTCACATCTTGTCCCATCCCCCATATGCTCCGTTTTTCCGGATTGCAGCTTGTTAACAATATAATTTGGTTTGCCAAATGACAAACTCTAATTGCATGCGGGACAAATTTTAATGAGTGCATGTACAAATATATATGTATATATGTACTCTATATATATTTATGAATTTTTTTTGTTGCCATCTCCCGGTACCAACTCGGTGGCCAACTTCCCGTTCCTTCTGAAGCGGGGAAACGTTGCTTTTTATTCAACTTGACAAGTGAAGTGAGTGTGAATATTTTTTTTAGGTCACAACAGCAGCAAAAACAACAACTCAAACTCCAACACAGTGGACGGCACATACTTGGTACCTGCCGCGCGCAAATAAAAAAGGCCCCAGAAATGGTTCGAATCCTTTTCCATCCTGTTGGGGGAAATTGCAGTCAACATTTATTTCCGTAGCATGATGGAAAAATTCGAAAATAATTTGAGAGCCATAATTAAAAGGCGACAGGAGCAGGCTAGAAGGAAAAGTCCCTCCCACCTACCAGGCCACTAGGGTCATAAACAATTCCTGCATAGACGAGTTTTCGATTTTCGCCTCAATTGGCAACATATGGTGAACAGACTCCCAAGGAGTCGGCGTGGGTGGTGGGCGGGGCAGCATTTGCATTTCTGACTGCGAATTGCGAAATGCGAAAATTTAAAGTTTTTGTGATAAGAGGGTTGTAAAAGTACAGAAGAAATAAAAGAATGCAAAAGAAATGGCGACGTTTGCGACGCAGCTACATGAAAAGGGCGGCAGACAAAAGCCAAAGAAGGCAGCAAACAAGAAAAATCGCTGCGGGGCGTACGGTGCTTCTTCGACTTTTACTTACGTACAAACGTACGAGGATTCGCATTGTGGAGCGCGGCATTTGCCAGAAGGTGCCAACACATTTTATTGTTATACGCTCATTGGTGGAAGGGTAAGCGAATTGAGTCATTCGGTTGGAAAAAGTTTTCTGGGTTTTAGTAAGTAGTACATAAATTGATATATTATTGGGCAGTAAGAGCTTGTAGAAGGGTCGACTCATTGACCGATTAGCTAAGTCGGGAGTTATACGCTGAAGCAAACTTTGTAAAGTTTCCATTGTTGGCATGAAAATTAAAAAAAATCTCTGCTAGATTTGTTGAACAAAATAAATAGAAACATTTAAATGTGTCTGTCACCTATTGAAAAACTTAATGACGTTTGCTTTGTTGTGAAAATCCCGTCCTGGATTTCAAGATTAGTTTCGATCAGTGTTTATAAAACTGATTAATAACAAAAGCCTCGGGAAAATCAAGGCAAAAAAAGCTTCATCATATTTGATTTTGCTTTGGTTCAGTGACCTAAGTCGAAGCAGCAACATATATTCGCTTTCAGAAGTAGGCGGCAGTGCAAGTGCGATGGAAGTCTCCCACATCTCTTTCCTGCTATTGCATTTTGCTTTTTGCCCGGCACGGTATTTCTCACAACGCTCACAACAATATATTTACCGTTACTCGGCTCGGCTCCGTTAAAGGTAACAACTACAGTAAGCTGAAAAAGTACATGTTGTTGTTTTAGTAAAATGTTTGGGGTCTTGTTAATTTCGAGAAAATATCGTTGCGACAGTGCGTGCTGCTGCTTCGACTTAAGCCACTGAACACAATCACCAACAAAACATAAAGCAAATTCATAAATCGACATCTACTGCTGATGCTTTTATAATCGACTTTTGTTATCGCAGCGGTTTTTTATTTCAAAAGCAGAAAGAAGAGTTCACGTTGATTAGTTGAAAAAAGTTAAACCAGTGAAAAGTTAAAATTTTGTAACTTTTGCTACTTCGACAGAGACAATTTTAACACTGTTTTCGATCCTAATTTCATAGCTATAAGAACTACTTCAGCAATTTTCTTTTCTTAAGCTTAGTACTCAGACAAACTAAATCGCTTTAGCTGGGTGTCAACTCCATATAAAAAAAAGGGTGTCGGAAAGCTTTCGTAAATTTCCGACAGGCCTCTTACGCTCGGTGGAACTCAGACAAACTAAAATTTCCGACCCTCAGCGTCGGAAAGCTCGTAGTGCCGCTAACTTGACAAACACAAACAGCTGATACAATTCCGATGGGGTGCTAGAAGAAAAAAATTGTAATTTTTCCGACACCTACCCGTCGGAGTGTCAGCAGCAAAAGTTCGACGAAAATCATTGATTGCGCATATTTTGAAACCAACGGTAACATTTTGCATTGCCCATGACTTCTACATTCCATATATCATCCAAAAATATCTAAATATTAGCAAAAACAATTAACTAAATTCAAATGCAAGCAAATCAGCGCAGTGTAACCGTTTCACATTGCGTGGTATTTTGATGAGGGGTGGTATTTTGGCGTTGTACAGTCACACTGCATCGTCCGCTGGGTAACCCATCGGAAAAAGTTGTCAATTTAGCTAGCGGACGATTTAGTTTGTCTGAGTACTAAGCTTTAACAAAAAATTTCCTCTAATGTTACAATCATTATACAAATTCTATATACATTTTCCCCAAACGCTGCACCGTTTCCGGATCCGATTTTGGTGGTCATTCGTTTTGAGGGGGAAGGTGAAAGATAAGATAATTTTCGAAGCTTTCAAGAAAAAAAAAACAAATTTTTTAACAGAGCGTTTACACTTAAACTGTCGGAATGCCAGAATTTTGTGTCAGTCACCTGACCGTTCACACTAACTGAAAGGGAATTATGACTGATTTATCAAGCACTGCCTCTGACAGGCGTTTACACAAGTATGACAGCAACGGATACCTTAAAATATGGCACCCGACGCATAGTGAAGAAGATTATAGTTCCTCTATAGTATTCTAAACGCGTATTGCCTATTGGTTGGAGTTTTTACATAATCCCCATAGAAGATCCTGTGGATAAATTGGTAAAATTAGCACCAATAAACTAATTTCTTTTTGTGTTTCGATACCACTTAGAGAAGAATCTTATTCGATACAAAATTCAGTTCGCATTTTGACCTAAATTAGTAATAACACTTTTCCAGCAATGCTTTGATTGCCGACTTATTGAAGTCAAAGTCGAAGCGCATGCTAAAGGGCTAAAAGTTTACATTTTAAATGGGCCTTTTATTCATATTCTTTGTGTTTCTATTGTATAGACTTACAAACCTTTGATGATCACGGTTGTAAGTTTAAATTTGGAAGTGCTTTTATTACCTCTAATCTAAACTAACAATGTGTGACTCATACTTGTATATAAAAGATCTGAGTTGGTCACAAGGGCAGTTTCCCATACAATGTATGTCAAATGGTCTCTCGACTTTCCTGCTGCGAGCGATCCTTGTCAGCGTCGCAATTAATATTAAATGGTACTTCAAAAAGGTATAAGAGTATAAGGTAACACTGCATGTTAAAGTTTTAACACAGAATCAGGAAATATGAAAGGATCTAGGACTATACTGGGTACAATGAAGCATATCTTTATCTAGAGATCTAGATTCTCTAGAATACTGCTGCAAGTGATCAGTAAATTTGAGTGGAAGAAGCACAAATCTGAAAAACTTTTATTGTAAGCTTACAAATCTCTTTACATCAACCTTTATAATATATATTTAGCCAACCTTCCGGATTTCGAAAGAGATCCAAGGTCTTCCTCAACTGCGCAAATCCAACCGTTGATTTACGCAGATGATATCCTACTCCAGTTTTTTGACCGCTTTAATTTAATTTAATAAAGGGAACCCCAGATAGCCCGAAAGTGTTTAGTTTTTTGAATTCGGTTAATTATTTTGGATTTTACAGTGGTTCAAAGTTGAACAATTTTTCAAACTGATAAATTTTTGTATTTTTTTGGTTTCAAATGTTACCTTTGGGAACGTATAAAAACCAAACGGAAGTTCCGATTGCAAAAAGGTTTTTTTGCTTATGAAAGATGCATCAATTCTAAAGAAAAATGAACAAGACAATTTAATTTTTTGATGTGAAACATCTTTAATTTCGGTACGGACGATTTTAGTAGGAGTAAAACTTCATTTCAGTGTCACGTGACGCTGACGTCATTCATATTTTGTGTTGTTTTGATTTGTGGATTTTCTCGGCAAACACCCACACAAGAGGATGGGCAGAGAGGGGAAGCGAAGAGGTAGGAAAGATGCTGAAGAGGAGCAACTGGGTGGGTTGTGGGAAAGATCTGGGTGTGATCTTGGTGGGATTTTGTGGTATGTGGGAGGGATTTAGGTGGAATCTTATCTGGGCGAGATCTAGAAGGAATTTAGGAGCGATATGGGTGGGATCTGTGTGGGATTTAGATGAGGATCTGGGTGGGAGCTGGCCGAGATCTGGCAGAGTTCTGGGTGGGATCTGGGAGGGATCTGTATGGGATAAGGGTGGGATCTGTGTGAATCTGGATAAGGATCTGGGTGAGATTTGGGTGAGTTCTGGGTAGGATTTTGGAAGGGATCTGGGTGGGATCTTGCCGGGATCTGGGCGAGATCTAGATGGAATCTGGAAGGGATCTGGAACGGATCTGGGTGGGATCTTGGAAGGGATCTAGAAGGGATCTGGGTGGGATCTTGGCGGGATCTGGGTGGAACCTGGGCGGGATCTGAATGGAATCTAGGCGGGATCTGGATGGAATCTGAAAGGGATCTGAGCGGTATCTGGAAGGGATCTGGGTGGGATCTGGAAGGGATCTTGGCGGGATCTGGGCGGGATCTGGATGGAATCTGAAAGGGATCTGGATGGGATCTGGGTGGGATCTTGGTGGCATTAGGAAGGGATCTGGGCGGGATCTGGATGGAAACTGGAAGGGATCTGGGCGGCATCTGGAACGGATCTGAGTGGGATCTTGGCGGGATCGAGAAGGGATCTGGGTGGGGTCTGGGTGGGATCTGGGTGAGATCTGGAAGGGATCTTGGTGGAAGGGATCTGAGCGGTCTGGAAGGGATCTGAGCGGTATCTGGAAGGGATCTGGAAGGGATCTTGGCGGGATCTGGAAGGGATCTGGGCGGGATCAGTATGTGATCTGAATGGAATGGAAGGGATCTTGGTGGGATCTGGTTGGAGTCTGGAAGTGATCTGGGCGGTGTCTGGAAGGGATATGGGTGGGATTTGGGCGGTATCTCGAAGGGATCTGGGTGGGATCTGGGCGGGATCTGGATTGAATCTGAAAGGGATCTGAGCGGTATCTGGAAGGGATCTGGAAGGGATCTTGGTGGGATCTGGAAGGGATCTTGGCGGGATCTGGATGGGATCTTGGCGTGATCTGGATGGAACCTGGAAGGGATCTGGGTAGCATCCGGGGTGGGATCTGGGAGGGATATGAGTGGGATCTCGGATCTCACCTAGGTGGTATCTTGGTGGTGAAACATCATCATATATCTATAGGTTATCACAATAAACTTTCAGAAAAAAATGAAAAGACACAGCAGCAAGTGATCTTGTTTCTGGTATTTCTACTCTCCGTTAAACTTCTTCTTTAGAAAGAGTGCCCTGGCTGATTTCTATACCATTAAGAGAGCTTGTGACTGGAAAAAAAGCTGTTAAACTTAGGACCGTATTTCACATCAAAGACTCGTGAGTGCTAGCGACACTCACACTTTTTTTTTTTAGTTTTTGAGTTATTGTCGTTTTACTGAAGTACTACTTTTGTACCTCATTTTCCCACTTTGATGGACTGCGAAAAGTACAGTCACGCTAGTTCACGCTTCTAGAGTGAAATTTTTTTTAAAATACATATTTCTAAATAAAAATATATTTATTTGGTCTTGCGCATAGTTGCGCCTTGCGAGCATGAGCGACTTCAACATATTAAAATGCATGAATAATCTACGTATTTAGGTGAAACCAAGCGGAGTGTCGGTTTTGCGTTGCAAAAATCGTAACTTTTGAATGGAAAGAGATATTTAAAAAATTCCAAAGGAAATGTGGTAGAGAACTTTAGTAGCTTTCAAATAAGCTTATGTTCATTATTGTAGGTCAACTGGGTGACCCAGAATTGGTCGCCAAACTGCAAATTGGATAAACTGAAAAGGTTGCAAGAAATAAGAAAATCATTTTAACTTTTTTTTTAAAGCGATTTATAAAAATTTTAATTGTTAAACTACTTAAAATTAACCAAATTTAATAGATAGCTAACTTTCAATTAGTAAAAATATTTATTTAAAAAAAAAATTAATTAATAAATTTTTTAAAATTAAATCTTTTTTTTCATATAAAATAAACATTTTAAATAATTAAAAATTAGTTTCTTATTAAATTTTGTTAATTTTAATTAGTTTAACAACATCATTTTTAATAAATCGTTAAAAAAAAGGAATGTTTTTTTTATCGCATGCGATATTTGCAACATTTTAAACTTTTCACTTTGACAGTCGCTTCTGAGTCCCTTGGTAGACCAATGAAATCCTTACGCTCATATTAAAGTTTCAGAAATTCTTTATAATCCCTTTGAAATTTTTTAAAAATCTCTTACCGTTCTAAAGTTACGATTTTTGCAACGCTAAATTCGCCAAACCGGCCACTGTGCGGCGAGTCCGACCGTCCCAAGTTCTGAACTTATTAGGACATGCTCCCTGGTGTACAAGAAACTAGTACAGCCAATACTAGTTCATGGACACACAGCACGGTTCAATATAAGGCCAGGCATCTACGTCTCTTTGAGAGACGGTTCATCCGTCGAGCACTGGGCAGAGGAGCTAGAGACCCTCTCACGCTTCAATATATTTTAAATAAAGTTTTATACGAAAACACGAAAACCAAACGTGCAGATACATTCATTTACCAAATATTAGAAAAGTTCTTAGATAGCAAATAAATAGCCCATATCCATTGATCGCAGATGCTGTGGAGCAGAGAAGGTTGCCGGCCAACTAGTTCTACCATAGGAAACGATTGTTCCTAGATCCGAATGAGCTTGTTTATAATATAAATCAGTAAATTTTGACCATTGACCATTGACCATTTTTAGTATTTTAGTTAGTCTTGGAGTAGTCGCCCAAGGCTGAACCATAACTTAGATATAATAAACATGTGTTATCTTTAAGTTTTCCTAGGCAATAAATAGCTAAAAAAAAAAAAGGTGTGAGTCTCGCTAGCACTCACGAGTCTTTGATGTGAAACATGACGCACTCTTTCGAAAGAAGAAAATTAACGCAGAGGAGAAATACCATTCCATACCATACAATTCCCATCCACATTCTATCCAGATCACATCCAGATCCCACCCAGAACCAACCCAAAACACCCCCAGATCCAAGAAGCTTAAAACCCACTTAGATCCCAACCAGATCCTGCGATAATCCCACTTAGATTCCGCCCAGATCCTACCCAGATCCCACACAGATACCACCCAGGTCCCACCCAGATCTCGCCCATATCCCTTCTAGATCTCACCCCGATCTCGCCCACATCCTTTCCAGATACCACCCAGATCCCACCCAGGTCCCTTCCAGATCCCATCTAGATCCCACCCAGATTTCGCCCAGATCCCTTCCAGATTCCATCCAGATCCCACCCAGATCTTGCCCAGATCCGTTCCAGATCCCTCCCAGATACTATCCCAAATCCCACCCAGAACCCACCCAGATCCCGCCCAGATCCCTTCCATATCCCTCCCTAGTCCCACCCAGATCCCGCAAAGATCCCACTTAGAAACCACCCAGATCTTACCCCCATTCCCACCCAGATCCCGCCCAGAACCCTCCCAGATCCCACCCAGAACACAGCCAGATGTCGCCCAGCTGCCACCCAGATCCTCATCCAAATCCCCCCAGATCTTACCCCCATTCCCACCCAGATCCCACCCAGTACTCTGCCAGATCTCGCCCAGCTCCCACCCAGATCCTCATCTAGATCCCACACAGATCCCACCCATATCGCTCCCAGATCCCGCCCAGATAAGATTCCACCCAAATCTTTCCCACATACCACAGGATCGCACCAAGATCACACCCAGATCTTTTCCAGAACCCACCCAGTTGCCCCTCTTCAGCATCTTTCCTACCTCTTCACTTCCCCCCTCTGCCCATCCTCTTGTGCGTGTGTTCGCCAGGAAACTGCACAAATCAAAACAACACAAAATATGAATGACGTCAGCGTCACGCGACGCAGAAATCAAATTTTACTCCTACTAAAATCGTCCGTACCGAAATTAAAGATGTTTCACATCAAAAATCTCTTCTCAGAATTATCAATTATTATCCATGGTTTCTTAATTCAAAGTTTTTCAATGTTTTCCATCGCTAGCCACTATTTTTAACCATACGAATGAATTTTCAAAACGATGTGTGTTTTGATGCGATCCACGAATCGCGTTATCGTGTTGCAAAATAAGCCTATCGTGCCGAAGTTCGTATTCCGGCCGTTTTTGCTTCAGTGCACGGCTTAAACGCATCAATTGAGTTCGGTAGAGCTACCCTGTAATGGTTTCGCCCGTTTGTAGCAGCTTAAAGTACACCACGCGGCGTGGATAAATGACTTTGGCGTCCATTTTTGAGTATGGCCGGGCGGCCCATAGGATGATTCGGAATTGTACCCAATTGACTCATCAACAGACTTGTTGCTGTTCACACTTAAAACACTTGCATATTTATTTTGTTCGCGAAATATATCTTCACTTATAAGTGAAGAATCGTAAAAATATTTGGAATAATTGATTTTAAAGCTAAGATAAAATTCTAGTCGATTATTTCATGAATAGTATATCACAAAATGCAGTTTATCTACAAAGCATGCCTATAAATGATCAAAATATGCAGACCCAGAGAAATTTAGCTCAAATAGGCAAGACTAAACTCGGCTGCAGTCAAGATTTACTCTGTATGATTTTCTTAGTACGAAAAGTACTTAAAGATGAGAGGACAATTGATCTCGTATTGAACTTGCGGGCGAGGAATGTTAGCGATGTGCGCGATTAAAATTTGTTGGCACTTGAAGCGTAAACTAACAACGTAATGTAATATTTTCCAAAACAGTTTCGGGTTAGGCGCACGAAAATCATCTAGAACCAGTGTCACTTTTTTTACAAGGTGACGTATTCCCCACAGCTGCTATCTGTCGAGGGGCCTTACGATGCCTAGCATCTGCCTCTCAAAGCAGCTGTCATCTGTCTCAGAGAGTCAAGAGAACGAGTTGAAAAAAATTAAGACCCCCTCCCCACACCGGAATACGTCACCTTATAGTAAATTCACCTTGAGCTAGACCTTGGAGTAAAATTTTTAGTTTGAGTTTGACAGAATTAAATTTCGATGAATTTTATTAAAGTGAATTATTTTTTATTTAAAAATACTTCGAGTCCATAAAAGGGGAGTTTAAATCAGAGACCACCACCTTCCTATCCTCTGTATATACCAGGGATGCAAACCACTTGAAAATAAGGACTGGTTCGGTTCAGTGGTTCACACAGTTTTTGAACCGCCGGTTCGGTTCATTACGTGGTTTTTGGGGCTTTCTGAACCGCGGTTACGGTTCGGTTCGGTTCGGTTCGCTCTTTATTCATTTAATTAACTAAAGATATTTTTGCAACAGGTATTCGGATTATTCATTAACAAAGACTTAGGTTTTCAGTTAATCGGATTTTTACAGAACCTTGACGGCAATTCCCGTATAAAAGTTCTCATTTCGTTTTGAAATCATACAACTTTACATATCAAGTGACGAAAACATCTATGGTCACTTCATATTGTTTAGAAACTTTGACGGTTTGAAATCGACTACTGAAAGCCAAGCGGATCAAAATAGTCAAATAATTGCAATTTTCTTTTGACCTGATCAAGTAATCTCTGACATATTTGGCACATATAAACTTAAACAATTTTAACTCGAAATCGATATGCGATATGTGAAACACACCCTATTATACAATAAAAGGGCCATAGCAGAATAAACATACAAAATATGCCCCCGCTCCGATCAGCACCAAATTTAAATATGTTGTTACCATCAATGAGAAACTCACTCTCCTAAATTTGTAGTCTTCTAATCGCTATTGGAGTGGAGTTATGAGGGCGGAAAGATAAATCAAAAAACACGTTTATCTTAAGAACCGCTTAACCGATTTGGATGGGTTTAATATATGCTGTAAGTGTCCAGAGCACAATTCAAAAAATTATTTTTGCACATTGCACATGAGCTTTAAGTAAGTGGACCCCACGGATAATACAATCAAGACTTGGCTTATTACAATTTTGGGTCCTTAGCAAATTTAATAAGGTTTATGTTCTTAGCTTTTTTCAACAACTCTGCTGTTCCAAGTATTTTCGCAGTATTTTATAGCTAGTTGCTGATTTTGCTTACTATTCGCCAGTAACTCAATACCTTGCTGAAGTGAACCGAACCGAACCATTTTATTTTTCGGTTTTCGGTTCGGTTCAGCATTTTAGAAAACACACCGGTTCGGTTTACGGTTCGGTTCACGAGCGAAAAAAGCGGTTCGGTTCGGTTCAAAACCGGTTCGGTTCAGAACCGGTTTGCATCCCTGGTATATACTAAAGCCCCCTGCGGCAGCGACGTCGACACACCGACAGTATACTGCTCACTTTTGCAACGACAAACAAGAGCTAGAAGAGAGCGTGACCAAACTCACACACGCAACGCCAAAATAAGCATGTGTGTTTTGACGACCCCTGATTTAAATGGTTCCATTGTGGTGAACAGAACTGCAATCTTTCATAGAATCATTGCCAGACATCATCGATAAAGGATTGGTAGTAATATGGGACGATTATAGAATGAAATTGCCTAAGGTATTTAAGGCTAAAAGCATCTTAACAAAAAGCGCAGCTTCAACGTGTTGGTTTTCCTAAGAAGGCCTTTGTACTTACCTTTCAAAACACAAAAAGTGCATTAAAACTTCGGCTAGATGAAAGTTTTTGCTCTGGTTTTGTGTTTTATTGTTTGACATTCCCCCTGCGCGAAAGCCCATCGTCCCCCTTTCTATTTTTTTTGGCATAAACTGGGGTCGGGGGTTGCGCACACACACACACACACACACACACATACCATCTATTCCAGTCAAGTATCGCACATGTCTCAATCTATAAAAACGTCCACTTTATTTGCCCAACTGCGGCCCCGCATCCCGGCATCACCACATTCCGCCCATTTGCAATAAAACCAGCTGTCAATTTGTTTATATTATAAAAAATAATTAGTCTGTATTCAGCGCCGAAGTCGACGACTCCATCATATATAGTTTATATGCCTGGTATTGTATATGTATTTATGTATGCATTTTGGTTGCAGTTTGCGTGTTCCTTTTGGTTTTTGGTGATTATGTTCTTTAAATTTAAAGTATAGAGTTTTGTGGGTGATTACTACGCTTGTTAAGTGGAATAATAATACGAAATACATAAATGCAATATAATTAGTGTGTGTGTGGTTGTGTGTGTTTAAACATTTAATTTATATGCTGATGATGAATGCGACTAAAAAGGCAATGAAGGAATGTGTGATAATTCATGATTAGTTGGAAACGAAAAAAATGTATGTTAATGGCTCGCGGAGTGCTGCAAAAATTTAGCTATTTTGTTATATATAAGTATGTATAATGAAGAGTATGAGCGAGCGGGCGAGCAAGAGATAAAGACAGAAATGTTGCATACTCTGAGGCGGCTTTCATTTCATGCACTATATAATAATTTGCATATGTATATACTTATGTAGGGTGGTTTATGTGGTATAGTATATGCATTAGATTTTTCATAAAATTTCCATTTAGAGTTCTTTCATTTTATTTATATACTATCTCTGATAAATATATTCATTTTTTATGAAATTTTATGTTTCGTTTTTTGGTTTTTTTGTAACATAGTTTTTTTTAGGCAAAAATGGCAACAAAATTGTATGTTTAACATTTGTCTACTTCATCGAAAAAACCGTTTTTATAGTCAGTGGTTCTTGTTTGTTGTTCTTGTTCTTGTTGTTGTTGTTCTTGTCTTATTTCCATTTAGTAGATGTATAACTTTAGCTAACTAACAATTAATTTAAACATTTGGTAACTTATAATTGGCAATAAAGTGTTTGAATAAGCAAACATTTAACATTTAGCATACGACTTGAATCCGTCCTCACTTTTCGTCTACATCGTGTTCCCCATTTTAAAACAAATGACCCAAAATAAACCATAAATAGCTATGATATACAAGTATATAATGTATGTAAATATTATATATGTATATGATATATGATGTATATAAATGTATCTCTGCATTGTGGTTGTTGGATTTTTTTTGTTTTGTTTTTTTTTTCATTTAAAGTCGTAGTGATTGTAGCCTGATTAAGTACACATTTTTATATATTTGGTTTACATAGATACAGTAGAAGAAACCAGGATGGAATTTATGGGAGAACTTGTCTGGAAATTAATTTCTGATTTATTTTTCTCTTGAATATTTTAAACCTGGAGTCTTAAAATAAAAGTCTTAAGTCTTAGAAAAAAGAAATTGGTGAAGGGACTTTTAGTTGAAGGTTGGAAACCTACGAAGTAAATCCTATGAGATGGATAAATTTCTATTGTCTTTTCGGTGAATAACAGCATATCGGTTGCCGATTTGTCCCACTAGATTTGAGTAATTTTTAAAACTTTTTACCTGATAATTAATGGGCTCGTTTAACACAGACACCAATCAGTTTTAAGAAAAAATCATATATTATGATTAACAATCATCTTAGATGAAGTTTGAAGCTAAAAATTGGTATGCGTGAAAGCTATCGTTTTGATTTAAAATGACAGCTTAAATGTTCTATTTTTTTCATCCATCAAAACTTCAAAATTAGCACTCTTAATTGCACATCACATTCGTTCCGTATGTTTGCGAATCTATGTTTATGCGAATCCGTCGACTTTTTTCGACTTGAAAACTGGATAGTCTCTTGGGAACTGTGACTTACGAAAACTGCAAAAACTTAGATCAGAATCAGGTGAATACATTTACTTTGAAGAAAGGAAAAAGGCTTTGTCTATACTTGGATTATCAGCATATTTTTTAATAGTAGGTTTACTCGTTATGATGTCTTTACTAAAGCTACTTCTCTTGACAAGATATACATTTTCGTACATATAAGAATCGGATAAGAAAATTTTGAGTGCTGGAAATAAGTAAATATTCGATTTTTCCAACATCTTAACCCTAAAAGCCCCCAAAACAACAATATTGAATATTTTTGTGTTCTGAAAACTTTAACTCTGGATTATTGGGAGACCCTTGGATAAAGAAAGTTTACCAAAATCAAACTAACACTGTATAAATAGGACACCAGACTGGTTCACATTTAAAAATTCTGATTTCGGGTGGTCCCCAACGAGGGGAAGTGAGTCGACTTAAAACGCAGTAAGCCAGGATCACGCTAGGTTCGCCAAGTTGAACCAATCAGCAGCTATATCTGACAAAATACGCCCCCATTAGGTCCAGAAGATCTATGACTAGAAGTTCTGGACCATCATCCATAGAGACGATTGCTCCTTAAACAAAAAATTTATTGGATAACTTCAGAGGCCTCTTGCATTGGGTTTTTCCACAACGAACATTCCGAGAAAAATTTTGAAAATATTATTTCGAATCAAACTTTCAGAATCCGTCGGGAGATTTTTCAATTACCAGAATTAATTAAATTGGGACCGTCTATTGGACACTGCCAAATATATTTGATTTACAGAACCGATATGAAATGCACACACACTCAAAGGCTTCTGTGACTTGGCAATGACCTGCATTTGGGATTCTGGCTGCTGGAATGCAAAGACTGCTGATGATTTAATAGCTAATGTAGTCAACCAGACTACTTTGGGGGTGTGTGTTATGAACAAATAAATCATTAGTATTGATTTGCAGCCTAATAAAAGTTCAATAATTTCAATTCAAAAACATTGAATTTTATTTAATTGAAAATAGATAACTTTAAAATTGTTTCGAACATTAGTTTTTTAATTTTTGGGCTACTAATCTGGGAATGTGGTGTACGCAGGGGGAGTTTTTTTGTTAAGCCCTATTGAATATAAATTTTTATGCAGAATTCTATTAATACTAAGAAAAACGTGGCTAAAGAATCTATTAATACTAAGAAAAACGTGGTTAAAGAATCAGTTTTTGAAAGCCCCCTTGGAAAAATCTTGCTCACGTCGCTGGTCAAGATGTTCTGCTGAATGTTTAAGTCAGGAATGCAAGTATTCTAACGCAATATGATGAGGCGATGAGCATAGATGGACGATGCTTAAGGAGGAAAGCATTTCACCATGCTGATGTCTGATAAGCTCATCACACTGAGCACATAATAAATATTTTCCATGGCGGAATTTGCCATCTTTATTGCATGTTTTTATGTAAAGGATGATTTTTTAGCTATTACCTTTTTGGCAACACTGGTTTAAACAGCTCACGCACGTTTCGTGTTTTGTTTCACTGTCAAACATCTTCAGTTTGGTCTATAATTTAACTATGAATCGTCTTAAAAACGAACCACGCTTGCAAATTATTGAATTTTATTATCAAAATGCATGCAGTGTTAATGATGACCATCAATTATCGATTCGTCGCCGTTCGGAGAAATTGGGATTCTGTTACAACCGGTCAATTGGCCGCCTAGATCGTGCGATTTAACGCCTTTAGACTATTTTTTGTGGGGCTAAGTTAAAGCTCATGTCTATACAGACAAGCTCGCTTCAATTGACGCATCGGAAAACAAAATTGAAGCATTTATTCGTGAGATGCCGGCCGAAATGTTGGAAAGAGTATACCAAAATTGGACTAAGCGGATGGACCATTTAAGGCGCAGTCACGGTCAACATTTGCATGAAGTAATCGTCAAACATTAATTTATAAGGACCGTACTATCGATTCAAATAAAGAAAGATTTCATGCATTTTTCTGAATTTTGTGTGTTTTTTTTTAAAGCTTTCCTTTAGCTCTAAAAAAATCACCCTTTATAAGACATCGAGCCACTAAACATTTTGACAAAACAAAAGCTCATTTAGGCATTTAAACTTAGGATGTTGAATGTTAGATGTGCCCAGTGTGATTAGCATATAAGAAAGTGCTAGCAAGCTTATTCAACAACTCCTACCTACAATAAATTGTTTTGAACAAGTCCGGCTCGAAGGACCTTTGAGGAAATTCGAAAACAGTAATAGGCATCATCATATCTTAAAAATGAACCACTGAACCAGCTTATGATACGAACCGGTAGTTTAGAAAATGATTCTGCAGCATTCCAGCCGTTTTAAAATCAAAACATTTGACAAAAGCTTACAAAATAAGGTTGAAGTCTAAGAAGCATTCGAAAAATATCGGGTTTTTCTCTAAGTTCGTTGATTAGGGTTTTACTTCTAGGTGTGGGACCTTAGCTTTTGGTGTAAAATAAATTTTTCCACATTTCGACTTTAGTCACATGTCTTAGTGACAATCCAAAGGAATGTCCTTGCTTCACTGTTTAAATTTCAGTGTGTTTTCAGGTGGAGTCAGATCTGTGGGTTTTGTTAACTTGTCTAATGTCAAAATCAGAATCCATATTCCGTATTTACACGTCATATCTACACAGAGAAAAAAAGATCAAATTTATTTTCAATATTTTCATTTCAAGAAAATTATATCTTTCTGATCCAAAATAATATCATACACTTAAATTTATTATAAAAAGTTTCAGAATGATACTAAAAATGTTATAATGATATGTTAAAAAATATCGATTTGATATTTTTAACCTATCAATTTGACATTTTTTTTTATCGGAGTTAATTTGAAGTTAAAAATATATAATTTTTTTCTTGGTGTATATCTTAAATGAGATTCCTGAATTCTGAATATATTTCTTCAAATTGATCTAACTTTAGTAATGTTTTTTCTAATGGGTTAACCACGATTCCAACTAGACTCAAAACTTTCTAACCCAACTTGATCTAAGATTCACGCTAAAATAATTGTTCTCCAAGCTAATTTTCAAGTGAGAAAGTCTTGATTTTGATATATTCCACGTCGGATAAATGTTTTTGAGCTCTCTACCAAAGTTTCCATCCTGATCACTTCGTCTAATTTGGTTTCCTTCATTATGCTAGCTGGCAACTTAAGATATTTAAAGCCCCGTTTGAACTTATGCGTGTATTTTAGTGAGTGAGTGAGTGAGTGAATGGCATCTTCTTTTATAGCATATGTATATGTATAGGTATGTATAATTAGGTAGTTGGGTTAGTTATTAGATTAGTTTAAAATTGTGTGTGTTTTTTGTTGTGGCAGACGGCGCCTAGTAAAAGTTAATCAGTCGCTATTTAAGATCCACCAAAGGCTGTGTATCTCTTCATCTTCTACTCATAACGTCTCCTCTATGTGATATTTCATTCGGTTGATTTGTTTTGGCCATTTGAATGCTGGACTAGCTCTGTTTACTTTTGGTGGGTGGTTGGACAATTTGGTTAGGCTGCTTCTAGAAATCGCTGATCTCACCCTCAGTCTCTGGATAGGTGCAGGAGAAGGGATTGAGCAGCCAGTTGCACAGACCCTTGTTGCCGCCTTCCTGTCGCTGGCGTTTCTTGGCATGACGCTGATAGTTACCACCACCTCCGCCACCACCTCCTGATATGGTAATGCGATGTCGCTGACCCTTCGACATCCCCGAGGCAAAGCTGCTCTCATCCGAATCCCTTACTGTGGCCACACTATGATAACCACTCTCCGCCCGCCGCGAAATACCCGAGTGCTTGGATGTACGCGGCGTTGAGGAATCATGTCCACTGTCATAGGCCTCTGAGCTGGTATTTAAGGGTAGCAGCGGCAGACGCGACTGTGCCGCCAAGGGCAGAATATTTGTGATCTCATTCAGCTTGTGCTGGGCATCCTCGAGTGAGCTGCGCTTACACATTGCCCCCGAACCCAAACCCGATTTTTCATCCAACTCACTTATATCATCATGCAGAGGAGCAAACCGTTTCTCCGACTTGGGCAGATTGGGATCGGAAGCTCCATCGGGTTGACGTAACAGAGTATAATCCTCCATGCCTGCTATTTCCATAATGCCATTTAAACTCGGCAATGATCCTTGGCTGGGGCTATGCGAGGGCTGCTTGGGCGGAGTGGGCGTCAGTCGATAGGCGGGTTCACTGCACACACTGCTTTGACCCACATTGAAACGAAAGGCGGGCTCACTGAAAACACTGCCCACTTCCGTGCGGAAGAGTGTGGCCGAAGGTGTGACCTCCGCCATGGCCAGTTGGGAGGTGAAGATCTCATGCAGGCGTGCCAGTTGATCGAATTGATGCCTGAGTTGGTAAAAGAAGAGAGGCAATATATGATGTTAAGCGTTAAGTTATATATGGAAATGGAATTCACTTCCGAAGGCTATTCTTAATATCGAGTAATCCCAGACTTGGAACTTTCTTTTTTTAGTATTTCAAGTACATGGTACTTTCAAAACAAAATCGAATAAAGCATAATGACTTAACTTCAGTGTGTAAACACGATCTAACTTAAGACAAAACTTGATTCAATTACAAAATTCGTATTTGAGTGTGATTATTACAACAACTTTCCGAAATATTTGATTTTAGACCGTTTCGGTAAATGTAAAGTCCATTTTGAACTATTATAAAAACTTTACTCTAATGACGAGTATGTGAATTTTTAAAAAAAATATTTATCGCTAAAGTTTACTAAATGTGTAAGTCCCGTATAAGTATAATATTAGGGATTTAAGTGAGAGTCCCGCGAGAGCCTACAACATGACCTTCCCTTCAAAGGCTAAACACACACACGAAATGCCATAATAAGTTCGTGAGTTTTGTCCCGGACTCTGACTTAAGACCTAAAATATAACCAATTCGTTTTCAAACAAGGTCTCTGTTTTCAATGTTGAAGGTACACTCTATATGCCAAGTGTCAGAGCCAGTTGGGAATTTTGGGATCTTTCTCTTTTCTGTTGCATTCATTATGGCTCGAAGGCCTTTACACTAACAAAAAAAAAAAAAAACGACCGTCCAAAACCCAGCACAAGTGGACTCCTAATTGAACGATTTCGTTTTTGAATTATCGATCACCAAACAAGCCAAACGTTCAGATAAAATCACCACTAAAAATATTTCTAAATTTTAATGTTAATTATTTGAAGTTAAAAGAACGCCAACGACAAACAAATCTTCGGGTCCACGTTGACTCTAACTCTTGATTAGCGCAAGGCAAAGCTTTCAGGAATGCTTTCAGCAATCAGAGCTTTGCCTTCATTACCGCCATTCACCGCGTCTATTTAAGTGAGGTCGATAGTCGTGATAGTTGAGCTGCCGACTCTAAGGTGTTTATAAATATAATATTAACGCAAGATTTCGATCCCTAGAGAAGAAAGATGAAGTAAGCAAATAAAAAAAATAAAACAAATCAGAAAAAAATGTATATATAAAAAAGTTTAGAAAAAACCAAGGGCGTAGCCAGTTTTCCGAAAAGGAAGGGGCAACTGTGCCTGAACTTTTCTTAAATATTTCTTTGATTAAATTTTCCAACATTAAATAATTAGACCAAAATGCATTTGATATGAAAGGGGAAACAATCTTCAAAATAATGGCGGAAAACTTAAGTTATAAATGAAAAAGTGAATTTTTTCGGGGCTGCGCCCTTGGAAAGAAAATAAATTAAAAACATTTTTTTTCAGCCCTTATATTGCGAGCACAAAATGTTCAAGCTGTTCATAAAATGAGCACCAAATGTTTATTACGCTGTTCATGGTTGCAAAAAAAAGGGTATATTTAAAACAAATTGTTTTCTGAGTGTACCGATTTGGGAAGTAACGAGATGTTTCATACAAAAAGATGAATTTAGATGAGTTAAGAATTAATGTACCGCTTAACAGCACTCTTACTTCGAGCCCGGGACATTTTTGGGTTAAGTTTCGCAAAGCAGATTCAGAAGGTCGGTGAAGTTCAGAAATAAACTTGTTTTTGCTATTTCAAAAAACATGAATGTAAATTGTAACAACATTATTGTACTATTGACACTTTCTATATAAGTGAGCTTTCTTTAACTTTCCATTTCCACTGGCATCATTACTTATCATTTTTATTCCTTAAAATTTGGCACTTACTTACTTTTTAAATTCAAAATGTTTTAATTTTAATTTCTTGACATTTCCTTCCGGTTTTGACTGTAAATCCGCTATGGAATCCCCAAGCGGTTCTAGCAGCGCTGGCATGAAGAGACAGGCAAAGACTGCTGATGACGGGACCGAAAAGTTCCTTAAAAAGTTGTACAATGTACCAGCCTGTTGTATGGTGTGATCCTGACCTCGAGTCTGCTTAAACTTGCTAGTTTGATTACAAAACCCAACAGTGATTTTGGTGCAAGCCTGTTTCGATCGAACTATGTTAATATAGAACGCAAACTGCATCATTGGTTTTGTTCAACCAGATTTTGTCTCTAAGAAATAATGAAATATCAAAATTTGTTGACTTTTTGACACTCAAGGATTTATGGAGGCCACACTAGCCATAAATATCTGGACTTATGAGCTACTTCGACGGAACACATATTAATGCATCAATAAAAAATCTAACGCTCTTTTAAGGTAAAGCAGAAAGTATCTAAATTGGATCCCAAAGTCAGACAATACTAATTTTATGGCAATTTTCTCAAAATAAATCATCTTCTCTTAGCTAGTGTGGTTTTCAAATATTTATTAAACTTACCTGGGCTTATAAACCAACAAATGCTCTAATTATCACTGCTCTCTTTTGCAACAACAAACAAGTGTTAAATGCGAGCGCTCTCGCGTGTCTAAACCAGCGTTGGCCCTCGGTTCCATCCCGGGGCCGAAAACATTTCCTTATTCACACGTTCATTATCCGAACGCTTGCCGAAGCTGACATCGAGAGAGTAAGACAGTGTCAGTCGCTTGACAGAGTTCGAAGCGATTAGGTCGAAGCAAATTCACGGAGGTTTGTTTTTGCACACTAATACACTCTCACTTTTTGGCCTCGCTCACGCTGGCCATCGCTGGTCTAAACACACAAAGGCAAAATGAGCATATGTGTTTTGCCTGCCACTGCTCTATATCAGTGGTGCCCAAACACACAATATCAATTGTTGCGATTGTGTGTGTAGCAGCAGACCAAACGCTCACAAACGATATCGCAAATGAATGAACGGCGATACTTAACCCGACAAAACTCTCGAAATCGGATCAAGAAAAGATAGAAATATGATTCATATGTCGTTCAGTATGTGGCAGTGAAAGTCTCGTTTACGATAGTCGCAAAAAATAGGGTTAGCGAGCGTTTTGCGATACTTTTGTAATATTTCTAGCGAGCCGAATACAAGATTTACTGAATTATTTACTCCCGGCATTTTGGGCACTACTGCTCTAAGTCTTTATAGGAACTGTAAAGAGGTTTTCAAGATAGAAGATTCGTACCTTCTAAAGATAGTTAGTAATTAGCACTATGATTAATTTATCGATTTGCCAAAAGAATGATAAAGATCGGATGTATAATTCGCAAGCACCCACGCTCTGGCTATGTATAGTGGAGTCTTGTATTGGTCAGTTTTGAAATTCCTCACTGTTGAATGTAAGTAGTGGCGCCATCTATTGTTCACTAGCACTGTTTTTAACTGCTACTCCAGGTACAGAATATATTGTAGTCAGGCTTCATTGACTAACTTATTTGTTTTTATTTGATTGTACTTAGTTTTCGTGAACAATCTCTCATTAGCACATGTAGGACATGTTCTTTGTTTCGCTCGTTTTTCCTACACATACGCAAAATTACGGAGATACTCATATATTCTAGTCTCTAATTGGACTTGTTTACTTTAAAATCACAACTGACTCACCTGGCACGTTCTCCGCACTCACTAAACGATTCGCAGGCCATATTAAAGCTGGACACAAACGATAAATTATCGCAATGACTGAGGGCGGCCAATGGATGCGAGTGCGGTTGCTCATGCTCCTGTGCCATGGTTCGGGCAATTTCCTCTTCGGTCACTTGCAGGCCACAATCAATGCTACGGTGCGAGGGATGATGCGAGGATGAGGCACGACTGGCTACCAGATCGGCTTCGTGTAGCTGTTCCCGCGACACATGTCGCGACAGCAAGCGATGCAGACTATCGTGCGAAATGTCCCTGGCTGAACCCAAGGGATCATCGAGTAATGGCAATGCGGGCGGTACCTCTGAAGGTCCGCTATCCTCATCTTCATCACCATCTGGGGGCACATCCTGTGGACTTTCCTGTAACAGCGTGGTTCTCTCGGGCAGATCCAAGGACTTTTGCTTTAGTTGCGAGAGTTTTAGATGTAAAGCCGTGGGGGAATTGTTGGCACTCTGGAAGACTTGTGTCGTTTGATTCTCCACCCATTGACGAATCATGGTCTTCTTGTGGGCATCCATGAAACCATAACCCTGGGCCTGGGCTGAGGACGAGGGCAGGTTACCGGCGGTAAGAGAGCGACAGGAGAGGGATTTGGGACCATCTACCCAAGTTTCACACTGTTTGACGTGGTTAACCTCGCGCATTAGATGTCGGGCCTCGGCCACCTTGGCTCTGGAGACACGCGGTCCATCGATCCACTGTTCTTCGGTTATTTTACGCATACCCGCTTCTAATTGCTCTAGGGCAGCACCTGGTGCGGGTGGATGTGGACGACGTAAGGGTGAGCCTTTGGGTGTGGGCACATTTGAACCTTTGGAGACCATATGACGGGGTATGGGTATGGGTGAGCCATGTGGTGTGAGATCGTGAGAGAGCAGGGCAGAGGAACTAGTGGTGGTTGCTCCATTGTGTCGCTTAAGGCTGCCTGTGGAGTTGCCCGATATAACTGAAGATTTTTTGCCTGGAAAGAAAGTGAAGGGAAATATGAAGGAAGGAAACGAAGGAAGTTGGCCGTTTGGGCTGTGCGTTTTTTTTTGAATAAACCCAAGATCTACTTACATTTTTCATTTGGCATCTTCTTCATCATCATGGGACTGGAATTGGCCTTCGATTGCGTGGGTGGTTTCTCTGCTGCGGTACCTTTTAGAGCCTTGCTAAGCATTCCCCGATTATCCCCAGCGCTCAGCGAGGGCAGATAAACCGGAGGATGTTCACCATCAGTGGCATCATCATGCGGTCCCATATATATAACTGTATCCGCTGAAATCTCCGAACTCGAGGGATCTGCCCCCGAACCGGCTGATGAGCCGCCGGCACCATTTAAGCCTTGAGCTAATCCCACAGCTAAGGGCATGGGCACACGATGTTTACGTCTTCTCAAGCGATGTATACGCGAAGCAATCTGTATGGTAGAGAGTGCATCCTGATAGCTCTGTTCGTGCTGAACATGTGCCACTATGGCCACGTGGCAGGTAATGGGTGCCAGGCAATCCTTAAGCAGGGGCGTCAATGGGTGGTCCTTGTGCGGGGGATGCCGTTGGCCCGACAATATGGCCAGCAGTATGTTACCAATTCCCGAAAGCGGAAGACCCCCATTGCGATTGACACAACCGCCCAAGTCGATGATATGTAAACGGCTGCGACCGCCGGCAACTGAGGGGGAGGAAATGCGACACTTTAATGGTGCTGGCGTCTAGTGAAACATTTAGCGGGCCACTTGAGTGGCAACAAGACTTACCACCCCCCTTGCGCGACAGGCTATACTGGTACACATGCAGCGTAAAGATGAGGGCGGACTCCAAGGGGCCAGCCCCACCCCCGCCGGAACTTTTTAAGCGTCCGGCCAGCGCAGAGTCGAGAAACAGTGCCGCACGTTCGGCAGTGGGTGCACGTAGTTCCGTTGGACCGCCAAGGAAGTCGTCACGCAAATAAATCCCCGGGGAGTCGTCAGATTCTGTGTTGGAGTAGGAGTAGGAGTTGGAGTGAATGAAAAGGGCATTAGGTTTTATGTCGGTATAAATGCCATTCCATGAGAGCTCAGAGGCGGGGTTCTCGCAGGTTAAGTTTATTCAAATTGGGCCAGTTACGGCCCCCGTCATCATTATTGTAGTCTTGCCCAAGGGCAACATTAACCACCGCCTGCCTCACAACGCCCTCTGGCAGCTAACAGGTGGCAGTGTCGGTCTCATCATCTTCCATATGCTTATGCTTACCCGCCGCATGCGAGATGAGTAAATCCGTTGAGAGTGCATCCGGTCGGGTGGCACTGACACCAACCGCACTAACACGCACCGAGAACCGTGCCCCACTCTTTTGTCGCCTCTCCTGAATACCCTTATACAGCCAGGCAATGGCACAAGGGGCCGCTCCCAATGAGCCTGCATTCAGATCTCCCAGCACTGTCTGCGGTTGGCCAGTACCCGGATAGCCCATGGTCAGCAGACAGCCATCGGAACCCTCCAGCACTGCGGGTATGACTTCGCTCAAGGCTGAGGCGCAAATATCCGACTGGAAGGGGTGTTAACAGGGATTAGATTAAATATTAAATAAATTCTGAAATAGTAACAACCACAGGAATGATGTTTAAACTTGAACATTAGACTCGACCACGATCCTAACGTTGAGTTAGAAGACATATACTGAATGAAGGGCTGGCGCATTTTAGGCCCCCCACTTGAACATTCTTTTTGTTAAACATCCATTTAGTTAACACAGCCTTTGCCATAAACATGTCACTTTTTGTAACAGCATTAAATATTAAGAGCGATCCTCGTCAGTGTCGCTATTACAAAAAGTGACTTATTTATGACATAGGCTGAGTTAACTAAATGGATGTTTTTCTAAAAACATTGCTAAGTTTAAACAAAAGATATTAATAATACGGTTTTCAGCCAGAGTCTTCTGCAGACTTTTTCGAGTTCTCATTCTGACTAAAAAGTCAAAAACGCGCTCGTTTTTTGATTAAAAAATTTTACTTTTGTCGGGAGAAAATGGTACCGTAGCCGCGACTCTTCATTAAGAGTCGTTTATTAACCTTTTTTCTGAACAGTTTCGACTCATTTTCGAGCCTTTTCCAAGCCTCGTTTCTTTAAAATTTTTAAAGTCTTCCGTGTTGTTATGGATAGCGACCTATGTCTTTTTGTGGTTTTTTTAGCTGGCTCGAGGTCAATGTTTTTTACGTGCTTATTAAAAAACAAACAAACAAACACGAGTTTTGAATCCCCTTCGGTATTCGTCTTTAGGGAAAAATGCACAGCGTCCGCTTAGTCAGCTGTGGAGTTGATAACTTAAATCGCTCATAAAATTAATCACTTTCTAATAGCCAATAGTGCACGAAAAAGACTCATCAAGGTCCCAGCCAGCATTTTATGATATCTCTGATCACATTCAACTATATTTCGAGTAATTAATCTGATTGGAAAAGTCATAAGTGCGTTCGATTTCTGATTATAAATAATACCTAGCTGCAACTCTTTTTCTGCTCAGCTTCGACTCATTTTCCAATTCTTTAATGAATCACATTTTTTGCAAATGCATGAGTCATTTTCTCTCTGTTTATTATCAAAAGGACTCGGAGTCTTTACTCATCAAGGTACTAGCCAGAGTTTTTTGAAATTTCTAATTATAATTGTTATAAATGCGCTCGATTTCTGCCCACAAATGGTAGTTTTGTGTGAATAAAATGGTTCCATAGCCTCCTTTCTTTGAGAGTCGTTTTTAACTGATCAATTTATAAAGTAGTTCTCCATGACGATCTGGACCTTTTTCACAAGAAATCCTATTACTTAAAACGCAAAAAGTTTTTCCAATTCTTTTTGTTTTATTATGTTACAAACAGATTAAGGGAACTGTATACCTTCAGGTGAATTTTTTAAAGGTTTACAAAAAATGTAATTACTCAAAAACTATAAGTGATATTAAGAAGCGATTTTTTTCATTTGATAGGTAATCGGTTAAATTAAATTTAGTAATTTTTTTGCAAAGTCAACCAAAAATTTAAAACAAAGGCCCATTGTTGCAAAAATTTTTTGAGAACCGATGATCTGAATTTATGTGATTCTGGTGTGAACTAGGATATTTTGGATCGATCAATAAATGGCGGAGTTATGGGGTTTCAAAAATTTTGAAAATTGCCTTTTTTCCCAAAGTATTGGTCCTAGCTCCGTTATTTGTTGACCGATCAAAAATATCCTAGTTCACACCAGAATGGTGGTTTCGAGATAATCGCATTAAATGTTTCGACACCTGCTTCGATGAAACAAAACTTATTTTTAATAAATGTAAAAATTGGATTTGGTATTAGCTTTCACCGAAAAAAAAAATTTTCAAAATCTTATCTCCAGGTAGTGTGAAATAAAATCTAAACACAGGCTTATAACAGCATAGACGTCATTCTGGTCTGGCTATCGAAAAAATTTTGTGATATTTTTTTCTTAATTTGATTTTGGGCTCTTTTTTGTAGTTTTTTTAATTTTAAAAAAATTATGATTGAGGGTCAGACCAGAATTAGTGACAATTCTGCTTCGATTTCATTCTTAATCATTAAAATCGGCTTAGTGTAACTGCAGAATATCATGGCCGCCAGTTCGAAAAAAGTTTTCGAGATAAAAGCGTTTAAAGTTTGAAGCAGGGTTAGTAAAATAACACACATTTGTTTTTTACACGCGCAATATTAACACAAAGAAAAATTAAGTCTGTAAAAAATTTGAATTTTCACACGTGTTACTTATAATTTTTTACAGAAGAAAATATAAATTTTTTTCATGTTATTATTGGAAAAAATTTTTTGGGAGAATTCCTTGTAAATAGTTCTCGAGAAATGTGGATCCGATTGCGTCAAGACAAGTAAACTTTTACTTTTAAAAGTAACTTTTTTGGAGAATTACAAATATTTTATCAAACATTATAATTTTTAAAAAACGAGGGTCAACGAACAATTTTTTCATATGAGAGGGTTGGAAAAAAATAGTTTTTATTTTTGTAAAACATTTTGTCGGATCTACTTCAAAGTTTAACAGGAGGTCTTAAAAACCAGAGCTGCAAACCGCTTCGGAGTTGAACCGCTCCGGAGTCGGAGACTCCGGATTTTTGGGAAGTCCGAACCGAACCCGAACCGGAGCAGGTGAATTTTTATCCGCCCGAACCTGAACCTGAACCGGAGCAAAAATAGTTAAAAATGAATTCGGTTCAAAATTATAAAAAATTTTCTAGATGCAATAATTTTTTTTGCCATTTTCCAATATATCTAATTGCACACTAACAAAAAATTGTGGAGTGAATTTAAAGAACTTTCCTTTTTCTAATTTGTCCTGGTTAATTTTATAATGAACAGAAAAACTTTTCAATAACTACGAAAATATGACTTACAAAATATATAAAAATATATATAAACGAGAAAGGCAAGGCTAACTTCGTCCGTGCCGAAGTTTTTATACACTTGAAATCGCTTGTCTCAACGGTTAGCGACTTCGACCAAACTTCGCAGATCAGCTTAAAAACATTTAATATTACCCATGACCGTGATTGAGAGCGGTAATATTGAGAAAAAACGAGTTTTTCTCATTAAAATCCATTTTTCGACCGATCATTTGTATGGCAGCTACAAGAAGTAGTCATCCGATCCGGTCGGTTCCGACATATTAGCAGCGTGCAGACAAAAGAAGACTCTGTGCAAAATTTCAGCTCGATAGCTTCAAAACTGAGGGACTAGTTCGCGTAGAAACAGACAGACGGACAGACGGACGGACGGACAGACGGACAGACGGACGGACAAAGCTTAATCGACTCAGCTCGTCACGCTGATCAAGAATATATATACTTTATGTGGTCGGAGATGATTCCTTCTATGCGTTGCAAACTTCTGGGCAAAATTATAATACACTTTTCAAGTGTATAAAAATAGTTTAAAAAAAAAAACGTTTCAAAAAATATGAGTCTGATAACACAGGAGTACAAAAAGGCCAACTTTTTTAACAGGAAGTTAGCAAACTTTTCATAAATTTTTTTGTCGCTGAATTGAGAGGTTTGTATGGATAAGTGGTTCGTGTGACCACATTAAGTAACATTTTCTAACAAAATTTGTTTTCATGTTAGCTGAATAAAGTTACAGAAAACCCGATCACGAAGTTTTGATTTTGCTCATAAGATACAAATTGTTAGGACTTCAATATGGATTTTTTCTAAGTTTTTTTTTTTGAGTTTAGCGACCAAATATACGCATGTAAAGTTTGCTATTGCTGTTGCAAAAGCTTTTAAGCCTGTGTAAATAGGTCGAACTAGTCACTTTCTTAAAATTAGTTAAAAATTTACCTTTGATTTTAAAGTAAAATATCCCTGAATCGATCTATTATTGAGTTCAAATATTATATTCGAAATGTCAAGACTCTGAACTTCCAAAAATGTACGAAATGATTCAGGTTTTTCAAACTAACATAAATTTTTTTGAGTCAGCTAAAACAAAATTATTTCTGAACCCCGGTTCGAACCTGAACCTAGGTTCAGCGCTCATCTGAACCCGCTCCCTGAACCCAAACCCAAAAAGTTTTAGGGGTTCGAACCCCGGAGTGACCGTTACCGGAGTGGCCGGAGTGGCCGTTACTGAACCATTGTGTGGACAAAATAAATTTAAGTAGAGATGGGAGTGTCCTGAGTCTCCTTCTACTCAAGGCGGGGCAATGGCACAGAAAGTGTTGTACAGATTCCTCCTCTTTTTCGTGTCCGCAACTTCTGCAGAAGTCATGGTAAGTGACACCTAAAATCTCTTAAAATTATATTCATTTGTTGGATCGCTCATTAAGCATTAAGCGTAACTGGTATAGAATAATAACATTGTTTTACACTATAGGCCACACATGTCCACTTAATGGATAAAGGAACAAGTTAATCTATATCCAATCCCACAAATATGTTAGAAACGTTAAAACAAATAACCAATAATTAAAGGCATTTAATCTAAGTCGAGACATTTTGGAAGGCAAAGTTTGATGATTTCAGGGCTGCAAATCCCTCTGAAATCGGTGGAGTTTCACTCCGGGGTTCGAACCCGTGAAATTTTTTGGGTTCGGGTTCACGGAGCGGGTTCAGTAGATCGGTGAACCTAGGTTCAGGTTCGAACCGAGGTTCAGAAATAATTTTGTTTTTGCTAGCTTAACAAACAGGAATGTAAATTCTAACAACATTAGCCAACTATTGATATTTTCCAAATAATATTTGAACTATGCATAACTGACTGAAGAAAAATTTGCCTGATACTTGTGTTTAAGGAACAGTTAAGGCAACATATTATTGTTATTTAGAATGATAGTTTATCCAAACCTTTAACACATTAGAATCTTTAGGCAATCTTGGAATTCCGGGAATTCCGTGAAATGAAGCTACGAAAACGTTCACTATTATGTATTTGTCACTCATTCTTTATATTCTAGCTCTTTAGCTAAGGATTGCATTTCATGATCATAAGAATAATCAGTGATGCTTTTATTAATGAGTTTTTTTTGAGGTTCATACAATTTAGCAATTTGTCTCTTTGCAAGCTGTTTTTGTTTCAAGGTCAAAAAATTAAGTTTCTTGGATTCAAACAAAATATAAATTTTATTTTGCTGCTGATGTCGGATTTTGCTACAAGCCTTTGGGATTCCCAAGCGGTCATAGCAGTTCTGTCATAAGGTTCTTTCTGCCACACACTAAGGACAGACGAAGACAGCTGAAGATTGAATTGGTATTCATGAAATAGCTATACTGTCAATCAGCCGCCTTTGTGGTGTTGTGCGTGTCTTGTTTTAGACAAGTTATGGACAAAATCCTATCTTAAATGACCTAGAGCATGATTAAAAATGTTCTATGATTTTATTTGAGATTGAATGTAAAAAGTAAAAACGTTTTTCTAAGAACTTTCTAAATATTTACGAACATTCAAACCTTAAAGCACCAATACACAGGTCAGCCCAAAAAAAGTAATATGATTTTTTTTCTGAACCGAACCACTTTTAATTTTTTTTTGCTCCGATTCAGGTTCGGTTCGGGATTCTCGAAAATCTCGGAGTCTCCGACTCCGGAGCGGTTCAGCTCCGGACCGGTTTGCAGCCCTGGATGATTTAAACATTAGTTTTACGCAACTTGGTACACAAATCTTTCAGACTGACAGGGCTTTAAACTTTTAAATTGCAGAGCCAGGTTATTCCCTGGCTTAAATCTAAATTAGTTGAGATTAAAGGATCAGTGTAGCATATTTATGTTTGTACTATGGTTTCCCTTAGCCTGATTTAGAAAATATGTAGAAGAAGTTTAAAACATTATACTCAAAAGCAAACGCATACTGAAAAGTGTCATTTTAGCCGTAATAATTAGAAATTTAAGAAATGCCACAAAAATTTAGAAATTGTGTCTTAAACATGAAATGCAATTAAAAACTGTTAACATTTCAGAGTGTCTCAAAGCAACTTTTCGGTTTTGCCCAACCAAACTTTTTTCGTCTCTGTTGCGGACCATTTTTGTGTTTTGCTCCTTTGAAGACAGTTTTTCAGTGAGCGCTCGGTCGCAATATAAAATAAAATAAAATTAAAGCGATTTCAATTCTTGGGTGATTTTCTTACAATAAGAAAAAAAATTTCTGAGTGTCTGTACGTAAGTTCAGCATTATCAGTTTTGGTATCAATACCAGTTTAATCAGTTTAATGTAAAAATTTTAAATTGGCTTTACAGCTCCTCCAGTTTAATGTAATATTTTATTTAATATCTGATAAGAGGTGGCTTGTTGGCTAGACAACCCTAAGACTAGAGCGGAAAATACTTTTTTTTCCTGAAAAACATTTAAGTCAATAAACTAACTTTGTGAAATAAATCAATTAAGACCTTTCTGACCTTATATTTGCGTTTTTAAAATTATTAAAATAATTCAATAGAAATGAACTGAAATTATTTATATGGGGGAGTTTTACAGAATATTATATATACCCTAAGTATTTCATTTCCCATATCCCATAGATATTATTTCCAATTATTTCTCATTTCTTCACCATATTTGAGAACTTTTTCTTTGACTTGTGCAGCACACTCACCTGTTTATCATCGGCCGTGAACAAATTATCGAATGCAAACATTTTGGGTGCCGCCACCATGGGAGCACGTTCCTGTGCTTGGGGTGGGCAGACATTCTTGGGATCGGTAAGCGTGACCTGTCGCTTCTTTTTGTCCAGCGCCATGAAATCTGATTCGCTGGCAGTGGATGTATCCGCCCTGTCCGATACCCGCAGCATGACTTTAACTTTGCCCACACCAAAGCATTCCCGACTGCTGAGGCGTCGGGCCAGACCTGGCGGCATGGGCGGTGGGGCCCGCTGCAGTGCACCACAATAGCCGCCATTGCGTGTGATGCTGCTGCTGCTGCTGCTGTTGGTGGTAGCCATGGCTACACCTCCTCCTCCTCCTCCTGCTGTTCGTCCTCTATTATTAGTTGCCACAGTTGTGGAAGTTTATTGTGTTGGAAGCACTTTGGGGTTCCTTGAGGGAATAAGCAAGAGCAAGTGTGAGAGACGTGGGCAAGCGGATAAAGTTAATAAGAATCCCAAATGATTCTATACAAACATAACGATTCTGAGTTTTAGTCTTTTTTGATGTTTTTTTATGAGGCAGACCTTAAAACTCTGTCGAGCTTTTGATACATTGTTGGTTTTATATCATGGATTTTATGGGTCTTTAAATAGTTTCGTCTGTTTGTGTCATAAATTGTGATTTTGGAGTTGGGGTCGAAGAAGGTCGCACTTTGACTTAAGAAGGGTCCTGCTGCTGCTGTTGCCGCTGCTGCTGCTGTCTATGGTAATGGCCATAACACTTTCTCTTTATGGTTATGGGGCATCTGTTTATTGGGCACAATATGCTTCACTACAACAAGTATCACTGGCACATTTATTCACATTCACTAAGCTTGTGTTTTATGCACTTGTAGCATCTTGTACCCGAGGGTTGCCTTTTATATTGCTAGCCGTTGCAAATGATTAGGATAATTTTGAAGCTTTTCTTAAGAAACAGAGGGAACAGTTGTCCTTTGACACACAAATTTTTTACTTTGAAAACAAAATTTTAATATTTTACATTTCAATTTTGTCCCTTTTTTGAGAAGAAAAGGGCGAGAGATTACCTAGTTTTGTGTTCGACTGATGTTTTTCATTGAACCAAGGCTGTAAAACTGTAAAAATACTTTTTCGGAGCACGGTTAATGTTCAAAAATTTTAGGCTCGAGGTTTTGGTTCGAGCCTTGGTTCGGTTTTACCCAAATTTAAAAGAAAATCAATAAATGTGAGTTTCAAAATAATTTTGAAAATTTTAAATATATTAAAATTTTAGGCCCTATTAACTGATAATTCAGTTAGCGGAATAGCTTTAATTTGTTTACATTGATCAGATATAAAAATTTTTGAAAAATCTTTATTTAGTCGGGGTGTTATATCAAACACTTTGCTCCACTTTGGTTTCTTTTCAGGTTTGGTTCACAGTTTAAAAACAGTTGGAATTCCAAGTTCAAACCGGTTAGGTACATAGCCCGTTCTTACTAGTTTATGTGGTCTAGTTTCGGCTATTAGCACCAAAAAGTTTGACACTCATAAAAAAATCCAGAATTGAGTACTTAAATCAAGTACAAGCAATACATTTTTCAAGTACAAAGTTCTCATTTGAAGTAAGAATTTCTTCAGTATCAACATGCTTGAATAAGAACTATTCCGAGATATACGATATTTTCATTTCTTTGTTTATTCTTTCAGGATTTTATAGTTATAAATAACACTCTCATAAATTCCAAATTTAACCTCAATTTATTATTGGACAAAAAAAGCGTGCTCTGAATGATATGATCTGGGCTCTATATCATTTATTCATATCAATAAAATGCTGATATGAGAATTTTGAAATCAACCTGTTCGAATATATTAAAAATAAATTTTCGACCATTTGAAAATAATATTTTAAAGATCAAATTCATAATAAATGCTTTATTACACAAAGAAAAAAATCTAATTTCAAATGGCAGGTAGTAAATCCTGGGTTCCTTCAGGTAGTACTATTACTTATGGTTTTAAAGAAACATCCCGCCTTGACTGGCCTTCCAGCTTACAAAGCTTTAAAAAAAAACGTCCATCTATACCAGAATTGGCCTCATTCGTTAATATTCATACGTTCTCCAAAAACCCCTGGACTTTTTAATAGAAAGCTAGCTTCAACTGCTTCTGAAAAACCTGGGAACCAAAAATTTTAACAATTTAGAAGCTTCATCGGTTGTCGAAGGTTCGGCTCAGGAGAGGTTTGAAGCCTTGCTTACACTCGCAAAAATATCCAATAACTTTGTACTTAAATCAAGTATTAACGAAGATACGGTACGTTTGAACAAAAGCACTTCATTGAAGTAAAAATTCTTAATACAAGGGTATTTTTTTCAATTCCGAAATACTAAATTTTTTTATTGATTTGGGAAATATATTTAGGGCGTTCACCAGCCCGCGTAAAAACGTAATTATGTAAATTTACGCGACGCAGCCTTTGAGCACCTCTAGAATGATTACCCCGATGATTTTTTGTTTTTATTGCATTGATTGTAGGTGTACAAATCAGGCTAAATAGGAGCTTGAAGAACTATGAATACGTAAAAATCATGAGATATGGAACATGATGCTGTCGATGAAGAGTTAGACCTTAAGCTAGGTATCGAGACACTCGAAATTTTTGCGCAGCGGAAATTGTTTGATAATTTCACGAGCCGCTCAGACAATGTAGTGTGACCAGGCAACAGCAAAAAATTCAGCTGTTGCTTATTTAAGAAATTGGCGGGCTAATTCAAATAAAATTAAAGAGTTAAGATTATTGATAAAGGAAGTCACTGGGAGAAAGTCAAAGGTCATAGACAATGCCATGGTCAATTTCATGGATGCATCTTTTGTGTGGCTGAAGGTATAAACAGTGTCCCTTGTTATTGTATTGGCCTGCGTGAGCAGAACTTATCTCCTAAGACATACTGCTATAGCGACAACCCAAAACGCATCGAACGATTAGAATTAGCACATTAAGCCACAGCCAGCTCCATGCATATTAGTTGAATACCTTAAGGTAGCCACAGGAGCGACTGGAGCAACGGAAACCATCACAGTAAACCGGAGAAAACACTGCTACAATGGGCTATGGAGACTGCTAAGGTTCAGTGCTGCTTGGCCGTGGGCTGTGGAGGCTACGGATGTTTGGACTCGTTTGGTGCAGTGATGCACCGGCCGGAGCTGCCCGTATCAAAACGCTTTTTATTGGCCAGATTCCATAAAAATTGTAGCGACACTTTGATCAGCTCCACACGTTTGTCCACCTCGGAGCTCTCCAAATAATTGTATCTTTGCTTTTTTAGTCTTCTTTGCTTTAACTTTTTTCATTGCGTGCTCAATTTTCGTAGGTACCTCTGACAATTATCAAACAAGTTTCATAATTTCATGACCCCCTTCGACAATTTATCAGCTGTTTTCAAGAAAACGAGTTGGCAGGTCCATGTTAATTATCGAAGCGAATTTCGCGTGTCTCGATACTCGCTCAGGAAATCCGCTCTGACAATTTTCGCAAGCGGATTTCCTGAGCTATGTAATTAGATGGGCTCCGCAAAAATTTCGAGTGTCTCGATACCCAGCTTTATGAAGGATATTGCTGGAATTGCATGATAGCAGCGAGGAACCAAGTTCTGGCGAACCAAAGTGCTACCATTTTTCAATGACCAATGGGTCCGTGCCAAATGGAACTTGAGTTACAGGTAGCACTTTTCTGTTTAATGTAGTTTGGAGTAGCTGCATCAATAAGGAAAGCTACAACTATGTTTACAGTAGGTGATGACGGCTATCTAGATGTTGTTACGGACAGAGTTTATGGGGCTATTTTGAGGAAGATAATGTTAATTTATTTATTGGCCAGATGCAGTTAAACTGAAAAAAATTTTAATTATTGTAGGTGTGACCGCATATTTCAAAGACATAAATCTCGAAATGACACGACACGGAGTATTTTTTTGCCAATACTTTGAATAACAACACTTAAACTATTTACTCTTTTTACACTTTTACGCTGATTTTTAAAACATACCACAGGGCAGCAAAAAGTGCGTAATTTGTTTCTTATGTAAAGTTTACGCATTTGGCTTTACGCTTTTACGCGGGCTGGTGAATACCCTAATTGTACATTTCGAACTATTTTAAAATCTTTTTATACCCTTGGAGAGGGTATATTAAAATTGTTCAGATGTTTGTAACGCATAGAAGGAAGCATCTCCGACCACATAAAGTATATATATTCTTGATCAGCATGACGAGCTGAGTTGATATAGCCATGTCCGTCTGTCCGTCCGTCTGTCCGTCCGTCTGTCCGTCCGTCTGTCCGTCCGTCTGTTTCTATGCTATCTCCTCCGTCAGTTTTAAAGCTTAACCAAACTTTGCACGAAGTCTTTTGGTATAAATACGCTGCACATTTGTCGGAACCGGCCAGATCGGATGACTATAGCATATAGCTGTCATAGGAACGATCGGTCGAAAAACTAGTTTTAGTGAGAAAAACTTTTTTGTTTTCAATGTTATCGCTCCCAACGCTCGTATTTATAAGTTTTCAATGATTTTACATAATTTCAACAAGATTTGTCGAAATCGGACAACTACGTAGTTTAGCTGCCATACAAACTGTCAGGCATATATCAAGCTCCAAGGGTATATAAACTTCGGTCGAGCCGAAGTTAGCTTGCCTCTAATTATCTTTTTAATCATACTTTTAGGTAGTAATGGTCTTAAGCTCAACTTGATTTACTTTTATTTAAGTGAAAAATATTCTTTATTAAAGTCATAAAAAAATTATAAATTCAGCCCCAACTCATTCTGAAAACAAAACAAAGGTTCATAAGACCATTTAATTCTAAAGCTATTCCCAACTTGTTAAATAAGTCTAGAAAACTGCAAAGGAAATGAGTTAACCCAATTCCATAACCAAATGGTTAGGACCTGATGGGAATTTTAAGAGCAGATTCAATTTAAATTAATTCGCAATTTCTGTAGCTGACTTATTGGAGCAGAACGTTAGTTCCCTTGATTAAAACGTTTACAATCGTATTCCGATTCTAGATCGTTTCGTACTTGTTTTAAGTTCACCCAAGAACCAAAAATTCTTAAAATTTTAAGTATAAATCGGAATAAATTTTAACCCAATCGATCTACAACTCTTCCAGACATTTTTTTCTGTGAATGATATTTTGGTTCAATGTTACGGAATTACTTCCTGCACAGAAAGAAAACAATATTAGCTGATGATCCATTTGATAATATCGGTAATTAGTTGGTTTAAATATCGATTATATCGATATATAGTAAAATCCTTGGTCCAATATAAATGCCTTGACAGAAACTGAAATTCGTTTCGGTTTTAATCCCATTAGACCGAATTCCAGAACGCACGAAAACACATTTTTTGTCGAACTCCACTTGAATAGAAATAGTTGTGAATTGATTTCAAATCTATATGCTATTGCAAAGCAGTCTATTTTCACTGAAGTATTGTGCCGAAATAAATTGTTATGTCATTTGGAATCAGGCCTTAAGTAATAATATTCATTTAATGTAAATTGATCTTAGATGTTCATCAAATGTATCTGAAAATCATCCAAAGAATATGAAAATCTTTGATCCCAAATGCATCATAGCCGATGTTTTTCTTTGGTGTGATTTTCGATAATTTGTCTTTTTCGTTGCATACTTTTATGAGTTTTTATTGAAAATCTATTGGACACTTAATCCAAGATACTACTACTTCCTAGCTAAGAAGGTTTTGATTTTAATTTCTCGGTTGACTTCAAGTACCAAAAGTTGTCTTCTTTCAAGAACATATGCTCTCATTTCAATAAAGTTAACCTTTCTACTTACAGAACTAAACAAAAGTTCAAAATCTTCAAATTTAACCACCTTTACGTATCCTAAACAAATAACAACAAAACGTTCTGAGCAAGCTTTTTAATTAAGCTATTTGATGGAAACTAACACAACCGGCTTCAATATAAAAGGCAACCCTCGTTTTCAGCATTTCGGGACTAGGGACACAAGTGTTGGCAGTTGTTGAAATTTTTTATGTTACATTTGGAGCACTTTTTTGTTGGTTTATTTTGGCGTAAATTCCTTTAGATTGTTAGAGTTATTCTTGAGTCTGGTCGCGGCTCGTGACATTTCTTCAATGCCTTCATTATTATTTCAATTTGACTAAGGAACGTGACATTTTTGTCATGGCTTTCATTAATATTGTTGTCCCCCTGTCCCCCCTTCCCGGACCCACACCTCTCATGCTGCTTCCTTTTTCCCCATTTCCATGAATGACAGGCAACAATGTTCAACTTCATTTTTCAGACTACGCGCACCTGCCATCTACGCGAACTTCTTTTCTTTGCCAGTTTTCCTTTCGTCCACCTTTTGAGTTTTGGCTTTTCACACAAATCGATTGGCAATGCGCCTTCTAATTGTACACAACAACAACAGCAACAACAACCGATTCGGGGGGTAGCAGAGGCTTTTCACACAACTTTCACACAACACAAACCCTTTTTTATGACTGGCAATTTCCCGTTGCTGATTTCATCTTTGGCTCTTGGGCTTCTTCGATATTGATATACATGATTTAAACCGTGTTATTCTCAACTCAAACGCAACTTATTTTTTTTATAACATTTTCCTTTTGAACAAAACGCGACGCGAACGCCACTCGCGTGCCGTCAACGTTGGCATTACAATGGCAACTGACAGTTGTGGGTAAAGTCTGGCATTTGGTGGGACACACGACTCTTTTGGTTGGGAAGCGGGGCGCAGGCGTGTTTGGGCCAAGAAGAGAGTGTGTCACACACTGATGGCAATGCTTTTACTCCCAACGAGGGTGGACTTTCGCTTTTGGCCAGCCCCAGGTAGTGGCGGGCTCTCTTAGGGCTTTCTCTTGACGGCCATTAAGGCTCAGGTAAACAAAAATCAGCGAGGCTAAAACAAAAGGAACAACGCAAATGATGTTTATATTGTAGACATCAAAAACACGCACACACACACACACACGATGATAGTTGAGCTGTTGTGCTGGCTGGCAGCTGGAGCGTCACTTAAGTGCCGCCTGGAGAGGGATATGTTGGTTGGGGGATTCCCATTTCGCCCCAAATGCAAACGATGTGTTTTTAAGTTCGCTTACATTTGGCAGCCTCGTGAAGGAGCTGTTGAGTGTGTTTGTATTTTAAAAGCATAGGTGTACGGGTGTGTGTGTGTGTGTTTGTTGTTGTGTGACAGCTCAATTAAAGTAGGAAAACTGGACAAAGCTCCTATAGTGTTAGTCCGCAGTTGAACCAAACTTAATGTAACCGATTTTGCTGCAGTTTCTAGCTAATCCACTCAACTCTAATTGGTTTATCAAACAAATTTGCCAGCTATGCTTTGCTGCAGTTATTTTTGGTCGTTAAAAACAAATCCAATTTATGACTTTTTTCGTTATTCAACTTAATTATGTAATTATTGCAAATAATTGTACAAATATTTTATCAAGGAAATATAAGTTAATGGACCATGAAAACCATTACACATATTTGTTTAAATAATATAAACTAATTGTGCAAAATATTACATCTATTGCTCTTTTATTTGTTTGAACATTTGTTATTCGAACATTTTCCTGGGAGTGTTCTTGGATAGCCGCCTGACTTTTGGCTTGCACATAAGCCAGCTATCAAAGTCACTTTATAGAAGAGCTGCTTAATTGGCATGGCTGCTAAACAGCAGAAACAAATTGTCATTGAAGAACAAGGTACACATATAAAAGTCATTCATTGCTCCCGATACGACCTGCTCCCACGCACCTACACAACATCCCTCTCATCTAAGCCAAAGTACTAAGCAGACTATCGGGAGCACCTAAGTACATGTGCACGAGAAGGCTGGAAAATAACATAAATCTCCGAATGATAGGCAACGTTATTGTTAAACTATCTGAGGACTACATTTAGCGACTGAGAGGACACCCAAATCGGTTAGCAAGGCGACTACTTTTGAGACGAGGTATCTGAACCTGCCAAAACATCTAACAAACTTTAATCTAACACCAATCCAAACAGAAATTGTAACATATGAACTATAATATCTTATCAATTATATCGTAAGTTGCTAATTAATAGTGACAATAAAGAAGTAAAAATAAAAAAAATTAAGCAAAAAATAAAAGAAAAATTTGTTTATTTGTCCTCATTTAAATTTGTATAAGTTTTAGTAGAGTTCTGAAGTCAAAAAGTTGTAAAAAATAGTGTTACCAGTGCAAATAATTTAAAAAGTCTTTTTCATTGATAAAAAGTACTAAAGCCACACAATCTTACCTTTTTCCTGGCCCTAATAATGTGCCATCGTGCATCTTAAAACAATGCGCAGACTTGCTTGCCTACCCTATCCACATCTTGATTTCCAAATCTCTTGAACAGTTTAAGTTTCCAGCTCAATGGAAAAAATCTTTCATCATTTCCTTACATAACGAGAGCGTAAGTTAAAGTCGGCTCTAACCGACTTCGATATGTGGGGATTTCCGAATTGGATAAATCCTTATCTTCAGTCTAGAACTCACAAAGTTGTCTTTAATAGTTGCTTAATAATTCTTATCCGGTATTTGTGACCTTTAGAGTTCCCCAGAGTAGCCAGGGGACAAATGTTATTCTAAGACGTTTTATCATATAACACCTTTTCTGATTAACTATTTATTAAGAGTACTGTAAACCTTCAGAAAATTTTTTTTTTTCTTTTTTTTTATTTGCTTAAACATTCTATTAGGATCTTATAAACATCCTGCAAAACCATCAAGCTGATCCGAAACTCAGTTTTAAAGATATAAACAAAAACAATTATTTTTTCCGACCCTTTTATATGAAAATTGTTTTTATCGACCCTCGTTTTTTTAGAAATTGGTTTTTTTTTTTCCTTTTTTGGTCAAAAACTTTATAAATATTTATAACATGTTCGATATTATGGAAAAAAAAATTTTTGAAAAAAAAATCTTACTTGGATATTTTTGGAGATTTTATTTTTTACCATGTCTTGACGCACTTTGACTCAAATTTCTGGAGAACTGCTTAACCGATTTTGATAATCTTTTTTTTCGGTGAAAGTTAACACCCAAGTGCACCAAATTCGATTTATACATTTATTAAAAATAATTTTTATTTCATCGAAAACAGATGTCGAATCTTTAAATGCGATTATCTCGGAACCACTTTTTCCAAAATGGTTGCAAAGATTTAAAGAGTACCTGTTGACCGATTTTCAAATTCTTTCCCTTAAATTGCTCCTAATACCCACCATTCTGGTGTGAACTAGGGTATTTTTGATCGGTCAACAAATAACGGAGCTAGGACCAATACAGTGGGAAAAAATAGTCGATTTTCGAAATTTTGACTTTGAAACCCCATAACTACGTCATTTATTGACCGATCCAAAATATCCTAGTTCACACCAGAATTACATTAATTCTTAACAAAACCCTGTCTTCAGTTTTAAATTCAGATCATCCGTTCTCAAAAAATTTTTGCAACCATGGGCCTATGTTTTAAATTTTTGGTTAACTTTGAACAGAAATACAACAAGGACTGTAAGTACAACAACAACAATTACTAAATTTAGTTTAACCGATTACCTATCCAATGAAAAAATCCGCTTCTTAATACCACTTATAGTTTTTGAGTAATCTAATTTTTTGTAAACCTTTAAAAAATGACACCTGAAGTACCCTTAAATTCTTATCAACTTGAACCTGTTGAATCTTTCCATGATCTGGGATCATTACCCTCGATCATAAACTTTCTTTTGGCACTCACATTTAAATTTTTGTGAATAAAGCCATGAGCTAGGTTAAAAAATTTGAAAAACGGTCAACAGTTGCTCTTTAAATTTTTGGAAAAAGTTGTTCTGAGATAATCGCATTTAAAGTTTCGACAACGGTTTTTGATAGATTTCAAACATGAACTTGATGCATTTGGGTGTTAGCTTTCATTGGAAAAAATAATTATCAAAATCGGATAAATAGTTCTTAAGAAATTTGTGTCACAGTGTGTCAAGACATGGTAAGAAAAAATAGTTTTTCATAAGTTTTTGTTTTGCAAAATGGCGAACATTTTATAACTATTTTTTAAGTATTTCAACTAAAAAAAAAATTTTAATTTCTAAGTATACGAGGGTCGATTAAAAATTTTATCAGATAAAATGGTCGGGAAAAATGATTGCTTTGTTCTGTTCAGTTTAACTGACTGTTAAATTTTGTACATTGCACAGTGGGCGGAAATGCCATTGCATTGGAGAGACGAGTAATAAAAGGAAATATACCGATTGAACATTATCAAAATTATTGATTTGGATTTACTAATTAAAAACCAAAGGATGTTGTGTGTACTATACAGTATAGTTAAAGAAGATATTTATTAGGACACCGATGTTAAAGAATGATTAAAAAACGTAAAAATCAAACCAAATCATCCCATATACAACGCAAGAGCACGAGTCGATGTTATAGATTGTCCATGGTCAAAGAACCGCTAAATTCTTCAGAAATAATGTTTTCCATACTAATTTTTACTCTAAGCTGAATGACTGTGATAAATAGAACTCGGATTTTAGATAAATTCTGATGACACCAAAGTTCGTTTCATTAAAAATAGAGTTAAGAACAATAAGCATATTTTACATTTTTTTTTTTTGCATATTTGCATGAAGTGCATATATATGCAAATTATGCATAAATAATATGCAATATATTTATGCCAAACATATGCAAAGTATGCAAAAACTTCCAATGTTAAACAAATCAAAATATATTATTAAAGCGATTCAATGGGTGGTATACATGTTAAAATTTTATTAATTATTGTCAGATATGAAAATAAAGCAAATGATAAGAAAATGATATGTAAATGTGGATTTCTATTCAAAATGTATTCAAATTTCTCATTCAATTCCATTTCGAAATCACCAGTTATGTTATGAACATCTCTTGAAATTCGATATTATAAGCGGGGCTTAATCCCGAAACGAATTTCGGTTCCGGTTCCCGTACCGGTACGTCCCGAAATGAATGTTTCGGTTAAAGGTTCTTTATCGGTTTTCAATTAATTTCGGTTTCCGTTTTCGGTTCCGGTACCCGGATTTTTATTTCGGTATACCGGTACGTACCGGTACTCACCGATATAAGTACTACCAAAGATTTATTTATATTATAGATGACGCATGTGAAACTAAAAACGAGTCTTTTTGGGAGCTGACTTTAGATGCAAATGTTTGAATTTCGCTGCCTTTACGAGGAGGGGTATACTGAAACTTAGCTATACGTTTTCTAAATTAGCTATTCTGCTAAGAGCAAAAATTTATAGATAATTTAGATGACACATGTGACGCAAATAACGATTTTTATTGGGAGCTGACATTGGATCCCAAAAAAAAAATATTGTATGAGATGCGGTATCTATATATGTATTGTCTTTGGTACTACTTATTTTTAATACTGAAAAAAAAATTCTAATAAATATGTACCCGACGTGCGTTGCTACGCCGCTCACAAAGCGATGGAGTGAAGCATACCTTACAATTACCATCTATTAAATCTTTATCTAGCAAAATTCACCATCCATTTATTTACCCGTCTTTATAAGAATCAAAATCGTTATAAAATTTTGCAAATTTTGCGATTTTTTGGTCTGTTTGATCAACACGTCTCATTAACTCATATAAGAATTTTTGCAAATTTATACTTTTCTGAACTCATGTAATTTTGTAAATTTCCTATTTTTGAGACAGTTCGGTCTACACCACATATTTTTACCCTCTACTATTGCAGTCTATCAAATCTTCATAAAAATTTTGGGAATAAGAAAATCTAACAAATTTCGCATTTATTTTAGTTGTTTCATGGTTTTTTTGTGTTTAATTGTTTGATCTACACCTTCTGTTTACCCGTCATTACCATTTCCAAACTTTGCAATATTTTGGACTGTTCAATCTTTTGTTTTTTTGTCTACATACATAAGATCTAGAACTTTATAAGGTCGGAAATGATTCCTCTCAGTTACATAATTTTGCACACTCCTAACATAATTAGGTACAGCGTATATAAAAAAAACCGGAACCGTACCGGTACCAAATTTTCGGTTTCGTTCCGGTTTTATCGGTTCCAATAATAACGGTAAACGGTATTCGGTTCTTAAAAAAATTTTTGTATCGGTTCAGGTTCCGGTTCCGGTACGCGATTTAAAACGGTTTATTTCGGTTAACGGTTCCGGTTCTGGTTCCGGTATTGAGCCCTGATTATAAGTATATATAAAATCCCGATACAGTTTGTGATTTTGTATACCCTTGGAAAGGGTATATTGAAATTGTCCGGATGTTTGTAACGCAGAGAAGGAAGCATCTCCGACCACATAAAGTATATATATTCTTGATCAGCATGACGAGCTGAGTTGATATAGCCATGTCCGTCTGTTTCTATGCTATCTCCTTCGTCAGTTTTAAAGCTATCTTAACCAAACTTTGCACAAAGTCTTTTGGTACAAATACGCTGCATATTTGTCGGAACCGGCCGGATCGGATGACTATGGCATATAGCTGCCTTAGGAAAGAATGGCCGAAAAAGTAGTTATAGTGAGAGAAACTTTTTTTTTTAACACTTTACACCTTTTATTTATGATAATATTGATGAATATAATAACAAAGTGGCAGGCATATATCATGCTCGGTCGAGCTGAAGTTAGCTACCCTCTATTTTTATCAGCTCTTTTGCTAGCTTTATAGATTCAGCATCTTTTGGAGTTGAGTGTTTCAAAATACTAAAATATATATAAATATTTGGAAGTAATGCAAACAAAATAAAGTGAGTTGTCCAAAATATTTAAAAATTTGAAATGTTATTGTTTGTTCTTATCTAACCTCTGAAATTCCCTCCATGTTCTCTGCATAAAATGATGCCGCTTTCAACCATGTAGCTCATCTGGTTATGATCTGTTGGTAACTCCGTATTAATTTAATGCTTGTAATGTTTAACTCTGAGCGTAGCTTTCAGGAACGTTAAATTTTTGTTTAAAAAGGGAATCTACGTTCTTACTTTTTAGCAATGAAACAAGTTATGTGTATGAGATTCGGATAAAAAACTTTTAATTTTTTACCTGATTTAATCATATATGTCGCAGCATCCGTTGAGAGCAACAACAATTTTCACTCTGCTGTCGTTCACAAATCGAGAAACAGTTGTATGATTTACTTCTTAAAACTGTTTACACGACAATTAAAATCAGCACGAAGATTTATTTTCGCTCAATGTTCCTAAAATCAAGTTCTTATATTCTCGCGTATTGCTCGCTCTTTAATTTTGAACGAGTGGAATTCAGTTTTTCCCTTACCTTCCCCCAGATTTTTTCTGTGAAACAAAAATAACTTTAAATACTAAGAAAATTTCGACTTCTATAGCAAATTCTATTTTATGAGAGTTTCTTCCGTAATGAGTTTTGACAAGCGACTATTAAGAGATACATATATGAAAAGGGTAAAGGCAGCTTAAGTACAAGATGTTCCCCTCTGTCCCTTAATGAATTTTCAATGCTAATAAAAATGAAAATTTAGTTTAAAATGCAAAAAGCTGTTTTAAACTTACATTGATAAATCAGATGGGGGCGGCAAATATGACTTGCTTCAAAATTCAAACTGCCCGCCACACACTTTCATACGAAGCGACAGACGAGTGTGCCCGTATTACTCACAATTTCGCTTGTAAAGCGCCCTCTATTGCTTTGATTGAGGTGGCAGCGCTGGGCTGTTAGGCTTTTGAATCGTAATAAAAAATTTCATTATATTGTTTACTTGAGTATCATCTTTATTCTTCATCTTTGTATGATTATTTTTTTTTTTTTGCTTTTTCGATTTATATCGCACTCTCATAACAGATTTAGGTGAGTATTTTGGTGCAACAACACAATTTACAGAAATGCATTTGCGATTAATCTTGGAATCAGTTTTATATATGTACGTTTATGTATAAAGTAATTACGGCTAGTTCGAAGCTCGAAGTGAGTGTATAACGCATCTGCTTAAAGAACTAGAGAATTTCTTAAGACTAAACAAACAATTTGAAACAAACAGCCTAAGTACAAAATAATGTGAAGGACTTTAGAGGTAAAAGCATATTACATAAGAAACAACAAACAATGATGAAGGGGGCAATGGGGTAATGGGGGGAATGGGGGAAGTTCGTTCGTTTGGTTCGTAAACTTTGTCACACATTAATACGAATTTGCTTGAAATTAATACGAAAAAAAATTAAAAACAAAAACCATGAGATAAGGATGTTCGATTAGGGGGAATGGCCACTTCTCCTGGTCTAGTGGGAGGGCGCGCCATATGAGCTGCTGGGTGCCGATGGGGCTGGCGGTGCGCCTGGAGCACCATACTCCGACTGAGGTGGAGCAATGCTGTTGGGATACGGACCAGTCTCCTCCTTTTGGGTCTTGTAGCGAATGAAGTAGACCTCGGGCTTGCTGGGCTGTGTGGGTGCTGGCGTGGGAATGATGATTTCGGGCTGCTCTTCTGGCTTCTTGACTAAAACATAGACCAGGGTCTTCTCCTCGTTCTGTGGGAACTGTGGAATGACTGGAGCTGTGGGTGCTGGTGCCGATGGCGCCTTGATGAACACAATCTTGTAGTGCTTCTGTGGAGGTGGCACATACAGAGGTTTCCTAGAGAGACGGAGAGAGAGGGAAAGGTAAGTAGTAATAAGATAAGGCCTCCCTGTCCCTACATAACCAATTATCTGGGAAATGTTACAGAAACTTAGGTAACATTTTAGTCACGGTTTGACGGTCGTCGTCACCCACCCAAAGGTAATTAACGAAAGAGATACCTTCCTAGCCTTCGCTTTCATATATTAAATAATTTTCCTTGTAACTGAAAAATGCCGCACATTAAAATAAAAAAACAAATGCGGCTACCATTGAATCGCGTTCGTTGTCAACGTAGTTATCGTCAGTCGCATAAATGATGTTGCAAAAAAAAAAAAAACAGCCAAAGAAAACAAAAAAAAGGGCCCTGAGCTGGATTAGATGATTAAAGTTTGCTCAAGTTTTGCAACAATTGACGTAGTGAATTGTGAGAGAATCCACATAAATGAAGATGATTAGATGCTTGTAACAATGTGACACTGATGTCGCATAAGACAAGATCATAATCAAGCAGAGGGCAAGAAACGGGGAAGTGATAGTTTTGAAATGAATAAGCAAATTAAGATGTCAATTAAATATAATGATATTTTTATGCAAGATGGGAAAGATCAGACTACAGTTTTGGGTGTAGCTAGATTTAATACTGACATGCAATGTTGTATATGATTTTAAGCCACATTTATTAAAGATTTAATCGAGTCAGAGGTGGTACATTTGAACAGAACTATAAATTTGGAGGCGTTATAATGGAAGGGATAAATACAGTTTTATTTTTATTGATATTGTATAGAAAATGATTTAATTTTATCACAAAGTGATTGTTTTAGTGACCTTTTTAATTGAAAATCATAGAACTTTATTTTTGAGCAGGCTCTAGGTCATTTAAATTTAGGATATTGTCCAAAACTTGTCTAAAACAAGACACGCACAACACCACAAAGGAGGCTGGTTGACAGTATAGCGCTATTTCATGAATACCAATTCAATCTTCAGCTGTCTCTGCCTGTCCTTAGTGTGTTGGCAGAAGTTACCTCAATTTTCACTTTTTTTTGGGATTCCGATACTGAGTAATGTTTTTTTTTATTTGAGATATGCGTCTTTTGTAATGCTATTTAACAACGCAGTATAAGGCAGCAAATGCTCGTCAAAACGCGTAGGAGAACAGCGTTGAAGTCGAGGCCCTGCCAGGACATAAGGACTGACACTCCAAGATCTTACTGACCTTGGTGGAATATCAAAAGGATTTGTGAAAACCATTTTGAGTAGTTATTTGGGCCTCAGAAAAGTGAAATCTCGATTGGTGTCAATCCCTAATTGTTCTGCAACCTCCGTTTTCGCCTGACCTAGCATTTGCTAAACTTCGCTAATCCGTTTTGAATCGATAGAATAAATAGAAACCGAAGACGAGAACGAATTGAAGACTATACCGGATGTGGACTTTCAAGCGCGTTTTCAAAATGGGAGACTATATTTTATATCATCGAAAATCACCATCTTTTTATCGATTACAAAGCCGCTTTCGACACGCCGATAAGATCAAGATTTTTCAAAGCCCTGTCTACTTTAGGTATTCCAGCAAAGTACGTTCGACTTTGCATGATGACGTTGAGAAGCACTCAAAGCTCCGTCAAAATAGGAACGAACCTCTCCGAGCCTTTTGATACCAAAAGAGGTTTTAGGCAGGGCGATACCTTATCGTGTGACTTCTTTAATCTGCTGATGGAGTATATACTGCGCCAGTGGCCAAATGCCAACAGATCGGGCACCATCTTTAATAAAGATGTAATGCTACTCGCATATGCCGATGATATTGACATTATCGGCAAAACCGAACGGGCAGTCCGCAAGGCGTTTTCAGAGATTGAGAAGCAGTCTGAAGAAATGGGTTTAGCGGTAAACGAGGACAAGACGAAGTACCTAGTGTCCTAGGGTAATCTGTTGCAATGGGAGAGTACAACTTTGAAGTTGTAGAAGACTTTGTCTACCTCGGAACGATGATAACCGGCGACAACAACATCAACCTGTAAATCCGAAGAAGAATCACGCTCGCAAACCGATTCTATTACGGGCTAAGTAGGGAGCTCAAGAGCAGAAACCTCAAGCGAAGAACAAAATTAACGCTATATAAGTCGCATATTATCCCAGTCCTGCAATACGGCGCAGAAGCATGGGCAATATCATCAGGGGGGGCGTCGAAGATTTTTTGGATTTATGGACCTTTAAATGGCGAGTTTTATCCGAAGGAATGACGAACAGTATGAACGCAACTGGGGCTACTAGTCTGGTCAAGCGGACATGTTACCCGTATGGATGATCAAGCTCCAGCAAAAATGCTCAACAAGAGGAATGCGAAAGAACTGGGACAAGGCAAGGTGGGACGACCACCTCTAAGGTGGGACGACCAAGTGCGGAAAGACATTTCCAAGCTTAGCGTGAACAACTGGTGCCAGCTTGCACGGAGCAGAAGCGACTGGCGGACATTAGTTGCAGCGGCCGAGGCCCTCAAACGGTTGTGATGCAAGCATCGGGCCAATAAATTTCCCTATTTCTGGCACAGTGGTAGAGAGTCTAAAGGAAAAAATTTTATTTTTCAACTCTTCCAAAAATTTTGATTTTGATTCTAATGCCTGCAGGCTGATCAAGTTTATTTTCAATTTTTGCCACGCCTGTCCCACAGTTTTGTAGACATATGGTTCGTACCTTCTAAGCATATTTAGTAATCTTTGTTATTAATCGATTTGCCAACGAAATAATAAAGTTCAGATGAACGATGGTCGAGTTAGAGGGAAACAATCAATTATGATGGGTAGCACTTCACGCACCATATGATTTTTTTTTTGCCTTTTTGTGTTTCTTACTTGAATCAGATATTTACAAACTTTGAGGGTGCAGAGTATGTTATAACTGAGTTGGCCAACTTTCTATCTTGTTTTTGAGTAAGTTGTGACTCTAAAGGAATTTTGAATGAAATTTTGAGACTTATTTTTTTCCCTATATCAGCTCAACTGATATTAAAAATGTAAACAGGTCTGTCCACTATTCCAAATTCGACTTAACAGTATTAAATCGGAATTTAAGAAGCGATTAAAAATTCGTTCAAAATATTTTGCCATCAAGAATATTATAGCCGAATATCATAGGCGATTTTTAGAATCCCTTCCGATTAGAAACCATTTCGATTACTTACGATTTGTTCGAAGTCTAAAACCGAATTCCAGCCTGATGTACGAAATAGTACGTAAAAAATAAATCCTCATTAGGGTATTAATCACTAATATCCAAAATGAAGCGTTTTTGACATATTCAGCTTCAAGCAATGAAACCATTTTTTTGTTTTGTTTTTTTTTTTAATTCAGATTTGATTTTAAAGGTATTTTTTTCTCCGATGACATAACTACAGTATATAAGTATATACAGTATGCAATAACAAATTTAGCTGACAATTTGAAAAATAATTATACAAAGAGACGCTTGTTCTGAATTTCAATTTCTCAAAAAGCTTTTCGTTTTAGAAAGTACTGCTTTTTGGTGGAAGGAAAAGTAATTGTCAAATTACGCACTCGTGAATAAAATGAATTTTTCCTAATTCTGTGATCAATTTAAAATTTGTTAGTGAAATTTATTTAGCATTTTAGTTTTAATTAAGAATTTTTTTTTGTTTCATGTGTTCAGATTTTGACAATGCAAACGAAAACTCTCTTTTCTGATTTCCGACTGTTTCATATTCTATCGTTTCGCTTAGACTTGTGGTTTCTCTTCAACGTATCTAGTGCAGAGATAGTTACTGGATCCCCCCAGGGGGCAAGGTCTTTTCACTATTTACACATATACGAGCCGAACGCATGCGTAAGCTGAGAAGAAGAGAGCAGAAAGCCTTTGCTGCAATACACTTTCACTTTTTTGTCCAAGCTCTCGTAGACCAACGCTGATCTAGTGCCATTCTCGTTTGGACCGGTGCACCGCGGTGGTTTGCAAAAAGTAAAAGATAACAATTTTATCCGGAAACTGAAGATCAATTGCGTTCGAGTAGTGCAATCGAAATCAAGCCTGTTAATTGAGGTTCTATTCTTGTATTCATAAAATAGTTTGTTAAAAAAAAATTTCATTTCAAACTATGAGAAATCGCAGGATTTAAGTTAAAATTACTAATTTTTTTTTCTCTGTGCATTTGTTGCTAATTTAATAACTTAACTTATTTAATATCCATTGGCTTAAGTTGAGTAGTATGGTGCCAAGAAAGGATCCTTTTTACTTGCCCCTTAAATTTATCATCTGTTCAAATAGTCGAAGAAATAACTTAAGGTGCGTTTTCTCAAACTTAATCGAAAAGTTTAACATATTATTGACCACCTTTTCCAGCTCGTTAGTAAGCTTTTGTCGAAATTTTTTTTAAAAGTCAATCACATATTAATATTTTTCTATATAATATAGATCAAAGTTGAAAGATGATATTTTATTTTAGTTTTTTTGACAGTGCTTAGTCGAAGAAAAAGAGTGTGTTAAATGCTTCTATGCTTCTAGTAAAATACCTCAACCTAAGAAACACTTAAGGTAATGAAATTTTTTTTTAGAGAAAAATTAATTTTGAACTACATACATATTTTTTGTATTAAATGTTCTTCAACTAAGGCCTAATCAAAATATTTGCATGATTTGTTTGTTGGAAAAGTCTTAAGAAGGAAAGGTCCCTTTCCTCCGTTTATTTTCATTTTCGCATATTTTGTTATTAATTATTTTGAACCATCTTCAAACTAGCTTGCGTTCAAATGTTTTTTTTTGTTTAAAGTTAGAACCATTTAGAACAAAATATAGAATCCCTTCTAAGGAATTTTTTACATAAGAAACACCAAAAACTCGATTTCCTTGAATTTCAAATCACAACCAAACCGACCAAAGAAAACTTTTACCAGGATCAGCAAATTCTCAGCCAACGTTGTGTTTATCCCCCATCTAATTTCTACTTATTATTTCACTGCAAACTTACCTAGGTGGCAGATACTCTGGCTCTGGTGGAGGTACATGGACATAGACATGTTTATGTATCACTGGCGGTTGCTGTGGTGGCCCGTATTGTGGTGCTGGCGCTCCATATCCTCCACTGGGTCCACTCGGCTGATAACTGCTCGGTGGTGGAGCACTGTAGCTATCACGTGGTGGTTCCGGGCGTGCAGCCACCAAAGCAACAAAGCCCAAGGCAATCACTATCTGCACCGTTAGAAGAAAAGAGCACACACTTCGGTTTAGTACACGGAAATTAGTCACAAGAATCCGGCAATCAGGCCAGAGAGATAGAGAGACATACCACACAACTGGTCTTCATTTTATATATGTAGATCGGGGGGTATATCCGTTTTTGTGTCACTTATTTTTTTCTGTGTTGGAGTTCGTTGGAGTGTCTTCGACGCGGAACCTCTTACTGCATGCCACAACGATTGTTGCAGTTTCTTTTATAGCGGCGCAGCGCGTGAAATAAAAATTAAGTAAAAATAAAGACGACGCCGACGACGGCCACGAAGAGTCAGCTGCTGAGCAGTTGGCAAAGAGCGGCACATAACCATGAAGAAATTGAAATGTACAGCAACAACAACAACAACAACAATCAGCAGCAGCAGTTGGCAAGTCATCTGAGGGGAAACCGAAGCTGCGCTGCTTCAACCGCTCCTAGCTGCGCAGCGGCTTGACCGTTTCTTGGCTTTTTTTCGGGTTTAATTTTGTTAACTTCTTTTTGGAAAAGCCTGAAGGAGGATGCAGTGCATGTTTGATTGGCTTTGCAACTAAGCGAAGTAGCATCAGTTTCAATCATGTACAGAAACCGAACCGAAAAAAAATATATAAAATTGGGCTAAGTCTTTCTTAGCCAGCATACTGATATTCCTTTTCCAGGACCATTAAAGTTCTTTGGTTTTCATACTAGCTCAATGATTCTTGGGCTCTTGACGAGTGAGAGGAGGAAATGCAAATTCTACATATTTTGTGTACAGGCGGTCAGTGTCCGTAGGGAAGCTGTTATCCAATCGCCGAAGTTAAGCTAGAAAAAATTGTATAATGATCCCCAATAAAGAGATTTTTTGCCTTTGATGAGCCAACTGAAATTTTATTGGTTTTAAAGCCGGCTGAGAAGGCAACCGCACTATTGGCCTAAGGAAAATGTGCACTTTGCTATTTGTAAGCCACATTTGAAACTCTGTAAAAGAATAAAATTTGGCAACTTAATTTTATTTAAAAAATGTTACAAGGCGAAAAGCATTTGTTCGCTTTTATAAATTCTTAGATCCATGCAGAAATAATTATGTAAATTATGCAAATAATTGAATTAAATTAGCTACAATTGAACTGAATCAATATATTGAAGACTAAGCTGATGCGGATACAAGCCCCTAATACGTCCTTCTTAATCGTGGCAGTTAATGGTAAATGTAGACAAATTCTGCTATCTGAAAAGTTGGCGGTTGGCGGCTATTGTGGAAATCAAAACTGCGTATTTTTTACACCAGCAAAAAGTCGGTCAGAAACCTGGGTGGTCTCTGATCATATAAGCAGGAACCTCCAATCCTTTGTAAGCAAATGCCTAAGAATAATCTGCAGCATTTCTTGGCCTCTCAGCATCAGCATGAATATCTCCTGAAGTAAACTTTAAAGTTTAAACGATCCTATTACAACAGATATAAAAATACGTAAATGGAACTGGATTGGGCACTTCTCAAGGAGGGAAGATGAAACCACAAGGCAGCCGGCAGAGGGGTCGTTCATGGCAGACTTGTATGTTTAAACCGAACATGCTGGAGCGAGCTAAGGCATCTGGCTACAGACAGGAATCGTTGGGGCTATATTGATTCAAATTGTGTAAATAAGTAGTACGGGCACAATAGACCAAATTTGGCCGCGGTGCACCACTTCCCCAACAAACAATAATAAGTTATACGTATTACATATCAAGATAAAAAATTTTAAAAATTTAGTCATCTAAAGTTAAGGAATAGTGTATCAAAAAAGAAATTAAAGAAATTTACAAACTAAAAACCAATCAAACTAATCTAACTAATTTACAATATATCAAATAGCTGCCATAAATGTGTTTTGTGAGCAAATTTATTACAGTGAGAAAAACTTGTTTCTTATTTTAAGAAAGCGCATTAAATTTTGCAACTTGTTACATTGGCATATGGGCATTTCCGAAAAAAAGGCTTAACCGCAGTCAAGTCCAAATTTTTTTTAATAAATAGTCCCCATATTGACCTTTTAACATATGTTTAAAAAAAAATTATATTTCCACCCATAACACAAATAATCGCCCACTTGGAACAAATATTTTGTTGCTAGAACAAAATGTCTCCCAGCCTATACTAATTTATTGATTCATTAATTAAACAAAACACATTGAAAAACTCATTATGGTTTTAATTAAACTATAACATAGTTCGACAAAATCCAACTTATTTTGAAAGCCCGGCCTAAGACCCATAAATTATGATATAAGGCACTTCTGCAAGCATCACCTCATACCCAGTTTTTCAAATAAAGCCTCAGTTTGCGTTTAATGGGTACTTTTGTACTTGCAACACACAACGACAACAATTTTAACTTAGTTAATGGCTTAAGATAAAATTCTGCAAAATTCAGTAAATATGGACTGGGTCATTGGGAACGACATATAAAAAATTCACTTAATTCGCGCAAACGGTTGAGGTACCTCCAGAAGGGGTTAAACCGTTATATCTTTAAAAGCGCACGGTAGATTTTTATTAAAAACGTTTTTTTATGATGGTATAATGGGCTATTGCATGTCCCTAAGAGATGGTAATCAACAGACAAAAAACCGCGAATTAGAGTACCAATTTTATACTCACCAACGAAGCACTCGACGCAACGAGGCAACGCCGAAAATTCTTATTTAGATTTGCCATTTCACCATAAATTGTCTAAGAGTCGAACAGCGCTGGCAAATCGTTAAACTTTCTCATCAAAAAATGGGCAATGGCCGTTTTGTATACACAGAGGGAAAAACGTGTTCAGAATATAAGTTGCCTTCAACTTAAAATGAGAACACAACGTTCACAAAAATTTTGATAACAAATGTTCTAAATGTTCTGGGAATGAGTAAAGTTGTTCTCAATTGATTAATATTTGCTTTAAACCAAAACAAAAACCGGTTTTCAGCAGAAAGATATACAGGAGAGAGAGTGAGTGAGAGCGAGTTGGCTCTCTTTTTGATATCCCTCTTGTCTGCTCAATAGAGCCTAGGTAGCCCTCTGAATTGTCTAGCGCGTCATTCCATACGTTGAGTGCATAAGGTACCGGGCTCAAAGCCCCGTCAAGTCCGAACCAATTTTTCTGTTTAATTTTGTGTCAAATTTAATGAAACGAATCATGTGAAGTAGTGGGTCGTTGAAGCGATGTTTCGCATTGCTATGAGATATATGGGTGTAGGGAGAAGCGGCATATCCAGGAGTCTTGACTCCCTTCACTTCCAATTAAAAGAGGTATATCCCCGTTCCCTATTCCTCCACCCAAATGCGAGGTATCCGCCCACACCTGGTCCAAGTGCCACCAAATTTTTTTTCCAGGTGAGCTTAAAATGTTCTGTTTGAGTTTTAGCGTTCTCAATAAATTGTTATACCCGTTACTCGTAGAGTAAAAAGGGTATACTAAAGTCGTGCAAATGTATGTAACAGGCAGAAGGTATCATTTCCGACCATATAAAGTATATATATTCTTGATCAGCATCAACAGCCGAGTCGATATAGACATGTCCGTCTGTCCGTCTGTCCGTCCGTCCGTCCGTCCGTCCGTCCGTCCGTCCGTCCGTCCGTCCGTCTGTATGAACACCTAGATCTCAGAGATGGTAAGAGATAGAGGTTTGACATGTATGAGACAAATGCTTCTTATACTTGCAGGCAGATCAAGTTTATTCCAAATTTTGGCCACGCCCCCTCCCGCCCCCGCAAATCGGAAAAATCGTTATATCTCCTACAGTTTTAAAGACAGACGATTTGTACATTTTGGAGATAGTTAGTAGTTAGCAAAACGAATAAATTTGCCAAAGAAATAATAAGGATCGGATAAGCGGTTCTCAAGTTATGAGCAGAAATGTGAAAAATAGCCGAGTTCAAAAAGTGTTGTATACTTTTCGGTTGTTCACCCTAAGCAACGCAGGAACACTGATAAACATGTTTTTTCATGAGTAACGGGTATATCGAAGTCGGTTAGAGCCGACTATAACTTGCGCTCTCGTTTTTGAAGTGATTGTAATACCAATGAGAAAACCCGTTCATGCATACTTTTTGGTAACGATTGTGCTCGTTTTGAGTCCAATGTTCTCGGTTTTTTCCTCTGTGTATGAGATGAAGTTTTTAAAGGACTTTGAAATGAATTTTCCCAGAGTACAACAAATATAGATTCGACAAAAATCAAGTAAAAAAAAATGATAAACACACTCTAAACCGTGGTAAAGTGTTTATAAAGAGTGCCTATAAGCTTGTCATGCATAGAACTATTCACCATATTATATAATCAGATTTCCGTGTAACCCCGATTTGGTTTCCGATGTTAATATCCCGTCTAAAAATTTTTCAAATGCTGACACACAATGGGTTATCCTTTTTCTAAAGCGTTATAGTTAAACAGTAAATTTACCCAGCAAAAATTTTGTATCGCAGAAGATAAGAATTCTTTCAGTAGGTGTCGCTTCACTCTGGCAATTCTCATCTCCCCTTGGGAAGAAATTATTACTTAAAACACTATTTGACGAGATAAGAATCCCGACAAAATGTTTGCAGGGTAATGACTAATCTGTTACCCTGTTTATACACACAAAAATAACATGATAAAAACCCTTCAAAGTTTGCTAACTTTATTTCTTAAGCATTTATACATTACACAGTGCTACAAATTTCCAAAAATTGTAATAACCTGGGTATTGGCATAGCCTACGCTGTAGAGCAGGTCGCGTATAGCACTTCCTCATACTTGGTTTTCCTCGGGGACCCCCAAAATCTGAAGTTATGGCCCAAAAACCGCTTTTTGCTATTTTACCTCACTTAAATAGATATAACTCGCGAATGGACCGTCTGATTGCTCATAACCTTATCAATTCCGATAGCGACGAGAGGAATCTAATACATTTTAGTCAATCGTTTGACTAATTTAACGCGATGGCTGAGTAATGCGGCTTACAGATCTGGCATTTTCCATTTTTTTTGAGAAATTTGTACTTTGACCATCACTGGTTTAACTATTTTATTCTATGCGATTTTTTCTTAAAGTTTGTAGTAAAAGCCCATTTAAATATCCGTCGAACGGTTGCTGTCCCAATGAATTTGGATACCGTTTGACGAAGTTATTAACGCATTTCTAAGTACACCTCGACAATCTAGTATTTTTTTTTAGTGTGCTAACATATTTATGTTTGCTTTCACATAATTGCCCCTAAAAGTAAACTCAGTTTTGATTTGGCGCCAGATTCAAATAATATTTTTAAATACTTAAAATGCCAATATATACAAACTTCCATGTATCAAAATTTTTTCGCAAATATTAACGGTCTCTGAATAGTGTTATCAAGCTTAAAAATAAATTGAGCTATACTGAGTAGATGTGGGCTGCAAGTGGTTGTTATTATTTTTTAATGAGCTGAAATTGGCATATTAAACAAAAGAGCCGTGCACAGCAAGAATCGTATACTGGTAGGCACGGTTAAGGCTTGTGAAAAGCAGATTGCTCTCGTGGCGCAAGCCTTGGCCACGCCTGGACATATCCGGTCTAATGCAGAGAATTTAGCTGCGGGTTCTATTTAATGATAAACCCCATTGGTACCTAAGAAATTACTTTTCAAGTCTACAAACAAGGCCCAATGATAACTGTCTAACCACGATTGTAGAGAACCGCGATAAAATACCATGGATGACCGATGATGAAGAATATAAAAACCACTATAACAGGATGGACGAACCATTGTCGCCAGCTCGCACGGAACAGAAGCGACTGTCGGGTAGTAATAACAGTGGCCGAGATCGTCAGGCATATGTGGTTTAAATTTCGGGCCAAAAAAGCTGGTGCTGCTAAAATTCCTGCTAAATTGCTGAAGACTGGTGAAATATTATTAACATCTTTACTTTGTCAACCATTGAAAATAAATACTATATACTTATAAGCGAGTTAAAGTCGCCCATACTGCACTTGCTGCACTGTGTGCTTATGCGGGCTGACACTCTTGGATTTATTTTTTTAACTCACTTCAAATCGAGCCAATTACACAATTTATTATGCGCTGAGTTTTTAGACAGGATATCGGGCCGGGCGTCGCGGCCGAAGCGAGCTATGCATTACCCATTGCTGCTTAAGTGCAAGCTGATGTCACTTTCTTCTCATTTTTACTTGGCGCGGTCCACTTTGGTTTTCATTGGGTATTTAATGGTTCGTCCAAACTGTTATAGTGATTTTTATATTCTTCATCATCGGTCATCCATGGTATTTTATCGCGGTTCTCTACAATCGTGGTTAGACAGTTATCATTGGGCCTTGTTTGTAGACTTGAAAAGTAATTTCTTAGGTACCAATGGGGTTTATCATTAAATAGAACCCGCAGCTAAATTCTCTGCATTAGACCGGATATGTCCAGGCGTGGCCAAGGCTTGCGCCACGAGAGCAATCTGCTTTTCACAAGCCTTAACCGTGCCTACCAGTATACGATTCTTGCTGTGCACGGCTCTTTTGTTTAATATGCCAATTTCAGCTCATTAAAAAATAATAACAACCACTTGCAGCCCACATCTACTCAGTATAGCTCAATTTATTTTTAAGCTTGATAACACTATTCAGAGACCGTTAATATTTGCGAAAAAATTTTGATACATGGAAGTTTATATATATTGGCATTTTAAGTATTTAAAAATATTATTTGAATCTGGCGCCAAATCAAAACTGAGTTTACTTTTAGGGGCAATTATGTGAAAGCAAACATAAATATGTTAGCACACTAAAAAAAAATACTAGATTGTCGAGGTGTACTTAGAAATGCGTTAATAACTTCGTCAAACGGTATCCAAATTCATTGGGACAACAACCGTTCGACGGAGAATTAAATGGGCTTTTACTACAAACTTTAAGGAAAAATCGCATAGAATAAAATAGTTAAACCAGTGATGGTCAAAGTACAAATTTCTCAAAAAAAAAATGGAAAATGCCAGATCTGTAAGCCGCATTACTCAGCCATCGCGTTAAATTAGTCAAACCATTGACTAAAATGTATTAGATTCCTCTCGTCGCTATCGAAATTGATAAGGTTATGAGCAATCAGACGGTCCATTCGCGAGTTATATCTATTTAAGTGAGGTAAAATAGCAAAAAGCGGTTTTTGGGCCATAACTTCAGATTTTGGGGGTCCCCGAGGAAAACCAAGTATGAGGAAGTGCTATACGCGACCTGCTCTACAGCGTAGGCTATGCCAATACCCAGGTTATTTCGCACTGTAGCACTGTGTTATATTTGATCTGGATAATAGTTAGTCAGATATTTTAAATTGTACAATCACTTAGACTGTAGAAGCTATTAAAGGAATTCGAAATAAATTAGCGTTTAGACAAATAAAAAATATATTTTTTTTTTCATTTTTGATGTCAATTTTCATAGCATACTTTGAAGGACATCATGATAATAGTGTAGTATTTATTTTGTGTATAAATTCTGGGCTGAATCCTTACACTGTCAAGCAGACGAAATCAATCTTGGTTTTTGATTAGAAGTAAGCAAACAGAATGTTTTTAATAAATTTCGGCAAATATCAGTTGATAAGAGCACTTGCAAGTGTATTCAAATTTCGCCATAGACAAAACATACGTTGATTTCTCGTTTTTCCAAATGACAGTTGCCAAAATACCGGATTATTTTATGGTTGTTACTAGGTTCGTTAAACCGAAATAAATTAAACTTTTATAGACAGTATCAAATGCAAATGCAAGTCAAACAACAAACACCCTTTTGGATAGCAGAATTGCTGAATGAAAATAAATGTCTAACCACGAGCCAGTAGAACATTCTGATTACTTTTTAGAAAATCAAAGCGGCTTTAGAACCGAACCAGTAGGACCCTTTTGAAACCAGTTCCACACTCAAAAAAATAATCAATCCATATGGGATCAAATCAATCCTAAGCGGTAATGAAAACAACGTAATCCCGGATATGATTGACCCGATCTGAAAAAAGATTGAGTTGATCCGACTTGTTCAATCCTAAGAAGGATTACATATATCCCGGGGTAATCCTATGAAAGATTGAATTGTGCAAAAAATTCGAGCACAATTGAATCCCAAAACTGGATCATTTTATGCCTATTCTAGATTAACTTATGCTCGATATGTAAGATTGATTTGATCTCAGGATAGATTAGTAATTTTCTTTTCATCCGCCATGCCATTTGCAATAGGACGGACATCCTCATACACTTCAAAGACCAATCACATCAGTTTTGTTTAATTAAGATTTCTGAAAAAACAAAGAAATAATTATAAACATTTTTGGCTCCACTGGGACTCGAACACACGACCATTCGCACTGAACAGGAATGGAACGGCATCTCATCGCATACCACCATACCCAATGTTTGTTTCAGCGTGTCTGATAGGCTACTTATATTTCTTCGCTCTCGCTCTCTAATTTATGGGCAAGTGATCTCGAAAGGGATTGTAGTAAGCACATTTGGAATGATACAAGCTCGAAAGGAATGGACCAATACTTAAAAGATTGAATTGTGTAGAATATCCCGGAAATCGAGATTGAATTTTCAAGCTCGTGCCGGGCTTACTCCAAGATTTAAAAGATTGAAAATATCTCGGCGTTTTTTTTCTGTGCACGAATCGATATATCAACTTAATCCTATAAATTTCTGACCTGTCGCACCTAAACTCGAAACAAAAGAATTCTTAAGTATTCTAAACATTCTCTTCAAAACTAATACCAGATTCGACAAGTATAAAAACAGCGCACCGAACCTTAGTCCTTACAATGGACAAGAATCTCCAGATCGAATTTTCTGCACAGTTTTAGAATTTTAAAATGACATAGACTATGGTCTTTCCAATAATTTTGACTCTTTCAAAAAAAATATGCCAAACCAATATTTCTAAAATTTTGAAAAAAAAAAGCAGTAAACAAAATCTTACAAATGATTTTCAGGGATTTAAATATTGAGGCAGACATTTTCTGATCCTTGCAGCTCTCAAGTAACTAATGATCGAGTAAATGATTGAGGGCGAGCGAATAAATTTGTAAGTCAAGGGTATTTAATTTTCGGCTTGCATCAAGATAGCCTTCGTTTTGGTCTCATTATTATTTTGGTCGTTTGGAGGATCGCAACATTCGCATCTCGTATCGGATCGTATCGGATCGTGTAGCACGATTCACTTTCAATTTCAATGAATGTGGACTCCACACTGTCGCTTCTGGAGGGGACGGGGGGCAAACAAGGGGACTTTGTGCTCTGGACTGGGACTGGAACTGGAACTGTGTGGTGTTGGTTTTATATCATTTCTTCATGCTCTCCAGTCTTTTGTTTTAGTGTGTTATGGGTGCTGTTTGTTATTGTTGTTATTATTATTATTATTGTTGTTGTTGTTGTGGTTGTTGCTTTTGTAATTGCTGTCCGTGTTGTTGGCCACGAAGCTCATAATGAGCTTCACGCTCTTGTTGGGTCGCCAACTCATCATCATCATCTTTGTAATATTTGAAATTTGAATTTGTTTCTTTTTTTTTTGGTGTGTGTTTTAATTTGTCTTTTCTTTATTTCGCATTTTTACTTGCTTATTAAATCTGGCTGACACTGTCCCTCTTTACTTTTCTTCCCTTTCCCAAAAAGCGTATGATTAGCCTAAAGTGTTACGTGTGGTCTTTTCTTTGTTCACGTCACGTTTGAAAGAAAATTTATGCACATAATCTATAAATGGCAATCAGCATCGATCCTGAGAGCATTTTATGACCACTCCTGTCTCCCGGTCTACCAATGGCTCCAATCGCTGCTGGAATTCGCTTGAAATAGCATAATCAATGTGTGGCCAGCGGCGCCAGCAGCTGAGGACGACACCAGCAAAATATCAGCGGACTGAAACTGCAGTTGCAACTCAGTCGACTGTCACTTTTCCTCGACGGCATCATTTATAATGCCGTTAGCCAAATGGTAAGTGTTTGGGCTCGTGTTTTCAGTTTGCTGTACTTCTTCTTTTTTTTGTTTGTTGATTTTGTTGTTCATCTTGCGGTTCCAGCTATGCATTTCCTTAATTTCCAACGCTCATCTTTCACATTCAAAATGAAATCATCAACATCATCGTCATCATCATCGTCGTCGTCGTCTAGGGTAAATTATGGTGTGATTGCAGGCGAAACAGATGCAGATGCTGCAGCAGATCACAAATACAAGTTTAACAGAGATTTTGTAAAATTAGCCTGCTATTTGATCAAATAAAATGCCAATTTTTTTGAAAGAGATTGTAAGAAAGGGAAATGCATTTCAATGAATTAGTTTACTTGGCATTAGCCTAATTGCGATTCGCATGCTCACAAAATTTTGATCAATTTATATTTTTAAATTTCCTGCAAGGGCCTACAAGTTTTTTGCTGTTGGCCAAAATTTTTAATTATAATTTGCTTTTGAGTTGAGTTTTGATATCTCATTCGATTAATTAATCTTTCTAAGCCAAAAACAATATTTTCTTAATTAATAACTCTAATGCGAATTTTACATTTCACACAGAAATAGCTTGGAGGTCATTTAACAGTTATGTATGTCAGTAAGCAGCGTTCGAAATAGTACTCATATTTTGACCTAGATAAAAATACATTTTAAGTAAATAAGATTAAAGCACTAATAAAGACAAAAATTTACAATGAAAGCAAATATTTAAAAGTTCGTTTCTTAGGTCTTTATTTTTAGCAATTTATTGTTTTCAATTTAAAGTCTTATAGCCTAGTTCCACTGACACATACATTCGGTGATTCCACTGGAAATGTACATTCTAAACCGGAATATTATGGGCTGACGCCTCTTTACGTTTCGATTTATGGCAAAAAAGGGAAGATTTTCCATTATAAATACCATAATGAGAAAATTTTTGTCTTCAATGCAAATGGTTGAAGTCATAAAACATTGAAATAAGCAAAACAAAAAATATTTTTTTTTTTTTAGGAAAAAATGTTTGTGATTTTCGCCAATTTTGGCTGGATTTTGAATACATATAGCTAATTATGATAAAATTTGGGACTTTTTTACAAAATTCAAAGTTGATTTTTCTTCAAATTGCTGCAAAGAATTAAAAAATTAAAAATTTATTGTCACAATTGGGAAAGCAACAGCTGACTCAAGTCGATTTCTGATTTCCAACTTCAGACTAGATTGCCAAAAAAAATGTAAAGAAATTTCCATACGTAAGTGGTTACATAAAAAATCGAGAAAAAAAAGTAAAATTTCTTTTTTTTTTTTTTACATTTAGCTACTTTGCGTTTAGAGTGCCCAAAAGTACCTCTCAAAAATTTTCTTGCAATATTGCTTATTATTTTTTTTGAATAATATACTGTAGCTGGAGGTATGCACTTTTGCGTGGTTTTACTTTGAATTTTCACAGTATCGCTTTTAAAATTGTATTTTCATTTAAAATCGAGTCCAATTGGAATGTGTTAAAATGTGTAGCATACTCTTATAAGCATTGAAGTATAAATTGTATTATATTAAAAAAATTGGGTTTTTACTTTATTCAATTTTTATTTTCAGTTTTTTATCTTTCATCTTTTTATCTTAAATAAAATAGATGAAAATATCGGTGAGGGTTGTCAGATTGATAGATAATCCCCGACAAGGTGGGCGGTCAAAATCACTAACAGTTTTGGATAATATCTCGTAAACCATGTCATGACATACTTTTATGCAAGAATTGGGTTAATCCAATTACAAGTTGTATTTTTATAATACGGTGTGACAGTCAAAAAACTTCTGGGATGCTACGTAGAGTAGGTTGTAGATATAGTTACACGTAACATTGTGGCACACCACAAATTTTTCGTGCACGTCAAAATTTGGAATAACAGTTAAAAATCCGTATTTGCGAGGTTGATAGACTTAAAAAATCATATGTCTTAAACTATGCATCGTACAATAGCATGTATTATGTCGTTGGAAGAAAAAAAGTAGCACCTTTCCAACGGTGTATTACATTGCAATCTCGGATGAAAATTAAGAAGGCTACATGTAAAAACATAATGATTTTTTTTGTTTTTTGCGACTTCGCCTTATATCCTTTAGTATACCCTTTTTATAGCCACTTTTATTTCCACTGAACAAATGAAGCTTCATTTCATGAAATGACAAGAAATGAAGAAAATGATATCATTTCTTCCATACGAATTGTCACTTCATTTTGCCTTTCATTTCTGAAAAATGATGAAAAATGATATCATTCCCCACGAAGGAATCTGGTATTTTTTTAAAAAAAACTAGCTACTCTCTGGAAACGGAAAGTGTCATCACCAAAAATTTGTTAATTTGAATTTAAATAGTAGGCGCAATTTTGTTTAAAATATAAATTAGCCAATAAAAGTTGTGTATTTGGCTTTCTGTTGATAATTCAGGATGATAACAATGCGTTTGCCCCTGAAAATTGCTGTCACGACGGGTATGTTATTTTTTGCTACATATTCCACGTGAGTTTGAAAGTGGCGCCTGTTATTTAAATCAAACTTTTCAGCTGTTTTTCACAACGTATCGTTGTGAATGTTAAACAAATGACAATTTGTCAATGGAAACGGCAAAATTTTTAGAAATGAAAATGACAAGAAATGAAGCCAGTGGAAATAGGCTATAAAATATATTTTAAGGTGTTGACTTTTCATAGCTTGCTTGATGCTATTGTTTTCAAGACACTATTTCATATTGCGTAGCCTGAATGCCTTATTGGATTACTGCACTTCGGTTTAATTTGGGAATCTGATCCCGAAATAATTGACTATGCTTCGAAAATAATTTGTGGGTAAGCTCATTCTTCATTTGTGTTCTGAGTAATATTAAAGAATAATGTTTTTATGTCATAGAATGAAAGATATTTTGACAGGTCCTTATAATTGGTTGTTCATATAAGTTATGATTGATTTAGATAAGAAGACATTACTTTTAATGAATTGAGTTGCATCTATTTAGATTAAAAAATTCATTTCCGCCAAAATATCTGTACGTGACATTTTGCTGAAACTATTTTTTTTATTTAAGGGGGGACATCAAAGTAGCTCAAAAAAAAGTGGATTTTCAAATTTTTTGTGGCCAAATGGAAGGGCCAATCGAAAATTTGTAAATGAGGTATTATATCGTGATACATTTACTTGAAATGGTTTTCGGGTTTTTTGTATCAAAAACAAAATAACGGTCGTGTATCATTTCTCCGTAGACCCTATTTTTCCGTGGCCGGACACATAACTCAAGCAAATCTTAACCGATCGATCTGAAATTTTCTGAGTAAATCGGAATTACTTAAGGCTATCGATCCTCGTAGGATTTTTTCGATATTTTGATTTTTGGCGAAATGGTGAATTTTTGAAAAAAAAAATGCATTTAAAAAAAGAAAAAACGTCTAAAAAAATTATATAAAAACAAGTGAGAAAGTCGGTCAAGCCCGACTATGTCATACTCTGTACCAAGAGCAGGAGCTGAATGCAACGTTTCTGCTGCGCTCATCTCTAAGTTTCTCTCTCTCTCCCTCTCTCTTTCACTCACACGTTGTTGAATAAAAATGCGGTGTTGGTTGTGAGCGCGTGGGAGGGGTGGGGGAGGCGGGAATTTATTTTTGGTCATAACATACATAACAAATTATACATTTTGCTAAATACTAACTATCTCTAAAAGGTACGAATCGTCTATCTTCAAAACTGTAGGAGATATAACGTTTTTTCCAAATTGCGGGGGCGGGAGGGGGCGTGGCCAAAATTGAAAATAAACTTGATCTGCCTGCAGCTATAAGAAGCATTTGTCCAATACATGTCAAACCTCTACTCTTACACAGAGGGACAGACGGACATTGCTATATCGACTCGGCTGTTGATGCTGATCAAAGATATTATAGGTCGGAAATGATTCCTTCTTCCTGTTACATACTTTTGCACAAACTTAATATACTCTGTGTACCTTTGGTACAGAGTATAAAAAGTAAGCAAAATATCGAAAAAAACCTATGGGGATCGATAGCCAAGGGTATTTCAAAATTACTCAGAAAATTACAGATCGATCGGTTCAGTTTGGTTGAGTTATGTGTCCGGCCAGCTGAAAAAAAGTGGTTTCGGGAAAAAACGCGTTTAAAGTTTTAAGTACTGGAAAATCGTTTAATTTTTTTATTTTATTTATTCTGCGATGCCTGCACCATACAATTGGCCTTCTAGATCGATGTCCTTCTGTTCATTCTCCTTCCGAGCTGCTTTTAAGTCAAGGCGAGCCTTTTTTGCTCCATCGCTCAGTGATTGCTCAGCTTTATTAATGCGGTACTGGTCCACTTCCTGGCAAAACTTAAAACTTTCCGAGCCAATTGTCAAGTCCATGAAATCAAATGTTCTCAAAATTGATATAAGGCCATCGTTAAAAACACTTGTTGCAATATCTAAAATTTTTTTGCCAGAATTCATCAAAGCGCTTGGTATAGTCCGCTGAGGCTTCGCCGTAGAATGGAAAATTTTGACACTTAGAAACTGTTGGCGCATTCGTTTTTGTTTGTTTTTTTGACCCTAAGCATATTTAAGCCAAAAACATTCGATTTGCAAAAATCAACTTAGATGTCCCCCTTAACGATTAAGCATACTTTATTTTTAGTATGTTATTTTTAAGACCCTAAAGCATTCTTTAAGCCAAAAAAAAAATTTCGATTTTCAAAAAATTCTACTTAGATGTCCCCCCTTAACGAATTAAACATTCTGTTTTTGTTTTTTTTTTTTGGAAGAAGACAAGAAAATACCAGGACGCAACGCCAAAATTAGCATATGTTTTTGGACGGTCACTGGACCAGTGACAAGTGACAATGCTAGGACATATATAGCTAGGTTAGTTAGAGGCCAATCGATACTGGGATGTATTACTATTCGAAAGCAGCAATGTCTGGGTAATGAGCACTTGCTGCAGTCTACGGCCTAGGAATGCCCTACATGACTTAAAATTTGTTACAGTATAGTAGGGTGTCCCAAAAAAATTTTTGTTTATTTTCACGTGTGCTCTGATACCTTTAAAGTAAAGAATTTTTGAGGCCAAGAGGACCGACAATGGATTCAAATCAAAGCATTTAAAAAAATCACTCTAAGATCTATATTTGACCATTGAACCGTGCATGAAATTTTCCAGTTTCATTCCGAGTACAGGTGCAAAATGATTCTGCCTTTTTAAACCCTAATTCATTCATAAGTACAGGAAAGTTTTCAACTCACACTAAATCTTTAGGCCTGCCAATGTGCAGTGTTATATTATACTTTAAATCAGTTAAAAACCATTCATCTTTCTGCTTTCTCTATTCGACGCACACACACACTCACACACACTCCAAGCATCTGCACCTTGGCCCTGCTCAAATACTAATTATTATAATGTATCTTTCGGCTTTATGTAACAAACCAAAAACGGGACCATTTAAATTATATTTTATTTACATAAATAACAAGAAAGAAGAAAAAACAATTATAAATGCGTTTACAAAACAACAACGAGGGGGGCACAAGGCAGAAGGCAGAGCCAACGGTACTTGGAGTGCGTACTTATCGAGGTCGAACTGTCAGTGAGCTGGATATGCCTTTCTGGTGGGTGCGAGATGGCAATCGCCACTTTTAAGTTTTAATTTGTCAAGAGTTGCACTTGAAGACGTCGCCGAGAAAGTGAATTGAGATGGGAATCGCTTGTGAGAGTCCCTTAAAACGCCTCCGGGCAGCCCATTGAAAACGATTTTATTTTCTGTATAGTTTTGCTTTTAATCATAAGGTAATAACGATAACGTATATAAACAACAATTAAATTTACACTCATATTCATATTCATGTATTTATATAGTCCAAGTTGCATTCGCATATAAAAGAGTCATTAAATTATAAGAGACATCGCACTGAACTTGTAACTTGCGCCCGCTTGGAGGCCAAGTCAGAGCCAGAAATAAATTACAACCAACACCAAATGGTAGGTAGTGGAAGTGGAAGCCTCGGCATCTCAGTTAGTGGTAGTTAGTAAGTAATATAATTTATATATTTATGCTTAGCCTTGGGGGGCCATAAAAACACCACGTGTTGCCTTGGGTCGGGGACGGGGACTATTTACAATTGACTTTGGTTTGGGGTTTTTATTTTGGGTTTTGTTTTTAGTTGGTTGAATTCCACTACAGATAAAGAAGATTGGAGGATAGGAGGGACTCTCACATATACTATAAATAGGTACTCGTACATACATACATATATATAGGTACAATTTCGTTTTTTTGTTCGTTTTTCTTTTTTTATATAACAGTAAAAGTTTTAAAATTATTGTGCTAATATAGGAACTGCTTAGTCCTTGGAGTTCAGTTTTGCTTAAGCCTTAAAAACCGTTGAGTGTTTGTATTTCGTTTTTGTTTTCTTTTTTTTTTTTGGGAACAGAAATAGTTTGGGAAATGAAGCGTAGCAAATATTTTTTGTTCAGGCAAACTCTGAGAGAAAATTTAAAAAAATGTTTTTTAAAACAAATTTCTAAATATATCTTAAAAAGCTAGTAATACTTTTGGTACTTGTACATTGTAAGCTATCATTTGATGAATTTAACAGCTTTTGACCTAAATCAGACATTCAAAGCAATTTTAAGCTAAACCGTGTTAAGTCTGGGACAAATCAGCATACTTTAAAAAGAAACTGAAGCAAACCCAAAACAGTATTAAATTTCTTTTACATTTAAATTTTAACCTTATTTTTAAAGGGTTTATTTGAACTTCTTATGAAAATTAACCAAAAAACATTTTAAATCGCGGCCCATTTGACCAAATATTTCTTATATTCTATATGTGATAGAATCACAAAAATGTAATTCAACACATCTGAAGTACCTTAGTGATGATAGCCAGATTTAGAAGCAATGTAAACCAGAAAACACATTTAACATTTTAGCAAAGCGGCCGTTAACCCTAGTTATTTTTAAAATTTAAGTTAAATTTTGAGCAGTTTTAAATAATTTGTTCCCACACCTTGAGACATTAAGCAATTCAAATGTCATGACGAAAGACTTCCCTCTGATGGTTAAATGCCCGAATTGGTATCTTGACAATGAATCAAGTAAGATTACTCCCTGTTGCGAAATGAATCATATAGTATCGTTGGAAAAAGTTATCGATAGGAAACTTTTAGCTCTTGAGAGCCTACGGACTTAACGTTATATCAAGTCAACCGAATACCCTTTACATAGTTGAATCCACAGAATGGAGAACAGGAAAGCCTTCTGAAAGAGTGGTTTTTAGTAGGGATATTGAGAAATATTTCTGAAAAAAAACGAATTCATATACATCGAAAATATCTTAACTTTTAACTAGTCTTAAAAGCAAAATTGCCATTCTAAAACAATGAATAATCTTGGCAACTGCACCGCCGGGTTTCTTGCATGCTGAGTGCTTAGCATATGCCTGCATTCAATTAATTATAATTGGCCTCGCTGACTTGCATGTGGTAGATGGTGGCCTGCGTTGAATTGTCATTCGTGTTTCCGTCGAGAAAAAGAACAAATTTTAATAAGCTTCGGTTTGTTTTTTAGAAACAATTACTTATGCGAGCCAATAACCAAATGACAAACAAACAGTTTATATAGCCATGCTTCCACTTTAAATTTCGCAAACATTTTACGATTTGGTTTTTAAATCGGAAAAGTTTTTGCTTCAAAATTAGCAAACCGGTTTAAAACCGGCCGCTTGGGATTGATTTGATCCCATTTAGATTGACTTGTTTTTATGATATATTCTTTCACTATTCTAAATTTTTTTTTGTGGATTCTCATATTCAACAATTGTTTTTCTAATTTTCCCAAAATTGCACAAGCAGCAAACTAAATTTTACAACAATAAATTGGGAATTGACTGGGGTGATAGACAATAAGTTTACCTTAAAGTCGAAAATGTAATATGTTTGCAATAAAAACCTAAGCGGATTCCCTGTTAAAAACATTGCAATGGTAATATGGATTTTAGATTTTAGCAATGGTATGCCTGGAATGTTGCTGAAATTGAAAGTTTATGTAATAAAAACTTGTATTAGAAATCACCTCAACTCATTTTAATTACCAATAATGAAATTTTTAGCTGTAATTATTCATATAATTTTAACAGTTGTGGAAATATTTCTTCAAGGTTCTTTATTCAAGAAAAATTCTTGAATCGAATCGAATTAAAGTATATTCGTTTCAAGAATATTTGTCCTCATAAAATGTGGTAATCTTTCGTTCTTGATTTGAGTTGCTGGCAACTTATTTATTAAACCGGGTTTTCCCTCTTTGTAGATCAAAATTGAGAATATTGTTTCGAGTTTCGGATCGATTTTGGTTTAACGTTTTAACGTATTTTAAAGTAGAATTTAATAATGTTGTATAGAATTTGACAAATATACCTACGGTTACTAGACGAGGTATAACAGAGCTTGCACAAGCAACAAAAGCTAAAATTCATTCTGATATTTTTCTAACTAAAATGAACTTTTTAAAAATATCAGAATTTTCATTAAATTTTGACAAGAAAACAATATTTTTCTGATTCAAAATTATTAGTTTCAGAATAATACTAAAAATGTTATAATGATATGTGAAAAAATATCAATTTGAAATTATTTACATATCAATTTGATATTATTTCATTAAATGGGGGTAAAATTGATATGAAAAATATCATTTTTTTTTCTCGGTGTGGAGTTGCTCAATCCCAAGTAAATTCAATTTAAGAGATGAAAACGACGCTTTCTAGTAATTTGTTTGTCTTTAAGATATAAATTGATACAACTTGAGTTTAATACACAAAGATTACACCAAAATCGACTTGGAATTCCAAACAGGGTTCAGAAAATTGGGTTCAGATTCAGTTCAGTTTACACACCGATTCGTCTTGATTTCGATTATATAAGACTGTTCTCAATTCCACTTCGGTTTTTTGTATTAACTTTTGTACGTTAAACTCTAAGTTGATAAGGTAATATGGAAGGTACAAGTCATATCTACGGCTCCTAGATCCAGTTTAAGTAAACTTGGAATAGGCTAAGCAGTAAAAATCGATAGCTCAATACCAAGAGAAGTCAATTCGTAGAAAAGGAAAGGAAAGAAAAGGAATCTACCCATCACAGATTTTCTTGTTAACTTTCATATTAATTGTTAAAACTATACGAAAATCGAAATGGAATTGAGAACATACCTTTATAATTTTGGTTTTTCGTTTTATTTCTTGGAACTGGCTAAATAAATTAAAAATCATGCAGTTCGGTGAAATCCGTTCTGGACATTATAAGAAAGAATATAAAGCTTTGAGAGAAAGTCTGCGAAATACATGAATGGTCAACATGAGATTCATCACTGGCCCAATGGGGAGCATGGAGTCAGAAGAGCAGTTTCCTGCACAATCATCTTAAACTCCCTAGGCTGCCTTCACACTTCCGACACATGACACATGACAGTAGTCCTGCTTTTTGTTCTATTTTAGATTTGAATAGCTTGTCAAATTCATAGAATTTAATGGAGAAGTTCGGGCCAACTAGATATCATGGGTCATGTGTCGAACAGTGTGAAGGCAGCCTTACGATCTCGTTCTTTCACTCTAACTGGTATGACATGTTCACATTTATATTTATTTATCTATTGAAGGTACTCAAATATAAGGTACTTCAAAAGGTCGTTATATAAAAGGTTTTTTATCGCCTAATTTAAATTGACGCCGAACTCAAAGAAGAATTTGAGAAAATTTAGATATTTCGATCAAAATACTTTTTTAACCATAAATATAGAAACAATTCAGCTTCAGCTCCTTTATAAAGCCTCATCAAAGTATTTTTGTGCTAAAATAATTAAATTTTTTTTCTTCAGCTTCAGTTTGAAAATTGCTTCGAACTGTGTTAATTAAATCGTGGAAAAAGTGTAATGCCTAACTAAATAATACTCTGCTACCTGCCCCATTTCCCAATCTATTTGTTATTCCCAAATTTCATGTGTTGTCAGCATTTGTTTTTCATTTCGTTTGCATTTTATATTAATAGCGTCCATAGCCAGCCCCAACTCGGGCACCATCACCGCCCTGCTCATCCAGGGCACCCATGGAGCTGAGCTTCTGCAGCCAGGCGGCATTGGAATTGGATCCGCGTTGGGCGGTTAGCAATGGATTGTTGGCCTCATTGTGCAGACGCAGAAGTGGGTGTTGTTGTTGCTGTTGTGGTTGCTGGCTGCTGCTGCTGTGGGTCCTCATTGCTCAACTCCAAAATCTGCAAACAAAAAAGAGTTAAACTTTAGAGCGGTTGTTATGGTTGTTATTATTATCGCCTAGTTGTTGCTGTTGTTAACACGACGGGGCGCTTTGATGCGAGTTATTTCAAAAATCTGTTGAAATCTTATTTATTCAACGCGTCTGCCGCGTCTGCCGCGGCTACGTGGGAAGTACGTCGCATCTCTTATTTTTCGGCAGATCATTAAATCGAATGAACTTTATCTGTAACGTTGCGACTTTTCGGCTTGGCAGCTCTGGGTGAGCGCTGATGACTGAAAATGTGTTAATGGGGGGTATTGTCGTGTAATTATCAGCCGCCACTCGCCAGCCAACCAGCCACCTGCGGCAACCTCTTTTCTTGCTCTCGGGCTCTTTTGTTTTAACCAACGATGATGTGTGAACAAAAACAAAACCAAAAAAAAAACGAAAGAAGAAAAACCTAAAACAATTTCGCGCCAAGTAATTATATTATTGCTAATTTAAAAGATAGTTTCTTGTCTTCTTCATCTCTATATCTGGCCCAGGTCTGCTGCTGCTGCTGCTGCCTGTCTGCCCTGTCTGCTGGCTTTTGGGTTATTAATGGCCCGGGTCTCTGGGCCTGCAAACGATTTCGAATGTACTCTGGGCACATAAGGAAGCAATGATGCTGTTGGTCTGGCCTGCTAGGCCGTTGTTATCGCATTGCATCTGGTTAGGGAGGGTGAATGGGAATTGTGTTTGTTGTTGTGTTTTGGGTCGTCTGCCCCCCTTTGGATTATTAAAGACTTGGCACATCTTTGTCGTCACATTTAGACAGTTTAATTTGAGAGTTGGCGTTAAGTGAAAAGTTATGTGATTTGTTAAGGATTTTTGTTTGCCATTTGAAGGGGAATTGTTTGATGCCATAATGGGAGGGTCATAAAAACTGTTGAGAAAACAATGCGAGGGCAATAAAATGGGGTGGATTGGATATTTGTAGGAATAAAGAGAACAATTGATTTGGAGTAGAGTTTCAAGGATATTGATTTTAAAGTAAAAGCTATTTGCATAATTCTTAAGCTTTTCATTGATGGAAATGTCAAATATGTGGAATAGTTTCCCTTCTAGAAAATATTCTAGAAGGATGTCTTAAATGACAAAGATTTTTTTTGGCTTGGTTTAAGAATTTCGAAACCAATTCAGATTTCGATACAATTCGTAAAATGTTTACAATTTTTATTGTACATGATTTAGAATGCCTTAAACTTTGAACTTGAAACACCAACGTTTGTATCAGGGATCGGCAAAACATACACACTTTTTGGCATTGCGTGTGTGTGTTAAGCCACGTGAGAGCTTGATCATTTAGCACTTCTCACTTGTTACTGCAAAAGAGAGCAGTATAATCTTTTATACTGTCGATGTGTCGACGTCGCTGCTGCAGAGCGGTGTATTATACGCAGTAGATAGAAACGTCTCTGGTTTTTTTTACAAATTTACGAGTTTGCGATCTCTAAAAATTGATCTTAAACACTGAGAGAAAAATCAAGAATTTATTTTTTACTTAATTCAAGAATTTTCAGTTTCTAAACTTTAATAAGCCAGAAAATTCTTGATTTATGTACAAAATTTCTTGATTCAAGAGCGTTGTTAAAAATTCTTAAATTCTTGATTCCAAGAACGTTTTGGATATGTTAAGCACGATTGGGGATTTTCTGAAGAACATCAGAGAAAATATAGAGAAGTTTACTCTTAAATCAAGAGCATTCGTTCTGAAAAGTAGGGTAAGAGTGTTTAGAGACACGAACGACCCACCCGAGCGACGCGTGGTGTTGGTCTAAGCTGATTGAATTTGAGGAAACATTTTTCTTTCTTTACTTACTTCACTGGGATTTGAATTCGGAACCTCCAAGACTGAACACAAATCATACTTAAGAATATAATTTGGTATTTTTACGCATCTAACAACAACAAACTGCCCCCGCTCTCTGTCTCTCTCAGTGAAAGCGCGTCCAACGCAATTCTCTATTAGGGTGCTTCCCCTCTCTCTTCTCTTGCCTCTAAGAACCAAATTAAAAACGAATTTATCTCGATTTTAAGAGCAAAATTCTTGAAATTTAATTTTTGAATTTTTAACTGACAATGTCGAATTAAAGAACGAAATGATCTTAAATTAAAACTTTTTTTCATTAATCAAGAATTTTATTTATATTTTTGAATTTTTAACGGTCAATTTCGAACTTAAGAACGATTCGTAGTCAAAGTAAGAATTTCCAAGAGCGAGTCGTTCTTACAAAATTCTAGGCTGAGACAGTATAAAAACAAGAGCGCTTCTTTTTATACTCTGTACCAAAGGTACACAGAGTATATTAAGTTTGTGCAAAAGTATGTAACAGGGAGAAGGAATCATTTCCGACCATATAAAGTCTATATATTCTTGAGTCAATATAGCCATGTCCGTCTGTCTGTCCGTCCGTCCGTCCGTATGAACAAACAGATCTCAGAGATGGTAAGAGATAGAGGTTGACATGTATGGGACATAACTTCTTATAGTTGCAGGCAGATCAAGTTAATTTCAAATTTTGGCCACGCCCCCTCCCGCCCCCACAATTCGGAAAAAACGTTATATCTCCTAAAGTTTTAAAGATAGAAGTTTCGTACCTTCAAGAGATAGTTAGTAATTCGCAAAATGTATCGATTTGCCGAAGAAATGATAAAGATCGGATCAGCGGTTCTCAAGTTATGAGCAAAAAAGTACATCTCCTTGCCCAACCCCTCCCACCCATTCACAACTAACACCACACAATCTTAAAGAGAGAGAGAGACTTTGAGATGAGCGCAGCACCAGCATTGCATTCAGCTTCTACTCCAGGTACAGAGTATGTTATAGTCGGGCTTGACCGACTTTCTCACTTGTTTTATTTGTGCTTATCTCGACTCCAATCTGGCGCAATAGCTTTAGGCGTTTTTGTTTAATAAGATGTTAAAATCGTTAAAATTTTTGATGTAAACATCATTAGATTGATTAATGCCATCTTTATTGATGACAGTAATCGCTTTATTAGTTCAAATACTTTGTTGAGTATCAAAACAGAGAAGATGCTTATTGTAATCTTTTGATCGTTCAATCAACGATCCATATAATAAAGGATCTAGCCTTGGGATAGCCCTTAATTTGCTTTTAAATTTCAAAAGACTAAAATTTTAAGTTTATTAGATGTTTTTCTTTCTGGATGTTTTTGAGTCTTGTGAAATGTGTGACCATCTTTAGTTTGAAAAGTCGTTTTAAAATAAACCAACCACTAAGAGTTTGAAGATTTTTCACAATCGGAGGAAATCACTAGAGATTTTTGTATAAACGCTTGTGTTTTAAATATAAACTGCTTGAAATTATATGTGTAGTAGGACAAAAATGCTCGCCTACTAGATCAGATGGCAAAAGTAAAGCGAATTGAAGCCAACTGTGCAAAGCCAAGTAGATTTGAGCAGTTGATTCTAAATCGCTCAAATTCACCATATGATCTAGCAACCTAAGAAATATTTTTCAATTTACATATAAAGTTAAACGATTTAAATTTAAAATGCAAACGTTTATACGAAAATCTCTAGTGATTTCTGGGTCACCCCCGAATAAATAAATCGCGTGTTTCTGCTAAAAGAAAATCGAATTATAACATTAAATTTTTCTTTGTTTTTCTCCTTCATAAGTTTTACCATCTGATTAAGTTAATATTTTTTTTATATCGACCTAAATGGGCAGAGGCGTAAATTGGGGGTCGTTAATGAAATCTATTCTTCAACAAATCAGATTTGCAGGGGACTAAGTTGTAAGATAACAATAAATAAAATTTTAACGGCCAAAAATATTATCTAAAATGGTTTACTCTACTTTTGATTTATTTGAATATATTTCGTATAAGTCCGTCCATTGTACTTAAAGTTTTCCATTATCACTTTCGCATACATTTGGCGATTCAAAAACAATTTAAAAGTGAAAACACGTATTGTTCTCGATTCTTTTGTTTTTCTTCACAATATTGTTCTTAATCTCCAACAGATTGTGTACACCCTTCTTTATTGTCCTCCAATTTAAATTCAATTTGTTCCATCTTATCAATTGTCAACATTTCTAATTCTTTAATTAAAAGTCTAAAGCTCAAACGACTAGCTGACTAATCCCATAAGTCTGTCGTATTGTGAAAGTCAATTTCCAGTTCGTTAAGGTGAATTGCGTCAGGGGAGTTGATGATGCTGCTCTTCCCAGTCATCATTAGCTGAGGGAGGGTGGAAAAGTGGAAATGGTGGTAAATGAATGACATTCTCGCACGAAGCAATACACTAAAGGCCGAGCTCTATTTGTTGTCTCATGCTTTTCAGGTTCAATGCATTATTATACGAGTATGTCAAGTGATTTTATGCCCTTAAGGGAGAGGTATATCAGTTTTAGCACAATTTCTGACTCTCTAAAGTAAGCTTGTATCGCTATAAGGCAAAATTATTCCATATATGAAGGACCGGTTGACTGTCTGTGCAGGCAAAAGCCGGTCTCTTAGTATTTCGAAACTGCTGCAAGAGCTGCCATATGACATATGACTTCTTTTTATATCTACACTAAGGAAAAACCACTTGCCAGTGCTTTGGTGAAATTGATTGGGAAATTTTAAATTCCACAAAACAAAAAATAGCCAAAGACATCTTGTCCTAACTATAAAGTAGCTAATGTAGCTAAAGTTTTCAGCTCATTTTAAACTTGGAAAGGCAAAATATTTTTTAAAAATTTAAAAATTTTACTAATTTGCAGCAGCGAGGTCGACACAACGACAGTATACAAGCTTTTAGTGCTCTCTTTTGCAATAACAAAGAAGTGCTAAATGAGCACTGAAAATTGATCTTTTAGGTCACATTCTGGCCGTTTAGAAGAAATTGCCATTAAAGTTGAATTAAAGTTAAATTTTCTTCTCTTTTTATACTCTGTACCGAAGGTACATAGAGTATATTAAGTTTGTGCAAAAGTATGTAACAGGGAGAAGGAGTCATTTCCGACCCTATAAAGTATATATATTCTTGATCAGCATCAACAGCCGAGTCGATATAGCCATGTCCGTCTGTCCGTCTGTCCGTCTGTCCGTCCGTCCGTCCGTCCGTCCGTATGAACAAACAGATCTCGGAGATGGTAAGAGATAGAGGTTTGACATATATGGGACAAATGTTTCTTATAGCTGCAGGCAGATCAAGTTTATTTTCAATTTTTGCCACGCCCCCTCCCGCCCCCGCAATTCGGAAAAAACTTTATATCTCCTACAGTTTTCAAGATAGACGTTTCGTACCTTCTAGAGATAGTTAGTAATTAGCAAAATGTATCGATTTGCTGAAGAAATGATAAAGATCGGATCAGCGGTTCTCAAGTTATGAACAAAAAAGTATATCGCCCTCGCCCCACACCCTCTCACCCATTTACAACTAACACCACACAATCTTAGAGAGAGAGAGAGAGAGAACGAGAGAGAGAGAAAAAGAGAGGGAAACTTTGAGAGGAGCGCACCACCAGCATTGCATTCAGCTTCTACTCCAGGTACAGAGTATGTTATAGTCGGGCTTGACCGACTTTCTCACTTGTTTACATTGTCTTGAGTGCAGTTTTGTTCCTGCTTAAGCCAGAACAATAATTCTTTATATATAATTCATATTCTTATATTGAGTACGAAATAGGCTTAAAATGACACGTCATAAAAGTAGGCTACGAAAACTTGATAAATTCAATTTACTAGAGTGAACTGAAAAAAAGCGATCAAACATAATCAATGTCAAAAGTACGGTCAGAAAAATAAATTTTGTAGTCGAATTCCCAGTATTCATTTTCGATTCACCATCCCCTTCCCCCAAAGGAAAAACGGCCCATTTGCTCTGGAGGACAAAGGCCACCGGGTACATACGTTCCAGGGAAAACTTCTTGCCGCCAAGAGGATAAACAATATCAGTTACTAAGAAGCCACGAAATTGCAGACCTTTATACAGGAAAAGGGGCTGCTAGGCCTCTAACCTTGATCCGGTATTCGGTTCCGCATAGGTACCTAAGACCAGACAAATTCGATAAGCAACCTTGACTTACACAAATACGGATGTATTGGATTTACATCAGTTTTTAATTGTTGATTTATGAAAATGCGGAACTATTTGTTTAGTCCCATTTCTTTTCACATAAATACATATCGTTCACTTTCTTTAAGACAGTCATAACCCAAAAAACACGATTTTTGAGTTAAGGATGTAGAAATATTTGCTATATCGCGTTCTTTTATACTTTTCCAATGAGATAAGAATATATCGTTTTATCCTTTCACAGGTTAATTTTCACGATCCGACATATCTTAGTTAACCTGCAGTCGATATCGTTTAAGGATTTTTCGGCTATTTGTAAGTAAGTCATATTCATAAATGGGATTGATTGAAAACTAAAAGTTTTATTTTCCATAGAGAACTTTCAACATTTTTTTCACAAAATCTTTTATTTTGAGTTATGATATTGTTTATATATGTATGTTAAGTTTCACTTGAACAGAAATGCATAAAATTCTTTAATACATATTTGCCAAATCTCCTACAATTTCCAAGTAATTTGCTTTATAGACCTTCAAAAGATCTTTGATACGGTTTGGACTAAAGGCAATATGATAAAAGAAAGAAAATGTAGAGTTAACATCAATAACACTACGAGCACAAGGGACTTTAATGTCACTAATGGCCTCCAACAAGGCACAGTAAATGCCCCAATACTTCCTCCTACATAAAGTCGATAAAATAAAAGCCTTTGCGGACGATATTATGATATACCGTTCTGACGACACAGTGTCTTAAATAAACAACCACCTTCAGATGAACTTTGATTTGATTGAAAACTTTGCCCTTAATTGGCATTTTAAAATAAACATCAAAAAAAGCGATAGTATCCTTTTTCGCCCACCAATGGCTACATGCAATTATAATATAATATTAGGAAGAATTGGAAAAAATTCCTAATCTCAACTTGTTCCAACTCTCTCATCCCACTTTCCGGAAAAGTCAATGACTTAGGAATCTATCTGGACAAATTCCTGTATTATGACGAACATGTAAACCCTCAAATAAAGAAGACGACTAACGCTTACTACGCATACAACATGTTTGGAAGTAATCTAATAGATAGCAAAACCAAGACAATAATGTATCTGTTAAGACCTATTCTAACGTATGGATGTTCGATATGGTATAATATTTCTCAATCCTATATGGAAAGGCTGAGGAAGTTCGAAAGGAAATTTTTAGGAGAGTGTACGTCAATGTACACAGACCCCAGATCCGGTTTTCAAAAATATTTTTTCGAACAAAAAGCTATAAAATGCCACAGAAATAGTCAGAATTGACAACCACATCCTTTATTTAACGAGAAGTCACATAATGAGATGTATGGACGATGAAGTAAACATTTTAAAAAGAGCGCTCTTCTATGGGAGCGATGCTTATTTTGTACGATGCCTCAAAAATGGCTTGACCCCACCCGAAATATTCGTATACTTGGACAAAAACAAACTCACCAAAAATGCAGACGGTATAACAATAATGTATCACATTTATAGAAGAGCCAATAAAAAGTCAATAATAGAACATAAACTATCACAAACAAATAAAAGATTTAACATTTCAATTTCAGATAGGGACAAAAGAATTAGCAACCTGACAAGTGCTGGAGGACTTTTAACTAGGGTCAATAGATTTTTTACTCCTTTCCCTTTTATACCCTGTTCCCATTAAAAATGGGAAAAAGGGGATCATGAAGTTGTGCAAATGTATGTAACAGGGAGAAGGAAGCACCTCCGACCTCATAAAGTATATATATTCTTGATCAGCATCAACAGCCGAGTCGATTTAGCCATGTCTGTCTGTCCGTCTGTCTGTCTGTATGAACGCGTCGATCTCCGAGAATAGAGCCACAAGTTTTGGCATGTATATAGGTGTATACTGTACCCACATCGAGTTTGTTTCAGATTTCGAAAATTCCTCCTCCTCCATCTTTCAACTGCGAAAATCTGTCGTTTTCTCTGTATAAACGCGTTGATCTCACAGACTATAAGAGGTAGAGCCACAAATTTTTGCATATATGTAGGTGTACACCGTACCCCGATAAAGTTTGCTCCAGGTTTGGCAAATTCCTCCTCCATCTTCTTCTAACCGCGAAAAACTGTCAGAGCTACAATTTTTAAGTTTGAATATATATTCAGTGAGGCCCAACATCTATCTATTCTGTGTACCACAATGAGATCCGAGCAAAAACACCGAAGATATGTACATAAGTGCGCCTGCCCATTTATTGAAATAAATTTTCAAATAAATGGAATTCAAAGCTAAAGGAACCACATTACTTGGGTCAGGGTATTTTGCTGTCTTAACTCTACAAATCCTTCAGGCAATGTTTTTGAGAACTTTTCATTGCAACCCCAATAGAATTAATAATAAGTAGATTTATCTTGAAAAGAGAAAACAAAATAACAAAACTTGAAATGAGAGCTCGATTGGAGACTAGATTTAATTTAGTTAGTATATATATCAACTAAATGATAGAAAAACGAGAGCGCAAGTTAAAGTCGGCTCTAACCGACTTCGATATACCCGTTACTCATGAAAAAATAATGTTTAGCAGTGTTCCTGCGTTCCTTAGGGTGAACATCTGAAAAGTATGCAACACTTTTTTAACTCGGCTATTTTTCACATTTTTCATAACTTGAGAACCGCTCATCCGATCCTTATCATTTTTTCGGCAAATTTATTCATTTTGCTAATTACTAACTATCTCTAGAGGGTACGAATCGTCTATCCTTAAAACTGTAGGAGATATAACGTTTTTTCCGATTTGCGGGGGCGGGAGGGGGCGTGGCCAAAATTTGAAATAAACTTGATCTGCGTGCAGATAAAAGAAGCATTTGTCCCATACATGTCAAACCTCTATCTCTTACCATCTCTGAGATCTAGGTGTTCATACAGACAGACGGACAGACGGACGGACGGACGGACAGACAGACGGACATGTCTATTTCGACTCGGCTGTTGATGCTGATCAAGAATATATATACTTTATATGGTCGGAAATGATTCCTTCTGCCTGTTACATACATTTGCACGACTTTAGTATACCCTTTTTACTCTACGAGTAACCGGTATAAAAAGTAATTTGCTGTTTTGAACAGCACTCTAATCTAACCTAAGAGCAACACCTGGGCTGCAAAGCGAGCACTTGGTTTTGGTGGAATTTTTGGATACTGGTATACAAGAAATTTAAAATATCGGTTACTTTTCTGGTTCTGAGTTTGAATCGGTTCCGTTCCGTTAGTTCTGCTTACTCCACTAGCCTATAAAATTCACATCCATCTTATATAAAAATTTCTTAACAACTCAAGAACCAAAAAATTGTTTCAAGAAGTTTCGTTCAAATTGTCATCAGCATATAATAAGGACTTTATCTCGTACCCATTTATGTGTATGCCATCTGGTAGGTAATCCAACACATCATTGAGGTAGATTGAGAACAAAAGTGGGCTTAGCAAGCATCCTTGCTTAACACTACTTTCCCGTCCATTTTATTTACAGCGTCTGTCTACTACGGTGATCTACGTTCTGTCTCGACATCTTCCATTCTATATGCAGTGTGACCATCATTCGGTTTCTTAACACTAAATTATTGATACGTTTATACGTATTCACATCAGGGAGGTAATATTTAAATAATTCTAAAAGACTACAAAATGAAGAATATTTTGTACATAATTTATATATAAATAATTCTTGTTTGAGTTGAATTTTCTGTCATTTTGTGTACGAGGCTTAAAGAGAGAAATTTGCTGGGCTCAAGACCATTTTAATTCAAATACAGGACAAGCAAAGAGTTATTTAAAGCTATATCTCTTTATTGCTTTGATAACTTTGCTCGGCCGCTACCGATGACCAGAATTTCACAGCCATATCCCATGGGGGACGAACATCTTTGCCAATTCACACCGAATGCTTGCCGAAGTCATGCATCACTCTGTGTTTAAGAGAGACACACTTACATTTTCGCCCTCTCTTCTTGGGAAACCTTGCTTTAGATAACTTTTCTTTGCTGTCTCACAAATTCCATAGCACTGATTTAAATTCTGCCTACGTTTCTGCTGCTAATGCCGACCCCTGGTCTACAGAATGCTAAAATCGTTCAAATATAAATATTTGAAACTAAATCAGTTTTTACTTTTTCTGAGTGTAAAAGCTCCCATCAGAATGTTTTCCTAGAGTATACAAATTTCAGCACACCTTCTAGATACATTGTTTGTTTTTTGCTATGACGTCTTCAAAGTCAACCTTCATCAAGAGACAACAGACGATGGCGACGTCATCGTCATTATTTGGTATTTGACATTTGATTTCCCTTTTTTTTTCCTTTTTTTTTTTTGTCGTCTTTGTTTTGCCCCAACATGGTCTGGCGTCGCCGACGACGACGTCTTCGCACATCAGCCACTTATCGATTCGCAAGGGCCATGACTCAGAAGTTGGTAGCGAATCGAATTGCTGCGGTGCTACACATTCTACTCATAAATGGCAGACCAAACAGTTGCAGCTGCACAAAATCCAGTGACTGCACATCCAAAGAGCACATCCAAATTCAATTTAAGTGGGCCCCCCTCCGGTTGAGCCGCATTTTTGTGTGTTGGTTGCGAAAAAGAACAGGAAACTGGAAATTGTGTGCGTCGCTGGCTAAATTGCACAAAAGATGAGGAGTCCGAGAGCCAAACAAGAGTTTGGCCATTGGGCTGGCGATTGTAGCCGGGCAGGCTTCCAGCGAAGACACCGTTAAGATGCCAAAACGCTTGCGAAATATGTAAAATATTTCTGAAATGCCGCCTGGACTTGGGACCTGCACCGAACACCGGGCACCTGAACCTGTAACCCTACACCAATAACCAACTGCCATTGATGTGGTGTGGGCATCATCTGGTGACGCAACTGACCAAAAACGGTCGACACAAAACACAAAAACAAGTTGAAAATAAAACCTCAATAATTGGCGACATAATTGCAACTTAATACCACGCTTTGGCTCTGTTCATTTAGTTAATTATATCGACGACGCAAAAAACGACGCATCGGGGATGCAGCACACTACTTAAAGTTTCCATTTCTTACTCACCTGCAGCATCAGTTCACGCAACTTGTCCAAATCGTCGCCATGCGACCTTGTCGGCAGGTAACGGCTCTCCACAGTCTGCGGTGGCACGGCCAGGAGTAAGAGCAGCAGCCATATAAGCACCTTGTGCGCCAGTCCCAGTCCCAGTCCCTGTCCCTGATTCCTTGCGGCTGGCATTGTCATTGTGGGCGTTCTCCGGTTACCTAGTGGGCGTGGCGTTACTTAGGGTCTGGTTTTGGTGCTGTAAGTATTGAAAGTGTTGCAAACAGTTAAGTGCAGGCAACTCCAGGATGTGTAATGCAATCCGATTGCTTGGGTGGAGTCCGAATGAAAACATTGAAATAATTGCAAAAAGCATGCAATAATATTTGATTATACTCGTGATGGGCAGGTGGTGGCTCGAAGCGCCCTTGTAATGATTATTTGAAGTCTTTTACCTGACAGTTGGCTATTTAAAACAAAAATAAAACTGCTGTTGTGGCTGCGCCCTTTTGTTTGAATTTGGTGTCTTAGCTGATAACTGATAATAACGATTTATGGCAAATGGATTTAAAATTGAAATTCTATTTTTAGTTAAGACAAACAAGGAGCTTGGAGCAGGATAGCCAACCACTGTGGAATAGGGGTTGATTTAAAGGATTTATAGCTACTTGATTACCAAGTTGACGTAAGAGCCATAATTGCCTTTGAGAATTGTTGAGTAAATTTGAATCAAGGATTTTAAAACTTAACATAGAAAGTTTGATTTTAGTTGTTGGTCAATTGGAAAATGGAAGAGAACTCAAATTTCTATTCGACCTACACATGAAGATACTTGCTTGTTTAAATCTCAATCCTAATCTTCTGAATTTATTTCCTCCCAAACCGAAAAAAGGCGCGACGATACAATTGAGGCTATATAGACGGTCATGATGAGGTTTAAGCATCTTGATGTTAAGGAAAGTCCGACCTTAGTTGCTGGATAATTGGAAAATGGAAGAGCACAAAAATTTCCATATGATTCTTTTTAAGCATGTAAGGCTGAGGATGCCTTACGTATACCAAAAGCTTGTTTGTTTAAGATTTATACCGAGCCTACTGAATTTATGACCTGCCGTACCGTGACCTGCCGAACAATGTTAAAGATAAAACATTTTTTAAGATTTTCTAATAGTTTCTTAATATTTGTCTTATAGGACTGCCTTTTGGATATCATATTAATTTTCAGCTTATTACGACTTAGCCAATTTAAAGCAACTTGATCAATTTCTTCGAAAATAAATGCAAAAATATGTATTTTAACAGGCTATGAAGCTATGAACCAAAGCCCGAATCTAAGGTCCAAAGAAATTTTTTACTATATCAATTTGAAACAAGTGAGAAAGTCGGTCAAGCCCGACTATAACATACTCTGTACCTGGAGTAGGAGCTGAACGCAGTGCTGCCGCTGTGTCTCTCTCTCTATCTCTATCTCACTCTCTTTCTCTCTCTTTCTCTCTCTCGCTCTCTCTCTCTAAGATTGTGCGGTGTTGGTTGTCAAAGGGTGGGAGGCGGGGTGGCGGGGGAGCTTGATTCACTTTTTTGCTTATAACTTGAGAACCGCTCATCCGATCTTTATCATTTCTTCAGCAAATCGATACATTGACAATTACTAACTATCTCTAGAAGGTACGAATCGTCTATCTTCAAAACTGCAGGAGATATAATGTTTTTTCCAAATTGCGGGGGCGGGAGAGGGCGTGGCAAAAATTGAAAATAAACTTGATCTGCCTGCAGCTATAAGAAACATTTATCCCATACATGTCAAACCTCTATCTCTTACCACCTCTGAGATCTGTTTGTTCATACGGACGGACGGACAGACGGACAGACAGACGGACAGACAGACGGACATAGCTATTTCGACTCGGCTGTTGATGCTGATCAAGAATATATATACTTTATATAGTCGGAAATAATTCCTTCTCCCTGTTACATACTTTTGCACAAACTTAATATACTCTATGTACCTTCGGTACAGAGTATAAAAATATTCTTTCGAATTGAATCTCATACCTCTATCATTTTTTTTTTTTGTCTGAATTTCAACCATACTCCGGCACTTTTATACTGTATACGAGCTTACACTGCCCTCTTAAAATTTTTACCAAGAAACCATAGGTCTAAAATGTATTCCTAAACAGAAAAAAAAGTCAGGATATTTTCAATCTTCGAAAAATTAAGGTAGCATTTTTTACGTGCAGCAACAAACGATAGCGATCGCCGTGTGCGAGCCCAAAAAAAAATGTATATTTCTTTGTTTTTCAGAAGTTTCAGGGGGTCGCTTTGAAGTGTAGATGGATGTCCTATGGAATATGGCGTAGGAAAGGACAAAAGGGAAAGGTAATTTTCCAGGGATCAAATGAATTTTACATATGGGTAATTATTTCTGAAGTGGGCAACTATTTTTTTTCATAGTCTCCAAAAATTTTCATTTTTTTGTCAGGATGATACCGCAGTTTTCAACGATTTTTAATAGATTTTTCAGAGTTTTACCATTGTGGGATGCAAAGATATAGCGACTGTTTAAGTTTTGTCAATGTTGGTTATAACTTAATAATTGATGGGCCTAAAAATTAATTAAAATTTTCAAAATATATTGTAAAATAAAACAATCTTTATATCTTTGCATCCCACAATGGTAAAATTCTGCAAAATCTATTAAAAATCGTTGAAAACTGCGGTATCATCCTATATTTTTAGAGACTGTAAAAAAAATAGTTGCCCACTTTTTTGATCTAAATGATCCAGCGAAAGAATTATAGTGTAATCGAATTTTTAGCTTAGTTCAATCTTCCTTAAGATTACACCAGGAGGTGTAAGATTTTCAGGATTGAAAATGTCGGATCAACTCAATCTCTTTTCTCATCAGGTCAAGAATATCCGGTAAAACGTTGTTTCATTACCGATTGGGATTGATTTAATCCCGTAGGGATTGATTTTTTTTTTGAGTATAGCCTGGGGCGGATCATGTATGCGACTTTGGGGGCTGGAATTGAGTTCTTAAGAAAATTATTTTAGAACGAAAAGTGTGAATTTATTGGTGTGATATAAGCAATAATTTACATAACTTATGAGATTAATAATGAACAATATATTCAGGTATCGCAGTGAAATGAACAATCAATTCCTGAATCCTCTGCAAGCAAAAAACTATTTTTTATCCGATTGGCTTGAAACTCGGTTTGTAAAGATAGTAAGTAAAACAAATTGAGACGCGATTTTGCGATATTGATAAAATTTGACCCAACGGTCGGAAAATGCCCGGAAAAATCTGCATGAAGAGAAACGATTTTTGAAACATGAAATTAAACTTTTTTTTCGCGGATTTTAAGGATAGAACACGAAATAATTTGAAATGTGATTTTCCAATTCGCCCTCCCGGCTTGAAAATGCCCAGAAAGTTTTAGATGCTAACAAATAGTTTTATCCGATGGACTTCGAACTCGGTTTGTAGTGATAAAACTCGAATTTATTTGTGAGTTCTTTTCCTATATTGGAAATACCGCCATAATGCCCACTAAGAAGTCAGTGGTAAGTGCGTGAGAAGTGGTAATTAAAGGGAAACCCCAGCAGCAAAGTCATAACGGGGCAAAAGCGATGTAGTAAATGGTTGATTTCAAGCTGAACTATGTATGATTCAATTTGTGGTCTCTACGGGGGGGACACAAATTTAAGAAATATTTTCAAATTCGGTAAGTCCCCAGGTCGGAAAAATCAAATAATATTTGACCATCACGATTTATTCCAAACTGATTTTTATATTGATTCTATACTGTTGAATATAATATTACAATACAATATATTAATAACTTAAGGGGGGACATCTAAGTAGCTCAAAAAAAAAAAGTGGATTTTCAGAATTTTTTTTTGGCCAAATGGAAGGGCCAATCGAAAATTTGTAATGGCGGTCGTGTATCATTTCTCCGTAGACCTTATTTTTCCGTGGCCGGACACATAACTCAAGCAAATCTTAACCGATCGATCTGAAATTTTAAGAGTAAATCGGAAACACCTATGGCTATCGATCCACGTTGAATTTTTCGATATTTTGATTTTTGGCGAAATGGTGAGTTTTTTGAAAAAAAAAAAATGGGTTAAAAAAAAAAAAATTCATTCATTTCAAAAAATCATTTGGCCAAAAAAAAATTCTGAAAATACACTTTTTTTTTTGAGCTACTTAGATGTCCACCCTTAATCAAACCCTTTTGGTATTAGAGGTCAAGAAATTTTCTTTTGAATCTCAAACCCAAAATAAATGGTGGCAATGAAAGCAGGTTCAATAGAGCCGGCATTTTCGATTGTATATGGAAAGTGTACAACAAGGGATAAATTACTAAAAGTTTTTTTTGCAAGAATCAGAAGAGAGAAGAAGCATTGCTCCTGGCCCAGTACGCTATGTAAGCCAAAAAATTAATTAATGCCAAAAGCGTTGTTATGTGATTTTGTTTTTTATTTTGGGGGCCGATTGTATAAACAAGGCGTTCAACTCAAGTCTCACTTCGTCAGCAATTGTTTTGATTTTTTTTTGTAAATGACATCGAAAAATGTTTAAGTAACAATTCAATCACATTAGTGACATGTGCACAAGCTGATGATATTTGAAGTTATGATGTTTGAAGAGTCCTTATGTGCGTTGCAGAGTTTTTTCATTGAATTGTGCCGCCTTTGATGATGTCTCGCAGTCTCTATCATTCTAAATTATAATCCGATAAATCTCACATGCTTACAAATAAAATAAAGTTTTTGCATCAGAGAAGAAAGGAAACTTTCCACATATATTTTTGATATTATTTCCACTTGCAAAATTGCTAGATCAAGCAACGAAATAGCTAAAATGGCAACACTGGATAAAACCCACGCCTCCTGCACAACAGACACACACACTACCGCTGCACCACACCCAGCCACAACAACCAGATAAACTCTGACTCGTTTGGTGAAGATTTATCAGCCAGTTCGGCTAGTCCCATACTCACAGCAGAGTGTGGTCTGTGTATTTTATTTAATGTTAGTGCAAGGTTTATTCCTGATTGCCCGAGTTAGAGCTTGGGATCAGAACAACAACATAAAAACAGATTGAGTACTCCATATACAAATAAATCTCAAAACAAAGGCTTTTGGTACAAAAATTTTGTAAGTTATTTTAATATAGAGATTTTGGTTTTGGCAGTTCCTTGGTTCAGTGGTCTACTAAGCATCAGCTATTACCCTTAATTAACCCTTTTCAAATATTTGGAATATTTTCCTTAACTAAATCCCCATATCATCCACCAGCTTAGATTATATAATTGTGGCCCACCTTCTTTTGTTGTTCGTTGGATAAGATTTCACCACAATATGAATAACTGATTACACAATAAAAACTGAGATTGTTAATTTTTATTGGAACACCAACACCAACTAGCAACTGGTACTGCTGCACCTGCCTTAGCTGACTCACAGTTTTTATTTGCGTTGTGCTGTCCTGTTCCTGTTTGCTTGGTAGGATTAGCTTTTTTAACTACGTCACGTTTTTAGGCGACACTTTGGTCCGGCACGACGATGTGCTGAACTAGGATAACAATGTTGCTTTAAGCGAAGCTGCGTGCGGACGTTTGTATTTATAGCCAAAAATGCGGCAGCGGCTGAGATGGGTGATGACGCCAGGAGCTGGCCTAGGCGAGGATATGCCGACCTACACATGCGCTACACACACTTACACTTCATAGTGGCACAGCGCCCCTAGCCCCTAGCCCCTAGTGGAGCGTCTGTGCGCGCGCAGTGCCCCAACAACAGGCGGGCATATCATTGTCACGAGTGTAACTCACCCATCCATGTCCTCGCCTTGCCATTGTCCTGTGACATCCTCTTACATGCATAGTATAGAATCTGGCGAAATGTTTTCGCTTGGCCAATTTCCATGGTTAACTCGCACAATGGTGTTCGCAATGCTTTGTTGCTGTTGCTGTTGTTGTCGTCGTCATGGCTGCAATTGTTGACATTGCGGGCGTCAGTAATGGATTTCTGCCCGGTTCACTTAACCCAGCCCAACAAGTTTTATTTTCTTCATCGATATGATGGACCCATTTGTATACCATGCACGGCCGATAGCCCCAAATTTTTGATATAGCGCAGTTTTCTGTGTAGCCCATTGCTGTGATTGAATACGTGACACGCATGGAGAAGTGGGCAAGGGTTTTTATGACCCTGACGCTGAGCAGGAACTTGGGGGATAACCAAACTCCTACACACATGCCACATTCATAACTTTGTCTTTTTATTTTATGGGCAACCGCAAATAAACGCTTTATGAAACACCCAGGAATTATAAATGCCCCCTGCGTTTCATAACAAAAACAAGAAAATATTAACAAAATAAAAAAAATAAACAATTACTTAAAAAAAAAACCCCAGAGTAAGTCAGGAGTGTGTCAAATGTGCCCTTGGCGGAATTCGAACACAAGACTTCCTCTTAAGAGGAAATGAAGATTTGTGTTTAATCGTCTGTTGCTTTGCGAAGCAAAGCTTTAAAGCTTGTTTAAGCTCTTAGCTCTTATCACTGCCAACTTGAGCTTGCTAAGCTGTAGAGATGCGCAATGCTGGGATACAGTGACTCAAGAAATTATGTGACTGTAATAAGCTGACAAGTTGCAAACCTAATTTTACACTGGCACAAAACTTGACAAATATTTATGAAATTTAGATGAAAATTTGGCGGGTGTGGCAGCACTTTAAACATCGCGCGCACACATGCGTACATTAGGCGAAAGAACTAATTTAGTGAGACGAAATTAATATCTTCCTCATTAAATGATATAATCTGTGTTTTTATACTCTGTACCGAAGGTACATAGAGTATATTAAGTTTGTGCAAAAGTATGTAACAGAGAGAAGGAATCATTTCCGACCCTATAAAGTATATATATTCTTGATCAGCATCAACAGCCGAGTCGATATAGCCATGTCCGTCTGTCCGTCTGTCCGTCCGTCTGTCCGTCCGTCTGTCTGTCCGTCCGTCCGTATGAACAAACAGATCTCAGAGATGGTAAGAGATAGAGCTTTGACATGTATGGGACAAATGCTTCTTATACTTGCAGGCAGATCAAGTTTATTTTCAATTTTGGCCACGCCCCCTCCCGCCCCCGCAATTTTGAAAAAACGTCATATCTTCCACAGTTTTGTAGATAGATGGTTTGTGCCTTCTAGAGATAGTTAGTAATTGTCAAAATGTATCGATTTGCTGAAGAAATGGTAAAGATCGGATGAGCGGTTCTCAAGTTATAAGCAAAAAAGTGATTCAAGCTCCCCCGCCACCCCCCCCTCCCATCCTTTCACAACCAACACCGCACAATCTTAGGGAGAGAGAGCGAGAGAGAGAGAGAAAGAGAGTGAGATAGAGATTGAGATAGAGAGAGACACAGCAGCAGCACTGCGTTCAGCTCCTACTCCAGGTACAGAGTATGTTATAGTCGGGCTTGACCGACTTTCTCACTTGTTTCTCTTAAAGGTAGGAATAAAAGCCACAAAAATAAAAAAGATTTTTAATACATATTTTTTATTTTTAAAATTTAAAAACAAAAATTTTAATTTGAAAATTTCCAAAAGTTTGCACAATTTTTTAGGTTGAAATAAAAAATCAAAAAAGTTTTTGATATGAAAAGTGGATTTTCCCATATTTCCCCTTTCCAAGCAACTTTTTCTAAGGTAAATTGTCCCGCTGATCACGAAAATCGCCATATTGACGCGTTATTAAGATATTATCGATATTCCTTTTTTCGATATTTCTAAAAGTTGCATTAACTTAAACTCCCATAACTTTTTTTTTCTTCAACCTAATCAAACTTTAAAGGAGATAGCAGAAAGTTTCGTTGTCGGACAAAAATAAGCTGTGCTTTTTATGCTATATTCTCATATGTAAAATAAAATATTTTTTTTGCCAAATTTAAAAATGTATCGAAATTAAAATGCCCGTAGATTAATAATTATACAAAATTCTTATGTTTTTAACTGGACAGTAAAAACTATTTAAATAAAGGTAGGAATAAAATCATAAAAAATATAAATAGCTTTTAATTACATTTTTATTTATTTTTTAAGTTTAAAACAATTAAGTTTTTTTTTTATTATAAAAAGACTGCACAATTCTTTTTAAAGTTAGAATAAAAAAAATGTTAATACTTTTTTTTAACTTTCAATTTTAAGTATATTTATTTTTTTAAATTTTTTCGGTGGGTAAAATTACATTTTGAGATAAACCTCGCGTCAAAAACTTTAAATGGAGTCAAGCAATGTTTGTATCGAATGGTTATGGAATTTTCAAGTTACTGTTAAGTGGTTTGAATGCAAAGAGCAAAAACATATTAATTAAATTTTTGTTGGGATTGCTAATATTTTTGTTGCATCTAATAATGATGAACTGATTTGTTTTTTGTGTTGGTTAAGTAAATGTCTGTACATGTTCGTTCAATTCTCAGTGTCCGTTTTAAAGTTTAGTCGTATGTGTGAGGGTGTGTGCATCCGCTTTTGTATGTCCTCAACAGTCCGAATATTGTTTTAGTGGTAAAATCGTTGGCTTTGGGGATGTTGAAAAATTTTTTTTGGTGGACTATGGGGTCGCTCGATTCCATTTCTCGACTGATAAAATTTTAAACCCTATAAATTTTCATGCTGGTTGGATAATTTAAGTGGTAGTTTATCATCCTTTCCACTTCACAGGTGAATTTTATATCCTCATGATATTTATTTCATGTTTCTACCCTTCATTTTCATACTCCCTCGGCTACATATTTGGTCAGTAATCTTGTCTTCGATATCTTGCTTAAAATTCTTACACTACCATATTTGCAATTATCGGCGATGCTGGGGATCCCATTGGAAGGACTCTGTGTTGGATATATTGTCTCATCATATTTAAATTACCTGTCTCTTGTTATACAAAATCTTACGATTTGTTTAGTTTCTCTATCTCGTTCCATTCATTATGTAAGACTTCTGAGGCCAGTTCAGTATACCTGGAAATAATGACACCACGGTACTAGGTTCTTATTGTCATAAATATTGGTGTTCTTTATGTTGTATTGGATCGGGTTTTAAGAATATCTATTGGCATAAAAAATATGAAGGGGCATTTGTCATGGAACATATTGGTCGTAAGAACATGTTCTTTTTATGAATAGTGGGAATTAGATAAATCCTAGGTGGGGAATGCTACATTTGTTGGCAGAAGATATTTTTCTTTTTTTTGTGACTATTCCTTGATTATTAAGAAAAAGTTATTGTTTTTTTTGTAGTCGCAAGGTGGGATTTAGTAGTAGAACACTTTAAGTAGACTTATCTCCCAATATTTGTTTCATCTTTTGGTCATAATCCTCCACGGTTACATTTTCCTTGTCTGAATTTTAAATTAATATATTTTTGTTTTCATAAAAATTAATTTTTTACTAACGATCTAAATTCATTTTTTAATCATTTACCAAAATTATTTTTATTTTTGCTTCTTAAGAATCGCACTTTTTCGAAGAAAATAAGGTATTGATAAAGAAAATCTATGGATGAACACCGAATTGATCTTCGATGATCTCAATAGCTGAGAAAAATATTGGCGTTTTGAACAAGCCCATTAAGGTTTCAAAGATTTCGATGTGGTCCAGCTCACTACAGATTTTTATTTATTTCTGCTTTAATTTTGTTGCTGACATCGCGCCTAAAAAGTCCAACAAATGCAAGGGTAGGGTAAAGGTCATCCAATCTTGGGTTTTTATTCGAGGCGGTCTCAAATAATCACACCATGCTTGGCAATGTCTTGCCTTACTGTCTTTCTGAAAGTTTTTCGGTTCCGATTTTTTAGTGAAGATTTTTTAGTTTGACTCATTTTCTGACTTGTCTTCATGTAATGAACCACAGGAACTTGGTCTGTGTAAGTCTTGATCTATTTGAGCTTGATTTGTTTGAAGCTTGATCTGTTTGGAATCACTTTTATAAACGATCTTGAATCAAAAAATTTCGTTCTTAAATCAAGAACTTTCCGGCTTATTAAAGTTTTGAAACTGAAAATTTATTTATTTAAGTACGAAAATTCTTGATTTTTCTTTCAGTGTGGAGAAATCAATGAGCTCGTCTGTGTTTCTTTAGGAAATGCCTAAAAGTATGCAACGTGTGGTTGGGTGGTAATTTAAGCTTGCCTATTTCGCCTAAAAGTACTCTTTAACTTTCAAATAAACTATTACAAACATCTCTAAGATTTTTTAAGAGAAGACATACCATTTTGAACACAAGCGCTGGAAATAAGGAAGGTTGCAAATACAATTCAACAGGTTAGTAATTTGTTTTCAAAATGCTTTATCCTTGCTTTAGAAAATCGTAGAATCGTTTAGGACAATTTATGTTAATGCTAAGAAATGGTACTTTCCGATAATATCAAAGAGAATCGAAACAAAATTATAGCTCCTTCACATCATGAATTATTTCCGAAAACAGATTCGGGACCAGCTCACGAAAATCATCTAGAATCACCACAAATCTTTCAATATACTGCACCTATAAAATATATTTATTTTATATTTAATTGAACACTAGTCTAGAAATTAGTCACCACCAATCTAAGTTAATGTACAGTGTATATTATGAATTTTCTGCGATAACTGACTACAATCTAGTTCAAATGGATCAATTTTTGTTTTTGGCATAAATAGGGTTAATAGCTTACAAATTATAAGTTCTACGACTGTAATGGAGACCCCTTTAATGGAGTCGAACTCTCGCTTAACCTATCTATCGCTTTACCTATCTATCAGGTGTTCGATTAAACTGCTATTAGTAGTCTATCTTAAAAATTGACCAATTAATTTAAAATTTCTGTCTTTCAACATAGTTTTTTATTGGCTTTTGTTTTATATTACAACATTGTATTGATTTCGTGTCCATTTTTCATCTAATGCCTAGAAATAAAATAATTAGTGCATCTCGTTGATTTTTTTTGTTTGTTTTTTTATTACTATTTTAATTGTTCAATTTGGTTTTCCTATGGATATTTGCATAAGCTTTATTCACTTTTAATTGTTTTCCAATTACAATTACAACAACAAATGAAGGCTGAAAACTATATCATATATTTATATGTCTGATGGGATATGGCTCGTATAAAACCTTAACTAGCGCTACTTAACAACAACTAAAATACATTCAGTGGCATTCTACCTATGAGTACGAGTAAATTTCTTGAGACATGCCTTAGGGGTTACATCTACAGACACAGCACGAAGGAAACAGGAACCAATCCATAAAAATGCCCTTGCAATCGTTGTCAGGATCGTAGGCAAGCAGGCGATGCCATTTATATTTCTGCTCGCAACCGCATTCGCCTTCACAGCGCGAAGTTTGTGTGTTGCTGAAATGGGAAATTGAGAAATTTCAATGGAAGTAAGCAAGTATTTAAATCGCATGCAGGGTACTCACCTGCACACCTCTTGGTGTATGGCCTGTTCGAAGTGCTGGGTATTGACAATCGCTCTGATTTTACCAGCCGAATTTGAGGCCCAGTAAGGTGTTACAATTTCGATTTTCGATTCGCAGGCATCGAGTCGTCCGGTACCCGAATTTCCACCATTCCCATTGCCCGGTGTCCTATTTGTATTGCTATTGCCACCGGCTGCTCTATTCCGGCTGCCACCCGCAGCCGCCTGACGCTTTTTACGCAATTGACCAAAGTAACTGTCGCCCGCTTCACCCGCATTGGCTGCATAGGCGCCGGGCGGTATGAATATATCCGGCTCATCTATAAACCGACGTTTCCTCACTTTGGCCTGCTGTTGTCGTCCTCCTTCTACTCCTCCACCAACCGCCGCACCCTCCATATTCATTTCAAAGTCACCATACATGCGTCTCATCAACGCCTTGTTATCGTCTATAAATCGCTCGATTTTGTCACTGGAAATATATGAAGAAGGTGCATTAGTTTTTAAAGAACATCATTCTGTCAGGTTCGGGTTCGGCTTTATTTGAGGCTAGCTATCTAAATTCCAAGGTTTTACTTTCCTGAAATCTGAAAATTTGTTACAACTAATTTAAATCATCATACATTTTGAGTGATTTTTGGGTCTTTTACATTAAAACACTCCTTAATTAGTCCCGATTTTACTAAATGGAAATAAAATTCTCTTTACTAAGCTCTAAAGAGTTGATTAATCGATCCCAATAGCTCATAAATTTCTTCAACCAATTTTGGTCTTGATGGAATCAAAGGTAAGGTCATAACTTAATCCAGTTGCTGTATTTAGCCAAAGATTTTCTTATATAAATATTTATTTTTAAAAAGAAAATGAAAAAAAAAAATTTCCCTGAAGTTGGAAAAGACAAAATCCTTAAATGTCTATGGTTTCTTGGTAATATTTTCTTAGAATTTTTCGTAAATTTAAATTTTAAATCGACCTCCTATAAGTATATTTATTGATCAGCTGAAGCGGAGTTGAATGTTACTCAATTCATCTGGATTTTTCGTAATTTGAGCCTATAATGCCTATTTTCACCCTTTTAATATGCGTTTTGTAAGGAACCTTTACTTTCTTTGATATAACCGTAAAGTACTTCTTCTTAATTTGAAAATAAACTATCCCAAACAATTGTACAATTTTTGTAGACAAAGATATACGATTTTGAGTATAGATGTTCGAAACTAAAATACTTTGTTCCGCCCATTAGAAGGTTGTAAAAATTTTAAATTGGATTTAATACAGATGACTAAACTTGTATAGAGTTTTTGGCAAAAACTTTTTGCATTGCATAACTTTGGGCAGGAAACAATTATTTCTTTTTTAGGCATATGTATTCAAAATGGTTCACATATCTTCGATTTAAGAAATGGAACAATTTTATGGGACATTTTTTTTTAAGCTAATAAATAGTACTTAGTACTTTGAGATATGGCAAAAATGTGCAACTTTAAGCACAAGTAAGTAAAATTTCCGGCGTGATGGAGCATTTTCCAAAACAAGTTCGTGTTTGGCCACTTGTTCTACATATGAACTGAAACAAGTCAAATATTGCAACCACGAGCCATCATTGTCCACACAGAGAAAAAAAAATGAAGTTCATTTTTAAATTCACCGAATGAAAATTAACTTTTTAAATATATCAGGGGTGCCACAGAAATCTCTAGAGATTTTCGTATAAACGATTGTATTTCAGTTTTAAACTGCTTGCATTTATGTGTGAAGTGGCACTTAAAGTCTCGGTTACTAGATCAGATGGCTAATTTTAAGGGAATTGAAACGGACTTTTCAAAGCCAAGTTGATTTAAGCAATGGGTTCCAAATCGCTTAAATTCACCATCTAATCTAGCAACCGGAGATAATTTTGTCAGTTTACATCAAAAGTTAAGCAATTTTAATTTGAAATGCAAATGTCTATACCAAAATCTCTAGTGATTTCCGTGGCACCCCCGTATAAATTTTTTTGATTTTAATTGTCAGGAATATTGTGCTGATCCATAGATAAATTACGATGTTTCACCCCTAAAGATACCACCCCCTCCCATATACAACCCCGGATGCTATCCAGATCCCGCCCAGATCACACCCAGAAACCACCCAGACCTCACCCCCATTCCCACCCAGATCCCATCCAGATTCCATCAGATCCCCATTTAGATACCACACCGATTCCACCAATATCGCTTCCAGATCCAGCCCAGATAAGATTCTACCAAGACTCCACCCAAATACTTCCCACATACCACCAGTTCCCACCAAGATCACACCCAGATCTTTCCCACAACCTACCCAGTTGCCCCTCTTCAGCATCTTTCCTAACTCTGCGCTTCCCCTCTCTTCACATCCTTTTGTGTGTGTGAGTTTGCCGGGAATCTTCACAAATCAAAACACCACAAAATATGTATAACGTCAGCGTCACGTGACGTTGAAATCAAATTTTACTCCAACTAAAATCGTCCGTACCGAAATTAAAGATGTTTCACATCAAAAAAATCAATTTAAAATTTCGTAGATACCAATCACAACTGTATACTTGAATTACCATTACCATTACTATTTTTCATTGAAAACAATTCCTGATTATCATTTTTTATTTATTAATCGTAATTGTAACTTAAAACTATAATTATTCAGTGAATATTCCAAAATTTAATTACTGTTACAATTACTTAGATAATTGTAAATGTAAAGTGTGATTATTGAGTAATTATGCTTGAAATGTTGAATTATTTATGAATTTTCATGTATCAAATTAAATAACTTAAGCACAATTAACAAATTCATGGTTTATATATTATGTTTTTGTTTTAATATCAAAATAAGTTTATTTCATACTATCCATTAAATTAATTTTGGCCTTCGTGACAACTAATTTTTCAATCCAAAAATTGGAAAAGGCATGGCGGTTTGAGTCCTTAATAATATTTGCAAATGAAAACATTCCTTAAGCTAGGGCTGACGACGTAATTGGAGTGTTATATCTGGTCGCTATCGTATTAAGCAAAAAATCTCGAAATTTCTCGACGGATATCTGTTCTTAATTGCACATAGCGAAGCGTTAATACCATTAACTATTGGTTGGTTCCATCTAAAACATTACTTATTTTACTAAAATGTATTATAAATGTAAAAGTTTGTAGTCAAACACGCACAACTGGCTTAATGAATTTGCATGAAAGGCATTCAGATACATAGTTCCAGGGAATGAGACATAAAAAAATGTAAATTTTTCTCTTTCTGAAAAAGTCTAAAATTGTTGCTATTGGCGTCAATGGCGGTATTCTTCCAAATATTGAACATCTATTAATCCATAATTTAACTAAATGATTGCTATAATTAGCTTGGGGTTTGTTACCTTGATCAGCAAACAAACACATTTGGTGATTTCGAAACATGATTTGTAAGAAAATCATCATTTTCACCTACAAAATACAAAATAATTCAACATTTCAAGCACAATTACTCAATAATTACCCTTTACAGCTACAATTATCTAAGTAATTGTAAAAGTAATTAAATTTTAGAATATTCACTGAATAATCGTAAATCCATGTAACAATTACAGCTCTGATACCAATTTAAAATATTTTCATATCGGAGTAAAATTTATATGAAAAAACAATTTTTTTTCAGTGTGTATTAGTTTTTAATCAAGTTAAAATCAAGTCCAACTTATATTTGATCTTTGGTCCCCATAGAAAACAATTTCAGTTATAGAATTTTAATCTTTTTGTTTGTATAGAAGCATCTTGGTAAGTTGCATAATCGTCGAAAGAAGCTGATAACTAAAAGCGTCAATGATTCTTTACCATGTTCATCTTCTGAATAAAATCAAATACAAAATTTAGCTAAGGAGGTGAACCACTTTAATGCTCCATTTGACGGAACTTAAACTATGTATCCTCTGCTAAAAATTTTGACACGATATTTCTTAAATGTTCCACGCTGGAATTTTTTAAATGTCAGCACTATCTGGGGTATTTAAATCAAGGCTGCAAACCGGTCCGGAACCGAACCCCTTAGAACCGGTTCGGTTCGATTTTTTTGGGTCCGTCGACCTGTTTGAATTCTCGAACCTGAACCCGAACCGGACCACTTTTTGCCAAAATTAGGTTCGGTTCACAAAATTAAATAATTTTCCAACGAAACACACAGAGAAATATTGAAAATATCTAGAGATTTTAGTATAAACGATTGCGTTTTGAACTAAGCTTGGATGACTTTTTATTGCAAAGAAGAGAAGATTATGAAAGCAATATAAAGCAATAAACAAATATCAAATATGTTAAAGATTCATTTGAAAATTGTTCAAGACAACATTTTATACATCGAGAAGTGTTTTAAGATTTTGTAAAAAATTGCCTTGCTGTTCCAACAACTCAGGTATCAGTTGAACGATCCTTTTTAACACTTTAGTTTGTTCTCTCTGATCTAAGAGCTAGTATAGATGAACAGATTCTAGAACATATAATGCTTATTAACTTAAACCAGAATTCGGCAGAGCTTTATTTACTGTGTATACAACGCCGATCTACGGCAGCGACGTCATCACTCCGACAGCATGCGACCTCATACTGCTCTCTTTTGCAACAACATGTGCTTCATGAGCGCGCTCTCGAGTGGCTTAACACACACGCGACGCAAAATCAGCTGATAAATTTTATAATTTAAATTACATTATATAGGCTATTTCCCCCAAAGAAATGAAGAAAATGATATCATTTCTTTCATAAGGAAAGAAGGAGTATTTTATAAAAAAGTACTCTCTACTCTCTGGAAGCAGAAATTGTCATCAGAAATAATTTGTCAATCAATGGAAACGGCAAACTTTTAAGAAATTAAAATAATAAGAAATTATGCATGTGATAAGGGGCTAATAGATATAAAAAAAATTATTTTAAGAAATAAGTGTTAATAAATCGGAACAATTCTTTTATGATCAAGAGAACCGAGGTTCGAACCAAAACCTTCGGTTCAAGGGTCTTAGAAACCGGTCCGCGAACCGAACCTAAGACTTTACAACAGGTTCGAACCCCCGGACCGAACCTTCTGCAAAATGTTTGAGGTTTGCAGCCTTGATTCAAATACCCAGTAGCTTCAAATGGGTTAAACAAAAATCGAATAATTTATTGCAAATATCAATATTTTAATTAGATTGTTTCAATTAACAACCACGTTTTCTGAATAAGCAAAAAACCAAATTATTCCTGAATCCCAAAATGTTTGCGGGTTGAACCCCGGAGTTAACATCTCCCGATTTTTAGGATTAGAGTGCAAAGAACAAAGCAATATCGCTGCATTTTATCGAACCCATCAAGATTTTATTTATTTAATTAATTAATAAGAGTTCTGAAATGGTTTTCTTTAGAGTGTTGGAAAAACTAAAGGCAAAGTTTAAAGAGTTTCAGCAAGAGTATAAATAATTATGAGTTTTCCTTTGTTCTTTCAAATTTATTGCCATAAGAAGTAACAGCAAAACATAATTGTTACATTCTGCGAGGAAAATATTTTGCACAAGTTTTAACTAAATTAATACAATTTCAAGGGTCTTTTTTAATTAAAGAACATTAAAACCACAAGCCAAATAGTTTTTTCTTATGAAATTTGACAATTCTATGCAATGTTTATGTATGTCAAGAATAATTTCACCGATTTGGTTTATTCATGTTGAGTAATTTGTATTGGAATTAACATAAATGTGTCATGCGGCAACTGAACTAGTTCTAACCCAATAAATGCTTTAAATTATTTACGAAGCGAAACCCCATAACCGAGACCACATCCTTGAGCTAATCAGCTAAAAGTGTGAAGTTTGTAGTTTGGAAAATTTTGTTTGTATACTAAACCAATTTGAGGGTAAACCCCACTGAATTACTCACATGGGATAACTGTTGCCAGCTGTGGGACAAAACAGCTGATGGTATCGCTTGATGCAGGGCACACCCTTGATCACATCGCCCCTCACGTCCAGGCCAAGTGCCACCGACAATGCCGTCCACCAGATCTAGAATGAGCAAGGCGTTAAGATAATTGGTAATAGCATTGGGGCCAGAGACCATAACAATTTATGGCCGGGGTGTGAAAATGACTCAAGTAAAGTTATAAACATAAAAGAGAAGATCAGATCAGAGCAGAGGCCGCTCCCCCTCTCGCGCTCTCTGGCTCGCTCAACTTCATCTTCATCATCACACCTCTTAACCAAACGAACTCGCACGACCTTCGTGAGCAAAAAAAAAAAAAAATAAAATAAAATAAAATAACTGAAACACAAATCGTCAAAGTTATTTCCGCAAATGAGCAAACTCGATCGATATTGCGCGTGTCCACAGCTAAACCGGGGATTACTTACCGGAATCTGTAGGAATGAGCCATTGTTGAGCTTGGGATAGGAGAACAGAGGCACCACCGGCACGCTGCCGTTCTTCAAGAAGATGGGTCCCTGTATGGGCGTCACCGTGGGCATCTTATTGGTATGCGGTTTGTCTGAGGAGGAAACAAGGACAGCATTAATCACGGTTAAACCCGAATGAGTGCAAGTGCAGTGTCTGCATACAAATCACACTGCAAGTGACATATGCATTTTATATAAATTTTATGCCTGGCATTTGTAATGGCCAGATCCGGATCTGCAAACTTTCCCTTCTCCACCCAGCAAGAGCAGGATGCAAGACGGTGACAAAAATGCAACAGAGAGGGGCCAAGGCTAACCACCATTTCACCGAATGGGGTCACCTAGATGTGTTCCTAACTGCAAAACCCTTGGACTCGTTTCACTTACACTTACCAAAGAGGTGAAAACAAAGGTATGTCTGTCTGTATGGCCGGTTGGAGTACTCGCTCTCGTTCCACATCTCAAAACTTGTATGTGTTTGCATTTGTATCTGTGTGCACGTCTTCAGCATATGAGAGCTGGTTCATGAGCCCCGACTTCTTGCATAATTCCCCCCGTAACCGAGTTGAGTACTTGAGGTCTGTCTGGCAGGTTGCTAATGCCTCAACAAGTTCGAGATTGAGATGATGTGAAACAAAGAGGCGCCAAGCAACCAACCAACCAAAAAAAAAAAGATACATATATCCAAATTAAAAAGTGAAATACGACAGTTTTGAGTCTCAAGCGAGGACTTAGAAAGAGAAAGAGAGCATATGGAGATGTCTCCGTTAATAGCAATCGTAGGCATAAATCAGAGATAGCCATAAAAGTCAAACCTCAACCATAACTGTCCAAAAGGCGGCCTTGCCGAGCGGTTTGTAGACCTTTGACCTTGTCGGCGTTGAATGTAGTTGTTATACTTAGTGACTGTTGCTGTTATTGTTGTTGTTTTCTAACCGAAGTTGCTCTCAATTGGAACGGTAAATAAAATATGGAAAAAAACAACAACAACAACATGACTTTCAAATGGTCGTGTGCAAACGTGGGAAGAGTTCGACTGGCAAGAGGGTTATCAGTTGATCTAAGACACACAAAATGCAAAAGCATTGCTGCACTTTGCTTGAAGGTACTTACACACAGCGAGATTTTAGTACACAGATTAATAATTTTATATACTTTTTGGCTTAACTTTGTATTACAAAAGTCGAGTACCCTTAAAAGATTAAGGGGAAATCTAGGCCAGAGACTATACTTCAAAAAAGAAACAAATACGGTCAAAGGAAAAAATCTGATATCAAGCAGTAAAAAGTTCCGTAAGATGGAAAATTCTTGGATCCAAAACGAATATACTGAAATCAAGCATGCATGACTGAGATCGGCTTCATATCAAGCATTGATCTTCTTGGTTGTAAGCATACCAAGTTTCAATTTCAAGCATAGATCTTTTTGGACTTAATAAGAATATCTGGTTGAGTCGTTTAAGCTATGTCCGTCCGCTAATATGTCGAAACCGACCGAATCTGGGAGCTGCCCTAGAAATGATTGCTCCGAAAAAGGGGGCGCTCTTAAACTCGGTCATGGTTAATACTAGATTTTCTTAGCCTGATGTTTTTACCGATGTTTGGTATAAATCACTAACCGTTGAAGCAAGATTTTTCAAGTGTATTAAGACTTCGGCACAGACCAAGTTTGCTTTTCTTTACCGTTTTTAACTTTAATTTGGCAAAGCTAAAAAATATATTTTAAACGAAACTAAACTGTTTATTCGCAAATGCTCTGCCGGAAACCAAATAGCTGGCAGATAAGAAAGGCTGAGGTCTAAGTCACAATTCGCAAAGAAGCTTACAGTACAACTAAATTTAGCTTCTTATAATCACTTCATACTGTTTAGCCGCAGTTTGCTGCGAGAGGAAATGCAAACGCTGGCACTGAAGATAAGCTATGATTCAGTCTAACTTATGAGCAATGGTTCATGTCATAAACCTTAAGAGTAGAAATTTCCTAGCGCGTGTAAAGAAAATCTGGCGAAAGTCAAAATATCAATGTGCCTGCTTTATATCGATATTTGAAGTGATCAGTGATAAATCGATGACGAAAATTGAACTATTTTTGTTAGTTTGTGCTGGTGAACGGGCATGATGTGCAATGATGATTGCTAAATTTCGTGATTGTGTTACATCGTAGAAATAGTTTGCTAGAATGGCTTGCTTGTGATTTGTTATCGATAGTTCACAGCTGTCAGTAGTAAACAAATAAAAAATTTAATGTGATAAAAGTTTACGGGGTCGTGGTTTGGCAAGTGTCTTAAGGAAATTCGTGCAAGGCTTGGAGGGCTTTACTGGTTTTTTTCGGGACCTCGAAGACTGAACACACACGGACCTTAGCTCACTCGACTATCAGCCATAAGCAAATCTTGGTGTCAAAATCATGCTAAAGAATGTAAGCGGTTAGCATTTTGCGACCCAGCAAGCAACAAGGGCCATGGTTGAGTGGACTTAGAAATCATCGAGGTCGTGGGATCAAGTCCCTGTTGGAGAAAAGTTTTTTTAAGTTTTTTTTTATTTACATTGAACCAGTGTGCAATGGTTCAGTGACCAGCAGCCCGCAATTTTGGTCTAGGGTTTAGGGAACTGGATTTAGAATAAATAAGGCAAAATTTGGAACCTTTTTACAAAATAGTTTCTGAATGCCAGCCGTTCAAATTTGATTTTTCCTAAAATTGATGCAAAAAATACAAAAAATTATAGTCAAAGTTAGGAAAGCAACAGCTGCTGCAATTTCATTTTTATATTCGACTTTGCACCAGATTGCTATAAAAAATTACACTAGTTTACAGCCAAAAAGACCCATTTCTACTGAAAATTTTTTTTAGTGTAGTTTGGAATGGTGATCTCAAAAATCAATTTCAAAAATTTTTTCATGGCTCCGTTTTTGAAATATAATTTTTTTTTATTTTTTGGTAGGGGCACTTACATTTTAAGCCATATCTCACTTTATATTTGTCAGATAGAGTCAAGCAAGATAAGAATCGAAAGGTTATTTCGCTGCCAGTAATCGAGTAGAACATTGTTTTTAAATCGGTTCATTAGTTTGACAACAATATCCAAAAATATTTCGAAAAAATCGAATTTTTGGACGAAAATTCATTTTTAGTCGCCTGGAAAAAATATAAAAAAATCCAAAAAATTTATTTTTATTTTTTCTACATAAGAACCGCACTTCTACGAAGAAAAACAGATATCGATCATCAAAATCTGTGAACAAACACAGGAGCTGTAAGCAATTTAGTGCAAAAAAATGTGATATTTTCCTGAATATTTTAAAATAAATTTTCGTTTGCTTCGACTTTTGTTCCGTTTTTAATTTTTATTTTTGTTCTGGCTTTTCGTTCACTTCATAATTTGACCAAAAAACGAAGAAAAGTACAATGTTAATTTTTGAAAACACACAATATACTCAAATTTGACTGTTAGTTCCTCTACTCAATTTGATCCATCTATGGTACGTGTTACACGATTTATCTCGCCAATACCTGATTTTCTTCGTAAAAGTGCGATTCTTAAGTAGAAAAAATAAAAATAATTTTTTTGTATTTTTTTATATTTTTTCTAGTCGTTTAAAAATGAAATTTCTTGGATTTTCGAGCAAAAAATCGATTTTTTTGAAATATTTTTGGTTGTTGAATTTAAACTACTGAACCGATTTAAAAACAATGCTCCACGCAATTGTTGGCAGCTCCATTACCTTTCGATTTATTTCTTACTTGACTCTATCTGACAATTATGAACTGAGATATGGCTTAAAGTGTAAGAGTACCTACCAAAAAAATTTAAAAAATTAATATTTCAAAAACGGAGCCATGAAAAAATTTTTGAAATCGATTTTTTAGATCACCATTCCAAACTATACTAAGAAAAATTTTCAGCTGAAATGGGTCATTTTTTTTTTTTTTTTTGTAAACTAGTGTTATCAAGAACTTTCTATTCGAAAGCGTTTACAAAAAAATGGAAAAACTCTAAAATTTTGAGGGATTTTTAAAAATTGGCAACTTTGAGTTAAGAGTGCCCAAAAGCTCCTCTCTTAATTTGCTTGCAATGTAGCTTTGAATAATGTGTTATAGCTGTAGGAATGAGCTTTTGCGCGGTTTTACTTTGAATTTTAATAAAATCGCATTTAAAATTATATTCCCAATTGAAATCAAGAATGTTCTATTAAACAGTCAGCCAACAAGTAGGATTTTTTCTAAACTTCGGAATTTAAAAAAAGCACTCGGAGGTAAAATATTTTTATACATAGCCAATTGTAGCATACTCGTAATATATTAGCAAAATTCGATTTTTAATTGAGTAAATTTTTTTATTTTTATTGGGGTAAATTAAATGAAAAAATCGGAGAGAGTAATCAGACTGAAAATCCTCGACACGGTGGGCAGTCAGCTCCTACCTAGGCTGGTGTAGAAATGGCAGAGTTTTGGCCAAAAAAATGAGATTTCAGGCCGACAGTGCATTGGGCCCACTTAGCAGATAATTTCGATTTGCGATATGTGATTGGTAATTCCCGATTTAACCTGCTACATACAGTGATTGCCGATTGGGATGGGAAAATTAGACAATCACGATTGTTGAATATAAATCGAACAAAACTAACAATAGAAAGGCCGATACGGCCTTAGTGTTTTTGGCGTTTGATGCAGATGTCGGATTTTGCCACAAGCCTGTCTTTGGGATTCCGAAGTGGTCATAGCAGTTCTGTCAAGAGGTACACTAAGGACAGGCGCAGAGAGCTGAAGATTGAATTGGTATTCATGAAATAGCTATACTGTCAAATGATCTAAATGATCTTATGATCTAAAGTAGATTGTCTTAAATTCTGTTATCAATGCCATTCAGCAATCTCTAATAGTAAATAAGTTATCGTTAATAGGATTTGACTGCTGAATGTGCTCGTTGTAAATATTTTATACAATCCTTAAATCGTTTTTTCGTCAAAAAAGTACGAAAGTGTTCTTTCCAATACAAGCAAATATCTTAATTGAAACCGATTTCAGTCTCGATTTTAATTAATGCTAGATTTCTCTGGGTGTAATATTTCAAAATTCAGAAAAATTCCAGAAACCCAAATTCTTGAAGAAGAACTAAAATTAAATGGAAGTCATTTTTAAAATGTTTTTTTTTTTCTGTTTTTATTTTGTCAAGTTTAGAAAGATTTTAAACCGCTGGTTTGGAATCCGGAACGTAAGCCTGTTCCGAACCCAAGATACCAGGTCGGTTCAACAAAATGAGTTCCTTAATAAATTTAAACTGCATCCAAGCAATTGTTTATAATTAGTAATGGTTCATGATATTAGGTCCCCGAATTTGATTGATTGATTCGCAAAAGCAACAACCTAAATTTACCCCCATAATTTGAACTATTTGTCTGTCCCTTCAATATTGCAATATTTCGTTAAATAGAACCTTTCGTAATTAAAAGTAAATGTATGTACACTTAGAATAAAGCAACCTCAATAAATCGATGTCCGAAAAATTTTTTCTAAAATATTTTGAATCTCAAAATGTTGAAACGAAATACGAAAAACTAAATCTAAAACTTTTATAGCTAAAGACAAATTAAAAGCTATTCTGAAAATTAAAGATAGAGAGGCACAAAAGGATGATGCTGCAGCAAGCTTTAAGTAAAATTAAAAAAAAAAAGTTACAAAGAAGTCCTGCAATAGCGAAAATGAAGTGGAAATTTAAAAAAAAAATTGATTACGGCTATTAATACTTTTTTCTCCGAAACCAGAAATATCATATTTTCTGTAAATGGTAGCATGATTCAGCAGAAACCACAAAAATGTGGGGAAACCTTAAATTGGTCGGGTGGTTTAATCGTACTTATATATTTCTTAGTATTTAAGCAGATAAAATTGAAGTATATGTAGCACAACGACCAATTAAAGTTAAGCAGAATCAGTACCGGTATCACCGTTTCGTTTTGGTACCGGCTTATTGAAATCCAATTTGAGCAGAAAACTTTTTTGGTTCCGGGACTTGATTTGACGGCTAATTGCTGTTAATAGTTCCGGAGTCGGTTACACAATGCTTTTTATAAATAGAAACATTTCGGTTTCCTTTGATGCTAAATCTGTTCTAATTCATATTTTATATTGAGCCGAATTAATTTGTAAAACTTTATACTCAGAGCGAAAAATCTGAGAACATTGGACTCAAAAACAGTGCATGAACAGTTTTTTATCATTTATAGAACAATGTGCTCACTTCAAGAAAAATTCAGAGTCGATTTTTGTCCAAACGCTTATATTTCGAATTTAAGTTAAATAAATTTACTAGATTCCGTCTTCCTTTTTTGTCGAGTTAAATTCACTTGGTGCACTTAAAGAAAAATCAGGGGCTAACGCACTTAAATCAAAAATGTTCAGTTTCAAAACTTTAATAAGCAAGATAATTCTTGATTTAAGTACGGAATTTTTTGGTTCAAGAGTGTTTTTATAAATCCCTAAATTTTTGATTTCAGGAACATTTTGGATATGTAGTTACGATTCGGAATTTTTTTAAGAACTTTAAGAGCTCAAAATAAGCATGATCTTGACCATTTTATGTTAGCTAAGAACGATTACCCGAAGTAAGAGCTCGTTTCTACGTCAAGAACGAAATTATATTAAATTCTAATTTTTTTTTCTTGAAACAATAAAATTATTTTAATTATAAAAGTCAATTTCGGAGTTAAAAACAAAATGATCTTAAATTAAAACTTTTTTTTAATCAAGAATTTTACATCTATTTTTTAATTTTTAACGGTCAATTTCGAATTTAAAAACGATTCCGCCTGAAAGTAAGAATTTTCAAGAGCAAAACGTTCTTACCAAATTCTAGACCATAACAGGATCAAGAGGGTTTTTTTCAAGACTGAATCGTTCTGCTTTTTTTAGCGTATTGAGTAATCGGTTTCAGCTGCTCAAACAATTCTGATATTTTGTTTTACCTGATCTAGTAGCCGAAGGTATATTTGTCACCTTCCATTGTTTTAAATTCGGACCGATTGTTTCGTTTTCAGGAACACTTTAAACTCAAAAAACTCAGGTCTGGGAAAAATGATTAATTAATTTTGACTTAATTCCGACTTTCTTCTTCCTGGTCTTGGGATTGACTGGTAATCGAACCTGCTGCCTTCTGCACTTAATGAACTGTATGGAATGGCGTGCTAGCACATTGAACTATCACTCACATTTGTAGCTTTACGCCTAGAGGGCTACTAATACTTTTCTGTTTGGTGATTGATCTGAGTTGAACATTTGTGCCTAAAATTTTTGAGAAGGCAACTTTATTTCTGAACACATTTTTTCCACCGTGGCCCATCAGCTTCAGGAAAACTACTGCAGAAGTCAAAATGTCCCAGCGCATACTTAAAATATTCATATCAAAATTTGATGAGCAATTTGATACCAAGATGGGGCTTAGACAGGACGACACCTTAAAAATGATTAAAATTGTGTGTCAAAACAATATTTTCAAATAGCTTATATTTCTAGGAAATCTAATCCAAGTATTCCCCAGAGTGAGTTAATTTTTAAGGCAATTTTAGAATGAAAATCAACTTGTAGTCTAAAAAAACAGATGTTGAAAAGCTAAAAAAAAATAAAGAGAACAGAACATCTGGGAGAACAGAAATCGGACCTAAAAGATTTAAAATTATGCTCTTGAATTTAGATTGTCTTTAGCTCGATTTCCAGAACGAGTTTTTTAAAAATGCAAGAACGAAAGAAAATTTTTCAAACTTTTCGTACTTAAATTATTTTTCAAAAATTTTTTTAGTGTCGGGAAGAAATGGTGTTTCAATACCAAACATTATTTGCTCTATTTTTCATTACTTGGAAATTTAATAAAATTCTTTGATACATAGGGGCAGCAACATCCTTTTCAGAACCCTGCTTAACTCGACCTTTCCCTAATTACATCGATTCTTATAATCTTACGAAACGATTGTGCTAAGTAATAAGCAAATTACAAGGGTACAGGGTATTTTGTAGTCGGCTAGCTTAATGATTCGGTTTCCCAAGATAATTGATGGGATAATGACAAACCTAATCTACTTCGATTACGATTCAGTATGCTCCCAATAAATTTGACTTTAAGATGAGGCAATCTAAAAGCATACACAACATTCAGTCGATTTAATTCCCACACTTACCTTTATCTTGTCCCTCATAGAACTGGCCACCCTCCTCATCGCCGTCGTCTTCCTCCTCCTCACCCTCTTCCACATCATAGTCGAGTACAGCATGCACTTGTGTGCGAGATCCCTGGCCGGCCTGAACACGTGTAAAGCCGGGTGCACGTTCAGGATAATTATCCGGGGCTGCCACACCGTACGTAGAGGCGGGCTGGCTGTCGGGCTTCAGCCTTCTTGCCTGCTGAGGCTGAAGCGGGGGCTGTTGTTGCTGCTGCGGCGGTGGCTGCTGTGGTGGGGGTGGGAGTTGGGGTTGCTGCTGCTGCTGCTGCCTGCTGCCAAAGCTGGTAATACTAAAGCTGCCGCTATTCTTGGTAAAGGTGGCACTGGCACTGCCGTGAGCATTGAAGAATTGCTTCTGCTTGCCAGCCTGACCAGGATACTGAGTGTAGGAGCCCTCGGCGGGACCACGACCAGAGGAGGAGGATTGCGACAGCTGAAGTGTACTCTGGCCCGTACTACTCGTGCTGGCACTGGAGCCATGAAACGAAACACTGTTTTCGTTGGCCTCCAGTTGGGTTTGCTGTTGGGCTTGCTGCTGCTGCTGTTGCAGGTGATAGACGGAGTGGCGAGCATTGCCAGTGGGGGGCAGATAGGCATTGTTCTGTTTGCGTCTGCCTTGATTGGGACTTTGATAAGGATAGCCCGCCGGCGGGCCATAGGGATTGTTCTTGAAGTACTCTGAATTGGCATCGGCTGAGGCTGTCTGCTGTGGCTGCTGTTGCTGCTGATGATCGGCCGGTGAGTAGAGTAAATTATTTGTATTACTAGCCAGTTGATGGATGGGATGCAGGGGGGCCAATGTGACGCCCCAGGGCTGAGCCAGTGCTCCAAATGGCAAAGAGAAGTTCGTCAGAGCCATGGTGAATGGTTCAAGAGTCTAGACAGAGTTACGTAAATTCGATAGGTGGGATCTCAGTGCATCATAAACAAAAGACTTAGGCAACGAACTCGATCCGCAGAATACTTTTGCATCATCTAGAACCGCCGCACATAATTTATGGGCAAAAGCGCGCGCACTCAAATTGATTTATGCTAAAATATCAAAATCAGTTTTGCCTCCCCCTGGCGACAATAGCGTTAGCATTAGCACACACTCACACACACACACACACGCACATACACGACAATCTAGCGAGTTATGTAGTATATATAAAATACATATGTGCAAATGCTGCCGTTTAATAACCCGCAACTCGGAATCTGACTCGCGGTCTTGTGCTAAAAAACCATTCACGACAAGCTGACAATCGAGACTGAGCCGTTCTCGCCGTGCGCCTTTAAAAAACTTAATGGGAAAAATGTTTCAACAAGCCTCAGCAATACTCAAACTCAAAATACAAAAAAAAAAACGCTGACTTAAAACAGTTGCTCGGAGAGTGAGCGCGCGCGCGTACGTAAGTTTTTTGAATGGCAAAACGAAAAATAAAACAAAACCGGAAAATAATCACAATGCAAAAGTACGAACTGTGAATGCCCTGAGATGAGAAAAAACTAAATTCAATTGAATTTGTAATATTAAACTTAAATTTATGCCTCGTATTCTGAAAATGCCAGTCGTCCATGAATGCTATTCAAGGAAGGTTCTTGGAGGCAGTGTGTTGCCGGTAAGAATGAGTATAACACAATGGCTGAAAGATAAGTTTGAGTGAAGTATACAGCATCATTAGTTGTTAGTTAGATGAACTGGATGTGTGATTGGAGCTAGATGAACTGGGACTGGAACCGCCCCATTGTCAAAACTGACAAATAGATAGGATCATCTCATAAACATATATGGCGTCACTACTTTAACCATTTTAGTTGTCGAATGAAACTAACTTTATTTACTGAACACACTCAAAAAAAGCAGAACGATTCGGTCTTAAAAAACGCTCTCGATTTTTACCTGTTTCGGTCTAGAATTTTGTAAAAACGATTTGCTATTGGAAATTCTTACTTTGAGTACGAATCGTTCTTGAATTGACCGTTAACATTAAAAAAATAGTAATAAACATCTTGATTTAAGAATGACATCATTTCGTTCTTCAATTCGAAATTGACCGTTAATAATTCAAAAATAGAATTTCAAGCATTTCGCTCTTAAAAACGAGCTAAATTCGTTTTCAATTTGGTTCTTAAAGTCAAGGCGAGAAAGGGAAATCAAACTAAGAGAGAATAAAAAGAAAAAGGTTTATCAATGTGGCTCCCTCAAAATTAATCAGCATAGACCAGTGGTGCCCAAACACACACTATCAAGTTTTGCGACTGTGTGTGTAGCAGCGAAATATGAAGAAAACGTCATTATGTCAAATATAGGCTACAAACAAACACCAATGTGTGTGCTGCTATTTATAGAGACACGTATTCTCTCTCTATAGTGTGTCGGTGCGACGCTGGCAGAATATGACTTCCTATCACACGATAGGGCAATTGATTGGGCACCACTGGCATAGACACACGCGTCGGTCGAGTCACTTAGCAACACTTTTACCGTACTTTTGAGAACGAATGCTCTTGATTCAAGAGGCAAATTCTCCACCTTTTCTCTGAGTGTGTTTATTTTGAGCTTTAAAAGTTCTTAAGAAAATCCCGAATCGTGCTTAACATATCCAAAACGTTCTTGAAATCGAGAATTTAAGGATTTTCAATTTGCTCTTAAATCAAGAATTTTTTGACTTAAAGTTTTGAAACATAAAATTCTTGATTTAAGTACGAAAATTCTTGATTTTTCTCTCAATGCAGATTGAAAAGAATTGGATCGATGCGGCGATGGCACACCCCTATCATCGATAGCTAGACAATATCGATAGATGGCTGCAGATATCGCCTGAAGGGATGTCCCCAATGACGGTGTCGAGTTTTTTTTTACCAGAAAGTCGTCTCGGCGATCAGCTATTGGAGTCCCACAAGTATCTATATGGCGAGAAAAGTTTTGCGTACTTTTCGTGCTGTGATTCGTTGGTATTCTGATGAGTTTTTCCTCTAGTTGAGGTCGTTGCTTCGAGTGGGGGTCGATAAGCAAGTTCATTTGAGCTGGGTTGATGTTGTCTCGTGTCGAGGGCTTTGTTGTGCCTCGCGTTGAGGACTTCGTGTTGCCTCATATCGAGGGCTTCGTGGTGCCTCGCGTTGAGGAGTTCGTGTTGCCACTCGTCGAGGTCTTCGATGTGCCTCGAGATGAGGGCTTTGTTGTGCCTCGCGTTGAGGAAGCCGTGTTGCCTCGTATTGAGGGCTTCGTCGTGCCTCGAGTTGAGGACAACCGTATTCGTGTTTAATAATTTTTTTTTTGTACTCAATTGTATAATTGTACCATCCATTTATCATTTTAGAAATAAGTTTAATTTAATTTTAGGGACCTTTAGGGAAATTTTTTTCAATATTGGGGTTTAATTTTTAGAAAATTTTGAGCTAATTTTGGGAAATGTTTGTCTACATTTTCACGTAACAAAAGCTATTGCTTTGTGAACGACAATTTTAGAACGATCATTACAGTCTATATTTTCAAGTCTTATTACACATACGCTTCTTTATACCGACTTTCTTTAGTCTAACCTCTTTATAAGCGAACTTTTGGCCAACCGTCCAAATACAGCATTTTTGTATTCAGCTCCGCTAACTTAACACACTGTTAATGATGTGTTAATGGACTTACATGTGCCTCCTGTAATTAGCTTCTCTGACAGACACGTTTTTCACTTAATCAATTTATGGGTCAAATATCTTTTGAATATATTTTGTAGTTATGGCGTATCGAAAGAGTTTTGCCCAACTTTTTTGTGACCTGGGTCAATGCTTGGGTCGACTTGATACTGTTACACTTTTTTGTTTCATTTTGCGGCTTGTTTGTTTCATTTTCGAAAAGCGCATATTAATCACAAAACCAAATCGTCGTCGCTGTTTATTTTTGAAGGCAATGAAAAGCAAAAGTATTTTTAAAGTGGGCTTTAAAAACAGGTTGTGAAGAGCATCAAAAGTTTTACATACAGCTGAGTGCGATCTTAAGAGAGTTTCCCCGGGCTGTTCGCTCTTCCGAGTCCAATTTGCGGCTAGTCATTACAGCTAAAGGGGGTGGGAAGAGAGAGACAGACTATGCAGCTTGTAATGCCGAGTGCATTGGGCGATGAGCTAGGCTTAAATTGATGATGATTCTGCTACTGCTGACGCTGCCTCTGCTGCTGCTATGAATGAATGACTCTTGTCGGTGTCAACGAGGGCGTAGACTTGGCTACGTCACAGCCAGCCATAGTGGCTCTGGCACAGCTCATTGCGTTCACTTTGCATATTAGCACCTCCTAACTGGAGCTCCACACACGGAAACGGATGCAACAACTAATCAAATGGATTTTTGGACGTGCCATGATCTTATCGCTCGCATGAATGTGTCAGGGAAATACGCCCTCAATTGTTCGGGTCTCCTGTTCGTTGAGGGGCACGAGTTTTCAAATGATTCACTGGGAATGTCGAAATCAATTCAAGTAGGAAAACTAATGGAATATTTATGGCGGTTGTCGATAAATAAAATGACTGTCAAAAATGTTGGAAATAATGAGAACTATGAGAACTTCCTACAGTTTTGTACTTAATTATTCTCAGCTCGAACTGTATTCTGGCTATTTCAGGGCCATGTGTCATAATCCACTTTTCCTTTCATACATACATACTCACATATATGTAAATAAGTCACCTAAACTGTAGCACATGGGTTGGCCAGCTGGCCCCAGGTCTTGAGCTGACCAAGTCATAACCATGGCTAAAAGCAGCTAATAGCCTTTGTTCTATGACGAAGGTGGCTGACCAAGCCCAATAAATATCGCATATCGGTGGCGGCCAGGGTTGGAAAGAAACTGCATTTAGTTTATTTTGTGATTTCGAGAAATAGAATTTTAGGAACTTTAAATAATATCGCTAGAAAAATCGGATCATAATTTTTGAATATATAAGAAAATCAGCCAACACTCATTTTCAGTGCAACTATTCTCTAACTTGGAAAAAATGTCTAAAATATAGAACTAACTTCTAAATTTAAGGGCGATTTCAATTCATGACTGATTTTATTATTTATATAGAAAAATAATTTTCTAAGTGTTCTAAGTTTCTCAAAAAAATATTTAAAATATCGAGCTCAATTTTAACCTAAGGCAGTATAATGTTAAGCCTTGTTTGAGATTTAGGTTTATTAGAAACTTCTGGAAAACAAAGAAGTATTAAAAATTTTGTTTCGTTTAGTTTTTAATCGAATCCACGATCTTGCATGGAACATAAATCATCGCACTGCACCATCACACACGTTTGTGGCCACATGTGTAAAGTGAAGTAAGAATATTAAGGGCTGATTTCACATCTTCTACATAGTACTATCTGTAACATTAACTAGCATATAACAGAGTAATAGACTGTTTCCAGAGAGCAACATCTAACATCTTGGAGCAAAATGTTTTCTTTCCAATTACAGTATTACCTGCAGCTGCTCTAGCTGCTGTTTCCCCGCGTAGATATATTTTTGTCTTGCGCCTTGTGCCTTCGGCTACGGAAGATCTCGTAATGACCCATATTTGTTCAAGGCGTAACATTAATGGGTTATCGGGCCTAGTGGCCAAGAAACCAATTCTCGAACCATAGGGGATATTAGTTCTTAAAATATGATCAGTGGGCCGATGTCAAGTAACAAACAACAGAGTCAATTTTAATTTTATCTGGAAGAAGAGAAATCGGCCCTTAATGGTTAGTTTATCTGACACATAGCAGCTATCTAGAAGATTTGAAACGGTCCCTAAAATGATATAAGTTCAAAAGCTTTAGCCAAGTATAAAGTACTTGAGTTGAGAATCTTCTATATTCCCCAAAACGAAATAAAATCTTTAAGGGCCGTTTTCTCATGTTGCTGTTTTTGCAAATCTAGGTGGATTTGCTGCATTTCGTTTGCTCATGTTCATGGCTGACCATCTAGATGAATTTCGTAGCAATGTACTTCATCCTCATTGATTTGAAAACAATGAACATGACAATTCATATTAGGTATTTTTATGTGTGCACGCATATGGTCACACTGAAAAATATTTGAAAACTTTAAACAACTGCTGCTAGAACAGTTAAGTTTGAATTGTTAATAAATAAACTAAAAATTGAAAATATTGTATGTGCCTCTGGTATACAAGACACTGAAGAGACTGAAGAGACAGATGCGCTTACTAATTCCACTAGATCATTGCTTAAGCCGAGTTCGCACAGTTACCTGTGTGGCCAAATTGGCCAAATTGTGATTAAAATAGCCTTGATTAAAACATTAACTATGGTTTTATACGCAATAAATTTGATCAAGAAAGGCTGAAAAGTTCCTTTATTTGGCCGATATAGCCAAATTTATATCAAAATTTGGCCAAATTATTTGCTTGTGTCAACTTAGTTTAATCCTTTTACTTAATCTCCAATCACAGTAACAAGTGTTTCCGAACAAAAAAAATTGCTTTCATTTTCAAAATTGGCGCGCAATAGACGTATCAACAAATTAGCGATGGCACAGGGGCTGCTAACTTACTTCTAGTGCCATGGCAGCCCAGCCGGTGTGACCGTGACTCAAATGCCCAAATTCATAATCAATCTACATGAGACAACCGATTGCACAAAATCCACCTAGTTGCGAAATCTAGGTGGATTTCGATTTGAGCAAAAACAGAATAATGAGAAAACGGCCCTAAGCCCATGCCAATCTTTATTGAAAAAACTGAATTTATCCCTCCGGTTTTTTCTGTGTACACTTTAATGTTGGGCAAATGTAAAGAAAAAATGTAAAATTAAGGACCTGTAGAAATCCCAAACCATCACTGAGAGAAAAATTGAGAAATTTCGTACGTTAAGAATTTTTAGTTTCAAAAATTCAACAAGCCAGGAATTCCTAATTTAGCACAAAAATAGAAAGAGTTTCAAAATCCCTCCTGGATCAAGTATTTTCATTCGTACTTCTGATATTAAAAATTATTGATCCAAGAACGAGTTTCTTGATTCAAGTATGAAATTTGTATGCCGAGTTTTGTAATTCAAGGGATTAGAGGTTTCACTATTTAATATCGCTATAAAAATCCCCCTCCTAAAAAGTCAAATTTAGAACGAATTAAAGGGGTATTTTCCATGTGCAAAATTTTTTTTCGAAAAAGGATTTTTTTAAATTCGAAATACTTAAGAAGATATTGCTTTTTTAGTGGAGCAATGTTTTCGCTAAAACGAAAATTTTTTAAGCAAATAAATTTCTAGTCAATAAAACTGTAATATAACGGCTGGTTCTAGAATTTGAATGGTAAGATACTGTCGCCCTGATCGATATCGATTATTAATCGATAATTATCGAACGTTATCCTTCAAAATGCTCGACTTAACCGCTCAGAAACTAGAGCTGTGGCCGCATCTAAAGAAGGCAGGTACTCAGAGCAAAGAGAGCTAAAAACAGCTTTTTCGATGATGGGGCTGGTTCGCTTTATGCAGCTGGCATCGCCGACTAATATCTGTAAGTATATAATATTTGTCAAATTTTTGGTTACTTTTAAAGCAACTTTTTCGGACTGCCAAACCACTTTTCTCCAGTTCTACTAAACCGATTTTGATCAAATTATATGCAATCGACGCAGAATTGTCGCCATTATAGAACGGCATTTTTCGATTTTTTTTTTTATTTTGATGATCAAAACTGAAATCGACGCAGAATTGTCACCATTCTGGTCTGAACCTCAAAGGCCAAAAATAGATTTTTCATTTTTTGTTGGCCGCCGTTTTGTCAAAAAAAATCACAAAAATGTTTTCGAGGTTCAGACCAGAATTACATCTATTCTGATTATAATCCCGTTTTTGCTTTTCATTTCAGACATCCTGGAGACCTGGAATAATGGCCGCCAGCACTATAACTTTTTATTTGGACACCCTTTTTGACGGCCGATAACTTTTGGAACAGCCCTCGCATCGAAGCAGTAAAAATTTTTTTGTTTACTCTAATCTGTTTGTAGAATAATACAAAAAACAGAATTGGAAAAACTCTTTGCGTTTTCAAATAAAATTTTTTTAAAAAAGAGAATACTCTTTTAAGTTTGATTCCGAAATGGAATTTTGTGAACGGAAGTTAGTCGTTCTATCGGTTTCTTAGTGTATTTAATGCTTGATACTTGATTTTAGGAACGTTTTCAAAAACTTTTGTGCCAACAACACACATTTTACTGGAAAATTTACTTTTATGCTATCATCTAAAGAAAAATCCAGCTTATAGTCCAATACACTGAGCAGATCTAACATCCAACATCTTAATATCTTAACAATTAGCATGCCGAAATTTGTCAGCTTTGTTGCATGCTTCTATTAGATATTTAATGTTTTGACAAAACAAAAATTTAAAAATATTGGCTAAGCAAATGTTAATTAAGCCTTTAAACTCAGGAGCCAAAGTCGAGGCCAAAGCCGAATAGAATTGGACCAAATGGGCGTGGTCTACTATGGGATGCTACAACCAGGTGAAACCATCACAGGGCAACTCTACCGAACTCAATTGATGCGGTTCAGCAAAAACGGCCAGAGTACGAGCGAAGGCACGGAAAGGTATTTTTGAAACATGATAAAGATGAAGTCCACAAATTCCCCCTTCGACTACTTTTTGTTTTCGTGTTTTAAAGAGCCCAAAAAAAATGGATCGATTCGTGGATCGCCTCAAAGCCACACCGTTTTTTCGTTATGGTATTTTGAAATTTCCAGAAACATGGGAAAAATGTAGTGGCTTGCGATGAACAATACTTTTAAAAATGTGTTTATCACCAATCGAGATTGTTTTAATGACATTTTAAAATAACACTTTAAAATAAGCCTTAGACTAAATGAGGTTCTTTATGGGGAATGTAAAAACGAATGAAGTTTATATATAGAACTTGAATACTGAAATAAGAACCAAGCATTCTTAATGCAATAAAACTCTACAAGTAATCTTCTTTGCTGTGGATACCGATATGCTCTTATGCCAATCCCCATTTAACACTTAGTTCCATTCTGCTTTACTCTCAAATCAGTCCTCGTATATGCCTATATCCAACCCCAATTATTCTCTAATCTATTCCAAGATGTGCTTGAATCTAGATGTAATGTTTCTATTTATTTCTATTTTACAAAATATTTTTAATAGAGTTGAAACTTAATCCTCTTCGACTTAATATGGCATATTATGTCTACATTTGTATAAAAACAAATTTTGTCTTTTGAACCTATTGGAAACGGGTTCAAGATCATGATTCTAAATCATTTCCTATCCCTAGTTCTCCACCCAACATGTTGAATATTGGCATGCATTATGAACTGATTTTGAAAACGAAAAGCCAGTTTGCATAGCAAACGGGCGCCAGTTGGCTATTTGCCTTTCCCTTTTTTATGTGACAGACATTGAAAACTTCTGGCCCGATTTGACCGAACCGAAACATACTGCTCTGTAATCCATGGCTTTAAATCCACTCGACAATTGTCGGAAACTGACAAGAAATCTGTGGAATGACATTCCTTCTTCTAGCGCCTTTGGAGATTGCCTCGAGGTTTTTGTTTTTTTTTTTGTTAGCGGCCAACACGTCGCCTGTCAAATCGGTCCCCCTTACCAGACCTTAACCAAATTGTGGCTCTCGAGCTTTGGCCTTAAGTCGTTAACAAATTTTAACTGCCAATCTTTTGTGCAGTCACAATAAAATAAAACGCCAAACATCAAGTGTTTGTTGTTTCGGTTTAAAATCTCCAGATCGAGACGAATGACAAACCGTCGTTGATCGATTCGATCGGCATAAAAAAACCTTTAATTAGAACCAATTTAGAGCGTGGACCAATTTATCAGAAGCATTTTGAAAAGTAGTTGAAAACCAGTTGAGAGCAACTTCAGCACCATGTGCAGGCAGGTTCAAGCTCTTGTGTCGGGTGGCGGGAGGGAGGGATTGGATTGCGGGTGCTGACTTTATGTATATTTCATTTGAAACACAACATTAGCCATTATTATTATTATTTTTATTATAGCTGAAACTGAACTGAAATTGCCATTTAAGAGTTTGTTTTTCTTTGTCAATTGTCGGGTGGCTATTTTTTATTATTATTTTTATTATTGAGAGCAATATTCGAGAGGTGTGGTGGACCCCAAGCCAGCAGGTTCAAGTGCACATAACTTTGAATGTGGAATATATGTGTATCTGTAACTGGACGAGGGGTGCTTGAGCAATGCCCTTAAATTGGGCCTTATAGATAGAAACAAAGAAATTAAATTGTTTAATATTCAAACTTATCTAAGTTTAAATTTCAATTTACATTTTCAAAGTCTATTTGGAGTAATTGTTGTACAATACTAATTCTTCGATCTGAAAAAATATATTTAATGATCTTGAGGCCATTAAGTTAGTAGTTTTAAACTGTTTACATTGATGACTATCAATGCCATCGAAGACTCTATGGCACTTGACTGGAGACCTTGCACAATATGTATATCGGCCGGTCTATATGGTAGATAAGATTTTCGAATGTTTATAATTTCTGCTAAGCCGAACTGAAAATTTCGGTTCGGAACCGGCTAAGGATCACCTATTTTTGCAAAACATGGTATGGTTTGAAGGCAAAGACTGCTGATGATGGGCCTGGGAGATTATAGAAAAAGCTGTACAAGCTGACAATAAAATGAATACAAAGACAAACGCCTTGGATAGCAAGGCGACTCCTGCGAAGACGAAGAAAAAATTGCGTCAGAGCCAAAAGAGAATTCTTAGAATCTTAACTTACCAACTTCCAAGAAAACAATTCTGAACTATAAAGATTAACAAGTAGCAGCCATGTAACAACTAGAGATTAAATTACATAATAAATGCATAAGTTTAGGCTGGAGTTATAGACATTTGGAATTCCCAAGTGTTAGTTCACCTAAATTCGAGTATAAAATGGAAATTTGCAAATTAACGAAGCGTGAAATGAAGAAGTGTGCTGATTAGAGGATTATGGTGATCCTCAAACCAGTTTTGTACGGAAAATCTATTGCATTTCAAAAATGTTGAAATTGGTCTCTTTTGATTAATTGACCTTGAGACGGTTAAAACCAACTTGGCCTAAAAACTTAAAATGTAAAATATTTAAAAATTAAGAAGCCACAGCAGAAGGAACACGTGCTGCAGCTTCGACTTAGTTCACTGAACAAAATCAAAATGAAAATTACAAATGATGAAGGAGCTTTTGTTATTATCAAAAGCAGAAGCAAAAACAAACAACACGAAACTAACTGCAGTTTTTAAACACTGATAAATTTGCAATTATCTTTCTACTGAGCTCGAGTGATGCGGCATTATAATAGCCAATTTGTGATCTCGTGATACATAAGCAAGTATCAAAGAAATAGTACGCTGCTTTAAAGAGATACTTCTCCTCTCAATAGCAGAAACTGGCCCTGACCAACATTGACCAGAGAAAAGTTATGCTTTTTGTTTGGTGGAATCGGAAAGTAGTTGTCCAATACGAATAAATCGATTAATTTGTAATGTGGTCTTCTATCCGAATTGGACAATTTTTTTAAGTGTTATGAAAAAAACAATATTTTTTCCAATTTAATATTATCTAGGGATTGACGTGGATTGACGGAACTTTAAACGCTATATCATTCTTCAATATGAACATTAGGGTGGACGCCGATAAAAAATATAACTGATACCATCTTAAACGATTACTTTTGGGGTGTACATAATGAATTAAAAAATCGCAAAAATGTATATCATGTTTTAACCTCTGCGAAAAACCTTCAAAGTTTCCACAAATATTACGACCCGTTCACCGAATCAAAATTCTGTCGACGAATTCTTCGTATCATTTTAAGAGTTGTCAAATTTGAATTTAATCGAACAACATATAAAAATAGAGCAGGAATCGAATGTATTTTTGGTTGGTAGACTAGGACCAAATTTTGACGAAGCGAGCCCATTTTCAACGAAGAGATGCATTTTTTCCACGCTTTTATATGGGACTAAATTCTTAAGACTGCCCATTTCAGAAAGTGCTACTAGTGTGGCTCGCAAGTGGAAGTCAGCATGGTCCACCAGCGGGGTTTCAACAAAGGGCCATGTACGCATGAACGCACTGTCCTTCTAGTCAGATACTACACTCATAACAGTGAAAACCATTTTGAGTGTCCATTTTGTCTACTATGGGCAATTCGCTAAACTCAAGAGATCGCTTCGTGGACACCGTTTTGAATCGATAAAGAGACAGAGCCCCAAACAAAGAAGAAATTAAAGACTATACCAGACCAAATTGTCCTACAAACCCAAACAAAATTGTAGAAAACGTTGGCACAAAGTGTAATGTAAATAAAGAGTTTTTGATTTATGAATAATTTCCCTGTATTTTTTGCCCATAGTAGTATAGTAATCCGCATTATTTTTCGATCCTTAAGAAGCTTATTTATAAGCAGCCCAGTAAAAGTAGACTATTCGCAGGAACGGCTGCAACCGTGATGCGCAGCACTTCAGTTCAGTGACCTGACTTCAAAGATATCTTGATAGCCTCTTAATGAACGGCTAAAATTTGCTTTCATCTAGAAGAAAACAGCGCAAAATAGTAGAAAATTTGCCGTAATATAACATTTTTACCAAATATATTAAGTATCAAATATATTTACCTACATATTGTGTCTGTTATATAAGAAACATTTTTTATTGGTCATGGTACCTTTTTGTCAAATGTTATGACTCCAAACCAAGTCTACACCAACTACTAAAAAATTAAAAATGTAGGCATGGGCAACAGCAGACCCTAAACCTTATTTTGTCTCAAAATTTTTTTTAACTATGCGTTTTATACACAAATATGCAACGTTTAAGCGGGTATCAGTATGACGTTACATTTTTCCATATATAAAAAGGTCCGACCTAGTGTGCATACCATAGATCTTATAAAAATTCTTGATTTGGTACATCGCTTGACTCTGATGGGGCTATCAAATTGCAAAGGTTCGACCACCAAGCTTTAAAAATAAAATCGAATTTTATATTACATAAAAAGAAGTCAAGTGGCAAAACCCAATACAGAATCAAAATTAAGTTGCCATTATTTACATAAGGCTACAGAAAATAAATAACTAAAATAAAATAACAAAACCTCGACAACGCAGCAAACCTCTAAAGTTTTGTAGTAGGTTCGGTTCAAATGCTCGAACCCATCGTATAGTATGGGGTTCGGTTTGAGGACCGGTTCCTTTCATACATTTGTGCCTCTATTCTTCTTGAATTTCAGCTAATATAAAAATAATAGCTAGTATTATTGACTATAGTCGAAAGTCCACGATCCTTGAGCCAAATACTCGTAAATAATATAGGTGAGGTTTTATACTGTCAATTTACAAATTTTCTTTTGCTTTGTTTCTGTTCTTATAGTCGTAATTTCCAAAATTGTTGTATATAATTTACAGAACGGATCGTTTGCCTATAATATCGATCAAGTGCAAAACAATGATTTTTCCCGGATAAAGACACTTTAAAAATCGACTTAAGAAACTTTTTTGAAACAGAAGAGGAACGGTTTGGGATTATATTTAGAAGGTCCGGTACGATGAATCTCAAAATCCGCACCATATCGGTTCTGTGGTGTTTGGTTCTGGAAGAAAACGTTTCTATTAAAACTCCGATTCATAAATCTCAATTTTAATTTCACATGGGAAGCATTCAGCTTATCAATGGTAAAATAAATATTCTGGGTATGATATAACTATATTTTTCGAGGTCCAACTGTATACAAAGATGCGGGCTTAATGTTCCCTAAATAAAGTAGTCAAAGACAAAACCTACCTTACAGTTTACATTCTTGTAGCTGCATCTTTTATTTTGGAAAATAAATGCTTCCCGTATTAGTAACTCTGAACTAAACCTGTTAGGTACTAATTGCAAATCCACTAAATGATGGTTTAGTAATTTAAGAAATAAATGATTAACTATTTTATGGGCCATAATAATAACGTTTTTTTCGATTAAGGTTAATATCAAATTTATATAGCTGTTACGATTTCCAATTTAAAATTATTCTCTGACAAGATCTTAGCAACTAATTTAACTTCCATTTAAAAAAGTTTCGCTTTTTTTGTTTGTGAAACAGTTTATTTCAGGCTAACTTTAAAACGTTAAAATTACTTAAGATTTACGAATATTTAAAGCTAATTTATAAAACTTTACAAACTAATTTCTCTCCTTTGAAATACTTATGTATAGACCCTCGTTAAGGTTTTGTTTATGCCTGGGCAACAAAACACTTATAGCTTTACATAGAAAAACATGGAAACGAGTTAATTAATTTGATTCTTGGCATCTAGATAAAAAAGCCGCCAAAAAATGTTTTCTTTTTATAACAATTCATTAATTACCTTTCGATTTCTGTATCAGGTTTTTACCTTGTGCAGAGTCATGAACCCGTCGCGCCCTCGCTCCCATAAAATGCCATTAGCCGTAGCGGATCTGGGATTACAAATGTTTGATTCAAGGAAATGTGATTTTATTTGCCAGCTCTGTGTTCTGTGTTTAGTATCTATCGTATTTCGTTTTGCTGGGCACACCTGGAGGAGCTGGGCCATTGTTGTTGTTGCCATTAATGGAAAGGCTTTGGCTTTGATTGGATGTCGATTGGCTTCCGGGGGAGGCTAAAGTATACACCTCATAGTCGCTAATTGTGAAATTGTAATCACCGAAAAGAGTGAGATGCGCGGCATTGGGTCCATCATAGGAATGTGGGAGATTGGAGTACGAGTCCATGTTGATGTTGCAATTGCTGGAGATGAGTAAGTCGGCTCCAGCACCAAAGATGGGACCGCAGCTAATAAAATAGATGAAGGTAAAATAAGATTTACTCAAGAAAAGGATTACTCACTCCGGATGATAGCAGATGGCGTAGGGTTTTTTGACTATGTCAAACTTTACAGGCTGCTCGCCATTTGTGGGATTCAAGTTGAACAAAAATGCCCGCTCCGAATGGACATAACCACCATTGCGACTGGTCTTGGCCCAGGCCACATCCGTAAAGCCACCGCTTATCTCACCATGATTACCCAGTCCAATGACCATGCAGGGAGCTACACCATCGCAATAGCGATGAAATGCACTGGACCCAAAGCCATGGGTAGAGGCACGATAAACCAAACGCCAACATTGCTTGGCCACTCCAAACCAACCATTTAGGATGCTTTGCAGGGGCAGCTTATCATTTCGTAGAATTTGTGAACCGGGAAACATGTTAACCGTTACCGTTTGACGTGGCTGCAAGCGTTTATCATTCTGCACCAGCTTATTGGCATGAAGCGCTGCATAGCGATAGCGTTCCAAAGACAACTCCATGGGCACAGCTCCAGTTGGTTCAACTTCTTCTGCAAATACCTGACTATCGATTAGGAGTAGACGTACATGACCCATAACACCACTCAAATGCTGGCACACACGTGCACGCTCCTCCTCCGTCCAGTGGGCAGTGGGTTGGGTGACACCAGCCTGATATTTGGCCCATTCCAAGACACAGCGCCAGACTTCCTCTTCGGCCAAACAGAACTAATTGGATTGTATAAATTATTATCTGATTTGGTTTGTCTTGCTAAGATGTTACCCACATAGTCGGATGAGATGATTTTGATGAGTGCATCCTTGGTCAAAGTGAGAAAGGCATTGGATTTGACACAATCTGCTGCATTCTCGCCTATGTAAATGATGCAGCGATCCATAAAGGCACACTTGGCTCCTGTGGAAATTCAAATGTTAAGTCCTTAAGTCAAAAGTCTTTGATGTATGTTAAATTGTTGTTTTTTATTCCTCCACATTAAGCAGTTCAGTTTTACATTAAGTTGACTTATGGCTATCCCCAAAGGGTGGTGGGTATGTCGAAGAGTTTTAGTCCTTGGACGGGTTAACATTTTGTATAAGTGTTATATTATCCCCTTTCAGCATAATGCGGCCCAGATTCTTGCGCTGGCGGGTCTTGTTCTTGACATACACCTCCTCGGCATCGTCCAGCACCAGATTCATGTACTCGTCAAAACCCACAATGTGGCCCTCGATGCGCAGCGAGATGTTCTCATACAGCCAGACTTGGACGCGGGAGCGATTCTGCAGGTAACGAAAGATCAGGTTGATGGGCTGCACCATCACCTTTTGCACCTTGGGATTGCCTTTGAAGGACATTGTGGCGGATTTTTATGCTAAATTTTCTAGATGAAAACGTTTTTGCTTTTTATGCCGGCGTCCCTGTGAGAAGAAGTGTGAACGTAGTTGCGGAAAATACCACAAAACTTTGGGCCAACGATACTTTTCATCGATACCTATACCAGTGACTCAGTCACGAAGTGATTTTACTAGTATGGTCACACCACCTTTTCACCCATCTCTAATAGCTCGAGGTTGGTGCTCGTAATCTTTGCAAATTGTTGTTAAATAATAGTTAATTCATAAAAAATGGCCATGGCTAATGTGGACAAGGGTGAACTGATGGACCAGGTGAAGCAACAGATTGCCATATCCAATGCGCAGGAGTTGCTCTCACAAATGACCACAAAATGCTTCAATAAATGCGTTGGCAAGCCCGGAACGTCTCTAGACTCTTCCGAACAGGTAACATGAGACACATTTCTTATCAAAATGAGTACATTTACATTTTTCCCTTTTATAGAAATGCATTTCCATGTGCATGGACCGGTTTATGGACTCCTGGAACCTTATCTCACGGGCCTACGGTCAAAGGTTACAACGCGAACAGTCGAGGCTGTAGGACGACTACATGGGCTGCCAATTAATTAGTTGTAAATTTGTAATGTTTAAACAAAAATTCATTAAAAACAAGCATTTTGTTGAATATTGTTAAATAGGGTGACCATAAAATGCAATAAAAAAAACGTGCAGCCGCCGATAGCTATCGATTAGTGGTCTGCTATCGGCCAACGGGGGCTATCGTTATTTAAAGTTCAAATTTACTGTCTCATGTGAATTTAAACTGACTTGGGTTTATTTTCAAAAAATTGTGTAGAAAACTAAAACGAATAGGACAATTCTCAATCACTTTACGGTAACAATATTTATTTTAAAGTGGTGAAAACTTTTACACTTGGAAGAGATTTTAGATTTTTTGATTTTGTTGCTTTCGTTTTTAAACACTTTGACAATACGCTAATCTTTTTGGAGCGCTATTTTTCATTCGCAACAGCCCTTTTTTCCATTACGAACATCTATCAAATATTTTATTGAAGCTCGATTATTTCGTTAATTTGAATCAATAAATCATCGGTAAACTTTGATTAGAGTCCAAAAACCGAAGCTCCTTAAAAATGTATTGCCTTCTTTGTTGTGAATACAATGAATAATTTGAAATTGCGATAAAGCTTAGAACAAAATTCCTTAATATCTTAATAACGTTAGCAGCCAAACAAAAAAAAAAAAATATTTCTACGAGATCTATTCTATAGTGTAGTTTGCAAGTTTTTAAAGTTAGGTGCAAGCATAAAGAGACCTCGAGCCGGCAAAATACTGAAGGTTTGATTATCATAAAAGTCGTTAAAGCGATTTGAATGCAATTCTGCACTCAAACTATTGATCACTAGGGGGAGGAAATATCTCTCACTAACATAGTAAAGCCAAATTGGGGACACACACACTAGATACCTGCACGAGTGATTACACGATGCCAGAATCATGAGTAAAAATACTCATTTTGACGAGTATAGTTACTTTTTTGTATAACAGGTAATCATTTTCATGAGTACAAGTAGTAATCGGCACCGTGGCATCGGTACTGGTAGCTTAGCGCTGTTCTCATGGTCTCATGGCGGTTTTTGATGTCAGGTCGTTATGGAATACCCAAACGATTATGCTGTTGCATGGAGTGGGAGTAAGCGAAGATCGCTGACGATTTGGTAGAGATACCAATGAAAAAGCAGTACGATCAACTAGCCTCCATTGTGGTGTGTTGTGTTCCTGTTTTTGAAGTTATGTGCCAGCATAACAAGACCTCTGGCCGGCATTATATTGAAGGTAGTATGGAATCACAAAGTGATAGTTTTAGTGACCTTTTGAGCAGGCTCTAGGTCATTTAAGTTTTGGATATTGTCCAAAACTTGTCTAAAATAAGACACGCACAACACCACAAAGGAGGCTGGTTGAAAGTATAACGCTATTTCATGAAAACCAATTCAATCATCAGCTGTCTCTGCCTGTCCTTAGTGTGTTGGCAGAAGTCACCTCATGACAGAATTGCCTTTGTGTTTTTGGCGTTTGTTGCTGATGACAAATTTTGCTATAAGCCTGCCTTTGGGATTCCCAAGCAGTTATAGGTGGAATCTAGGTGGGTTTTGGGAGGGATCTAGGTGGTATCTGGGTGGGATCTATGTGGCATCTTGGTGGGATCTGGGTGGTAACTGGGCAAAAGTTGGGTCGGATCTGGGTTGGTTGGGATCTGGGTGATATTTTTTAGGGATCTGGGTGTGAAACAGGTGGGTTCTGGGAGGGATCTGAGAGGGATCTGGTGGGACCTGGATGGAATCTGTGTAGGATCTGGGTGGGGTTTGGGTAGGTAAAAATCATCTGCACGCAGATCAAGTTTTTTTTCAAATTTTGGCCGCGCCCCCTCCCGCCCCCCGCAATTCCGAAAAAAACGTTATATCTTCAACAGGTTTGAAGATAGCCGATTCGTACCTTCTAGAGATAGTTAGTAATTAGCAAAATAAATCGATTTGCGGAGGAAATGATAAAGATCGGATGAACGGTTCTCAAGTTATGAGCAAAAAAGTGAACCAAGCCCCCCGCTTCCCCCTTCGCACCTTTAAAAACGTTGCATACTTTTCGGATGGTCACCCTAAGGAACGCAGGAACACTGTTAAACAAGTTTTTTTTATGAGTAAATTTTCTTTTATTCTATTTTTTTGTTATTTTGTTTCGTTGATGATTTCGTTTCTCGTTCAATTCTTATGTTGACCAAAAGACAAAGAAAGAGACAAAATTATTTTTTTAAACGCCTAAAATACCTTAATTTAGCTATCAGTTTCTCCAATCAATTTGATCCAGCTACTGTAATAAATACTTTCTCACCAATACATTATTTGCTTGATCAAAGTGCGACTACTGCTTGAACTACTGCTTTAAATAACCGATAAAAATAAATAAATAATGTCAGCTCAATCTTTCCAGCAGTTCGGTACGGTTCAGTGGTTAGTTGAAGATTTTAAACCCCCGACTGGGTTTTAAAAATGGTTTTGGAAGCAAACCGAACCGAGGTTTTAGTTCGGTTCAGTGGTTTACTATCAATTTTCAAGCATTATAGTTTAAATAAGAAATTTTTGACTATTAAGCTTTAAACGCAGTAAAGAAGTAACAAGAATAAAGAAAAAATGTCACTTAAAAATGTTTAAAATATTTCTCAAAATATCAATTTCGATAATATCAAAAATGAAAAATTTCAATACCGAAATTTGATATATCGCGTCCAAAAACATCGATCTTAAGAAAACTGAAAAGTTTTTAAAGGAACGCCCTTATGCCATCCATTTATCCTAGTCGGTGCAAATCGATCTAAATTATTAAAGATATTTAAGGATTTTGTCTTTTCGAACGGGGGAAATCGCACTTCTACAAGAGCAGAAAATTTTACCAAGAAACCATCGACCTCAAATATTAAAGACAATTGAATATTTTGTCATCTTCAACAGGACGGAAAATAACAATTTTTATATTATTCTACTTAGAAATCGTACTTCTCCAAAGAATTGACGTCTAAGAGAAGAAAATCTATGCGGTAAATACAATACCTGGATCAATTTAAATTCATTTTAAACTCACGAAATTTTCCGAAGATTTACCTAGTTTGTTTCATACGCTTTGGACAGAACAAAATCGACAGTCTTATTATAACAATTCGATCCAGTAATCACCATAGGAATTTTTTCTAATATATCATCTCCTATATCGGTTCAAAAAAATATCACATCGAAATAACCCTTATCGTTTAACCAAATATCGATATTTCGATAAAATATTGACAACCCTAGAGCAGACGTAAAATTTGTTGCTCTTGTTAAACTCGTCCATAAAAAAATCCGAATAGTTTTTATTCTCGGTTTTTGGTTTGGTTCAGCATATTTTAGAATATAGGCTAGTTTGGTTCGGTTTATAGCCAGTGTGCATACCTGGTTCTTAATGGCTTAGAAGTTATCAAATATAGATCAGTTCTGACATTTCACTCCGAATTGGTTTTTAGTCCTTTTACTACCTTTAATCTATAATGTTTCGATTTTCGTATCAAATATTCTAAAATCAGAATCTTGATCTCCACTAACCTGCCTTTTCGTGTATATCCATGACGGCAGTCAAAAATGTGCAAGCATTATCCACCGACAAAGTGGAAATGACATGATCTTCACAAGCAGCTCTTAGGTCAACCACTCCCATATCCTGGGCCATCATCATCATTTGGAAAACCTGGGAATCTTGCAGGACCAGCTGGAAGTAGATAGCTATAGAGAGGCTAAATAAAAATCGTGACCCCTTTCAGCTCTCACCTTGGCCGTGTAGACGTACAAAATGAATTGGCGAAACAATTCCGCATTGACATGCGGCAAGCGTATCGTTGTGGGGGCAGATGTTCCTGGTGCTGCCGGTGAGACGGTGCAGCCTGGTATAGGAATGCGACAAACTTCACCCCGCTTGGCGGTCTTGAAGCTCTTGCAACTGCAAAATAAATTAATTGATTAACTCTGCAATGGAATGATTGATATTTATTGATTCCTCGCTGCATAGCGACACGCTCCCTGCCTGCGCCACAAAAGGCCATTCGAGAGCAATTAACCACTCACCGCGCCATCAGCATCAGACGATGAGCAAATATGCGCTCATCCTCCCGACCACATATGAACACCACATCGGCATTATCCTGATCCTCGGACAAACGCTGCAGATCCTCAGTCAATTGCGGTAGGCCGGGATCAGAGGGTGCAACTGGACAGGGGGGCGGGGCACGTGTACCCATGCTTGCCACTAAGTTGGGGATTTGTTTATGTTTTTCACTTCTTTCTCGTTTCCAACAAAGAGAATGAGAGGGAGATCAGAACCGGTTCCTGGGCTGAAAATTGCTATACAAATCCCAAAAAGAATGCCACCAACAGAAAATAGCCAAGAAAAGGCGAAACTTTTTGGGGGGATCTTTGACCCTTATTTCTTGGTTTTAAGTACACAACGCTTTAAGTTTAATATAAAATTAAACAATTTTCCACTTTTCCCGAATTTTGGGAATTTCAAATGAGGCGTCCGCTTCGAGTTCTTCACGCACACGCTTTGCCCTCGCGACTGGAACTGAAGAAAAGAAGACGCCTGCTTGGCCCAGCCTCGCGGCCAGGTCAGCTCTTTCTCTGGCTATCTCCAGCAGGTAAACGATATTCAGTTTTGTTTTGTTCTTAATTCGTGGTTTGTTCACTCTCTGGCGTTTGTTTTTTTGAGAGAGAACTGCAAATTTTGAGTTGAACATAGCAAACTTTCGTGAGTTGTGAGAGGTTTATTTACACTCAAAGATCCTGAAGGACCAAAGTAAGCTGTGTTGATTGAAGCCTGCCAACTCTCCACATATATTGCCTTCAAACTCATTTCAAATACATCTGTAAGATTTTTGATATGCCCAGCAAAAGACTGCCCAGAACTGTAGCAGAGATGACGCTAGCTAGCAAGTTTTAAGTTTTCGAGAAATTACCACTGCTTCTACTTGCAATCTCGATAACAATCTTAATAGTCCTGAGTCGTGGGAAAGAAAATGCTTTCAAAATCTGGCGTCCCAAAGAGAGCCTTAAATAGTTTACCAGAAACTGATCCTCAGCCTTGGAAAATTAAACTACTTCAAAAATCGATTCGCCATCCAAACTGACCGCACGTTAACTCCATCAATACTGATTGCACACTCTTTAACCTCCGTGTAACAGAGAATGTTTCTCATCTGATCGGGGTTTGCACAATCTTGGGAGGGCTATGAAGCTTGTACCTCAACATGCTTTCCCTATCGGAAATCGAGATTGTAAGTTTGAATGGAAAAAACTAGGAGAAACTGTCTTAGATTTTACAACATGCGCTGAAACATCGCATTGCTAGCCTAAGTGAATACTTATAATTTCTTTAATTTTTTTTTTAAAGTGTAATTTGGATTTTAAACTGTCAATGTTCTGTCTAATAATTAAGAAATTATATTTTTTAATATCATACGTTATGGCGGATGGTTATAAACCAAGCCTTGGTTATGCCAATTAAAATACTATTACTACTACTATTATAAAACAAAGTCTTGAGTGTTACACCACTTATATCTCAAGACCAGCTGGACGAACTTTTAAAATCTTTGATATGGGTCATTCTTTTATAAACCGAACAGCAAAAAATTTTTTTATTTTTCATTTTAATAAAAAAAAATCCGAAATTAGATCTCGACATGCCCACCAAAACGTAATTTGCGGTTTTGCACAAAAATTTTTGTTAATTTTATAAACAATTTCAAAAATCGTCAAAATCGAAAAAATGGAAAAAAAGGGTTTTTTAAAAACGTGATATCTCAGGTTTGGTTTATCGGACAGTGCTCAAGTTGATATCGATGGAAAGAATTTCACTGTGTCTACTTACATTATAATTTTATAGATTTTTAAATTATTTAATAATATTAAGTAATTGTTGCTAAAAATTATTTATAATTTTTTCAAAGTGTTAACCACCATGATATAGCTTCTAAGGATAAACAGTTTATTGTCCTAAATATAACTTAAATTTTGGTGTTTTCAAAAAGATGGAGACTTTTATAGTTTAAAAGTTATGAATTTTTAAAGTTATAAACAATTAAAAAGATGCCCTTAAATAAAAATTTCTCACGCAGTCAGTTTTAAAGCTTTTTGATTGAAACTTGACAATTGTGCTTTATATTCATCAAGCTTTTCAAAAATGTTAACATCAGGCGGATCGGATGACTATATCATATAGCTGCCATACAAATGCTGAATTTAGTAGTGTTATAAATTACTTTTTAAGCTCTGGTAACCCAAATTCGCAACAAAATTCAATTAATCATTACATTCGTATGGCAGCTATATGATATAGTCATCCGATCCGCCTGATGTTAACATTTTTGAAAAGCTTGATGAATATAAAGCACAATTGTCAAGTTTCAATCAAAAAGCTTTAAAACTGACTGCGTGAGAAATTTTTATTTAAGGGCATCTTTTTAATTGTTTATAACTTTAAAAATTCATAACTTTTAAACTATAAAAGTCTCCATCTTTTTGAAAACACCAAAATTTAAGTTATATTTAGGACAATAAACTGTTTATCCTTAGAAGCTATATCATGGTGGTTAACACTTTGAAAAAATTATAAATAATTTTTAGCAACAATTACTTAATATTATTAAATAATTTAAAAATCTATAAAATTATAATGTAAGTAGACACAGTGAAATTCTTTCCATCGATATCAACTTGAGCACTGTCCGATAAACCAAACCTGAGATATCACGTTTTTAAAAAACCCTTTTTTTCCATTTTTTCGATTTTGACGATTTTTGAAATTGTTTATAAAATTAACAAAAAATTTTTGTGCAAAACCGCAAATTACGTTTTGGTGGGCATGTCGAGATCTAATTTCGGATTTTTTTTTATTAAAATGAAAAATAAAAAAATTTTTTGCTGTTCGGTTTATAAAAGAATGACCCATATGTGGAGTTTTTGGCAATTGGAGTAATTGGCAATTGTCGAAGGGTAAATAGGACGTTTCGGGCAATCGAATTAAAAATATTGCGAATTCACAAAATTTGATTTCCATGATAAGATATTCATGATAATATAATAGTTGTCCACGGGTAAACAGAAGGGTTAGGCCAATCGGTCCGAAATAAGTTCACATTGTCATGAAGAGGAGTAAATATTTGTAAAAATATAAGGTGTACACTGTACATCGAACCATCCAAAAGACCTTGAAATTTGTAATATACATTTATGAGTTTAGATTGTCTTGGCAAACAGAAGGGTAAATAGACTGGTCATAAAGACGGTTAGACTGTGTAAATCAAATGATCAAAAAAATAGCGAAATATTCAAAGTTTTATAATGAGTTTAGATTGTCATGAAAACGGGTAAGCAGAACAACAAAATCTCGAAATTCGCAATATGCAAATATCAGCTTAGATTGTCATAAAAAAAGAGAGACGGCCAAAAAGACAGGTAACTTGATAGTGTAAATAAAATGGTCAAAAAAATCACGGAATTTTTAAAACTCTATAAAAAGATTTGATTATTATAAAGAAGAAGAAAAGTGGAAAGTGGAAGGCCGACTATAACATACTTAAATTCTTCATAGCAAACTATAAAGACTTCTTCAGCAAGTTATCTTTTCAGAATATTAACAAACCAGATTAGCCGTTAATTGAATGCAATAATATAAGAATGCTAGTATTATGTCTCCGGAGATTATTTATTGATATTTTTAAATGACATTTGTTTTTAAAATTATTACATTTGTACATTTACGCAAGGCATACTTAGTATGGCATTTACGTTTTCGTATATTAAAACAATCAAAGCCGTTCTATTCCGTACTGTTCAACAATAAATGGCGCTCCAACTACTCGATAAGGTTAATTATTTAATCGTTATGGAATTTAAGGTTAATTAATTAATAGAAGTTAATTTCTTGTGTATTTTAGCTATTTCTTGGCCCATACTTTCTCAACTTGGGTTGTCAATTATTTCAAAAATATCTATATCGATATATTTGCGGTATTGAAAAAGTATAATTTCGATATAAATATTTTGGTATCAGACACCATCGGTATTTTCTATATTTTTCAATAAAAACCCGGATCTTAGCTATGAACAGGTCTTTTTAGGTTATTGAGGCGTCGTTTGACGCTTAATCAGAACTATAATCTGATTGCGCTTAAGAAATATGGATTTAATAAATGTATATTAAATAACCAACTCTCACAAATTGAAGTTGGTAATGGCATCGCAGGTGAATGCAAAATTATAGATTTGCTGAAAATCCTGTTTCATTTTATCCTTACAAATATTATACTTTTCTTTAATCAATTCTGCCAAAGACGCGATCATAAATTTTAATGTTTTTACATAATCAAATAAATAACCACTTGTCGTTGGCAAGTAGAGGGCAGAATGGATTGACTGTACTATTTTAAAATACGCACACAAAAAAATTCAATTACTTATTTACCTTCTTTCCTTTACAAGGCTTCCATATTCTTTATCGCATCCACTACTAATTTCTGCTTTCGTTGATTTTTCGTCTTGATTTACATTAAAGCCCTGTTTGTGCCCTTTTTATAGACTCACAAACATATGTATAATGTGCATCACGATATAAATATCCACAATATGAAAAAATGCATAAAGAGCAGTCAATTTGACACACAAAGGACCCAAATTCCCAGAATTCAAAATCATTTATACTAAGATTTACCGTTGATGAGCTGTATTTCAAGCCAATGCTTTGCTTTTAAGTGCGCTTTCATATTTCATATTCATTTTGAGTTTCCACTGGTCCTTAAGACTTTATTGCATTGTTTGCACTGCGATTTCTGTGCATCAAATTTAATTCAAAACCTTTTAAACACATTGTCTTAAATGTCTAGAGCACAAGAAACAGTCATTCGCAACAGTGCGACCGAACGCTAAAACAAAAGTATCGCCGAAAAATATCACCAAAAAATATTCGATTTCCGATATGTCGCCTCTAAAAAATATGCGATAATGATATTCGACATTTTGGGCAAAAATATCGATATTTTGATATATCGATAATATTTTGACAACCCTAGTCTCAACCAGTACTGTCTCAACCCGTACGGTCTCAACCCATACTGTTAAATTAGAAAATACAGAGAACTATCCAACAGTACTTCCTAAGATTTTCCTAGTAAATTCTCTGGTGCAAAAACTATGTCTCATGGACAGGAGCACTTTGAAAAAGTGTCCACTATACTCAGTGTGTTGAAGTAAGCAGGTTTTAATAGTTTCCAATTGTTGAAGGATAAATGAGACTCTTAGGGCAATCGGTTAAAAAATATTTTGAATTTTTGAAAATTGTATAAGTTAAGATTATCCTGATCATATAATAGTAGTCGATATTGTTATCGTAACGGATAATCCCGCAACACTTTAACTAATGATTGGAAAACTCAAGCAATACTGCACAATATATTATATTAGGACCGGTGCAGTGCTATGGAGTACAAATATGGGGAGGAGAAATAAGCGACGAGGATACTTACGCTGCCAGACTGTACGCCAAATTATATTTTAGCAATAGAAGCAGGTCTAGAAGATGGGTACATTTACAGATTAACTCCCTCATATTAAGTACTTGCTACGCGCACTATTCATAATCCGTTTTTTGCAAAATTTATAAAAAATTTACGAAAAAATGTAATAAATGGTGCCAAAGCGAGCAAAAGCAAAGCCAAACCTTATGGTTTATGCTCATGATAGTAAAATTTTATCAATTCTTCTTAAAATGTTGATTTGAAAAGAAAGAAAATCATGGATTGTGACCAAGTTACAAGTGAAACTCGAAAACAATACGGAAAACCCGATTTTTGGGGGAAAATTCGATTTGTGCGACCTCTAAACATCTTTCGAAAAATCTGGAAAAAATCTCAAAAGTGCTTAACTTTATTAGCTTTCAGAAAATACCGGTGTACCCGTGAAAATAAAAAAAAAATTTTTTTGGGACACCCTAGTGTACACCGAACAGTCCAAAAAATCTCAAATCAAGAATCTTAAAGGGATAAAAAATTTGAGATGGAGATAAAACGGTGCAAAAAATCTCACAAATTTTAGAATTTCATAACAAGTTTCGAATTTTAGGAAGATGGTAAAGATCGAAAAGTCCATAAAATCGCGAAATTTGCTTAAATTTAAATTGTGTAAAAAATACTAAGGGGGCTTATTTAATTTTTGTGTTGGGAAGGTTGACTCCGACGTCAACACCAAGTCTGCAAAGCCACCAATAAATTGGCTTTGCATCCTAAACGTTAACGTCTGGAAAAGGTGGAAGGAAAGTTGGCTCTTAAGGGGGTATTCTCCATGTTAAGGATTTGAAAACGCAAAGAGTTTTTCCAATTCTGTTTTTTTTTTATTATGTTACAAACAGATTAGAGTAAAGAAAACAATTTTTACTGCTTCGATGCGAGGGCTGTTCCAAAAGTTATCGGCCGTCAAAAAGAGTGTCAAAAAAAAAGTAATAGTGCTGGCGGCCATCATTCCAGGTCTCTAGGATGTTTGAAATAAAAAGTAAAAACGGAGTTATAATCAGAACAGATGTAATTCTGGTCTGAACCTCGAAAAAAAGTTTTGTGATTTTTTTTAAAAAAGGGCATCCATTAAAAAATAAAAAATCGAATTTGGCCTTTTTTTTGTTTTTTGTAAAAAAAAAATAGTAAAAATTCAGACTGGTGACAATTCTGCGTCGATTTCTATTTTGATCATCAAAATCAGTTCAGTGTAACTGGAGATATCATGGCCGCCAGTTTGAAAAACGTGGTTTCGAGATAAACGCGTTTGAAGTTTCAAGTTCGTTTTTTGGGGGAAAATTCTAGAATGGTGACAATTCTGCGTCGATTGCATATAACTTTATCAAAATCGGTTTAGTAGAACTAGAGAAAAGTGGCTTGGCTGTTCGAAAAAGTTGCTTTTAAAGTAACCCAAAATTTTAAAAAATATTTTATACTTACAGATATTAGTCGGCGATGTCAGCTGCATACAGCGAACCGTCCTCATTTTCAAAAAAACTGTTTTCACCAGCAGCTCCTTTTGCTTTGCGTGCCATTCTGCCTTCTTTAGATGCGACTGCAGCTCTAGTTTCTGGGCAATTTAGTCGGTAGTAGCATTGCCTAGGATAGCCTTCGATAATTATCGATTAAAAGCCGATTAATAATCGATATCGATACTGTATCAACCAGTACTGTCTCAACCAGTACTGTCTCAACCCGTACTGTCTCAACCCGTACTGTCTTAACCCATACGGTCTCAACCCATATAGTCTCAACCAGTACTGACGCGCTTTAAAAGTTACTGCAACCGACATGTAGATGGAGCCACCACAAGTCCGCATAGATGGAGCCACCTCAATATTTTTAATCAGCTCAAAAGTATGCAACATTTCACTCAGCACTCAAGTGACATCAGTTTAATTTCAAATCTATTAGGCTCCTTGTTTATTATTCTACTTACAAGATTGTGGACCAGTAAAAGAGAAATAATAATACTAACCAGTTTCTTCATACAAAAGTAAATACAGTAGAAAAATGTAGCAGATAAACTAACTACTTAGAATGGGACTTTACCACCCAGAGAACCATTTCTGAACCAAACCTTTTAAGCTTATGACTTACCTTACCATAAGCCCCCAGAACAAGAATAATCGAGCGAGAACCACTGAATTCAAATGTTTTAATCCAATTTAATATGTATACACCAGTGATTGGCACGCAGCACCTGTTGAGCGGTAGCTGTCAGCTTGTCCAGACATACCTTTAAGTGTCCAGTAAGTCCAGGTACCTTTTCAAGAATTTTAATAAAGTAGTCCTAAAAAGGAATTTTTAAGAAAAAATGTCTTTAATCTGGAAACCATTTTCTAAAAAGGGCGATTTAAAGTTTGACTAAATTTTCTTAATTTTTATAAATATGTTTCTGAGCGTACACTGACACATTTAGCTAGGCGTTAATCTGTTCTCTAAATATAATGATTTCGCCCGGTCCTGCGGAGATTTAGCCCAGCTTTGCGGATTGGAAGTTTGAGTGCAGCCTGTTTTTGGTACCTTCTGGTAAGAGACCTCAGAATAAACAATACAAGGCGTCAAAGGCAAGGGCAAAAACAAACGCTTCAAATAAAATTTCTCCAAAATTCCTTAAGGCATTTGTCCACCCCTTCTTATTTTGCGCATTTGAGCATCATTCCCACTTCCTCTACTTTGTGATTCATAGTAAACAAAGTTGTTTTTTAATATTTTGCATAATATTTATGGTTTTTTATTTCTTGTTTTTTCTTTACATATGTAATAATGTTGTTGTTGTTGTTTTTGTTTATTTGTTTCTGCACTACTTAAATATGAAACGTTGAAGTCAAATGTTGTTTGTCATTAACTTGTTTAATTTGATTAAACATTATTTGCTTTGTGGTGCCATTTTTCTGGTTTCGCCGTCTTCTTCCTGAAATTTGTACATTTTCGGCTTAACTGCATTTCGAAATCGTCGCATATTTTGTTATTTGTTAAATGTTTATTTGACAAGACGCGGATTTGTTGTATGCTTAGAACTATTAACGTCAAGCAAAGAGAGATATTATTATTATTATTATTATTTTGTTGGGCAACGCGTTCTCTATATGTAAAATTTGTTTAATAATTTGTTGTTGTTTGTTTTAATTATATAAAATGATTGTTTGTTTTGTTTTGTTTATCTTTGGGCTGTTAGCAAAAAACTGATACAAAAAGTGTCTTGTTTTTGTGTAAAATTTGGCCTTGAATACGAAATATTTGCTGAAAACCGTTTTTGATTAACCATTTTTTTGAACGTCAAGTGTCAAGTGTGTGGTTCTTGGGCAAAAATGAAACGCCTTCAATTGGGAAAGAATCAATGTACAATGTTTCTATGTTTTGTAGATCTTTTTTGTGGTTGTATATGTTTTTATTTGTTGCATAGCAATTGGTAATTCGTAATTGGTTTAACTTTTGAAATTTGCATAACAATTGTGCTTATCGATTTGTTTATAAATGTTTAATTTGTAATTTATACAACTTTACACTTAGGGGCTAGGGTGAAATTTTGGTTTTTCTTCTCGAATCAAGAACGAAATGTTTCCTTTTAGAAAGTACAAACACACGAAAGGGGGGGGGTTGGGTTTATAGATTTTGGAAATCTCTGCTCTTGGCTTTTTTGGGGGTAACGAAATTATGGAGAAAAGTAGAAAGTATTTACAAAGTAGAGTGTGGGGGGTGTGGGGAGGGGGGAAGCCTTACAAACTAGTTAGCAATTTGTATGTTTTACAAAGTATTTACGAACTCTATTCAACTAAATGCCTACAAAAAGCAAAGCTTACAAAGTGAAACAGAGGACTACAATTAATTAAACTGTTTTGTTGAATTAGAAACTACAATAAATATTTAATTTTATCTGTGTTGTAAATGTTTTGTAATATTTTTTATATATTTATATGTATATATCATAATGTTATTAATAATATTTATTGTATAAATTTAACGCGGCAACTTTCTTAGTAATTTTGTAATATAAATACGATTTGTTAGATTTGTTTTATTTAATTTTCTTAGTGGTGGGTTCATTTTGTGTGTGTGTGTGTGTGTATGTTTCTCATTCGGTTCTTTGCTTTGCTCTCTCAAACTTAAACTAAGATTTAAACTAAAGTAAATATAATTACAATGATTTAGAAAGAGAAAAAGGGGAGAGGGAGGGCGGGTAGGGGAAGAGGGGTAGCTGCCTGCCGCTGTGCGGCCCATCAAACAGATTTCGAAAGCCTCGCTTTGAGTTTTGGGGGGTTTTTTTTTTGTTTTGTCTTGCAAAGCTTATAGAATTAATTTATTTAATTACTAATTAGAATTAAGAGTAAATTATAAAAAACACACGCATTCAATTGGTCGCAATTTGTGGTTGGTTAATAACAATATACACAAAATCAATTTGTTTGTTTAAAGCTTTGGTTTCATTTATAATTTCTGCAAGCGAAAGCTAGAAAGAATCTCGTTGAGTTTTTTTTGTTTTTTGAATAGTTGAAAGAAAAACCTAACAAATTTTGTTTTTTTTTTTTGAAGTGTGAGATCAAAACAAGCTAAAGAACTGCGCAGCCATTTTCACTTTTTTTAAGAAAAAATTTAAAATTAAATTTTTTAATAATTTTTAAAATTATTCTGGAAAATTCACAAAATTTTCAGACCTTATTTGAATGGCATAAATTTCAAAAATTTATCAAAGCTGCTTTTAGGGCTAAAATCTATTTTAACCCATAATACACTGACATAAAATTTTTTAACTTTTTTTTATACAAATTAAACAAAACTAAGGGACGATTACACATCATCTACATAAAGCTATAAGGCCTGTTCTCGTTTCCGAATTCGATTGATTAAAAATCTTATGAGCTGTGATTTCTAAGAAACGATTTAAAAATTTGACCAAATTGTGTTTTCATGAAGAGCATAAAGGTAAAGGAAATTTCTCTTCATAGAAGACTCTGCATTCAGATTTGCTTTCAGCATGATGAGCCCAAACCGATTCGCAATTCAAAATCAACATAATCAGCCATGCTTTCATTTTCGCTTTCGACAAAATTTTACGATTTGGTCTCTAAATCGCAAAAGTAGGTATTCCGAAATTCGCAAATCGCAAGATTTCGCCGATTTGAAACCGGCGACGTATGAGTCCGTGAAATGAAAAGTAAATGGGAAATGTCACTAGAGAGAAGAACTGCCTTTCTATGTATTAATTTTTTTGATATTCTGTGACTATTTGAAATTGTTTTTGTGGACTGCCCTTATAAAATTTGGATTAAGCTATTGTCTTAAACAATTTTTTTCATAACCCTCCCGAATTGGCGCATGCAGCAAAACAGCCTTTGACAACAACAAATTGCAATTTGGCTGGGGCGATAACCGATAAATTTATCGCCACGCGAAGTGTTGCAAAACGAATCGATAAAAAAAAGTTGCGAATTTTGAAGCACTTAAAATTAAATTCGTGCGAATTTGTTGAAATCGCAAATCGCAAAAGCAAGTGATAGCCGGAGCACAGCTGTAAGAATGGAATTTCTCTAATTCAGATGCCGCCACCTTCAACTCATATGAGCCGAAGTCAGTCGTGTTTTTAAGCAAACGCGAGCCGAAGTTATGGTTGTGTCAACCGGTGAGCACTGCAAGTAAAACGCGTGTTGTCTGGAGAAAGCTCTCTTGTTCATCAACACAAGCGCACTTTTTTGTCCTCTCCATTTGGTCGACTTGACTCTAATCTATCAGCCATGATAGTTTATTGGATTTTTTGGATTTACAGTACCTTTTAAAAATTTGTAAGCGAATTAAGTTCCCTGCAACCTTTTTGTGCTTATATTAATAAAAATATGTGAGCAACATTCCGTTGATTTTTAAAGAGAGCGAAACACGAAAAAGTCTGCCTCTCATTGTCGACTATTCCATTTTCGATCGTTTCTTTTGTACTTGGGGTTTCTCTCTCTTATGTATCTAGGGCAGCGCACTATGGGGAATTTTGCCAAATATTAGGCATAAACCCCTTTTCCAAAAGTGCTCAAAACTTAAATTATTTTGTTTCATTAGACCACAAATACATCAGTCTTCAATGTTACATACCAGAGAACTGCAAAAATCACTTTTTTTTTGATTGCGTCATGCACAAAAATTCTTACTCACATTTAATCATGTCACGAAACTCTAGACTCAACTCAACTCAATTCAAACCGCAATGGCATCGAACGGTTGTGTCAGAGTTTTTTGATGCAACATTTTTAATCACATTTATTCACGCAACAAATATTTTTAATCAAAGAGATTCAACTCATACCGCATACGCATCAAACGGTTGAACTAGAACTTTTTGATGCGACACTTGTTTGTATGTTCAATCAAACAAATTCAGCCAACTCAGGCCAACGCATTGCGAGAGACATAGGAGAGAGAAGAGAGACACATATGATGTTGTTGTTGCGGGTCAGAGCGCAACAACAACAAAACACAGCTGGCGCAATGGTCATGGGCGCCAGTGTTTCAGCATGTGCATGAGTTTATTCATACGAGATGATTTTCGTTCGCTCAGAATAATCGTCGACGAGCAAGCGATCAAAACACCCGAACTGAATGGTATGAAGCGAACCTGATTATTAATCAGAGTGCTAACAATTGAATTGAATGAAACTCAGGGGCGAGCATGTTGCGCATGCAAGTTCGGAGTATTGATCGCAACGCCAGTTTATTCGGGTGTTGATTAATGTGTGAGCGATTTGCAATCGAATGAAGCCGTTCTCTGTTACATACCACGAATTTTGATTTAACAGAGCTCTGTTAAGTGAGCAGCTGGTAAAGTCAGGTTATGCTAACGAATGACAGTTCAATGTTAAGTGTGTGTTTTCTGCTGCAATTTGTAATTGCCAAATATTAATGAAAACAGAAAGTTTAGTCGAATATTTTTGATTGAATCTAATCGTTGTGGTATGTGCTATGTTTCAGTGCCTTTGATCTGTAGAAATTAATCGTGGCGTCCCTGTATTTGACGGTATTCGTGATTCATCTCACAAAAAAAAATTGGAAAGAAAATTCAACTTTGCGAAGTCCTACCAAATTTTGTTTAGATTTGTTAGAGCTGGGACTTTTACCACCTTTTAGAGCTATCAATTCCGCTTCTGATTCACTTTTGCTCAACCGCATTTATGCGCATTTTTTTGCAAAATTTCACTTTTTAGGACACAACCTCATTTTCTCCAATGCCTACTTGCATGCCAAATGAAAAAATGTGACGAGTCGGGAAGATGTTATTTTTAATTGCTTTAGAGAAGGGTTAGGCCAAAGTCTTTCAGTCGCATATAAAAGATATTTAAAAGAATAAAGGAAGGATATTTTGTGCAATTCTGGAGATGAATCGCGAAAATTTAACCGAATTATGCAACAAATTGAACGCAGAAGTTCAATTCTAAGCCATTGAGCAGCACATGAACACAGAGAGTCGTTCCCGATGGTCATTAACGCTAAAGCGTATTAGAAATCGTAGAAATCAATCTGCTGGAGATAAATTGGTTGAAGAAGCAAGCACAGCTGCTCGTAATAAGTAAAAAACGACTAGCTGACCATGCAGAAGTTCTTAGGATAGTTTCTATAAGGCAAAAATGATCCGAAATTTTATGTGCTAGTATTGTGCAGTGGCCCTAACCAAAGCATACAATAGTATTCTGAATGGAGCTGATATTGAAAAGTGTTGCTCTACAAGTATTGTATTCCCAATCTATAAAAAGGGTGATATGGGCATGCCTGAAAACTACCGTGGTATATCTTTTATCAACTGCATTTCAAAAATTCTTATGAGCGTAATATATTATAGACTGAGCAAGTGGGTTATCCAAAATAAAAAGCTGAACGAGTATCAAGCAGGATTCAGAGAGGGCTACTCAACCGTAGATAACGTCTACAACCTTGCAGCAATCATACACCTAAAGCTGCAGGAGACCAAAAAAGTTTACGGTTTTTTCATCGACTTTAAAGCGGCTTTTGATAAGGTCCCTAGAAAATTGCTATGGTACAAGCTGCATGCAAAGGGTGTCTCGACAAAGATAATAAACCTCCTTGAAAGAGTGTATGACCAAACTGAATCCGCGGTTTGGACAGGGAAGAACTGTCAAATTATTTTAAGACAGAAGTCGGAGTTCGACAAGGATGCGTACTATCACCGTTGCTTTTTGCGTTATTTTTGGATGACTTGCACGAAGTATTAAAAGGAGGGCTTTATATTGGAGATCGTAATATACGCCTTTTAATATATGCAGATGATATCGTCATTACAGCGGATAATATAAGCGTACTTCAGGACATGATTGATCGGCTGGAGGAGTATTGCTCCATGTGGGGCATGGAGATAAATCTATCGAAGTCTGAAATTATGGTCTTTAGGAAAGGTGGTAGACTGGCAGCGGCGGAGCGGTGGACGTTTAAAGGAGAACCCATTAAAATCTCGCCAGAGTTCACATACCTAGGAGTTATATTCACACCCACAGTCTCCTTTAAAAAACACGTGATTAGGCGCAATGATAAAGCCAAAACATGTATGAATATAACATGGAACAACTTTCTAGCCAAACATGAAGTTAGCATTAAGGTCAAATGGAAACTTTTTAATGCAGTTTTGCGAGCAGTTCAATCCTATGGAGCTCAAGTCTGGGGATGCAGGCACTTTGAAGAAGTGGACAGGCTCCAAACCCTTTTTCTTAAGAAGGTCTTGCGATTACCTACTTGCACACCGAGCTATGCATTAGCACTAGAAACGGGACTGGACGATGCACACCTATATTCTCTGGATCTGCATCTTGGCTATAGGTAAAGTTCTGCATAAGTACGATGATCAGCGCCTACCTAATTACCCAACAGGCAAACTTCTGGAATCGGATCGCAAAATTTTTTGGATTTCTGGACTAGAGGAGCTATGTAGGCCTTTGGGACTAGACTGGCGAAGTGCTACAAGAACGGCAAAGCAATGGAACACCCTCCGCGCGACCGTACTGAATATACTCAAACATAAGTCCTTAAGCGAACGAACCCAACGACAATGCTCTAGCACCTCGAGGATATATAAGTATCTCGACCACACAGTATCCAATAAATATCTGTCTCTGGCAGCGCACAAAATTCCCTGGATTATTAAAGCTCGCTTCGACTTAATAAAATTAACGTCAAATTTCTACAATCGAACGGAACATGTACCATGCCCCCTATGTAACACCCAAGAAAACGATGACATATGGCATTTGCTGGGCAGATGCCCAATCCTTAAAGAATTAAGAACGCTGCATTTCAGTAAGCAGCTACTCAACAGAGAAGAGGTAATCAGCATACTAGATGACAGGAGTGACAAATTGTGGGAGAACCTAGTCAACTATTTAAAAAGCTCACTAGCTTATCGGACGGCTATTCTGGAGACACTCACTGGCATATGATTCAGCATGGGTAGGAGTCTAAGCATTATACTGAGGAACGATCAGGTATCTGGGGACGACCCGGGCAGCCTGGTGTAGTAGATCAGTGTAATGTGTGACGAACTGCTCATGGCCGACAGACGGATTGAGATGTCCATGTCGGTACACAAAAGTTTTTATTTTATTGTTTAATAACGGGGTTTATAGTATAAAGCTAATGTATTCTAGATCAAATTTTTTATGTTAACAGTTAAACAATAAATAAACATTATTATTATTATTATTATTATTGTGCAGTTAGAAATGACAGTAAGAACAGAACAGAAATCGAAAAAAATAAATGAGACGCATTTTTTTCAGGAATCCCGATATTCCGTAAAGTTTGCGGCCGAAAAATATGTTTCCTATTACGCGTCAATGATGGTACATTCGTTCTTATGTAAAATTGCAAGAAAAACCAATTTTATCTTGTAAAAAAAAATAATATTTTTTTATTTATTTTTTTTAAAGGCGGGTTGAAGTGCTACCACGCCCACTTTTTAGCACGTATAGAGCAACGGTATACCTATCATAAGGCAAAAAACTAGACCGCGATATCTTGCTTAGTTTTTAAGTTATTAATTAATGCCTGATTTTTGAGAAAATTCCCCATAGTGCAGCGTGGGCTCTCGGTTCCATCCCGGGGACGACGACATTTCGCTATTCACACATACATGACCCGAACGCTTGCCGAAGCTGAGAATTAAAAAGCAAAAAAACGTCATTCGCTTGACAGAGTTCGAACACAGTAGAGAGAAACCTAAATAAAATGTTTGCTCGGTGCCTCTTCGCTGTTAGCAGCGATGCTATGGTTGGAACCTCGCCCTGTCTTGCTCTTTCGCGGTTGTGTTTTGTTTGGACCAATGCTTGGCTGATGGGTTGGAGTGAGACAGTTCGACTGAGTGACAAAAACGGTTCGAGTTCGTGACGAAGGCGGTTGCAGTCTAAAAGAAAGCTTCTTTTGACTGACTTGTCGTTGGTTCGAAGCGATTAGGTCGAAACAAATTCACGGAGGTTTGTTTTTGCACACTAATACACTCTCACTTTTTGACCTCGCTCTCGATGGCCATCGCTGATCTAAAGAGAGCAATTTCATTCGGAATTGAGAACACAAAAACAAAACCAAAGTGGAATAGCTTTCAATTTACTTTTAAAAAAGAATTAAAATTAAGACCATGCCTGTATGTTTTTCTAAAATTTATGCCATCAAAATAGACTACACTAAAAATCCCATAACTCACTTTATATAGATTCTTCGGTGCTTTTTTTAAATAAGCCTTTTTGATTCAAATTCTTAAAAGTGAAAATGGTAGCACGTTTGGTAAATAGAGAGTATAATTTTTTAACATATTATTTATTTTCGAATGGAAATTTGTAAAAAATTTAGAATCAGAAATTCTATAGAACTAAGTACACAACTCAAGCAAAAGGACAGAAAATAGAACATTATGATTGAAGCATATATTAACTCAACTTATAGCCTATTCGCACTAAAGAATTTATACTTCATTTCTTTCTTTCATACGATTTACCACTTCATTTTGGGTTTCATTTCTTTCACTTCAACAAAGAAACTGTAAAAAACAACTTACAAAACTTTGGGCAACATGTCGTCCCTACACTCCCGGATCCAGGGATGGGAAGTGATTAAAGCATGTTATTTAATTTTAGCTTTCTAATTTGAAGCCATTGAAACTTGAAGTTTAAATTTAAAACAAAAAAATAAAGGAAAGCTAACTTCGGCTCAACCGAAAATTATATACCCTTGGAGAATGATATATGACTGCCAATTTTTTATATGGCAGCTATACGATATATTCATCCGATTTTTATCAACCTCTCGAATATTGCGTTGAATCAGTTAGTATTCATACGTTTTTCAGGCTAGAACTACTTTTTCAATCGATAGTTCCTATTGCATTTATATGCTATAGTCAACCGATTTGGATTTTATTTGGCAGAATTGTGTGATAGCATATAACATTGATCAGTAACAAGTTTGGGAGCGATAGCATTGCATACAAAAAAGTTTTTCTTACTAAAACTTTTTTCAGACCTATCTTTTGTATATATTATATAGTTGTCCGATTCTTATAAAACTTGGTGGAATTATGTGAAAGCAAAGAAAACTTGTAAATATAAGGTTTGAAGACTTTTTTTTTGAAGAGGAGGGGGTAGCATAGAAACAGCCGTACTGTCAGATGGGCATGGCTATATCAACTCAGCTCGTCATGCTGATCAAGAATATATATACTTTATGTGGTCGAAGATGCTTCCTTCTGTGCGTTACAAGCATCCGGACAATTTTAATATACCCTCTCCAAGGGTATAAAAATGCACTTGGAAGTGTGACCATAGTACCATTTAAAATGGGGCCACATTGAATTGTCACTTTTAGTATTTTTGTTTTGGCAGTTAATTTGTTGAGGTGTATACTAAGCTTTTAAAACAGAGTTCTCTAGCCATAGCCCCTGGGGCACGAACATACTCGCCAATTCACACCGATGCTTGCCGAAGTTATGCTTCACAGTGTGTTAGAGAGAGACACAGTCACATTTTCGCGCTCTCTTCTTGGGGAACCCTGTTTTAAAATGTTGACATGGGCCCCGAATTTTGTACTCTTTACTTTCTGCTATCAAAAGTGCCAGCAATAATCTGTTGATTTGAATTAAAAAAGTAGGCGCAATTCTGTATAAAATATAATTTAGTAAAAAAAAAGTTGTGTATTTGGCATTTAGGGGTATGACAATGCCTTCGTATGTAATTTAATTTTTTTTTTTTTGAAAATCTATATATATAAAAGAAAGTCGTGTTAGTTACACCACTTATAACTCAAGAACGGCAGAACAGATTTGGGTGAAAATTGGTAGGGAGGTAGCTTAGAGCCAGGAGACGGACATAAGATACTTTTAATCCCGTTCGACAGCGTTCCCATGTGGAACATTCGCGGTTTTTTGTTTTTCATTCGATCAAGCTCAAACTCATTTTCAAAGATCTATATGAAAATTCAACAACAACTGCATACCAATCTTCCGGAAAATTCACCCCCATTGGGTGGAAAGTGGGTGGTCAAGATTGTATGGGCGAAACTTAAGTTGCCAGCGACTAGCTCCAAACTCATTTTCAAATTTACATATAACAAAACATAAAAAAGTGACTTTCAAATTTTGGAAAATTTATCCCCAAAGTGGAAAAATTCGCGGAAAACTGTTGTATGAAACTTTTTTGTTTTTCATCCGATCAAGTTCAAACTCATTTTCAAAGATCTATATGAAAATTCGACCACAACTGCATACCAATCTTCCGGAAAATTGGGTGGAAAGTGGGTGGTCAAGGTTGTATGGGCGAAACTATAGTTGCCAGCGATTAGCGTCAAACTCATTTTCAAAATTACACATAACAAAACATAAGTTGTAAGCATAGTACGCGAAGTGGTCTGTGGGCAAGTGGGTGGGATGTGGGTGGAATGTGGGATGGATGTGGGTGGGATGTGGGTGGAGTGTGGGTGGGATGTAGGTGGGAAGTGGGCGGGAAGTGGGTGGTATGTAGGTGTGAAGTGGGTGGGATGGAAATGGGAAGTGGGTGGAATGTGTCGGTAAGTGGGAGGGATGTGGGTGGGATGTGGGAGGGATGTGGGTGGAATTCAAATGGGAAGTGGGTGGTTTTCGGGCGGGAAGTGGACGGGAAGAGGGTGGGAAGTGTGTGGAATGTGGGTGGCATGTAGGTGCGAAGTGGGCGGAAAGTGGGTGTGATGTGGCGGTAAGTGGGAGAGATGTGGGTGGGATGTGGGCCTGAAGTGGGTGTGCGTTGGTTCTATACTGTTGAAGGCGCGGCGAAGCGTGACGGGCTATTTGCTAATGAAACAAAAGTATTCTTCCATGGTTGTCTATTAAAAATGACACGCGGACGAAGTCGCGGCGGGTTTTGCTAGTATTTAATAAAATGTTCACTTGAGTTTGAAAGTGGACCCTGTGAATGTCAAAAAGATAAGGATTTTTCAATGGAAATGGCAAAATTTTAAGAAGTAAAAATGACAAGAGATTATGCTTTTGGAAAAGGGCTATAAGGGAGTATTTCTTAAAGCTCCAATCGAATTTGTTGTTCGATCAATAGATCGACCAGAGATTGTTAAACCCTTCGGCCGAATCCGCTGTTTAGTTTTTGATTTTGTGGATTTGGTAAAATTTGTTAAAACTGCACGGACTTTTAAAAATTTTTTGTTCAAAAAAAATCGAAGAGCACTCAGAAATAAGTCAGCTGTTAGCTTTAATGTACGCTCTTTGAGTTTATTTGAAATAATGTTCGTCTTTCTTTTACCACCCTGATTTCCATCTCGGACTTTAAGTATCTTAAGCTTAGTACTCAGACAAACTAAGTCGATTCCTTAGGGTGTCAACGCCATATAAACAAGAGTTTCGGAATGCGTTTGTAATATTCCGAAAGTTCACAAATAAAATTTAATAGAGAAACTCAATTTGAACCGCCTCTCTATTCTCCTGGACTCAAAAGAAATGTGACATAGAAAAACACGATAGTTAGAGCGAGACGAACATAGTCGAAAAATTACTCAGAGAGCCAAGATGACAGCGAACAGCTGACTAACGTATAATTAAAAAGCTGCAGACGCAGCAAATTGTGTACCTTTTTGAAATCTTCTTTGCTGTTTTATACGCTGGGTCGAACTCAGACAAACTAAATTTCCGTTCATACGCGTGGCGCCGCTAACTTGACAGATAGAAACAGCTGATTCCTATTCTTAGTATGAGCAGAAAAAATAATTTCCAAGGCCTGTTCCAATTTTCAATCAAATCATGAATCCACATATTATCCATATTTGAAAAAAAAATTAAACAAATTCAAAAATGGCCCCGTTGGAGGAGCCAATTTTGCAAATACAAGAAAATCATAGGTGATATTGCAGTGTGACCGTTTCACAATTGGTGGTATTTGGCTGTTGAAGGGTGGTATTCTGCCCAGAGCTTTTAGATAGACTCTTCTTTACATATTAGAAAAAATATAGTCGTCTTTTAAGCTAAGTAAGTTGTAAGTAAGTGTCTGTTAGATTTCTGATTAATGTTTCAATTCACTATCGATCGATTTACTTGAGCTGTGTACCAAGTAAGAAAAGTTCCCGACTTTTCCATTCTATAACCATTTAGAGGTGTATACCCCTTTTGGATGGGGTAAAAATGTGCGTTCATTCTTTTTGAGCATTTCTCTTTTCCTGCAGAACTTATGTTTTAAAAGAAGAAATGGGGACAGGGGGGTCTTAAAATAGAAAACATATTAAAAATGTCGCGTGTGTGCGTGTGTGTGTGTGTGTGAAAGAGACAACTCTATGAGCTATGGCTAACGGTTAATGGTAAGTTGGATCGTTAGTTGGTGGAGGAGGAGGAAGGAAGGACTCTAGGCTATTTCCTTTTTGATTTGTAACTCGCAGTTCGTTGTGGTTATTGTGTTGTTGTTGTTGTTGGTGGTGGCTGGTGGCGCTGTTTGCTTCTTGCTGGCCTTGGTGGCCATGGGTATGGGTGTGGGAGCAGCTGGAGGGGGTTGTGGGGGAGCCGGGGTATTGTTGTTGAGGCGTCTTTGTTGCTGCTGCTGTCGCTGCTGCAAGGGCATTTCATCGTCATCCGAGTCCTGGTCTTGGTCTTCCTCATCGTCGTCCTGCGTCTCCTCCTCCTCCTCCTCCTCTTCGTTGTTGTGGGATATCTTGGCCAAGGCATGAGAAGCAGACATTTGTGCCTTTTTCATGGATGACTCATCGCTGCTGTTGGAGCTATCGAACAACTGGCCCGCAGTTGCTGCCGAATCGGGGGAAATGGGCGTGGTGGCCGAGGGCGGTGAGGCCAAGGCGCTGCTGTGTGGAGCCTGGGCCAGCTCAGCTCCACAGCAGGAGGAGCTGGATGAGTTGGATTCTTCCTCTTCATCTGCCGTTTGATCCATTTGTTTGACACGCTTGGGTGAAGGCTCCTCCTCCTCCTCGTCGATGGGTGTGGGACTGCGTCTGACACCATTTGTTTGGGGTTTTAGGGTGGATGGTGGTGCCTCTGACTGGTTATTGTTATTGGCCCGATCTTCCTCCTCCGCTTCCTTTTCCTCTTCCACTTCCTCCTCATCCTCGTCTTCGTTCTCCTCCACCTCCTCCTCTTCCAGTGAGGTGTGCTTGCTGCTTAGATCATTTTTACTTTCAGCCACATCTTCCAGTTGGCGTCGACAACGCTGCAGTTGCTCTGATAGATCAGAGATGTGTGCATCCTGCTTGTGTATCAGTTCACTCAATTGCAAGTTGTTGTAGCGATATTGTTGATTCTCCTGGAGTAAACGTTGCAGCAAATGCAAGACTCGCTCCCGATCTCTGGGTCGGGTTTCTCTTAAGGATTCCACCGCCTGCTCCCAGGGTGGTAACATGGCACTGCTATCGGGTTCACCATTGAGGCTATCATCTTCGTCCGTATCCGTGGAGAGTTCGAACTCACTGCCCAAATGGGGTTTCTGGAGAGGATTAGCCAGAGAAGGATGCAGCTGCTGCTGTGGCTGCTGCTGATGGTGATGTTTGCCCGGATGAGGTGAACTGACCACATTGGAGGAGTGAGTACTTAGATTCAGGCCCGCACTGGAGGATTGTGTGGGTGAGGCATGCTGGCTTTTGTAGTAGCCAGGATGCGGTTGAGTATGTGGAGCTGGCAGGGAGGGCGGCATTATGGGCAAAGCAGGTGAGGCACAAGCCGTGGGCTGACTCATCAAATTCTTGTTAATCCTGATGCGACTTGGTTCGTTGGCAGCGGTGGATGATGATGATGATGATGAGGTGGTGGTGCTGGGCAAGAGCTTGGCATGCTGATTGACTGTGGCTATGCGGGTGGGCACTGGCGATGTGGAGGAGGTAATCTCATTGCTGCCCGCTGAAAATTCCTCGGGACTGCAGGGCAAGGGCACGCCGCTTGAGGTAGGTGGAGGGTTAGGATCAGCTGCTGTTGGTAATGCTGCTGGTGCAGGTGGAGGTGGGGTACTGGCACGCTCTTGCTTAATATTTAAATGGAGCTCCTTTTCCCTCAAACGCTGTCGCTCCATTTCCTTGTCCCTTTCCTTGCACAGGATGCTCTTGCGTGGGGCCAAAGCCACATTTGGTTGATAGGTTCGCTCGAATCTTTCCCGGTCTGTGCTACGCACCACACGCTCCGGATTCTGCAGCTCAGGCGGTTCTTGGCAGGCATAGGGCAGGGAGGAGAGGGCAGCCACCGCTGCGGTGGCATTGTAGGCATGCAGAAAGGCTGCCGATTTGCTGGGTCCCCAGGGCCTGAACGCGGATGTGGAGTTCATTTGCTGCTGCTGTTGTTGTCCACGTTGCTCCCGTTCCCTTTGCTGTTGCTGCATACAATGGGCATACATCATTTGATAACGCTGTATGTCCAGTGGATGATAGGCCTCCAAAGGTGGAGCAGCACCGGCTGCACCCTTAAGTTTCTTACTTGGAATGTCCAATGGCTGCTGCTGCTGCTGATGCTTGAGGCTGGCTGGTAGAGCCTGATGGGCTGGCGGCAGTCCATGCGGCGGCAGTCCAAGTGGCCCCGCTAGCACCGTCTCATCCAAAAGCATTTCCGCCTGCAATGGAAGAAGGAGCAGGAGAAGAGGTTAGAAAATTGATCGTCCATAAAAATAGATGCTGCTTGGAAAACCAGTAGCCCCATCATTAATATGAATTGCCAAACGCAGCACAGTGGGCCACATCATTCATTTTTGGTAGAAACAGGCAAAGACTGCTGATGATTAAATTGTGGTAGTTCATGAAATAGCTGTACAGGTAAATCCTTAAAATGATATAGATACAAAGGCTAGCAATGCTTACAGTAGGAAGCGTTTTAATTCACTGAGGGTAGGGAAAGACTGCTGATGATTGGTATAGCTGTACAGTTAACCAGCCTCCTTTATTTATAGTACCAATCAAATCGACTTTCGCAAAGAACCATGCATACCCAAACACCATTCCAAGGATTTCTCCCACTTTTGCCCACTGTCCCCACATTGAGGCACAAAAACGTCCAAGGCTAATTATAAACAAACAAGCCCGTCGCCGCGATCCTCGCTTGCCCCCAAAAACACCCCGCAGTTATGGCGCCAATTGTCATTGAGACTGCAGCAAAAGCCGCTTCATCGCCTGCGCCTGCTTCTACTTCTGCTTCTGCTCATTTTGCATTATCATCATCATCGCCATCGCCATTGCCATTGCCGCCGCCGTCGAACCTCATCGAGTAGGAGGAGGAGCAGCCGGTTTCGGTTGTTGCGTGTTTGCCTAGCTGTTAAAATGATTGGCACCGCAGCCAATTATGGACAAGGCGACTCTGCCCCATCAAGTGATTTTTTGAATGAAGCAGGCGCCATCCATCCTCCCTCCTTCTCTTAGAGCAGAGAAGGTGTCACTGCGGCCGTTGAACAAATGACCAAAGAAACCGTAGACGTAGCCAAACATGACCAAGCCTTAGCTTCGGATTTGTTGCCTAGGATTGATTGAGGCACCGAACCGACGGCGGCTTCGGTCGAGACCAAAGCGGGTGTCTCATTAACAAGCGTGTCAACAAGTCAGTTAGTTCACTCCGTGAGCAGTTAAATAGCTCATTACAATAATCATGGATCGGTAATTACAATTCGTTTGTGGTTAGACAGTGGATAATTGGGTTGGGATGAACATAAATCTTGATTTATTTTTTGAAAAGAATTTGAAATAGGAAATCGGTTGAGTGTAAAAGTTGATAAAATTGATACAGCTACGAACCCACATTTTCGGTCCAACAAAATTATAAACATTCTGAAACCTAGCTATTTGCTATTGTACAAGATGGTAGTTCAGATCCTTGATTTCCAAGTATATTGAAAGATCAAGCAGAAGCAAGAAGATGAAAATATATCAAAAATCGTTGATGACTTGTGTTAAATATTGAATAATAATCCACCGTTGACCTTGAATCGGCTTAACAATCACTTTTACTAAAACATAAACAGTTCGCTAAAACCCATTTAGTAGAGATTTTAACCCACAGCCCATAAGTGTCGTGATTCCGATTTAAGCTGACGATACAACCCAGCGACTTATAAAACATTTTTAAAGTCTGGTCACCATTTCAATGTAAGCAGTTTTTTGTTGAACCTTCCTCACTTAGTTTTTTCTATTCAAAAGTAAAGAATTTCTGAATATTTCTTTTGCATATTAAACATTTTAATTGCTTATCCCTTAAAATTGCGTCAACCCCAAACCATTTTTAAAGCAAAATAACACTTCAAGAAATAACTACAAAATTTTCTTTGTTTAAGCCTTTAAAAATATAAGCTTTCCCAATTTGTATTTAAAATAAGGTCGTTGTATAACACAGTACAACACTAAAAAAAAACCCGGCATAAGACCAATAAATTATGATAAAAGGCACCTTTATAAGCATCACCTCATACCCAGTTTTTCAAATCCACCCTCGGTTCGCGTTTAATGGGTACTTTTGTACTTGCAACACGCAACTACAACAATTTTAACTAAGTTTTTACTGGCTTAAGATAAAATTCTCCAAAATTCAGCATATGTGGACAGGGTCATTAAACTATAAAAGTCTCCATCTTTTTGAAAACACCAAAATGTAAGTTATGTTAGGAACATTTGATTGTATATCCTCAGAAGCTATAACATGGTGGTTAACACTGAGAAAATATTATATGTAATTTTTAGCAACATTTACTTAATATTATTTAATAATTTTAAAATCTCAGTTTACTTTCGGCAGCCGTTGCGATCGGTCGCATCTCTTAAGCAAAACTATCAAAACAAACAAAGCACAAGCAAAACCAACAAACACCGGCGTCTATTTTTAGACATTCTTATCTACTTGTGTGCACAAAACCAGTGCATTTGCAACAGCTAAGCAGCAAATCTGCAAGCATGCTGGACCCTCCAGACATCTGGAGGAAGCACCAACTCCCTCCCCCCTCAGATGGAAAATTTCTTGTGATCTCCAGAACTGACAATGGATCTCTAGCAAGCATCTCACCTTTTGTCATTAAAAAAACCATCGACTTCACTTGCGGAGGAGAAGTGTCTCTCTGCAAAAAAACAAGAGACGGCAACCTTCTAGTGAAAACAAAAACCTAGCACAAACAAATAAACTTTTGAAGCTCAACGTTATGCCATTGGACATCCCTATAAAGGTGTCTGAGCATACAGCACTTAACTACAACAAAGGCGTTATCTACACAAATGAACTGCGTGGTATAGAAGAAGAAGTCATCCTCGAACACCTGAAAGAACAAAAAGTGCATGAAGTAAAAAAAATTCTTAAAATGCAAAACGGATCACTCAACGAAACCGGACTAATCATTGTAACATTTGCCCTACACGACCTACCAGAAAACCTTAATATTGGATACGAAAGAGTCAAAGTACGTCCATACATCCCCCTCCCGATGCGTTGCAACTTTTGTTTCCGCATGGGACATATTGCCAAAGTTTGCAAAAATAATCTCGCCTGCATAAACTGCAGCCAAGATATTCACTTCGATGTGGAAAAGGGAGAAACCTGTGAGCGAAACCCAAGTTGCATAAATTGCCGAGAAAACAAACAACCTACAAGTGATCACCAAGCCAGAGATAGGAAATGCCCAATCTTCAAATCCCACTATGAAGTACAGGCAATCAAAATCATGGAAAAGGTAGACAACAGAACAGCCTGGGCCATATACAGGACTAGACATCAACATGACGGATCAATGTACTCTACAGTAGCGGCAGCTAATCACAACCAAGCGCAACAGCCCAGACAGCCAGCAACAACAACACAATCGCCCAGCACTAGCAACAAAACTTCAAAAGAAGACAACAAGCGCACACTCATATCCTATGAAGACGAACACGAAGAAGCAATGTCAACCGAATCTGAACAGCAAAGCGCAAGTAATAGGTCAGAAAAAAATTAGAAATATACCCAAAAAATTTGTCAGCTAGAGCCAAACGCAGCATAAAAAGAAACAATACAAAACCAAACAATACTACTATAAGTACAACTAAACTCAAAGCATTAGCAAAGTCACAAAATAAAACTAACATAGACATAGACTCAAACTTAGACAATACATAATTTATAAAACTTAAATATCTCTGGACGTGTCTCTCCCGGCTGACCAAAAAGCGATCACGCTACTCGATCACTGTTTGGTTAGTCGCAGAGAGACACGACTGGAACATAAAGAAAGAAAAGCTCGATGTATCCAACTAAGAGACATCTAATTTACCTCAATATATTCTTAAAAAACCTCAAACTAAAACTGACTCTTAAAATCATGCAGTGGAACCTGAACGGGTATACCAACAACTACAACGAGCTTTTACTTCTAATTAAACAGTACAATCCCAAAATCATCTCCATACAAGAAACCCACCTTACACACCACCGACAATTTCCCATCCCAGTAAATTTCGAAATGTACTATACAGCCTCCCTCCAAGCTAAGGGTGGAGCGGCTATCTTGGTGCATAAATCTATCCAGCACAAATCAATCCACCTTGGTCAGATCTTCGATGCAATCGCAATAGAAGTTCAATCAGAAAAAAATTTATTATTGTTTCTGCTTATATCCCCCCTAATCAAAAATTCTCCCGACTAGACCTTGAAACAATGTTTCCAAACACAAACATTCCCACACTCATTACAGGCGATTTCAATAGTTGGAATAACATTTGGGGCTCACCTACCAACAATAGTAGAGGAAAACTCTTAGCTAAATATATACATGACAAAAACTACATAATCTTGAACAATGGGCAACCAACACATTTCTCCACGCACAATACATTTACCCATATTGATCTCGCTTTTTCCTCACCTGACTTAAAAGTATTCTGCGATTTTCGGATTAGCGACTGTCTCCAAGGAAGTGATCATTTTCCAATTATTATAGATATGTTTACTAACAAAAACCAAAAAACCCAATCCAGTTACCCTCAAAGATTTATAACAAAACAAGCAAATTGGGAAAAATTCGAGATACTCACCAATAGTTATAACACTCAAATACCGACATCGCAAAATATTAACAAAGAAGCAAGCAACATAAATAAAATCATTCTGCAAAGTGCTTATAAAAGCATTCCCCTATGTCAACCCCCTAAAAAAAATTACAATGTACCTTGGTGGAATAGGGAGTTAGCAGACCTAAGAAAAGCTAAAACAAAGGCATGGAGAACTCTTAATAGGAATATGAGCTTAGAAAATATTATAATATATAAAAAACTAAACGCACAATTTAGAAGACTAGTTAGGACGAGTAAAGCAAAGAGCATACATGAGCTAACCTCAAGCATATCCCCAGACTCAAAAACTGAAGTAATATGGAGCAAAATAAGAAAGTTCTGTGGTCTCCACAAATCTTCACTAATTCATTGTCTTAACGACACCAATAAAAACAAAATGGTGACAAATCCAGAAGAAATAGCTGAGGCCTTCTCAAATTTTTGGTCAGTTCAATCAGAAGACAAAAATTTCTCCGCCAACTTTCTAGACGCCAAACAATCCACCTATGCAAACCATCCTCCTAGTATACCACAAGGAACAGCTTATTTCTTGGAGCGCGATATAAGCCTTTTAGAATTCCTATCAGCTTTGAACAGCCTTAAAGGACACACACCTGGCTTCGATAAAATCAACTACGCAATGATTCAACATGCATCCAAGTCTCTAAAGATCCGAATCGTAGCATTCTTCAACAACATTTTAAAAAATTACATTCCACAAACATATAAAACTAGCATAATAGTACCAATCTACAAAACAGGCCAAGACAAAACAAAAGTAGAATCATACAGACCCATATCCCTAAACCCATGCTTATCCAAAACCCTGGACAAAATTATAGCGAAGAGACTATGGTGGTTTGTTACTTCCAACAAACTACTCAATAGTCACCAACTTGGATTTAAAAAAGGGAAATCTGTTGCAGACTGTCTGCTGTATGTAGACGCTCTCATCAACAGAGCTCTTTTAGCAAAAAGACATATCTCTATTATTTCTCTAGATTTCGCTAAAGCATTTGAAAAGGTCGGATTGCACACTATATCCAATCAGCTGTCAGTATGGGGCTGCGGGCCAATAATCAGCAATTACATTAGGCATTTCATGACGAATAGAAAAAATTAAAGTACGTGTCAACCAAAAATTCTCAGATAATTACCCCTTGCATAACGGTATACCCCAAGGATCTCCCCTTTCAGTCATACTATTCCTAATCGCCTTCAATAGCCTAGCAGAAATTATAAACATGCACAAAAATATACAATTTACCGCTTACGCAGATGACTTTAACATAATCGTCGACCTAAAAAAACAGAAAAACATCCAAATCAACCTGGACAAGCTATTCACTGATATAACAGACTGGTGCAATATTTCAGGTGCCTCTTTATCGGTGACGAAATGCAAACATATGCATATCTGCAGAAAAATGAATTGTGTTAGTCAAGTTTCAACACGCACAACCAGACTAGAAACAGTTAAGGAATTAAAGCTCTTAGGTCTATCATTTGACGAAAAATATAAATGGAAACCGCACATCAAAACATTACAGAACACACTTAACAAGTCCCTGAATATAATAAAATGCCTATCAAATGAAAAATTTAACTGCCATCCACACACTTTAGTCCAAGTAGTCAGAAGCATATGCTTAGCAAAAATAGACTTCGGATTACCCATCTACGGACTAGCACCAAAAACAACACTAAAACCAATAAAAACTTTATTAAATACGGCACTTCGAATTGCATTAGGAGCATTTTGCTCAACACCACTAAACAACCTTTATTTCGAAGCTAACGTACCTACAATTGAAACAAGAACCCAACAACTACAAGCCAAACTATTCAACACAATAACGCATTCATATGATACGCCCCTCAAAAAAATAGCAGAAAATATCATAAAGAACAAAACCACAAGATTTAGGACCTCTGCAGTTCACAAATGCATAAATGTCTGCGCTACATTAGGTATAAAGCCCTGTGTAACCAAAGTTTTGTATAAAGGACCACCCCCCTGGCACTTAAAAGAAGAAACAATAGATACGCACTTTAGATCCTTTATCAAATCGAAAACAAGCAAAGACATCTTCCAAGGAGAATTTAACGAAACAAAACACAAGCTAAGCGACCATACATTTATATACACCGACGGATCTTTAAACAAAGGAGTTACAGGATATGCAATAACCACTGATAAGGAAGTCCTCAAGCTCGCGATTTTGCCCAGCTATTCATCTGTGTATACTGCGGAGATAATAGCTTTACTAGAAGCAGTCCAAATGGCAGTCAAAAAAACAGGAAAAATATGCATATGCTCCGACTCATTAGCAGCGATCGATGCCATTCAGAACATAAGCAATTCGTCCTTTTACCCAGCAACCATCAGAGCTCTCCTAATAAGATTTTTTCCAAAAATTAAAATCCTTTGGATACCGAGCCATGTCGGAATATTAGGAAACGAATATGCTGACGAAGAAGCAAAAAGAGCTACAACATCACCTCTTATCACATCTTCAAACATTAATAAAACTGACATTAATAGATATATAAAACACGCATTCTCAAACAATAACACAAACCTAATCCAGCACACTTCACCCTGGTACCAGTACGTAAATGCGAACAAAACCAATATCGACCAATACCTTAAGCAGTCAGAGATCAGTCGCCTACCTAGAAAAGAACTGGCAAAAATTATAAGACTTAGACTCGGACATACAAGGCTCACCCACGAATATCGGTTTTTACAAAACAATAGCAACTACTGCCACCTTTGCAACTCAACTGATCCTCTCACAATAGAACACGTTCTAAACGAATGTATTTATCTGCAAATACAACGGAACTGCTTCCCCAACCGAAACCTAACCTCCCTCCTTACCGATCCTTCTCCAAAAAACCTTCTAGATATAATTAAATTCCTCAAATCATCAGATATCATTCATTTGCTCTAATCATAATTCATTTCAATACACTGTGGAACACTCAAAATTGCCTGGGACTGGGACCAATAAATTGTGAAACTAGAGGCATTAGGTAGCAACACCTCATACCCAGTTTTTCTGGAGCACGTCAAGTTCGCGTTTAATGGGCACTTTTATACTAGCAACACAAAGTTACAACCTCTATTGCTGGTTAAAAAAATATGAGAGCTAAAATTTTGGAAAATTCACCAAAGTTAGAGGGGGTCACCACCATTGTTATACCAAATTCCCGCCTGCAATGGACAAGCGGTTAGTACCCCGCCCATAGAGGTCTAACTTAGAAAGTGGAATTAATAGAAAACCACTCGATAGAATTGTATAAGATTTTAACTATATTGAGATACGGACTAATAAAATGTGTACTTAAGAGATGGTAGCATGCATCGAAAAACCGCGATGGTGGGTACCACATTTGACAGCACCCATCATCGAGGCAATATAGGCGATAATCTAGAGATTAAAATAGACTGAATCGCGTTTTCAGTTTTACCAATGAAAGCTTGGTTCGCGGTTCTTAGGCAATTATATACTAGCAATTGCCTTCGAACAACATTGACCATTTAGGTGAAACTAGTTTCACCAAAATTATGGAATTAATCTCATGAGTAAAGTGCTTCAATAACAGCAGAAAAACAGATCGGATCATTTAAATACATCAGTTCAAGGCATCTTAGCGTATCGCGGTTTGTCCACCGAAGACATTTTAAAATCAAAATTTTTGATTTTCTTAATGGAAATGACGACTTTTATTCATAGGATTTATTGCATAATTTTGGAGACGCTCTTGATACCCATATGGTCAATGTTGCTCTGGAGCAATTGCTTGTACAAAGACAGCCATAGCCCGTGACTTAAGGGTCCGATGGTGAATCTAAAAACACAGTTCGGTCTATTTTGATCTCTAGTTTATGACCTATATTGCCTCGATGATGGGCGCTGTCAAATGTGGTACCCACCATCGCGGTTTTTCGATGCATGCTACCATCTCTTAAGTACACATTTTATTAGTCCGTATCTCAATATAGTTAAAATCTTATACAATTCTATCGAGTGGTTTTCCATTAATTCTATATTCTAAGTTAGACCTCTATGGGCATGGTACTAACCGTTTATCCGTTGAAGGCGGGAATTTTATATTAGAATATTGGTGATTCCTTTCAGCTTTGGTGAATTTTTCAAAATTTTAGCTTTCATCTTCTTTTAACCAGCAACAGAGGTTGTAGCTTTGTGTTGCTAGTATAAAAGTGCCCATTAAACGCGAACTTGACGTGCTCCAGAAAAACTGGGTATGAGGTGTTGCTACCTGATGCCTCTAGTTTCACAATTTATTGGTCCCAATCCCAGGCAAAAAATAAAGTTGAATTTTGTTCCTCTGTGATATACAATATTAAACAATCTGTTACCTTAAACTTAAGTCCCTCTTTATATCATCCTGTATTATCAATCAACATGTAAAAATACATACGAATCAGCCGAAAGCCACAGTAGCTATGGCTGTCCCCCCCCTTGTAGCTGTAGTTTTAACTATAAGCTTACAATATATAAATAAATAAATAAATTTTAAAATCTATAAAATTATAATTAGAGTAGATACAGTAAAATTCTTTTTATCGATATCAACTTGAGACCTATCCGAAAAACCAATCCTGAGATATCACGTTTTTAAAAAACCCTTTTTTTCCATTTTTTCGTTTTTGACGATTTTTGAAATTGTTTATAAAATGAACAAAAAATTTTTGTGCAAAACCGCAAATTACGTTTTAATGGGCATGTCGAAATCTAATTTCGGATTTTTTTTTATTAAAATGAAAAATAAAAAAAATTTTTGCTGTTCGGTTTATAAAAGAATGACCCATATGAAAAATTCACTTAATTCGCTCAACCGGTTAAGGTACCTCCAGAAGGAGTTAAACGTTCATTCTTCAATATCTTTAAAAGCGCACGGTAGATTTTTCTTAAAATCGTTGTGTATGATGGTATAATGGGCTATTGCATGTCCCTAAGAGATGGTACTTGACAGCCAAAAAACCGCGTATTGGAGTACCAATTTTATATTCACCCACACATCAATTCATATAGGCCATAAACAAGGCCTAAAAATAGACGGATCTGCGTTTTCAGTTTTGTCAACGAAGCCTTGGTTCGCGGTTTATAGGCATTTTTGTACCAGCAACTGCCTTAGAACAACATTGACCATTTAGGTAAAACCAGCTTTACCAAAATTATGAAATTAAATTTATAAGTAAATTGCTTCATTGCAAGCAGGAAAACAGATCATATCATTTAAATACTTTAGTTCAGCGCATCTTGGTGTACCACGGATGGCCCGCCAAAGCAATTTTTATTAAAGATTTACTTTTTCTTGGTGGAAACGACGAATTTTAATCATAAGATTAATTGCATAATTTTTGGGGGAGGCTGTGATACCCAGATGGTATATGTTGTTTAAAGGCAATTGCTGGTACAAAATTGCCTATAAAACGCGAACCAAAACTTCCTTGGTGAAACTGAAAACACAGTTAAGTCTATTTGTACGTCGGGTATATAGTTCATATGGAGTGCACCGTGGGTGAATATAAAATTGGTACTCCAATTCGCGGTTTTTTGGCTGTCGAGTACCATCTCTTAGGGACATGCAATAGCCCATTATACCATCATACACAACGATTTTAAGAAAAATCTACCGTGCGCTTTTTAAAGATATTGAAGAATGAACGTTTAACTCCTTCTGGAGGTACCTTAACCGGTTGAGCGAATTAAGTGAATTTTTCATATGTCGTTCCCAATGACCCTGTCCACATATGCTGAATTTTGGAGAATTTTATCTTAAGCCAGTAAAAACTTAGTTAAAATGGTTGTAGTTGTGTGTTGCAAGTACAAAAGTACCAATTAAACGCGAACCGAGGGTGGATTTGAAAAACTGGGTATGAGGTGATGCTTACAAAGGTGCCTTTTATCATAATTTATTGGTCTTATGCCGGGCTTTTAAAAAAAATTGGATTTTGTCGAACTGTGTAATATTAAAGTAGAAAGGTAATTTACCAAAGACCAAGATGTTTATACTTTAGGTCAGAAATCTACTCTCACTCCATGACCAAAGTGGTAGAACCAGGAGGGAATATTTAGAACAGATTTAACTTAAAATAATTCGCATTTTTCGTAGCACACGTTTTGGAGCTTGCATTGTATGTCTATTCTGTACTTAATCCAAAAAATTTTGTACTTGAACTATGTACGATCTTTTTTTTTAATTTATAGGTCAACTGTAAGTACAAAATGTTCTTGATTTAAGGACGTTGGTTCTCATTTAAAAAATTTTAAAAGTTTTTTATCTATAGTAGAATGTTTCGTACTTAATTTAAGTACATCAAAGAACAAATCATATTTGAAATTTCAAGATCAAACCGGTATAAATTCGATACCGATCTAGAGCTCTGTCGGTCGTTTTTTTCTGAGTAACGTAGATACCAATCCAAATGAAGAAAATATTTTTGAAGCAGGAACAACAAAATCTTTTGAGAAATTTCTATACTGCTCTGATGTCTTTTTTTCAGAGAGCCTGCTTTTTAAGTTCCTCCTCCCTAAAGAACAATATCTACTGATTACCGTATTAGGCAACCGTTCCATTCTTACAGGGATATTTCTGGGAAGAGTTTGCGAACCGGTACGTTTATTGCCACGTACCACAAACGGCAGCACAACAGCATCTGTCTAGGTCCAACGGTTTCTGGATGGCTACGGTCGTAGGGGGATATGCTGGATCAAAAAGACAACATTGCACCTTCGCTATGAGACGCGGAAAGAAGTGTTCGAAATCTGCTGTTAAATACCTTGGTGTGACTTTGGACCGTCGCCCGACCAAGACAGCCCAAGCCTCAAGCCAAGAAGCGGAATTTTGTTGCGATCCCAAAATCCTTATTTACACGGCTATTATTACCCTCCTGGGTACCTCTTGCTCCACTACAGTCAAGAAACTAAAATCTTTTATAAGCTGAGTACTTCAGAGCTTCGCGGATGCTCCTTGGTATGTCAGGTATACAACTTTATATCGCGATCTAGATGTTTTGCCATTATGTGCCCAAATCAATATGTATACCAGCAGCTAATATGCCCGACTGATGGACCAAGAGGCTTGCCTACGACTTGGCAACAAACAGGCTCAGAAACCGACGACATCACTCTGAACTATGTGTCCACGGAAGGGATCCTTCATGAACCCCTACCAATGTTTGCGTGCTGCTGGTTCCCCAGCACTGATGACAGCTCACCCCCAGTACCTGTGCTGCGTATTAATTGTTATCCCAGGCGTTTACTGCACTGTCAAAGTCCTGTATTATAGTATAGCTTCTTGTTAACTATTTGTAAATAGTTATATTTTTTGTTAAGTTCTATGTACCAAATATTTTCCAGGTTATCATTAAATCATCTGATCTGCTCGTGGCCGTCTGATGCTGATGAAATCATTCGACATTCATTTAACAAGAAAATCTATGGTGATGACTAACAATACATACATATATGTACTTGTGTTTGATTTTAAAAGGCATTGATAAGAAAGAGAAGAGTGAAAACATACGAAGTTGTTGTTGCAACTTACTTCGACTTGTCCTGTGAGCTCCATGCGAACGGCTATAGCCATGCCCAAAACAACAACGAATAGGCGCTGTGCGCATAGGCCGTGCATACCGCTGATGTAGGATAAGCTTAAGTTGGATTCACTTATTAGCCCATATACTCCAAAGGTTAAGGAACAATCTGGCCTGAAACAATTCCAAAGCCTTGACCCTTCCGATCGTCTACCATTTGATAAATAATAGAATGTTTTCTTATCTCCTTTTTAAATTGAGGTCTATAAAGAAATACTGCCCAGAGAACGTGTTGAAAAAATATTCACTTTTCGGTCTTTTATGTTAAAAGAAGGATAGATTGAATTTTCCTCGAGGATTTTTAAACACTTTTCTCCTCTCCTCGGTCCTCTCCTGGCGCTTTAACTGTTTTGTGTCACCTAGAGAAGACACAGACAATATTTGCTTAGACTACAATAACCAAGCTTCCAGCTTTTGTAACAAATACTCAGGCTCTTGCTCAAATCAAAAAATTTGCAAGTAGAAAAAAATAACATTGCAGTAAAACATTGTACATACAAGCAAATGGAAAACTCCTCTTGAACTCATTTACATTTTCCACTTGGGCAGAAAAACTCAAATATCTCTCCTCTATTAATTTCAAGTGGTGGTGAGTTGTTTTTTTTTTTTTCTGTAACTGTCTAGGAGTTAGAATGCAGATTTTGTGATTTTCTTTTTTAGGTCGATCTACTTCATCCAGGCGTGCTAATGAGCGGCCCAGGATATAAATCCCATTCATGTCTGATAGCTGGGCCAAGCAAATGAAGTGCCAGAAATGCGAAGCGAAATTGCATAAACCTCTTGACGAACGGCAGAAAAACCAACACTCAAGCAAGAGCACGAAATATTTACAGTGCTGTGTGAGTTCATTAACATCGCTCAGGTGCCCAGTGACTGCCAAACTGTGGCCCACCCCCAACTCTCAGAGCCTGCAGGCTGCCATATCTACCCCAAGCACGGGTAAATCTAAATGACTTTATTACTTTTTTTTATTTTTGCAGCTCCTCTTAACATTTTCTCCCCTACCCCTCTCTACTGCCACTTTCATTTCAAATCCCGCTAGGATACAGGGAAAAAAATTAAACAAAAAATACAAGGATTGCAGCAATGCAAATATGTAAAAAAAAAGGATTGCAGCACAGTTTTTATTTTTATTTTCATTTTTTTTTTGCTACCACAATGCTGTTTCAAGTGGTGGCCAGTGTTGGGAGATGGGGGGAGCCTGCCGCTCGAGTTGCTGTTTAAATGCTGTGCAAGTTGCATGAGCCTGCGAAAAATTTAATTAGACAACTGTGAAAAAATCATGTAACAGCAGCAGGCAAAAGTTTTTGAACTGTAGGAGATTCTTGAGGGGGGGATGTGCTGGCATGTGTAGATGAGGGCATTGTGTTTTTCATGTCGTTTCAAGGGTAAGCAGCAAAGCAGGGAATGGAGATGATGCGAGGAGTTACGTTTCCCTCTATTGTGTTTTGCTCTGATGTGCCACGCTAGGGGGCAGCATATTAATTGCATTGCATACTTTTGGGCGCATTGTGTATACGAGTGTTTCCTCTCCCTCCCTTATTATTAATGAATTAAACTTGACTTTCGGTTCGTTGCCACATCACAGCAGCAGCAGCAGCAACAACAAAAGAAACCAAATATCAGTATATGAGAAGGGCTGCCACTTCTTAGAAAACAATGTCCCCCCACTAGGGAGATACTCTAAGATATTTGAGGCATGACAAATTCAAAGGAGCCTTACTTAAGTCTTTTAGAAGAATTTGAATTGACAAAAAAAATATATTACAGGCAAGGCGAGTTAATTAATCCAGCAGCACTAGATCGATGGATCTAGTTAGACAGTTGTGGTGAACGAATGTGATGTGCAATCAAGATTGGTAACACAAAGCAACAAAATTCGTCTTTTTACAATATATTGAAGGGTTGTTGATGGTTCCAGATGATTTTCATGTTTTGAACACCAATCCGTTTTCAGAAATGGTCCATTAGGTCGAGTTTTTTAGTAACTTAAACTTAAAGCGAGCGTCATCAGCCAATCCTCTTCAACATGAACATGCAGGACATTAAATTTTAACAAAAGTACAAGCGGAGCGAATCTGAGCGGGAGAGTTTTGAGAAGCTTTAAACTCGAATAGAAACGGGCGTAAAATTAAAACAGCAATTTACTAAAACTGATGCGTTATTTTTACATCGTGCAGTTTTATATTCGGTTTTAATCACTTTCGTCTATAAAAATAAGCTATTTTTAACTGGACGGAGCGGAATAAGGAAAGGTGAGAATAATACCTGCACTGTACTTGAATCAACTACAAACGGTGTTAATAATACGGTTAGAAAGAAAATAGTTACTCAAGTACAAAACTCTTATTTCAAGTCCAAAGTCCGGGACACTTGCAATATGTTTCAAACAATCTTTTTGGTTATACTATTAGTTCGTCATAGTCTTAAGTCCCGACGAACGATTTATTTGAAATTATGCCAATCGATGATTTTTGTCAAAGTTTTGCTGCTTACACTCCGAAGGTTGGGGTCGGAAAAATGACAAACTATTTATGAAATTGTATCAGCTGTTTGTCGGAAGTCAAGTCAGTGCCTCTACCTGTCAAGTTAGCTGCGCCACGAGCTTTCCGACGCTTTTTTTTACAAAAGCATTCCGACACCTTTTTTTTATATGGATTTGCGATTAATTTTGTCTGAGAACTAAGCTTAATCAAAGACCAAGATCTTTAAACTGTGAGTCAGAAATCTACCCTCACTTCATAACCAAAATGTTAGTACAAGAAGGGAATTTTAAGAACAAATTCAAAGAAATCTAAATTTCCACAGCACACTTTTTGGAGCTAGCATTGTAATTCTATTCTGTCCTCTATTTAAGAAATTTTGAACTCTTACTAAGTCCGATCTTTACTTATGTTTTTGGCTATCTTTAAGTACGAAAAGTTTTTGATTCAAGAACGTTTGTTCTTATTTTAAAAATTTTAACAATCGTTTAAGTAACTTCAAGAATACACTGGAAATTTTAGGTATAAAAAGGTCTAAATTCTATCCCGATCGAACTGTGCCGGTCGTTTTTTATAAGTGTGTAGTTGATAAATTTAGCGAACAACTTGCTCCCTGATCAAGTAAACGAGAAGGCCAAGCTAACTTCGTCTTTGCCGAAGTTTTTATACCCTTGCAAATGTTTTAATACATCAGGGTTTACGAACGTCAGCATTAAAACAAACAATTTTTCTAAATAAAACCCACTTTTCGACCAAAAGTTCCTATGGCAGCTATAAGATATAGTCATCCGATTTTGACCAAAACTTGCAAATCTGTGTAAAAGCGTATAAAACTAATAATTGTCGAAGCGGAAGGCGTTTACATTAAAAACAAAAAAGTTTTCTCACAAAAACCCACTTTTCGACCGATAGTTCCTATGGCAGCTATAAGATATAGTAATCCGATTTTGACCAAAACTTCCAAATCTGTGTAAAAGCCTATAAAACTAATAAATGTCGAAGCGGAAGCCGTTTACATTAAAAACAAAAAAGTTTTCTCACAAAAACCCACTTTTCGACCGATAGTTCCTATGGCAGCTATAAGATATAGTCATCCGATCCGGTCGGTTCCGACATATTATCAGTGTGCAGTAAAAAGAAGACTCTGTGCAAAGTTTCAGCTCGATAGCTTTAAAACTGAGAGACTAGTTTGCGTAGAAACAGACAGACAGACGGACGGACAAAGCTCAATCGACTCAGCTCGTCGCTCTGATCAAGAATATATATAGTTTATGGGGTCGGAAATGAATATTTCTATGCGTTGCAAACTTCTGGGCAAAATTATAATACCCTTTGCAAGGGTATAAAAATGGCACTGATCCTTCTGCTGAATTCGGTATCATGGTTGCCAATTTGATGTATTATGATAGAGGAGCATGTATCGAAGAAATAGTATAGTGAAGTGATACTGCTCCCACCAATAGTAATTGTGTATCGATAGGCATGCTATTGATAAAAATATGTGCATTTTGTGCATTGATTGCAAAGATAAGTCTTCTATCGGCTGTAAATTATAACAATAAATTCTAAAAGATAATAAAACCTAATTGTAACTTTTTGTATGCAGAATTCATGTTCTGTCTACGTGTCTACGCTGCCATTTCAGAATTTACTGCTCCGCGGCGTTGCTAAAGAATGTAGCAATTTGTTCAGCAGAAACTATTTGATGCATAATTTTTTTAATGCTACTTGCTCAGGGATCAACTATTCTGCTAACCACGCCGATAGTTTGACAAATCATCATGGAAAAACTCAGACCGCAACAACGTCTCCTATGGGCTCTGCAACTGCTTAATGAAGATTGTTCAGTGACAAGGCAAATGGCTAAATGGATACGTGGGCTGAGAGCAACCCGAAGAGACTCTCAAGCTACCGTTACATCCACAAAAATGCACTGTTTAGTGAGGAATACGGGCCGCTGGAATTATCGGTCCGTATTTCGTTAAAAATGAGACCGGACAGTCCGCGGCGAGCGCTCCCGTACCATAATAAAGGACTTTTTGTTACCTGAATGTTAGACGCAAATGTCTTTCGTAACCGTAGATTCGCTTGTCACTTACCATTGATAAATTTACATTCAACAAGACAACGTTTACACGAAAACCAATTCGGATATCGGAACAGAGAAGTATATTATTATAATATCTTTAATACATAAAACAGCCCTGAATTTTTGTATGTTTCTTTGTATTTGAATGAGAGCTCAAGTCACTTATACTTAAAGTAATTGTGAGTTTGCAATAACTGCAGTCAGTTCGAGAAGAATACTTTCGTACCCTAAAACTCAGGGAACTGCAGCCAGACTTTAAGTCAGTTTCGTGGTGTTTGCACTTAGGGCGCACGCACACATGTAACTGAAAGATGAACTGAAGGCTGACCATGATTTTTTAGTACCTCAGCAAGCCGCAAAAAACAAACATGCTTGATTAATTCTGCAAAGCTGATTGATCCTACGACTGAATTTTAAAGATCAATATTTGTCCAGATCAGCCTTAATTTCTGCTGTCAGTTCATCTTTCAACTGCATGTGTGCGCGCACCCTTAGAGATGACAGTTTTCTGAACGTAAGAGGTGGCAATTCAGGTCGATAAGTGACGGAGTGACAAACTATCGATTCACTTTAAGGTTTTGCAAATGATTTGAAAGTAGTTGAAATAATAATAGCTGGTAAATGCAGCAATCATTGTAAAAAAAGACAGAGTTTCCGCTGCCCGCTATAGAAGGCGCCACTACTGGCTTGGAACAATGCTGGTTGAGGGATTTTCAAAACTGACAGATGGCGCCCAATAGGCAAGCAAGCAACTTTATTTGGGTCATAAATTGAATATAGTTCATCCGATTGTTAACATTCCTTTGGAAAATCTATAAATAATCTTAATTACTAAATATCTCTAGAAGTTACGAACCATTTAACTTCTCATTTGGCGCTGACGTATAGAAAAAACGATGCGAAACGATTGTTAAGTAAGAAGAAGAGGAAATTAAAAATGTTATAAGGTTTTGGAGTGATTTAACAGTGAAATAACAGCGCAATAACAGCAGAATAACAGCGCAATAACAGCACAATAACAGTGCAGGGTTAATTTGAAAACTTTATAGGCACTATAAAATCGGTTATAGGCACACTCTATCAAGACATATCTAAGCGAAAACAAACGGCACTAAAAATTTCACATATCCCTTCCTCACTTTGATAGAAAATGTTTGTGTATTGCCATAAGATTTTCCTTTAATGTTTTTTGGCTTTTGCTGTTTACACTCAAGCGCAAGGGAGAGAAATTTGTGTGTGGTTTTTTTTTGGGCTGCAGGGAGGGATTTTTTATTTTTGCACTGCGACATGCGCTTTGGTTCAATGACATTTTCTTTGAGCCATAAAATGAAATTCCAGTTGGAGGACAATGACGCGGCTGCCACACCACACCCCAACCCACACTATTCCACCCGCAGCTTTCAGATTTTCCTTCTGTCTAATTAAGTCTCTCTCACTCACCTTAGTGGCGGCAGCCCACATGATTTCCAACAACGAACTTGACCACAAGAATTGTCAACGCGCGGTCATAAAGTTTTAGAGCCAACGATTGTCTGACCATCTTTGGGCTTTGGGATTGCCAGGAGAATGTTAGCAATAAATAAATCGAAGCGGATCGAAAGAAGGACACACCAAAGCGCACAATTTCATAAATCGTCCCGGCCAAACGGTTCTTAGCTTGATGGCATTTTTGTGCAAAATTTCCAATGCCTAACTGTACTGGGGGAAGCAAAGGCAAGCCATGATCACCTAGCGGGGTCAAGTGGTCAACAATGAATACTAAATGCCAAACACCTCTGAAGAGCTGGAGTCTCAAACTGACAGAGACTGAGAAGCTCCTGTTCCTGTGTGTTGTTGTTGTGTCTGTCAGTCAGTCAAGCGCCTTGGTTAAGTGCACACAAGCGGCTTTTTCCGACAAGTTTGACTTTGTCAAAACTCAAGAAGGATTTTAACAGCTTTGCTTTGGGTTAAAATCTATAGCAGTTTGACTGACGTGGCGGCGACCTGCCTGGCTTGGTCATGCGAAAGGGGAAGGGGGCAGGGGGCGTGGCAGAAAAAGTTTTTCTCAAGTTCTCTCTAATTTACTGTGGTTAAACTTTTTAATTTAAATGACATGACCATGGACGCCCACGACACAGGCGACATTTGATGGGCAGTGGGGCGTGGCATGGACAATCATGTTCATGTTGATTTTTGTGCCAGGCCTCAAAGATTTTCATTAGCCATGGAATAACAAGAAGTCGAGGAACCGAGCAATCATTTTACCGTAAAGAGAGAGAGAGAGAACGAGAAAAGCCAAAACAAATCATAAATTTTGTGGCCCAATTGGCCTGGCCAATTATGCAGCAAACAAATGACCCATAATGAAGCAGAGCTGCTGCCGCTGCTGCTGTTGGGAAACTGACAAAGTCAACATTTATCTTGCCCATATACGAAAGGAATATTCGAAACGAAATGGGAGATTGCAACTAGTTGCCAATTGAACGGGCGAAATGGAAATACTCTATCGGGGAGTGACACGACAGTTGGTTTGAAAATCTGTTTTAAAAATCCGTCCGTGTCACAAAACTTTAAGAGATTTTTAGTTGGAGAGTTTGTGTCCAAAATAATGGTTCATCTGCTTAAACGGGGTTGCTTCTCTCGCAAAATAAATTTCCGATTTTAATCACAGATCCAATTCATCTAACTGGTTCACTTATAACTAACAACTATCGATGCTCGATACTCTCGTCTTTTAGTAATCTCGAACATTCAATGGATGTATGACTTGAAGACAGTAGCTGGATGTCGTCGAATTGACTGGACACGTGTGAGGTAAGCCACCTTGAAGTCTGATATGACGTCTTTATGTATGGATGATCGGTTTTCGAACAATTATTGGAACACAAATATAAATACCTAAACGAATCAAATACTAAGTCAACAATTTTTCCCCTATTTATATTTTAAATTTAAAAGTTTTCTAGAATAATATTTTTCCTTTAATTTATTATAGCTTTAACGAATTTCGAAAATTCCTGCCAGTTGTTCCCATTAAGTAGCTCAATTGCCTCCTTCCGTTCCAAATAGATTTTAATGAAGTATGCTACTCTATATTCCGCCAGGATGGGGCATAATGCAATAATGTGAGTTATGTTTTATCTCAACCGCGTATTACATAATGTACAAATATTATTGTGATAGTGTGGTCGGTATCCCAGTGGAAGCAATTCACATCTGGTTTTGAAAATAATTCCAATAGTTTCTGTGCTATGACTGTACCATACTCTCGAATCGCTTCATCTGGCTTGAGCTTCACACTGCAATCTATGATTCCTGTCTATCTCAACAAGAACAACCTCCTGCGCTGCCTTCCAGTCTTCGGTATTAAGGACTTTAAGTATGAGTTGTCCGAAATGTCGTTTGAATAATGCCGTTCTCCGCATATTATTTAGGAAATTTTTTTAATATTTTGAGTTTATTCAAAAGTATTCTAATAATGTGAGTGTGTTTTAACGACCTCTATGATAAGCAAACCTTCAATTTTATGCCGGCTCGAGGTCTTGTTGTGCTTGAACATAACTTTGAAAAAAGGAACATCACACACCACAAAAGAGGCTAGTTAATCGTACAGATGTTTCATTTTTATCTCTACCAAATCATCAGCGATCTTTGCCTGATTCTACTGTCAACCAATAGCTGCCTCTCTATGCCTGCACTGTTAAAATCATTTGGGAATTCCAACACGTTTTCTAATAACTAATTTCTATACCCGTTACTCGTAGAGCAAAATGGGTACACTAAAGTCGTGCAAATGTATGTAAAAGGGAGAAGAAAGCATTTCCGACCCTTTAAAGTAAATATATTCTTGATCAGTATCAACAGCCGAGTCGTCTGTAAGTACATCGCCCTCGCCGTCGCCCCAAAATCTTAGAGAGAGAGAGAGAGAGAGCGAGAGAGAGAGAGAGAGCGAGAGAGAGAGAGCGAGAGAGAGAAAAAGAGAGAGAGACTTTGAGATGAGCGCAGCACCAGCATTGCATTCAGCTTCTACTCCAGGTACATAGTATGTTATAGTCGGGCTTGACCGACTTTCTCACTTATTTTTTAAAAATGTCAGTATTTACTGCGAAATTAAATTAAATCCAGTCTCGAAATAAATAAAAAGGATACAGCATAAGGATAATGAAAAATCAATTAATTATGGATTTAACCTTCAGGCTTATTAATGAGCTGAAAAATACCTAACTGGAAGGCGCTAATCATGAATTCGACCTCTGAATCCGGTATTTTGGCGCATTCCTCAGTAACAGTTTTTCGAAGCTCTTTAGTCGAGTTTAACTTTCGTTCGCCAACAAGATTACCACAAGATTTAATTGGATTCATCTCCATATTAATGTCCGTTATGCGCTTGCATCCTCGATTTTAATATGTGATAGAAAACAGTGTTTAAAAAGCTGAAATAAGTTTCATTTCGTCTGCTTTTACTTCTGATTTTGATGAAGACAGAAGCCGCAGCAAAATCAAAAGCAAAAATTTATTTTTAAGAAAAAGCAAACTGCAGCATCAGTCGTCGCTTCAGCCTTTCATATTTTCATTTTGATTTTTCTTCTGTTCAGTGGCCTAAGTTGAAGCAGCAGCACGTGTTCGTTTCAGAATTCGACGGCAGCGGAATCGCAACAGATGGCAATTTCCGTTTTGCCCAACGTAAATCGGCTCGGCTAGGACGCTGGAACCAACAACAGCGCGCTGAAAAACAAACAAATGTTGTTGTTGCGTTGCTGCTTCGACTTACGGCACTGAACCAAATCACCAGCAAAGCGAAAGTTCAAATCATAAAACGACGTCTTTGATTGACGCATCCCAGCCAATGTATTTCCCAAGGGAAAACAAAATTCGCAGCTTCAATTTTGTCAATTTTTTCAAAGCTGTAGCCAGAGTGAATACGGTACTATGTAGATACATTTTCTTACAACCACAAATAGTTTTCTTGAATTTCAAATAAGATGACAATACAAAGCAGTTTCAGAAGAAATAACTTTATTGATAAATATGGAGGACTTTTCCAAATAACTAGGAAGATTATCTGAGAAAGTATTTCCCTATATGGAAATTGTTTAAACGAACACTGAGGACGAAGTCCAAAGCTAATAGCAAACACCATGTAACTATAATTGTACTTGATGTACCTTCAAAACATTTTGAACAGCTTTTGGCTGTCCTGAAAACGGCGCCCTTAAATAAGAAATGGATTTAATATGAATGATTCTTCATTGGACTTTCCTTATTGTTCCCAAGTGCTTATTTCCCGCTCTAAAATTCGAAAATCGCAAAAACGAATGAGTTCCTTGAATTGAAATATAAATGCGGAAATTAAATTAGAGATTACAGCTGCCTATGAACCATTTTTTTTTTTAATATTCTGAAAATATTTTAAAATGTTCTTGTGAACTCACTCATACAGTTTGGATTATAATCTTGTCCTAAACAATTTTTTTCCTAGCCAACCAAAATTGCATTAGGAGCAAAACACCTTTTGACGACAACAAATTGCGATTTGACTGGGGCGATAACCGATAAGTATGTCAATACAGCTGCTTCTGTCACGTGAAGTGTTGCAAAACGAATTAGGAATCAAACAGAATCGATAAAACAGCACATTAAATGAAATTCGTACGAATTATCGTTATATTTCTAAGAATATTCGTACCCCACAATAAAAATTTCTTTTATAACCCGCTGATTGATGTTTCAAAATCAGTCAATTTTTTTTTAAATTCATGCTTTAGACTTCAATATTTTTAGTTTTTTCCTTAAATTTAAAAATAAAAACATCTTAGGCTAGTTCTCTCTCCCCAAGTTCCATCGAATATCCACACTACCCTTTCAGTTAGCAAACTTTGTATTTGTACAATAATAAAGCGTTTGATGGCAACAAATAACTTCTTCTTTTTTTTTTCCTAGGCGGCAGGCAACTTTCTTAGCCACAAAGTGAGAGAGGGAAGGTATGGCGAGGAGGTGGCTGTTGCGGCAACATGTTGCTGATCAATAGGAAAGAGCCAACCAACCAATCCAAGTCAAAGCCATGGTCAATGATAATGACAATGCAGCCAAAGAAGCAAAATGGATGCCATGCCAAAACAAAGTCCCATGATTAATGACAATAAATTTGAGAAGAGCCCGAGAATTATTGTCAGGGGGAGAAGTAACAGCAGCAGCAGCAGCCGGCGGTTGATTAGAGCAGAAGCTGGGGCAAAGGCGGTCGTAAATTTCAAAAAATATTGCACGGCAGCTGTCATAAAAATGCAATGCGCTGGCAATTTGTTGTTTTCTGCCTCAGCCGCCGCCGCTTTTGTGCATAAGATTAACATTATGTTTGAGGAGGGGGCGAGGGCGCTGCGCCTGCGCATTGTCTGACTGTTGGCCATCACTCAAAACGTCGCACGCTAATTGGACAGTGAAATTGCACTGCTAGAGCAGAGATCCAGATCCCAGGGCAGGGGCGTAATGATTTACTAGACAACACGCATTAGCTTTATATTTATTTTACGCGCAGTTTCAGTTTCATTTTTAGGTTGGCCCACAGTCCCTTGGAATTCCGCCTGCACTTTAATTATGCGGTGAAAAAAAAAAAGTAGAAAGAACAACAAAACATAAACAAATGCAGTCAGCCAGCCATGGAATAGACTTAGGAATTTGTTTTCGACTTCATTAAAGTTGATTTAAATATTTTTCTAAACGCATTTGGCTTGGCTGTGGATTATGCATTTTTTACAGTTTTATTTTAATATGATTCTTGTTTTCTTTTTTATTGTTATTATTAAAATGCCGCTCTGTAATTAAATTAGCTTAAATCAGTTTTTTTTTATTAAGCTGATGAAAGATATATATTTACAACTAAACCGAGCGTATTTTATTATCGCATCGTGTGGAAGAAATCGAATTTGCCGTAGCAACAGGTGGATTATGTTGCGACAAGAACAATGTACTTGATACCTAGTACACAATATTCTGTACTTGATAATCAGTAAACGATACTTAGTGCTACTTAGTCCCCGATTCTCAGTACTTCACACTTGATACTGAATACTTACTACTTGATACTCAGTACTCGATACTTAGCTTACGGTACTCTGTACTCCAACTCGGTACTCTATACTTAGAACTTGATGCATAGTACGGGACACTTAATACATAGTACTTAACCAAAGCATCCGATTCCCAGTACTCTATACTTAATACTTAGTACTTCAGTTTCAGCACTCAATATTGACTACTCGATACTTCCCAGCCAGCATTTTACGAATTATTTTAACCATATTCGAGTCTTTTTCGAGTCCTCAGTCTGATTAAAATTGTCATTAGTGCGCTCGTTTTCTGATCAGATACTTTTGTTGGGAGAAAATGGTACCCTATCCGCGACTCTTCCAGAAGAGACGTAAATACGCAATTTTCTGATCAGCTTCGACTCATTTTCGAGTCATTTTGCAAGTCTTTTTCAAGTCGATTGGTAATGATTCACATTTTGAGCAAAGGCATGAGTCATTTTTGTGTCTACCCTAAATCGCACATGAGATTAATCTCTTTTTAATCATCAAAAGGGCTCAAATAAGACTCGCTAAGGTGATTCTTCTTAAAATGATCTTCCAAATGCTAGTTCAATACTCAGTACTCGATGCTCAGAAATCTATATACATAGAACGCCATACTAGTCTCTTTACTAAGTGAAATAGATACTCACTACTCGATACTCAGTACTCTATTCTCAGTAGACAACAACTCTGAACTCAAAATTATTACTCGATACCATACTCGATGCTCAATACTAAGTACTTGAGCTTAAGTAAAATACTTAGTACTCATCAATAATGAGCGCTCAATAGTCTGTAATCGATCTCATAACTCTATACTTAGTACTTGATAGTCAGTATTCGATGCTCAGCACTCGATACTCTGTACTCGAACTCACTACTTTATACTTAGAACTTGATACTTTGTACGCGACACATGATACCTAGTACTTAGTGCTCCATTCTCAGTACTCGACACTTGATACTTAGTACTTGAGTTTCAGTACTCAATACTCTATGGTGTTTTATACTTAGTACTCAATATTCAGTACTCGATACTTGATACTCAGCACTAGAGTTTCAGTAATCAATACTCAGTAATCGGTATTTGGTTCTTAAAACACAGTAAGCAATACTCAGAAACGCGATACTAGGCTCATTAATCAGAAATCGATACTTGCTACTCGTTACTCATTACTCTATGGTCAGTACACAACTCTCTGTACTCGATCTTAGTACTCGATACTGCTTACTCGACGTTCAACACTCGACTTAATACTGAGTACTCAAGACTAGATACTAAGAACTTGAATTTAAGTAAAATACTAAGTACTCAGTCGATAACCTGTGCTGCATAGTTTGTAATCGAACTCAGAACTCCATACTTAGTGCCCGATACTCAGTACTCGATACTTGATACCCAGTACAAGAGTTTCAGTATGTATTTTACTCAATACTCGATGCACAATTATCGGTATTTGGTTCTTACGAAACGAAATACTAGGCTCATTAATCAGTAATCGGTACTCACTAATCGATACTCATTACTCCATGGTCAGTACACAACTCTCTGTACTCGATCTGGGTACTCGTTACTCCTTTCTCGATGCTTAATACTCGACACTTGACTTAATACTGAGTACTCGATACTCAGTACTCAAGTCTAGATACTAAGAACTTGAATTTAAGTAAAATACTCAGTACTCAGTCGATAACCAGTGCTGCATAGTTTGTAATCGAACTCAGAACTCCATACTTAGTTCTCGATGCTCAGTACTCGATACTTGATACTCAGCTCAAGAGTTTCAGTAGTTAATACTCAGTACTCGATGCTCAGCAATCGGTATTTGGTTCTTAATACACAGAAAGCGATAATCAGAAACAGCGATCGATGCTCACTACTCGATACTCAGTACTCCATTCTCAGTACACAATACTCTGTACTCGAATTTAGTACTCGATACTCCCTACTCGATGCTCAATACTCGACACTTGACCCAATACTGAGTACTCGATATTTAATACTGAGTTCCCAAGCCTTGATACTATTTACTTGAGTTTAAGTAAAATATTCAGTACTCAGTCGATAATCAGAGCTGAATAGTCAGTAATAGAACTCAAAACTCCTTAATTAGTTCTCGAAACTCAGATTTCGATACTCAGTTTCCGATACTTGATACTCAGAATAGAGTTTCAGTACTCAATACTCAACTTGATTCACTTGAATACACTGTAGTTGATACTTACTCTGTACCCAAGTTCAGTACTCTATATTTAGTTCTAAATACTCAGTAATAGACACTTATACTCGGTTCTCAAGACTATATACCAGATACTCAGTACTTGAAACTTAGTCCATGATGCGGCTGAATTTGTAAAGACACGGTTTTTTTCAAAATATAGTGCAGAAAAAGGCTTTTGTTACCCAAATTGGGTAGGAACTGTGGAGTTTGTTCAATAACTGACCATAAAACTCATCAGTGAAAACGTTTTCTGTCTTCTTTGAAGCGGATTCTCCAGGTTTTATCAAAGTTAAAGATTTAATCCAAAAATTCTTCAAGATTTTGATTGTTTTGAGATCCAGCTTCCGACGGGAAAATCAGGTGTTGGGTATTATTTCAAAATAACTGTTATGATATATATATTTTACATATATGGATATTTTAGTGTTAAGGTATTTAGGCTAAGTTATAAGGAAATCGAATGATGATTCCATTTAAATAAAGTAGACAGACAGGCAGACGGATAGATACAAAACCCTTGTAGAGATAGCCCTTTAGAGGCATTGTAAATAGTAAACCGTTTGTAAATAGAACCTGTGTAAATAAAACCTCAAAAACCGTGAAAAGCCACTATTTACACAGGAAATAAGTTACACATCTACCAAACAACACAGGATACCAACTGCCATCTCTAGTAGCTCTCTCTGCAGGGTATGTCATGGTCATTGCCTGAGGGTCTTGACAATAGCTTACTTTTTCTTCTGTCTATTTTTTTTAGTTGTTTTTGGAGCCGCTCCTCTCAGACTGCACCGACAACAAGCAAAACAGCAACAACAACACGAATTAAAATTGTAAATGTCGCGACTTGTTGGGGATGTGCAATGTCGATTCGACTGGGCAAACAAGTTTACGGCCCGCGCCAGACACAGACAACGGCAACAACAACAACAGCAACAACGACGATGACGCCAAGAAATGCAGATGAAGCTGACAGCAGCGTCTCGTTGCAAGTTGCATATGGGTCGCTGCTCCATTTCCACATGGACGCCGCCGCCGCCGCTGCTGGAACCACATCCTCATCAATTGCCGAACATGCACAAGCAGCAGGAGCAACGACTACGACGACGACTACGTCGATCCGTGGCTGCATAATTGCCAGTCTAAATCAATGGGGCGCTGTTTGGCTGTTATTGCCAAGCCCCGCTCACTAAAAACCACCAACACACACACACACACAGACACACATGACTCTGTCGGACTTCATTGTCAACGCCATCGTCTCCATCTCCGTGTCCGTGTCCGTCTCGGTCGTCGTCAATATTTGCCATGATCTTATCGTCAAGCAAAGTCATGTCGCTGCCATGGTTGCGCTCTCCTCTGATGCTTTGCCTCGGCTTTGCCTGGTTTCTTGGTTCATCTAGCAAACAGTCACTTGGGTGCAATTATTTTATTATACTCTATCCGTGAGGGCAGGTGTATTAACTTTATTATATTTTAAGTGGAATTTTGTTTTTAAAAAGTCAAGTCAAGCCGCAGATTGTAGCGGACATTGTTAGTTCTATCCTTTATCCTTTTGGGTTCCCTCTAGGTCCTTCTAAATGTATAATTCGCCCAAACTGAACCCCAACCGGAATCCAAATGTTGGTCTGTAAACAATTTTTTATTTAATACAATTTTTTCTCAAATTTTCCGGGCGCTCGAAAATTGCGGAATTATATATTAATCCCTTTCTGTCAAGTGGATGCTGAAAACATACCTCTCCCGGGTCAGCGATATTTCCCTCCCACGCCCACTTCAGCACTGCGTGGAACGTATAGATTCCCAAGTCTTTCCCGAAAATTAAAAAAAAATTTTATTGGCTTACTCCCTTTTTCCTTATGATAGGGCCCACTTAATTCATCGGTATTCCGGCAAAACACACATGCTCATTTTGGCGTTGCGTGTAGAAACCAAGACTTACAATGACTTCGTCCGCATCGAGATTCCCTTCCTGTCAAGTGGATGCTGAAAACATACTTCTTCCGTACGACCACGTAATGAATTTTGGGTAATTCCCGTCTCGTTGAACTAATGAATACAAGGTAAAGATCAAAACAAAGTGACCTCATGGTCACTCACAAACACTTTTCAGTTATATTTCAATTTCAATTAGCTTTTTCCCCATCCACTTTTCCGCCGCTCACCAATCTTTCCCCACCCCCTCTATTAGCTATTTCCTTCTATAACATGTCTCTCATTACAGCTGTCATCTATCTCAGAGAGCCAAGAAATGCATGACATTTTTGTATTACATCAGCGATGGACAGCGAGAGAGAGAGGCCAAAAAGTGAGAGTGTATTAGTGTGCAAAAACAAACCTCCGTGAATTTGCTTCGACCTAATTGGTTCGAACTCTGTTAAGCGAATGACGCTTGTTTGCTTTTTAAATCTCAGCTTCGGCAAGCGTTCGGGTAATGTATGTGTGAACGACAAAATGTTGTCGCCCCCAGGATGGAACCGAGGGCCAACGCTGCATTACATACCTTATTTGTGTGGGTCGTTTACATTCATGCTCACTCTCTCACTCTTTCTCGCGCTCTTAGCAAAAGAGCTTTTCCCACAATTTGGCCTTAGCGAACTACCTCATATTATCGGGGGTGCCACAGAAATCTCTAGAGATTTTGCCGACGGTTGGTTTGTAAATTACTCGAAAAAACCGTCGGTGCCACAGAACTTCGAGAGATTTCATTTTCATATTAGAAAATGTAGTTAGAGCACCAGCTGTTCCAATTGAAGTTCCATCTCTAAAAACAGGGCTGAATTTCTGGCCAAAAAATTTTTCTTCTTGTAATTAAGGGTTAAATTGATGTTTAAATGAAATTTTTTGATTGTGTTATATGTTTTATGATGCATTTTTAAATTATAATTTAAATTAAAGTCAAATTCTCCATAAATAAAATGCAAAGTTTAAAAATTTGTTGGCGCAAAACATGAAGAATATGTTGCCAGCCCTTAATCCGCTGGCTGCCAACCAGATGGCGACACAAACTCGCGACAAACGATAGGAGCGCCACAGTAGTGGTTGGTTTTGATTAACATGAAAGACTTTGGTTGTTTTTCCCAATAATTATTGAAACGTTAATATCAATGTTTAAACTAATTAAATAATTTATTCGTTCGATGCAATATATCCTAGAAAATAATGTTGTTTACATTTCCAAAATGTATTTTGCTTTTTAAAATTGTTTGGGTGGTGAATTTTGCTAAATCTCCTTACAAAACACGGGAGGTTTGAAACCAACCAAACGGAATTTCTGTGGCACCTAAGAATTGGAATTGGGTTGGAATTTGGTTGGAAGAGGTTTCTGTGGCACCCCCGTATATGTCCCATTCAAACATTTCTTTGGCGTTTCTACCCACTTCGTGGTGAAATTTTCCAAATTCTCTTTCTTAGTACGCGCCTACATAACTAAACAAAAGATTTTTGTTAAATCTTAGATCTCTAGGATAAGCAGTTTTGGCTATGGGTAATAATAAGTCAGTCAATATTTAAGAACGCTTTCAATGCAAGTGCTAATCAGTCCACTAAGGTCAGCAACAAGAGAGTGCGTACTGTCCCTACTACTCTTCAACTTTCACCGGAACCCAAGTTAGTCAGCTAAGCAGATGACTGCACCATCCTCGGATCCTACAAGGATAACTATAAGAAAGTTGGAATCTTATTTCTACCTCCCAAACACCAGGAAAATTATTCACTACCTGGGCAAAGATATTGAATTCCCAACGCAAACTAGGCGCGTGGATGGAGGTCAAATTCCCACGAAGAAGTACCCAAAAAAATTGAAAGTGATTTTTAATATACCCTTTTCTTGTCGAGGCACTCTGAAAACACAGCTCGCAAAGTAAGAGAGAGAAATAGGGTCCATAAGGCAGAGTTCCCCAGTCATAGCCCCTGTGGAACGAACATACTTGCCGAATGGTTGCCGAAGTCATACTTTACTGTGTGTTAGAGGGAGACACAGTTACACTTTCGAGCTCTCTTCTTGGGGAACCCTGGCTTAAGGCAATTCCTAGCAGTTCCTGGGGTAAGGAGAAGTAATAAGACCTGCCGGATTTACTCTCCTACACAAGAAATTCCACCACACTAACTAAACCAGAAGGTAAATACGTGAGAGATGCTACGGTGAGTGAAGCCGAACCTCCAAGAAGCAACCAGGACAACTTTGACACAACTAAGATCAAAATACTCAGCGTCATTGAACAACTCTCTGGCCAGGATAGACAGGCTATATCAGATGAATGCCCGAAATGTGGACTATCCCCCGCCCCCCACACCCAGCGACTTTCTTTGGGTTGAACCTGGGAAGCTAGAACTCGACAAATTCTAATAACCCCCTTTCATTTCAATCTTCTCTACTCAACTTTCTCTCTTTACTCACAACAAATACCTACATTACTCTCTACCACTGCATGGTGGAAGTAACAAGGTGAAGCCTGAAGGTGATGCCTGTCAGATAAAAAGAGACGGCAGAACATCTGCTTGTCAAAGACGTTAAAACAAGAAGATAGTGCGTGTATTTTTTTGCTGCAACCAGATTATTAGAAGATTTGAGGAGCACGAACATTAAGCCATATATAGACTCCCTGAGGAAGGCAAAATATTTGCCGAAACGCGTAGGAGAAAAACAGAACCAAAAAGTGTTTTGATCGCAGTACATTAAGCTACCATTTTTGAGTAAATATTTTAAAGTAAGTAATGAAATATAAATTCAACGAATATTTATTTAAGTGTTGGAATAAAAATCACATTATTTAATTTATAAATATTGTGATAAATTTTTAAGGAGATGCTTTATCGTGACGCCTCCTGTAATCCAGCATGAATTGTGAATGACGCAAAGGTGCTCTAAAAATGATGTGATTAAATCGTACGTTACTAGATTTTTATTTCGTGTATTGTTCGTGACGCGAAAGAAATTTGCTCTTGCGCGCACCTCTAGCTTGAACCTCCTCGAACTAACAGCAACATTTAAGATCAATTACTAGCTCGCCAGGCTAAGGCAAGGGGCAACTCCGCGGTGAAGTTCATGTTATCGAGGTCTTATTTCTGGGCTCACAGAATCTTCTAGGATGGCGCCCGAGCAGGGACTCTGGGTCATAAATCATTAGAAAATTTAGGGTAAAATCTTTCGTGGCTTAAAACCCACCAGGTCGAAACAAAACCGTCAGAATAAAAACCAGGTAGTAGACACTACCTTACTCATATAAGAGTTAGTGTCCAAAGAGCATTGCAACTTCTGCTAACTAAAACCTTTGCTTTGATGTCGTGTGTCGTGTTTACTGCACATCATCTTTGTCGCTGAGTTATGGCAAAAGACCTTGGACCTAAGCACTACTGCATAGTGCGATGTCGATACCAACTGACTGTACGTCGAGTGTCTTGCACCCGCACCCAGTAATGCTGAACTTCACCTCCACCCGCTACCCCTGGAGGGGCTGTTCGACTGTTGCTGCTGCAGTCTGCAATTTGTCATTGCGCCGTCAGCAACGACGCGTGCGCCAAAGACTGGAGGCTGCCGCTGATGCTGCACTGCCTCATCTATCGCTGCCTGCCATCTGCGTACAGTTAAACTGACTTCGAGTTCGACTTTGGCGACTGGCGTCTCCTGCTGCGTTTTTTGGTGGCGACTGGCGCTCCTCCACCGACGACTTCTTTATGGCTCTTGATTTTTATGATTTTGCTGTTTAATGGTTCATTTGTGTGCCTTGACCGTGTATGTGTCTGGCTTCCAGTTTTGTTATCGCCGCGTCTATATCTGCGCGCAGCTCTTTTATTTTTTTGCTTGTTTGCCGTCGTCGCCAACGCTGTGGCGGGTTAAGTGTGTGCTTAGTTAGTCGGTCGGTCTGTTGTCTGCCGCCTGCCTGGCTTAATCTCCGTTTGGAAAATTTTGACCATAACGCCAGCAGCAGCATTGGTTAACTTGTTGTTGTTGTTGTTGTTGCTGTTACTTATCCGTTGTCCATGTCGTCCAAGTTATGACCGTAAGGCATCGCCCGCTTGAGAGTTAACTGCATTGTTTGTTTGTTAGTTTGCATTGTTTACGTGTTCTTGGCGAAAAACACACAATTTATGTTGCATACTTTGTGGCTGGGAAGCGGAACAGAACGAATTCCGTTGCACATTTGAACGGTGATCACCCAAATATTACTTAAGGAAGCAGGAAGAGTAAAAAGCGCGGATTAGCGCAGAATCTTTTGGCTCTTATGGAACAGGAATCGAATGATTTTTGGTCGGTAAACTAAGATTTAATGTTGACGAAGCGAGGCTTAAATAGGACAAAGCATTGAAAAGCATTCGGGGGATGCTACTTTGAGGGGAATAAAATGATTTATAAGAATAAATCAAGATTTTTTGATTTTTGTACAAATTTGCAGTATTTTTACATTCTCTAGGTATGGGAATTATCAAATGGACGACAGTCTATTTAAAAGAAGCCCCTATGCACAGAAACGGCTGCAACCGTGATGCGCAGTACTTCAGATCGTGTGGGGCCTCACTTTAACAAATTGTTTTCATTGCTGTGTTGTGACCAGTAAAATTTTTAGTATTTTACACTAATCTGATTCGATTTCATCTCTAGAATAGACCTACCTAAAACAATATCCGAGGTTTTTTCAAAAAGTATTTATTCATTCATTAATGTATATTTTGTCCCCTTTAAAACAATCCCCCTTGAATTTAGCACTCTTTTGCCAACGTTTCTGTTAATTCGCAAAGCACTTAAAAAAAATGATTTTTTGTAACCTTGTTTAGCTCCGCCTTCGATGCAGTCTTTATCGCCTCAATCGTATAGTAGCGAAAACGTCGTTTATGGGGCCTCTTTAGTTTTGGGAACAGAAAAAAGACACAGGGGGTCAGGTCGGCGGGGTACGGTGTAAGTTTTGTTTTTTGCATAAAATTCGCTTTCAACTAAATTTAAAATAACATTCAATATGAACAATGGAATTTTTCCGCTGCAGTTCATGTGAATAGGCAAAAAAGATTCCTCAATTTTTGCACTTGCTAACTTAAATTTTTCCGAGCCCTTACCACCGTATTTGAGTAGATGTAGCCTCAAGCATATTTCTACCCTTGAGGGTAGGAGAACAATTGCATCCTCAATTTTTCTAAATGACATTATAGTTGGCAATATTAATTGTGCTAACCTGTCACAAAGTGCGACTAGTGTGGCTCGCAAGTTGGAGTCAGCATGGTCCACGAGCGGGGTTTCAACAAGGGATTTGTTTGATTTATGAACAATTTCCCAGTATTTTTTGCCCATAGTAGTATAGTAATCCGCATTATTTTTTGATCCTAAAAAAGTCTATAAGCAGAACAGTAAAAAGACTATTTGCAGGAACGGCTGCAACCGTGATGCGCAGCACTTTAGTTGAAATATCCTGATAGCCTCGCTAAAACTTGCTTTCATCTAGAAGTGAACAGCGCAAAATAGTAGAAATTTAGCCGTAATATACGATTTTTACTAAATATCAAAATTTTTTTTGCTATGCCTTTTTTACACAAATATGCATCGTTTAAGGGCGTATCAGTATGGTCTTACATTTTTCTTAAATTTAAAATTCGAGAGACTATTATAAACACATCTTGTGGTTAAAAATGGTTGTAATTATTTCTTTGATATTAAAAAATCATGATTCATTATTCATACCTAATTTAAGCAAGAACTAAAACAAAATATACAAGAAAACTTAGGTACACAACTAGAGTTGTCGAAATTTCTAACTTTTGACGATATTTTTATGAATATGGACAAAAAGGAGGTTTTCCTTGGTATTCTCTTGGATATGAGTTATATCATAAATACTAGTAATATCCAAGAGGCCAACACTAACAAAAGTACACACCAAAGATACATATATTCTCTTTGAATGTTATGTAAGTAACAGAGTATTTTCTGTCCGACAATATGAGCCGGAGATATGAGATCTATTAGGAGGAAAAAATGGTTGAATTCCCTTAGATTCAAGTAATAAATTTCTAATTAAACACTAATGTTGAGTATACACCTCATCAAAGAAACTGCCAAAACAAAAAAAGATGTGAGCGTCGTAACACTCTCGACGCTTTGATGTGAAACATGATGCTTAGCTAAATGGTATATAAATCAGCAAGGGCACTCTTTCGAAAGAAGAAAACACTAACAGAGAGTTGAAATACCAGCAACAAGATCAGTTGTTGCAGAGTTCCTTAATTTTTTCAGGTAGTCTTGTTTATTGTGCTGATTCGTAGATAAATGATGATGTTTCACTCAAGGTGAGATCCCAGATCCCAACCAGACCCCACGCGGAACCCTCCCAGATACTACCCATATCCCAGAAACTACCTTGATCCCACAAAGGTAATACCCAGATCCAACCAAGATCCCACACAGATCTAACCTATCTAGATCCAACCCAGATCCCACCTAGGCCCCACCCAGATGCCAACCATATCCCATCCATATCCCACCCAGATCTCACCCAGATCCCAACGATTCGACCCTGATCCCATCCATATCCCACCCAGTTTCTACTTAGATACCACTCAGATCCCAGTCAGATCCCAATCAAATCCTACCCAGATCTCACCCCGATACCACCCAGATCCCGCACATATAAGACTCCACCCAAACCCCGCTCAAATACCACTAGATCCCACCAAGATCTCACCCCGAACCCACCCAGTTGCCCCTCTTCAGCATCTTTCCTACCTCTTCGCTGCCCCCTCTGACCATTCTATTGCGTTTGTGTGAAAATGTGAACGACGTCAGCGTCACGTGACGCTGAAGTAAAATTTTACTCCTACTAAAATCGTCCGTACCGAAATTAAAGATGTTTTACATCAAAAGCAGCTCTCACCATGGTATACAAATCAGCAATGGCAGTTTGTCAGAAGAAGATACAACTAAAACGGTTTAATGCTGCTCACAGTGCCCTGTCTTTTCAGTACTTAGAAGCACTCACTCTCCCTCTCGCGTTTACAGCAAAAGTTGTGGGAGTACGCTCTATATTTTTCTCTCGTTGTTGTTGAGGTGGGTTTTCTCTGTTTTGATTTTTTGGCTGAGCCATAGGCAAAGAACTGTAAATTAAATGTTGGGTGTGGGTATGTGATCTTAAACTCTTCTCTACATCTCTTTCCGCCCCCTATCACGAATGCTTCCCCTGACATCACTCTACCAACCGTCTTGGGTGTGTGTGCCGAACCACTGCACAAAGCAAACACAGCAACATAATATGGTTGGCGTCAGAATCACGTGACGCTCAAATCAAATTTTACTTCTACTAAAATCGTCCGACAGCGTCACGTCACACTGAAATCGAATTTTACTCCAAAGAGAAAAAAAACTATAAAATATTTTTTTTCGACAACAGCTCCAATTTGAAGTCCACTTAATGCAAAATAGCTATTTCGCTTTGGTACGTTAGGTATTAATTGAGTTCCTAATTCAACTGAAACAGAATTGAAAACGCTGGGATTTTGAAGCATGGTCGAAAAAGTAGCTAATATCGATGGAGTTGAAGTTGACTTCGTCTCTTGGTCTGACAATAAAGTTGTCACTATTATTCCCATTTACGTGGTAAGCGATTCTGTTTCAACAAAAATTCGTTTTAGTTAAAAAGTTGGCTTAGTTTAGTTGGCTTGATTTACTCGATACATTTACTTGGACTTTATAGAATTCAATTGCATACTAAAAAAAAGTTATACAACAAAAATTTTTCACATGATTTTATGGCATCGTAACTCAGAGGAGTTATATGCCGCTGTTTGACTTAAAGCTTATGATAGCTGAGCACCTCTTGAAGGCAGGAAAAGTTAAATAACAAGATATGACTACAAGCAGAGAAGTTACTCCAGTCGATGGCAAACTCTACTGATTATTGAATATTGAAGGACGTTCACTTTGATGTTATGACTTTGAGTTGGCCAGAACTCAATTATATAAAATTAGAAAGGTCGTTAAAATCGGTAACAAGAAAAGTGTTGAACATTTTATGTATCTCAGCTTTTATGATCGTTTTTTTTTAATGATTTCTTCGTTTCGCAAACATTTGATCGATGGAGAAACAGTTTCCCCCTTAGATCTCTCACAAAGGCAAGTGTTTGTTAGGGGCGTTTGCTCCTTTTTCGCATACACAAATTACTTATAATTACAGAGCTAAATGCGAGAGCGTATGAATGGGAGAAAATTAATTTCTCAATTGCATTTTGCCACGCATTTTATTGTCGGCGTCGGCGTTGGGAGGCGGCAACAACCGAAACGGAGAAACGGAGACGGAATCATCGTTGGCGTCGGCTTATTTGGTGTCTGTAATTTGAAACGCTTCTCTGACTCGGAAAAACTGCCGCACTTCTGCACTAGTGCACCGCTGCCTTTCGCCAAAAAGCGCCGCTAAATGTCTGCAGAATATATTTCAAATCCACACGCAGTTTTCTGGTGGTTTGGCCAGCGTTTCCGCTCGCAATGAGAATTGCGCCGTCGGCGACGGCGACGACGACGACGAATACGACGACCATTATAAATGATGGTTATTTTATAATTGTGGAGTTGCGGCCGTCTTCGTCTTCGGCCAGCGCATCCGCTAGAGTCAAAAACGCATTTCGTGGCCATTTTTAATAGTCACAGGCAGAGGCAGCCGCTAGTAAATCCATCAAAGAGTTAATTGCCACGTTGCCGCCGCCGCCGCCAACTGACGACGAATGTTGAAGTTGAACTGCACAGTTTTGCAGTTGCAGTAGCCAAATGGCCAGCGGCGGCACAGACGCTATGCATCTGCATTCAGTGGGATGGCTGTGGTTTGGGATTGGGACAGCACAAACGGTAGTTGGAGCCGCTGCTCTGCCCCTTGGGGCTAGACAGCTGAAAAATGACCCAAAAAACTGCACAGTTTAGTGGGCTGTGGAGCGTGTTTTCTGTGATTGTGTGTGTGGAAGGCGATGAGCACGTGACTGAAAGCTGACACTAGAAATTGCTGCACAAGCGACCAAAATTAGGTCAATTCAGAGGGTCAGGAATTGGTAGGCAAAGAAGAAGCAGTGATACGCTTTAAGAGCTTTTAAGTGTTAGAGCTTAAAACTTTTCAAGACGGACTAGTTGCAGGAGTACCCCCTAGGGTCAGCGCCCTTCCACCTGATCAAAAAAATTTGGCCAGAAATGAAATCAGAGCACCCGAAAACCTACAAAACGATACCCCATTTGATTTTTTTAGATTTTTCATCCATCCCCCCTCCATAAGTCAGCCCCCTGTCCACCGATCTGAAAAATATGATCTGAAATGAAATCAGAGCACCCGATAACCCATGAAACGATGCCCAATTTGATTTTTTTTAGATTTTTCCTCTACTCCCCCTCTATAAGTCAGCCCCTTCCCCTCCGATCTGAAAAATATGACCTGAAATGAAATCAGAGCACCCGAAAACCCATGAAACGATACCCAATTTGATTTTTTTTAGATTTTTCCTAAACTCCCCTTCTATAAGTCAGCCCCTTCCCCTCCGATCTGAAAAATATGACCTGAAATGAAATCAGAGCACCCGAAAACCCATGAAACGATGCCCAATTTGATTTTTTTTAGATTTTTCCTCTACTCCCCCCTCTATAAGTCAGCCCCTTCCCCTCCGATCTGAAAAATATGATCTGAAATGAAATCAGAGCACCCGAAAACCCATGAAACGATACCCAATTTGATTTTTTTTAGATTTTTCCTAAACTCCCCCCTCTATAAGTCAGCCCCTTCCCCTCCGATCTGAAAAATATGACCTGAAATGAAATCAGAGCACCCGAAAACCCATGAAGCGATACCCCATTTGATTTTTTTTAGATTTTTCCTCTACTCCCCCCTCTATATGTTAGTCCCCTCCCCACCGATCTGAAAAATATGATCTGAAATGAAATCAGAGCACCCGGAAACCCAAGAAACGATACCCCATTTGATTTTTTTTTTAAGTTTTTCCTTTACTCCCCCCTCTATAAGTCAGCCCCCTCTCCACCAATCGGAAAAATATGATCAAAAATAAAATCAGAGCACCCGAAAAAGTCGAAACCCGAAATAACACACAATGTACAAAACATCGTGTTCTAAACAATGTTCAAAACAGTAAGAGTTAAACTCATACTGATACAAAATACAGCTATTATTTGAAATTGTGAGCAAAATGGGAAAACCGAAAAAAATGCGATACCAAGGAGCTGGTCTGGTAAATAGACGATTCATATAAACTAGGACTTGGCAAAAACTTCTGGAAATATATGAGGAAGGCAGCATAACGAAACAGTCAGAAAAGCAAACATAAAGACTGAGCTGAAGTTATGGCGTCGCGAACATTTACATTCAATTAAACAACACCATATTTGAATATGCATATTATAATTAAAAGGCATTTATTTTGTTTACTGGGTGCTTGCATTTTAACTAGTGTTAGTTCTTTTTGGTCGTTTTAAAGAATATAAAGCAGGGTTTGTCAAGAAGAGCGACGCAGGACAGTTCCGACCTGCAGGCCAGCGACTGAAAGCTTTTTACGCTCTTGGCACAAACCTCGGCATGCGTTCGATTCGTGTCGGTGCGAATAACGAAATGGGGTCCCTGCGGGCAAGGCGTGGCCTTCGCTGATATAAAGACTTATAAGACTCGGTAAAGTCGATTAATTCACTTTTCTAAATTCTTCACCATCAGTCCATCCATGGTATTTTATCGCGGTTCAGTATAGGCAAATTTAAATTTCTGCAGTCATCTCATTTTCAGTTTTGAATGAGGTTCTATGATGCTCTAGGACCTACGATTTAATGATTGCAATACGATATTCTCAACCCCTGGTAGAGTCGATGTATAGCTATGTATAGATATGTCTTACAGGTACAAACATTCTACCTAAACAATCGCGTAAGATATGATGATATTTCGAATAACTGAAAGTCCTTCTTCTTAGTAAAAATTTGAAGCCCGGAAGCTATAAGACTTAAAGAAGCTCAGGTATTCAAGCCAAATATTTATTTAATGTAAATTTGTAAGGGAAGTACAATTTGTAGTTTCAGTGTTTAAAATGTAATTGCTGTCAAAATGTAAAAAGCTCAAAATGTTCAAAAGTTTTAACATTAGATTCGACTGTAGATTTTTGTTTGGACACTAGATTTGACTGTAGAATCTTGTATTGACGGTAGATTCTAAGAAAGACTCTTGTTTTGACGGTAGATTCTACAAAATATACTTGTCTTGAGAGTAAATTCTAGGGGAAACTCTTGTTTGTAGAGTAGATTTGGCAGTAGAATCTTCTTTATAACATAGAATCGACGGTAGAATCTTGTTTTGACGGTAGATTCTAAGGAAGACTCTTGTTTTGACGGTAGATTCCACGAAATAGTCTTGTTTTGAGGGTAGATTTGACAGTAGCATCTTCTTTTAACAGTAGATTCGACGGTAGAACAATGTTTTGACGGTAGATTTGACAGTAGATTTTTGTTTGGACACTAAATTTGACCGTAGAATTTTGCTTTGACGGTAGATTTTAAGAAAGACTCTTGTTGAAAGACTCTTGACGGTGGATTCAACAAAATACTCTTGGTTTGAGGGTAAATTCTAGGGAAGATTCTTGTTTTAAGGGTAGATTCGGCAGTAGCATCTTTATTTTTTTTTTTTATTGTGTTAACAATGCATGTGTTTCAAACACATATGATTTTGAACTGTTTAAAATGCCTCGTGTTATTTATCAGTGCTTCGTTATTCTGACATAAGTTGAATACGAAAACACATTTCAAAACATAAATTGAAACACACATGTGTATTTTCTAAGTCAAAAACATTTTTTTTGAACAATGTTATTTTAAGTGTGAATTGTTCACAGAACCCAGGAAAACTAATATACCATACCCCCATTATTCTTATAAGTTTCGTTAGATCAAGATGATTTTATGTTAAACACGACCTACTCATTTGCTCTCTGCTGCTTTTTCATATAAAACTAATGTCGACTTGCTTAGCGTTGATCAACGTCGGAATGGGAGCATTGAGTAAGGAAATACCCAACATTTCGACTTCCGGAATTTTTGTAATCTAATCTAATATAAACCAACATCCGCCCCATTTTTCGCTACGAACACAAAATAAAGAAATAAATTCCACAATTTAATTTAATGTTTGAACCGACTAACTGAATTCTCTCTCACATTTCTCAACTCATTCCAACAATGAATTAATCTCTCATTCCCTCCTCTAAGCGTCGTCGTCACACATTGCGTATGAGTTATGCACCCCACAGCAATGGCATTTTACATGTCAAATGGCGCATGGCATAGAAAATTATATTCGCATTGCATTTTCGCATTTTGCATTGAATGCCAATTTCAGAATTTTTGTGGACTTTGGGCCCATAAAAATCGCACACAAAAAGGCATAGGGTGGGTGAGGTGAAGAGACTTTTGGGCATAATTACTCGTACAATAATAATTTTTAATGTCCATAGGCAAGTGGCGCCAGCTGACTGACATGGTCAATGAAAAATGTGTAATTTTTAAACAAATTTGGAATTGTTTTCCTTTTCCTATTTAACACATGTTGAAGAGTCGCCCCCCCCCTCCCACACTTCTCCAACTACTCTTGTTGTCGGCACTTTGTTTGCGTAATTGAAACCGTTGTTTTTCTGTATTTTGCCGCAAAAGTTTTCGGTGGAACTACAAAGGACCCCTTTTGCTGTTGCCTAGAAGCAGCAGCAGCAGAGTTCAGGTAATTCAAGCCTTTCCTTCTCTCTGTGGGGTCATTGACAGACGCCAACGCTTTGATGTGACTTTTGCTACTGCCCCCCTTTCGGTCAGTTTATAATTTAAATACTTGACTCTTCTTTGTTTTTCAGCCTGGCGGCGGCTACTTTCAAAGAATCCAAATGATATTCGATATGTTTTCGCCTGGTCAAGCCATGTGTGATTAAACTACAAGTTCTAAATTGAGGAAGGTAAACGCAATTGAGGGCTCTGGGAGAAGTTCAACAACTTGGCCAGACATGGGGCCAAAAACTAGGTGTGTCTGGGTCCCCAACGCCATAACTGGAATGTGGCTCAAAAGAGTAAGCGGGGCGTGGCCAGAAAGGGCGCAGCAAAATCGCAGTCTTTCGTTTCCTCCTTGGACGATACCGTGTGTGCTTGTGCTGAGTCAGACCTTGAAATGCCGCCGCAGATGTCTCTTCCAAACTCCTTTACACACACTACACACCACCTCTCTCCTGTCCCAAGTGCGCAAGGCAAACCAGATTGGGTCGTTTTTTGGTCTCCATCATAAAAAAAAAACAAATCAGGTTTGCAGGCAACGTCCTCGACGACGACAACGAACGAATGTAAAATTCTCGAAAAAGAGAAAAAGAAACAAGTTATTGCTGCCTCAACTCATCTGTTTGCGGCTCTTGGCCAGAGCTTACAGCTTACACAGTGAAAAATGTAATGCTAAATTTTTGGGTAATATCCTGAAAAGTGGAATAGAACCTATTTAAAAAATTCTTTTGCTTTAGTCTGTCGACTTCGATGCTTAAGATAAATCTAAAATTCTTTTGGAAGAAAATACGAAATTTTAATAATTTCAATTCGAAGTTTTTCAGAACGACAAAGACATGTTAAAGATCAGATGAACTATACTAAATTTAAAACAAAGTTCAGTTTCAATAAAAGATCAGTTTTAAAAAACGTTCGAACATCCACCTAAACGGAAATCTTTTTAAATTGTTTTAGTTTTAGTTCTTTATAACTAACTTTCTTTAATTAAAACATTACTAACTAATACATTGCACAGAATTCTTGGTTAGCAATAGCTCACGCCTATCATCGATATCCAGTCATAAATATAGATAGGTGGCATCGGTTATCGCCTGAAAAGATTGATCGGTGAGGCCATAGCTACATTCATGTCGAGTTATTTCCTCAAGTTGGGGTCGTAGCTATAAGTGGGGGTTCATATTGCCTCGCGTTGAGGGCTTTGTGTTGCTTCGCGTTGAGGTGGGTATTGTACTCCGAGTAGAGACTCGCGTTGTTTGGTCGAATCGATTTATTTTGTTTGAGGTCGAGGATCGGCCAAGCATTGGTCGCCGTCGAATTGTTTCTGTCGCTAATCCTTAACTAAATGCGAGGTAGCCTATGTGATTATTCTGGATAAGGCGACGTTCGAGCAAGGGGTGGCTAAAAAGCAGTGGTGCCCCAAATGCCAAAAGACTATCCCATGGGATAGGAATTCATAATATATATTTCAAAAACTCAAAGAAACCATCAAAGTGTAGAGGCACCGAAGATGGGAGTCCGACAGCTGGATAATGATGCGTGGGTACAGGCCCATTTATTGTGGCTACAGCAGTAGTCCAGCTATTGCTACTGGGCGTTGATATAGGTTTGGACAGGGAAGGCGCATAGTGTGAGACTAAGGTGATGATGGTTTCAGCGTTGCTTACGCACTGTTTCGCTGAGTTTCGAAGTTGAGCTGATTTTGTCAGCATCGATTTCAGAAGACGACGATGTACAACGTGAGTAAAACGTGGGTCGAACCAATTTTCGAATCAGAACCTTTGCACAAAATTCACGAACCTTAAATATTCCAATATTAACCTTTGGTTCGATTTTGATGGATTGATGGATGAGATGCATCTTAGCTCCTAAGAGGTATAATAAGTATATTTTTATCCAGGAAGCACATTAAAGAAGGTAAAAGAAGAAAATATCTTCATTTACTCAGATAGAAAGTACTTCGACTCACATACCAACCAGAGGTCGCAAAAGCGGTCCCCCGTTTGCCTTTGTCACATTGATTAGAGGTATCGAAAGAAATTTTAACTAAGCTCTCTGCCTCTATTTGGTTATGAAAGAAGAGAAACACTTTTTTGATTTTTTTTCCTCTCAGGTCTCTTTTGGTGCTTTTGTCAAAATTCAAGCATTCAAAAGGTCTTCTTCGTATGTAAGCAGGCTCGGCTAACAATATGAATGCATGCGACAAACTATATGCGCTCTCTGGTTCTCTTTCACACTGACTCGCTCTCTAATTATGCTTAACTCTAGCGCTCTCTAGAGACTGCAACCTTTTCACCTAACATTTTTACAGTTTCGTCTTTGAGAAGCACTCATTTTATGACCGATTGACTGACTTGGGCCTGGTAGGGGGTTGCTCTAAGACCGATCAATGCTGTGTGGTCATCCAACGCCGCTAAATAGTGAGCACGATAATAGAATAAATTCGGTTCGGTCTGTGACGTGAGCAGAAATAGGATTGAGAGTTATTTGCGACCTATGATACCAACAATGCTAAAACGCTTACTGAATTTCTGGTGCCTGGATATCGCAACATAGAAGGCAATGAGTCTGCGGACAAACCACGAGCTCCTTTCAAAGAAAAACAAGTCGGAGATGTTTACGGCAACAAACAAGCTGAAACAGAAAAGCTGAAACACTCTGTGTCTCTATGGATCGGTGGAAAACCTTTTCTTCTTCGCAGTAAGACTCGCGTATTACTACGTATCAACATTCAACCAAAAACTTTCTCTCTAAGTACTTCGCTGCTAATGCCCCGCATTGAGTAGAAAGAGTCTTATGTCAACCTCCAGAAGACATCCGGACTAGATATTCAAGTTATACTGAAATTAATTTTGTATGAAGAATTCCCCCTCGGTATTAAAAGGGAATATATATTGTAGTGGATCGACGCTTTACAAAGCCGTGTTGATAGGGTGAAATAACACACACACACAAAAGGATGGGCAGAGGGGGAAGCGAAGAGGTAGGAAAGATGCTGAAAAGGGGCAGCTGGGTGGGTTCTGGGAAAGATTAGGGAGGGATCTCGATGGGATTTGGGTGTTATTTGGATATGATCTATGCCGGATTTAAGAAAGATTTGGGTAGGATATGAGTGTGATCTGGTTGGGATCTAGCTAGGTTGGATCTGAGTGGGATCTGGGTTGGATCTGGGTATGACCTTTTAGGTGGTTTCTACCCTTTGTTAGTTGTTTTCTTTAGAAAGAGTGTCCTTGCTGAATTATATACTATTGAGAGAGCCATATTTCACATCAAAGCCTCGTGAGTGTTAAAGACACTTACACATTTTTTTAAGACGCCCTGAGCGAAATATATAAATCAATTTAAGGAATGGAAATGATCGTTCACAAAGTAAGTTTTGATTACTTTAGACCAGAGGAAACATATTCACATTTTGACATATGTATGTAAGTGTAGCCCCCGAAGCGTAGTTCATTTTGCTCGGCGGCATTGTTGATGAAGTAGCGCAGCGTTGACTACTAACCGATTGGAATTTGATGTTCATCTTAACATTTTTGTCAAAGGGTCTAGCCTGATAAGGGAAGGGGTGCGGCCTAAAGTCTGGGATTTTGAAATTTCTTTTATAATTGGATAGATAACTTCAAAACAAACTGATCTGGCCCAGTGTTGGGTCATTTTGGTGCCATGTCCTTGAGATATCGTCAAAAATCCTTTTTTTATAAGCTTTTTTTTAAATAGAAATATCTCGGGAGCCAGAGTAGCTAGAGACATGAAATAAATTGCCACTGATAGGGAATTGATCAAAGTTTTCGAAAATTAGAAAATTGGTGACATACACTGAAAACATTTTTTGCTATAATTAAAAGAAAACTTGAATGGGATGGTTTTGGCAGTTCGCGTTGGACCGCCACCCTGAAACTTTTCCTGGAATTTCCTCCAACCTTAAAGCCAATTATCAAAAAGTTTGAAAAAAATCGAAGATACGCTTCCTAATAAAAAATTAAAAAATATCTATTTGCTTATTTTATTTACTCGTCATCTTCACTATTTTCGGTTATGACAACATTCGCTTCATCCGACTCAAAAATTCTTGATAAAATTGCTGCTGGGCAGATAATGCGTGATAAGTATCTTGCATGAGCTAAGCTAAATCACACTTGCAGCATGAGAAGAACAGCCAACAGTCCTCTTTCCTTTGGGACAACTACAGCAATAACTTCACTGAGAAAAAAAATTCAATCTAAAATCTAGATTGAAAATTTTTTTTCGAGAATCTTTTAATTTAGTAATAGCAAGATAAAAAAACCTTGAAATGAGATTCAAAATCTTAAAAACAAGATTTATCATCTCGAAATGTATCAACCGTCCTACAGTTTTAAGTAAAGCTTTAGTTAAAAACCTTTATGATATATATAAATAAATTTATTTTGTTAAAAAAAAATTTAAAAAAAAAATGAAAAAAAACAACTCGGCTCTACTGGGACTCGAACCACAACCTACTCGTTCCAATAAAGCTTTTGACTTCCTCTTTACCGTCTCTGCTATTAAAGGAATTTTTTCCGCGCGACCAGTTGCAGTGTAAGAACTCAGCTGGTATTGTCTTGCTGAGTTCTTTAACAACGATTAGTGACGATCCAACAATGAGGCTGAACAGCCGAGATGGCTGAGTGCCGATGCAGTGTGGTCAATCACCCCGAGGTACTCAGTTCAAGTCCCAGTACCAGCGAATTATTAATTAACATTTATATAAGTTTTTCAGAAACAACAAATTGTTAATAACTAAATCAAACACAAAAAAAAAAAAACAAAACATAAAAATAATAACAGCTTAATATAATTTTTTTCGTTTTTTCTTTTCATATTTAAAAATGAGATTGTTTCATCTTAAAGTCGAGTATAAACAATGTTTATCCAAGATTGATGGATTAAGATTAAAATTGAGAAAATTGAGCATATAATACTGAGTTAAGATTATCTGGTCTTAGTCGAATTTTGACACCGTTTCTCTTTGATTCAAGATTATAATCTTAATTTTAGATTGATTTTTTTCTCAGTGTTTGTACGCCATCAATGCTATAATGTTATATGCTTCAAGCAAACCTCGAATTTTATTATTGAGGGACTCATTTCAACGAATAAAACATCTATCGTCCTCATTCAGGATTTCTGCTAGGTATGAGACTGTTAGCGACAGTTGATAAGATCCAGAATATAATACCTTTAGCTCGTCTTCCGTGAGTATTGGAAATTCCAAAAGCTATGATGTATTCAATGGACTTAATAAACTTCTTCTTCGGTTGCAACGCTCTTGCTCAATTTCTTCAGACAAAGTATTCGGAGCCATCATGCAATTTTTAAAATGAGAAAGTATTTTGCTTTCTAATTTTTAATCTGAGTTCAACCTCTATAAACTTGTTTTTGAGATACCCAGCAATTCTGCATAGATCACCAACTTTGAGATATTTGTTGTACAGATTGTGATGTAAAAGTTTATATTTTTGAGCAATTGATCCATGAACGGCTTCGACGACCCACCTTATTTTGGTGATTTTTCAAAACTCATTTGCTTCTTCGGTGTCCAGTTGAGCTTTTTTCCCTTTAAATGCTGGCATCAGAACTCTAAAGCCTTTTCCTTCTATTTCACCAACGACATCGCGAAAACCCCTATGCACAACGAATATGTCATTAGGTTGCAAAAGCCTCATTAAATAAGTGTTGGCAAGAGTTTGTTTCATAATCGGAGCATCGTTTTCTTCACCATAAAACGGACCGCATATGTCCAATAAATATAAATATTTTTTTTAGCACTCTCTCTAAAAAAAAAAGTTAGTATAATACAGTTAAAGCCGAATTTACATCATCTAGATCAAACTATCTATCTGACAAATAACCAACTTATAAATAAATTGTCATTTTATGTCTCAAATAGCAGACATTTAGAAGATGTCAATTCGACCCTTATTTATTTAATTAATTTGAAAAAAATATTCCTGTTTAGTTTTAACAAAAGAAGTCAAGACGCTTTGGAATTCCGAAACGAACTCATTATTATTACACGATTTTGAACAAGGTCATGTGTTTACGCCAACTATATTGTTAATGTATGAAATGACAGTTTTACTCAGAGAATATATACATCTATGCATTTTTTATTAGGAAGCGTATCTTCGATTTTTTTCAAACTTTTTGATAATTGGCTTTAAGGTTGGAGGAAATTCCAGGAAAAGTTTCAAGGTGGCGGTCCAACGCGGACTGCCAAAACCATCCCATTCAAGTTTTCTTTTAATTATAGCAAGAAATGTTTTCAGTGTATGTCACCAATTTTCTAATTTTCGAAAACTTTCATCAATTCTCTATCAGTGGCAATTTATTTCATGTCTCTAGCTACTCTGGCTCCCGAGATATTTCTATTTAAAAAAAAGCTTATAAAAAAAGGATTTTTGACGATATCTCAAAGACATGGCACCAAAATGACCCAACACTGGGCCAGATCAGTTTGTTTTGAAGTTATCTATCCAATTATAAAAGAAATTTCAAAATCCCAGACTTTAGGCCGCACCCCTTCCCTTATCGGGCTAGACCCTTTGTTTTAAATTTATAGATTAAAAAATAAAACTGTCATTGGAACAATTTCTTCAAAAAATTATTTTTTTTTCTAATTGTTATTCTGTATTCCGTGGAATCTTATAGTTTGTAAAAGAATAACACGTCCGCACTGTGGAGTCTTAAGCTAATTTTCAATTCTCGAGTAAATGTCTCGAGTATAAGTGAGCGCAGTTCTCAGTGTACGTTTTGTAGTTGAGTCTCTTGTCTGTTGGTATGTTTGTAATGTGCAGCATTTCTAATGTAAAATTTGACGAGTGGCCACTTTCTAATGTCTTGTTGATTTATAAAATCCTTTCATCGTATTTGAAGGTTGATGCTTTATTTTGATTGTGAAAGAACAAGTTGGAGAAATACTCAATTTCCACAAGGAAAAAGTTACCTATAACTCTATTAAGTGATAAGGGATCACGCTATACAGCTGAAGGTTGTTTAGATTTTTTTATTTCCGCAATTTCGCTTTCAATTTCCAAAACCTTTTTTTCCTCGTGTAGCTTATTTTGCAAGATTGCGTGCTAGAGTCAGAACTTGTCTCTGGCCATGGCGAAATAATAAATGCATTTGGAATTAGAGACTCTTATGCCAATTACAAACAAAATGGTTTCAGGCCGCATTATCCTCAAAGATTATGACAGGCAAAAAGAAAAGTAGAGAGAAAGACAAAAAAAAAATCTAGAGGAAAATTCTAATCTACTTTAATTCCAGAAATGACTTTAAAACTGTGCCTAGGGTGTTGTTGTTGCTCGTATTTCTCCGCAGGTACCCAATTATGTTGAGTGCAGCAGCACATGAGGAGTGGATGTGGGAGTGGGTGGGGTGGGGGAGGGTTACAAATCTGCCAGTTTTTCAAATGTCCCAGCAGTGCGTGAAAATGAAAAATTATGAAAATCACAGACACACACACACACAAACAAGCACACACGTTCGCATCTCTGGGTTTCTCTCTCTCTCTCTCCCTCAGAGTTCAACGTTCTTTGCGCAACATTGTGTTTTGTGCTTTCCCCCCCCTTCTCTCTCATGCGTTGGCACACGCGCTGCACCTTTAAGTGCCCCACGGCAGCAGGCAGCAGCAGGGCAGGAAGAACCCAACAACTGCAAAAAAAAAAAAAAATACTAAACTGAACTGCAGCCCCATCTCCACCATCATAAAAGACAATTTTTGCCTTTCTGCTTATTTATGTTGCATTGCATTTACGCTTTCCGCCCCACTCCTGCTGCTCCTATGCTCCTCCTGCTATAGCTTTCTCACTCTTCATCAGTGGAATTGCAGCTGTTCTGTCTACGTCTGGCGTTGGCGTCTCGTCTCGTCGCTGCCCTTTAACTTTGACTTTGCCATTGCCGCCTTCTGTTCCCGTTTTATAGTTAATCTAGCACCTGATCTTTGCCAGAGAGCAAAGGATGCACCGCATACAAAGTTATGTAACTAACGTGTTGGGCTTTTTTAAAAGGAATGATTAGGAATTAAAATTTACTTTCAAAAATAGTTTCAAAAGTTTTGGCAAATTTGAGCTAAAGTTAAAATCATCTAATGACCCATCAGAACAGAATTCGAATTATTTATAATCAACAATTGGATTTGATTAAAATTTTCCTCTTATTTATTTCAAGCAAAATCATATGGAAAGCAGGACCGATTAAAACTTAGAACCTGAACCAGAAACTAGATTTTTAATTTTTTGTATACCGGTATTCGAAAACCGATATTTTTAGAACCGAAATTAATCTAAACATTGTCTGTACCTGGGTACAGTTTCGGTTCTGAAGTCATTTTGTCATCACTATATTCAGAGCTGCTACCTGCGTCAATGATGTAGAGCCCGAGCGAATGTCATCACTATATCCAGAGCTGTTAACAGCGTCAACGGTTTGTGCATGTATGTTTCTGATTGGAAGACTGAAACAAAAACAGCAATGATATTTATACTATGCTTAGAAAATCAGGCCTCTCAACTATACTTCTGCATCAAGTGACCTTACCACCAATGCTTAAAAGCTGAATCGCAACAATAACGCTTACCACCATACCAAGTCTTCTGAACTGGGAACTCAATGCCCCACTTTAAACCGTATGCCATCAAATTTTATAACGATGGCTTCTAACTGGATGTTTGGCTAGTAGGAGGAGTCTTTAGCTTAGAACTCGGGATCAAAGGTTCAATCGCCTCTCTGACTCCCTCTATACCAAAGGTACATAGAGCATGACCCTTACCAGGCCTTACTGCCTTATAAAAAAAGACAAGCCGCTAGGTTCGGCTTCAGACACAATGACTACTATAAAAGCACTCAGCGTCCTTTCTTAAACGATCTGTGAGACATCTCTACGATCACAGTCTAGAAAGGGTTAAATGGTAACACAATGGGCCTTCATTGGCCTAAGCAAAGAAATCGGATTTTCCTATTACAATCATTTTAACCTAACCTATCATCATTTTAATTAACTCAGGGCTGCAATCAAATCATACTCCAAATAATGTTTTATTACTGGTAAATTTTTTAGAATATTTTTGGAATATGTACAATATATATAAAACACAATAAAATTCAATTTTTCTCATAAAACAAGTGAGAAAGTCGGTCAAGCCCGACTATAACATACTCTGTACCTGGAGTAGGAGCTGAATGCAGTGCTGCTGTGTCTTTCTCTATCTCTATCTCATTCTCTTTCTCTCTATATGATTGTGCAGTGTTGGTTGTTAAAAGGGCGTGAGGAGGGGGTGGCGGGGGGAGCTTGGTTCACTTTTTTGCTTATAACTTGAGAACCGCTCATCCGATCTTTATCATTTCTTCAGCAAATCGATACATTTTGACAATTACTAACTATCTCTAGAAGGTACAAATCGTCTATCTACAAAACTGTGGAAGATATGACGTTTTTTCAAAATTGCGGGGGCGGGAGGGGGCGTGGCCAAAATTGAAAATAAACTTGATCTGCCTGCAGCAATAAGAAACATTTGTCCCATACATGTCAAACCTCTATCCCTTACCATCTCTGAGATCTGTTTGTTCATACGGACGGACGGACAGACGGACGGACTGACGGACATGGCTATATCGACTCGGCTGTTGATGCTGTTTCTGAATGTTTTCTTAAAAAGTTTAGTTTTTAATGCGAAATTTAAAAAGAATACAGAATAACGAAAAATCAATAAATAATGGATTTAACCTCCAGGCTTATTTATGACCTGAAAAATACCAAACCGGATGGCGCTAATCATGAACTCGACCTCTGAGTCCGGTATTTTGGCCCATTCTTAAGAAACGGCTTTTGAAAGCTCTTAAGTCGAGTTGAACTTTCTTCCGAGAGCATAAACACGATGTGCGACACGATTACCACACACTTTTTTAATTGGATTCATGTCTGGAGAACGCGCAGAAAATAGTAAAAATTGGTGTCCGGGTCCGGCATTTGCTCAAAAAAGTTAATTAACATTCCATCCATTAAGCTTAAATAGCCTGTATTCTGTATTCCTGCGACCTCTAATCTTGCATATCGGGGTCCGATTGTGATAGCTAAAAGCGTCCCAAAACAGCATGGAGCTGCCACGACAGTTTTGGGAGGTCGAAATGCGCTCAGACGCCTTAATGTCGTGCCCTGAGTAATTAAAACAATGTCCGGCACCGCTCAATTTTCTGTGTATACAAGTAGCGACGTCCATCCTCTGTTACAGCGGCGTCGATACACAGACACTATACGAGCGTACACTGCTCTCTTTTCCAATAAAAAGCATGTGTGTTTTGCCGGACACTGAACTAAAACCATCTGGCCCATTCAAGTTAACCTTTGACGTTAGGTAATATCCCTTCGGGCTTATTTATTAGATGTCGTCAATGTAGGCTTAGTCTTCATTTTTTCAAGATTACAGGTCGCATGAATTCAGAAAGTTATCTAATCTTATTGGATGAAATCTTAATAGACTTTTTGGACTAAGAGTCGGACCGGATACAATCTTTAAGCAAGATAATGCGGCCATACACATGTCAAGGGTCAGACGTAAGTGGTTCAGTGAACAGATAATCAAGCTTCTTGAATGGGTAGCACGTTCTCCGGACATGAATCCAATTAAGAACATGTGTGGTAAACTTCGTGTGTATGCTGGCGGGAAAGTTCAACTCCAGAACTGCCATATCATGGGAAAGTAATCCCTAAATCTTCTAAGAATTAAAATATGATTATATTATATCGATATTTTTAAAGTGATATTTCAAATATCATTTGATATTTTTTCAAATCAGAAAATATCATCGATACGATATTTTAGAACTTATTTTTTAAATAAATACGTAGATAAAATATTTTTTAGAATTTTTTGCATAATTTGAGTTTATTTTTTTTACACAGTCCAGTTCCACCTGCAATTCTGTTATTTTTGCCCTTTGGCGCGTCCATCCCATTTAACCCTTGGCAACCATTGCCTTGCTCAATAAAAGAGGTAGTTGAGCACTCAAAGTGTGTTTGACCGTTGAAGATCCTTTGTTTTAATCAAAGCCAGGAGAGGGGGAGGGGGGAATACATTATATTAAATTACCAAAGTACAGCACTTTTATTTGGCTTTGCGCTTTGTGCAAAAAAGAAGTAAAAACAACAAGCACAAAGGGGGCGTGGGTGTGGGCGTGGGCCTGGTCAAATGGGCAGTGGCCGCCGCTTCAAACAAAGTTGAGTGACTGACTGACTGAATGACGGACAGACTGGGGCTGCACTGAACTGAACTGAACTGGGCTGACTGACATGCCCATTTCGCATGCCTTTGTGTTTTTTTTTTGTTTTTTTTTGGCATGTTTACCTCTCTCTATGCTCTCGTATTCCTTTCTTTTTGGCGCAACGTTTTTTCGGCTTTTTGCATTTTGTTTATATTACGTGTCACCCGTTCCAAGGCGGCACTGACTGACAACTTCAATCAGCATCAAAAGAACGAGCCGACTGCAGCAAATGTGCCACGCCCTGGGCTCACATTGGACTTCAGTTTGTAATTGGAGTAGAGAGCGACTGCGGGTCTTGTGTTTTGTTTTTTTTGTGGGTGTTGACAAAAGTTTGCGCCGCGCCACGCATGAAAACAGTGCAAAAGGGTTAATTGTAGAGGCCACAAGAGTGTTAAATGTGACACAGAAGAAACAGTGGAAACTGCCCCTTGAAGGCAAACAAAAACCCAGAAAAAGACTTGCTTTGCCCTGTTCTAAATTCAATCACATTGAGAAGGCTGTAATTTTTTGATCAAGTGGGTGGAGTATTCACTGTATCTCTATATATTTCCCACTGCATGCTTCAAGCATGACTTCATATCTTGACCTCGCGCACATACGCCAGCCTACACAAATATGCCGCCAGCATTTTGAGATCTCCATGCCTTCCTCCAACCATGTTCCATGCGAGACAGTTTGTCTGGTTTGGTTTTGCCGCTGTCGTCGGGGCTCTTTGAAAGCTATTTTTATTGATGGAGCGTACAAATAGTAGGAAACGCGAATCTGTAGCAACATTGTTGCCAACAGTCACAGCTGGCCCCGCTGGCAACATTTCATTTATGAAACATTGCATTCATTAGCCCAAGAACGCATGTTGCCGCCTGCCTTCGCGCGAGAAGAATGACAATGACAAACGGTCTTCAGATTGATTCGTTTGTGTGTGGTCTTCTGGATTTTTTTTCTTCTTTTATCATTTCGCCATTTAAGCTTGAGTGCCTTTTCTAATTCACACTTTTTTCTCGTCTTTTGCCCGCATGTGACGACGTTTGCGTTTTTACGCGTCCGCCGTCCGTCGTCCGTCTGAAGTGAAGACCACACAGAGAGCTGGCAGTCGGCTAGGCCTAAGCTTAGTTGGACGTGATGAATGAGCAGCAGCGACAACAACAACAACAACATCAGAGAGACGACGACCGAGTCTTGGACAGGGGGGCATGTTACCCCTGCGGCTGTCAGCTTTGTGTGACTTTGTCAGGCCAAGAGCGGCGTTTTTAATGGCTCGCGTTTAATTTGCAAATGAGCTTCTCAGGCTCAGCAGAAAAGCAAGTGACATTTTCTTGGTATGTGATTAGAAACACTAGATCACCAGATGGCAAGAGGAGTTGTGGGTTAAACAAGGCCAAGAAGAAAGATTTTCGAAATTCTCTAGCCGACTTATAAAGATGAGCTCGAGGCGATACAAAACTTATAAATCTGTAGTCCCGACTGACTTAGCCACAGCCAGTTTTACTTATCCTATAGATCTAACATTTGACATAGACCTTCGTTTAGTTATGCAGGTGCGCACTAAAAAAGAAAATTAGGAAAATTTGTCCGAGAAGTGAGTTAAAAAGCCAAAGAAATGTATGTATGTAGCACATAACAGGATAAGCTGTTTTGCTAAGAGCGCAAGGGAGAGTGAGAGAGTGCACGACAAGAACCAAATAAACACAAATAGCGGCTCTCTTAGAGAGATGACAGCTGCTACATGTGTGGGACTGAGGGGGGAGGGGAAAAAGTGAAGAGCGGTGGAAGATGGAAAGGAGGGTGTTGTAAAAGTAGTGAGCGGAAAAGCCAATTTGAATTGAATTATAATTAACGAGTGCGGATGCTGGTCTGAAATGCACAGGCTTTATATAATATCACTAGACCCAAAATTCACTATGTGGTCGTGCGAGAGAGATGTTCTTTCAGCATCCACTTGACTGACAGGGAGACTGACATATAATTCCGGAATTTTCAAGCGCCTAGAAAATTTTGTTGGGTCCGTTAGGCTAAAAATCTGGGACGCTGACAAAGCCGCGGTGGGTTTAATAATAAAATCCAACTTCGATATACCCGTTACTCATGAGAAGAAATGTTAAATAGCGTTCCAGTTATCCTGAGGGGCACATTCGAAAAATATGTAACATTTTATTAAACTTGGCTATTAATTACTCGATCTTGATGAAAATTTCAGAGATTATCTGTAGTTATTGCGCATGTAACTATTGAAACTATTGATTATCAAATTATCTTTACCCTGAACCCATTTAAAATGGTTAGAAGTGGATCATGATCAGTTGTTGATGTCATAAGGGGTAGCTTGCACCGGTTCATAATCTTGTGTTATGGTTCCAAGGACGATCTTGTTTACCTTGTCCTTAAATCCAACAGAACTTTAATGGTTTCTTTCTTTGTCATACAATTTGAGTGAGACATCAACCCTTTCGTATTTAGCTTGTTTTTCCTGTTTCTTCACCTTTCTCTTTCATAATATTATTTAAATATTTGAATATTACTGGATGATTGCACCCGGCGAACAATTTTACTTTATTTCGGCTGCCATTAATACTTGGCTCCATCTGTATCCCAAGCAGATTGCCGGTTTAACTCTGAAAGCTTATTGGTCAGGTTTAAGTGGAGTTTTCAGAATGATACAGAGAAGTTCTACAACTTTTTTAATACTTAAGCAAAATTGTTTGTTTGTTAGCTAAAATGTTTACGTGTGACAGCGTTCCGAATATTTCCAATCTATTATCCCTTAACTGTTTCTACAATCTAGGTGAACGTACAGTTTTCAATATATATGACGCTGCGATATCTGACTATCGACTATCCAGTTTAAATCTTTAAGAAATAAAGTTAGCACACTTTGAAGGGCATTTATCATGATATTTTTTGTGTGTATAAACATTTCACGTGAATTCGAAAAATGGTTTCTTTTTGTTTTTTTTTTTTAAATCGAGACATTAATCCGAAGTAAAAAAAATTTTAAAATTTTTAACATCTTTACTTATTTTTCTGCAATTTTTTTCTCCTAAATTTTATTTCCTAGTTAGACTGAAATTATACTTTAATTCATTTGTGGGCAATTATACATTATCATCTCAGCCCATTCAATTCTATTTTACCCATGACGAAAAATTGTCCATAAAAATTATTGCATAAATATTTCCTAGTAACAAGTTTCCGAATTTGCATTTCATTTTCGCCTTTCTAATTTTGTTTTCCTTAGTTTCTTTGCCTTTCGCATTGGTAACTCATGTAGCGCCCTTTTGTTAAGATTTCTGTACTTCCCAAATATTCAAAACATTTCCCATTTTATAAAAAGAGCTAATAATTTCGTAATGAAGCAAATAATTCTGTTTACGATTTAAATTAACAGCCTCATAATCCATTTGAATCAAATTTAACCCCAAATGAACCACAAAAAAAAAAAGCTGTATGCTCATAAAGCACCTTGTAAAAATCTTAAATGGCTCACACATTTCACTACTTCTACATCTAGTTTAACCCTTTATGGCCAAGACCAGTGTCCATAACCGAAATGCGTTGTCGTTAATTCGCTTTTAATGAGATGCCAAACTGTCACTACAGATTACGCCAGTCTATTAATAAATAATAAATTCATTTGCTGCCAATGAAGACACCACCAAAAAAAAGTGGGTTTATTTTTGGCCAGACAAGTTCGTTTTTTATTCCAATCAGCGTCTGGCCATGTGGGAGACGACTGCTGATTAGCATAGTTTGGAAGAGGGGACACAAATCAAATGGTGGGTGGCTTGGGTTGCATTTTCTGACATAATTTTGATTTTGAAAATATTTTATGTCTAAATTTGTGGGGCTGACCCACACGACGAGTTGACATTATTTTGATAATTTATGACATTTTTTGTTGCTTTTTTTTGTTGGGTAGGCGGTGGCGTTGGCCCTCATGCGGCTTCATTCGAAATGGGTCAACAAAAAAAAAACAAAGATCGACCGACGACCTACTTCCGCGAACTCCACACGATGATGATCCTTCTGCGAAACAAGCGAATTGAACCGCCTACAAAATAAGAGACAAACAACTATTTACTACACACACACACACAAAAGCCTAGGCACTGTAATTCAATCGACAAAGCCAATGGCCTATGAATGAATGTCGTCGCCGTTGTCGTCGTCGTCCAGGGTCTGTGACTGTTCCTGGAAGCTCTGAGCGATGCGTGGATTTTTGTGTTATTTGCTGTGCCAGCAAAGCTGAAAGCGCGCCAAGAAATTCAATTCAGTAAATGGCATCAAAACAAAACCCAAATCCGGACCCAAGATCCCAGACTCGGTTGTTTTTGTGTGTGAGTGAAAACAAAAGAGATAAACAATTCCAGGAATGGCGCAGAGCCAAAGCCAAAACTCAAAACTGTCATTAGAGGCGAGGCAATTTCTTATGAATGAAAAGACCTAAAAACTTTAATTTTGTTTGGAAATTTTAATGTTTCTTCCTGAACTAAAAAATCGGAGTTTTCAAATGTTTTTTTTTTTACAGAAACCTAAAATTACTTTTCAATTAGTACTCTATATCAGGGGCTGGCAAAACACACATGCTCATTTTGATGCTACGTGTGTCATTTAGCACTTTTTTTTAGAGCAGTATAAGCTCGTATACTAATGGTTTGTCGACGACTCTGCCGCAGAAAGGTCTTGTATGCACAGTAGATAAGAACAAGCCGGACTCTTCTCTGTAAGAGCGTGTCGTCACTGATACCTATGTGAAATAATTAATGGTGTGGCATGCGATTGAAACTCAGACTGTCGTGGTTGTGATCAGAATGTGAGTGTAGAACGTACAAATCGATGATGATGTGTTGGATGTGGTGAATCGCACCAGAATATCCCAAAATTTATAAAAAGATGATAAAAACTGTGGTTCTACTTTCTACGAAGCATTATAATAGCACCGTCGACTTATCGAAGTCTTCGAAGAAACCATTTCAAATTCTGGACTACAATATGTATAAGTCCAGAGTGGACACCATGGATCAGATGAATGGTGGCTATACATGCATACGGGGCACAAACCGATGGCCTCTAGCTCTGTTTTTATACCCTGTACCCATTGAAAATGGGTAAAAGGGGATCATGAAGTTGTGCAAATGTATGTAACAGGGAGAAGGAAACATTTCCGACCCTATAAAGTATATATATTCTTGATCAGCATCAACAGCCGAGTCGATTTAGCCATGTCCGTCTGTCCGTCTGTCCGTCCGTCCGTCTGTCTGTATGAACGCGTCGATCTCGGAGACTATAAGAGATAGAGATACAAATTTTTTGCATGTACATAGTTATAGGCCGTACGCAGATCAAGTTTGTTTCAGATTTGCAAAATTCCCCCCCCCCTTAAACCGCAAAAAACTGTCAGAGCCACAATTTTAAAGTTACAACATCGTCGCTTAATATATATTATCTTAGGCCTATAATCTATCTATTCTGAAAAGCACATTGAAATCTGAGCAAAAACACAGAAGTTATTAACGAAACAATTTTTGCACCCCCCCTCCCCCCACGCTTTGCTAATTACGCATTACATTTGCTGCTTGCGCCCGCGTGTGTGAGGGCGCGTTTGTGTGTATGTGTGCGTGTGTGTTTGTTTGTGTATGTGTGTGTTTGTCAATTGTACAGGGTATTTTGAAGTCGAGCTAACTCGACTGCAATGGTCTTACTTGTTTAACATGTTCATAACAAATTGGGGAATATATAGAGAAACGACCGGAGACGTGTCTTCCTTATGGAATTGGCAGACCAGCTGGTGTTCTCTCACATGGAGCAGAGAGCAAAGAATCCTATTGTAAGAGGTATTCAACAAGTCAAACAGGCAACAGCGTTATTCGGGGTTATTCTAAAATCAACGTTTTTTCGCAGGTAGCTACAGGTCCACCGATAGATGATCAACCTGCCGTTCCGCTTCCTCGACCATCGTGCTCGCTCTGCTAAAATAAACAAAAACCCTTCATAAACAAGTGAGAAAGTCGTTCAAGCCCGACTATAACATACTCTGTACCTGGAGTAGAAGCTGAATGCAATGCTGGTGCTGCGCTCATCTCTAATTCTCTCTCTCTCTCTCTCTCTCTCCTAGAATTAAAAATCGGTTTTTTTTTTCGAAGAATATACGTTATTGGTAAAGAAAATCTATGGACGAACTCCGAACTGATCTTCAATGATCGTAATAGATCCCTAGCTGGGAAGAAATTCTGCGTTTTTAACAAGCCCCAAATCTCGCATGTTTTTACAGGCTACAGGGATTTGTTACTTAAAACTGTATTAAAAATCTAGTTTCGTTGAGCCAAACTAAAAACAGCTTTAATTTTGAAGCTAACATTGCGTCTAAAAAGCCCAACAAATTCAAGGGTAGCACATATTATCAGGTGATCTTTGAAATTTTTAAGCAACAAGGACTCACACATACAAAAAAAAATTAAAGGCGACTTGAACATTTGTGAACATTGTTAGTTTTGCTCCACGAAAGACAGGTGTCGGCTACTAAGGGCAGATTGTTAATACGCCTTACTTTCACTACGTTTTAAAAGTAATACATGTATTGACGGGTCACTGACATAGATTTCTTGGGAAAAAGAATATTGAGCAAATTAAGAAACACCTAGATACACGTGAACTCCTTAAGCCCTGTCAATTCGGTTTTAGGGAACGTACGTCCAGCCATTCGTTGGCTGTGGCAATTTTCTGTATTATGAACTATTTTAAAAATATTCAATAAAATTTTTATAATTTTTCCGATTTTCGGAAAGTGATTGTTAAAGCGGAGAAATTAAATAACAAATTGCAGGAAAAGTTTTCGGAGTCAGTAGCCATGCTTCCTAGAAGACAGTCAATCAACCACCACAACTTGACAATTTGTCAGTTGGCCAACAAAACAGCGGGTGATGATGATGGTCCAATCTTTTAATTGACATAAATCAGAGTATCGAGAGGAAGTTGTCATCACCGGACCAAAACCAAAAAGAAAGACATTAACATGAGCAACAACTACAATTACAACAATGAAGCAGGCAACCGTCTGTATCTTCTGTGCCGCACTTGCCATCATCGTCGGTTGTTACCATATTTGGCTGGCGCATTTGGCGGCTCTGGGCAATTAAAATTACATAGCATTTAAAACTCGGCTTTCGTTTGTCGGTCTCTTAAGAACCTCCTGGCGAGACGACATACTACACTCAACTGCACACGATTCTCCGTTTAATTAATTCATATATATCAAGTTGTTAAAAGAAATATATATAATTGCACACGAAGTGGCTGAAGTTGTGGGTTGACGGTGGCGCGTGGGCAGAGCCGGAGCTTTTGCTTTGGCGATAATTAGACAAATGTTTTACAAGTGACTTACAGCAGGTGAGGATGACCTTCGTCAGATTGGTGGTAAAAGGGCTTACCTGGAACGAAAAGAAAAAAACAATACGAAATTCATGTTATTAGTCATCGAGCAAATCTTTAGTCAACACGCCCCAAAAACAATCAGAACCAATTAACCGAAAATTGAACAATCGAGCGAGCCTTGGATACGAAAAGCTAATTGCCAATCGACTGCCCCAGACAGTTTGACGACGAGGCAGTTAGTCATTTTGCATGCAACTTTGTCTAAAATTTATGTACGGGCCAGCGAAATGTGCTCCGAACTGACCTCGCCACGGAGTATTAGAGACTGCAGCCCGAAGTCTTCTGTGGCTCGCCCTCGCTGCGCTTGAGCGCATTTCTTGGTTGGTTTCCTGCCGCATGAGGTTGAGGCGTGGGTGTCTGGGTTTGGTCGTGCTCTCTAACTGTTTTCCTGCTGCTCGTGCCAAGAAAAAAAAAACAAAACCTCGTAGACAATTATAATTTGACGTTTTGATTTGGCAGTGCACATGTGGCCATTGGACAGCTTTAGCTATTTTTTTTTGCTTTTTTTTTGCTGTTGGTTTTTTGTGGCGGTTGCAATTCATGTCATTGACAGCGCTTGGGCAGGCCAACGGATTGGCGTCGGTCTCGAAAATAAATGTATGTGCATAACTGTGTGAGTGTTTAACTATTTGTTTGTTTTGCCAATTGCCACAGCTTGAAGAATTTATAGTTCAAGGTTTTTGTGTTGGAGAAAAAATTGCCAAATGGTGGGCAACATTTTGTTGCAAAGTGGGTGGGACGAGTAAAAATTCGTAGCAAATCATTTCATTGTTAGTATAGGTATGCCGTTTGGGATTTAAGGACCACAACCCTAAGAGAAGGGACACATCTGCTGCCTGGGACTAAACCAAAGTTTTAAACAGACAACCAATTTCTAATAAAGTTTCATTCATTTGCTGGAAGAGCAGCAAGTTACGGGCAACATACATGTATGCGTTTTATTCAACTAAGAGAGTGAGTACGTAAGTGAACCTCAAATGAGCTAAAATGTGTACTAGTAGGTCTCAGCATTCCCAAAGTTAATATTTGTTGTAGGTTTAATAATTATGAAAACCAAAATCTAGATTTTAATTTTAATAGACATCGAATACGATATACGATACGTCGTACGTACGATATGTCTCTGCTGAATGGCAGACAGCAAATTCTCCTATATTTATGAATTTCACAAATCGTAAATCGATTGAATGAGCCCATTAACAACACTGCGTATGAGTGATTTAAAACTCTATTTGGTTTACTTTTCAATTTAATTTTTCCTTTTTAGCGGACCTATAATTAATAACAATAAGGAATGAGGTATATTCGACTTGACGATTTATGAACATAGCTTGGTAATCTGAACACATTTTACTAAACAAAAACACGCCTAAGTTTTGACCGAAAGTAAAGGCAAACATCTGTAAACTATCTACTAATCTATAGGGTTTGTCCTAAAGGTAATAGGACTGATTTTCTTCTTCACCGACTGTATTCGATATAGAGCGTTCCTAGCTAACGAACGAGCGGCTAATCTGCTTTTTTGACATCAAAGGCATCGTCCACCATGAATTTGTTCCTCCTGGACAAACCGCCAACGCCAAGTTTCACGTGGAAGTGCTTAAGAGACTCCTACCTTGCTCTGATGGGATCGTGCTGCTATGCCAAAAATCTGGAGCCCATATCTTTAGGTGTAAAGAGTTGGTCCAAGTACATTCCCCTGAGGAACATCTGCTTTAATAGACCTCAAGCATGATTCAGCTCCTTCAAGAAAACTCGCTTTATTAGAAAACTGTGTCAAAAGTCACAGTTATTGTGTTTAATAAGATTGAATTTCGTTCTGTTGTTGTGAATCTTGTGTTGTTGTTGGGTATTTTCAACTTTACCCTCTCCACGTCTGTGGAATGTGATTCGAGCTCAGAACCTCTCGGGGGACTAAGGTGTTATGATGCCGATGCCAATCACAGTAAAAGCTCACAGCATGCTACAAGCTCGATGGTGCTAATGTATTGACAAAGGGTGCCCAAGCCTATTCCGCAAGCCGCAAAGGAGCAACAACAAATTTATATGCATGCTTTGCTCTCTTTTTTCCGAGCGAAGGATTTGTTAATCTGTTCTCTCACTCCTATGTCTGTTGCTTATGCGTAGTCAGCGCTTGCCTCGTTCGCGGTGGCCGAATGGCAGCACACAAACACAAACAAAAATATGGTTTCTGGTTTTATTTCTGGATGTTGTCTTGATGTTGTAGCGGCATTTGTGGATAAGACTAATTGTAGGCATATGTTGTTGGTAAAATAGAAAGAAAGTTTGGAGTCAAGAAAAAATTTTGAAAAAAAAAATGGCGGGGAGTAAGTAGAGTATGAAGTTAAGATGTGTTTCTGTCTAAGTCTTTCAGGCTAGGTCCGAGAAGGCTAGCTGTTTTGATGTGGTTGGTCCCGAGGTGAATAGGTGTGTCGAATCGATGCAGTGATTGCCCGCATTTGGGACACGTATCGATAATTGCCTCATTCCTCCTCGCCAGATAGCTGATGACTGTTTTTATTTCTTGTGGTTGTTCTTGCTGGAGATATATTTTGTGCATTTGTATTTATTTACACGCGGCCGTAAGCTCATTCTAGGCATCCCCGGTTTAGAACATCGTCCGAGATCGTTAGTTAAAATCCCATTGCAACCATAAATATTGTTGTATCTTTAAATTTGTTTAATTTATGGAATTTTAACAAAGTTTTTCATAAAAGACATGCAGTCATGTTCTCAATTCCACTTCCACGGAAACTTGTCGAAAGTGAAATTCATGTTTTTGCAACACCAAAACGAAAAAATTGTTTCTTATGAATAAAAAGTAATTCCCAAATTACGCACTCTTGCAGTTGTCAGATGTACGTTTAGTCCTTTTTTCTTAATTCTGTGATCAATTTAGAAATTGTTAGTGAAATTTAGTTGGATTATTAGTATTTAATTGATTTACAAGGAATTTTTGTTTAATGAGTTAAAAAAGTGGAAACTAAAAGTCCGCCTCTCTCATTTCCGACTGTTCCATTTTCAATCGTTTCGCTTGGATTAATGGTTTATCTGTTGTGTATCTAGTGCCATTCTCCCTTGGACCGGTGGTTTGCAAACAGGAAAAGGAGAACAATTTTTTTCAATTTTATACGAAACCGAAGCGGAATTTCGTTCGATTTACTTTTCAAAAAGTAGTGGAATTGAGAACACTGATAAATTTATTATTTAATTTTCCTAAGACTACAAAGCAGAAGATTTTTACCTGAGAGAGAGATCTGATGTAGGGTTGACATGTTATATTTTTAAAAAATTTGTAAACTGATTTGCTTACTTTTTTACATTTTGCAAGTTGATTTAAAAATGATTTTGCAATCTAGGTTTTAAATAGATTTATTTATCTCAGTAAGTTTGCAACTTTGGATAAAAAACCATCTGTTTCTCAAAGCTAAATTTGTATCTCATCCAAGAATAGGCCCTTATGAATGTTAAAAAAACGAAAAAGTTCGCTCTAAATGTACCGAAATCATAAATTTTGCCCCGTTTTTCTATATTCTGTTCACATTATTTCATAAACAGTTAGTCCAGATTTTGTTAGAGTTTTTGTTTTTAATTTACCATGTCTGGGATTCGGAAGTCATGACCTCAACAACTGAACACGCTGACGGCTACATCTCAACGCTTACGACTATCAAGCACTAGGGGAAGAGTACGACTATGTCTTTGTATAGAATGTATCCATAGGCATTCAGCATAGATCTGACAAAAAATCAATGTTCATTTTTTTCAACATTTAAATAAAAAAAAATCGATTAAAATTAGCTTTTAATTTATCTGGAATAAATACTTAGGGCATTATAAAAAAAGTGCAAATTTTTCGTTAGTAAGATACATAAAGGAACATGACAAAAATCTGACTTTTTTGCTTTTTTGACCGCTACTTGAAAACGCGAGATGCAATCAGAGATAAGAACATCAGATTTGAAGCAGATTTCATAAAGCTTTCATTCTGCATGATTGACTTCGATGTGTTATGCTCTCCCATTCTCCTGCGAGGATCGAAACTAATATTTTCAGGGTGTTGTATAATTTTAAGCTGGAAAGGCAAAAGTAATTAATGAACAATTGAAGAGCAAAAGAAAAAAGTTATACAAAAGTCCGCTGATGATAAGATGTGGTTATCTTTGAAACAGCGATCGTTGTACGGACATACCAATTGCTATTCAAAATTGTTGTAATTAATTTCTGTTGATTTGTGTTGATTACATTGAATTGTAACTCTCCACCGACCTCAAGCCAGCCAAATGCAAAACTTTGACAAAAAATTATTATTATTAATTACAGCACTTCATGTAATACTTGTAATAATAAGATGCTTTTCACTTTAACTTGTGCAACTAATCATACTATAACAAAATTACTTCAACAGTCATTGGTTTCTATTAGTAAGTAAGAGCATATCGACGATACTTGGTTTTAAAGATGGGCGCCTGTCCGAGACTATGTTTTAATGAACATACGTTCCGAAATAATATGTATTCTTCTTTAGTCTATAAATCTACAAAATAAAATCGACTTTTAAAAAATAATTGTATCCAGATTACATCAAGAACATGCTTTCTAATATTTCTTTGGGCAAACTGAGTTGGCTGTATATTTAAAATTTCTGCTTCAGTGGGAGTTGAACTTTTGTTTGTCCGCTTGTGTTCATCTTGCCAAGATATGTATACTTTGGGTCGAGACAGACAGCTAAGTTTCTAAGTCCGTGGTCCTCGACTATATCGGAAAGGTTGAATGTGTGTAGCAATCATTCTAATTAAAGCTTAGTCAATTTTTGGGTTCTTTCGGTACTTTTTTTTATAGATTTTTAGAAACCAGGAAAGAATTCATAATGAGAATGACATTAGGAACATCTTTTTAGTTAGAATATGAAAATATGAAACATTTTTCGCACAGTTACCTCAAAATTGAATAGTCTTAACACGCTCTTAGGGTTGCCGGAAATTTAAAAAATATCTATATCGATTTATTTTCGATAGTAAAAATATATCATTCTGATAGTCAATTATATGTACAAGGGGAACACAGAAATCACTAGTGAGGATTTTTTTTATTTCTATCGTTCTCCCAATACTTTACAATTGTGCAGTAAAATCCCCTTTGCAACATTTTAGCTGCATTTTGACCCAACAAGTCATTGAGAGCGTTCGCTTTATTCTATTCTTTTTGAAGAACAATTGCCATTTATTTCTCTAAGACACACACACAACTGTACATTCGTTATGCTTTGCCATTGTTATCTTTGCAAATCGCTTGCACTCTTTCCCCACCTTTTTGAAAATATCTTTGTTATCTTCAAGTTGCGCTTGGCAAAAGCCAAATGTTAATTTCTTTGCTCTTAATGCGATTTCGCTTTACGCACTTCACTTTAAGCTCTGAGGAGGAAGTGGCTAGAGACTGATGTACAAATGGGGATCGGGGGGCATTTTGACAGCTGCTCATATATATATGTATATACATATGGCGGGTCAGGCAGCGCGCTTGGCTGAGCTGCGCTTTGAGCTGCAGGCGGCGTTTTGCTTGAGCGCCGGCATTAGATCAGAAGTGGATAACGTGGGGGGTGGTGATGGAGGGAGGAGGGAGGGGGGGATGCAATCGATAAGTAAGTGCGGGGGTGGTGGGACGATCAGATCGTAAATAAGCGCTGAAAACTTTATAAATGCAAAGTCGCATAAACTTGTACCCAAGGAGCATGGACTTGGCGTGTTTACGAGGCGGCGGCAACCACAATGGTTGGTCACGATCTAAAGCGGTCAACAACGACGGACGAAGGCGGCGGCAGCTTATTGTAGTCTTTGCTGACAATCGACAGTGACAAAGATGCACTGATAGAAAAATCATGAAATTAAGTTTCTCTCAAGTGTTTCTCTCTACATTATTTCTCTCAGTGTAGAGATTTCCATAGCCGTCGCCATAGTGGCTGCTGCTGGTATTGAATGCTGCGGTCACATTCCTGTGTAAACCAAAGCCAAGTTATTAATAAGACTTTAACTGCAGTTCAATTTCGATTTGAATAAAGTCAAGTGTTTGGCTCCGCTTTGAAGTTGGCCGACATCTGAGAGATTTGTCATATTTTTTTCTCTGTTTAGTGGGCGTGTTGGAAGCCAACTTTTCTTTTCTAATGACGTTGTCCAATTGAAATGAACGTGTCACGCACCTGAGCAAGAAAAGGCTTCTGTCTAAAAGGCCCGAAGGCTTCTCAAAACTCAACTCTGATTGCCGTTTGCAGCTAATTGCTGCACTTGAAGGCAACAAAGTCGGCTACTGACTTCCATTCTATGACACATGGCAGCTTCAGGCTCTTGGCCTGGCCTGGCCTGCTCCTCATTTAAATCGCACATTTGTACGCGTCATCTTCATCTCTCTGTCCGTTTGTCTGCGGCCTCCTCCGTTTGCATAGCTGGCAGCTAATTTCGCAAAAAAGAAAAAAAAATTAACTCCCCAGTGTAATTTTTCATTTCTTGGAATGGGCTGCAGCCGCCGCAAGTAACACGACTTGTGCTCCTCCAACTTCAATCTCCTTTAGCCTCACTTTGGCTAGAACATTAGAGCATTTTTGCCGTTGTTCCATCATGTGTATATATGTAAATATTGGCTCAAGTTATATCATTTGCGAAAATCTGTGGCCAGCCAAGCAGGCAACAAACATGACGTCGTTGACTTCTTGAATGAACGCGCCCCCAAAATGCGGAAGTTTATGCTCAAAACAGAACAAAATATATATGAAAAAACAAGTAAGACCATTGCAGTCGAGTTAGCTCGACTTCAAAATACCCTGTACAATTGACAAACACACACATACACAAACAAACACACACGCACACATACACACAAACGCGCCCTCACACACGCGGGCGCAAGCAGCAAACGTAATGCATAATTAGCAGAGCGTGGGGGGAGGGGGGGTGCAAAAATTGTTTCGTTAATAACTTCTGTGTTTTTGCTCAGATTTCAATGTGCTTTTCAGAATAGATAGATTATAGGCCTAAGATAATATATATTAAGCGACGATGTTGTAACTTTAAAATTGTGGCTCTGACAGTTTTTTGCGGTTTAAGGGGGGAGGGGGGGAATTTTGCAAATCTGAAACAAACTTGATCTGCGTACGGCCTATACCTATGTACATGCAAAAATTTGTATCTCTATCTCTTATAGTCTCTGAGATCTACGCGTTCATACAGACAGACGGACGGACGGAAAGACGGACAGACGGACAGACGGACAGACGGACATGGCTAAATCGACTCGGCTGTTGATGCTGATCAAGAATATATATACTTTATAGGGTCGGAAATGTTTCCTTCTCCCTGTTACATACATTTGCACAACTTCATGATCCCCTTTTACCCATTTTCAATGGGTACAGGGTATAAAAAGAAAAAAAAATCGAGTGCTGCCACATTTGCAACTGTCAACGAGTGGAGTTTATTACCGGGTTGGACTTAGGCCAATAATGATGCCCCCCTATGGGCCCGAAAACGACAATATGGCATATTCTATACTGAAAAGTACTTTTTTGCTGTACATTATTAATTGAAGTGAATTTTACAAGCATTGACAAGCTTCGTTTATAACTTAGTTGTACTCAGGCTGTCACTTATAGCTCGACCCACGAAATTCTAAATACACAGAAGAAAATAGTGGACCTAATAAGAGTTCCACGTCTATTCAACACAAAACAATATCAACACGTCAATTCAACACATGTCAATTCAACACACGTAAACTTAACACACGTCAATTCAATACAGCACAATTATAACACATATACAATTACAAAATAATCAATTTCAACACAAAGCAATTGAACATCGGCAAATTTCAACATATTACGATTTTAACACAGTACAATTTAAAAAAAAATATATTTTCAATCTTGCAAGTGGCAATGTCAGTCGAACCTGACTTTAATATGCTCCGAAAGTGTATACACATTTGAAAGCACCAGAGATAACATTCTTTTGTTCACAACTTGAATAACTTTCATCCGAATGCAGGCGTTGTAAATGTTGTTCGTGTTTTAAATATGCGTACACTTTCGAAGGATATTAAGGCTCCACGTCTATTCAACACAAAACAATTTCAACACGTCAATTCAACACAAAACAGTCTTCACAAAAAAAAGTCAACACACGTCTATAAGTGATTTCAAATTTAAATTTAATAATAAATTAATTAATTTGTTTTGTGTTGAGTTGACGTGTTGAAATTGTTTTGTGTTCAATTAACGTGTGTTGAATTGTTGTGTTTGGTGAAATGACTTAGTGTTGTATTGACGTGTGTTGAAATTGTTTTGTGAAGACTTTGTTTTGTGTTGAATTTGTTTGTGTTGAATTGACGGATTGTTGAATTTTGTTGTTGGGTGAAATCACTGTGTGTTTTATAGACGTGTCACCACTAATAAGCATATTCTGCATTTTTGGTCATCAGCTTAGACTTCCAAAACAAAGATATTGTTATATAACACTAGTTTACAGCATTTTCGAACCCTACCATTTGGCATTAATTACATATGTGAATCCCTCCTCTTAGTCCAAAAATGCAGTCCACATATTTTTTAGTGGGACCGTTTTTTTTTTCCCCATCAAAAAACTAGCTTCACCACAAAATCTAAAACGGCCCCACTAAAAAAATTGTGGAATGTATTTTTGGACTCAGAGGGGGGATTCACATAAGAAATTGCTACCAAATGATCGGGATCGCAAAATTTGTAATCAATCAAAAAAGTGTTTGGCTTCTGGTAAACGACTTTGATGAAATTTTTATGACAACAAGATTATCGACTGTTTTATTATCGGAAGTTTTGAAAAATAGATGGTTTTTTATCTAAAGTTGCAAACTTACTGAGATAAATAAATCTATCAAAAACCTGAATGGAAATGAGATTAAACAAGTGAGAAAGTCGGTGAAGCCCGACAGGAGCTGAATGCAACGCTTCTGCTGCGCTCATCTCTAAGTGCAGTCGTTTTCTGACACAGAAAAACGGGGGGTTCGATTTTTGCGACCACAAAAAGAATGATCTCAACAATGTGCCAAAGGAAGAAGGACAAACCAGCATCTCTGCTTTTTTTTTTGTTAAATTCTCCAACCTATGCAAAATTAAATGTTTTTAATTACCACCAAAGTGTTCGTTTAGGAAGTATCGTCTACGGGCAATTGAATTACACATTTTCACACGCTGCGCTGGCGCTGGGCAACGTGTCAACTGGCCAGCCAATTAAAATGTAAAACAAGGAATCTTTTAAATCGGATCAACAGATCTCCTTCTAGCCGCGCTTCCTGTTAGCTCAGCCTCAACCTGATCTGGCGACAATTCCAGCATTGACAGGCGATTTCCGCCGTTCCATCCACAAGTTGGGTTGAGAATGAGGCTCCGTTCAAGTAGACATGGCGCCATGGCATTTTTTAAGCGCCACGCGCCGCCAGCTCTACTGGGCGCCGCCAAGGTGGCATTCAAATTTGTGCCCCGCTAATGGCTGGACAAGGAGCTAGCTAGAAAAAAGGCAAGGCGCATCAACTCTTATAAACTCATGATGAAGAACCCGCCTGCAGGCTCAAGGACACGCCCCATCTAATGATGAGCTGGCTGGCAGGCAGGCAGGTGAGTCCAAGTCGTCGCCAGCAAATTGCAGCTCTCAGGCTTATCACAGACGCCGCCACCGCAGCAGTCGCCTTTGGGGGCCACTTGGGAGCCAGGGTCTGATCACTAAGCCGTCTTTATTATTTACTTTAATTAGCATTTCCGCACGGCATTTTAGAGTGCAGAGTGCAGATATTCCGCATCGATAAATAACATTAATTAAGTTGTTCAGTTGGCACTGGCTGCCACTCCCAAGCTCCCGCCCGTTGACGGTCACCCCATTTTAATTAGCCATTTATGTTGGTTCATATTCTAAGCCAACATACACACAGTTAGTCAGCTCCCTCGAGGGGTTCAAGCCGCTTAAGAGCCAACGAGCCCGCTATCAAGTGTAACCAAAAGACAATGCAAAAACAATAAAGACATTAAGTGGTAAAAAATGAAATGCAAAGAGCAATAAATTGTTTATAACCAATTTAAAATTCAACTTTAATATTAATTAATGGAAATTCTCTTTTTTTAATTAGTAGGAAAATATTTATTAGTCAACAGAAAGGTTTAAGTTATACTACAATTTTCAAGGTCTCGTTTTGCTGGCAGAAAAACACCACACTAAACGGGAGGCTAGTTCACCGTACAGCTGTTTCATTGACATCTCTACCGAAACATCAGCGGTCTTTGCCTGTTTTTTTCTGACAAACAGCAGCTGCCATAATCGTTTGAGAAAACCGGCACCATGAGAACAACGCTAGGCTACCCCAGTCCCCTATGTATGTGAGTGCGTGTCCTAAATTAAGATGTGTCTGAGCTTGAATGTAGACCTTTTTGTTCTAAGCATTTGAAGAATAAAGCTTAAATCGATATTATATTTGAAATCATAAAAGGGCGATTAAATAGTAAGTCACAAGTATTAGTCACTGTAAGGGTTTAATTTCAAAATCTCAAGCCCGCTCAGTGCTATATAAATGGGCAATCAGAATCTTTCAAAAAAGAAAAGATCACTTACTACTGTGTTCTTCCTTCTTAACTGTAAGTGTGTAAAGTCACTGTGAAGTCGCTGTTAAGTCTCTACCAAGTCACTGTTAAGTCACAGTTATGTCACTGTCAAGTCACCGTGAAGTTAGTGTTGAGTCACTATTCATTAATTATAAAGTGTCTGTAAAGTCTCTGTTTGGTAACTTTCAAGTCACTGTCAAGTCCTTGTTTAGTCAATATAAAGTCGCCGTCATGTCACTGTTTAGTCACTGTGAAGTCACTGTTTAGTCACTGTGAAGTTGCTGTCAAGTATTTGTCAAGTCACTGTGAAGTCACTGTTTAGTCACTGTGAAGTCGCTGTTAAGTCTCTACCAAGTCACTGTTAAGTCACAGTTATGTCACTGTCAAGTCACCGTGAAGTTATTGTTAAGTCACTATTCATTCATTATAAAGTTCCTGTAAAGTCTCTGTTTGGTAACTTTCAAGTCACTGTCAAGTCCTTGTTTAGTCAATATAAAATCGCTGTCATGTCACTGTTTAGTCACTCTGAAGTCACTGTTTAGTCACTGTGAAGTTGCTGTCAAGTCTTTGTCAAGTCACTGTTTAGTCACATTTAAGTCACAGTTATGTCACTGTCAAGTCACCGTAAAGTCAGTGTTAAGTCACTGTGAAGTCACTATTCATTTATTATATAGTTTCTGTAAAGTCACTGTCAAGTCACTTTCAAGTCGTTGTTTAGTCGCTATTAAGTCGCTGTTAAGTCACTGTTCAGTTAATATCAAGTCACCCCGATCTCCCACCACTCTTTCCCATCTTTCCACTTTCTTCCTCTTACCCAATCGGGTTTATCAGTTCATTTCTTGTGGTTCTCGTTGTTTCAGAAATATTTTCTCTATTTGCATTGGTAACCAGGTGAGTTTATACCTTACATAACTTATAATTTAGTTATAAATATTGATAATTCCTTTTTTATTTGGAGAAACTCAAAGTTCCATAAAAAAATATTGAAGGTGTCATAAAGTAGTACTTTTTAATTGGATACAAACAATTTCTTGGTTTTAGCATTTCGTTTTCTTTTTTACAATTTTATGACTTCATTATATAGGTTTTATCAGGCTTACCATTTGCATTGTCTTTTGGTTACACTTGATAGCGGCTGAAAGCCCTCCAGGGTACACGGACCAAGTGTTTGGCTTCAAATATGAGCCAACATAAATGGCTAATTAAAATATATTCATACTTGTACACACTCTGAGCGATGCCGACGCCCGCGCTTTCGTGCATAAAATCGGATCTCTAGCTTGGATTAAGTATGAAGGGTTGATCCAAAGTGTTTAGCGGGGCTGTGGCAAAAAAAGGTAACGTCTCCTCCTCTTTGTCATATTAAGAACAGATCAGAAAATGAGTTGCAATTAATTCATGAGAAGGGAGTCAAACCCTCCCCCATGGAGTATATATTTGTATGCAAAACATTCTACTTAGGAACAAGAAAGAAATGCAAAACTTTTGTCATATGTTTGGGGCTAGCATGCTAACATAGCCAAAAAAAAGTCCAAACAGCTTATATACGCCTACAAAGCCCACAACAACGCAAGACGCTTATTTTCAAACAAAAAAGACCATATAAGCAAGGAAGACAAGAGCGGATAAAACATGGGCACTACCAAACGCTCTTTGAACTGAAGAACAGACGCTAGCTCTAGCCCAGGGTTCCCCAAGGGGAGAGCTCTAAAACGTGACTGTGTCTCTCTCTCTAACACACAATGAAGTATTACTTCGGCAAGTAAGTTCGTGCTCCCGGGGCTATCGCTGGGGAACTCTGCTCTAGCCCAACACATCAATACAACTGCACTTACAACTGAAGTTGTGAATGTGAGAACCCTGAACGCATTAACAAGATGGAAGACCAGAACGACACTAGAGAGTTTGCGGATCCAAGAGAGAGCAGAGCAAACCGTGAACCATGAAAATGACATACAATAAACTAACTTTGTCTATGAGACGAAACATGAGACATTATCAAAAATAAATTATCGATTAAAAACATCAAATGAATATGGGAAAAATTACAATAGACAACAAATACCCAATAAAAGAACAGATATGACTATAACCTTATAAATAACTAGAATTTAATTATTCTCCCACAGTTTTGCAGAAAGATGATTAGTACCTTCTAGAGATATTTCGTAATCATGATTATTTATCAATCCGCCAAAGGAATTATGAAGATCGGATGTACCGGTTCAACGTTGATGGGCAGCACTGGACACGCTTTATGACTTCTTTATCATTTTGTATGGCTTCTATATGAAATAAAGATATAGTCGGGCTTCACCGAACTTCTATCTTTTTTTTTGGGAAAATGTAACACGAGTTCATTTAGAATTTATTTTAGACTCATGGCTTCTTGGTGAAGTTTTCTTAAAATTGACCGTAGATTTCGTTTTTGCTATACGATTTGTTAGTTTTTTTCGACCCATGCAAATCGACCCCCCTAACGGGTGCCCTCTATTTTTATTCCATTTAAGCTCATTAAGTCAAGAAATAAATATTATTGCGATTGGACAATGATAACCTGTGCCGACTTGATGCCAAACTTTTGTTGTACTGACTTACTACAGGAGGATTTAATGATTTAATTTTGATTACTTAATACCACTATTAGAACTGCATAAATTTCACAGACGTGTTGACTGATTGAAAACAATATTTGTGATGTTTTGTGCGCTCTTGTTCGCTGCCATAAAATTTTCGGATCACAATTTAAAAGTGAAGCTATAACCAAATAAGTAATCGAAAGCACATCGACACGTTAGGTCGCGTCAGCCTTAGAGAGCAAGTACTGACATGTATCAATATAAATCGGCACGGATTTATTTAGACCTGTTTTGACTTTAAAGTAAAATATTTAGAAGGTAAGACTTTTAATTTTTTTGGGAGACCCTAATATATATGTTCTAAATATCTTTTATATGTAAGTTCTTTCAAAATAAACAGACTCCTTGAAGAAGACAGTAAAGCTACTGAAACGCATAGGAGAACATAAACATGGTTTAACTGCAGCAAGACAGAGGGCCTAACACAACTCTTGGAAATAACACTTTATGTTTATCAGTTAATATTAATGTTGGCGCTCTGTTAACTAACATAAAGAAAGGCTATTTAACATTTCGTCCCCTGAGTAAAGAATATATCGTTGTCTCTTATTAAAGGTAACGTAAGTCTGCTATGGCAAGTATTCCTCTTAGTCTTAACAGCGCACAGTGGCCGGTTTCGCGAATTTAGCGTTGCAAAAATCAAAAATTGATGGTCCAGTTTATTGACCGCTTTAATTTAATTTAATAAAGGGAACCCCAGATAGCCCGAAAGTGTTTATTTTTTTGAATTTGGTCCATTATTTTGGATTTTACAGTGGTTCAAAGTTGAACAATTTTTCAAACTGATAAATTTTTGTATTTTTTTGGTTTCAAATGTTACCTTTGGGAACGTATAAAAACCAAACGGAAGTTCCGATTGCAAAAAGGTTTTTTGCTTATTAAAGATACATCAATTCTAAAGAAAAATGAACAAGACAATTTAATTTTTTTTTAGTTTTTGAGTAATTGTCGTTTTACTGAAGTACTACTTTTGTACCTCATTTTCCCACTTTGGTGGACTGCGAAAAGTGTGGACACGCTATGTCACGCTTCTAGAGTGAAAATTTTTTTAAAATACATATTTCTAAATAAAAATATATTTATTTGGTCTTGCGCATAGCTGCGCCTTGCGAGCATGAGCGACTTGAACATATTAAAATGCATGAATAATCTACGTATTTAGGTGAAATCAAGCGCGCGCCGAGATATTAGAAAAATCCCAAAGGAAATGTGGTAGAGAATTTCAGTAGCTTTTAAATAAGCTTAATTTCATTATAGTAGGTCAACTGGGTCACCCAGGATTGGCCGCCAAACTGCAAATTGGATAAACTGAAAAAGTTGCAAGAAATAAGAAAATCATTTCAACTTTTTTTTTAAAGCGATTTATAAAAATTTTAATTGTTAAACTACTTAAAATTAACAAAATTTAATAATTAGCTAACTTTCAATTAGTAAAAATATTTATTTAAAAAAAAAATTATTTATTACCAAAAATATTTTTTTTCATACACAAAATAAAAAATAATTAAAAATTATTTTCTTATTAAATTTTGTTGATTTTAATTAGTTTAACAATATAATTTTTAATAAGTCAGTAGTAAGATATTTGCAACATTTTAAACTTTTCACTTTGACAGTCGATTCTGAGTCACCCGGTAGACCTACAATGAAATCCTTACGCACATATTAAAGTTTCAGAAATTCTTTATAATCGTCCCTTTGAAGTTTTTTAAAAATCTCTTACCGTTCAAAAGTTACGATTTTTGCAACGCTAAATTCGCGAAACCGGCCACTGTGCAGCGTAACGGCACCAAAGCGCACAAGCAGACGGCGCAACAAGTGCTTTGTGTGGACTAAGACCCACTGTTAAGGATTATTGTACTCTGTACCTAAAGTACACAGATTATATTAAGTTTAAGTAAAAGTATGTGACAAGGAGAAGGAATCATTTTTGACTTGCAGGCAGATCAAGTTTATTTTCAATGGTTGCCACGCCCCCTCCCGCCCCCGGAATGTGGAGAAAACGATTTATTTTACACAGTTTTGTAGATAGATGTTTCGTACCTTCTAGAAATAGTTGGTATCTAACATTATTTATCGATTTGCCAAAGAAATGATAAGGATAGGATGAACGGTTCGCCAGTCGACAAGGACAATCTTTGAGAGAGAGCGAGAGAAAGAGAGATCTAAGAAACTTAGAGATTAGCGGATAACAAAACAACAAAAATATTGTAAGTTACCCGCGGGACTCCAAAGATACGACTGGTACAGAGTATATCAGTGGCCGGCATAACACACATGCTCATTTGGACCTTGCATGTGTGTGTCTAGCCACGCTCATATAGCTCTATTTTGTGGTTGGAAAGAGAGCAGAATAACATATATATATACACCGTCTATATATTATATGCGGGCTTGATCGAATTCCTCACTTGTTATTTCGGCTGCTCCCAAAAACAAATTCCATTCATCTGAATATCACCTTAAAAAAAATATAAGCTCAAACCTTTCTAAACTTGTGCCCACAAATCGACCTTAGTCAAGGATAAAAAAAACTCTTAGCTGGCTACAAAGCATCTGAACTATTTGGCTCCTAATTAAAAATATTCTTTTTTTTGCAAAATTTCGCAACGTTTCCTTTTTTCCCCCCCCCATCCAGGTAAATGGTATGCTCTTGTTCCCTACCCGCACTCTAAGAGCCAACCATTGGGGACATTGTTATCATAATGCGGAGATTATTATCGGACCAACTTTTTCTTGGGTGAGCAAAAGGCTGTAATTAGTTTTTATTGCCGTGTCTAGTAAATAGAACGGAGCGTTGCACAAATTAGCCCTTGCAGGCAACACAAAACTGGAGACGGTAGTTGTGGTTGAGAGTCCGCTAATCCGTACCAAGCACCTTGCAGAACAAGGAAGTAAAACACTTGGTTTTTTTTTTTTTTTTCTCTCTTTTTGCTTTTTGTTTCTCCTTGCGCCCATTTAATACTTGGCAATTTAATATGAAATTGTTGGCCAACTTTGGCTGCAAGTCGAGAGTCGAACTTCTCTTGGGGTGCTGATAGCCTTGTCTAAATGCTGCCATCAGTGGGTTAGGCGAGGCTCTGGCTGTTTTGTGCGGCTGTCGATGATGTTGTTGACGACGTTCTGGCCAAATGCAACTGTGGTGACTCCTGCTGTGGCTGAGGCTGAGGTAGCTACTGCCTACTGCCTACTGCCTACTTTAGCTGCTAGATAATTTCAATCATTAATTTTGATTATGAACAAGCGAGAAGCAGCATGCCAAGGCAAGGAGCCATGCCACGCACGAGCTGGCCAAAAACGGTGGTCCACAGTGGAACAGAATGGGAGAAATTGGAAAATTGGAACCTCTCATACAAACCCCTTTAGGATTCTGTCAATTCTTGGTTAAACCAAAAATTTAGATACAAAATTGAACCCACTGTATCATCAAAATGAGTTCATAAAGACCGAGTAGGGGGGAGGGGGGCTTAGCTGCTGCTAGTTTGCAAGTGAACGACACATCGTTGCTACCAGGCAGTCAGCCAGGCACAGTCCACTTGAAGATAGCACAAACTGGAGGAAGGCAGTAGCCAATTCTGTGGCCCAGGCTATGGCTAGTCGGCCAGCAGCCAGAGAGATGCTGATAAAATGGGCGGTTTTTTGTACATCTTTTTTTTTTTCGTTTTTGCTGGCCACGAACTGAACAGGTGCCCGACTGCCAATCGATACATTTATGGCCAACAACACGCACTAAGAGCTTTGAGGAGCGAAGGGAAAATGCCGCTCGCTCTCCAGTGAAAATCAAAGGTCGCTGTTTGCCTTATCAGCCCGAATGATTGTTTTGTTTACAGCACCACAAGCGGACCACGCAATTCACTGCTTAGGCGTTTTGATAAGACCAACCAGTTTCCAGTTTCCTTATCACTGCAAACAAATAACAAGCAAGTGAGCTGCAGTCGAGGGTAGTCGGGGCTACAAATAATCCTGGACTTTTATTATATAGACATGAGCGTTCGTACAGTTTTCTTTTTAGTTTATGTCCGCTTTTTAAAAAATTTCCTATACTAGTGGTTGGGTGTATTCTTCAGATTAGATTTCTACTCTATTTCCATACGGAAAACTACACAGAATATTGGACTCAAAACGGATAATAACGTTACCAAAAACAGTACATGCACGGTTTTTCTTAATTTCAGCAAAATGTTGTCACTTTAAGTAAAAATTTTTGAGAACGAATGAATTTGAATTGAATTGATATTGTTCCATTTTTATTAAAAATTTGATTTCATCTTTCCAGAGACCTTTTAAACTCAACTGGGGAAAAAATTCCAGAGGAACAACGTTTTAACGGCCTACTCCACTCCATCCACCACCTAACTGGTTTCATTGAAGATTTCAGAAAAACACAGCAAAATTTTTTTCGAGGTTGACTATAAATTGAACCTAATGCACTTAACGTAAGCACATTCAGCCGTTGTGCACTTTTGCAGATTCACATCTAGAGGGCTACTTATGCTGGGTTCGCTCCCAAACACTTTCTCTCTGTTTGTTTCTGTTAAAATTTGTTGTTGATTAAAGCAAATATTGTCCGATTGAAAACAACTTTACTCATTTGATCTCAAGAATTTTGACACCATCAAGTTCTTATTTTAAGTTAAAGGCAACTAATTTTCTGAATAGTTGTTTTTTCCTCTGTGCACTTATTGTTTGAGGTGATTCACAACGCGATCCAATTTTGGGATTCTTTAAATGAATGATGGAAACAATTACTATTATGTGGGTTAAGAAAACCAACCTTTAACCTTTTTAAGAATGCTAACATTAAAACCAACCATTTTTTCTTACTTAAACCCATTTAATACCGATCGTTCCACGTCGATTGTGTTCTTCTCGCATTTCTGCACTCTTTTATCCCTTTTTATACCCGTTACTCGTAGAGTAAAAAGGGTATACTAAAGTCGTGCAAATGTATGTAACAGGCAGAAGGAATCATTTCCGACCGTATAAAGTATATATATTCTTGATCAGCATCAACAGCCGAGTCGATTTAGCCATGTCCGTCTGTCTGTCTGCCCGTCTGTATGAACGCGTCGATCTCAGAGACTGTAATTGATGGAGCCACAAGTTTTGGCATGTATGTAGGTTAATACTGTAGCCACATCGAGTTTGTTTCAGATTTCGAAAATTCCTCCTCCTCCATCTTTAAACAGCGAAAAACGGTCTTTTTCTCTGTATAAACGCGTTGATCTCACAGACTATAAGAAGTAGACCCACAAATTTTTGCAAGTATGTAGGTGTACACCGTACCCAGATAAAGATTGCTCCAGGTTTGCCAAATTCCTCCTCCATCTTCTTCTAAGATGCAAGTGTACCTGCACATTTATTGAAATAATTTTTAAAATAAAAGGAATTCAACGCAATAGGATACACATTACTTGAAAGAGGGTATTTGCTGTCGGGTCACTCGACCGCAACACTCTTACTTGTTAACAATATTATTATTTAGTTAGTAATAATCAACTTGAGTGTTGAAAATGCTCTTTCAACTGTTTCCTGATTATTGGAACAGATAGAACAGCAACAAGTTTAGTTTAAAAAAAAGTTTAGAAAAAACAGCTACTGAATTTGGATCCTTCATATGAATTGATTTTCAGTTAGAGCAGCGATGGTCTCTGGTTCCCCCCGGGGGTGCAGCGCGCGCGTACATATGTGTGTGTGTGCGTGTTTGTTTGCTTATATGTGTTTGTGTGCGTTTGTTTGCGTTTGTGTTTGTGTGGGCTACTTGACTGCAACGGTCTTACTTGTTTTCTTTTGCCTTTAATTTATTTTTTTTCATCTTTCATTTCAATTTCTTCTTTCTTTCTATTTCATTCTTTTTTCTTTACTCTTACTTTCTTCTATCATTGTTCATTTTACTTTTGCTTTCTTTTTTCTTCTTCTTTCTTTTCGTCGTTTAATTTCTTGCATTCTGCTTTTTCTTCTGTCTTCCTTTCTTTCTTCATACGTTCTTCTTTTCTTCTTTCTTTCATCTTTTTTTTTTCTTCTTTCTTTCTTTTTAAACGATTTATAGCTTCATTTGTATAATTCATTGAGTTTTATTTAATTTTCCTTTATTTCCAACTTTTTGAAGGTTATTAGGGAAATTCTTTATTATTTTCATTTAATCAATCCCTTTTCCATGACAATAAAAAAATTATTAGAACAGTATCTGAAATTAAACAGTCAACTAGCTTGAAAAATTAAAATTACTTAGTTACTAAGTTGAAGCAAACTTCCAGTCTAATCATCGATAAGACCGATAGAATTAAACAAAACTCTAGTTTTTCTAGTTAACCAATCGTTCCTATGGCAGTTATAAGATACAGTCATATGATCTCAGCAAAATTTTACGAAATCTGTTTGAAAGCATTGAAAACTAAACCCATTTTCCAAACAAAGGTCTGGATACAGACAAACTTTTTCTTAGTCTTGACAATCGAATAAACAAAATATATACAAATCGGAATATATATTGACGAGATGTTAGTTTTCAAGAAAATCCAAAACATCAACAAGATTTGAGTTCGGTGATTTGCATTTATTGCCTGCCAAATGGACAGAAACGACACTGCACTGTGGATTGTTTGGAAAATGGGTTTAGTTTGTTCTTTTTGTTGGTTCATTTTAGTTGAGTACCACTGTCAATGCATAACTCAAGGTCATATATGATTTTGGGCGCTGCATGGAAGCTATTTCGAATATTTAATTAAATAATTCCCTTCAGCTAAAGCTTAAAGCTACATTTCATGAAGAATTTTCAGTATTGAGCTTAAATAAAAATTTGATTTTGAGTGGCGGTGACACTCCTGCCTACCGATGTTGATATGACAATGACATGGAGCTCTCCTTCATGTGGCTGCATTAATTATCAGCCAAAAAAAAAGTGCCAACAATGTAGGGGCCAGTCTCATTAGACTCGACTTTTTGCGCTTTTGTTTATCCCTACAACAATTTCTGCAGTTGTAATTTATTTTACCCAGCGCACAACCCTCCCTGTGCTCTGCTCGCTCCTCGCTGCAGTCCAGCACTTGGCAAAACAAATACCGTCCATGTCTATACACAAAATCAGACGCTCAAGGACTCTTGAGTTTCGCCAGGCTGGGGCGTTGGCAACCCTTCCACACACACACACACACACACACACAGAAACACACACAGCCACTTGAAACTGCCGTGCAATGAAAGTAATTTCACCAAATAGACTCTGCTTCTGGCTGACGTTTGCACGGCTCGCTGACTTTTTTTTTCCGCTACTTTTGCTTGTTTTTTGATCCTGGGGCTGCTTCTGGTGACGGGAAAGGACATTGCCAGTTTAAAGTTAAATCAATGGGACAGCTGTTGCCTAGGGGAGATTTTAGCATTGAAAGATTAATGAGATCTGGCTAAGCAAAGTTTTAATGGACTTTGAAATAAGCAGCAAAAGGATATGAAGTATAAATAAGTATTTATTTTTCTTATCTAAACTTTGAGAAATGGCAAATTTGTGACAACAGAGAAAACTAGTAAAACAAATAGGGGTACTATAAGGAAAGCATTTTTGAACACAAAATATTTTCTAATGATAGAATAAGAATTTTATCACCAATAACAGCAAATGGAGAATTATAATTTTGCATAATAAAATTATTACAATATTTTAAATGGAATGGATATTTAAATGCTAAAATCCCTAGACAATTGACTGCACTAATTGCTTTTCATGGCAATGTCACAACAACAAATCAAAAGAAAAAGAAAAGAAAAGCAGAGAAAAGCCAAGTCTAAGGGTTCCTGTTCTATTAAAGTTATTTTCCTCCCCAGTTGCAAAAGCACAAAAAACTTTTTACCATGTGGCTTTGGTACTTTTCAAACTCTGGCCAACTCCGCCCTCCCCTCCCCCCTCTCCACACAAATCAGTAGCATTTTCTATGGTTTGATAAGCAGCAGCAGCAGTGGTCCCACCTCAAACTTGCTGCTGCTGTCCCGTTGTCAGTCAGTCAGTCTTCCTCTCTGTCTCTGTCTTTGGGGCCATATATCCACGTCTGCCACAACGTCTGCATTCGCTATTCCTAACTGTCTTTCTCTCTCTCACTTAGATGGTTTGGAAACTTTAGATTTTCATGCTCGTGTTCCCGTTTTTCCCCCATCTTGTGAACTGTTTTCGCTTCCTTTTACTTGCCGCCCAGCCACCCATTTCCGCTCTATTTTCATTTACTTGAGTGGAATTTTTTATTTGTCTTTTGTCTCTCTTTTGTGTCTTTTACCTTTGGGTAATCATTGTCCTTTCTTTTTGTTTTGTTCCCTCAAAAGCGGGTTTTGTCCTTGGCAAGGGGAATCCTCTTTTGGCAAATTTTAATTTTTAGTCAGGGGATTCCCCCAGCGCAAATTCATTATGCGCCGCTTTTCATCTTCATCAGCAGCTTGAAAAAAAGGTTTCTTCTCCTTGGAGAGTTGTGCCATAAATTTTCACTCACTATTCTGGTTTTGCCGCTCACTCACTCTCTCACTTGCTGATCTTTGGCCATGTCAGCGGCTACTTCAGTAGCCACCTCCCTGCTTTAATCTATCTGATGGGCGATTTATCTTAAGTGGTCTTCGTGAATTACAACAAATTTCTATAATAAAGCAGACAAAAATCTTTAAATGACCGTAGGCTCCTACAGCATGTCCAAGGAACCGCTAACTTACAATCCCGCTATCAGAGATAACAACAATGTGGTAGCGGCTTCTACTTGATTTCACCATGAAAAGGGAGGGAGAGCAAAAGAAAGAGATAGGGAATCTTGGTGAAAAATACGCAAAGCTATCAATAAATTTTGACTTTTGCCAAAGTGGACTCTACTTTTTATTATACACTGTACTTATTTGAATTGAGCTCAAGAGATTTTGCTTAGTGAGACGAATGGCGACCCCTATGTCCCTCAAAGGGAAAAACACGAGCAGACAGATCTCTGAGATGTTAAGAGATAAAGTTTTGAGATATAAGGGACATATATTTACTTCTTATACTTTCAAATCAAGCTTATTTTCAATTTTTTTAACGTCCCCTTCCTAAGTCACACACAAACTCGCATATCTCTCCGCCATGGTGATACACTCATTCTTACCGGCAACACGCCCAAATCCCAAAAAACTGGCCAAAAGTCGAATAACAAAATATTTTTTTTTATTGATTTTTAATGATTGGAATAGTTTTAGTGGATCATCTAGTTTGTGTCCCCACCTGACTCAGGTATGAACTGTATTCGTGAGCATCGAGCGTACCTCATAGTTTACTCGTCATGCGTCGAAAATAACACAACGTTCAAAAGCGTATAGAATAGCGAAATCTTAACCGATTTGTATTCTTCAACATATTGCTCAAAGTTTTTATTAACAATGCATGAAATGGGGAATCGTTAATAAAGGTAAAAGTTCATTTTTGGTCACATTCTGAAAAGTCGTGTTAGAAAAAGTAATAAGTCAAAACTCCCATCAGTTCCCACTCTCAAATAAAATAGTAATTGTTGTTTGGACAATTCTTCAGAACATAGCCAAAAATTAGCTGCAGATAGCTGCAGATAAGTCAAAACTCCCAGCAGTTCCCACTCTCAAATAAAATAGTAATTGTTGTTTGGACAATTCTTGAGAACATAGCCACAAATTAGCTGCATATAGCTGCAGATTCAGTCCTGGTGATGATTTGTGTGCGACAATTGTCGCGATATTACACTGATCGACAACACTCTTCCCCAATTCAACAAACGAAAATCGACATGAATAAAAAATCTGTCGAACAGCTATCGAGATATTATCGATAAACGGAAATTGTCCGCCATATTCAATCCGCCATTTTGTTTTTCTAAGTTGTGACTTCGGATTCGTGATCTGCAACCCCGAAAACCCCCGAGTACAGACTTTCAGCCAAATCAAATGCGTTTTTGAAGAAATTGTCCGCCATATTGGATCTGCCATTTTGTTTTTCTAATTTTTGACGTCAGATTCGTGATCAGCGTCCCCGAAAACCCCCGAGTACAAACTTTAAGCCAATTCAAAAACGTTTTTCGACGATTTTGGCCGTGTTTTTGGGATTTGGGACCACTGTGCGCCGTCTCCAATAAACAGAACTTAAACTTAATCTGTGTTTCTTATTTTGTGGCATGTGTTTCTTTCGATCCTTCTGAAAGAACCATTAACAATTGATCAATTAAATGGTTATACACACAAACAAACATACAAACGCATTAGAACAGCAAGAACACAACATAAGTGAAATGTGCATAAAACATTAAGCAAACTCACATAAATAAAGGACAACAATGAAACCGACGACTTCATCAAAAATTGCCTACACTCACATGCTGACGTTGTCTTGTGAAGTAGTCGGTGTTCAACATCCACTGCAGACGATCAACCTATTCGCAGCAAACAAGAACATTTATCCATACTGAAACGTCTTATCAAAGTTCAAGGAGCTTCTTCAACCTTCCACTTAAGGTTCGAGCTTACAAAAAAAAGTAGCAGAAACATTTTAACAACATTTGAATTCCGAACTCGTGCGAAACAACCTGACAATCATGGATATACAAGCCAGCATTTAGCGTCAACTTCCCTTATAAAACCAGGCGACTCTACGCATTGTTTAAGGGAGTAGTGGCTGCGGCGGTTCCAGTACCAGTCCGAGTTCATACATCAATTTGGTCACATCACAAACATCACTCACACAGCAGCAGCGCTGCTACTGTCTTGACCGACTTCCTAACTTGTTGATTATCATTTCTGAACTATAAAGTTAAATTTTCACCATAAACAACAATGTGATAAAAAAAAAGGACAAACGGTACTGCACATCGATACTACAAAGTTCGTAAAGAAATATATAAGTAGGCTTTGATCCATGGCGGTCACGTGGGGTTCAAAGCAACACCTAGACTCAAATTCGAACCGGGGTTTAGAAATAATTTTGTTTTTCGCCAATTCAAAAACATTAGTGAAAAATGGAATTTGATTTAACATTGTATTTTTGGATGGAAGTTTGATAAACTAATATCTATACTTAAAATTTTGTGCACAAAATTGCATGCGATTTTATGGTTGAGTGATAGCCAGAGCATGTGGCTTTGCTTTGATTACAAAAATTTTGACTCTTTCTATAAATAGGTTCCTGAAAAACTAAAAATTAGTCAAAAGAGTCCTTGGTTAGCCACCTTTCCAATTGTAGAATATTATCTTCCGATTCGAAAATTTAATTTGGTCCAAAACGTGTTTTTACGCTATTTCTATTTTCATTTTGAACGACATTTTAGGATAGATTTTGTTTTTACACCTTTTTAAATGAAAAATTGTTTTCTGAATAAATGGCAACTTGTGTACGTAGATATGTTGCTTTGAAAATGTGTGCGTTAAAATCAACCTGTGTGGTTTTTAAAGTTAAATGTCGAAAGGATCCGAACGCGGAATGTGCCAAAAGTTGCGCTTTCAAAGAGCCGAGATAGTAGCCATCGCAATGAAAGTAATCGTCTACGCACGACAAGGCCCCGTTCCGATCAACGGAACAATGATGCAACAACAACTGCAAATGAACGTCGTGAAATAAAAAATCTACATGGTTTTTTCATACAATAGTGATATATTTGAATTGATCCAATGAACGAACGTTGTCGCCAATGTCAGGCATATAAATTTAAAGGTGAAGAAGATGGGATGTGCTGTGCGAGTGGTAAAGTGAGAATGCCCGAATTGGGGAGCCCACAAGCAAGGGATTGACACCTGAGTCTAACCATTTTTGAAACAATACACGAAAGTATGAAATTCATTTAGTAAGCGAGCGGGTCTGGTAGTTTGGACGTCATAAAGTTTGCCAGTAGGTTTGGCACTTTTTAAGTATGTAAGAATTTTAACTTGCTTAGATCAATCGTTTAGAGAAGTTTTAAACCTTTGGTTTGGTTCCTGACTAAAAGTTTTTCCAAAAAAAATTGAAAGTGTCATTTCATCCCAAACAATTCTGTATAATATTTTCTCATGACTTTTGCACTATTCTTAAGTTTATCCTTAACCTCAATACTTCAATATTAAATTTACGTTTGAATCCTTTAGAACACAACAGTCATATTAGAAAGAGATGAAACTAGTTAATCAATAAAAACCCACACCAAAATGGCAACGAAACTCAGGAAGTGGCACAGAGAGAATGACGCGTCTACCACACACTTGCCTCTCACTGCTGCTCTTAGGCAAACAAATTTAATTTACTGCCGACAAAACAATTTTGCCACGTGTAAAAAGACTCTAGCAGCAACAGCAGCAAGTGGTGGACGGAGGTAGAGCAGTCGCGTCGTTTGCCAGACACGTAGCTAAGTTATGTAACACGTGCGTGTGCGTCTGCAGAAGCCAACTCGTCGAAAGCGCATTGAATATGCAAATTATGCCACAAAATCCAAAAGCAAAAGGAAGCTGCCTGACAGAGCAGACTGACTGACAGACAGACAGACAGACAAATGTCAGACGTTGGTGATTAGTATACAGTTAGCAGGATGTGGCCTAGAGGGGGAGAGGGAGGGGGAGACAAGCCACAGACAACGAATGACGCAAGAGGCAAAAGGTATAAAAAAAGGAAAAACGTTAATGTTGGGCATAATCAAGGAGACAACCACAAGTCAATTGGTTTTTCACGGGGGAAGGGCTGAATGTGTGTGTGTGTGTGTGCTTTACACTTGAGAACAGCGCGTGCGAAAGTTAGGCTAAACTTTTGACACTTACCATCCTTTTTCCGACAGCAAACCCACAGGACTTGAAAAAGTGGGTGAAATAATAGTGGAAATGGAAACGTGACAAAGCCCCAGAATAAGCCTCAACCGCAACTCAAGGCAACAAGAGGAAGCAATTGTGAGAGCCAACGCCCATAAGTAGACTTTAAATTATTTTTCAGACGGAAGAAGAAACTTTTTTTTTTTCCTGTGGAAAATATTGATAAAAATTAAGGGGACAGGTTAAAGTCTTTATGAATTCTCAGTTGCCACTGGCAACTTCTCAGCTACCAATGCCGACCCCTGCTTTAAAAACTTTTTTAAACAATTCTCCCAAAAAGAGAGAGAGGAAAAGCATTCGGTATGAATTGCCGAGAGTGTTCGGCCCCAAGGGGCTATGGCTGGAAATCGCTTATATAAAATGTTTCTGAAAATATCAAAATTCTTCTAAACGATCATATCTTGTCAGCTCAAACATTTTCCTTGACTTTTGCTGCCCAATCAGGTAACACAACATGGCTTAAATTCAATCTATTTTTACCCTAACCAATTGATGTTCCATATTTATTAAATTCCACACTCTTTTTTCCCAAGAATTCCAAACGAAAAGAAATAAAGAAAGGTGCGCCATTGTGCCGCCCCCCAAGTGAGAAGGAACCACAAGCTATGCTCAACTTTTTTCAGTTCGCATAGCAACGTAAAAATATGAAACGCACATGGCACATAAATTCTCAGCTTAGTTGGGGACGTCGAAAAGGAAGCTGCAAGAAAAAGGAAATAAGAAAAACCCCCAACAGCAGCAGCACAGACAAAAGCAACAAAACAGCTGGGTCAGAAAGGGGGGCAGGGACTCGAAGCACAATGCGGGCCACATTGAGGACGAAGAAAAAATAAACCCGACAAACAAAATCCAACGGACCAAAACCCACACGGGGCGAGAAATGGCGGCTGCTGTCTGCTGTGTGCTCGACAGTAACAGAAAAAGAAAAAATAAAAACGAAATGAATGAAAAAGTCCGCACTTATATACCAAGTATATATGTATGCGAGTGTATACAGTCCGCCAAAAATGGTAAATGCCTTCCCCCCCCACACACAGAAAAAAAGGAATGAAAAGGCGCCATCTGGCGGCGACCAAAGTAAACTAGAATCAGAGATGGCTAACAGACAGAGAGAGAGAGAGAGAGAGAACTGCGCAAACAAAATAAAGCAAGTTTATGACAGAACTTCAATGCTCTAACGATTGTTGACTTAATGGGGGAGTTCGTTGTGTAATCAGTAAAAGACCATTTTTATTTTAAAATTGTAAGAGCAAAAAATTCCTAAACTATATTAAGTTCGGATCGAATTTATCAAGCTTTTTTAAATAGTGAGGTTGTCGGTTATTTTAAAAATATCTACATCGATATGGCGCCCGAGCAGGGACTTTTCGGGTATTTTTTTTTTTTAGAGATTTTAATCATTCTTGGCGTAAAGAATCACAATTTGCAATATATAAATGAGATGGATGTGTGCTGGCCACCCCGAATAGGGCAAGTAAACCATCAGATCCATCAGTGTTCAAAGTTAGTATTAAGCAAGGATAAGTTTAAGCTCATGGTATTAGTTAAGTCACGTATAGAGCAATGGTATCAACTGATGAAAAGCTTCGTAAGAATTTAAACAGCCGTGGTAGGTTCACAAGGGCAGGCAGCTATTTTGTGTGTGTGGAAGAAAGAGGTAAAAGAAGCGTGACTAACTATACTCCAGCCAAAGAAAAAGCTTTCTAACAGGTGGCTGTCAAAAAAATTATGATTTCGATATACAAATTTTGGTGTCAAAAAATCGAAATAACCGATATTTTCGATATTTTTCAATAAAAAGCCGTATCTTAACAAGGAACAGTTCTATAGAGGTAGTTGGAGTTTGACGCGTAATAAGAGACGCATTGTGACTGCGCTTAACAAATATTGATTTAATGTATAATTATTAAATTAATAAAAGATAATTATTTTTTTTTTTCATATATAACATAAAAAGTCCGGCAAACTTATTTATGAATTTGAATTTGTGGAACAAAATAAGTGCCTACTTTTCAAATTCATTACCTTTGAAAATTGAGCATTCGAACTACAAAGCATGAAAATAACTTATTCGGTTAAATCTATGAAATAAAAAACTTTCTAATTTTACCAACAATCGTTAAACAGAGATTTAAGGAAGGCGCGTTGGGCCATGTGCTCAACTGTCAAGTCGCTACGATTCGATGAGAGCCATGTGCGGACGGCCTTATATTTACCGTTTTCGAAATAAAGCCGAGCATCTTCATGCTTAGCGATTAAGTGCAGCTATATATTTGTTGCCACAGGTCTTTACAACTTTATTGCACAGTTTGCACTGCGATTTCTGGGTATCAACTTTAATAAAAAAGATTTTAAACATCCAAAACACAAGAAACAGTTATTCGCAACAGTGTGACCGAAGGCTAAAACAAAGCGAAAGCGTAAGTTAAAGTCGGCTCTAACCGACTTCGATATACCCGTTACTCATGAAAAAAAATGTTTAACAGAGTTTCTTCGTTCCTTAGGGTGACCATCCGAAAAGTATGCAACATTTTTTTGTTTTGCTCATAACTTGAGAACCGTTCATCCGATCTTTATCATTTCTTCGGCAAATCGATTCATTTGGCTAATTACTAACTATCATTTGGCTAATTACTAACTATCTCTAGAAGGTACGAATCGTCTATCTTCAAAACTGAGATATAACGTTTTTTCCAAATTGCGGGGGCGGGAGGGGCGTGGCCAAAATTTGAAATAAACTTGATCTGCGTGCAGATAAAAGAAGCATTTGTCCCATACATGTCAAACCTCTATCTCTTACCATCTCTGAGATCTAGGTGTTCATACAGACGGACGGACAGACGGACATGTCTATATCGACTCGGCTGTTGATGCTGATCAAGAATATATATACTTTATATGGTCGGAAATGATTCCTTCTGCCTGTTACATACATTTGCACGACTTTAGTATACCCTTTTTACTCTACGAGTAACGGGTATAAAAATATCATCAAAAATATTGGATATATTGCCACGTATTCTCAAACCAAATACCAGAGGATTGATTTGAGTACGGATTTTTCAATACCGGAATTTTTCTCTTGATCCCCGGGAACTTTTTTTCTTGGTTTTTGAGCTCGATATGATCCCTCAGTCGGATTCATTTAAGAAGGTCCAAAATTGATTTAGGTTTGAATTTCGTACTTGATCTTATCTTGGTGCAAGAATACCCGAGATTAAAGCTTAGTATACAACTCAACAAAGCGACTGCCAAAAGAAAAAACTTCCATATAAAAATAACAAACAAAACAAATGGATTCGGTGTCAAAAGTTTTGCAGTTCATCCCACAAGAAACTAGCAAGTTTAAGGCGACTCGAGGTCACACAAACAACACCACAATGGAGGCTGGATAGTGCATGGACAGCTACATTCTTATGTCGAAAGTGCTATAAGTTGGGGATCATGAGACTAGAGTTGTACTGTGTGAAATGGAGAATGGAAGTACACCTGATTAAGTCAGAAATCGTGATCTTTCGCAACGGAGGACGGCTGGCAAGTAATGAGTCCTGGTATTTCAATAATAATAAAGTCAATGTAGTACAGGAGTATAAATATTTGGGAATAAACTTCACTCCGAGGCTGTCTTCAGAAGAACTTTGTACGAATTCAGAAGTAATAGACTCCCTCATATTTTGTCTAAGAAAATTTTTGAAAGAAACAACATTGCTTGGAAAAAACACATACCGAACATATCGAACACTACGGCTACGAGTTACGAAATCTTCTAGAGAGCTTAGACAAGAATAAATAAAGAACTACACTGAAAAACCAAGAGCTAGCGACAAACATCTCGAATATGCAAAAGGAGCACTATATTGTAACGAAAGAAACACACAAAGACACATAACATGGATTCTTAAAGCTAGGGGCGATTTGCTGAACCTAATAGGCAATCAACAAACAACTTCAAGGCTCTGCAATTTGTGCAACATGACGGAGGACGAATCAATTCACCATTTCCTAGGACGATGTGCAGTACTACACGAATTTCGAGTACGGTGTTTTTGTAAATTTACGTTAACCTACCAGGAAACATTAAATATTTTGAATGGTGACATAGATGGAAGTTGGGTTGGGCTAGTAAACTACCTAAATGAATTTCCTTAGGTATAAGCTTGTTAGCTTTAAAAATCTTGTAATGTAATATTTATAAATATCCATTGTAACGGAACGGCCGATTGTAACTTACAATTACGATTATTCAGTAAATATTAAAAAACTTAATTACTTTTATGATTACTTAGATAATTATAGCTGTAAAAGGTAAGTATTGAGTAATTGTGATTGAAATGTTCAATTATTTTTGAATTTTCAGGTGTCAAATGAAAATACCAAAGCGCCTATATTGTAGCTGTCGTTTTTAGAGTTAATTTTTTGAATTATTTCTGGATTTTTATACTCTAATTTAACATATGACTTTCTCTTCTTAAGGCATGAATTTCTCTACCAAACTATTGAGACAGTTTAACAGTTATATTATTGATTAAATACGAATTCACAAAAATTTCTATAACAGAATTTTCCTGCAAACATTTGCTCGCAATTCTTATCTCTATGGGCTAAGAGAGAGTTTAACGATAGTTTGGCGATACTTTGGCGATAGTAAGACCTTTTTAAAATAAAGCTTTATATGATTTTTGAGTAATATATAGAATGATTGCAAGATGGAAAGGAAAATTCCATTTTATTTTATTATTATAAAATTGTCTCCAATTCAATGTACCTTAAGTAAGGGAATATATAAAAACTGTTTCATGTCTAACCAAATTGTGGAGCTTGGGGTTTTGGGCAGAGTTCAGTTGTGTTTTGGTTTGAGTTTAGGTTATGGTTTTGCTGGTTTTTTGGGGGTTGGTCTGGTGGCAGATCATGATGATGATGATGATGACGTTGATTCGTCTGCCTGCCTAGCCTCTTTTGTGTGTGTGTGTGTGTGTGTGTCTGTGTTAACGAGACCGACCAGACCAGACCAAAGAGACTGGGACCCGCCAACGTTGGTCGTTTAGTCGTTTACGCCATCGACCTAAAAATCAGTTAGTCGCTAGTGTCGGTGTGTGTGTGTGCGTGTGCAAAAAGGAGTGCCAGCAGCTGCGCCAAAAGCTGTAGCATACATTTTAGGGCAAACCCATGCGGAGTACATATTTGCTTGAATATTCTTGCTTGCCAGTCAGACAGCGCAATAAATGGCCTTCACTCCTCCCTCTTTTTTGTTTTTTGTGTAAGCTTTAATGCGGCTGGCGAAGTGGAAATCTTTTTGCTAAGCCCTAAAAAGTATTGCCTACTTTTCAGCTGCAGAGATCTGCAAGCAAGTATATAGGTTATGTAAACCGCGAAATGGAGAAAGAATAGCGCAAAAAAAAAGAACTGGAGCAAGCAAAACCTACGACAATAATGAGCGTATAAGTGGGGGCTAGGGGCATGTCAAAAGCACATGACACTGACTGACCGCAACGTTGTCCATGATGTCGACATGGCAGACATACGGGCGGCCAATCAGCCACATTTCGCTGTCTTACAATCCCCCGCCGACCACCTCCGCAGCTCTCACCAGTTCTGATCGATGGCTCTCTGTGGTCACGCGACGGACGGATGGACGGACATTCTGGTTGGTTGGTTAGTAGGCGACCTACATTCAATTTGCGAGCGACCGCAAAACGCGCGTCTGACAGATGACGATGATGATGATGATGCAGCCGCTGCACGCATAGACATGCCTTGCATATATTTATGTCATTATGGAATGCCGGCAAAGCCAAATGACAGGGCACACACAGCAAGTGGGCGAATGCAACGATAACAACGACAACGGCGACAAAACGGAAATATGATTTGCCGGCAAATGGGGGAGATTTTCCACTTATGGGGGGGGGGCGCTGTTAGGGCAGTGTCAGTGGGTCAGGTGGGTGGGAAAAAATGTGCTATGCGATGATTGTTAAATATGCAAGAACTAAGCAAGGGAATAGCGGCGGGGAAAGTAATGGAAAATCAAGCAAAAGTTTTCCAAGCTTTTATTTAAATTATTTAAATTTTTTCACCTCGATACCCGCATCGATTTTTTGGATTCAAGGTAAATAAATTGTTGATTTATAAATGACAGCGTCAAAGCTCACCTGTAACGAAATACAAAAAAGAAGAAGAAGAGTTATGAATATTAAGTTTAAAATGTATTTTATTTTATTTTACTTTAATGTAATGAATATGGCAGAAAGTTTTCAGGGAAAGTTTTTCTCCTAAAGAAAAATAATAAACATTGCTCCGGTATATGACAGGAAAAACAAGTAATATTAAAATATAATAAAGAGTAATTGTTTTTTGTGTATCTTTCTTATTTCTAGGGCTACAATTCTGCAACTAATGTTCTCTGGCTTGTTATTTCTGGTAGCTTAGCAGCCTACCATATGACATTTACTCCAAAAACCCTTCGAGACATATTTTCACTTAAGACCGCCCACATCAAAAACGTAAAAAATGAGGACAATTGCGGTCACTGTTTAAGTAATTCTAAATAAGCAAACAGCAATGATAAGCTTTTTGCTGTACTTAAAAGCCTTTGGGTAAGTGAATAGGCTTGACAAAGGTCAAATATTTATTTTTGCAATTTATTTTCTATTTTTTTCAAGGCCGATAGAGTCATGTCATGTATGAATACCTAGACCTCTCAGAAGAGTTAAAGTAACCAAATGAAATATTTATGCAACCCAAAACGGAAGCTAATGTCATAAAAGATATAAGTTAAAGTCGATCCTGCCCAACTTCGATAAACCCTTTCCTAATGAGAAGAAATGTTAAATAGCCTTCCCTTAAAAATAATATAAGCATAAGCATATCGTAAGAAAAAGCCAAAAAGTATGAGACCTTTTCATGATATGGTCGTCAAAATTAAGTGAAGTGGATGTGTGCACAAAATAGACTATTAAGATATGGCGTCGCTAACAATGTTCCAACCAAATTATTTTAAAACCTCAGCATTAGGCTTTTTCAGTGGGTTTCGTTTCGCTGAACTGTAAACAACATAGTTTTTGTGTAAGCTTTTGCGTTAATATAACACAATTTGCGGGAAAGTTTACTTTTCTGCTTTCATTTGAAGAAAAATGCAGATAAAGGCTATCAAATGCTCTACAATCGGCGTCAAAACTTACTATTCCAAGTGCCGTACCGAGGGAAACCATCACAGGGCAACTCTACCGAACTCAATTAATGCATTTGAGCCGAGCATTGAAGCAAAAACGGACAGAGTGCGAGTCAATGAACGATAACATAATTTAACAACATACCTCAAAACGCTGCATACTTTTCAACTACTATTGGATTACGTGGATGACGCATGCTCTTATGAAGCAGCACATTCATTCTTTTTAAGAACTCCAAAATTGTAGTTCGCTTTGTCGAGATGGCTGCCAGAAATATGGGAAAATGTAAACAATACTTTAAAAAATGAGTTTGTAACAAAAATCTTTTTATACCCTGTTCCCATTAAAAATTAGAAAAAGGGGATCATGAAGTTGTGCAAATGTATGTAACAGGGAGAAGGAAGCACCTCCGACCCCATAAAGTATATATATTCTTGATCAGCATCAACAGCCGAGTCGATTTAGCCATGTCCGTCTGTCCGTCTGTCTGTCTGTATGAACGCGTCGATCTCAGAGACTGTAATAGATGGAGCCACAAGTTTTGGAATGTATATAGGTGTATACTGTACGCACATCGAGTTTGTTTCAGATTTCGAAAATTCCTCCTCCTCCATCTAAAAACCGCGAAAATCTGTCGTTATCTCTGTATAAACGCGTAGATCTCACAGACTATAAGAGGTAGAGCCACAAATTGTTGCATGTATGTAGGTGTACACCTACAGGTTTGGCAAATTCCTCCTCCATCTTCTTCTAATCGTGAAAAACTGTCCGAGCACTAACTTTTAAGTTTGAATTTAGTGATTTAATATATATTCAGTGAGGCCCAACAACTATCTATTCTGTATACCACAATGAGATCCGAGCAAAAACACCGAAGATATGTACATAAGTGCGCCTGCCCATTTATTAAAATAAATTTAAAAATAAATGGAATTCGAAGCTATAGGAATTACATTACTTGGAACAGGGTATTTTGCTGTCGGGGCACACAACCGCAACACTCTTACTTGTTTCATTTAATTTTTTTTTTTCATTTTTCATATTTTGAGATTTTTTGCTGTGCGATAGAAAATGAAGGTAAATTATATAAGTTGCGAAAGCTACTTTATGAAGATTCTTTGAAAGTTCAAAAAACAACCAAGAGAGCGGAAGAACGTAGAAAAGAGACCTTGTCAATGGAGGAACTAATCGTCGACAGCCCTGAGAAACAGGACAACGAAGTTTCGGAAGATTCTCTTAAAGACTTTTTCTTTATTAGCCATCACAACCGTTTGACTGTATCGGCCTCTGCAATTAAGGCCCTCCAGTCGCTTTTGCTCCGTGAGAGCTGGCACCAAGCTTGACAATGTCTTCCCACAACTGGTGGTCCCCCAAGACGCGTTTGCGGATACTAGATACTTCGTCTTGTCCACATTTACCGCTAAACTCATTCATTTAGACTGTCTCTCAATCTCTGAATAGGTCCTGCTTACCGCCTGTTCGCTTTTGCCGATAATAATAATGTAAACCTATTGTGGTATCAAATGGTTCGGAAAGGTTATTTCCTATTTTGAAGGAGCTTTGTGTATTTCTCAACGTCATCTTGCAAAGTCGAACGTTCTTTGCTGGTATACCAAAAGTAGACAGGGCTTCAAAGAAACTTGACCTTATTGGTGTGTCGAAGGCTTATTTATTAGTTATTATATCTCTCGTAGGCCTTTTCCAGGATTTGTCGTAATGTTAATATCTGGTCTGTGGGTTTGTCATATTTTTGGTCCCAAAAACCTTTCTAAAAGTCGTTGTTAAATTACAGAAATTCAAGTAGGGATGCCGAAAATACCGATTCCATATCGACTTCTTCCAGATAGCTGCTATGTGTCAGATAAACTAACAATTTACTCTGTTATATGCTAGTTTATGTGAAAATGCAAAATCGGCTTTTAGTGTCATTATGTAAAGCTATTTCTGAGGATAATCTGTTGGATAGAAGTCTACGATTTATACATATTATTAATATATTATTATTTAAATTAAGCATCTTTCCTCAATCCCATCAACTTAAATTAATAAAAAAAATTTTCAAAGTTTAAAAATATTTTTCGTGATTTTTAATTGGGATCTGTAGAATGTTCCAGCAGGCTTAAGGATTTCAAAGTAATGTATAAGTAGGCCGACTATACAGCGGCGCGAAGAATCTATTAATTGAATCATTTGAAGAACAGTGGTGCCCACATTTCATTTTCCCTATCCCGCGTGATATGAAGTCATAATTCTGCCAGCGTCGTAGCCGACACACGCATAAAGAGAGAATAATTGTGTTTGTTTGTAGCCTATATTTGACATAACAAAGTTTACTTCGTGTTGCTCTGCTACACATACAGTCTAAAAGCTTGATAGTGTGTGTTTGGGCACCACTGGTATAGAACTATTCCCCTTAAATAAGCACGGTTGAATGTTTTAATTTGGACTGAACCACTCTTGCGAGTAATCTTGCTTGTATTCGATTTTTTCTCTATTTAACCCTTAATATATATGTAAGCTTTAGAATGCGTTGGTATGGCAGACACTTTAAAGTAATGAACCTGACCCTTGTCAGCAACCCTAATTAAATTTAATGTTACAAATGATATATTTTTAATGCTGGGTTATGAAAGACTGTGGGTTTTGAATATGATATGAAATGCAACGTTAGGAACGTGTTCGAGTCTCATGTTCAAGTTTGAACACTATCTCATACAGGTCTTCAGAAGCCTCTCCATGAAGGAATTGTGTATAGTATTAAGTGCAACAGAATTAAAGAATTTTTGTAGATTTTATATTAAGGTGGTGGATTTTGAACTGTTTCTAAAACTAATATTCAAAAACCAAAAGTTATTGCTTTACTCTAAAATCCAAATCATGTTCATAAAAAAGTGTTGATAGCCTCCATCCACATTTACATTTGTTTAAAAGATGTCAATAAGCCATTTTGTGTTTTATTTTCTGCAAAATCCATTAAGTTTTCACATCAAAAAAAAAAAAAATATCCGCAAATTCATTAGCAATATTTAAAAAGCATTTTTCCTGCAGATTACGCATTTAATTGTCAGCTGTCATTTGGTCATGTCAGTGATGCGTGTGTGTCACCATCTTCATTTTGGAGACCAATTAGTGCAAATTAAATAAACAAAAAGCGGACAAGGCGAATCGCTGACTGACAACACTCTGCACATTAAATGATTCAATAATTAAGGAGAAGCGTAAACAAGTAATAAATAAAGCATACGCCATGTAGTCGTTAAAGTTTTTCTTTTTTTTTTTTTAAGTAAATCGAGCAAATACTGGTGTCCCTTTAGACAATGCAGTTGTGTCTGTTTCACCACATAACCCTTGCATCTCTCTCTCTCTCTGTATGCTTCTCTTGGTGTGCGGTTTTTATGCTGTATGCCAAAATGTATGTATTTGCACAAATTCTAAAGCAAAACGCTTCTTGGACTTACATACCATACACAAAGTTGTTAGTTACAATTTCGTCCTCTGTTTGGCCTGACCTGATTCTTGGTCCCCCTTTCCTGGGTTTCGGTTTGCTTCTTTTGCCATTTGGTGCAGTTGAAGGTCGTTTGTTTTCAAATGAGAAACCCGCAAAACAGAAACCAACAGCCCAGCAGAGGCAGCATCTGAAACCAACTGCCAGAGTCCTACATTCTACACACTGTTTGGCCGCCAGCACTTTGTACCACTTTGACCAACCCCGCACACACACACACACACATTCAGTCCACACCAGCAGCAGCCCGGCTAAATGGAGAACCCAAGCACACTCTTGACGACGACGAGGCGTTCGCATAATGGAGCAATGCAAGCAGGCAAAAATATACAGAAATACAGTGAAAACTCTTAACGTTAACGAGTCTAGAATTAAAAACAAGAGAACTTGAGGTTTTATTTGAACACGACCAAAAACTTAGACCTTGGCAGCCCTAAACCTCTTCTTAGCAATTTAGAACTAAGTTTTAAGTCTGATAATTCTGGTGAAAATGAAACAATTGTGACATTTTGTGCAGTCTTAGGTTAAAAGTAAAAAAGTAAAAGTAAATATCAGATCTCGCAAAATAAACCAAATTTTTCAATAAAGTCTGCTTACCAAAATGAAAGGGACAAATAGAACAGACTCGCTCACTCTCTCAGCCTAGCACTTGATTTTGTTTTTCTTGTGTTTTCTGTTTCATTGTTCTCGATGAGAGAAACACACGAAGCTGTCTTATGATAACAGCATACGTCAGACAACTGAGCAGTGTCAGATGTTTCATCACAGGAAAAGCGTAAAAGAAAAAGCGGAGTAAAATAGCTTTTTCGGCAGAGTTTGCCCATCAAGTGTATCATGGAAGCGAATGCTCATAGAGAGCGATTGATTTATCTAGTTGATTGAGCCAATAGCACGTTGAGAATAGACAGAGTTAAATTGTAACTTCGTTTCCCTTTTTTATTGTACAAAATATTTCTGCTTTATAAAGACAAAAATATTAGTGGGAAATCTGAAAGTTGATTTGCTTTTGTTTTCAAGCAGTTTTTTAAGAGAAATGTCACACTAAAACGAAAGCAAATCGAAATCACCTTCGAAGGCGAAATCAATTAGTATGACCTTAATTTCCTTGCATTTTCTGGGCACACTGCTCATTTTGTTTGGAGCAGCTGTCATCAGCTGTTTCACGAAATCAAATCAAAAACAAAAAAAAAACAAAAGCGAAATCAAATCAAAAGCAAATCACTTTCAGGAATCAATTAATTATTTTTTGAAATAAGAAAGCAATATGGTCACTATAAAACACTTATTTTCAACCAATAACTTTCACACATATTGTTGTATCTTAATCTTCATGATCATCAGTTTTGAATCATTTTCGAGTAATCGTTCTTCGTCGTTTTTCTTCCTTAAATCGCACATTAAACTAATCTCATTTGAATCATCAAAAGGCCTCGAATAAAACTCGTCAACGCGATTCTTGTTAAAATGATCTTTCAAATTTCGGAGGGTTGGCTTTATTGTTTTTGTGTATAATAATATATTTGTTTCATATATAAATAGGTTTAAATTGAAAATTATTTCGTATTCCAAAACCAAAAAGACTTACACCAGGTAAATTTATTGTATTTGCTTCGTATGTGTGCAATATCAACTTCTATTAGCCAATTTTGTATACTCTTGAAAAATGTATTATAATTTTGACCAGAAGTTTGCAACGATCAGAATGAAGTGCGTGTTATTAAAAATTGGGCTCAATTATATGACGAAAAAACCGCAGCCTCTTCTACCATATTTCCAAAAATGTAAATTCGAAAAAAATTTGTATTTGATAAACGTGTCGTATAAGTAATATTTTTAAAAATTTTAAAACTTAACCCTACTCAATTTAAAATAAAATTTTCTTCATATTAACAATTATTAATTGTACAATAAATATTAGCTTTGGGAATGCTGAGACCTACTATTTTTATACGCGTTACTCGTAGAGTAAAAAGGGTATACTAAAGTCGTGCAAATGTATGTAACAGGCAGAAGGAATCATTTCCGACCATATAAAGTATATATATTCTTGATCAGCATCAACAGCCGTTTTTTTTTTATTTTGCCTTTTTAAGGTCCGATCTAATGTACAGACACAGAGAAAATATAGAGAATTTCACTTTTGAACCAAGAGTGAACAATATTGATCCAAGAGAGAATTTTTATCCCGACATTTTTGATTCAGGAGTTTTAGTACTTGATCAAAGTTCAAATTATTCTCAAAATAAAAAACTTAATAAAAAGTATTTGAAAGTATTTGGGATTGGATGCGGCAGGCGCGACCGACCCCGATCGATTTAGTGAAGGAGCGCGTCAAACAAAACTCTCTCAAAGGTTGCTGCCCCTCACTCCCCTTGCCCATAAAAACCAAATTGAGAGCGAACTTAGCTCGATTCCAAAAGAAATTTTTTTAGAAAATTCAATAACTTATACAATTTTTAAGAGCGTTCGAGCTCAAATTATTCGTTCTTTTTTTCTGAGTGTATATTCTTGATCACGGTTACGAGTTGAGTCAAAAATACGCAAGCTAGTCTGTAGTTTTATTAGTAATCGAACTGAAATTTTTAACCGCCCGGATCGGATGCTAAGTTTGGTTAAAATCAGGTTACTATTTATATCTTTGCTTTTAATTTCAGTGATTGTTAATTTGAATTGCTAAAAATCGATTATAAGCATTGGGTTATCCCATTTTGGGTTTTGTAATAATTCTGGGATTTGGAGTTTTAATTAAGCTAAAAATTGGATTTCTTGGGTTAACTCACTTTTCCTTTATGAGATTTTTTAGAAACACAATCGCCCTAAGAATGAAATGATAACTGGTCTAATTGACGTATTACTAATTTGCAGTAAATTGATTGCATTCAAATTCTTTACCTTCGAGAAAGACTAGAGGACATATATTGTATGAACTATATGAACTCTGTGGTACGTGTTTAAGTAAAAGTTATATAAGTCTTAAGAATTTCATGTTGGGTATTGGTATTTGGTGATTAATACTTCGCCAAATAATCTATCAAGCATTCTTCGCCTGTCGTTGGGCGCGACGTCAAAGACTGGTAGGCGACTTATCTCTTGGACTGACGCAGTAATGTTGTATTTTTCCACTAAAATCAGACGCGCGCTAATTTGTTTGTTGCATAATTGCAGTCTCAAATGAACAAGAACTAGAAGAACTGACCTTTAAAAAAAAAAAAATTTATATCAAAAATTTTCTGCCGTTACAGATGAAAGATTGGGTAACGCTGAGTTGGATCGTGCCGTAGAAATAACAAGGCGACTTAAGCCTGCAACTCATATTAAGAATTTCCAAAGATCGATTTTGGATGAAAATCATTAATTAATGTGGTTATGGCCATGTAGTTCTAAGCTTAAGTTAAGATTTTAAAAATAAAACCATCATTTTTTGGTGAAACGTGCATGTTATGTCTTCCCATTGCATTCCAACAAAGATCACGTAACATGATGTCTCACTTCCGCCTCACGCACAGCGCTTATATAGTTGAATGTCGCCGTCAGTAATTCAGTTTGGAAATTGCAGTGGAAGTAAAATGTTCACAATTAAAGTTTTATCAATTTTTCTAGCAGGTGGTCTTCTTTTGCAAATGGGTAAGTCAAGGATTTATATCATAAGTTTTGATAAAACTAAACCTGTCGATTGTACTTGCAGTTAATGCTCGGCGATTAGATGACTTTAGCAGTGAAGATGATCGCATAAATGAGATTGGTGGAGATTTTGTGAGAAAACTGATTATACCCAGAGTTGATCGTCTATTTAGCAGTGCGGAGGCGCCAGCGGATGTGGGAAGAAATGATAAGAGGACGAACGCGAATGATAAGGGAGACCCACCACCAACCACTAAAAGTTCTAAACATGCTCACACCATGATCACTTCCATGTTATCATTTGTCAGCAGTGTCATGAATTTGGGTAAAACTTTTATTCGAGACCAATAGGTGAAATTATTGTTATTAAGAATGTGAATTGTAATTTATTCAAATAAGTTGTTAACAAATTATTAAATTAAATAAAATATTTGTGAGATCGATCAGAAGATATACTGGGCTCCAACGGATACTGGGTCAAATAAATGAGCTGTTTGCTCAAAACAGTTTATTAAAAACAATGCAAAATTCACGTGTGGGCAATGACACGTCAAGAAAAAGAAAACACATGAGTGGCTCAGACTTGCTTACGTCCAAGTCTTTTAAAAACAATTACTACGCTCTTCTTCACGACGAAGAGGTAGAAGAGCTCTCAAAGCTTTGGAAATCATGTACAAATCAAAAACAATGTAACGAAGATCAACGAAAGAGTGCGTGGCCAGCTCTTTACGAATTGAAATCGATCAAAACTATACTGTACCACTGTATAACTTGGGAACATCTACGTAGACCTGAGATCCGTCAATGTCGGAACTGCCAAAAGTTCTTTCACAGCGCGGCCAACTCCAACTTGGCCCCGAGATAAATCAAATGCGGCCAACCCCATAAAAATCAGGAATGCCCTCTACTTCAACTCGATGTCATAGAAACTGATCATCCAACCTGCTGCGAACGCTACAGAGTAAACAAATAAAAAATCAAAAATGAAGAAAAAAACTTGGCCAACAAAAACAACTATTCATCACCTTAAGTTAATCGAAAAATAAGCTTTGCTGCCGCTAGAAATACCTTTAATTTTTCTAACTTCCCCAAGGAACCGTTAATTAATTCCGATTTAGAGATAATTAAGACAAAAATGATATGAGTGTCGTTAACACTCACGAGGCTTTGTTGTGAAACATGATGCTAAATTTAAGGGTTTAATTTCGAAATCGCATGCTTTTTCTATTAGTCACTTTTTAGTCACTATTAAGGCACTCTTAGGTCACTATTTAGTCACTGTTTAATCACGGTTTAACCACGGTTTAGTTACTGTTTAGTCACTGATCGCGTCTTTCCGCCCCTGGGCCCCTCTTTCATTCCCCTTTCAAAGCGTCACGTGACGCTGAAATCAAATTTTACTCCTACTAAAATCTTCCGTACCGAAATTAAATATGTTTCACATCAAAAATGTTATAATTAAGCAAACAAATTTTTCTCCTTCAGGAACAGTTCCAAACCCACGCTGCTCGTCTTGATTCTATCTGCAACATAATAGACTAATCCAACCTTTTAAAATAAGCAGAAGACTAGAATTAAGTAAGTTTCTAAATGAACAAAACTTTGACATCTTGTTCCTAATCGAAACAAAATTAAACCCAAAACATTTACCAAGCTTTGCCGATTATAATTATAATAAATTCATATTTTATAAAAAGGGAACGAAAAGACGCTTTAAGAGGAGGATATTATCAAGATAAGATTACATTTAGTAAGCATTACAACTACACAATAGATTCCTTAACGACTATGGAAACCTGCATAATTAAACTCAAAATGGACTCAAGTGCCTATTTATATATAACTAGCTAAATGCGCCGCGACTTGGTCCGCGCCCAAGATTTTAATAAATTGTGTTGTTTTATCTTGTAGACAGTTTCGAATTCTACGTTATTCCGCCATAAAGGAATAAACCAAATTTTCTGGGCATTCGAAATCCTGCGATGCTGCGACATACTTCTGCTTCACAACCACATAGTGAATTTCGGGTCTTGCAATATTATATGAAGACTGCAATTTTCAATTATAATTCAATTCAAATTGGCTTTTCCCCACCTCCTCTTCACTCGCTCGCCATTTTTTTCCACCCTTTTCCTCTGCTCTTCACACTTTCCCCCTCACCCTCTCATTCTAACACATGTAACAGCTGTCATCTGTCTCAGAGAGCCAAGAGATCAATGGATTTCCCAGCGATAGCCCAGGGAGCACGAACTTGTTTGCCGAATGCTTGCCGAAGTCACACTTAGAGAGAGACACAGTCACGTTTTAGCACTCTCTGCTTGGGGAACCCTGCTCTGAGGCCTAGTTTGTGCTATGCTCACTCTCTCTCGCGCTCTTAGAAAAACAGTTTAGTGCAAAATATTATCTGAGCGCCACAGTTTTGTTACTTTTACGTTTCAGTGGTTAGGACTGATTTTCTTCCGCCGCGACTGTACTTCGAAGCGTTCGCGCACCGACTGGATTCGGTAGAGGGCGTTCCTAGCTAACGAATGAGAACCTGAAGTGACAGGACAGGCACTTACGCGCGACTTGTTTCTGTAAGTGGTGCAAGCCGAAAATGCAGCGCGACTAAATTCTGTGTGAAACTTGGTAAATCTGCGACAGAGACGATTGAAATGATCAAGAAGGCTTACCCAGATGTAGCTTTTTGCCTTTTTGGAGGGTCGGGAAGAGGTCGCCGATGAAGACCGTGCTCGAAGACCTACGACTTCGACAAACACCGACAATGTGACTCGTTTGCGCAAAGTTTTGAACTTAGACCGTCGACTAGGTATTCGTTTAACTGCCCCGGCGCCACAGTTTTGTTACTTTTTCGTTCCAGTGGTTAAGGACTGATATTTTTCCGACTGGATTCGGTAGAGGGCATTCCTAGCTAACGAATGAGAACCTTAAGTGTCAGGTGCAAGCCGAAAATGCAGCCCGACTAAATTCTGTGTGAAACTTGGTAAATCTGCGACAGAGACGATTGAAAAGATCAAGCAGGCTTACCCAGATGTAGCTTTTTGCCTTTTTGGAGGGTCGGGAAGAGGTCGCCGATGAAGACCGTGCTGGAAGACCTTCGACTTCGACAAACACCGACAATGTGACTCGTTTGCGCAAAGTTTTGAACTCAGACCGTCGACTATGTAGTCGTTCAACTGCCCCGGTGTTAAATTTACCCATATCTGTGGTTCACGGAACATTTGAATATGCGCAAGGTGTGCGCGAAGATGGTCCCAATAGTGCCCGCCTAGCTTGTGAACAGCTACCCGTCCCAACGCTTTCGCAGTCGCCCTACAGCCCAGATGTGGCCCGACCGGACTTTTTTTTGTTTCCTCGCCCAAAGTCGAGTATTTTAAGACGACAGAGAGGATCCAAGCAGCTTGCACCGCGACTCTTAGGGAGAACTACCTTCCGTGACGCCTTCAATGCTTGGTAATCGCGCTGTCAACGCTGCATCGACGCATAAGAAGCCTATTTTGAAAGTTTTTAAGGAATTACTTTCCAGACAAACCCTGTACACGCGCGAGTCGTTCATTCTCTCTCGCTCTCTTATAAAAACAGCTTGTCATGTTATGTGCTCCATACAAATTTTTCTTTGCCCTTTTCAGACACTTCGCAGATAAATTTTGCAAATTTTCTTTCTTAGTGCGCGCCTGCATAACAAAACGAAGGTCTATGTCAAATCTTAAATCTGTAGGATAAGCAGTTTTGGCTGTGGGTTGATAAAATATCAGTCAGTCAGTCAGTCGGTCCTACAACTTTATAAGTATAGATAGATTTAGCTGTGTACAAAATTGCGACCCCCAACATCTCGTAAGTTCCTAGATAGTCCCCCGCGAGTTCCTTGGGTTAAATGAGAAAGCTCCGGAATTTCCACTAGAATCTAACTCACAGTTTTCACTGTTTTTCCCCACATGGTATGCATATCCATCATCTGTAGAAGTGTACAAGTATGTATAAGCAATTGTATATGTATGCCCTAGAGTGCTTGCTTCTGTGTGTGTGACAACGACGAGTGCTCCAGACTATTTACAATGGAATTGTAGTTTCTTTTGTTAGAGGAGAAAAAAAAAAATAGAATCCAAACCACCAACCCATCCATTCACCATTACCATACCACTTTTAATCTTTATTATCGATGACACAATGATTGCCGGCAGCCATTTTTTTTTTTTTTTTTTTTTCAAAATGGCGAATGTCCTCCTCAACTCCTCTCAACGATTTTGCAACTTTGCGTTGTTGTTGTTACTAAGCATGGCTGGCTGGTCGCGTAATTCAAGCGGAAAGCGTCGCCAGTGTCGACCATAAAAGCCAAGTGGGACAACACAAGCAAAATAAAGGACGAGGGACAGCGGGAAAATGGCGAACCTATTTTTTCAATGCGTCCTTCGTCCTTTTGTTGCCTGACGGCGACAACGATGCCATGTCATAAAAACACATTCCCCTGCCCCCGTCCCCCTCCCAGTTCATTTGCTACTACTGCGTCGCGTCTGAATTTTCATTTATTTTTTTTTTTTTTTTTTTGTGTGCTTTTCCTTCGCTTTTGGCCGACATAATTTGCTAACTGAAATGGAAAACATTTTCGACAGACAAGAGGCGGTTGTGGGTGGGCGGAGGCAGACACGCGCACAAATACACAGGCAAAGGAAAATAACTCACACAGACGAGGCGGCAACAACAAACAGAAAAACAAGGCACACAGACAGGAAAAAGGATGTCGCCGACGTGGGATAAAAGTGTGAGAGGGCGAGGGTTTGTGTGTGTGTGTGTGTGTTTGTTTGGAGTCCTTTTTAGCTGGCCCCATTGTCCTTCCTGCATGCGTTCTTATCGATGGACAGAACTCGGTGGCCCTGTGTTACAGTTATGAACTGCGGCGGCCTCTGCCCATTAAAAGTAAATGTTTGTCATTGTTGTCGCAGCCTGTGCGTCCTTCATCATCAGGACATTAAAGCGAAACAGCTACCGTAATGTTGCTGATGTCTGGAACCACAGTTCCTGCCACAATTTCCATTTCATTTAATTTTCTCTACCCCAAAAAAGTCTAGCCTGAGAATCTTCCTCTTCTTGTTTATATAAATTTCCCAGATGGGGGAGGGGGGGGGGGAGCCTTGTCTATTGCTTGTCTGACCCAGAAATTGGGTTTTAACGTTGCGCGTGAAATTAACAACGAGCTGCTAAATGTCAAATGTATGTTAATGACATTTGATTTGAAACCAATAATGGAATATCAGTACAACTAAATCACAAGTGGACCGGGATATGAAACCATTTGGTATCGAGAAGAAAAAAGGATGGCAAGTTCACTAGCTCCTTCTCAAACGAAAGCTTACTGCAGGCTCTCAGCTCAAAACCAAAAGCTGAGAGCCGTTTGCTGCTTTCGGCTTTTAAGTTAAGGCTCTTAGCTCAGAGTCAAATGCTGAGAACCGGTCAGTGCTTTAGGCCAGCGCTTGTTAAGTAGAGTTAAGTCTAACGAAAAAAAAGCCACATAAACCATGTTGAACCTACTTCAGCGACCGCTGGCCCGAGACTGAAAAGCGGTTTGCAAATAAGAAGACAAGAGAAACAGGACCTTTGGATCACGAGTGAAAGGGATAAATTGTATATTACTAGATCAAGTTTACCCATGATACAAGGAAATCAAAGAAGAGTCCAAAGCTGAACCCGAAATACCCGGTGAAGAAGTCTGCAAGGGAGTGGTTTGGCAAAGAGGAGCCCAAACCATCCGGTGAAGATATTTTCTAGGAGTAGTTCTGCCAAAGAAGTTATTTGGTCTGATGCTAGGTGGAACCTGATCGAGTTGTTCGTCGGGAAGAAGAAGCTTATCGGATCAACGATGAGGTAAGACAGAAATGGTGCTACAAGTAGTCGAGCAGAAAGTGTGTACGAAGAGGCTCAAAATATTCCAAAACAAGTTTCACATTTCAAGAAGACAAATCCCCGTTCTCAGGAGACAAACAACCAGGCGTTAATCTGTGAGTTTCCGAGTTTAAAGATGTTGCAAAAACAGTAGTTTGGGATGATACAAAAAATGTATCTTTGCGGGAAACACCTTCTGACCGGTGTCCATGAGCTTTATGTTAGAACTCTGTCTTATGGAAAGAGCTTAAAAAACAGTTGGAGTCTGGGTTTGGCAAATAAATGTGATATTGAGAAAAAAGCAGAAATTTCCTAACGAAACATTCATGGAATTTCTTTAGAGATTGACAGAGATTGGACACTCAATGCGTCTTGATAAGAAAAGTTTGGTAAGTTATTTTATAAAAGGGATTTCCGACAAATCAATGAACAAATCTTGTTTTCATCGCGCTGAAAATATAAAGAAGCTTAAAAAGAATTCCAAAAGATAAAGAGGAAACTGATAAGAGACTAAATGGCATGCTAGAAAATAGAAATTAAAATCAAACTGAGAAGAAGTATTTTAGATTTGAAAAGGAGGGACACCTAATTAAGGATTGCTTTGAAGAGATTATATGCTAATCATACAGAAAGACTAGCTCAAAAGTGCAAAGTGAAAACATAAATTAATTCTCATGGAAGCATGAAGAATCTCCGGTGAATGTAGAGATAAAAAGTTTGTTTAAAAATAAAATTCCAGATTTACAACGTCAGCGTAGAAAGTTTAACGCCAAAAATTACAAATCCGATTCCAATTATAGGGACGAGAGCGTAAGTTAAAGTCGGCTCTAACCGACTTCGATATACCCGTTACTCATTAAACAAAATGTTTAACAGTGTTCCTGCGTTCCTTAGGGTGACCATCCGAAAAGAGTGCAACATTTTTTTTAGGGTGGGAAGGGTGGTAGCGGGTGCGGCTTGTTTCACTTTTTTGCTCATAACTTGAGAACCGTTCATCCGATCTTTATCATTTCCCCAAATCGATTCATTTTGCTAATTACTAGAAGGTACGAATCGTTTATCTTCAAATGTGGCCAAAATTTGAAACAAACTTGATCTGCGTGCACATAAAAGAAGCAAACCTCTATCTTTTACCATCTCTAAGATCTAGGTGTTCATAAAGACTGACGCACGGTTAGACGGTCAGACGGACATGTCTATATCGACTCGACTGTTGATGCTGATCAAGACTATATACCTATACTTTATATGGTCGGAAATGATTCCTTCTACCTTTTACATACATTTGCACGACTTTAGTATACCCTTTTTACTCTACGAGTAACGGGTATAAAAATTTTTTTTTTTTTGGCTTAGGAAATACAAAATTGAAGCTGTAGCAGCAAGTAAAATTCAAATAAATCACAAGACCACGAAATAAACTAAGTTCGTAATTAAAAAATTATTTTATTATATACGGTATTAGTTATTTTTTTTATATAAACATACATTTTTAAATACGAACGGTGTGTCCCAATATCTAGAAATGTTTTCGAGTTTAAACGCCATTCTCCTGGAATTATTTTCCCATTTGGTGTTTCTCTGCCAATCAGGGTTGGTGAAAGATCAAGAAGTTATGAAGAGCACAACGTGCTGAAATCACTACGCGAGTTTTCTCTGGACTCAAGGCAATTGGCTTGCGCATCACGCGAAATCGCGCTGAAAGAATGCCAAAAGTGTTTCACGTCGAGCTCTTGATAGTCGGTAATAATTTCGACTAACGATAAAATTCGTTGGGCAAACGGTTTCAAAAGTCTTCTGCTTATAGCAAAAGCATCATCGGCCACCATTACGTATGGAACAGCAATCTCACGATGTGGCAAGGGTGCGTCGTCGGGAATGTTGAACCTGTTAGAGACCTCATATAAAGAAATTCGAAGAAAAACTCCTCCATCAGAAACGCGACCATTTGTTCCGACGTCAAAATACAAAATTTCTTTTTGATTTGACGGAAACTAAAAACAAAAACTCTTAATAACAAGGGGTTATAGTCTACAAAAATGCGTACCTTAAAATAATCAGTTTTGAGAACCTTTAAAATTGCAGCACAAGCCTTAGGCACAATCTTGCTAATGGTATTATGTGGAATTCGAAAAACATACTGCAATGACCGATAGCTATCTCCAGTGGCCAAAAAGCGCAGTGTAACCATTAAACGACATGTTGCCGGGATCGCATTGCGCATAATGGTGTCTGAATAATTGGACCAACAAGACACAACTAAAAACGAGAGCATAAGTTAAAGTCGGCTCTAACCGACTTCGATATACCCGTTACTCATGAAAAACATGTTTAACAGTGTTCCTGCGTTCCTTAGGGTAACCATCAGAAAAGTATGCAACATTTTTTTAGGGTGGGTAGCGGGGGGGGCTCGGTTCACTTTTTTGCTTATAACTTGAGAACCGTTCATCCGATCTTCATCATTTCTTTGGCAAATCGACTCATTTTGCTAATAACTAACTATCTCTAGAAGAAACAAATCGTCTATCTTTAAAAATGTAGGAGATATAACGTTTTTTCCAAATTGCGGGGGCGGGAGGGGGCGTGGCCAAAATTTGAAACAAACTTGATCTGCGTGCAGAAAAAAGAAGCATTTGTCCCATACATGTCAAACCTCTATCTCTTACCATCTCTGAGATCTAGGTGTTCATACAGACAGACGGACAGACGGACGGACGGACAGACGGACAGACGGACATAGCTATATCGACTCGGCTGTTGATGCTGATCAAGAATATATATACTTTATATGGTCGGAAATGATTCCTTCTGCCTGTTACATACATTTGCACGACTTTAGTATACCCTTTTTACTCTACGAGTAACGGGTATAAATACTAATGTTAAATTTTATATAATACTAGCAAAACCCGCCGCGACTTCGTCCGCGTGTCAGTTTTAATAGACAACCATGGAAGAATACTTTTGTTTCATTAGCAAATAGCCCGTCACGCTTCGCTGCGCCTTCAACAGTATAGAACCAACGCAAACCCACTTCAGGCCCACATCCCACCCACATCCCTCCCACTTACCGCCACATCACACCCACTTTCCGCCCACTTCGCACTTACATGCCACCCACATTCCACACACTTCCCACCCTCTTCCCGTCCACTTCCCGCCCAAAAACCACCCTCTTCCCTTTTACATTCCACCCACATCCCTCCCACATCCCACCCACATCCCTCCCACTTCCCACCCACATCCCACCCACTTTCCGCCCACTTCCCACCTACATCCCACCCACATTCCACCCACTTGCCACCCACATCCCACCCACATCCATCCCACATACCGCCACATTCCACCCACACTCCACCCACTTGCCCACAGACCACTTCGCGTACTATGCTTACAACTTATGTTTTGTTATGTGTAATTTTGAAAATGAGTTTGGAGCTAATCGCCGGCAACTTAAGTTTCGCCCATACAACCTTGACCACCCACTTTCCACCCAATGGGGGTGAATTTTCCGGAAGATTGGTATGCAGTTGTTGTTGAATTTTCATATAGATCTTTGAAAATGAGTTTGAGCTTGATCGAATGAAAAACAAAAAACCGCGAATGTTCCACATGGGAACGCTGTCGAACGGGATAAAAAGTATCCTATGTCCGTCTCCTGGCTCTAAGCTACCTCCCTACCAATTTTCAGCCAAATCTGTTCTGCCGTTCTTGAGTTATAAGTGGTGTAACTAACACGACTTTCTTTTATATATATAGATAATGATAGTTATATATTACCAACTGCTCAAAGTCTGCTGCTTTCATTCGCAAAAAACTTTTGTAAAGATCTGGAGCCTCCAATCGCTACTCATTTAAGAGCTTTACGCAGCAACCTTCACTTTCGCGGCGTGAAAGCCATGGGCTAATCCACAAACTCCGGCGAGCTTGTTTCTTCTTTGCTTCTTCTTGCTCAAGTACCCATAAATATGCAGCTCCGCAGCATAAAATCATTATTTTTGGGACTGTTCATTACTATGCCTTTTCTGTTCTTACTTCAAAAAAAAATTATATTGTTTGCTCAAACAAATCAGTCTACTTGATTTATAAATTTAGTAGATTGGGCAAAGAAATGTATAATAAAATTTGCCCCAAACCGTGTGAACACTTACGCAAACTATTTGCGGAGGGGAAATATTTGCGCAAATTTTTTAAGAGCAAATATTTGCTCATGTGGGAACACCAAATTTGTTTTACGCAAACATTTACAGTTCAAGGCTAACTTTGTTTGCACAATGTGTTCAAATTTTGTTTGCCTGTGGGACCTTAGCTTAATTTTCTATAATTAAGTCGTTTATTTTGTAAACGAGGGTTTATTTTTCGTTTTTCGAGTTTTTACTTACGCAATTTTTTTGGGTACTTTCTTCATGGTTTGTCGATATGGGGTTATTCCTTTCTGTCTATCTGTCTGTCTAGTAGGGTTGTCAATATTTTATCGATATATCATATTTTTGTTCGATATTTTGTCTGCCAATATCGGCGATTATCGATATTTAAAAAAAAAAGAAAAAATATACTATACTGGTTGCAAGAGGGCAATATCAGTAATCTAAAACCCAGAAAAATGTTGACTTTCGTATAGGAAATAGGGCTGCTAGGGGAGCTATGACCTCAGTAGGGGGGACCGCAATTGGTCATCAATAGCTTATTTCCTTCGTGGAAGTGAGATTTTTAAGTAATATACAAAAATTCTGTTGGAAAAGACAAAATCCTTAAGTGTTCTTAATATTAGAGGTTGATTTGTGCGGGCAAAGATTTTATTTTGCTATACGCTTTGTTGACTTTTTTCCAACCATACAAATCGACCCCCCTAATTTATAGTCAATTTTCAGAAAACTTAGTCATTTAAATCTGAAAGTTATTATATTAGAAAGATTCGATACAGCGGCCACTAAAAAAAAAGGTCATTAGTATTCTTATGGTGAAGACATTCTTAAAAAAATTTTCAGTTTTCATAAGCTTTAGAAAACCCCTATACATCGATCTTTTTGGAAGCGAAATATGAAATATAAAATATTATTTTGAGAAATTTCGACTACCCTACTGCCTACTACTCTCCACTGCCTTGTACTTTCCGTCTTGTCATCCATTTTATATATAGTGTGACCATCTTTTAATTTCTTAAACACTAAAAAAACGATACATTTGTGCATATTCTCACATCATATTCTAATAATTCCCAGGATTACAACTCTTTGGTCTGAATTATTAGACACGGTAAATTGTCCTTAAATTACAGATCTACCACAGAGTCCTTAACTACAATTGTTTTGCACTTGGCTTTGAACCTTTCTTTAAACCAAAAAATGTCAAAACTTAGAATTTTTTTGGAAAACTTTCTCACCATAAGCCCAATGTCATCAGCTTAATTCCCAAAAATTCCCTTGTCGTAGTCCCCCATGAAGACAACAATGGCAATAAAACTATAAAGAAAATGTCACCCAATTTCTCCCACTCATAATCATAAATTATTGACAGACTTTTTTTGGGGGGTTGCTGTCAACTCAATTTGGTGGCTCATTTGTCCTTGGCCAGGTCACGCACGCACAACCATTGTGGCTTCTAAGCCGCGCCCAGCCCAATTGCTGCTTGCCCAAGTGGAGCAGCTCCTCTGGTCAATGCCTATCAATTTGTGAAAATCATTTCCGCAATTTTATTGCCTCGTGCCAAAAAAAAAACAGAAAAAGAAAATAAAACCAAAAACCAGGAACGTGGGCGGTAAAAAAGAAATTAGGCTTCGGTTTTATTTTGAAGGGGGCGTTGCTTTTTTTTCAGGCCATAACTCTTTTGGCCAAAAGCGGCAGCAGCAGCTGTGGATGGATTCTCCTCCGGTGGATGTCTAAATTCCATGGCCAGGTCAAGTTTGGCCTTTTAACTGGGTTGAACACGAGGCTAGAAGCAGAGACTTTTTTGTGGTAATAACTTGTTTTTGTTGCTTTGCTGCCTGCCAAATGGATTTTTGCATTACAATGTCAGATTAATCAAAACGAGCGAACAACAAGCAAAAAAACAGAAAAAACGTTAGAGAAAACCGACAATTGTTTGGGGCAAGGTGGTGGAGCGGGGGCCGCTGGAGGGAGGCGGGAGGCGTGGTGCTTACTGCGCTTCACAAGAAATACGAATGCATAAAATTTTATGTTTTTCTGCTACTTGATGGCAACGACGACGGTGGCAACAAGTGGGCCAAGCCACCAACCGACAACAGCCACAAACTGCAGCCATGGCCACAACCGCAGCAGATGATTATCGGCTCCAACAGCAACAACAACAACAACAACAGCAACAGCAACTGCCACTGCATTAGTTTTTATTGAGGCAGTTGGCTTGAGCTCTCTGAGGCTCGCTGGCAGACAAAGCGGCACTGGCAATAAGCAAGAACAACTGCCACAGCAACATTTTCATTACCATTCATCACCTGACGACGACGACGACGACGACAGTTGGAACGGTTGGCGGAGTGAAAACCTTGTGCCGAAGACAACCAAAGACCTCGACTTCCTTTGGGTCGCCTATCGCTGCTGCTGCTGCTGTTGCTGCTGCTGACGGACACAGACCTTGTTTTCCTCTATATTGTGTCTATGACTTTGTGGCCCTGGGCCATGGAAGTCGCTTGTTAAAGTTATGTTTATGCTCTGTCAAAGGGATTTAAGGGTATTAGCTGTATGGATTAGGTTATAAAGTTTTAAAGAGGAAACCAACCCGCCTTACGTCCGTTTATAAGTTATGAGTTATGGCTAAGTGAATGCTTTAAACAAGAGATCAACTGGATCTTATCCATTTAATCAATTTAAGATATTTTTCTGTGGAAGTTTCATTCACCGTCCTGATGTCAACTTGCTTTGTATGCAGACATTCATTCATGCTAATGGAAGACGTCGATCAGTTAAATTTGGATTCTTGTCGCAGTTATACAGTTATACAAATGTAACCCCATTTCTGATCAACCAGGATTTGCTTAACGTCTGCAAATGGTCAACGACTTCATACAACAAATAAACCCATATGAGACACCACATAGAAATCGACCGCGGCATCGCAAGAAAAAGTACTCAACTGAGGCACTACAAAGCCCTCAACCGAGGCACCATAAAGCCCTTTACCGTGGCAGCACTCAACCGGGACACCATATAGTACTTGATCAAGGCATCGCAAAGCCCTGAACCGAGGCATACCAAAGTCTTCTATCGAGGCACCGCAAAGTACTCAACTGAGACACCACATAGTAATGGACTGGGGCATCGCACCATAAAGTTTTAAACCGAAGCACGGAAAAGTAATCAACCGAGACACCACAAGGTACTCGACCGGGGCACCACAAAGCGCTTAGTCGAGGCACCACAAGGTACTCAACCGAGGCACCATCAAGTCCTCAACCGAGGCCCCATCAAGTCCTCAATCGAGGCATCACAAAGTCCTCAACCGAGGCACCATCAAGTCCTCAACCGATGCACCATCAAGTCCTCAACCGAGGCACCATCAAGTCCTCAACCGAGGCACCATCAAGTACTCAACAGAGGCACGTCCTTAATCGAGACATAACATAGTACTCGACAGGGGCACCACGAAGCGCTTAGTCGAGGCACCGCAAAGTACTCAACCAAGGCACCACATAGTAATCGAACGGGGAATCGCACGACAAAGTGGTTAACTGAGGCACCACAAAGTCCTCAACCGAGGCACTAAAAAGTACTCAATCGCGTCACGGTAGAGTACTCAATCGAGAAATCGAGACACCAGATAGTACTCGACATTGCACAGTGGTCTCTCCCATTGGCCAAAAATTAAAGTCAATATTTTGGCTTTAAATGTGTCCGCATTAACTCATACTACGAACCGTTCTGTCAAAAAATAGCATCAAAAGAGAGAGCATAAAATTATTTGTGTTTGACAGCTTGAACATCTTGCAAGTTAAAAAAAAATTCGTTTGAAACGGAATACTCGTCCAATGAAAGCAATAAATATTGTAAACTATGTTTTGTGACAATTTGCGGGTAGTTAACGTGTTGTGTTAATGTAAAGAAATGAATTTAACATAGGTTACTGTTTAAGATAAATTCGTGTGAAAAGTATAATTTCATTTAAGCTTTTAGTTCTGAAGCTAATCGAAGCTAACGTGCAAATTTATTTTAAATTAATCGTCAATATTTAGAGATTATAAGGTTTAAGTTTCAGCTGCGGATTTTTGCAGATTGCTGTGATATCTGTATCAAAGACATCACTGTGTTTGGCCACAAAGTACTCAACCGAAACGGCGCGGTACTAGCGAATCCGTTAATGACGACAAATCTGATTGTAAATTTAAATTTTAAGTAACTGTTTAGTCACGCTTTAGTCACTGGATAGTCACTATTTAGTCACTGTTTAGACCTTGTTAACCCACACACAACCCAGCTTACACAAAACAGAGACAGAAAAAGAGAGTAAGTAGTAGGAAAAAAGTTAAAATGGCAACGGTATGGGTTGGCTCTATCAATCATAATAGTGTCACAGCCTGTTATCAAATATTTAGGAGTCTTGCTTGACCATCGACAGCGTGGTCACCTCCACTATCCTCTATGGGGCGACGATTTGGGCAGCCGCCAATGCAAGTCCGTATCAGAGGAGGCGGCTCTAGTTGTTGCTGGAACAGTCCCCATAGACCAGCTAGCACAGGAAGCAGGACACAGTGTGACTTAACAGTTTCGCAATGTCAGAGCAGATGGGATTGCGGTATAAGCGGTAGGTGGACTCATCGGCTGACACCGAACTTGGAACTTTTAACTTTCCCAAATGTGGATACGAATGCTTCAAGGCGTACCTGCACCGCTTTAGTTTTTAAAGGAGGCATATCGGTTGAGCGGCTAACCTGACCGCCATCCACCCCGCGAAGTAATGCTTTGCAGCGGTTCCGCGGATACGGAATATTCCTTCCTTACTTATTGTAAATTAGCTTTCTACTCCTTACATTTCTACTGTATCTAATAAAAAAAACACACACACACACACAACCCATCTTTCCCTGGAATGTGGAAGGTATAGAAGCTGGTTCTAATACCCAAACCAACCAAGGACTGAATGACCGATCAGCTTGACCGACTCAACTGAAAAGAGAGATGCGGGATGTAACCGAGGTCCACTACTATGGAACTTTATCTGCGACTATCTCTCCAACCTCTAGAGTGCAAATCCCAAAAAGCTGTCCAAAAGTCGAAGAAAAATATTTATTTTATGGATGATTGAAATAGTTGTAGTGGCACATCTAGTTGGAATTCCGACCTGGCTCAGGTATGAACTCCATTCGTGAGCGTCGAGCGTGCCACATAGATTACTCGTCATGCGTTGAAAAAAACACAACGTTCAAGAGCGTATAGAATCGATAAAAATTAACCGATTTGTATTCTGAAAAAATGATTCTACTACTGGAAAGTAAGTACAATTTGAAAGTATCGCTCAAAATATTTATTATCAATGCATGTAATAGTGGATGATTAATAAAAGCAGAGGATTTTTTTCGGTCACATTCTGAACAGTCGTTTTGTAAAAAGCAATAAGTCAAAAGCCCAATCAGATCCCACTGTCAAACATAATAGAAATTGTTGTTTAGACAATCCTTTAGAGCGTAGCCAAAAATTAGCTGCGGATAACTGCAGATTCAGTCTCAGTGATAATTTTTGTACTCTCATCCAATTCACCAAACAAACTTTTCGAAAGTAATTTGTCCCGCTGAGCACAAGAATCGACATTAAGAAAAAATATATCAAATAGTTATCGAGATATTATCGATAAACGGTTTTTTCGATGTTTCAACCAAATCAAATACGTTTCCGAAGAAAGTGTCGGTCATATTGGATCCGTCATCCACCCGATTAACGGACTACGTAGTTGTGGTGGTAGTGTCAAAACACCTTAAACAGGTAGAGTTGCTATGTAACCAAGCTATCAGTCAGATAGAGTCGTGACACTGCTCAGTGGGCTAAGAACTAGCCCCCCAAAAAACTGAAGCTGTCCTCATTAGCAGCCGGAAAAAGGTGGTTAACCGTGGGTAATGCAGTGCTCACTTCAAAGAGAGCGTTGAGGTACCTAGAAGTAATGCTGGATACCAGGCTTAGCTTTCAAGAGCACAAGGACTATGTGAGTGCAAAAGCGGCAGCAATAAACTAAGCGCTTTCAAAGATAATGCTTAATACCACAAGTCGGAAGCAAGGTCGAAGGTTACTGCTCAAAAGGGTAATGAGGTCGACCTTGGAGAATGGGTTAACAGGAGGCATGCTACTAAGCGGTTTTGGCTGATTTCGAAAGTATCTACACTGGACGGATCTGAGTGGAGAGCACTGCTACGGCAAATGATAATAGTGGTTGGGTACAAAATTGAAAGACACGACGACGCAGTGAAGAATCTTGTAGCAAACACAAAATTTTTCTAGTATTGTTTCCTATCTAAAACTCTCGTATCCACCAAGTCTACCCAAAGGCTAACTTAGGAAATTTTATTAAATCATGGGAATTTCTTGAAATACTCTGGTTAACGCAAAAATTTAATGATTCATAATACAAACCCACCAAATGATGAGTTAGCTCTTTCGGCACTAACATCTTTCCCTTACCATCCCTAAGGATACGCAAAGTCATCAAAATGAAACCCAACAATTCCAAAAAAATTTTATCTGACAAAAATTTTTTGGCTTTAAGCTAAAGTCTAAGCTTTAATGTGATTTTGCTCAGCGACATGAATGTCTGCCAAAATGCCCGACCCCCTGTAACGCCCACGCCCAACGAGGGACGACGACGACATAAACTTGGAATGTTGAATGTGCCCCAAACTTTTGCTGACATGACTGTCACTAATGCCAAACACGCGCCACAGTTTCAGACACAGACGCACACATTTGGCACAGAAAAGCACACAACGACTTTTTACATAGTATAAAACTGTGTCGCACTCACACAGCCAAACAGGCAAAGTAACGGAAGCCTGGGCGAGGCAAGTTGCCGTCTAGTAACAGTGGCAGACGGTATATATGTACGGTATATATATATATATGTATTCGGGGTATACAATGTATAGAAGAGGCGCCGCCTATGTACGACCGACATACGAAGCCCAAAAGCGAAGCTCCAAGTTCTCCTTGTCGGCTGTCCCAAAAAAAAAAAATGAAAAAGGAAAAAAAAAAAACAATTTCCCTTTACGAGTCGTCGCCATCGTCGTCGTCTCGGCAGACGCTGCCCAGCCACCCAATTAAGCCGTAAGTTTGAAGCCCAGCCACCCCACCTCCCCCCCTTTATCCTGTTCACCCTTGGTGTATGTGTGTGTGTGTGTTCTCTGCCACCACAACCTACAGCAACAAAATTTGTCTGAGGGCGAGCCAGCAATATTTTGAGTGTTCTTGCTTTCTCTTTCGCTCTTACACAAAACACACAGACGCCTGGGCAGACACAAGCTGACAGCAACAACAACAACAACGCAAGTTTGCTCGAAAGTTTTTCTCCCCCCCACCCCCACCCCCTCTCTGTCCGTTCCCTTCTTGTGTGTGGGGTGGTAAGCAGCTACGCCCTTTTGTCTTACGACATCGATGTTTGTCTCCATCGTTATTTTCTTTATCGGCTGCTTCTCTCCCTCCCTCTTGCGTCTCAAGGGTGTTTTACTTCTTATTGCCTACATTTTTTAATATCTTTGCCCCAGTGCCCCAGGCAGCGTGCACTAAGCTTAGCAACAGCTTCTCTTCTCTTCAATATTGAATTTTATTGATTCAAGATATTGAATATTGCATCAAAGTCGAAAGAAATTAAAGAAATTGAACACTTGTTGCTAACATCTCACACTCTACACACACACACACACACACACACACACACACTCACAGGTGTCAAAAAGTAAAACTTGTTGGTCATGTTTGGAGCAGACAAAATCAAATTGAAATCATTCGAAATGCCAATTGATCAACAACAAAAAATAAAGAAAAAGTTAACTACGCATAAAACTGCTCTAATTGCTTGTAATCTGTATGAAATGTGTGCTTCATGCTGTGGGCGTCTTTTGTTTGATAGTGTAGCGTTGGAGCATAAACATTTGGTAACCAAATTGGTAACAATTCAGCTCAATTTCCACACAAAAAAGTATAACTAACCCTCCAGATAGCTCAATGTGCTAGCGCGCCGTTCCATACGTTAATCGTTAAAGGCAAAAGGCCAGTGTACGATTCCCAGTGAAGCTCGAAAAATAATTTCTGTGTGGAGTAGGAATTAGCAAATTTTGTTCCAAAAATGAAAATTAGATCTAATGTAAACGAGAGCGCAAGTTAAAGTCGGATCTAACCGACTGCGATATACCCGTTACTCATGAAAAAACATGTTTAACAGTGTTCCTGCGTTCCTTAGGGTGAACATCTAAATAGTATGCAACACTTTTTCAACTCAGGTGGATCGTTATAAACTGTTGATTACTTTGGGTGCTAAGGTCCGAATCATCTAAAAAGAATTTTTATATCAATTTACGGGAAATGCTTGCGGTTTGGCAAAGAAAACTTAACACACACTATATAGGGTGACCATTTTCAAGCTAGATTTTTCTATCCGTTACTCGTAGATTAAAAAGGGTATACTAAAGTCGTGCAAATGTATGTAACAGGCAGAAGAATGATTCCTTCTTCCGACCATATAAAGTATATATATTCTTGATCAGCATCAACAGCCGAGTCGATTTAGTCATGTCCGTCTGTTTGTGTGAGCGCGATAGAGATACAAATTTTTGCATGTGCATAGGTAAATGTTTGTTTCAGATTTACCCAATTTTGAGAACATTTTCAATTCAAATCATCTTGAGAGCGGATAAGCATTAGTTTGGATTTAAAATGTTTTATATATACTTATAAGTCTGTTGGCCCGACTGACTGACTGACATGTTATCAACTCACAGCCAAAACTGCTTATCGTAGAGATCTAAGATGTGGCGCACTAAGAAAGAAAAATCGGAAAAATTTTCCACGAAGTGCGTATGAACCACATAAAATGAACTGAGGCGCTCAGCCAATATTGTGAACTAAGTTGTTTTGCTAAGAGCGAGAGAGATAGAAAGGGAACGACTCACAATCACACAAATAAGTTATGCGTTGTATAAATTTGTCTTTACTCTCTGAGACAGATGATATCTGAGAGACATGTATTAGAACGAAACGGCAAGAACAGAAGTTAGGAGGAAAGGGATTACACAGGTAACGAAATGATAGGGCGGGGGGCAGAATGAGGGGAGACGGTAAAGACAGGGGAGCTCAGGAAGAGGGAGGGTGAAAAGGAATGAGACGGGACGGTAAAGAGAAGAGGGAGGGAGTTCTGTCGAAGCTTTATCCAAAAATTTTATTTGTGTAATTGGGCAAAGACTTGGGGGGACTACGTTCCCAATTATAAGCAAGCAGTGCTAAAGCTGCTGTGAAATCCACAATCTTCATATATTTACTAGATATGGGCGCGGAACGAAAATCAAGCTAGACCCAAAATTGACTATGTGGTCATGCGGGAGAGGTTTGTATTCAGCATTCACTTGGCGAAAGGGATTAATATACTATTCCAGAATTTTCGATCGAAAATTCGAGACGTTATTGTATAGAAAGTGCGTCTAGGGCAGTGTCGACTAGGGTTGTCGATATTTCTTAAAATATCAGTCAATATTTTCAATATCTATATTTGATATATCGGGTCCAGAAAACATCGATATATCGTTATTTTCTAAAGCTTAATAAAAGTGAAAAGTTTTTAAGGAACGGAAGGCGGTAAGGACCGCCAAATGACCATTTCTAGTCGCCGTTATATCTTATTTTTCTCATGGGATAACTTTATGATTTAACTGATTTAATTTCTGAGCTGGAGATATGGAGAATAGCAAAAACGGAATCTACGGAAAATTTCAAAAAAAAAAAAAAAATAAATAAACAAGATCCCATGGATCCAAAATTAATTCCTAATCGGTGCAAATTGATCTTAAATATTACAGATATTTAAAGATTTTGTCTTTTTGAACGGGACTCGAAAAATAATTTTTATATATTTTACTCAGAAATCGCACTTCTACAAAGAAAAAAGGAAATAAGTGCAAAAAATTTCACCAAGAAACCATAGGTCTAAAATAAATTTCTTGCCCGCGCAAATCCACCTCAAATATTAAAGACAAAGATTTTGTCTTTTTCAACAGGACTATTTTAATTTTTTCAACTTAGAAATCGCACTTCGAAGAAATAATGTATAAGAGAACAAAATCTATGCCGAAATACCGTACCAGGATGAAGTTGAATGGAGGAATTCATTGTAGACCCATGGTTTTTGGACGTAATTTTCCGAAGATTTCGTACAAAAAATATCAATACACCTTATCCTTCAACAAAAATATTGATATATCAATATATCGGGTATATCGAAGTCGGTTAGAGCCGACTTTAACTTGCGCTCTCGTTTATTAGTATTTCGATATTTACACATACACGAGCCGAACGAATGCCTAAGCTGATGACAAGAGAGCAAACCTCTTTTCAGTCCTTGGAATCTGGTTCATCAAAACACTCTCACTATTTGGTCTCCCTCTTGTTGAAGAAAGTCGACAATCCACTTTAATGCTCACCAACACATATACACTACTTCTGTCCTCTTCAATTGACTTGCTCTATTAAAGGTCCTACAAACTTCGGCATGTATAGATATTGTTTAATTGTATTATTTGCTTAAACTAATAAAAGTTTGCAATATTTTTGGCATTGCTTAAAACAAAAATTTTAAAATAAAACTTGTCAGGGTACCTAAGCTTCGTTGTTCCAAGTTAGTTTCCATTTATATTCTTCCAATTTGTTAAAGTTCGCTTTGTTGCCAAACAACAATCTACTTACACGTGACAGTTAGGAGGCCGTTAATAAATAAACCCAAACAAAATGGAACTCACCTGCAAAGAGAAGAGAGAAAAAAACATTAAATAGGCATCAATAAAAAATACTTTGTTGTTTTTTTTTAGAGAAACAATTTTAATTGCGGCACTGATTGCAATTAATTTGTCAATAAAGTACATTTGGCTTTTAAGAAACGAGATGCAAAATGTATACAAAAATTGCATTAGACTAGGCAAGTGAGGGGAGCAAGGGGTGTTGCTCCGTTTGAATTTTGCCAAAGATTTATAGATGTGCGACTGCAAGCCAAAATATATTTTTGCGTCTTCCCCCAATAATCCAACCAGACTCGTGGCCGGGCAATTATTTTCAATTTGAGTTGCAATTTTTATTTTGTTGTTGTTGTTTTTGTTTCTCTTTGACGTTGGCGTTGATTTTGTTAAAAGTGTTTGCCTAAATGTTTATGAGCAGCCCTCTAATGCAAATGCAACAGTTTTGTGTGTGTGCCAAAAATGTAATTTGTTGAACTAAGATTCTAAGGCAGAGTAGAAAGACATATACCTTATCCTTGAGTCAAGTTCTATCTCAATCATCCTCACATTTTTATTGCAAATTGCTTCCATTTTTATTTATTTCTTACACATCCTATTCAATGGTTAAATCAGCTGCATAATCAATGGAATATAAGAACAAGGTTAAAAACATTGTGTGTGTCACATTGTAGGAAGGAAGCCGTTCGAGGGGCACATAAATTGTGCAAATAGATGCAATAATATGCAAATCGCGCGCACACACAATAAATTAACACAATAAATTCAATGAAATAAAAAAAAGAAGAGAAGAGAAGAGACTACGGGTCGTTATAGCTGGGAAGAGCTTTGTTTGTGTCGCCCGACGGACGGGGCAGTGTTGTGTCCTTTGCGTGCGAAATGACAACGTTGGCGTCAAAATGGCGTCGCCAATATGTCGCCCGAGTGTAGGAATATGGGCGACGTCTATTCCGGCACTATTTTCGCTCTGTTGTTGTTGTTGCTGTAAGCGTTAATTGCCCCCTCTGAGCTGACTGACAGCAACGATAAACGAGCAAACAGTTGCAAAATAGAAGAAATGAAGGCATAAAAATCTGGGGGGACCCTTTGTATGGGCCTCTTTTCTGTTCTAATGTGGCTAAATTTGTATGTGCATCATCATCATCATCATCATCATGGTTCTCCTTTCGCCCGGCCGCGGCCGTTTTTAATTTAGCAAATGTTGTAAATTTACGCTAATTTATAGCGTGTCGCCTGAGGCCGCCAGCAGTCTGTGTTGCGGAGGGGGAATTAGTCACTTGGTTGGTGGCCAGCTAATTGCCCCAAAAAAAAGAGAAAAAAGAAGTATAACCAGGACATCTTAATCGCCATAAAAATACAGTTTTGATTTACAATCTCAAAGTGCAAACATTTATTTTCTCACAAAGTTTCGGGTTACTCTCCCCAAGAAAGTATAACAATAAATCAAACGGCGACCCGAGCTCTGTAAGCGAAAGGAAAGCAAAAGAGCGACAGGTGTAAGTTTTGTCGCTGACTAATGCAAAATGCACTAATTATGTACCACATTGGGATACATCGGGTGGTGAGTTGAGTGGAGGAGCAGCATCTACACATCAAAGACAATTCTACTCGAAATGACTTTTAATTACACAGCGTCGTGCAAAAAGAGGCTGTGTGTTGGCCATGTCGTTGTCAGAGTTTGCCACTTTCCTTTGCTTGTTTTGCTTAATTTATTGTAATGAGCAATATTGTAACCAGGCGTTGGTCTTGGAATGTGATAGACTAAAAGAGCTGCATTATTTTGAATCAATTTGCTAGTTTTATTTCAAATTTGGATATTGTAAACAAAGGTTTTTCGGTTTTTTGGGATTATTTCTTGCGCACGTTTTTCTATTTACAAAGTTTTTTCTATATTTTTTATTTACCATGTCTTTCCTGTATTCGGGTTTTCTGGATTTTATTTACACACGGTTTTCTATTTACAATGTCTTTCCTGTATTCGGGTTTTCTGGATTTTATTTACACACGGTTTTCTATTTACAATGTCTTTTCTATATTCGGGTTTTCTGGATTTTTACACACGGTTTTCTATTTACAATGCCTTTTCTATATTTTCTATTTACAATGTCTTTTCCATATTCGGGTTTTCTGGATTTTATTTACACACGGTTTTCTATTTACTATGTCTTTTCTATATTTTTTATTTACCATGTCTTTCCTGTATTCGGGTTTTTTGTGATTTTATTTACACACGGTTTTCTATTTACAATGTCTTTTCTATATTTTCTATTAACAATGTCTTTTTTACTTACACACGGTTTTCTATTTACAATTTCGTTTCTATATTATCAATTTGGAATGTCTTTTCTATGTTCGAGTTTTCTGGTTTTTACCTACACACGGTTTTATATTTACAATGTCAATTTTATTTTCGGGTTTTCTGGTCTTTCTTGACACACGGTTTACAATTTACAATATCTTTTCTTTATTCGGGTTTTCTAGTTTTTATTTACACATAGTTTTCTATTTACAATGTCTCTATACGAGAAACTAGATTGAATAATTCTACGATACCACGATTTTACTCTGATCCCATCCATATCTTACCCAGTTCCTCCTTAAGTCCCACCCAGATCCTACCCGGATCTCACCCCGATACAACGCAGATCCAGCCCTTATAATACTCCACTGAAAACCCTCTCAAATGCTACCAGATCCTACTAAGATCCCACCAAGATCTCACCCAGATCTTTCCCAGAGACCATCCAGTTGAACCTCTTCAGCATCTTTTCTATCTCTTCGCTTCGCCCTCTGACCATTCTCTTGTGTTTGTGTGTGTGTTTGCCGGGAAACTCTGCAAAACAACAACACAAAATATGAACGACGTCAGCGTCACGTGACGCTGAAATCAAATTTTACTCCTACTAAAATCGTCCGTACCGAAATTAAAGATGTTTCACATCAAAAATTTTCAATAATATCGCTCTTGGAATTGAGCTAAATTCGATCACATTTTGGTTCGTATTGGCAAGGAAGTAAGGGGAAGCAAACTTTGAGCGCAGGACACGCTCTCACACGGAAAAAGAGAAAGAGAGAGAGAGAGAGCACGCATGCGCTCCTATCCTATTTCTTCACTTAGGCCAATGAAGGCCCGTTGTGTTACCATATAACCCTTTCTACCCTGTCATCGTTAAACCATTTAGAAAATAGTAGAAATTTGAGCAGCGAGGCTATATCTATTTCAGAGATGTCTGACAGATTGTTTAGAAAAGGACAACCCAGAACTTTAAGTCGTTTTCTGCTAAGAGCTGGACAATGACTGAAGAGGTGTTGTACACTTTCCTCCTCATCCACCGAATTTCAGCTTCTACAGAAGTCATTGTGTCTGATGCCGATCCTAGCGGCGCAGGCAGTGTCCAGTAAGGGCCCCTACTAATAAAGAAATATTCACTTTATCTTGACGAAGTATTTTTTTTTAGTATTAAGGGAAGGCCATGTAAGCCTAGATATTTCACTTGTGTGAATTGTTTGCCATTGATCCATTGTTATTCGATAGGTAGTTTCCCTTGTTTGTAGCTTAAAGGTCGCAAGACGCACGCCTATGTTGCTTTTATCCGGTAGACGGTGCCAAGTCTAGCGAGGTGGTCGGCCATCTCGTTGCAGTGTCCAGGCACCCAAACGAGATTAATTTCAAAGTGCTGAACCATCTCATTAAGAGATTTGCGGCACTCCGTAAGATTTTTGGTGTTGTTAACATAACCGTCAAGAGATTTTAATACACCTTGACTGTTTGAGAAAATGAATACTTCACTTCCTGGGATCGCAGTGGTTTCCAAAAGTTTGGAAGCCTCCTGGATGGGCATAACCTCTGCCTGGTAAACACTACAATGATCAGAAAGTCTAAATTAAGTTTTTATCCCAAGATCTGGTCTGAATACTCCTCCTCCCACCTGTCCATCCAGTTCCAGTCCAGACGACTTGGTAAATGTTTAAAAAGCAAAATGTCTACGGTCTCTGGGGACAAAACGTGACCATCTCTGATCTAGTACAGTTTACTGCCTTCGACTCTCCATTCTCTATACACATTGGGACCATCATTCGATTTCTTACAAAGATCTCAACACTTAAACCCACGTCTTGCTCTTGTTTTGTTGTTCTTGTGTTCTCAACGAGAGAGAGATAACAGATGATTACAAGTGTATGTGTGTATATTGCTCTTTGGCACCCGATCATCATGTAGATGCCAAGCTCAGTTTGCTCGTCATATTAGCCATTTGCTCGTCGCGTATTTTTGGCAACATGTAGGGCTGGCTTATACATAAAGCTTACAATTCTTTGTTGGCTTATAAGACCGAAATTCCTCGACATTTTCCATAAGGGCAGAATTGTCATTGTTGTTATGCCAGACAACTGGTTCCACTGCTTAAATATTTACATTTCGCCGTTTTATTATCCAATTCGATGAAATGGTTCCAAATATCGCTTTAAATTCTGATCTAAAAGACATTCTGACTAAAAGAGCTGACGTGATTGCCACACCTAAAGGTTGCTTAATCCGAAGTTGCCACAAATTGACAATAAAACAGTAAACTAATCCAACAGTCAGGTCACACTGAACAGTTCACTGAACTAGATACTAAACAGATGTTAGCACACAGTACAGTACAGTACACAGAGCGAGACAGACTGAACAGCTCACAAAGCAAGGGAGAGACTGAACAGTTAACAGAGCAAGACAGAACAACCCTCTGAGCAAAAGAACAACAGAGCAAGAACAGAACAAGAGAACAACTCAGACCAAGACAGGGTGAACAAGATAGACTGAACAAGACTCGCTGAACAAAAATGAACAATTGAAGTAGAACATGTTCAATTGCTCAGTTTAAAGAACAAATCAATTTTTTTCACTCACTCATGAGCAACCCAACACTACTGAGTACGAAAATCGACATGATCAAAAAAATAGTTAATCAGAAGCGGAAATTGTTTGATAATTTGGTGTGACCAGGCAAAAACAAGAGCGTAAGTTCAAGTCGGTTCTAACCGACTTCGATATACCCGCTACTTATGAAAACCCATGTTTAACAGTGTTACTGCGTTCCTTAGGGTGAACATCCGAAAAGTATGCAACTTTTTTATTTTGCTCATAACTTGAGAACCATTCATCCGATCTTTATCATCTCTTGGGCAAATCGATTCATTTTGCTAATTACTAACTATCTCTAAAAGGTACGAATCGTCTATTTTCAAAACTGTAGGAGATATAATGTTTTTTCCAAATTGCGGGGGCAGGAGGGGGCGTGGCCAAAATTTGAAATAAACTTGATCTGCGTGCAGATAAAAGAAGCATTTGTCCCATACATGTCAGACCTCTATCTCTTACCATCTTTGAGATCTACAGACATGGTCACTTTCATGGATGCATTTTGTGTGGGGCCGGAGGTATGAGCAGGGTTCCTGCGGGAGCAGAACTTGACTACGGAGGACTGAACACACGGAATATATAGTCTGAAGATTTAGCAGCCTAAGTAAGTACCTTTACCAAAGTAACCTTTTAGTCTGCATTGCTTTGTTATGTTAGATTCAGCAACACATTCTGGACTCATTGAATTTCCTACCTTTTAAATGAAAAACCACACATTTCCTATCCATTTGTGCAAAAGTGCATTTGCAATGATTATTTTACAAGTCAAACTCAAGCCCAAGTTTGGTTGTCCAAAAAATATTTCGTGTTGTTTTCCATTTTTCGTGCTCGCTGGTCAGGATAATTTCGATGTCTGCTTTAGTCTAGAGTCCATGTTGGGTGTGTGTGTGTGTGTGTGTCATCCAGTCCACTCCCCGCTTAATAAACATCTCTGTCTCTCGTGTCCCTGTGCCATTTGCATGATAACGTGCTTATAATTTTGACCCAGTTTTGTGGCGACGACAACGACGCCATCGCCAAGCCCATATCCTGCCGCCTGGCTCCACTCCATTGTGAAAACTATGGCACAGATTTTTCTACCTTCCGCTCCACCTCCCCTCCCTGTGTGCATTTATCTTTGGGGCATGCCAGGCGCATGCCTTGCGCATCCCTGAAGCTGATGTCCTTAATTGCTGCGGGCTGCAGTTGTTGGCAAGATTAACATGTTGTGCATTTTTTTCTCGGTTTTTTTGGGTTTTCCATTCCGTCAGAATGCATTGAGAGAGCGACCTTCTCTTGCATCTATTTTTGGCCCTTTGACTGGGACGCTAATTAATATTTCATTTCAACGCTCGGCACTAAAAACAAATAAACCTTCCTCCTACATTCATAGATATATACATATATTTGTTTGTTGTTTTTCAAGTGGCGTTAAGAATTTTTCCTTGTCAGTTTTTCCAATTTGCTCTTCTCTGCACTTGCTAATTGGAAATTTTTGCGCCGCTTTTCATTAGACATTTTGTTTGTTGTTTTTGTCGCTCTTCTTCCTCCTTTTCTTGGGGTTTTTTCACAATTTTTGCTTTTGCCTTAAATTTTTTTTGTTTTTTGTTTTTGCAACGTTTTGTCAAACCGCAAGATGATGATGGCATTTTTGCTGACATCAGCAGACGATGCATTAATTTAAATTAATCGCACGGCTTAATTGTAACTGTACTTTGCAGGAGATCATCAATTATGGAGAAGCTGCAAAAGCTTAAACCAATTGCTTTGGAAGAAGTGGAAAATTATGGACAGAGAACTATTCTAGGCCAATAGTTAGGCCTTGGAAACCTAATAGAGATGTCCATTAGAAAATGAAAGTTAAACTTATCTTATCTCCGTCATAAATTCTTTATAAGAACTTGAGTGAAGCAGAACGTTTTCCGGCTTGAGTTCCGACTTGTCCTGTACGTTCTTATCTATTGTGTATACAACACCATTCAGTGGCAGCGAAGTCGATTATACTTATACTGCTCTCTTTTGCAACAACAAAGAAGTGTTACATGAGCGCGCTCTCGCGTGGCTAAATACACATTCACGCAACGCCAAAATGAGCATGTCAGTCGTGTTTTTATGCAAAGGCAACCCGACCTAATGGTTGTGTGAGTCGGTGAACACTGCATTGAAAGTAAAACGGCTGTTCTGTACTCTCCATGAGGCAGCCGCTGTTTTAAATCATATCAAGTGAGCAAGTCGGTCAAGCCCGACTATAACATACTCTGTACCTGGAGTAGAAACTGAATGCTAAGTCTAAGTCTCTCTATCTCTTTCTCTCTCTCTCTCTATCTCTAAGATTGTGAGAATCTCTAAGGGAGAAGGAATCATTTTTGACCCTATAAAGCAGGGGTGCCCATGCCCATTCCGCAAAGCCACGCATTTGTTGTTGCTTGACGCAAATAAATACATAGCTGGCGCGTATACGAGCCACGTGAGCACAAATTCATATGCGTATTGTCCGCTCTTTCTTTCTTAGCTAAGATTTGTTGTTGGCGAGAGAAAAAGACATATATGAGTCTCTCTTCTTTCTCTATTACGTCTCTCGCAAGCTTATGCGTAATTACCGCTCGCCTCGCTTCTAGAGGCCGAACGCTTTTCGCTATTCACGGCGACACACACACACACTCTCAGACAGAAATCGGGTTTCTCTTTATATTTCTTGTAGTTGTTATTGCTTAAAATATATTTTGTGCATTGGTAAGCTCATTCTGGGCACCCCAGCTATAAAATAGCTCCGTCCACAGCCGAGTTGATATAGCCATGTTTCCCAACATTTTCTACATTTTCCATTAAGATGATCTTTCTTCAACCACTCGACGAACCCAGTTGATACTTTGTTGGTCATTTGCCGGTTTGGGGGCGTGACTGTTTAAATGCGCATCGCTGCACAATTCACAAACAAAATTATCCACACGCCAGCAGCTAAATATAAGTAACAACAATTGTTATTGATGTAAATGGCCACACACATTTCGCACAAATAAAAATAAAAACTAGTTTTAATTGGCAGCTGCTGGCAAAAGGAAAAAGATACATCTGCATCTTTAAGTTTTGTACAACGTTTTCATTGCGTGTAAATGATAACTCTGAGGATGATACTTAAGTACAATGATATTTCGCTCGTCTTTCATGTAATAAAAGAAAATTCACAAATTGCGTGAGCAAAGGAAAAGCAACTCCTACTCGCCCTCGAGTTGCACTTGCAATTTTCTGTTGAACTAATTAAAGAAATCAGACTTTTTAATTAAATGATTAAAATCGTTAACGGAGAGAGAAAGGGAGAGAAAGGGAGAGAAAGGGAGAGAGATGCTTACTTATGACCATCATCATTCAATCAGTCATTCATTTATGCAGACGCCAAAGTTCTTGGAAATTCTCACACAATTTTCGCGCGGAAATGATAAACTGTACACAAATTGGCCACAGATTGTCTCCCTCTTTCGTTCGGTTACCGCATGCATGTGGGGAAAACTAATCAGCCAAACGTTGAAGTAGCCGCAAAAATGGGAGGCAAGCGGCAGAGGCAGAGGCATATACGCTTTTCTCATTCTTCAATGTTGAACTTATATGGTGATGCATTTAAATTCAAATATTTGCCTTGTGACTTGTGCGGATCGGTCGGATTGGCCGGATCGTCGCTCATCAAGACCAGACTGGGTGGATTGGCATTCTCTTTGGCTTTGGCCAACTTGCTTAATTGCCAGCTCACGTTTTGGTTTTGGCTTTTGGCTTGATTTTCTGTACTGTCGCATGACATTTGCGCTCCAATGCAAGACAAATCGCTCAGGCCAACTGAATGCAACAATAGGTACGAGTAGTTGAGTATGGCATTGAGGTAGATAATCAGCAAGGCAGCAGGCAGGCGAAACAGTCGTCGACGCTGACGATGACGATGACGGGCAATGCAAATGCCAATGCTGCCGCAGCATAACATACGTGCAGGCAACCAAAAGCTATGAAGAAGCAATGGGCAGAGATGGGAGCGTGAGTCGTGAAAGGCTGTCAAGATTTTGGAGAAAATTTTAGTACGAAGGTGACCGGGTAAAGAAAATATTTCTGAAGCAACAACACAAAACAACAACAAAATCTAGTCTAAAGACCACCCATATTTATATTTATAGTTTTCTTCGATTTTCCAAAAAGCAGATTTACTTTAAATCGTGCTTGTGTAAGTGTCTATGCGTGTTGTGCGCATAGGCGTGGGCACCCTTGCTGAAGTAAGAAAAAATTGTTGCCCTAGGATATGTTGCTCTAAAATTCATCCGTATCAAACGTACGTTCTTAAACGAAAATCTAAACCTCAAGATCTCCATCGCACATTGGTCGTTTAGTCCTGGAAAAAATTCTGTTACTTTTGTTACTTTGTTACTAAAGCAGGTTAAGCTTCTGCAAGTTCAACTCCTAGTCAAACAGAAAATCAGGCAACAGCAGCAGCAGATTCAGAAAAAGTAGCCACATCCCCGGCTAAGTCGCTTTTTGACATCCTTAAGCCTTCTGCAACCGGCACAGCTGCACTTCGCTTTTGCAGCAATTGCAGTATATCCCAATCCCTGAAGCTCAATTGCGATCGTTTTGCTAACGGTGAATTCTGTCAGGATTGCTACAATAATTTGGATTTGGGTGGAACTGGAAAGGGCCATACGTAGTTGTTTGGAACACAATTTGAGTGCATTTAAAGTTTAAAGATACGGGCCCGAGTCGTCTGCATAACAAGAGTTGCAATACATCAAGTTAAAAAATGTGTAAGTGTGTGGGATATGGAGGATCGTCGGAGACCAAACGCTCGCCAACAATATCGCAAATGAGTGAACTGCGATACTTAACCCGACAAAACTCTCGCAATCGTATCAAGAAAAGTTAGAAATATGATTCATATGTCGTTCAGTTTGTGGCAGTGAAAGTCTCAATTACGATAGTCGCAAGAAATAGGGTTGTGTGGCCGTATGTGGCCCAGTGGTTAGTGTGCTGGACTGCTTGGCGGGAGGTCGTGGGTTCGATCCCGCCTCTGAACAATCTAATAATAAAAGTTTTTTTCTTTCTTTAGAAAATAGCTTTTACACATACGGTCACCTTCACCAGCTATTGGCGCCAGCTGTGAAGTAACTAGCCATGAAAAAGCAAATTCTCAAACTTTGCCGTTCGGATCCGGCGTTAAACTGTAGGTCCCTTTCTCTTGTGCGAAAAATTTAAAGCACACACGCAAAGAGATCGTGAGAAGCTTGGCTTGGCCCCGTTGTAGGAGCTGTATAGCCAACATTTACATTTACAAGAAATAGGGTTAGCAAGCGTTTTGCCATACTTTTGTAATATTTCTATCGAGTCAAATACAAGATTTACTAAATTATTTACTCCCTCTCTCGTTATATTTCATTGTTTTTTTTTTCGCACGGCACTCGATCTTTTATCGCAAAGCTTTCGCAGGAAAGCTCGTGTGCGAGTGCTTTGCGATAATAAATTTGACTTGCGTTCTTTGCTCACATGCGGTCATGAAGTTTAAGTTTCTATCCCATGGGATAGGCTTTTGGCAATTTGGCACCACTGCTCTAGATGGTCTTTCGGCAGTGCGAGATGCAAATAAAACTAAGAAAGCGCAAGGACAACATAAGCCCAAATCTTTATCTCACGGACGATGTTCTAGAGGCCACCATTATGTGATTGATTTCACGAATTGTGAGGCACGAGAAACAGAATATTCTCATCGATGACACGGCGCTTGGAAGTCAAGGGGGAGTTGGGAGGAGTTGGAGTTTTACATATGTCACTTTTTCTCGATCGGTGTCGGCTTATGGTATTTTCCTTAGAGGAGACATATTAGACTGTAAAATAAAGCAATACATTTTTTTAAGACTTTTGAAGAAAACTTTTGCCAGTTATAAAATAAGTAACTTTGGCTAAAGTAATTCTTCACAAACCACACCTTGGATTTTGAACTGTTAGATATTTCTAAATAGAGAAGTAATAATCGAATCCGACAATATTTTAACAGCTTTTAGCTGAATGCAGTGGTAGATTTGTATTCATAAGCCTTAATGCTTTATAAAAGGTGTGCCCAAACTCATTCCGCAAGCCACGCATTCATTGTTGTTTGACACAAAGTAACAGATGGCGCGTATATGGGCCATGAGCGCCATAAGCAAATAACAAATTGACTTGTGGGTTCCCTCTTCCCTCTTTTTCTTTAGGAGCTAAGGTTTTGTTGTGATCGAGCTTGAAAAAATTTTCCAAAAATGTATTCCATTGACTATTTTCAATATTTTTAATGAGGTTTTTACTATTGATTGGATTGACTAATCGATGTCTAGTATTGAATTACATTATTCAGTGACAAAGCCTAGGAGTTGCACTTTGACTTATATCAATCATTTGGTGCATTGTCTGTAAGTACGCAGACTATTATGGTTTCATACCGTGTAGAAGAAAAATTCCCGTGGACTCAGAAGAATAATCAAGTATTTTGTATTTGAATTATGTAGAAACGTTCTCAATAGAACGCTAAGTGCGACAATACTTAATTCAATCACTAAATTCTTACAATACAATCCATGAAGACTTTATATTGGACCGATTTGGAGTATGTTAAGTACATTTCATATTATTTTTTTAAGTATATAAATAAATAAATACGATTGTACTTTTTGGTCGTAACTGTTTAAAGTCAATTTCGATTAGTTTTAACAACAGAAACAAGATAAGAAAGCTTGTTTCAAATAAGAACATAATTATGGTGTTCACTTTGTTGAACACATAGGCACTTGAGCAGGTTTGTCTGATTAGTAATTGTATTTTTTCAGAGTAATTTGTTGTGGAAATGCTTACACTTTCCCCAAGTGCCTATGTGCACTACAAAGTGAACACCCTAAATATTTTTTCCCCCAATAAATTCTTTATAAAAAAAGGAGTATGTGAAACAAGGAAAAAATGTTCTCAGTTTAAATACATACAATTTGTAAGAAACTCTGAATTTGTGTTTACAATAAGGTCTGTGGTTATGAAGGTATCAAAAATCAGAAAATATTACTATAGGTCAGAAATCAATCATCAAACTGTAGAAAACTAAATATCTAAGCTACTGCCTACTTAATGTGCAAAACCCTCGAGGGTTTCTTAAAGTTAAGAGGGATTATATCTCACGCTCACTTTGTGGCAGCTTAGATTTGGGTTACATTAGTTCAAGGGGTTGGCGTGTTGCTATCTTCTGTGCCTACAAAAGGGTTTAGCAGCAGCGCAGTCGACTCACCGACAGTATAAGCTCATGGGAGCCCTAACTTTCCAACAAAGGTGCCCCAGGATAAATAAACTTCATGTCAGTCAGCCAAAATGTGAATGTGTTTTTGACGATCCCTGCTTCAGTTTGTTAATATGGTTTGCTGTATCATAAGCTTAAGTCAAATGCTCGTTAATAAGCTTTTTTGCGAATATAAAGCGAATCTTTATATAAAGTTTGTTTGTTTGCTCATAAGAGTTTCACTTTTCAATACGTTTGTAAATATTTATAGCATATTTTATTGAAGCTCAAATATTTTGAACCCAGACTCGAACCAACTCCTAGGGCAAAAACCCCAAGTTTTCCCAGTTTCAACCAATGGTAAATTTTGGTTCGAACCGTCGAAACGGATCCCTGCTTTGTACCAGTTAGGAATTACAAGCCTAGATATTTGTTAAAATACTTCCATTTTGTTTCCTTCCTTTAAACTAAACTTCAATCACATCACGTAACCATCTCCAGCTAAAGCCTCACTCACAGCTTATACAGCTGAGCCGAGCAACACGTGTTACTGGCCTTGGCCATTGGGATTGTTGTTGATGTCTTCGATGGCTGCCAAACGCCTTCAAGCAACGTGGGTGGGCGTTCTTCTTAGACATCGATGTGCCGCCAAAACGTGTTTAGCTTTTAATTGCAAATTATCTAATAGCATGGAGAGTAGGCAGGGCAAGGGAGGGGGGGTAAAAATGGAAAACTGTTGCATCGTTGCGCTTTGCAACATTGAAAACAAAGTTCAAACAAAACGGCAGGCATTCAGGCAGGCAGGCTGACTGAGTTGACTGACAGACGAGGCATGGCACATCAATTCCACATGAGTTGAGGCCCCATCCACATTCACATCCATGTCCAAGTCCACGTCCACGTCGACGTCCCGTTTGGCTGCGGTTGCAGTTGGGCCACAGTTTTTATGACCGACGACGACGACGACGAAGTTGGCCGTCTCCGTTTGCATTTTCACATTGTTGCAGCCGCAGTTGCCGTTTGCCGCTTTAAATGTAGCGTGCAAAACTTCAGTTTTAATTTCCAACGCATGCATTGGACCGCCACCTGGTTTGGGGTTTGGGCTTTGGGTTTGTTCGTCCGCTGTTGCTGCTTGCCCATGCATTTTGTCAAGTACACACCAAATTGGAGCAGTGAGCGGGGCGAGGGGGTGGGTTTGAGGGGGGGTTTATGTGTGTGGGCGTGGTCGTCATGACTATAGTGCTGCAGGTGTTGACTGTTTTGATGGCGGCAAAAATTTCCCCGTCTCTCTTCATCATCATGGAACAACAAAAGTTTCATAGGTAAAAATATATAGAATTTATATATTTTTCCACATTTTTCCTGCTGTTCTGGAAAATGTCATAAATTTTCAGCGACACCCGCGGCAACTTTGGGTGCGTAATGAAATTTTCAAAATGTGGAAAAAAAAATATAAAATAAAAACAAAATGCAGCCATAAATATTAGGTTAAGGCTGCCTGTTGTAATAATGGTGGCTTTCTAAAATATTGGAAATACATACTGGTAAATGGAGAGGAAAAATTAAAGCTGAAACCTCCCGAAGCGCCCTTTCAAATACAGAATCCTGTTTCTAATAATTTGAAATTATATTATTATTAATTGAAAAAAATTTTTAACGATATTTGAACAGTGCACTTAAGCGCTAAGTTCAACCGATTCTTGGGTTAAAATGCTCCAACCCATAATCGTGGGTTTAATTTACAGTCAGGTACAGTAACAGTGGCACAACCAGATATTACAGTTGAAAATGCTCCAACCAACAAAAATGGTTATTTTCCATTGCTTACAGTTAACTCATATGTGTACTACAGGATTACTACAAATATCACACACCACAGTGCAAATACCACCACAAGTGCGAGATACTATTTAAATGGTACAATGTTATTGAAAGCCGCAGTTAAAAAAAAAAACACCGAAATTACGCCAGATTTACTATTTGTAAGGCGAAACTTTAAGCTAACTTTTTTAAAGCCCTTATGGTAATGCTTTAGATTGTACAAAACTGTAACAAATCTATATACATAAAGTGATAAGACATTGGACCTGATTATCGATCTGCAGCCGAAACCATAATAGTTAGAAAGTTCAAAATTTCACAATAACTTCCTATAGTGATCGGACATTGTACTAAGAAAGCATTTCCTCAACGCAGCTCCCATTGCTCTCCAAAACGAAAAAAAAACGTTTAAGTGCTGAAAATATTTGTTAGAAGTGTGTTTTCTTGATATCGAAAAATAACTATCTACCCTTGCGCCACGTTGGCCTTTTCCAATTCGGTGGCAGACCACTTATAATTATGAAGCGCTCAGTCAGCAAGGCATATTTCTTTTGTTTTTGTAATTAGGCGAAATCTATTATAAAGATAAAGATGCTCAAATAAATGCTAAATGGTTTGAATGGAATTTTAATATCCCTATACTAGCGATACTTAGTCCTTGGTTCCTCCCAGGGGGGCGAAAACATTTCGTTATTCACACGTACACGACCCGAACGTTTGCCGAAGCTGAGACCAAAAGAGCAGAAAGCCGAGTTCGAAGCGATTAGGTTTTAAAACATCAATACTCTTTCACTTTTTGGCCTCGCTCTATATCTATAAAAAGAGGGTGTACTGACTGGCTGACTCACTGATTCACTAACTCAATGGCAATCATCGCACAGCCTAAACGGTAAGAGTTATAGGGCTGTAATTTGGAGAGGAGTTCTGTTAGTGGAGAAGGTGCGTACTAAGACGGAGCCCACGAGGAAAATGGACAGAAAATTCTGCACTCAAAAAACTATTTTTCTTCCGATTGGCTTCAACCTCGCTTTGTAAGGATGGAATACGAAATAGTTTGAATTGTGATTTTCTGATTTTGGAAAATTTTACCCAAAGGTCGGAAAATTTTGCATAATAAAGTATTTTCCATCCGATTGGCTTGAAACTCGGTTTGTAAAGACATAATACGAAGTAATTTAAAAAGCGACTTTTCAAAGTCGGAAAATTTTACCCGCAAATCCGAGAAGAAAACTTTTTATCATCCGATTGGCCTGAAGCTCGGTTTTAATTGATGAAATAGAAAAATGTGATTTTCCAATGTCGGAAAATCTTATCCCCGCGAGTGAAAATGTGCAGAAAATTCTGCATGCAAGAAAACTTTTATTCATCCGATTGGCTTAAACGATAGAATACGAATTAATTTGAAACATGATTTTCCAATGACAATTTTAAATAGCTTTGAAATCTAAATGATTATGAAAAGGTGTTCTATTCATGTGAAATATCGTAGCAAGCTAAAAATTTATCTTATCTGAGTATAGGCCTTAAAAATAAACGCCTGGTAGTAGAATTGGATGTACGGCCTGCCATTTGTAATTTATTTTTTTTTCTTTCTGTAATAATGAAATAATTAAATATCAATTTGATCTTAAAAATATCATTTTGATATGGTCAAAAAGTTCCCTTTGATGTTTTCGAACAGGTCAATTTCAAGTTTGTCATATCGGCTTTTTAATGATATGAAAAAATATAACATTGAGCCCCATATCATATCATTAATTTTTTCTGTGAAAGCGATCTAAGACCCCTCTTCAAGTCAAAAGATTGATTCGTCAAAACAAGAAGGATCCCTTCTAACCTACACATATCTTAGGCGACATAACCTAAGTGCCTGCAGCCAAAGAAAGGTATCAAATTTCAACGCGACACACGTTGCTAAGCGCATAACGTTTGCCATTGGACATCCCAACCATAAGGGAATATTCTCTGGTCAGATGAGTCCAAAATGATTATGTTTGGTGGAAAGGGATCTCGATCATACGTTAGACTTCCAAGGAACACAGAATACAAGCCCCAGTACACCACAAAAATCATTAAGCATGGAGGGTGTAGTGTAATGGTATGGTAAATTAATGATAAATATAGATTAAGTATTAATAATTCAAAATTGTTCACCAATAAATTTGTTACTCATTGGTCATTTTTACAATTTTTAAATCCATTTTTGGAAAGTGGTAATAGTAAAGACTTTCATTATTAAAAATATGCTTAAAGTTTCCTTAATGTCAAAAATGTGAGTTGGGCAACTATTTAAAAATTGCTTGTGGTGGTGTTATATGTATGCGGACAATATGCCACTAACTAAAAAGGCGCGCGCGCACACTGACTCATACGCTCAAACCTAAAAGAGGCACAGCGTATTTGTGTCTTTATCTCATATATACTACGTTTATGCTACGAAATTCATGATTTCTTTAATTTGCAAAATCAAATTTGTTCCTGTTTATGCAGCTTCTGTAAATTCGCAAAATCACAAGCGCACATATGAGAAAACAAAAGATCTGGCAACACCAACGCAACTGAAGCTGTCTGCGCCGCTGCATTTTATGAATTGACAGCGAATTCATAGTCAACTTTCGTGTGTAAGCGAATTCATGAAATGGTGTTTATGCACGCACTTTCGAACCCATTTCATGAAATGATTTTGCAAAATGAGCATAGCATAAACGTAGTAATAGTCTCTGAGATCGACGTTTTCATAAAAACAAATGTGGATGCTGAACAAAAATTTATATACTTAAAAAGGCCGGAAATGTTTCCTTCTCCCTGTTACATAAAAGTCGTTATCGATTCTAGAATGTATCGTAATAAATTTAATTACATCCCCTAACAGAAAATACTTTGAAATTTAAAAATCAAAATGGTAATCGACATATAACCTCTGCCAGTCCTTTTGTTTCCGGATGAAGCACATAAACAGACGAATGGACAGGGCGCAATTTTCACTAAACTCGATTTGCTAACCAAGAATATGTAAACTATAATTTCTGTGATTTGGTTTCACAACGGTTTTCAACTCGACTAAACTGCATTTGATAGCAAAGCCTACTGATGATGATACCTAGAAGATTTCGTAATCTGGCTCTGCTTTCCTATGTAAGCAATTTTTTAAGTAAATTTCCTCCTTGATTATGATATGTGTGTAATTCAGTCTGCGGATGCGTAGACCCCACTTTAGTCAAGTCATGCTTAGGAAAGGGTGGAGAGTAGTCAATGAGCCCGATAAGCTTCCTACTGATTACCCTCAACGACTGAGCTAACGATAATGTTATTATAACCCTTTTTGTGTTGCTTTTGCTCCTTTTGTCTTTTGTGCATTTTGCATTAACGAGCATCTCTATCTATAATTAAGCCAATAATTATGCAAAGGTGATGACTCTAATGGCTTTTGCCCCCAACCCACCCCACTCCAACTCTTTCACTGTTTGTCTAGCTGTGTCCATTGTTCACTTGGTGGGCAAATGTTTGTTTGTTTGTTTGTTCGTTTGTTGCTTTGCCTTTACACGTGTTTGCGCTGCAGGCAAAAGCTGAGCTGACTTTTGTGCCTTTGTGTGGCAAATTTGTTTGCTTGGCTGACGACACCTTTGAGCCTTTGAGGCACTTTGAGTTCCCAGTCAGTCAAAGGGACAAAGCAAGTGGATTTTTTATACTTCAAGTATTGCTCAATACGAATTCCCATTGCTGACTCACCCAACAACAACAACTACAACAACAGCAATCAACATCAGGCAAAAGTTCGTTGTCAAACATTTGCATTTCGCTTGAATTTGCGATTGCAGCAAACAGAGGGACCAACCAGAGACCCAGCAAATGTGGCTAGTGGCAATTTGCAGACGGGCAAATTAATGCAAGCGCATTTATTTTTGTCACAAATGCAAACAACAGCAACAACGTCTGGCGCTGCCAAAAGCGAAAGCAGCGCCAAGAAATAAATAACGCAAATAAATAAGAAAAGCGCCCAGGGCATTTCGCAAACGAACGAGAGTGATAGACACTAGCGAAACAGTCCACAGAGAGAAAGAAAGAAAGAAAGAGAGATGGAGAAATTTTGCAACATTAAATAATGAAAAATGTTGGAAAATTCTTGAGCCACGCCCATCACAGCAAACAACTAATGACAATGCAGTCGCCATTTAACACCCTAATGACAATGATGTTGCTGCTGCTGCTGCAACAACAGAGTCAATTAATTTCTCCCCCCAGCAGCAACAGAAGAATCAGCATTAGCATTTAGTGCCAGAGTTTACAGCAGAGTTTGATAAATATTTTTTTGTAAAAGTTGCAAAAATGGGCAATTAAATTTTATATCCCAAGATGGTTAGAATTTGCAGAATTAATTTCTTGAAATTAAAACCATTTGTCTGGGTTAAAAAAGGCAGGGATTGACCCAATTGTATAAAGCAAAAGAAAGAAGTGAGGTAAAAAATTTCTCACTTTGTTCAGTTGTTCAGTTTGCTCACTTTTTTTTGCTCTTTTTTGTTAAGCAGGCGAAAGAGCAAGTAAGAAAACAATTGATTAAATAAGAACAAGTGAACAACTGAACAAAAAAGTAAGTGAGCAACTGTATAAAAAGGAGCAGTTGACGAATTAAGGTTTTTTTTAACGGAACAGCTCAAGACTAAATCCTTCAAAATAGCATATAAGAAACTTTGAAAAACAAGTAGGAAAGCCGGTCAAGCCCGACTGTAACATGATCCAGTACCTACAGTAGCAGTGCAGCTGCTGCACTGCGGCACTATCTTATGGTCATAATTTGACCAATAGATGGAGCCACTACTTGATTTTCAAAACTGATGGCGCCACTACTGTGAATATTTCAAAACTTACCAATAGATGGCGCCACTACTGTAGTCATTGTGGCTAGGCCACGGTAAATTTTTAGTTTTAAACACTAATTCGGTTTGTGGGAGACGGCGTGTTGCCGGTAAGAACGAGTGTAACACAATGACAATGAGTTATGTCTGTGTGTGAGGCGGGAGTATCGAGCATCGATAGTTGTTAGTGATGTGTGAGCCAGATAGATGAACTGGATCTGTGATTGGAGCTGGATGATCTGGGACCGCCACAACATTTCAAAACTGACCTTTGATTGGAACGTACTTTTGGTCATAATCCGATCAATCATCCGATTTTTATTAATTTTTTCTTAAGAGAACGGCTCAAAAACAAATCCATTAAAATAGCAAATTAGAAACTCTAGGTATATAAAAATCATTAAGACAGTCGATCAAGCCCGACCGTTATATATTCTGTACCTGCGCTGCAGCAGCGAACTTCTTTTTTTTTTTTTTTGGTTATTACTTGACCAATTAATTGTGTGACTATTTAATTTTTAAAACTGAACAATAGATGCCGACACTACTGTGGCCATTTCAAAACTGACAAAAGGATGGCGTCACCACTGTTATCATTGCGGCTAGACCAAGTTAACTTTTAAGTTTGAAATACAGATTTGATTAAGTTCGGTTTATTGGAGACGACGTGTTGCCGGTTAGAATGAGTGTAACACAATGGCCATGAATTAATACTGAGTTTGAGTGTAAGTTAGAGATTTAAGACCTATAGAAAGGCGTGAGTGTAGAGCATCGATAGTTGTTAGTGATGTGTGAACCAGATAGATGAACTGGATCTGTGATTCATTCACATCATTTCAAAACTGACCTCTGATTGGAACCGACTTTTGGTCATAACTTTAGTATCGATCATCCCATCTTTGGCAGCTCAATAAATAATGTCAATTACTAACTATTTACAGACGGTACAAATCACTTATTTTCAAAACTGTGGAAAGTATGACGTTTTATTCCAAAATTTGTTGGCGGCACAAAGTATATTTGGTACAGGAGTATAAATCAGCAATGCTCTTCTGAAATATTGCCAAATTCAAAGTGAATTATCGCTACCTTCTAACACCATTGAAATGCTAAAAGTGTTTAAACTGGAGTGTTTACTATATCAAGATTTATGCCAAACGTATCACGTATCACGTATCAAACGTTTTCGCGGTATCCCAGGGAAATTCCCGGATAATGTGACTGCTCAATTCAGCAATGTTCGCATGCCAATTTTCCGAAAAGTTCAAAGTTTGGAACCATCAATATTATGCTGGCTCAAGGTCTCGTTATGCTTGCGCATAACTCCAAAAAGGAGGAACACATCACACCACAAGTGAAGCTAGTTGGTCATACAGCTGTTTCAATGGTATCTCTACCATATCATCAGTGACCTTCGCTTGCTTGTACTGGCCCCATCGACTCCCACTCCATGCCAGCGCTGCCATAATCGTTTGGGAATTCCTAAACGACTTGACAGCAAAAAACCGGCAGTCATGAGAACGACGTTGGTTGCCAGTACCTTGTGTTTGTGTGTGTTTCCCCAGTTTGGGTAAAAGTTTAGTTTTAGGAGGATCAGCTTCAAACTCATTTCAAAAGCTGCACATATAAACTTATGATATAGAAAACTTTCAAATATGGGAATATTTACTCCCAAAAACGGAAAACAAACTTATTTTTAAATCATTACATACACTGACTGTTGTAAGAAACTCCTTTGTTTTTCATCCGATCAGGTTGAAACTTATTTTCAAACCTATTGATGACAATTCAACAACAACTGCATACCAATTTTCGGGATAAATCATCTTTTAGGGTGGACAATGTGCGGCCAAGTTTGTTTAGCGTTAAGCTTCCAACTTATTTTTGAAAAAATACGGAACACATTAATTTCAATTATTAATTATAAACCAAATATTAGCTTTGGGAATGCTGAGACCTATTCATTTTTTCATTTTGCCGTTTTTGGGGTCTAACCAAATGTAAATAATACTTGGAAAAATATAGGCATCTCTGTGGAAATTGGCGGGCCTAGCGTAATGGGCCCAATGGGACACTGGATCCTCATTGCTGATATTTGATTTTAAAGCTTTCCTTTACCTATTTCAAAGCAAAGCAACAATTCTTTTATTCTTTTTTTAAGAGTAGAGTTCAGAAATTTTCCATCAAATTGGCTCAGGCAAAGTGAGAAGCCAATACCGTACGACAAGACCCTCTTTTAGTCCCCATATACTCCACATCCTGACCAACCCTTGCCAACCCGACCCTCTCCAAACTTTTTTTTGCTGTGCTTTGCAAATTGCAAAAAACAACAACAACAGCAAATTGCCAGCGTTTCCCTTCATTTTACATACGTTTCATATTCATGTGGAGGAGCGTATTCGCATTCAGTTCAGTTCACTGAAGTGAGCGAGTGAGTTCGTTGGCCCGCCCCCGCCTTGACAAACACCAACCCCCTCCCTACTTCTACTTCTTCTACATTTTCCACTGTCAACACCAGCCCCAGACATTGCGACGCGTCTCGTGTTTACAGTTAGAGCAAATGAATGTGCGTGAGTCCAAAAACGAAGAAAATAAAAAAAGTATAGCTTGCAATGGCAACAAAAAATAAAACCAAATTGCATGTCGGGGCCATTGCAATTTTCAAATTAGAGAAACAAACAACAAAAACAACAACTACTGTAAAAGCAAATGGGAATTTGCAATGGCAAAACAAGTTGCTGACATCAATTAGCATATATAGCATAAAGTCAAAACAAAGTCTAGACACACAAAAACAACACTTTTGCCAACACGACACAGCGCCACCTAGCGGGCTTGACCTGCTGACCGATGTCTATGTTGTCTGTTGAGGCAAATGTTGCCGCCTGTTGATTGATTGTCACACATTGCGCGTTAAGAGACCCACCCTGAGTGGGGTACAGTGATGTGAAGATGTGGGAAAACTGAGGAAATTTCATAGAGGAATTTTACAGCGAGTGTTTCGAGATATCAGAAAGAGGTGCATGCGTGAGCGACATTTCATACACGGCACAATGGCTTCTCTACAATCATATGCACGTTTTAAGGAGGAGTCAAAAATGCATCTCGAATTAAATTAGGTCATACATTAAAGCTTATCTTTTTTTTATTTAAGTGTGCCCTTACAATTTTATCACACAAATGCCATTAAACTCTCAGAACACAACTCCATTGGGATGAAATTATTCCTTTCTGATACCAATGCAATTTCGAATAATTATATGAACAATGACGATTTCACAGGTGGTCAAAATACATACAAATTTTGCATGGTAAATACATGTAAAGGACCTAACCAAATTTTCTAGGCCACTTTTTTTTAAGAAACTGTTTAACTTTTATTCACGATTTCTCTTCACACAGTAATGATTAACTGATACAAAGTGTGTTAACTGAGAAGAAAGCATTTTCCCTACTAATCCAGAATGGTCGAAATGGGTGCACTTACATACACAAAGTCTTCTGTCAGTTTGTGCTGCCTTCGAAATTTCGAAAACAGTCATAGCAATGCTGTAATGGGACGATGGATTTGCCAATTTGCAGAATATAGGCAAAGCCTGTTGACGATAAAACCGGGAGGTTCTTGAAACAGCGGTACAGTCGACCATCCTCCTTTTTGGAGTGTGTGTGTCTTGTTTTAAAAGTTATGAATCAATATAAATTTGAAGTATATGGAATGAATGGTTCTTATTTTTAGAATTCAGACAGCTGTTTGCTCTCACTTACGCTCTCTGAGTACATTTCTCCGCTCAAAAATGAAGAGCGTAAATTTTATCAAAAAAGTTTCTAGGGTTCGAACCTCGGAGAAAACCCTTGTCGATCTTTATGTGGTTTGCAGCCCTGGTTAAAAGAAAGTTGGAAGAAGAGAAAAAAAACCAAGCACTTTACAGACGTTCTTAACAGTGGCAGTTACATGAGAAGTAAAGTTCAAGTCGATGATCCTAAATAAATCCTAATTCAGTATCCAACTGCACGCCGAACCGAAGAGACTTGTAAGATAATTGTACCTGAAGATGGTTGGCGTGGAGCAACTGAAATGTATTGGACAATTAAGTTGGCTTGTGGTTAGGATGGGGAAGCTGTATTTTGGTAAAGTTAGGCATTACAGCTGTGCCTCACAATATCTAAATGCCATATAGAAGCAAACGTATACGAATCATTTTTTTCTTCTTCCTCTTTACACCAAGCTTGGTAATGTGTTCCTTTACCTGGTCGTGGTGGATAAGGTATCGCCCTAACTAAAACCTCTATTGGTATGAAATGGTTCGGAGAGGTTTTTTTTCTATTTTGACGGCACTTTGCGTATTACTCAACGTCATCGTGCTAGGTCAAACGTACATTGCTGGTATACCAAAAGTAGACAGGGCTTCAAAGAGCCTTGACCTTATTGAAACATTTTTAATTTTCGTATTTTAGTTTCATAAAACCCTAAGCAACATTCTATGGTTTCTTCGCTTAGCTAACTTATTTCGTTAAAGTCTAGCAAAATCTCTTATTACTAAGTCAAGGAGCCACAGTTTAGATATATCTGCTTGGATTTTGTTCGTACGTGATAAAATTCAAAACGGACAGACGGACAAGTCTATATCGACTCGGCTGTTGATGCTGATCAAGAATATATATACTTTATATGGTCGGAAATGATTCCTTCTGCCTGTTACATACAATTGCACGACTTTAGTATACCCTTTTTACTCTACGAGTAACTGGTATAAAAAATCAGAGCGATTCGGTCTGTTTCCTGCTCTCCGCTCTTGAAAATTCTTACTTTGAGTACGAATCGTTCGTAAATTCAAAATTGACCATTAAAAATTAAAAAAGGGAAATAAAATTCTTGATTCATGAAAAAAACATATTGAATTGGCGTTATACTGTCAACCAGCCTCCTTTGTGGTGTTGTGCGTGTCTTGTTTTAGACAAGTTTTGGAAAATATCCAAAACTTAAATGACCTAGAGCCTCCTTAAAAAGTTCTATAAAACACATAAAGTAAATTAGTATATCATGCTTATTATTATCTCCAATAGTTCTTAAAAATCCCGAATCGTGCTTAACATATCCAAAACGTTCTTGTAATTAAGAATTTGGGAATGTTTAAAAACGCTCCTGAAACAAGAAATTCCTTACATAAATCACGAATTTTTCTTCCAGTGTACACTAGGGCGGACATTTGATGTATGGAAAAATGTAAGGAAATACTAATAGCCCCTTATCCAATACATTTTCGTGTAAAAAACGCTTAACAAAAAAAATGTTTGTGAAAATATTAGTGTTAGGTTCTGCGACTTGGATTTAAAATTTTATCTCAATGGGTATGACCCATTGTCCCAGTCTACATATTTAATTTCTATGTAATTGTGGTAGATTGACGAAAAGGCATCATAATCACTAAAAACATTTTTTTTTAATATACCCAAGACAATGGGCGTATTCAGCAGATTTGCGATTGCTAATGAGTCTCTGATGAATAGATTTGATTGCAGACTAAGATATCCGTTGGATTTAGTACTTTTTTTTTCAATGGGAAACACTCACTTCCAATCTCCAATATTTATGGATTTGTTAAATTGAAAATTTTATATAAAATCGTTAACCAATCATACGTTTTGTACGATTTCTATTCAGAAAATTTTCAAATTTTCTAATCCCAACCGGCAATCACTGTATTCAGCAGGTAAAATCGGCAACCACAAATCATAAATCGGAATTATCTGCTGAATACGCCCAATATTTAACTACATTACCGCAAACTTTCTACTACTCTGCGCTGTTCACTTTTAGATAAAAGCAAGAGCCTATCAGGATATCTTTGAATAGAGGTCCCACAAGAACTGAACTAAAGCGCTAGGCATCACGGTTGCGGCCGTTCCTACGCATAGTCTATTTTTATGGTGGTGGTCTCCCCCTAATGCATTACACTTTTGCCACTTTTTTCGCTTTTTAAACCCGTTACTCGTAGAGTAAAAAGGGTACACTAAAGTCGTGCAAATGTATGTAACAGGCAGAAGGAATCATTTCCGACTATATAAAGTAAATATATTCTTGATCAGCATCAACAGCCGAGTCGATATAGACATGTCCGTCTGTCCGTCGTAAGTAAGTTGGTTGCAAATAAAGTCAAGGTTTTTTTTCGTGAAATTAAAATAACTCTATTTTTCTTTAAGGGGTGTAAGGGTACTGTATACCTTCAGGTGTCATTTTTTAAAGATTTACAAAAAATTAGATTACTCAAAAACTTTAAGTGGTATTAAGAAGCGGACTTTTTCATTGGATAGGTAATCGGTTAAACTAAATTTAGTAATTGTTGTTGTTGTTGTTGTACCTACAGTTGTTGTTGTACTTCTGTTCAAAGTTAACCAAAAATTTAAAAAATAGGCCCATGGTTGCAAACATTTTTTGAGAACGGATGATCTGAATTGAAAACTGAAGACAGGGTTTTGTTAAGAATTAATGTAATTCTGGTGTGAACTAGGATATTTTGGATCGGTCAATAAATGACGTAGTTATGGGGTTTCAAAGTCAAAATTTCGAAAATCGACTATTTTTTCCCACTGTATTGGTCCTAGCTCCGTTATTTGTTGACCGATCAAAAATATCCTAGTTCACACCAGAATGGTGGGTATTAGGAGCAATTTAAGGGAAAGAATTTGAAAATCGGTCAACAGGTACTCTTTAAATCTTTGCAACCATTTTGGAAAAAGTGGTTCCGAGATAATCGCATTCAAAGATTCGACATCTGTTTTCGATGAAATAAAAATTATATTAAATAAATGTATAAATCGGATTTGGTGCATTTGGGTGTTAACTTTCACTGAACAAAAAAGATTATCAAAATCGGTTAAGCAGTTCTCCAAAAATTTGGTAAAAATAAAATCTCCAAAAATTTCCAAGTAAAATTTTTTTTTTTTTTTCAAAAATGTTTTTTTTTTTTCATAATATCGAAGATTTTATAAATGTTTATAAAGTTTTTAATCAAAAAAGGGTAAAAAAGACGAATTTCTAAAAATACCATTTTCATATAAAAGGGTCGGAAAAAATAATTGTTTTTGTTTATATCTTTAAAACTGAGTTTTGGATCAGCTTGAAAGTTTTGCAGGATGTTTATAAGATCCTAATAGAACGTTTAAGCAAATAAAAAACAAATCCAAAAAAAATTTTCTGAAGGTATACAGTACCCTTGAAAACTTAATAAGTAATTAGATGTGTTTTATTGGTCAAGTAAAAAGCTGGCAGAAGCAGGGAGTCCCTATAAGGTCAACAAAATATTTGTTCCAAGTGGACAAACATTTTTCCTGAAATGGGTGCTATTAGTGGTTATTAGGGTGGACCCCATGAGTATGAAATATTTAAGGGCACACTCTACCCTCTCTATCTGATACTTTTTGATAAAAAAAAGTTGAGTTTTAAGGACGCGAACAGCCTGTAAAGTTTTTGCATATAACTCAAACGCAGTGTTGGCTACTATCATATTTTTTTTTTTTTTCATTTATAAATAGTCGGCATTGATTTTATTTAAAAACTATTTAAATTTTAAAAATATATTATTTCCACAAATGTAGTTGCCTTTTTGAATTTTAAGCAATGACAGCAATTGAAATGAACTAATCGTTTGTAAAAATTTGTATTTGGTGATACGTGTCATACGTGTCGTATGATTAATATTATTCAAAAATTTGACACTCTCTCACGCCCATTTAAAATTAAAATAAAATTTTTTAATTTTCACAATTATTAATTATACAAAAAATATTAGCTTTAGGAATGCTGAGACCTACTTTTTAATATTTTTCCGGTTTAGAGTCCGCTCTAAGGGTCAAAAAAAATTTTTCTTAACATATTCTTAAATGTAAGTATGTAACCTATTTATTCAACATTTTTTTTAAATTGATTTCGGGTAGACCCATATTTGATACCACAGTGCCACTGAGTGTGACAAAGTCTGTCTGTCCGAAAGTCGAATTACGTACACAGCCTTTTTTTTTGCATTGCCTTCTCTTTTCACCAACTCTCGCAGTGATCTTTTGTTGACAGCTCACATCTGCCCACGAATTGATCATGCCGCTTGTTGCATGTCTGGCGGCTGGGCTTTGGAAACGTGTCATTCATTAGCAGCATTGTTAGCACCTGGGAGGCAATTTGTGTTGTGAAACTATGTGGGTCTGCATTGACCTTGGGGGACTGATATGATTGCGGTGCACCAGTTATCGGTCAGTGGACCGATATATATACATTTTTTTGGGCTAGATCTAATCAATTGAAAGTGTAGAGAGAGAGAGAGAGAGAGGATCGTAGGTTCCCCTCTACAGTTTTGTTTGTTTATTTGTTAAGCTCAAAAATAAATTAGACAGTGCGCATTTTACTTACGCTCTCATTCGCTGTCTCTCATGCTTCCATTTTGCTTAATGATAAAAACTAACAGCCACAGATTTTTTTTCTTTTTTGTTTATTTTTGCACTTTGATTGAACGGAAAGAGAAGAAACAGCAAAAAAAAATTGATCAGACATTGAGGCAGGCAGACGTATTGAACGCTTTTGATGTTTATAGGAAAAGTCTGTCCGCATTACGAAAGTCCAGCAAACACATTTCTAATGTCTGGCACGCGGTTGTGTGTTCAATGGCAAAATTTATGGGCTAGACGTGCTACGTTGTTATCTGGTGATCACGCTCTTTAATAAATAAGTTCTAAAGATTTGCATAATCCAAGTTTGATGCTCAAAAATCAATCAAAAATAGATTATAGTTCCATCCATTGAATAGTCCATTTCTCAATAGACATTGTTACCAGTTTGTCAGAACTTGATTGATGAAGAACTGAACTTGAAACTGTTGTTGCAAAAAAAATCAATGAATGCTCGCGTCCAGTCGACTTGAGTCTTAAGACTGGCAAATAGAAACTGTAGATTAGACGAATGTACTGCGAGGCAATGCGAAGGCCATTTATCTGACTGACTGACTGACTGAATGAATGACTCGGACTTCGTCTATCTGTCTTGGCAGCTGCCAGTCGTCGTCGAGAATTGTAACGCTAATTTCCCAACTGCAACAGCTCAGATTTTGTAACTGGACGTCTCTTTGCCTTTGATTTGTTAATTGCATTTTGCTGTTCAAGTACAATGTTCAATTCCATTTTATGTGATTGACACTCTCAATTGTAAAACGAAATTTATTTTAATTAACTAAATGCCATTTGCGCCCATACACTTTGCGGAAACGCAAATCAATGTCAAACTTTGGATTTGGTTAAGGGATTTTGTGAGGTGTGTCTAAGGCGACAGTTTTTGTTTTGGTTTGCCACATGCGGCAGGCATAATAATCGAAGCACCTCAGCCTCTACCTCTCCTACTTCTGCTTCTTCCTTTCGCAAAACTTCAACGCTTCGCTGCGGCCAATGACCAGACAATGACCCAGCAGCGAACGAACACCATTAGCATTATCATCATCGCAGCTCTCTGACTTCGACTCCAACTCGGAGTCGGACTCAGACTCGGGCCCAGTCGGCGACAGCTTCGACAGCGCGTCGGCGACAAGCGGCAATAAAAATTATTAACATTTAAGCGCAGCTTTGAGAGCCACACGCAGAGAAAACGACTGTCAATAAGACGTTTGACCGACGCACACAGTGGGTAAAAAAGTCAAAAGTTTCATTAAAAATAAATGTAATTTGTTAATCAAACTTAATCTAATCAACCATACCGTAACCGAACCGCAATTTCAGCTAATAGATCGAATTGCAAATTCGAACAGAAATCCTTTCGAAAATGCCAAACCGAAAACCACACAAAAAAAAACGGTTTAGTTCGGTTCCATTCAGTTCATTGACGAGACTTACCAGAATGATAGGATTTTTAATTGATTCCCTAAGATAAGTTTTATCCTAAATTAGGTTATATAAGGATTTGCTGATTCAAGGACCACCGAAATAATTTAGGTTTTAAGAATAACTTTTGAACCATTTTTATTGGTGGGACTATTTCAGGCAGCTAGAGCATATGAGTCAGTGTGCGCGCGCTCGCATTTGTGTGTGTTAAAAAATGTAACTCCGTACATTTGCTGTTCCCTTTTCATACCGACTACTTAATATACCTGTCATCACACTACATTTCTTCCTTAAAAATGTTGCCAATTGATTTGTGTGAGTCTCGCATTTCCTCCACTCCATATTCAGCGTTTGTAAGAATTTTCAAGCTAATCAAATGTTTGCTAGGAATTCAATTTCCAAAGTGTTCGAAGAGTCATCTATTTAATTTAGTAATTATAATATTTCGAACTTGAAAACGGTCCTCATAAAATATATAATAAATTCAGGGTGAACCAACACAACAATTTTTTGAGATCGCAAAAGCTTAAGTCGAGTTATTATTGTTCTGTTTTTAAGAACTTGATTTGAGTTGATATATTTTCCGTTTTTAACAATAATTTAAACTCAACTGAGGAATACATTTTATTGATTTTGGAACCAGATGAGGCTGTAAGCGAGTTTCTCAAACTTTGGAGGCTTCGGAGGGACATACCATTTCGTGGTTTAGAAGGAAAGGGAAGAGAGAGAGGGGCGGTGGCAACTTTTAATTATAAGCGCTGGATATCTGAGGATAGGATCTGAGACATCGCTGTACAACAACTTCAACCTCCGACCCACTTCCACCCTGCTTCTTTTATTAAAACCTTCAGACACAAGACAAACGTAGAAAAATGTCTTTGGGTTTGACAGAAAATTTAACCCGGTACCTTCCGCACTTAACAAACAACGAATGGAATGACGCACTAGCACATTGAACTATTACACACTTTTGCAGATTCACATCTAGATTCACAAAAAGTTGAGTTGAAAAAAAAAAACAAGAGAAATATCGGAATACATACTTTATACCATACAACTTTACTCAATTTATAAACATTTGGAACATTTACTGTGAAAATTTTTGACACATCTTGTACTTATTTTGAGTTAAATGCAACTTATTTTCTGAACAGCTTTTTTTTCTTCTGCTTACAATTAAAAGTAAAGTCAACCCCTTGAAACATAAAAAGAGTACTTAAAATAGGTACAAATTGTTCTTGATTTAAGCATATAAAGCAACCATAAATCAACCAAAGACTCCATTAACGCTTTATTAGAACCGGTTGGGAATATCAAGAACAGATTGGTTTTAATACAAATTTCAATTTTCCATGTATACTTCTAAGTCTATTCCTGAAAGTCTATTCCTTACTCAATACATAACAGAATTAGTAGAAATAAAAAGGGGTGCCCAGAATGAGCTTACGGCCGTTGAAAATAAATAAATACAAATGCACAAAACAAATCTCAAGCAGAAACAGCAACAATAAATAGAAAGAGAAACCCGACCTTTGCTAGTATGTGTGTGATACTGCTGTCTGATGCGCAGGTTGGCAAGAACAAGCTTTTGTTGCTCTACGAAATCAGATGCGCCGCCCTCAACAAAACCTTAGCTTGAAAGAAAGAGAAGTGAGCATGCTTTATGTAAGCTTTCGTGGGAAGTATATGCGCCAGTTATTCCTTTGCGTCAAACAACAATGAAAGCGAAACTTGCGGCATGGGCTTGAGCACCCTCGGTATAAACGATCGGTTTTGGATTTTGAAAAAATTCATAATTAATTTAATTACCCCAAAGAACAATACAAATACACAAAAAGAATACGAGATATTTGGTCTAAAATCAATCCGGTCAAGCCCGGATTTTCTCATACCAAATATGAGAAGACTTGTTTCGAGTACAGATTTTTCAATCCCGCAATTCTTGATGCAGATTTTAGCTCGCACGGAATTGATTCTATGTTAATATTCGAGCACAATTTGATTCCTCAGTCGGATCCAATCAAAAAAGTCTGATCTCGAAATCGGATACCCGAGATTAAGTTCAGCTGATTACTCAAACCACATTCAATCCGACCAAAGAATGCCTTAAAAATAAGCGAGTTTGACTTTTCACATTTTGACCCTCAAAATAGAGTCTCACAAGAACTCAATTCAACTTTTTCAACGACCTTTATGAAATCAAATTAAAAACAGGACACGAACCTCATTACAATACCAATAACTTCTAAGCTGTCAGAAAAACGTATGCATCTGTGTGTGTGTACCAGAGAACAGCAAAAGTTTTTCTTGATTGCGTCATGCTCAAAAATTCTTACTCACATTTATTCATCAATTAATTCAACTCAAACCGCAATCGCATCGAGCGGTTGAGCCAGAATTTTTTGATCCAACATATTTGTTCATATTTATTCATCGAACAAATATTTTCAATCGAACAAACTCAACTCATACCGCAATCGCATCGAACGGTTGAACTAGAATTTTTGTGACGCGACACTTGTGTGTTCGATCAAACAAAACTCAGGTCAACGCATTGCGAGAGACATAGAAGAGAGAGAGAGAGACAGAAGAGAGACACATATGATGTTGTTGTTGCAGGTCAGAGCGCGACGAGAACAAAACACAGCTGGCGCAATGGTCATAGGCGCCACTGTTTTAGCATATGTATATTTTCGCTCGCTCAGAACAATCGAAGCGATGAAATCACCCTACCTGAGTGGAATGAAGCGAGCTTGATTATACTCAAGGGCGAACATGTTGCGTATGCAAGTTCGATGCATTGAGTACAAAGCCAGTTTATTCGTGTATGGATTAATGTGTGAGCGATTTGCAATCGAATGAAGCCATTCTTTGGTGTGTGCTCATTTAGCCTGAAAGAGCTTTTCTCTCTCTCAGTTTCGAACTTGCTCTATGTTTCTGTTTCTTCTTTTGCTGTGACAGTAAAATTCCGTACTAATTACAATCTTGACTAAGGATTATTTAATTTTCAAGTAGGATCCGTGCTTGAAACGAGCATTTGCGGATTGATAAAAGGCCTGTAGGATTGTTCTTGATTTAAGTAGAATCTAGTACGATTCATATTTGAAATTTCATTCCGAAGAATTTGGCTTAATTTTCATAACATACACCAAAGCTTTTCTTGTTGTTAAAAATTTCTGGACCATAAGTTTCCATTTCAGCCCACTGTGCATCGTCACCCACTAGCGTCATCATTCGCACTTTGTGTTGGCTCTTAAAGACACATGTGGCTAGCCGGCGGGCAAAACAGACACCAAATTATAACAAACATTTGGGTTACTAATACAGAAACACACACAAACACACACACACGTACATACATTAACCAAAAAGCGGAACTTGTTGATAATTTCATTTCGTGATTTTCACGTTTTTGCGTTAGGTGTTTGGCTTGTCCACTCCGGACCGTCTTAATGAGCTGCAGTTTCAAAGCCCGCCAGTCACACGGCCCAATTGCAAAACTAATTGCAAACACGGAGCGTTGAGCTGACATCTCTCGGATGGATGGATGGTTTGGAGAGGGGACGGACTCAGTTGAGTGCAAGTAATGGCACACGACACATGGAGAAGCGAGAGGCTTAAGCGACCCGATCGATTCATCCATGGGGCGTGGCAACAACAATGTTGCATTTATCTTGTCTGGCGTTTGTTTTTAATGTCAACATAACAATTTCTGCTTATCTAATTGCAACATGCAGCATCCCAGACCAGGCAGATGAGCAGCAGGTGTTTTCCACTAAGTGGCTGGCATGTCTGCGCGACTTTTATCTTTCACTTGTCTTGGCTGGAAACAAACTTTGCCTTAATTTGACTAGACTTACGCATTTAGAACCGGAAATGTACGAGGCAACTGTCATTTTGTGCAAATGACAGAAAAGACGACAGGCCAAAAAGGAAACCCCAATGGCATAAATGAATGACTTCGGAGAAGTATTTTACATACCTGCAATTGAAAGAGCAAATGATACAAGTGATTAAGTATAATAAGCATTTGAATGGAGTAGAAACGGAATAATAATAAGCACATCAAGTGGAAGATAATGATACAAGTGGGGAGAAGAGAAATTGTCAAGGCTTTTCTTGATCTTTGGCACCTCACCCACCCTCTCACAGAGCCTAAAAGTAGACACGCATAATTAGTTTTTAATGCGTTTGTTGTCAGCATGAAATGGGAAACAATGTTGCGCCTCATTTGACAAGCTCAAAGTGATGACATTTGGCGTTGACCTCAACGCAGGGGCGGCTGACTGAAGATACTTGTGTGGGCACATTCTAATTTTTATCAGCTTCAAATGTCTTATCAACAAAAATTCAAGAGCGACAAAACTGAGAGAGCTTACTCTCACAATAACAATAAAATAAAATAAAACCAAAGGCAATGACAGTATACAAATTTATAAAAATAATTGGCGCTTGGCCAATTGTCAGCAACAACACGAGCAGCAAAATGGACGACAGGCAAAGTGGAAAAAAAATATATGAAACCAGCGAAAAGCAAAAATTCAAATACGAAACACAAATGAAATGAAGATAGAGCGGCCACCACAACAACAACAACTACAACACACATAAGTATATTACAAGAGCAGCAGAGGGAGCGCTACGCATATGAAATGCCCAGTGAAATGTTTTAATTAAAATTGTCTTAATTTATAATTTATGTTCGCAGGCATTAATTCGCACAGGCATCATCGTCGCCGAGACTAATTCACAGCTGGCCCCAAAGTATCTCACAGAAAACATCTATGGATGGGATAGATATATGCATGTATCTACGCATTCAGTTGGCTTTAGGCTTGACGGGCATAAAACATATTTTTGTCGATTTTTATGATTTGTGGTTCGTGTGTGCCAAGCGATGGAATATAGGGAAAAAAAAATATAAGAATTTTGCAGACAGAAGTCATCGTTGCAGAAACATTCAACAATAATAAAAGTCTCTGGGGTAAAAGGAATTGCCAAAAAAAAATTAAGTTTGCAAATTTGAAATATGGGAAAAGCAAAGAAACACACCATTTTTTATTAAATTCATGCAAATATGAGGAAATTTAAAAGGCTTTTTCAAAAGAAGGCCCGGAATTTGTGGTCTTTTAATCAGACGACTCAAAAGTTTTGGTATTAAAATTACAGAGCATTTTTCCTTCAGTGTACCAAGGACTAAGCGAAAATCGACTTTAAGAAGTCTACCGAAAAGGAACTGAACTCAATGTTTCACCTGTAATTCAGGACATTAATCAAAAGATATTTTGACTCAGCTCAGCCAGAATTCAGACTCAGCCACCTCAACACGAAGCCCTCAACGAGAGCCACCACTAAGCCCCCAACGCGAGGCACCACGAAGCCCTCAACCAGAGGCACAACGAAGCCCAACGAAGCCCTCGAAGCGATGCACTACGAAGCCCTCAACGAGAGCCACCACTAAGCTCCCAACGCGAGGCACCACAAAAGCCCTCAACCAGAGGCACAACGAAGCCCAGCGAAGCCCAACGAAGCCCAACGAAGCCCTCGAAGCGATGCACAACGAAGCCCTCAGCGAGAGCCACCACTAAGCCCCCTACGCGAGGCACCACAAAGCCTTCGAGGCGAGGCATAAGAATGCCCTCAACAAGAGGCTCCACGAAGCCCAACAAAGCCCTCAACGCGAGACACCACAAAGCCCTCGAGGCGAGGCAACATCATTCCAGCTCGAACGAACTTGCTTATCGACGCCCCTTGGAAGCAACGGCCTCTACGCGAGGTTACTTTCAACTCCAACGACTTGACACACCAAACCACAGTTGTTCTACTACCAATTGCAGGTCCTGTCAAGAAACCCTTGGAGCAACCCTGCACTGACCCTCATAGACTTTTCACCGCTAATGTCGCCAACGGTGGAGCCTCGCCAGCAAACAACAAAGTTAATTATACCCGTTACTCGTAGAGTAAAAAGGGTATACTAAAGTCGTGAAAATGTATGTAACAGGCAGAAGGAATCATTTCCGACCATATAAAGTATATATATTCTTGATCAGCATCAGCAGCCGAGTCGATATAGCCATGTCCGTCCGTCTGTCCGTCTGTCTGTATGAACACCTAGATCTCAGAGATGGTAAGAGATAGAGGTTTGACATGTATGGGACAAATACTTCTTTTATCTGCACGCAGATCAAGTTTGTTTCAAATTTTGGCCACGCCCTTACCTGCCCCCGCAATTTGGAAAAAACGTTATATCTCTTATGGTTTTGAAGATAGATGATTCGTACCTTCTAGAGATATTTAGTAGTTTAGTAGTAAAATGAATCGATTCGCTGAAGATATGAAGATCGAATGAACGGTTCTCAAGTTATGAGCAAAAATGGGAAAAATAGCTGAGTTAAAAAAGTGTTGCATACTTTTCAGATGTTCTCCTTAGGGTGAAACACTGTTAAACATGTTTTTTTCATGAGTAAGAGGGTATATCGAAGTCGGTTAGAGCCGACTTTAACTTGCGCTCTCGTTTTAATTAATATGCAAGACTTTGATTGGTTTGTAATTTATTCATGTGATGCAACCTATCTAGAAAAATAATTTGGGAGGTTTGAAACCAACCCTAAGAAAGTTCTGTAACACCTAAGAACTGGTAATCGGTTGGAATTTAATTGGAAATGGTTTCTTTGACACCCCCTTAAGATTCAAAAGGTGACTTTCGGACTTGCGCCTAATAAGTTTTTTTTTTCAACTCATTCATGTTTACGGCAATTTAAGAGTCCTTCCGTATATTTCTTAAGCCCTATATCGCTCTATGGGCTGTAGCTCTGGGCGATTTAGTGGGTTTCCCTCTGAATTTTAAAATAAATGGAATTCAAAGCTATAGGAACCACATTACTTGGGACAGGGTATTTTGCTGTCGGGGCACTCGACCGCAACACTCTTACTTGTTTTATTTAAATAGTAAAATGTTTTTAGGCGTTTTTTCAAGAACTCTTTCGTGTAAAATCACTTGATTTAAAGCTTCAGGTGCCGCTTAACAACTTATTACTTAACTTGTTTTTGCTTTTTGATTTTTGTATGTCTTTAGGTTATTCCTTTGGTTCACCATTTGTATCATTGACCTGATTTTCCCCCCAATTTTTATATATTTTGTTTAATTAAAGTTAACATCGATTCATGATACAACTATAACAGGTATGGCACTCAGAGTTTTTTGGGGTACTAACAGCTAAATTTTATTGGTGTTAATTTAAACCAACTGTGAGCAAGCCTTTGCTCCCAATTGGGCCCATTGCTCCGAAAATTTTTTTTTCTGCATTTGGCGTCAATCTGTCTCATAATGAACTGCGTCGACATGACCTCGCTTCAAACTGGAACGCTACTTTTAAGCATGTCTCAATATGTATATGTTCGATGTTTGCTTACATCGACATACGCAACTCGATCCCGCCTCTGAACATCTAATAAAAAAAAGTTTTTTTCTTTCTTTAGAAAATAGCTTTTACACATACGGTCACCTTCACCAGCTATTGGTGCCAGCTGTGAGGTAACTAGCCATAAAAAAAGCAAATTTTCAAACTTTGCCGTTTGGATCCGGCGTTAAACTGTAGGTCCCTTTCTCTGGTGCGGAAAAATTTAAAGCACACACGCCAAGAGATTGAGAGAAGCATGGCTTGGCCCCGTTGGAGGAGCTGTTTTAGAGGAGGAGCCAATTTTAGATTTACAGAAATAAATTAGAAATCGCGTCGGCAAAACAATCAAAAAATGCTTTTCAATCAAATGACAGAAACTAGGTTTGTTAATCATAATGTATGGAAACACATGTGTATGTCTCGCCTACTAAGATAACTTCATGAAGTTTGCTTCATCGTGTAAATCCCGTCTTAGTTACAGATTCTGGTTTAGTCACACTTACTCAGTTGATCTTGCTCAGTGATGCTTGTTTGGTGATTTTTGCTCAGTGACTCTCGTTCGGTAAACTTTGTTCCCGTTCAGTGACTCTTATGAATTTACTCGTATTCAGTGACTCTTGTAAGTTAGTGGCTCTTAATCATTTAACCTTATTCAGTGACTTTAGTTAAATGACTGTCCTTCAGGGATTTTTAAAAATTTACTCTTGTTCAGTGACTCTTGTTGATTCTAGTTCAGTGACGCTTATACAATTACTCGTATATAGTGACTGTGGACTTTTATTCATTGACTCTCAGTGACTCATCATCATCTTTATATCTTAATTCAGTGACTCATCATCATCTTTATATGTTAAATTCAGTGACTCTTGTTTCGTGACTCTTGTTCAGTGACTCTTGTTCAGATATAGTACATGAAAAAGACCTTATATGTATGAAGAATTGGTTCTCTTAGTCACTCTTGTTCAGTGATTCTTTTAACGTGACTACGATTCAGTGACATTTTGTTAATTCGATCTCAGTCAGTGATTCTGATTCAGTTACACTTATTTAATTGATCTTGTGGAGTGACTCTTGTTCAGTGACCTATTTATAAATATCCACATACTCGTACGCCTTTACGCCTCTCCGTTTGCTTCTTGTCTTGTCAGCAACAATTAGCCGTAGTCGTCGTCGTTGGCGATTTTGTTTTTAAAAATAGGCATCAAATAAATCAAAATTATGAGAGCAAAATAAGCAGAATGGAAAAGAAAATATATTTGTTGTCATTAGCTCCCACTATTTAAACCAAAACATCATCCCATCTTGTTTGCATTTCTTCGTACTGGAGGGAAAAAAAGCCAATTACCCCTCTGCTCAGTGGCTAAAGAACCCTTAAGGGTTAATGCTTAATATTTAATGATGAGCCGCTTGCAGTTGAGTTAAATTTTTGCAAATATTATCATAAAAGTGCGTGTCACTCCCCTTACCCCCGACCTAAGCCAACCTAGCAACAACCCTTGCACAAAAAATAACTAGAAAAGCTCGACACACAAGAAGCTACCACAAAAGCCAACCCCAAAAGACAAAAGTAAATTGCGTTGCTTTCAACACAAAAAAATAGAAATGCGTAAGGCAAAAGACAAAGCAACACCTTGGAATAGATGTTGGAGGGTTGTTAGTTGGTACATACCCTTACATACTTGAGAGCGTACATGTGTGTGTGGTTAGCTTAAGGGCAAAGCCAACAACATAAGCTACCATAACCATTATATCATAGAGAAAAGTGCGTAACCCTCGCAAAAGTTCATCCACATTTGTGGCCCCATCTCTTAATTTATTAGATTTCGCTTCTTCTACCAAGTATCTCCATAAGATCTGCAAACATCTTTCGCCCCTTTTCTGATGTAGGGGGACTTTACGTTTTTAAGTCAATCTTGTTCAATAAAACTGAGACTCGGTGGCAATGTCTGAAATATCCTTGAAAGGTTAAAGACATTACCCCAAGCAGGACACCATCCACACCATCGTTGAACTCGTTTTCCCAGCCATATGCGGTCGCTGCCCCTGGCCGGCTTCCTTTTGTTTGATTCCGTCAGTGACTGTGCGCTCCTTGTGCTCCAAGAGCCATTGTTGTTGTTGGGTTCCTTCTTTCTACCGCTTCAAGTTCCTTTCAATGACAATGCGTTTCACATTCTTTCCCTTTTTTTTCCCAATCTGATGGGGAGGCAACTCTCTGACGGGTGTCGTCGTCATCGTCAGAGCGTCAACAGTGCGTTGTACTCTTGGTTTTTTTTTTTTTTTTTGAGCAAATCCACCTCGCTTGGGCTTTCATTAGGGGTGCATGAATATTGTTGTTTCCGAGGTTATGTCAAGAGATGGACACGCATTTGAAACCAAAATAGACATGTACGCTGGAATAATACCAGTTGCGGTCTAAGGAAGAAGTTTGAGAGAGACGTTCTAGGCTTTCTGAACCGCCACACTTGGTTTTGGGAAACTTGATAATTCAACCAATTTAATGGGGGATCTCTGATGACATTCCCAAACTCCAAGCTCGACCGTTTTTTTTTTGCCGTAACTAAATTATATTTCTGAAAATTCTGATCTCCTAAAAAATGTGGGTCCTTCGAGCCGAACTGAATTTTATTTAATCAATCCCCAGCGGTAATGAAACCAGGGTGATCCCGGATATTCTAGAGTTAAGTAAAACTACTTTTTTTAAAACTGAAAATTTTAGGAAGATTGAATTAGGAAAAAAGTTCGAATTAACGTTACATAAACTAACAAATAACAAATGTTATTAAAAAGTTGCGGAATCGGCCAATAAACATCTTACTACAGTTCCCCATTTTATATAGAATTCTAGGTTGAGAATTAGAAGTACAAGCATATAGGAAAATTGTTTTTTGAACGGAAAAGACCTCTGCACGTTGTTTTTGAGAGAACATGCTAAAAAAGTCTATAAGTAAATCCCCAGAGTAAGTAAAAATTTTGAAATTTGTATAATTTGCTCTAGATCAGCGGATCTCCCAGGGATCGAAGGACACTGTCATGACAGTGACTAAACAGTGACTATAAATAGACCAAGCAGTGACTTGACAGTAACTTGATAGTGACCAAACAGTGACTTGATAGTGACCTAACTTTGACTTGACAGTGTCTTGACAGTAACTAAACAGTGACTTGACAGTTACGCAACAGTGACTAAGCAATGATTTGACAGTGACTAAGCAATGACTTGACAGTGACTAAACAATGATTTGATAGTGACTGAACAGTGACTTACCAGTCACTTGACAGGAACTTCACAGTGACTTTAAAGTGACCAAGCAGTGACTTAACAGTGACTTGATAGCGACATAACAGTGACTAACCAGAGACTAAAGAGTGACTTGATAGTGACCAAACAGTGACTTGATAGTGACCTAACTGTGACTTGACAGTAACTAAACAGTGACTTGACAGTTACGCAACAGTGACTAAGCAATGATTTGACAGTGACTAAGCAATGACTTGACAGTGACTAAACAGTGATTTGATAGTGACTGAACAGTGACTTACCAGTCACTTGACAGTAACTTAACAGTGTCTTGACAATGTCTAAACAGTGACTTGACAGTTTCTTGACAGTGACTAAACAGTCCTTAAACAGCCGCTAAATAGCTCTTAAAGATAAAGTGTCGTGAACACTCACGAGGCTTTGATGTGAAACATGATGTTAGTCTTTTGTTTAATCACTTTCCTCACCTCTCTTCTCACTCTTTCCCCACTTTTCGACTCTTTTCTACCTCTTTCCCCCAATTTCCTCCCTCTTTCATTCGCTTTTTGCACGCTTCCTTCTTCTTTTACTTCTACTAAGATCTTCCAAACCGAAATTGAAGATGATTTACTTCAAAAACATGTTGGAAAAGTTTTGATTTAATGGGCGCGAAAAAGCTCTACAGTTTTTGTTAAGTTTCCCGTTTTTGTTCAAAATGGGAAAACATGTTGATCAAAATCGCAATATTTAGACAAATTTTAATAATTGACAACCCGACGCATTTAGCAAAGGTTTCATGAAAGAAATTTTGTTAAAACTTAAGTCGAATAGGTAAATTTTAGTTAAGACTGTGTGGCCTCATCCCGCCCGTTAAAACTTCAATTTTATTTTCGTTTAAAATATTTTTATCCATAATACAAATGGAATCCGTTAAGGAGGCGCCCTCCCTAAATTTCCCAATTTTGAATCCTAATGTGCAGTGTGCGCGATCGAGACTCGCTAAAAAGGGCTTGAGAAGTCACGACCACAGTTTTTGAGGACTTTATCACCTTTTCAGGCAGGTCGATGAATGATTTACCGAACCTAAATCTGACTAAAATATTTTATCAAGTTCAAAAAAAAAAATACTTAAAAATAAAATTACATTTTGTGTGCACCAAAATCCAGTAAACCCAATATACCCTTTCATCTTAAACGCTTTTGTGCTTATCTATTTTTGGCCTGGGAGACCCAGCGAAACCCCAACAACTGAAATTCCCATAAATTACAAATTATTATATGTGTTTGCACTTTTCGGCATATTTTTTAGAAAATGTTCTCGCTACTTTTCTGTGTGTGTGTTGGCAGTCAAATTTGTTGTGTCGCTTGTCATCGACATGGCCACGCCCACATCATTGCCGTGTCTCTCTCTCTATATATATTTATCTGTGCGAATATTTTCAACATTTTTTGTGCTTTCTACAAGAATAAAAATGAATTTTCAAAAATTTCGCATGAATTGTGAACTGACTCATCGAATGGCCAAACTCTTATGAATGACAACAATGTGCGCGCGTAATTAGCTTGAAAATGCGAATGGAAAATGGAAAATTGCTTGGCCATGGTCCGTCTGTTGGTACTTCTTCTTAGTGGGTCAAATGCGTTAAGTTTCGAGTCAACCTTAGAGCGGAGCGGCTTGGCGAAAACCACTTAAAATATTTAACCAAAAAGCGTTTTGTTTTGTCTCTCTCTGTATTCGTACATTGCATAACTTGAGTTGCAGACACAAATGGCCCGACAACGACGACGGCGACGCACATCAAACAGCTGCACAGCATTCTCAACCAGAAGGCGGGTTAGATCGAGTCTCGAGCAGACAATTTCCATGTTGCCTTTTTAAGGTCATGGCGCAGGCAGCAGCCGCCAAAAAAAAAACAAAACATAATTGAGGAGCAAGTAGGCGAGAAAATGGGCGTGGCATTAGTAAATTGGCCAAAATGGCAATGGCCAACAAGTTGCAATTGAAGAATCAGTTGTGCGCGCAATTTAACTGATGAGCTGAAAATGGTTTGGTAAATGACAAGCAAATGGGTGAAAACTTTGGAACTTTGGATAATGAAATAATTTTTCGAGTTTGGAGGGAAAACCAGCAAAAAAAACTTTTCTTATATAAGGAAAAGATGAATCATTTGTCAGCTAAAGAAAATATTATGGTACAAGGGTAAAAAACTGAAAAATTAGGCGGAAGACTTAAACCCAAAGTATAAAATAAGGTAAGGTTCAGTTCCCGGATCGGTTTCCAATCTAGTCGAACCTAAGGTTTTGGTTCTAGTCTTAGCTTTTCGATGAATTTGAGCGAGTCGAAAAAAAATCTATCACAAAAGTAAGAGAGGATCGCTTGGTGCTTCGAGCCGGATAATATATTCTCTGGATTCTTTATACAAGGTTATGGAAAATATTCTCCAGAAAGAAATTATTTGTTTTTCATATCAATTTAACTCCGATATGAAAAAATATCAAAATTGATTTGTTAAAAATTTCAAATTGATATTTTTACATATCATTTTAACATTTTTTGTATCGTTTTGAAATTATTTAATATCAATTTAATTGAATGATATTAATTTGGATCAGAAAAACATTATTTTCTTGTCAAAATGAAAATATGGATATTTTTTAAAAATTCATTTTAATTCTCTGAACTCTTTATACATTAAATAGCAAAACATGCATAAAAATCACCTAATTTCAAATAAAGATACACCTATTTTCTTCAAATTTGACAATACTGGACTATTTTTTGACTGATTCCTTTAATAAATCAATTTGGTCACACTTTTTGACCAACATTTTGAACAACAGAAGTAGCTACAAGTTGATTGGTGGCAACAAATTGCAGCAGTTCGTGTTGAAAAGAGTTGATGATGACTAGACAGGCACCTGTAACCGGTTTACTGACCACCGCCGATACCCAAACTAACCCGCACACAGCACACAGATTGCCCAGTTATCAAGCGGCGCCCAAATCAAGTTCAAAATAGCAATTTGATTAGTTGTTTTGGTGTGGGCGATGATGAAACTAGGGACAGTTTAGTATATATTAAAGTGAATAATTGTATTTGAGTTATCATCATCCTTCTAACATTAGAAACCGCCATAGACAAATATTTTTATAGAGGCATAAGTAAATTCAGAAAAAAAACAATTCATATTTAAAAAAAAAAATTTAATTTAAACAAAAATTTTAGTTTAAAAAAAATTCTCAATTTAAAAAAATTCAAAATTTAAAAAATTCGAAGTTTAAAAAAAAAACTAAAAATTAAAAAAAATTAAATTAAGAAATAAAATATCAAGGCTAAATAGAAAAAGAAATAAAATATCAGAATAACAAATTAAAATTTACAAAACAAACTTTTAATTTAAAAAAATCAAGACTAAAGTAAATTCATAAAAACAAAAACAAATTCAAGTTTAAAAAATTTTTAATTAATAAAAAACAATACATAAATATAAAAAAAAAACGGAAATAAAAAAATAAAAATTAAAAAAAATATTTAATTAAGAAATAATATATCAAAGCTAAAAATTAATTAAAAAAAAAAATTAAATTAATTAATAAAACAAAAAAATTAATTAAAAAAAAAATAATTTATAATAAAAAGTTCAAAATAAAAAAAATCAAGACTAAAGTAAATTCAGAAATACATAAACAAATTAAAATTTAAGAAATTTATAATTAATAAAAAACAATACATAAATATTAAAAAAAAACCGAAATAAAAAAAGTAAAACTTAAAAAAATCAAATATAAGAAATAAAATTTTAAGGCTAAAGTAAATTCAGAAAAAAAATCATAAAATTCCAATTTAAAAAATTCTAAATTTAAAAAAAATTCAAAATAAAAAAGATATTCAAAATTATAAAGAAAATTAAAAATTAAAAAATAATATTTCAAGACAAATTTAAATTTAAAAAAAATTTATTTTAAATAAAAACAATAATAAAAATATGTAAAATTTAAACTAAAACAATAAAAATTTAAAACAAAAAAAAATTAAAACAAAACAAAATATTCAAAATTATGAAATTAATTTTCAAGGCTTAAGTTATTTAATTAACATGACTAGCTTAAAGCAGGGTTCCCCAAGAAGAGAGCGCTAAAACGTGACTGTGTCTCTATCCAACACACAATGAAGATTGACTTCGGCAAGCATTCGGCACGTTAGTTCGTGGCCCCGGGAGCTATCGTTAGGGGACTCTGGCTTAAAGTTACAAACTAATTAGCTAGAAGAGAAAAGCATGGCTCCTAGGGCTTTCAGCTTATGATATAGTGATTTTTATCTATTGTATATATATACTAATAATAATATATATAATACACTGTATATACAGAGTGTGAGTGTTTAGATGTTTAAATTGTTGTGTTTAGGTATAGGGAGTGAAAGTTTTCGATGGAATATACGTGTATCTTATGTTGGTATTTTAGTGCATATATTTTTCCTATTTTGTGGTATAGATTTGTATGCTTGAGGAAGTTTATTAAAAGTTGGAAGTTCTCTGGTGATGGGTTTATTAGGAGGTCTATGGATTATTATTTTGGAGGCTTTGGATTCGGGCTGTTCTTAAGGATGCACACTGGGTTAAAATGTGTTTGATGTTTAGGATGGTACGGTTTTGGCAGTCGGGGCAAAATTTAGATATATTTTGGTCAATGTAGTGTTCATGTATGATTTTTGTGTGTTCTAGTCGTAGTCTTATAAGTTTTATTTGGTCCAGTCTAGATATTTCGTCTTATTTTGTAGGTTTCAGAATGTGTGAGATATTAATGTTATTGGGGTTTATATCTTTGTACCAGTTTGAGCAGGAGTGAAAATGTTCCTGCATAATGGTTACTTGTTGATTTTTGAAGTATCTGTTGAGGTCTGTTATGTTAGTATTGGATGTGGTAAAGAGTGGGAATTCATTTGCAGTCTTTGCGCTTCTGTCTGCGAATTAGTTTTATTTTGTTTTGGAGTCTTGTTAGTAGTGTTCTGATGGTGCTTGGGTAGTAACTGCGATTTTCAATGTTTTGTATTGATTTGAGTGCGGATAGCGAGTCGGAGCAAATGATTTTATTATGTTTATAGCTTCAAGGATTGCAATTATTTCTGCGGTAAATATGGACAAGTAGGTAGGGAGGATGCCTCTTTTAAGGACAGTATCTTCTGTTGTAATGGCGAATGCTGAATAGTTAGTGGATTTAGAACCGTCTGTGTAGATAAAGTGGTGTTGGGAAAGGTTATTTTGAAAGTTTTTGTGTTTTGAATGGTATGTTGTTAAATGTTTTTTCTATAATTTTGTTTTTTTTTTTCTTAATTTTTAATATATATATATTTTATTTTTTTAAATGATTTCTCTGAATTAGCTTGAATATCTTGCCATTTTTGTTTTTGGTGCCTTGAAATCCATTCTTATGTTTGATGTTTCAAAAACATATTACAATTACAAACAAGTTAAAATTTTCTGATTTTTCTACAAAAGCCCAGAACTAAACTAGATATCATGTAAGAAATTCTTCCACTTCACACCAAACTTATATGAGTCAAAAAAAGGGCTAGACAATGCTGCAATTAGATGGCCATTGGCCCAGACACATGCCGGCTACAAACAGCCACTTGTCAATTGGCTGTCACGTGTAAAAAGTCAATACAATTGCACAATGCGGCGTCAAGTGCGCCCATCGAGGTGGGGTGGGGTGCCATAAAGAGGTCGCTGCTTAGCTTTGCTAGTGCTGCGTCAATATTTCCGTAAACAACAGTTAACGAAAGTAACAGAGAGAGAGAACGAAAGAGAGAGCAAACATTTCATTAATTACAGCTACAACAACAACAACAATACATCTTACGTTATAATTACGTGAATGTCTGCCGATGCCTCACCCCACCTATACCCCTCATTACCGCCCTACCGGGTGTCGTCTTCAACGCCCTGTCAGCTTCTAATATTTCATTAAACCCAGAGTCTTGTCGTAGTCGTCGTCACAAGTCGCCAGTCGCGTGCCCGTTCCGAAGACCTCCCCGAGAGCTTGGAGGAGCTTCGTAAGCGTCAACGTCATCGTCATCATGAGAGTGGGGAGGGGTAGGTGGTAGGTAGGGGCCCAACCACTTTGAGGTTATGTGCACAATTTGCGTGCGCCAATTAAAAAAAAGATGTTGAGGTGAGACGGGAAGGTTGCCCAAGTACAGAGTGTCGAGTGGTGGAAGCCAGGGAACATCACAATGTAACTGGCCGCATAACAAGCTACAACTGCATGGGGTTGGGAGTTGGCAAGTTAGGACTAAAGTTCGATTTTAGAATATTTTTAAAATTTATTTCATTTAAAGTTAAAATCGCAAAATATTGCGATATTGATGTCGGTGTGAAGAGCAAAATGTGTTAGGCCTCTGCGGGCCAGGCGTGACAAAAATTGGAAAATCTGAAAAAAAAAACTCAAAATTTTTGTGACACAAATCGCAAAATTTTAACAAGTTCGGAAATAAAAACACAGCTAATTTTTAAAATAAAATAGGGATTAATTTCTATTCTAAATATTTGAATTTCTGCTAAAGTCAATACCGCATTCTTTACCCTATTTATACACTAAAAAATATCATGATAAATGCCCTTAAAAGTATGCTAACGTTATTTTCTTTAATAATTACCTTCCTTTCCTTTTGAACAAGAAATTGACAGTCAGTTATGGCAGCGTCAAACAGAATCTACACATTCAGAATTAAAAATAGCTTATGTAAAGCCAAATATAAAATATCTGCCATCTTCCGGTTTTCACAAAAGTGAATTCGAAATTTTTACATGTTCTCTTTTCTATTAAACATTCAAAAAAAATCCGTATCAAACCTTTAATTTCTACTTACTCTTTACCCTATTGATCAAATTTAAAACGTTTCAGTCAGACTAACTCAATCAATTTGATACAACACAACTTTTAACCAATTCGAATTCGACAATTTTTTGTCGAAAGTGAAAACCGGAACAGCCCTGTATATATCCTGAATTATTAATATTAATAATGAAAGAATATTTTGAAGAACATTTATACTGATATTTACTTTACCTGAAAGTTGATTTGCTTTCGTAAAAGCAAAAGTAAAGTAGTTGGTGGAACGACCCTGATTTCATATTGATTTGCTTTCATACAATTTGCACACATATACAATCTGACAGATCCCAATAGGAAGGGCAGAATAAAATTGTGAGGAGAGCTAGGAGAGCTGTGCAGATAAGTAACCATGAACATCGTTGACCGTTCTCTAAAAGAACTGTCACACTAAAACGAAAGCAAATCGAAATCAGCTTCAAAGCTGATTTTACGAAATCAATTAGTATGACCTTAATTTCCTTGCATTTTCTGCGCACACTGCTCATTTTGTGTGGATCAGCTGTTTCACGAAATCAAATCGAAAGCAAATCATAAGAAAATCACTTTCAGGAATAAATACCACTTATAAGGATATATACTAGGGCGGGTCAATTTTTTGATGCGATAAGCGTATAGCAGATTCGGAATCTGCGATGAATTCTAAGAAAATTTCACGAAGAAACCTCATGTCTAAAATGAATTCCTAGCCCCCGCAGCGAAGCATGAAAATTTAGGGTTCGGTGTATTTTGGTACATTGGTATATTTTCATGCTTCGCAGCGGGGGCTAGGAATTCATTTTAGACATGGGGTTTCTCCGTGAAATTTTCTTAGAATTCATCGCAGATTCCGAATCTGCTACACGCTTACCACGTTTTTTTAGCTCCATACAAAATTGACCCGCCCTAATATATACATAATTCACCCCCTCACAGCTTGCAAAGTCACATAATGTGGTATCACAGCTCACATTTATCCTTGGTATCACAGAGTGTCAGTCAGTGCGTGCTTTAAGTATCTAATAAATTTTCGATCTGCTATATGAATTGTTGCAATATGTTTTTCCTATAGTCAAGATACTTATTAAAACAAGACTCGCTTGATGTAACATTCCGGATGTGGAATATGTGGTCTATTGCACCAATGTTCTTTTCTAACATACGTTATATTTATCATTTCTTGAGATAGTTCCCAGCTTAGCAATAGATTTTTTTAACTCGCGGAAAATTGAAAAACTTGCTTGCGTATTACGTATTTGTTGATGTAGACGCACTATGGTCCCAAATCTCAAAAAGCTGGCTAAAAGTCGAAAATCAAAAGGTTTGAACTCCGTTCATGAGCATCGAGCATACCTCATTGTTTAGCATACCTCGAGCATAGTCGAAAATAACACAACGTTCAGAAGCGTATAGAATAGCGAAAACTTAACTTAAAGTTTTTATTAACAATGCATGAAATAGGGAATCGTTAATAAAGGTCGAGTTTTTTTTTTGTCACACTCTGAAAGGTCGTGTTAGAAAAAGCAATAAGTCAAAACTCCCATCAGATCCCACTCTCAAATAAAATAGTAATTGTTGCTTGGACAATTCTTCACAACATAGTTAAAAATTAGCTGTAGATAGCTGGAGATAGCTGCAGATTCAGTCCCGGTGATGATTTTTGTTTGACAATTGTCGCGACACTACAAATATACACTGCTCGACTACACTCTCCCCCAATTCACCAAACCAAATTTTCTATTCAAAAATCAACATGAAAAAAAAAACTGTCGAGCAGTTATCGAGATATTATCGATAAACGGGTTTTTTGATGTTTCAGGCAAATCAAGTACGTTTCCGTAGAAATTGTCCGCCATATTGGATCCGCCATTTTGTTTTTTTAAGTTGTGACTACGGATGCGTGATCTGCAACCCCAAAAACCCCCGAGTACAGACTTTCAGCCAAATCAAATGCGTTTTTGAAGAAATTGTACGCCATAACTTGAGAACCGTTCATCCGATCTTTATCATTTCTTCGGCAAATTGATTCATTTTGCTAATTACTAACTATCTCCAAAAGGTACGAACCGTCTATCTTCAAAACTGTAGGAGATATAACGTATTTTCCAAATTGAGGGGGCGGGAGGGGGCGTGGACAAAATTGGAAATAAACTTGATCTGCGTGCAGATAAAAGAAGCATTTGTCCCATACATGTCAAACCTCTATCTCTTACCATCTCTGAGATCTAGGTGTTCATACAGACAGACGAACGGACGGACGGACAGACGGGCAGACGGACGGACGGACAGACGGACATGTCTATATCGACTCGGCTGTTGATGCTGATCAAGAATATATATACTTTATATGGTCGGAAATGATTCCTTCTGCCTGTTACATACATTTGCACGACTTTAGTATACCCTTTTTACTCTACGAGTAACGGGAATAATAATACAAACTTTAGCCAATTCAAAAACGTTTTTCGACTTTTGACCGTGTTTTTGGGATTTGGGACCACTGTGAGACGGCAAGCGTCGTATTTAAACATTAACCTGTGAATGTACTTAAGGTGCAAAGTTAGACCGTACAAATATCCTTCTTCTGCTCCTGTTTCAAGAAAAAGTGCCTTATTAGGCGCTTTTTCTGTTATGTTGAGGATTCTTTGGTAACAACCCTGATAAGGAGAATCTTAATTTGTTGAATAATGTTTGCCACTATTTTGAATGAATTTCTGCAAAATGGATAAAGTTCCTTTCAAAGTTTTTTTTTCTTCTCAATGTCGTAATATATCGAGTTTGGAGTAAGAAGATAATGCACCCATAGTATGCAAATATTTTTTCCTGTGTAAATACTCAAGAAATTTATACGATAATTTAAGATATATGTATATTTCTTAACCGTCATAAATTTAGATCAGGAGCCGACAAAACCCACATGATCATTTTGACGTTGCGTGTGTGTGTTTAGCCAAGCGAGAACGCGTTGACTTAAGACTTCTTTGTTGTTGCAAAAGAGAGCAGTATAAGCCTGCATATTTTCGATGCTCATTTCATGGAGCAACAAACTGATAAGTTTATATCTATTTACGAACAATTTCTCAACTTTTGTATCATAAGTTTTTATGAGATATTAGAAGATGAATATTCGACCCTTGATTCATAAAGGTTACTTTTATACAGTCTCCTGCATTAATTTTGGCCATCATGAATAACCCTTTTCAAGAGAATATTGAAAGTGCTGGTGCGTATATTAATTGCACATGTGTTTTACATTTTGGCAGCATATTTAATTAGTATGACGTGAGTTGATTCAATATTCTTTTGTTTGGCCATTGTATTATAGTGTACCATATATACTTATGAACCATAATATGTGTAATTAAATGTTTGGTAACAAGTAAGCAGATTTTATTTTAAAATATTTTTGACCTGTATTGAGTGACAAACTAAAAACTTTCCAAACAAAAGGTTACAGTTTATTAGTTGTGTTATGCATTTATTATAGGTATACAACTGATTTTCTGGGCTTGCTTCAGTAATTTGGTAGAACTGAACTATGAAATCAATTTTTGTGTCATTTGAAATCCAGCCTTGAGCGAGAAATATCTTAAGGAAATTTTTCAAATTTAAAATTTTAATTTTGAAAATCGGAATATACATATCATGACCTTGAGCCGGATAAAAACTTGTCAACTTGATAGTTAAAAATTTGCATAGTGAAAATAATTTTGAACTGATCTAGGATTCTAAAGAGCGCCCCGTAATACATAAAAAAATCATTTGTCAAACAACAACCCCACAATATAAAGATACAGAAAAATCCTTTAATGGTCCCTTTGCTTTCCAAAAACAATTGTTTTACCAGCTTCTCTATTCCAAAGTGTATTTAGGTAGTCCCCATTGGCCGGGACTGTTTTTTCGCTGTGGGGCTTTGGATTTTGTGGTGACTCGACAGGCGTTGGCTTTGGCGTCACCGGCAACAATGTGGCAGGCACTATGCAAATGTTTGTGTCTGTGTTTGTGTGACGACAATATCATTTACAACAAGCTCAGTTTTGTGCCAGGTGGAAGTGCATGCAAAAGTGGGGGAGGAGATGGTGTGTGGGGGCTGCTGCTGCTGCTGCTGCTGTTACTGCTGTTGCTTTTTGCCGCCATGTCGCGCGAAATTTACAATTGACGTCGTTGTTGCTGCCGCTGCTGTCGCTGTTGTTGTTGTCGGCTCAATGTTCACTCATGCGCACTGACAGGCGGCTGCAACAGCTACAACAACGGTCGCCGCATTTGACATTTAAACGTCTAGAATTTCTCTCAAACGCTCAACACGGGTAGCCGTTGAAATATAAAACAATCCAGTCAAAAAATAATCTATATATATAAAAGAAAGTCGTGTTAGTTACACCACTTATAACTCAAGAACGGCAGAACAGATTTGGCTGAAAATTGGTAGGGAGGTAGCTTAGAGCCAGGAGACGGACATAGGATACTTTTTATCCCGTTCTACAGCGTTCCCATGTGAAACATTCGCGGTTTTTTGTTTTTCATTCGATCAAGCTCAAACTCATTTTCAAAGATCTATATGAAAGTTCAACAACAACTGCATACCAATCTTCCGGAAAATTCACCCCCATTGGGTGGAAAGTGGGTGGTCAAGATTGTATGGGCGAAACTTAAGTTGCCAGCGACTAGCTCCAAACTCATTTTCAAATTTACATATAACAAAACATAAAAAAGTGACTTTCCAATTTTGGAAAATTTATCCCCAAAGTGGAAAAATTCGCGGAAAACTGTTGTATGAAACTTTTTTGTTTTTCATTCGATCAAGTTCAAACTCATTTTCAAAGATCTATATGAAAATTCGACCACAACTGCATACCAATCTTCCGGAAAATTGGGTGGAAAGTGGGTGGTCAAGGTTGTATGGGCGAAACTATAGTTGCCAGCGATTAGCGTCAAACTCATTTTCAAAATTACACATAACAAAACATAAGTTGTAAGCATAGTACGCAAAGTGGTCTGTGGGCAAGTGGGTGGGATGTGGGTGGAATGTAGGTGTGAAGTGGGTGGGATGGAAATGGGAAGTGGGTGGAATGTGGTCGGTAGTGGTGGGGGGGGGAGGGATGTGGGTGGAATGTAAATGGGAAATGGGTGGTTTTTGGGCGGGAAGTGGGTGGGAAAAGTGTGGAATGTGGGTGGCATGTAGGTGCGAAGTGGGCGGAAAGTGGGTGTGATGTGGCGGTAAGTGGGAGGGATGTGGGTGGGATGTGGGCCTGAAGTGGGTGTGCGTTGGTTCTATACTGTTGAAGGCGCGGCGAAGCGTGACGGGCTATTTGCTAATGAAACAAAAGTATTCTTCCATGGTTGTCTATTAAAACTGACACGCGGACGAAGTCGCGGCGGGTTTTGCTAGTAAAAAATAAATGTTGAACATTTAATAGAATTTTACTGGCAAAACAACAGACATCATCATCATCGCGTGTGAAAGTTTAAAGAAAATTGAGACTTTTCATTTAAACTTGCCAGACAGACACCTTGGTGCATCATTATCAAAATGCTCCATAAAATGAATGTCAAGTTTTAAATTACAATTGCTGTCAATCATGTTGCACTGTTGCTCTGATATGGAGAAGAATGCCAGAGCATGAAAAACTGGGTATGGGAGCTGGTTTCTTTGCGGCTTAGCTGAGTTCGTTTCTACGTATGGCAAATTGACTTTGAATGATTTTGTGGTCAAATAAAAATTCTTAATTCAAGACTGAATTTCTTAAGCTAGTTTAAAATTTTGACATTTTCTTAGGTAAATTCATAAAAATGGTAAGAAAAGAAAGGTTATTGAAATGATCTTGAAAAAAAAATAATTTAATTAGAAAATGTTAAAATGAAAAAATCATGGAGTAAATATAACTTTCGCGAATCTTTTGCGATTTCAAATCGGTTTTTGAACCAAAATTTTACTTAAAATCTTAAGATTTTTGCGAAAGCGAGAATGGGAGCATTGCTATTTATATCGATTTCGCTATAAATTTCTTACTAGGATGATGATCAAAATCTTTGATGTCAGTAGTATGGTATAAATGAAAATTCTTTATCCAAGAACGATTTCTTGATCCAAGTATGCATTTTTAGTCCTGAATTGTACATCCAAGAGTTTCATATATTGATCTAAGTACAACAAAAATGATTAAATAATGAACAACTATTTTTGAATCAAGAACAAAAATAGAAATTTTCATACTTGAACCAAAACATTTTTGTCGAGAACGAACATTTTAAATCCAAGAACGCATTTCTTGAGACATTCCAAGAGATTTATTCATATAGGTACGAAAAATTCTGAAATCGAGAATAATTATTTTTGAATCAACTTGAACTTGGATCAAGAATATTTGATGTCCACTAAACAACAAGATTGCTCTTTCTTGGATCAAGAGCACCAATTCTTGAAACAGGATCGTCCAAAAATTTAGAAAAAAAATGCTGTTTTTTAATTTTTCTGAAATTTACCCTAAAAATGAAGTTTTCAGAAAATATTTTTCCAAAAACAACTGAGAAAGTCGATCAAGCCCGACTATGTCATACTCTGTACCAAGAGTAGGAGCTGAATGCAACGCTTTTGCTGCGCTCATCTCTAAGTGTCTCTCTCTCTCTCTCCCTCTTTCTTTCACTCGCACGTTGTTGAATGAAATACGGTGAGGGGTTGTGAGTGCGTGGGAGGGAGTGGGGGAGGGGGGTATTTTATTTTCTAGTCATAACTTGAGAACCCCTCATCCCATTTCTTCGGCAAAGCGATACATATTACAAATGGCTAACTATCTCATTTGCTGATCAAGAATATATATACCTTATAAGGTCGAAAATGATTCCTTCTTTCTTTTACATACTTTTGCACAAACTTAATATACTCTATGTACCTTCGGTACAGAGTAGGGTTGTCAATGTTTTATCGATATATCGATATTTTTGTTGAACGATAAGAGTTATTCCGATATGATATTTTGCATGCCGATATTGGCGATTATCGATATTTTTATAAACGACATATCAAAAAAGTTACTATGGTAATAGGCTCAAATTATATGGGTAGCCTGATAATACAACTTACGCTGCAATATCAGGGGTCAGTGTTAGAATATATTGAGGATATCGTTATGAACGCAATAGCTTATTAGAGAGCTGCGGATGAATTGTTCAAGCTGTCTGAAAGTGCATTTCGATCCTTTACTTCAGGGTTCCCCAAGAAGAGAACGCTAAAACGTGACTGTGTCTCTCTCTAACGCACAATAAAGTATGACTTCGAGGAGGAATTCGGCAAGTAAGTTCGTGCTCCCGGGGCTGTCGCTAGGGAACTCTGCTTCACTTTTTTTAGCTCCGCTTTGGCAAGCGTTTAAATTGTTAATGTGTTAATAGCGAAATGTCTGCGGCCCCTGGGGCCATCAGGTAACAATCGCTGATTTACAGACATCCGCAGCAGAGTGACTGGAGAATACATTAGGCAAAGGGTTGTCTTAAATTCTTCGCTTGAAATTCTTTTCTAAGTATAACACTGTGGAACACTTAAAATTGCCTGAGATTGGGACCAATAAATTGTGCAACTAGAGACATCTAGTAGCAACTCCTCATACCCAGTTTTTCTGGACCACGTCAAGTTCGCGTTTAATGGGCACATTTATACTAGCAAACACACAGTTACCACATCTGTTGCTGGTCAAATAAAGATGAGAGCTAAAATTTTGTAAAATTCGCCAAAGATGAAGGGAGTTACCACAATAGTTGCACAATTTATTGTTCCCAGTCCCAGGCAAAAAAAATAGTTGAATTTTGTTCCACTGTGTAATCTGAAAGTCCTTAGAGCCTTCAATCAGATAAGACAAAAATTTAGCTGTTCACAATACTTCACATGAAAAAAACTCGGTTGAACTTACTTATACGAAGTTATGTGCCTAACTAAATTTGTATCTTTTTTGACAACACGCTTTTAAGATTTAAAGAAATGGCAACTCTCACAATTAATGTACAGAAAACTATTAGAAACTGTTGAGAAGATTAGATATAACGGTTTTTAAAACTCTTCACTAGCAGTTTTATGGTGAAGACGTTCCTTTAAAGCTTTTCTGTTTTCTTAGCTTTAGAAAATAACGATAATATCGATATATCGATGTTTTTTGGAGGCCATATATCAAATATCGATATTTAAAATGTTGATTTTTGATTTAACCCTAGTACAGAGTATAACTAGGGTGAACCGCGTTAGGACGTATTTTATAAAGAAATTTCAAATTTCCATGTCAAATTTGTGGATTTTTAGGGTAAAAATCGAGTTCTAACGAAATCCAGTAAATCTGAAAGTTTACTTTTCCACATTTGTATTTCATGGGAATATAACCAAATTGTATTGCGATTTCGGCTTCAGTTTGATACTTACTAAAACTTAAGTTTTAGTAAAAATTTTCCATATTTTCTCTTCGGTAAATATTCAATACTTATTTTGATATTCCCTTTTCTTTTCAGTACCCTAATTATTGGATCTCTGATACCGGTTTTAAACTGAAATTTAATCTAAGTAAACTAAGCTGTAAATATTAGAAGGCTTCAGAAAAAATAAAATCAATTAAGCAAAAATAAATTCCAGTTCTAGGGTGTCGGTTAATTTCTGTAAACTGTTACGGTTAAATTCTTTAGATTCTCTGGTTGAGACTTTTTTGAAAAAAAATTTTGATATGTTGGAGATCGCATTCAAATATTTTATTCTTGGTCCAAATAGCAGATTTTCTTATAAAAACTCACACATTTTCAACCAATTGCCATTCATTGCAGCTTAAGTTCAGCTTACCTGAAAGAAATGAAGAACAGAAAAGAAGAATATTATAATTGTTTCGATATCAAAGTGTTTTTAAGTGGGCTCTAGGTCAATACGTTATTTTGTTCATAATATTTCTAAAACAAGACACGCACAACACCACCAAAAAGACTGTTTGATCGGATAGGTGTTTCATGAATTTCCACAATTCAATCATCAGCGGTCTTTGCCTCTTTTGTATGAGCTGGCAGGGATAACCTTATGACTAGACAACGGAGTTTGCATATTTTGAAACAGATTTTAATCCTAGTAGGCAGTAAATTACTATTGGGGAGTAAATTTTTAAACAAAATTTTGTTTGTCATTTTGGGCACACTATTTTGAGTCAAAATTTTTGACCTACTAGAATTAAAATCTGTTTAAAAATATGCAAAATCTACTGAACTGCTATGACCGCTTGGGAGTCCCAAAGTCTGGCTTGTAGCATTGTACACAAAACCCTTGTGTATGTGCGTGCCCCGTATTGGCCCTTCTGTTGTTAGTGGGGAATATTCTCTCCCTGCATCTAACCCAGGTGCTAATTGTTTGTGTTTAGATATTTTAGATATTAGTAGATTCACAACTATTTAAATTCGTAATGTAAGTTCCTTGAAAGGACTAAGGAGGTATTATAGTCTAGAGGAGTTTGAAATCATTTTTCAAGTTCGGTAAAAAAAATTTATATATTTTAAAAAATCAGTTTTTTTATCATTTTATATCAATTCGACCATCTAGATGACAAAGAGATTCGCCCAAATTCTTTAATCGTCTCTTAGAGATCACAGCTCTTTTCAATTCCAATCAAACAAATTTGGAAACGGGAATAGGCCTACACAACTCGAAAAGCGATTTTATTTTAACACTTCTCATCTACTTGGATACACAACTCAAGTAACTTTTTCTACGTTTATGCTATGAAATGAAACGATTTCTTCAATTTGCAAATTAAAAATTTATTCCACGATTTCTTTCCGAATTGGACGTTGTACTGCCCCTGGTGAATAGGGTCAAGATCTTGTACCAAACACCCGAAAAGATTGCCGACGATTTTAATACAGAATTATTTTTTAGCTTTTCAGCTTTGTCAATGACTGATTGGTGGGTGAGAGCCTTCATATCAACCGCCTTATTTCTAACATGTCGGTCTTTACCCTAGATTTGATTGTTAGCGACGAATGATTTTGTGTGCAGCGGACAGCCACGAGCACACACACACATCATCAGGTTCAATAATCGGGTTTCTCTTTCTATTTCATGTGGTTGTTGTTGCTTCAGAAATATTTTCTTTCATCTTATTGATGTCTACGCCGCCGTAAGCTGTAAAATTCGATTCGAACCAGTTTTTACACTAAACTCTACTAAATATCACTTTTCCGATTTTCGCCTGATACACTTTCTAGTATGAAAAATGTTGATCGAATTGAAATCGAATAAGAGACGCAGTCCAAAAGTTTCAAAATAGTTCATAACCTTTCTACACGAAGTTAAGAATATAAAATATATTTGAAATATTTATATAAACTTTCATATTTCATCTAAAAATCGATTCTATAACATCAATATATACCTTAACAAGTGCCAAACAGCAAACAAATCCATTTCTCATTTGCCCAGTTCACTTGAAATCTTTGCCAATTCATTTCACTGTCACACAATAACGAAATGAATAAACCAACAAAGCTGTCAAAGAAAATGAGGCAAAGCAGAAAAAAAAATGAAATTTCGCGCAAATTAAAGCCCAAACTGAACTCGTTTAAAATTAATAATTACCAACTATTATTATTAAGTGTGGTTGTTATTTTACACTGATATTTGAAACCAATTAGCAATTATTGTTTAGCCTTTGGTAAAGCCTTTGCTTTTGCCACCTCAGACAACTGAGGCTCATGGGTTAAATTTCCGCCTAGACGAAGCCACCGTTAAGCAAATAGGAAGGAAACAAACAAGTCCAAGACCCAGAACCAGTGAAGCAAGTCGTCGTTGGCCGTCACCTGTGCCAGGTGTAAACTGTCAGAGTCGTCTCCTGCCCTGCCTGCCTGCCTCGCTGCTGCTGCTGCTTCTGACGGAAATGCTGGCCAAGAGTGAGAGAGAGAACATGGGAAATGACACTAGGAAATCGCTTGTAAACAATTGTGCAAAAAAAAATTTTTTGTTGTGGCCCAAGACACAGATTTGAGATAAGCAAACAGTGGAAAGAGAGTAATCGCCATGCAAATTTTGTCACGTCTGGCACGGAAGACGACGCTTAGACGTGGGTTAATGTCGGACCCGGTCTAGATAAATGGATAATGAAGCCCAAATACTCAAAAGATAGAGAGAGAGATACTGGCAAATACTAGACGACAACTGATAAGACAACAGTCCGACGACAACCAAGGCGACCTACATACAAATGAAATAAAAAATTATCAGCTCAGATTCAATTCAATTGTAAATGCATATTAATTTTTTATATAAGCAAGTGTTGTTATATTATGAGATTAGACATTTGTAATACATTTCCAACCAAATAAACAACACCAAAACGAGGTCAATGGCTATTTGGCGAAAATATGTAATACAAATTAAAAAAACAAATATTTTTCCAAGGGAAGACGAATGTGAAATGCTCTTTGGGATAACAGAAAAGTGAAAAAAAAAACTTTTCAAACCGCATCCGGGTACTTTTATAGGACCTTTGAAGTCAGTGTTTCACATTAAGAGGGAACAGAACGACAGAAGATAATTTTTGTTAGATTTAAGTATTAAATTTAATACAGTAAATGTAGATTTTTACCTATGTGTTTGAAACATTTTAGTAATTATTTTTCGGTTCCAAAATTTTTGTCCGAGCCTCGTTTCGGCACACGATTTACCCAAATATTCCAGCTTCAGAAAAATATTCACAAAAGATGCTAAAAAATTTACCGTACCGAAAATTTTGTGTCATCTACTTTTTCTTAAGTGGCTAAAGAAAAAGAACCCGTAGGTTCAAAGCCTGTTTTCAGGCCTGCTTGCCTTGATGCGCGGAATTCAACTAAAACAATTTTTTCTTTCAAAAGCATTTTGCATGCCTGCGGAATTTGTAAGTCTTCCAAAAGGCTTTTCCTAGAGAACTTTGTTTTAATTTATCGCCATTCTGAACAGCCCCTAACAATTTATTAAAAATTTCTTTAAGGTGGGAATAAGTTTATTAAAAGAAAGTAAAAATAATTTTAAAAATTATAATTTTTTATATAAGCTGCCACAAACGGAACTTGCCTTAAGAATTATTAACTAACTGTACAAAAAAGTTTTAAAGAATTTAGTCAAAGTTTTTTACTTTTTACAGCACTGGCTCAAGGTCAGTGGTCAACTATAATTTAATTCAATTAACACAATTCAACTAAAATTGCTTACAAATTTTATTGGAATAGCAATGGTATGTCTGAATAGGCTGTTTCGGATTTACTCATCAGCAGACTTTGTTGTCTCTCACACTTCAAACATTCGCATACTGGCCGAAAATCAAGTCCCAAATATCTGATATGCAATTTCAGCCTAAACTTATGCTATGGTTTTAAAGGTGTATCCAATATATATTGTGAGTTTTGGATTCCAAAAGCTGCGTGCAGATAAAAGAAGCATTTGTCCCATACATGTCAAACCTCTATCTCTTACCATCTCTGAGATCTAGGTGTTCAGACGGACGGACAGACGGACATGTCTATATCGACTCGGCTATTGATGCTGATCAAGAATATATATACTTTATAGGTCGGAAATGATTCCTTCTGCTTGTTACATACATTTGCACGACTTTAGTATACTCTCTTTACTCTACGAGTAACGGGTATAAAAATACATTCAAAGATACTGAAAGACTTGCTCTTTAGTGGAAAATACAAACATCTGGACTATACGAAGGGCGCTCTATATTTTAAGGACAGAATCACTCAAACACACAAAACATGGATTCTAAAAGCTAGTGGCGATCTGCTGAACCTAAGAAGTCAACAAACAACATCAAGACTCTGCAATTTGTGCATCATGAAAGAGGACAAATCAATTCAAAATTTCTTAGGACGATGCGCAATCTATACATATATATAAAAGTGAAACTATGTTTGTATATTTCGTCCTAGCCTCTGAACCGATTTTCACAAAATTTTTACACTATCAGGAAAGAGTCATAAGCTTTATCCTAAGTCTGTGAAACCACCAACGAAATTTGCCAAATTATTATTACACTATTAAAAGAGCCATTAGGCTGGCTCAAGGTCTCGTTATGCTTGCGCATAACTCCAAAAAGGAGGAACACAACACACCACAAGGGAAGCTATTTGGTCGTACAGCTGTTTCAATGGTAACTTTAACATATCATCAGCGACCTTCGCTTGCTTGTACTGGCCCCAACATCTCCCACTCCATGCCAGAGCTACCATAATCATTTGGGAATTCCGAAACAGCAAAAAACCGGCACACATGAGAACAGCCTTGGTTGCCAATACCTTGTGTGTGTATGTGTTCCCCAGCTTGGTGTTAGTGAGAGAGATTTCCTTCCCGCTTCTAACACAGTAGCCAATAGTTTAAGTACAGAATAGCATTCAAACCGGGACTATTAAAAGAGTTTAAAAAGATTACGATGGATCATTGGCACACAGTTGACAACCTGGGGTTGAACATAGGCTATATAGCTATTAATTAAATGTTCCAAAGAACCGCGAAATTCGCTAAATTGTTATAAGACTATTTATTAAAGCGGACTTGGATAAAACTTGGCAAAAAGATAGTTGATAACTTGGACTTGAACACATGCTATGTAAGTTTTACTTTAATGGTCCAAAAACCGCGAAAATTGCAAACTATTTTTTAAAGTGCTTAATGCATAGATGACGATGAAGGTGTTGTTAAATAAAAGGTTTCATAGGTCCTAAAATTATTATGAATATTTGATAAATGGTAATTGAAGACGAGAATGGTAATTTTAAGTGTAGACCAAAAACAGCCAAATTGTATTTCAAATATTTTCGAAAGCGCAGGCATGATTAAATAGGAGGTGTAGATTAAACAGAAACATGCAAATTATGGGCCAAAAAATCGCAAAAATATCAATAATAGACATTTGAGTTTAAATTATCATAAAGACGGGTAAGCCGACGGATAAATAGGAGAAATAGATCAAATAGTCAAGAAAATGAAGATTGGATAGATGACAATTGAAGACGCTTCTATAAGAGGGGTACGCCAAATTAGTTGAGATGCAAAGATATCATTAGACCAACAAGTAAGTACAGAAGCCAGTCAGATGCACTGCAAAATGAGTCAACGTTTGGATCCTTGACTCAAACTATTTTTGTATTTACTTATCTTTAAAAATTACAAAAACATTTTAAAGTTCAATGCAAAAAATTTCGAAATTTTTACACCAACAACAACAAAAATAATAAATTCCTCTGTCTAGTTATGACAAATATTTAATTTAAATATAAACACTAAAAACTAGACATTTACATAATAATTTTCACCTAATTAAAGATTGAAAACACGTTTTGGTTATTTAAATATTTTTACTAATTTTTATGTGTTAAAAAAAATAAAAAACAGAACAAAAATAAAATTGGAATAACAACCACAAATATCTCAAATCAATTGAATAAACCGAAGCAGCAGCACCAACAGCAACAACAACAACAACATTATCATTAGCAGCAATAGAGAGAGAAAAAATCAAACCATCACATTAAATCGCTGGACTTAATTAAAATAAACATGAGAATGATTTTTAAACATTTGCCAAGTAGGAGAGGAGGGCGGGGGGGGAGAAAGGCGGGCAGAGTCTGAGACGGGTCTGGATCTGGTCTTTAAGGGGCCACCAACGGAACTGTAATAACAAGCAGCAGCCTATTTAGATGTAAGATCAACGATATAAGCAACGCATAAGACCAGCTCTAACGACGACGACGCAACACACACCTGTCCCAACAACAACAACAACGAGCACAACTACTATGCAAAAAAGCCAACTCCAGCCCCTGCATCTTCTTCTAGACCAAGTCTATACAGGCCGCACCTTTTGCATCATAGGCACAAGAGAAGAAAACAGAAAAAAAAAAGATTCTTTTGCCTTGTCGTGTGTCTTAAGTTTTTCGCTAATAATAATAAAAATAAAAAAAACAACCACAGAGGAGATCGTTTGTATAGTATGTACATACGAACATCACATGACATGGTGCGGGGGTCTCGAGAATAGCCCACAGGCTGCAGAGCGAGCAGCAGACAGAGACGGAAAGAGATTGCTCTTTGCTTATCGCGCTTATCAAATCGCCCCAACTGACAGCTGGAAAAGGCTGTCCAAGGGGTATAATAGAGCATAAACTAGGGGCTAACTTTAAGAACCATAAACTGAGTTTTATGCCCACATAGTTAAGTTTATGCCTGGGAACTGGGAACATTTTTGGGGCCGGTTTTTTAAACTTCACCTTTAATTTTATCTGGCAGTAAAACTTTTGAGATAAGCAAATGTGAGTTTAAATTGCACCTTTGGTTTAACAAATTGGTGAATCTTTGGCCATTTTGATTATAAACTTTATTGAATTGGAATTAAATTTGGAAATTACAAATCAAGTTGTCAGAATTGACTGTATAAAATTCTTTACTTAAAACACATTTTGGGTTTAACCCAACTTAACGTTACCAAAAACAGAGCATGAACGTGTTTTCTTAGATGTAGTACAATATTCTCACCTCAAGAACTGTTTTTTGAGAACGCAAGAACTTAAGTGAGTTTATTTCAGAGTTTCCCAGCGATAGCCCAGGGAGCACGAACTTAGTTGCCGAATGCTTGCCGAAGTCATACTTCATTGTGTGTTGGAGAGAGCCACAGTCACGTTTTTGGCGCTCTCTTCTTGGAGAACCCTGGTTTATTTGGTTCAGTTTTTAAGAACATTTTAAACTCAACTGGGAAAAAAATTTTATTGACGTCAGATCAGTGCTGAGCGGGTTCCTCTTATGGTGAACGGGGACATGACTCTTTGTATTGGAAGTGATGGGGGTAGGCGCCGGTATATGCTGCCGCTTCTCCCTCCACTCGTGTACACTCTGAAAGATCAGAGACATCATTGTACAACAAACTTCAAGGAAACACGCTCCCTTACTCGTTTCATTTAAGTTTTTTAGAAAAATTAGTTCGAGCTTGACTGGGAATTAAACTACCAGCTTATTTAGCCGTTGCACACTTTTGCAGATTTACATTGAGTTCACAAAATGTCGAAAGGAAAAAAAAACAACAGAGATATCAAAAAAACAGCCAACTCGCTCTCTTACATGCATCTCTTATCTTAATTATATAGCACTATATCGTATATATTATCCGATTGAGAATAATTTTACTTATTCCAGGAACATTTAAAACATTTGTTGTCAAGAGTTCTGACCACATTTTGTTTTTATTTTAAGTTCAAGGCAACTTATTTTCTGAACAGGTTTTGTTCTCTGTGTAGGTATTATGCAAATTTTTTTTATTTCGAAACCAAAAAGATTTCAGTGGATTAGAACTTGATTGTGAAACTTCTACGAAATTTTAGAAAATTTTTCTTGTATTTTCCTTAGAACTTTTAAGAGGACTCAAACTGAACCTTCCACGAAAGTTTGGAATACATTTTGGTAGTATTTTGAGCTTAGTGAGTTTTTGTCACAGTTCAGGTTTTGTTCTATTTTAAATTCAAGAACTTCTTGGAGTTGGTATTTTCTATTGATTTACTTGAGCTGTTGCTGGCTCTGTCAAACTACATCCAAATATGTGTAGGTCTACAATATGACTTTGGAATATTTGAAAATAGCCACCAATATACGGAAGAGTATTTCATCATTAAGGATTTTTTAAACAGAGACGATGGTCACACTGTAAATAAAATAAAAGATGAAGAGATGAGGAGTAGTGGTATGACTAATAGATAGACAGAAAGGCGAACTGGAAATGGTGCATCATTTTCACAAAAAAGACCCCATAATTAATCGTGATATAAGAACTTGTGGCGGTTCCAGTTCATCCAGCTCCAATCACAGATCCAGTTCATCTATCATGTTCACACATCTCTAATGCTCCATATTCCCGCCTTAAGATATCTTACATCTCTAACTCACTCACACACTCTCATCTATTTTCGCCAATCTATGACACTCATTCTTACCGGCAACACGCCGTCTCCCAAAAACCGAACTAAAACCTAATCCGTGTTATAAACTATATAATAAATAGAAACAAATTAACCAAAACTTGATCCTTCCCAAGGTAAATCCCACTTTAGTACAGCAGATATTTGAGCGATGGTACCTCAGCTCGACTATAAAGCAGCGTCCTCCGAAAATAGAAAAAAAACCTTTTTATACCCGTTACTGGAAAAAGGGTATATTAAAGTCGTGCAAATGTATTTAACAGGCGGAAGGAATAATTTCCGACCATATAAAGTATATATATTCTTGATCAGCATCAACAGCCGAGTCGATATAGACATGTCCGTCTGTCTGTCCGTCTGTATGAACACCTAGATCTCAGAGATGGTAAGAGATAGAGGTTTGACATGTATGGAACAAATGATTCTTTTATCTGCACGCAGATCAAGTTTGTTTCAAATTTTGGCCACGCCCCCTCCCGCCCCCGCAATTTGGAAAAAACGTTATATTTCTTACAGTTTTAAAGATAGACTATTCGTAACTTCTAGAGATAGTTAGTAATTAGCAATATGAATCGATTTGCCAAAGGAATGATAAAGATCGGATGAGCGGTTCTCAAGTTTTGGGTAAAAATGTGATAAATAGTCGAGTTAAAAATGTGTTGCATACTTTTCAGATGTTCACCCTAAGGAATGCAGGAACACTGTTAAACATGTTTTTTCATGAGTAACGGGTATATCGAAGTCGGTTAAAGCCGACTTTAACATGCGCTCTCGTTTTGACTGCAGTTGATGCTTTATATATTTAAGCTTGATCTGTCACTAGGTATTGGAGCTGACTAACATGAACCAAAACAATTTCTGGCTTCATTTACTTGAACCTTTTTTAAAGCTTGAACGAAAGGGCACTTGTATCTTTTCATAAATACTAACCGTGTGTAATATATTGGAAAAGTAATGTTAGGTTTAATTACTCGGGCCTACACTCAAAGAAAAGCAGAATGAGTCAGTCTTAAAAAAACGCTATTGATTTTATCCTGTTTCGGTCTAATATTTTGTAAAAACGATTCGCTCTTAGAAATTCATACTTCGGGTATGAATCGTTCCTAGATTCGAAATTGACCGTTAAAAATTCAAAAACAGAAATAAAATTCATGATTTAAGAAAAAAAAAAAATAGAGGCAAGCTAACTTCGGCTCGACCGAAGTTTATATACCCTTGGAGCTTGATATGTGCCTGACAGTTTGTATGGCAGCTATACTATATAGTGGTCCGATTTCGAAAAATTTTGGTGAAATGATGTAAAATCATTAAAAACTTATAAATACGGGCGTTGGGAGCGATAACATTGAAAACAAAAAAGTTTTTCTCACTAAGACTTTTTTTCAGACCTAACTTTTGTATGGCAGCTATACTATATAGTTGTCCGATTTCAAAATGGCTTGGTGAAATTATGTGAAATCACTAAAAACTTATAAATACGAGCGTTGGGAGCGATAACATTGAAAACAAAAAAGTTTTTCTCACTAAGGGCCGTTTTCTCATGTTGCTGCTTTTGCAAATCTAGGTGGATATGCTGCATTTCGTTGCATGTATGTGTAAGAAATCCACCTAGATTTGCAAAAACAGCAACATGAGAAAACGGCCCTAAGACTTTTTTTCAGACCTAACTTTTGTATGGCAGCTATACTATATAGTGGTCCGATTTCGAAAAATTTTGGTGAAATGATGTAAAATCATTAAAAACTTATAAATACGGGCGTTGGGAGCGATAACATTGAAAACAAAAAAGTTTTTCTCACTAAGACTTTTTTTCAGACCTAACTTTTGTATGGCAGCTATACTATATAGTTGTCCGATTTCAAAATGGCTTGGTGAAATTATGTGAAATCACTAAAAACTTATAAATACGAGCGTTGGGAGCGATAACATTGAAAACAAAAAAGTTTTTCTCACTAAGACTTTTTTTCAGACCTCACTTTTGTATGGCAGCTATACTATATAGTGGTCCGATTTCGAAAAATTTTGGTGAAATTATGTGAAATCACTAAAAACTTATAAATACGAGCGTTGGGAGCGATAACATTGAAAACAAAAAAGTTTTTCTCACTAAGACTTTTTTTCAGACCTCACTTTTGTATGGCAGCTATACTATATAGTTGTCCGATTTCAAAATGGCTTGGTGAAATTATGTGAAATCACTAAAAACTTATAAATACGAGCGATGGGAGCGATGGGAGCGATAACATTGAAAACAAAAAAGTTTTTCTCACTAAAACTAGTTTTTCAACCGATCGTTCCTATGGCAGCTATATGCTATAGTCATCCGATCCGGCCGGTTCCGACAAATGTGCAGCGTATTTATACCAAAAGACTTCGTGCAAAGTTTGGTTACGATAGCTTTAAAACTGACGGAGGAGATAGCATAGAAACAGACGGACGGACAGACGGACGGACAGACGGACAGACGGACATGGCTATATCAACTCAGCTCGTCATGCTGATCAAGAATATATATACTTTATGTGGTCGGAGATGCTTCCTTCTATGCGTTACAAACATCCGGACAATTTTAATATACCCTCTCCAAGGGTATAAAAAGTCATCATCAATTCGTTCTTCAATTCGAAATTGACCGTTGAAAAATGAAATTTAGTATTTTAAAAATTATGCTCTTGGAATCGAGATAAATTCGTTCTCAATTTGGTTCTTAGAGGCTAGGCGAGAGAGGGGAAGCAAACTAAGAGAGACGCGCTCTCATTGAGAGAGAGTGGGCGTGCCCAGTTTGTCGTTGCTAGAAACGTACAAATACAAACAGCGTATAGTCTTAAGTTTGATTAAGACGAGAGGTTTCGTTGATGCCTTATAGCCGAGTGAGCTAACGCGCCGTCGTCCGTGTGTTTGGTCTTGTAGGTGCCGAGTTGAAGTTAATTTTATATTTGTGGCTACCTCAAATTCGGTCGGTCGGTCATGTCTCTAAACAACACTCTCACTCTTACCGTGCTTATGAGAACGAATGCTCTTGATTCAAGAGCGAAATTCTCTACTTTTTGTTTTAGTGTGTTTATTATGAGCTCTAGAAGTTTTTCAAAAAATATCGAATGTTGCTTAACATATCCTAAACCTTCTTGAAATCAAGAATTTAAGGATTTTTAAAATCGCTCTTGAATCAAGAAATTTCGTCCTAAAATCAAAAAGTTTCCGACTTATTGAAGTTTTAAAACTAAAAATTCTTGATTTAAGTATAAAAATTCTTGATTTTTCTTTCAGTGTAGCTTTTATTTGAAAAACCTTCAATCGAAAAGCTGAATATTATCTACATTGAGAACTACATAGTCTTAATTCAATCCTTATTCAACTTTAAAATATTAAAATTGAAATTAAATACTTAATTTCTTTTATTAAATTTCTAAAACAATTTCTTTTTAATTTCATGCTAAGCTAAAAATCAAATAATAATTTGAAATAAATAGATGGTGAAACACTTGTCGTATACTTAATACCCCCCATACGCAATGTATTGCTTATGGGACGGAAGTCGCCATACGCAAAAATTCCAAAAGTCTAAAAGACTTATCAGCTGCTGCTGCTGCTGTTGCTTCGTTTTGATTAGATTAGCGTGAGAGACCCTGACTCTTTTTTGTTTTATGTTTCTTTTTGCCATTTAAAGCCTTATCTATGATTTTAATTCAATGTCCAAAAATGTTACAATTACGCGGAATTTTCTTCCACAACACATAACGAGCTGTGCTAAGCAATGCACAACCAGTAAAACACGAAACAAAACAAAAAAAAACATACAAAATATTTAAAGGAGATTAGCATAAATTTGGAAATTTTATGAGCGATAAGGCCCAAAAAAACCTGTTGAGGTAAAAAAATCAAATATTTTTTTTTTTGCGACTCAAAAACACAGAAATTCTTGAAATGGCTGGGACAAAATCCCCAATTTGGAGTAATGGTTGCTGCACAGAGGGGGGGCAAGCAGGGAAAGTCTTGCAGCCTGCAACTTGATTAGTCACGCAGAGCAGAGAAGGGCGAATAAGCTGCGGTAGCTCGTTTGTCTTGCGGATTTTGTATTTTGTGTGTTTTTTTGTTTTTTGCGCATTGACAACGCCGGCGCCGCAGTCAACGTCAATGCGGCGCCGTCAGCATCGTCTATCACGTTCATTGGCATTTCAAAGCAAGTTTGTTTTGCATGCTGCGCCCGTGTGACGCTCCTCTTGTCTTGCGCGCTCTCTTTATCTTTTTTTTTTGTTTTTTGTCTGTCTCTCTTTTTGGGATATGTCTGAGTGTCTGTTCTGTATTAGAAATGAGTAAGTGCTGTTTTAATGCATATTGCTTGGGTTTAAAATCGTTAACCGGTCTGATTTGTGCCTGAACGAGAGCAGATTCCCTTACCTAAATATAAGTTTATTTAAATTATAATCAATCCTGAGACTTTTTCAAACTCTTTAAAACTCTCGGTTTACCCTGCTTGCTGTATCCGTCGGCAGCGCCCGAACAAAAATATCAAAGCAAATAAGAGAAGCTTTTAAAAGCTCTTTTTCAGATGTTTTCTGGGAATTATTTTCGTCGTTTCAGCATGAGCCATGTTCATTGAACATATTTCTACTCAATGCTGTCATTCATTTTCAGACTTGAGTCTATTTGATTGAACGATAAAAATTAACATTTTTCTAGATTCACAAAAAAAAAAAAATTTTTAAAGGCTCTTCAGTTAAAAAGGGTCTTAATCCCGAAAGGAATTTCCGTTCTGATTCCAAAAATTAATGTTTCGGTGAAAAGTTCTTTTTCTTACAGAAAACTAATACTTAAAAATTAAACTTTAGATAAACTTGGATCCATTTATTCCTGCATTAAAAAAACTAATAACAATTCAACACAAAATTAACGGTTTCACCTTTAAAGTAAAATTATCAGGCATGTTCTCAATTCCACTACTTTTTACAAAGTAAATCGAACGCAATTTTGCAACGGTTTTGCTTTAGCGTTCTCAATCTATATATATAAAAGAAAGTCGTGTTAGTTACACCACTTATAACTCAAGAACGGCAGAACAGATTTGGGTGTAAATTGGTAGGGAGGTAGCTTAGAGCCAGGAGACGGACATAAGATACTTTTTATCCCGTTCGACAGCGTTCCCATGTGGAACATTCGCGGTTTTTTGTTTTTCATTCGATCAAGCTCAAACTCATTTTCAAAGATCTATATGAAAATTCAACAACAACTGCATACAAATCTTCCGGAAAATTCACCCCCATTGGGTAGAAGGTGGGTGGTCAAGGTTGTATGGGCGAAACTTAAGTTGCCAGCGACTAGCTCCAAACTCATTTTCAAATTTACATATAACAAAACATAAAAAAGTGACTTTCAAATTTTGGAAAATTTATCCCCAAAGTGGAAAAATTCGCGGAAAACTGTTGTATGAAACTTTTTTTGCTTATTATCCGATAAAGTTCATACTCATTTTCAAAGATCTATATGAAAATTCGACCACAACTGCATACCAATCTTCCGGAAAATTGGATGGAAAGTGGGTGGTCAAGATTGTATGGGCAAAACTATAGTTGCCACCGATTAGCGTCAAACTCATTTTCAAAATTACACATAAAAAAAAATAAGTTGTAAGCATAGTACGCGAAGTGGTCTGTGGGCAAGTGGGTGGGATGTGGGTGGAATGTGGCGGTATGTGGGATGGATGTGGGTGGGATGTGGGTGGCAAGTGGGTGGAGTGTGGGTGGGAAGTGGGCGGAAAGTGGGTGGGATGTGGGCGGGAAGTGGTTGGTATGTAGGTGTGAAGTGGGTGGGATGGAAATGGGAAGTGGGTGGAATGTGTCGGTAAGTGGGAGGGATGTGGGTGGGATGTGGGAGGGATGTGGGTGGAATGTAAATGGGTGGTTTTTGGGCGGGAAGAGGGTGGGAAGTGTGTGGAATGTGGGTGGCATGTAGGTGCGAAGTGGGCGAAAAGTGGGTGTGATGTGGCGGTAAGTGGGAGAGATGTGGGTGGGATGTGGGCCTGAAGTGGGTGTGCGTTGGTTCTATACTGTTGAAGGCGCGGCGAAGCGTGACGGGCTATTTGCTAATGAAACAAAAGTATTCTTCCATGGTTGTCTATTAAAACTGACACGCGGACGAAGTCGCGGCGGGTTTTGCTAGTTTCTTATAAAATTGCTCTCTTTTTACTTTTTGCAATTCACTGGACCAAGCGAAAATGGCACTCAAGACACAAAAGAGAGAACCGAACTCAAAGCCAAACGATAGAAAGTGAAACATTCAGTACTCTCATTACTGTGAGGTTTTACGATTCGACAGCCAAAATCTGGATACATTAACCAAAAAAAAAAACTTTATAAGTCAATTACAACAATTTCTAAATTGATCACAGGAATTAGGAAAAATTTACTTAATTTACATCTCGCAAATGTAAGAGAGTAATTTTGACAAGCATTACTTTTAAAAACGAAAAACTTTTTCGTTTTGGCGTTGCGAGAGCATGATTCAATTCCACTTTCGAAAGGTTGCCGTGGAAGTGGAATTGAGCACATGCCTGTATATAGACTTTCCCACCATCAGTTAAGACTGTTTCAGTCTTGCTAGAGAGGACGATTTTTATACCCGTTACTCGTAGAGTAAAAAGGGTATACTAAAGTCGTGCAAATGTATGTAACAGGCAGAAGGAATCATTCCGACCATATAAAGTATATATATTCTTGATCAGCATCAACAGCCGAGTCGATATGGACATGTCCGTCTGTCCGTCCGTCCGTCTGTCCGTCTGTCTGTATGAACACCTAGATCTCAGAGATGGTAAGAGATAGAGGTTTGACATGTATGAGACAAATGCTTCTTATACTTGCAGGCAGATCAAGTTTATTTCAAATGTTGGACACGCCCCCTCCCGCCCCCGCAATTTGGAAAAAACGTTATATCTCCTACAGTTTTAAAGATAGACGATGCGTATCTTCTAGGGATAGTTAGTAATTAGCAAAACAAATAAGAAATAATAAGGATCGGATGAGCGGTTCTCAAGTTATGAGCAAAATTGTGAAAAATAGCCGAGTTAAAAAAGTGTTGCATACTTTTCATATGTTCAGATGCTAAGGAACGCAGGAACACTGTTAAACATGTTTTTTCATGAGTAACGGGTATATCGAAGTCGGTTAGAGCCGACTTTAACTTGCGCTCTCGTTTTATATTTCTAATAACACCAATCACAGTTGCACGGTATTTCCGAGAGCTCAGAAAATTACCTGCTAACCATTAATGGGCTGCGGTCAAAACAATGATCATTGCAACAACAGCTCATAGCGAATTTTTCATGGTCCTCATCTAAAGGGATAATCCCTATTATACGACACCTTTGCTGACAAATATGTGGTCAAATGTTTTGTCTTAAACTGGATATTAGCGGTGAAGGTCATTGCGTCGGAGGGCCGAGTTCATGGCGAGCCTTGATTTATAATATCAAAATATATATATTCAGCATATTTCTTAACCTTACATTACTTAAAGAAATAGTCTTATTTAATGACTTACAAGGGTATCGTACAATACATTTTTTAAACGCTCATCTCTAAGTTTCATTCTCTCACTCTAAGATTGTGTTCGTAAAATGTAATGCCGCAGTGGAGATGGAAGCTGGTCCGGTTTTGTGTTGCTCATAGATTGAATATCGTTCATCCGAACTTTTTCATTTCTTCGGCATGTTAATAAAAAATCTTGATTACTAAATAGGTCTAGAAGGAACTATCTATCTACTAAACTTAAAGAGATATGATGTTTATCAAATTGAATGGGCGCACAGTGGGCGATTTGGCTGATTTAGCGTGAGGAAAAAAAATGTTCAACTTTTAAAATCGGCCAAAATTTGATTTGCCGCCGACACAAAAATGTTCATTTAACATATCGATAACATCAAGACCGATAAAGATGGTATCATTGATCAGCTGTGAGCTTTCGAACCAACATATGGAGACACAACTTTTTTATTATTATTTCCCGCATATTTAGATTGTTGTTAAAAATGGTTGATTTAATTACTAACTTGTGTTTAAAACTAACTACCTTTTAATACCCAATTTGTGAGCAAATTTCATCTTCTAAAGGGTAAAAACATATGAGGCACGCATCGGCCAGTAACAATGTTATACTTGTGTGAAACTATGGTTTGTCCCCTGTTTAAATTGTCCAACATTAGCTGCCCTGAGCTGCGCATTCTGACAATGTTGCTTTTTTAAGCACGCACTTTTTATACACTTGAAAAGTGTATTATAATTTTGCCCAGAAGTTTGCAACGCATAGAAGGAATCATCTCCGACCACATAAAGTACATATATTATTGATCAGCGTGACGAGCTGAGTCGATTAAGCTTTGTCCGTCCGTCTGTCCGTCTGTCTGTTTCTACGCGAACTAGTCCCTCAGTTTTGAAGCTATCGAGCTGAAATTTTGCACAGAATCTTTATTTGTCTGCACGCAGCTAATATGTCGGAACCGACCGGATCGGATGACTACTTCTTGCAGCTGCCATACAAATGATCGGTCGAAAAATGGATTTTAATGAGAAAAACTGGTTTTTCCTCAATATTACCGCTCTCAATCACGGTCATATTAAATGTTTTTAAGCTGATCTGCGAAGTTTGGTCGAATTCGCTAAACGTTGAGACAAGCGTTTTCAAGTATATCAAAACTTTGGCACAGACAAAGTTAGCCCTGCCTTTCTCGTTTTAGTATAGCATAGATAGGTTAAGGGTCGAATGACATTATTGATAGACATTCCAATGCAAGGTTCTGGCAACAGTGGTAATACTGTTTGAAGGTTTTTTGAAAATTCTCAATTGTCCGCACATATAACCTGAGTAAGCCATGATCTTATGAAAAAAATTTGCGTCATTTTGCGCTGTATTGTCTCCGGATATTTAATAAACACCGACAGATTTCGCGAATACGCATTGGAAAACGCACAGATTTTTATACGGGAATATCCATGGTTTTATATGCCCTGATCAGTATACAACATATTGATTCATGGATCCGATATTATAGAAAGTGTTTGACTTCCGATTTGCATGATGTCGGAAGAAGCTTTGAAAGTTAGTAGTAAAAATTTACGGAAATTTCGGCTCGAACATACTCGCAAAAATTCTCGCTTTAATACGCTGGAGTTTCTATTGAGCTCTCTATTAGTTTTTTCGGATCCAGTTATATCAAGCTTGAGCATGAGTACACTAAATAACTCCCGCAAAGCATCTTTCTTGACAGAGAGGCCCAAAATTTTTTATTAGATTATACGGAAACAGAAGAAACCGAAGAATCCGGTTCGGACTCGGAGATCTGACTTCAAACACTTTTTTCTTCAATAAAATGTTTTTAATATACAAAAACAAAGAATGACAAACCAAAAAATGAATGAATTTCATTTATAAAAAAATAGAGGCAGGCTAACTTCGGCTCGACCGAAGTTTATATACCCTTGGAGCTTGATATATGCCTGACAGTTTGTATGGCAGCTGTACTATATAGTTGTCCGATTTCGACAAGCCTTGGTGAAATTATGTGAAATCATTGAAACAAAACAAAAAAGTTTTTCTTACTAAAACTAGTTTTTCGACCGATCGTTCCTATGGCAGCTATATGCTATAGTCATCCGATCCGGCCGGTTCCGACAAATGTGCAGCGTATTTGTACTAAAAGACTTCGTGCAAAGTTTGGTTACGATAGCTTTAAAACTGACGGAGGAGATAGCATAGAAACAGACGGACAGACGGACGGACAGACGGACGGACAGACGGACGGACGGACAGACGGACATGGCTATATCAACTCAGCTCGTCATGCTGATCAAGAATATATATACTTTATGTGGTCGGAGATGCTTCCTTCTATGCGTTACAAACATCCGGACAATTTCAATATACCCTCTCCAAGGGTATAAAAAAACTATTATTTAAAATTAAAAAAAAAAATAATTTTAGAATTAAAATTTATCAAAGATGTTCCTTTAAAGCTTAACATTAAATAAAAATGAACAACTTTATTCAAAATTGGTTAAATTTTCACTACTTTTTCAGTAATTTCCTTACGCTAAATTAGCGAAATCGCCCACTGTTGGGCGTGGCGAAAATTGAAAATAGACTTGATCTGTCTGCAACTATAAAAAGTAGAAAGGAAGAAAAGAAACGGTCTCAAAATTCAACATTTGTTTTTTGTTTCAAGTAATTTCACACGAACGATGACACTTCCTTGGGGACATTATGTACCATCTATTTGCAAGACTTAGATTTAAGAAATGATCCTTCATCTGTAAGACCATTTCTAGGATGTATTTGTTCTGTCTACTGCTGCTGCTCCTGCTTGTTATTATTTTTATATAATGTTGTTTGTTCTTGTTGTTGTTTTTTGCGCAACAAATATGCCTTAAGTCGTTTGTTTCTGCTCTTTTTTTTTTGCGATGTTGCCAGACAAACACATCCCATAACAAGACAAGGCAGCAAAAGGCAGGCAGGCAGGCAGGCAGGGCCCAGAGCGGAGACTGACAGACAGACAGAGCCATGGCCAAAGTACAAAGCAACCGGTTTGCGATTTATTTTCGTTCCCCAACGACAGCCGCTCTCTCGCTCTCACTTATTATTATTATTTGCTGAATATTTAACATTGAAGTTGGTTGCGGCACACAGAAAAAAAAAAAAAAAAAAATCGAAAGGTTTGCCCCGCCGCAGGCTTCAAATAAATTGAGCGCAAAACTAAAAATAAGCCGCTGCTGATGTTTGACAGCAAACAACAGGCGTCAACCGCGGCAGAGACAACTTGTCGTCGACCACCATGGCCAACGGCAGACGCTTTGGCTGTGCGCGCACGCAACTGTAAAAAAAAAAACACACAAAAAACTGAAGCTTTAGGCCAAACACAAAAAAAATTGTTTAATTTATTACGAGCGCTGTTTAAGCACAAATTTAAGTAGTTTAAGTAAATAACCAAAAAAATTGTTTTACAAAATGTTGCAGCTGCATTTAAATAAAAATTATAAATATTGAATAAATTATATACGCGTCTCTCGACTGACTTGCGTTTTTTATTTCCTTTTTATTATGAGCATTTAACAAGTCGCGACGAAATGTCGTTAAAGAAGATCAAAATTGAATGTGAATGAGAATGAGCTTTGTGAATATGTGTAGAATGGAGGAAGGGAGGGGTGATGGGGGGCGGGGGCCAAGCCAAATATGGCGCCGCCTTTAGTGGGCGCTCTGCAGCAGTAGCCAAAGGTGTGAAGAGACTTTGACAACGGGGCAGGGGTGGGGGTGCAATGGCGCACGCATAATTAACATCAGGGATGGAAGCAAATCAAATCATTTTGAGATTAAAAGATTGAAGCTTTCAAATTGACAAATTTTGTTTAAAGAGTATCAAGTTTTATTAGAGCAAGGGTGGCGGGGTTTCTCACGCATAGCTTATGGCTAAGCGTAGTGCAACAACAACTTTATATTTGCTCTCTCTGTTGTCTCTCTCTCTTTCTCATATGCCTCTTGAAAATTCGAATGCAACAACAAATATGTATGGGCTTGCGTCGTCTTCAAAGCAGATTTTGTTATTGGACCCCGAATGATTTTGTGTATATGAGACAGCCACGAGCGGAAACAAACTTGAGCAGATAATAATCGAGATTCTCTTTCTATTTCTTAAGGGTGTAGTTGTTTAAGAAATATTTTCTTCCTTTGTATTGGTGTCTACGCGGCCGTAAGCTGGCTTGAGATACCTCTGGTATAATGTTACCCTTCCCTGATTGATCTTCAGTGTTTGTCTAAGTAAACAAACTAAGTAGATGTCATCTATAATCACCTTCAAATTTGTTCAAAGTCAATTAAGATGTTCACTTTGTTCTGCACATTCCCAAGTGGAAGGAAAAGTGCTAGAATGACCAACTACAATTTTTTCTGAGCAAAGTGAGCCGTGAAACAGCTTCGACCTGACCGCTCTATTGGCGTCAGCCTCAGCCTACGTTCGGCTCGTGTATGTGTAAGTAGCATACACCCAAACTAATTTTTAAGGTTACGTTTATTTATATGACATAAGATCAATCCCTGTGGAACCCCACGTTTCAGGACTAGGCGTGTTGAGAAGGCAGTCTGTGGTTTACAAAAACTGTACATTCGACTTAACTTAGTGCACATGGTTCAAAGTATCAAACGCTTTACTGTAGTCTAATAGAGTCAATAATGTAATGTTTTCAATGTACGAAATCCTGATTGCTTGTCTTTAAATAGTTCGTTTTTGGTCATGAACTCGTTCATTTGGATCGCCATAAGACGCTCAAGAACCTTTGATAAGAACGGAAGAACAGATATTGGTCTATAGTCATTAGTAGATTACTCGGATCGGAATTACTTTGGCAACTTTCCACGAGTCTGGGAAAACTGAGATTTGTCAAGACAGTATTGAAGACATATGTAGGTTATGTACGACAGTAGCTTGGGTAGAATTATTTTCATAAATTTGGGGCTAATGTCATCTAAACCAGTAGCATTTGATTTTAAATGAGTAATTGATTTTAAGACTTCACACTCACTTACACACGAGAAACTAAAGCTACTATCACATTCTTTGTAAGGTGAACTATTTTATCAATATCAAATTGAAACTGAAACTAGTATAATTTTTTCGTATCAATCTAAGCTTAGAAAGTATTAAATATTAGAATATTAGTTTAGTATTAGTAGTTTCAGTAGTTTTAGTATTAATTTGAAACTCGTATCTAAATGATACAAAATGTTTGATAATTGAAGTATCAAATTAATTAGACCTTGTGTCAAATTGAAACAATTAGTAAAATAAAGTATCAACCTGATACACTTTAGTATCAATTTGATATCCTCGAAATATCATGATAATACTTTAAAAGATATCAATGTGATACTTGGAGTATACACAATAGTATCAAATTGATGTCTTACACCGATGTCGACACCGCTTCTATCAGAATTTTGTCAACTGTTCGCTCTCACTTACGCTCTTTGGATACATTTTGGGAATATGTTCGCTCTCACTCTAACACTATAAGTAAATTGAGAGGCAGCGCAAATTTCATCTCTAATGTAATGTCTTCGGCCTCTGGGGCAAAGCGTGAGAACCTTCTTAACATTCATTGTTGGAAGATCTTATTTTCTTTAGTCTTAAAATATACACAGTTGGTTGTGACTCGACTAGTAGCACAAGGATCTGATCAGTAGATGTCGCCATTTTTGATGATCTACCTTGCATTACTCATCCTTTCTTTTCATTCTTCTTGAGCCTCTACATAAGAGACACCACAGGTACAGTCGGACACGACTGAATTTTTTACTTGTTTACTCTTCTAGTTGAAGACTATGCTTTTTGCCTTCAGAGAGAAATTCTTAGAACTCTTAAAACTGATTAACTCAAAGTACGAAGTCATTCATGGCGCTAGAAATGTACAACCAAATATATATAAGAGTAAAAATTTATGTGCTAGTGAGCTTTTGATAAGCCATTTTTGTGAATAGTTTGAACTTTGGAGCCAGATAATGTGATGCCAGGTCTATGCCTTACAGCAGAGCAAAGATTTATTTTATTTTATTTTAACTGAACATGGCAATATATTGAATATATGTTTGAATTTACAATTAAAATTTGTAAGTAAATCTAAATCTAACAGCATTTTATTCTCTATCAAGGGATGATAGACTTGGTATTTCGATTAGATTTTAGTTCTATAGGGTTCTATGGACTGTTGTTGCTAGTCAGCGATAGCTTCTTGACAAACCCAGCTCTGATCTGTCAGCGTTTTGGATTTTAATCATTAAAAGTTGCAATCAATCTGTAGGAAAAGCCATATTTTTAAGAACTAAAAGTTGTAGATGAGCACTGATGAGCCAATGAGCCAAACTGAACAGTAAATGTGATTGTATTCCATGTCTCCCAAAGTTGGTGGATAGACGATTTCACTTAACTGCTGAGACATACGCAATAGGCTGCGGGGTATAATTACTATACTTTTTAATTTTTAGTAATTTGGCTTGTTTTCAATATATTCAGTAATAATGTTTTAGGACTTTCAATTAAATCATAGTGTCATAATCTGTATTTAGTATTAACATTAATTATTTCATACAATTCTACGATTTTTTTAAGCGAAGTGTGCCATGTTGTTTGAAATAAAATAATTATGTTCTGCCCAGATGTATGAAATATATGTTTATGAAATCTTTCATTCGATTTTCTTTCACAGACTCTGCTTTAGCGTTAGTACATTCACAGCTCTTCCAGCTCATGCTGTTACTTTTGTTACCTTTGCCTTCAATCTCTGTAAAGTTTAATTTTGTGGGACTATAAACAAACATTAAACACCAAAAAAAATTATTATAAATGTACCAAAAATACAAATTAATGTTGAAGACAGTGTACTAAGCACGCTTTTCCACTAAACAGAAGAAAGCCGCATTTTAAATAGGTGAATGTAATTCTGAACCTGAAATCTGTAGACACTTTCCTGCAGTATTTAGCAGCGAGAAGCGCGAAACTTCTTAAAGCAGGGGTGCCCAAGCCCATTCCGCAAACCATCCATTCGTTATAGTTTAACGCAAAGGTAAAACATGCGCTACGCATGCCTTTTGGGCTGCCTAAAGCAACAACAGATTCAAATGCGTTCTCTCCTCTTTTTCTTTCCGAGCGAAGGTTTTGTTGTTAGTGCGTGCACAATAGTATCGTGCTTAAAAAAGGAATAAATGCAGAGGCAAATTGAAGCAACTACTGTATACCGGAACAATGGAACAACAACTTTAGAACAGCGATGGCCAGCGAGAACGAGGCCAAAAAGTGAGAGTGTATTAGTGTGCAAAAACAAACCTCCGTGAATTTGCTTCGACCTAAACGCTTCGAACTCTGTCAAGCGACTGACGCTGCCTTACTCTCTCGATGTCAGCTTCGGCCAGCGTTCGGGTCATGTATGTGTGAATAGGGAAATGTTTTCGCCCCCGGGATGGAACCGAGGGCCAACGCTGCTTTAGAACCTAGTTGACGGAGAGAGAGAGCAATTAAAGCTAGAATATACCATCAGAGAAGTCACATGATCTGGCATCAACTCCGAAAAACCAGCTAAACAGCGTTTAATCCATATGCACCAAACTGAAGAAGCGTTTTCCACAAATATTTGCTGTCTGACTAGCTCCGATATTAATCTACACCATTATTTGGTGTTTTGCCAATTTGGGCTATTTCAGGATAGATCTATCCTGTTTTTAACTGCTTCAATGAAATGAGTCAATTCAAAAATAATCCCATCCGACATTCGAGTTGATTTTCTCGAAGATGATTTTACGCAGCATGTTAAACGGCGATTTGTTTTTGGAGTACAAATTCTAATCTAACGTGACAATTAAACGGCAAGATCGATAACTCTTTTTTTTTCTTTTTCTTTTGCTCATAACTTGATACTGATCAAGAAAATATATACTTTATAGGGTCGGAAATGATTCCTTCTCCCTGTTACATACTTTTACTACAACATAATAAACTCTATGTACCTACGGTACAGAGTATAAAAATTTAGTTTGATGGGACGAAACAAAAGTGATATATCTCTATATCTATAAAAAGAGAGTGTCCTGATTCACTGACTGACTAACTGACTGATTGGCAATCATCGCACAGCCTAAACGGTAAGAGATAGAGGGCTGTAATTTTCACAGGAGTTTCTGTTAGTGGTGAAAGTGCTTACTAAGATGGGGTTTTGGAAAATTCCAACCGGAAAAGTCGGAAAAGCGTCGGAAAAATTTGTATGGGGCAAATGTTATTTTTCATCCGATTGACTTGAAACTTGGTTTGTAAGCATAGTAAGCGAAATAATTTGACACATGTTTTCCCGATTTTGGAAAATCCGCTGCAAAAAACTATTTTTCATCCGATTGGCTTGAAACTCGGTTTGAAAGGATATAATACGAAATAGTTTGAATTGTGATATTCCGAAGTTGGAAAATTTGACCTGAAGGTCGGAAAATTTCCGGAAAATTCTGCATGAAAATAACTACTTTTCATCCGATTGGCTTAAAATTGGGTTTGTAAGGACGGAAAACAAAATAATTTGAAATTAGTAGCTCAGTACTAAAATTTAAATTTGCCTGCAAATCGGCCATACTTTGCAGATGGATAACGAACTTATATCTTATGAGACTGAGGAAAGGTTGAACTACAATTTTCAGATAAAACTAAGTACTTTAACTTGACATTTACAAATTTAAAAAAAAATACCGTTTCTAGGACATAATATCCTGGGAAAATGCGCAAATATGCCATATTTTTGCATCTTTATGTTATTTTACAGTTAATCCATTAGAGATATTTAATTTCTAAGGCCAGATTCGGGTTCAGCGTGAAAAACTGGTCTAGAAACAATCATTCTTTTACCATTTGAGGTTCTGTGCTGTTCTGTGCGCTCTTGTCAAAATACTTATGCCAAACCCCATTTTCACATTTGATTTATATTTTCTAACCTAAGCAGCCGATTGTGTACTACTTATGTTAAATTGAAAGCTTACTTTTATACCAGTATTCGATATAAATTTCAAAATTTTAGGATTTTTTGTTTAAGAGATATAATGGTTTGTTTAAGGTTTTTTTTTGGTCAAAATAATTATGCCCATTAGTGTATATAAACTCCGATCGATCTCAGTGCCAAGGATGGTTAAGTTTAGAAAGAGTACATGAGATTTTCCTGCTCATTGGGCGACATTATGATCTAAGAAATTGAAAGTTGTCTAGTATAAATACATAGTACCGTAAACCCCAAAAATTCGGAAAAAATTTTCCTCGAGCTGTGAAAATATTATTTGGCGTTTGTTAAAGGTTCTTTTACAAATAACTCTTTGAATTTTAAAAAATTAAAAAAGTATATTAAAAGTATATTTGGAAAAAAGGTTCTGGAAAATAACTAACACAAGTTGCGTCCGAAAAAAGACAACATATAGTTTTAAAGAAGATGCACATCGTTCACTTATGAGAAGACCCAACCAGCGCAGGTTATACGATAGGTTACGCGGGGGTTTTATTCTGTTTTAATAAAAGAACACAGAAGAAATTACAAATAAAGATCATTTAGTCGCTTGAATTTGTTGTTGCATATTATTTAGACCCTCAGGTTGTGAAGAACCGAAAGATTTTTGTTCAGAATTTTTAACACAACTTTTGCTTCATAAGAAATGTACACAGCATACTTTTAAGCCCTTGATAACATAATCAATATCTTGGAAGGGCTTAATAGGAACAAGCAGTATAAAATAGTGAAAAATAAGAAATTCCGTATATCTCTAATTAAGTCAAACACAAGGTCTAAAGGCAAGGAGTATTTTTGACTTTATTCATTGTAGACCACTGATCTTATATACCTATTAACAGGATCGCAAGTTTTCTAAATGTATTCAATAAATAATTCTTTTATGAAGTGCAGAATCTTGCATCGTTCTCCATTTTAAAATGACAGCGGAGTCTAATTCACTTTCAGTAATAAAAATCAATATATATTTTGTAAGTAGCCTTCCCTGAAATTTGCTGCACCTGGAATTTTCGGTCCAGAAATTTGCTGTCCCTAAAATTCGCCGCACCCGGAAATTTGCCGCACGGGGCGGGCGTAGTGCTAAAAGGTGAAAGCTTCCGTTGATGTCGTTCGGAAAGCAAACTTATCTGTACCTTATGCAGATTGTTCAGAACTTATGGTTTCCCCGAGTGTTTGCCACCATACTAGTACTTTGCAGAGAAGTTAGGGGCTTACTATGGCTGTGTAAAGCCAATGTACTATGGAGGGGGCGAAACTCCATCTGCGGCCTATAGCCTTTTTACAAGAGAAAAGTTGTCGATCCAGTGTAGTTTCCTATCCAGAATGTAACCCAAGTATTTGGCATTGTCACCAAACGCAAGACTTACTCTGTTGATTTTAGTAGGGACAAAAACAGGAATTTTGGAATTCTTGCTGAAAAGCACGAATTTTCCGTCTTAACTGGCCACAAGATTTTGTCCACTGAGCAAGTGTTGTCAGTGCTGTCACACAGCGTTTGATTACTATAGGGCCCATAAGTCTCTCAAGAATTTTATGAAGAAACGAGGATTTGCTGCTTGGCCTTTAATTGTTTGGATTCACAATAACTTTGAAAAATCGTGACCCTTAGTCAACCAAATTCTAGATTTTTCAGTCCAACTAAATTTAAAAAAAAAATCTAGCTTTCCTCACCTTTCTTTTCTTGTGATCCATTTCCCGTTGTGCCTTGTGCATTTCCTTTAGTTCCACCTCCTTAAGTTGATCCAATATGATTTGATATTTCTCCCGATTCTCCACATCCAGCGCGACATGTAGATAATCATGCCAATTGCGCGAATCGAAGCCCCAATGGCAGGTGCGATTCTCGAACTTGCGATGGACATGACCCACAAACTTTTGCGGTGAGAACCAGCCATCGCACTCCAAGCACTTGATGCACGTGGGCTTCTGGTAGGAGTACATGTCCGGGGTACAGATCCCTTCGCATTTCCCAAAACACTTGTGATACACATGAAAGCTAAGGGCTCCCTTGGCCAGACTCTCGACGGGGATGTAACTGTTCCGATCCGAGCGATGCAGGAGAGCGGCACACAAACGCTCGGCGTCGGTGCGCGTGATCAGACCGCTGGCCTTCACATCGGAGGGTAAGATTTTGGCCGCTTTGAATTCCACCAGCTGTTCGGGTGTGCACTGAGAGCAATAGATGCCCAGTTCGTCGAAAATGCGATTGATTTGCTCCAGGGAGAAATCGTTGAGGACATTGTTGAGGAATTGCGGCAGACAGAGACGCATTTCACCGCCCAGAGAGAAGCAACCGATGGTTTTGCCCTCCAGACGGGTTTCGAACAATTCCCCGCAACCCGAATCCGCCATGGAGAGTATGGGCTGGGACAGCTCGGGCGGTGGGGGGGCGAATTCATGATGCTGGAGGTGATGCTGGTGATGCTGATGATGATGGTGATGGTGATGATGATGTTGATGAGGCGGCAGCATTTCATGGGGTTCGGGTGAGCTGAGTATCTCCTTTTTGATCAGGGCCATTACGGGCGAACCTCCCTTGCCGGCGGGAGGAGGACTCTCGCTGCTGCTGCTCTCCAAAGCTGCCGCCGCAGCTGCCGCTGCCACAACCAAGGCATGTCCGGGTCCTTGAAGGCTCTTGGTGGCACTTGTTTGATATTTTTTCAGCACGCTGCTGATCATGGGCGTAACGTATTCGGTCATGTCAGAAAAAAATTGTTGATTTTTTGTTTCACTCACACATTTTGTTTAAACATTTTGGCACATCTTTCATTTTGCCGACGGCAAATTCGCTTTATTTTTATGAGATTATTAATCTTTCAGATACCTCGCGGGGCCTTCAAAAATTATTAGATACAATTTTTGGTCTAAGAATAGAACTCTCTTTTTTTTGTGCTGGTTGTTGTTGTTGTGGTTAATTATTAATTTTTCAGCGCAATTTCTTAATTTGAACTTTTTTTCTTTGCTTTTGCTTTGCTTTGCTGCGACAACAACACACACACACACACGCGCACACACAGACGCACGCCGCTCCGCCGTCGGGCAAAGGCAAAGGAGACGAAGGCCGGCAGCAGCGTAGACGGCCAGCCAGACACACACACAGACACCACACACTCGCACACAAATTTCGAGAGAGAGAGTGAGAGAGCGAGACGCTTTTTGCTGCCGCCGCCGCCGTATGCTGTGCGCTTTATTTATAAACCTTTTTATTTTGTTGTTGTTGTTGCTGTTGTTGCAAATTATTTTTGCAATTTAAATATTTCAATATATATTTTGCACTTTTCACTTATTCTATTTTTTTTTTGTTTGCCAACTTGCTCCGCACGTGCGAGCTTTTTAATTTTCCCGATACGAGTTGTTATTTTTGTATTTTCACAAATTTTTTTTGCAGCCACCACCCGCGACACACGACCGAACGGTACTCGGTTAATCAAACGAATGAGCATGGAAATGCAAACGCTTGCGTCGCAGCTTTGCCAAACAGCTGTTGAGTGTGGAGGCAACTTTTGAATTTTCGAACTTGATTCGAATTTGTATGTTATTCACATAGTGGGTAATTTTTGTTGTTGTTAAGAATTAATAGTATTCATTTGTTTTTAAATATTAAGTATTGATGATATTTTGTCACTTAGGCTAAAGTTTAATAACTTTAGCAGGCAGCAGCAGCCAGCTGAGTGATAGATTTGGCGGCTCCGTTTCTCTCTCTTTCAATGATTTCGAATTATGCGCCGCGCTCAACAAACTTTTCGAACTCGGTGTGACCAAGTTTGCGTTGAATCAAATGTTCTGCAAAAACTTATGGCCGTACAAATGCCCTTCTTTTTTGACATTTTGAGTTGGTTTTGAAAGTTAATAAAAAATTACCATTTATTTTCTTTCATACTTCTAAGGGTGGTGTAAAATTACTATACTATATTTTATTATAGGCCAGAAAACTGATTTTTGAAATTTATATATTTGCGTTTTTTCTAATGTATAAATATATTAAAATATTATTGTGTCGTTCACTAAGTAATTTTGTTTGTTGACAACAGCTAATCTTATTGAATTTTTTCGCAGCCAACTTCACACTTAACCGCTTCACCGTTTTATATTTGAACAGCTAATATAGTAAGGCTTTTTGGTTGTAATGTTGTAAATATTTTTGAAAGGATGATTGAAACAGCATTTTTGGCATATTTTCGTGTTTTACTATACATAGAAAAAGCGATCATGATGTTTTAGTATCAAATCGACCTTCATCTGAAAAATACCGAAACTATATGTTCGAATATATCACTTTTATATTAACAGTAGGGTTGCCGAATATTTTTAAAATATCGTATCGATGATATTTTCTGATTTGAAAAAATATCAAATGATATTAAATATATTCCTTTAAAAAAATCGATATATCGATATAATTGATATTTTAATTTTTTTTTCTTTTTTTCCCAGAAAAAGGCAACACTCTGCCCCAAAATAAAAAGATATAGTCTATATTAAGCAAACATAAAAATATTTTCCATTAGATTCGAGTTTTCTATGTATTATACATATTAAATACTTTTATTTACTATATTTGGGTTTAAAAGACTTTAAAAAGACGCGTTGCTTCTTATGTAAATCCGTCGTACGGCTACGGGAGTCGAAAATGACGTATTTTATAGCAGAAGCAAGTCGCTCCGAAGGGTAATAAGATACCTTAGGGCCAGTCTGGATAGTCCCGGCATGGACAGCATATGCGAATTCCAGAAGATTAAGGGATTACACTCCCATGATGTTTGCGGTAACCAAAGGTATACATTTAGTTCACTATTTTTCTTTTCTTCTATTGAAAGGCCTTTTAAAATCGACCTATTATTGGCTTCCAAAAAGTCAACACACAAGTTATCTGAATTTTCGACTTATGAAATCTGTAAAAATTTGAATAAAATTAATTAGCATTTCTTTTTTCTTTATTTTTGGGAAAAATCATTGTTATTAAAATTAATACATACAAGCTTTATTTTTTGACATACCGGGGGTTCTTGGGTAAATGTATTCAATACTTTTAAAATATAATTAGTCGCCTCTTGTACCCCGATTGGCGAGATGGACATCTTTTTAAACCTAGGATCAAGAAATGACGATTTGAACCTTGAACCTTTTCTCCAATAGGTTACAAAGCGACTCTTTAGTAAGAATGTATGAATGTGTGTATTATGTTGAATAATAGTGAAATTAACGGAATTACTATACTGACAGTGGTATTATATTCACCGCTTATTTTCTCAGTTGCATCTTTAAATGGGCTCAAAAGGCTACAAAAATCACTGCAAATGTTTAATTATTTAGCCGATAGCATTTCAGGTAATTCTTTAGCATATTCAGCTCTTTTTATAAGAATGATTGGCTTTTTATTTGCAAGACACAAAAAGGACGTCAGCATATCAAGGCACGAATTCCATTGCGTGTCAACGTTTTGCTGCAGGGTCTTAATACATTCTTCCGGAATCCCGTCATCGACCTGGGCTTTTCTCCACTAATGCAGGGCTTTTCTTCAATATGTCAAAAATTTTGTAAAATGACGAAATCTCCTTCACTGTGTCATCTACCACCAAGTGGATTGTACGTGCAAAGCAAGCAACATGTTTCCCATTTCCAAGATTGCTTGTTTTTGATGTGCGATGCCAAATTGGTCGTGTTACCGCTTGTTTTAATTACTTTTCCGCACAAATAACACTAACGCACAAATATCATAAAATATCCCAAAAAAGATCGATATTCGATATTTGGACAAAAAAAAATCACGATATAAATATATCAGTTTTAAAAAATATTATCGATATATTGATATTTTGATATATTTTCGACAACCCTACAGTGATATTTTTTCAGATCAACAATTTGATATTTTTTTTAGGTATCAAAGCTATATGTGGGGCATTGTATTAGTAACAAAGATATATTTTTACAATGTCATAAAAGTATTCCTAGTTGAAGTATTAATTTTTCAATGTATATTTAAAAAATCGAAACTATATTCTATAACACATATTACAATTCTCTTTCCGGCAGGGAATCGAACCGGAACCGTATACCGAAATGAACCGATTGAAACTCAGAAACGGAACCGATATATCTTCGATATTTATTTTATATAAATAATATCCGAGAACCGATATTTTTAGAACCTAAACGTTGTACCGGTACAGTTTCGGTTCTAAGTACAACCACTAGACTGCAAAACGGGTGGGGTGGGATGGGGGTAACGGGGGGCCTTGGTTCACTTTTTTGCTCATAACTTGTGAACCGTTCATCCGATCTTTATCATTTCTTCGGCAAATCGATTCATTTTGCTAATTACTAACTATCGTTTATCTTCAAAACTCTAGGAGATATTACGTTTTTTCCAAATTGCGGGGGCGGAAGGGGGCGTGGCCAAAATTTAAAACAAAAATTTGATCTGCGTGCAGATAAAAGAAGCATTTATCTCATACATTTCAAACCTCTATCTCTTACCATCTCTGAGATCTAGGTGTTCATACAGACGGACGGACGGACAGACGGACATGTCTATATCGACTCGGCTGTTGATGCTGATCAAGAATATATATACTTTATATGGTCGGAAATGATTCCTTCTGCCTGTTACATACATTTCCACCCTTTTTACTCTACGAGTAACGGGTATAAAAAGATTCTGGACAGTACAAATAGTTTAGTATTTTCACAAGACAGTTTAACGAACGAAACGTTTACAAAATCAAGATGGTGTACTTAAATGGTGTTCAGAAAATTCGACAAAGTTTCCGGAATTGTATGAACTATCAAAAGTTTATTATGACTCCGCTAAGAAATCAGATGGACGGAAACAAATTGACCGCTATCATGCTTCTAAGAAATAATCATAAATTTACCTTCTTTGTTACTAGTTTTAAAGTAAAGTACCCACTTTGATTAGACTTAAGTTTTAAAATATTTGTTAGTTTTACCGGTTCATACCGGTACGATACCGAAATGAAAGGGTACCGGAACTGGAACCGAATACCGAAACAGTAGCAGAACCAAAACAGAACCTTTTACCGAAACGTTAGTTTCGGTACGCACCGGAACCGGAACCGAAATTCGTTTCGGTTTGATTCCCTGCGTTCTGGAAATATCTGCTCTTTCTTCTATACAATTAATTGATTGAGAAGAATAATTATTTTATTACAAAACTTACCAATAAATTTTCCGTACACTAAATTGTCAAGCTCCTTATCCTTCTATCTTCCATTTTAAAGAAATAAATATAGATAAATTTAAATTTGCATAAGTTGTCGTGTGCATCTGAGCGCATTCTTTCAAAAGCTAAGGCAGAGCAAACACGCGATTTGTTGAGTTGTTTCCCCATTTTCTCTTTTAACGCGGGCACACTATTTTGTTTTTGGAATGCGTTTATTTTTTTCTGCCCTTAAACGGCAGAAATATATGCATACATGCGTTATTGCTTTTTTTCGATATAGACTACACTTCGAAAAACTTTATGTGCTTTTTCTTCTTTAGACCTATAGTACCTATATAATATAATAGAGTATCCACCTAGTACTACATATACCCACTTGAAATTTGATGCTATTTTTTTCTGTGTAGCTATTATAGAGACGATTGCTCTTAAAAAAACAATTTAATAATATTGATATTTTACTGTCCTCCATAAAATATGTAAAATTCAGAAGAAACACTTTGTCCGAAGCATGATGTAATCTTCTAGGGCCGATTTTTCATCTTTTAGATAGCTCTGAATCAAATCGAATCGAATTCGGTGTTCGGTTCCGTACTGGTGCCTAGATTTTTATTTCGGTATAGCGGTATGTACCGGAAAATTTTAAACGCAAGTCAAAACAAAGTGAGTAAGCAAGCTATACACAGAATATGTTTTTTTTTATTATTTAAAGCTTACAATTGAGGCAAATTGCGTTAGAAACCCCCAAAAACGAACTGCTTGCTTTGCAGTCCCCTTCAGTACGGCTCAGTATTGAATCAACTCTGATTTGAAAGGGCAGTTCTGAAATCATGGCTGCCTTTACATGAATTTCAGGCATAAATTTAACACAGACAGGGCCTACTACGTCATGAACTACTCATCCTTCAGGCATGATTTCGAGCCTGACTTCAGCACTGAAAAATCACGGGTCGTACTGAAAACAATACTGAAATGAGTCATGAGTTGGAGCAATTCCAACTTCTCAGGTCTAGTTGTTGCGCTCAGAACCGAAACTGAACCGGTTCAATGTTTAGGTTTGAATTAGTGTTTTCGGTTTTAAAAATATCGGTATCAAAATATTGTTTCCGGTACCGGTTCTGGTTCTGAGATTCAATCGGTTTTTTCGGTATGCAGATTTGGTTCTGGTTTGACTCCCTAGTTACAACCTTTTAAAAAGGATTCTGAGCCGTAACTAGTAAGCTATTTAAGTTTTATAAGTATAGAACTGGTTTGGAAGCTCTCACCATTTTCTGGAGATTGCACCATTTTCTAAGTTCTTTCCATTTTCTGAAATTTTCACCATTTTGAATGGTCTCAACATTTTCTAAAGTCACCATTTTCTAAGGTCTCACAATTTTCTCCTATTTTTTTTAAGGCTCACCCGTTTTCTAAAGATCTTAAAATTTTCTAAGATCGCATCTTTTTCGAAAGGGTCAGTACAACTACAAATTGATCTCACCAGATGGTTGTCTTGGACGTTGCTTCTAATTATTTAAGTTTGCAAACCTTTTTTAAAATTTTAAAATTGTACAACTTTGAACCGCCGTAAAAACTAAAATAATTGACCATCTTCAATTAACTTAAATTTTTCGAGCTATCTGGGGTTCCAAATCCACTCTTAGTTTTTGGTTTTGCAGCTTAGCCATATCTTAACAAAAGCTAAAAAGTGTGGTATAAAAATACTAGTTTTATTTTAAAGTTTACAATTTTAAATTTAGGTTTTTATTATTTTTTAACATATTTTTTGTTTTCATTCTTTATTTTCAACAATTGAACCACTGTGCACCGATTTTATGAGCCAGCTAGACCCAGTGTTGAGTAACGCTGCTCACAACAGCTGACGGAGAGGCGTTTTTGATATTTTCACTGTTGCAATTTGTGGTCATACGTGTGCAGCAGAGTTAAAATTCGAGTAAATTATAAATATTTATATTGTTTTTTAATAAATAACTGCCAAAATCTCTTAGCCCGACCATTTAAATGCTGTATTTAACCCAACTCCTCCATTTCCAGCCCAAAGAAAAAGCTACAAAATGCCGGAGCCGCGCAGTCCCATGGCCAGCTTTGCCCAGTCTGTGCAGAATGCAATTGATGGCCCAATTACCTGGTTTCGGGGTCAGTTAAGTTTACCACCAAAATGTAAAAAGATAAAGCAGGTCTTAGCCTGCTCCTAGGCTTGGCTTATAAAACATTTGAAAAAAACAATGGACAATTACATAATGACATAACCTCAAACATTTTGTTTACTGACAGAGACCATAGTGGAACCGAATCAACAAAAGTACAATTGGTATCATCAACGCTTCCGCCGTGTGCCCACCATTGATCAATGCTATACGGATGATGCCGTTTGCCGCTTTGAGGCCGATCAGCAATTCCGTCGCGATCGCATGGTGGACAATGAGATTGTAAACATTTTGCGTCAACGCTTTGAGGATTGTACCTTGTACGAGGCCCCCGATCATATGGCCAAATGTAGACCCTTTTGGGATGTATATGAAAAGGCCACGGAGAATTGGTTCATCAAGTGTGAGTGGCTCAAGTAAAAGACTAAAACTTAATGTTAATGAGTGGTAAAATTTCCATTTCAGATGGTGATTTGGGTGGCTATGCCAATGCCAAGACTGCCTATATGAAGCAGAAGCATCGTTTGATTTGGGAACGTCGCCATGGCCCCGTGGGCAGCGGCATGAAGGGCGAAGAGCGGGCAGCTCACTAATATTCAACTTAAGTTCTGTGTTTTTTCTTGCTTTCCAAGATGAGCTGTCGGTTTTCTTAGTTCAATTTATTGTGATTATCAAAATATATCCACAAACACACACTCTCGGAAATGATAAAACAAGGCAATGCATCAGGATTTGAAGATCTGTGGAGCCTTCCAGTCGATCTGGAGATGGCGTAGTCTCAATATCTTTCTTTTCATACACTCCGCGTACTAACGGATTCACCCAACTCAGCCGTTACAACAACAACCAATTTCTATTGTTTGAAGTAGTAAAACAGAAACAAACCTGACTAAGCTGTTCGCTGATTTAAAAACTTTTCTCCATTTAGTACTTGAATTAAGGCACAATACTTTATATGGCAGCTCATTGGCCCGTCATTCTGGAAATTCTTTAAGTTGTCCCCAAATTGGTTGAATCTCTTACAGCTTTAACTTAAATGTTAATTTGGAGGAAGGATACAAGACTCTTGGACTGAAACGTCGGTACCATCGACACATCTTTTTTGGAAGAGCCCACTTTGGATCCCAAAAACTTTGTGAACAGCCCTCGCATTCACAAATTTTTAATTTTGGATTTTTCATAATGAATTGTACAACCAAATTCAAAAAACAGAATTACAAAATCTTTTCCCGATTTCTTTCCACGAATCTTTCTGGTCTAGAGACCAGAAGAGGGCCCCTAAAGGTAACTAGGGAGGACCTTATATACAAGGACAAAATCTGAATCGCAAACGAGGCTTTCTCAAAAAATCTTTTATTCCCTTCAGAGTCATTAAAAGCGATTACTTTACTCCAAATCTGTATAGTTTCTTCGTTATTCTCCCATTTCCCTATATATAAATAATATTATTAACCCTATATTTTTCCAATATCCAATATTCTACGAAAAATTCTTCCAAAATGGGAAAAACCTTGTTTATTTGGTTATAAAATGTAGTGAATGTAAGAATGCTGATAATTTCGGACAACCTGAAATATTGAATTATTTTAATACCATTTTGATGAAAATCCGAAAATCAGATCAGCAGAAATAAACAAATTAAATAAAATAAAAAAATTAATTAAAAATATAAATTTCAGCTTCTGTTCTTTTATAAGTTGAACTAGAAATATGTGCAGCACATTGTCCACTTGAATTCTCCAATACGTTATCCATCTGAAGCATTTAAATCTGCTTCTTAAACCCATATCTTTAATATAAATCTTTGACAGCCAATTTCTCCAAATCGTCTACATGTATTATATTAATATTGGTATCTGATGGAATAATTTGTACAGAATTGATATCAATCAGAAGACATTCGGCAAGCCGGATTCGTCACTGTCATTAATTAAAAAAAAAATTGTTGGCTTGTGGCATTTTCAATTGAATAGGTTCAAAAATCCAAATATAACCATATTTCATCTCAAGAGGTATTATATTTATACTTCTGAAGCCAAGCCTTAACGTCTGCTAAGGTCATGAATTTCTTGTTTAAAATCTTTCGGCATTTTTCGTATATGGTAATTGGTAATTATTGTTGATAAATGACTGACAAAGGTGGAAAACTATTGACTTGCTCCAAAACATAAAAAAAGCTGATAAGAAGCCGAAATCACGTTTACCGCTTCCCGCGATACGGTATTAAAAAAAGCCAGAAATGACAGGAAAACATCTGATTTGGCAACACTGGTAAGAAGAGCATATTTCATTACTGCATCTCTTGCCATCGCTAAGTCAAAGTATCTCTCTCTCTCTCTCTCTCTTCAAGGTTGTGGCGTTGGTTATGTCGGGTCGGGAGAGGGGTGGATGTGCAGTGATGCCAATATTTTTCCAAAAAAAAGGACAGATTGGAAAAAAAAAAAACAGGAAAAAGGGATGAAAAACTAAAAAAAAGGCTGAAAAAAAGGATTAAAAAAATTATTAATATATATTTATTTATTCAACAGTTTTTAAAGCATCTTCAATGACTTCTACATCGGTCATTTCTCTGTCCTCATATGTTGCCATTGATCCAATTAATGATAAATATTTATCCGGCAAATTTTAATTGTGGCAAAACAACTTATGCCGACGCAATCCAAATCTAAATAAAATGTAAATATATGTACAACTGATTTAAATTGAAATATGTATATATACCTGAAACCGCCAAATGAAGTACCATTTTTTGATTCACCCACTGACAACTTCATATAGGCAATAGACAAGACCTAAAAACACATTGAACTGCATTGAACTGCCAGATCCACCAATGTAGCCTTGGTTCAGGGGTTGTGGGCATTTTTGTTTTAGCAATTGTCTTTGAAAAACATTGACCTTTTGGGTATCACTAGCCCCTCCAAAGTTATCCAAAAAGTCTTAATACTAAATTCTTAATTGCCAGCAAGAAAAAGTTAAGTATTATTTTAAAAATGTCTTTGGTAGTCAAACCGCAAGACGCTAAGATACCTGGAACTGAAGTAATTAGATGATTTGAGCTGTTTTCCTGCTGGTGATTACGAATATCACTAATAAGATCAATTGCATAATATTGGAGAAGCTGGTGATGTCCAATTGGTCAATATTTTTCAAAGGTAATTGAGAGAACAAAATTACCATAATCCGTAAGCCAAAGCCTGATTGGAGAATCTATAAACACAGTTCGGTCTATTTATAGGTATGGTTTAAGGCCTGTATGAAGTTCATCGTTGGTGAATCCAAAAATGGTACTTCATTTGGCGATTTTTCGAAAATTTATGGCCGTCCCATCATAAAGCATTTTCAGAGTACTAAGAATGTCATGAGGATTAGTCCTAATTTTTTTTTTAAATCTCAAAATGGCCGTTTTTGCACAAACCGCGATTTAAATTTGTTTTCTTAAGTTTCGGCGGTTTCTTCCTCCAGATCAACCATCGCAAATATTTGTACCTCAAAGTAAGGGAAAAACAATATATTTTGAAAATTTTTATTTATCTTTAGACCTATCAAATATTTAGTTATAACACAGTGGAACAAATTTCAACTTTTTTTTTTGCCTGGGACTGGGACCAATAAATTGTGAAACTAGAGGCATTAGGTAGCAACACCTCATACCCAGTTTTTCTGGAGCACGTCAAGTTCGCGTTTAATGGGCACTTTTATAATAGCAACACAAAGCTACAACCTATCTTGCTAGTTTAAAGAAGATGAAAGCTAAAATTTTGAAAAATTCTCCAAAGATTTTGATCTCTAGTTTATGGACTATATTGCCTCGATGATGGGTGCTGTCAAATGTGGTACCCACCATCGCGGTTTTTCGATGCCTGTTACCATCTCTTAAGTACACATTTTATTAGTCCGTATCTCAATATAGTTAAAATCTTATACAATTCTATCGAGTGGTTTTCCAATAATACCACTTTCTAAGTTAGACCTCTATGGGCGGGGTACTAACCGCTTGTCCATTGGAGGCGGGAATTTGGTATAACAATGGTGGTGACTCCCTCTAACTTTGGTGAATTTTCCAAAATTTTAGCTCTCATATTTTTTTAACCAGCAACAGAGGTTGTAACTTTGTGTTGCTAGTATAAAAGTGCCCATTAAACGCGAACTTGACGTGCTCCAGAAAAACTGGGTATGAGGAGTTTCTACCTAATGCCTCTAGTTTCACAATTTATTGGTCCCAGTCCCAGGCAATTTTGAGTGTCGCTATATCTTTGCATCCCACAATGGGAAAATTCTAAAAAATCTATGAAAAATCGTTGAAAACTGCGGTATCATCGTGCCAAAAATATTTAAATTTTTGGAGACTATGAAAAAAATAGTTGCCCACTTCAGAAATAATAACACATATATAACTTCCTGACTGTCAAAATAGCATTTAAAAAATAGCTCTCCACTTGAAGCCGATTTCTAGTTTTGGTTTTAACCAAATTTGCTTGGCTAAATACCCTCTCTACTTCCGCATTCGACCATGGCAACGAAAGAAGATTCAGGGCGAAAGCTACCAGGTCCGAAAAGGTGTTGTTACCTGCGCTGTCCCGATATTTTTTTTACTTCGGACCAATATTTTAAAGTGTTTTCATCATTTTCCCATTTTAATTGGTGGATGTTTGCGTATTGAACAACTATTTTGCTTCTTTTGCCGCTGCTTTTTTTTAAATATTTCTAGAATCGGTAGAATTTTAACATTAAAAAAACCTAGTCTAAAAAAGGCTAGATTTCCGGATAAAGCTTAGTATACACTTCCACCAAAGACTCGCCAAAACAAAAAACTCCATATAAAAAAAACTCACAAAAATTTTTGTGCCAAAATCCTTTGGCAGTCTCTTTGGTGCCAGTCCACACTCAAAACAAAAAGGCCTCGATTAAATACCGATAAAATACTAGCTCCGTAGTTTTTGTATTTTTATCGATAGCTCCCTGAATAATTAATTTTAATTATTTCAAGAGGTATCGGACTTTGCCGATACACAAATATGCGTAGTCGGGTGAAATTTGGATAATTTTCCCATCAATGATTGAGCGCAATATTCAAAGTAAGGTACAAAACACCGTGAGACTTCAATCATACTTAAACTGGGTTATAATTATGAATTTAATCATTGCAAAAGTGTCATATTTGCTCATCAGGCCCAGTAGCCAGGGTTTGGCCATGAAGAACGCATGTTAATAACTTGTATTTATTGATTGTAAAACTTATAGTTTAAAATTAAACCAAAAGCTACGGTCTTGGCAAAGTGACCATTTTACATGCATACATCTTAATATCTGGTCACATTGTCCCAAAACAAAAGAATTGTCACTTTTGGTATTTTTGTTTTGGCGAGTCTTTGGTGGAAGTGTATACTAAGCTTAAGGAAACTAAAAAAAGGATAGAATTCCGGTTAGGGGATGTTTGACATTTTTTCCGGCTGAAGCAGTTAAAAACAGGATAGATTTGTCCGGAAAAAGGCCAAATTGGCAACACTGGTTCAGAGTTCCCCAGCGATAGTCCTGGGAGCACGAACTTACTTGCTAAATGCTTGCCGAAGTCATACTTCATTGTGAGTTAACAAGAGACACAGTCACATTTTAGCGCTCTCTTTTTGGGGAACCCTGGTTTAATTTTTTGCTTATAACTTGAGAACCGCTCATCCGATCTTTACTACTTCTTCGGCAAATCGATAAATATACTTGATTACTTAATATCTGTGGGAGGTATGACAATTTTGAAAAAAGGTGGCAAGAATTGAATGGGATGTGATTGGAAAAAAGTCGTAACGGGAATAAGGCCAAGTAGTAAAACCTTGATTACATAGGCATGTATGTTACATTTGATTTCTGGGCTCTACGGGGAAAACAAATTTAAAACAAATTTTCAAAATTGGTAAATATTTGACTCTCACGATTGACTTTAAACTGATTCTGATATGGGCTCTATACTGTTGAAGGCAGCGGGTTTTATATGTGTTCTAGAATCAAATATGACTTCCTACTAATTTATGCACGTTATTTTATAAGTCGAGGTCCGAACTAACCGATCCTATCGACTTTATTTATCGACTATCGATATATTGCCAGCTTAGGATAGCCTTCAGTGTTGACAATTTTGCTGTTTTCCCACCAGATCAAGCTATTTGTTGAGATTGATAGCCGTAAATAATTTCATAATAATCAAAAAGGTTTTCATTTCTGAATTTTATCAATTGGAATTGAATATAGTGTTAATTATTTATTTATTATTATTCTTACATCCTAGTGCGACAAGGATAACCTTATATATTATTGCACTAGTCACTAAAAATAAGAAAAAATAGAACATTGAGGAAAGCGTATTAACTTAATTAAATCTAAAATTACATATCCCACATCTGCTTTGAATATGGTGAAGACATTTTTTTATGAAAGCAGAAAATTATTTGATTTCAGTTAAGCATAAATTTAAAAAATGCCTGTAGAAACATTTTTGAGACTTTATTAAAATGACTCGTTACTAACAAATTGCTCATCTCTATATTCGCTCGCATTAGGTTGACCATATTTATGGATTTTATTATGGCGGGAAATGCATATACGGTCACACTGCGCGTTTAACTAAATCTAACTAAAATCGCGCATGTTTAAAAACGAAAAGGTAAATCTTTTTGAATTCTGACTTAACATGGATCTGAACGAAGCTGTGCTCACCTGCGCAGTGAATATACAATGGATAAATGCGGTGGGCGAGACGGGTCGAAAGTTGGCCTACAAAACGGCCACGCTTCGCCTGATCCGCAACGATCTGCGCGAAATGTTTGTAGAAGTCACACCGGAGAAACTAAAGCCCCTTATGTTCAAACTGAAGGACATTATGGTGCACAAGAAGTTCATGGCGGAGGGTAAGGCCACCTTCAATTTCAAGGCCGAACGTTGCACGGTTTACTTGTCCAATGCTCCACCCGGAACTTTGATGTTTTTCCTACGCACAATTTTCATTAAAATGCATGGCAATGGCACGGCTGGGGGCCAGCCGGATGAGGCAGCCCTACAAAAGAAACTGCGCGAGCATTTGCTAAGCGGCAAGCCCAGTAGCTTTGAGGAGATTAGCCCAGTGACCACCACTGAGATGATTTTGGCGCGCAAAAAGGCGGGATTGATGGGCAGCAGGGGCACAACCACCACTCCCTCACCGCAGGCTACCAAAAAGCGACGTTTCGAAGAGCTGAAAACGGGCGAAAGAGATTCTATGCCGGCAGCCAAGAAGCTGTATCAATCACCTTTGGCTGAATCAACGGAGGATTCCTTAAAATTGAGCTCAGAACAAATGGAGATTTTACGTGCCTGCACGGCGGGCAAAAATGTATTCTTTACCGGATCAGCGGGTACGGGTAAAAGTTTTCTTCTACGCAAGATTATATCCGCCTTGCCGCCCGAGGGCACGGTGGCCACAGCCTCAACGGGTGTGGCAGCCTGTCTTATAGGTGGCACCACTTTGCATGCCTTTGCGGGCATTGGAGGCGGTGAGGCCACAATGCAACGTTGCCTGGAACTGGCCGCCAGACCTGTGAGTGCACAAACCTGGAGGAAATGCAAGAGATTAATCATTGATGAGATTTCCATGGTGGATGGACAGTACTTTGAGGTGGGTGATTATGCAAAAAACTAATTACAAAAACAGCTCCCAAATGTTACACAAAAAAACTAAAATAATCCCTTTATGATTCGATTTCTATACGCTGAGGCCTTTATACCATAACTTTGTAGCTTTCCGCGCCGTTCGGGATGGTTTTCCTAAAACTGAGAGCCGGAGTTCCCGCAGAATAGGGCAACCTCCAATGATAAGGATGACATTTTCTTGCTCCCTCCAGTTGCAGAGTGGGCATTTTCTGTCATTCCTTGTGACATTTGGAATAAAATTCAAGTTTAATATTTCACCTCTGACCATAAAAACACTTCTTATTCCTTCAATGGAAAAATCATCAGATCGTAGTGCAGTTTCTTATAGATCAGAGTTCCCCAGCAATAGTCCCGGGAGCACGAACTTACTTGCCGAAGTAATACTTTATTTTGTGTTAGAGAGAGACACAGTCACGTTAAGCGCTCTCCCCTGGAGGAGGAACCCTGCTATAGATCAATCGCTCAGTGCTTCTCCTCTCTCAATGGCATATAAATGAGCCAGGGCAGTTTTTCGAAAGAAGAAAATTAACGGGGAGTAGAAATACGAGAAACAAGATCACTTGCTGCAGTCTTTCAGGAAGTTTATTCTGCTAAGATACCACCAAGGTGAAATCCAAGATCCCAATCATTTCCCTCCCAGATCCCACCTAGATCTCTCCCGGATACTACCCAGATACCACACAAATCCCAGTTAGATCCCACACAGATTCCCAGATCCTACTCAGATCCATCCCAAAACCCATCTAGATCACACAATGGTCTTACCCAGAACCAACCAAGATCCCATCCAGATCCCGCCCAGAACCCAATTCCCATCCACACTCTACCCAAATCCCAACCGAATCTCACCCAGATACCACCCAGATCCTACCCCGATCTCACTCAGAACCCTCCCAGATCCCATCCAGAACCCCAACAGATCCATTCCAGATCCCACCCATAGTCCTTCCAGATCCCACCCAGATCCCACCAAAATCCCAGCAAGATCCCACCCAAATCCCACCTAGATCCCGACGAGATCCCACCCAGATCCCATCCAGAACCCGACCAGATCCCGCCCACATCTCTTTCAGATCCCACTCAGATCCTTTCCAGATCCCTTCCGCATCCCACCCAGATCTCGCCCAGATCCCTTCCAGAACCCACCCAGTAGCCCCTTTTCAGCATCTTTCCTACCTCTTCGCTTTCCCCTCCGACCATTCTCTTGTGTTTGTCGGGAAACTCTACAAAACAAATACACATAATATGAACGAAGTCAGCGTCACGTGACGCTGAAATCAAATTTTAGCGTCTTCAACTTTACCTCTAATGCAGGGTTCCCCAAGAAGAGAGCGCTAAAATGTGACTGTGTCTCTTTCTAAAACACAGTGAAGCATGACTTCGGCAAGCACTCGGTGTGCCCCAGGGGCTATAGCTTGGGAACTCTGCTCTAATGGGTGGTATTAAAAAAGTTCAGAGCCTCATCCACGTCAACTGAATAGGCCAAATACTGCTTTTAAACTTGAAAATGTCGTTGCAGTTAAATTCTAGGTGTGAGTTGTTGAAATCAGGGACCGTAATCATTATAAGTGATATTTTTAAAATCCCAACTTAATGATTATTTATTAATTTTTACTATTTTGCTCATTTCATAATGATTATTTTTGAGTTTTACTAAAAAACTCTGATTTTAATGATTATTGTCTGAGTGAAGAAATAATACTTACAAAATAATGATTATTTTGTGATTTTTATTTTTTCGCTCAAAAATATCGCTCACGGTGCTATTACGACCATACGAAAAGGAACTGAAACAAAATAACTATATATTCTTAGGATGTGAACCAAGGCGAAACTTTGAAGCCAAATTTTGATTAAAAAAAACTCTTCCTTTCAGACGCGATTTTGGTGGTCAATGTGGCACTGGTGATCTGACACCGGATTTTAATAGATGTCGACGAGAAAAGACGAAAATAATTTGACCAAGTTTTCCAATTTTTGCATAGTTTTCAAGATATCCGCCCACAAAAGTATACAATTTCACATGGAAATTAAAAAAAAAAAAACAAGGGCATAGCCGGATTTGTAGGGGAACCGGCCTCCGACGCTTTTAATTTTTTGATTATGCAGCTTCAAAGTACACCAACCGAAAGTAGTTTAGGGATTTTTTGTACACTTCTAGTACCAACCCTGGATTTTTAACAGCGATTTTTATCATATCAATCACAAGCCTTTTTCGAGCTATCTATCCATTAAATAATTCCAAATTTTTTTCTGGTCAAAGTAGGCATGTATACACACCCCCGGAACAGTTTTCCAGTTTTTTAAAATGCAATCCGTTACCCACAAAATTACGCGAAATTTTTAACACCATTTTTTCAAGGCATCCAGAAAGGGTTCCACTTTCATTTTTTACATGTGCAATGGTCGTTCCTAAATACAATTTCTGCAATTTTTCCAGAATTTTAAAAGTTGTGGAAGGTGGTTAAGATTAATAAAAACAATAAAAATAAAATATAGGTCGAAATTGGAGAATTCTGATACACCGGCCCGTCAATGACTAGCTTGTGGTTGCATACTTGTCAACAATGCACGGACTGGATTACGCCTTAAAATATTGACAAGTGAAGTGAACATACATATGTATCCTGTAGTTCTAAAATATTTTTCTACTTCAGTAAATAGACGAATCTGACTTTTTTCGCAGACCATGCTTGCTAATTTTAAGACCTCGATTCTTGCTACAGGCCATAGATCAGCATCGCCGAAAATTGTGGCTGTGAGAAAACTTAACGATTCCTCGATGGTACAACGACCCTACTAAAGCTCCCCTGTACCATTTAATGCCACTTGAATGGCCTGCATGGTGACTCCCTCCAAGACTAGCAAATTCTCGTTTAAAATTACCACCTGAAGTTCCGACTTCGAGCGTAAGCAAGTTAGGAGATGTTGGGAGGGGGTTGTCGACGTTGGGGGCGGTCTCCTGCGTGGATGCTTTGCCGGCTTTCGATTTCGATGGAGTTTTTATTCCTGTCGTGGTAGACAGTGCATTCAAGTCGGCCGTAGTACCATGTAGTCAGGCAGATGATCAAAATTTTATTGTTTTGTTATAAGGCTAGCGTCCCTGACTCAAACTTTTCGCTTATATGTGAACTGAACACATTCACAAAATTATTATTGGTCATCCATGGTATTTTTTTGCGGTTCAGTAACATAACAATCATAATGCAGTTATTTGAAAGCAATTGCTTAAGTAATTATTAATTTAACTACCATGGGGACACTTAGCTAAAATGTGCGCTAATGCACTAGATCTGAAATAATTTTAATCTTAATTGGCATTTAAGTTTGGTGCAATACTAATCCTCATAGATTTTAATATAATGATTCGTAAATCACGGTAAAATGGTTTGAACTTGATTAATATACAAATAACGAAAGTGAATAATACAATTTAAGTATATACATTTTATTGTTTTTATTAATTTTAACCACCTTCTTCAACTTTTAAAATTCTGAAAAAATTGCAGAAATTGTATTTAGGAACGACAATAGGACATGTAAAAAATGAAAGTGAAACCCTTTCTGGATGCCTTAAATAAATGGTGTTAAAAATTTCGCGTAATTTTGTAGGCAACGGATTGCATTTTAAAAAACTGGAGAACTGTTCCGGGGGAGTGTATACATGCCATCTTTGACCAGAAAAAAAATTGGAATTATTTAATGGATAGATAGCTCGAAAAAGGATTGTGATTGATATGATAAAAATCGCTGTTAAAAATCCAGGGTTGGTACTAGAAGTGTACAAAAAATCCCTAAACTACTTTCGGTTGGTGTACTTTGAAACTGCATACTAAAAAAATTAAAAGCATCGGAGGCCGGTTCCCCTACAAATCCGGCTATGCCCTTGTTTTTCTTTTTTTTTAATTTCCATGTGAAATTGTATACTTTTGTGGGCGGATATCTTGAAAACTATGCAAAAATTGGAAAACTTGGTCAAATTATTTTCGTCTTTTCTCGTCGACATCTATTAAAATCCGGTGTCAGATCACCAGTGCCACATTGACCACCAAAATCGCGTCTGAAAGGAAGAGTTTTTTTTAATCAAAATTTGGCTTCAAAGTTTCGCCTTGGTTCACATCCTAAGAATATATAGTTATTTTGTTTCAGTTCCTTTTCGTATGGTCGTAATAGCACCGTGAGCGATATTTTTGAGCGAAAAAATAAAAATCACAAAATAATCATTATTTTGTAAGTATTATTTCTTCACTCAGACAATAATCATTAAAATCAGAGTTTTTTAGTAAAACTCAAAGTTTAATAATTATTACTGAGGAATATGTCCAAAAAATCATTAAGTCGAAAATCATTGCAGATATGAATTTTAGATGCAATTAGAACCAAATTGGTATAGTTCTTTTATTTGTACGACTTTTCTAAGTATATGATTTTTTACATTAAAAAATATAAAATAATCATTATTTACGGTCCCTGGTTGAAATACTTAATATTTTTTATTATTTATTTGACATTTGAAGAAAAGCACATGCATAATATATGTGCAAAAACAGCAAATTACAAAATTCATTTTAAAAGAAACCATGAATGACCGCCAATTAATTTCTGCACGTAAATTCATTATAATTCGTGGTCCATCGAGGAAAATTAATTTCGGAATTTTTGGAGAGGAAGGACGTATAATAGACAATTACCGATGATGCCGTTGGGTAAATTCTATGTAATATGATCCAAAGGGGTCAATAAGCAACTTTGCTTTACTTCCGATTCAGTGCTACACGCTGGAGAGATTGTATTGCCTTCCCCATGATACAACTATATAAGGTATGGCATTCAGAGTTTATCGAGTATTGACAGCTTTTGCTAATATCGAGAGAGAGAGAGAGAGAGAGAATAAAACAAAATGCAAAGCACTCTTAGAATTACAAACACTTATTATATACATGACTAAATTTGATTGGTATTCGCTTGGCCCTTTTCAAATGGCTCCTATGTTAGGGCACCTGATAAAACCAAATCGCTGCTTGGGAGTGTTGCCGGCTAATGGCGCTGTAGTGATTATTCGCGATGCGGTCTGGGGTTAAGATCCCGCCCTGAAATGACTTGCTAGCCGGTGACAGCACAAAATGCAGTACCGTAACAATATGGTCGCGAATAGTCACGAATTCGCGCTCTCTTCATGGGGGAACCCTGATTTACTTCATTGCCGGCCATGAGAGCTCTCTTCAGACCAGAGGCGGCGATCCACAGCTCACACGAGCCCAAGTTCGTCGTGTTTTTAAGCAAACGCGAGCCGACTTGTTCACCAACACAAGCGCACTTTTCTGTCCTCTCCATTTGGCCGCCTCTACTCCAGACCACAGGCGTCTTACTTGCAATTCAGCGTTCACCGATTCACACAATCAAGAGTTCTTCTCGCGTTTCCATTAATCCAGAACTGACTTCAATTCTTGGCAACTATGGGTCGGCACTGCTTTACAACGAAATACGCAACAGCATTGGCTGGACATTTTTACAAACTCCAAATAAAATAGAAATCCCGTCTGCAAGTCAAAAAAAAAATTTGTGCGCACACAACCTTTTCAATTAAATGACAGGAACACAATGAAAGTTTGGAGTCCCGAAAAGAGAGCTCTCTCAGAGAGCACCTTACCCTATATAGTTGTATCATGGCCTTCCCATACCGAGGCGGTGTTGCCGGAAAGTTTTCATTTTTAAGACACTTCCATGTTGCTGAGTTTGTAGAATAATTGATGAAAAAGGCTTATAATGCTCTACCACTAACAATGTAGGTGCAGGCGATACTGCTCAGGCAGAATATGTTTTCAGCTGTCGAATATCCTTCGCGAAATAAGGTTTTCCCTTTCCATCCAAGATGTAAGTCTGCGAAGAAGAATTCCAGCGAACGTTATGGCCATTGCTTTTTAAAAGCGTGATCATTCGAGTCACCTTTTTAGTGAATAGGAAATATTAAAGAGCTCTTAAAATTAAATCGGGAGTCTCGCCAGTTGTAAGGATTCAGTTGAAAGATGCCGTTAGTTTTTCTGTGAACCTTTTAGAGAATGCTATAAACTCAGATAGAATTCCATCGGTTCCTGGTAGTTTAAGCTCGCCGATTATTTAGGTCTAGGTCCATATTTATAATATATGAGAAAGCGAAGCTGGCGCTTATAATGGTCCAGAATTTACGATATATAATTTATTATTATTTTTATGCTTAATCTCGACAATATTATATACAACCTTACAACCTTTCTTTTAACAGAAAATTGAATCGGTGGCCCGTCACATACGCAGGAATGAGCGTCCCTTTGGTGGCATTCAACTCATACTCTGCGGCGACTTTCTTCAACTGCCGCCCGTGATTAAGGGTGACTTTGGTTCTACTCCACAGCAAAGATTTTGCTTTCAATCCAGCGCCTGGGAGAACTGCATTCAATGTGTGTTTGAACTCAAGCAAGTTCATCGTCAATCGGATCCCGAATTTGTTAAAATTCTGAATCATTTGCGCATTGGCCATGTCAATGACAGTATAACCTCCCGTCTGGCTGCCACCTCGAAGCAAAAGATTGAGGGTAATGGCATTTTGGCCACCCAACTGTGTTCCCACACAAATGATGCCAATTCCATAAATGAAACTAAATTGGAAAATCTCAATGGGGAGAAGGTACTCTTCCGTGCGGAAGATTCGGATGCGGGCATGACCAAACAATTGGATCAACAACTGCAGGCACCCTCTCAGCTCTATCTCAAGGTGAATGCCCAGGTGATGCTGCTCAAGAATATCAACATAGCCAATGGTTTGGTCAATGGGGCACGCGGTGTGGTGGTCAGAGTGGAAAAGGGCCTGCCCGTGGTGAGATTTAAAAACAATCAGGAGTACGCCTGCCGGCATGAGAAATGGATCATTAAAACGGCCACGGGAGGAGTATTAACACGACGTCAGGTTCCACTCAAGCTGGCCTGGGCCTTTTCCATACACAAATCTCAGGGCTTGACTCTGGACTGTGTGGAAATGTCTCTGTCCAAAGTATTTGAAGCGGGTCAGGCTTATGTGGCCTTGTCGAGAGCCAAATCGTTGCAATCCATACGCATTTTAGACTTTGATGCGAAACAAGTGTGGGCCAATCCTCAAGTGTTGCAGTTTTATAAGAACTTCCGTCGCAGACTTATTGATACCACCATGATACCCTTGGGACCTAAGAATAAGGACAAGAGGCCGGGCGAAGGCAATTCGGCTCTGGCCAAGATTAAAAAGAGTCTGATGAACAAACCTTTGGTCTCGATTAGCTAAAGAATTTATTTAGAACAAATTATATTAATTCACAGTATTTCATTTTTGAAAGCAAAGCCAAGGCGTTTTTCTAATTATATGACGTACTGTGACTTCTAATCGGGAGTTTAAATTTGACTTTGTCCTTAAATTTTAACTGTTGATTTGGAATAGCAATATTTATCTTAAGAATTGACTGCCCAAGGCTTTTCTTTTTAAAACTTTAGGCTAAAACCCAGCAAACCTATGACTCGACCAACCTCTAGCGCCAGAACACAAACAAAAATCAATTTTCTCTTTCTATTTCTTGTGGTTGTTCTTGCTTGTGCATTTGTATTGGTTTTCACGTTGCTTTAAGCTCATTCTAGGCACTCCTGGTCTAAAGTTTTAAAGTGAAAAACCCTTGAAAAATATATATATATTTATTATAATTATAAATAGATAATTAAAACACTAAATCATTGACGCATATACACACATCCTTGCTTATGTATTAGTGAAAACATTTTTGAACTCACATAATCAAGCATTTTCTCGGAGAGGCAAACACAATATATGTGTGTAAGAAAGAATTTAAACTAATTGTACCTTATAATTAGTCTACAAATATGCAGCTAACAAATATTTAACAAATCTATGTAAGAAAAAACTTCTTAAATTTTTTTGAAATTTTGTAACAAGAATATATTATTTCAAATCATTTTTAAGCAACCAAACGAGATGTGAAACGCTTGGCTTGGCCCCGTTGAAGGAGCTGTATAGCCAATTTTACATTTTACAAACGAGATGCAAAGTTTTTGAAAATACCATTGCAAAATCGGTCTGAAACTGATCAAACTATGCAATTATTCAAATTTTTCTAATAGTAATAACTGATTCACAACATCTTTTACATATATGTATCAGAATCATTAATCATTTTCTAATCCTCTACAATTTTATGTCATTCCTTATGTAAAATCACGCGCTGAATCCGATTATTTCGAGATAATTCCAAATTACCGTTTTTTGCATTTTTCAAAAATGAACTCTTACTTAATTTCAAATATTTGAATTATGAAATAACTTATGAATAAGTTTTTTTACACCAAATTAAAGTTAATAAAATTATGTTTCAACCATTCATTCATCATTTTAATGTCAAATTTGTAGAGTAGATTACAGGCACGGTTCCACGTCTATTCAACACACGTCAATTCAACACAGCACAATTATAACACATATACAATTTCAACATAATCAATTTCAATACAAAGCAATTGAACATCGGCAAATTTCAACATAGTACGATTTCAACACAGTACAATTTCAACACTGAACAATTTGAAAAAAATTATATTTTCACTCTTGCAAGTAGCAATGTAAGTCGAACCTGACTTTAATATCCTCCGAAAGTGTGTATGCTCATTTGAAAGCACCAGAGATAACATTCTTTTGTTCATCCGAATGCAGGCGTTGTAAATATTGTTCGTGTTTAATTGGTTTTGTGTTGAATTGACGTGTTGAAATTGTTTTGTGTTGAGTAGACGTGGAGCCCTAATATCCTCCGAAAGTGTACGCATATTTGAAAGCATTAGAGATAACATTCTATTGTTCACAACTTGAATGAATTTCATCCAAATGCAGACGTTGTAAATATCGTAAAATTTGGGCTTGCCGCTTGTGACACCCTTTTTTCCCAGCATGAATTTGTTTGTGTTTAATTTGTAATGTGTTTAAATGACGTATGTTTAATTGACTTTTTGAAATTTATGTGTTGATTAGAGCTGGAGCTGAAGGATGCGATTGTGGAAAAATTTTTAACTGCAGCTAGTGTCCCCCTTCTATCTCTGTTGGTACTGCACACTTGCATTATATTTACTATCACTAATAAAAGTCACCGTTACTCAACTTTAGGTTCCACATCTATTCAACACAAAACAATTTCAACACACGTCAATTCAACACACGTCAATTCAACATACGTCAATTCAACACAAAACAGTCTTCATAAAACAAGGCAACACACGTTCTATAAGTCATTTCAAATTTAAATTTAATAATAAATTAATTATTTTGTTTTGTGTTGAATTGACGTGGTGAAATTGTGTGTTGTTGGATGAAATGACTGTGTGTTTTATAGAACTTACATAATCAAGCACTTTTCTTGAGAGGCAAGCAAACTACATATGTGTGTAATTTAGAATTTAAAGTAATTTTACCTTATAATTAGTCTTTTAATATTTAACAACTCTATATAAAAGAAAAAACCCTTTTCAATTTGCATTAAATTTTTGAAATTTTGTAACAGAAATTTAATATTTCGAAGAATTTGTGAGCACCCAAGCGTTATGCTGAATTTTTGGAAATACCTTGGTCTGAAACTGAACAAACTATGCAATATTATTAAATTTGTATTTTTATTTTATTTTAAATATTTCAGAACTAGTTTAATAATTCATTCGAATAATTCTTTAAAGTATTTTGCTGAAATTTGATTTAAGTACGGAAAAACTGTCTAACTAAATCTAAGCTAGAAGTAAATAAATTGAATTGATTTGTAAACCATTTTTGACCAAAGCTAAGCCTTTAAGAAAAAATTTATTAATACCGGGATCCATTCTTTGCTCTAAACAATCCACAGCGCACGACAAGAATGTGATTGGTAACAGCTTCGTTTATATTTTGTTGTTGTGGGTGACTTTACATTTCCAGTGGTTCTGAAGATCCTGGGCGACCTATACTCGAAAAATTGCAAAAAATAATATCCTGGAGGAGAAGATGGAAGAACTTTCTCTGGGAAATATACATAGATTGGTCCATTCGCAATACCAGTCGTCTTATCGAAGGCCACTTTCGACTTTTTGGGATTCCGATCAATAATCGGTTAGTAGGATATGAATTGATTCTTAACTCTCTCATCCGGTGAGCGGTGTTTTTCGGTGTGCTTCGCAAAGAAAAAGAAGTTGACGAATGTCATCCCCAAATTGTCTTTTCATTCAACATGACGTTTAGATGGCTGTTGACTATCTTAGTCCACTATGGACTTTTCAAGGGATGCGGAGAGGTAACGGTACGCAGTAGGGAGGGAGGAAGGAGCTAAGTCTCACAACTCTACCTTGTGTTGGTCCCTATCAACTTACATCTGTTTTTCACATGTTAGTTAAATCAAGAGAGTTGAAAAAAACACTGGAGGAGACTTGCTCTTGAAGAGAAATGGTACTTGGGACAGACCGAGCTCGAAGTGGTGAAAACCTATAAATACCTGGGAGTGTAAATCTACCAATCAAATACCATTTGCAGGAAAAGTTAAGAGACGCGAAAGTGGCGGTAAATTGCACATGGAAATCTCTACTAATCAGAAAAGAAGTACCAACGAGCACCAAAAGCAAACTTTTTGAAGCAGCTGTGAGGTCTACAAGTCTAGGGGATTATGCACTACGATGAGGTTGAGAACCGGCTCAGAAAAAGCTATTCCGACTGTCCAGAATCACACCAAACAGAATACTATATTTGGAAACGGGATTGTCACCCCTTCACATATTTACCGCGGACATGCACTTTTCTTATATACAGAAGGTTTTTCGCATGTCCCAAAACAGACTGCCAAAAATATTAGCTAGGTTTTGTGTTAAGTGGACGTTGTCAGTTCTTTCGGGAATGAGAACTTCTATGAGCCAAACATATCGAAAATCTCAACCTACATAGAAGAAAGCTCAGAGTGGGGATCATGGGCCACAGAAATTCCGAAAAAGATGGAAGCTTCATATAGATCATCTTTTATGATGGAATCAGCTAGCAGCTCTCAAAGGCTCGTCTACAGAGATTTGAACTACGACCTAGGGGAACGGAATTATTTCAACGACGTGTTTTCAGTGGAGCAAATTCGCACAATTTTTATGGCCAAAAGAGAAATGCTCAAACTCAACTTTGTCCCAAACATAGTAAGCACTAACACAGCTGGTGCCCTTTGCAATTGGAACGAGCAGGAAAACACTATACATTTTACTGGAAGCTGTCCAATCTTGAAGGAATACAGAATTTTACATTTTGGTAAGCAAGTCTACATCCGCACGTAGTTTACCAGCTACTAAATGGATCAAATTGGTTGATCCTATATAATTTTATAAGTCAGGCAACCAAATATCAGCAACAAATATTAGAAGGGGACTTTTAAAACAAAGTAACACTGCCAACCGAATTGCGCGCTATGCAGTTGAACGATCTGGTATCTGGGGAAGACCCGGAAAACCAGGTGTATTAGGCTGAATAGCGAAGAATTTCGAAGGCAGTGATCGACTGACGGTTCTTACCATGTCGATTTTTTTGATCAAACTTCTTGTTTAAGCTTGGTATGGAGATACTTGCGAAAAGTGTGCGAAATCTCTGCACATTATTTCGTCGATAGCAAGTGCGAAATAAGTTGCTCATCTCTAGTTGCTTTGTTTTAAAATTTAATTTGGCGGGACAATTTAAGCTAATTAACAGCGAATATTTATGTGGAGGCAGTTGTATCTTCTTCTTTATTGGCCCGATGCTTGCATCACAACCGTTTGACGGTCTCGGCCGCTGCAACTAATGTCCGCCAGTCGCTTCTGCTCCGTGCGAGCTCGCACCAGTTTTTCACGCCAAGCTTAGAAATGTCTTTCCGCACCTGGTCGTCCCACCTTAGAGGTGGTCGTCCCACCTTGCCTTGTCCCAGTTCTTTCGCATTCCTCTTGTAGACCATTTTTGCTGGAGCTTGATCATCCATACGGGTAACATGTCCCAGCCAGCGCAGCCGCTGTTGCTTTATGCGCTTGACCAGACTAGTATCCCCATAGAGCTTATACAGTTCGTCATTCCTTCGGATGCGAAAGTCCTCGCCAACTTTCAAAGGTCCATAAATCCTGCGAAGAATCTTCCGCTCGAAAACGCCAATCGCCGCCTCATCCGCTGATGATATTGCCCATGCTTCTGCGCCGTATTGCAGGACTGGGATGATAAGCGACTTATATAGCGCTATTTTTGTTCTTCGCTTGAGGTTTCTGCTCTTGAGCTCCCTACTTAGCCCGTAATAGCATCGGTTTGCGAGCGTGATTCTTCTTCGAATTTACAGGCTGATGTTGTTGTCGCCGGTTATCATCGTTCCGAGGTAGACAAAGTCCTCTACAACTTTAAAGTTTTACTCTCCCATTGCAACAGATTGCCCAAGTTGTGTGTACTTCTGTTTCGAGGACACTAGGTACTTCGTCTTGTCCTCGTTTACCGCTAAAGCCATTAGTTCAGACTGCTTCTCAATCTCTGAAAACGCCTTGCTTACTGCCTGTTCGGTTTTGCCGATAATGTCAATATCATCGGCATATGCGAGTAGCATTACATCCTTATTAAAGATGGTGCCCGATCTGTTGGCATTTGGGCACTGGCGCAGTATATACTCCATCAGCAGATTAAAGAAGTCACACGATAAGGTGTCACCCTGCCTAAAACCCCTTTTGGTATCAAAAGGCTCGGAGAGGTTCGTTCCAATTTTGACGGAGCTTTGAGTGCTTCTCAACGTCATCATGCAAAGTCGAACGTACTTTGCTGGAATACCTAAAGTAGACAGGGCTTCGAATAACCTTGACCTAATCGGCGTGTCGAAAGCGGCTTTGTAATCGATAAAAAGATGGTGATTTTCGATGTTTCTCTCATAGGGAGGCAGTTGTATAACTTAAATAAATCGCAAAATAATAAATCGTTTGTAGGTTCATCGTTACCTTTATTTGTAACTTTTCAATCATTTGCTCCAATTGGCAATTGGTGCTCTTTGAACACAACTAGGGAAATGGCAGAATCGACTGTTGTGGCCATTTCATCTCGACTTTATGTACTTATAATGCTATATCATAGATTAGAAGATGTTGTCCACGACTTGCGGCGACAAAGAAGTCCCAAGTCTGACCATTGAAAAGTTCTACGGCTCATCCGGTCAAAATACGGAATCGCCGTCGTTAACAGTTGAATCACTTTGTGCTGGACCAAGTTCCTCAGTAACAGACCTCTCGTTCGAGGAGCTAAGGTTCTTAAAAAGAGAATGAGCTCTTATTTGTTCATATGTACGGCACATATTCCTTATGCCGACAATTTGGTCAACAACGACACAAGTGGAGCGAACTGCCACTTCACATCGTTGCGATGGATACTCCACCACCGCTTTAACTCTTGGCGTGCTTAGGACGCCGCCAGCGAACGGTGGCGCTGTCCTTTACCGAAGCCCAAGCCGCGTTGCAATGATCTCCTAGCAAAAACAATCAATTGTGAACAGCATAATTAAACTCAATAAATTTCTATACTTTTACAGATCATTTTTGACAAGCCGCTATCACCTTTTCCTCCAATGAAAAGATGTTCAGCCTTTTTAATGTTTTTGTACAGTTTTCCTACTCATTTAAAAACTCCGCGCCACTACACTTGTATCTATATGAGTGTCTACCGCCATGTAGAGTACGAAAAATATGTTTTACATATATTTCACACCTTCGAAATCAACTCTCATCACTTGCCTATCGCGTGACACGTTGACGTCGGGTGGCAACGCTGTGATATCGATATGCCAATTTCGCGCGTAAACTCCATACCGACTCACGAAACAGCAACTTGCGAAATCCGTGCGAAATCATTTTTTTTATATGGACTTTTTCATTTCGCGGGTATTTCGCGGGTATCTCCATACCAAGCTTTAGATATAAATTTAGATTCTAAGCTATCATCTATGTACTGACTATTTCAGAAATTTAAATATAGAAGCACACTACTACTACTAAAGAGAGTTGAGGCAAAGATTAATGAGTGATGTGAGATAGCGATGCCATCAGATCCAAGGCGTTATTGATGGCCACTTCAACCTTCTCGTTGGTGAAATTCAGGTTCTCTGGATCGATTTTTAAATTTATTTTGTGCCCGTTGAGGAAGAATAATCTGAATTGTAGATATCTGCTTTCTGACGCACACATTGGAAACCAAGCGCCCATAAAATGAACAAATCTCTGCCAAAATTTAAAAATAAACTATAAACATGTCCCGACGGACATGATTATATCGATTCGACTGCTACTGCTGATCAATATGTATATAAAATATACTTCAAGCGGTCAAAGATGCTTCTGTGTTATTTTGGCGTCTGTTTAAAATATAATCTTACATATGTGTCTCAAGGTTGCCAAAATGTTTTTTATTTCCAAATTCTTATCACATATTTTGTACACCATTTCTTTGAAACTGATCCGGATACAGGTCGTGATCTCTGATAAGCCTGTTCTAATTCCTATTTGTCCGCTTTCTTTATAAATTTGGCGATTTGACAAAATCAGTTGCGATTCGATTCAATTGCGGTGTGGTCACAAAATATTTGTAAAAATGTTTAAACTGTTTCTGGTGTTGTTGCTGTGCGCAAATTTATGTCTGAATGGCTTATCAGCTGCTCAGTGTGTTGATACCACGGTGAGAATATGAAACGCGTATTGTGATTGATTAAACAAAGCCAAGTTTGAGGGCTAGATCCATAGTGTTTTTTTTTTTATAAGATAAAATGAAAATTGGTTATAATGCGGTGGGAAATTTTGTGAAATGTGTCGCATACTTTCCATAAAACTAATGTGAAGTGTTGGTCTGCTGTCTTTCCGAATACAAACAACTCACCTAAAAGAATCTAAATCTGTATGATGGTTCATATTGTACAAAGTTTGGTTAGCTTTGGTCTGGTAAGCTGCCGTTTTATTATTATTGCCCAAAGATGTTTTTTTGATACTGATTGGATTTGATCAGGAATCGTAAATAAATTCGATGCATGTGCCTAGAAAGTGAACCAAATCGAATAGTATAACCAGGTTTTAAAAAATAAAAAAAAATTGTTTTAATTTTTCTACTTAATCAACGCACTTCTACGAAGAAAAACAGATAACGATGATCATAATCTATAAACAAACACAGGAGCTGTGAGCAATTTCGTGCAAAAAAATAAATATTCCTTTGCTTCCTGGCTTTTCGCTCACTTCGTAAATTGACCAAAAAACCAGGGACCATAAGCCTCATAAGTTTATTATTATTATTTACTATATAAATAAATATAATTTTAATTGTTAACTTTTAATTTTTTTGTAATTACCCAAAAAATGATTTATTGATTAGAGTTTAGTATTAAAAATTATAAAACCCTTGCAAAGGGTATTATAATTTTGCCCAGAAGTTTGCAACGCATAGAAATATTAATTTCCGACCCTATAAACTATAAATACTCTTGATCAGGGCGACGAGCTGAGTCGATTGAGCTTTGTCCGTCCGTCTGTCTGTTTCTACGCAAACTAGTCTCTCAGTTATATAGCTATCGGGCTGAAACTTTGCACAGAGTCTTCTTTTTACTGCACACTGATAAAATGTCGGAACCGACCGGATCGGATGACTATATCTTATAGCTGCCATAGGAACTATCGGTCGAAAGGTGGGTTTTATTTAGAAAAATTGTTTGTTTTAATGATAACGTTCGTACACTATGATGTATTAAAACATATGCAAGGGTATAATAATTTCGGCAAAGTTAGCTTGGCCTTTTCGTTTAATTTTTTTATGTTATTCAAGAAGTAAGCATTATATTTTGATTTTTATTTATTCCTTGAAAAATAAGTTTTATTTTTTTGAGTTTTACCAAAACGAAGAATTTAAAAAAAACGAGAGCGTAATTTAAAGTCGGCTCTGACCGACTTCGATATACCCGTTACTCATGAAAAAACATGTTTAGGATGATCATCCAAAAAGTATGCAACATTTTTTTTTGTAGTGAGAGGAGGGGTAGCGGGGGGGCTTGGTTCACTTTTTTGCTCATAACTTGAGAACCGTTCATCCGATCTTAATCATTTCTTCAGCAAATCGATTCAATTTGCTAATTACTAACTACCTTTAAAAGGAACAAAACGTCTATCTTAAAAACTGTAGGAGATATAACGTTTTTACCAAATTGCGGGGGCGGGAGGGGGCGTCCGTCTGTCTGTATGAACACCTAGATCTCAGAGATGGTAAGAGATAGAAGTTTGACATGTCTGGGACAAATGTTTCTTTTAATTGCACGCAGATCAAGTTTGTTTCAAATTTTGGCCACGCCCCCTCCCGCCCCCGCAATTTGAAAAAAACGTTTTATCTCCTACAGTTTTAAAGATAGACGATTTGTACTTTCTAGAGATAGTTAGTAATTAGCAAAATGAATTGATTTGCCAAAGAAATGATAAAGATCGGATGAGCGGTTCTCAAGTTATGAGCAAAAATGTGAAAAATAGCCGAGTTAAAAAAGTGTTGCATACTTTTCAGATGTTCACCCTAAGGAACACAGAAACATTTATTAACATGTTTTTCATGATTAACGGGTATATAGAAGTCGGTTAAAGCCGACTTTAACTTGCGCTCTCGTTAACACTAGGACCGGGGGTATTGTCAGTGCTGCCAGATTTTCCGTAGCAAAAATTGCTAGATTTGGGAAAAAAAGTTGCTAAAAATTGCTAAAAATTATGTAAAAATTGCCAAAAAAAATTGCTAAAACAATAAAATTTTCGTTTTCAACAAATATACATATTTATGCATTTTAAGAATAAAATTAAAAATACTCAAATTAAAAGGGAAAATATTTTGTTTGTTTTTTAACAATTATATCATTTGTATGTATTTTAAGAATTTTATATTATTATCTAAAGGGTGATTTTTTTAAAGCTAAAGGAAAGATCTTCGGCCAACTTTCCAAAAGCCCATTCACCAAAAACTCTACGTTGCGGTAGTTCGTTTGGCTTCAATTCTTGCACTAGCTGTATTTTAAAGGCTTCACACCTAAATCCTTCCGCAAAATTTTCCACGTTGTTGAGTAACAGAGGCCCAATTGCTGCGAACGGCGACGAATCGATAATTGATGGTCATCATTAACACAGGCCGATACAGCAGCGATATTTTCTTCAGTTCGCACTCTACGTAAGCGTGTTGGTGGTTTAATGTCCAACAATGTAAATTTGGTGCAAAATTTAGTCACAATAGCCCGAACAGCCGATTCAGTGGGTCGATTAAACTGACTATAAAATGGAAGAAGCGCGCGATGAACTTTCTTTGATAATAAAATTCAATTTGCAAGCGCGGTTCGTTTAACGTAAGACGATTCATGGTTAAATAATAGACCAAACTGAAGATGTTTGACAGTGAAACAAAACACGAAACGTGCAAGAGCTGTTTAAACCAGTGTTGCCAAAGGATAATAGCTAAAAAACCAACCTTTACAAAAAGCTTATTTAGACTTTTTGTAAAAGTAATGTCAGTGGAATTGTCCAACAGAAGACTAAACGCGACGTTTCCGATATTGGTGCTTAAGTCGTCCATGAAATGCATTGCAAGTGCATTTTTACATTTATTTATTTTTGATGTAGGTTCACTTCGTTCTGCCTAATTCAATATTTACAGCAGCTTTGTAAGCTGAAATCTGCTCCACACACAACTTAGGCAAATGATCACTTGTCGCTATCGCCGTGTGTTTGACAATGCCTAGGCATAGTGCCGCTTCTTGTTCCTCTGTTTTTGTTGACTTTCGAACGAAAGGTTATCATGAAAGGATACAAAAAAGTTGTGGCGGATTTTCAATACGCACACGATGCTCTCGTTGGACTAGTGCAATCCCTAAGAATCCACTGCCTTAACTCCTTATCTTGCTGCCAGGCATCACGAAAATCTAGCTTACAAACTTTTGGCTTCTTAACCCAATCACAAAAAACAGCAAAAGAGTGAGCAAACCGTTATAAGTTGTTCATATAATCGAATCACTACAAGATCCAATATCCTTGGGAACGTAATTTGTGAGGTCGATTGCAAAAACGGCAGAAATGCTTAAGAAAAATCAAATATTGCTTGTTTTATAATAAAGTTGCTAAAATTGCTAAAGAAAAATTAAAAATTGCCAGATTAGTGGCTAATAGCATTTGTTAAAAAAAAGTTGCAAATTTTTTTAAAAGTTGCTAGATCTAGCAACTAAATTGCTAAAGTGGCAGCACTGGGTATTGTAGAAGTGACCTTTTGTAGGATCATTTTTGGCCTTTTCGTCTACTAGAACATTTTGTGGTATATTCACATGTCCTGGTTATGTAGTAGAACTCGACTGCAGCAAGCTTTGAGTGATTGTTCGTCTTTTCAATAATGGTTTCAGTTTTGTGGTTGTTTTGCTGCATCTTGTCATGCAATTGCACACTGTTTCGACTTTCAGTATGATGGGAAGTTGTAACCGAAAGTACAGACGATATCAGCTGCAATTTGTATATTTTTGCTTAGCTTTAATTTTGTATTGCGTAAGCCAAAAAAAAAAAAAAAAAATTGTTTTAAATATTTGCCTTGTTTGCTCTTACAATTTGCTTGCAAGAGCAAACTCGCAAACCCGCAAACAAAATTTGCCAAGGGTGTTCCCATTAGGGAAATATTTGCTTCAAATTATTGGTGCACAAACATGGGCAAAGGCTACTTGGCAAATGTTTGCGCGCAAACTATTTGGTGTTCCCACTAAGGGCAAACATAATTTTAAAATATTTGCGCAAATTATTTGCCTGTGGGACCTTACCTTTACACAAATCAGAAAAATATTAAAAGAGCTTGATAAAGCTCCAAAGGGCCAAGCCAAGCACCACAGAAAGGGCAAAGTTTCGAGAAGCTTTTTCATGACTAGTTACTTCACAGCTGGCGCCCATAGCTGGTGAAAGTGACCGGATGTGTAAAAGCTATTTTCTAAAAAAAAAAAAAACTTTTTATTAGATGTTCCGAGGCGGGATTGAACCCAAACATACCCAAACTGCTGTTCGCAGACGTGCGATTCTTAAAATTTGTAACATTTTTTTTGTCAAATATTTTGGCTCATTGTTTTTAAAAAAATTGCGCAAAATAAAGAGCTTGATTAAAATAATTGTCTGTCTTACAGGAAACCGAAGAACTATGCAGTTCTTATTGTTTTCAGGCGGTAAAACCATTTTTGCAATTTGCGGAATTATGCCAGACAAATCAAAATCAATTCTTTGAATTACAAATGAAGTTAAAAGAAAAAGAATTCAAAATTAAGAGCTTGGAGAACCAAATCAAAGGGATCAATCAATATCAGGAATTTCTCATAGCTATGGACAATGAACTACTTAAGTATAAAGAAGCTGAAGTCTCTGGCTATAAAAAACAAATAATTCAGCTGGAACAAATAATTGACTCTAAGAATTTGGAGCTGAAATTTAAAAAAGAGGAAATTTCAGTTTGTACCGAACAACTTAAAGAACAGTCTGATAATCTGACCCAGAAAATTAATCTGTTGGAATCGCAAGCTGTGGTAGATAAGGAACAAATTGATCGACTGAATAATATACAGGATTCTTTGGGAAAGGAACTCGATTCGGTTATCAAAGCTGCAGATAATGCCAACGATGATGCTCATTTCGAATGTAATCAAAAACAGGACAGCTGTCTATCCTATCCGAATTCTTCCGAAATACATAGTATTTGTGTACCCGGTATAGGATCATTTTCGGTGCTTTGTGACTCGCAATTGGCCGGATCCGGTTGGACAGTCATTCAAAGGCGGATGAATGGAGATGTAGATTTTAATGGGAATTGGTCCATGTATAAGAAAGGATTTGGAAATCTAGACAATGAATTTTTCATTGGACTAGAAAAATTACATTTGATTACGCAGTCAAAACCTCATGAGTTATACATACAATTGGATGTTAATGATACCAGGAAATTTGCTCGATATGATGAATTTCTTGTGGGCAGCGAGGAAGAGGGATATAGTCTTAAATCACTCGGAAAGTATGAAGGAAGCGCCGGGGATTCTTTTTCTTATTATATTGAAGCGAAATTTAAAACTCAAGATCGGGATAATGGTTATAGCTATGCTCAAACGTATGGCCCTTGGTGGTATAAGTTCGGATGTGGTTGGGGGTAAGAATTAGTCCACATACACTTATAAGAATAGTTACTAATAAACTTAATCTCTTTTGTGTTTAGCTCTCTAAATGGAAAGTTCTTTAAGAACGGTTTTGATAAGAATCTCAAGGGTATCCATTGGGGTTCATGGAGAAAATATAAGTATGGCCGGAATGATTTCACAGTTTCCATGACATTCGTCCAGATGATGATCCGCCCAAAGGAACAGTAAACGCTAATACAAACACTTTACATAATTTGTTATACCAATATTTGAAAAAGAAAATCAATTGTAATTAATTTTAAAGAAAACAAAACTGTATCTAAATTTTAGTCTTTAAAATCATGCAAATTGAATTGTGAATTTCTTAAAGTTTTTAAATAAAAAAAAACTGAAATATAATGAAAGTTTTCGAAAATTCCTATCTGCCCTTAGACTTGTCTTATTTGAATCCAAATACTCAACTGTCAAAATTCTTCAAAGAGATTAAATAAAATACTTATTTCTTTATTGTCAGAGAGTCTCTTTAAAAGATATACGACAAGTGTAAAGGCAGCTTTGGTTTTTGTATTTATTTTTTTGCAGAATTGGTTTCATGTTTGCAGGAATCATCTCCCCATCACATAAAACTAAGTTGAATTCAAATCTAAGCCATTCCCCAGTCTTCAATCTACTCTATGGGAAATTATGGACAACGGTCGACTAAGAACCAAAAAAGGCGAGTTGAAGATACCTGAGCATTTACAACCGCTTGGCGTTTGCCATTGAGGTATGAGATAAATGTTGCGGAGAGAGTTGCAGAGAAGAGTTTAAGAGCACACACCCTACAAAACCTACCAAACTACAGCAACAACGAGAGCACAATAGAGAGCGAACTCCCACAACTTTTGCTGTAAGCGCGAGAGGGATAGAGTGAGTGCTACTACCCTGCAGGGAAAGTGTCTGGTTTACAACCAGAAATGGATCGGTCGCTAAAAACTTGCAACTGGTTGCATTTCTTATCCAAATTCATGTATTGAAGTCATCCATTTTACACAGGCATGTCATAGCAATGTGACAATTGTCCCTGGCAGCAGCCATTTACAACTAGTTTAATGGCAGTTGGCATAGGTGGGAGAGAGTTGTTCCTGCAGCAGCCATTTTTAACCATTTAAATACCAGTTGACACTTATATGCAATTTATGACAGTCTGTATATGTCACTGCCCAGTATAATGGTAAATCGACATCTGTCAGTACTCACTTATTACCGATTAGTTTGCAACCAGTAAATTACAATTTTATTACAACCACCTTAAATTAGTATTTTAAACCTGCATTTCGTCGGAATCTAATGTATGTTATTCACCCGAATTTAGAAATTTTGCTACCAGTTTAATTCTACTTGTATTTCAACTAGGTGTAGAAAAGTTTTTGATGTGAAACATCTTTAGTTTCGGAACGGACGATTTTAGCAGGAGTAAAATTTAATTTCAGCGTCACGTGACGCTGACGGCGTGCGTATTTTGTGTTGTGGTTTTGCGGAGTTTCCCGGCACAAACACAAGAGAATGGTCAGAGGGAGAAGCGAAGAGGTAGGAAAGATGCTGAAGAGGGTGGGTTCTGGGAAAGATCTAAGTGAGATTTTGATAGGATCTTAGTGGGATCTGGTAGTATTTGAGAGGGGTTTGGGTGGAGTCTTGTATGGAAGGGATCTGGGTGGTATCGGGGTAAGATCTGGGTGGGATCTGGGTAGGATCTGGGTAGGAACTGGGTGGGATGGGATCAGGGTAGAATCGTGGTGGGATCTGGTTGGGATCTGGGTGGAGTATGGGTGGGGTATGGTTGGGATCTGGGTGGGATTCGGGAGAGATCTGCGTGTGATCTGGGTGGGGCCTGGGTTGGATTTAGATAGGTTAGATCTGGTTAGGATCTGGGTGGTATCTTGGTTGGATCTGAACTTTGTGGGATCAAGGTGGTGGGGGGATCTGGGTGAGATCTAGGTGGGATATGGGTAGTATTTGGGAAGGATCCGCATGGGGTCTGGTTGGGATCTGGGATCTCACATTGAGTGAAACATCATCATTTATCTAAGGATCAGCACAATAGACTACCTAAAAAAAATTTAAGAACTCTGCAACAAGTTATCTTGTTGCTGGTATTTCAACTTTCTGTTAGTTTTCTTCTTTCGAAAGAGTATCCTTGCTGATTTATATACATACACAGAAAAAAAAACGTCGAGATATTTTCAATCTTTTAAATCTTGGAGTAAGCTCGGCACGAGCTTGAAACTTCAATCTCGATTTCCGAGATATTCTACACAATTCAATCTTTAAAGGATTGGTTCATTCCTTTCGAGCTTGAATCATTCCAAATCTACTTACATCAATCCGTGTCGAGATTACATGTTCATGAATTAGAGAGCGAGAGCGGAGAAAAGAGAGGCGAACCGAACTACACTCCGATTCGTATTCGTTTTTTATCGTTCGGAAGCCGACGCTTTCGATTTGTGTGCTTTGGCCGTTCATTTGTGTCAAAGAAAATCTAACATAGAAGCACACTTTGAAACGCCTCTCTTTTTTGAGTGATGTTAACTCAATCCTGACAAAGAGAATATTCATTGTAACAACTCAAAATTTTACTCAAAATGTTTGTCGACATAGGAAACCATGTTTGTTAGAGGGAGACGCACATAGTCACAAAAATAACTCAAAGTGTCAAAGAATGACTCAAAGAGCCAAAATGACAGCAAACAGCTGATTAATTTCTGAGTGAAATGTTGACGACGCAGCAGAGTGTGCTTCTATGTTAGATTTTCTTTGTTTGTGTATTAATTGGTGCGGGACGCGGTCAGAAATGAGTGACGAAAAAGTCAGTGTGGATGAAAATCAGTCAAGCGCGGGAGACACCCGACTTCTTAATCTTCTTAAGGAATTTAAGCTAGAGGCTGTGCATCAATATTTAACTGGTAAGTAACCTGCGTTTTTTCTTATATGTGTATATGTACATAAAGATGTTTCCAAGTGCGCAAAACGACTCGCGTGTGCATACATACATATATTTGCAAAGCATACACACACTCATACAAACATTCTTTTACAACGGCACGAGTCATTTTCTAAAATTCGCGAAGTATGTACATACAATTGTGTGTATGCAGTGCGTTTTCGATTTTTAAAAGATTTTTCTAGACGCATGCAATGCTGTTGACGTATGTACAAATATTAGAAAAAGATACACACACACATATGTACAATCGTTTTTTTTTTTTTTGCAAGTGCAGTGCGCAGTGAGCCCTTGCCGGGTTCTTTTGACAAAATTCACGTGCGTTTATGTACATATGTATGTACATTCGATTGAGTATATGCAGATTTTTAAAGATCTTTCTAGAGGCGTGCAATGGTGCATACATACACACACATACAAACGCTTTTTTTTACAACGAGTCATTTCGACAAATTCCCGGTGCCGTTATGTGCATATGTATGTACTATGTATGTATTCAGTGCGTTTTCGATTTCTAAAAGATCTTTCTGGAGGCGTGCAGTGGCGTGTACATACACTCACACATACAAACGCTTTTTTACAACGGCAGCGGCACGAGTCAATTTGCCAAAATTCGCGGTGCCGTTATGTACATAAGTATGTATGTACATACAATTATGTGTATGCAGTGCGTTTTCGATTTTTAAAAGATTTTTCTTGATGCGAGCAATCGTGCGTGCATATATTAGAAAAAACATACACACACACATACAATCGTTTTTTTTTTTGCAGTGTTTCGGTGCCGCGTTCCTTTGACAAAATTCACGTGCGGTAATATTCGTACAAATATACATATGTGCGTATGCAAGTGCGCCCTATACTCAGACTCATACATACATATGCACAAACATAAGTGTATTGCACATATTTAATTAAACTTTTTATCTTTAAAACAGCGGCGGCGGTAACATACGAAAGTCTGCCGTTCATGAATACGGACGACCTTAAAGAGGCGATACCTCCATTGGGCCTTCGTATGATATTTCGGGAGAAGTTAAAAATTTGGAAGCAGAACACGGTATGTATGAGATAACAAACTAACACTAGCTTACAATAAATTAATAACAATTTTCTATTACTTATAGTTTGGCATCAACAACGAGAAATCCGCAACTAAATCTAAAGATGATGTTGAAAATAGCGATGACTATATTGGCAAACGCGTGCTTAACAAGGTAAATAATTTTGTGACCCTTATTACCAAAAATTTGTTTTGCTTATAAAATCTTTCAATTTAGAGTTTATTCTGCATTTTAAACGACTCGTCTAAAGGAAGGTCAATTATACAATATGAAAAAAACAACAACCGCTTAACCTCTCATCATAGAGATGAAATTATTAATATAATTGTCGAAGAAGCTAATATAAAGGATATACAAATTCAAATTCAGGATTTCCCATTTTTAATAAACGAGCTCGTTTATGTGTTGCCCAGTGAAACTTCAATGAAGGTAAATAGATTTATTTGAAAACCACATTTAAAAAGAATTTAAGTTAGGGATGCAAAAGCTTCTCTACTTGTGTAATCAGTGATTAGTCTGATAATTTTTCCAATATCTGTGCGCTGCCTTTGTGGAATGAGATTCTAATTAATTGTATTTTTTCTATTTTTTTAGGAATATTACTATATTCCAAGATCGAACAAGAGCAATCCAAGCGGAAAGTTGTTTTTAAAATACAAAAATATTCGAGCGAAACGCAAGAAATACGAAAGTTTTGGGAGCTCAAGTCTTGATGAGAATAACTTAAATCTTTCCAATCGATGCTCTGACGATTTGATTGAAACGGAAGAGTCCATTGCCTTAACTCTAAAAACGCATTTAAATAGAAGTTGTGCGAATTGGTATGAGGTCTGCGAAAATTGGAAAAAAACTTTCGTTCTTCGCCGGCGGGACCTTGAAAAGCTAACTTGCGACGAATTTTTAAAGGCATGGTCCAAATTATCCGGAGCTAAAGCTGCTGATTTGGTATGTTTTAAACCTAAATTTTTTCTTCTCAGACATGTTAAGAGCTAGAGTCTTGAAGGATGTACACTCCATATATTTTCCGGCAAATCAAGTTTATTTTAATATATGTGTTTACCCGTCGAATCTATGGCTTCACTATACATATATTTATCAATATGTTATAACGAGAAGACTGCACCTCTAAGAGCTGGTCACTTTGTTGGTCTGTGTAATTTCTGATATTTTACTACTTTATCGGTTCAGCTAGCTGGTGCGGCGCCTAACAAACACTGACTTTTTTACATCCTATTTTTATTATAATTTTTATACACTTGAAAAGTGTATATTAATTTTGCCCAGAAGTTTGCAACGCATAGAAGGAATCTTCTCCGACCACATAAAGTATATATATTCTTGATCAGCGTGACGAGCTGAGTTAAGCTTTGTCCGTTCGTCCGTCTGTCTGTTTCTACGCGAACTAGTCCCTCAGTTTTGAAGCTAGCGAGTTGCACAGAGTCTTCTTTTGTCTGCACGCTGCTTATATGTCGGAACCGACCGGATCGGATGACTACTTCTTGTAGCTGCCATACAAATGATATGTCGAAAAATGGGTTTTAATGATAAAAACTGTTTTTTTCTCAATATTACCGCTCTCAATCACGGTCATGGGTAATATAAAATGTTTTTTAATCTGATCCGCGAAGTTTGGTCGAAGTCGCAAACCGTTGAGACAAGCGATTTCAAGTGTATAAAAACTTCGGCACGGTCGAAGTTAGCTTTGCCTTTCTCGTTTAATATATACTTGTTTTATTATTCCAGATCGAAATTGACTTCGAGCTGCTGCACTCTTCAAAAGGAGTTTCGTTATTATCTAAGTGGGACACCTTTAAACCAAACATCCTTAAGTACTATGACACGAATGTCACTAATACTTTTTGCAAGCACCAGCTCTCAAAAGCAAAGTCAGTCACAAATAAGGGTGTGTATTAAATCAAGTAAATTTTATATTTAAGTAAAATTACTAAGAAATTGTTTTCTAGATTCTCAAGACTACTTCATTTCCATTCTTTTAAACGGAATTTTTCCGCCGTCTGCGCGCTTCAAAGATTCTAATGGAAAGAGGACTAAAAAAGCCACAATTGCGGACGCCCAAGAGAGTTTAGCTCTCCACTTGGTAACTCTGAATGACTTTGAACGGCGCATTGAAGAACTGGTAAACAAGACCTATTCAGCAGGCCTGACTCTACAGCCGTTTCTAATTGTAGAAGGCGATGAACTCGATTTGCAAGGATTCTACATTTATTTTGACAAAAATTTGATTAAGATGAATTCTTTTGTTCAAAGTTTGGATGTTTGCTTTAAAATTTTCCACGTTTTGTCATTAGAATATCCTAAGGCCTGTCAGGAATCGTGGTTATTTCTCCAAAAGTTTTTTTATAATATTGATACGAAATTTGATTCCAAGTCTTCGAATGTGACATCGGTTATCAATATTTTAAATAACTAAATTAAAATGTATGCGTGTTTCAAGTGTCGAAAAACATTTGCTAGTCCGCAATTGTTGACTTCGCATCTGAAAGTAACTCACTTGTTGTCAAGAAAATCCTTAAAAATAAGCTGTATGCAAACGAATTGCAACCAAACTTTCACAAACTTTGCTCGGTTTAGAACTCATTTGGAAAATATTCATAAAAATGATAGGGAAAAAAATGATTCTTTTTTGTTGATGAAAACGTCTCTTCTGTATGTTCTGTATATAATGAATACAATACGATATCTACTGCAACTAAAAATTCACAAAATAGGTATTTTTCTTTACATGAGTTAAAAGTAAAAGCGTTAGAATTGTCCTTAAAGCTGCACGATCAGAATTGTATGCCTAGAAACTATGTCGATGACTTGCAAAACATGATTTCTTCCTTACTTGCATCCATAGTTGATACAATTGAGAGCCAATTGGACGAAAGTCAAATAAATGAAAATTTGCAATCAACTTTAAAATTTTGTCGAAGTCCTTTTGAAGACATACGCACAGAATATAGATTTATTAAAACGTTGAAATCTTTACATTTATATGAAGAACCCAATTCTGTTGTGATTGATGAAAGAATTTCAGAAATAATATATAATGGAAACCCCACCTTAGGGTCCAAATCATTTAATATTTATATAATGCCACTACATTTCATGTTCAAGTCCATTTTTCAAATACCCACTATGCTAGACGTGACACTTCAAAATATTGAGAAAAGCTTGCTTAGCAATAGCATTAATAACTTTGCCGGTGGAGGTATTTTTCGAAAAAATAAAAGAGCATTCCAGTCTAGCCTTGTTGTTCCTTACGTTATGTATTTTGATGATTTCCAAATAAACAACCCACTTGGCAGTCACGTATTCTCCATTTGTGGCTGCTATATCAGTTTTCCATCGATGCCTAAGTACCTTTTGTCTAAACTGCAATACATTTTTCCAGCAGCCTTTATATCAACGAAAAATTTAAAGGAATGTGGCAATGAACGCTCATTTTTTCACCTCGTGGAAGAACTAAAGAAACTGGAATTAGGCATAGACATCGAAACAGATCAGAAAGTTCGCAAAGTCCATTTTATTTTAGGCTTGATAGTGGGTGACAACTTGGCTGTCAACAGTGTTCTCGGGTATGTACAGTCGTTTAATGCAAAAAGATTTTGTCGAGCGTGTACACGAGAAAAAATGGAAATGAAACATGACACTTCAGAAATTATTGAAAGCTTACGAAATGACAATGGTTATTCAGAAGCTTTAGTTGCAAACGATTTCAAAGAAACTGGTGTCAAAAGCACATGTATTTTTAATGAATTGCAACATTTTAATATAACCGAAAATGTTTGCTTCGACATCATGCATGACATTTTTGAGGGAGTATGCGCCTACGATGTTAGCAATGTTTTGATTGCACTAATAGATGCAAGTATATTATCCCTAAACACCATTAATAGCAGAAAGAAACTATTTACATATGGAGAAACGGAAATTGGGAATTCTTCTGAGCCTTTAGATTTTGCGCGTCTAAAATCATGTAATCTTAAAATGACTGCTAGGGAAACTGCTAACTTCGTTCATTTCTTACCATTATTGATTGGGGACTTAATACCTATTGGCAATCAATATTGGGAAATCATACTTATCTTGCTGGATATTATTCAATTTCTGTTTAAATCAACGATTTTAGTAGAAGAATTGGATATATTCAAATCATTAGTCAATGAACACCATACCCTTTATATTAAACTGTTTGGTCCTCTAAAACCAAAACACCATTTCATGCTACATTATGCAAGCGCAATGTTAAATTGTGGACCCTTAAAATACCTTTGGTGCATGCGTTTTGAGGCAAAGCATAAAGATGCAAAAATGTACTTCAACAGCATAACTTCACGCAAAAATCCTCCATACTCGCTGGCAATTAAAAGTGGATTAAAATTCGCAAAATTTTTGGTAGAACGTGAAAAGGCTATTGAGCCAACCTTTCTTTCAGAGTTGTTTATAACTCAAGACCTTACTCAGGAAGCCTATTTCGAGCAAATTAATGAAACGTTCGATATTAATTTCAAATGCTGCAAAATAAGTAATGATTTAACATTTAAAGGCACACGGTACAAAAAAAACTACTATTTAGCAACTAACTTAAGAAACGTAAAATTATATAAAATACTACATCTTATAAATAGTAATAATAAAATATATGTTATGTGCAAAGAAATTAATCTTAGAGGATATGCCAGCCATTTTCGAGCTTATGAAATTGGCAATCTAGTCGACACTGTGCTGATAAAGCCACTTATTGAATTTCACACTTTTCCTTTGCATATCTATCCTTTAAATAATAAAAAAAGCTACTTTAGAATAAAGAACATTTAGTTAATTAGATATATAATAACATAGAAAATTTAAGTTAACACAATACTTTTAGAAATAAGAAATGTAATAGTAATAAGATTTAAGAATTAAAATAAAAAAAATTTAATATTAATTTTGGTCTAAATTGATTTTGTATTGGAAATCTCTGGGAAAATTGAATGAGTCTGTCATTGGATCAAATCGATATTGAAAACCAAGCTCAAACCAATCTCGAACATGCTTGAAGTGATCCTGATTACCGATTAAATTGAGCTCGAAAATTAGGCTTGAATCAATCTTTAGAAAGATTAACTGAATCTTTTCTTGGATCAAATCGATACTGAGAAACAAGCTCAAATCAATCTCGAACATGATTGAAGTGATCCTGACTTAGGATTATATCAAGCTCGAATATTGGGCTTGAATCAATCTTTGGAAAGCTTAACTGAATCTTTTGTGGGATCAATTCGATTTTTAAAAACATGATCAAATCAATCGGGAACATGCTTGATGTAATCTTGAATTAGGATTAAATTGATCTCGAATATTGGGTTTAGTTCAATCTTTTTTAGGATTACCCCGGTATAAATGTAATCTATCTCAGGATTGAAAAAGTCGGATCAACTCAATCTTTTTTCGGATCGGGTCAATCATATCCGGGATTACGTTGTTTTCATTACCGCTTGGGATTGATTTGATCTCATATGGATTGATTTTTTTTTTGAGTGTACCATTAAGCTAAGCATCAGGTTTCACATCAAAGCCTCGAGAGTGTTTACGACACTCACTCCTTTTTTTCTTGACTGCGTCATGCCCAAAAATTCTTACTCACATTTATTCCCGTCACAAAACTTTAAACTCAACTCGACTCAACTCAATTCAAACCGCAATCGCATCGAACGGTTGTGCCAGAGGTTTTTGATCCAACATATTTGTTCATATTTATTCACCGAACAAATATTTTCAATCAAACAGACTCAACTCATACCGCAATCGCATCGAACGGTTGAACTAGAACTTTTTGATGCGACACTTGTTTCTGTGTTCGATCGAACAAAATTCAGCCAATTCAGGCCAACGCATTGCGAAAGACATTGATGAGAGAGAGAGAGAGAAGAAAGACACACATGATGTTGTTGTTGCAGGTCAGAGCGCAACCAGAACAAAACACAGCTGGCTCAATGGTCATGGGCGCCAGTGTTTCAGCATGTGCATGAGTTTATTCTTACGAGATGATTTTCGTTCGCTCAGAATAATCGTCGCCGAGCAAGCGATCAAATCACCCGAACTAAATGGAATGAAGCGAGTTTGATTGTTGATCAGAGTGCCAACAATTGAATTAAATAAAACTCAAGGGCAAGAATGTTGCGCATGCAAGTTCGGAGAATTAATCGCAACGCCAGTTTATTCGTGTGTGAGCGTCGCTCACAACGATTTCTTTGGAAGAACAGGAGGTACTTTACTTCATATTTTTTGTGCCATTGCCCAGCTCTAAGTAGCAGAACACTCAAAACTCTGAGTTGGGACAGTACAAAAAAAAGAATAAACAAATTTAAGGATTATTTCAGAATGTCCTGTGCATCGTTAAGAACTCATAGCTAGAGATGGGCTCGCGACGGGATTCCAGCGGGACCCGAGAGAAGTAGGGGATCAGGCGCGACGATATTGAACTAAAATTTGTTGGTCAGGATCGTGGCGGGACGGGAACGAATTGTCCTTATTCGCCCATCTCTGCTCTTAGCCCATTGCAACTGTGTTAAAATTAACATTTTCAGATCGTTTTTTTGTCAAAAATTCAAACCTTCCGCCAGCAAAAATTTAACGATAACTTTGTTGCCTAAAAATTCTATCAAGTTCGTTCACCAGCAGACTAATACTTTTTTTGTGATTGATGATTTTTGTTAGATGATTGGTGTCTGCTGGTGAACACGCCCATTGACAAATCCAATGGTCTCTGCAACAGCTGATTATTTTTATTAATTCAAATGTCAATTTAGAACTTAATCAAACGCAAATAATTTTTTTTTTTATGAATATATTTTTTAACATTTTTTTGCATGTTAGTTTTAGGATCTAAAATATCTAATACTTCAAATTTTTCACCAAAATTTGTCACAAACTTTAAAAATTCAAAATTACCGCCAAAGTCAAAGTATCCGCCAATAGCTGTTATCGTAATTTGGCGTGAAAAAAGCTGTTTTAGCTACACTGACTCTCTCTTGCTCTCTCTCAGTTGCTCTCATCGATTTCAATGTATCGAATATCTACCCACATACTCGATTTCAGTTTGGGGCCAAAAGAACAGTTAGTTTCGGGCAAACTGTTTTTTTAATAGGATGTGTCGTCGCATTCGTATACGCATAAAAATAATAAATAAAATAAATTTAAAGTGAATCTTAAATCAAATTAAAATTAAAATAAATACAATTTTTATGTTTATGTTTTGCGTACGTTTTATGTCAAATACCGTAATCCGCTAAAATTCACGCTTGTGTCGTCTTTGTGTGTGTGTGAGTGTGTGTTAGAATTAGAAACTAAGTTAATAGTGAAAATTAACTTCAACTTTTAAAGCGGCTAATAAAGTGAAACTAAATTAAGAGAACTATGTCCAAGGTAAGTTCAGTTAGTTAATTTTATTAACAAATGATTTATTATTTATTGAAGCCAGCCAAATTCAACTTCTTCCCGGGCGTTTGGCTAACGTTTGTCAATTTAGTGTGTGTTTGTGTGTGTGTGTGGGGGAGGCCAGCGGGATTTGCCGTTATTCTCCACTTGCTTCTTTTGTATAAATTATGCATGTTTGTGGGTTTTATGCATCGCATCGCATTGATTTCTTAAGATGTTTGCAATTTTATGAAGTGTAAAATTGAACTAAAGTGATAGGGGAGGGGGGAATACCCATAAAGAAAATACATAAACCTGCCAGGTAAGGCAGGCCTGTTGTAGAGAGCGAGAGAGACATTTTTTTATATGTAACGGTAATTTTGTAATTCTCAAATTTTTTGCCAAAAAAGGGAGGATTTACCAGAAAGCTAAGGTCTGTGTGATTTAACATTATTTATTTTTCTTTTTATTAATTATTCATTAAATTAAATTATTTATACGCTCACTTAACCTAATGAACACCGACAGATTCCACAAATTCCATCCAGTCTGCCAAAAAAATAATACCAAAACTCAATCAACCAATTGAAGGTCCGAAAAGTACCCAAATCATTTTTCAACTTGCTACATTTTTCTCTCAAGATTGTTGTTAGCCAACGCGGTTTTTATGTGCTGCTCAAGCAAATTTGGTAATACATTTTTTATGACCCAAACATGTGGCTCTGGTTGGGGGTGTTGTTTGAGCCAAGTCCCTAAGGGTTGGTGCGGCTGTTCAACCTCCCCCCACATTGTTTTCCTGATGAATTGCCCTTTTCTCTTGTCACTTTATATAAAAAAGGCTTTCGCTGTTTTTAAGTTGGTTTTTTTTTTGTTATTTAGCTGAAAGTCAAGTTCAACAACTGCTTGAAAAGTAGCTTACAATTAAGTTTTTAAGTTCTTACACTTTTCTATTATTATGTACTTCAGATTGTCTTGACCCTTGAGAGAAAAGAAAAGCAACCACTCACACCTTTTACAAACATGTCTTGAAAATGTCAGAAAATACATTTCATAAAATTTTTAAAAACGATTTATAAAGCCTGAAATTTCCGTAAATGATTAAAATTAGACCAAGCTTCCACAAGCCATTAAATTGCCCAAATTTTAATTAATATGTATCTAATTAGGCCAAAAAAGGGAACTTTTCGACCATTACACTAGTTTACAGCCAAAAAGACCCATTTCTACTGAAAATTTTTTTTAGTGTAGTTTGGTATGGTGATCTCAAAAATCAATTTCAAAAAATTTTTCATGGCTCCGTTTTTGAAATATAATTTTTTTTTATTTTTTGGTAGGGGCACTTACATTTTAAACCATATCTCACTTTATAATTGTCAGATAGAGTCAAGCAAGATAAGAATCGAAAGGTTATTTCGCTGCCGGTAATCGAGTAGAACATTGTTTTTAAATCGGTTCATTAGTTTGACTACAAAATCCAAAAATATTTCGAAAAAAACAATTTTTTGCTCGAAAATTCATTTTTGGTCGCCTGGAAAAAATATAAAAAAATTCAAAAAAATTATTTTTATTTTTTCTACATAAGAACCGCACTTCTACGAAGAAAAACAGATATTGATGATCAAAATCTGTGAACAAACACAGGAGCTGTAAGCAATTTAGTGCAAAAAAATGTGATATTTTCCTGAATATTTTAAAATAAATTTTCGTTTGCTTCGACTTTTGTTCCGTTTTTAATTTTTATTTTTGTTCTGGCTTTTTGTTCACTTCATAATTTGACCAAAAAACGAAGAAAAGAACAATGTTAATTTTTGAAAACACACAATATACTCAAATTTGACTGTTAGTTCCTCTACTCAATTTGATCCATCTATGGTACGTGTTACACGATTTTCCTCACCAATACCTTATTTTCTTCGTAAAAGTGCGATTCTTAAGTAGAAAAAATAAAAATAATTTTTTTGTATTTTTTTATATTTTTTCTAGTCGTTTTAAAATGAAATTTCTTTGATTTTCGAGCAAAAAATCGATTTTTTTGAAATATTCTTGGTTGTTGAATTCAAACTACTGAACCGATTTAAAAACAATGCTCCACGCAATTATTGGCAGCTATTGGCATTACCTTTCGATTTATTTCTTACTTGACTCTATCTGACAATTATGAACTGAGATATGGCTTAAAATGTAAGAGTACCTACCAAAAAAATTTAAAAAATTAATATTTCAAAAACGGAGCCATGAAAAAATTTTTGAAATCGATTTTTTAGATCACCATTCCAAACTATACTAAGAAAAATTTTCAGCTGAAATGGGTCATTTTTTTTTTTTATTTTTGTAAACTAGTGTTATTGATCAAATGAATTGCCTGTGGGACTTCAATTTGATATTTGAAGGCATATTCTCTTTATATGGTATAAAGCGACCATAGGCATCCGTATTAAGCCTTTAGCTTTTGGCTCAACATGTAAAAAATCCATATTTTATGATAGGTTCAGGTTTCCAATTGACAAATAATTTATTAAAATTATTTCTTTGGTAAAAATATTTTCTTTTTTAATAAATTTTCCATCAATTTGGATTCTTAATCTAACATAAAAGATTGGATTTGTCGTTATGTCAGAAAAACTATACCATAACCACAATTTTTGAAATTTGTTTTGTTTTTTGATCATTTTTTAAATTTTTCCTAAAAAAATGGGGCATAATAAAAAAAAAGTCATTGCCAGATTTGTGGCCCTTAGCTGCCTACTAAACTGCCTAGATAAGCTAGTCTGCAATGGCGTAGAGGTTAAGGCCTATGATTGAAAGGTAGTGAGTCCTAGGTTCAATTCCCAGTTTAGGACATGTATTTTTTTTTTTTTTTTTTGTAATCTACAGTTTTAAAACAATTGCACTAGCTCCCGTGTACCAAATTATGCTATTAAACACAGCAAGCATAATATGTATTGTTTCTTCTTTTCATTTCATCGTGTACCCAGCAGCGCAGAGGTGAATGAGGCTGGTCCACAACATGCATCCCGTAGGTGCTCACGTAATGGGAATTTATATAACAGTTGTGTTATGATTGTGTCAATCGACATTTGAAAAAAGGCTCGTCTGTCGGCAAAGTGCCAACTGCTCACACTCTTTATTATGATTTTGTTGGCAATTTACCCATAAACCTAACAGTCAAGTGAGCTAACGCGCCGTCGTTCATGTGTTTCTGTGTTCGAGGTCGCGTGCTCAACTCCCGCCCTATTCTTATCCAACTTTTTTTTATGTTTTTTTTTATTTTGATTCTGTTATACGCCCACTTTTCCGATTACATAGTATTCTGCTTTGAATACGAAATCGGCCAACCTTACGTAAATGTATACAGAGTAGTAAACGATACTTGAAGTGAAGTGTCACCCTTCAAAGGGTTTAAGAGCTCATCGATCTTGTAATGGGCATTTGCGCGGCTGCGTAATGGCCTGCATTATGACTACCCCCAGGACTATCAACATCTCGTTTGAAGTGACTCTTCCGAGGTCGGTTCAGCCGATAACGCCTGAAGTTCCGGTTTCGAGCTTAAGCTAGTCAGTAAAAATGTAAAATTGGCTCTACAGCCCAAAAATGCCAAGTCTCTCAATCTCTTGGCGTGTGTGCGCTTATAATTTGTTGCACAAGACAAACAGACCTACAGTTTAACTTCAAATCCGAACGGCAAAGTTTGATAAGCTTGTTCATTGCTTGTTACTTCACAGGTGATTTATATCATGGAGGAATCCTTGAACTTTCTCTGGAGCAAGAATCGAGGTCTTAATATTTAAAATCCGTACAGTAATACGGCGCTATTGCATATAGTGTGCGAATGGAAACAGGACTGCTTGTTATAATAAATTTTAAAATTCTGAAAAAATTAGAGAAATTGTATCTATGAATGACAACCCATTCACCTCTGCGCCGCTGGGTACACGATGAAATGAAAAGGAGAAATAATACTTATTTTGCTTGCTGTGTTTAATAGCATATTCTGATACACGGGAGCTAGTGCAATTGTTTTAACACTCTAGATTCCAAAAAAAAAAAAAAATACATGTCCTAAACTGGGAATTGAACCTAGGACTCGCTACCTTTCAATCATAGGCCTTAACCTCTACGCCATTGCAGACAGCTAAGGGCCACAAATCTGGCTATGACTTTTTTTGAAAATAATCAAAAATAATCTTGCAAAGTAGTCGAATTACTTTTTGATTATTTTTTGGTAATCCTCAATAATCCCGATTATTTTTGATTATTTTTGAAAGTAATCAATTAATAATCAAATATTTTTAACCAAGAGGATTATATAATCATTACAATTCTTTTTCAAAAATAATGTAATTGATTACTAATCGTAATCGTAATTTAACAGCTATGAAATTGAGCCATTTTTTGTCGCATCCTTGACATATTTCTCTATAATTTTTATAATATTCAGAAATTGGCCCTCAAACAAGCTTTACACAGAAAAAAAAAATTGTTAAAACGGCTCTAAAATCCATCCATGTCAGTTGTTGATCCATTCCAATTATTTGCAAACAAAGTGGGAAAGTGTAGTTCCAGAATTCTTGTCTCTTGGTTTTCTATCATATTAAGGGCAGCCAAGTAAGGCAGGGTCAGTAAGGGCACGTTTTGGAGCTCAATCAAAGACCTTCCGATCCTGGCAGTGTAGACTCCTGCTGAATATTCTATTCCAAGGTAAGAGTGGCGGCTTCTTAAATCGTGCGTGAATCGTGAGTGACGCGAAAATCTAAAAAAGAAACTACGTGAATTGTTCGTAACGTGAGTGAAAATTAGCTCACGCGCGCACCTCTAGTCTAGATCAATTGTCTTCTCGAATTCGAGCAGTTTTCGTCTGAAAAAAATCAAGAAGAAAATAATTTAAATTAAAACTGATTTCAGTCTCGCCAATTCGTGCTAGATTTCTCTGGGTGCATTTATAAAGAACGATTTGACTGAACCTAATCGGATGTAGGACCCTTTTATACCCTCGGAGAGTCGAAAAACTAGTTTTAAGCCCCATACGGAGTACGACGAAAAATTCGTTTCGATACAGTATTTCATATAATTAGAAACACCTGGGCTTTGCTTTGATACTCATGAGCTGTTAGAAAGTGTTTCTATTTATGTGAAATACTGTATCGAAACGAATTTTTCGTCGTACTCCGTATGGGGCTTTAGTGAGAAAAACTTTATTGTTTTCCATGTAAACGTCTCCAAAACCTCGTATTTAAAATTTTTCTATGCTTTCAAATAATTTAATTTAATTTTTTATTAAAAAAAAAAAGAAGTTTCAACCCAAAACATAAATTGGAATCACATTCAAACCCATAGCAAAATTTCAGGCTGAAAGGGACTAGACCGATAACGGACCGATAAGGCGTGCGGCTTTATATTTTGGAATTTTGCAATTTCCCTCATAATTGAATAAATTACCTTAAAACAAACTGATATGGTACGTTGGATTATTTTTATACCATTTCCTGGATAGATCGTCAAAAATCCCTTTTTTTATAAGTCTTTTTATTGCAATATCTCGGGGAGTAGCTAAAAAAAATGAAATAAATTGCCAGTGATAGAGATTAAATCAAAGTTTTAGAAAACATTTTCCGGTATAAATAAAAGAAAACTTTAATGTGATGGTTTTGGTAGTTCACATTGGATCGCCACCTTAAAACTTTTCCTGGAATTTCAAAAAGCAAAAATAAAAATCAAAAATATAAATAAGTACCCTGAAAAATCCATGACCATGATCTAAATCTTTTAAAAATCCTAAAAACACTGCAAACTCTGAAGAAATTGGGAAAGAATGATTTTTAAATGAATCAAATCAAATAAATCATTATGGCTTTTGGAATCTACAAGACTCAGAGACGACTCAGTTCAACTGAAAGTATTATTTTTTTTAGATATTATTTTCTTCATTTTATCTTGAACACTTGAGATACTTATCAGCAATTTTATTGAAAACTTATGAATCGAATTAGTCTAAACTCTAAAAATATTTTTAGTGTAGTTTGGAAATGCTGAACTTGAAAATTAATTTAACATTTTTTAAGGGAACTTGTTCGAAAATTAAATTTTCAAAATTCAATGTATTTTTTTTCGGTCTAGATCGCTGAAATTCCCAAATCTAAATTCCCAAATTTGGCAAATTGGTCAATACGTAACAAAATAATCAAGTGTTTAAAGGGTGAAAAGCATCAAAGTCCGCTGATGAGTGAATTTGGGGACAGCGTATAGAATAATATGGGAGGAAAACCATATGGGAAAGCACTTTAAGGACACATGACCCTGAGCCGGCTAACAACTATTTTTTAAATTAAAATCCTCCCTAAAAAAAATAATTTGCGAAGACTCGTTGTCGAATCTTCTGCTGACATTATCCTTTGCATAGTTGTGCAGGCTGCACAAAATATTTTAAATTGAAATTCCAAAGTAAACAGGTGACTGGCGTCGGCACATACGTGACTCCTGCCTCTACTGCTAATTCTATACGAAACCACAGCCCCCATGGTAGGATTCTTAAGCTAATTTCATTAAATATTCATGGCCACGACACGGAGAGCATGTCAATGCACAAGTTGCAGTTTGCTGCAGTGCCTTCAGCACGACCACGACAAGAGTGTTGTTGCCTTTTGCTATTGTCAAAATGCCAAAGTTTTTGGAATGCTGTGAAGGGAGTCTCTGAAAATTGATAGTGTTTGTTTAGGCACAGCAGCTGCAGCTGCTACAGACAAATTATCATTTGATCATTTAACGAGTCTGCCATTTTTTTTTGCCAAAGTTCAGGGCCATTTTGTTGGTTACACGTCTGATTGATGATGCTATGAAAATATCAATTAGTTGACTCAAATATGGCTGAGGTTTTTTTTTGGAATGCCACGTTATCGATACATTTCCATGGCCATAAATTAAACCGCCTCTGGGTGTTTGGCGAGAATATGCAAACGCGTTCAGTCAATACAGAAAATGGCCAAAATGGTGGAATAAATCATGAAAAGGCAAACTGCAACAGAGAGCGGGCTATTGAAACAGATGCTGGGAAATTTCCAGTTGATACAGGACTTTAAAACCTTAAACCAAATTGCAGTTTCATGCTGTGTAAAAATGTCAACTTGTCTTTTATTTATATTTGAAATTGTTAGCCAGCAAGGCTTGTTCCTTGCTGTTATCCTTACACTTGCAGGCGGCTTCTGCGGTTGACATACACACAAATAATAAAAAGCCAGAAATCTTTTGAAAGTGTTAAAAGCCCCAGGATAAGTCATAACCATCAATAAGCGAGGATTATATTGGGTTATTGAGGCCTTTGAAGTCAGAAAACGCGAACACTGTCAGAAATGCAAAAGAAAAATATGATTTCCAAGGAACCATTGTCACATTGAACCACTATTGGCTGTGTCCAGCACCGAAAAATTGTTAGTAGGATCACAACATAGGCCGCCAAATGATCAACAATTCACACGTTTTATGATGAAACCCTTCTTGACCCAGATCTAAGCCCAAATCGTACCTCCTCTTCTCTAAAAAAGAAATAGTCTTACATCATTCTTTGAAGCATCATCACTGGGCTTAAAAACATTACTCATACGACACGTTCACCATATAAAAACATTTTAAATTTCAAGAATTGAAAGTTCTTTTAAAAAGTGACCAACGAATCTTTTGCACCGAGCTTTTTTCCAATTTGGGTTTGGAAGAATAAATGTACGTTTTAAAGGTTCGACTTAAAAAAAAATTAAAATCAATCCATATGGGATCAAATAAATCCCAAGCGGTAATGAAAACAACGTTATCCCGGATATGCTTGACCCGATCAAAAAAAAGATTGAGTTGATCTGATTTTTTTTAATTCCTAAGAAGGATTACATGTATCCCGGGGTAATCCTATAAAAGATTGAATTGTGAAAAAAATTCGAGCACAATTTAATCCCAAAGCTGGATCATTTTATGCCTCATTTTATCATCATCATTTCATTATTCATTTCATCATTTTATGCCTATTCTAGATTAACTTAAGCTCGATATGTAATATTGATTTGATCTCAGGATAGATGACTATTCTTCCTTGCCTCAGCCATGCCGTTTGCCATAGGACATCCTCATAAACTTTAAAGACCACCCTCACCAGTTTCGGTTAATTTTTTATATTTATAATTAATAACAAGGAAATAAATATACAAATTTTTGGCAACACTTGGACTCGAATGGAACGGCATTTTTTACCATACACATCGGATGTTGCAGCGCGTCTGAAAGGCTATTTATATTTCCTCGCTCTCGCTCTCTAATTTATGACCATATGATTTCAAAAGGGATTATAGTAAGCAAATTTGGAATGATACTAGTTCGAAAGGAATGAAACAAATAAAAGGAATTTTCAAGCTCGTGCCGGGCTTACTCCAAGATTTAAAAGATTGAAAATATATCGACGTTTTTAGAGCGAAGCTCTTTTACGGACGTCAGACTGGGGGAGTGAATCTTGAAAAATTTTGTCTTTGCGACAGATTCTTTTGGGGTATGTCTTTGATTTTGTGTTTTGTATTTGCAAAATCAGCTGCTTTTACCATTACCGCGTAGTAGCAGGTGGGTTGTGTGTGGAGTGGGATAATGTGAGGTGCAAGTAGGGAGAGGTGTCACCTCCGAGGTGATGGGTATTTGGCAGGGACCTGGTGGGGATCAGGTGAAGATTTGGTGAGGATCTGGCGGGGATTTGGTGCTGATCTGGTGGGGTTCTGGTGATGTGGTGGGGAACTGGTGTTTATCTGGTAGGGACCTAGTGAGCTCTGGTTTGGATCTGGTGTGGAACAGGTAGGGATCTGGTGGGGATTGGGTTGGGATCTGGTGGGAATCTGATGGGAACTAGGTGGGTATCAGGTGGAGATCTGGTGGGGATCTGATAGGGATCTAGGGGGATCTGGTGGGGCTCTGGTGGAGATCTGGTGGGATCTGCTGGGGGTCACGTGGGGATCTGTTGGGGATATGTTGGGGATCTTGTGGGGATCTGAAGGGGATCTGGTATGGATCTAGTGAGGATTTGCTGGGGATCAGGTAGTGATCTGGTGGGGATATGGTGGAGATCTGGTGGGAATATTTTGAAGATCTGGTGGACTTAACAGTGACATAAAAGTGACTTAACAGTGACTTAACAGTGACTTTACAGTGACTTTACAGTGACTTAACAGTGACTTAACAGTGACTTAACAATGACTTACCAGGGACTTAACAGTTACTTAACAGCGACTTAACAGTGACGTAACAGTGACTTAACAGTGACTTAACAGTGACTTACCAGTGACTTAACAGTGACTTAACAGTGACTAAACAGTGACTTTACAGTGATTTGAGAGTGACCTAATATTTAATAATTTAACATTTATTTACACTGAATCCAAGTATGTCCTTTTCCATTACTTAAATCGGATTCATCGTAAAGAGCTTCGCTCGTACCGTGCGTCTCATGACACACACTCTTTTTTTTTCTGTGTAATTCTTTTAACGACAACCGAATTGATCCAAATGTATTTCGGACAATACAGATTTCTTTGCAACTTTCTTTTTAGCAACACTATTTTTGGCAGATCAGCTGATTTCGTGTCACATGTTACTGTCAAACATGTTCAGTTTGGTCTTGCAGATTATTGAATTTTATCAACAAAATTTGTGCTGGGTTAAGAAAGTGCATCGTGCAGTTCATCCGTTTTATCAATCAGTTTAGGCGACCTTTTGAGGCTACTATTCGGAATCTTTTTACCAAATTTCTCACGAAATTTACATTGTCAGACATTGAACCACCAACACATGCAAACATAGAGTGTGGATATGGGAAAATACAGAAACCAAAATGTTGGGGAGAGTATGCGCAGTCGCGTGCACATTTTGACCGAAATCATCTTTATAAAGATTTCATACATTTTTCTGAATATTATTTTATTTTTTAATTAAATCCGAAAGCTGCTAAAAATGCACCATTTATTTAGGCAGTCATGTCAAATTTGGACAGCTAATTGCTGTTGATGTATTTGGCTTCATGTTAAGTATGAAAAAAAAAAACGATTTTTGTTCTCTCATAAAACATTCAGGCCTGTTCCCGTTTCCGAATTCGATTGATCGGAATTGATAAGAGCTGTGGTTTCTTAAAGACGATTAAAGAATTCGTTCGAATCTTTTTGTCATCAAGAGGGTCGAATGAAGGTAAATGGGGTTTTAAGTTAAAAGCCGAACAACACATGCGGTTTTTAAAAGCGGTTTTAAAAAGTCGGAATCGATAACGGGAACAGGCCTGATTATTTTTTGACAGACAAACATGAAATATTGGTTTCGAGAGTTTCATGGTGGCTGAAACTCCACAGGACAATGTTAAATAAAAATACATGAAGTGGTGTTGGCTGACCGAAAAACTAGCAGATGCTAACTGCTGCCGGACCAAACTCACGAACGCGAGCGCAAAAGTGTTTGGCCATGCTGATGCGGAAACGGACGGACTTTTGGCGTCGATTGGCAACTGTTGATGAAACCTGGATCCACTATTAAACTCCAGAGAACAGAATGAGTGCACGGAAGGTTCAATGGGTTGGAAAGGTCATGGCATACTCTTCGGGGACAACCTCGTAAAAGGAAAAACCATCAACTGAGCGATTGAGATTAGCTGGCACATAAGAGCATCGCAACCATGGCCATGGTATCAAATGGTTCGGAGAGGTTCTTTCCTATATACTTCTCAACGTCATCATGCAAAATCAAACGTACTTTGCGGGTATACCAATGGTAGATAGGGCTTTGAAGAACCTTGGCCTTATCGTTGTGTCGAAGGCTGATTTATAATCCATAAAAAGATGGTCCATGAGCAGTTGGGCGAGTTCAGCTGTCTGTAGCCAATCTTTCATTTGTATCCCTTTATGACTCCACATTTGCCAAGTGTGCCATGACTCTCCAGCCATTTTTCTAGCAGCCAATTGTCTAATGCAGCATTTTTCCACCATCCATTTATCAGTCCACACAATTTTTTCCTCCTCCTAATTTAATTAAGCGGCCTCATAGGAGAATCAAATTTACCAAAAAAAAAAACAATATGGCCAACCAAATTTGTTCACTTTTAGGAAGGACAAACACTTTTCGTTTTGAAGGGGTTAAGGGCGTTGCAACTGCTGCATAAATAAAATGGGCGCAGATAAAAACGGACGCTTTTGCATCGGCAGGACTTGGCTGTGGAGTGCAGTTTTTGTGGGTTGTGGCCAACTAGTCCAGGCCCAAAGGACATCAAATGGGCAGGCTAATGGCATATCAGCTTAGAAAAAATGTGTCTGTGCAATTTGCAGCAGAGTTTGCAAATGATATTAAGATATGCAAAAAATATTTGTCAACTTTTATGGGCTGATAGATAAGATCGATTGTGGTTTTATTTTGTAGCAAAGGGGTAAATTAATTTTCAGAATTTTGTAATGCAACGCAGAGAGAATTTTCTTAATTTATCTCATAGTCGACCATTCCCATTTACAACTCAACAATAAACCAAACATTTTCAGCAATTTGTATGCCCTTTCATTGCCTAAAAACTTTTGCCTAAACCACTTGAGACTGGTACACAAAACTCTAGCCCAAATAAATGCATTTAAAATTAAAATAATTTTCTATGCAAATTCCAAAATATGTCCAACAACTTTACCAGCCCAGCAAAATCCCAATTAAATATTAACTCAATCTTTATGGCATCAATTTAAATTAATTTGTAGCACACATGGCGGCAGTAAAAGCGCAATCAGCATAAACAATGAGAAAATGGAATCAAAAAATATATAAAATGAAAATTGACGCGCCAGGCAGGTAGCCATAAAAGTTGAAAATAGAGGAAAACGAAGAGTGTGGAGTGTGAAATAACTGAGTAAAAAATCGTTGTTTTTTTTTTTCTTAGTTGGGCGCGCGCGCTGAACATGAAAGACTCAGATAATAATTGAATTTTATATTGAGAAAAAAATGGGTGTGGAAAAAAAAACTGAGTAAATTGCAGATTAGATACATAGATATGTGGCAGCGTACTACGAGGCAGAAGATTGCCAGAAAAAAAAACAATTTCAAGTGCGGAATTTAATTTAAGGTATTTTTAACTTGTCTGCGAAAAAATAGGTAATAGCAATATCTTCAAAGGGATTCACAGACGATTTAAAATCAATATCGTATTGTTCCAAAATCGTGCTGAAATTCTTTGTAAAAACATGTTAATTTTGAAAATAATGTTAATTTTGTATATCTTAGAAATGGTTTGCCCTGTAGTTTGCAATATAAAAAACTTTGGATGAAGTCAAAATTTTAATTTATTTTACCGGGCTTCTCTCACAAAAATTAAAAAAAAAAAACCTCTTTTGAAAGAACGCAAATTATCAAGAATTTTCAATGAAATCTGAAGTATGCAGATATATTTATAAGCTTTTTGTCAATGTCAAATAAATAATGAAAAAACTATTTTGAAGAAAAACAAAAAGAAGAATATAAGGTAATTACCTAGTTTAGGTCCCCCTTCGCTCAAAAAGTTCCTTTGATGGACCGTGAAATATGAAGAACTTACATGCAATAATTTCGGTAGTTAGCCATGGTATTTTTCAAATCTTTATCTAGCTATCAACATTAAAAATCTTTAAAACAAAATATAGAAATAATAAGATTTACCATCGAAAAAATGTTTTAAGTGTGGGGCAAACTGACTGATCAAAAAAAGGATGCTTTACATTTTTCTGCAGCATCAGCATCTCTTTAATATCAATTCATTTCAAATTGGCTATCCCGTATTTTCCCCACCCCCCTTTTCCCCGCTCACTCTTTCCCCACCCCCTTTCCATCTTCCACCGCTCTCCACTCTCTCCCCACACCCTTCGTTCCCACACATGTGGCAGCTGCCATCTCTCTCAGAGTGCCAAGAGATGCATTGCATATTTGTAATACACACATACCCAATCTGTTTGAGTGTGAGTCGTTCCGTCTCATGCTCACGCTCTTATCTAAACAGCTTAGTCCAACATATTGCCGAGCGGCACAGTTCCGTTATTATTCTTTGGCTACATATATATGTATATTTTTTGACTGCTAGCTTTGTGAAATTCCAACTTCTTTTTTTTTTAAATACGGTCATCATATTTTTTAAACCCTTGGAGAGGGTATATTAAAATTGTCCGGATGTTTGTAACGCATAGAAGGAAGCATCTCCGACCACATAAAGTATATATATTCTTGATCAGCATGACGAGCTGAGTTGATATAGCCATGTCCGTCTGTCCGTCCGTCTGTCCGTCTGTTTCTATGCTATCTCCTCCGTCAGTTTTAAAGCTATCTTAACCAAACTTTGCACGTTGTCTTTTAGTATAAATACGCTGCACTTTTGTCGGAACCGGCCGGATAGCTGCCATGCCGGATAGCTGCCATGGGAACGATCGGTTGAAAAACTAGTTTTAGTGAGAAAAACTTTTTTGTTTCCAATGCTATCGCTCCCAACGCTCGTATTTATAAGTTTTTAATAATTTTACATAATTTCATTAAGCCTTGTCGAAATCGGACCACTATATAGTATAGCTGCCATACAAACTGTCAGGCATATATCAAGCTCCAGGGGTATATAAACTTCGGTCGAGCCGAAGTTAGCTGGCCTCTATTTTTTGTTTAAATACGGTCATCATATTTTTTAAAACTGTCGATGTCGAGACTTAATTTTTTTGTTTGTTTTTTGTTTTTTTTATATTTTTGTTCAAAAACAAAAAAAAACACACATTCAGGCACACAGCACATATATAATTTGTGTGAGTGTGAGTCGTTTACTCTCTCATTCTCTCTCGCGCCCTTAGCAAAACAGCTTAGGATGTTATGTGCTCCATACAAACTTTTCTTTGGCTCTTTAACCCACTCCGCGAACAAATATTCCAAATTTTCTTTCTTAGTGCGCGCCTGCATAACTAAACGAGGGTCAATGCCAAATCTTAGACCAGGATATGCAGTTTTGTACACTTTCATGTTAAGAGTAGCTAGTTAGCGGATAACCCTATTCGCGAAAGTTATCCATCGTGAAGTCCCCACAAACAAAATCTAACATAGAAGTTCACTTTAAACATCAACCTGAAAACATCAACATTTTTGTCGACATAGAAAAAAAAATAAGTTAGATGTAGACGGATATAGTCACAAAAATAACTCTAAGAGTCTAAAAACCAGTGTTTAAATTGCTTCTGTCGAATTAGCAAAAGTCACAAAATTTTTACTTTTCACAGCTTCGACTTTTTTCAACTTTTCAATATGAACTCTTGCTTCTGCTTATGCAAAGTACGAAAGCGCCAGCAGCAGCCAACAGCAGAAAACGATATTTGTCCAAAAGCAAGCAGCGACTGCAGTCGTCACTTCATGAATTTTGATTTTGCTTCTGATTCCGTTCCGTTCACAAGTCGAAGCAAAAACTCATGATCGCTTTTAAAAGTCGACAGCAGCAAAAGCACCACAGAAGTCTCTTGCATCTATTTTTTGCTTTTGCATTTTGCTTTTGCACACACAACAAAGCATTTTCCGATACTCGTCTCGGCTCGGTTGAAGGCAACAACTACAACGCGCTAAAAAAATTGATGTTGTTGCGTTTCGTTAAATTTTGGTGCTTCTTAATTCCAAGAAATATTTCGTGGCGCTAGCGATTTGTTGTGTGAGTTGAGAGAAATAACGCGCCGGACAAAATACAAAAAGCAAAAGAATGAAAGAGACGCAAGAACTTCTGCGGTGCTTCTGCTGCTGTCGACTTTTAAAAGCGTTCACGAGCTTTTGCTTTGACTTATGAACGGAACGGAATCAAAAGCAAAATCAAAATGAAAATTCATAAAGCGACGACTGCAGTCTCTGCTTGCTTTCGATCAAATATCGTTTTCTGCTGTTGGTTGCTGCTGGCGCTTTCGTATTTTGCATAAGCAGAAGCAGAAGCAAAGCGGACGAAATGAAACTTATGGCAGTTTTTTAAACACTGCTAGAAACGACGCGAAGCACCAAAATGACTGCAAACAGCTGTCTAATATGAATGAAATGTTGACGAAACAGCAAAGTGTGCTTCTAGGTTAGATTTTCTTTTGTGTCGGAAGGAAGAAGGGCCGACGGGATACACACACATACATAAAGGGCTTTGTGTTTTTGGCGTTTGATGCTGCCTTTGGGATTCCCAAGCGGTTATAGCAATTCTGTCATGAGGTGACTTCTGCCAACACACTAAGGACAGGCAGAGACAGCTGATGATTGAATTGGTATTCATGAAATAGCGCTATACTGTCAACCAGCCTCCTTTGTGGTGTTGTGCGTGTCTTGTTTTAGACAAGTTTTGGGCAATATCCAAAACTTAAATGACCTAGAGCCTGCTTAAAAAAGATATATAGGTTTTATTATATATTTTTTTTATTGTCGCTAGACTTTCTGTAGCCCTTAACTAAATTAAAGGTAATTTAATTAAGGTCGGGGATTAATTTTTTTTTTAGCCCGGAAGTCTATGTAATTCAACTTTTTTGATATTGTAAAAACTAAGAGAAAGTGTGAACCGTGTCAAAAACGATATTGATTTTATGAATAATTTTGAAATAGTCGGAAAGTGTTTACCTTCGATTTATTTGTTTCAACTTTTTGATTAAGAATATTAAATGGAAAACTCACTTAAGTTGATTTTAATTTCAACTTCTCTTAGAGTTGACTGTCCTTGCATTGTGTCACTTTTTGTATAGCCTTCTTCCTGCTGCTTACATAATTTGCGACCCAAGTCCATTAAATGCGCCCAAGTCATGTCGGAACCCGGGAGTTGGGTATTCACAGCAAATACAACAATGTCATGCACACGAGCCAGGGCAGCGCCACCTGACTTGCAAGTCATTAAGTGAGCTTGTTTTGTGCTGATTTTTTGCGTTTTGTTCTAGAGAAGGTAGGTGGCCATAAAAGTGCTGTGTGTCCGGACACACACACACATAATAATCATAATGAGCATTAAAACTGACGCCTGCGGCCTCGCCGAGAGTTGTCTACTCCTTAACCCTACAACTACTCCAGAGTGCTTTATGAACGCAACTGGTGAGAAATGTTTATAATAAAATTTAGAGTACAACGCTTTTGGTCTTAACCAACTAAAATGTCAGAGTGCGCATTCATTTTGTTGCTTCCGGCAGGCCCAAAGACAGAGAGGACAGTAAAAACAATGGCGCACAGACATTTATTATTATGCTCTATGTAGAAAGTTGGAATAGGTTTACTTTTTGATTAGAGTTGTCAGAAATTTAATTTAGGTACATTAAACCTGGAACTGTGGCAATAAATTGTGAAACTAGAAAACAAAACCACATGAAAAGAAAGTTTTGTAAAATTTGGATTAGGGTCATACTCGTAGAGTAAAAAGGGTATACTAAAGTCGTGCAAATGTATGTAACAGGCAAAAGGAATCATTTCCGACCATATAAAGCATATATATTCTTGATCAGCATCAACAGCCGAGTCGATAAAAATATCGTATTAAAATAAACCCGGATATCAGACAGCGACCTATTCTACCATTTTTGATTTAATTTATTAATGAAATTTAAAGAAGGATGAGTTTAAGATAACACATCTCTGCGATTTTTGTCCCTAAAACTAGAATATATCATTCTAGCCTAATAGAATATTACACAGCTCTAGAAATTGTTTAATTAACATCTCAAGTTTATTGAAGTTTTGTTTGATATTTTTCATATTAATGTTAATATTTTATGATTAAAGAGTGATCAAGTTTCGCTTAGTTTTTCTTTCACAAAATGCTAATGTTGTTATAAACTAAACAAAGTCAAGCACACATACATACACACATGGTACACACTCTTAACCACATGCACCCCAACACTCCTCTCTGTATCTCTCTCTCTCTTACTTTTCCATTTATTTCCGTAATATTAGACGCTTTCGTCTTTTCATTTGCGCCTTTTGTGCGCTCATATTTTATGCTCCTGTTTGTTGGCGTCGCGTGCAGAACCGCATTTATACTTGGCTAGGTGCTCGGTTAGTTGCCACCAATTGTTGTTGCCATTGTGGTTTTACCCCGGCTATTGTTTATGGGAGCTTGTATATGCATACATAGAATATATATTTAGCATTCGACCGAATTGGGTTAGTAAGTATTGTGTTTCCTTTCGGAATAAATTGGCTTTTCAGCAAGTGCATATTTGTATTATTCTGGTATAGCATGCTTTTAGGAGCTCTTGAGTAGTTCTGACATAATTCTTTTTCAATCGGCGCGTTTCTACAATGTTCTACAAATTAAATAAAAGGTGTTGGCTGCCACATAACCACATAATGGTATAACTTTCCATGCCCCACACTCGATGACTCTGCTCTGCTCTGCTCGACTAGTTTATGTGTTTGTAATTGAAAATAAAGCGCCTGTCAACGTGTGTATGTGCTCCGGGTCTAAAAATGTGATGAGAAGAAGGCGGATGGGAGGAGGGTGGAAATGGTCAGGTGAATCGCATTTCGATTTGCTGCTGCACTGGAAAATTGCCAAGCTAACCAAGCGTTGCACTTAAATCCGTGCGGCTGGGCTGTCAGGTGCGGTTAATTTGTTTCAAATCGGCTTTACGAAGGACATGCTCAATGTGCGAGAATGGGCATACAGAGGAATATTGAGTTTTAGCTGCGTGTGTGCGTGACGGTAATTAGTTGCTCAATTTGTAGAAAAGGAAATCAATGAGTGCGAAGTTAGGTAAATTTTAATTGAATGACTGGAAATGAGAAATCATCATTTTAAATTAATCAAGTACCTGGAAACATAATAACACACACTTCGATATACACAACGGAAATGTTTTTTTTTATCAACAATAAGAGACGGGACTTGTGTAAGCGAGACAGTATACATTAGTTCGACTAAATCGAAACTCAAAATTAGAATATCTGATCACAAGTCTGATATAAAATGAAGGAACAAAACAACAATTCAAGAAACAGCACTTGCGGCTCATTGTACTGAGAGCGGACACTCTCCGGAACTAGCTGCTTTGAGCATCTTACAACCAGAATAACATAACATTAAAAGGTTTCCTTGGTGATGCTCCACATTATAAACACACCCATACATATAAGACTAAACTACAAAACCGACACTCGCATTTATACAGACATGTGATCAAATTACCACACAAAACAATCAAATTAATTATCAACTCTACAGCTGATAAAGCGGACGCTGTACCCATTTTGTACGTACAATTTCACGCTCACGTTATAGAATTATTGTAATGTAAAATGATGTATTTTTTGTGTTATACTGTTAACAGCCCTGAAGACGATTCGCGAAAGGATTTGAAATATATTGAAACGTTTCTCTTGTTTTTTTATTTTTTTATATAAAATCATAAAAAACATTGACCTAAAAACTCAAAATAAACCCCAGAACACCCCATCACCCTCCTTATTAGAGTTTTCTTGGTTAAATCTATATCTTGTCTTTTGAAAGAAAGGATTATTAACTGTAGTCATATATCTAGGAAGACATGATTTTTTTATACCTGAGTAGACACATTTTCTTATCCCCAGTTTGAAACGGTTTCTAATTACTATTATTATTTGTTGGGGAAATATTGCACCGCGATTAATTACAACTCTCCTAACAGCCCTTTTTCATGCACAAAGGTCAGGATTTTCGCGGGTTCTAGGTTACTGATTTAGTTTTTCCTTCGAAACCTTTCAATCTTCACTTTCACTGAGAAAAAAAGGATAGTTTTTGATGATCCTTAGGATATTTCGGTATCCATTTGGACTGGATAGTTAACTATCCCTTTTTGGGATCCATCGGATATTTTCGAAGTCAATTTATTTTCGCTTAAAAAGGATTCTTTATCCAAAGGAGCTAAAAAATGTGAAAAGGATATTAAAAAAATGGTTCTTAAAGTTGATATTTGATCTTTTTATACCCTGTACCCATTGAAAATGGGTAAAAGGGGATCATGAAGTTGTGCAAATGTATGTAACAGGGAGAAGGAAACATTTCCGACCCTATAAAGTATATATATTCTTGATCAGCATCAACAGCCGAGTCGATTTAGCCATGTCCGTCTGTCCGTCTGTCCGTCTGTCCGTCTGTCCGTCCGTCCGTCTGTCCGTCTGTCCGTCTGTCTGTATGAACGCGTAGATCTCCGAGACTATAAGAGATAGAGATACAAATTTTTGCATGTACATAGGTATAGGCCGTACGCAGATCAAGTTTGTTTCAGATTTGCAAAATTTCCCCCCCCTCCCCCCTTAAACCGCAAAAAACTGTCAGAGCCACAATTTTAAAGTTACAACATCGTCGCTTAATATATATTATCTTAGGCCTATAATCTATCTATTCTGAAAAGCACATTGAAATCTGAGCAAAAACACAGAAGTTATTAACGAAACAATTTTTGCACCCCCCCTCTCCCCACGCTTTGCTAATTACGCATTACGTTTGCTGCTTGCGCCCGCGTGCGTGAGTGCGCGTTTGTGTGTATGTGTGCGTGTGTGTTTGTTTGTGTATGTGTGTGTTTGTCAATTGTACAGGGTATTTTGAAGTCGAGCTAACTCGACTGCAATGGTCTTACTTGTTTTTTTCTCTGTGTAGTAGTAGTTGATTTATTTCAATGCCTTACACTCGATGAAAAGTCAGCTCTATAATAATTGTTTAGACCCAGGTTGAAGTTTAAGCCTTTATACAAACTCCGAGTTTCGCTCCTCCAAGCAGTGACCTCAAAGGCTTTCTGCTGGGCTTCATCAACTTATTCTAGTACGTTGTCGTGCGTTCTATTTCTATTTCAGCTATTTCCTCTATATCGCAAATCATACTATTAGCCTGTAACATTTTTTGCCATTCTGCAAAGCACTGCGATTTGTGTGATTTGCATAGCGACTAACTTAGGAAGCCTGATCTGAGGTAGTTCCATGATTTTTCTAACATATTTATAATGTCTGTCTAGCGTATTGTGGTCTTCACTATCTATTCGTTTACCCGTCTTCGCGACAAGCTAAACTCATCATATTATAAAATTTTGTAAATATTTTTTAACCCTTTGAGCCTACTCAGAAAAAAATGATTTGATCTGGATCTCAATATTACAAACACGAAATATCATACATATAACGAAAATATCAAAGTTTAATTTTCTATCATGTCAAAATGATATTTTTAAGATCAAATTGATATTTTATAATAACATTATTACACAACGAAAAAAAATAGTTAAAAAATTTTGAAGAAACAGAAAAAGAACGAATTTATAATTTCTTGACCCCGCCTTGTCTGTAAATCGAAGTCGGGACCACATGCATTTTCTGTACATCCTCTTTCTATTGTGAGAGTTTTGAAAATAAAAAATATTTTTTGTAGTCTTTTCTAATATCATTTGACAGTGATATTCAGTCAAATGTCAAATGTATTCAGTCAAATGTCATATTTTTTTGTGTATTACACTCAAAAAAAAAATCAATCCATACGCGATCAAATCAATCCCAAGCGGTAATGAAAACAACGTAATCCCGGATATTCTTGACCCAATCCGAAAAAAGATTTAGTTAATCCGAGGTGATCCTAAAAAAAAATATATTAAGCAAAGAATTAGTGCACAATTTAATAACAAATCTGGATAATTTTAAGCATTGCGTAATTAATTTGAGCTTAATTTGTTATATTGAATAAATCCCGGTAAAGATAACTCTTCTTCCTTTCCTCCGCCATGACATATGCCACGGACATCCTAATACACTTTAAATTTCTGAAAAACAACGAAATATAACAATTTTTGGGCTTAACTGGGACCATCGATTGTTGCAGCGTATTTAAAAGGCTACTTATACTTTTTCGCTCTCGCTGTTGAGTTTTTGGACATGTGATCTCGAAGGGGAATGAAGTAAACACGTTTAGAATGGTACAAACTCGATAGGCATGGGGCCAATCCTAAAAAGCTTGAATTGTGTTGAATATCCTGAAAGTCGAGATTGAATTATCAAGCTCGTGCCGGACTTACTCCAAAATTAAGAAGATTGAAAATATCTGGATTTTTTTTTTGTTTATTAAATGTTTACGATAATTTGAACTCATTATGAAATTTTGCAAAATTTGGCGATTTTGTTTAGACCGATTGACTTTAATTTTTCACTTACACTTATGTGTATCCAATATTTTTAATATTGTAAGCTTATATGAAAAATTTCTAAATTTCGCGGTCTTTGGACCGTTTTAATATAAGTAATAAAAAGATATTTTGCCGCTCGATAATTGGCAAAAGTGTTAGTTTTTTTTTTTTTTTTAAGGGCGGTTTGAAGATTTTTATACTAGCAATGAATGAAGTGAAGTCCTTATCCACCACACGAACGCTAATCTCACGGAAATTATAATGGACGTCTTACTATCTTACAATTTACCTAGGCGTCAAGTGCTATTCTATTGTTTTGGATTTTTCAATATCAGAAAATTATTTTTTTTTTTTAAATTAAGAAAAAATTGAGTCAATGGTTGAAATCGCCCTAAAATTTAAAAACAATTTTCATATTTAAGACATTTTTTTCTAAATATTCAATTTTAGAGTAACTTTTCTAAAATTCAGAAAAAATGTTTTAATATAAAAATTATTCCAAAATTTTAGGACGATTTTAACGCTTGACTGAGTTTTCTTAAATATAGAACAATAATTTACTGAGTGTGGGGTAAGGCGAACCAAAACCTCAAACCCCATATTTCCGAACCTTAATCTTTAGCAAATTTTGATACGAACCCGCAAACCGGAAGTTTCGAAAAATTTAAGGGCACTCAACTGCAGCACTCTTACTTGTTTTTATTGATTAACTTTTTTAAATTCAATTACCTCAACTAAGTATGTTTTTTTTTCCGTATAAATTTTAATCCAACATTAAATACATGTAGCATACTTTTTAGGGCTTATAATACGACCTTCGTTCTTTGTGTTTGCCCGTTTCATTCAAGCTGCATAATTGAGGATGAGCAAAAGGCAGAGAGTGGAAAACGTTTGACTGTGTTTTGTGTCTTTGTGTTTACGGCTGAGCGTGCACTAAGACAGCCGCACATCCTATACAACATGTCCTACATGTCCTTCACCACAAAAAAAAAAACCATGCTCACATATGCTCAGGGCTGTAATGGAGAAGCACGAAGCAAACAAAAAAAAAAAAAAAAAGAAAACTAGGCAAAATGTTATGCTAACTTTGTATAATTTTGTTTGCATACAAATGTGTCATTCTCACAAGAATTCAATGGCAATTAAAACTCATCCTCTCGGTTGCAGCGGTCGAAAATCAAAAAGTTTTTAAACCAAGCAAGAGCACTGCAGGCGGCTGTCGAAAGTTTTTTTGTAAACTATGTGAACAGCATTTGCAATGCGCCACAGATAGGATAGAAACAACATCAAAAGAACTTAAGGATGCACACAATAAGTTTTTGTTTCAAATTTAAGCTTCATGACTTTTTTCAAGGATTATCTAAGAGTTTTTAACATTATTAGCCATTTGCCATGTGGCCTGCGTTTGCTCGTTATCCTTGCCAAAATAAAATCACAACTCAATCGTAAATCATATTTTGTTTTTGTTATTTCTGTTGCCAAAAAGGTAAACACAATGTCACTTAGAACTACCATCCACAGAAGTCAAATGTCAGTGGAAAAGTTGATGTATGTTTTTATGTACTTTCTCTCTCTCTCTCCCTCTTTTCTAGCACCCTTTGACAGTAACATGCAACTGCACTGCAGCATGACAAACAGAAAAAAAATTGCCAAGAGTGGCAAAAAAAATGGGTTTTTTTCCGCCTCTCTCTGTCTATATTCCCATTTCTCTCTCTGAGCATGTACGTGACAGTCGGCTGGTTTTTTTATTTTTTTTTTTTTTTTTGGGTCAACTATCGACTGGCATTTGAGCCTTTCAAGCTGTCACCGGCAAAAAAAAAGGGGCACTAAAACTTGTGGAAAGTGGAGAAACGAATCCCCTCAAGTGTAGTAAAATTTGATTTTCAATTGCCATCTGATTCTGAAGAAGGCTAAATTAGGGAAATATGAAATGAAAGTAGGTCTAAAATCTCAGTTGAATATTTGATTACTTTTTCCCTGCTGTCCTTTTATTATATTTAAAATTATCACAGGCAAGTAAACCGCACTTGGGTGTGTGCACCATGTTACGACATTTCCGGCAAACCGCAAAAAATTGTACAACACAAAAACAGTTTGCAAAATTCACTAAATGCAGCTTTGAACAAGCCCAACAGCAACTCGAACAATGCCCACAGATGCAATAAACATGACCACCAAAATGTTTATCAGCTTTATTATTGTCCACAATTCGTTTGGAAAATGTAAAAACAATTGGCACATGGATTTGGGCGTGTGCATGGGAATTTAGGTTCATGCTGTAAATTAACTGTCATGGCTTACAAAATTTAGATCTATAGTGTTTAATTTACTGGTGCGTAAGCAATTAAATTATGTCGTAAAATTTCTTTAATCTTAAAGCTTTGAACTGTTTCGAAACCAGTTTTGAATCAGTAAAATTTTTAGTTCCAAATTAAAGTATGTTCTTTACTGCTACAAAAGGAGTGGAAAATAGCCAGCATCGTAGCAGTATTTCACGAAGGAAAACAGTCTGCCGGTATGCGAGTAAATTTTCGAATGTATTCGACCCCCAAGAGCTAAACCAGGGGTGCCGATTCCTAGCTCTAATCTCTTTCTTTCCTAGCTAAAGTCAACAACAGAGTTGCTTAGCGCTTTCGCTATTTACGGCGGCACACACAAAAAAAAAATTGGGTGTCTTTTTCTATTTCTTGTAGTTGTTGTTGCTTAAAATATATTTTGTGCATTTGTATTTTATTCCACGCGGCCGTAAGCTCATTCTGAGCACCCCTGATCTAAACTGTAGATAAATAAATAAAAAATAAATCTAAAATCTTTTAAAACCAAGATTGAAAGCCTTTTTTCAAAAAGCTTGCAATCTGGAAAAAATCGAGATTAAAAATTTCAAAAAGAATATTTATCATCTCCAAACTTATCAACCCTCCTTCAGTTCCTCCTCCATTTTGGCCAATGCTTTAGTTGCTATAAGTTCTTAACCTGTGATATTTCGAAATTAACACACAGCCTTTTTTGGCTGATTTTCTACAGTGATGTAGGTGATACATTAATCTTCTTGTATTGTATAACTACAGATTTTATTAATCATAAAATTGAATTGATTGACATTAGGCTCCAATGGTCGGCCAGTGCATGTAGTAAGCCTTTAAATTCTGAATATTTTACAGAAATAAAATTTAAAAATATGCCAAAAATATACGGTATCGGCCTCTGTGGGAGTTGGCACCTGTTCTTCACTCCAAGGCTATATACTTACGCACATAATCCCCTATCGCCTTATCTTCCATATTCAGCCGTCTTCCCTTTGTACGCCTATTTTTTTTCACCTTTTAAAGGTCCATTAATTCTCCGAAAAATTGTTCGCTTGAAAAGTCCAATCGCCGCCTCAACCGCTGCTGTCATTGTCCATGCTTCTGCACCGTATTGCAGAATTCTTCGTCGAATTTCCAGGTTGACAATGTTGTCACTGGTTACCAACGTTCCGAGGTAGTCAAATCCCACTACAACTGAAGTTGTCGTAGCAGGTTATCGTCGTTCCGAGGTGGACGAAGTCCTCCACAACTTTAAAGTTTTACTCTCCCATTGTAACAGTTTGTCCAGGACGGTGCTTCGTTTTGTACTCGTTTATCGCTAAGCCCAACAGTTCAGACTGCCACTCAATATCTTAAAACACCCTGCTTAACGTTCGCTCGTTTTTGTAGCATATACTTTATTAGGAAATTAAAAAATAGAGGCCAGCTAACTTCGGCTCGACCGAAGTTTATATACCCTTGGAGCTTGATATATGCCTGACAGTTTGTAATGCAGCTATACTATATAGTAGTCCGATTTCGACAAATCTCGTTGAAATTATGTAAAATCATTGAAAACTTATAAGTACGAGCGTTGGGAGCGATAACATTGAAAACAAAAAAGTTTTTCTCACTAAGACTTTTTTTCAGACCTAACTTTTGTATGGCAGCTATACTATATAGTTGTCCGATTTCGAAAAGATTTGGTGAAATTATGTGAAATCATTTAAAACTTATAAATACGAGCTTTGGGAGCGATAGCACTAAAAACAAAAAAGTTTTTCTCACTAAAACTAGTTTTTTGACCGATCGTTCCTATGACAGCTATATGCTATAGTCATCCGATCCGTCCGGTTCCGACAAATGTGCAGCGTATTTGTACCAAAAGACTTCGTGCAAAGTTTGGTTAAGATAGCTTTAAAACTGACGGAGGAGAGTGCATAGAAACAGACGGACAGACGGACGGACAGACATCCGGACAATTTTAATATACCCTCTCCAAGGGTACAAAAAGTCATAAGAAGTGATAAGGTATCGCCCTGTCTAAAACCTCTTTTGGTATCAAATGGTTCGGAGTGTTTCTTTACTATTTTGACGTAGCTTTGTGTGTTTTTCAACGTCATCATGCAAAGTCAGGATTTGTCGTAATGTGAATATCTGGTCTGCGGTGGATTTACCAGGCTCAAAGCCACCCTTATATCTTGTATCATATATTATGAGTGCGTCAATAAGCGGCTTTAGCCGATCACAAATAATACACGACATAATTTTATATGCGATTAAAATGAAGACTAATCCCACTATAGTTGTAAATCGTAACCGTAACCGTAAGGCCTATTTTTTTAAGAAGTGGGCAAATTACACTTAGACTCCAATCTTCGGGCATGCTTTCATTGGACCATATTCGGCAGAGGAGCTTGTACATTAGGGCGGGTCAATTTTGTATGGAGCTAAAAAAAACGTGGTAAGCGTATAGCAGATTCGGAATCTGCGATGAATTCTAAGAAAATTTCACGAAGAAACCCCATGTCTAAAATGAATTCCTAGCCCCCGCTGTGAAGCATGAAAATATACCAATGTACCAAAATATACCGAACCCTAAATTTTCATGCTTCGCAGCGGGGGCTAGGAATTCATTTTAGACATGGGGTTTCTTCTTGAAATTTTCTTAGAATTCATCGCAGATTCCGAATCTGCTATACGCTTATCGCATAAAAAAATTGACCCGCCCTATTGTACATGTACATGTACCTTACCAACTTCTCGCCGCCAGTCTTAAGCAATTCAGCAGGCAACTCATCAGCTCGAGCTGCTTTGCCTTTTTAAGGCTAAACAGACTTCGTGATGGTCTGGTGGGTTTATTTCAATATTGTCCTCTCTAGAGGCGGCATTTTCGGCGTCGTCACTCAGCAATTTGGTAAAATGCCTTCTCCATTTGTCTAGCGCCACTTGCGCCACTTGAGCAAATTCTCATTGAAACCTTCAGTTAGTCGTCTAATCTTTTGATAAAATTTTCGTGTCTTGACTTCTTTTCAGGGTTTTTATTCAGGGTTCTCTATGGCGGTCTAGTAAACTTTCTGCCACGTTCAATTTTGATTGCACAAAATTTTCATATTCGTTTAAAGCCCATGCAACAATATAGAGAGACACTTTTAGACCACATTCAGCCACTCACTAATCGGCGATGGTTACGCTGAGTTATCTTCGGCTTACTTCCTCCGGGGCTTTGTTTTTCCATATGCATTTTAGTTTTTCCAAAAATTTCTTTCATCTTTTTTTTGGAGCGATCAATTGTTCTGGCAGTTTTCCGAAATGAGCCATTCTCAGTTTTTGGCCTTTCTCGACATTTGACAGCACTGGCCCAATTGGCATATTTACAAGTTTATTACAAAAAGTTTCTCAAACAAAGAAATTGAATTGTTGGGCTATAATTGTGCACATCGTACAAATCGAGAATGAAACATAAGGGTGAGAGTGATGATGTTTTTCATTTATTTAAAGCTCTTTCAAACGGTAATCGCAAAGTTTTTTTAGCTCTACTGTTTCTAGGTTCGGCTATAGTGTTGCTCCATAGTTTATATGCTCAAAAAATCTAACAAAACACAATCTTAAAAAAATTTCCTACCAACCCAATGGGTTTGAAGACAAGATTGATGACTTTGAATTCTAAGCTTAAGAGTAAGAATCGAATCTTCGCGAATATGAATGAAAAATTTCCCACTCTATCTAGAATCTGAGTTAACGTTTTCAGATTTCTTAGGATTTAAGAATTTTCAAGTTTAAGTGGAATTTAGTTTATTAAATGAATAGTCATCCCATTCGGTTTTGAAAATAAGGTCTTAAGTATTCTATAAACTCACCTGAAGTATTTCTTCCCACTTAAAATTCCGAATATATGTTTAACCTAATTTACACGAACTATTTTCTCTCTGCTCAATTAAATATTGAATTTTAATTACTTTTCTTTCTCTGCTTGCCAAGATAAATTCAATATACTTGCTCAATGAGGCAACTAATGAACAGTTTTAATGGTCACTGCCATGTCATCTGCATAATTTATTTCAGTTGTGACCTTGATTGATTGTCTGCCTTCTGGCTTTAACATTCCATTCCATTGCAATTCCATTACCTGAAGCCATTTTCCCACAGCAAATTGCTGCGCACTAGCTTGCTCCTCTATTAATTCTTCGTGTTATTTCAAATGCATACCAGAGAAAAGAACTGGCTTTCTAATCAATTGCAATTGAAATTGCAATTTACAAAATTGAGTGGGGACGAGAAAATATGGTGGAAGAACGAGAAAATATTGTAAAAGTGCTCGATTTACATTTAAAATTTGTGTGCTGCTTGAAAATGTTGCTACAGTAAATTGCATAAACTTTTGCAAATAGAAATACAGATAGCAAGTTGCACGTTCATCCTTGCCGTCGTTGCACATTGAAGCTTGATAAATGTCGTTGTCGTCGTTGCCGTCGTCTTGGTTCTTGGTCATGAATTCTCTGGGGCATGATAAATTATGCCCAAAATGTTTGTTCCAAAATAAATAGAAAGACAGAAAATGGTAAACGCAGGGGAAAATGTTGATGTATAGGTTAGTAAGTTGAGCTGTTAATTGGGGAGTAGGATAAACAAACTTAATACTGCATCCTTTTATATTTGTATTTCCTTCATATGGCATTATTTTATGATTCTGCTTAATCCCCGTTCTGGCACACATGCTTTGGTCTTATTAGTCCTTTATGGCAGCAAACTTAATTACAACAGCTCAAACACATAACATTTAATTCGTCGTAAATTCCTTGCTAAGCAGCACACAATGAAAATTCTTAATACAACCGTAAGCAGACTCGTTTACCTCAGACTTAAACAGGCTTTCTTTCTCAGTTAACTGCGCCGCCAGTTCACAATACAAATTAAAATGGCAAATATTTTGCTGTTGCTGCCTGCTGTTGGGCAGTTTTCATTTGCCTTTTGTTATGATTTTTTTTCCCCCCAGAGTCTGTTTTTCTGCTGAAAACGTTTTATTTTTTCGTCTGGTGCGAATAGGGCGTGGTTTTTAATATACGCGCAAGAGTATGCAATTATTTTTTGTGTGTTTATTTAATCCGTAACAGCTGGTGGGAAATAGGAAGCAAAAATAAAATGATTCAAGGATTTATTAAAGGTGTTTTGGATAAAATGAAAGTAAGTTGCTGAAATTGCTGACATCAGCAAGACACTAAACATAGACTATAAGCAGCAACGGCCGCAACCGTGATAAGCAAAACTTCAGGTTAGTTCGTGTGGGACCTAACTTTTAGTGTACGGCTGAAACTTGCTTACGTTTAGAAGTTAAAATTTTGCAGAGGTAGACGACTTTTACTAAATATATATTTGGTAAATATTGTTTAGATATGTAGGAATTGAAATATAGGTGCTAAGGGCTATGTTCATTTAAGTTAAGTTTGCATCCCTATGTTTCATTCCATTTTGATTGCTATTTGTATGTACACCTAAGTGAGAGAGTCGATTACAGCAAGCCGAAGAAGTCACACGTAAACTTTAAGTTCTACATATGTAATTCACTTTTAAGTTTAATATATGTTAAAATAAACAATCATATTATTTGTTGGTGAAATCTGGAGAGTGTCGCATTCCATCGCATTCCCAATCCCACAGATATTCGGCCCTGTTCCGAATTTCGACTCAATTTTCGTGTAAGCATAGACTAGTCTATTGAAAACTTTACGAAATGTTTTTAAAAGCTTTTGATTTTTAAAAACAAGTGTAGCTTATCCAATTCTAATTAGGTTACTCTCATTGCTCCGCGAGTTATTTTTCGGCGACAGGCGCCGCTTAGTCGCACAAGCAATTGCCTTGCTTCGCAGTGAGTTACAAGAACAAAATTCTTGGCACTCAAGCAGACGGCGCAACAACAAAATGCACACAGTGTTTGTGACAGAGACTATCTTGGCGCACAGGCAGATCGCTGTTGGACTCATATACAGTATCTTCATCGTGTAAGTCCCGTCTTTGCCTATGACCGAGCTCTTACTTTGTTTTTCTTTTTTTCGATTATGTTTTTATGTTTGTTCTTCCTTTCACCTATCTTTTCAGATGCTCCTTGTAGTCTTGGTCGTTATTTTTTATCAGATGACGTTTTGGTTCTTTATTCTACAGGAAAAAATGAGAAAGTATAGAAGAAGCAATGAATGGGAAGGAAAAGAAAAATCAAGAAGAAAGAAGATAGATAGAAATTAAAATAATTAAAGGAAAGAAAAAAGACAGAAAGAAAATAAAATGATAAAAGGAAAGTAAAAAGATAAAAAGAAGGAAAGAATATTGAAAAAAGAAACAAAAATAAAAAGGAACGAAAGCAGGAATTAGATAAAATCTTACTTCTTCATTCTATAGGAAAAATTAAAAAAGGTTGGAGGAAGCAAGGAATGACGAGGAAAAGAGAAATGAAGAAAAAAGATAGATGGAAAAAAGAGAATTTAAAAAGAAAGAAGAATAAAGATGAAAAGAAAGAAAGAAGAGAGAAAATAAGAAAGAATATAAGAAAATCGAATAAGGATTGACAAAAGCCAAATAAAAAGAGGGAAGATATAATATAATGAAAAAAAGATAGAAAAAAAATGCAAATTAAAAGAAAGAGAACGAACAAAAAAACAGTTACAAATAAAGAAGAAGATGCAGATGTAAGGCAGATATAAAGAAAGGAAGAATGAAGATAGAAAGATATAAGGAATGCAGGTAGAAAGAAATTAGACAAAAAGAGAATGCGTGAATTAGATAACATTTTACATCTTCATTCTGAAAGAACAAATGAAACAAGTTTGGAGGAAGCAAGGAATGACGAGAAAAAGAGAAATCAAGATAGATGAAAAGAAAAGGAAGAAGAATGATGATGGAAAAAAATCAAAGAAGATGGAAAGAATGGAAGAGATAAGAAAAAATTAAAAAGAAAGAAATAAGATAAAAAGAACGCAAAAGGAATAAAAAGAAGATGGTACAAAGAGAGAAAACAATATAAAGAAAAATGTTAATAAATATGAAGAAAGAAAACAGAAAAAACAGCAAACAAATGAAATGCAACTGAAACGCGGTTGAGAAAAAATTTAAAATAAAATGAAGTTATAATTTGGAATAGAAGAATGGCGGGCAACAAAACCCACAGTAGCTAATATCAAAAAGCAGATAAAAAGAAAGAAAATAGAAAGAATCATCCGATCCGGTCGGTTCCGACATATTAGCAGGAAAGAAGTGTGCAGTAAAAAGAAGACTCTGTGCAACGTTTCAGCTCGATAGTTTTAAAACTGAGAGACTAGTTTGCGTAGAAACAGACGGACAGACAGACGGACGGACGGACAGACGGACGGACAGACAGACAGACAGACAAACGGACAGACAGACGGACAGACAAAGCTCAATCGACTCAGCTCGTCGCCCTGATCAAGAATATATATAGTTTATGGGGCCGGAAATGAATATTTCTATGCGTTGCAACCTTCTGGGCAAAATTATAATACCCTTTGCAATGGTATAATAATGAAAAATGATAATAAACATTAAGAAAGAAAACAGAAAAAAAAAATCGATCAAATAAATTCAGGCTCCCTGATGAACGAGCAAAATGCAACCGAAACGCGGAGGAGAAAAATTTAAAATATAATTAAGATTTATTTTGGATTAAGAATGAGGGCAAACACAACCCACAGTAGCGAACATCAAAAAGCAGAAAGAAAGAAAGCAGATATAAATAAGTAAAGAAAATGGAAAGAAAAAGGCAGATATAAAGAAATATTTTTGAAAATAAACAGACTCCCTGAGGAAGGCAATAAAATTGCCGAAACGCGTTGGAGAAACCTGAGGCTGGAAAACAACCCCAACATACAACACAACAATGAAACGAAAAACGGCCGAAAATAGATGCACTTAAAGAAATAAAGACAGAAGTAGAGAAGGGAAGAAGATAGCAAGTGAGATAGAAATAAAAGTAAAGAAAAAAGAAACGAAAAGAATAAGTAGAAAGAAAGAAAGAATAAATAAAGTACAAGTAATCTTGAAAGAACGACGGAAAAATAAAGGTGAACGATTGCTATAAAGAAAAATTAAAAGAAATGTAATCTAATAGAAAATGAGAAGAAATAAAAAGAAAAACGACATTTAGGAGCAAGGCATTATACAAAATGGAATGAATCAAAGAAAGATAGTAAAGTAAATAGTAATAAATTATGAAGGAAGAAGTTGAGCTAAATGGCAAGTAAGAAAGTAAGAATGACAAAAATACGGAAAAAAAACGAAAGGAGTTGGGACGATTAAAAAGGAAGGAAAAGAACTCATGAAAAGAGGAAAATATGCGTAATGATGAAACAAAACGAAGTAAGTCAGGCCTGCTCTCGTTTCCGAATTCGATTAATCGGGTAGAATTTTTATTCCATCAATTAAAGATTAATCTGATTTTAAAGTCAAAAGCCACAGTCAGTTTTTAGAAGCGGAAACATTTTTAAATTCTGATTCCGCAAAATTTTAACGAAATTGAAAACGGAAACAGGCGTGAGTGAAAAATAATAATGAAGGAAGGAGTAATAAAAGGAACAATTTAGCTGCAAGAAAGAACGGAAAAAGATTGAAACGGAAGAGGAAGAATGTTACTGTAAAAATGTATAGAAGAAAGAAGAAACGACGAAATATAATGAAACAAGAAATATTAAAGAAAATGAAAAGAAAGCATTAAAAAGTCAACTGAATTAGAATATGGTGCAGACAGCACTAAATACGAAAAGAATGAAAGAGGAAAAAAAGCTAGTAAATTTGAAAGAAGAAAAGAATTCACAATAGGAAAATAAGTAAAAATGAACATCTAACTTCGTCTGTGCCAAAGTATTGATACACTTGAAAAGGCTTTTCTCAGCGTTTACTTCGATCAAACTTCGCAGATCAGCTTAAAGGAATCTCACTTTTTCTAGCAATGCTCATTTCCCCTTCCCTAATAATTTGAGAGTCATATGAATGAAAGAAAAAAAATACTTTTCTAGCATAATTGTAAAGCCAAATCATGTATAAAACATAAGCTTCATAGCTTAAAGCTTTCAACTTGTGCCTTGACTTATCTTCAAACAGATTTGCAACTCGTTTCTCAGCGACCATTTGTTAGCTCCTCACAGCATGTGTTCCGCTTAGCTGCTGCCATTTGGAAACTAGTCAAAGATGCACATAAATTACAAACTCAAGTCCCTTTGGCCGGCCGGACAGCATTGTCTAAAGTAAAATATATATGCCGTCTTGAGAGACTCAGACATTAATTGTCTGGCTACAAAAAGGAATCCCTCTCTCTCTCTAACTGGCCATAAAAATGATTTAATTTTACGCACGACTTGTGAGTAGAACAAAAAAAGAAATATGGTGTCACAGCTTGTGCATATTAAAAATGTTTTTCAAAAAATTTATTATTGACATTTGGCGCAGCACATAAAAGTATGCTATATATGGCACTTTTTGAGTGCGCTGCAAAGTATGCAAAGCGATGAATTGAAATAAATTTCTTTATTTTTAATTGCCAATATTTTACACCAAACCCCTTAAATGACCTCAAGAGATAAACCGCTTAGTGCCCCCCCTCTTGATGGATACACAAGCTAAATGGCTTGTGAAAATGTTTGTTGTAAAAAGTTGAATCGACGAGTTAAGTTGATTGAGCTATTCGAGCTGGACATGGACTTGGCAAGTCTAGTTTGGTCGTTTAAAGTGATGGGTGGTGGTTGGTGATGGCGATAGGAAGGGTTAACTGTCGTAAATGAATGACTAAAAGCAGAAGAGTAATGGTCGATATAGTATATAGTGTATGTGTGCTTCTGGTATTGAGGAAAATTTAAGAGAAGGTTTTTAAAATTAAATAATTTAATATTCTTATTATCTCAAAGACTTCGTCAACAATTCTGAAATTACTAGCTGCTCTTTCAGAGGCTAAATGAATCTCTGTTTAAAATTGGTTCTCTTTTTATACAATTTTAATTTAATCACAAAGCCTGTGATCACAAATGTGTCCCTTTTTTTCTAGCCCTTTTTTCTTTACCATGCTTACTTCGGTCCCAAGTGCCCAGCTACTGTTAATTAAGTTGCATTAGGTCCTGAACTCTTGACTTCCCAATTTCCTTCACTTCATACTTAAATATATTTTTGGCAAATGTCCTTGCCACACGCCAACTCCTTTCGATTTGCTTTTCAAATTCAATTGAATGTTATCCTTAAATCATTTCACTTCCTTCACTATTATTCCTGTTCCATAACCTCGAACAGTGCTTACATTCGTTATTGATTGGCCATAAGACGGCAAATGCAAATTATGCATGCATAAGCTGGTACACAAACACAATCGACAACTCTTTGAATTTTTATGAAGCAAATCTGACTACAAGCGGTGCACCACCTCCCCCACTTGAACATTAAACGCTATTAATACCCGCCCAAGAACCAGGAACCAGCTGCCTTAGATTGTTGTTTATAAATCGATAAATTTTTATTTAGTTCCGTTCTCGTTTTCCGTTCGACTTGTCATGGGTAAGGACATGCGTTTGCGCTTAACCTACATACAACAAAGCCGTCAATGTTTTCCTCTTCCCTTTCTCTCTTGTAAACCACCCTCAGTTCTTTTGTGGGTTGTAGTGACAGTATTTATTTGTATTTCACTCGTGGTGTGCGTATTTTGTTGATTTTTGAATATATTTTTTATTTTACGTGCATTGTCTGTTTGCCGGGTTCCGGCTGCGTTGTAAATATTTTGGTGACAAATATATATTTTAAAGCAAAACAGCATTCCGTTTTTTCTGCTGACTTAAAATGTTGTAAATTTGGAAAAAACCAAAGGAATGATTATAAATTTATACAAATTGATGCAGTGGAAACCAATTTCCTGGCATGTTCCCTGTATATTTTGAATATAAATATTTATCAAGTAAGAACAAGTAAGACAGCCCAATTTTAAAACACTTAAATGCTGTAGAATACTATGAAGAGTGACTTTTAAGCAGCTTTCGGATTTGTGTTTAAAAAAAAAATTTCGAAATTCGGAAAAATGTATGAAATCTTTATTTGAGTCGATAGAACGATCTATATAATTTAATGTTTAAAGATGATTTCATGTAAATATTGACCGTGGCTGTGCCTCATATGGCTCATACGCTGGGTCTAATTTCAGCATACTCTCTCCAACATATCGGCCCGTGTGTTACGAATTAATTCTTGAATATTGAGCCCCACAAAAAATAATCTACACTCAAAGAAAAAATAGAGAATTTCACTCATGAATCAAGAGCATTTGGTTTCAAAAGTACGATAACAGCAATATTTCTTTCCGACCGACCGACGTGGTGTTTGTTCCGCTCGCCACTCACCATCAGCCCCTGCTGTAATTAATTTTGAGATCCAAGTTTTTTGCTTACCTACTTTACTGGGACTTGATCTCGGTACCTCCATGACTGAAACATACACAAGTTGGACGGGCCGCTTAGCTCACTCGGCTATTCTCCAGTAGCTACAAGTCACTGTGAGACCATATTTATGAATAAACGCACTTGATATTTTGCCGGCTTCAAGAGCTCGACCGGGTGGCCGAGTGAATATCTCGTGCGCTTAGAAAACCTGGGTGCCGTGAATCAAGTCCTTGTAGGAGCATATTTTTATACCCTTGGAGAGGGTATATTGAAATTGTGCGGATGTTTGTAACGCAGGGAAGGAGGCATCTCCTACCACATAAAGTATATATATTCTTGATCAGCATGACGAGCTGAGTTTATATAGCCATGTCCGCCTGTCCGTCCGTCTGTCCGTCTGTTTCTATGCTATCTCCTCCGTCAGTTTTAAAGCTATCTTAACCAAACTTTGCACGAAGTCTTTTGGTACAAATACGCAGCACATTTGTCGGAACCGGCCGGATCGGATGACTATAGCATATAGCTGCCATAGGAACGATCGGTTAAATAACTAGTTTTAGTGAGAAAAACTTTTTTGTTTTTAAGTGCTATCGCTCCCACCGCTCGAATTTATAAGTTTTTGATGATTTCACATAATTTCACCAAGCCTTGTCAAAATCGGACAACTATATAGTATAGCTGCCATACAAACTGTCAGCCACATATCAAGCTCCAAGGGTATATAAACTTCGGTCAAGCCGAAGTTAGCTGGCCTCTATTTTTATACTCTGTACCGAAGGTACATAGAGTATATTAAGTTTGTGCAAAAGTATGTAACAGGCAGAAGGAATCATGTCCGACTATATAAAGTATATATATTCTTGATCAGCATCAACAGCCGAGTCGATATAGCCATGTCCGTCTGTCCGTCTGTCTGTCTGTCCGTCTGTCCGTCTGTCCGTCCGTCCGTATGAACAAACAGATCTCGGAGATGGTAAGAGATAGAGGTTTGACATGTATGGGACAAATATTTCTTATAGCTGCAGGCAGATCAAGTTTATTTTCAATTTTTGCCACGCCCCCTCCCGCCCCCGCAATTCGGAATAAACGTTATATCTCCTACAGTTTTGAAGATAGACGTTTTGTACCTTCTAGAGATAGTTAGTAATTAGCAAAATGTATTGATTTGCCGAAGAAATGATAAAGATCGGATGAGCGGTTCTCAAGTTATGAGCAAAAAAGTACATCTTCCTCGCCCCACCCCCTCCCACCCATTCACAACTAACACCACACAATCTTAGAGAGAGAGAGAGAGAGAGCGAGAGAGAGAGTGAGAGAGAGAAAAAGAGAGAGCGACTTTGAGATGAGCGCAGCACCAGCATTGCATTCAGCTTCTACTCCGGGTACAGAGTATGTTATAGTCGGGCTTGACCGACTTTCTCACTTGTTTCTTTTTATACTCTGTACCAAAGGTACACAGAGTATATTAAGTTTGTGCATAAGTATGTATGAGCGCAGCACCAGCATTGCTTCAGGTACATAGTATGTTATAGTCGGGCTTGACCGACTTTATCACTTGTTTTTATTTCCGGATTTAGGATATTCTTCTAGGGAATTGCAATTCCTTTATGTGACATAACGTGAGACTTAGATTTGATTTCCAATGTGAACTAGGTCAAATATTACTTAGAAAACTAAAAAAGGAAAATAAAATCGGGAATAATTACTACGGAATCCAAGTGTTAGGAAAATAAAAACCGGATATCAAAAACTGGGAGCTATTTAGTAAAAGAAAAAATAGAGGCAAGCTAACTTCGGCTCGACCGAAGTTTATATACCCTTGGAGCTTGATATGTGGCTGACAGTTTGTATTGCAGCTATACTATATAGTTGTCCGATTTTGACAAGGCTTGGTGAAATTATGTGAAATCATCAAAAACTTATAAATTCGAGCGGTGGGAGCGATAGCACTTAAAAACAAAAAAGTTTTTCTCACTAAAACTAGTTATTTAACCGATCGTTCCTATGGCAGCTATATGCTATAGTCATCCGATCCGGCCGGTTCCGACAAATGTGCTGCGTATTTGTACAAAAAGATTTCGTGCAAAGTTTGGTTAAGATAGCTTTAAAACTGACGGAGGAGATAGCATAGAAACAGACGGACAGACGGACGGACAGACGGACGGACAGGCGGACATGGCTATATAAACTCAGCTCGTCATGCTGATCAAGAATATATATACTTTATGTGGTCGGAGATGCCTCCTTCCCTGCGTTACAAACATCCGCACAATTTCAATATACCCTCTCCAAGGGTATAAAAATGTGAGATCCAAAATTAGGAAGCTAAAAAACATTAGGAACCAAAAAACAAATTTATAATCAAAAATCGCTCGATTTCTGTTATTTTTATTTTTGTTAATTTTCCTATTCCTAGTTTTGCAACTTTTATTTCTTTTTTATTTCCAATTTTTTCTAGTTTAACTTTTCTAGTTTTAATTTTTCTAGTTTTATTTTTCTCAAACATGTTGTTTTTTTAAATTCCCAATTATTCTTTCACCTTTTTGCATTACTCAATTTCATTGTTGTTGAGCTTTCTAATGTCATTTTTCGTTTTGCCGTCACTTTGCCGTAAAAAATCGTTTTTTTCGCACTGGATTCCGCATAATTTGACCATCTTTCAAAGAATGGCTCGTGCGGATTGGTGCAAAGAAATGCTGATCAAATACAATCGCGGTGCTTTAAAAGACCTTTAAAATATCGTCAGAGGTGACGAATTATGGATATTTGCGTCTGAGTCGGAAACAAAACCGCAATCTACCGTGTGTGGGCTTATCTTATTTTCTTCGTAAAAATATTTTATTTCCAGTTCTGTTGAAAAAAAAAACAATTTCCTTTCCTTAATATTTAAGGCCGATTTGCGCGGGCTAGGAATTCATTTAAATAAGATTATTTCATAGCAGCTATTTGCCACATTAGGAATCGACCATAAATCTTAAAGCTATCCGATTGGAAAGATATAATATAAAAGGCAGTAAAAATTGTCATTATAACCGCTTTAACTCTGGATATTGCTTAATGCATTAAAGTACCTCCTGAAAATATTGGAAATCGAGAGCGAAAGTTAAAGTCGGCTCTAACCGACTTCGATACACCCGTTACTCATGAAAAAACATGTTTAACAGTGTTCCTGCGTTCCTTAGGGTAATCATCTGAAAAGTATGCAACACTTTCTTAACTCGGCTATTTTTTACATCCGATCATTCTTTTGTTCACAACTTTAATAACTTTCATCCGAATGCAGGCGTTGTAAATATTGTTCGTGTTTAATTGGTTTTGTGTTGAATTGACGTTTGTTGAATTGACGTTTGTTGAATTGACGTGTTGAAATTGCTTTGTGTTGAGTAGACGTGGAGCCTTAATATCCTCGGAAAGTGTACGTATATTTGAAAGCATTAGAGATAACATTCTTTTGTTCAGAACTTGAATAAATTTCATCCGAATGCAGACGTTGTAAATATCGTAAAATTTTTGCCTGCCGCTTGTGTCACCCTTTTTTTTCCCAGGATGGATTTGTTTGTGTTTAATTTGTAATGTGTTGAAATGACGTATGTTCAATTGACTTTTTGAAATTTATGTGTTGATTATACCGGGAATTGGTTTATTAAATCGGCGGGGGATAAAGGTTGCGATTGTGGAAAAATTGCGCCAGCTAGTGTCCCCCTTCTTTCATTGATGGTACTACACACTTTCATTATATTAACTATCACTAATAAAAGTCATTTTAAGGTGGTCTATTCAACACAAAACAATTTCAACACGTCAATTCAACACACGTCAATTCAACTCACGTCAATTCAACTCAAAACAGTCATATGCTTCCAAATGGTTCCAAGCTTTAGAAAATGTGGATAAATCGATATATCGATAATTTTTGAACCCATTAATTGATAGTAAAAATTATGATTTTTGATTTGATCGATATTAATATTTTGAGAAATGTTGACAAATGTTGATGTGGAATCGAAATAAATTAGAATTCTTACTAATCTTTTTTCACCTATTTCTATTTTCATTTTCTCAGCCCAACATCACAATCATTTAAAATTTTTATCAGCTTATAAACTTCATCTAGAGTTCTATGCCCTTTAAAAAAATAAACAGTGCGTCTACACACCACTGTCTAAATGCTCATCAAACGCAAAAACTTTCATCTTTATATTGTTTGGCAGAGACGACAAAAGTTTCATCTTCTTTGCACTAACCGCGATATTAAATGTACTCAATGCAGTTTACACAGCCGCCTTAATCGAAAATGCAATTTTCAACAGACAAGTTAAACAAGCTGCTTTTATACTCTTTGGCTGCCCCTTCTCGCAGCCCCATCCCAACCTGCTGTCTGAATGTCCTTGAACTTTTTCGCGTGGCAATGCTGAAAGTTTTGTGCGACCCGACCCACGATTGTTATCAAGTGCAAAATGCACAAAAGTTTGTTGGAAGGAAAACTGTTCATTCTACAGTCAACTCCCATATGTGGGCATAATTATTGCCACATGACACGAGGCACGGGAAAGCAGCTGCTAGTTGGGATATGAAATGAAATATCGATAAGAACAGCAAGGGAATTTTTGTATAATGATTTCTGCTTCAGCGCCACAGTTGTTGATTAATAGAAGCAAGACTCTGAAGGATGGAACAAGGACGAGAAAGAAAGAAAAGAAAATAACATTCGGGGGTGCCACAGAAATCTCTAGAGATTTTGCCGACGGTTGGTTTGTAAATCTCTCGAAAAAACCGTCGGTGCCACAGAACTTCGAGAGATTTCATTTTCATATTAGAAAATGTAGTTAGAGCACCAGCTGTTCCAATTGAAGTTCCATCTCTAAAAACAGGGCTGAATTTCTGGCCAAAAAATTTTTCTTCTTGTAATTAAGGGTTAAATTGATGTTTAAATGAAATTTTTTGATTGTGTTATATGTTTTATGATGCATTTTTAAATTATAATTTAAATTAAAGTCAAATTCTCCATAAATAAAATGCAAAGTTTAAAAATTTGTTGGCGCAAAACATGAAGAATATCTTGCCAGCCCTTAATCCGCTGGCTGCCAACCAGATGGCGACACAAACTCGCGACAAACGATAGGAGGAGCCACAGTAGTGGTTGGTTTTGATTAACATGAAAGACTTTGGTTGTTTTTCCCAATAATTGTTGGAACGTTAATTTCAATGTTTAAACTAATTAAATAATTTATTCGTTTGATGCAATCTATCCTAGAAAATAATGTTGTTTACATTCCCAAAATTTATTTTGCTTGTTAAAATTGTTTGGGTGGTGAATTTTGCTAAATCTCCTTACAAAACACGGGAGGTTTGAAACCAACCAAACGGAATTGCTGTGGCACCTAAGAATTGGAATTGGGTTGGAATTTGGTTGGAAGAGGTTTCTGTGGCACCCCCGATTGTGTCCAAAATTACTTTATTCATATTCTTCTTTTTCAGTCATGCTTAAGAGAGTCGATAGGCAATTTGATGAAATTGTGTGTTAGATAATCACAACTTAACTCATTTATTTTATGCAACGCGATAATGTTATGAGTATAATTTGTGCTTTTGGTCTTGAAGTTGAATTAAATTTTTCATTTGTTTTTGTCATATCTTAAGTTAATATTTAACTTGTCTCTTATTGCAAATTGTGCAAATATATAAATTATAAACATTTATTTAAATCTAATCATTTGAATTTCATCCTAAAGTAAGTTGACTGAAAATAATACATTTTGAAAAAATCAATCTAAAATCAAGATTATCGTCTCAATACGAGGAGAAACGATGTCAGAAGTTGACAAAAATTTTCTTAATATAAATCTAAATCCAACAATCTTGGACTAAAATCTGATTGTTTTATTCGAAAATGGTTCGGTACGCGATCGTTGGAAATATCCTAACCTTTTAAATTCTCATGTTCGTTGGCTCTATAAACCGCTTTAACTCTGGATAATGCTTAATGCGTTAAAGTACCTCCTGAAAATATTGAAAAAGGAGAGCGCAAGTTAAAGTCGGCTCTAGCCGACTTCAATATACCCGTTACTCATGAAAAAACATGTTTAACAGTGTTCCTGCGTTCCTTAGGGAGAACATCCGAAAAGTATGCAACACTTTTTTAACTCGGCTATTTTTCACATTTTTGCTCATAACTTGAGAACCGCTCATCCGATCCTTATCATTTCTTCGTTTTGCGAATTAGTAGGGAGGGGGCGTCTGACTTGATCTGACTGCAAGTATAAGAAGCATTTGTCTCATACATGTCAAACCTCTATCTCTTACCATCTCTGAGATCTAGGTGTTCATACAGACGGACGGACAGACGGACATGTCTATAAATTTCAAATATTTTGTCAACAAAGTACGATTTCAACACAGTTCAATATTCACACTGGAAAAAAAAAACAATTTAAAAAAAATTGTATTTTCAATCTTGCAAGTGGAAATGTCAGTCGAACCTGACTTTAATATCCTCCGAAAGTGTATGCACATTTGAAAGCACCAGAAATAACATTCTTTTGTTCACAACTTTAATAACTTTCATCCGAATGCAGGCGTTGTAAATATTGTTCGTGTTTAATTGGTTTTGTGTTGAATTGACGTGTGTCGAATTGACGTTTGTTGAATTGACGTGTTGAAATTGCTTTGTGTTGAGTAGACGTGGAGCCTTAGTATCCTCGGAAAGTGTACGTATATTTGAAAGCATTAGAGATAACATTCTTTTGTTCACAACTTGAATACATTTCATCCAAATGCAGACGTTGTAAATATCGTAAAATTTTTGCCTGCCGCTTGTGCCACCTTTCTTTCCCAGGATGAATTTGTTTGTGTTTAATTTGTAATGTGTTGAAATGACGTATGTTCAATTGACTTTTTGTAATTTATGTGTTGATTATACCGGGAATTGGTTTATTAAATCGGCGGGGGATGAAGGTTGCGATTGTGGAAAAATTGCGCCGCAGTCAAAATTTTTTTTTGTACAAAATCGCGCGATTTTTTCTAAAAAAATTTTAACTGCAGCTAGTGTCGCCCTTCTATCTCTGATGGTACTACACACTTGCATTATATTTACTATCACTAATAAAAGTCACCGTTACTCAGCTTTAGGTTCCACGTCTATTTAACACAAAACAATTTCAACACGTCAATTCACACGTCAATTCAACTCACGTCAATTCAACACAAAACAGTCTCCACAAAAAAAGTCAACACATATAAGTCTATAAGTCATTTCAAATTTAAATTTAATAATAAATTAATTATTTTGTTTTGTGTTGAATTGACGTGTTGAAATTGTTTTGTGTTCAATTAACGTGCGTTGAATTGTTGTGTTTGGTGAAATGACTTAGTGTTGTATTGACGTGTGTTGAAATTGTTTCGTGAAGGCTTTGTTTTGTGTTGAATTTGTTTGTGTTGAATTGACGGATTGTAGAATTGTGTTGTTGGGTGAAATGACTGTGTGTTTTATAGACGTGTCACCGTCACAGCGAGAATGATGCCAGTTAAAAATCGCTCGATGCTGCTGGCAAAAGGCAGATCGAACAACGATGAGAGTGGCAAAGAAAGCGAATTTGCTTTAGCTCTCTAGTTTGTTCGCTATCTAACTCTCTCAATTGGTGTTTACGTACGATTCGTGCCAAATACAATCCTTTTTGGAATGAAATATGTCCACTCGTACTTAAAAATTTATTCCTTCTGTCGGGATCAAATCACGCTTTTTAGGCGTGAAGAATTCCCGGCATTTTGTATCTGTGTATATAAGAGGTTTAAAGCAAGATCCATTTGAGAATTCACCAAAGCTCAGGTAGAAAATATTTATTAAAAATTATATTATACTAAAATATTAAGAAATTTTAAAATTTTTCATATTAATAAGACCTAAGATTATTATAAAGTTTTGATAGACGGGTAAACATTGGAGATCCAAAATTTTCATAGGATCCAAAAATTATTATTTAGACCTAAAACCTCGAAATTTTCGAAAGAATGAACAGTACAAAATTTAGCAAAGTTCGGAAATATCAATGTAGACGGGTAAATAGGAGGTGTAGATCAAACAAAAAAATCAATTAAACAATTAAAGTTAAAATGAATTCAATTAAAATTTTTGACTGCAGTAGTGGAGGGTACATATATGTGGTTTTCCAAAAATCGCGAAAATTACAAAACTGTTTATTTAGTTCAGACTTTCATAAAGATTTAAAAGGTGTCTGTCAATAATTCTTAAATGAGTTAAAGAGACGTGCTGATCAAACGAACCGAAAATCGCAAAATTGAAAAAAAGGTGTGAGTGAAGTTACCCCACGAGGCTTTGATGTGAAACATTATGCTACATTTATGGCCAACATTACAAGGTCTCCCAAAGGTATATAAATCAGCAACATCTTTATAAAGGGAAAATTAACAGGAAGTAGAAATACCAACAACAATATGATTAGCTGCTGACTGCTTTTTTCTGTTCTGTTAAGTCACTGTAAAGTCACTGCTAAGTCAATTTCAAGTCACTTCTTGGTCACTATTTAGTAACTGTGTAGTTACTGTCAAGTCACTATCAAACCACTGCTTGGTCACTGTTTAATCACTGCCACGTCTAGCCACTTCTTGGTCACTATTTATCAAGTCACTGTCAAGTCACTATTTAGTCACTGTTTAGGCACTTTCAAGTTACTGTCAAGTCACTTCTTAGTCACTATTTAGTCATCAAGTGATCAAACTGCCATGTTACTGTTAAATCACTGTAAAGTCACTGTTTAGTCACTGGTTAGTCACTTTAAATTCACTGTTAAGTCACTATCAAGTCACTCTCAAGTCACTGTTTAGACACTGTCAAGTCGCTGTTAAATCACTTATTCTCCCTCCTTTAATGCCCCCCTCTTAACATCTCTATCCTCACATTTCTTCCTCTTACCCCCAGCCCACCCTATGCAAACTATCTTGTGTCTGCGAGTGTTTCGGGATAGCGTCACGTGACGCCGAAATCAAATTTTACTCCTACTTAAATTTTCCGTACCGAAATTAAAGATGTTTCACATCAAAAATTTTATAATGATTTTAGACTCTTATGAAGACGGGTAAATAGACGAAGACGTGAAGATCGAAAGTTTAAAAAATCGCAAATTTAGCTAGATGAAGATTTGATAGAAGACAATTGTTGAGTAAGCTTCACTTTTTCGTGTGTGTAAAATTCTAAAAACGGCGTAGCTTTACACGTCGGGGAACCTGTTAGTTGTTAATATTCATAAACTTAGCATACCTTCAAGGGCATTTACCATGATATTTTTATGTACATTTAGGGTATTAAAGAAATACATGACACACATTTCATTGACTCTTTAAGAACAAAATGATGTGATGAGCTGCTTTAACAAGTCACATCGAAAAAAAACCCCAATTAGAACTTGTGTGTGATATGACATTAATTTTCTATTACAACCAAATGAAAATTCACCCCACCTTACGTGCCTAATTAGCTAGTCAAGTTCTTAAGTCTCCCTTGCAAAACCATAAACAGTTCAGCGCTGCCATAAAAGGGGATCCAACCCCCAGAAGCTAGCTATGATTAAACTGCAATTAGCTGGGAAGTAAACAAAAACAACCCCCCAAAAAGAACGTAAAGTGCATACCAACCCTCTCCCCCAAAAAATGACATCATCAGCAAGCTGATTTGGGTGTTAAAAAGTGCGTTGAACTGGTGCCAAATAGTCTGAGCACGTGCCGGATATGGGACAAAAAGGCGCCATAAAGCTGAAACTAAAGCGTTTTCTTTATTTTCTTTTGCAGGATCCAGGCACATCACGCATACCCCGTTTGGGAACCTCGCATATACGACCACCTTCTAATAATGTGAGACTAAGGGCTACAAAAATCTTTCGGCCAACCGGGATTTCTGAGCCCACCAGCTCTGGTATGAAAAGAAGTAACAGCGGTGAAAAGACTGTTTTGAGTAAAGGAACACAAAGATATTTTGGTCAAAGCAAATTAAAATTAAATTCTACACCAGCTAATAATAATGTGACACAAGTAATTAATAGAACTACAAATTTGGGTAGGACAAGGCCGGTAATACCTGAAGGTGATTTGGAAGGAACTCTAACAGACAAAAATGTGACACAGATTATGGCCACAGATTTGGGCCGCATGCGTACTTTTATAAAAGACGCTGATGTCACCCTCACTCGCAGTGAAGAGACGCCCCAGAATCTAACCCATATTTTGGATAAAGGAAATGTAACCAAAAGTATGGATCAATTGCCTTTGATAGAGAACATGTGCATGCCCACCGGAACGAGTACCACACCCATAGAGCTACCAGAGACTGAATTCAATAATATGCTGGACGTAACATTGACAGCTCTGGCTCCAAATAAAACCAATATGAAGTTGGCTTTAAATTCTACATTGAATACGGAACGTCTGTTGGATATCAGTGGTCTACAGCCCTCCCCTGCCAGGCATATACAATTATTGAATCTAACCAGGGAGTTTATGGAGGCTTCTTTAACTAGTCAAAGAGGGGGAACACGTCGTTCCATACCACAAAATACTTTAATCTGTCTGAGTCCAAAATCGGCTAGCAGTACTCCACATGGATTTCGTGGTCAGGAAACTCCAGTGCCCGTACATTTGCTTTCTCCTTTATTGAAGCAGGCACAAAGTGATTTGGTTTTACCCACACGTACGCCAGATGGTGAGCAATTAATGGAGGGTTCTATCAACTACGGCAAAGTGGCACGTAATCGTCATAGTTTTGGCTTGAATTTAACCGACTCGACTTTAGATTGTTCCATTGAGTTGGTGGAGAATTCCTATTCGTCCTCCCAACAGCAATTGATGCAGCTTAGAAAAGAACATTCTTTTGACTTGGATGAAAGTCTGGGTATTTTAACACCCGAGCAAATGAAGGAATTTTTAGACTCTCCACATAATAATCGCAATTTGCAAATGCGTTTGGAGCAAACTCCTTCACCGGAGGAACTGCCCTTAGATCCCATTGAAATCAAATCGGAAATTGTTTCCAAAGTGGAACAAAATCAGGCCTTAACCTTAAGCCAAGCTCAGGCCAAGCTTAGTAATAGTTTTATTACCAGTGTGACCAGTGTGACCAGTTTGGATACAGGTTATCAGGGTGATGGTGAAATGTCACGTCCTGCCTCGCGTGGAGCTTGCGATCATTCACCCAGCAATGGTCCCCAATTGGGTCGTGTCAGTCGTGAGCCTAGTTTTCCTCCACCTCTTAACAATCCCGCCCCTCTAAGACGTCAAGATCCCATGACGGATTCAGATTTCTTTACCGAATCCGATGCGGATGATGTTTTACAACGTGGCGATCGACGTGCCCAGGTCATAGATGGACAGCTGTATGGCCCAGACATGTTACAGCCTCGAGCTTCAGTGCCACAAATGGAGGATTCTTGTATGGAATCTTCGGGTATTTTTACCGATGTGGAAAATCGTTGCGATGAGGAAATAAGACAACCTGAATTAGAAATGGATATGTCACCCGATGAGTCTACCCAAACTATGCGCAAGGCAGCTGGAGCTGTAGCTGTAACTGGTCAAGGTCAGCGTCCACCCAGTAGCTGTCTCTCCTCCTCATCGGCCGGCGGCACCACGCTCTCAAATCGTACCTCATACTGCAGCGTTGACGGCGGCAGCACCAAAAGCTTTTGCGATGAAGCTTTCGCTGTGGCCGAACAGCGATCGTCTCTGCTTTCAGTTCAACACGTAGCCTCGCCGCGTCCACACGCTTCGTTGTCATCGCTGTGCACCACCGTAGAGACGCCCGCCGTCTCACCCAAGTCGTGTATTGCGCGTAAATCGCATACCCCCAATAAATGGGATGCAGTTATGAATAAAATTGCCATTAATAAGCCTTTGGTTAAAACCAATTACAATGATGTGAAATCAAAAGTGTCCAGTACGCGTGCCAATATGGCCACAACCAGCACCAGCACGGTGACCACGCCCCGGGCTTCACCCAAAGCCACACTCAGCGTCAAGCGCAGTACCAGCACCAAACCCTTAACGCCGGTATCAACGCGGCAGCCACAGGATAAAGGCTCAGTTGGTATCAGCGGAGGACGAGGTGTTGCCGGTACTCGTCTGGTCAAATCACCCACAACGCCCACTTCACCGCCGGCCAAGAGATTGCAGACCACGCTTATCAAACGGTAAGTTATCAAAAAGGGGCATTCCTTACTTATCAGACTCCATTTATCATTAGTTATTATTGATTGATTTCTTGTGTTCCAGTTTTCTTTTAAAAAATTCTAATGAGTTCAGGGTCATTGATTTAAAATAGATTGCCTCCTAAAGTTTCTTAATGAGCAATCATGACAATTAAAAGTAAAAGCAAATTGAGAGTGATTTATAGCAATAATTACGCTTTTTTTTATAGCTTAGCTTAATTTGGGGAACGCTTTTTTGTAAGATTTATTTTTTATTTGATAAAGTAAAATCTCGGGTTGTCTTTGAGCTCCTCAAAATGTTTAACTTTAACTGTGCAATATTTAGGGGAAATTTTAAAGTTTTGTTTAAATCTTTATAAAGTTTATTTCGCTCAAAAATTCCAAATTATATTAATAATTTTTGTATTATGATTAATTATAAAACTGTTCCACTCCTATACTTTATAGGAGTTAATCGCTGATACAGGGAATCGCTCGAAATTTATTAAGCTAGGCAGCTTAAACTAGGGTTGTCAATATTTGATCGATATATCGATATTTTTGTTCAACGATAAGGGTTATTACGATATGATATTTTTGTGCTAACATAGGCTAATTTCAATATTTTTATAAACGATATAGCAGAAAAAATTACTATGGTAATTGCAGGATTTTGTTCTGCACAAAACGTATAGAAAAAACGAATTCTTCGGAAAATTTCTAAGTAGAATAAATAAAAATGAGTTTTCAGTCCAGTAGTAAAAGATAAAATCCCTAAGTGCCTTTATTATTTTAGGTCAATTGACGCGGGAAAGGAATTCATTTTAGACCCTTGGTTTCTTGGTGAGATTTTTTTCACATAAACCTTATTTTCGGTGGCGATTTTTAAGTAGAATAAAAAAAGAATTCGAAAAGAAAAATCCATAAATATCTTTAGTATTTGAGATCGATTTGCGCCGGCTAGGAACTCATTTTTGATCTATGGGGTTTTTAAGGTAAATTTTTTATAGAATTTTCCTTAGATTCCGTTTATGCTTTACGCTTTGTTGATTTCTGCCTATACGAATTGAACCCCCTAAAACTATAATCTATTTTCAGAAAATTTAATCATTTGAATCTTAAAGGGTCATCTCTCATTTCAGTTTTCTTAAGATTAAAAAAAATAAAGATATATCGATATATCGATGTGTTTGAACACGATATACCAAATATCGATATTAATTTTGATTTTTATACCCTTGGAGAGGGTATGTTGAAATTGTCCGGATTTTTGTAACGCACAGAAGGAAGCATCTTCGACCACATAAAGTATATATCGCTCACTTACTTCAATACTGGCAACTCAAAATAATCCATTTTGAGAAAAACACGTTTGAAGTTCTCAATGGATTTAACCTAAAAAAAAAATGGTTCTTTAAGTTTCAACTTAATTAAGTAAAATATTATAAATTTAAAATGCTTATTAATAAACATTGAAAATATGATGTTTTAACTGAATGACGAAGTATGTTTGGTCAATATCGACAGCAGGACAACTGAGATATGGCGGTTCTTGCATCAGCATAAAAATGAACCTGGAAAATGATATTGCGACATATTCTCATCTCACATGGAAAGTAGAAGAGATAGCAATACGAAAATTTTTGCATAAAATAGTACAGAAGATCGCGCACATTTCTGCATCATTAAGTCAAAAATCGTATTTTTTGAGTTATGCCAGTATTGAAGTAAGTGAGCGATATATTCTTGATCAGCATGACGAACTGAGTTGATATAGCCATGTCCGTCTGTCCGTCCGTCCGTCTGTTTCTTTGCTATCTCCTCCGTCAGTTTTTAAGCTATCGTAACCAAACTTTGCACGAAGTCTTTTGGTACAAATACGCACATTTGTCGGAACCGGCCGGATCGGATGACTATAGCATATAGCTGCCATAGGAACGATCGGTTGAAAAACTAGTTTTAGTAAGAAAAACTTTTTTGTTTTTAATGCTATCGGTCCCAACGCTCGAATTTATAATGTTTTTATTGATTTCACATAATTTTACCAAGATTTGTCAAAATCGGACAACTATATAGTATAGCCCCCATACAAAAGATAGGTCTAAAAAAATTTTTGTGAGAAAAAGTTTTTTGTTTTTAATACTATCGCAGCCAAACTTATTACTGATCAATTTTACATGCTACCACAAAATTCTGCCAAAATTGATTCATATCGGACGAACATACCATATAGCTGCCATAGGAATGATCGGTCGCAAAAGTTGTTTTAGTAAGAAAAAATGTCTCAACTTTGTATGAATATATCGTATAGTTGCCATATAACCAACAGGCAGGCGTATATCATGCTCCAAGATTATATCAACTTCGGTCATATCTTGCGTGACTCTATCTAACAATTCTGAAAAGAGATATTAAAATGTAAAAAATTAAATCGAAATAAAATTTTTGAAATCGATTTTTGAGATCACCATTTCAAACTACACCAAAAAATAGTTTCAGTAATAATGGGCCTTACCTGCAGACTAGTGTTATTCGTACCTAATATGTAAAAGTTCTATTATTATTTATCATTAACTTTTTATTTATTTGTTCATTTATTTTATTCTGTCTACTTAGTCTACTCTCTGAAAAAGTTATTTTTTAGAATATCACGAAATGTTTGTGCACATTGTATGAGCCGCAAATAACAAAGAGAGAGAGAGAGAATACAGCACACATTAGAAATTGTTGTTGCTTAATGTAGGCTTATGGCACACGTTTCCCGTATACGCTCCAGCTATTCCTTTGCGTCAAACAACGAATGCGTGGCTTGCGGAATGGGCTTGTGCACCCCCGGTTTTACTTTTAAAATATCAATTAAATATTGCGAAATAGCGCTCTAAGTGGGCTGGGCCAAATTGTTATAATTAGAGTTTCAAAAATACAATAAGCTGTTAAAAAAAAGTAAAAAAAAGGTGGACTTAGAGACAGCATCGTGTTTGAAACCATTTTACCGTGACTGACGAATCATGATATCGCCTTAAATTACAGAAAAGGATATTAAAAAGTAATTATGGTTCCCTTAATTCCGGTTTCCCTTAATTTACAATATTCCATTTATATATTCACAACGTCTTCGTTCGTTCGTCTGTCAGTCACTACTACCATTATTGCGTTCTCTGTACAGTGCGACCATCGTTTTAAAATACCTTAACACTAAGTCAACGTTGGGATCGTTGTCGACTCTCAATTTGAAGTTTGAACAAATTATTTCTAATTTTTAAATCGATTTCAACCCTTGACCGATTTATCTTAAATATAGAAAAAAAATTCTCTAATTTTAATTTAGAATTCCTACTTTTAATATTTGCTAGACATGGCTACAACATAGCTAAAATGGTAACACTGAGAACAATGCGGAAGCAGAATTCTCAGCTAAGTGTTCTTTATAGAAGAAAACCACAAATAATCACACATAACTGCATAACCACGATAGTGATAATTCTGAACTGCGATAAGTATTATGAAAAACCCATGGTTAATAATAAAAAATACACAATTTTTCCGTGAATGTTTCGACATTAAATCGCCAAAAAATTTTAAAGAGGCTTCATACTAGTAAAACTGCAACAAAAGTTTCAAACGGTCGACCAATTGAACTTGTAACTAAGGTATCAAACAATTTTTTCCGTGACTGACGAATTAATAAATCGCGAAAAACATCGAAATATTTACCAACCTAAAAAAGCTGCTAAGAAAATGGCATCAGGTCTTTAACGAATCATTAAGTCGCGGAAAAGAAATCCAGAGAGGATTCTACTTAAAAAAAATAATAAGAAACTGTCATCAGGTCCACTAAGTTATTTTGTTACTAATTTATCAGACCATTTTTCGGTGACTGACGAATCATTAAATCGAGAAAAAAATATCAAAAAAGTACTAAATTAGTAAGAAAGCGGCATCCGGTCGCAAGAATTGTAAATAATGTATTAAACCATTATTCCATGACTGACGAAAACTGCAAAGGAACTTACATCAGGTCCACAATTTTTCCCTAACTGACGAATCATAAAACCCCCAAAAAATGTCCAAAGAGAAACCTACCTATATTTTTAGGGTAAACCTGCAAAGAAACTGACACTAGGTGTATCAATTGTACCACCAGATGCAGATGATGGGTCATCCGACTAAAATCATTGACCTACTGTCGAAGCCTTGAAAAGAACTTGTTATTGAGTAAATCACAATTTAGAGTAAGAGTTATGGATGGAGTTTAATAACCAAATTCCTACCTCCTAAATAATTGCAAATGCAAGTAGAGAAAAAAAATGACCAAACTTGACGTAATGTTATGAGAATTTTCCATACAACAACACACACAATTATTTACATAAATATCAAACCTCACTTAACTTGAGTATGGGCGTTTTTCACACACTCACGCTGAATAAAAAAAAAAACTACACTTGAAGATACATTCACATTTATGCACAGTTAGTTTTGTGGTTTGTTATTGCCGGCGAATACATACAAATAAATATAAATATACACGTATGAGAAGTATAATTGCTAGTTGTTGTTGTTGTTGAAATCATTGAAAAAGTTCCACGAAACGTGGATTTAAATACTTCCCTCTCTTTTTCTCCCTCTTATCTAATGAATTTGTATGGGTTGGCTCTGTAAAAAATCTGAGAAGCTTGGCTGCTAATTTGTGGTTGCAATTGTGAATATTTTTCGAAGTGGAAAATTGTTAGCACAAAAAATATATACAAATAAGCAATTCTGTCTACTGGAATTTGAAACATGCTTTCGATGACATTTTGTTAAAAGGTTTTTTTGTTTTTTATTTTTGTGTACTGCTTTGCCCTAAATGCTCAAAATTCACCAGGTAGCCATGGCAAAACAACAAAAGGCAAAATTACTGCGAAATAATTAAGCCGAATATTTAGCCCAAAGCACAAACCCAACTAACTAAATGTTAATCGTCCCAGACGCCTCATGTTTTGTTTACACGACACGGGTCCAATAAATTAAGTTTCCTGGTGCGTTTGTTCTTCTATTTTGTCTATTTCGTTCCCTTTTGGTGGCTTGTGTGCAATTTACCCGCACTTTTTGTTTACCTGCCTAACTAAAATGAGGTTAGTGCGAGGGTGTGTCGTTGGTGTTGGGGGACAGGCTCATTATAAGAGGCAATTTGTTAGGCCAATGTGGCCAATTTGTTGATGTTTGACATCGTCATACAGGCACAGACTTGCGAGAGGCGCATGACGTCAGTGCCAAAGTGTTGACTTTCAGCGAGAATCGATTTTGATATTTATATATTTTTTTTAAGATAAATGAATTAAGCTGTTGTTGTTTCCATTTAATTGCGTCTTAAGAGGAATCATTAGAGACGAGCGCTGCTCTAAACTATTAAAAGATTTTCAAAATCGCAAAAGCATAAATTAAAAAATATTAGTTAATTAAAACTTAAAGAATTGCCCTTGATTTGACCAAGTTACTATTGGCGATATATCTTTAATTGCCTGAGAGTATCGATCAAAAAATTCAGTATGGCATAAAAACATATCCAATTCCGTCAACTAAAAATATTAGAAATTGGATGAAATTTTCTTAAATTTCTCAACATTGCGATTGTGGAAATTGGCTATCTAAAATTATGTCATATGGTCATTTTGGCAACTCTAGAGGCCTCTCATAAAACCTTCTAGTCTTACCGTACATATACAGACCTGTTCTAGTCCAAGTTCTCCAAAAAAAAGGGGGCGTATGATAAAGCAAAACCTGCCCTACTTTTATGTACTCTTCATTCAGAGGAAGAAATAAGTAATAGTCTTCCCTTGTGTTGATTTACAGGGTTTTAACATTAATGTTAACATATAACTTTAATAAATATATGACAAAAGTTGTGTTGCTTAAGTATGCAACCTTTATTTTATTAAATCCATTGTAAGTCGGGCATAGTGAATATTTGATTAAAATTCAGAGGAAGAAAGTAACTTGAAAAAAGGCGATCGCGCCAACAACAACAATATGTGCAACTGCTTTTCGAGCGAAGCTCTTTTACGGACGTTTGATTGGGGGATTAAGACTAGAACAATTTTGTCTTTGCGACAGATTTCTTTGACTACGCTTTTGTCTTTTTTTACTATTGTTTAAAGTTTATCAAAGTTCAATCAAACTATTTAGTGAAAAATTAAGAATTAAGACTAGACATCTATCATGGGGAGTTTACCGAAAACAGATGGTAGTGCTTGCTGTAGTTTAGGTAGAGGTTCGTGGGGGACATATATAATTCGGCCGTAGCAGCGGGTGGGTTGGGTATAGCGGAATGGTGTGAGTGGGAAGAGGGGGATTTCAAATTCAAAATTTTAGCCGAATTTACAATGCTTTACAAAGTGTAACATTCAGTGTCACAGCGTAATATTCCCAAAGCATTTTGTACTTTTACGGAAAACCGAAACAGAATAAAGTTAATAATCGTAACCCGTTCCGTAACAAGAAAAAGGCGATCGGCCAAAACAGTAACCTAACACTAACCCTTATTCGTTTCGGTTTTTATCTCTGTTATTATCACATCTTTATAATAATATCAAAGATAATAGATATTAAGCCAGTTTAAGATTTGAGACGGATCTTTTTAAAATAGCGAGAGTTATTCAACGTTTTTTAGTTAGGGGCTTGAAAAAATTGGAAAAAAAAATTTGTATACGATTTTTCCTATACGAGTAAAGATTATAAAAATAATCACAAAACTTTTGGCTTTTAGCTTTCTTTGTTTGCAAAACTCCCCTTGAACAAAAAGTCTTATAGAAAAAAAATAACAAAATTTTTAATCTAAAACTTAAGCAATCATTGTTAAGTTTCAACTCTGGGTTCTAAAGTGCTATTTAGCGCAAGGATCTTTTGTAAGGACTTTTTTTTCGGACTATCCATAAAATCAATTCGGACAAAAAAATTCAAGTGGTTAAAAACACTATGTTCGAACACTATGCTATCTAAAATCTTTCTGACGGTAAAAAGGGCTATACAAGAATTCATAAGAAACCATGAGAAACTATGACAATGCAATTAACTGTAAGTTTTTGCTTTGCATTATAGCAAAAAACACATAAATATGATGCTGGAAAAAATGTCACGTTCGACATGTCACGTATTGACATTTGTACAAAAAATGTACTCCAGATTTTTAAATCAAATAATATACATTTTAAAGAACTATTCATTCATAAGATATTTAAACTATTTGGGCTTAGTTATTGTGTTAGGTTTCGCTAAAAGTTGTTTTTATATAGCTGCTTTCCAAAACCACTTCTGTTTTTGTCACGTTCGAATAGCTTTCAATTTTGTCATTATTTTGGAAACCGAACTTCACTTGCTTTAACACTAATTCAAGTGCTTGCTGAGAGAATTCAAAATTCGATTCATTTTGACTTTTTTTCATTTTCAATATGTACCACGGTCACGGTTCGACAGAATGAAAATGCCCATATATAGGTTTAAAATAAATTTCAGAATATTTTTTTAAACGGAGACGTTTAGGATGCCTAAGAAATATGACATTCTTAACTATGTTTTGCTCTATTATAATTCTAAACCAGAGGTGCCTAAGCCCATTTCGCAAGTCATTGCTCGCCTCGTTTGCGGTGGCCGAATGCTTTTCGTTATTCACGGCAGCACACACACTCACAGAAACAAATATCAGGTTTCTCTTTCTATTTATTGTAGTTGTTTTTGCTTTACATATATTTTGTGCATTCGTATTTGATTCCACGCGACTGTAAGCTCAATCTGGGCTCCCCTGAGCTCTAAAAAGTTGTTCTTTAAAAACTTTTACACAACTGGTCACCTTCTCCAGCTATAGGCGTCTCGAATCCACTTGGATTTGGCTTTAAACTGTAGGTCCCTTTCTCTCGTGCTTAAATAACAATCACACAAGGCATTAAATTGAAAGAAGGTCGGTGTGACCTTTGCCCTTTCGGGAGATGTAAAGCCAAATAATTTCTAGTTCAAAAGATTCTACAAAAAAAATTGTCCACTTTTTATTTCTTTGCCATTTTTTTGCCCACTCACTTTCATTGTTCTTGTTGAAAGTTTTGCATGTTTCCGCATCGCTCACTTTTGCCGCTTTGTTGTCAGATTTTCCACAATTTATTTTGCTGTAGTCAACTTGGAATTAAAAGATAAGCCAACTAACCCCTAGAACTAATAAAAGCTTTAAATGAAAACTCATTCATTCACCAGAGACAATTCTTGATACGGAAACATAAACATAAAAGCCAAGCAAACAAATTCAATAATTGCTTTTGGCCATCCGTTAACACGTGTTATCTGAGTGAACCAGCAGAGCAACGTGTGTAAGTTGTAGATAAACAAGACATAAGCGAAGCCAAACACATTTTGGCCCCCTGAACAAAAATATCATAAATATCGACAAGGTCGAAAATAAAAAAAAACGGCAATTAAGAGAAACACACGAAACATTACAAAACATAAGAAACAAAACTTAAAATGCAAATATTGATTTTGTCTAGAAATAGAGAGGAAATGGGGAGAGAGGGAGGATTTAGTCAAGACCTAAAATAAAAGTGTACTTTATGTCTTGTAAGCGTCTTCATTAGCGCAAGTATGTGAAATTTTGTTTGCTTAGACAGCAAAATTTGGAAAATTGATAAAGTCATAAAAATATAAGTACTGGCAAAAAGGGCTAACTTAATAAGGAGAAATTTGTAATAAACTTTTTATATGATAATTGAAATTAATTGTATTAAATAAGCCTGGAATGACTTTAAGAGAATAATATAAAGTCATGGAGAAATCGTTTGTTGAAGGGTTTGTCTACATTTATTGATAATTTTAACAGTTTTTTGTAAATTTCTGTATTGTTTTGACTGGGTTTTTATTAATCCTCCCTTTTAACTTTCTCTTTATCTTTTCATGATTTATGTTTAGTAATTTTATATTTATATTTTGTTTTTATTCCCCCTTGGCAACCCGCACAAAAACATGTCAAAGGCCACAACAGTTTGAGTTTGGGTTCACATAAATTTCACCCTAAGCACATAATCTCGTTGATGCCCCCTTGCCAATCGCTATATGCAAATTTTTTTTGTTTGGAACATTCTCATAAATTTTAGCAAAAAGTTCGTACTATTGATTAACGCATAAATATTCTCGCACAAGTTCAGGGTCAATTGTCTAAAATCTAATTTGTATTTATCCCAAACAAGATTTCTTTTTCAAAGCTTAAACAATTTGTGAGATTTTGTTTTCTTTTTTGTTCAGGGTGCTTAATGTAGGGTATTTGGTGTTAAGTTTACATGGCATTTTGGTAAATTTACTTAACAGTTTTATTTTTGTTGCATAGTTGCGAAACTCTTGCGGTTTTTCCCCTTATTTTTTGTTTTTGAGGAGAAACTTTTGCAGATCAACTTAAAATTGTTAAAAGCATTTGCTGTTAACTTCATGTGGTTGTCAATCCAATATTTAACTTTGAAAACGGACGGACTGGACTGGGTGTGGCAAAACACAAATTGTTCAAAAACAAAGTGCATAAATATTTCGTTTATTTTCTTCATTTTATGAGGCAATTTCCGTTCTTTCAATCGAAATGGGTCGATTCTTTTCTTTTGATTTAAACTGAATTTTTGGCTAAAATTGCAAAACGATAATAAAATGCTAAAAGCACTTTATAAAACTTTGAAGTTTAATTTTGATGTAGAAAATTTTGATTATTTATTTTGGTATTTGTGTGAGGTCATTATCTGTAGTGAAACGTCGTCCATTTATTATCAGCCCGGCTAGCTCAGTCGGTAGAGCATGAGACTCTTAATCTCAGGGTCGTGGGTTCGAGCCCCACGTTGGGCGACATTACATTTTTTTTGGAAATTTTTTTTTTTTATACGCAGAGCGACAAATAATTCCTTTAGTCACAGTTTATCACATTAATAGATACAGTTTCTAACAGTACATGAGCCTCAAAGCAAAGCCAAGGTGTTTCCTATTATATGAAATACTGTGACAAAAGGAATTTTTTTGTCTTTCTGTAAACAGGGCTTTTATAAGATACATGCAAGCCAGTTCTAAACCGAACCGATTCTCTTACTTATGTTCTGAACCGAAAACCCAAAGTAATAACTTTTCGGTCTTCTTTGATGATCAAATCAATTCTGTCCAAAAAGTAAAGGTAGAGATGAAATTATTAGGAAATGATTTATTCTTTCGGAAAGGCGCATGCCAAAACGACTTCCACCTAAGAACATAATTGGCCATCTACGCTTGAATATATCAAATTTACAATTTTTCTCTTAATAAACCAAGCTTGAAAATAACTTTATTAAGTGTTGTTGTTATTCTATTTCTATTAGTTAAATAGTATCAACCAGGGAATCAAACCGAAACGAATTGCGGTTCCGGTTCTGGTTCCGGTACGTACCGAAACTATCGTTTCGGTAAAAGGTTCTGTTTTGGTTCTGCTACTGTTTCGGTATTCGGTTCCGGTTCCGGTACCCTTTTATTTCGGTATCGTACCGGTACGTACCGGTATGGACCGGTAAAACTAACAGAAATTTTAGAACTTAAGTCCAGTCAAAGTGGACTAAAGCAGCAGTACACATCGCTCACTTACTTTAATACTGGCATAACTCAAAATAATCCATTTTGAGAAGAACGCGTTCAAAGTTCTCATTTCTTGAAAATATGATGCTTTAACTGAAAGCCGAAGTTTGCGCAATATCGACTGCAGGACAACTGAGATATGACGCTCTTGCAATAACATGAAAATTAACCTTTAAAATTATATTTCGACATATTTTGATCTCACATGAAAAGTATAAGAGATATCAATACGAAAATTTTTACACAAAATAGTACACAACTCATCGTATATTTCAGCACCAATAAGTAAAAAATCGTATGTTTTGTGTAAGATGATTAAAATGATATTTTACTAACAATGTCTTCACCAAATTTAATTATAAATTATTTACAAAGATGGTAAATTAATGATTATTTCTTAGAAGCACGATAGCGTTCAATGTATTTCCGTCCATATGATTTTTTCGCGGAGGCAAAATAATTTTCACACCGGAAAATAAACGTTTTACGCTTACTTGTGGAGCAGCAAGAATAACTTTTGACAGTTCATACAATTCCAGAAATTTTGTAAAATTTTCCGACCACCATTCACATTTTTCAGCTCAGAAAACCCTTGATTAATGCCATTAAACTGTTTTGTAAAAATACTAAAATATTTGTATTGTCCTGTTTCTTTTCATAGAAATTTATATATAAATCGACTTCATCTCCACTTTCAGACAAAGAAGTTGGGTCAGAGCTGCTCTTCTCATTTAATTGTGATTGAACAGAAGTGGATAAAATTCTTGAATATAAATCAGTCACAGCAGTTACACATGTACTTTTCTGTTCAGAGGTTATCCTGACGCTATAACGAGGGTCTAAAAAAAGGGACTGGTCTCGCGATTTTCTCTTTCACTGAACAAAAGTTTTGCTAAGCCAGAATCTTTTTTATTTGAAGCTAACAATTGAGCCAAATTGAAATAAAAATTCACCAAATCTTACTGCTCGCTTCGGAGTCTAGTGGTTGAACTCAGAACCGAAACCGTACCGGTACAACGTTTAGGTTCTTTTCGGTCTTTTCGGTTTCAAGAATATCGGTTCTCGGATACCGGTATACAAAAAATAAAAATATCGGTTCCGGTTCGGGTTCCGGTTCTGAGTTTCAATCGGTTCTTTTCGGTATACGGTTCCGGTTCCTGTTTGATTCCCTGGTATCAACTAAACAAATTTTGATTGAAGCGCTAAGCTAAGCAAACAGACCTGATCAGTGGATGTTAAACATTGTAGAAACATCTTTAGGTATTTGTCGATAATTCGTCGAATCAAAAAGTAAAGAGATGGAAATCGGATATAAGAAAAAACAAAAAAATTTGAAAGGATTTTTAAGAGATGGCGTCACTAGCATTAAATCGAACCGGAAAATGCTGCTACCGACGTTATATTGAAGTTTGGCATTGTTTTTCAGTACGCATCGTCTTGTCTCAACTTTTGTGACAACAAATCACAATTTGCGGGAAAGTTTACTATAAGGCTTTTATTTGACGAAAAATGCTGCTGAAGGCCATAGAATGTTGAAAGGAGTTTACTGCAAAATCGACGCCAAAGACGAATATTCATGGTGGCAAGGTGGTGGGACCAATTGGGCGTGATTTACAATAAGCTGCTTCAACCATGAGAAACCATCACAAAGCAACTCTACCGAACTCAATAGCGTTTGAACCGAAACCTCAATATAAATAAATAATTTTGCTACATGATGCCCAGAACCATACCTTGAGAAGCTTTTTTTGTCGATGACTTTCGCTGCTTTGAAGAACTCCGAAATCAGATCGATTCATGGATCTTATCAAAAAATCGCATCGTTTTTTCGAGATGGTATCCAAAATTTGCCACATAGATAAGGAAAATTAGTGCCCGTCGATGGACAATACTTAAACATATGCATTTATAACAAATTTTTAGCAATAAGGAGTCCAACTTGGATAAAAAAGGTGTGAGTTTCGTTTGATGTGAACCATGATGGTAAATTTAAGAGCTTCATTTCAAACTCACAAGCTCTCTCAATGGTATAAAAATCAGCAATCTTTCAAATGAAGAGAACAGGGAGTAGAAATAGCAACGCCAAGATCACTGATTGCTGTCTTCTTCCTTCTTTTCTGTAATTCTGTTAAGTCACTGTGAAGTCACTTATTAGTCACTGTCAAGAAACTGGTCAGTCACTGTTAAGTCGCTATTAAGTCGCCCCCCCTTACCGCCCCCACCATTTCATTCACCTCTCTACCTTTGTAGAACTAATATGAAACATTTGTATAATCGAACTCTTATTATTCTTATTCGACTTTCGGTCTCCTTTACTTTTGAAAATCTGTAGAGAGTATAGTCTGCCTCATTTTTGCAAAGCCTCTGCCTCATTTTTGAAATAGTGAACTACTTAACTCAAATTCTGTAAGCGTAACCACCGAATCTCTGTAAACCAATTAAATGCACCTGTTCTTTTTTTCTAGTAACATGCCCGGATATTTTATATATCTATATCGATATTTTTTTTCGATGTACCTTAAAAATTGATGTTATATTTGATATATTTGAAATCCACATTCTGACAGTGTTCAGATTTAAGAGATCGTAGTCCAAAAGATTGACTTTAGGAAACCTCACTTGTTGTGTGAAATAAACTAAGAATATCATTAAAATATTCGATAGTGATATAACGTCTGTTTTTAACAAAATATCGTTATTTCGATGTATAAATATTATTTACGGTTTCCCTTATTTTGTACCGAAAATTTTTAAACCAAATATGCTGATGTGGCGCCACTTGAACCGTGTAAAGTATTTCACATCGCCGTCCTTCGTATTCATAATATTTTGTAATATTTACACTGACTATAGTTAGTCTATCTGATCGTCTGATCGTTACCCAACTTAATGGACACGAACCATGTAACGTAATTCACATCGCACTAAACTAAGTATTATAGCATGACATTTACAAATTTAAAAAAAATAACCCGTTTCTAGGACATAGGGTCCTGGGAAAATCGGCAAAACAGCCATATTCTGCAATTTTATGACCATTTTACAGTTAATCCATTAAAGATATGGAATTTCTAAAGCTAGATTCGGGTTTAGAGTGAAAAACTTGTCTAGAAGCAATCATTCTTTTAGCATTTTAGGCTTTGTGCTGAGAATAAATTAATTTTGAATTCTTGCCAAGCTATCTAACCCAAGCCACCGATTTAGTTATGCTTTATTGAAAGCTTACCAGTATTCGATACAAATTTAGAATATTTTAGGATTTTTTGTTTAAAAGATATAATGGATTATTAAAGAATTTTTTTTAGTCAAAATATTTTTGTCCACCACTGTAGGCTACAAACAAACACACATATGTGTGGGCGTGCTATTTTTAAAGTCGGCTGCGATGCTGTCAGGATTATGACTTTCTATCACACGGGATAGGGAAAATGACATTTGGGCACCACTGCTCTAAACTAATGCACATCGCCGTTGATTCAAAATAATTGTATTGATTATAGTTTGACTATCTGATAGTCGGAAGAAAGTTAAATACAAAATTTAAAAATTATAAAGATACTAGCAAAAAGCCCATCGCGCTTCGCTGCGCCTTGAACAGTATAAAACCAATATCAGAATCAGTTTGAAGTCAATCGTGAGAGTCAAATATTTACCAAAATTGAAAACATTCTATAAATTTGTTTCCTCTGTAAAGCCCAGAAATCGAATCTTACATACAAAGGCTTGAAATCAACGTTTTACTACTTTGCTTTTTCTCCGTTACGACTTTGCTGCTGCGTTCTTACCACCCCCATCCCACCTACACCCCACCCACTCCCAATCTACTTTTTACACAACTTCCACCCGTTCCCACCTACTTTCCACCCACTTCCCGCCTACATCCCACCCACTTATCACCCAATTCCAGCCCAGATCCAACCCACTTCCCACCCACATCCCACCCACTTTCCGCCCACCTACCACCCACCTCCCACCCACTTACCGCCCACCTACCACCCACATCCCACCCACATCCCTCCCACTTCCCTCCCACTTCCATCCAGTTCCCACCAAATTCCCGCCCAGATCCCACCCACTTTCCGCCCAAATCCCACCCACCTCCCATCCACCTCCCACCCACCTGCCTCCCACATCCCACCCACATCCCTCCCACTTCCCTCCCACTTCCCATCCAGTTCCCACCCATCTTCCACCCACATCCCACCCACTTCCCGCCCACTTTCCACCTACATCCCACCCACTTTCTGTCACATTCCACCCACTTCCCGTCACATTCCACCCACTTTACATCCACTTACTCCCACTTCCAAAACAACGTACCCCCCACATCCCACTCACACCACCCACATCCCATTCACTTCCCAACCACTTCCCAGTAGGCATCCCGGCGGTATTTCTAACATCGGAATGTAAAAACAAAAATGAATTCTCATTTTGACATTACAAACCGCGTTTCAAGCCAATAGGATGAAAAATAGTTTTTTGCATGCAGAATTTTCCGGGAATTTTCTGACCGTCAGTGCAAATTTTCCAACTTCGGAAAATCACATTTCAATCTAATTCACTGTCTTTCTTTTCAAACCGTGTTTTAAGGCAATCGGATGAAAAATAGTTTTTGCATGCAGAATATTCCGGCCATTTTCCTCGTGGGCGGCTTTTCCGACATTGAAAAATCACATTTAAAATTATTTCGCATTTTCTCCTTGCAAACCGAGTTTCAAGCCAATCGGATGAAAAATAGTTTTTTCATGCAGAATTTTCCGGGAATTTTTCGACCGTCAGGTCAAATTTTCCAACTTCGGAATATAACATTTAAAACTATTTTGTATTCTATACTTACAAACCGGGTTTCAAGCCAATCGTATGATAAATACTTTTCTGGATTCAGAATTTTCCGGCCATTTTCCTCGTGTGCGGATTTTCCAAAATCGGGAGAACACGTGTCAAATTATTTTGCGTACTATGCTTACAACTTATGTTTTGTTATGTGTAATTTTGAAAATGAATTTGGCGCTAATCGCTGGCAACAAAAGTTTCGCCCATAAAACCTTGACCAACCACTTTCCACCCAGCGGAGTGAATTTTCCGGAAGATTGGTATGCAGTTGTTGTTGAATTTTCATATAGATCTTTGAAAATGAGTTTGAACTTGATCGGATGAAAAACAAAAAAGTTTCATACAACAGTTTTCCGCGAATTACCCACATTTGCAGACAGAATTTTTCAAAATCCGTTCTTAGTACTCACTTTCAGCATAAGATAAAACTACTGTGAAAGTCTCATCTTCCTATCTTTTATGGCTTAGGCTGTGCGACGGTCACCAGTCAGTCAGTCAGTCAGGTTGAACAGTTTTATATATATAGATATTTCCAGGCGTATAAGAAGTCTCACTTTTCCATCTATATTAACTTTATATTTTAATATTACACAAGTGTGAAGACAAAAACAAAGTCTTATAATAAATGCTGTTGCTGCGCCCTTCAGCTAGATTCTTATACATAAATTCATTTGTATGCATCAACTTGCATTAGCTGTAAATTATCCATAAAATATTTACGACTCCGACCTTTGCCTAAGCTGTTGGTAGTTTAATGATGATGACGACGACGACGACGACGACGGTTGTTTTTCTGTCAGACTCTCTGATAAACCATAAATGTCATGGTGTTATTAATAAAAGTTGCCCATCATACTCAATTGAATTCATTCGGATGGTGAATGCTAATAAAGTCATATCATCTGCCACTTCTCAGTTGGCGGTAGACTCTCAGTCGATGGCATCTTTGTCTGCACAGCTGTAAGTAATAGAGTATGTCAGGGGTGGCTGTTTTGACAAGTGTCAGCAGAGCTGTCAACACGTTTAAGGCAGATAAAAAATATGTACGAAACGCCCACTAAACGTGGTTGTAATTAAAAATGCAACCAGTTTGTGTTTTTCCAGTCTATTTTTTTTTTAAATATTTAATTTTATGTTATGTAAGGTTTTTTTTAAGTGGAAAATGAAAAATTTTCATTCCTAATAAAAACCCCACGCTAAAGAGCGAATAACCACAAAAAATGGCAAACGTGTTTGGCCAAAGCCCCCTCCACCGCCAGCGTTATCATCATTCCTTTTGCCTCGTTTGTTTACATTTTTAATGTGCAATTTTTCGCGCTGCTTTTTGTATCAATTATTTATAGTTACGCATTTCAAAAAAAAAAAAAAAATGTTTATAAATATTAAATTGGCTCAGGTTAATTTAGATACATTTTCGCGCTGCTTGAATTAGTATTTTGTTGACTAATAAACTGGATTCAGTTAAGGGAGAGCTTTATATATGGTTGAAAATCAAGTTTGCACAAAAATTAATTGTTGTTTATAAACAAAAAAAAAAAAACCGGTCATTAGAAACTGAGTAAAATTTAAATTGAATTTAATAAAAATGCGTGATTTGGTAAAATTAGCGGGGGGCAACAAAATCTAATGAATGGGCTCCACAACAACGTTATTATTTATTTCCTATATTTTGTAAACCCCCATCTTTTAGGTGGTAAGATTGCGGTGCTTGTATGTTAGTGTTAAAATTAGGGCTGTAATCAAAAATTTAATTACCATTTCAACTACTTTCAAGTAATGAAAAATTGCATCGGAAATACTTCAATTACTTTTAATTACCAAAAATAAAATGTTTAATTATTGAAATAATTGTAATTGTATGTAATCGACTGTTCTTTTTTGGGTTTCTTGGGCATTTAATTTTACACTATTTACACGGTTTTCTATTTACACTCGGTTTACTATTTACAATGTCAGAACGAGTTTGTTCTGTCTGTTTTGTCCATTATATATACAACGTCTGTCTCTTCTTTCGCCTCTGTCTATTCCATATACATACAGTGTGACCATCTTCTCAGACTATTACACGGGCTTCTATTTACACTCGGTTTACTATTTACAATGTAAAAACGGGTTTGTTCTGTCTGTCTTGCCCATTCTATATAGAAAGTTTGTCTTCATTCGCCTCTGTCTGTCTACTACTCGACGTCTATTCCATATACATACAGTGTGACCATCTTCTCTGTCTGAATAATCACCTTAACGCTAATATACAGATACGCTTAAACCGGGTTTCCTTTGTCTGTCTTGTCCATTCTACATACAACGTCTGTCTCTTCTTTCGTTTCTGTCTGTCTACTACTCGACGTCTTTTCCATATACATACAGTGTGACCATCTTCTCTGTCTGAATAATCACCTTAACGCTAATATACAGATACGCTTAAACCGGGTTTCTTTTGTCTGTCTTGTCCATTCTATATACAAAGTCTGTCTCTTCCTTCGTCTATATAGTGTGACCATCTTCTGTGTCTGAATAATCACCTTAACGCTAATATACAAATACGCTTAAGCCGGGTTTCTTTTGTCTGTCTTGTCCATTCTATATACAACGTCTGTCTCGTCCTTCGTCTCTACAGTGTGACCATCTTCTCTGTCTGAATAATCACCTTAACGCTAATATACACATACGCTTAAACCGGGTTTCCTTTGTCTGTCTTGTCCATCCCATATACAACGTCTGTCTCTTCCTACGTCTCTGTCTGTCTACTACTCGAAGTTCATTTTATATACATACAGTGTGACCATCCGTCTATATAGATATATCTCTAAATTTTGGCGGATATTTTCAAATAATTTCAAAGTTTCCAGGTAATTGTAATGTTAATTAAATTTGTAATTACCTACAAAAAAAATTGTAATTGTAATTGCAATGGTGATTTCGACTTAAAAATCGCAAATTTTCCACCCCTACCTGCCTTGTCTCATTAAAAATAGTAAATATATACATTTTTGGCTTATACAAAAGTTTGCTATCCAAAATCCTTTTGCTCTTGCCACTAACAGCTAATAAACAATTTTCTTTGGCTTAAACTTTGCAGCCACAAAGTTTTTGGTAACTCAAAACTTCATTATAATTTCAAATTTTGCATTACTTGCTACACTTAACTAAGAGTTTTTACTGGTAATTACCGGGGAAAAGTAGGGGAAGAAGAAAAGAAAAAGCAACTTGAAATTTGCATAAATTTTTGATGCAAATATGCAAATCACAAAGGGCAATTTATGCTAACTCAATTCAACAATGACGTTGCAATTGCAATTTTTTTTTTATTTGATTGACCAAATTGATTTGGTTGCGCTTGAATTGAATTGCATTTTGCACATTGAATTTAGGTTGGTCGTTAAATTAATTATAAACCAGTTGGCAAACCTGGGCTAGTTCCAAGTTCATTGAAATGGAAACCTTTAACCGAACGTTCTATCATAAATACGTGTCCCATTGTGATTGTATAATGAAACTGGTTACAAGGCAAATATGCAAATGAACCCAGAGATTTATTATATTTCATTAGAATTCAAAACCTATGCCAATTTTTCTTTAAACTTTTTAAGGTCATTCAAAGTAGAAATTTGTAGCTGTATTTTGGTGTAATCCTTCTTAATCGAGGCCAAAAACCTGCCCATTAATATGCAATTAGCCCACAAATGACCCAAATATCTATTAAAGTCTGTTCCATCTTTTTTTTTTTGCCTTCAACGAGTATGTACATAAAGAGTCCCACGTGTCCAATGCCATTTGATGGCATTTTAAGTGCCAACGAATGAACATTTGAGTAATGCTGCTGATTTGGGCCTCATCATCAACATCATGATTTGGTAGAAAAAAGGCCAAGTCAGTTGGGAGCAAAGGAACAAAAATAAATATAAATAAACAGAAAAAAAAAACCAAAACGAAACTCCTACCATAAATTTATGTGTGCGTGGCAAACAAATTGCCTTCCGTATGGAGAAATTATTGCGTGTGCAACCAAATAAAGTGTGGAAGAGAGATCCGATGGAGGCTTTGAGCAACTGCACGCACAGGAATTAACGACAAATCATGAATTTGTCACAGCACATCAACGTTTGTAGTAGGAAAGAGTACACCTGCATTGAAGTGGCAGAGATGAGAGCGTGAACTCACGACTTACTAAAGTTACGTCGATATTAACCTTAAATTTAAGAAGTACAAGTTAAAATGTTTATAGCTTCACATTTTTAATTCATTTTAAACGCAAACACTCAGAAAACTATTTTTTTATTCTTAAGAAAATTTGAAAATAGTTTCAATATTTAAAACATTTTTTCAGAATTTTAGTTAAATTTTCTAAAAATTAATTTTTTAGAAAAAAATTTCGGTGGGTATAGAAAATATTTCTAAATTAAAGGGCAATTTATATTCTTAACTAATTTTCGTAAATATAGAAAAAAAATTTTCTGAGTGTTTATACACTGAGAAAAAATTATAGTTTTTGACTAGATAGTTAAATATACATTTTTTGGGATCCATTGGATATTTTCAAAGTTGATTTATTTTCGCTGAAAAAGGATATATCCGCAAAAAAAAATAGTTCATTGATTATTATTCTTCATCCAAAGGAGCTGAAAAATGTGAAAAGGATATTTAAAGAAATTGATCCTAAAGTGGATATTTCGAATATCCATTCTACGGGGATCTTTTTTTTCTCTGCGTAGAGAAAGGAATTTTTTTATAGCAAAGAAAGAGAAAGAGAATGACTAAAAAATTACGCCACATAGCAGTCGCCGACTTTGACTTTGCACTTGAGTGCAGGTACCTGCAGAGGATGCGTTTGACTAGACTTGACTTAGTTGTATAATCTAAGCCCTAAAAAGGAGACAAATCTGTCATCATTGCTGACCATTAGAAACTGGGCCCGAACCGGAACCACTCTTCTTGAAATGTGGCTCTTTGGGCTGAATAAAGCCCAATATTATTCCCTATTCAAGCCAGGGAGCGTTCCGCCCGACTGAACCATTGTGACGACGTTAAGAATTTTAGAAGAGATAGAATCTCAATAACAGATACTTCCGAAAGGTTGAGTAGAAATGGGAGACGAAGAGTTTCGAATTTCCTTCTATGGGCAATGGCAAAGAAAATGTAGTAATGTCTCCTCCTTTTCTTCACAGAAGTCGTTGTGAGTTACGCCCAAGCCTGCTGCATTCCTGCCGATGAGGCAGTGATCCGTTAGGGCCCTAATCGGAATTGATATGTTTTCTCTACTTTGGCGTAGAAGACTGTTGGTTCGTTTAAGTTTGAACGTTAGCCACGTGAGTTAAGATACGGCGCAACCCGGAAGGTTGTTCCATCGTTCTGTAGCCAGGCGCCACGTTTCATTTCTTGTAAGTAGTTATCAAGCTCTTATTTGGGATGAGCTGTGTGGTAGTGCCCTGTTTTGCCAGTTTGTCGGCTGACTCGTTTCCCTCAATGTTGCGATGGAGGTGGATACAGAGATGCTGAGCGATCGCATTTAAGGATCTACGGCATTCCGTGAGTGTTTTGGCGTTATTGGTGTGAGAGTCAAGAGCCATTAGAGCTGCTTGACTATCTGAGTCTGTATATGTATTTGTTACCTTCATTGATCATAAGTGTCCACCATACTAGAACTCCATAGAGTATTATGGGACGTACTATGACTGTGTAAAGCCAATGAACAATTGCTGGGGAATCTCCCCATTTCCGGCCCATCGCCTGCTTACAAGAGAAGAGGAGAAGAGACGCCCACTCAAAAAGTGTCGCCAGCACGGCCTGCATGAGGTCACATAAGGTGTCGTCTCCATGAGGCGCAGCAGTTGGTTGACTGTTATGACCCAAAGAAGCGGAGAAAGAACACCCCCTTACGGGGTGCATCGGTGTACGAATCTGCGAGCGGTTGCACCACCAAGTCTTGAATTCACTGCTTTACTTGAGAGCATAGGGTTGATGAATTCAATCAGTGGCGCGTCCACTCTCACATCCCTCAAAGCAGTGGTAATGGCACCGGGTTGGACATTGTTAAAGGCACCGTGTATGTCCAGAAATGCTGTTAGAGAGTATTCTTTTATTTTAAGCGATTTTTCAATCCTTGAAACTAAGGAGTGTAAGGCGGTTTCGGTGGATTTACCTTTGCAACTAAGGAGTGTAAGGCGGTTTCGGTGGATTTACCTTTGCAGTATGCGTGTTGTGTATGTGCTAAGAGAGAAGGGTTAATAGTCTGCCTTAGGTGGGCGTCAATTAAATAAAATAAAAAAACAAAAATAAAGCATAACAATATCGTAAGATTAAGATTAAGTACATATAAGGTGAGGCAAGCTCTTCCAGGCACTTTTGTAATTCGTGGTAGAAAACGTATAAATAATAACTTTATTGAATGAGGTTCATTCGGGAATTGATTAACGTTTTTAATAGCAACTTTACTAAAATTCAAAAAATGTTTTGTTTTTTAAATATATAGAAAATTTTCCTAAATTTTCCTAAATATTCATATTAGGTTCGTAAGGTAAAGAAAGAGCTCCGAAAACTGAACCAACGGGTTTGACCAAACCTTCTGCATAATTTTAGAGGTATATAATATCCGGCTCGAAGGACCAATATTTAGCTTTGAGGGTGACTTCAGTTCAGAAATAGATGATCGGGTTGGAAAACATATCTTAGTGGTGGCATTGATAACAAATATCACTAATTTTTTGATTGAGGATCATATAAAGAAATTTTGTTTTGACATTCAGATACCTAACAGTTTTTGCAAGACCAAGGGCATTGACCAACAGCAAAGCTCAAAGGTAAGTTTAAAGTGTGAACTATCCAGAAAATGGGTAATTTTCTCTGTCTGTCCGTCCATCTGTATGAACGCGTTGATCTCAGAGACTATAAGAGATAGAGACACACAATGAGAGCGCTGTGGCTATTTCAGGCAGCTAGAGCGTATGAGTCAGTGTGCACGCCCATGTGTTTCTAATGTGTGTCTCAATTGTACAGGGTGTTTCGGAGTCGGGCCACTCGACTGCAACGCTCTTCCTTATTTTATTTTTCCAGTATTCCAATGCAACAGTGATTTCTGGCAAATTTATAAGACTCACGCTTCGTCATCGCTTCTCACGCACCCATCTCCAACACCTTTTAGTCGCACACATCACTCCACTGGGCCACTCTCCTTTCCATATGTTGTCTCATGCGTCACGTGAGCATTTACGCAATCAACGCTTAGAAGTCCCCAGCCTCCAGCCTCTCAACCTCAACCTCGACATCTGTCTGCACATCGTCTTCCTTCTCCCCAGTTTCCTGCCATTGTTTCCACTTGTAGGTTTTGCTTATTGATTTTGTATTGAGGCATTTTAAGACTTTGGCAACATTTTGCTCTTTCAAACTGTCTGCGATTTTCCAGCATTTCGTAATGTTGTCAGCAAGAATTTTCCCATCTCCCCCTGCCCAGAGTTGTGTTGCAATCGGTAGGCAGCAGACTTTGTTTTAATTTGTCGCCTCTTTTTTTCTTCGTGTGTTTTGTGTTACGAAAATGTTTTACAAGTGAGTGAAATTTTCGTGTCTTGATTTTTGATTAATTTTTGCTTGGGGCTTTGAGTTTTTCTCGTTTTTCTTCTCAAATAAATTGGATATTAACTAATGAGCTTAAGTGATTTGGTCTTGTGAAAGCTTTGAATGGGGGAAATATTGCTATGTGTGTGTTCTGGTCCCAAAAGGGGGAAAACGAAATTGATGCTGCTGGAAATCATTTATTGTAATTAAGCAAAAATTCAGTATTTTTTAGAATATGTGAAATAGAGTTTCCAAACTACCTTAATATTTCATTACTGATGCAAGGCCAAACAATTCCAAAAATTAATGTTCCCCGCATGTGTGTGCCACATTCAAATTGCGGTCAACATCAAAATAGCCTCTCAAAAATATTTATTTTTCCCCAAAATTTGATTTCTTTGTTTTCCAGTTTGAACATATTTTGTTGAGAGCAAAACCCAAAAGTTAGTGTCCGGGTCCGGGTTTGAGGGTGTGTTCCATTTGCCAACAAAAACTGTGTGCACTCAACTGGAACACGAGAGCGGAAATACGCGGGCAAAAAGTGTCCATTATACAAATGCATAAATTTATTAATTGAAAGTCGTCAGTACACAGTTTGCTAAAAAAGACTGGCAAAAAAACATAAACACACACACACACACACATAGACAGACAGACGAAGATGTAGCACAACAACAATGAAAGCAAAAACTTAATTGATTCTAGGCCTTAGCAACCACTGGCGCCGTTTTGCTTGAGCGCCCGTTTATCTTTTCAAACCAAGTACAATGGACGAAGCTGAGCGTAAACATTTCAACAAGTTTGTTTTTGTATTTTTTTGGGGAAACATAAAGAACAGATAGTTAGTGAAATTACACTCCAAACAAGTACTTACAATTTTTTTGTAATTATGTAAATTAACTTTGACTAAAGCTGGTCGCTTGTTGGGAATTTTTTGGCACAATTTTACTCAGAACTTGTAACAGTACGGTGAAGTTATTTCTACAAGGAGATTTATAATGGCTGAAAATTGTTCCAGTACCGAAACGAATTTTTCGGATTCTACCTTTTAATTTTATAAAGCTGAACTCAAAACGGAATAAGTAAAAGGTTCCGTAAAAACAGAAATAATTTATTATGTGAATTCATGGGCATTTCCACAGAAGAGTTCATCCAGACCAAAATATGAAAAGTTCTTAAAAAAGTTATTTTCGGCCATGTTCTCATTTCCACTTCCACAAAAGTTTTGTGAATTGGAGTGCAAAATTTAGTACTAAAACCGGTTTTAAATCACAGTCAGTAGTATGACTTTAACTAACGAACTGACTGAGATTATTACTAATTTGGAAATTTTGACTCTCAAGAAAGGATAAGATTATTTTGACTTTTTAAAATTGTTTCATAATATGTCAAAAATTAAGCGGAACATGTCCTTATTTCGGGTTCACTTAACTTCAGTGAGTGATCTCAAAGTTGTAAACTAATGTTTCTTACCAGAGATCTCAAAGAGTAACTCTTTTTTTTTTTTGATCGTTAGCACACTCGCTGAAGAAGCATATGCGGTAGCACCCACAATTTAAATTCATTCCAATAACTCACTCGTTGCCGGTAGTTTTGTGACTGAGTCTTTTGAATTTGTTTCTTCGCAGTATGCTGATTTACTCTGCGAGTCTTACGTCTACAGCACACACACTAGAAATACATGGGTATATATAACTTTTATTGCTGTCACACTTTTTGGTCTCTGAGAAATGCAACGGTAAATGCCGTTAAATTAGAATTGTTATCTTAAGAGAGCGATAGATACAAAGAGCGTTGCTAAATTCTTTTTGGTAATTCTATTTTTTTATTTCTAGCAGCCTCATCTGGCTATAAAAAAAGTTGACTTTGTTGACCTTGGGATAAAACGGAGTCTTTAGTTTTAAAAAGCGGACTGTTTTTGATTTTCACATTTCTCGCTTGATTTGGGTTCCCTTTGCTTCCATTTCGAACGAATGAGACAATTTTTGAATATATGGTTATAAAATATAAATTTATTTGCAATTCGAATATTTTACCATATTTTTGCCCAGAAAACTTTCAAACTGAGTTCAATCAGTCTAAAAATAATTTAAAGACAATAAATTCAAAAACTAGTTCCGTTAGTTTATAAAAGCATGTTTTCAATTATTTTGATAGTTCATAAATCTACGTTGTATTTTTTCAGAGTTTTATTAAGCGCAATTTTGATACACAATTTTTGATAAGACCTATGCAAAGTATCACACAATCTTACTTAACCTGGGTCGAGTTAAATGCGTACAATTGTGACTCTCCCAATTTGGGGGTTCGTTATCTTAATATATTCTTGGGTGCCCCCGCAATTGTGCTCAAGGGCAAGCAGATAGTGCTTCAATGTTATAGGCCGGTAGTTGCACTGTTGAGATAGGAATGAACATATAATGAATTGTCAACGGTAAGTGGAAGGCAAAGAACTTCAACGTAAACTTTTAGCTCCTATATTTTCCTACTCCTGAAATTCTTTACCAAAAATGTGAAGAATTTTATGTCATAGGTTAAATATTTCTGAATGAGGAACCGATCAAATACTTTACATTTGTTTTGACGTTGAAATTTGTCTAGAAGAATATTCCGAAAGGGAGCTAAAACCAAGCTCAACAAATTGATTTGATCTCAACCTTGGGATTAAATTTTCAAGTTCTAGTCCTGTTAGATTCTACCTAAATCATAAACGAAAGTATTGGAACAATACCAATCCGAAAATGCTTAGACCATGTACTGAATTTACTTGATCCTGACTTGTGATTAAAGTAAGTACGGAATTCCATTATCAAAGCGAAAGAGCGAAAAGAAAAATTTCATGTTTTAATTTTAAAAGTTCTTAAACTCGATTATATAAGATGCTTCCAAAGTCATCTGTAGCGGATTATATATATAAGATTGTCAAAAAAGTCTTGCGGTATTTTCGCAAGCTTGTCTTTGCAAGCGCGTAGTTCTAGTTGTATTCGTCGCATCGGCTCACGCTAGAGCTTTTTGGAAAGCTCTTTTCACGCGCTAACACGTGTTTGATGTATTGTTGTTTGTTTTTAGTCGTTAGTGAGTTATAGCGTCGCAAACGTGGAGCAAAATAAAGAGAAAATACGGCATATTTTACAGTACTACTACGATAAAGGCAAAAATGCATCTCATGCTGCCAATACAATTTGTGCAGTTTATGGACCCGATACAGTTTCCATTTCCACCGCACAACGATGGTTTCAACGTTTTCGTTCTGGTGCAGAGGTGATCGAAGATGCGCCACGGTCCGGAAGGCCTGTCGTCGAAAATTGCGATAAAATCGCTGAATTGATCGAAAGAGACCGGCATAGTAGCAGCCGTAGCATCGGCCAAGAGCTGGGCATGAGTCATCAAACCGTTATAAACCATTTGAAGAAGCTTGGATTCAAAAAGAAGCTCGATGTATGGGTGCCACACGACTTGACGCAAAAAAACATTTTTGCCCGTATGGATGCATGCGAATCGCTTCTGAATCGCAACAAAATCAACCCGTTTTTGAAGCGGATGGTGACTGGCGATGAAAAGTGGGTCACTTACGACAATGTGAAGCGCAAACGGTCGTGGTCGAAAAGCGGTGAAGCTGCCCAGACGGTGGCCAAGCCTGGATTGACGGCCAGGAAGGTTCTTCTGTGTGTTTGGTGGGATTGGCAGGGAATCATCCACTATGAGCTGCTCCCCTATGGCCAAACGCTCAATTCGGACCTGTACTGCCAACAACTGGACCGCTTGAATGCAGCACTCATGCAGAAAAGGCCATCTTTGATCAACAGAGGCCGAATTGTCTTCCATCAGGACAACGCCAGGCCACACACATCTTTGGTGACGCGCCAGAAGCTCCGGGAGCTCGGATGGGAGGTTCTTTTGCATCCACCGTATAGTCCGGATCTCGCACCAAGTGATTACCACCTATTTCTGTCCATGGCGAACGAGCTTGGTAGTCGGAAGCTGGCCACAAGAGAGTCCTGTGAAAATTGGCTCTCCGAGTTTTTTGCCAATAGGGAAGCGAGCTTCTATAAGAGGGGCATTATGAAGTTGGCATCTCGTTGGGAACTCGTCATCGAACAAAACGGTGCATATTTGACTTAAATCGCATTATTATAACCAATTTTATGAACAATTGAAAATGCAATAAAAATACCGCAAGACTTTTTTGACAACATTATATGTAAATCGGCTGAAATACACGATTTTATCCTCTTGCTCTTGGGGTAGATTTTCCAAGATTTGTAAATATTTGTATCATCTTTTGTATTTATTTTGACAGCTTACTGTTTAGGCTGTGCGTAAATTACAAATCAGTCAGTCGCTTAACGAATGAGGACACATTACATTAATGACATTTCTCTCAATCACCATGGGTTGGCTTTAATAATCGATACAACAACCTTCTCACAGTCAACTACAAACAACATAGTGTCCCTCCCCAGTCCTCCCAGTTACACCATAAATATCGTTCATTTTGCTTGTTATAACCCGACAATTGTTCGCATTTTATTGATGCCACAGGCTGCATTTTAATTGTTGTCATGTCGTGCACCAAGGACTCGTTGAACAAGAGCAAAAAAAATTGAAAAAAAAGAACGAGTCACAAACACTATCTTTTAATTGCATTTGGCTTGGATTTTTGCCCTTTCAACCAGAAATGTCCAGCAATTAGGGCAGTTCCGCTTGGATACTTGCAGCTTCCTTAATAATTTCAGCAGAGACTTTGCATATTATGCAATTGTGTGCAAAATTGTACTCCCTCGCCTGCAACTGACTGCAGTTCGTACTCTTAATGAGCTTCCATTAAACTTAATTGCAGTTGAAGTTGTTTGGTTTGTCTGTCTCAGTTCTGCTCTGCTTCCATTTCCCATTATGATGAGGATTGTTTGTACAAACCAAACATTTGATGGATGAGCTCCCTCCCGGGCGTTTAATTGAAATTTGGCCACAGCAGCAAATTGCAATTGACTTTTCAAGTGGCTTTATTATAATTTTTCCTACTTTCACTTGGCTTTAATCTGTAGTCTGCATGTTCCCTTAACCTCAAAGCAGTGCAGAATAATTAAATTGTTCACTTCCTTTTGCAACAATGAGTGTATTATGCGTCTGCTTTGGGAACATTCACATTAATCAATTCTTTTGTTCTGGCAATAACTGGGTGACCTTTTGTTTTAATTAAATTCCAGCGACTAATTAGGCAGCCTGCAATGTTTGTCTAAACAAGTGTGAGAAAGTAATGCAAATGAATCAATTTCAATTTTCCAACTATTTCTGCATAAAATATTTTCCATATTGGCGCTTTGTCCATATCAATTTGCCATAGTCTAACTCACAAAAGCTTGTACGAGTATTGTCTAAGTGCTTTCAAATGACAACACATCAGCATACTCATAACCCGACAGACTGCTTCAACTCTTGTGGTTGCTAAAAGAGAAGGAAGGGGCTGTGGAGAGTGTGTACAATGTACACTTTTGTTTAACGCATGAGTTTGTAAATGAACAGAATTGGTTCAGAATTTTACGTCAAAGTATAAAACCACAATGAAGTATCGCATAATGGAAATAAAACAAACACTTTACAAGAGAGAGGGAAAGACAGTCAGACAGGGGTGGGCTATCCTTTTTTTTATGCATAAGCAAGTCTGTCTTTTTCTCTTATGCAAGCTTACTTGCAATATTTCATTTTTTGAGACTTGAAGTGCTGAAAACTTACAAAGTTATTTATATTTAAATCAAAGGAAAATCTCTTTCCTTTGGGTCTGATCTCAGACAAGATTAATTTATCTAAGTTTTAAGTTAAAATTTTAGTCATCAGTTTGAAACTATTGTGTATCGTTTTCTCTTTAATACTTCAAGTATCAGGTTGTCATTTTCGAAAGTAGTCAAATGATATTTCGAGGATATCAAACTGATGCTAAATATAAATAGGTTGATATTTATTAGAGCGAAGCTCTTTTACGGATGTTGGACCGTGGGACTAAAAGCCGCTTTTACCATTTGCCGTAGCAGCGTGGGTATGTGGGTAGAGTTGAATAGTGTGAAGTGGGAGCAAGTGGATGGGAAAGTGTAAGGAAGTAGGGGTAGGAAGATTGGTTAAAATTGCGATAAATTATGTTTGTTTGACAGTGACTTGACAGTAAATTGGCAGTGAATTAACAGTGACTTAACCGTGGGTTAACAGTGAGGAACAGTGAAAGAGTGTAGGTAAAAGAGGTGGTGGAAGAGGGGTGGAGGAAGAAAGGGAAATCTAATTTTAATAGACAGCAATTGGCTATAGTTTTCTTATGTTTAGTTGTGTAGATCTTATAACCAATTTGAAATTTTACATTACTGCCTTCAGCACATTTGTAGCTCTTAACCAGGTCGTAATGCTTAAAATCACGAAAATGTAAAAAAATGCAAACCTTTCCATGGCTTTTTATAGAGTGTTCAGCCATGGAGCAACTAGTATTAGAGAGATAGAAAGAGAGGAGAATTGCGCTGCCTCGTAGTTTTGCTGGTGCCCATAAAGATACTTTAAAAATAGCGCCAGTAGGAAATCACTGGGTTTAGAGCGACCAACCATATTCCCAAACGTATCCAGAGAGCGTAAGTGATAGCGAACAGCTGACCCTAACGTATCCAGAGAGCGTAAGTGAGAGCTAACAGCTACCTTTCTCACAGATTCGGTGTCGACTGCATCGTTTTTACACTTTTAAATTTTCATCACTTTTTTCTTTCAAATCTTTTGTAATAACCACTATCAGAGAGTTCCAAGCAACCAGATCATCACCATAACGCACCATTTTGAACTTCTCATTTGCGATACTGAATTTGGCCTCCACCAAGGATCAAACTGATCCGGTTGATCAAAATATTACAAAATAATGTTAAATTTGTTTATGTTTTTAGGCTATATTCAGTGCACGTTTGGGAATATGAAAGCCAACACCTATACTTTTAACAAGAATCTCCCGATTCTATGTTCAGTAAGCTTTTCGCTTTAAAATAATGCATGATTGCCAATTGTCTCTCCTTATAACACTGTGCAACACTAAAAAGTTGATACGATCGAGACCAAAAAAATTCTGAAAGGGTATGATGGTAGTACAAAAACCTTCGCTGGGTTTGGTCTGGCTAGCTTAAGCATATGATTGGGACTTGTAATTCCATATCTCGTAAACTATTTGGAATTTCGCTTTGACGTTTTAAAGGAAGTTGTTGCTCTTGACTTGACAAGTCAAATTAGTATCACCTTTAAACCAAGGCTGCAAACCGGTCCGAACCCGAACCCCTTAGAACCGGACTATGAAGCGAACCCCTAATCATTTTGCCCCTTCGAACCTGAACCCGAACCGGACCACTTTTTCGAAAAATTAGGTTCGGTTCACAAAATCAAGTAGATTTTTCAACTATTCATACAGAGACACAGAAATTTCTTGCATTCTGACTGCTTTCATTCTAGAGGTTGTACAATCCTATGTCAGATTTATACTATCGCCGTCGATAATGAAGCGAATATAGTTTTAACAGCAAAGAAATGCCCCTATAAAGAATGTTATGTAAATGAAGGTTGCTTTGTAAAGTAAATGCATTTCTTGATTCGGACGATGACCAAGTTTCCTCAATAGATTCCCTAGAAGACTTTATAACGACAGTTCGTTGTGCCGCACACACTCAAAAGTAATTAGTTAAATATATTTTTAAGGAAGTTCAGTTCGACACTAGTAGAGTTTTGTAAGAAACTCTCTACTCACACAATATGAAATCTATTGCTTATAGGAAGGTTGTAAAAACTAGTGCTGTGTGGCTCGATGGAACTCTATCTACAAAATGTGCCAACGCTATCTACCTTCTAAAGGTTTTTGCATTCTGAGTTTCTTAAGCAAGTTCCGTCTAAATTATTTGATTGAAACGTAGTTCCAATTTATAGAACTTCTTTAGAGCTGAACGATTCACAACCAATTGACTTTTATTACGCTTTTTATCAACACAGGGAATCTGAATACCCGAATAATTTTAGCAACTGGTCCGCTAGATGGAACATTGCCATAAACACGGACAAGTGTGCTTCGGTGACTTATTTCACCCGTCGTGACACCTGCCCAAGACTACATATTGTTGCACGGTCAGCTTATGGAGCATAAAGCAGTCCATAAATACCTTGGGGATGACACTGAAGAGAAGCCTGACTATTGGACACCATATCAAGGTAAAAGCTTAGGCAGTGGCTGCCAAAGCAAGTCTCACGGGGTGGCTCCTGAACTCCAAGAACAAGCTGACATTCAGAAATAGTGTCCTAATTTGCAAGGCAATTCTGGATCCGTTATGGAGATACGGCCTATAAGTTTATGGAATAGCCGAGAAGAGTCACCTGACAAAGATTAGAGGGGTCCAGGCAAAAATCCTTAGGTGCATTACGCATTAGCTGAATGGTACCTGAGAATATTAAAATTCTCAGTGCATTTTCAACACTCAAGTTTGATTTTTCTAATCATCTAATAAAGCTAGTATAGATGAACAGCTCTTAAAAGATATACAGCCATGCTCCCTATTTTACTTTCGTAAATCTTTTGCTATTTCAAACCAGTTTTTAGAGCAAATTTGGACCTGGAATTTGAAAATTTTTGCGAAAGCGAAAATTGGAGCATGGCTGATAATGCTAATTAACTTAAACTAAGTTCTCGAAAGTTGTCAGTGTTAGCTAATGAAATTAGCAACCTTTTGAGTATTAATAAATGAAAACTTAGCTTTTATGTTCAAGCGAACCGAGGTTCGAAACAGAACCTTGGGTTCAGGGGTATCAGGAACCGGTCTGCGAACCGAACCTTAGACTTTACAACGGGTTCGAACCCCCGAACCGAACCTTGTGCAAAATTTAAGAGGTTTGCAGCCTTGCTTTAAATTCAAAACTGCAAAAATGTCGTATAATCATCATCAATAAATTCAACCAAAACTCGAAAAATTACAGCTTTTGATAGAAATTGGCTGACACAATCAAAAATTTCGTTTTTATACCCGTTACTTGTAGAGTAAAAAGGGTATACTAAAGTCGTGCAAATGTATTTAACAGGCAGAAGGAATTATTCCGACCATGTAAAGTATATATATTCTTAATCAGCATCAACAGCCGAGTCGATATAGCCATGTCCGTCCGTATGAACAAACAGATCTCAGAGATGGTAAGAGATAGAGGCTTGACATGTATGAGACAAATGCTTCTTATACTTGCAGGCAGATCAAGTTTATTTCAAATTTTGGCCACGCCCCCGCAATTAAAAAAAAACGTTATATCTCCTACAGTTTTACAGATAGACAATTCGTACCTTCTAGAGATAGTTAGTAATTAGCAAAATGAATCGATTCGCCCAAGAAATGATAAAGATCCAATGAGCGGTTCTCAAGTTATGAGCAAAAAAAGTGATAAATAGCCGAGTTAAAAAAATGTTGCATACTTTTCGGATGGTCACCCTAAGGAACGCAGGAACACTGTTAAACAGGTTTTTTCATGGGTAACGGGTATATCGAAGTCGGTTAGAGTCGACTTTAACTTACGCTTTCGTTTTTTTTTACATTTACGAGACTTTGAGCATGAAGACGGTATATTTTTAAACTAGTCCAAAAAAGTGTTTTCTAGGCCTATTAAAGAGGTACAAAGGTTGCTGAAGACCGTAATCGTTTTTGAGACATAAACTTGAACAATAAAACCTTTTATACCCTTGCAAAGGGTATTATAATTTTGCCCAGAAGTTTGCAACGCATAGAAATATTCATTTCCGACCCCATAAACTATATATATTCTTGATCAGGGCGACAAGCTGAGTCGATTGAGCTTTGTCCGTCCGTCTGTCTGTCCGTCTGTCCGTCTGTCTGTCTGTCTGTCTGTTTCTACGCAAACTAGTCTCTCAGTTTTAAAGCTATCGGGCTGAAACTTTGCACAGAGTCTTCTTTTTACTGCACACTGATAATATGTCGGAACCGACCGGATCGGATGACTATATCTTATAGCTGCCATAGGAACTATAGGTCGAAAAGTGGGTTTTTGTGAGAAAACTTTTTTGTTTTTAGTGTAAACGCCTTCCGCTTCGACAATTATTAGTTTTATACGCTTTTACGCTGATTTGAAAGTTTTTGTCAAAATCGGATGACTATATCTTATAGCTGCCATAGGAACTATAGGTCGAAAAGTGGGTTTTTGTGAGAAAACTTTTTTGTTTTTAGTGTAAACGCCTTCCGCTTCGACAATTATTAGTTTTATACGCTTTTACACTGATTTGGAAGTTTTTGTCAAAATCGGATGACTATATCTTATAGCTGCCATAGGAACTATCAGTCGAAAAGAGGGTTTTTGTGAGAAAACTTTTTTGTTTTTAGTGTAAACGCCTTCCGCTTCGACAATTATTAGTTTTATACGCTTTTACACTGATTTGGAAGTTTTTGTCAAAATCGGATGACTATATCTTATAGCTGCCATAGGAACTATCGGTCGAAAAGTGGGTTTTTGTGAGAAAACTTTTTTGTTTTTAGTGTAAACGCCTTCCGCTTCGACAATTATTAGTTTTATACGCTTTTACACTGATTTGGAAGTTTTTGTCAAAATCGGATGACTATATCTTATAGCTACCATAGAAACTATCGGTCGAAAAGTGGCTTTTATCAGAAAAATGGTTTGTTTTAATGCTGACGTTCGTTAACTCTGTTGTATTAAAACATTTGCAAGGGTATTAAAACTTCGGCAAAGACGAAGTTAGCTTGGCCTTCTCGTTTTTTGTAAATCTGAAAACTTCACGAGTCCACTACAAGAAAACCTTAGCCAATCAGACCAAATCCAGCCTGAGATTTTTTTACTACCGTAAATAGTCTTGCTGGTATCAACATTTTTTTTTTGTTAAAAAAATATTTCACTGTGCTAGAATACGGCAAGGCTACACTGAAGTTTTTTAATGAAAAGTTGGCCCTGAAAACGAAATTTGCTGTCGGCAACAAGTCAAAATGCACTATTTTAGGTTTTCCAAATGACTTCAATGACCCAATCCATTATCTCAATGAAGACGACGAAGTAATAGATTAGATATCTTGGTTGATCAACCAGGGCTGGAAAGAAAAAAGGCCCAAATTTTTGTGATCTCAAACTTCCTTTTTGAGATTTTAGAGCGGTACCTTGGACGCAGCCAGAACTTTATTCTCAAAGGACCTAGCTTCACTTGAGATCAGATTTTGCGATTCGCGAGAATCCCAAATACATTTTTAGTAAAATGGAAGCACGACTTAACGTACATCTCGGCATCATTGAAACACAATATCTTTTAGTCCATTTCTTAAATTTATTGTATATTGGAATAGTTAATAAATTGTTTGAATACACCTTTAATGCGTTAACCATGCATAAGACAATTTAACAAAATTTTTTTTCTTCTCTTTCTCATCTAAATGCTTCTTGCTGAATCGAAGGCAACAACAAATATGTATGCGTCGTCGGCAGCTTAGATTTTGAGAGCATTCTTCAAGTATCCAATTAGTTTCAAATCGGTTGTTTGAAATTGGTTACCTTTAACCAGCCATTTCCATTTATTTTTCCTCTGTGTATTTATTATTACAAAATTCCATCTGTTGAATACGTTGAAGATTCTAATCACAATAAAATTTCTGATACTCAACTAGCGTTTCAGTTACCTTGGCAATGTTGCCTTGATTATGCATGCCTGCAACAACTGAGGTTTTATTTTGTTTTGGTTCTTGTGTTTTCATGTATTTGGGAAAAGTCAAAAAGCGAAACAAGTGTTTTCCACCGCGTTGCGCTTCGTTTGGAAAACTGCAGCACAGCAACATTTTGCCGCTAGTCCTACTTTTAAATATAGAATTTGAACTAATTTTTTGCTTGTTTGTATTTGTTGTTTTGTTTGCTGCCGCTTCGGCCACGAAGTAGCCGCCGCTTTAGCCGGGCAAAAGCGCAAAAATAGAGGAGTTTTTTGGGATTGGAATGGGTTGTGTGTGGATGGATATTGCCCCGCTGATGTCGTTTATAAATAAGTCATGTGATTCATGAGTTGGACAGAGTATTGTGGGACAAGATTTTGTTTGGTATTATAATCAGAAGGAGGAATAAAAGGGCGTCAAAATGGCTAGCCTGAGGTTGGGAAATTTTAGTTTGAAGTGAAAGGAAGTTGAGGTAGGGTTAAGAAAATATGTACTAAGGCTGGAAGCGATTTCTACCGATACACATTATTATTTTTAAGTGTGACCAGCTCAGTTTAACCTCTTTTATATAAAAGTTTAATCTTTTTCTTTGTTGTAAGCAATAATTATTGGCTCTAGCTTCAATCGTCAGTTAACTCCCATCTTTCAACTTCTTTTTTTCTTCTTGGTTCCACTCCCCTTCCCACCATAAATGGCATATTAACCAACCAACCAACCTGTTCGCCCGCTTCTTTGCCACACTTTTTCTCTTCTCATTTCCCATCTATTAAGTCATTTATGGACATTTTACAATAGACAACAATAATGTCGATGACAGTTGTCAACAGCATTGGGGTTAGGAAACCATTGCAAAAAACTTTGACTGCGTTTCTTAATGAGGCACGCCACAATGTTCAGTCAGACATAAGAAAGATAGACTTCACAAAGTGCCGGCCGAAACGAAGCTTCATACAAATGTGTAAATTGAAATAGCTCTGAGAGCGATAAGAAATGTAAAATGCAGAGAAGAAGCGGCAGTTTTTGTATTTGTTTTCATTAGCGGTTTTATTCTAATTTCCCTTGATGTGTTTGCCACTGACAAATAGAGAAAATAGAACTTGAACTGAAATACATAAGAAAGCCAATTGAATCTCAAGTCTGTTAAAATGTAATACGAAGTTGTAGATGGGCGGCAGCGGCCCGTGTCATTTTTCTTCGATAATTGTTTATTTTTACAAGCATTTCAACATTTCTAGGAGAATATTGCAAAAATTTGAGGCAACGCTTCTCTAACTATAGTTAGAGAAATAAAGGGTCTAGCCCGATAAGGGAAGGGGTGCGGCCTCAAGTCTGGGATTTTGAAATTTCTTTTATAATTGGATAGAAAACTTCAAAACAAACTGATCTGGCACAATGTTGGGTCATTTTGGTGCCATGTCCTTGAGATATCGTCAAAAATCCTTTTTTTATAAGCTTTTTTATACCCTTGCAAAGGGTATTATAATTTTGCCCAGAAGTTTGCAACGCATAGAAATATTCATTTCCGACCCTATAAACTATATATATTCTTGATCAGGGCGACGAGCTGAGTCGATTGAGCTTTGTCCGTCCGTCTGTCTGTCCGTCTGTCCGTCTGTCCGTCTGTCTGTCTGTCTGTCTGTTTCTACGCAAACTAGTCTCTCAGTTTTAAAGTTATCGAGCTGAAACTTTGCACAGAGTCTTTTTTTTACTGCACACTGCTAATATGTCGGAACCGACCGGATCGGATGACTATATCTTATAGCTGCCATAGGAACTATCGGTCGAAAAGTGGGTTTTTGTAAGAAAACTTTTTTGTTTTTAATGTAAACGCCTTCCGCTTCGACAATTATTAGTTTTATACGCTTTTACATAGATTTGGAAGTTTTTGTCAAAATCGGATGACTATATCTTATAGCTGCCATAGGAACTATCGGTCGAAAAGTGGGTTTTTGTGAGAAAACTTGTTTGTTTTTAATGTAAAAGCCTTCCGCTTCGACAGTTATTAGTTTTATACGCTTTTACACAGATTTAAAAGTTTTTGTCAAAATCGGATGACTATATCTTATAGCTGCCATAGGAACTATCGGTCGAAAAGTGGGTTTTTGTGAGAAAACTTGTTTGTTTTTAATGTAAAAGCCTTCCGCTTCGACAATTATTAGTTTTATACGCTTTTACATAGATTTTGAAGTTTTAGTCAAAATCGGATGACTATATCTTATAGCTGCCATAGGAACTATCGGTCGAAAAGTGGGTTTTTGTGAGATAACTTTTTTGTTTTTAATGTAAAAGCCTTCCGCTTCGACAATTATTAGTTTTATACGCTTTTACACAGATTTAAAAGTTTTTGTCAAAATCGGATGACTATATCTTATAGCTGCCATAGGAACTATCGGTCGAAAAGTGGGTTTTTGTGAGAAAACTTTTTTGTTTTTAATGTAAAAGCCTTCCGCTTCGACAATTATTAGTTTTATACGCTTTTACACAGATTTAAAAGTTTTTGTCAAAATCGGATGACTATATCTTATAGCTGCCATAGGAACTATCGGTCGAAAAGTGGGTTTTTGTGAGATAACTTTTTTGTTTTTAATGTAAAAGCCTTCCGCTTCGACAATTATTAGTTTTATACGCTTTTACACAGATTTAAAAATTTTGTCAAAATCGGATGACTATATCTTATAGCTGCCATAGAAACTATCGGTCGAAAAGTGGGTTTTTGTAAGAAAACTTTTTTGTTTTTAATGTAAACGCCTTCCGCTTCGCCAATTATTAGTTTTATACGCTTTTACGCAGATTTGGAAGTTTTTGTCAAAATCGGATGACTATATCTTATAGCTGCCATAGAAACTATCGGTCGAAAAGTGGCTTTTATCAGAAAAATGGTTTGTTTTAATGCTGACGTTCGTAAACTCTGTTGTATTAAAACATTTGCAAGGGTATTAAAACTTCGGCAAAGACGAAGTTAGCTTGGCCTTCTCGTTTTTAAATAGAAATATCTCGGGAACCAGAGTAAATTGCCACTGATAGAGAATTGATCAAAGTTTTTGAAAATTGGAAAATTGGTGACATACACTGAAAACATTTTTTGCTATAATTAAAAGAAAACTTTAATGTGATGGTTTTGGCAGTTCGCGTTGGACCGCCACCTTGAAACTTTTCCTGGAATTTCCTCCAACCTTAAAGCCAATTATCAAAAAGTTTCAAAAAAATCGAAGATACGCTTCCTAATGAAAAATTAAAAAATATGTATTCGCTTATTTTATTTACTCGTCATCTCCACTATTTTCGTTTATGACAACATTTGCTTCATCCGACTCAAAAGTTCTTGATAAAATTGCTGCTGGACGAATAATGCGTGATAAGTATTTTGCATGAGCCAAGTAATATCACACTTGCAGCATGAGAACAATGGTTTGGAATAAAATCGACGTAGACACAGTAGAACTTTCTGTTAATATGCTTCAAGCGAACAACGAATGAAACATCTATCGTCCTGTCCTCATTCAGGATTTCTGCTAGTTATGAGACTGTTAGCGACAGTTGGTAAGATCCAGAATATAATACCTTCGGCTCGTCTTCCGTGAGTCTTGGAAATTCCAAAAGCTATGATGTATTCAATGGACTTAATACTCTTCTTCTTCAGTTGTAACGCTCTTGCTCAATTTCTTCAGACAAAGTATTCAAAGCCATCATACAATTTTTAAAATGAGAAAGTATATTGCTTCCTAACTTTTAATCTGAGTTCAACCTCTTCAAACTTGTTTTTGAGATACCCAGCAATTCTCCATAGATTACCAACTTTGAGATATTTGTTGTCCAGATTGTGATGTAAAAGTTAGTATTTTTGAGTAATTGATCTATGAACGGCTTCGAGAACTCACCTTATTTTGGTGATTTTTCAAAATTCATTTGCTTTTTCGGTGTCCAGTTGAGCTTTTTTCACTTTAAATGCTGGCATCAGAACTTTAAAGCCTTTTCCTTCTATTTTACCAACGACATCGCGAAAACCCCTATCCACAACGAATATGTCATTAGGTTGCAAAAGCCTCATTAAATAAGTGTTGGCAAGAGTTTGTTTCATAATCGAAGCATAATTTTCTTTAAAAACGGACGTTAATAAAACGGACCGCATATGTCCAATAAATATAAATATTTTTTTAGCACTCTGACAAAAACAGTTAGTTAGTACAGTTAAAGCCGAATTTACATTCTAGATAAAACTATCTATATGACAAATAACCAACTTATAAATAAATAGTCATTTTATGTCTTAAATAGCAGACATTTAGAAGATGTCAATTCGACCCTTATTTATTTAATTAATTTAAAATATAATATTCCTGTTTAGTTTTAGCAAAAGAAGTCAAGACGCTTTGGAATTCCGAAACGAACTCATTATTATTACACGATTTTGAACAAGGTCATGTGGTTACGCCAACTATATTGTTAATGTATGAAATGGCAGTTTTTCTCAGAGAATATATACATTTATGAATTTTTTATTAGGAAGCGTATCTTCGATTTTTTCAAACTTTTTGATAATTGGCTTTAAGGTTGGAGGAAATTCCAGGAAAAGTTTCAAGGTGGCGGTCCAACGCGAACTGCCAAAACCATCACATTAAAGTTTTCTTTTAATTATAGCAAAAAATGTTTTCAGTGTATGTCACCAATTTTCCAATTTTCAAAAACTTTGATCAATTCTCTATCAGTGGCAATTTACTTCATGTCTCTAGCTACTCTGGTTCCCGAGATATTTCTATTTAAAAAAAAGCTTATAAAAAAAGGATTTTTGACGATATCTCAAGGACATGGCACCAAAATGACCCAACATTGGGCCAGATCAGTTTGTTTTGAAGTTCTCTATCCAATTATAAAAGAAATTTCAAGATCCCAGACTTTAGGCCGCACCCCTTCCCTTATCGGGCTAGACCCTTTGTGACAAGTTCCTTTTACTCTTTAAACAAGAATGCCTGCGCTGTGTTTATGAAATATTTTACTTATTCAAGGGGGACTTAAAATCGAGGCCCTTGTACTTTTTAGTCCAATAGTTTTTACTCTTGAAATTTGATCTCAAGTGAAGGTAGGTTCTTTGAGGTCCCGCTCTAATACTAATTTCAGTTTGTTGTATAAATCCAGTTCAAGGTTAAGTGTAAGTTTTTGATCATCAACTTAAAACCAAGCTAACCCTGTTGCTCTAGTAATCATAGATCTTTAAATTACTTCTCCCAAACTTGTCTATATTTTCCAAATAAATAAAAAGTATACAAACCCAGATATCTATAGTAAAGTAAAGTCCACCATTACGAACACTTACTCTTAAAATCTGATAAAGAATGCTTGCTTTAATGGTACTAATGGGTGTCAGTGGATCTATCAAGTCGGAGCAACGCTTAAAAATGGTGCCGACCACCAGCACCACCCCAGGGCAAAGGTAAGAAAGTAAAACAGTGGGTTGTAGAATGCATGATATGCGTGAACAAATGACACCAAGAGGGTTGTGTTTGTGTGTGTGTTGTGTTTCGTCTACTGCATTTTTCATTAATTTCTCGACATTTGCATTTCATTAATAATGCATTTTAATTACGAGCAATCGCAAACTCTGCTTCAGCTCATCCCTTTTGTGAGTCTTGCACTTTGTCTGTGATGATATAATAAATATTTATAACCACGTCACGAATTTAAGGTAGAAAAACAAACATTGGGAAGTGTTGTAAGCTATTTAAATCTTCAATGGGGCTTAGAGATGTGAGCGTTCGTTCCTGAATAACTTCGGTGTTTTTGCTCAGATCTGATTGTGCGTTTCAGAATAGATAGATTAAGGGCCTATGATAATATATATTAAGCGACGATGTTGTAACTTTAAAATGGTGGCTCTGACAGTTTTTTGCGGTTTAAGGGGGGAAGGGGGAGACATTGAGTTTTGAGCGAATTTTACATCATTGTTCAGGAGACCCCATTTCCTTTTATTTTTGATAGTTTATGTTGTTTCTATGTTACAAAGAAGCGAAATTATGATTACTTCATAAGGAAGGTCAAATATGTTTCGGTCAATGAACTTCAGTACATCTGACATTATAAACTTCTTACCTGAAAATAGACGATGTACGTTCTGTACTGATTGCGGGTTAATAAAATTCACAACCCAGTATAATTTGGTAGAGTCCGAATAATCTGTTTATTAAGTGACAAACGAATGCTGCGCTTAAACAATTCATTAATGCACCTGGAACCAGCAGTCTTTTTTAATAAGTCGACTTGAGATCGGGCAGTGTATCTCTGTTAAATTTGTGCCATTATCGACCTATTAATAAGTAAAGTACTTATATACTTGCACAACTAATTCATACTGGTATATAGACATATTTATGTACATTGTATGATGTAAACACGAGCATAGATTTCTCTTCTTTTCATCAGGGGCAATGAAACTTTAGCATGCAGTGCACTCCTGCAAATCTCTGATGTACTTACATATATAAAAAGTCTTTCGGTATTTTTTATTGAATTTTCAATTGTTTATAAAATTGGTTATAATAATGCGATTTAAGTCAAATATGCGCCGTTTTGTTCGACGACGAGTTCTCAACGAGATGCCAACTTCATAATGCCCCTCTTATAGAAGCTCGCTTCCCTATTGGCAAAAAACTCGGAGAGCCAATTTTCACAGGACTCTCTTGTGGCCAACTTCCGACTACCAAGCTCGTTCGCCATGGACAGCAATAGGTGGTAATCACTTGGTGCAAGATCCGGACTATACGGCGGATGCAAAAGAACCTCCCATCCGAGCTCCCGGAGCTTCTGGCGCGTCACCAAAGATGTGTGTGGCCTGGCGTTGTCCTGATGGAAGACAATTCGGCCTCTGTTGATCAAAGATGGCCTCTTCTGCATGAGTGCTGCATTCAAGCGGTCCAGTTGTTGGCAGTACAGGTCCGAATTGACCGTTTGGCCATAGGGGAGCAGCTCATAGTGGATGATTCCCTGCCCTGTCCCCTGTCAATCCAGGCTTGGCCACCGTCTGGGCAGCTTCACCGCTTTTCGACCACGACAGTTTGGGCTTCTCGTTGTCGTAACTGACCCACTTTTCATCGCCAGTCACCATCCGCTTCAAAAACGGGTCGATTTTGTTGCGATTCAGAAGCGATTCGCATGCATCCAAACGGGCAAAAATGTTTTTTTGCGTCAAGTCGTGTGGCATCCATACATCGAGCTTCTTTTTGAATCCAAGCTTCTTCAAATGGTTTATAACGGTTTGATGACTCATGCCCAGCTCTTGGCCGATGCTACGGCTGCTACTATGCCGGTGTCTTTCGATCAATTCAGCGATTTTATCGCAATTTTCGACGACAGGCCTTCCGGACCGTGGCGCATCTTCGATCACCTCTGCACCAGAACGAAAACGTTCAAACCATCGTTGTGCGGTGGAAATGGAAACTGTATCGGGTCCAGTAACTGCAAAAATTTTATTGGCAGCATGAGATGCATTTTTGCCTTTATCGTAGTAGTACTGTAAAATATGCCGTATTTTCTCTTTATGTTGCTCCATGTTTGCGACGCTATAACTCACGAACGACTAAAAACAAGCAACAATAAATCAAACACGTGTTAGCGCGTGAAAAGAGCTTTCCAAAAAGCTCTAGCGTGAACCGATGCGACGAATACAACTAGAACTACGCGCTTGCAAAGACAAGCTTGCGGAAATACCGCAATACTTTTTTGCAGACATATATAAAGGCAGACTATTTAGCTTTCTAAGCACTTACATACGAAATAGTAATAATAGAATAGAAGAAATGTCTTGAAGCTTACATATATATGTATGTGCATTAGGCTGAGCTTCATTTTACATTTTGCGTACATATGTAATTTGTTTAATTAAATTTTAATTTTTTGTCCACACTCACTTAAATTTTATTCAATGACAAACCCGAAATACTGCCAATACACTTTTGATTTTGCCCTTGGCATTTTAAGCGATAGTTTAAGTAGATTTGCAATTCTTAATCTAATTCATTGCTCATTGCATTCTACACGAATTAACCGCTGGACAAGTGTAGGCCACCTTACTACTGAGCCTTTTCATTTTGAAGACTTAGCAGAAAGCGAACATGCAAAAACAGAACTTAAGTGAAGGAGCGCCAAATATATACGTACTTTCGTTGATGTTTTTATTTCAATCTGCCAGACAATATCTGTTGTCACTCTCTCATTTTGTCACTCTCTTACGCTCTACCCCGTTGGCGCTGTTATCAGCTTTGAATATAGAGATGACACTACTTCGCAGGCAGCATCTCTGAATATAGCGATGAAAAATTGGCGTCTGCTACGAACACATTTTTGTAGCTTTACGTCTAGAGGGCTACTTATTTCTGTGTGGTGGTTGAGTTGAGTTAAATTAAAACTAGTAAAGTTAATTTAAGTATAAGCTCGTTTCGCTTAATTATCAGCTCACGCTGTCAGCTCTAACTGCTATCAAAATTTTGTCTCTTTCTCTCCCTTACATTTTCGATTCTTTCGCTTAATTTCCGCACAATGTTTTACGCTTCAGTGCATTTTTGCAGCGTGTCGATGGGTTCGTTTTTTCGTTTTGCATAATTAAATCTATTTGGCGGGCAACATTTCCAACCGCTTGCGCCAATAGAAATTAGGTTTAACTAATGTTTAAACTACTTATTACAAATACTTTGACGCAGTCAATGATGGTTAGCTATATGGATGAACTTGTTTCGATTATGCGGAAGTGGTTGAGGGAAATTTCAATGCGTTGCCATAAGATATATGGGGGCTTGATTAAGGCGGCGCCTTAAAAGGCCAAATGGTGACACAGAAAGAAACCTTGACAGTGAAAATTGTTGATTTAAGAGTGGAAACGTTTGGGTGAAGTTTCTGTGGTAACTGATATTGACACTTGTGGGCTGGGTCTGGGTCTTAATAGTATTTGTAGAATTACTTAAACTCTTTCACCACCTCCTGCCTGATCTAATTGGTTAAGAAATTTCCGCTAGCTGTTTTTACCGCTTTGACAATATTTTTCTTGTTTACTTCCATTTGGCTGCTCACGCATTAATAACCCAGTAATTGCATTTAATTATGCTTTCAGAAATTGAATTGAATGTCGTCGTTATGGTTGCAGTTTTTTTTTTCTTTTTTTTTCGAAAAATGTCTTTGCCAGTTGTGGACAATGCACCATTTTTTTGTCTTTTGCTTTTGGCTTGTTGCGCAAATGATGACTGCCAGCGGAAACCCAAGTTGGCAATACTTAATTCCTATTTTTCTGCTGCTCTTTTTGCTGGCTTCCTGTTAAAAAAATTCCTTTTTTTCGTTTTAGCGGGTCTCAATTAGCGCGCATTGAGCGGAAGTCGCATGTAAAAACGGCAAATGCAAAAAAACAAAAACCAAATGAAAAGGAAATTTCACCCACTTAACGGATAAAAAGATGGTGCATAAATTTTCATCATGTTTTTCAATTGATTTTTCCAATTTTCACCTGCTTTTTGTGATTGTTCAGCCACGCTTGAAGTATGTTGGCCATAAATTTCACAGCTTTGCGCATTTTTAAGTGCCGCCCCCAAAAAACTGAAGCCAAGTTTTTACATTGCGAAATACAGATTGGTCTAGGTTGTGTAATTGTGGAAATGGGAGCAGAGAAAAGCATTCAACCAACGAGCTTTAAAGCTCTTCGCTTAATGCGTCTGCTGCGGCCGAGCAATAACCGCTGCCACTGTTAACTTTTCTGCCCACATTGCCTATCACTGTCTTATCTCAGCTTTCTATTAATCAAATAAGTAAGAGCGTTGCAGTCGAGTTTCCCGACTCCGAAATACCCTGTACCATTGAGACACAAGTACAAAAATATGCGCGCGCGCAAACTGAGTGTGGGGTAAAATTTGGAAAACTAAAACAAACCTAATCAAGATACGGTATACTGCTATATACTGCTACTTGCCTGCAGTCGCTATTTTACAAGTCATTTTGGGCAGCCATCAGAGAACTAAATGGGAGCAGTTTTGTTAAAGGAGGAGAAGTTACTGCGCTGCAGCTGGGAACCTACAATTACACTTTGCCCTCCCATATATAGAAAATATTAGATTGGACGAACCAATAACCGTGGCCGAAGTAAATAATATAGTCCTAAAATTAAAGACGAACAAAGCTCCAGGTGCTGATAGGATTCCTGCTGAGTTCATTCGTTTTGCCACCCCTCGCTATTTGCAGGAGGTAACGAAATCGTTCAATTATATATTTGACCTCGTTACAGTACCAGAAACTTTTAAGGAGGCTATTTTGTTTCCAATTTTTAAAAAGGATGACCCACAGCTCGTGTCAAACTACAGGGGAATCTCCTTCTAAAATGCAATAGCAAAGGTTTTCGCGGCGATCCTGCTGGAAAGACTAAACTCTTGGACAAGCAAAGGTGATCTTCTATCAGAGTTTCAGGCCGGGTTCCGGAAGGGCTATTCTACCATTGACAACGTCTATTGTTTATCAAGCATCGCAGAGAAATACATTTCAAGTGGCAGAAAGCTGTATGCGTTCTTTGTAGACTTCAGAGTTGCATTCGACTCCATAGATAAAAGATCCCTCTTATTGAAGTTGTACAACCTCGGCATGTCTTCAAAAATCATCAAATTCTTGGAGAGTCTCTATTAAAACAGCCAACAAGCAGTATGGGATGGCACTAGTTTGTCACATTGGCTTACCACCGAAACGGGAGTAAAACAGTCCGCTTCTCTTCGCTTTATATATAAACGATCTCACAGGTTGTCTTCCAGAAGGAATTTCGTTAGACGGGTATACTATGAAGGCCTTCTTGTATGCTAACGATATAGTTTTGTTATCAGATTCTCCCAGAAGAAGGTAAAAACCATTGATGCGCTGCATAATTACTGTTACTCTGAAATCTCACAATAAATATGGAGAAGTCGCAGATTCTCGTGTTTAAAAAACACTGGAGAGGGCTTGCAAGAGATGAAAAGTGGCAATTAAATGGCGTCGAGATAAAAGTTGTTAAAAGCTACAAATATCTAGGAGTTTACTTCAACCTGCATATAACAAACAAACTAGTAGACTCAAAAGTAGGCATCAATTGTACCTGGAAAACGTTGCTTGGCAAGAAGAACGTGCCTTCTTCAGACATCCACTTCTAGGACATGCAAAAAGTAATGCGTATGCCCGATCACCGACTTCCAAAGATTGTATCTTCGTATTTACTGCGAGAACAATTACAACATTTTCAAGAGTGGAAAAACCTGGTAGAAAAGCTATACGTACCTTTACGTTTAGACGACACCATGGAATGGTGTACGGTGGTCAGACCGAACTATACTAAGGATGGGTGAGAACTACAGGGACGAATTTATAAGGGACGAGCTTGGAGCAATCAATTACTATTCGGATGAATACACAATCGATCAAATCAGAATAATCTTTATGGCGCGTGGTGAGATCCTGGCAATAAATTTCATACCTCATATAAGGACTAGAAATTGCTTGCTTTGTAATATGAGGGTGCGTGAGGATATTATACACTTTCTTGTAGACTGTCCCAGTTTAGCAATTGTACTTTGGGGGAACAGCTTTTGTAAGAGATATGATCTAGAATCTCCTAAATGGAGCAAATTGGACGTTGCTCTCCTCTTACGTTGCTGCAGCATTAAGGTACCGGATTATATAGGATATAGGATTCAAAATATGAAAAATAAAAAAAAGAAATCGATAGTAATAATAATAATATTTTATAATAAAGTCTAATGCCTAGGGAGTTAATAATGTATAATTTAAATAGTATTAATTAGAGTAACAACAATTGGAGCGGAATCTTTAATCCATCATTATGCTGGGAACGATGCGGTATCTTGCGACGAGCTTGGCAGCCGTGTGTAGTACTAACATGAGGATCAGGCTGACGGCTTATACATAAAGCCTTTAGTATAACTCTAAACATGTCTTTTAATGTCGGCACAAATTTATATTACAATGAAAATCTGAAAATTTTATATTAATAAAGATTACTACATAGAAAAAATTGGTCCCCCAGTCAGGGAATGAAACGAAATTATCAGAAGTAATAAAGATCTTTTGTTTTATAAACTAAGTCCCGGTATTTTTTGACCACCGTAAAATAGCGAATATTGTAAAAGTTTATTATGACTTTAGATCAGTGGTGCCCAAAATGCCAAAAGCCTATCCCATGGGATAGGAACTCATAATAATAACTATTATATATATAATTATATAATTCTGCCGGCGTTGCAGCCGACACACTTGTGCTGTAGAACTAGCTTGAAGAGAAGAGCTTGCTCTCTCATGACGTATGCATTCGGCTTGTTCTTCTCTCACGAGGCATTTGTTTGTCTGATTGTTGCTCATGTTAGACATCATGACGATTACTTCGTGTTTCGCTGCTACGCACACAAGCGTAAAGCTTGATAGTGTGAGTTTGGGCGCCACTGCTATACAGCCCTAGGTTAATAGTTCGCTTACCTAAATTTCCCCTTTTTAATAAATTTTCCCCCCCTCTCTTCTCTTTTTACAGTGGTCGCTCGTACAGCAAGGACAGCCAGAAGAGTTCGCACAGTGATTTGAGTTTGTTGTGCAATGGCAGCGGCAGCGTCGCTTCAGCAGCACAGGCAGCAGCAGCAGCGTCTGTTTCTGGCAGCGGTTCTCCGAAGCTATTGGCAAAAACTCAATTGCGTAAGTACACAAAATTTTTGAATGGTTAAATTAAGTAAAAAGCAAACTAAGCTCCTTAAAAAATGAATTTTAATGCTTTAAAAGTAGGAGAAATACAGAATGGCTCACAGTTTAAATTCAGCTAAAGTTTAGCGATTCAAAAATCGCTTAGTTAAAGCTAAAGTAAAAGTAAGAGCAAGGGTGATGGTCTTATCAAAGTCACGGCGTTTACATTGGATGTCACTTATCATCTTTCAATAGTTTGTATTGTGGCAATATTTTCCCTTGTTATCGACGAAATAAAATGCTAAAATTTTCCTCACTTTTCGTAAGAAAGTCAATACTAAGCTATTCCAAAAAGTATGCCATACAAATTCTCAAACATTCCCTTTGCCTCTCAAAAGTATACTACCTTTAATGATCACTCATGTAGCTTGTTCAAGCAGTGCAAGCAGTTTATGTTGCTGCAACATTTGCACTGCTTGGCTTTTTAAGAGACTTACCTTCTTTTTTTTAACCTTTTCTAAAAGCTTACTCTTACCCCGCAAAATGCTTAGATCTTAAAATTTTGTTGAAGAATATATAACTTGAAGCCGCGCATACAACCGGCTTTTCATTCATTTGTTAAAGAGACAACTCCCTCTCTGTGCTGGCAAAACAAGAGATACAAATGTATCTCACACAAATTCCATTTTGGTCTCAAGCAACTCACATTATCTTGCATTTGTTTTGTGTCTCTTTAGTCGGCGGCGAGTTTTCAATGTTGTCGTGCCGTTGCGCTCGTTTATCGTGTTTCTGTGTTTTTATATAAAAATTTCTACGTGTTTTCTGTGATCTTGATTAGAGAGAGGGAGAGATCTCTGTGGAGGAAATCATTTTCCAAATTGGCCATGAAATTGATTACAAGATAAAATTATAAAGTGATTAAAATAAAATAAAATTCTATCAACAAATGTGCAAAAGTTCAAGTGTGTAATTAGTGTTAAATTTTGTGATAAAAAAAATACAAACAGGTTTTCGTTTCTAGAGAATGCCGGCTTTTAGGTTTTGTAAAGTACAAAAATGTTTTCAAACTGAAACAAAAGCATCGTCTGGCATTTCAAGACCACCGACCAGTGAAAAATCAACTCATTCAACCACCTTTTTTTTGTTGTTTTTTTTTTGCTTGCACTCAAAGTTTGCCCTTGACGTCATTTCGTGTTTTCTTTTTGTTGCCCTTTTTTAGAGAGAGGGAGTATACATTTCAGGTGCAAGCTGCAATTTAAATTAACAAGACAACATTGAATTCGAATGAAGATTTTTTAAGGGACTATTTTCGCTCACAAAGTTTAGTTTGTTAAGTGCCCGGAAAGCCCTTAAATTGCTATTCTATCTGTATTAAAAAATTTATTTATTAAACCAAAAGCGAGCACGATCTGTCCGGCTCGAAGGACCGATTTTGAAGTTACAAGCGATGTATGCTTTTCTTTGACCCTTTACAAAAGCTGCTACCAACCTTCAACAATTTTTGTAAGAAAAATAGCTTTAGTCCCTCGAGCCGGATCGTGACATTGATTTTGCAAATCCAATAAAAAAAGGATAAAGTTCATACAATATTAGAAAAAATTATGAAATTTTTGTTTTTGTCTTCATTTGCCTTTTGCAAGTCAGTTGGGGGAATATTGACAAGTCATTTGGGAAATTTAAAAGTGAAAATTCCAATGAAGTCAATGTTGTCTTAGTATTTTTGCACTCATGTCTCTTTGATTTTTCTTTCACACATTTTATTGTTCATTTGATTTTTATTACTAGTTAATCATGAAAGTTGATCCGCGTTAAATGCATGCTTTCAACCCATAAAAAATTAGTTATTGGTACTTAACTGTGATTTTTATACTTCTTTTAGTTTAAGTGAATCTATAGCTAAAGGTGGTGAAATTACATGATAATGAATCTCTAAGCTTTGGCATAATATTAGCTATAATGGGGGGTCTAACTGACATTTTGAAATATTTTGAAATCAAATATTCCGACAAACAATATGCCATATACTAAAGTGCTGCTTTGTACAATCGGTGGAAAGATCAAAGTAAATTGTCAGATTATTAAAAATCTAAAAAAAAAAAAATAATTTTTTAAACTTGCACTGGGACTTGAACTCACTACCTTCAAGTACCTAAGGTTATGCTCTACACTCTGCGCCACTTAGCTCTTTACAAGCTCAAAACTTAATAAGATTACGTTGTGCGTATTGACCGTGGTGAGAACGTTAAGACAGCATGTCGTTAGTGTTCAATCACCTACAATTTGAAGAGCAGTATCCAGCCTATTTGGCATGGCTGGACTTAGATGTGACTGTCCCAGCGACCAGCGCAAGTTGAAACGCAATGGCCCAGACATAGTTGTGCTTCGGATTGTTTAGCAATTTCGATCTTCTTAAAGTTACAAAACTAGAGAGTCGGCCCATAAACTGGTACATACCATCCGTGATAATCTACTGTGGTCGAGGAGGTAATCGAAGTAGAGACCAAAATGGAGGCTCCGCATCGCAACCTCATCTGCTCATTTTCGCGATTGGAGTAAATTAATATTCAAATAAAGTTTTACTTCTCATTCATTTCCAAAAAGACACCAATTTCGAATTTTATTTAAATTTATGGATAGAAACCCGCCGTTTATTGCGGTGGCGTCCCAGATACTTTGTCAGTCAGATGTTCTTTCGAGTCTTAATCAAATCAATGTTTAGATTTGCTTAAAGTTTAAGCCATAAGCGAAATCTAAATCAAATCTAAATCATTTCAATTCTTTAATGCCACTAATAAACAGTACAGTTCAGATGCGCTGCCATCCTACTATTGGTGCGTTTTCGGCCCTGCCGGTGTGACCGTGGCACAAATGCCCAAACACCACCTGGTTGCCAAATCAATGTGGATTTCGACAGATACATGGGATGTGATTTTTCACCAAGACTTGCAATAATTGTGCCGATAATCTAAAAAAAAATCGCACGAGCAAAATGGGACAGAATTTCTATGCCCATTTAAAAGGAGCAAAATTTTAAACACTCTGTTGTGGATAGCATAAATTTGTTAAATTTTAAATTCAGTACTGTGCATTTAATGTCACATAAATTTGAATACGGACACCCATGGTCTTTAGGTCCGGTCAAAAGGCCCAGAAAAATTCGGAGTTCTATTTCAAAGTAGTGATTGAAATTTTTCAATGGGCCTTATGTCACCGTTAAAATGATCTAAAAACTTAAAGTTATAAGCATTCTTTAAGTTAATAAAAGGTGTCTTTGGTGGTATTTTTGGGAACAATTCCAATAAATTTTAGGTTGTTTTCGGCACTTCCAGGATATTTATTTTTGCGTATTTATAATTCGGCATCGATATCTGCTTAAATAGTTTTAGTTTTTAACGGCCTGACAGAACGCCCTAGAACGCCGAGGAACGTAAAAGCAGTGTGACCAGACTTACAAAAAACAACGATGATTTTTCTAGAATCTCGGGTGGAAAAGATCTCAAACGACATTCCGCTCTTTCACCGCTCATGATCCTCATCCGCCTCAGTGGTCTCACACGTAGTTATTATGGGTCTCATTCACATAGCAATTAAACACATCCTTCTTTAAGGCATAAACATTATGGTCATTTTGCTGCTAGGTTGTTGGTCCAACCAAAGTATTGTATGGAATGCAGAATTGCCAGTGGGGTGCTGTAAATTGTATTGATGGATCTACTGGGACAGCAGTTTGATGTCTGCTATGGAATTCACGCATTATGGTTCTGATTAAATTGCAATTAATGAAATTTTACACTTATTTCCATAACCATTTTCATCTATAGTGTAACATTCAACTTCGCACCTCCGTACTTGCAAAAAGTTAAAGTGGCGAAATCGTAACTTCTGCTACTTCTAGCCTCAATTTTTGTATGAAACTTTTCGTTACTTCTGATGTTCATATAGGCCTTTTGGATTCAAATTCACATAGTGTAAGTTGGAATTACGATTATTCAGTGAATATGTCAAAATGTAATTACAATTACTTGAGTAATTGTAGCTGTAAAGGGTGATTATTGAGTAATTGTGCTTAAAATGTTGAATTAGTCATATATTTCAATGTGTCAAATTAAATTACTTAAGCCCAATTATCAATTTTATATATATAACTCTTATATAGACCAAAATACCGCGAAATTATCAAGATTACTACATATAAAAGCATTTGTTAAAACTCTTGATTGGCAAATATGTCGTATGACTTAAGATTATAATGAAGATTTGATGTCAAAATAGACGGATAAATACGAGTTGTAGATCGAACTTTTAAAAGAATAGCGAAATTTCAATTTTTTATATGATCAAATATTATTATGAAGACTTAAGGGGATAGTAAAATCTGGGTACCTGGACACCGCAACATGAAGTCATCAAATTGCAAAAAAAAAGTTTTTGTTACCCTACTGCTTTCGTCGATTTATGTTTGGGGATTATATATATTTTCTTGAATCCATTGTACTTCTATGTGTCAAAGCATATTTCACTGCTTTCGCTATAACAAATTGCTGAATTTCATCAAATTCCCGACCATGAAAAGCAATTTTCCAAGACAATTAAACCATTGCAATTAAATCAGTTGTAACAATAGCAGTTTTCGCTTTTGTCAAAAGTTGGAAAATATTTAAAAAGGGCTTCTTGACTTTTTCCAGAATATCTTTCGTTACACTCTTTGAACTTAATATCCCAGTGGAATCAGAGATTCTCTGCAGCTTTAGTGCCAGGGTATGCCGGAAATGTAAATTGTTCTCTTTCTGAAGAAAATCTAAAATTGTTGCTATTGGCGTATAATTCAATTAAATGATTGCTATTATCAGCTTGGGTTTAGTTACGTTGATCGGCAAACACTTAATTTTAATGATTTTCAAACTTGATTTTCACCTACAAATAAAAAATAATTCAACAATTCAAGCACAATTACTCAATAATCACCCTTTACTGTTACAATTATCGAAGTAATTGTAAAAGTAATTAAATTTTGGAATATTCACTGAATCATAATTCCACGTTACAATTACGATTACTAAAAAAATCATAATCAGAAATTGTTTTTTCATTACATAAATAAAAAGTACTTAAATACGGAAAGTAATGAATACCGTACAGCTCTGGTGGATTCATAAGGTTTATTTCTCTTCTGATTAAGAAAACATTGGTTTTCGAATCAAAACATCAGTGTGTTTTGTTTGTACAGCCAAAATGATTTCGAATTATTTTTACATCGGGAATATTCAAATTTTGCAAAAAAGAAAAATATACAATATTTTTGTTTTGAGCTGAAGCCTTTTGTCAGGTTCGGACAGGTAAAGATGTTTCTCCGTTTTCAGTTTCGGTTTTGAAAACAACTGCAGCCCTAGAAAAAAGAAATCCAACATGTTGACTTGCTCATTACTCATTTTGCTCAGTTGTTCACTTTAGTGAGCACAGTGGCGCAGCGAGGGGCAAATTTTAGGGGTGCCTATAGCAAAAAAAATGGTAAAAAAAAAATAAATTTCCAAAATTGTTCTATGAGTTTAGATAGTCACGAAGACAGGTAAATAGAAGGTGCAGATAGTCTCTCAAATTAACATTTTTGAGTAATCTTTTTGACATTAATATTCGTCAAATTAGTTAAAGCGTTCTGTCTAAACCTCTATTAGACTACGGCTGACAATTCATCTCAGGAAAGTTTATTTAGAACAGACGCTGAAAAAGCAATAGGAATGAACATTCGGCGCTCTTAGCTATGCAAAAGACAGGTCTGAAGCCCTTTTGCTAAGTATAAAAATTATGTCTTTATCGATGCCGATGAAACCGAACTAATACGATAACTCTTAGGTTCGATCAACAAAATTATTGGTATTGGCAATTAATAAACCCTGCAATTTTTCTGGATTCGGAAGAATTTTATTTGAATGACAAAGTGTTGGAGAAGAAGACGTAGAAGTAAGAAGACGAGTATGCCCTCATCTTATCATCTATAGAAATAAAACAAAATTTGGATAACCACTCCCAATTATTTAAGAATGGCTGGACCTACTTTCATTATTTACGATTTGTTGGATTTATCTCGGCCAAGAGTAGCAGAATACCCATTAAAACATATTTAAATGGTCCTTAAGACCGCGAAATTTGCCAATTTTTCAAATGAGTTTATATTACGAAGATTTGATGGCAATTGTGGACGTGTAAATAGTATGCAAAGATAATCGAACCAAAAAACTGCGAAAATATGCCAAATTTAACAATGAGCTTAAGTTCTTGTAAAGACAGGTAAATCGGTGGTGTAGATCAAACGGACCAAAAGTCTTGAAATTTGAAAAAATTTTATAATCGTGAGTGTTCCAGAAATCTCTAGAGGTTTTCGTATAAACGTTAGCATTTCATATGAAAGCTTTTTGAATTTATATGTTGAGATGCTCGAATATGCCCGGCTACTAGATAAAATGACAAAAGTTGAACGATTTGAAACCACCTGCTCAAAGCCAAGTAGATTTGTTGCGTACGGTTTTCCTTCCACATAATCTAGTAGACGGTCTGATTCTTCACACTTAGCAAATAAAGTAGTCCCAGTCTAGTTGGAAGTGCAATCGTTTATATGAAAATCTCTAGAGATTTCAAGAACACCTCTGAATGAGTCTAGATTATTGTAAAGATTCAAAAGTTGGTAATTGAAGACGATTGAATAGGAGCTGGAGGTCATCGGTTTAAAAAATTTCTGAAAATTTCCAAAATTGTTATAAATTAGGGGTGCCCAAGCCCATTGCGCAAGCAACGCATTCGTCGTAGTTGTACGCAAAGGTACAACAGGCGCGTATGGCCTTCACGCATGTGAAATACGTTCTCTATTCTCTTTCTTTCCAATCGCTTTTCGCTTTTTACCGCGACTTGCACACACACACTATCATAAATGTAAGTTCTCTTTCTGTTTCTTTTGGTTGCTTTTGCTCCACGCGCCCTTGGTTTAGATAGTCATGAAGTCAGGTTAAGGGGAGGTGTAGATAAATTTTTAAAATTGTAGCAACTCATTTTTGTTTTCTTATTAATCATAACTAACCCGAAACACCTTTTGGTAAGAGTATTTGTAAAAAGTAATTTCATATTTCCATCAAGTTCAATTTTTGTTTTTTTTTTTTGTGTTGACACAAAATCTACCCAAAAGGTTGGCTGTTGATGATGAATAACTTAAAAATAAAATAAAATAAAAAATAACACCAACTGTGAAAAAATGGCATTAGGCAAAGAGCTCAATCAATCAATCAATCAGTGGGAGCTCAAACCACAACAACAACAAAAAATCCCAAAATGTTCTTGGCCATAAATTATGTTGGCCCGCGCGTAATCATTTTGTTACAGTTTGCTTTGGCTTTCTCACGATTTTTTGCACCAAAAGGGTGAAGCCGCAAAATTGTTCTGCAGCGTCGTCGTCTCCTAGTCTCTAGTAGTTACCGTTAGCTTTTGTCTGCAGCCCAACGAGATGAAGATAGATAGAGAGCGCGACAGAGCGAGAGAGAGAGAAGAGTTCGTTTACCTTTGCCGTTTGAGATCAAAAACTTGGCCCAACATTCATTAAAATAAAAAAATTTATTGGGGTCTAACATATTTTTTTAAAGTCGTTCGCACATTCTTGTCCCATAAAACGATGTTGTAAGTTTCCTTGAACCCTTTTTTTTCCAACAGCCAAGACGCGACACCTGTTTCCGTTCTTGCTTACAAGTGCCTCTAGGCTGCACTGCCATTATTTTCATTATGCCGTCATTCGTTCTCAGTTGCTCCCGACTGACGTTAGAAGAATAATGTGGTTTTTCTTTTTTCTCTCCACTCTTTTCGAATTTTCACTGCTGCCTGCATGCTTCTTGCCTTCTTACATTATTATTATCATATTTGCATTTTTTTGCTGCTCTCTTTTGTGCTGTCTCTGGTGGAAAATTATAGTATACTTGTCGAATCTCTGGGCTCAACACAAGCGTAACCAGGCAGAGCTCCGACAGCGGCTTTTGTTATTCCCTCGCGCTCTCTTTCTTTTTTTTTCGCTTTCTGTGGCGCTTAATAATTATGTGGGAAATTGCAAAATAATGCTAGACAGAAATATTTCTTTTCATTTTCTGCAGCGGCGTTTTATTTATTTTGTAAAATTCGCTTAACAATGCGAGAAAGTGTTGTGGGCGTTATGTTGAAAATAAAATTATGCAGCAACAAAAAAAAAAAAAACGGTATTGCACACAAAACAGAAAAAAAAGTGAAGGTTGTGCAAAATAGTAAATTGGATTTTATATGCAAGGAATTTTAATAAAATGAAATTGCAAAACAAGAATTATGGCAATTATGGGATGAAAAGAAAGCAAATCGTGCAAAGGTTTTATAAAATGCAGAGGCCCCAAATATTTGTTTCTTATTAAACTAATTCACTTTATTTTATTCCCAAAATACAGATAAACCCACAACTTACTTCATTTTTTCGGTAGATTGATTATTATCGCTAAGAGAGATTGAGAGTCTTGCCTCACTCCTTGTCTTATTTCGCGCATCGAGGCATGCAGTTCGACATGTGTTAACTCTTAACAATTATAAGAAAAATGTAATACGTATAATTTAAACAAAAATCAATTATATCTTGAGTTTTCTATAAAATTCGGTCTTTTAATCTAGCGGTAGGCACGCTTTTGCTCCCAAGAGTTTTTTTTCCAAACGTATAAGAAATTGCCTAGCTTAGAGTCGCCGACACGCACAAGCAGACGTCGCTGCAAGTGCAATTGCCTCACTTTGTAATGTGCTACCACAACAAAATCCAGGCGAAACGGCGTCAGCCAGCATAAGCAGACGGCGCAGCAAATGCAATGTGTGACAAGTCGAGATAAGTTGCTTAAAGTTATGGTTTCTATTGTTGTTGTTGGACTGCTTCCAATCCTTAACTCACCACTTTTCTAATCGACCAAAATCAGAGCCGGTCAAATGGAGAGAACAGAAAAATGTGTTTGTGTTTGTGAGCACAAAAGACATCAGCCGATTTACTTATTTTTTGTGCTCACTCACCGACTCTCATACTCATGAGAAAAACGCCATTGACATCGGCGACCGGTGGCTTTATTCAATATAAATTTGGTATTCGAGAAATACATAAATGAGCGGAAATGCTAAATTTTAATTACTCTTGGATCAAAAAATGCAATAAACTTTTTAGGGATGTCGAAATATCGATATCGAATTACTTTTGACGATATTTTTTTTTGCTTTGTATTTTTGGACAAAAAGGAAGGTCTCTTAGGGGCATTATCTGGGATATTAGTTATATTAGTAATACTAGTAATACCCATGAGAATGACTTTCGAAAACCTTCCTTTTTGGTTTCGAAACTAACTAAAATACACACCAAAAATATATTGAACAAGTATTCGATATCGATATTTCGTCATCCCTAAACATTTTTTACAACTGGATTAAGAATTTTTATTCTTCTTCGCAGAGCAAAAATTCTTAATCCAAGGATGAAATTTCTCTTTTTTATTTCCAACGACTGGGTTCTAGAACGATCAGAATAGAATTTTTACAGTTTTGTGTTGAAAATTTCAAGTATGTTTTGTTCTTGGATGTATTTATTAAGTACAAAACATTCTAGAATAGAAAAAGTGTTATTATTATTACAATGAGAATTAATATTCTTAAATCCAGAATGTTTCGTTCTTAAAAGATCTCACTTGGTTCAAGTACAAAATTTCTGAGATTTACGACAGAATTGAAAAGGCAGAAAATGCGAATTATTTCAAGTTCAATTTGTTCTTAAAATTTTCTCCTGGTTCTAAAACTTTGGTTATGTGGCCTGTGGGTAGATTTCTGACCTACAGTATACACATTTTGGTATTTGGTTAATTTATTTCCTCTCCAATTTGATCTTAGCAGTAGACCTATTTTCGACAGCAAATTGGGAAAGCTTTAGTATTAATTGTTTTGGAGTTGATTTTAGAATTTGATAAAAAAAATTTTCACTTATTTTGAGAGTAAATCGGGCTGTACTTTAGACCATAATGAACTAATAGTTTGACCAAAAAGATATTATAATAGTTTGAAATACAATTCATATATCCCGAAACAGTCTTTAGACAGGTATTACGGGAATGAAAAATCATACTTGAAATACAAGTTTTACACATGAATTAAGTATTTTTGAACTTACCGTAATATTGACACCGTTTATACTTGATTTAAGTACAAAGTTCTTGGTATGTTCCAACAATATATACACGGATGGCTCTCAGCTTGGCAATTTCAGCCTTACCTAAGTCAATCTGTTCACTTCAATGTGTACCAAGTCGAGATGGCGAAAATTCTTCCTGAGAGGAGACCAGAGCAACCGGGTCCGAAGCCACTCTTGTGTTTATGCAAACGCTAGCCGAACTCATGATAGTGTAAATCGGTAAACACCAAATTGCAAGTAAAACGGCAGTAGTCAATGGAGAGCTCTCTTGTTCTTCTCCATTTGGTAGGCACTCCAGCGATTATTCACACCATCTAGAGTCGAATGCATGCCGAGGCTTGTGCCAAGAGAGCAAACAGCTCTTCAGCTCTTAAGTAGGTCAGAACCGGGTTGAGTAACTTAATTTTTGCAAACTAATACTAGCGCCTCCCAAGGTTTATACAAACACCCCAAAAAAGACATAGACTTGCGACTCGTTGCTAGTCCTTGAAAAAAAAAAACTTTTTAATATCAAAAGATAGTGTGCCACTTGAACATGGGATACTAAGACCAAATAACTTTCAGAGCTTTTTAAAACGTACCCAGAAGAAACACCTGTATAGTGTAAGCATAACATTTAATAATGGTTGGACCATTTTAATAAAGCCTAATTTATTTCGTTCTTTTCGTACTGATTTAATAAGTTGTGAAATTTTTTAACACAAATTACGCAATGTGCTCGTTTTTCTTTCAAAGTAATTCACTTCATGACTAATGTTGTCTTATAAGGCTTTTAGGGCTCTTATTGACATACATTTTTTTAGTCTGGTGGGGTTAAGTCGTGCGATTGAGGAGGCCAAAGAATAATGAAGCGATCGTTGATCAGGCACTGTGCGCTGTGGCGCCATCCTGTTGCATCGTAAAGGGGCAAAACAAAATCCGTTATCATGTCCCGATAAAGCTTTCCATTTACTACTACGCCGTCTTCAACGACGGTCCCCTAGCGACTAAGAGACAAAGATCAGAATGCTTTACAAGATGCGTAGTTTAAGAAATCAATTTAAGCCTTCCACTAGACTTAAGTTAGCTATGATATATTATGATTTAAAGAAGGGTCGCTTGCAAGTGCTTAAATGAAGACATTTGGTTAAACCTACATTCAGTAAGGATGAAGAATTATTCGGTTTATATATGGAATATATATGGGCCCAGCGAAGTCAGAGCTAACACTACAAAAATATATATTAAAACTTAATTAAAGTAGACAGTTATTTATTATTTTTAGAGCTTTCACGTCAACTTGGTTATCAAGTAATCTATTTAAAAATGAAATCTTCAACAGGAAAGAGTACTAGGAAAAATTAAAGTGACATCACCAGCCCAGTCCCAGGTCATGAGATTAACTGGTTATATATAATGTTCAGTGTTGACAAACTCTTCGTTATCTTTTAAAAAAGATGAAAAATAGAAAATTTACTTTTGATTTATATAGCACAATTAGCTTTTCTCTCTATCTTGGTAGCTGTGGTGTAGTGGGTAAGGTATGAGACTGAAAGTCAAACAGATCTGGGTTTAAGTCACGGTAAAGGCACGTACAAAAATGTTTTTTGTTTTTTAATTGAGAAATATTAAGTTATCAGGATAAACTTATTAAAGTGTGTTGTCTAATTTTAATTTTTGAACCGATTACTTGACAACCAATTTGATTTAAAAAATCTATATGGTTCTTTTTCATTTATTTCAAGTTCTATATACCGTTTTAATTAAATTCATTCTGGCCTAATTTTCCTTCAGATTAAGGCTTAATTTAATCTAATTTCTTTAAAGTTTTAACTGAATTTTACTGTAATATATTTTCATTATTAACTCAACCCCAACTTAGTAAATATTTCCATACCAATTCCATTTAAGTTTTAAAACCCTTAAAGCCAAAAAATGTTTCAACTGTTAGACCATCAATTATTTTAATTGCTTGCAGCACCCCTCAATTTAACGCCCTTGTACCAAACTACCGCAGGAACTAAGTCCAAAAACTGCTAAAACAAAAAAAGCACAGATCGCTGTCAACTTTCACTTGATTGCATTTGGTGTACTTCTTGTTATTGTATTGTCTGGGGCGCTTGTTTTGATTTTTTTTTTTTGCATAATTTTGTGTGAGCTGCTTTCTTTATTGAAAACACTTTTCATTTTGCCATAATGAAGCGCTTATATGCCATGAATATGTGCTGCCAATCACAAAAGCTAAAACGGTCCAAGCACTTAAATTGAATATATATGAGAAAAAGAGTCCAACCACATCAGCTGTTTGTACAGCTACAAATTTCGAAACTGGACAACTTTAAACTAAACTCAAAGTGTGTTGATAATGTAATTGGTGACGGCTTTGTTGTTGTTGATGTGACTTGGTTTGGTCTGTGTGTGTGTTTTGGTATCTTGCATTTCAATTCTAGCGTGTCCAAAAATGTCGGAGACGCTAACGAGCGGCTATTTTTTTTGAGCGCCAACTCAATTTTTATAGACTTAATGGAACAGAAGTTGGGTATAATGAATTGGTTAAAGGTTTTGAGATGGAGAGAGGATGTATGATATAAAGTTGGTTGGCTGTTAGTGACTCGTGTTTGAAATACTTCTAAAGGGAACTTACCGACAGTGCAAGTTGACTCAAATAATGCAGAACTTAAGTGTGATTCAATTATAGATTTATTTTTAAATTACAAATAAAAATCCAAAAATTGGAATTTGATGGCGGAATCTTTCTTATGGTCGCAAAGAACTTTCTCTGAAATTTTGTTTTCAAAGATAATTTCATTTAAATGTTGTTGTCGATGATTCCAGCTGCCCATACATTACACCAAACAGTGCATTTTTGTGGATGTAACGGTTGTTTGAGGGTCTCTTCCGGTTGCTCTTGAGAACAAATGCGACAAATTTGATTCATTGACGTATCCATTGAGCCTGAAAGGTACCTTGTCACGGATCTTCATTGAGCTTCGCAGAGATTATTTGGAAACGTTGTTGCGTTGTGGGACTTTTCATGAAGATTTGTCAAAAAATATCTAAAAAAAGGAAAAAAAAATCCTCCTAATGAATTACTCTTTATTTAAAATATTTCTGTAAAATATTAAAAAAAAATCATCATAGACGTTTTTAAAGGTCAATAAGTAATGTAAAACCAGTCTGGTTGATTCTACAGCTGTTTCAGGAACCTCCCGATTTAATTATCAGCAGTCTGTGCCTGTCTACTGCAAGTCGGCAGAGAACAAACCATCCCACTAAGCCAAAAGCTCGTAAATAATATTTCTAACGATACTTACGCAAAACATTAACGTGCAAAACTATCGAGAAAACACTCGCAAACGATCCGCTAAGTAATCAACGCGTCGCACAGTGGCCGGTTTCGCTAATTTAGCGTTGCAAAAATCGTAACTTTTGAACGGAATAAGATATTTGAAAGGTCAACAGGGTGACTCAGGATCGGCACCCTGTTGAAATTCTCTATCACAATTTTCTTTGGAATTGTTCAAATATCTCTTCAAAAGTGTTGTCTTCAGAATTGATGACTCTTTAAAAAGCAAAAAACCAAATTGCAATCGGAATTTTCCGTTTGGTTTTTATACGTTTGTAACCAAAATAAATAAAAAAATTTGCCACTTTGGAAAATTGTTAAACCTTGAACCACTGTAAAATCCAAAATAATTGACTAATTTCAATAAACCAAACATTTTTGGGCTGTCTGGGGTTATCTTTATTAAATTAAATTAGAGCAAATTTTGATTTTTGCAACGCGTCGCTCAGTTTGTGGCAGAGAAAGTTTCGTTCTCAATAGCTCGCAAAAGATTCGTTTGCGAGCCTTTTTCGATAGTTTTTGTGAGCCTTCTTGGACACCTTTTGCGACTTACTTTACGATAGTTCGCTTCGTGGTGCAGTGGGATGCTATTAACGCTTGGGAATTCCAAAGACACTTTTAAAGGAAGCCAACAGACAATGCAAAGCTTACATAAGCTTTGTGCCCCATATTGGCTCTCTGTTTTTGTTTCACAATAATTTTTGTGTTATTTAGCTATGAATTCCCGTCCTTAAAAAAATCCACAAATTGTAGTGCATCCCACAGTCGTTATACCTCATTGCAGCACCCCTTTTGAATTCTTGAACTCACCTGCATTCAGTTAACTATGATTGATCGCAAAGCAGTTAAAATCAAAGCACACACGCACACACACAGCTGGCCACAAATGTTCGTTGAGTTGTTGAATGCCACAAGAGAGAGATAAGACCCGTTGATGTTTACTGGCTGTCTGGCCGCATCTATTCATCCATCCTCCTCCTCCTCCTCTTCTATTGTAAAACAACCCATGTCTAGGCACGAACACGCATTGTGGCTAATTTGCATATCAGAATGAGCCATTTCATGCTTTTTAGATCTTGTGAGAGTGAGTCAAGTGCAGCTGGTGGTGGTGGTCCACTCTCAAGTGGATTTCCTCTATCAAATGCATTTAATTAATTGTGTCATTAGAGTTTGGGGGCAATTTCCTGTTCAATTTTTATGATTCCACTCGTAACTGTCCAAAAGCTGACTCGCACGTGCGGTCGCTTAAACATCAAAAAAATAAAATAAAATTGTTACAAAAGCCGGAAGCATTTGGCTTCCAAAGTTGTCGCTATTCATTAAAAAGGCCTAAGTACACTCACACACATAAAACATTAATAGAAATCTCGTTTTTGTCATAAATGTGTTTTATCAGGTGCCATAGAAAATCCATTTCTTGTGCTTTTTCCATGACTTGACGACTTTTCATTTCCTACCGTTTGTGGTTAAGAAAATGTGTAACTATTTAAAGTGGTCATCGATGGATTGATGGAAATATGTTTCCCTTTTTTAACATATACACAAATTAGAGTATCTAGCAAAGCTAACCAGTAGATGCATTTCCGTCCCCATGCAAATCCCATATTAAACTAAATCCAAGGAAATCCTAATCTCTCATTTTAAGGGTACTGTATACCTTCAGGTGTCATTTTTTAAGGGTTTACAAAAAATTAAATTACACAAAAAGTATAAGTGATATTAACAAGCGGTCTTTTGCATTCGATAGGTAATCGGTTAAACTAAATTAAGTCATTTTTGTTGTTGTTGTTGTACCTGCGGTTGTTGTTGTATTCCTGTTCAAAGTTAACCAAAAATTTAAAACATAGGCCCATGGTTGCAAAAATTTTTTGAGAACGGATGATCTGAATTCTAAACTGAAGACGGGGTTTTGTTAAGAATTGATGTAATTCTGGTGTGAACTAGGATATTTTGGATCGGTCAATAAATGGCGAAGTTATGGGGTTTCAAAGTCAAAATTTCGAAAATCGCCTTTTTTTTCCACTGTATTGGTCCTAGCTCCGTTATTTGTTGACCGATCAAAAATATCCTAGTTCACACCAGAATGGTGGGTATTAGGAGCAATTTAAGGGTAAGAACTCGAAAATCGGTTAACAGGTACTCTTTAAATCTTTGCAACCATTTTGGAAAAAGTGGTTCCGAGATAATCGCGTTTTAAGTTTCGACATCTGTTTTCGATGAAATAAAAATTATTTTTAATAAATATATAAATCGGATTTGGTGCATTTGGGTGTTAACTTTCACCGAAAAAAAAGATTATCAAAATCGGTTAAGCAGTTCTCTAGAAATTTGAGTCAAAGTGCGTCAAGACATGGTAAAAAATAAAATCTCCAAAAATTTCCAAGTAAAATTTTTTTTTCAAAAATTTTTTTTTCCATAATATTGATCATTTTATAAATATTTATAAAGCTTTTGACCAAAAAAGGGAAAAAATACGAATTTCTAAAAATACATGGGTCGATAAAAACAATTTTCGTATAAAAAGGTCGGAAAAAATAATTGTTTTTGTTTATATCTTTAAAACTGAGTTTCGGATCAGCTTGAAAGTTTTGCAGGATGTTTATAAGATCCTAATAGAACGTTTAAGCAAATAAAAAAAAAATCAAAAAAAAAATTTTCTGAAGGTATACAGTACCCTTAAGTTCAAAAGCTACCCTATCCCGTAGTTTATCAGCATACCGTTCTTAATGGTTTGTAAAGTAAATGAGAAATTTTTTCGGACTTTTGGTTCTCTTCACACACGGTTTTCTATTTACAATGTCTTTATTCTTCTTTCTGTCTGTCTACTACTTCTGCGTACTCTTCTCAGTCTCGCCGTTTTATATACAGTGTGACCATCGTCTTTGTCTGAAAAGTACCTTAACACTAAAAAATCGACATATCTGTATGTTCTTGGACTGCATTACAAAAATATTTTTTGAAATTCTCCACAATTATTAAATGTAGAATGGTTTACCGAATTTATTCCATATTTTTTTCCATTTTCAAATACAAATTTTGTTCCCTTACATAATTCCTTCTTACATCATCTTTGAGAATCTCTGCCTTTGTATATACAACAATGAGAAAACTACTTCTAATGAGCATAGAATTGTCAACCTCAATTTCCCACTAATTAGCCTTAAGCTAAGATGACGTCGACAACTCAATTAGACATCCGTCGAGTCTGCTTTGCTTATTTTGTCTTCCACAACATAATGCATACATTAGCATATACGAAAATTATTTTAAAACTAGGCGAAAGTTAAGAAATTCACACATTGGCCTAATGTTTTTCAAACGGCATCCCATAACAAAATGTACACACAATACAAGAAAATATTTTTAAAACAAATTGCCGCCACTTGCTGGCCAAAAAAAAAAGCGAGCTAAAAGTGTGCCAGAAGCCAGAAAAGCTAGAGTGTGGAGAAGAGAATGAAAAATGTGTAAATATACAATGCCCCCAAAACAGTAAAAATGACAACATTTTAAAAATAAAATTGCATTATGAATGCATTATGAACGCATTTGCATTTCCCAGTTTTGGCGGAGTAAAGACTACGTAGACTTAGAAAAAAAAGGAACGACTATGCGAATACGTAGAATATTTAAATGATAAATGGTAACAGCACAGCACAAACCATTAGAGATAGGAAGATTTATTTTATGCTGAAAGTAGCTCTGGAAATTCGAAAAGAATTGTTAACAGAAACTTTTTGTTAATCATCTAAACCAATCCAATCAACAGTTACTGCATTCCAATCTTTTGGCAAATTCACCTTCCTGGGTGGAAAATGGTTAGAAATGTCAGATAACTCATTTTCACCTTTTTTTTTATAAAAATGGAAAAATGTCTGCATACCAATCTTCCTTAAAGTTCTCGCCACAAGCTCAACTACCTCGCTTCGAAGTGAGTTAAATCAACAACATACATGCGTACCAGAGCCAGGGTAGGATTATAACCGCGGTATTCTGTACGCACTAAAAAGTGAGTCTGGGTGGTGACTCCAGACTAGCGCCTGCAGGAGACCGAGGTCCCACAGGTACCAATATGAAATGCACACTGGTGGGGTGTGAGGGGCGATGTCCACCTTAAGCCTCTGCTGATCTTTGGGTCACTGCACCCCGTCGAGACTCATTTGACTACCTGCTACCACGATCTAGACTGCGAACACAAGCAGACTGCGCAACAAGTGCATTAGGGTATTTTTTTTGTGTTGTTGTTCGACTGCTCCCAAACTAATATGTCTTGTCCTTCGATGCTTTACATTACAATTTTCAAACTTTTAGAAAAACCGAAAAATTTTCGGAATTTTTCGTTACAAATATCATCTTTAGCTTTCCATTCGATTGGGCTTAAAATCATTTAAGCTTTATATGTAAAATTTCATTGAATTGATCTTAATGCACCCATCTGTCTTTTAAATTTTTTTTGGAAAATCTGCCCCCAACGTCAGAAAAAAGACGAAACACGGAACTTATTATCAAGGCTTTGGAAAATCTGAAAAAAATTTGCTAAAACAATTAACAAAAAACTTTTTATACCCTTGCAAAGGGTATTATAATTTTGCCCAGAAGTTTGCAACGCATAGAAATATTCATTTCCGACCCTATAAACTATATATATTCTTGATCAGGGCGACGAGCTGAGTCGATTGAGCTTTGTCCGTCCGTCTGTCTGTCCGTCTGTCTGTCTGTCCGTCTGTCTGTTTCTACGCAAACTAGTCTCTCAGTTTTAAAGATATCGAGCTGAAACTTTGCACAGAGTCTTATTTTTACTGCATACTGCAAATATGTCGGAACCGACCGGATCGGATAACTATATCTTATAGCTGCCAAAGGAACTATCGGTTGAAAAGTGGGTTTTTGAAAGAAAACTTTTTGGTTTTTAATGTAAACGCCTTCCGCTTCGGCAATTATTAATTTTATACGCTTTTACTTAGATTTGGAAGTTTTTGTCAAAATCGGATGACTATATCTTAGAGCTGCCATAGAAACTATCGGTCAAAAAGTGGGTTTTATCAGAAAAATGGTTTGTTTTAATGGTGACGTTCGTAAACTCTGTCTTATTAAAACATTTGCAAGGGTATTAAAACTTCGGCAAAGACGAAGTTAGCTTGGCCTTCTCGTTTTTTGGCTTTTCGATTGAAATATGGAAATTTTATCTCATTTATATTCACTTTTTTGAAAAATTTACCCAACCGATTTATTTATTGGAAAATCTTCGCTCAAAATCCGAAAATGTATCTTATCAATTTTATATCACATTACATATCGCTGGAAATAATTAGCAGATAATTCCGATTGCCGTTTGCTGTTGAATCTGTACTAAATTGAATTGATTGCAGAGTTATATTCTGTGGCTTTGAAACTTTTTACAATTAGAAAACACTTGCACAAAATCCTCGATATTTATGGATTTGTTAAATGAAATATTTCATATGAAAGACTGCACATAGAAAGGCTGCTCCAGCAATCGTCAACCAATCATACGCTTTGTTCAATTTTTGTTAAGTAAACATGATTGTTTAATTTTCCAATTCCAATTGGCAATCACTGTATTCAGCTGGTAAAATCGGCAATCATAACTCTTCGATCTTGTCCATGTAAATAGTTAAATGTGTTCGAACCTTGCGGCGTGACCATCGTTGGTACAATGTGTAAATTTAGTTCTATGATATAAGAATTTTTCAAAACTTTAACTATTAGGGTGTTCACTAGCCCGCGTAAAAACGTAATTGTGTAAATTTACGCGACGCAGCTATTGAGCACCCCTAGAAGGTTTACCCTCGTAATTTTTGGCGTAAATCAGCTGTTTTTGACAGGCTGTGAGTTTTTCAGTCACTTGTGTGTGTGAAGGATTAATACGTATTTTTAAAGCATTAATTGTAGGTGTACAAATTAAGCTAAATAAGAGCATGAAGAAATATGAATACATAAAAAATCTTGAGATGTGGACCATGATGCTCTCTATGAAGAGTTAGACCTTATGAAGGAACTTGGTGGAATTGCATGCTGGCAGCGAGGAACCAAGTTCTGTGCGCCCCAAATAAGTCAACTGGCGAACCAATGTGCTACCATTTTTGAATGACCAATGGGACCATGCGGACCCATGCTTTATGTCGACTGCATTTCGACCCCAAATGGAACTTGAGCTACAGATAGCACTTTTCTGTTTAGGGTAGTTTGGAGAAGCTGCATCAATACGAAAAGCTACAACTATATTTATATGTAGTAGGTGATGACAGCTATCTAGGTGTTGTCGCAGACAGAGTGCTTGGAGCTATTTTGAGGAAGATGTGTCAATTTATTTACTGGCTAGATGCAGTTAAACTGACAAAAAATTTTAATTATTGTAGTTTTGTCTGCATATTTCGATGACAAAAATCTCAAAATGACACGATACCGAGCATTTTTGGTCGATACTTTGAATAATTTTACAACATTTCAACTATTTACTCTTTTTAGACTTTTACGCTGATTTTTTTAAACATACCCCAGAGCAGCAAAAAGGGCGTAATTTTTTTCTTGTGTTGTGTTTTATTGTTGCGGCGTAAACTTACGCTTTTTGCTTTACGCTTTTACGCGGGCTGGTGAACACCCTAGATATATTCCGAATAGAGATTAAAACCGAAAGGGTTAAGGGTAGGGATTGTGTTTCGGCCTATTGCTTTTTACCAGTTATGGTTGAGGGATATGAGTTTCGGTACGGTTTGAGGTTATAGACAATATTTTGATTCGGGGTTTTATTTACGGTTACGGTTATTGGCATAAAATATCACTTTGACAGTGCGAAGGTGTTTTTGATCTTTCTTGCAATATCTGAGCAACAGAGATTAAACGGAAAGCATGTTAAATTTCGATTAGCTAAGCATGTATAGAATTAAGCCTTGATTTCAGATGACATAAAAATCAATTTTTATGTTGAAGTTCACATGAATAGAAACACTTTGAACTGATTTGACATCTGAAGGCTATTATAAAGCTGTCTTATTTGAGTGAAGTATTGTGCCGAAATAAAAATGTATGTCATCTGGAATCAGGCCTTAAGTGAGACTTACTGGGGTATATGAAATAGCCCCCACAACTGGCACGGGCCTATGCTCTTGTGATAGGTAATTGAAAAATACCCTTCTCTGAATTAAACACAAAGTTAATGTCTGCTTACTAAGGATGCAATATACTTATCATGTTCTTTTTGTATCTGTATAATTACTGCACTTACTTTAAGTTATTTCATTTCCATATCAAAAGAAAATTATTCCAAAAGTTACTGTTTTTGATCGAGGCATCGCGCACTTAAAAAAAGATGTGACTTTCGTGAACACTCACAATGCTTTGATGTGAAACATGATACTAAATTATGGAGCTTAATTTTAAAATTATAAGCTCTCTCAATGGTATATAAATCAGCAATGAACAAAAGGGAGTAGAAATTGCAACAACAAATTACTCTTGTGTGTTCTTCTTTCTTTTCTGGTATTCTGTTAAGTCCAGGGCTGCAAACCTCCTAAAAATCGGGGGGGGTTCACTCGGGGTTTGAACCTAAGAAACTTTTTGGGTTCGGGTTTACGGAGCGGGTTTAGAATGTCGCTGAACCTAGGTTCAGGTTCAAACCGGGGTTCAGGAATAATTTTGTTCTTCCCTTATTCAGCAAACAAGTACGTAAGTTGAAAAAAATTTAGTGCCAATTTCCTTATTCTTAAAAGCTGCTGTGTTTCAGGTCTAATTTAGTTCATATAACATATGGCTCTATGTGGAAGGTGGGCGCACTCCCAAGTGCACTTAGCGAGCGAAGCGGTGTCGACTGCGCAACCGCGCAGTAATAAGACTTTTAAGGAAGGATCCTCGACTGTACAGATGTTTTAAGAACCCCCCGGTTGTAAATATTATAAACAGGCTTTGTATATCTTCTGCAAGTTGACAGAGGCCATGGCTATTACTGTTCGCGAAGTCCAAAATGCACCTTCTTTTTTCTGTCCTGTTTTATTAATTTATGTGATATTTGTTCTTTGTGCTAGGAGTACAGGACTTAGTTAGAAGCAATAATCACTATGACGATCACGAAAACAACAGACGATGGGAGTAATAAAGTATTTTCAAAGATATTATTTATTTATTTCCATTTAAATATTATACAATGAAGCAAAAGGTTTCTTTGTAAGCTGTTTTTATTCCAAGGCTTACAAATATTTGAAAATAGCAACATTGACATTTACAGCAGCTAGAGAAATTGTAAAAGAACATGTTTTTTGAACCGAACCCTTTTCAATTTTTTTTTTGGTTCCGGTTCAGGTTCGGGTTCGGGCAGAAAAAATTGATCTGTTCCTGTTCAGGATCGGTTCGGTCTTCCCAAAAATTCCGGAGTCCCCGACTCCGGAGCGGTTCAGCTCCGAATCGGCCCTGGTTAAGTCACTGTCAAGTCACTGTTAAGACACTAAAATTACTGTTTATCCACTTTTTAGTCACTGTCAAGTCACTGTTAAATCACAGTGGAGTCTCTGACTAGGTACAGTCACGTCACTGGCACTGTTAAGTTACTGTTTAGTCACTGTTTAGGCACTCAAGTCACTGTTTATTCACTGTCAAGTCACTGTTTAGTCACTGTTTAGTCAGTGTTGAGTCACTCCCACTTTCCCACCAACTTACTTTCCCATCAGTTCAGCGCATCGCTGCAGAGTCACGTGACGCAGAAATAAAATTTTACTCCTACTTAAACTTTCCGTACCGAAATTAAAGATGTTTCACATCAAAAATGTTAGGGTAATAGTAGAGTCTATAAGCTAACTTGTCAAGAATCGAAGAGCGAATAAAAACTGTTCATTCCTCTCTTTCATTCACAGTCAAGTTACTGGCGCCAAGCTGTCAAGATGACGTCGTGTCATCAACATTGTTCACATTCAGAGAAAGAGGGTAACTTAAATAACTCGATTGCGTTTAGAATATGAGTGAATACTTAAGTTTCCATGCGAACAAATTGGTAGTAAAGATAAGGAATGTAAAGATTTTGGGTTGCTGTTTAGTCACTTTCTCGTTCGCTCTGATCGAATTATAAATGTGCCAATTTTTGTTAACAAATTCATATCGAAATTTTCACTAACGAAATTATCAGAAGATTTTAAACTGAATATACCCCATAAGTTTCTTTCTGTTTCGAGACTGATAATAAAGGTCATAGGGTTACGGTTATTAGAACATTTCTTTTTTCGGTTACAAATTTTAAAGTGTAATTACTGGCTTTTAATCTCTGATTCTAAATAAATTGAAGTTTTAAATTATCTCAAACATCCATTAAATTATAAAACTCCCATTTTGCCCTTCATTTCATGTTTCAAATCTATGTCAAAGTCTAAATTTGTCTTGGCCCAGCTCCCTTTATGTGCAACTTACTAGATCAACTGCAAAATTTCAATGACATCATTTGGCAAATGAAATTTTTTCCAACTGCAATATTCATTATATTTAGTTTTGCTTGCGTTTTAAAAGTGCATTTTACTGCTGGCAATTTGGCCAGTTTAATGACTGTTTATATGCCCCATGGTGTCGGCGGTCCAGTCAGTCAGTCAGTCTCGGTGCAGGGGTCCTAAAAATAGTTCCCCACCTCCCGTTTAGCTTTTTTCCGTTGCGTTTCTTTAATGGGTGCACACAACTTTTATATTTATGTATGGAACATTAATAAAAATTACTCTTTTTTTTTTGCATGGTAATTGTTAAATTTTTTATTAGGCAGACACAAGAGAGTTGACTGTGGTCAGAGACTGGAAGTGCAATGAACTTTGAGGCAATAAGTCTTGGCTATTTTATGTGCCGTAAATCGATCTATTGTCTAGATCAAACGATGTGTAGATATTCTGACAATTTTTAGGAGGAATTTTTATGTTTTTTTTAGGTTAATCGGAATTGGAAAGAATTATAGAGCCATAAAAACTTATGAGCAGCTTGGGCACATATTTTAGGTATAAGCTAGCTAAAAATGTCATCCACTTTGATCATAGATAACATTTTAAATAGATTTTGTTATCAAGTTTCCCTTTTCCACCGCCTTTTTGCATATGAATTTCCACACTTGCCACTTTAAATTATGCATATTTATTTTCACCTCCTGAAGCTCTTCACTCCTCCTCTAACTCCTCCTTCTTTGTGTCGCCTTTCTGACGGTGGCTTTCAATTAATTGCTTTTTCCCATCGCTACCGCACCTGAGCGCCGTTTCCTTCGCCCACGCATGCGGCAGCAGCAGACAAGTTTTTAATTGAAAGTCAAATTCAATTTTTGCATATTAAATGGTCCCCGCCGCAAATAAATGACAGCCAATGCCCTTGAGGATGCGGCCCTCAACTTCCGCTTTGGGGAAAAACTTCCGGCATTTTAATCGTGATATATGGCTCTCCTTAAGTTTTCCAATTGACTGACACTAAATTTAGTTCCGCTGCAGAGTTGACACCTTTTCATTTCATTGTTACATTTTTTTGGGGAGAATCTAATTATAGTTAGCCTGGTCGAATTGACATTTGCAGGGCTGCAGCCATGCGACCGATCGACCGACCAGCCGGCCTAAAGAGGGCGCCGCAGGTATTTTTAGCAATTGGGTTGCGCTTGGTCGGGCACGCTTAGCACATACAGTGGGAAAAAAATTTTATAATAATTACTGAAAGGGTAAGAAATTACGCTTAATTCTTTAAAATTTTAACTACGACACGAAATGGTTTTTTATACCAAGCTTGTCAACTTGAACACAAGTTTATCATTGGTAAAAACAGTTGGTTATGCAATCCAATACTTAAACACCTTTAATCAGAGGTGACCAGAGCCAGCTTACGGCTGCGTAAATATTTTTAAGCCACAACAACCCAAAGAAAGAGAAAACCTATAATTGCCTGCTGTCTAAAATCAATCGTTCCCCTACAACAAACCCTTAATGGGGGACGATACAAACACATATGTATGCAAATGTATTTAATAGGCAGAAGGAATCATTTCCGACCATATAAAGTATATATATTCTTGATCAGCCGAGTCGATATAGACATGTCCGTCTGTCCGTCTGACCGTCTGTCCGTCCGTCTGTATGAACACCTATATCTCAGAGATGGTAAGAGATAGACGTTTGACATGTATGAGACAAATGCTTCTTATACTTGCAGGCAGATCAAGTTTATTTCAAATTTTGGCCACGCCCCCTCCCGCCCCCGCAATTTGGAAAAAACGTTATATCTCCTACAGTTTTAAAGATAGACGATTCGTACCTTCTAGAGACAGTTAGTAATTAGTAAAACGAATAAATTTGCAGAAGAAATGATATGATCGGATGAGCGGTTCTCAAGTTATGAGCAGAAATGTGAAAAATAGCCGAGTTCAAAAAGTGTTGCATACTTTTCAGATGTTCACCCTAAGGAACGCAGGAACACTGTTAAACATGTTTTTTTATGAGTAACGGGTATATCGAAGTCGGTTAGAGCCGATTTTAACTTGCGCTCTCGTTTTATTCACATTTAGAGGAAGAGAGTAACTTGGAAAAGGCGATCGCGCAAACAACAGCCATATGTGAAAATACCTTCGTTTTCATACAAACTACGTTGGCATTATACATGAAGGGAAGGATGAGGAACAAGAAAGAAACAACGCAGCTACCTTAAATCTTTACCTTTTTCATCTTTCCTTTTATTTATTTTTATCAAAAAAATTTACGTAATTAAAAATTTTAACTAGTAAAGGAGAACCCGATTATAGCTTATAAATTTGTTTCTGTTTCGGTTATATGAAAAAATATTTTTTTGGTTACGATTTCGGTTACAAATTGTAAAGTGTTTTTAGCGTTTAAATGTTACGTTTTTTGTTACGGGTTTTATCTCTGCTTAAAAGGCTAACTCTTCCTATTTTTTCTGAAACGGTGTTGAAATTAAAGTCCTTCTTTATGCCGATGGTATTGTGGTACTCGCGGAATCATAAGACCAGGAGTGCCCAGGCCATATCCGCACGCCCTGCATTTGTTGTCGTTTTCGGTATAGGTATAGCCTTTACGCATAGCCTTTAGCTAAGCATAGTGCAACAACAACCTTATATTTAGCTTTTCTTATCGTTCTCTCTGCGCGAAAATTCACCGAACAAGATTTTATTAGCCGAACATTTTTCACGAACATCATTTGCTTAAAGATCTCAACGAGTAAACATGAAAATATGTCAGCGTAAACTGATATAATCATGGCGATGCAAATAAACTCAGAGCATTATTTGATAATTTTGTGGGCATTTAATAAATTCCAGAAACAATTCATTGCTTAGGCACGTGTTTACTTTAGAAAAATTGAATGATTTTCATGAAAATGTTCCCATTCATCGACGAACTTGTTCGTCACTGGCCTGGGTAGTGCTCGCCGAGTCCAGGGTTACAGAAATGTATGATTTCTTTTAGTCGTGGTTCCTTCCCCTAACATCAATCCGAGATTTCAATGTATACCTTTTGGGTTTTATTTTAGGATATTCTATGTTGTAATATTAACTCTAGGGGTTAGGCAAAAAGTGCTGCGTCTGCCGGGGTTCCGGGTTGATTCCAAACGTCATGTTCCTTCTGTGGACGTCAATACGTGGTTGCCAGTGTTTCGTTCCGGATGCTCTGTTTCGCGGGAGGGAAGCAAGTCCAGTCGGGAATTTCTATTCCGCGTTTGACTGGATCTAAGAATCAGGGAGGGTGAAGCAACACCTGCTCCGTACAGTGTCATATAGCCCTAAGGGTCCGAACACACTCGGCAATTCACACGCGCTTCAAGACAAACACGTTCGCGTCAGTTTGTGTTCGAGCAACAAAGAAAATAAATATATGAATTAATAGTGACTTAACAGTTAGTCACACTGTCAATACATTTAATAGCTTTCTGTCCTCACTTCTTGGAGAATACTGATCTATTTTGATTTCCCATTTCTGCAATTTACACTTGCCGAAGTCATGCATTACTGAGTGTCGGAGAGAGACAGTCACATTCTCCGTGCTCTCTTCTGATTTAAAGCAGGGGTGGGCAAAACACACATGCTCATTTCGGCGTTGCGTGTGTGTGATAGGCCACGCGGGTGTACGCTCATTTAGCACTTCTTTGTTGTTGCAAAAGAGACCATTATAAGCTCGTACACTGTCGGTTTGTCGACGTCGCTGCCGCAGACCTGTGTGACACAGTAAATAGGAGCATGCCGGACTCTGTTTTAAAGTGACAACAGAGATCCCATAAGTATGCAACAGCATTTGTATAGGTTTTGTGATCTAATCGTTCTTTTGAATTCACAACTGATTTTAGCTTTAGAGTTCTTCATCTTAAATAGTTTTCAGTTCAGTTGTGTTTCATAAAGCACAACAATTTTATGTTCTTAAAACAAGTTTCCAGATAAATTCTACAAAATTTTATTATGGAATTATTGAGAATTTTAACAATTATTATTTATGTTTTATTTATCAGAGGAGCCATTCCACTGTTCCCGACCATCCAAATAAATATATTTATTTTCCCCAAATCTTCTTTTTTGTGTGCGCGTACTCTATTTACCCCAATGTGTGTTCCAAATAGTTTTGTTCATTCCCAAATGCTGCCACAAATCATAGCCGGCAATTTGTCAGCTCATTTCGTGTTGGGTTTCAGTTATTTTTTTATTTCTCTCTCGCAATTTCGTATAGCTTCTGCTTTTGTTAAGTTATGATGACATTCAAACCTGTCAGCAAACGGCTCGAAGATGCGTTGTAAATTTTTCTACACTCCACTTGTAAGATTTATCTGGGTTTGTGTGTGTGTGTGGCAATAGTTTCTTGGCAACTGGCAGAGTGAGGAGGCACCTGCTCAAGAAAAAAATATATTGAGGTTGCTTCAGTGCTGCTCCCAGGCAATTTATCAAAATGTTCGCGACATTCTTTTTTTGTTGTTGTTATTTTTGTTTTGCGAAATTCAGTCGGCAGTAAATGTTATTTTAAAATTTGATGTCTAGGTTGTTGTGGGTGTTGGCATAATTATGATTAAATGTGGCATCTAATTGAATTGGTTTAATGGGCAATTAAACTAACAGTTTTGTATTCATTTCAAGAGTCCGCTCCAACCATCCAATCATCTAAAAAAAAAATGTCAACCTTGTGTTGAAGCAAAAGTTGTTTAGCAGAGAGCAAAAAAATAATAAAATGCATTCAAGCGGCAATTGTCAACGACAACATCAAATTAAATTTGCCGCCATCGTCTGGCGAATGTGCGCGGGTGTTGTTGCAACTCTGTGAAAGTGAAATTTGAAAAATCGTGATATCTATCGGAAAGACAAAACAAACAAAAATAAAATAATCGCAAAATGGGTGCACACAGTTCCAAGGAGAAACTGTCGCGTTCGTATTCCGAACGTTATATTCACACACAGATGATCGAACGCGAACGTTTTGGCAGTTTTGGCAAACGCGCATCAAAAGCCGCAACTAAAGGTGAGTTGGGAAAGAGAGAGAGATAGAGAATGATATCTTTCATAGGAAATGGGTTGGTAGAAGGAGCCCACACATTTGGCTAAAGTGGAATTAATTTATAATGTAATCAAAGCTAAAGTTATGTAACCTCTGAATAGAGGAAAAAAATCTGTTTAGAAAATATGTTTGTCCCTAAAACTCTAAGTACGAACGAAACTAACTCTAAAATGTTGTGTTAAGCTGTTTATAATCATCAGCAGTCTTTGCCTTCCATCTTTATCTTATAATAATTTAACAAGTTGATGAAAAGTACCAAAGCGGATTCACTTGTTGTTTTTCGTTCCTTATTGCATTTATGAAGTGACAACAATTGGGTTCAGACATGAAAGGATCTGTTCAGTTTGCATCCCTGTTTTATTCTTTCGAAACCGCGTGACTTAGAGATCTAAAGATTCTCTGAAGTCTGCGCGCTCTAAAAGAAAATTTGGAAAATTCTTTTCAAAAGTGATCGAAAATTTTGTGAAACTCAGGTTTGAAAGAACAGTATGCGTTTTGAAAAATCGATTTTGATAAACAAACACAAAATTCGGTAGGGGAAAAAAATATTCTCTATTTACTTCAAATATGGAGTTTTTTCTCGATTCTGAATAATGTGATCCCAAGATCTATAAATCGGTATCCCTGGTAGTTCTGAAGGTCTAAAAATAAATAGGAATGTTCAAGGTTTGTTAAAAAAGAATAAAGAATTTGGAATTTACTTGGGGTAGGTATATTCTCCCTCACTTGTGCTGACAAGGCCATTCATTTTGAATGCTACAAATTTTTTGCTATTTCAAACAATGAAAGCGTTGCTTGTTCGCGACACCATATTCCCCGGTCTTCTGGCCCCCTGAGATAATCTCTGTTCCCAAAACTAACAAAGGCATAAAAAAACGACGCTACGACACTATTGATGCGATAAAGACGGCATTAAAGGAAAAAATTGCGATACTTTTTGAACAAATTTCGTGAATTGCAACTTTAAGAAAATCTAGTCCCAAGTTCGCAGATTGGTAGGCTTAGCTGATTTCAACAGTAATTTTCATCTTCTATCTACACACAGGAAAAATGTTAAGGTTCATATTGATATTCGCTGGTTAAAATTATCTTTTAAAAAATTCATAATTTTCATTTCAATGGGAGGGGAAAATTATATGACTTTCATATAAATTATAATTCAAAGAACGGAAAGCGACTCCATGCTAATATTAGCTGTGACAAAGTAATAGGCTATTTCTCAGGGAGCTCAGGGAGCAACATCTAACATCTTGAAACAAAATGTTTCTGTGCCTCACGTTTAGTGATTAACAAGGTGCTAGCCCCATTTGGACATGATGCAGATCTTTCCACCAGTTACTCAGCCAATTGACATAAATTTTGAAATATTGAGCAGCAAATGCAACTATAATACCAATGTCCATATACCAAAATGCCTGAGATCTGATGCTGCATAATAATTCGCAAAATATGTCCCAAAACACCCAAATAGTCTTCCTTCGGGATAAGTACCAAGCATATCTGCCTTTTAATCGCCACCATGAGATTCTTAAGCCTAATATTGTTGAGCCAGTGTTAAATAAATTGCATGCCAATTATTTTTCTCAATATATTTTTGTCGAATTTTTGATACAACTCATTTTTGAGAGCATTGACTGATGTGGACAATGTAAATTTGCATTTCACATCATCATCAAATGTCATGCGTACCTTTAAAATGTGCTCAGTGCAGAGACTACAAAATATTTTGGCCGTGTGTGGTGCAGCGGGTAGTGTGTGTGAGCCTGCTGTGCGGAAGGCGTGTGCCCATCACGCCTCGAAACAGATTTCTTTATCCATTATTTAATTTAATCTTAGTCTTATAGAAGAAAAATTAATATGATTTAAAAAAAATGGGGAAATGGCAGTCATTTCATATAATATTATCAAAATATCGAGGCGGATATTGAATATTTTTGCGTGCATTCTTTTGGTGTGCTTCAAATCAAAAAAAAAAAAACTAATTCAAAAAACAAAAACAAAAGAGATATATGGGCTTCCGAGTCCGATTAATCGGAATAGGTAAGAGTTGTGATTCCCAAGAGACGATTGAAAAATTCCGTAGTCTTTTTGCCATCAACAGAATCGAATAAAGGTACATGGGAGTTTTAAGTTAAAAGATGAATAGCACAGTCGGTTTTTGGAAGCGAGAACATTAAATAAGTCCGCATGATTTGTTCAAAAACGAGAATAATCTTGATTGATATTTTTCGAAAGAACCGGAAACCTATTCTTAGGAAGATGTTTCCATTTATTTACTGGCCAGATGCAGTTAAACTGGTAGTCGACTTGAATTATTGTAGGTGTGACCGCATATTTTAAACGCAAAAATTTTGAAATGGCTTAATAAAAAAAAGAATTTTTTGTCGATACTTTGAATAATTTTAGAAAAACATTCAACTCTACACCTTTAGGCTGATTTTTTAAGAATACCCCAGAGTTTGCCCTTTTTATACCCTTGCAAAGGGTATTATAATTTTGCCCAGAAGTTTGCAACGCATAGAAATATTCATTTCCGACCCTATAAACTATATATATTCTTAATCAGTGCGATGAGCTGAGTCGATTGAGCTTTGTCCGTCCGTCTGTCTGTCCGTCTGTCTGTTTCTACGCAAACTAGTCTCTCAATTTTAAAGCTATCGAGCTTAAACTTTGCACAGAGTCTTTTTTTTGCTGCACACTGCTAATATGTCGGAACCGACCGGATCGGATAACTATATCTTATAGCTGCCGTAGGAACTATCGGTTGAAAAGTGGGTCTTTGTGAGAAAACTTTTTTGTTTTTAATGTAAACGCCTTCCGCTTCGACAATTATTAGTTTTATACGCTTTTACACAGATTTGGAAGTTTTTGTCGAAATCGGATGACTATATCATATAGCTGCCATAGGAACTATCGGTCAAAAATTGGGTCTTTGTGAGAAAACTTTTTTGTTTTTAATGTAAACGCCTTCCGCTTCGACAATTATTAGTTTTATACGCTTTTACTCATATTTTGAAGTTTTTGTCAAAATCGGATGACTATATCTTATAGCTGCCATAGGAACTATCGGTCGAAAAGAGGGCTTTATCAGAAAAATGGTTTGTTTTAATGCTGACGTTCGTAAACTCTGTTGTATTAAAACATTTGCAAGGGTATTAAAAACTTCGACAAAGACGAAGTTAGCTTGGCCTTCTCGTTATTTTACCCTTTTACGCGGGCTAGTGAATACCCTAAATAGTAAAATTTACAAAAAAAGAGTGCATAAGTTAAATATGACGCTGCACGACATCCCTATAACCGTTACTCAGAGGAAGAAACAGAATTAACATTAATGTTAACATACTAACATTATGTTAGCGAATCCAACTATAAAGGGTGATTTTGGTTTGAACTTTCTTTTTGGCCACTCAGCTGTTTTCGTGTCACATATTACTGTCAAACATGTTCAGTTTGGTCTATCATTAACCCGTTAATCATTGGCAATTGTTTTGCGCGCTGTGTGGCAAAATGTTGGAGTTATTTAATTGTGCAGAATTCGCCATAAATATGCCTTATTACAAAGCTATCAATTTATCCAAACTTTGACATTGTCATATTAATGGCTGTTGGTTTAAATATTTTGTAGCTTTAGACAAAAGTAAACTAATTTCTTAATCAATTCTGTATATTTAAAATTATTTGTAAAATCTTTCAATAATTTTGTACCATTTTAATCCTGATGTTCACCAAATTATCTCATAACCCATTGCAAAACTCTTTCGCTCCCTCGCACTTGTTATTGTATAATTTGTTCGTTCTGAAAAGGGAGAGGGCAAAGCGTGTTAAGCGATGTCTACATGGGGCCAACTAAGTACCATAACAATGCATCTCCATAGCGGTTGCCACAGCTGCATAAAAACTAATAAATTTTATTTTTAGCTGTCGGCTAATTGAGCTAGACGCTGGATGAGAGAAAAAAAGAAACGAAAAGTTGCACGCGGCTGCAACGAAATGAAAAACTTTTATCAGTGTGCAAAAAGGTTCACATGCCCACAGACAGCGTCACGTAATCCTTAAGGGGCTTATCAGAGAAGCCACAACGAATGAACATGGAATTTCAGTTGAATAAAGTTTAGTGAGAAATGAGAAAAGTATTTAATGAAAAAGATGTAGTTAAGTGAATTTGTAAATCAAAATTTTGTTAAGTAAAAAATACTTCTCTTTCCCCTCCACATTTTTAAGTTCTTAAAATCGTTTTAAGTCTCTTTCATGTGTTGCCTGCCCGCCCCCCATTGGGTAGCTAGGTGAAGTACCTGCACTTGCATAATAAAATTTCCCCCCCTTTTCATTAAAGAAAACAGAAACGTGTGGACCCCGCACACACTTCAATTATGAAAATGTTTTGTTTTAATCTACCAAAAAATTTCTACAAAATGTAAATAAAGCCCTCCGAGCGGAGAGCTTAAATGTTGAAGAGTTTTGAGGCTAACGTGTTCGCGCATAAATTAAGTTATTGATGACACACATTTTATCATTTTGTTTTGCAGGATCTGCCAAGAAACGTGATGTGCGCAATTTGAGTATATCACCCACAGATCTGGGACCACCACCAAAGACCCAACAAACCGCCAAGGGGCAGTCTACCCGCAACAAATCATCCACCCCAACACCCACAACAATACGTAAGTAAAATTTTGAATTTTGAAATATTATTTCTATGTTGGGAGCGCCCTTGGCCCTTTGATTTTTGAAACAAAAGTCTCCTGGAGTTTGTAAAGCAAATGCAAATTCATTTCAATGAATTGCCAAATTTTATGCTTGCGCTCTGTTCCCACAGTTCGGTTAGAAAAGCTAACCAGCAGCTGGCTGGCTGCTGGCCACGCAGCATGTCCCAAATCAAGTTGGCAATCGTACGTACATAATCTGTGCGAAATGTGTTGGAAACTTTTCGCTTTGTATTTTGTTGACTCACTCTTGTGACTCATCCATGTCCCATGAGGGCCTGAGAGCTGAATTGCAGACATTCTTTTACTAATTTAATCCTCAGAGGAGTTCCCAATAATTGGGGTGTAAACGTTGCATTTAAGGGAATTCCTGCAAAATGAATTTATAGAGTAATTTATCAGTATTATTCAAGCGTTCAAGTGACTCTGTATTTTTATAAAGATTGAAAAAATTGATCTTAATAATTACTACAATTTAAATTTAATCGCCTTTACTTTATGTATTCAATCACTTCGGCTTTGTATTGAAATCAAAATATCTCTCCAGCTGGTTCTTCCCAGCTTCCCTAACTTCTAACGATACGTGTTTAATGTTATCAACGACAATGTAGCCATAGCTTATTTTCAGCCAGAAACAAAATTTTCTAGGCACTTGAAAATTTCGGAATTATATGTTAAGTTGTTATGTTATTTTGGGTCTAGCGATATTATATGAATACTGTGCATTTCAAAGCAGCATCAGCACTCTTTAATTATAATTTAATTTAAATAGGCTTTCCCGTTTTTTCCCCACCTCCCCTTTACCCGCTCGCCACTCTTTCCCCACCCTCCTTTTCATATCCTACCGCTCTTTACTCTTTTCCCTCCCCCCTCACTTAACACATGTAGCATCTGCGTCTTCTGTCTCAGAGAGCCAAGAGATGAATGGCTTTCTGAGATCTAAATTGTGTGCTCTCTCTCGCGCTCTTAGATTAACATTTAGGTCTAAAACAGCGATGGCCAGCGAGAGCAAGGCCAAAAAGTGAGAGTGTATTAGTGTGCGTAAACGAAGCTCCGTGAATTTGGTTCGACCTAATCGCTTCGAACTCTGTCGGGTCATGTACGTGTGAATAGCGAAATGTTTTCGCCCACGAGATGGAACCAGTGGCCATCGCTGGTCTAAAATTATCTGAGCGCCACAGTTTCGGTACTTTTCTTTGGCTACATTTGCATGTACATTTTTGACTGCTGGCTTTGTGAAATTCGAACTTCGTTATTTTGAAATACCCATTGAAAATGGGTAAAAGGGGATCATGAAGTTGTGCAAATGTATGTAACAGGGAGAAGGAAGCATTTCCGACCCTATAAAGTATATATTAGAGACCTGCACGAGTAAGTAAAATAGTAATCGAGTAGTACTCGCCGAGTATGATTACAAACGAGTACGATTACCTAGCTGTCAAATTGGCACCGTGGCACCGTAGAATCGTAGGAACCGCACCGTTTTACTCATTTTACTCGTTTTTACTTAAAACAAATTTAGTTTTCAATTTATTTTTACATCGTGCAGGTCGCATAAAATTTGTAAAGAAATAATATGGACGTACGTAGAAAGCTTGAGTCGGGAAAGTACAAGCGGAAGCAAGTGGTTCCAGCGATGTGAGGAAATTCTACAAAATAATTGCGGACGCCAATACTTACGAATTAGTTGGCTATGTGGCTATGTGATGCGAAAAAACTTTAAAATTTCCAAGAGAATCCAGTCCGTCAAATCGGCGAAAACAAGTTTGTTAGAAACGCTCAAGCACCAGCGAAGTATGGCCTCAATTAAAAAAATCACGAGTGGTTGTGGTTGTCGATGACCGAGTACGAGAGGAAGAAGAGCTGCATTAAATTTGTCGCTCAATACATTCGTCCGATTGGATTTAAGGACCTTGCTCGTTGTTTAGTTGGCTAATCGAGTCTTGGAAGATCGGCGCACCAATCTTAAGGCCGAAAACAAATGCTGTTTTATTTTTACATTCACAACGCAAGGCTCAAAGCCAATTGTAACAATTTGTATTACAAATTCACACAGCTATTAATAAAGAATATACCAAAAAAATGTTGTACTAATTTTTTATTATGTTTGCCAATGTAAAGTCTCTCTGCAATTGGATGCTCAAACTAACTTCCTTGTTTATTGCATTAGCTAAGTTCACACAGGCAAATAATTTGACAAAACTTTCGTAAGTTTTGATGAAATTTCTTCCTCTAAGTTCTTCATTAATGGTCATCCATGGTATTTATGGTGGTTCAGTATTATCATAATCATGGTAATGTAGTGCTCATGTCTGCTCATTTTTGGCCTCGAAAAGCAGTTTCTTAAGTACTTAGCGGTTTTATTACCACGGAGAACCCTTAGATGCGAATTGCTTTTATGCATTAATCCTTGCATGGTTTTTTACTTGAATGGGAGCAAATTTTGTTTGACATAACTATTTTTAATCCTCAACGGTATTTTTCCGCGATTTGACGATTAGTCAGTCACGGAAAGTGGTTGTTTCAATTCCTCATGATCTTAACTATATTCTTTACCATTGGTCATCCATGGTACTCACCGCGGTTGGGCATTGTCATAATCATTGTAATGCAGTTATGTGTGGTAATTTTTGGCCTTGAAAAGCAGTTTCTTAAGTATTTAGCGGTTTTATTACCACGAAGAACCCTTAGCTGCGGACTGCGCTTATGCAATGATCCTTACATGTTTCTTTACCTAGTTGGGAGTAAAGTTTGTTTGTATTTTTGATCCGCATAGGTATTTTTCCGCGATTTAATAAGTCGTCAGCCGGGTGCCATCTGTTGACTCCCAAACTTTGCTTTCCAGCCGAGAGCCGTTAATGGAAGTTATTTGCGTATTTCTTAAGGACACATCGACAATTTAGTATTTCTTTTATGGTGTTAAAAAAATTAGGTTTTCAACATATATTATATTTCTTACGGTTCTACGATTATACTCGTACGATGCCACGATGCCGATTACTACTCGTACTCATGAAAATGATTACCTGTTACAAAAAAAAGTAACTATACTCGTCAAAATGAGTATTTTTACTCATGATTCTGGCATCGTGTAATCACTCGTGCAGGTCTCTAGTATATATATAGCCGACTTTAACTTACGCTCTTGTTAACACTTTAGTTTGTTCTTTCTGGTCTAAGAGCTAGTATAGATGAACAGAAGATATACAGGTCTGTTCCCATTTCCGAGTGGATTTAAAAAGTAAAACGATTGTATTTCCGTCGTTTTCATTTGATGTTCCCGTTTCCGAGTGAAATAGAAATCGATTTACTTTTCGAATGAAAGTTCGAATCGTTTTCGAACTACAATTCAGCAATGGTAACATAAAACATTTCGATCAGCACTGCGCATGCGCTGATGCGGAATTGCGAACAGCTCGGTTTCATTTCGATCGTTTTTGCTTTCGTCTACATGCAATTTATGGGGTACATCTTTGAAATAAATAATTTTAAATCAAATTGAATGCCCAATATTTTCATGGTTACTTTAAATTCTTCTCAAAATATGACTTATTAATATAAAAATTTTGGATAGGTAAAAAATATAACCGTTGACATGAAAATTGTCAATTACTTTTGATTTCACTCACTTAAAGGCAAAACTTTTGAAACCGAATAATTTGATCGTTTTTCAGAAACGGGAACAGCTATCAATTCCGATTCCACATGATTTGATCGAAATCGAAAACGGGAACAGGCCTGATAATGCTTATTCACTTAAACCAGAGTCCGGCACGGTTTTAAATTACTGTTTATACAACGCCGATCAACGGCAGCGACGTCATCAATCCGACAACATACGACCTCATTCTGCTCTCTTTTGCAACAACATGTGCTACATGAGTGCGCTCTCGAGTGGCTTAACGCAAAAACGCGTCGCAAAATCAGCTGATAAATTTGATAATTAAAATTACATCATATAGGCTATTTCCACCAAAGAAATGAAGAAAATGAATTTATTTCTTTCATACGATTTGGCATTCCTCACGAAGGATTTTGGTTATTTTTTAAAAAAGAAAGCAGAAAGTGTCATCAGAAATAATTTGTGGATTTGAATTGAAGAATTTTAGATATAAAGAATACTATTTTAAAAAATAGGTGTTAATAAATCAAAACTATTCTTCTATGTTGAGCGAACCGAGGTTCGAACTAGAGGTGGGCGCGGGCCGGGCTTTTTTTCGTGGCCCGCGGGCTTACACAGGCCCGGAGCGGGCCCGGGCCTTAAAATTAAAATTCGTGCGGGCTTCGTGCGGGCCCGGGCCTTAGCAAAAAGGCCCGGCCCGTAAAAGCCCGAAATAGGCCCGTAAAAGCCCGAAATAGGCCCGAAAACAATTTTGATTTGTTCGCGCTATTTTTGTTTATGTTTGAATTAGAACCGCCATTTATCGCATTTTAATTGTTTATCGATACTACTATCGGTTTGCTTATACATACTTGTTTGCTCACCACTAATTCAAAATTGTCGTCCTATTGTGAAATTGATAAAACTTTGCAATATTTGCAAATATTTGCATTGTGGTCAAAAAAATTATGTAAACTTTGCAGAGCTAGCACACTTGATTCCCAAATAATAACTGAGTTTAAAACAAAGACCCTAAGCGCATTAGAAAAAAGGTTTCTTCCGGCAATCGCTCATTTGGTTGGGCTTTTCTTGAACCCTCCTTATAGAGAGATGAATTTCCTCTCAGAGGAAAAAAGAGATAATGTGTTAGCTGCGGTAAAAGCAATGCTCTCCGAATTTATAGGGGATCATGAATATAGTAGCGTTGATGATATAATTAATAACATAGACCCAAATAATTCCGAAAATGGAATGTTTGCTGAATTTTTAGACTTAAGTTATATAAAAAAACGAAAAGTTGAGAAAAACGCTATCGACATAGAGCTTGACAAATATTTGGCCTATCCAGCAGCTCCTGGCACACATATTTTAGAATTCTGGAAAAATGCAACGGACTTAAAATACCTTCCCAAATTAGCTCGGACCATTCTGGCTATTCCCGCCAGTTCGTCTACGAGCGAAAGGCTTTTTTCAACATCGGGCCATGTTTTAAATGAAAAACGCACTAGGCTAAAAAGCTCAAATTTAGAAAAAACGAGAGCGCAAGTTAAAGTCGGCTCTAACCGACTTCGATATACCCGTTACTCAATGAAAAACATGTTTAACAGTGTTCCTACGTTCCTTAGGGTGAACATCTGAAAAGTATGCAACACTTTTAGAACTCGGCTATTTTTCACATTTTTTGCTCATAACTTGAGAACCGCTCATCCGATCTTTATCGTTTCCTCGGCAAGTTTATTCGTTTTGCTAATTATTAACTATCTCTAGAAGGTACGAATCGTCTATCTTTAAAACTGTAGAAGATATAACGTTTTTTCCGAATTGCGGGGGCGGGAGGGGGCGTGGCCAAAATTTGGAATAAACTTGATCTACCTGCAAGTATAAGAAGCATTTGTCTCATACATGTGAAACCTCTATCTCTTACCATCTCTGAGATCTAGGTGTTCATACAGACGGACGGACGGACGGACGGACAGACGGACATGGCTATATCGACTCGGCTGTTGATGCTGATCAAGAATAGATATACTTTATATGGTCGGAAATGATTCCTTCTGCCTGTTACATACATTTGCACGACTTTAGTATACCCTTTTACTCTACGAGTAACGGGTATAATTAAGTTTCGTGCCGGGCCGGGCCGGGCCCGGGCCTTGGTGAAAAAGTTTCGTGTTGGGCCGGGCCGGGCCTCTCAAAAAAGAGTTCGTGTTCGTGCGGGCCCGGGCCTCAAAATACAGGCCCGCGCCCACCTCTAGTTCGAACCCAAACCTTCGGTTCAATGGTCTTAGAAACCGGTCCGAGAACCGAACCTTAGACTTAAGAACATGTTCGAAACCCCCGGACCAAACCTTCTGCAAAATTTTTGAGGTTTGCAGCGTTGAATAAAATTCACAACCAGAACCGATACCCAATATTTTTGGAGCCAAAGAGACTAAAAGTAGATCGTTCTTAAGCGATTCAGGTTAGGTTTAGGGAATGGGAAGATCTTTAGCCGACAGTTTCGGTTTTTTATCCTTTCCTTGTTATTAAATTAATTAAGGTTTGCCTCAGCGCCAAAACTTCATCAATTTTAGAAGTGGTTCTTAAATGGTGTTCGATCATAGACGCTTCGGCTCAGCCAAAGTCAGCTGCATTCAATTTTTTATACATTTTTTACAGAAGTCAGATTCCATTCCAAATTGTATTTTACTTTTCTTTTCAAAGACCCAAACACACGTGGGATATTGATAAGCAATTACCAAGTGGCAACGCAACCGGATTTCTCTTGGTAATCCGTTCCACTTTCAAGCTGTGTGTGTGGGAATCTTAAAGGTGAGAAAATGCCGCTCTAGCTTAAGATTGTTTCGATCTTGCTCAATTATGCCAATAAATGTTTTTATTTCGTTCAGCCAACTTGATGACATTAAGCGCCAGTTGGACGTGGGTTGGTCAAGCCAATGAAGCTATTTGTTCATTACGTGGAACTATTTCAGGCATGTTTGGCATATTGAAGAGTGTGAATGGTCAATTACGTGAAGATAGCGTGAAGAAGGTGGGCTATCTTATCACTTGATGGGGGTCATTGAACGCCCAACCGTGGCTAGTGGCCACTATAGAGCTTGGGATCCCACACAAGCATCGGTGGTTCAGTGGTAGAATGCTCGCCTGCCACGCGGGCGGCCCGGGTTCGATTCCCGGCCGATGCAATAGAAAACTTTTTTTATTAAAAGAAACCTTCATTTTCCGCTAGTCCGCCCGGCCCAGGCCACAATTGCAAGTGTGCATAAATTAGCCTTAATAGGGAAATTCTTTGTGATTAAGTTAAATTGCTAAAATGTCGTCGCAGCAGCATTATGTCGTTAAGAGAATACCCCAGCCTCTCTGATTCTCTGATTCTGCTTTGTTCTCTTTTCTTTTGCCCTCGGGCTATTCCAGCAGAAAATAAAAAACGTAAAAGAAACTAATTTAAATATACTCTTTGGCTTGGCGACTGATCGCGCATGCCTATTCAGTTATTTCCATATGAATAAAAAAAAACACACAAAGCGGCGGTGAAACGTGTTTTGCATATTCAATTGCCGCCAAAGAGTACAAAAAGTAATACAAAGTTAAGTTGTTTGTGCTGCACACACGCTCATGCAATTTAAAGCAATTAAACCGATCATAATATGTATTTTAAAATTCCATTAAAAATAAATAAAAAATTAATGAGAAAAAAATCATAAAAAAATTTGCATGCATCGGCCGGGAATCGAACCCGGGCCGCCCGCGTGGCAGGCGAGCATTCTACCACTGAACCACCGATGCTTCGTTGAATGCCCCCACGCCAAACCGCAACAAAAAGCTAACACGCTGCTTTAGAGATTTATAGAGATACAGTGAAAACATATTTATGCTCGGGGCTTGTGTTCCACTTTTGATATTCTGAATGAAAATTTAATTTATGAGGGGCCAACCAAATCTGGAAAAAATAAATGAGTTAATGGAATTTTGTGCGCGTTTTAATCCATTTATTGAAAATGTTGCAAAATATGTTACACATTTATGAGTGAAAAATGGAGAAAAGCTTTGCGGTAATTTATGTATTGTTGTTTATATAGTTTGATATAAACAGATTAGCGAATTGTTCATAAAAGTTTTAAATTCACACTGTTCAGCTTTAAAATTACAATTAAATGTATCTGAACATATAAGAAGATTAAAACTAAAAAAACCGACCACTTAATACCCAACGTAAAGATTCTCGCCAAGTCTTTGCTCAAAATCTAAATCGGGGGACTATATCTTACTGCTGGCATTGGACCGAACGTTCGGAAAATGGGCCTTAGTGATTTTTTTTGGATTTTAATGTTAACGTCTCCAAACTTAGCGATTATTAATATTCAGGGCTCAAACCGTTAACTGAGATAAACCGATTCAAAAAGCGTACCGAAACCGTAACCGATACAAATTTATTTTTGAGAACTGAATACCGTTTACCGTTATTATTGAAACCATTAGTACCCAAACGATACCGAAACTTTGGTACCGGTACAGTGTAGGTATTTTTAATACGCTATACCGAAGACTTATAGATATTATAGATGAAGCCTCTAAAATAAAAATTGCCTTTTCGTGGGATTAGGATCCATATATTGCAATTTAGCTGCTATTTCTATTGGATGAGACACGCTACCTTTCATTTTTGATTTGTAGGTTCAAGCCTCGGTTGAGGCTACATCTACTTTGTTTTCATAGCAAAAATTTTGAATTTTTAATACTTTTTGGCCGGCACTGCTGTAAAGCCGAGATGCTCATACGTCGCCATGGCCAACAACAATATCGCTGGGTTGCAAAGACAAAGACAATTGATGGATACACAAATGACCTTAAACGAAAAAATTTCTTTTCAGTCAAACGTAAAAATAATTTGGTCTGCACTTGGACTCGAACACACGATCCTACTTCCATGAGATAAGAGTCTATCCCCCAACGCCATTAAAACAAAAGCAAAACTATGCAACAGATAGGAATAATTTTCGACCTTATTAAATCAAGGCTGCAAACCTCAAAAATTTTGCAGAAGGTTCGGTCCGGGGCTCGAACTAGGGTTGTCGAAAATATATCAAAATATCAATATTTCGATAATATTTTTTAAAACTGATATATTTATATCGTGATTTTTTTTTGACCAAATATCGAATATCGATTTTTTTTGGGATATTTTATGATATTTGTGCGTTGGTAACTCTTTGATCTGGGTAGCGAGCGCAAGCGCATTTAAGAGACAGAAAATGGATTCAAAATTGATAAAAGCTTGGAGCGACATAAAAAAGGCACAGCCAAGTGTAATTTGTGCGGAAAAGTATTTAAAGCAAGCGTTAGCACGACCAAATATCTCGTGTGATGACTTTATGCAAGTCGCAAAATAGCGGGCTGAAGTAATAGTTTAGGTTGCCACAAACATCATGGGAAAGTTATCCCTTAATATTCTGGAATTCGCATAAACCGGTCATGCCGGGACTATCCAGACTAGCCGTAAGGTATCTTATTACCCCAGTGCCTTCGGAGCGACTTGCAATATAAGAAAAAAGTGGAACGAATATACAAAATACTACAGTATGTCAAGAAAGTGTTTTGACACAGGAATAACATTCACATTTTGCACTTTTATTGCAAAAAAGGGGCTTTCTATAGATGGTAAAATGTTGTTCTTATTTTATTCAGATTCTGTATCGTCCCTAGAACTAGTATGCAAAAAAAGTAGTTACATTACAAGTTACATACACTGAGAAAAAAATCAATCTAAAATTAAGATTATAATCTTGAATCAAAGAGAAACGGTGTCAAAATTCGACTAAGACCAGATAATCTTAACTCAGTATTATATGCTCAATTTTCTCAATTTTAATCTTAATCCATCAATCTTGGATAAACATTGTTTATACTCGACTTTAAGATGAAACAATCTCATTTTTAAATATGAAAAGAAAAAACAAAAAAAATTATATTAAGCTGTTATTATTTTTATGTTTTGTTTTTTTTTTTTTTGTGTTTGATTTAGTTATTAACAATTTGTTGTTTCTGAAAAACTTATATAAATGTTAATTAATAATTCGCTGGTACTGGGACTTGAACTGAGTACCTCGGGGTGATTGACCACACTGCATCGGCACTCAGCCATCTCGGCTGTTCAGCCTCATTGTTGGATCGTCACTAATCGTTGTTTAAGAACTCAGCAAGACAATACCAGCTGAGTTCTTACACTGCAACTGGTCGCGCGAAAAAAATTCCTTCAATAGCAGAGACGGTAAAGAGGAAGTCAAAAGCTTTGTTGGAACGAGTAGGTTGTGGTTCGAGTCCCAGTAGAGCCGAGTTGTTTTTTTTCATTTTTTTTTAAAATTTTTTTTTTAACAAAATAAATTTATTTATATATATATCATAAAGGTTTTTAACTAAAGCTTTACTTAAAACTGTAGGACGGTTGATACATTTCGAGATGATAAATCTTGTTTTTAAGATTTTGAATCTCATTTCAAGGTTTTTTTATCTTGCTATTACAAAATTAAAAGATTCTCGAAAAAAAATTTTCAATCTAGATTTTAGATTGAATTTTTTTTCTCAGTGTATTTAAAAAATTTAATTATTTTCAATTGCTTGCTATCCAAAGCCATTGGTAATAAAAATATTTAAAAAATCTGAAAATTAACATCTGAATCCAAACTGTTAAATAACTCACACTTAAAAGTTTTTAAATTTTTCTTTGGTCTTCTAATCGCGAATATAAGTAAACAAAAATTAATTGCCGCGAAAGGGATTTTTATTTTCTTCATATTGTTCTCAAAATTTGGTCTTGTATCCAGTAATTTACTGTATTAAGTTGTAAATGGGAAATCCAATAGTTACAGAGTTATGGCCATTTTCATTTATTTAAATTGAAGTAAGATAATAATGAATTGGCATAAATAAACACTATAAAAAAAGCGACTTGCTTCTGCTATAAAATGCATCATATGCGTCAAAGCAAAGCGCCTTTTTAAGACTTTTAAATCCAAATATTGGAACTAAAAGTATTTAATATGTATAATAAATAGAAAACTCGAATCTAATTTAAAATATTGTTATGTTTGCTTAATATAGACTATATCTTTTTATTTTGGGGCTGAGTATTTCCTCCTTTTGGAAAAAACAGGAAAAAAATTAAAATATCAATTATATCGATATATCGATGTTTTAAAAGTAATATATTTATTATCATTTGATATTTTTTCAAATCAGAGAATATCATCGATACGATATTTTAAAAATATTCGGCAACTCTAGTTCGAACCTGTTGTAAAGTCTTAGGTTCGTTTCGCTGACCTTGAACCGAAGATTTTGGTTCGAACCTCGGTTCGCTTGAATATAGAAGAATAGTTCCGATTTCTTAACACTTATTTTTTAAAATAATATTCTTTATAGCTATTAGCCCCTTATCACTTGCATAATTTATTATTTTAATTTCTTAAAAGTTTGCCGTTTCCATTGATTGACAAACTATTTCTGATGACAATTTCTGCTTCCAGAGAGTAGAGAGTACTTTTTAAAAAAGTACCAAACTCCTTTGTGAGGAATACCAAATCGTATGAAAGCAATGATATCATTTTCTTGTCTTCTTTGGTGGAAATAGCCTATATAATGTAATTTTAATTATAAAATTCATCAGCTGATTTTGCGTCGCGTGTGAGTGTCAAGCCACTCGAGAGCGCGCTCATGTAGCACATGTTGTTGCAAAAGAGAGCAGTATGAGGTCGCATGCTGTCGGAGTGATGACGTCGCTGCCGTAGATCGGCGTTGTATACACAGTAAATAAAACCGTGCCGTACTCTGGTTCAGGTTAATAAGCATTATATCTTTTAGAAGCTGTTTATTTATACTAGCTCTTAGATCAGAAAGAACAAACTAAAGTGTTAAAAAGGATCGTTCAACTGATATCTAAGTTGTTGGAACAGCAAGGCATTTTTTTCCAAAATCTTAAAACACTTTTCGATGTATAGGATGTTGTCTTGAACAGTTTTCAAATGTATCTGTAACATATTTGATATTTGTTTATTGATTTATATTGCTATCATAAACTTCTCTTCTTTGCAATAAAATGTCATCCCAGCTTAGTTGAAAACGCAATCGTTTATTCTTAGATCTCTAGATATTTTCAATATTTCCCTGTTTGTTTCGTTGGAAAACTGCTTCATTTTGTGAATCGAGCCTAATTTTTCCAAAAAGTAGTCCGGGTTCGGGTTCAGGTTCGAGAAGTCAAAAATATTAAGGATTCGATTCATGGTCTGGTTCGACGGACCCAAAAACCCCGATATGCTATAAAATATTGCTATAAAAAAAGGCTCGATATTTTTGAAGGTTGAACATTTATTGGAAAGGTTGGTTTAAGTCATTTATTTATGAAAAGCCATTTCGGTGACCACCACGACTTAATTGGCAATGTGTTCGGTCGATCGCACCGGACGGGTGCGTACACGGACGGGTTGGTTTATCCCCCAACATTCCAGCTTCACAAATTGATTCACAAATTGAGTTCAATCGAGGACTTACCACTTTAGAAATATGTTGGTAATATTTCCAAACATTCTTCGCAAATGTCAAAGCTTTTACTAAATATAAGTGGCTTTCCGAATGACATCCGTCCAAAGAGGGATCTTTCTATTTTGTGCCTTCCTTTTATTTAGACATAAACTAGAGATCAGTGGATCGCTAGAGTCCATACTTCTATGAAAAACGTTTTGCTTCTTATGTTGACGACTGTTTATCCGTGCATGCATTCTTCGATCAAGCTTCTAAGGTTTGTTACGAGCCTCCGACGCATTTTCGCCCAGGCAGCCCACATTAAGAGCAGAGATGTCAATGATTTTGGGGCCGTGTGCTAATACTTTTATGAACTGTGGCTGACATAGGGTAATAAGGATATTTTCAGAGATTTAAAACCCGAACGAATTTCGGTTTCGGTCAAGGCATTTATATTGCCTTAATGCTTACCACACGAGCAGTAAGCAAGGCGTTTTCAGAGATTGAGAAGGAGTCTAGATTAATGGGTTTAGCGGTAAATGAGGACAAGACGAAGTACCTAGTAACCGCGGACAAAAAGTCATTGCGACTTGGGCAATCTGTTACAATGGAGGGGTACAACTTTAATGTTGTAGAGGATTTCGTCTACCTCGGAACGATGATAACCAGCAAGAACAACATCAGTCTGGAAATCCGACGAAGAATCACTCTTGCGAACCGATGCTACTATGGGCTAAGTAGGGAGTTCAAGAGCAAAGACCTCAAGCGAAGAACAAAAATAGCCCTGTACAAGTCGCTTATCATCCCAGTCCTGCAATATGGCGCAGAAGCATGGACAATGACAGCAGCGGATGAAGCGGCGATTGGCGTGTTTGAACGAAAAATTCTTCGGAGGATTTATGGACCTTTAAAAGTCGGCGATGATTTCCGCATTCGAAGAAACGACGAACTGTATAAGCTCTATGGGGACACCAGCCTGGTTAAGCGCATAAAGCAGCAGCGGCTGCGCTGGCTAGGACATGTCGCCAGGATGAAGGAAGAAGCTCCAGCAAAAAAGGCGTATAAATCGAAGGCGGCTGACTATGGAGGCGGCAAGGTGGGAAGACCACCACTAAGATGGGAAGACCAGGTGCGGGAAGACATTGCCGAGCTTGGTGTGACCAACTGGTGGCAGCTCGCACAGAACAGAAGCGAATGGAGAGCGTTAATCGCAGAGGCCCAGACCGTCTAACGGTTGTAATGGCCATTAAAGAAGAAGAAGAAAGAAGAAGTAATGCTTACTTTAACTGCATGGGAAACCGACGGGCAAACTGTAACCGTTTCCCATGATATAACCGCAACTAAAATTTAGCTATTGGCCGTGTTAGACACCGCAACCGATATCGGTACTCGTTCTGGTTTTAATCTCTGAATATTTTTCTACAAAAGGACTAAAACTTTTCTGCGTCAATCGTAAATTCATTAGAAATGCAAATTGCCTGAAAATTTTGAGGGAACATTGGCATTTAAATTTAATTTTGACGAAAGGATTTTAATATTGGCAAAGGATCTTCTCGCAGTGTTCCTATCGTTTAAATTTCAACATCCATTTTGTTTAGGTATGTCGACGTGCAAGCCAAGCTCTGACCAAAATTTGTCTTGAATCTTCCGTTTTCGCACCAACATTATATTTTTCGTGAGAAATAGTTGTTTTAGTAATTTCTGATTTTAAAATCGTAATGTTAATAACACTTTCATTATGCAACTCCGATCAAAATGTGGAATCTTAATTCTTTACTTACTCATAAGTCTAGACCAATTCCAATTAAATTTTGTATATAATTTTTTGCACCTTCTTTTTAGTCTCGCAAGTTCAGTGTTCGTTTTTGGCATTGGCATTCATAACATTGTAACTCTTTTTTCGGAGCTTCGGCATAGCTAGAGACATTTTTTGCCGCCTAGACTTGTACTAGCCATTTATGGCTTCTGGTTTGCGGTTTACATTGAATCACAGGCAGAGAGGCACGAGGTACTCACAAAATTACCTTAAAAAAAAAACAAAAAATTAAACAATACAAATACAAAGAAAAGACAGGCATGAGGTCAGCAAATGGACAGCGGCAGAGCAAGTAGTGTGTGTGTGCAGCAAAATTATGCTAATTAGTTGAAAAGGAAACCTGTCTGTTGGGCTCCACAAAGAAAGAGAGAGAGTTGTAAGAGATGCTCTCTCTCTTAAGTGCGGTGAACTGCTTGCACTGCTTGCTGGAGAACTCCGCTGCAACTGCTTAAACAAAGTGCATAAAAATCATAATAAAAACAGGTGTTTTCTGTCTTGTTGCACCTTGTTTGGTCTTATGAATAACTGGTTTCCTTTTTCGAATTGATTAATTTGGTCAAATTATGGTGGGGCCTGGTTCTGTTGTGCTGCGCTCCCTGCCTGGTCGAGAGGCAAAAGTCAGTGATAAAAACAATTTGTAGAATTTTTCATCCATATCAAGTTGGCCTTTGGCCTGACACTGTCACAGGTCTCTGGAAAAGTATTTCAGTTACATTTCAGTTGTTGTTTAGCTAACGAACTGTGTGAATTGTATTTTTGAAAAATGTGTTTAAGTAAATATTTTTATAAACTTTTAGGCCGCAATAAATCAGTTAGAAAAGTAAACAATGGCGCAGACCAAAGTGAGTTTGAAAATACACTGCCTAAAAGTATGCAACCAAATTTCTCTCTTTGCAGCAAAACGTTTGAACGGCACCCCAAGCCCAAAAGGAGCCACAGCTAAAGCAACAACTACAACAACAACAACAAACACAACTAAGCTGAATAAATCTACCGCTGCTGTTAAAAATAACACAACTTTGGGCATTTGCGAAGGTAAGTCAAGTCCAGTTGAATTTTTGTAATTGGAGCGGCAAGTGAAAGCATATAAAATTTCAAAACTTCAAATCGAATTATCGCTTTGCCCAAATGCCTTTTGTTGTAGAAAACGTGTTTTGTGCCAAACGCGCTCTTGGGGACATTTTTGCGGTTAACTGAAACTTTTGCTTCAACTTGCACAACTTTTTTAATTAAAATTAATGCTACTAATTATACCAGTGGGAGCTTACACTTTGCCAATATTTGGAATTGTGTGCGTATTTGAGTCAAGGCACGCCTCAATCCTGATGGGGTTCAATGGCTAAAGTCAGCTGTGGGTCAACATTTAGGGCTTGGCAAGAAGAAGATATTCATTCAAGTTGAGTAATTATTCGAATGGTCTTTTTGTCTCGATGACTTGTTTGACCAATTTGGATTAGTGTCAATGAACACAACTTTGTTAGTTGACAATTTAATTCTATTTTACTTGTGTAGAGTTCTTTTGTTGATACTTTGTAGCAGTTATACTTCATTATTAACAATTTTAAATTGAGAGCTGCGGATTAACACAGCACACATGTAAAATCGTAATCCACATAACGATTTCCCCACTTCCATTCTCTGGCCGTGTGCGGACGGCCTAACTCATCTCGGTGAGTTCTAAAGCAGGGGTGCCCAAGCACATTCCGCAAGCCGCACGTTCGTTGTTGTTTTAAGCTAAGGGATAGGTATAAGCGCCACGCTCTTTCCTTTCCTGGCGTCGCTTAAGTATAATTACAGCAGTTTCTTTGTTACTCCATTGCTAGGCTAAATTCCTTTCTTCCAGTTCCTTTGTTTACTCCATTGCTAGGCTAAATTCCAAACTTTCGCCTTTTAAACCCCCTGGAAATCCAGACTTAAATTTACTTTTTGCTTAAATAATATCTATATACGTGTAATTCAATTGATTTTTCCTTCTTCAATGGGGTCAAATTCATCTTTTCCGTCGTTCTCTTCGTTAATATACTCCACCGCTTTAATCATGTTTGGTCCATTATCTGTGGAAACACCCATTTCATTCAAAATATTACTGATTTCACTGCTTAAGTTAAGTGCTTTATGCTATACCCAGGGTATATATTTAATTTTTTGTCCAATCAAAATATTGTCTGTTATCGCCCAATATACTGCGATTATGTTGTTGGGATTAAATACGGCTGCATACACATTCTAATCTTTTTTCGGAGTCCCGCTCTCTAACCAACTCCATAATGTTTCTCCAGGTTATCGACTGCGTACTTTTCTTTCATATATAATATTTGCGTGGTGAGCAGTTTGAATGGTTCGCTATTTAAAAACTGGAACGGTACGTTTTCCGACGTGACCGCATGCCGCTTTAAATTGCTGATGTATACTCCTTGGAAGTGTTTTTTTTATACCCTTGCAAAGGGTATTATAATTTTGCCCAGAAGTTTGCAACGCATAGAAATATTCATTTCCGACCCCATAAACTATATATATTCTTGATCAGGGCGACGAGCTGAGTCGATTGAGCTTTGTCCGTCCGTCTGTCTGTCTGTCTGTCTGTCTGTCCGTCTGTCTGTCTGTTTCTACGCAAACTAGTCTCTCAGTTTTAAAGCTATCGAGCTGAAAATTTGCACAGAGTCTTCTTTTTACTGCACACTGCTAATATGTCGGAACCGACCGGATCGGATGACTATATCTTATAGCTGCCATAGGAACTATAGGTCGAAAAGTGGGTTTTTGTGAGAAAACTTTTTTGTTTTTAACGTAAACGCCTTCCGCTTCGACAGTTATTAGTTTTATACGCTTTAACACAGATTTGGAAGTTTTGTTCAAAATCGGATGACTATATCTTATAGCTGCCATAGGAACTATCAGTCGAAAAGTGAGTTTTATTTAGAAAAATTGTTTGCTTTAATGCTGACGTTCGTAAAGTCTGATGTATTTAAACATTTGCAAGGGTATAAAAACTTCGGCAAAGACGAAGTTAGGTTGGCCTTCTCGTTTTCATATTATGCACTCAGCAAATTTGTCGTCATTAATTTTGAAATATTTTCCAATGAGAAGACTGCGTGTTCGTATTAATATACTGCCTCAAATTCAGAAAATTCTTTCACTGCTTGCTTTGAATCAAGGTAAACTAAACAAGGTAGGCGCACTCGTTCTCTCACGCATTAGAGAGAACGTTTGCGCTGCCTCTTAATTTTGCTGGTGCTAAACGATAGTGCCCAAAAATCTACTTCAAAGTGCCATTAGGAAATCAATGTGGTTAGAGTGAGACGACCATAACCCAAAACTATCCAGAGAGAGCCAACAGCTGACCAAAAAGTATCTAGAGAGCGTAAATGAGAGCGAACAGCTGACAATTTTCTGACTGAGCAACGTTCCTCTCTAATACTCTTTTCTCCATGAGTAAGCAACTGTTGTAAGCGAAGCATCTCCGTCCCAGCGGCGCAAATGCCCATTACAAGTTCGATGTTCTCTTAAACACTTTGAAGGCTGGCAGCCTTTAAGTATCGGTTACTACTCTGTATACATTTACGTAAGCTTGGTCGTTTTCGTTGGCATACTGTATTCAAAGCAGTATACTATGTAATCGGAAAAGTGGGCGTATTACAGAAAACAATTCGGCTTTAGATTACGACTCAATATACCATTTGAGAAAACGTTGGCGAGGAAGAATGCGTTCAGTTCACAAGACGATAGGAAGGAATTGAACTCGGGACCCATAGCACATGAACGACGGCGCGTTAGCTCACTTGACTATTGGGCATTTGAAAGAACTGGCGACAAAATCATAATTAAGAATGTAAGCAGTTGGCACTTTGGCAACCGAGTTGCCTTTTTTCGAATGTTAATTGACACAAACATGGCACAACTGTTATATACACACGAGCAACAACTCGACCCGAAGTTAAATTTACAAAAATCTACACAAAACTGTGTATTCGAAACGCAGCGAGAAATTCTAATTACGTGGGCACCTACTACGATGCATATTGTGGACTAGCCTCATTCTCCTTTGCGCCGCTGTGGCGGTCGAATTTTTTGTGTTTTACTTAGTAGGCTTTGATATATATCACTCTCTCGCTCTTTTTGACACAAATGTAAGTAGTTGTGAGAGGGCGAGTGAGCTTACCTTGTTTAGTATACCTTGCTTTGAATAGCAATCGAATTTTTAAAATGTGTAGGACAACAAATTCTAATTGGGATTTTTATTCGTGATTTTCAAACAAAAAAGTCCGGTTTGTTTTGATGAGAAACGAAAAAAATCGAGAATAATTAGTTATGCTTCAAAAATAAATAAATAACAATTTCTTTTAAAAAAATGAAATTATGGCTTATCTGAGAAGCTGAACAGAAATTAATATTGTTCCACTTAGCAGAACATCTTTTAAGTGAATGCATCATATTTATTTATCTAATCAAAAAATTTCGAAACTAACTAAATTTCTAAGCAAACTAAACCGCGGTTTTGTTCTAATAACGGCGACATACAAAGTACATATATCTTATATATATAAATATGTACGCCCGACTGACATGTACAACCAGAACTGCATATCCTACAGATCTAAGATCTATATTGTTATGCGGGCGCGCACTAAGAAAGAAAATTTGGAAAATTTCACCGCGAATAGGGTAAGAGTCCTGAGCTGTGGAGGAAGGAATCTTACTACAATTTTTTCCAAATTTGGACGCGTAGTCTACAAAATCGAATAAGCTAAAGATATCATAAAAACGGCGCAAATCGCACTTCCTAGCTAAGTAGATGCAATATCTTATTTATGTGCCGGTGACAAGCTCAGCGGTTACTGGGCCGGCCTGTTGAGCGGGAGATAGTGGGTTCGATCCACTATTTTACGTTTCCTTTCTAGTTTTCTTATTAATTCACCATTAGCCTCAAAGCATTAGAATTATATTACATTTTTATTGGTATAAATAAAACGGGTATAGAGTGAGTGTGGGGAGCTCGTAAAGAAACAATTGACTTTTACAACTCACTTTCATCTGTTAAAATGATTATGGCCATAATTAAGCCTTTGCATTGTTTCCATCTTCAATACCCACCTACTGTATAAGCTGTTTCTATATGACCCGCACAAGCACACACATACAGGTGGGTACAGCATAATGCCCAACCCCAGCCTGCCCCTCTCCCTCATAATGTCATAACTTGTTTATGCCGCTACACGCTTGTTGCTTTTTACAGAAAAATTTTTGCTTTGATGTTCAACGAGTTGGTGCCGCCGTCGCGTTGCATTTTATTCTGGGCGTTGGTGTATGCCTCAGTGCTCCACTGCCCCTTAAACTGTTTGCTAAATGGTCCCACACGTTGGGCGCCAGTTTTTCCAAATTACTATTTGAATTTATTGCTTTCACACCAAAAACTGCGAGTGGGACAATCAATTAAGTTGTCATTAAATGTTGATTAGGCCAACCCCGCCGTCACAATAAAGAAATCTCTTTCAACGCACGCCAACTCTTTTTGGTTGGGTGGGCTGAAGCGTTGCCTTGCCCATTATTTGGCGGCTTGTTTTCACTCTAATTTATTGCCTACACACATCAAGTTCATTGATTTCTATATGGCCATTTTTCACGCTTTTACTCAATTAATTGACACAATGTTTTGTCAACGGCACGCGTCAGTCCCCTGACCCCCCCCGGCATCATGGCAAAAAGTTAATAACCGACTTCATTTGAAATTAAATACACCAAACAACACGCACCTCTCAGCATACTTTTACTTTTCTTTCATGCGTAACCAAAGCAATATAAACATGTATGTTTGTATATATATAAGACATCTGATGAACGTTTCCATCACACAATAACCGATTGCAATTCATTTTATGCCCACATTCATGCACTGCTGTTGTTTGGGTCGTTTTTGCTTTAGATTTTTCCAAGTGTGTGGTCGATCGGCCGTTCAGTTGCCGGATGTGAATATAAATGCAAAAATTAGTAAAAATTAACGAATTTTACAATTTGAAAAGAAAAATTGCGAAAACATTTCCTAACGGAGCAAATTACAAAAATATTACTAACTTGTAAATAATTTTATTGAGTTCCCCTTTGACTGACAAATCAACGGCTAGAACTTTTACAAGCTGACTCTAAGAAAGTGAAGTTATGAACAGAGATAGAGGCTCACCAAGATTGGATTTTGTCTTGTCAAAAAGGAGTCTTCACTGTCCCTTCATTTTATCCAAATACAGTTTAGATATGACTCAAATTGTGCGCAGGGTAAAGTTTATATATTGAGAAAAAATAAAGATTTTCACTAACAAAAGTACGGTAAAAGTAAAAATTCTTGATCCAAAAGCGAAATACTTGATCAAAGAGTGAGTTTTTAAAGCCGACATTCTTGATCCAAGTTCAATTAATTCTCAAAATATAAGAATTAAAACACATTTGGAGGGGAAGGAAGAAAGGGTGTGAGAGACACGTCACTCACTTTTTTCGAAGCTGAGATTAATTTTAACTAACTTATTTCAAGTCCCAGTAGACTTGAACTCGGTACCTCAAAGACTAAAACACACTCAGATGCCGGGCAGCTTAGCCCCCTCGACTATCATGTAAAAGCTACACATTGCGTCAAAACCATATTTAAGAATGAACGCAGTTTGTATTGCAAGTGCTCTCTCTCTCTCTCTCTCTGTGAGAGCGTCCCCAACGCTATTCTCTCAAAGTTTGCTTCCCCTCACTCCCCTTGCCTAAAAGAACCAACTAGAGAACAAATTTAGCTTGATTCCAAGAGCAAAATTATTGAAAATACAAGAACGAATAAATCTTTTTTTAAAGAGCGCTTAAAAATTACAAAATACTTATATTATTTTTATATATATTTATTTGCTGTTACTTTAGATGTGTACTGCTCGGTAACCCAGACTGAACTGCTCTCTCCCACATAGCCACATCCGAACATTAGAACACAGTCTTCTCACAGCACTCTCTCACATCCCTTCTTTATTTTCCAAAAGACTGGACTAAGACCTCTCCCCGATCTTCTTTAAATGGACAACGTTCCTTGTCATCTTATTTGTCCCATCTGACACCTCTACAATGTTTCCTGTTCTTTGCAGCACTGTGTATTAGGTGACACTAAAGTTCGATGTGGACTTGCTAGGGAAAACAGTGTTCTTGACCACGACCTTGTCTCCCACTTCAATCACATTCTCTTTTGCCCCTCGATATTTATCGGCCACAGTCTTCCCTTTTTGTTTCCGAATTAGGTCGTTGTTCTTTTCTGCCGAATCCATATATTCCCCCAGAACGTCTTGAATACTAGGAATATTGTCTCTAATCACCCTATTGAACCTTAACTCTGTTGGGGGAGTGCCAGTTGCGCTGTGCGGAGTCACGTTGTACATCATGTAGTGAGTTGTTTGATTCCGCTTACCTTACTGTTCAAATTCACTGCTCACAAATTGTCTGTCATTATGCGTCCTTATTTATTTTGGGAAACCCGTTCGGCTGAAAATTTCCATCATTGCGTCGACTATCGTTGATGAAGTTATCGCGCGTAACAGCTTATACTCCATGTACCTAGAGTAGTAGTCTATCAAGACTAAAACGTGTTCACTATTAGGAAGTGGTCCCAAAAGGTCTGTAGCTATGGATATCCAAGGTCCTGTTGGAAACTTTGTTCTATCCATTGGAGCGGGTTTCTCTGCCTGTAAACTATTAAACAATCCCTGCACGCTTTGACTGCTTTCTTTGTTTCACGGTCCATTAATGGCCACCACACCTTTGTCCTCAAGCTCCGTTTCATTGCAGATTCGCCCGGATGACCCTCATGAGCCAGTTTCAAGACTTTGTTTCGTAATATTTTCGAAATTATAATCCGAGTTCCTCGTAGCAAGATATTTCCGATGGGCGACAGTTCTTGCCGGATCCCAAGAGTCGTTATCAAGAAACTTGATAGCATCGCTTATTTCTTCGTCCGTGGCACTTTTTTCTGCAATCTCTGTGATAGATAATGAAACTTGATCTGTTGATTCGATTACTTACAGAATCCTGTGAAACTATTCGTTCTAGTTGGCTTTCTTTATAAACCGATAAGTTTCTGAAAAAAACTTCCAAGTGCGTAAAGTGATGATTGTAAGGATAGGCAATTTGGTAAACATGCAGCCCTTAGAGAAAAGCATACTGAACATAGAACCGGGAGGTTCTTGAAATGGTACTGCCTATACAGTAAATGTAAAATTGGCTATACAGCTCCAAAGTGGCCAAACCAAGCTTCTCTCCTTTACAATACCAGCTGTTTTTTTTTTGCTTTAATGAACAAACTTGTTGAACCTCAGTGAATCATAGTCAAGGCCACGTGGCATCTTGTCACAGACCATGATTATGATTGTCACTGCTACAAAGCACAATAAAGAACTCCTGGCTGTGTAGATGGTCGTGGGCCAAGCAAAGTCTATAAGCTATTTGCACCATTCTAAATGTTTTCGCAACCCAAAGCCATTCCGCAAAGAAAATATAATGCAACTTCTTTGTTCAATAAGTTTACTGATCAAAACACACATGATTATTTTGGCGTTGCGTGTGTGTGTTAAGCACTCATTGAAAATTTGTTTGTTGTTGTAAAAGAGAGCAGTATGAGCGTCTATACTGTCGGTGTGTCGTCGTCGCTGCCGCAGAGCGCTGACGCTCGCCTAGTTTCGATGAATACCAGACCACAGATTACAGCGAAAGTGCAATCGAAATAACCTCATGTAAAATTACCAGGGTCTCCCATACTTGGGCCTATGTGTCTTGAGTTATTATAATCTTTGCTTGCGATTAGCCGGCTTTCTCACAGATTCAATGTGGCAAATTTCATTAGCAACTCACACAACTTTTCCCTTTCGCTGATTATTTTGCCTCCTTGTTGTGTGTCGGCAGCGGCAACTGAACTTTTTTGCCACTTTTGAATATGAAAGAAAAAGGTTGTCGTGGGTAATTGTAGACTTTGTCATTTATAAAATCGTCGCCGTGACTTTCGCGTCACACTTGGCCAGTAAAATAGTGGATTTTTGGCCTGGCCATTGACTGGCATGCAAAAAAAAACCGGAGAAACGAAAACACAGAACTGAACAGCTCATTAAAAGCCACGCTCCAGTTAGAAGCCAACACTATAAAGTGATTTTTTTTTTCTTCTTCTTTTTTATAATTATGGCAACACAAGTTTTGGTAGTTTTTATTGAATTTTACTAAGCGACAAAATGGCCAAAAGGCAAAACTCTGACCTCAATTCAGAAATCCAATTAAGTGATCGAATTAACATTTTTGTGGCTTATGTAACAGCACAATTGTTCAATTGTAGAAAGTTTCCTAATTTCCATTTCCTTCTATTATGATTGCCTCGTTAATACACTTTTCCGTCTTTTTGCTTATAAATATTTGCCATAAAACGCGATTCTCACGCTTCGTCTGAATATTCCAAAATGAATTACACAAGCTTCAAAAAAAAAAAATATGGATGCAAAGTTGTTTTTTGTTTGTTTTTTTTTTTTTACTTGGGAGTTTCGTGTGCTTCTGCTGCTTACATTTTATATTATTTGACTTGTCATGCGAAATAAACTTGTGAAACTTACGGTTTTGCTGATATTTGCAATTTAATATTTGGCACAACACCTACAAGAGAGCCTCTAGTTAAAGCCGCTGATGAATAAAAGAGCCTTGTCCCGCGGCCATTCTCATGCGGACTTTGTATTTGTTCATTATTTGGAAGTGAAAGCTTAGGATATGAGTTGTTATGGGGTAGTAGTCTCGTTTTGCGTGGCTTGTTTCGAGGGGTTTCTACTAAAAGGAAGTCTAATATATTTTTAAGAATAATAAGAATTCGAACACGAAATTCCACCAAACCTTCAACCCAAACTTTTTAGAAATAATAGCTGAACCTGGGCCTATTCAGAGCACTCAATGTTCATTACATTAAATTCGGGTGTTTGGCTCAATAACAATTGAGCGAGAACCCCATCGTATGAGTTTTTGAATGGTGGAATTAACAAGGTGAAGCCGTCAGCATCTGAAGAGGGCTAGTAGATGTATGCTTATATATTGCCATTCGCTTTTAGCATTCAGAACTCACTGGACCTTTGGCCCTACAAACAAAGAAAGCGCTGTCTCGCTTGGTTTCACCTTATTAATTCCACCATAGACTAAGACAGAGTTGCTGACAGAGATGGAAATGAGAGAGAAAGAGAAGGGAGATGCCAACTCACATTCAGTTTCGGTGTAAAAGTGTTTTTATTCAACCCTGAGCTTTGTTGATCGATTTAATGTGAGTAGACAAAACGCTTCGAAAAGGCTATTGGCCTCTGTCACGGACCGGTTCCTTTACTTAATTCTTTCACCTTAGCAAATCGCTTAAAATATACAACTGCTCAGTTTCAAGCGATTTGAAATTTTCATTAATAGCTGATGATTTTAGTTAAATGAAACACAATAAATGATGCTACACAAAAAATAAAATCCCAGATATCCGTACTAAAATCAATCCCAAATGCGATTTCAGAAGTCGCTGGATTCCAGATCTCAAATCAAGTACAAACGGATTAACTTGAGTATCGATAATTGAATCCCTGAATTCTTGTCTTGATTTCAGCTCGAAATGAACATATTTCTAAATCATTCGGGATTGATTTTGGCAGTAAAAAGTCTCTCAGTTTCGACTTTTTGCAACTGAACGCTTGCTTTTGCTTCTGAGCAGTTTTTATACCCTTGGAGAGGGTATATTAAAATTGTCCGGATGTTTGTAACGCATAGAAGGAAGCATCTCCGACCACATAAAGTATATATATTCTTGATCAGCATGACGAGCTGAGTTGATATAGCCATGTCCGTCTGTCCGTCCGTCCGTCTGTCCGTCTGTTTCTATGCTATCTCCTCCGTCAGTTTTAAAGCTTTCGTAACCAAACTTTGCTCCAAGTCTTTTGGTACAAATACGCTGCACATTTGTCGGAACCGGCCGGATCGGATGACTATAACATATAGCTGCCATAGGAACGATCGGTTGAAAAACTAGTTTTAGTGAGAAAAACTTTTTTGTTTTCAATGCTATCGCTCCCAACGCTCGTATTTATAAGTTTTTAATGATTTCACATAATTTCACCAAGCCATGTCAAAATCGGACAACTATATAGTATAGCTGCCATACAAAAGTTAGGTCTGAAAAAAAGTCTTAGTGAGAAAAACTTTTTTGTTTTCAATGTCATCGCTCCCAACGCTCGTATTTATAAGTTTTTAATGATTTCACATAATTTCACCAAGCCATGTCAAAATCGGACAACTATATAGTATAGCTGCCATACGAAAGTTTGGTCTGAAAAAAAGTCTTAGTGAGAAAAACTTTTTTGTTTTCAATGTTATCGCTCCCAACGCTCGTATTTATAAGTTTTCAATGATTTTACATAATTTCACCAAAATTTTTCGAAATCGGACCACTATATAGTATAGCTGCCATACAAACTGTCAGGCACATATCAAGCTCCAAGGGTATATAAACTTCGGTCGAGCCGAAGTTAGCTTGCCTCTATTTTTTTTAATATGAATTACTAGATGGTTTGTACCTTCTAAATAATTTTGTAATCAAGATTATTTATTGATTTGGTTAGAAAATGATAAAGAATGGATGTACTATACTTAAGTTATGTCCAAGTGAAAGCGGTGCTTCAAAATGGTCACAGTAGTGGCGCTATCTATTGGTTTTTGAAAACAAGGAGTAAACGATACTCAAGCTATGACTAAAAGAGAGTTCGCTACTTGGTACAGAGTTACAGTCGGGCTTGACAGAATTTCCGGATCTTAGCTTGTTACTCAAACTCAACTTTATTCCACATTAAAATACAATCAAATAGGTCCAGTACTGTTTTAGGATCGATATTCGTATTTGAACTGATTTCGAAATCGGATAAGTGCTAGATTGTCAGAGATGTTTGAAACTCGGCTCGATATTTAAACATATTCAATCCGATAAACCAATTTAAAGGCGAACCTCCTTCATAAGTTTGACCAGTTTGACTTGTCAGGAAGTCTAAGGCAGCATAAATGCAGAAATCAACGCCACAAATGAACTCCTATGCATATGTGTGTGTACTAAAGACCTACACTAGTAAGTCAAATAGTAATCGAATAGTACTCGCGGAGTATGACTATGAATACCTAGCTGTCAATTCGGCACCGTGGCTTCGTAGCATCGTAGGAACCGCACCGTTTTAATCATTTTCAGGGTTCGTAATCACACTTTATTTGCATTTCTCGAGAACTAACTCTCGTTCTTAGCTATTGGCACTAAACCAGTGGTGCCTAAAATGCCAAAAGCCTATCCCATGGGATAGGAATTCATAATTCTGCCAGCGTGGCAGCCGACACACGCATAGAGAGAGAGAGAGAGCGAATAGGAGTGGTCTAAAAATAGGACGCTCGGTGGCTTGCTCCTTTACGACGCGTGCATTCGTCTTTTTCTTGGCTCACAAGGCATTTGTTCGTTCGCTTGTTGCTCACGTTTGACGTAATAACGTTTACTTTGTTTTGCTGCTAAGCTTGATAACTGAACTGAACTCTAAACTGAAAGAAACATCTCTTGGTTCTAAGCTGGGAAGCAAAGATTTTGTGGTTCGCGAGAGGAGAAAATCTAGAAATAATGAAAAAATTTCAATGCATAAGAATTTTTTGAAATTTTTAACGGTTCTACGATTATAATCTTACGATGAAACTATGCCAATTACTACAAAATAAATTGCATAAATTTTTAATATATATTTTGCCAAATTAACCATGTGGTTCCTTATCTAAATCATTTGATAAAGTAAGGACAATAATTTCCCTTACTTTGGCTTATTTAGCGACATTTTCATCAGAGTTTGTGCAAAATTATTTGCCTGTGGAATCTTAGCCTTAGATTAGAATCAAACTTGGACTTTTCCCTTAAAATTCCGTACTTACTTTAATCAAAGACTTTAGAATAATAAATGAGTAACGCCATACGATTTTTTTGCACACGATTGGCGTGGCCTGGCTTTTCAAAGTGGCTTTTCGATCTTCAAAAGTCAGAGAGAGAGAGAGAGCGCTCTAGAGCCAGCCGCTCTTATGTACGCATACAGCGACAGCCGACGACTGTTAGTGTGCACACCTATTCTCAAGCATTACTCACACAAGCATGTGCATTCTATTTTTAGATTTTTACGCTCTCAACATTGTGTGAGCGGAGAGAGCGCGATTTTCGTCGCAACCAAAAAAAATAGCTGCATATTGCAAAACCAATATATGGGCGTTCGGCATCTTAGATATTATATTGGTCTTTGCTTTAATCTAGGGTTGTCAATATTTAATCGATGGTAATTGCAGGAGCAAATTGTCATAACAAGACTCGATTTTTTTCTGCCCAAAGCTTATAGAAAAAGCAGAATCTTCGAAAAATTCCTCCATTCAACTTGATTCGTCATAGATTTTGTTCTCTTATACGATATTTCTTCGTAGAAGTGCGATTTCTAATTTAAATAAATAAAAATAGTTTTCAGTCCTGATGGAAAAGACAGGTGAATTTGCGCGGGCAAGGAATTCATTTTAGACCCATGGATTCTTGGTGAGATTTTCTGCACTTATATCCTTTTTTTTCTAAGTAAAATATATAAAAATTCTTTTTCCAGTCCCGTTCAAAAAGAAAAAATATCCAAAGACTTAAATATCCGTAATATTTATGATCGAATTTCACCGAATAGTAATTAATTTTGGATCCATGGGATTTTGGTAAAATTTTCATAGAATTTTCCGTAGATTCCGCTTTTGCTATCCGCTATAATCTCTAGCTTTAATAATCTAGTTTCAGAAAATTATGTCACTTAAATCATAAAGTTATCCCATTAGAAAAATAAACTATAACGGCGACTAGAAACGGTCATTTGGCAGTAAGAACGTTCCTTAAAAACGTTTCACTTTTATTCAGTTTCTGGACCCGATATATCGAAATTGTAATATTTAGGATCGAATTTCACCGAATAGGAATTCATTTTGGATCCATGGGATCTTAGTGAAATTTTCGTAGATTCCGTTTTTGCTATCCGCTATAATCATAATAATCTAGTTTCAGAAAATGAAGACACTTAAATCATAAAGTTATCCCATTAGAAAAATAAGATATAACGGCGACTAGAAATGGTCATTTGTCGGCAAGGACGTTCCTTAAAAACTTTTCACTTTTATTAAGCTTTAGAAAATAACGATATATCGATTTATCGATGTTTTCTGGACCCGATATATCAAATATCGATATTGAAAATGTTGATTTTTGATATTATCGATATTGATATTTTGAGAAATATCGACAACCCTACTTTAATCTCGAAGCCGGATTATTTGGTGTTCAAGAATGATCCGTACTTGACATGAGCATTTAAGGATTGATAATTGAGTTTTGGAATTGTTATAGCATATTCGTTAGTTCTTGAAATTTCTATTAAAAGTTGAAGGTCAAATCAATTTTAACTTAAAATCCAAAGTCTCTGTTCCTTTCACTATGTTTTCGCTCAAAGATATGAGAAGTTTGTATCGCCATCTTACAACTGGAATTTCTCCTAAGTTTGGATATAATTTACATAACTAACATATCTCATACTAATCAATACTCGTTTTTCTTGCTAGAATATAAAAGAGTATTTTTTCTGAACGGAACGTTTTTTCAGATAGAGGAGTTCCGCTTCGTATTCAGAATCAGTTTCGGAATGTTATAGCTTAAAGACGTGGACTTGAAACCCCGAAACGAAGCGGTTCTGTAGCTCTGAGAGTATTTTAAATGACAAAATGTAGAAATTCATACTCTGTAATCAGTGATGTTTTATCTGCTCCTTAAATCCAAATCATATGTACTGTTTTCTGTGTCCGCCGGCCAACAACCTATCTTAAGAGGTGGGGGGGGCCCATGGCTAATTTTTGTATAATTACAAGCACATTTCTTTAGCTATAATTTTGTTTTTTATCTATTTTTGCATTTCACTTTACGTAAGCTTGAATTTGTTGTTATTTCTCTCTCATTTTGATTTGCTTTTTGTGGTGGCTTTCAAGTTGAAGTTGGCAAAGTCTTTGGCCGTCTGGCGGATTGTGTGAAGTTAGTCGCGCGCCGCATTTTCAAACCGACAGACGTGTGTGTGCGGGCCTTGTTGTTGTTGTTGTAGTATAACACTATTTACAGTTTGACAATCACTGGAAAGTGCGGGCAACTGCGCATGATCCGCTCCCCACAAATATGGGCCTCAACGAATTCGTCTCACTTTTCTATGGTTCATCGCAAAATCTGGACGCCAACAAATCGGCATCCATTTCAACATATTCGTTGCCAACTGTCGCGGATGTGAAAGAGTTTCGTCAAATGTTAAAAAATCATAAAAATGCACAAACCAAAAAATATAATTACAAAGATTATCCCAATGAAGTGAAATATGGTAAAAATACCATAATGATGGGGGTGGGTGGGGGAGCTGCTAGTGCTGGTGGTGTCAAAAAAATGCTCAATAACAAGAACAACAACAACAGTCTGGGAAAACCAATCAAAGTGATGCCCGCCACCAGAATTCCAACTAAAACGGCCACAATTTCTACTTCAACTTCGGGGGATTTGGATTTGTATCGCTCATTTGGCAAAAAGTCCACTGTCAGTTCGTCCACATCCTCCAGTTCGTTCCTTTGGAACTCATTTCGTCTGCCACGCAAACAAAAATCAACTTTGGCTAAGCAAGATGATGCCGGTGAGTCTGAGATTCGAAATGTGTGGAAAATCAATTCAACTATAACAAATTGCTAATTGCTATAAAATTTATATTTTTTATGACCCATTTAAATAATTCTGCTCAAATGGGTAGCCACACACAGCTTGACTCTAAAGAACAATGGAGCATTGTTTGGTCTTAGCTGCAGGCTACAGCCCAATTCTGAGCTAACTGTGCAACTTTAATTTAATTTGAAATTTTTTTGTTTCTACTTTGCTCGGCGACTTCTTAATTATTATTTTTTTATTTTTTGTTAAGCGTTGCAAATCCGATTTTCGCTTTTTATTTTTTGCCTTTTCATTGCTTCAGCTTAATAATTAAGTTATTATTTTTATGCTAAAAATAAGCATAGGAAAAATGTAAACTCTAATTACGCTTTTGCCCTGTCATGCTGATGATTGGATTTGCCAGCATAAGAGAAACTTTATTGGGGACAAAAATGAGACAATGAAAATATGTTAGTTTTTTCGGTAGAAAATACAACAACAAATAATATACTTTTTTTGTAGAGAAATTCGGGTACATGACAACCAATTCTTCCCGGTCATCGGTAGAGACTTTGGCAATCCCCAAATTTGACAAAATGAATTTCGCTTTGCTTTGCTCAAACTTCATTTTGCTATTGTATCCTACTTGAAAACCAATGAATCCTGGATTTAGATGGTGAAAAGAGAGCAAATAGTATCAGTGCTAGTACTAAAACTACTCAGACAAATAAATCAATTCAATATCAATTTAATACTTGATATTTTTGCAAATATAATTTTTCATGTCATTTTGAAGCAAGAAAATATCATTTTGATATTCAATTTTTAATTTACAATAATTAATTTAATAAAAATACAGTAGGACAAATTCAACAGTTACCATGTTTTACACAAAATAAATATCGTGATATTATAATTATCGAAAAATGCAAAATATTTTATGAAAAGAAATATTGAATGTTGAGAAAAAATATATTTCAAATTTAACTTGGCGCTAATTAAATTTGAATTCGTTTAACTGCTACTACAATCTAATTGAATGTACAGTTTGGAATTCTTATGACCCTGCGATAACTGATATAAATGATTAAGAAATAAAGGGCATTTATTATGATATTTTTGTGGGTGTAAGCGGGATAGGCTCGGTTTTTCCATTGTGTAAATGTAATATTAAGCCAGAGATCATACCATTGTATTTTCTGTAATGAACAAATCTCTTAGTAACTGTTAAAGCCTAACTGTTGAAGCCCTGAAAAAATTACAAAATAGCTAAAGAAATAAATGCACAGATATTATATTATATATGTTTTTTCATATCCATTAAAAGCCGATATAATAAAATTGTATTTAATCTGTCCGAAAATATTAAAGTTATATTTTCTACCATATCAAAATGATATTAAGATCAAATTGATATTTCATATTCACATTATAACACAAGGAAAGACATTAATTGCAAATGGCTAGGTGTTTATTCAATACTACTTCCATGCCCTTTTTGTTTAGCTATTTATTTATTTATTTAATTAGTCGACAAAAAAAGGCTGTCAACTCAATTACACGTTATAAAAAAGCCTAACAAGGAAAAACTAACAAAATTACAAAATAACTAATAAAGACTCTGACTCGATGGGGGAATTTTATTTGCCCGTCCGGCCAGCTATGCCCCGATTCACAGCCAGGAGTGGTCAGAGATTTCCCCTAAGATAATTATGGAGAGATGTTTTTGGAGAGAAGAGAGAGAGATCTGTTGAGAGCATGTGACAGAGATCATTATAATTTAAGACTCGAAATCGATTGTGCTTTGCATAATCAGTTGTGCATCTAGGCAATACTAATGGAAAATAGAACGAGAGGTTGGGCGACTTATAAGTTCAGAAGAATCAACATCACCGATAATTAGTTTATGAAGAAAAGAAACACCTAATACTGTTCTACGGTTGGCTAACGAAGGAAGGTCAATAAGCAAGAGTTTGTTAGAGTACAATGGCAGACGAAGGTTAGGGTCCCAATTTAAGCCACGTAGGGCAAAAAGCAAGAATTGCTTCTGAACAGATTCAATACGATCTGTATGCTTTACACAACGGGCGAGCAATATTCAAATACAGGAATCCGAGTACACCATTTGCTTTATTAACTACAGAGGATGATGTAAAATCAGAAAAAGAACACATTTATAATTTCGTCACCACAAAATTCTTTACATTGCTATTCTATTTGTCTCTTACTAGACATCTGTTTCTGAGAAATATTGTTTATCTGGCCACGCCGTCTGTTCTTAAGTGTTAAGTTTGCATACTCATCGATTGCCTGTGAGCAACATGAATCGTATATCGAATGTCGATCACTTTGTGTACCTCTTCCATTCTGACCGCCGCGACAAGAAGATGCATAGTTGGCTAATCACAAAACTCTTAACAGTTATTAATTACAGGTTAAATTAAACGTTATAGCTTAGAAATTAATATTAAATCAAATTATGTGAAAAAATTATATCTGATTTGGATCTTATTTTTTTTTCTATGTGCTTAAATATGTTTTTATTCCTACAGAAGGGATCGGTCAGATGATCTACAAGACTAAATAGACAATGCTGAAAGACACTTGGAGCCTCCTACTTTCTTAAGCCTTAAACTCTAGTAAAGGGATGCTCACAACCTAGGCGCACGCCTAGCATTCGTTGTTTGTTTTCCGCATAGTGATTGCCGAGCATGTAGCGCTCACGCATAGCACAAATCAATATACAAAAACTTCGTATAATTTCTCTTTTTTCTCTATGCCTTTCCCCAAATCGATCGCAGCTACAAATAAATATTAATCGTGTTCAGCTTTGACTTTATTGTGGGCGACGAATGACACACAGAAATACTATAATCGGTTTACTCTTTCTATTTCTTGTGGTTGTTGTTGTTTTACTTATATTTTTTTCATTTGTGTTTGTGTCTACGTGGCCTGTAAATTGGCAGTTTGCACTCCACTCTAGTCCTTCAAGCATCGATATTCGATCATTTTAACAACTAGGAAATTTTCTGTCACAATTGATCAAATTATTTGTGTAAAAAAACAATAGTTTAAGTCATGATATTTAGCCAAATTTTCAATCACATTTCAAAATCGCAAAATTTTTGTAAAAGTGAGATTGAAAGCATGGCTGGTAATCCCCATTTTATATAGATATTTGGCAAAAACAAATTATTTTTGCTTTTGTTTTAAATGACCTGAAGAAAGCTAATTTAGTGATCAAAATGAGTTTGAATATAGAGGTAACACAATTTCCGGCGATTTTGAAAAAAGATCAAAGATCGAACACATTTTAAACTCTGGTATAGTCCAATTTTGAGTTTAAATCATCCAGTATGATTAACGAGCTGAAATCAATATCAATCGTACCTGTTCAGAGATTTGGAAATAACCAAAGTTTTATTATTCAGTTAGTTTGTACGATTTCTTGTTGTGTCCGGTCAGAATGGAAGTACGATATACGATTTGCTTACAGGCAATCGATGAATATGCTAACCTAACACTAGTGGACAGACGGCGTTGCCAGATAAATCATGGTTTTAGCGGAACTTTTTTGATTGGATCCATATGTGGCATTAAGTCAAGCCCGAAAATAAAGCATACACCAATCCCGAGTGTTTTTAAAATTATGCAAATTTCGAGCTAATTTCGAGCTTAAGTCAAACTCACCTGAGCTTATAAGACGGAATTAAGACAAGGATTCCGGGATTGGAAAATCCGTATCCAAATCAATCCTTTACTACTTGTTTTGAGTAAATCCGGGATCGACCAACTTTTGTGTGGGATTGATTTTAGTTAGAATTTTTTTTTTCTGTGTACAGCTGTTTCAAGTAACCCCCGGCAATCTAAATGTTGGCTTTTTTCATCTGTAAAATAATGATAATCTTAATACAAAGCTAAACTGAAGTATTTTTGCTGCGCAAAAAACTAAAAATCTTTTTGAATGAACTTGCTTCCCAAAATCATCTATTCTTGCCTGGACAACTGCGCATGTGTTTATTTTTTTCCAAAGATGCAACAAGAATGGCATCTCCTTTGAAGCTGCTTATCCTTGCCGGTTGGACCAGTATTGATTTTTGTTGACAAAAATTTCACTCCCACCACAAGTAGTTGTTGTCACGGCTAAAACAATAACAAAAACACACACTCAAACGATGACTCATCAGGGTTGGAGCCGGAGCTGGAGCTACCCCAACAACAGCGACAACTTTGTCAGTCACTTTCTCTCGCTCCCTCACTTGGTTGGTGGGAAGCATAAAAATTGCATAATGTACTTTCTGTCATTTGACACACTGACACTCTTAAGGCGCAAAGACAGAGAGTGCAGAACATGCGCAGCAACTGTTATACACTGCTTGTTTACAGTGCTGCTCAAACTGTACCAAAAATTATTTATGTTTTTTCCATTTGATTAAGTGGTTTTGCTTTCATTTTAAAATTCCAAAATTATTGACTAATAAATAAAAGAAAAAACAGTTAAAATATGAATTAATAAACTCAAAAGCCGAAAACAATTAAATCGCCAGAGTTGCGTTAATTAACGGTACTCTCGGAGGCTGCTGCTGCGTTGGCTTAACAAACTGTGAAGCAGCAGAAGCAGCAGATGCCTCCAGCTAATGGAGTCAAGTGCAGACCATGTAGCGGTAATTCAGACCAGACGCAAGTGTGCAACAAAGCGCAACAAATTGTTGCTAGCACAACGGTGGCATGCAGAAAGAATTGATTGATAAACGCCTTTCAGTCTCAAGTTGGTTTTTGTTTGGCTGCCGGCCAAGTGTGCCCAATGGTCAACATGGGGCGTATGCGCAATCATTTGCATACTAAAGTTGAGATAAGCAAATTGTGGATAATGTTTGCCACTGAGCTACTTGCATTGAACTTGTTTTTTTTTTTTTTTTTTTGTGGAAACGCTTGTACCCAATAGCCTTGGTTGGTAGCCATAATTAAGGTCGTGTGCCTGTTGCTTGAATGCAATAATGTGTACAAAAAAATAGTCAACTTTTGTTAAGCCAATCGATTTTTGATTTAGTAGATTTAAATCTGGCAAATGATAGCTTATTTATTATTAAAATGTTATACATGGAGACTTAGTCGTTGGACTGAACTACGTCGCCCTCCCGTCAAATCAAATTCTTACTTAACTTCTCGCTGTAGACTCTGCGAAATGCTTCTAATATTTTTAATTCCGAAATGTTTCCGAACCTGTACTAGATCCAAATTATTTACTTTTGAAAAAATTTTCTCAGAGGTGCCCGGCCCTATGCGCACGTCACGCATTCGTTCTTTCTTTCCGCATAGGGTTATATGCGCATAGCTTATGGCTCTGCGTAGTACAACAACATCTTCAATATGATCTCTATTCTCTTCTCTCTTTCAAACGAAGGTTTTGTTGTTGGAAGATAAATAATGACTTAAATTGTCCCTTAAAACGCAAGAGTCATAACAGGCTTATTGAAATAGTTTTTTAGTTCCATTTAAAATTGGTTACTTTAATGACGAAGCAAACATTACAAAGTAGTTATTTTGCTAGTCGTTGAATCTTAATACCAATTAAAGAATGTTTGTCATATCAGTTAGTATGAAAATTGGATGAATTTTTCGCTATGTATAGCGATTGAAATCGATAAACTTAAACATGAAAGGTTGCTTTGTCCTCGAAAATTAACTAATCAATATCTTTTCATAAAAAAGGGGATTTTTCTTCAACTAAATAATGCACTAAAAGAAATATCAAGAATTTCGTACTAAAATCAAGAATGTTCAGATTTTAAAACTTCAATAACACAGAAAATTCTAGAATTAAGTACGGAATTTTTTGATTCAAAAGCGTTTTAAAAAATCCTTCAATTCTTTATTTTAAGAGCGTTTGGGAAACTTTTAGAGCTCAAAATAATTTTGATCTAGACTTATTTTTGTTAGCTAAGAACGATTTTTAGTTAAATTCAAGGCTGTAAACTTCTAAAATTTTGCAGAAGGTTCGGTCCAGGCGTTCGAATCCGTTGTAAAGTCTTAGGTTCGGTTCGCGGACCGGTTCACGAAAATCCTGTACCCTAGGTTTTGGTTCGAACCTCGGTTCGCTTGAATATAGAAAAATAGTAGAACTTTTGAAAATCGCTTAGTTTGAGTTAATAAGCGTTCTATCGGTTACGAGCTGTTCATCTATACCAGCTCTTAGATTGGAAAGTGTTGAAAAGGCCTTTTAAACTGATACCGGAGTTTTTGGTTTTTTTAAGCCCTCTTTTTTTTAACCTTTCCAACATTTGTCGATGTGTTGGACAATAGTCGAAGGAATCTGTGGTCTATTTAAACCAAGTAAACATACATACATATTTAGTTTAATACTCCGATTATGGTTTAGGCTAATGTCAGAGTGCACGCGAGAAGCGATGCGATAATATTGGGCGAGAACGAGCGATAAACCATTGCAGCCTTTTTTCAATGCAATCGCTCAAAAGGTGTCAGAGTAAGGGCGGAGCGATAAGTCCAAGCGATAAAGCGAGAGCGATGCGAGAAAGCGATTTGCAACCCGCTTTCTCGCTTGAACTCGCTCAGATCGCACGTATATTTTGTTGCATTTTCTGCTTCTTCTATTTGAAAATCATGCATATTAACATTATTATTAATTTTTGATAAGGGAAGGAATACTAAAATTAGACCAACGTTTCTGCAAAAGTATAAGTTCCTCACCAAATACATCTAAAAAGGCATTTTTTGCCACTTTAAGCTCAAATTACTATAAGTTTCGACGTGCTGGACCATTTCAACCATACGAAAATCATCTAGAATCACCCCCTTCAATATATTGGAAAAATTCGAATTTTGTTGCCTTTTGCTATTAAACGCTTCTTTTATCATTTCGAATTCGGGTGAGTGGGTGAACCGTGGAGACTTTATTTTGTTAACTAAATTAATTGTTGCTCTTGTAGAACAATATTCTTCGCTTGCGCTCACAATAATCACAAAAAATAAAGTTCGCGCTCTTTGAGTCTCTGACTACTGGCCTATTCTTGTAATATTAAATCAAGGTATATTCTGACAAAAATTAAAACTGACCAATGCAACTCGCTTCGCTCAAAGCATTAACTATGTCATCTCTCGCTTTGCTCATAGCAAGAAATATTATCGCTTCTCGCATCGCATCGCTTCTCGCGCCCACTCTGACATTAGCCTAAGTTTGGTTTATTGAGGGTGGGCGTGCTGCCGGTAAGAATGAATGTGACAGATTGGCCTTGAGATGAGTGTTATGTGTAAATTAGAGATGTACATAAAAATTTGCGAGTATCGAGCATTGATAGTTGTCAGTAATGTGTGAATTAGATAGACGAACTGGATCCGTGATTGGAGCTGGATGAATTGGGATCACCACAAATCTAAACCATCATTTACAGAATTGATATTTAATATTTGATTATTGCTTTCTTTTTAAAAGTTTTTTAAAGCTTTAAAAAACTTCATTTCTTCGCAATCAGAAGTTGATTCATTTAAAGGTGAATTTTTTAAAACTCTTCTTGGAACTGAACAACATGTCTGTAATATGCTGCTTTGTTGAAAAATCGGGATGATAATGTTAACATAAAGTAAACATTGCAGTCTCCATGATTGCATTCATTTTATACTCTGCTGTTCCTCTGAGGTCCCTACCAGCACTAAGTACAAGCTGTTTATTGCCGCAATAATGTGCTATGGTGCACAAGTATGGGGGATACGACGATACGAGGAGGTGGAAAGTCTTCAAAGATACTTCCTTAAGAAAATCTTTCGTCTACCTCAATACACACCGAACAGGATGCTATATCTGGAGACCGGATTATCGCTTCTGCATTTATATACAGCTAACCTGCACTTCGACTACATGCAAAAGGCATTATCCATGGAGGAAAAAAGGGTGCCTAGGATTTTGGCAGAGCACCTTTTAAATGAGCGACTGCAATGTTTTAGAGAGTGGGACTGTCTAGCCACGGATCACGGAGTTCAACTAAATCTTGAAGATAACGCAACATGGAAAACTTGGGCTAGGAATATTACGTATTACGGCTAGAATGGACGAAGCATATAGGATGAAATTTGTTGAAGAATCCCGGAGAAGCTCAGAGCGTTTGATATATAGGCAACTGCATTACGACCTGGGAGAGAATAACTATTTCTCTGATGAGTTTCCCATTGAAGGAATAAGAAGTGTTTTTATGGCCAGAGGTGAAATATTAAAATTGAATTTCATTCCAAATGTCACGACGAATGATACAAACTGCCCACTGTGCAACTGGAGGGAGCAAGAAAATGTCATCCACTTCATTGGAGGTTGTCCTATTCTGCGGGAACTCCGGCAATCCGTTTTTGGAAAATGTACCCTTTTTCCGCACGAAGTAGTAGACATACTAAATGGCGCGGACTGGTCAAAGCTGCATAGTTATGTGATCAAAGCCTTAGCATATAGATATAGAATCATTAGGGGATTATTTTAATAGGGAAATTTTGTTTTTTATGTGTTGTATTAGTTATTTATATCAATTGTAATTCTTGCTAGCACCAATTTCGCAAACCCAAAGCGCATGGCTGAACGATCTGGTATCTGGGGAAGACCCGGGAAGCCAGGCAGGTAGAGGGTGCGAGGCGGTGAGCGACAGACGGTCTTTAACCAATATTTATACTTTACCATTACTTATATTTTCATAAATCTTAAGTTATTCTATTAACAAAAAAAAAAGAAATAAAAAAACCAACTACTACTACTACTACTACTACTACTACTACTCTGCTGTTGTCCTGCTCGGTCCATATTCGCTCCATTATCGACTGTGATGGTATCAATTTCACATAGAGAAATGTAGTAGGTTTGGAGAACTTTTGAATGATACAAGTCAGATTACAAGGAATTTCTATATTGTGTGTGTCGTTGAAAAAACTACTTAATTTGTTGTACCGAACCTAATTTTTCGAAAAATTGGTCCCGTTCGGGTTTAGGTTCGAGTCATCAAAAATATTATGTGTTCGATTCATGATCCGGTTCGTCGGACCCCAAAAGCCCAAACCGAACCGGTTCTAAGGGGTTCGGTTCAGGACCGGTTTGCAGCCTTGGTTAAAGTAAGAGCTTTATAATACATCAAGACCGAAATGATCTAAGTTGAAACTTTTCTTCTTGAATCAAGAATTTTATTTGTATTTTTTATTGTTTTACAGTCAATTTCGAATTTAAGAACGATTCGTACTCAAAGTAAGCATTTTCAACAGCGAATCGTTCTTACCAAATTCTGGACAGAAACAGGATAAAATCAAGAGCGAATCGTTCTTCTTTTTTTTTTAGTGTCATTTCAAATCCAATAGACCCAAGATTCTTCTTTCTATATATACGCAGCAAATGTGATGTCACCGTCTCCTTCTCCACGGTTGACAAATGCAGCGTCTGTTTAGCTAAGTGCAACCAGAGAGAGAGAGGTCACTTAATTGCTGTCGTAATTTACACACAAATCCACAATGCACCAAGTGGCGTATGCGTAATTTTTAATTAATTTTCATTTCCACCAGCAAGAAAAAGTGAAATTTTGTGCCAAATAGCGAAACAAACAATAAGCAGATGGGATGGAGTGTAGTGTGGCGTCTAATTAATGACCCCCCATATAAATCAAAACTTAATGCCTACCCCAAATCGTGGCAGCTGTTGTCCCCTCCAGAGGGCACAGCAGCAACAATAATTATACATACATGATGGCATGGCATGGCATGGCCTACTGAACTTGTCAACAAGTGTTAATTGCGACCGACGAGAGGGGACATTGGCATTTTGTAAATAATAAAAAGTGTGTAAGTCCAAGCACGAAGCGTCGCGACGCGACAAATTGGCAAATGGTCAAAAGTGACTGACGAAATGGGCAAACAAAGAATAGAGGAAATAATGGAAGAAGCAAAAAAAAATTATTACTTTTCCCAAAAAAAAATCATAAAACTAACACGCACAAAATTTTAAGTCAGCAAAGGGCGGAAGAGAGAAGTTAAGCGGCAGCCAAGCAAATCTTAGCAAATTGCCTAACAAAATTTGAAATTTTCAAGTTTGTAAGGGAAAATTTAATACAACTTTGCGAAATGCGAAAATACATTTGATTATACACTCAAATAAACTGCTCACTTAATAATGAATGAAAATAAGAAATTCTTCTATAAGAAAAAAAAATTATTTAAGTACAGAAATTTTTTCTATATTTTAGGGCGATTTTCAGTAATACAAAAAAAATATTTTGTTAGAGTATAAACCAATTTCCTCTAAGTGTATACAGCAAATACTTATACCCCTTTCGTTTATGTTAGCGATCTTAATTCACCACATGGTGAAATCAGCTTCACAATTAGCAAAAATGTTCATCGTACACGCGCCCGAGTCAAGCGCGCTTCTCTTTATTTTGAATTAAATTCATTAACAGTTTATGTTTAGAACGTTGAGCGGTCGGTATCGTGTGTTGTGTACGAATGCTCGTTTTTTGTTCGGGCGTCGTGAAGAATATTCAATTTTTAAAATGATTTCTGCACAAATAAACCCTTTAATGGATTTTTCTCGGCTAACGTAAAACCAAATCATTAGAGATGTGAATCTCAAGTGTCGGTAATTAAAATCCGTTTGCAATGCTTTGAGCAATATTCAGGCAAATAGAGCGGAAGTTTAGCATTAAGTACCCTTAATATGGAAATCGATAAAGTGCAAGAAATTGGAAATGTGATTAAGGAATCGTCTAGTGATTTGTTGGTGTTTTGTGATTATGAGAATGCTGAGGATGAGGGTATTGGGGGTGAGTTGACAAAAGTAAATTAAGGTGAACCAAAAAATTTCTTTCTACAATATCCATTGGATAATTTCGGTATCCATTTGATCTTTACTACAAAAATATCGTACAAAAAGTACATTAATAATATCCATTTAATAATAGATTAAAAGATTTTCATCAAATGTATCTGAAAATCATTTGAAGAATATGAAAAAAAGCTATCTCTACTTCAAATGAAATTTGAAAGTATTTTTGATTTTCGTCTAATGTATCTTCCAAAGTATATAAATCAAAAATCTATACCAAATGGATCTCAATGGATATTTTTTTGTTTCTGTGTAATAATGACGACCAGCGTAATTCCAGAGTTAATATTTTCACAGCAATGTCTTAGTTTCTTTACAAAGTATTTCATTATTTTCATCATTTCAAAATCTTGTATGATATTTATATTTTTTTCACTTTGGTTTATTATTCGGTTTCAACTTGTTCAACATTGCGTCGTAATTTCCGTTTTGGCGCGCTCGCTTAATATCACATTATATATACGTACATTTTTTTGTTGTTTGGTTTTATACACTTGGTGCCGCATATTAACATCAAAATGTTGTGCAAAATAAATGAAAAGAAGACCACAAAAAAAAAAGCATTAACAAACAAATCGCTAAGGAAAATCATTTCTGACGTCTGACCTAGAGCTTGTTGCCATATGTCAAAACATTTCTTTGGCATTAGTTGTTATACCCTGCATAATATGAGGAGGTGTTAGCTGTGAACTAAAATTAAATGTGTTCAAGGGGTGCAAACCCCATCAATTGGGGCCGGAAGGCTTGCAGTCCTGTTTAAAATGGTTCTTCGTGATAACTCAAAAAAATAAGGATGCAGTTCGATTCCTAGGAACAGTTAACATTCAAAACTAAAAATTTGATTGCCATTACAACTACAATACTTTCATATACTTTAAAATTGCATCGAAAATTACTTCAATTACTTTTAATTATCAATAATAATTACATTTTTACGTTCAATTGTTGAAATAATTGTAAAAGAATTGTAATTTGAATAAAACTACTAAACTTTAATTACTCTCTTACATTGTTATGGCAATTGTCAGACACAGAAACCTCTTGGTTGTCTATCAATTTTGTGAACCTACTATAATCAAGGACCAATATAATCTCTAAGATGCCGAACGGCCATATATTGGTTTTGCACTATGAAGCTATTTTTTTGGTGGCGACGAAAATCGCGCTCTCTTCGCTCACACAAAGTTGACAGAGTAAAATTATAAAAATAGAATGCACTTGCTTGTGTGAGTAATGCTTGAAAATACGTGTACACACTTACAGTCGTCGGCTGTCGCTGTATGCGTACAAAAAAGCGGCTGGCTCTAGAGCGCTCTCTCTCTCTGGCTTTTAAAGAGAACGAAAAGCCAGTTTGAAAAGCCAGGACAAAAAAATCGTGTGCAAAAAAATCGTATGGCGTTACTCATCTTCATATTCTAATTCAAATGAATTTAATTATTAAAATATTTTGATAAAAAGTTCATGCATTTTAACAATAAACTGGCAGACGAAACAATTCAATCCAACCGAATACGCAAAGTGACCCCAGTAAGCATTGACAAAAATATTTTTCCAGTTTGGCCACATGTAACTCAATAAAAGGCGTGAAACTTTTTTAAAATTTTAACAAGAGTAGAGATGCTCAACCTAAACTACCGCCCACACCTGGAAAATCTTACTAGTGAATGTTCATTGTGCAACTTGAGGGAATGCGAGGAAAAAATGCACTTCCTTGGGGAATGTCCCCATCCTACAAGAGATCAGGGCAGGACGCTTCGGAACACCGCATTTGAATGTGGAGTCGCAATCAATGTAAATGTAGTCCAGTAAATGTGTAAAGGAGAAGGAATTGTCATTGGACACACGGCAAATGTCTGCAATATGCCAAAATATACTTTTACTACTACTATAATCCTATACTTATACTCTGACTAGACTTTCGCTTATGAAAATTAAATGTCATGAAGTTCTGTGGCACCAACGGATTTTTCGAGAGACTTACAAACCAAGCGACGAAATTTTGAGAGATTTCTATGTTACCCCCGATAACTAGGAAATGTAGGAAACTGCGAGTAATCCAAGCCTGTTTTTGAGTAAGTCAAAATGAACTATTACCCACAAAACGCGTCTGAAAAGAATTTAAAAATTAGTCATTTTTGCCACTATACTAAAAATCTGGACGTGATGGACTTATACTGTACCTTGTCGCCTAGTGCAATTATTTTGGACACAAACCGTCTTACTAGATTTTCAAATAAGAAAATGAAATTAAGAGTTTTCTTAGCCACCCCCTAATATATATGAACAAGACTGCAAGTCTTTGAAATTCGGGAAAAGGTTCGTCGGGGGTTGGAACCCATTGAAAAGTCTTTGGTTTGGTTCTAGGACCGGTTCTTTTACTTTAGAAAATAAGGTTTTGGTTTGAAGCTAAGATCAGTGGGTCCTGTTCGTTGGACCAAAAAACCTAGCTTATCCGGTTTTGCGTGGCGCGTTTTTGTAACGCTTTTCAGCTTTTCCGGAAGATTCTCCTTAAATTTTTAATATTTTCATCAGAATCCGCTTCTGGATTTTTTGACCCAAGACAAATTTTTTTTAAACTGCCCGAACCTAAGCCATAAAATACTAACATGGGTTCGAATAGAAAACAAAAATATTTGTTATTTATCCCCAAAGGTAAAATTACAAAATAATTTTTCATTCACTCTACGGAGTGTACAAAATATTTGGAAATTTTGTAGGCAATTTTGATATTACTTTTTATGTACATATGTTAATACTTACTTGCTCTCCTTTTTTACCATGCCGTTTAACTGGGTCTTTTTCTCTATATTTAAAGAATCCAAAATTTATTAAATTTTTTAATTGCCTGTTGATTTATTCTATTTTAATGCCAAATCAAGTTAAAATAAAAAAGAAAACAAAGCACAAATACTTGCCATACACTTTGTCTACAATTTATCTAAAAATAATCATTAGAACTTGTGCCAAAAACCAAAGTCGTTTGGGGAAAAACAAATGCAAAAACGACCTTGAAATGTGTCGAGGCGTGTATCGAGTAAGTTTGCTTTTGTCCAGCAACCATCTCGATGGTTGCCATAAATCCTTTGATGGATGTCTTTCAGCAATACCTCAAGCCCTCGTAAAGTTGCCAGCTCTTTTGATTGACACACAACAGAATCGATGATGCTGAAGAGGCAGCAAAGCAAAGCTGAAAAGTTCTTCCGTTGACCTTAATTTTTTGTTGACTTTATTAGTTTGCTTTATTTTTCAGTGTATACAAAATGAAATGTTTATAAATCGAAAACTGCTGCTGGCTGCTGTGTTGGGCTGGCTTTTCTTTTTTATGAAACAATGACATGTCATCTGATAGACAGAGGGAATAAGGCAATTTAACTGACAAAATGCAGAAGGAATACCCCAAATGGGATACTTATTTTCACATATTTGAAGTAATTAAGCACAAATTTGTGTGTTTGGCACTTGACTTACGATTTCTGTGCGACGCCCACAGAAAGTGCTTGAACCTAACAACTTGCAGTTAAATTGCAATTAAACTGCGCGAACCAAACACGAAATAAAACAGAAACAGAGACAGTCAATGGACATTTAGTTGTCCAAGTTTCAAGTGATTTTGTTTGTCGTTTGCAGCTAATTGAAATGCCAGTTGCCATTTGTTTTTGTTTTTTTAAATTAAGCATTGTGGGTCGCCATGGGTTAAGACAGGTTAGCAGACTGCGTAAAATTTTCCAAAAAACAACAAAACAACTTTTGCAAAAACGAATCTGAGACCCGAGACCTGCCTAATGCCAAATAAGATATTTTTTTGGAATTTCAATTATTTTTTTCGTTCACCCAAATGCAATGCGCTTACCACATGACGGACAACAACTGCCCAGTGTCCGACCCGGCCTCGGTTTCTCTTCAACCCACTGTGCAGCATCGGAGTTGACACATGTTGAGTTTGAGCTGAAAAACCCCCGTAACCGTCATTATGACATCGGCTGACCGAACCGAACATTGAGATGGTGAATGCCATTCGGAAGGCAGTTGATGTGGAATGAAAATTGAAATGCTGTTGAGAGGGGAAAACCCAACACTAAATTCGTACAACCAAAGATTTATAGATATTATAGATGACGCATGTGAAACAAAAAACGATTTTAATTGGGAGCTGATATTGGATCCCAAATAATAAAGTTTATATGAGATGCGGTATCTATATATGTAGTGTCTTTGGTACAACGTTATCATACTCCTTCTTCATATAAATTCATTATAATTTCCGATTTAAGGAGAAAAGATAAGCGATTCGATACCACAGAGTTCGGTAAATTTAACATCGGGGCAATTTAATGAATACTTAGTTCTAAACTTGGCGGACACGAGTCTGTTTTCGTCGAAGTCGAAAGTCTTCCAGCACGGTCTTCATCGGCGACCTCGGCCCTCCAAAAAGGCCTGGCGCAACTTCTTGCTTAAGAAACATTTGGGTAAGCCTGCTTGATCATATCAAACGTCTCTGTCGCAGATCTACCGATTTTCACAGTTTAATCGTGCTGCATTTTCGACTTGTACCACTCACAGAAACATGTCTCGCAAAAATGCCTGTCCTGACTCTCCGGGTGCTCGGAGACAGCTGACCAGCCGGGGTCTTTTTGAAGTTCGTCTTTTTTCTAAAGTCGTTTGAGAAATTTTTTCATTCATATTTTCTACAAAATTTTTGTGCAACATTTGGTAGGTTAGAATTGGTTGTAAATTTGTTGGTAATTGGCAACGAGGTAGTTTGGTGTTCTTGCAGTCGATTAGGTGCTTCGGTTGCAATATGGCAGTGTTGTCTATAAGAAAAGAATTAGAAAGGAAATAAAACGGTATACATATTTTTGATCAATAAAAGGTTGCGGTATATTATATAGCCGGGAGACGAAATTAACCTTTTAAAATCGAAACCAAAAAAAAGTGCTTACGTTTTCTAGAGTATATTAAGTTTGTGCAAAAGTATGTAACAGAGAGAAGAAATCATTTCCCTATAAAGTATATATATTCTTGAGCAGCATCAACAGCCGAGTCGATATAGTCTGTCCGTCCGTCCGTATGAACAAACAGATCCCAGAGATGGTAAGAGATAGAGGTTTGACATGTATGAAACAAATGCTTCTTATACTTGCATTGAACCGCAATTTTGAAAAAACGTCATATCTTCCAGTTTTGTAGATAGATGGTTTGTACCTTCTAAAGATAGTAATTTTCGAAATGTATCGATTTGCTAAAAAAATGATAAAGATCGGATAAGCGGTTCTCGAGTTATGAGCAAAAAAGTAAACCAAGCTCCCCGCCACCCCCCCCCCTCCCACCCTTTCACAAACAACACCGCACAATCTTAGAGAGAGAGCGAGAGAGACAGAGATAGAGGTAGAGAAAAACACAGCAGCAGCACTGCATTCAGCTCATACTCCAGGTACAGAGTATGTTATAGTCGGGCTTGACCGACTTTCTCACTTGTTTTTTAAACCGACATCTGTGTTCTGATACAATTGATGAAATCGACCAGCTGTACCAAGCATAAGTAACCCTCTATATGTGAATTTGCAAAAGTCTGCAACGGCTGAATGTGTTGGCGCTTAATTCCATATGTTAAATGCATAAGGTACCGGTTTTAGAATCCATGTTTATTTATTTATTTATTTAGGGTATTTCGCCAACGCATAAACTTAACTGGCTACTACAATAAAACTTAAAATTAACAGTAATAAATAAAACTGTAAGAAAAAGTCCCTAAGTAACTGCTTAACAGTAACGTTGTTACTGTCAAAGTCGAACCGCATGCTAACTGGAAGACGATTGTACGTAAGAAGAGCTCTTAATATTGGATCATTTAAGGCATAATTGACCCTGTGAGTCCCCACTCTAAATGGAAGCATGGCACGCAAAGATCTAGGCGGAACATTGAAGGGAATTAGGGAAAGTAGGTTAGCGCAATTAATATTGCCTACTATAATGTCATTTAGAAAGATTAGGGATGCAATTGTTCTCCTATCCTCAAGAGTAGAAATATGCATGAGGCGACATCTACTCAAATACGGCGGTAAAGGCTCGGAAAAATTTAAGTTAGTAAGTGCAAATTTAAGGAATCTTTTTTGCAGACGCTCCAGCCTATTCACATGAACTGCAGCGGAAGGATTCCAGATAAGTGAGGCATATTCAACTCTAGAACGCACTAAGGCAGAGTACAGACTCAATCGTGTATAAGGATCACGGAACTGATTAGAATTTCGCTTAACAAAGCCGAGCATTGAATAAGCTTTGGGGAGGATATAATTCAAATGCTCAGAAAACTGAAATTTATAGTCAAAGAAAACACCCAAATCTAAGGCTTCGTACTGTCGCCGTAAAGCGTGATGAGCAATGGTATAAGAGGTAAGAATCGGCAGCTCACGTTTGCAAAAAGTTACATAGAAGCATTTGGAAAAGTTTAGTCAAGGTTTTTTCCCCATGTGTAAGAGTTCATGATCAAAGGCGACTCTAAACTCGAACTCGTTTGCTTGTTGTAAATTATGCCCCGAAATTTTGCAATTCGCCTTATTTTTAAAATTTTCTAATAGCGGTGATAGCGGACGTTAAGCTGCAGAATCTTCCCAAAGAATATTATCAAATCTTTTATTGAGAAAAACGGTAAACCAACTTCAAACAGCAACCCAAAATTTACAAGTCCCTTACATATGTTCCGAAGATATACAGCTAGCCCACAAACCAAATAACCACAATGGAAAACTTTTTCAATAAGACGAAGTCCAAAGTAGCCACAGTGTGATCTAAAAGATTCCATGTAATGGAAATGTGGCCACTAAATCAATTGCTTCACACTTGAGTTGCTACATATTATAGACACGCCAACTGACACTGAAAACTGCGATTAGAGACTAAAACCGTAACGACTAACGCTTAGGGTTAAGGTTTTATTGAAATTGTATATATATAAGTTACGGTTATAGTTACAGTTAATCGGATGTGTCCCAGAAATCTCTAGAGGTTTTCGTATAAACGTTAGCATTTTATATGAAAGCTTATAGAATTTATATGTTGAGATGCTCGAATATGCCCGGCTACTAGATCAGATGACAAAAGTAGAGCGATTTGAAACCGCCTGCTCAAAGCCAAGTAGATTTGAAGCGTACAGTTTTCCTTCCACATAATCTAGTAGGCGGTCTGATTCTTGGCTCTTCGCAAATAAAGTAGTCTCAGTTTAGTTTGAAGTGCAATCGTTTATACGAAAATCTCTAGAGATTTGTAAAACACCCCTGATTAACTTTATTCTGTTTTGGGTTCAATTCTGCTCCACAACAAACAAGCGCCCATAAGTATGCAATGAATGTTGTTGCAAATTTTCTTTATAATTCAAATACATGAGGAGAGCTACTGTTCCGTTTTGGGCTGTAGAAAATGATATCAGTTCGAAAACACGAAGTAGTTTGCATATCATATCTGAGAAATTATTTGAGCTATGAACTGAACATTTGATTTGGTACTAAGATGTTAGTCATACCAGCACGTTGAACCAGTTCAAAAATTGTGCAAGTTTTATAGGTTTACACAAACGCCTAGTATGATCAAAGCTTTGTCTACACTCGAGGCTGAAAAGTTAAAGTTTATTGGTGTGCGAAAATAACGCGACGCTAACCAGCTTTCATCTACTTCATCGACCGCTGTAATCGCAGCGACGGAAAAACTGTTTGTTCGGTGCGGTGTTAATGGCAAAATGAAACTCGGCCCCTGCGAACTAGGCGTGACAATCGATGGTAAAGAACATAGCCTTAATTTGAGATAAAATCAACGCAACAAATGCATCAAGGCATTTGGGTGTTTTCTCAATAAAATTCTTTGAATTTCCGGCAGCCGCTTAAATGTATAATTTAACTCCTTTTTGTTGTCAGTTTTAATGCTTTCCAAGCTTTATTAAAAATAATAAAAAATTATACAATGAGGTAGAATCTATATTTAAATTATTACAGAAGAATTTCCAATCTTCGCCGCTGCTGTTAAATTTTTACAGTTTTAATAATGGTTTTCTGATTTCTTTTCACTGAATATAATATAATTAATGCTTTAATATTTAAATCCCACCTCCTCGTAGAACCATTCATGCATAGAACAGTATCCAAAAGCTACTTTAACAACATCCGATTTAGTTTGTATAATATTTTTGAAACGATAATCACAAAAATGTATCTTTAATGGCAACTCTCGTTGGTTTTTCCCCGTTTGAATTTCCTTCTGCACCAGACTGATAATGCTGTTTACCAGATTTTCGCTGATATTTCGGCAATCCTCCAGTCTCAATGCGCTTAACTTGGGGCAATTGGTCAGCAGTTGTAGCAAAAAACTATCTTTAATATAGCTGAAATCTAATCCGAAGCGCTTAAGCTCGGTGAGCTTCCTAAATTTTGTTATGACCTTGCAATCTATTTTTGGGGGATGGCCCAAGACCAGCGTATGCAGTCCAATTAGACTCGTAATTTGTAAAAACACCTCTTTGGTGAAATTTAGTGGTCCCGAAATCTCTAAATGATCTAGCTGTTGAGGATTGTGCTTGATAATCTCGGGTAGAATATTTACGTCAAGATTGAGGCATAATTTTTTAAGTTTTGGTAACTGAGCAATTAGATTTACCCCGCAAAAATCATTTCTAGTTATTCGAAGTATCTCCACGGAAGCAAATGCTTGCGATTTAGCCATTTCCTTGAAAACAGTCGAAGTTCCGAAAATTTGAAGCTTTTTAATCTGTGTGTGGTTATTCAAAATTTTTGGAAGACAACTAAACTTTTCCCAAGAATCGAGTGTCAACGCTTCGATAGAGTTGGGCAGACTAAGACTTTCCGTATTCCAATCTGTAATCCGCAAATATTTAAGTTTTGTTAGCTGGGCTAACTCCAGCCGGTCGGTTCTAGGGAAGTAAACACTTAGCCTTAACTCCTCCAACTTGTTCATTCCGAGCAATATTCGTTGTAATTTGTGTGTTTTTAACAGCTCATCAAATACATCCAATTCTCTTAGATTGGTAAAATAGGGACCAGCATAGAAACTGCGCAAAAAATTAGCCTCACCCATAGAAAACGCCTTATTAACTCCCCTATAGCTTAAACTTTCAACATGATTGCCGGACAGTTGACAAAAGTCCCACGTTTCCCACAAAGTCAGGTTTCTAGTTATACTGTAACAAACTGTCTTGTGCCGCCTGGCCGAAACATTTTGATAAAAGGTACGGAAACGTGAGCAAGTTCGTGCCAAACGGATGTGATCGGCAAGTGTCAAGTACTGGAACACATACTCCAGGCAATCATCGTTGAGTTGAAAAACGGGTGGGGATGATGAATACTCCAATTCATTGGACTCTACATCGGCATCTGGCTGAAGCCAACTAAAACTGGCTTGCACAAAAATCAAATACCCGTCGACCCTGCGCTTCGAACTTCTCAAGACTCTGCAAATGGATAAATTAGATTAGAAAAGAGATTGTCAATATTTTCTCTTGACTCGAAACCTACATTGCGGCATCGCGTGCATGGGCAAACAGTGCAAAGGCGCTCCAAGTTGGCCGATTTTTGTGCTCTTCATCAGAAGCCTCAATTCTATCTATGCTCAACACCTGGCCATAGTTCTGAGTAAAGTAATGAAGTAATGCATCTAGAGTTAACTGGAAGATAATGACATTTATCCGATTAATCTAATCAAGGGAACAGACAATTTGTTTTCTTACCTCCATTGGTATACCAAATATATGCAACTTCTTTACCGGAATATGATCTTCAGTATAAGCAATTTCATTCTTCAAATAATGCTTAAAAAGCGGTTTCAATTTCACATAAGTTTTTAATTTAGGGCCGTAGTAAGGCATTATAACTGATCAGAGGTCTATTCTAGGTCTCAATGCACAAACAGATTTTGCAGCACATATGTTTTTGTGTAGAAATTCCCTAACGCGTGCAGAGAATATATCGATAAATGGCTTTAAACAGTGATGCCAGCTTAGCGGGGTTATTTATTCTCAATCTTTCAGCCTTTTTAATTTCGCAACAATTCCAAAACGTTTTGATTTTCACTTGAAATGACTGTGAAATTATTTTGTTGAACTAGTGCTTCCACTGCTGCTTATCGATTTGAATTTTAATACTACAATAATAAATAATAATAATAAAAAATTTAACAACTCGAAATTGCAAACATTTGTGGCAAAAAATTGAAACAAAATTGAAATGACTTCATTTTCTGATACTACACTGAGACATCCAACGGCAACCTTTCAAAAGTGGAATTGATTCATGTTCTCGCAAATGTAATGCTTGTTCGTCGGTGAAATGAAAAGTAATTGCCAAATTACGCACTCTTAAGGCCCATACGGACATCCGAAGTGCGTAATTTAGCTAACTTCACCTCATGTTTCGTCGCCGTGGAACGTAAGAACAATGCAACCAGACTCAAGAAAAAATTACTTAAAAAAAAAATGTTTTTGATATTTTTAATTTAATTGGCGGTGGGGTCACACTGCTCGATCATTTGTATTTTGTTTTGATGCCAAGTTGATTTTTTGTAAAAGCTCGACCACTTCTCCCCAAGCCTTATTCACAAAATTAAAGTCCGAATGCTTGTGGTGGAAAAGATCAAAAATGACAACTCGCTCTTACACCGCCAAAATTAAAAACATTTTTTTGCAAAAACACTTTCAAACTATTCTTTCGCTTTTGTTTTTCTCCCATGTTCTTATTATACCCTTGGAGAGGATATATTGAAATTGTCCGGATGTTTGTAACGCAGGGAAGGAAGCATCTCAGACCACATAAAGTATATATATTCTTGATCAGCATGACGAGCTGAGTTGATATAGCCATGTCCGTCTGTCCGTCTGTTTCTATGCTATCTCCTCCGTCAGTTTTAAAGCTATCTCAACCAAACTTTGCACGAAGTCTTTTGGTACAAATACGCTGCACATTTGTCGGAACCGGCCGGATCGGATGACTATAGCATATAGCTCCCATTGGAACGATCGGTTGAAAAACTAGTTTTAGTGAGAAAAATTTTTTGGTTTTTAGTGATATTGCTCCCAACGCTCGTATTTATAAGTTTTCAATGATTTTACATAATTTCAACAAGATTTGTCGAAATCGGACCAATATATAGTATAGCTGCCATACAAACTGTCAGGCATATATCAAGCTCCAAGGGTATATAAACGTCGGTCGAGCCGAAGTTAGCTTGCCTCCATTTTTTTATCTACCGACACATGATAGTCTAGTATTCCTGCTTTTTTTTCTGTTTTAAATTTGAATAGCTTGTCAAATTCATAGAACTTCATGGGGAAATGCGTGCCTACTAGATGTCATGGGTCATGTGTCGAACAGTGTGAAGCCAGCCTAATAAATAAAGCGAATGATAGAAAAGTTACCTTTATGGCATCCCTTCTTCTTCTGATTTTCTAATTTATATGCAACATATATGTAGCTTGTATTAAAAATGTTTTCACCCAATTAAAAGACATTGACTTAATGGTTGTTGTTGGTGATTTTAACTTGGTCAAATCCTAATGGAGGGACTTATCTTGTAATTGATACAGTACCAAATAATTTAAACAATTTGTTAGATATCGTTTTTGTCTCTGAAAGCGCAAATGTTGTAGTCTCTAGGCCTGCCCGAAGATATTTACCATCCTATGCTTGAAATCTCTATTTCAGTTTTTGAACCTACCTCTTCAGCTTCTTTATCGTACCTCGTCGTTGTTATCGTAATGGAAAATTTATTTTACTAAACTAACTTATGTATGCAACTGACTGGTCTTTCCATTAATTCTCTCTGTATTCTTCTTCCTTCTTCCGCGTCACTTGGTTCTGTCCTAGACTTTCTAATTTAAAAAATTATTAAGTCTAGATGCTTTAAAAAGTATAAACGAACGAATTGCAAAATCAAACTTTATGCTTTTCAATTCTGAGTGCTTTGAAAAATATCTTGCCCGACTTACTTTTAATTGAGCTGAGACTTCCCCAAATATTTCAGGAAGAGTGCAACTACCGGAAATTAAGAAGCCACCAGAACCATTGAACGGCTTGCTCATCCGCACGGATCCAGATTAAAACCTGTTACTGAAGTCTATTCGTAGATTTAATTAAAGCTTTCAAATGACTTCGTTCGGAGCTACAGAAATAATGCACAATAAAGCGGCAAAAGGTCAGCTATTAAATTCAACCTTATAAATCAAATGTCAAGAACTTGGCTGCCAATGCCAAACCAACCACATAAGTTATTGCAAATCTACTTTATGCGTGTGGATGCACGTTGGAGCTACAATAACCTCAATTCGCCTAACGCAAGGCGTATTGTCTGCGATGTACTCCAGATTATAGATATTATCTTCTTTGAAATATTAACTAGAAACAGTTTATAAGGCAAAACAATGTTTGCCAGGTCAGCTATGTTCTTATATTAAAGCTACTAGGTGATTTTCAATATAAGTAAAGGTGTTTCTAATCTATTGACTAGGAGTGTACATAAATTAATTAAAATTCTTTCACAAGATTTCTGATTTCATTCATTTCATACGTTAACCGAAATTGTTTTATAAATTTGAGCAAACCTAAGCTTAAGTCGGTGTTAGTATATTAGAGAGCGCTTTCAGTCTACTTCAAATATCGGGAACAAAAAATGTAATTAATGAAGTTACTAGTTGGAATATTTCTTTTGGGAAAATCCTAGCAGACGTACCAAATATTTTTACCTCAATGAAAAAACAACACCTCACAAAATGAGTTTTTCCCTAAAGTCATAAAAATCCCAAACTACTGAGGTGGTCGGTTTTGGCTAAATGTTCACGTGCTGTGCGCCGCCCATGGTGACAGCCTGTCACCAGCAGCAACTTGTTTGCTCAGTCCGTGAGAACATTTCACAAGGTAAATAGTTGGAAAGTCCATAAGGATGTAGAGAAAATGACTTAAATTTTTGGCCTTGCAATTAAATAGTCGTAGCTAATGTCATTTAATTGCCTAATTGTCATGAGAATTCGCAATGGGTCGTGTGCCAGACCCGCTGGCACAGCTCTCCGGGCGTGTGGCATTGACCATCAGGTGTTCTTGGAAATATTTTTAGTAATGGAAATCAATTTAATCAATTTACTAATTTTTAAAATCAACACCCAACTCTGGACTTCAGCCATTAAACATTGCACAATCGCTTGAAGCGGTTAAAGCCAGGTCCAGTTTTTAGCCACCTGCCAAACGGTTGTCGCCTCATTGACAAGCCATTCCCGTAATTGGCTTAATGTTTTACCTTCGTTTTTCCTGCTCCGAGGCAAATACTTCGCATTTAAGCATAATTTGTTGACATGTTTTTTTTATTACAACTGGAAATATTTGACCAAAGGAAATTTCATATTTTTGTTGGTAAATTACAAACCAGTTAATTTTTCCTCATTGCAGTCAACCATTTGTCACATAAGTCTCATATCGCTCCTCTATACCCCATCATTATGGAAGCGCGTCGCTTGTAAGGAAATCGTATAAATTATGGTTAGACCTGATGTATTGATCGATGTATTGGCTGGCTTTGATCAAAGCGGTTACTGAACTCTGCTCAGGCCTTTAACCTTAACTGTGTAGGGGAGTGGCTAGACACTTACACTTGGTCTTGGTCTGGGTAATTGATGCTTTCCCTTTTTGTTACCTCTGTGAGTCATGAGTTGGCTCATCTTCATTTTAACTTTCCCCTGCCAATTGCGTAATAACGCATTTGAAAGAGATTTTTGGATTAGTTGGCTAATTATAATAATTTTTGTTGTTTTCTCTATTTCCTCTTACAGAATCCCTTCGATCTGGCGTGGACCAATCGGAGTTGCAAGAGATCACTAATGGCCAGACCAAACAGAATGGTTGCCCCACACCTTCAACGCCACAAGATTCAAAGCGTTCTTCCATTAGCAATGAATTGTCTTGCATTTGCAGTGCGGACATGGGTCAGCAGTGTCAGTGCCACACGAAAGCCAGCGAGACCCCAATGGAGGCCCAACAATTGCTCAATGATGAGACGCAGATTAAAGTGGAGAATACAATATTTACTAGTACAAATGAGGTAAGAGATGGCAAATTATTAATTCTTTTAATAAATTACCGGTTTAGGTTTGTGAGTCAGAAAATTAGTCATATTTGTTAGTTTATGTAACAGCTCCATGTAGAAGATGGTAAATCGGAGCTTATTATGCTATTTGTAGGTTTATGTGACTTATGGCTCTAAGTAGAAGATGAGTAATTTAAAGGCTTAATATTATCATACTCGACCTTGGATCCTCCGGCGATTTATCAGGCCCCAATTCAATAAATTCTGGATTGTATTAGAGAAAAAATTTACAGTGCCTCTCGATTTTGAGTGAGTTACTAATAGTCCACATTGAGATTCTTATGGTGGTTAGAGCGAGACGGGCATATTATCAAATGCACTCTGAGAGCATAAGAGCGAGAAGCCGACTAATTTCTGACAGAAGCAGTGTCGACTACGAAACCGTTCAGTCTATATATTTATGCTTGTCCATATCTCCTAAAACCAAACACACACAAACCACAAAGGAAGATGGTTAGCTGTACAGTAGTTTCAAGAACCTCCCGGTTCTATTATAAGCTCACTTTACCTATCTACTTCAAATCGGCGGAGGCCATTGCTATGACAGTGTTTGGGAATTCCAAGGGCAGCACAAGCCCAAAAACTGACAACAACACAAGTCCTTGTTCAGGTTCGGTGCGGACTTCCCAAAAATTCCAGACTGTCAGAGCGATTCAACTGCGATTCAGTTTGCAGCCCTGATTACAATTCGGCCTTACCGATTTTCTGTTCCAATGATAAAAAAAAATTAAAATAATTTTGAAACAATTTAAAAATAAATAAGTAATAGAATAAAAATTTAGTTTTGGAAAAAGAAAGAAACATATAATATGAGCCGTACTTTTGCACAGTTGAGACCAAATCTGTTCCAAAACTAGTTTAAATCAGATTCGAACTATTTACAAATTGTTAGTGATTTGCTATCTTTTTATATATTTAGCTTTTAACTTTCTTTGGAACTTGACCCAAAGCTCTTGAAACTGTTTCGGCACGTGCTTTTTGATCCAGAAGTTTTAAAATAAAAACACGTGTTCTGGAAATTTCTTCTTTAAAAATCTTGACCGTTTTCCCCTTTTTGCGATCTGCGCACTAACATAACCGAGAAAAACAATGCTCGCTTTCTCTCTCTCTGTGAGCAAAACACTTCTTCAAAACACACTTTCTCTTCGTTTTGGATTTCAGTTGACTGTTTTCAGTTGAGCTATTCTTGTTGTGCTTGTTCAGTAACAACTTACAGACGCCTCACTCACAAACACACACGCATACAAACGCAAAAGACTTTTATTTTCTTCGCTCGCGACAAAACGGTTAGCGAATGAGCAGAGCAAAAGGGAAGAAGTTGTTCGTTGAACGCAGGACAATTTATTCAAGAGATGATGTGATCGGTTCATCTCTTACTCTTTGCTCAAAGGGTTCGTAAATATCAGTTATTTTTGGACAACGGTCAACAGTTATTTGCAAGTTATTGTTATTTATTTCAATACTTCCTTAAAAAAAATCATTTTTGATATGAAACATCTTTAATTTCAGTACGAAGGATTTGAGTAGGAGTAAAATTTAATTTCAGCGTCACGTGACGCTACAGCGCTGCGCTGACGTCATGGATATTTTGTGTTGTTTTAGCAGAGCGTCACAATTGGAGAGGGGGAAACAGGATTGAAAGAGGCAGAAAGTGGGAGGAGGAAAGTGGGAGTATCTAAACAGTGATGGAACAATGACTTGAAAGCGACTAAACAGTGACTTGACGTGACTTAACAGTGACTTGAGATTGACAAAAAGTGACTTTACAGTGCTTTAACAGCGACTGGACAATGAATAGACGGTGTCTTAACAGTGAGTTGATAGTTACTAAACAGTAACTTTACAGGAATGAACAGTGACTTAACAGTGACTAAACTGTGACTGGACAGTGACTAAATAGTGAACAGACAGTGAATATGACTGTGACTTATCTCTGGCTTGACAGTGACTTAACAGTGACTTGACAGTGACTAAAGGGTGAGTTGACAGTGATTTAACAGTGACTTGACAGTGACTAATAAATGACTTGACAGTGATTTAACAGTGACTTGACAGTGACTAAGAAGTGACTTGACAGTGCCTTAACAGCCTTAAAAAAAAAAGAAGGAAGAAAACATCAGCCAGTGAACTTGTTCCCAGCAAGCATTTTATGAATTCTCTGATCACATTTGAGTCTTTTATCAATTCCTCAGTCTGATTAAAGTTGTCGCTATAAATGAGTCGTTTATACCCCTTTTTTCAGATCAGCTGTGACTTATTTTTGAGTCATTTGGGAGTATTTTTCGATTCGTTTTTCAATCAATCACTGTTTGAGCAAATGCATAAGCCATTTCTGAGTCTTCCTTAATAAAAGTTATATCATTTTAATTATTAAAATATCTTAAATATGACTAGCTTAAATTATTCTTGTTCAAATGATCTTCCAAATTCTAGAGAGAGCTTGTGCTTTCAAAATTGAGCCCTTAAATTAAGCGTCATGTTTCACATCAAAGCCTTTTGAGTGTTATCGACACTCGCACCTTTTTCTATTTTCTATTTCTGTCTATTTTATTACTTCCCCCGTAATTCCGATTTTGAAACTCAATGGGGGATAAATTCCCTTTAACCCCCTTTGTACGCCCCAGTCATATGTTGTTATTCCTTTGGAAGTATTTAGTTACAAAAACAGCGGTTCATAAAATTAAGAAAAAACACAATTTTCTCTAGTTTGAAATACGCAACCTAGTTTTAGAACGATCGGAATGGAATTTATATCGTTATGTACTGTAATTAGAATTAAATATAATTTATTATTGGGTATGCTTAAAGTAAGCGTAAAGCAGTCTTTGGTACAAAAATGTACTTAAAAAATTCTAGAAATCGCGAGGACCACATTTTTTTGGATGGAGTTATCCCCTTGTTCCTTTGGCACATTCAGGAGGTCACCAGCTCGATGACCTGATTAAACTCATACTTCTGCATAATTCCTCGTAAGAGATAAATGATCACTCGGGAGATCATCCGTTTATAAGTGTGACCGTAAACAAAATTCAACATGTGATTGAATATTCGCCAGTGGGACAAGAGTATAAAGAATAGACTTACATTTCATTAAAATAATGGGGAAAAACAAATTTTCTTTTTTTTATTTTTTCCTTAAACGAATCTTAAATATTATTGAATTAAGACCAATCATGTTGAAACAAGTCGTTCTTAATTCAATAATCAAATTTCTTGAATATTGGGTACAAAATAGACCAGGAGTGCCCAAGGCCTAAGCGCACAGCATACACTTACGGTGCATAGCAGAAAGCAAAGGGAACTGCAACAACAACTTTGCATGATTTATAGCTTATCTTTCTCTACTATGCCTCTTGGTCTTCGACGTAGATTTTATTGTTGGCGTCGAATGATTTCGGGTGCTTCAGACTACCACGAGCACACATTCACAAATCACCAGACGAAAAGCGGGCTTCTCTTTTCTCTTTTTATTATTTCTTGTGATTGTTGTTGCTTGAGATATATTTTTGACAATTGTCATTGCCATTCATTTTCACACAGATAGACAATCGATGAGCGCAGAAAGCAATAAAATCGACTAAATTATTTCGGGCTCATCAACACAAGCATTTTTTTCTGTACTCTCCATTTGACCGGCCCTGATCTGGGCACCTCTGCCATAGACTTTTAATACCAAGCTAGGTTTAAAATTGGAAAATTCTAAGTAGTTTAACACGAATCTGTTCTCAAGTTATTCAACTGGTTGTAACACTTTGGTTATGGTCTTAATGGTAGCTTTCTGACTTAAAGTAAAATTATCGGGTTTTTCGTAAGGCCCTTGGATAGACCTTGTTGCTAAAAAAAAAATTAAGAATGGCTTAAGATTTTTTTGTGCTTGTTTAGTGTACTCTTTTTTTTCAAGGATTTGTTGAATGAATGAATCGTAAAATTGTAATAAAAATGCTTTAAGTATAGGTATTCTATATTATTTTTCTGAGTGAATTGAGTGAAAAGATTATGGATCATTTTTAGAAATTTTTCCTAGATTTAAAAAAAAATTTTTTCCTATATCATTTTGTCTAACTAAATAATTTATATGTTTACCTCAATTTCAGTCCCCTGTGATCTGTGACTCGACCACCTCTTCAGCGGAAATTGCCGCTCAATATCCCGCCCTTAAGCCGTACATCTCCAACGGTATTGTGGACTTTGCTAACATGGCCAAGTTTTTTGAGTCGAACACATTTGAGCGTCGAGAAGAGCATCGACAAATCATGGGACTCGCTGTAATGGTGCAGTTTATGAGCGAAGAGGTAAGTAACGAGTGACAGGATCAATGCTGAAACAGGCGCCAGGATTTGTACCTAGATTCTGCTTTTGTGCTGTGTGTGTGTGTGTGCTGCTCACCTGCTCTTATAATTCCCATATCTTTCTTTTGTTTGAAATATTTGCCTTAAGCTGTGCTTAAATTTGAGCTAATTTTCTTTAATTGTAACAGAATTTCCTAAGCCCCTGGATCACTTTTTGTTTGCACTAATTAAAAACTGAAATGGCACACAAAAGTTTCCCTCGAGGGTAAAGGCAGCAGCTGCTCCTAGAATGGATGTATGTAAATCCTTTTTGCAAACCTGCTGTTGTCCAGTCTGTGTGTGTGAAAGCCTTTCTCTGGCATAAAATGAAAGGGTGTGAGACTGTGGCACATTGACAATTTCATATAAATTGTTTCCATTATGAAATGGAAAAGGATTTATAGATAAAAGGTGAGAGAGATTTAACAGATGCCTTGAAACTTGTCTTTGTTTGGGAATTTCAAATTTAGAAGAAGCTCTGACAAGGGCTGAAAACAAACTCCAATATGAAGAGAATCGACGAACCTTTCTAAGCGTTTGTCAAATACAAGAACAAAATTTAATAAAGAAGTCTAGAGAGAGTAAAAGTGCTTCTTAGTATTTCTCAACTGCTGCATGACAGTTTTCTATTGAGGCTTCTTTATCTCTGCTTCAATCAATGTTTCCAGAATATCCGACTCGAAGGACTTTTAGGAATTACTCGACCTACCTCAAAAGTAGATGATCTAAAATCTTTGCCCTCAAGTTTTCTTTTCGGATACTTTTTGGCTTTGTGTTCAGAACAAACGGCTCGAAGGACCTTTTCTTATAGCTACATCGCGATCTGATTGATTTGCCACAAATGTCACTGATAGACAATTGTTTTCCTTTTTTATCAAGACGCACCCTCTACTTCTACCTGCTTTGCCCTTCGATGCCCTTGTTACCTGCTACTTCCTCCTGCGAACCCAACTCGCCAATAAATGTTCATTTAATCACACAACCTGGTCATAAAAATCAGCGACAAATGCGAAAAACATTATTTAAACATTTGCATACATGATGGAAAGTGTCTTTCCCGTCTTCCTCCATCATCATCATCATAAATCGATTGTGTTGTCTGCTGACTTTTCCAAACGCAATATGTTTTTGGGCTTAAAATTGATTTAGGTAGTTGGAAATTTTTCTACTTGTTCAGGCAAAGACCTCAGAATCTGCCGATGACTGACAATTGCATAAATCCGTTGGCTTTAAATCCATTGTTACACAATGCATCAGATGAACATGCTGTGGAATGTACAAAAATGTATGGATTTATGGAAAATACCTCACTTGAATGCTTCATTTGTTGCTTTTGTATTGATGTCATTTGCATTTGCTAGAAAAGAAGGCATAGAAGAAAGAAATGTTTGTGGGAAATTTGGTAATGTTAATCCACCGGAAGTTACCAAACTGGAATGACCAGTTATCCAAAAGAAATTCCGAAATTTTATAAACTGGCAAGGCAGTGGTCGCAAAAATTGATTCTTTTTTTCTGGCTGTCAGTAAAAAAAACTTATTTTTCTTTTCTCAATCAATAAGACCGCCCACCTCCTGCATCAGTTTCCATAATACACTTTGCTGGACAGAATCTGCCAAAAGTGTCTTTTGCGCGTGTATGTTTTGTGCGCTCCCACTCAGTAAACTGCAAATGTGTATGCGTACTTGGGTGTTATTTTGTATCCCCTCCTCTTTTGCGCTTTGTCAGAACTAACAACAACAACAAAAGACACTTTGCTCCACTCAAGATATTCTGAATATTTAATTATGTAACGTACGAACTAAATCTAGAGCAAAGTATCTGAATTGTGGCCTGATGATTTGAAAGTTATCAATTTTAGTAGTCTTAACAAAATATAAATGGTCTGTACTTTTGTTTTTAAAGGTTAATCGTTAAAAAAGAAAATATCAGGGATGCAATCCGCTGGTTCGGTTCAGTGGTTCATAGAACCAAAGAAATCTGCGGTTTCGGTTCGGCTCGGACGTTCATTCATAACGATTTTTTGACTTTTAGCTATAATTTTCGAAATTAAAGTTTCACAATTATATGAGATTCTAAGATAACGCTTTCCTAGCGCATTTGTGGAAGAAATAGTGACCGATATTTTATCGTTCTTAAACCAAGAAGACTCGTATCAATATCCTTACAACTGCTAATGTTAGTAGACAATACATCGTATAAGAGATTAAAACACGAAAGAATTTCGGTTCATTCGGGTTTTAATCTCTGCATCCCAGGCATAGGTTAGATTATTCAGGAAACTTTATCAATTCGATCTGTAACGACCATAAAAAAAAACATAATTATGACAGACATATTTGGAAATAGGGACATAATGGACAAATATAGATATTGTGGATGCACAGGAACCAGACTGCAAGCTTACAGCAGACAGTTCTTAAGTAGTTTACAAAGCTTGAACAATTTAAGGATTTTCGTGCTGTTAATAAATTTTCCTAATTGTAGTCTTTGGAGTTTTTTTGAAAATCGCCCCGTCAAGGTATTTTAAGATAGAGACAATGGTCACACTGGATGGATGACGCGAGCACGCAGTAGTAGAGAGAGCGTTAGTGACAGACAGACGAACGAAGACAAAACATTGTAAATATAAAGGACACAGACAACCCGTATTCATTATGTAAATAGTAACCTGTTTGTTCCTGTTAATGCAGCTTTTGTAGCACATATGAGAAAACAAAAGATCTAGCAACACCAAAGCAACGTTAAGTTGTCTGCGCGGATTCATTTCATGAATTGATAGCGAAATCATAGTCAACTTTTGTGTGAAATTTGAATTCATGAAATGGTGTTTATGCACGCACTTTCCGATACATTTTGCAAACGTAGTAATAGACAGTCTAAGCCTACATTAATAATAGCTAGCTAGTGAATAAATTACCTTTTGTCCTCTCACTGCAAGAATGTAGTTTTTGTTGTTTTTGGTACTACTTACAACAGGATTCCCCGAAAAGAGAGCGCTAAAACACGACTGTGTCGCTCTCTAACACACAATAAAGAATGACTTCGGCAAGCATTCGGCAAGTAAGTTCGTGCTCTCGGGGCTATCGCTGGGGGAACTCTGACCAACAATCTCCACCCACGCATGTTGATTCAAGAGAGCAGAAGTGTTTCGTGAGAACAATTGATCTCGCATCTTTTATTCCTTTGCTACTGTTGTTTTCATTTATGTTACAGAGAAAATAGAGAGGACAAAGTAGCAAGTGTGGGTATATTGTTGTTGAGTGTTTGTGCTCCCTGTTCGTTTTCTTCTTTTGACAAATTGCAATTGCTCATTTGCACATTCGGCCTAGTGGTTAGTGTGCAGGACTGCTGGGCGGGAGGCCTCTGAACATCTAATAATAAAAGTTTTTTTCTTTCTTTAGAAAATAACTTTTACACATACGGTCACCTTCACCAGCTATTGGCGCCAGCTGTGAAGTAACTAGCCCTGAAAAAGCAAATTCTCAAACTTTGCCATTCGGATCCGGCGTTAAAACTGTAGGTCCCTTTCTCTTGTGCGAAAAATTTAAAGCACACACGCGAAGAGATCGTGAGAAGCTTGGCTTGGCCCCGTTGTAGGAGCTGTATAGCCAACATTACTAGGTCGCATTACTAAACGAAGATGTATGACGTATTCTTAGATCTTTAGGATAAGCGGTCTTGGCATTAGGTTGATAATCAGTCAGTCGGGCGCAAAGACATGTATTACTTGCTGAAAATCCAAGATTTTCAGGCCTGTTCCCTTTTCCGAATCCGATTAATCGGAATTGGTAAGAGTTGTGATTTCTAAGAAACGATCAAAGAATTCGGTCGAATCTTTTAGCCATGCAGGGGATCGAATGAAGGTAATTGGGATTTTCAAGCTGTCGGATTTTGGAAACGAGAACATTTAACAATTCCGATTCCGCATGATTTTATCGAAAACCGGAATAGGCCTGTTTAAGAAATTGTGTGGTTTCCCGTCCAACCAGATTTAAACGACCCAACGAAATTTTCTAGGCACTCAATTATATGCCAGTCAAGTGGATGCTGAAAACGTTTCTCTCCCGCACGACCACTTAAAGCATTTCGGTTCTGGCGATATTATACAAAGAATGTGCATTTCAGAGCAGCATCAGCACTCTTCAATTATAATTCAATTCCCTTTTTTTTCCCACCCCCTCTTCACCCACTCACCAGTCTATCCCCACCCTCCTTTCCAACTTCCACCGCTCTTCACTATTTTCTCTTCCCTTAACATTTGAAGAGCCATGACATATTTGCTACACACACATACCTTACTGGAGTGAGTGTGATCTCTCTCATGCTCACTCTCTCTCGCGCTCTTAGAAAAAAAGTTTAGTCCAAAAAAAATTTTCTGAGCGCCACTCTATCACTCTCCCCCGCGCTCTTAGCGCTTAGCATGTCATATGCTCTATACAAACTTTTCTTTGGCTATTCGATTAACTCTGCGGACAAATTTTACTAATTTTCTTTATTAGTACGCGCAGGGATAACCAAACGAAGGTCTATGCCAAATTTTTGATCTGTAGGATAATCAGTTTTGGCTGTGGGTTAATGTCGGTCCTACAGATTGTATAGATTATGAAATTTGTCTCTAAGGTTTTTTGGTAAACTTTCTCCTTTAAATACGAAAACCAAAATATTTTAAATTCAATCTTAAACATAGCTAAATTTAATGTGGTTTTTGCATTGAACTCAAATTGTAATTGCTTTTTCTGTTATGATGTGGAAAATGTAAGAACTTAATCCCACAAAATATTTATGTAACTTGTTGCAATCAGCCACCGTGTAAGTTGACATAAATTGAGGGATTTTTCAATGGAATTTCAAATCGCGCAACCAAACATATTTTGGTACTTTTCCCACTAAAAGCCTAAACTTCTGTTGCTGCTGCTGTAGAAACATAAATATTTATTTAAATATGATCCAGTGAGATTTTACAATTTGGTGTGAAAACCAGGGAAAAAGTAAACAGCAAGGACAACATGCTGCCGAAAGGGACAAGAGAGACGCGTGTGTTGTAAGCATTTTTATGAGTTGTGAAGGACAATTGTCGACTCGTTTTCGAAAGGTTTATAAACGACATGCAGTCAGACAGCCAAATTTGCAAAGCAATCAAGGAGACACTTTAATTGCAATGCCAACAGGTAGTCGGTCGCCGACGACTTTGATGACAGTTAATTTGTTTTGGATAGACGGATAAGTTGATTGGCCGACTGTCTGCCAGCTGCATATGTAGATGGCTGGCGCTTTTACGCACCGCCCAAACTATCACAAAAGCGAACAAATTCGAATCCGAAACCACATAAAGTTGGCCAGAATAGATCTCTAAGCCTTTTAAAACAGCAACCTCTAGGCGTAGCCCTACAGTTTACACCCATTTTGCTTTCAACTGGGGCAACAGACAAATACAGAATCCTTTAGAGGTTGCACTGCATGTGTTTTCTAAATCCCTTGTCCATCTCTACCTGGATCTACCATCTGTCTACCTGTGGCCTATAAAAGCAAGTGTCTGATCCTTGCCTGCCATCAGTCTATTTCAAGTATTCGTGTTCAACACAACTAAAAATTGTCTCAATAATGTTCGACAACTTTGAGTTTTCCAATGAAAATTTGTTGGATCAAACCATGGATATGGATTTTGATTTGATTAATTGGACAGTGGCAGATAGCAGGACCAAAGGCTGTTTTCTGGAGACTATTTGGAGGAGCCAAGAACAGCAAAAGGTAAGGCAATATTTCGAAATTGAATATTTGCTCTGAACGGAAAACGGAACAATGAAAACCGCCAGATTTAAAAATAAAAAGATTTTCCCAGTGACTTGGGTGGGTTTCATAAGAAGGACAAAGACCTTCCTTAATTTCCTCCTATCGTGGTCCTATCGTAGTGGTTGTATGATAATCCAATCTTTGCTTAGATGTGAAAGTTGGGAAGTTTCTTTTAGTTAAGTATTTTGGCCAGATTGCTCTAGTTTAAAATTGTCCTGCAGCGGTCCTTGTTTGTCTATTTCCACATCGCTAATTCGTTTGTTAACTCGTTGCTAGAATGGTCATTTGCCCTAAATGTTGTAGGATTGGCTTCAGTTCCATCACCGTGTAGTGGACGTTTGACGTTTGGGGTCTTGTCCAAGCTGTAGACTGCAGTAGACGAAATGACAGCGGTGTCGCTTGCAAATGGGAAATTGTAGCTTCCAGTGCTCTCTCTCTCTCTACGGGATGCAGGTTTTAAAATTGTCGCTTCCCTTTGCCTCAGCATTTATTTCTGCGCACACAGAAAATAGAAAATAGTTTTTGATGATAATTTGAAAGATTTTTCGTTATTCATTCAATCTTGACAGATATTATTTAGACTTTTTTCGGACTATTGGATCTTTTCGATGTCAATATAATATCGCAAAAAAGGATATTATTTATTATAATATATATTCAATAATTTTGAACTGTTGAAAATATATTTTTTTTTCATAGTTTTGTTTCAACACAAATTAACAGAGATATTTCGGATAACCATTCAAGGATAACCATATCCTCTCATCTGCGGAATTTGTTTGCTGTTGTTCACGTTTCAAACAACCTAACAGTTCGCTATTTAAGCTACTTCAGTAAGCGAATAAAAAAAGAATTTCTATGTTAAAGCTTAGTACTCAGACAAACTAAATCGCTTTAGCTGGGTGTCAACTCCATATAAAAAAAAGGGTGTCGGAAAGCTTTCGTAAAATTCCGACAGGCCTCTTACGCTCGGTGGAACTCAGACAAACTAAAATTTCCGTGCCTCCGAGTCGGAAAGCTCATATTGCCGCTAACTTGACAAACACAAACAGCTGATACAATTCCGATGGGGTGCTAGAAGAAAAAATAGCTTGTAATTTTTCCGACACCTACCCGGCGGAATGTCAGCAGCAGAAGTTCGACGAAAATCATTGATTGCGCATATTTTGAAACCAACGGTAAGATTTTGCATTGCCCATGACTTCTATATTCCATATATCATCCAAAAATATCGTAATATTAGCAAAAACAATTAACTAAATTCAAATGCAAGCAAATCAGGGCAGTGTAACTGTTTCACATTGCGTGGTATTTTGATGAGGGGTGGTATTTTGGCGTTGTACAGTCACACTGCATCGTCCGCTGTGTAACCCATCGAAAAAAGTTGTCAATTTAGCTAGCGGACGATTTAGTTTGTCTGAGTACTAAGCTTTAATGTTAAAGCCTGAAATTGTGCTATGGCTTTTGAAGGTGTTTTTTCTGCTTACCCATTTTCTATAATTAATTTTTCTAGCCAACCTGGTCTATGATCCTTCTAAGCAGAGCCCAGAGTTTTTGATGTGAATAAAATATTATTCAAGCGTCACGTGACTGTAACGTCATACATATATTGTGTTGTTGTTTTAGCCAAGTACCCTTAAGGGAAGAGGAGAAAAAGTGGAGGGAAAGAAGAGGGAAACTTCGGCAAGAGGTGACTTAACAGTGACTTGACCGTGATTTAGTGATTTAACAGTTACTTGACTTCACAGTAGCTAAAAATTGTCTTGACAGTGACTTGACAGCGACTAAACAGTGACCAAGCAGTGACTAAACAGTGACTGAGCAGTGATTAAAATCCGACAGCGTTTTAACAGTGACTAAACAACCCTTAAAATGCAGGAACCGAAAATAACTGTTATTTTATAATTAAAATTTCGAAAAATCAATTAATTTACAGTTTTTATATAAAAATTAGTAATTAATTGATATAAAAAATTTTATTTAAAAACTAGCAAATAACCCGTCGCGCTTCGCTGCGCCTTCAAAAGTACAACAACGCACACTCACTTACCACCCATTTCCCACCCACATCCCACCCACTTCCCGCCCACATACCACCCACATACCACCCACTCCCACCGTCTTTCCGCCGTCCACTTCCCGCCCACATCCCACCCACTTCCCGCCAATTTCCCGCCCACAGTTACAAATCATTTGTATGGGAAAAAGAAAAGGGCTATTTTTAGGGTTTTTCCAGCAATAATTCTAATTTTTCTCGCCGTAAAAACCATCCTTGAACTTCAACGAACATTTTAAAAAAAGATTTGGCCAAATTGGTCCAGGCGTTGTTGAGTTATGCGCTTACCAACACATTTTGCGATTCATTTTTATATTATAGATTATAAATTGATTGGCTAGCCCTTCAACCTATGGAATATAAACGTATAGATCCTTAGATCAAAGATGCATTCATACTTTTGTTCTAAGATGTTTCACAGGAAGGTTATCTTGAATTAAAACAAGTGAGAAAGTCGGTCAAGCCCGACTATAACATACTCTGTACCTGGAGTATAAGCTGAATGCAGTGCTGCTGCTGTGTCTCTCTATCTCTCTCGCTCTCTCTCTCACTCTCTCTCTAAGATTGTGCTGTGTTGGTTGTGAAAGAGTGGGAAGGGGGTGACGGGGGAGCTTGGTTCACTTTGTTGCTCATAACTTGAGAACCGCTCATCCGACGTTTATCATTTCTTCAGCAAATCGATACATTTCGACAACTACTAACTATCTCTAAAAGGTACCAACCATCTATCTACAAAACTGTGTGGAAGATATGACGTTTTTTCAAAATTGCGGGGGCGGGAGGGGGCGTGGCAAAAATTGAAAATAAACTTGATCTGCCTGCAAGTATAAGAAGCATTTGTCCCATACATGTCAAACCTCTATCTCTTACCAACTCTGAGATCTGTTTGTTTATATGGACGGAGGGACAGACGGACATGGCTATATCGACTCGGCTGTTGATGCTTGAAAAACTGGAAAAAAGTTGTGCTTTTTTTTCTAACGCAAGTTTTCCCGTATTTAGTGGATACAACTGAGGAACACAGCTACTAAATCTGGAAAATAGGAAAAAAGATTAAATTCGTTGCTGACACAACTTTGTGCAGACATGCATACATATACATATATGCAAGTATTAGAGTCTCCGCCGCGGCGTCCAGATCACTTTCACTCTGTATCGCTTGGACATCATTTACACTTACCGACATTTGCTCTCAGTTTGTTCCCTTTCTCACGCTCTCACTTGACTTTTGAGTACGATCCGACATAAAGCAATCCCGATTCGGATTGACTTAGTCTCACTCGTACTTAAAATTTTAGTCCCGCTGTCGGGATCAAATCAATCCTTTTGGACTTAAAACTTTCTATGTATTCAAAGAAAAGCTATCCTATTGAATTGATCGTAATTCTTAATCCACGGAACGTCTTCCAACCAAATTCCAAACGAAATCCAATTCTTAGGTGCCACAGACATTTCTTTTGGTAGACTTTCAAACCAACCGTCGGGAAAATCTCTATAGATTTCTATGGCACCCAAATAATATTTTCTTTTTCAACTTGGGACAGTCATTGTTTCATGTTTGCGTCTAACTTCCTTTGATTACAATTTCATTTATCATCTCCTCATTTCCAGCTGGATGCCTTTGCCTGCAGAGAGACCAAAGAGCAGTGCGCTCAAGCCAAGAGCACGCTGGAAGAGACCATTGAACGGTTACATCAAACCGAAAAATGTTGCAAGGAATTGCGTCAAGAGCTGCACAACAAGGATGTGGAATGGGCCCAAAGAGAACAGGAGCGTGAGCACTTGCAGCGTGCAGAGCTAAAGCAAGGTGAGTACCATTTTCTCCCTTCCTCTCTTACTCTCTCTTAATTAAATTTGTTTACTCTCTCTAGCCCAAGACAAACTCTTGGAAGTGCAAATGCTGGCCCAAGAACGCTATAGTGAATTCGAGTCTCAGTTGCTGGCCAAAGAGGAGGAGTGCAAGCGGACGCAGCAGGCCTATCATTTGGAAGTTAATCACAAGCTTAGCCTGAAACAGGAACAGCTTACGGCGGCGGAACAAACCATTGTAGAACTGCAGTCGCGCATCCATAAACTCGAGACACAGGAACAAGAACAGCGTGAGAAACTCTTACGCAAGGAGAATATACAGGCCACACGTTTGGCCCATGCCAATCAACGTGAACAGGAACTGTCCGAACAGGTGAAATCGTTGACCGAACAATTGATGTCACTGCGGGCCAGTAAGGAGCACAATGAACGCGATCTGCGTGATCGTTTGGCCCTGTCGCAGGATGAGATTTCAGTGCTACGCTCTAGCTCACAGAGACGTTGTCTGAGCACCAGTTTACCCAGCGATACGAGCGCTGAATTATGTCGCCTGACCAGCGAGGCGGATAGTTTGCGTAGCGTACTAGAGCTGAAGCAGGCGGAGATTTCGGTGTTGAGTAAAACTAATGCGGATTTGAGGCGTGAGAACGATGATCGTTTGAAGTTGAGCAATCGGGTGGCTTTGCTGGAGGCACAGAGCGAAATGTTGCGCACAGAATTGGACATCAAGACGGAACGGGAGAAGTGAGTTCATTTAATATCCCAGGGATCTTTCAAATATCCAATTGATATTGTTTTTCCTTTTAGATCCATGCAACTGGAAATAGAGGAATTGAAAAAGGACCGGGATCATGTGAGCAAAAAGTGCACTCGACTTTCATGTGATCAGGAGATGCTTCAATACCGTCTCATGCAATGTTCGCTTCAGAAGCAAAAGTGCGTTTGCTCACATGATTATTCCAATGGCTCCCCGGACAGTTCGCTCAACTGCTCAACGCAGAGTCGCCGCAGTGCCCCGCCACCAACCTCACCCGTGATCAAGGGTGTCATCAAACGCGCCGATTCGGTCAGCTGGACTGTGCTAGATGAGGATGCGCTACCCAAGGTGTCTGCCTCGAAAATGGTGCGTCGTGCTGGCTCTCTGCGCGGCAGCAATGAACGTCGCCAGTTATCGGTCAGCTGCAGCAGCGCCTCCACCTCCACTAACGGCTCTAACGGTGGACCCAATCCCTTGTCGCAGAGCTTGTCAGCCACCATGGTGCCCAGCCGGCGAAGTCATCCACATTCCACAGCAAGCGAATGCCCCTTGTCACGTGCACGCTCGCACTCGGTGTGCACCAAGGACGACACGAATGGAGAAGGGCCTGCTCAACCCCTAACCTTGCCCGTGTGGCACGATGAGAGTTTGCTATCCAGCTCTCCACAGCCAGAGATGATGCGTCCCCGTTGCTCAACCATGAAACTCATCTCATGCGATGCCAAGGCTTTAAAGAAGTTCCAGGAAATACAAGAATCGGCCGGTGAGGCCATGGTCTCGGGAGCCAATTCCGAAGATGAAAGTTGTTCGGCCTCGTCCGAGGAAATGATGCGTAGCTCCTCAGCATCGAGCACCAATTCAAATGGTGCAGCCAAACAGCCACCGTCTCGCATGTCCATCGAAGAGGCTCTACCCTGTACACCCATGGAGGTGAGCTGGTCCGAAGATGCAGCCGATGCTGCCGAGGCTGAAGCGGTGCAGGCATGACAGGACTATGAGGAGCAGGCAGTTATTATAGCCGAGGCAGCCGAAGAGGCCTATGACCAGGAGGATGACGACGAGGATGAGGACGACGACGATGATAGCTTTTAAAGCTTAGGCTACAAAGCATAGCTTCTTGGCGGTTTATATTAAGAATTGTTACATCAAATAAACTAGATAATAAAATAATATGTTTGTATGTAAATAACATTAAGCGGATCCGTCGTAATGTTAGCATTTAGCTGCAGTAAACAGTAAATATAATAAACCTTAATAAACCCCGCTAAAACTCACACTAAACATGTACCAACTAGAATGTCAGTTAACTTAAGCTTTAATTTGGTCAACTAGTATTTATTATTATTATTATGATTATTATTTTGTTTTTATATATGTATAATAAAAGTGTCTACAAAAATGCTTCAATATTATTTAATATTGTATGTGTGTGTGTTTCTTAGTGCCTAGTTTATTATGCTGATTGTGAACTTATAAATATTGAAAAAACTTGCATGTTTTTAAATACAATCCAATATATATACACATATATATATATAAATAAATTAAATTAGTAATTGTTTCAAAAACTACACAAAGCGGAGAGTTTTAATGGTGACTTCTATTTTATATGGGCGATAGGTAAAATAAAATTTGATGGAAATTTGAATTCATTGAAGAAGCAGAGCTTTAATAGTGTACATTTTTATTTTTGAAAAATCTCGAAATCTTTTTGAAAAATCCGTAATAATTTCTAGTTTATGGTTTAATACTGGCGCCGTGGGTTTAAGATAGCTACATAAAATTTAAATTTCCCCTATTCCATTTTAATTTTTCGTACAAGTTACCTTTGAGATGAAAAACGTTGATATTGAATTTAAAATCCATTTTTAAAAATGTTTTATGCAAAGCAAAACGCAGGATGAAGAGGACTCGAACAGCATTTATTTGATTGGCGCGTTGCGGGAAGAGCTGATTTCAGCAAAGATGACTTGCCGGAGAGGACACAAATGCTTATTAAGGGATTGCCTTAACCGCACTGTCATTTAAATTAATGTTAATTAAAATCATTCGCGCTTACCATGAAACTAGGAAGGAAATGTGCAGAAGCTTAAGGAGACTTAATGATCAATATGAGTTTCTTAAAAAAAAATGGTCACTATAAAGCATAGCTCGTAAATAACTCTCAGCCCAATGTTCAGTTCGCTCTGCTCGCGTCCCTGACCAAAAAACCAAAAAAAAAAACGGGCTTGGCTCCCTTAACCAAATTTAAGTAGCAACCTCGCTCACTGCTCGGTGGCTGTCGTTGAACACACAGCACTGATCGGTCTGAGAGCAACCCCATGGCCTCAGCTTTAAGCATACACACCGATGCATACATACGAAGAAGACCTTTTGAATGCGTGAATTTTGGCAAAAGGGCCCGAGACAGACCTGACAGAAAAAATAAAAATAAATATGTTTCTCTCCTCTCAACCAAAAAGAGGCAGAGAGCGTGGTGGGTTAAAGACCTTTATTGAATGTGCTCACGCGGGAGCGGTTGTTTTCTGACAGAGGCAAACGGGGGACCGTTTTATGCGACCTCTGATATAAAGTGTTGGGCCTAAAAAGGAATTTGATGGACTATTTAGAAGTCATATATTTAAAGCACAGACGCCAAGAGATCGAAAAAGCTAGGCTTGGCCCCGTTGTAGGAGCTGTACAGGCGATTTTACATTTTAGAAGGCATTTTTGATGTCGCTTCAGAAAATTCAATGGAATTGAGTTCTGATGCTGAGGGGCGTGAAACTAGTTAAGGACTTCGATGGGCGTAGTACAAAACGCAATCAATGTTCTTAAAAACATCGAAGAGCACGGACAGGCATATCCAAATAGCAAAATAATAACATTTTTCATACACTCATATAAAGAATATACATATAAAGAAAAGCCACCATTATTTTGTTCAGTAAAAAAGGTTTAAGACATGTTTTAATATTTTTTTAACAATTTTTGTTTAAGCGGGCTTGAGGTAAATCAACAATATCAAATAATTTTAATAAAGTAAAAACATGTTTTCTGCATATTTTCTAAAAGAATTAAGTTTTAAATGCGATATTTAATTAAAAAATAAAATGGATGCAGAATAAGGACAAATAAAAAATCTATTAATTTTAGATTTAACCTCTAGGCTTATTTATGAGCTTAAAGATACCTAACCGGATTATGCAAACCATGATTTCGAATCGTATGTTGACCCATTCCTCAGTAACAGCTTTTCGAAGCTCTTCAGTCGAGTTGAACTTTCGTCCGCCAGCATAAACACGACGTGTAAGATTACGCCACATGCTCTAAATTGGATTCATGCCCGGAGAACGCGCAAGTGTGAATTGGAGCACTATCTTGCTGAAAGTTGGTGTCCGGGTCCGGCTCTTGCTCCAAAAAGATTAATTACCATTTTATCCAATAAGCTTAAATAGCCTTCTGTATTCCTGCGACCCCAAATCTTGCATATCGGGGTCCGATTGTGATAGCTAAAAGCGTCCCAAACCATCACAGAGCCGCCACTAAAGTTTTGGGAGGTCGAAATGCGCTTAGACGCTTTAATGTCGTGCCCTTAATAACTAAAACCATCTGGCCCATTCAAGTTAACCATTTTCTCATCTTAGAATACAGTGCCGCTCAACTGAATAGGTTTGACTTTTTTTTTAGGTTTGAAACGTTGTATCTCCTTAACAAGCACTCGGATTTGAGCGAAATAAATTTTGTTGTATAAAGAAATCAGTCATTTGTGAAATAGCAAGGTTTCTGTTCTGTAAGTTTTGTTTTTATATCATTTTTACTATTTTTTCAAAAATATAAAAAATCTCCATTTTTTTGGCTCAACTGAATAGGTTTGACCACTAAAACTATTAAACATAAGTCTATAAAGCGCAATTTCAAGGCACTGGTTAACTTAATTATTAAAGGACACTGTCTTAGCATAATTTAGTATTTGGTAGGCCCACCCTTGTTCTTAATTATTTCAAACATACGGTTTGGTAAGGAACCATAACATTTTTCAATTTCATTTAGTGAAGAACTGCCGGGCGATAGGTCGTGGGCTCGATCCCGCCTCTGAACATCTAAAAATAAAAGTTTTTTTCTTTCTTTATTGGCTTGGCCCAGTTGTAGGAGCTGTATAGCCAACATTTACATTTTACATTTAGTGAAATTGTTTATTTTTTATTGATTTTTCATTATTCTTATTTTGTATCCTCTTTATTTTTTCGAGACTGGCCTATTAAATTTCGCAGAAAAAATTGTTAATTTAAGCACTTGGTTTTGTTTTCAAGAAAATTTGAGACAAATACGGGCTTAACGCTCAAAGGCTTTAGATAAGTTTTATGTTATATTTCATTTTATTTTTACAACGTCTTTTTCAAATCCAAGCAGCTGATCGTGAACTGCTTTCATGTTCGGATTGTGACAAAAAGCAAATATGAGGGCTTGGCAAATGTAAAGTTTTAGAAATTATAGACAAAGCATCAGGCATTTATTTTTGGTAGAAAACTTCAATGCCTAAAAGTATGCTCAGCTGGCCGAATTTAGCATTTTGTTATCTCTCTTGAGAGCTTAACGAAGTATTATAATCGGAATGGCAAACTTTTCAGTTTCTTTGGAGCTTTAGCCGGCCGGTACATGTTTTTTTTTTTTTCGTATGGTTTTATTTGCTTGCTTGAGTTCTCGAGTCTCAAATCGGGGAAAGAACACTTTTCGAATAACAAAACAATTAAATATGTGTGTGTGGTGACTATTGAAGAAGAAAAAGCTCAGTGGAAGAGCCAGCAAAGAATTCGTTTTGACCAGGCAGCCACAGTTGCTGTTTCAACGCTTGTGCGAGCAGTTGAATCTCGTCAGTGTCATAAATTTATTGATAAGTGTGTGCAAATCATTTGAGTATTGGGTGCGTATATTATATATAAAGTAAATACTGTGTGAGAGTCATGCACACTGTGCATAAGAAATGTAAGTCTTGAAAAAATTTAAACGATTTGTTGTAGTCACGTACGCCACTTGATTAACCCTCTAGTGCCCAAGATAGTCTCTGGACGGCCAAAATTCATTGCATGCTTATTTGCGTGAAAAATAACTTTTGTTTATTAATTTCAATGATGTGGGAAAGATGTGATGCTCGAATAAATTATTTATTTTACAAGCGAAATTTTCAAAAAACTGAAACCAATATTGAAGGTGTTCACAGTTGGGAATGAAAATTGATAATAATGATAATATTCAGAAAGTAAAACTTTTATTAATGGCAAAACAAAGTTTTCCTACACAAGCTTATTAGAGTCAAAGGGAAGCCCATCTAGAGGCATGTAATGGATTTAGGTCGTCTAAAGACGGTCTTGAGCATTAGAAGGTAAATCTATATACATATAATGCAATGCGTCGCTTGAACTAAACCAAACTAAACCAATAAGAGAAGTTAACAGAAAATCTTACAGAGAAGTAACATAAAAACTTACAGTGAATTTGAAGAGAAACTTGCCGCTGATTAAAATCGTTATAATAAAATGGAATCAAATCGAAAATATTTTAGAATGTTTCTTAAAGAAAAGTATCATCGGTTAAGCATACCAGACGTCCGTAAAGAACATGAATGTAGTTATGATTGTCTTTTTCCTAATTGTACCAAAATTTCCATTTACAGATTACCCAGCGTTGATTGTTAAAAAGATCACCAAATCAGATTCGTTAGTGTTATATTCAGCTTTTGGTTGTGGAAATACAAAAAAGGTAAGTTTGATATTCTGTATATTCAGTCGAGGGCTGCATGAGTGCCCTCAAACTAACAGGCTTAATGAGTTGAGAACTAAGCAGAATGAATTACTATTGCATTCAGTCACTTTTAATGTGAAACTACGGATACTCAAAACCCATAAATAAGAACATTGACCAAACGAGAGCAGAGAAACAAGGCAGAGAATTTTTTGTCGAGTACCAGCTGTGAGCTCGAAGCAAATAGTGTTGAGCCCAAGATAAAACAACACAGTTTTTAAGAATCTTGGAATGCTCAAATCCACCCAAACTTCATTTAAAACATTACTTTACGCTTTTCTGAACATTTTGATACTTAATTTGTCTCAATCGGTTAAGTAGTTAGTGAGTAAACTTGAACACAAACGAGAGCGTAAGTTAAAGTCGACTCTAACCGACTTCGATATTCCCGTTACTCATGAAAAAACATGTTTAACAGTGTTCTTGCGTTCCATAGGGTGAACATCCGAAAAGTATGCAACATTTTTTAAGGGTGGGTAGCGAGGAGGGCTTTGTTCACTTTTTTGCTCATAGCTTGAGAACCGTTCATCCGATCTTTATCATTTCTTCGGCAAATCGATTCATTTTGCTAATTACTAACTATCTCTTAAAGGTACGAATCATCTATCTTTAAATCTGAAGGAGATATAATGATTTTTGCAAATTGAGGGAGCGGGAGGGGGCGTGGCCAAAATTTGAAACAAACTTGATCTGCGTGCAGATAAAAGAATCATTTGTCCCATACATGTCAAACCTCTATCTCTTACCATCTCTGAGATCTAGGTGTTCATACAGATACAGATAAAGATGCTCAAATAAATGCTGAATTGTTTGAATGGAATTTTCAAATCTCTCTACTAACGATAGACCTTGGTTCTATCTATTTACACGTACACGACCCGAACGCTTGCCGAAGCTGAGACCAAACGAGCAGAAAGCCGTCATTCGCTCGCCAAAGTTCGAAGGGATTAGGTTTTTACACACCAATACTCTCTCACTTTTTGGCCTTCTCTATATCTATAAAAAGAGAGTGTTATAAGAGACTGACTGACTGACTGATTCACTGACTCATTGGCAATCATCGCACAGCCTAATCGGTTAAAAATAGAGGGCTGTAATTTGGACAGGAGTTCTGTTAGTGGGGAAGGTGCGTACTAAGACGGAGCCCACGAGGAAAATGTACGGAAAATTCTGCACTCTAAAAATTATTTATCTTCCGACTGGCTTCAACCTCGGTTTGTAAGGATGGAATACGAAATAGTTTGAAATGTGATTAACTGATGTTGGAAAATTTGAGCCCAAAGATCGAAAAATTCAGCTTAAAAAACTATTTCTCATCCGATTGGCTTGAAACTTGGTTATTAAGGACAGAATACGAAATAATTTAAAATGTGTGTAAAATGCCCGGAAAATTCTGCATGAAAATGATTTATTTTTCATCCGGTTGGCTTAAAACTCGGCTTTTTAAGATATAATACGAAGTCGGAAAATTTCCCCAAAATTCTGCGAGAAGAAAACTATTTATCATCCGATTGGCTAGAAGCTCGGTTTCAATGGATGAAATTTAAAAATGTGATTTTCCAATGTCGGAACATCTGATCCCCGCGAGTGTAAATGCGCAGAAAATTGTGCATTTAAGAAAACTTTTATTCATCCGATTGGATTAAACGATAGAGTACGAATTAATTTTAAGCATGATTTTCTAATGACGAAAATTCCGCCCCCAGGGGTGCAAATTCCAGGAAAATTCTACATGGAAAATAACTATTTTTCATCCGATTGACTTGAGACTCCGTTTGTAATGATAATATGCGAAATAATTTGAAGGGTAATTTTCCAATAATGGAAAATCCGACCCCGGGAGTACAAATGCACGGAAAATTTAAAATGCAAAATAACTATTTTTTATCTGATGGACTTGAAACTCGGGACAGGGAAGATGTTGGAAAGTGGATGGGATGTGGGCGGGATGTAAGTGGTAGTTAGGTGAGACGTGGGTGGGATTGCGGTGGAATTGGGTGGTAATGGGAATAGGTGAATGAAAAGTTGGTGTGATGTGGTCGGTAAGTGGGTGGGATTTTGGTAGTATGGGGGTAGGATGTGGGCTAAATAGTTCTATACTGTTCAAGGCGGAGCGAAGCGCGACGGGTTATGTGCTAGTCAAAAATAAGCCTCAAAACTTAGTCTCAACTATTTCATAATTTTGCGAAACCTACAAAATTGTCCCTTTCCGACTTCTGGGGTTATTTAAGCCACTTAATACACCAGGCTTGCAACCTCGATTATCGGAACTTCAGCTTCTCTTGCTGCTCATCGATCATTTCTTAATTAATTATTGAATTGACAGTCAAATCTTTTTGAGTGCAATCTCATGCAGCCCTTTATAAAACCCAGATCCATCTAAGCTATTTAAATAATTTTTTTAAGGCAAAATCATGGAGAACGATGTGAACAAAGCGAAACTGAGACAAATCATTAAGTTGGAGCTTGAAAAAACGCAATCGTCTTTAGCAAACATCAAAACCATCATAGAAATGGAATCTGGCGTAAAAATAACAACGGCAATCGACAAGCAGTTCATTGAGGGCGAGTATATGGAGTACAATAAGGAGTTTCTGCTGGAGGAGTTAAGAAATTTTATCACAAATCGCTTGAAACACACAACCAATGGCATGACTAAGATTCTGTCTGAACTACAAGAGGTCTCCTCGCTGAATGACATTCCCGAACCATTTCGAGATCTACCCTACTATAGATTGCTTATTAGACACATGGAACTGATGAGTAAGGAAGATAAAAGCAGTTTTACAATTTTAGTGAAGAACACTTGTCTACAGCAGATACATGCCAGAATGGATAATGCCAAAAAGGAACTGGAGTTTTTGGAACGCTTTATAGACTTTTTGAGTAACACCTATTGCCTGGCTAAAGTGTTGGAGGACACCCAGCTGAAAGCCTTTTGTAAAGGACAACTTTGCTCGAGCAGATTGATATCAAAGATTTTAAATTTGAGTTTCTATCGGCCTCATAAGACATTTCCTCCCTTATGTGAGGCCGCCAGGCAATTGTCGCTTAAAAAGGAAATGTATTTTAAGGAAATAATTCAAAACGAACTGGAACCCTTTACGCGACTTGGATGGGTCGAAGAGGAAGGTTTAATGCTAAGACTAAAAGGTATAAACCTGAAGCTTAGCGATTATAAAGAAGAAATTGAGGCCAAACTGGCAGAGAATCAGCTAATAGAAGAAGTGCAATTTGTGGCCGAACGCATTTTTCACATCGATGCGGATTTAAGTTGGCCAGGCAAAAATATTGTTTGTGTGGCAAAGGTGATTGATGTAAGAAAAAGGATTACTTGGAATGTATCGGGACGAGATAATGATCATGTCTATACAGAAGAGGCAGGAACTGAGACGACGGGACATGGCAAAGATGGAAACGATGGCTTTGCCGGAGAAAGTGGAGGAAATATAACAATTTGTGCTGAAGAAATACGAGATGCCAACTGGTTAACACTCTCCTCAAATGGTGGAAACGGCAGCCAAGGACAAGAAGGTGGTAAAGGACGAAATGGAGAAGATGGTAAGGGACTGGAGTGGGATAAATTCAAGAAGCGATTTCCCACAACAGCTTATTTAGCTGACTATAAAAGACGTCAAGCGTTAAGTTTGGTAAAAGAGGTTCTCGAAAGTGATCTAACACACAAAAACGTAAGGTCACACTTTTATGTAGAAGGTTTTACAAAAGAAGGCAATCGCATTACCTTTTCACATACGGAGAAGGATTTCTTTACCAACCCTCAATCTGTCTTAATGTACAAAGGAGCACTTGGCCATCAAGGCGGCAATGGAGGGCAGTGCGGTCTGGGTGGTCAGGGAGGTTATGCAGGCGACTTGGATTTACAAATACAAAACGAAACTTCTATTAAACCCATACTAAACCAACTGCCCGGTCAGCAAGGCGAGAATGGTCTGGGAGGACTCTATGGTAAATATGGTAAAAATGGTTGGGATGTGGCCTGGATGGATTACGCTGGCTGGTTTGTGGGAGGATGGCCCAAATTTTATGGCCGGGATAAGAATAGTACATTGGAATTAGAATTCTATAATAAAAACTCCAGCGAACGGATTTACTGCAAATATAAGAAAAAATATGCGGCTATTAAAAGTTCACGTCTGGAACATGCCAAGATGAACCAATACGAACAACGTCAGAGCAACAGCAGGCAGAGGAGTGAACAACAGGAGCAAGCCAAGGCCATAAGACAAAAGGCCATTGCCGGAGTCAAGGTTGAATTTGAGAAAATACAACTTAAAAATTCCACAAATCAGCAAATAATAAATCTACATCAGGAAATCAAAAATATACAACAAGCTGCCCTGCAGCAAGTGGTCCTCAATGAGCAAACAGAAGTGAGCCAAAACTTTGAACTGAAAATAACCACTCATACACGATTTAAAGGAGGTAAAAATCACAGACCCACACCACCAACAAGGACAATTGTGAATGCTATAAAAAAGAAAACTCAAATTGATGATCTAATAAAGCTGCTAATTAAATTGGAGATAAATCCCACAAAAGACCTACTAGAGCAATGTCATTTGACCCTCTTAAGGGAAGTTAATCAGAAACTGCCCGTTTATTATGATTTAAAAGAAAGCCCTGCTTTTCCCTCAGAGACCCAGCAGGATATCTCTCAAGCCCCATCAAATGGTATACTGAATCGAATAAAAACCCAAGGTGGAAATGTAGTCCAGCTTATCAAGAAATATAAAAATAAATATTTTAACACTAACGAAGAAGAGGCTAATCAGGACTATGAGTTTCCAAATGAACCTACGTTGATGAACCCACAACTACAACAACTTCTGGCCCGGTTCCCACAGCAATCGGGTCTCAGTCCCGGAACCGACGCAGTGCTCCCAGCCCTGTCCAAGGTATGTACAAAAATCTTTCTGCTTACCCTCCCTATCCTAGGCTTTTTTCACTCCGGCCTGCCTGCTCAGACTTCTACTACTTTGCGCCGGTGACGTTTGAAACTAATCCAGGACCCTTAGTCTATAAACTCTGGAGCAACACTATAGCCGCACCTTGTTTTTCAGTGTACGCATAGAAAAACTTTGCGATTACCGTTTGAAAGAGCGTTCAAAATGAGAGAAAATAAATGACAAACATCAATACTTCCAGTGCAAAAATTAACCGTTATGTTTCATTATCGATTTGTGAAAGGTGCACTATTATAGCCGCACTTTACTAAATTAATTAAACTGTAGAAAAATGTTAAATAATTAATATATTTCTATTCACTTTCATAATGAGTGTAACCTCTTTTAGCACTAATGAACTCATAGATCCTATTCGGCATACTGTCTGTGAGGTTTTTTAAATCTCTAAGGGACAGTTCTTTTCATGCCTTTATTATTGTTACTTTAAGCTCCTTAGTACTATTGTACTTAAGGTTTTGAGAATAAATCCTTCGGACCAGCAACGCCCACAGGTTTTCTTTCGGATTTCTGTGCGGGAAGCATATGGGCCTCTCCAAAAATCGAACATTATTGCCTAGTGTTTCGTGCACTAATGCGTTGTCCTGTTGGAAATAAACTTTTAACGCCTTCTATCCCGAAGAAAAGGCAATAAATTCAATAGTAAAATGTCCACATTCTCTCTAAAGTTCTTATGAGTGCTTGTAAATGCAAGCTCCAATCATCTACGCTCGCAGAAATCAGACCAAAGTATTAATGATCCTCCTCCAAAATTTCTCTTAGAAAAGTACAGGGGTTCGTTCTTCAAATCGCTCCAATAGTGCGAAAACCCATCAGGACCGACCAAATTAAACTTTTTCTCATCCGAGAAAATTATTTGGTAAGATAAATTAAAATTTGCATTGCTCTGTAAAAACTTTTTACTTTTGTCCAATCAGTACCCATGTTATCTCTTGCGAACTTCATCCGGGCTTCTTTACGGCGGTCTAATAACCTTTCCACCACCTTCAATATTTGTCCCACTATGATCCCTTTAAATCCCGTGCAACGGTCCAGCGAGACACATTTAGGCCACATTCAGCCGCTAGCACATAAGCGGTCTTTAAAGAATTGCTTGCAGGACTCACTAATCGGCGCTGGTCACACTGACATATCTTCGACTTACGTCCTCCGTGTTGTTTTTCCATATTCATTTCAATTTTTAACAAAAATTTCGTACAACTTTGTCGGAGCGAACAATTTTTCAGACAATTTCGCGAAATGAGCAATTCTCACTTTTGAGCGTCAAAATTTGGCCTTTCTTGACATCTGACAGCACTGGCCCACTTGGCATATTTACAATTTTTTTACAAATAGTTACTGTGTGTATGCAATAAAAATTGCCGTCAACAAACACAGAATAAGAAATAAAATTGTGCGGCTATAATAGTGCACTGCTCACAAATCGAAAATGAAACATAACGGTTAATTTTTTCACTGAGAGTATTTTGTTTTGTTGTATTGATGTTTGTCTTTTATTTTCTCTCTTTCAAATCGTTCACTGAAAAAATAAGGTGCGGCTATAGTGTTGCTCCAGAGTTTATGTGCTCGGTGTGTTCTAGGAGGATCACGCAAGGAGTGTGCTCTGTGCTCTGCTACACTTGCAGAGAATGGTGCCACCTCCGCTGCTCCGGCCTAAACAACATTAAAGAGCATAATAGAGACTTTAAATGCCCTACTGGCACCCTATCCAACACCAAACAGTCCCAATCCCTCGCGCCCACAACACCCAACAATCAACAACTCCAGGGAATAGCCTCGTCCACGACAAGCAGGGATCGCCCTCCCACACCTTAACCTTCTACATCCTCCACAACAACCTCTGACAGCGACCAAAAGAACTTTAAAATACTCCAATGGAACTGCAACGGCATCACGAGGAAAATTTAGGAAGTCACGCAAAGGAATAATGTTAGCAGCACTTCAAGACACGAAGCTAACCCACCGCAGCTCCCTGATCTCTTCGGCTAACTATTCACTCATCAGACAAGATAGAAATAGGAACATTGGGGGGGGGGTAGGCTTTTAAATTCCAAACTTGTTTATATACAAACCCCCCCCAAAAATTAAGTTTCAAGCCTTTTCCTTTGGGGGGGTTTGGTGTTTTTTGGCCAAAATTTTTTTTTTTTTTAATTTTTATGGTTATAATAATTTCTTTCATTGAGCAATTGTCCCTCCTCATCGAAAATATTTAACTTAAATTTTATTACACAACCGTTGTTTAACACCAGCCCTTCAAAGTCAGCTGACTTTGCCACGCTGTATCTGCAAGCGGTCTGATTACAAAATTTGTAAATATTTGACAGTCTCCCATTTTTAAACAGTTTGACGGATTGAAATAATTTAAAATGGAAAATAAACGTGAAGGTGTGTAGAAAAGAGTTGTATTTGTGTTAAATTATATAAGCTTTTGTTTCGTTATGTTTTCTATGTTATACATAAATCATAATTTTTACGAATCTAACCTCAATATAGTTGTGTTTCGTGGAGCATATCTAGCAAGATACAGCAGGATTCAAAAAAGTGCATATGTGGTAGTATGCGTTATTATGTATATATTTATGTAGAGTTTAAGACATAAGCGGATTTTTTGCGGTTTTTCGATATATTTCAATAAGTGTGAGCGAGGTTTCTATTCGTCGTGCGATTTGCTGGAAGTTTGCTTGGAAATGCGTTGCAACATCAACGCCACTTTCGACTGATGAAAATGCTTTAATGGACATTAAAATGAAAGTAAAGATTTTTTTTTGTCAAAGTCAAGAGACTTGTGAATAAAGGCCAAAGAAATGTTCGACGGGTTAAGGATCAAAATGTTTGCTGGCTTCCATTAGATATAACATTTGGTTCAAAAAAGGATAGTTGTGGCAATAAAGGTGGGAAACCACCTCTATCATATGAAAAAGGAAGTTCTCGTCAAAAAAGAAAATTGGTTTCCAAACTGATCTCCTTATTCGTGCAGCGTCTAAGTCTGCTAAGACACAAACGATAATACAACACCATTATAAAACGAGAGCGTAAGTTAAATTCGGCTCTAATTTGATGTCGATATTTAAAAAAATGTGGAAGTTATTCAACATTTTGTATTGTGGGGGCGGGAGTGGGCGTGGCAAAAATTTTAAACAAACATTTTTTATTGTGGGGGCGGGAGTGGGAGTGGCAAAAAATTGAAACAAACTTGATCTGTATGGTGGCTCTGGCTCTTCTAGTCTCTGATATCTAGGTGACGGACTGACAAGTCTATATCGACTCGGCTGTTGATGCTGATCAAGAATATATATACTTTATATGGTCGGAAATGATTCCTTCTGCATTTGCTCGACTTTAGTATACCGTGTTTATTTACGAGTAACGGGAATAATGAATAAAATCATAAAAGTGATGCAATTTTTACATTAATAGTTTTGTAATATTGATGCATATTTTAATGAAAATAACTTCTGTTTTTGACAATAGATTTCCAATTATTCATTCTTTTTAGAAAATAATTTATAATATATTAACTTTAAAGAAAAAAATTATAAAAATAAAATTATGTTTCGATTTGTCATGAATTTTCATATTTAATGCAGTTCTATTATGTGGGCGGCGGGCACGGTATCACGCAGTGCTAAACAAAAAACAAGTGAGAAAGTCGGTCAAGCCCGACTATAACATACTCTGTACCTGGAGTAGAAGCTGAATGCAATGCTGGTGCTGCGCTCATCTCAAAGTCTCTCTCTCTTTTTCTCTCTCTCTCACCCTTTCTCTCTCGCTCTCTCTCTCTAAGATTGTGTGGTGTTAGTTGTGAATGGGTGGGAGGGGGTGGGGCAAGGGCGAAGTGCTTTTTTGCTCATAACTTGAGAACCGCTGATCCGATCTTTATCATTTCTTCGGCAAATCGATACATTTTGCTAATTACTAACTATCTCTAGAAGGTACGAAACGTCTATCTTCAAAACTGTAGGAGATATAACGTTTTTTCCGAATTGCGGGGGCGGGAGGGGGCGTGGCAAAAATTGAAAATAAACTTGATCTGCCTGCAGCTATAAGAAACATTTGTCCCATACATGTCAAACCTCTATCTCTTACCATCTCCGAGATCTGTTTGTTCATACGGACGGACGGACAGACGGACGGACAGACGGACGGACAGACGGACGGACAGACGGACAGACGGACATGGCTATATCGACTCGGCTGTTGATGCTGATCAAGAATATGTATACTTTATATAGTCGGAAATTATTCCTTCTCCCTGTTACATACTTTTGCACAAACTTAATATACTCTATGTACCTTCGGTACAGAGTATAAAAATCAAAATTCACAAATAATATGAGCAGCAAATTCCCAAAGTTTCAAGTTTCTAGCTTCAAAATTGGAGTTGTTGCCAAAAAATCGGTCTTTCCGCCCACTGTGCATTGCAGTAAAAAGCGGACCAGACGAAATCGACATTCTAAATGTCTACATCCCCCCTGTAGCTGCCTGTCGTACCGGCTTCCGACCCGACATCCAGAACTTACTAGAGGGAGAGTACCGCCTAGTTCTCCCCAGAGGAGAACTCATCGAAGAACAGCTAGATGCATCCGATTTCTGCACACTTAATGAGGACCACGCCACACGCATAACAGCGACATGTCGGAGTTCGCCAGATTTCACAATAGCGAGCCCAGCTCTGATAATTAATACCACCTGGCATGCCGAAATCCCTCTGGGCTCGGATCACATCCCCATCACAATCAAGTGACGAAGGATGCGAATTTCATATCCTCCTAAAACCGCACCTTCGAAAACTTTGGCAAGTCTGATTGGGAAAGATTCGAGTCCAGCACAGAGACGGAGTTTGCTCTGTTATATCCCCCTAACTGCGTGCACAAAGGAGAACTTTTCTTTCAAAAGATTATCCAGACGGCCGCAAAACGCTGCATCCGCTGAGATGACACGACACCACTCAGCCTTCAACAGGCAATTCGTCCTTCCTGTAAGGAACCACAACACTCTCTTGACAGAGCAATACCTCATAGGATGTCAACTCTCTACCTCTCTACCTCCAATATATTACGCGGGAAAACCCCGGTCCGAAAGGATCTGAGAGTTGAAATGCCTGCTAGGAACAGGACCCATCTCAGCCACCAACTGCACCGATGCTAAGAAAGTCGCCCACACAAAGATGGTCACCAACACCATTGAGAGGTACCAGGACAACATTGTCCTTGGAGGTAGGCTACCACCCATCAATCCGGAACGCGTGAGATCCACCCTGGCACAACTGCGCTCGGGGCAAAGCAGCTACCTTAACAATAATCTGGCCCGGATAAACCAAGAAGTGTCGGATAATTGCCCTAAATGCGGAAACTCTCCTGACGCCGCAAACCACCTCTTCAAATGTCCCCTAAATCCCACCGACCTCACTACACTAGACCTTTGGACCCATCCGATCGAGGCAGGAATAGTTTCAACAACCCTTTAATCTTTATCCTCCCCTTTCTCTTTTCTTTCTTTTCTATGTACATACGGATTCCTCAAGCAGCCGTTACAAAAACAACAACAACTTCTGGCCGAACGTCGGTATAAGAGTCAACAGTATCAGAAAATTCTAATGGACATTCAGGGTTACAAATACAATTACCAATTTGTGGAGTATTGGGCCAACGAAATGTTTCCACAAGGGCAGGAGATGTATGGCGAACTGGAATTCCAAAACGAGGACAAGTCAGTTCTCAGCCTAGCTAAAAATTTTCCCTCCCATTCTCGCTTATCCAAACTCAAGTATTTCTACTCCGGCCAAAGAGGCATCTTACACTATATGGAAAAGCATTTTGCTTACAATGATATACAAGTTACTGCCTCCGAATTGGACTATATAGTCAACTATACGCTAAATTACTCAGCTGAATATAGTTCCAATGACTCTGAGTTTTTTCTAACTTGGATTTTTGCTGCTTTCGATCAAACAAATTGGCTGGATGAAATTATTTTGCTCGAAATGGAAGAGTTCTTTGGAGAACAATTGGTTAACAAGAAACAGTTAAGGGATTACTTGAATAAAATTGGTAACAAGGATCTACTCATACGCTTTGGACAACAACTGGCCGTAGAGTCAAAAGACCGACTCACCCAAGTGACGGTGGAACACATTTTCTATTTATTGAGTAAATTGCCGGATCAAGAGTTATGTTTGGATCAACTGGAGCTGTTAAACTGGCCGTATGTTTTAAGCCAAGTCTATTGGATAAACACGCTTAATCAAATTAAGCATGGGGACAATGAAGATGAACTGCAGCAACTAAGTTATTATGCGATGAATATAGAAAACGTTTATGGACACCAAATTACCGAACGCCTCTTGCGAGCCTTGAAAGAGAGAATGAAAGGACGGGAGGATGTTATATGGGGGGATGTAATGAAAAACATTTCTGCTCAGAATTGGTTGTTAACTGAGGATCAACTGCAAGATTTGGAAAATCCCTCTACTAAAATTGCCAACTGGAAGGGTTTAATGCATGAAATATATAACACAAGCTGGCAGAATCGCAGTTTGGAGCAACTCATAATCATGCTACTAAGAAATGGCAACAATTCGCCGAATATTTTAAATCTCCTGCCCGGTCTTTCCCATATCCTCCACAGATCAACCGCTTTAGATCCCCAACCCAGCTTATCCCATTTCAAGCATGCCCACAGACTGAACCAAATCGACGAGGTCATTAGAGAGAAGAGAAAGTTTGGTCTACGCGATACCCAAAAGCTGACCATTCTCCTGTTGCTAGACAACGAGCGTAGCACTCTGGCTCAGGTGTCCACCGGCGAGGGAAAGACCCTCATTGTGGTGGTAGCTTCACTGATCAAAGCCATTGAGAACGAACGAGTGGATATTGTGACTAGTTCTTCGGTGTTGGCCAAACGTGATGCTGAATTAAATCGTGATATCTATCAACATTTTGGGATCAAGGTATCACACAATTGCAGCGAGGAAATGGATTTACGCAAGCAGGCCTATGCATCCAGTAAGGTAGTTTATGGCGAACTGTCCAACTTCCAAAGGGATTACCTACTAGACAATTTCTATGGCAAGAATATCCTAGGCAAGCGTCGTTTTGACCAGGTAAATGTCATAGTGGATGAAGTGGATAGCCTGCTGCTGGATAAGGGTAACAATATGCTCTACTTGTCTCACGATCTGCCTAATATGGACAAGCTGGAGTCGGTTTATATATTCATTTGGTCCTTAGCCTTAGAGGGAAAGCGTTTCGATCATTTGGAAATACGAGAAAAGGTTTTAAATGATCTCTTTGGTTTGATAACGGAAAAGGATTTGTTACAAATTGATCCGAACTTTAGGCAGCCACAAATTAAAATCCTAAAGAAATGTTTGGTGAATGGAAATATAATTAATCATACGGGCAAATTGCAAGTGGAGTCCATTAATGAGTCTCAAGTGAGTCGTCTACTAACCCAAGAATTTGCAGTGTTTACACACCGCTTACTTTATGTGATCCAAACCTGCCTGGAGAGACCCCGACTTATACATTTACCCAACTATTTGAGGGATTTTGTGGAAAGACATTTGGATAATTGGATTAAGAGTGCTCTCTTCGCCTACGTCATGCAGAAGGATGTGGACTATGTGGTTGATGTTGATAGAACAGGAGCGTCTAGCTCTAGTCGTAGTCCACAGATCATTATTCTAGACCGGGATACGGGCACCGATCAGACCAAATCACAGTGGGATGAGGGATTGCATCAGTTCCTACAGCTAAAGCACAACTGCAGGATCACTCTACAGAGCCTCAAAGCGGTCTTCACCTCGAATGTGTCCTTCTTCAAGCAGTACAAAAGACTCTATGGACTGACGGGCACTTTGGGCTCCCAGCCGGAGCGAGATATTTTGAAGCAAATGCATGAAGTGGACTTCTTTACCATGCCCACGGCCCGGGTCAAACAAATGGAGGAACTGCCGCCCATAGTGTGTAGAGACTCAGATGAATGGGCCAAAAGTATACGGGAAGAGACTCAGCAAATGCTTAGGTCACAGCGTTCGGTGTTGATTATAACCGATTCCGTAAGCGATGCGGAAATGTTGTACCATAGAATGAAGGGCGTTGAGGTACGTTTGTATACCCGAGAGTTTGACGAATTTGATATAGTCCAGGGCTCTAAAAGCCTGGGCACGGGTCAAGTCATCATTGCCACCAACTTGGCAGGACGCGGCACAGACATCAAGCCCAGTGATGAGCTCAGACGTAATGGTGGTCTGCATGTCATACTCAGCTACTTGCCCAGTAATGTACGCATTGAGGAGCAGGCCTACGGACGTACTGGCCGCTGCGGGGATAAGGGTAGCGCTCAGCTGATCATTGTCGACCCCCACATGACTAACATTTACCGCTTGAGAAACGAAAGAAACCAAGGGGAGATTAGACGACTGACCGAGATCAAACAACACTATGATAATCCCATTATAATGGAGGAGCATTGTTTCCAAAAGTTTCAACAAATCTATTTAGAGTTGAAGAATATAGTCAATCATTTATATGACCACAAATGGCAGCAGAAAATTAAGCAATATGGGGTTTACATAAAGTCTTGGTTTACTGAACAGCAAACGGAGCAAACCACCGATCCCGAACTGAGGGCCATACTAATGGATGCTTGCCTAGAGAAATGGGCATTTTGGTTGGACCACAACAGTCAATACATAGAGAACTGCATCAAGGAGGAGAATCGTCATTTGGTGGAGAAAAGTCTCTCCAAATTTCTCCTTGAAATGCAAGAATTAAAAACTAAACCCCTAGAGGAATGGGTGTCCCACAGTCCCATACAGACGGTAAAGCTAAGCTTATACCTAACTCACAAGTTAAATTTAAGCAACGAGGCCTTAACACTTTTCAACCGAGTTATAAGCCAAGAGCCCTTTTTCTCAGATGCAGCACATTACTATAAAGCCTTTGTCCTTATAAAAAATGGAAAAGTGGAAGAATTTAAAAAGGAATTACGCTTCACACAAAGCCTACTCAATCGTCACTCCACAATGGCCCAATTAAATGCAGCTCTAATGGAAAATTTTAAGGCGCAGAATAAGGATAGCATTCTACAGATTGATGCCTATAAGGAACAGCAGGCGGCCCTAGCTCACATTTATGAACTTATTGCAGACAGCATACAGAGCATCTTGGGCCAGGCGGTGACATTGGAATCTTTTACAGAAAATAACATACCCCTAGAGGAAGCTCACGATATATATGAAAATCTTATAAGGAAGGGAATACTGACCAGGCCTCAAGTGGAAACTTTCAACGAAGAAACTGTGGATAGAATTTCCAGGGAATACTTGAATGGTAATCTGAAACAAATACTAAAAGAGTTTCAAAAACGTGGTATATCAAGTGAAAAGGACTTTCGGCATATGCTAAAAAAACAAATGGTTCTACCCTCGCGAGAGTTGTTTTTGAAAAATCTAAGGGATCAGCAGATACTAATTAAGGTGAAGAAATTGGTTTCATTTGATCGGGATGAAATCAAGAGTTTGAACTCTGATTTAGTAACCAGTCTTGAAAAGCTTAAGCCTAAGCAAATCAGTGAAGAAAGTGTTTGGCTTTCGTTTAAAAAGCCCCAAGAAAAGACTTTACTATACTGTAGAAAAGAACTTAAAAGGGTTTTGAGTGAACGACAGTATCAATGGTTAAAGCAAGCCAAGGTTTTAAGCTTTTACCACAAAGCTGAAGTAGATTCAGAGTTAATAGACCAGGTAAAGTTTGAACTGTTTGATTCATTACGTCGGGAAGATTTCCAAAAGGTAAACATTTTGCCAGAAGATAGTGAAAAAATTCTCTTAGCTTTGGTCAAAAACAACATAGTACGCTGTCATACAGATGGTGTCTATAAACTAAACAAGTCATTTGAGGAATTGGACTGCATGAGGGTGATTCCCGACTATCCCATCTATGAGAGTGCTGTATACGACCTACTGAAAATGTCATTTCTCTTTAGAAGCGAATGGGAAAGATTTAAATCGCAATTGCCCTTAACAAAGGGTCAACATCTGCAAGTTGGTCTCATGTCCAAGCCTTATGATAACTTATTAATCGAACTTATCCAAAAGGGCATACTTCTACCCACCAGAGTGGCCAATCTAAAAGATTTCGAAGCGAAACTCCATGAATTATATCCCCAAGAAGGTTGTCGGTCCTTGCTGACAAATTTTTTAGATGAAATCATCCATAAGGGTATCAAATTAACCAACCAATTTTTCGAGGCGAAAGTTTTGGAAATGTATCCCATTAATGATAAAAAACATTTAGAAGGAAATTTAGTAATCCACAATCTATTGACTAGGGCCAGATCTTCTCTGGAGAGTCTGGAAACACCAGATGGCACCTTAAAACACCTGACTGCCACCAGTTCCAAGGAGAATCTGGGAATGGCCTTAGAGTTCTATTTGTTTTCGCTTAATGGTTTCGATCAACTGCTGGAGCTGGCCGAACAGAAATGGTCCCGGGCCATGATAAGTCGTACCAGAATAATAATATCCATTGGTATTTTGCAAACGGCATTGGGTGCCGGTCTACAGCTGTTTCCGCTGGTGGGAAATGTGACGGGAACCTTATTGTTAGAGCAGGGTATGGGTGATTTATTATTTGCCACCACTTCCTTATTGGGTGGCCATTTAACCTGGGGTGACTACAGACAGCAAAAGACTTTCAGTCTGGTTTTATCAGGCATTTTCCTAGGACTAGGATTTACTTTTAAGTCCCTACCCACAAGTTCCAAGTATGGTCAAATCTTAGCTGCCACGGGTTTAAAAAAGGGCGGTAAAGATATCACCAAAATGGCGGGATGGGATCTACTAAACGCGGTAACTAAGAAAACGGTTGCTTTGGAAATGGTCAATAATATTGTTAACTCATTTGGTAAAAGCTTGGGGAATGGAATATGGAACTATGCTCTAAGCCAAACCATTGACACTTGTCTACTCGATTTTTGTCATCAAATGAGTGAAGAATCTTGCTGGGCCATGTGCTCGGAACTGGATAAGCCTGAGGCCTCAATCATATTTAATCAAATCTTTGACTGTTTAGGATTAGAGTCCGGTCACAAATTTGTGGTTAGCATTACAGAAGCATTTCTGCAAGTCGAGCGTAGCCACAGCGAGTCCATTCAGAAACTATTGCTAGCGGGTCAAACGCTCACTCAGCAGCTGCAAGGGTTAAGTCAAATCCAGGGTTCAGGTACTAAAGCCCATGTCATGAAGGCTTTAAACATATGTCTACATGGTGGGGCCTATGTCACTGTTATGGTAATAATGGTTCAACTAGCTCAGACCTACCTTAGTCACTTGAAGGCAAAACTGGAAGAAAAGAAAACTAATGTAAAGCCTGATCAGCCCACACCGGAATCGCTCGAGTTTAGCGAAAAGGCTCGCAGACAGGCCAAGGAAATGCTGCAAAAGGAAATGCAGGCCATGTTCTTTAACCATATTGCCAAACCCTTAATCACACTTGGAGCGAATGTTTTCAAAAATTTTATGGTTCAACAAGCCAAGAATTTCTACCTCAATTATAAAGAAAATAACTACAGACGAGAATTCCAAGAAGCCCAGTTAAAGTATCAAAAAGATAGTTCAAATGCCATCACGCCCTGCGAAAAGGATCTACTAGATAAAACCTATAAAAAGAATCTAAATAAACTAAAGTCCCAGACCTGCAAGCCAGAATTGATGGCCGCTATCATACGTGAAAATGGGCCTATGGATATGACCTGTGTGAAAGCGGCTGCCTATGTTATAGCCAAACTAGAAGGCTGTCCCGTCAAATTGGTGGTAGAAGCCCAAAATGATCTCAGACAAGAAGCTTGTTCAAATGGCTTAGGTCCATTTAGGGAAATTTCCCTCAATTTAAGTGATAATCACTTTTACTCAGCTGAGAGTTCTTCCCACCTGTTCGAGAGTCAGGATAATGATTGCCTCTATCACAGCCTGCCCAATGATGTGAAACAGAAAATCACCTCACAAGAGTTTCGCCTTGAAGTAGCCCACCTTGTTGAGAGCCATGTAGATTTGGTAACCTACATACGGGAAGGATATCATAAGCTACCCCTTAACTTGGGCTTATACGGCGGCAGGAAAATGGTCAGTTCAATAACCGATCCAGATTCAACTGAATTCAATGAAAACGGCCAACCCAGGTACGAGATTAATGAAATCTGTCATATCCGACAGAAAAGCGGACGTGTAATACCAGAAAAAGTCACGATAGATGCCATACATCTTGGAGATCGCTTTGGACGTTTATTTGACTTTTACAAACTGCTTGATGACATTTCACGGGAGACGGCCATACCCAAAGAAGAACTCATAGAATCAGGTGGTAGTCAGTACCAGGATGGACATAGCCAGAATCAAAAATATCACAAAAGTCATGTGATACAAATGGGTCAAATTAATCCAAAACTTGATAAGTTTCCCGAATGGAAACAGAAACTGATGAATTCTGTGGGTCATACCCAGCTGGTAACCAAGGATGTCAATTGGGGTATTGGCCGTATAATCGATAAGGCCCAGGCGGAAATGCATAAGCCTATGTGTAAATTAGATTATAGTAAAGATTATCCTTATAATAAACCTATACTTGATGCATGTAAATCCAAATTTATGTCAGAACTTTCCCAAGCAAAAGAAAGGTATGAGAATAACCAAAACGTATTAAAATCCATTAAACAGGCTGAGAACTATGTTCAAAATTTTGATATGGAAAAGAAATTTATGAAACTGAAAAACAGCAAGCGAAATTGAAAGGTTTTATGTATAGTCGGCTGTGACCCGGAACTCTGACGGTTCAACAGTCTCGATAGACTCGAAATCGTCACGAAAGTATTATATAATTAGATGTTCAATATTACACTTGTATAAAAAAAACGATTTTCTTTATTGTATAATACCGAATAACTTATGTGAAAGATTTACATTGAATATACTTTAATAATATAAACGATCTGTGCTGTTTGGCTGATCAAGTAAAACTCTAATTGCTGGACTGATGTTGACGCTTAGCAAACCTCGGTTTTGAGCTTTTTGAGAATGAAGTTCTAAAAAAGCTTTTTCTCCCTTTTCCAAAGTGCGTTTTTTATCAAGTGGACTTTGCGCCGCGTCTGTCCTTTGTTCTTGTTATTGAGCAATTATGGTGAAGGGATCATATTATGCCTTGCTTCACCAGAATTGTTATGTCTACTGGGAATATTTGTTTACATGACTGGGAATATTTGTTTACATGTTTAGGTTTTGCATGATTAATAAAGTTGTTGTCATGAGTGATTATTTTATGACTATTCAGGTGGATTATGAGAAATGTATGAAACCTGCGTAAGGGTTGTGGGGTTGCTATGGTGGAGTATGAATATGTGACTTCCCCATCCGTTGAATTTAGCTTGTCCTCAAGCGGCAAGTTGTGGGTATAAGATCGGATTTGATACATTTTTATTTTCCATTACATTTGGTATTGGTTGGATTTCAATTGGGATTTGTTCTGATTGATTTTTATATTTTACAATTATTTTGTGTGGTATTGCTCTAGATAACATACAATAATATTATAATTAATATTATAGCTAGGGTAGTTATGATAATTATTTGAAATACATTTTTTTATATGTGTGTTCTTGTAATATTTCTCTTGCTTGAACATATGATAACGGATCTAATTTGTATTGTTTTGGGAGACCAAAAACCCCCAAAAAAAAGTTAACATTGTCTGACTTGTGAAATAAATGGCTTCTGCGAATGAGATCCGAGAGAACTGTGTGTGTTGCCTACAGGTATAATCTAATAGTGTGTTTGTAATTATAACATCTTCAAGTTGAATTAAACAATTAAAAGCCTTTATAATGTTGTTTCCCTTTATGGTTATTTTTCTGTTTAAGCAATTTTGATTTAATGTTGTCTTTGGTAAGTTCCATGTAGTAATTATGTTTGGTTCAATAAAATTTACTGCGAGGTTTTTGTGCATCTTTGTATATCTGCACGAAGTAGATTGCATTTGTTAGTAACTAAATTCTTAGATTTAACTGTGTAGACTTTATTTTTATGAATAAAGTATTTATCTTGAATTCTTTCGGTTAAGATTTTATTATCTTCATCTGGATATGGCAAAATTTCAAAAATCGGTTGTTTAATTAAAAATGAAGTTAGTTTACGTTGCGCCTTCTTGGCTCGGTTGACCGACTGCTGGTAATCTAGAATTATCATATTTACTCTCATTAGTTTTCTTTTTCTTTTTGAATTTAGATTTGTAGTGTGTGACCTTTCTTCCTCTATTCTTTTCTTCATAGTGTTTATTGTCTGTTTGTGTTACTTCTCCTGTTCTTTTGAAGGGGTTAGTTGTTTTACTCTTTACCAATGGTGCTTGTCTGTATCTAGTGTCAATTTCAAATTCATTTCGTTTTTCGTTTAATTTCTCGATTTCATTAATTTTATTAATTTGCGTGAAATATTCTGGTGTTCCTGCATAAATAAAAATATCTGCGGGTGTTCTTCCAGTTGTATTATGTTTAGTTTTATGGTTATAGACGTATAGGATTGTTTCAAATTTATTAATTTTGTTTTCTTGGTCTGTTTCACTATTGATAATTCTTAATTTCTCGTTGACTGTTTTATGAAAACGTTCAACGTCTGAAACTCCAGTTTTACTAGTAGTTATTATTATGCGTACATTTTCTGAATGTAACCAGATTTGAAGTGTTGCGCATAAAAATGCTGAATCTTTATCTGCTTTGATTTCCGTTGGTTTTCCCATCTCATTGAATATTCGTAGAAGGGCTAGTTTTGCTTCCAACCAATCTCTGCTATTAATTTCAATTAATGCTGCGAATTTCGAGTAAACATCGATGCAAGATAAAAATTGTTTGTTATCGATCATGTAGAAATCTACTACATATTCTCTGGGATTGAATACTTCTGGGGTTATTTCATATGTAAGTTTTGTGTTTCTGTGTTCTGTTTTGGATATGTTGCATATTTCACATTCGTTAATAATATTTTGTATTAATTTTTGATAATCAGGGTAATAAAATTTTTCTTTAAAAAGTAATATTGTTTTCTCAATTCCTGGGTGTAATAAACTTCTGTGAGACTTGATAATTATTTCTTTGAATTCTGAAAATGTTTGAATGTCTACTAATTTCTTATAAGTCATCATTACTTTAGTTAAGTTATCGGGATTGATGATTTCTATGAATGCATTTTGGAAAGTAACAAAATCTATTTCATTTTCAAAATACATTACACTGTTTTTGGTGCACAAATACTCTTTGATAAGGGTTTTTGCATGTTCATTTGTCATTTCTTTATAAGTGATTCTAATTTGTGTTTTATGAAAGTACTTTGTTGTTTTTACTTCATTTAATTCACCTTTGACGAATTCTATTTGCCTATTATAATAGTTAATTGGTCTTTCTGTGATGGGTATGTATCTTTCGTTATCTTCCTGAGCACTGTGGACTGTGCCTACAACACTACTAGGTGTTTCTCCTAAGAGGTTTTCTTCAATTTTTATTCTTGACAGTGCGTCTGCTACATGGTTTTCTTTACCAGGGATATATTTTATGTGATAATCATACTCGTTTAGTTTGATTTTCCATCTCTGTAATTTCATATTTGGTTCCTTTATGTTATTAAGCCATACCAAAGGTTTGTGATCGGAGAGAATTTCAAATTTTCTGCCGTACAAATATGATCTGATCTTTTTCTATAGCGGAATAATTAATTTCATGTTCGTTCAATGTTCGGCTGGCAAAACAAATTGGTTTATGATCTTGTGACAATACTGCACCTATAGCAATATTACTTGCGTCCGTTGTTAAGGAGAATTGTTTTTCAAAATTTGGGTATATCAGAATTGGATCTGACATAATGAGTAGTTTTAACTTTTCAAAGGAAAGGATATAATCTGTTTCTTTAATATTAATTTTTGATCCTTTTTTCAATTTTGAAGTCATTGGTTTTGCAATTTTTGCAAAATTTGGGATAAATTTACGGTAGAAACCACAAAGACCTAAGAAAGATTTAATTTCTTTAGTTGTTTTTGGTATTGGGAAATTTTTGATGGCATGAATTTTCGTTGGGTTTGGCTTAATACCTTCTGTTGTTATGATATGTCCTAAGAATTCAGTTTCTTTTTTCATAAACTCACATTTGTCGAGTTGCAATTTCAGGTTTGCTTCTCTTAATTTACAAAAAACTTTTCTCAACGATTGTAAGTGTTCTTCCAATGAAGTGGAAAATATAATGATATCATCCATGTACACGAGACAATCTTTGTATATTAAATCTTCTAAGAGATTATTCATACAACGTTGAAAAGTTGCTGGTGCATTTTTTAAACCAAAAGGCATTCGAGTATACTCATAATGACCGTTTTTAGTTGAAAAAGCAGTTTTGTGAATTGAATTTTCGTCCATTTGGATTTGGTGAAATCCTTTTGCAAGATCGATGGTTGTGAAATATTGACATTTTCCAAGTTTGTCTAATATATCATCCATGATCGGAATTCGGTATTTATCATTAATTGTATTTTCGTTTACATCACGATAGTCGTTGACTATTCTAAATTTCCTTTTTCCTGATGCATTAAGCTTCTTTGGTACAATCCAAATAGGCGAGCAATAAGGAGAATTTGATTTTCGGATTATGCCTTGTTCTAGCATATCTTTCATTTGTTTTTCAACTTCTTCGTCGAATGTCTGTGGGTATTTATAGGGTTTTTTATAGATTGGTTATTCATGTTTAGTTTTGATGACATGCTTAATTGTACTTGTGAAAGTCAAATTCTCACCTTCTTTGTACTGAATGTCTCTAAACTCGAATAATACCTTTGTTAAATTTTTCTTTTCTTCTTCGTTTAGGTGTTCTAAACGGAACTCATTACATTCGTGTAATTCGTTGTTTATTGCGAACACTGTATGTTCGTCTGGAATTGTTTTTGGATCAAGGCATTCATATGCGGTCTCGTCCTTATATTCTTCAATTTCTTCATGTTCAAATTTCATTTGAAATGGGAAGTTGTTTATTAGAATGGTATCTGTACCATGGTTGTGTATTGCGTTAGTATCTTTTAAAAATTGACGACCAAGTAAGACGTCATACCTTTGTGAGAAATTATGCAAATAAAATTTTTGATGTGTTGGGCATAATTTGCTGGGTTTCAATGAAATATTTTGATGTAATGTTATTACACCATTTATAGTATGTATGTCTATTTGATTATTTTTTATAGGGAAATTTAAATGATTTTTTGTCATGATATTAATAGATGACCCTGAATCTATTATACATTTTAATACTTTGTTATTCATAGTTATATTTATGTATGGGTTTTCTGTTCTCTTTCTTCGTCCATTTCCGAATCCGAGGCTATTTGATGAAAATTTTCGGACGTGTCCATTTTTTGGTGGCCACTTCCACTTTCACGTTGCCTTTTTACTGGAGGATTTGGAGCATTAGAGTAATTTTGGCTTTGTTGAAATTACTTGGGTTTTGATATCTCCCTTGATTTAATTTTTGTTTGAATTCTTGTCTCATTTGCTGGCTATTTTCGTTACGATTCTGACTTGTTTGATTACCTTCATTAGATTGGGGTGGATTATAATTTGAAGAATAATTTGTTTTGTATTTGCGGTTATCATTATTATATTTGCGACTATCATTATTTTTAGAAGTTGACTGACTATTTGGGATGTTACTTCTTGTTATATCGGAAATTATGTTCTCATAAAGTCCTTCTCTTTGAGCTACCTGTTTTAAGATTGTAGATATGTCATATCTGGCTAATGTCAAAAACATTCTATCGGGAAGTTTTCTCATTATAACGTCTTTTATTGTATTGTTCAAAGCACTTTTGTATATGAGTGAGTTTGCTGTGTGCTCATTTTCAAGTGTAAGTTTACTTTGTATTACAAATGACTTATGTTCTAATTCTTCAACGAACTTACGAATACTTCCGTTGAACTGTGTATTGTATAGGCGTCTCAGTAGTTCTTCGCAAGGTGTCTGGTTTCTAAAGGCATCCACGAGGGCATATTTAAGTTCACCCCAGGTGTTAACGGCTGAAATTTGGGACACGCGTTGTGCTTCTCCAGTTATTTGCATTTCGATGGCTCCAAATAGTACATTCATTTGACGGGGTTCTCTGGTGGGGTACAATTGAAGAATGTAGTCAACCCTTCGGATGAAGGAACAGAGGTCTTCTGTTGCTCCGTTGAACATAGGCACCTGCCTAATTTGGCAAAGGGCTTGATTCAGGTTCTGCTCTGTCAGTGTTTGGACTGCATTTGTTTCTGCTGCTGCTGTTGTAGTCATGGTTGGTTTGTTGTGATGGTTTTTCGTTTTCAAAATCAAGTTGATCTTCTTCACGTAGATTTAGCTGTCACACTTTTTTGGTTAAGTGGGCTTTGATCGTGAAAAGTTCTTTTACGTCTTTATAGCGGTCACACTTGTAGGTTTAAGCGGGCTAGGACGATGTCGATTTGATTTGTTTTCACGTGGGTTCTTTCGCGGATAAGTATACAACATACAGTACTTAGACAAGTACTGGGATCCAGGATATCGATTATCCTTTCAGTCGATCCTTAAAATGTCTGACTTGTCCTACCGGCTGCGCCAATTAGATGTTCAATATTACACTTGTATAAAAAAAACGATTTTCTTTATTGTATAATACCGAATAACTTATGTGAAAGATTTACATTGAATATACTTTAATAATATAAACGATCTGTGCTGTTTGGCTGATCAAGTAAAACTCTAATTGCTGGACTGATGTTGACGCTTAGCAAACCTCGGTTTTGAGCTTTTTGAGAATGAAGTTCTAAAAAAGCTTTTTCTCCCTTTTCCAAAGTGCGTTTTTTATGAAGTGGACTTTGCGCCGCGTCTGTCCTTTGTTCTTGTTATTGAGCAATTATGGTGAAGGGATCATATTATGCCTTGCTTCACCAGAATTGTTATGTCTACTGGAAATATTTGTTTACATGACTGGGAATATTTGTTTACATGTTTAGGTTTTGCATGATTAATAAAGTTGTTGTCATGGGTGATTATTTTATGACTATTCAGGTGGATTATGAGAAATGTATGAAACCTGCGTAAGGGTTGTGGGGTTGCTATGGTGGAGTATGAATATGTGACTATATATATTTGATAATGATAATGAATTGTATAAAAGTGTTGGTTAAAGGTTGTAAACAGAGTTCAGTTCCTTAGCTGCCTTGTCAACCAACCTAAAGGCATGTTGTCGATTAGCGATTTTGGTGGGATATGGTTGGGTTTTGGGTAGGATCTAGCTAGGTTGAATCTGGGTAGCATGTGGGCGGGATCTGGGTGATATCTGGGCAGGACCTATGTGGGATCTGGGTAGAATCTGAGAGGGATTTGGTTGGGATCTAAGATGGGAACTGGGTGGTATATGGGTGGGATCTGATTGGGATCTAAGTGGGACCTAAATAGGTTAAATCTGGGCAAGATCTGAACGGGATCTTTGTTGGATCTGGGTATGACCTTTGTAGGATCTAGGTGGGTACTGGGAGTGATCTGATTAGTGCCCTTGCCTGTAAATAGCTATGAGCGAGCTTGTGATTTGAAAATAAGCTCTTAAACTAAGCATCATGTTTCACATTAAAGCCTCGTGAGTGTTAACGACACTTACACCTTTTTTAAACAGATTTTACCCTAATTATTTTGTGTTGCTGATCTCTCAGTGTAGAATTGGCATAGAATATGGTCAGTGAATAAATCCTTTTTTTTTAGTAAGTCATGAACCACCCAACGCTAGTTTTGAATGGTTTTAAGTTCTTTGGTTCCACGTTCAGAAGATGAGGAAAGCTATCTCAGCGATTTAAACGATTGACAAAGTATTTCAAATAATAAAGGGAATGTTAACATCATAAAGACACACATTATCAGCCATGCTCCCGTATTCGCTTTTGCATACATTTTTTTTTTCAAAAACTGTCTTGCAATCGCAGAAGTTCTGCGAAAGTGAAAATGGAAGCACGGCTGTTTAAAAATTTTGAAAACTTAGCACTGCTATTTCGCTAACTCTTAGTTGATACTTTCCAAAACATTTTGTATTATCTGATCACAAGTAAAGAAATTCGAATTATTATATTTTATAAACAAAACTAAGTAAGCATGGTCCAAAACCATTTCCTAAAAACCTTAAACCTAAAATCTTTAAGCTATAATCATTTGTGAATTTTCGTATGAAGGTATGAAAAATGTATTATGTTTGCAGCCCTGATCATTCATACCAACAGAGTTGAAATACCTAAAGCTAGTTTTAGTAAGAAAAAAGATCACAGAAATTTACAAGAACAGATCATAGCAATAAGCATGGAATTGATTAAAATTGTTTAACTTCAAATAAGTACACTTTTTTATACGAACCTCTTGTTGGCCAATCCCAGCTCTAACCAATTCCGGTGAAAGCGAAAACGATAACAGGAAACGAATCATAAGAAATTGTAAAAATAGTGTAAGCTAAGTACAAGCATAAATTTTATTATTGTAAACACTTTTTGTGACCAATTTATAAATATCGAAAAATTGTATAGACTCAAAGAGTAAAAAAAAATCGGCTGAAATTTCCTGCTTTCTATATATTAAACCCTTTATCATTAATGTTTAACGAAAAATCAATATTCCAACATGTTTTAATATAAGATCTTAAGCTCTATATTCTTGGATATGAATACTGTTTCCAGAATCAAATGATTCAAATGATATTTTGCAAATAAAGAACAGAAACCTAACATATTAAAAATGTGTCGGGATGGTATTCCAGGTGTGCTGAGGAGCTTCTCAAGGTTTGCTGCTGCGCAAAATGAACTTTGGGGTTGGGATTAAGGTAGGTATCTTCCCTAGCGGAGTGGAAACGCGTGCACTTTCTTCTTTTAACTTTACAATTAGAAGAGTATTTTATTGACTACACTGAGAAAGACATCAATCTAAAATCAAGATCATAATCTTGAATCAACGATAAACGGTGTCAGAACTGGACTAAAATGAGATTATCTTATAATCCAAGATTATATTCCCAATTTTAATCTTAATGCATTTTGGACAAAGATCGTTTATACTCGACTTTAAAATAAATCAATCTCATATTTTAATATGAAAAGAAGAGACAAGACAACAAGTATGCAACTTTTTTATACCCTTGGAGAGGGTATATTAAAATTGTCTAGATCAGCGGTGGGCAGCCTCATAGCCCTTCTTACCCGCGCAACCCGGCCCGTTATTTTTATAATTTTACGACGCAATAAAAAATTACAACAAACACACGCTGCATCGCGCTGATCACAAGCAAATGACAAAAATAAGAATGTCGTTGTACCCTTTCCGTTATTTCTGCTGCCCACCGCTGGTCTAGATGTTTGTAACGCATAGAAGGAAGCATCTCCGACCACATAAAGTATATATATTCTTGATCAGAATGACGAGCTAAGTTGATATAGCCATGTCCGTCTGTCCGTCCGTCTGTCCGTCTGTTTCTATGCTATCTCCTCCGTCAGTTTTAAAGCTATCTTAACCAAACTTTGCACGAAGTCTTTTGGTACAAATACGCTACACATTTGTCGGAACTGGCCGGATCGGATGACTATAGCATATAACTGCCATAGGAACTATCGGTTGAAAAACTAGTTTTAGTGAGATACACTTTTTTGTTTTTAGTGCTATCGCTCTCAATGCTCGTATTTATAAGTTTTTAATGATTTTACATAATTTCACCAAGGCTTATCGAAATCGGACAACTATATAGTATAGCTGTCATACAAAAGTTAGGTCTGAAAAAAAGACTAAGTGAGAAAAACTTTTTCGAGGGGGCTTGGTTCACTTTTTTATTCATAACTTAAAGGCCCTTTCATCCGATCTTTATCATTTCTGCGGCAAATCGATTAATTTTGCTAATTACTAACTATCTCTACAAGGTACGCATCATCTATCTTCAAAAACTGTAGGAGATATAACGTATTTTCCAAGTTGCGGGAGCGGGAGGGGACGTGGCCAAAATTTGAAACCAGCTTACTCTGCGTGCAGATAAAAGAAGCATTTGTCCCATACATGTCAAACCTCTATCTCTTACCATCTCTGAGATCTAAGTGTTCATACAGAAGGACAGATGAATACTTCATAAGGTCGGAAATGATTCCTTCTGCCTGTTACATACATTTGCACGACTTTAGTATACCCTTTTTATACCCGTTACTCGTAGAGTAAAGAGCAAAGTACGTTCGACTTTGCATGATGACGTTGAGAAGTAAGCAAAGCTCCGTCAAAATAGAAAAGAACCTCTCCGAACAATTTGATACCAAAAGAGGTTTTAGGCAAGGCGATACCTTATCGTGTGACTTCTTTAATCTACTGATGGAAGATATACTGCGCAAGTGTCGACATGCCAACAGAACCGGCGGATTTATTTATAAAAATCTAATGCTACTTGCATATGCCGATGATATTGACATTATCGGCAAAACCACACGGGCAGTAAGCAAAGCGTTTTCAGAGATTGAGAAGGAGTCTAGATTAATGGGTTTAGCGGTAAATGAGGACAAGACGAAGTACCTAGTATCCGCGAACAAAAAGTCATTGCGACTTGGGCAATCTGTTACAATGGAGGGGTACAACTTTAATGTTGTAGAGGATTTCGTCTACCTCGGAACGATGATAACCAGCAAGAACAACATCAGTCTGGAAATCCGACGAAGAATCACTCTTTCGAACCGATGCTACTATGGGCTAAGTAGGGAGTTCAAGAGCAAAGACCTCAAGCGAAGAACAAAAATAGCCCTTTACAAGTCGCTTATCATCCCGGTCCTGCAATATGGGGTAACTAAAATCAATAAACAACGAGAGCGTAAGTTAAGGGTACTGTATACCTTCAGGTGTCATTTTTTAAAGGTTTACTAAAAATTAGATTACTCAAAAACTATAAGTTGTATCAAGAAGCGGGTTTTTTCATTGGATAGGTAATCGGTTAAACAAAATTTAGTAATTTTTGTTGTTGTTGTTGTACCTACGGTTGTTGTTGTATTTCTGTTCAAAGTTAACCAAAAATTTAAAACATAGGCCCATGGTTGCAAAAATTTTTGGAGAACGGATGATCTGAATTTAAAACTGAAGACAGGGTTTTGTTAAGAATTAATGTAATTCTGGTGTGAACTAGGATATTTTGGATCGGTCAATAAATGACGTAGTTATGGGGTTTCAAAGTCAAAATTTCGAAAATCGACTATTTTTTCCCACTGTATTGGTCCTAGCTCCGTTATTTGTTGACCGATCAAAAATATCCTAGTTCACACCAGAATGGTGGGTATTAGGAGCAATTTAAGGGAAAGAATTTGAAAATCGGTCAACAGGTACTCTTTAAATCTTTGCAACCATTTTGGAAAAAGTGGTTCCGAGATAATCGCATTTAAAGATTCGACATCTGTTTTCGATGAAATAAAAATTATTTTTAATAAATGTATAAGTCGGATTTGGTGCATTTGGCTGTTAACTTTCACCGAAAAAAAAGATTATCAAAATCGGTTAAGCAGTTCTCAAGAAATTTGAGTCAAAGTGCATCAAGACATGGTAAAAAATAAAATCTCCAAAAATTTCCAAGTAAAATTTTTTTTTCGAAATTTTTTTTTTCCATAATATCGAACATTTTATAAATATTTATAAAGTTTTTGACCAAAAAAGGGAAAAAAATACGAATTTCTAAAAATACGAGGGTTGATAAAAACAATTTTTATATAAAAGGGTCGGAAAAAATATTTGTTTTTGTTTAGATCTTTAAAACTAAGTTTCGGATCAGCTTGAAAGTTTTGCAGGATGTTTATAAGATCCTAATAGAACGTTTAAGCAAATAAAAAACAAATCCAAAAAAAATTTTCTGAAGGTATACAGTACCCTTAAAGTCGGCTCTAAACGACTTCGATATACCCGTTACTCATGAAAACATAATTAACAGTGTTCCTGCGTTCCCTAGGGTGACCATCCAAAAAGTATGCAACTTTTTTTATTTTGCTCATAACTTGAGAACCGTTCATCCGATCTTTATCATTTCTTTGGCAAATCGATTCATTCGATCGATTCGATAAAAAACGAATCGTCTATCTTCAAAACTGTAGAAGATATAACGTTTTTTCCGAATTGCGGGGGCGGGCGTGGGCGTGGCCAAAATTTGAAACAAACTTGATCTGCGTGCAGATAAAAGAAGCATTTGTCCCATACATGTTAAACTTCTATCTCCTACCATCTCTGAGATCAAGGTGTTCATACAGACAGACGGACAGACGGACGTACAGACGGACATGTCTATATCGACTCGGCTGTTGATGCTGGTCAAGAATATATATACTTTATATGGTCGGAAATGATTCCTTCTGCCTGTTACATACATTTGCACGACTTTAGTATACCCTTTTTACTCTACGAGTAACGGGTATAAAAATGTTCTAAATAATGTATGGCTAAGTACTTAGTGCTTTAACTACTGATAATTTTTAGTGATTCTACAAATTTTAATACCTTAACCGCGAACTTGAACCAGTAGATCTTTGCGTACTCCAGACTATTTTATAAGCTTTACAGACCTGCTAAAACTAAGTCTGTCCAAACATTTCTTTTATTTGTTCTACCATAACATTTGACATTTCTGTTTTTTCAGAGGCACCGAACCTGTGTGTACCGCAGACATGCCCCAATATTATCCTCCGCACTGCCCTTGCCACCACCAGAACCATCGCCAAAATGTACTCCTATATAAAAAGGCGTCACTGTGCTCTCGATGCGGCAGGGCCAAACGCCTGAGGAACAAAACTGGGCACCACAATGCACTGGCTCACAGCCGGGAAGCGGACCCAGGCCCGTGCCAATAAAATCCTCAATAATGCAGGGCATGGTAATGCGATCCGTGCAAGTGCTAAAGAACTGACGGGCCTGACGACGTCGACGCAAGCGCAAATCGAAAGCGCTGCGCAGAAAACCGAGCAGATCGAAGCCCCCACTGCCTCCGACGGGACGTGGTCGCCGTGAGACACCGGGTATTGAGGTGGTGGGCGGTTGACGAAAGAAATTAAAGCCGCCATCATCGCCTGAGCCCTCCACATCGTCATTGGCTGGTGGAGAAGATGAGAGAGTAGAGGTAGATGTGCTCTCCATTGTGGGAGCCACACTGCTGGAACGTACAGGCGGCAGCGGGGTGGTGGTCATAGACATGGCTGCTGTGCTGCTGGGGGAAGGACTGCTGGCCACAGCTGGAGAGGAGCTGGCATTGGTGGCCATCATCATCATCATCATTGTTTGCGTGGCAGCAACTGTGGTGCTCATATTACTTAGCAACTGCATGCGATTGGTGGTTAAGCTGGACATGGTGGGACTTGGAGTGGTCATGCCAACATTCCCAGAGCTGGCAGCTGCTGTTGTTGTTGTCGTTGTAGTGGCTGCTGCCGGCCTTACCAACGCCATTCCTCCACCACCAACACCCCCTCCGATTCTAAATGATTGCTCATCGCAGGGCTGATACATGATCGAACACATTTCCGTCTCCTGGCGCACACAAATGCGATAGTGCTGATTGGCCAAGTGTCTGCCATTGTCAGCAAAGTTAAAGGTCTGCATTATGCCCTCCACTCCGGTATGGTACTGTAGGCAACCTGCTGGAGCTCGTTGACTGAACGGTATCTGAGCCACCCGTATTTCCCACAGTCGTATGGGTAGAAATCGATTGGAAAGATCCATATTAATCTCTATGAGCTGATCGGCCGTGGGCGTAAAATTTCCAGAACTATTCAGATAACTGGGCAGAGTAGGTCGCAGACTGCCATATAAAGTGGATTGACGCGGCAGTGCACGTGTTCCCACATCGTAGTACACTGGAAATAGGAATACGTTTCAATTAAAAATATTTATCCAGTCCTGGACCCTCAGTCAACTTACAATGCTGCCCACTGTTCTGTCCACACAGCGAGAACTTGCCGCTTGGTCCACCATTTATGCTGAACACATCACCATCACAGACACCAGTGCGTCGATTTGGCTGTCCCAGCGAGAAATGATAAAAGTCTATCCTTAGCTGACTAATATCCTCACTCAACATCTTCACTTTGAGATTGCAGCCACTGAAATTACTGGGCATAAAACTGGGAAATTGTGGCGATACTATGTAGGTGATATTATTGCTAATGGTGGCATTGCAGCTGGCCACAAACACACAGCACACTCCAAAACCCATGGCACACTCGCCCTTGGCCTGGCCACCCTTCTGACGGCATTCGTAGGCATTGAAACAGTTGCCCAGACGACGACCATCATCGGAAAGACATTCACCGTCCACGGGCACGGGAAAGAGATGTATGACTAAAGGGTTGATAGAAAAATAATTAGATATAGGCAAGAAACCAGCATAAAAGTATAATTATAATCTAGATGTAAGTACAGATATGTGCGTGTGTCCATAAAACGAACGACCAAAGTTAATAAAGATTAGTTTCTTACAGCTTCGTTCATTACGAGTTGCTCTATGACTTGTGTGGAATAACTGATTTCGAATAAGTTATACATATATGGTCCTTAGAACCGGATATGCTGAAAAACAGTTCATAGCCAGTGCGCTAACGTATTATAAGCTCTACTAAGTTACAAAGCTGTATTCACAGCTTTTTGCTTTGCGTGGTATGAGTTGCGCTTCTTTGAACATTTGAGCCGGATATAAACCAGCGTCTTTGGTATAAAGATCACTTTCTTAAGAGTAGGCAAACGTGTTGTACTGACTTTAGTAGCAATATGAGTTGCTATTTCACTTGCGTGGGAGAAATTTATCAAAAGACTTTGACTTGATAAATAAGGTAAACCAAAACGAAATTTTTGTAATAAACACAAACAATTTTTTTTTGCATTTTGAAATAAAACAAGTGAGACAGTCGGTCAAACCCGACTATAACATACTCTGTACCTGGAATAGAAGCTGAATGCAGTCCTAGTGCGGCGCTCATTTCTAAGTCTCTCTCTTTCTCTCTCCCTCAGGGTTCGTAAAATGCTCAAAAGATATTTTTCTGCCATGATCAAAAACATCAATGAAAATAAATTTTATTTTCACACGTATTACTAAAAATTTGTTACAGAAAAAAATATTAATTTTTTCATGTTATTAACACGAGAATTTTTTTCACGCGTGTTACTAACACGAGTGAAAATAATTTTTGCTAACATCTGTAAAAAAAAAATTTATGTGAGCGTGGAACATGAAGCTAAATTTAAGGGCTTATTTTTAGAAGCACAAGCTCTCTCAAGGGTAATTAAATCAGCAATGACAATCTTTCAAGAGAAGACAACAAGCAGCTTGCATTTGGAAGATCATTTGAACAAGATTAATCTAAGCAAGTCATATTCAAGATCTTTTGATGATTAAAATGAGATAAGTAATTTAAGGAAGACTCAGAAATGGATTTGCTCAAACAGTGATTGATTAAAAAACGAATCGAAAAATACTCCCAAATGACTCAAAAATAAGTCTCAACTGATCTGAAAATAGGGGTATAAACGACTCTTGATGAAGTTCCATTTTCTTCCGACAAAAGTAATATTTACGAACAGAAAACGAGCGCATTTATAGCAACTTTTTTAATCAGACTGAGGAATTGATAAAAGACTCAAATGTTATCAGAGAATTCATTAAATGCTTGCTGGGAACAAGTTCACTGGCTGATGTTTTCTTCCTTTTTTTTCTGTAATGCTGTTAAGGCACTGTCAAGTCACTGTTTAGTCAGAGTTAAGTCACAGTCATATTCAATGTCAGGTCACCATTTAGTCACTGTCCAGTCACAGTTTAGTCACTTTCAAGTCATTGTTAAGTCACTGTTTAATCACTTTCAAGTCACTGTTTTGTCAATCTCAAATCACTGTTAAGTCACGTCAAGTCAGTGCTTAGTCACAGTCAAGTTACTTGTAAAATCACTGTTAAGTCACTCAGTTTAGTCACTTTTAAGTTACTGTTTAGTCACTACCATCTCACTGTTAAGACACCGTCTATTCACTGACCAGTCACTGTAAAGTCACCTTTTGTCAATCTCAAGTCACTGTTAAGTCACGTCAAGTCACTGTTTAGTCACTTTCAAGTCATTGTTCAATCACTGTTTAGTAACCCCACTCCTGCTCCCACTTTCTGACTCTTCCCCCCCCTCACCACTTGTGACGCTCTACTAAATCAACATAAAATATGCATGACGTCAGGGCAGCGCTGTAGCGTCACGTGACGCTGAAATTAAATTTTTCTCCTACTAAAATCCTTCGTACCGAAATTGAAGATGTTATACATTCAAAAAATCCAGAAAATTTTTCACACAATATTTTTCACACGCGTGTGAAAAATTGTTAGAAATTTTTTTCATTGCAATTGTATTGGATTGTATGTGAGACGCGTGGGCTAGCCTGAGGTTCAGGCCGAGTTCAAACGGGGGTGGGTAAAAGGCACACACCCTTTGTGCGATCGAGCCGATTTGTGTAATGACCTGCCTACAGCAACTGTGACCGCAAATATCCACATTGAGTACAAACATGGAGCAAAAAATATTAGAAATGCACTTTGCGCTGCTTTCAATTTTTGCTGGTGCTAAACGATAGTGCCCAAAAAGATAATAGAACAGAAGCGGTGTCGACCGAGCAAAATTCCTGTCTAATACTCTTTGCTCCATGGCTGAGCACTCGACTGAGTAGCATCTATCGAATTACAGTCCATTTTTTGGCCGACGATATACATTTGTTATCGAATTTTAAATTAAAATTTACGTTTCCGGATCCTCATATTGCAGTTCACACAACACTAGATGGGCCACATTTCGGCCTTCTACTTGGCGTCAAAGCCAGTCATCGGTCCACATTGCTCGTTTTGTATATATTTTTTGGTTTTTTTTTTTATACATTCTTTTACGCTTAAATATTTTTTTCATCTTGGATTTCAATTGCAATATATTTTGCTTGTCTTCTTCTGTAATTTAAACAAAACGTCACAATGCACATATGAACCAGATGATTCTGATGAACCAATGGTTCTGCAATTCATCTGGGCTCATCTCAGCTTCTCAGGCATGTGTTAAAGCGAAACTGAGCTGATCAAATGAGTTTAGAGCTGACGAAAACTTATCTGAGGGAAGCTTAAATAAAATGCAAAAATTATAAATTTATTGGCGCCAAACATGAGGTATACGTGCCGCTAGCTGTCACGTACACAGAGAAAACAAAATTGTAAAAGCGGCAATCCTAAACGAAACGTACTTCGACCTGTTAAATTGCACACGCTACGTGTAGAATTGAGAAATCCACATGCGGCGTGCAGAAAACTAAACGAGGCGTGCAGAAAAGCTACACAAAAGTAATTAGTTCTACATTTTCGTGTATCTTTTAATTTTTTTTTCTCAGTGTAGGTGGCGACACCATTAACTGAGGAAGCCATTAAGGTGGAAGCTTTGCTAAATCTCCTTACAAAACCCGGGAGGTTTGAAACCAACTAAAAGAAACTTCTATGGCACCTAAAAATTTGAATCCGGTTGGAATTTGGTTTATTGGCTTGACTTGATCGTTTGATTAATAATTATTAATAATAGAAATTTTTAGCAGGCTCTAGTTCATTAGGCCATTATTTTTTAAACCAAACTGATTTTGAATTATAATTTGGTTGAAACCATAAGTTTCGATACGTACCAGAACCGGACCACAACTATTTAAATTTACCTTATATGGCAGTTTAGAAATAAGCATGATTGACTCCATCTTTAACCTAGGTTTCTCAGTGTTTCTGGTTAAGGGTTACCCTTTGCTTACCCTTGCTGCGTCTGCTGTTGTTTGCTGCCTCCTGAATTTGATTGAGACTCTGCTCTAACTTGAAACTGTAGGAATCTGGCAAGTGTTGAGGTTGTAAATTCTCCAACTCATTCTCCAGGCTTGATTCTTGCTCCTCCACCTCCTCCTTATCCTCTGTCTGAATCGCTGCCGGTGTGTAATTGTCGCTCCAAATATCATAATGCCGCATGGGTGGCCAAACTGTTTCATTTGCCGTTGACAGCGACCAAGTCAATGATGGAGCTGCCTCGCTCAGGTGAGCCACATCCAGCCACAATGTCAATATGCAAAGTGTAACAGCGTGCAGTTGGAGCAGGTTGCTGCTGCCATTACCAGCCCAAGAATAACCAGCTCCGGCCATAACTTTCTTTTTTCTTTCACCGCGTAACAACGCGCTTATATTGGAATTGCAATTGGACTTTGTATTGATGATTTTTTGGTTTAGTGACAACATTTTTATGGCTTCCATGTCCATGTGCCAGGTCTCCTGTTTTTTCTTTCTTATGGCTGCGCGTGCGTGCCGCTGCGATGTTGAATGAAAAGTGCGCCCGGCTACAGCTGTCCATTGGCTTGAATACTGGCTTCAGCTTAGAGTCGGCCTCTTGCTCAGACTCTGACTGCTTTTCTCCGCTCGCATTGCCAACCATGGCGGTTGGTTTGTTGTGAGCAGATAAGTTGCCTCTAATCTTTGCTTTTTTTCGGCAATAGAATAACAACGTGTGCTCCACTTGCCATTTCGCATTTAACTGAAGCTGTTGACTACAATAAGTGTGTCAAGCATTTCGTGTAAATGGTGGGTGACTATTTGAAATTTGTGTAGTAAGAGAATGGAAAGAATTAAACCGATTGTGGAGGGTATTCTCAGTCAGGAAATTTTGATATTCATTAGAAAGAAAAGACTGCAAGGATTGAAACCGGTCTGGAACCGAACCCGTCATAACCAAACTTATTAAAGGTGTTCGGTATTAGCAATGAAATCTTTAGTACAGAATCTCTTTGTGCCATTCCTTGGTCAAACGGTTTGTATGAATCAAAAGAGAAAATAATTTTTTTTTTTAATTACTTAAGTTTTGAATTCCGTATTTTACACTTTTCTTAAGACGGTTCATTATTTTGGTATATGTCCTTTCCAAAAATCTCGGGAATTATTTTTTCTCGATAAACCGCAAGTTATCATCAATCAATAGCAAAATTTTTGTGATGTGGATGATACTTTGAACTATTTTTCACATCACCCATTACAGGTTAAGTTGAGGCCTACTCCACATTTGCTGCTCTCAGCCATGCTTTTTATGCCTCAGCATCGGAATCCTGCGGAATTATAATGTTGGGATCACGCAATTTTATATTGAAAAAATATTTTGTCCTTTGGAATGCTTCCAGGACCGTCTAGACATGTGTATACATACTTGGTGACCCATAGATCACATATATGTAAAAATATTTGTAATTGACCGCTTGGTTAAAAAGTTATTTGAGTTTAATTTTTATTTTAATTTTTATAATAAAAATTGTTGGATAACTGTTATTTTTAATTTTTAAAATAAAAATTATCGAACAATTTTTATTCATAAAAATTAAAAATAAAAATTAAAATTATGTTAAATTTTTATTGTAAAAATTGAAAATAATTTTTTTCAAACAAATTTTTTATATAAAAATTTAAAAAAAAAAATTAAAAATTATTTTTTCGATAAAAATTGGATATATAAATTTATGCCCATTTTAAATAGCTGACCAAAAAAATTAATTCTGGTGACTCCCCTGCTCATATAGGTCCTAAAGATTAAATAAATTTTTATTATTTTTTTTTTGTCCATAACTGTTATTTGCAGTCCCTGCTAAAAATATTTTCATTAAAATTTAGTCCTAACTGGGGAACGGTTAATTTTCCTTTAAAATGTTGTCAATATAGGTATTCATATCATTAGTACTTAATAGACTTAACATTTCTGGAGAATATTCGTTGGTTAATTCCTCAAGTAATCTGATTTGTCTGAGAAATGAGATACTGGGATCAGAGAAGGCCGACAACATGTTGAAAAGGTCAGTGTTTTCTTGAGATTGAGATATATCTTTTGTAGTCCTTGTTTTAAGATTCCTGTGCTTCCTTTGACAACTCTCCCATCGATAAAAGTTGTTATGTTAGCTGCTCACCATGATTCAATATTTTATGGACAGTAGGAGTTAGTTTTTTCTCCGTAAAAGAGCCCTTGTATCCTTGGCATATTTTCTATATTTGCAAGCATCAACATCTTCGCCACAGCTTAAGACATTGAGAATGATCTTAAATATTTTTATGACATCCAGATGAATTTCTGTTATCTGAGCAGCTGCCTCATTGTTATTGAAGAACCTCCGAGCTGTGTTTCCATAGCCCTGCTTAGGGCAGTCAACCTTTAGTCCCAGCTCCGCCAAGAACTTCTGTTGTTTGTCCCGTTTTCGTATACTTCAAAGGATGCAGGCCGCATTCCCATTCAGGATATGTGTTCATTTTAGCACAATATTGTAATATTGCCTTAAACATCAAATGCAAAACGACTGCATATAACAGCATGCTTCGATTTCACCTAAATACATAAATTATTCATGCAAAATATATGATATAGAAATATGTATGTTAAAAATTTTCACTCTAGAAGCGTGGATGAGCATGAATGTACTTTTCGCAGTCCATCAAAATGGGAAAATAAGGTACAAAAGTCGTACTTCATTAAAACGACAATAACTAAAAAATACAAAAATACAATATTCTTATTCATTTTTCTACAAAATTGATGCATCTTTTAAAAGCAAAAAACCAAATTGCAACAAAATTTCTGTTTGGTTTTTATACGTTCCGAAACGTAACATTTAAAACCAAAAATATACAAAAACTTTTCAGTTTGAAAAATTGTTCAACTTTGAACCACTGTAAAATCCAAAATAATTGACCAAATTTAATACACTAAACATTTTCGGGCTAACTGGGGTTCCTTTTAATAAATTAAATTAAAGCGGTCAAAAAAATCGACCATCAATTTTTGATTTTTGCCACTGTGCGCTGTTATTAACACTCCAGTCATTGTATAACTCCCTCAGGAATATTTTTCAGTCAACAATTTAGGCCCCCAAAAACTCAATTTGGAGCAAGGGCTTGACCACCGCTGATTAACACTAATAAAATAAAATCGTCAGGTGTGGACACCTCACAATGGGAAACATTGTTTTCTCCTTGTCCATGCGGATGCTGTTTAAAAACAAGTCATTGTAATGGTGTGCCTCACGCTTAAACCCATACATGTAGATCTTTTCGCAATCGCAGAGAACCCGATTGAAAAGCGCCTCGTCTGCAGCTGTTTTCATTTTAATCCTTTCGCATTGGGCGTCATCTTGCAAAAATCAAAAATAGAAACAGCAGAATAGTGGCTTGGTATGTGTCGTGTCTAAATAGTCTCATTTGTTATTACCATATGTTTCCAAAAACGACGTAACTGCTTAAACTTAACTGGTAACTGGTATGAAAATCCATATATTTATGTATTAGAGGTTTACGCCGATAGCTTGGTCGTCGGCGGCGGCGTAGGGGGTCAAAAAAACCGGCGGCGGCGGCGTAGAGTTAAGAAAGAACCGGCGGCGGCGGCGGCAGATAAGCCGTCGAATTTGTCGGCGGCCGGCGGCGTACGCAGTAACAAAAAAATTTAGCGGGGGGGCTTGTATAACTTTTTGGCTCATAACTTGAGAACCTTTCATCCGATCTTGATCATTTCGGAAAACGATTCATTTTGCTAATTACTAACTATCTTTAGAAGGTACGAATCGTCTATCTTCAAAACTGTAGGAGATATAACGTTTTTTTTTTTAAATTGCGGGGGCGGGAGGGGGCGTTGCCAAAATTTGAAATAAACTTGATCTGCGTGCAGATAAAAGAAGCATTTGTCCCATACATGTCAAACCTCTATCTCTTACCATCTCTGAGATCTAGGTGTTCATACAGACAGACGGACGGACGGACGGACATGGCTATATCGACTCGGCTGTTGATGCTGATCAAGAATATATACACTATATGCGAGCTGCGATCGTTTTGGTAAGTCCAGCAATCGAGAAAACTCGCTCACTAGGTGTGCTCGTTGCCGGAATACACAACACCTTTTGTGCCAGCTTCGATAACAATGGCATTGCAGGTGCCTTTTTCCTCCAAAATGTTAAAACGTCTTGGGATGATGACAAACTTAGAAGTAGGTGGCATTCAGCTTCCAAATTGCTATTTTTTGTATTTTTAGAATGTCGTTGAGCTTGCTATAAAATTTTGCATGCTGATGTAGGTTCTCCGCAACTATCCTGCTGACTAATATCTTGTTGTGGATACATTTTTTAAAAAAAATCAGTTTTTCTAAATTTTGTTTACCTCAATAGTCAAGCACACAATCCAGAGAGCTGATTCGCGGATCTAATAATGATGCGCAGACTAGTATATCCGATAATGGGAATCTAGAATTTAATTTAGTTTTTATATTGTTTTTCAATTTATCACACGAGAACAACAGCTGTGAAATGTTCTGGAGATGAGACGTTGGGAGATGGAGCTGAGACTATATCGATTCTTTTATTCGATTACTTAAAAGCATCTAAAAATGCTATGGCGCCGAACGCCGCCGCCGCCGCACAGTGTTTCGTGTAGAACAAGCTAGCTGAACAAAATTATTTTCTTAGCTTTTTGCATTAATTGGCTTTAGACTAAATAAAAAATTTTGTAGAGTTGGGGTCGGAAATGTCCCGTTAAGTTCTTATGGGTTCATTTATGCAAACTAGATAGTCTTTCCATGATTCAATGCATAACTTTTTAAATACTAAAGCTGCACACACAAATGAATACATTCTAAAAAGAGAATTTAACGCCAAATAAAAATGTATTTCGGATTTTAAGACCTTGCGAAGGAGATAAAAGTTATAAGCCCCCAAAATAGGAAAACATACGACTTTTACATTCTTTTGGTAGAAAGTGTACTTATTCTCGAAATCTATAAACAACATTTTAAATTAAGATTGAAACTTTTATTTGTTTGTTCATTCTTTAAAATTTTTGCATACAAAGTTTTCACAAGAACTAAACAATTAGTTTAATAAAATACATTTTCGTTAAAATATATGTGTATTTTAAAAATAAAATAAAAATAGTTGAACACTGTTGAACACCACCAAATTTATAACATACAATGTCAACGAACAGCATTAACATAAACCTAAAATTTGGGCGGATCATATGAGTTCATAAGAAGTTATACTCTTTCAAAGTCTTAATTCACTTAGAACTTGCATAAATAAAAACAGACAACTTTAAAATGGTCAAAAAAAAAAACTTTACATATATATATTGACAAAATGTATCTCCATCAGAAGTACTGACCTTTGACTGAATTAATCATATTTACTTCAAATCAATCTATTTGTATTTAGTCCAAATATACTCCTTCTTTTAGCACGTGTGAAACTTAAATGTTAGATGCATTAAGCAGCAACAAAACAAGTTTGCACTTTGGGAGGCTATATTAAGAAATTAACGGTTCTTTTCCATCAAACTTTTTTTGTTTTGCTCTTTCCACATATTTGTTTACGATGTTGCATTGTTGTTTTTCCCAATTGTGAGAATCACTTTAGTCCAGCTAGCTTGTACTAGACGAAACACTGTGCGCCGCCGCGCCTATACTTTCGTGATTCGGCGGCGGCGCGGTAAAAAAGACAAAAATCGGCGGCGGCGGCGGCGTAAATGTCTATTATGTATGAGTGTCTTCTATAGCATTTACTCTTAACTTAGTACTGATATGTGGATATGCTGTTCGTCAAATGTTATATAAATATCAGCGACTTACCCCTAGAATTTAGGAAGGAATAATCCACTTACCCACCAAACAAGTACTTAATGCGAGCTGTCATAAATAGTTGCATGGATGTGGTCTGTATGTTTGGTAAGTAATGTACAAACACCTCCTCGCTTAAACAGTTGTACGGCGAAACAGCCGTGGGTGAGTGAATTCCAGCAATCGGACATGATTGTTTATAATTTCCAGAAGGGTGTCTTTGAAGCGGTCTTGGACTCTGACTTCTCCGAATATCCACTGTTCTTCAATTACACTTAAGCTTTCGTTTCCAATTTTGGCTTCTTCGATCTCAACTATTTTACCGTGGCTTTCGATAAGAGGACTGGAATCGCGAATGGACCAATCTATATACATTTTTCAGAAGAAGTTTTTCCAATCGACTACGGGGTGCCTGCCCCATCCCATCTCCTTCTCTAGAAATTCGTTGACACTGAAAACTAATATTTTTGCGTATTAAATTTATACCTCAAATATCAATTTGATACACTCTAAATCTATATTGAATCAAAAGAAAAATGACTTTAGTTTCAGTTTCAATTTGAGATAACGCGTATCAAATTGATATGGTTATAACTTTATTTTGGGTAAACTTAAATATTTCTTACCTTTAGGCCTATACTCAGAAATGAAATCAAAATTTCACACAAAGTATCCATTCAAGTAAAGTATTGTGCCAATGAACACAGCTGTGCTGGTAAATACGATAAGTATTAAAAGTTTATTTAAGCATAGAATTGCGGTGAATATCATGTTCTATTCGATGGTAAATCACTGTTTTGCCACATACTCCAAAACCAATTTGGTTTTGTTACATGAATTTCCTTTCCTTTGAGCTAAGAAAATACCATTCAAGTGTCCGATTTAAGCTTCAGTTTCTGTATTTCCAATTGATAAATAGTCGAAAAGAAACTTAAGATATGACCACAACATGAATTTCCAGATAAGTCTTGTCTTTCAGTGTTAAATCTTTTTTTTTTTTTGAAGTTGTTGGCTTGTTGTTGTGTGTATAAATTATACAGTTTTACAATTAAGCTTATTACGAATAGAAAGAATTATCAGCCGCTTATCCAGCTAAGTAGATTCCTGTTCACTCACTCACTCGCTCAATCATTCCGTCACTCGTCCAACTGTTCGCTGAGTTGTGCCAGGAGGGCTGCTCTTTTGGACTCGAGTTCGCCATCGCTTAGAGTTAACTCTTCATGCCTGTGGGAGCCAAGTGATTCCATAGACTGGGCGGGACTCAGGGGTGTGGTGTGACGTGTTGTGTGTTGTTGTGGTTGTCGCTTACCATCTTTGTCTTTTTTGGTTTTTTTCTCTTTCTTCTTTTTCTTGGCAGGTGAATGGGAATTGGAATCATTTTGCAGGAGTGCTGTGCTGGGTGAACGGGCAGCTGTGTCAGATTCGCAAGAGGACTGAAAATGGGAAACTTATGAGAAAGTGTGAAGTGAGGACAATGATTTGGAACTTACACCTCGCAATTTGTTTTTACGCTTCTTTTTCTTCTTCAACAACTTTTCGCTTTCAATGCTGCCTATGGAGCTGAGGGAGTGCTGGGAAATAAAAAGAAAAAGGAATGGGTTACATAGAATAACAAATTTTGTAGCTCATACCTACCGATCTGGATTTGGAACGCTTTCGTTTGGCCTTCTCCACCTCAACTAGTTCATTCTCTATGTCAGATCTCGAAGTGGAACGCACGCGCTTTTTATGCTTTTTATTCTTCTTTGATTTACGTGAACGTGAATGATGATGACTGCAGGCATCTTCGCTTTCCTTAATAAAGTCCTCCCAAATCTTTTCCACACCAATTTCCTTTTCGTACAGGGCAAATGCCTCCAAATGTTCGACCAGCTTCTTGGCACTGTCGTAGGGTTCGGCCACGGATACATTCGCCTCAAGCCATTCGTTTTTAATTTCATTTTCCAATTTGCGTAGACGGCGTACTTCTTCCTTGAGACGTTCCTTTTCAATGGCCTCCGCCTGTTTGGAAGAATTGTGAATTCAATTATTTTATGATTAGACATATTCCTACAGTTTTTGGTCGATCTGGAGAGATTAATTTAATTTATTTTATTTCGATATTATCCTACCAAAAGCCTGAGATGTGGTTTCCTCTGCATAAGCAGATCACTGACATTAAGATCCTTCTTGGATTTCTTTTTTTCGCTTCCACAAGATCCCTATTACAAATTTTTACGCACTCATTTAACGGTCGCCTTATCGGCATTCAAATGGACATTACAGCCTTTCGTTGATATATATAGAGAAGAGTAAGGGCTCAAGGACTGAACTGAGGTTCGACATAGAGGGTGCTTTCAATAACGTCCAACCTCACGCCATCACCTCTGCCTTGGTATATGTGGGCGCGGATGTACCGCTAGTAAGACTCATTGACCAATTCCTAACCAGCAGGTCGGTGTACTCCCAACTTGGCGGTGCATCTGCTCGCAGATGTGTCAACAGAGGTACTCCGTAAGGAGGTGTTCTATCTGCGCTGCTGTGGATTGTAACAGTTAACCAACTGCTGCGACTAATGGAGTCGGAGGGACACGTAGTGGTGGCGTACGAGGATGATATTGCCATCTTTAAATGTGGAATCTTTGCTCAAACGCTGTGCGACCTTATGTAGACCGCACTGACAACACTGGCTCAGTGGACAAAATCTTGTGGCTTGGGCATTAACCCGGCTAAAACGGAATTAGTTCCTTTCACCAGAAAGTACAAAATTCCCACGCTTTATCCTCCAAAAATCAACGGAGTAAGCGAATGCCAAATAATTGGGTGTCATTCTGGACAGGAAACTATTCTGGAAAGAGAACGTAAATGAGGGCACCATTGCCCTCTACTCGTGCAAAAGGTCCATAGGCCGCAAATGGGGGTTTTCTCCTTCCATAGTACATTGACTAAGCACAGCACTAGTATGGTGGCCAGCTCTCAGGAAACAATCAATCCTGAACAATCTCAGCAAAGTGCTGAGACATATATTAGTGGCGCTCTCCGAACGACACCTAATAGACCTAGTAGCAAAACAACTGACTAAGAGAACCTGATGCCTGGACGACCAAGAGAGTATAATAATATATATAGACTACTGTATACCAAAAACGATGCCAATAACATCTACACTGATCAGTGGCGTAGACAGCTTTTTGCAATGGGGGGTGATGAATTTCAGAAATTTTTTTATGCGTTTTTTTCAGTTCCGGCCTTCTATCAGAATTTAAAAAAAAAAAAAACGAGACTTTCGATAGACGGCAAATTTTAAGAATTTTCGTTCAAAAATTTTTTCAGTTTCATCTATGGTTTCTTTTTAAAAGAATATTGAAAAATGCAGGTATGTAAAGGCTTTTCGTCAAATGTCAAATAGAAATAAACCAAGAATTTAAAGTAATTGCCCCGTATAAGTCCCCCTTAGCTAATAAAAGGTCGCTGATGATATGGTAGAGGTACCATTGAAACAGCTGTACGACCAACTGGCTTCATTTGTGGTGTGTTGTGTTCCTCCTTTTTGGAGTTATGCGCAAGCATAACGAGACCTTGAGCCAGCTTAATATTGATGGTTTGATAAATCAAAATTTGAAAATTTTAATTTGAGCTCAAATGCTTTATACAGTCTAAATAAAAATGATTGAAGTGCGGGGCAGACTGCGTAGTTATAAAAATATATGATTTTTAGTTTTGTATTTGGCTGGCTCGAGGTCGGTGGAGAGTTACAATTCAATGTAATCAACACAAATCAACAGAGATTAATTACAACAATTTGGTATAGCAATTGGTATGTCCGTACAACGATCGCTGTTTCAAAAATAACCACATCCTATCATCAGCGGACTTTTGTATTGCATATTCACATTCAAACGACCACACAGACTTCCTTATAAATCTAGATATCCAATATTGCTATGGGACGAGACCACGATACAGCCTAGAATTCTGCTATGTTTTTTGAACGTGTTGCATTTTGCTTTTTGCTTTTCCAATTGTTGTAATTAATTTCTTTTTGCCTGTGAGCTTCGCAAGTATATATAAGTATAAGTATATATGATTTATAAAATAATTTTTGGTGACAAAGAGCTTTTCGAAAACTCACTACCACGCAAAACATAAAAAGGATCTTCCGGGATGAAAAGAGTGAAGTGCCATATTTGAGCGCAGAAAAGAACAATATTTCAAAAAATTATTTGCCTGTGGGACCTAAGCTTGGAAACTGGTAGTGGTAATACAATTTTTTTTTTATCATTAAAAAATTTTTAACCTGAAAAAACCTGAATTTTTTTAATTTCATTTAAAAACTCTGCGATTTTAAAATTTCATGAAAATTCTTTATAATTCGCGATCTATAGAAGAAAATTTTCAACTAGTTTCTGAGAGAAGGTACAAATTAGTCTTCCTACTACAACCTTATGTTATTTAATTATTTCTTTTACAAAATTAAGTCAAGTTTAAATATTTTTTGCTCCGTTCATTTTCGATTTCGACCCCTGTAATTCCGATTTGTAAACTCAATGGAGGGGGATTGATCACCTTATCGCTTTAACGCTTGGACTCGCATATCGATCCGCTTTTAAGTGATTGCATTAAAAAAAGGTTTATCGCTGGTTCTCGCGCCACTCTGACGTTAGCCTAATAATGTACCATTGTTATTGTACGCCTGTCTTTGTATATCTTCTACAAACTTCAGATTGTAATTCGCTTAACAAAAAATTTGATGAGAGAAATGTCTGAATCTGTTTGGCCATTAGTTGTTCAAATACTTTTGTCAAAAAAGGGAGAATGTAGATTTGTCTGATGTCACTTTTATCTTTGGGAATGGGTATAATTTTAGCAACTTTCCAACAGTCAGGAAATACAGATGTTGTGAATATCGTATTAAATATTTAGGGGATATGATCAAAAAGCGTAGGTAGAAATAATATCATAAATTTGGATTAACTTTACACACTCGAAACTAAAACTATTATCACATAGGGTTAAAGCATTCAGGTACAAGCAGAGCTCGCAGAAAACTGTCAACACTTTCAGCGTGTCTGCACAAAACAGTTTTGGTACAGACACAACGAGTGGAGGGAGCGAAAAGACACTTTCAATTCTGTTTTGCTCAATAGGTGTTCTCGCTCAACCATTGAGCGCTTTTTTCGCTTCACTTTTGCTCATGTCTTTTACTGATCAATTTGCCGGGAGCAAGCGTACAAAGTGTCATCTTTAAATAAGTGCGTGGCGCTTGTGTGTGTGTTTCTCAGTCAACAAGTTATGGAGCGTTTTTCTTAATAAATATTAAACATAAATAATCAAGCTTATATTCATTACATATAATGTATAAACTATAATATGTATGTACAAATATAAAAATTGCACCTTCTCGAGCCCACCGCCAAACAAAACAAATAACACTTTTTTCTGACACTTTAAGTGTTCTGGTCATTCGCCGACAGTTGTTTACTGAGCACTCGCTCAAAAGTGTCTCTCTCTGTTGTTAATGGCGGACAGACTCGTTCGTTTTGCTCAAGCGAACTGACGAAACAGAAAACACAAGAGCGGGGCAGAAAAGTGTTCCGCTCAGTGAGAGAGCGTGTGTGCTTTGATTGTTTCTGTTTGTATGTGAGACTGACCGCATGGAAAAATGTGTTGAGAGTTATTTGCGAGCTATGGGTACAAGTCTTGGGTTGCTGCAGGTATGTTCAAATTTGAGTTCCTCTAGATGCAAGTCTGATTTTTAAATGAGGCTTTGCCTTGCCTACAACTAAGCTTTTTAATTCTATCCATGTCTGACTTGGAGTTCTTGCATTACTAAATTTAGTTTTGATATAATCAGATTTGGCAGAGAATATTGCTTTTGTTACATTTGCTCGTAAAGACTTAAAATCTCGAAGTAGATAATCCGTTTTGTAGCGTTTCCATGTCTCCGTGTCTCGTAACTGAATTTGATATTTGATGTCAGGGCCGAACCTGGTATTATGAGTTGGCTTAATAAATTTACTTCGATGTGGAACGCATTTATCGAACAGAAGCTCAATGTTTGTATTTAGTATCTACATGTATGTTTCTCCGGTCACAATAGTTGAATTTAACCAGTAAGTTTTTGTAGTCAATTGATTTAAAATGTCATTAGAGTCAAATGGAAATTCATACTTATTTTACCTGATTTCAATCACTCTTTGCCCCCTCTCCTCGTTGACCCTACTTACCTTCTCCAGCAGCGAATTGTAAGTCAGTTTAACATTGCCTGCATCCAGGCTGGCCGAACGTTTATCCTCGCACACCACAGTGGCAAAATCCTCAAACGATGTCTTGGCCTGCACCACAAATGCCTTCTCTTTGAGTATCTCACGTATAATTTTCTTTTCGTCATGAAATCGTGCCTTCAAATTCTCCACATAAAACTTAAACAGATCCAAGGGCGTGGAGCCACTTTGTCCCAGCATGGCGGAGAATCGCAAATCAGCCGATATAGTGGGATACAATTCCACCCACAGCGACATGGAGGTGAGTTTACCCTCTTCATGCAACGAGTCGAGCAAAGCTAAAAATGAATCTCGATTTTTACGCTGTTGTCGCTTCATACGTTTCTTTTCCCTTTCGCGATCTTCGTCCTCTTCCTTCTCCAGCGTTCGTATATGCTCCTCGAATACTATCAAAGCATCTTCCTTGTCCATACCCAAGAGCGTGACATCGTTTTTAAAGGCCAAATTATCCAAAAGCATCACCTGAGCCTCGGACCAAGTGGTGGCATGATTAATGGATGTCATGGATTCCAGCAATTCGCCCAATACTTTCATATTTCTCTTTTTCAATACCCTGGCCTCCTCCTTCTCACGCTTGGCCAGATTAAAAATGCAATCCTCGTATATATCACGTCGATCCTGTTCGGGTACCACGCTCCAAGTACGATTTCCGGCAAATACTTCTTCACAACGAAAATATTTCATTAAAGAATTCATTTTATCGCTGGACATAAGAAACTGCTCCAAATCCTCTTTGGCCTTTTTGGCCTTTAGGCGCGACTCTTCGCGTTCGTCCTTAAGTTTTTGCGTCTTGTACGCATTGAAGGTCTGTTTCCGTTCATTGAGGGTCTTGAAGGCGCTGTAGCGTGGGTCCTTGGATATGATTTTGACACATTGATCCCAATTCGCATTGGAGGGTACATTACGATCGCGTAGCAATTCTTTGAAGGCTTCAATAGCCTCGCGTTTGTCCTTAAAGGTAATGGGAGTAATCTCTGCGGATTTGTCATCTTTTTTAGCTGTAAGAGAAGAGAGCTGTAATTGAGCTTATACCCATTAGATGCCACTCACCATTCTGTTGTGGCACCTCTATGGCAGCCAAAGTGGCCGCCATGGCCTGATCCATGGCCGAGGAGGAGTTCTCATTGCTGCTGGGCGTGAGAGGTGAATGTATCTCGGGTGTGGGTATTCTAGGAGCTACAGGCAACGCTGCCGGCAATATGTTAGCCAGAGCAGCATGTGGCACCATGCCCGCCAAGCTGGAGGATGTCATGGCAGCCACTGCTTTGGCTGCGGCCGCCGCTCTTAATAAAATAAAAAAACAGAAATCATTACCGTTTAAATTTTGGAACACATTATTCATTTTACTTACTCCTCCGCCTTGGCCTTGGCCTTCATATCCGAAAACTCTGGCGGCGGCTCCCAGCACGTTTCCTTGGTGGCCACATTATGATAATAAACCTTGCCCGCATCCGAACGATATTCCTTCCAGGGGCATTGATTGTGCAGCAACTCGGCTGGCGTCATCAATGCCTCAGGCTTTTCCCAGGAGCTCTGCTTGGTGTTTTGATTGTAGTAATAGGGTCGTCCATCGGGCGCCTTGTGTTCGGTCCACTCCGTACTACCAGGAAGCACTCCAAAGGCGGCAGCCAATTCCGGTGGCGGATGTGGAGCAGCAAACCCGGGCGGCGGAAATTGTGGTACCATGCCAGGCGGCGGCGTGTAGCCTGGTGGCCCACCCACAGCCACATTGCCAGCGCTAGGAGGAACATTCATTTCACTATTTTGCTAAATTGATTTCAACTTGATTGCTACGTCTACCGGGTCGTAGTGGGTTGATTTGCTTAGCTCTGAAGCAGCCAATTCGACGTGTTTTTATTATAATTGAGATTTTCAATGCAAAATGCCGCATCCAGAGTTAGAGTTGCCTCCGCGCGATAGTCGATAACGATAGCGGTTAACAGTAATGACAACTTGGCAGACACAAAAACAAGTGACGAAAACTAGCTAAAATTTTTAGGAAAAAAAAGCTAATATTTTCTGCATTGTTGATTAATAGCCTATTTCCACTGGCTTCATTTCTTGTCATTTTCATTTCTAAAAATTTTGCCGTTTCCATTGACAAATTGTCATTTGTTTAACATTCACAACGATACGTTGTGAAAAACAGCTGAAAAGTTTGATTTAAATAACAGGCGCCACTTTCAAACTCACGTGGAATATTTAGCAAAAAATAACATACCCGTCATGACAGAAATTTTCAGGGGCAAACGCATTGTTATCATCCAGAATTATCAACAGAAAGCTAAATACACAACTTTTATTGACTAATTTATATTTTAAACAAAATTGCGCCTACTATTTAAATTCAAATTAACAAATTATTGGTGATGACACTTTCCGTTTCCAGAGAGTAGCGAGTAATGCCAGAGAGTAGCTAGTATTTTTTAAAAAAAATACCAGATTCCTTCGTGGGGAATGTCATCATTTTTCATCATTTTTCAGAAATGAAAGGCAAAATGAAGTGACAATTCGTATGGAAGAAATGATATCATTTTCTTCATTTCTTGTCATTTCATGAAATGAAGCTTCATTTGTTCAGTGGAAATAGGCTATAACATAAATTTTCAATAATTTGAACGAATTCAATTTAATTGTTTGTTTCGCGCTTTTCTGTAAATTAAATAAATGTAATTGCCAGAATGTACGAATAGTTTCTAACGTTATGTAAAAACTTCTAGCATATCCGACAAAGTAAAAATGTTGACAAAAAAGTTTTTAGCTATTTTTTTGAACCACGTCCTGACGTACAAATTTCTCGAGAACCAAACAACCAATTTGGATGACACTTTTTTCCTCTCATAGCTAACGCCCAAATGCATTAAATAAAATAATTCAATATTAAGTTATCGGAAACCAAAACCAAACATTAAACGCCATTATCATTAAACAAAGACAATACATATTTATATAGGCATCTCAAAAAAACTTCTTTTTTTTTGCCAGAAACCAGAATTTATCTTTGTTTTACGGGGAACCGGGTAGGTGTATAGAACGCGCAGCTGGATGGAGTAAACGCAAAAACAAGTAGATTTTTTAAATTTAGACTTTCCAATCCTACTACTTCGATTACCAAACCTGAAGGCAGTAGCAATAATTACAACAATTCTGAACACAATCCGTTTTAGTTTATCGATTTCTGAGAAAAAACAAAATTGCACCCATTAGCGCAAGTGCAACAATATTAGCATAATTCAATTTCTAGGACCCTAAAAGTTCTAAAGGTTACATAAAAGTTATTGTTACATATTTCAAATTTCAATACTAGCAGGTAAGTAACAAGGTGGTGGTTCAGAACTTCTAGTCATAAATCTTCCGAACCTAATGGGGGCGTATGTAGTCAGGTAAACCCAGCATGATCCTGGTTTACTGCGTCTCAAGTCGACCCACACCTCCACGTGGTGACCACCGGCGCTGCTAGCTAACGTGAGCGGCGATCCCCCCTTCTCTACAGGGTGCAATGTATAGGGTTTTGATACCCACCACCGTAAATAATCTCTACCAATGAAAACTCCGATAAAAATGCCTCGGATACGGACTCCCTCTGACGACGACCCAAGCAAATGTTTTAAGGATGTGTGAAATGTTTAATTTTTAGGAAAAATCCTAAACATTCCATACATATTTCGAAGTTAAGAGTCTTGATATTTTGTATATAATATTCAAGCTCAATAGTGACTGTTTTGGAGAATATGTAGTGAGCTTGCTGCCAGGGAATATCGTAAAAATTTAAAATGTGCGCCAAAGCGCTGACTAGTGTTAAAGTATTCGATTGAGTGGGTGGTGAAAGTGATTGAGTGAAACTATCCAATAGGGCTAAATTTCACCTTTACAAATGGCGGGTGTCATGGCAGCGTCTGTGCAACTCTCACAACTTGATTGTGGTAAAGGCTAGCTTAGCTCTCTTTCATTTTGGCTGCTGAACCCAGCAGTTGTATCTCTTTAATCCGCTTTAAAAATTGCAGAGTTCGGTCGGAGTAATAAACTCAAGACGCGAGTGAGATTCCGAAATTGAAAAGTGAAGTTAAGGCTGAAAGCACGGTTGCCACTTGAGTACAAAATAATGCACCAAAAATATTAAAAAAAAGAACCATTTTCATAAAAAAAGAGCCAAAAATTTTTTCATCCTTATTCATGTTATAATTTCAAAATATCTCTTTGTCAATGACGTAAATTCGCACATCCATTTCATTTCTTAAGTGTTCCTAAACATACAAATAAAAATTAAAAAATTTTCTTGTACCTTTTAATTAACGTGTTAACATTTAAAATAACCAAGACAAAGAAGACGTCTTACATCTTTGTGTCGTCCTTTCCTAACCGATCTGTCAGAAATTTCTGAAATAGAGATTAACTCACTGCTTAAATTCTTGCTACTTTCAAAATGTTTTAACGGGGAAGACCCTCCTTCTACGATCACAGCGTAGAAAGGATTATATGGTACCACAATGGGCCTTCACTGGCCTAAGTGAAGAAATGGGAATCTCCCATTTCAACCATTGCAACCTAACCTAACCTAACCTAAGACAGTCAATATTGATTATTATATCCAAAACAAATTTCTTTACTTATTCGTGTTATATATTCATTTCATTGAATATAAAATATCTCTTTTAATTCCATTTCTCGAGAATTCTTAAAAGTACAAATAAAAACAATTAATTTTTTTATACCCTGAACTCATTAAAATTAAGTAAAAGGGGATCATAAAGTTGTAAAAAAGTATGTACCTGCCAGAAAGAAGCACCACCGACCCCATTAAGTATATATATTCTTGATCAGCATCAACAGCCGAGACGATTTAGCCTGTGTGTATGATAGCGTCGATCTCAGAGACTGTAATATATAGAGCCACAATTTGTGGCATGTAAGTAGGTGTCCGAGCAAAAACACCGAAGATATGCAAGTGCGCCACCCCATTTTTTCAATAAAATTAAAAAAAAAAAGTAATTCAAACCTAAAGGAACCACGTCTTTACAGGGTATTTTGGGGCACTCGACCAAAACACTCTTACTTGTTTGTATTTATCATGATATTCTATATTTGAAAGTAATTATACCCTTGGAGAGGGTATATTGAAATTGTCCGGATGTTTGTAACGCACAGAAGGAAGCATCTCCGACCACATAAAGTATATATATTCTTGATCAGCATGACGAGCTGAGTTGATAAAGCCATGTCCGTCTGTCCGTCCGTCCGTCCGTCTGTCCGTCCGTCTGTCCGTCTGTTTCTATGCTATCTCCTCCGCCAGTTTTAAAGCTATCTTAACCAAACTTTGCACAAAGTCTTTTGGTACAAATACGCTGCACATTTGTCGGAACCGGCCGGATCGGATGACTATAGCATATAGCTCCCATATGAACGATCGGTTGAAAAACTAGTTTTAGTGAGAAAAACTTTTTTGTTTTCAATGCTATCGCTCCCAACGCTCTCAGCCACCTATCAAGCTCCAAGGGTATATAAACTTCGGTCGAGCCGAAGTTAGCTTGCCTCTATTTTTTTTTTTTAAGTTTTAGACCACACATAATCTGAATATGTATTCTTACAGAGCTTAATACTGAATAAAATTCAAGTCTGTTTCTCAATTTGGTTTTTATCAAACTTATGGTAAAAAAATTACCCTCCGCCGAATCGATGCTGTGTGGAATGGAAAATATATTTCTTATATATCCAACTAATTCCTTAAAGATTTCAATATTAATCCCATTTTTTACTTTTGCCACTTCTTCCCAAAATATAGAAATCCCCTTTTCTTTTTGTAACTTAGCTTCTGTCAACTTTAACACGTCCCATTGGAAATAATTTCAACAGGATCCGATTAACATAAATTCTTCAAGTTTTCACTTAGTGGCATTATTTCAGTTTCTTTGCCCAAATTACATCGGCTGGTTCAATCAAAATGAGAGATTTGATATCCTATCGACTAAAATCAAGCCGCTGCATTTCTTTCAGAAGCAGCTCCAAGTAAAACTCGAGTACCGTTTCCTTTACTTTTAAAGTTGTGCATTTCTCTATACACTGGCTATCCATATATGTATTGTTAGGCATTCAGACCAACAAAAATTTTTTCAGCGCGCCAAAAATAAGAATTTAAATCTACTAAGTTCCATATTCCGTAAAAAATATGCATACATGTAATATGTGTATTTTGGAAATATAGCTTTCATACTATAAAAACATATTTAAGATATTTAAAACTATCAACTAGTGTTGACAGCGAAAATTATCCAGGATCTAGTTTAGGTGTCGAATAATGTTTAATCTTTTTCGCTTGAGCCAATTATAAGAAAGAGCCAAAACGAGCCAATTCCAATAAAAAAGTGCCAGTGCACCAACAGGATAAAAAAAACACCAGTTTTGGTGCAAAAACACCAAGTGTGGCAACCGTGGCTGAAAGGCTATAGCAAAAATAGCGATGGGTCAACAACTAATTAAAATTTCGGCAAGAGCCTGCTGGGTAAGTGTTTCGCTAGAGGGCACTTATTTGGGAAAAACCCATTGAAAGTCGATCCTCACAAGCCTGGCATGGTTACTTCGAGGTTTGGCTCTTATTCTGAAGCGCCGACTTGGAAGCCCTAATCTCAGCTGATTTCACTCAAATCTACATCCACTCCAATTATCACTTTGCATTGGCGTTTGAGTGTTTGACACATCTCTCCAAAAATTTGGCGGAGTGGGCTAAGGCCAAGGGAACAGACTTAAGCTCTTCAGTGCAAATCGGAAAGCGTGGGCAACAAAGACATCGTCTTGCGACTGTGATTTTTTTTTTCCGAAAAAAAGAAAAAGAAAAAAAGAAGGACTCCGACTCATTGGCATTTTGTACTCAATAATGCAATGGTATAATTTATGCATACCCAAAGAAGTAAATTTCTTAAATTGTTTTTTGAACTTATCTGATATTGTTGCATTCATAATATCTCAGTTTATTATATCGTTTATTTTTCTATCACTTTCGGCTTGGATACACTGAAATTATTCCCGAGTTGTCATAATGATGTTAAGCTTTTGCGATATAACTGAAATTTTTAGCTGTTAATAAACCCTTTATAGTGAATTGCTAGTTTAAACCGTTTTGACTTCAGCTAATCATGCCACCCCACAGTGTAAGATTTTGCCAATCTAGGGGGACTTAATTGAAAAAAAAAATTATTTTTAAGGTCAATAAGCTTTTAGGAGTCAATTTAGATATGTTCAAATGTTACGAAAACAAGCCCGAAACAAAACAAAAAATTTTTGTTCAGAAGATAACGGTACTTAAACCGGTGCATTTGAAATGCATGCAAAATTGCATTGCACAACGAGCATCAGTTGGGAAAGATTAGTGTTCTCAATTGGATCGTGTGGCCACTGTGAGCGGTCGAACTTATTTTTCCCATAATTGTGGAAGCATTATTGATTTTTAGCGCTATAAAGGGACTTCATAAGTGGCATACAACATTTTTGTTATTTTTTGGAAATAAGTGCCAAAAAGTAGGTATATTTTTAACAAAATTCTGTATTTGGTGGAAAAAAAACTAACAACATTCAATCACATTCAAATCAACCAAAACATACGTATTTTGCAGAAAACTATTCTGAATCAGGATCAGAAATAAAAAGTTGCTATTGTTTTGCACAAGGACCTTCAATTAAGCAATGAGTGATATAAAACGGGCAGATTTTTCAAGGTTTGGGTAAGAAACGCAAAAACCGTTAAGCTCAAATCACTCCTAGAGCACGCAGCGATCATTTTGGCAATGATATTGATAATAAAAAGTTAATGTTGCATTTAAAACACATTGTGCCATGAATTTGAGTCGAGGTGGACCAGATCTAGGAGAGATAAGTCCAGAATTATGACCGATAATGCAAGTTGGCTTCAGGGCAAAATAAAAGGCGATGCTATAGGATTGATGTCGCGCCTTCAACCTCAAACCGCATCGAAAGAGCTATAAAACTATTTTCTGATCAATCTAGTGAACAAAGTTGTGATTCAAATTCAGATTTTGATTAAATTTGTCAAAAAAAAATTTCCCTAATCTCTTTATCAACTTTGAGTTGTTTTTTTTAATTAAAAAAAAATCTGAAAAATATGGAAATTGTTTTTTTCTTTCAATAAATGAATTACCTTTGAAACGCATCCATTTTTATATTTGTAAGGCCAATACTTTTGAAGTTACAAGCAAAAACATGAACATTTAACAAAAATCGTAAATTTAAAAAAAAAAATTTTTTTTTTTCATAATTAATTTTAAAAAAATATTTTTAAATTGGCTAAAATCAGAACAAAAAATACTAACCTGACACTTTTTTGAAAAAAAATTTTTCCTTATTTTTATTGCGGATTTTATGTTAAAAAAGTGAAAATTTTCTGGTTTTTACGTACTTTACGCCCTTTAAGGTGCCACGCCCACTTTAACTTTTCGTCCAAAAATTTCTTTGGGAAATTTCTGAACATTCAGTCCAAGGTTCATGTCGATAGCTTGAAAAAAACAACCCCTTTTTAAGTAATCCCCCCTAGATTAGAAAAAAATTAAAATTGTGCACCCCCGGGAGCAGACATTTCAGAGGGGCTGACCTAAACTCATTTTAATCGGGCAGAGGATAGCCATGGAAGGGAGGGCGAATTCCTTGCCTATTCAACATCTAGCCTAAATAGAATTATATAGGAGGGTAACCCGTTACAAATTTTTACAGTAAAATCAATGGTAAATTTTGAAATAATCTCAAGAAAATGACTAGTAAAATTTTACCTAATTATAAGAAAACTAAATCATTTTCATGTTTTTAAAAAAAGTTTTCCTTAAACTTTTATTTAAGGCTTTGTTTTGACAAGTTCCAGATTTCAGTTCTTTGCTGTTAGAAAATGTTTCTCGATACCTGGGCAAATTTTAAAATAAGGGTATTTCCTTTATTTCGTGGCCCTTTTTATACACTTGAAAAGTGTATTATAATTTTGCCCAGAAGTTTGTAACGCATAGAAGGAATCATCTCCGACCACATAAAGTATATATATTCTTGATCAGTGTGACGAGCTGAGTCGATTAAGCTTTGTACGTCCGTCTGTCCGTCCGTCCGTCTGTCGGTCTGTTTCTACGCGAACTAGTCCCTCAGTTTTGAAGCTAACGAGCTGAAACTTTGCACAGAGTCATCTTTTGTCTGCACGCTGCTAATATGTCGGATAACTACTTCTTGTAGCTGCCCTACAAATGATCGATCAAAAAATGGGTTGTAATGAGAAAAACAGTTTTTTTCTCAAAATTACCGCTCCCAATCACGGTCATGGGTAATAAAAAATGTTTTAAAGCTGATCTGCGAAGTTTGGCCAAAGTCTCTAACCGTTGAGACAAGCGTTTTCAAGTGTATCAAAACTTCGGCACAGACGAAGTTAGCTTTGCCTTTCTCGTTTTCTATGCATTTATGCAAAATGGCAAAGTTAACAACAAAAGCAGCTATAAATTTTTTTACAATTTTTGAACCTATCAAATTGTTAACTTTTTTGCTCCAAATCAGGTTTGGGAGGCAAAAATGTATCTACTGTTTTAAGTACGGTGCGAACTAGCCAAAAATACCGTAGTCTCCGACTCCGGAGGCTTTACTTTGTTTTCACTGAAAACTATTTTAGCTTTAGCATTAGCCCAGGGCAAAGTCTTCATTGTAATCGCTAGGCTGGCCAATTTCTTCCTCTTTTGCCCAAAACTTTGTGGTATCATTATTAAATATATGTCATTACACTGGCATTCAATATGTTAAGTACAATAAGAGCGGTTGAAAATCTAAATATTAAAAAAAGCCAAAATGTTCGATTCCCTTACTACGATTTTGAAAAAAAAAGCCAAAAATCCGCTTAAAAAGCTGCACTGGCAACACTGCTGTTGGAGATTTGCCAACACTGTTACGCCAGTCTTGGCGGATTGAAACTTTATTAATAGAATTTGTTTATCAATGAAGCTGGGTTAGTCACAGGAGGACATTGTTTCTGTTCCTCACAAGCAGCGAGATGTTTCTGCGTCTGTCCATGCTGTTGGCGCGCTTCCTACACAATGGCAGACTGCGTATACTGTTTTTGGTCCTAGTGGTTATCGGCATCTTTGGTATCTACTACAATTGGCAAAGTGATATGCAGGCATGTTTCAAGAATGAACCAGTGTCAACAGCGGCTAGCGATGAGTATGTCAGCCTGGAAGATGTTCTTATGGGTGAGCCCAAACCCAAGCCGGGAAAGAGTATATTCTTTCATGAGACCAGCTGCCATTTGGCTGATCAGAATCTGCTCGAATTGACTGCACGGCAAGCTTGTGCCATTGAGTCAGCAGCACTGCATAATCCGAATTTCCAAGTTTTTGTATTATTTGCCGGAGGGCCTAATCACAGAGTTTCGCAAAGGCGAAATGGAACACTGGTGCAATCGCCTTTAATTGAAGCCATACTTACGTATCAAAATGTACACCTGAGGCGTTTAAATCTATGGAGCTATGCGGAGGGTACACCCATTGAGGAATGGCTTAAGGATGGCAAGCTGTTTCGATCGAAGTAAGTGGGAGTCTAGGAAAATCAAATCAAATACTACTTCTAATCTTTCTCAGCTACCTCTTCTCGCATATTTCGGATTTCTTACGCTATTTAACATTATACCGCTATGGAGGCCTCTACTTGGACATGGATGTGGTAATGTTGCGTAGCATGGAGGATGTTCCACCCAATTACACAGGGGCGGAATCAAATACTCATTTGGCTGCGGGCGTAATGAGTCTCTCGCATAAGGGTTTTGGTCATGATATAGCCGAATCTTGTCTGCGTGACTTGGAGCAGAATTTCGATGGCAGCGATTGGGGTAATAATGGACCCGGGGTAATAACTCGAGTGGCCCAAAAGATATGCGGTACCAAGGATATTTCATTAATGCTTGAGGATCGCAAACGTTGCCTGGGCTTTAAGGTGTTTGGCCGCGGAGCCTTCTATGCCATACCCTGGAAACAGTGGCGTGATTTCTTTGATGCCGATAAACTGGAAATGACCCTGGCACGTACAAAGGATTCGTATTTGGTGCATGTATGGAATAAACACTCAAAGCAATTACAAATTCGCTTGGGTTCAACGGGAGCATATGCAAAATATGCCGAACTAAATTGTCCACGTTCGTTTGCGGCAGCGGGTGAATATTTTTAAGGTAAATACCAAAAACTACTTTTCCACCCGCACCATACCAAAGAGCTAGAAACAAGTCTAAACTGATTTTTGTTTTAGTTTTAAAATTTTGTTTCAAAGTGTGATTAGTATTATAGCTAGAGCAATCTTACATCAATTAGTTCTTTCTCAAATTTTTTTTGTACAAAATCAAAAAGCATAGCTTAATAATAGTTTTGTGAATCATTTACAAACCCAAGTTGAACCCTTTATTAATATTTTCCCTTATAAGCAAAGCGCATTCCAAAAATGTAAAAAACAAAATGAAAATAATGTTAGATCCTTTGAAATGTGGTTAGTTAATCCAAAACCTAAAATCTGAATTGTTCATGCTTCCACTTTCACTTTCGCTTCGCACATTTTGCGATTTGAAACGGTTTTTTTTTCCACCAGATTTGGTTTTAATATAGGAAAAACTTGACGAAAATGGAAATGGGAGCATGTCTTTCTTTTCTTTCCTTTTCTCAAGAATTAAAACACCCTCTTTCAATTTTCCTTAATAGCATTCGTTATCAGGCAGAGAGCAACAGCGTCCAATTAGTCAGCTAAGTTTGACACAGTTTATCTCTGCTGACGAATGCCTATGGCATTTCAACCTTGGAACTGATAACAACTTTTTCTTAAATATCTAACTTAAAAAAGTTAACAAACAGGTTCCTTAATATCACTTTACGTTATTTCAATAACTAACCACAATATTACAAGGTAGCCCCAACTTCTTTCAGTTTAGTTTAGTTTTAAAAACATTTCTGTGTCAATTCCAATTTTTTCCCAATTTTTTTTTTGTTAGTTTTATACCAAAAATTCATTCACTATTATCTAGTTTCTATGGGCACAATTTGTCAAACAAATGAAAGATTTAAATGAAATCAAAGAATCTTATAAATGGAATCTGAAAATATGAGAAATTTTTTTTAAAACAAGGCTGCAAAACAAGTTAAATAAGAACACTTTCTAACACATGAGCAAGAAAGCAAAGCTAAAGTGTTTCTAATTATATGAACTAATTTCGGGGATTATGGGCTCTAATCCAAATTCCGCAGAGATTAAATTTCGAATGCATGTTGTATACATATGCAGCTGACAAGCCAATTTCTGCTTACTAGATTCCCTACTTCTTTTCTTTAGAATTGAATTTACCTTGGGTTGGGCAGGCAAAGGGAATTGATATTTTGGAAGAAGCTTGTGTTCTTTCTTGTCTTACCTTTCTTCAGTAAAAATGCAATTGCTTTCATTCATTCATCATTTTATTGTTCGGAAGAATTGTTAGTATTGTATTTTTCTGGGTACGTCTTGGCTTTATATGCATGTTAATCTGGACCATATTATTTTAGCCACAAGAACCCTCAAAGTTTTGGTGGTTTTATGCTTCTTAAATTTTTTCGACCAATTACAGTTGACCTTTATGCCGAACTATTATACATTACCTACTCAGATCGCATTGCAACTGTCCAAATTCCATTTACTGCCGTATCAAAAGCCCAAAACCAGCTTAGGTTAGGTTAGGTTAGAATCCTATTTCTTCACTTAGGCCAATGAAGGCCCGTTGTGTTACCATCAGAGGTCGCATAAAACGGTCCCCTCTTTGCCTGTGTCAGAAAACAACCGCTCTCGCGCGAGCACATTCAATAAAGGTCTTCAACCAACCATCAACTACGCGCTCTGCCTCTTTTTGGTTGTGAGAAAAGAGAAACACATTTATTTTTATTTTTTCTGTCAGGTCTGTCCCGGGACCTTTTGCCAAAATTCATGCATTCAAAAGGTCTTACAGCTAAGGCTCGGCTAACAATGTGAATGTGTGTGAAAATCTGTATGCCTTCTCTCGTTCTCTCTCACGCTGACTCGCTCTCTGTTTATGCAACCTTTTGAACTGAGATTTTTAAAGTTCGGTCTTTGTGAAGACCGCATTTGATGAGCGATTGACTGACTTGGGCCCTGTGTGGGGTTGGTCTCAGACCGATCAGTGCTGTGAGTTCAACGACAGCCACCGAGCAGTGAGCGAGGTTGCTGCTTAAATTCGGTTAAGGGAAGACCAAGCCCGTTTTGTTTTTGTTTTTTTGGTCAGTGACGTGAGCAGAGCGAACTAAACATTAGGTTGAGAGTTATTTACGAGCTATGGTTACCATATAACCCTTTCTACGCTGTCCACGTAGAGGGAGGGTCTTCCCCGTTAAACCATTTAGAAAATAGAAATTTGAGCAGCGAGGCTAAATCTATTTCAAAGAAGTCCGATCGTTTAGAACAGGACGACGCAGAATTGTAAGTCGTCTTCTACTAAGAGCTGGACAATGATAGAAGAGGTGTTGTACACTCTCCTCCTCATCCACTGAGTTGCAGCTTCTACAGTAGTCATTGTGTCTGATGCCGAGCCTAGCGGCGTGTCTTCCTATTAGGCAGTGTCCAGTAAGGGCCCCTACTAATAAAGAGATATTCACTCTATCTTTGACATTTTTGACGTTACAACCAAAAGAATGTAACTTGCATATTCCGCAGTCATTCTCAACAAAAGTAATGTTTTGTCCGCAGACTTCCTTTGCTTTAGCCCCTGGAGGTCGAATACTTTTGGCAATTCTCATGCTCCCCCAAAAATATGACACCTTCTTTACTGATTTAACCTTGTATAATTCCACCAGGTTCTATACAACGTTATTTTATTGGACTGCACGAAAATTGTATGGCCTGTATGTAAATCGTCAAGAGAAAAGAACCTCATTTCTTACTGTTATCATTCTTAAAATTTTTAAAGTTTGCCTCACTTTCTAAGTACATAAATGTTCCATTTTGCGAACGTGATATTTGTTGTGTTAGAGATTGATAATAACACTAGCTGAACGCGCCGCGACTTTGTCCGAAGTTCGGCTGTTTTATTTTGTAAACAGCTTCGAGTTCTTCGTCATCCCGCCCTGAGGGATCAAACCAAATTTTCTAGGCGCTCGAAAATTCCTGAATTATATGTTAACATAGTGCGGCCGCACGATCACATAGTGAATTTGGTGACTAGCGATATTATATGAAGACTGTGCATTTCAGAGCTGCATCAGCACTCTTTAATTATAATTAAATTCAAATTGGATTTCCCGTTTTTTCCCCAGTCCCTCTTCACCCGCTCATCATTCTTTCCCCACCCTCCTTTCCATTTTCCACCGCACTCCACTCTTTCCCCTTACCCCTCTAGCTGTCATCTGTCTCAGAGAGCCAAGAGGTGAATAGACCTAAATTGTGTGATTGTGATCCCTCTCATGCTCACTCTCTCTCGCGCTCATAGAAAAACAGTTTAGTCCAAAATTATCTAAGCGCCACAGTTCCGTGACTATTCTTTATTTGTACAAAACAAAACTCAAAAAACACACCTACACGCACACAGCACATACGGTCACTCAGAGGGTAGTTCATTCTCTCTCGCGTTCTTATTAAAACAGCCTTGCTCCATACGCATTTTTTAATAGCAATTACTTTTCAATTCTCTGATTTTTGAAAAGAATAAGATTAAGCACGTAAAATGTATAAAAAACGTTTGGCATCTTCTTTAGTGTAGATGTTGGACTTTATTTGTAGATTCAAGCCTTTCTTCCATAAAATATTGTTTTTCGGTAATAACAGCGAGAAAATTATGCAGGCTTAAAAATAATTGACTTAAATGTTTGCTTTTACCGGATTTGTTTTTTATAATTTGGAAGGTGAAAAACCCCAACCGAACCGTTTTGCAGACTTGTTTGAAAATAATCTCAAAATCATAATTTTTTTTGTTTACCTATTTAAATAAATATACACAAGTTTTATACGAACAAATTATACAAAACCTTAAGTACCCAAAAATGATCACGATAATAAGAAACATAAAAGAACCTTAATGAAGTATGAAAAAATGATATGGAATCTGTATGTATTGTAATTTAATAATCTCTCCACTGAATACTAATTAAAAAAAATGGTGTAATATTTTTTTCTATGTCTATTACGTATAAACATTATTTTTGTATACAATAAGTGGGATGAATGGGAATCAAAATCTGATTTGGAAAAAATTCCCTGTTCTAAATATTAATAACAACCTGTGACCTAAGATAGATATACTGCAAGGATTGTATACAAATTTAATATTAAACAGCAAATAAATAACAAAAGTCCTAGACGATTTATTTTCAAACGTAGAACTATGCCAATTAAGAGAAAGATCCACTTACTTTTATGTTGTAAATGGTCTTTACTTTGGTCAGAAATTTGTGGTGGTGCCTGAAAATAAAGCGGAATTCGGCACATTGCGCAATGGTGCCAAAGTAGATTTTTACCTAACTAAAATCGAAATTTTTGACGACGAACGTTTTACGGTGTGTACGCAGAGAAACGAAACGTCGATCCACACGAACATCGAACGTCAAACTCTGTACTTGGGATGGTATGGGCAACTGTTCCGGCCCAAAGTAATTAATTTTATTTATTTTGACGGTCAGAAGCAAAAAAAAATGTCCCTGCTCGGGCGCCATGTAATTTTATCGAAACAAACTTTAACAATTCATATGGTGTTGGATCTGGCAAAAAGTATACAGATTGGATTGACTGCTGCGATTGACACAAAATAGGTCCGTCGTCTTCAACTCGTAACAAACAAAGAATTTTATTGGCAAACTCCGCAAACTCCACAAACTCCGCAAACTCCACAAACTCCACAAACTCCGCAAACTCTACAAACTCCGCAAACTCCACAAACTCCGCAAACTCTACAAACTCCACAAACTCCACAACCCCAAACTCCACGAACCCAAACCCGCAAACTCTGCAAACCCGCAAACTCCCAAACTCCACAAACTCCACAAACTGCGCAAACTCCGCAAACTCCACAAACTCCGCAAACTCCGCAAACTCCACAAACTCCGCAAACTCCACAAAATCCGCAAACTCCACAAACTCCGCAAACTCCACAAACTCCGCAAACTCCACAAACTCCGCAAACTCCACAAACTCCACAAACTCCGCAAACTCCGCAAACTACACAAACTCCGCAAACTCCACAAACTCTACAAACTCCACAAACTCCACAAACTCCGCAAACTCCACAAACTCCGCAAACTCCACAAACTCCACAAACTCCGCAAACTCCACAAACTGCACAAACTCCACAAACTCCGCAAACTCCACAAACTCCACAAACTCCGCAAACTCTACAAACTCCGCAAATTCCGCAAACTCCACAAACTCCGCAAACTCCACAAACTCCGCAAACTCCGCAAACTCCACAAACTCTACAAACTCCGCAAACTCCACAAACTCCGCAAACTCCACAAACTCCGCAAACTACACAAACTCCGCAAACTCCCCAAACTCCGCAAATTCCACAAACTCCGCAAACTCCGCAAATTCCGCAAACTCCACAAACTCCGCAAACTCCACAAACTCCGCAAACTCCACAAACTCCACAAACTCCGCAAACTCCACAAACTCCGCAAACTCCACAAACTCCGCAAACTCCGCAAACTCCACAAACTCTGCAAACTCCACAAACTCCGCAAACTCCACAAACTCCGCAAATTCCGCCAAAGAAAAGTGTATATGGGGCAAATAAATGAGCTATTGCGCACAGGCAATATGGTGGACTAAGCTGCTTTGCTAAGAGCTAGACAGAGAGTGAGGGAGGGAACGACTCACACTTACACAGATTAGGTATGTGTGTTGGCTCTCTTGAGACAGAGAGGGAATAGTGCAGAAGCGGCGAGGCTGTTCTTTGGACCTTATTAAACAAAATCTTATTTGAATATCTGCTGTCGGCAATCTGTTGTCGGCAGTCTCCACAAACTCCGCAAACTCCACAAACTCGGCAAATTCCACAAACTCCACAAACTCCGCAAGCTCCACAAACTCCGCAAATTCCGCAAACTCCACAAACTGCGCAAATTCCGCAAACTCCACAAACTCCGCAAATTCCGCAAACTCTACAAACTTCGCAAGCTCCACAAACTCCGCAAATTCCGCAAACTCCGCAAACTCCACAAACTTCACAAACTCCACAAACTCCGCAAATTCCGCAAACTCCGCAAACTCCACAAACTCCGCAAACTCTGCAAACTCCGCAAATTCCACAAACTCCGCAAATTCCGCAAACTCTAAAAATTCCGCAAACTTTCCACAAACTCCGCAAAAGTTTGGAGCGGGAAGTTCGTGGAATGTTTGTGGACTACCGACTGCAGACTGCCGACAGTAGAATGCACACTTCGGACTGCAGACTGCCAACTGCAGATTCCGGATTGATTCCGGATTAATTCCTGATTCATTCCGGATTAATTCCAGATTGATTCCGGATGCCGATTGTAGACCACCAGAAAGTTTGCGGAAGTTTGCCGAAAGTTTGTGGAAGTTTGCGGAAAGTTTGTGGAAATTTGAAAATTTGAAAGTTTGCAGACTGCTGGCTGCAGACTGCAGGTTCCTGATTGATGCCGACTGTAGACTGCCGACTGTCAACGGCAAAGTGCCCGATTGTGATTATGCCTTCAACAAATCTCTGTCTCTCTTCTCTCTAAAAAGTTTCTCTATAATAATCGTAGGGGAAATCTCTGTCCACTCCTGTCTGTGAGTAGGGGCATAACTTTCCGGACTGGCTAAAAAAATGGCTGTGAGTCGGGGGAGTTTGAAGGAATTAATCCAACGTTTTGGACCAGTCCATTGGCCGCTAACTTGATATCAATGGACCCCACTAGACTAAGTGAAGTCTCTCGTCTACAGGGACAAGCCAGTTCAGTACTTTTTGTTCCGAACGTGATCAACTTTTTTTGAGTTCAAAAATGTCATATTTACAAGGTAATCGGTATTTAACTTATTCTTAACGAACTTAAGCAAAATCAGAAAATTGAAATAAACTTTTAAATTTTTGAAATTTATTATAAATTTGCATTCAAAGCTTAACTTGGTTCGGTTTAATTTCATTAACAAAAGTCTTCACACATAAATGCCATATAAATATTAGTTTGAGTAGTGAAATTTTAATTTAGGAAATCTTTTGCAAGCTTAGTTTATCATTTCAGAGTCCATGTAAATTAGCTTAACCCGCAGCTGGATCCTTCTTGTTGTTCTTCTCCTTTTTACCCTTTTGCTTTTCCGCAGCGGCAGCCAGTTCTAGATCAATGGGAGCCGGCTTCACAAATGGTATCTCATCTTGAAACTTGGCCGGCATGTATTTCTTTAAAGGTTCTGGAACTTTGACACCCGTCTCCGTTTGATGCGTCTCCAGGATGGCGCATATCACCCGAGTGGCCGCACACATGGTGGCATTCAGCATATGCACATAATCTACAGCGGCATTCATCTTCTTGGTCTGGCCATAGCGCACCAGCAGGCGACGTGCCTGATAGTCCAGACAATTGGAACAGGAGACAAGTTCTCTGTAGGCTCCACTGCCACCAAACCAAGCCTCCAAATCCAGTTTCTTAGAGGCAGCATGATTGAGGGCACCCGACACAATGTTAACCACGCGATATGGTATGCCCAGGGATTGGCAGAATTGCTCGGCATTGCCAATCATCTCGTCCATCATTTCCCAGGATTTATTGTCGTGAGGTGAAGTCAGGACAAATTGTTCAACCTTCTCAAATTGATGGACACGGAAAATGCCACGCGTGTCACGTCCATGAGAGCCCACCTCCTGACGGAAGCAGGTGGAGAGGCCAGCATACTTGATGGGCAACGAAGCCTCTGGCAGCCATTCATCACGATGATAGGCGGCTATAGGCTGCTCGGAAGTGGCAATTAGATATTTCTCATCGGTTACAGACTCCTCGGCTTTTTCACTACCCTTGCCCACCACCTTATAGAGCTCCTCATCGAATTGCGAGAGTTGGGCCACCTCTTGCATCACCTCCTTGCGCATAAAGAAGGGCGTATACAAAGGCACATAGTCCTTGGCATATAGCAAATGCAAGGCATGCTGTATCAAGGCCTGCTCGAGAAATACAGCCGCTCCAGTGAGGAAATAACCCCGTCCGCCGGACACAACCGCACCCTTCTCACTGTTCATGCCATCGATCATCACAATCAAGTCCACATGAGAATACTTTCCTTTCTTCTCACAATCGCCATAAGTACGCTCGACACGATTCTCATCCTCATCATTGGAAACGGGCACGGATTCGTGTAAATGGTTGCCCACTTCTCTTAGAGAGGTATTTCTGGTCTGTTCGGCCAGTTCCAAAGACTTTTGATTCTCCATCAGAGCATTGTCGATGAGCAGTCTCAATTGTTTGATCTGGCTGACTGTCAAAGCCTGCAGGTTGTCGGCCACCAACTCTGTAAGATTCTCACACACGGATGCTGGCAGCTCCTCGCTCATGGCTCCCTGTGGCTCTTTTTTCTTCATCTTTTCGCCAATCACCTTGCTGCACACATTCTTCACCTTGTTGAGGTTGTCGGCCTGATGACGGCATTGACGCCACTCCGTGTCCTTTGATATAACAGTTTCCACCAGGGCCACATCCTTGAAGCGTTTTCTTTGATTCTCACGCACGGCATCGGGATTACCGCCCTTGTCGCTACGAAATAGATCCAAATCCAAAACCATTTTCTTTTAATTGCAGCTTTTTGTCGGCGTTTTCACAACGTGGCTGGAATTTTGCGTCAGTCAGTGGGCAGGGCTGGCAAATTACTACTGAGCAGCCCTGTAATGGCAGTGATGCGCTAGCGGTTTAAAAAAAAAGCTAAATCTAGCTTCTTTGCTGTTACACTTTCTATTTGGGAATTTACTAAATTTAACGAGCAGAAAAATGAGAAATCGGTAAAATATTACCATAATTTGATTTTGTGCTTTTGTCACCGCGATTATATAGATTAATATAGATTTGTCCAAATTGTCAATTTGACTCCCAGGACTCCTTCGTGGTTGTTTTTTCTTGAGATACGCGCATTGTGAATTTGTATTGGTTTTCATGCGGCAGTAAACTTATTCTGGGCACCTCTGATTTAAAATGAACATCTTATTTTAAATATTTACCGTTTCTAGCCGAACAACAAATTTGAACAGCTGACTTGAACTCAGCTTGAAACAGTCTATCGAACTGTACCTATTTCATTCTCAGGCCCTCAAGATCCCAATATTTGTTGAACTCCTCAATCCTCAACACTATTTTTAGTGCGATCAGCCCACTGACAAAAGAGAACAAACAAAGCACACTAAAGCCGTACACTAAGAGCCTATCAGAATATCATTGAAGTGAGGCTCCACACAAACTGCATTGAAGTGCTAATGGACAGGCTTAAAAATTTAGTCCCCTATAAAGGCGTGGATAAAACGCATCTCTTCTTCGGAAATGGGCTCGCTTCTTCAAAGTTAGGTGTAGTTTATCGACCAAAAACACATTCAATTCCGGGCGAGTTTTTCTTCTCAAAATTTCGATTTGAGCTTTAACCTCTGCGAAAAGCCTGTAAAGATTCCACCAATATTGCTCCATGTTCGCGAGACCACATTGAAAAAATGTACCGAAACAATCGTTAACTACGCTCTCAGGTCTGTCACGAACTTCTTGGTATGTAACCATGGGTAAGTACGCTTACAGCCTAGGCTCGGCTCACAATATGATTATTGTATGTAACTTTATGCCCTCTCTCGTTCTCTTTAACATTGACTCGCTCTCTGTTTATGCTGAACTCTGGCGCTCATTTTAGTCTGAAACCTTTTCAACTAACATTTATACAGTTTGGTCTTCGAGAAGCACGCATTTTATGACCGATTGACCGAATTGGGTCGGTCGCTTTCAGACCGATCAATGAAAAGTTAGTGTGCCACACATTAATTTAGGTTGAATTATATGAACAACAAATTTGTTTCAATTTTCACCGATCATTCGTATATCAGCTATAAAATATGGTAGTCCAATTTTAATCAAAGTTGGTCATAAGTTTAAGTACCTAGTCCTATAGATTTGAGTTGAGTTTCCTAAAGATAACTTCAGAAATAAATAAGTTTATTTTACGCAAGTCTAACATTTGCTTCGTTGAAATGGAATATCTTTCGATACAAAAAAGTTTATCATATAAAATCATTTATTTCGTCCACTTTTTCATATACCCCGTTTATACACAAAAAAAAAAATATTATGATATATCCCCTTCAAGGTATGCTATAAAAATAAATATTAAAAATAAGAAAAATTATATTTTATATTTGTCTTAACGCTAATTAATTTTGAACTTTCTTAACTGCTCCTAGAATCTATGTGAATCTACAGTTTTCAATACTTATGAGGCTGCGATATCTTAATAGCTATTATCCAGTTCAAATATATAAATGCTTAAGAAATAATGTTAGCATACTTTGAAGGGCATTTATCATGATAATAAAACTTTATTTTCTTTTAAATTTTCCTCCTACGCGTTTCGGTCAAATTATGCGCCTTCATCAGGAAGCCTGCATTTATTTGTTTACATTCATTTTTAAAACAAACATTACAATTAGGGCCCAGCCCTCGTAAAAACGTAATTGGTAAATTTACCACACATGAGCTAGTGAGCGCTCCTTGTGATTTACTCTAGTAATTGTTGTGGTAAACCAGCTGATTTTAACAGGCGACGAATTTTGCACTTAATATTTACAAACGAATTCAGACGCCTGAGTTGCGAAGAGCACTGTATGCATAACTCATAAACAGGAAGTCGTGTGTTCGAACCATGTAAGCGGACTTTTATTTTTTTTTTTCGTTTGTTATTGAACCAAGTGATTATAGATCAATCCGTTACCGGGACTCGAACCGAAATAACAAAAAATACAAGGAGATAATCATATACACTCAGCCAACGCCTATACAAAAAATCTGTATCTAAATTTCTATATTAGATAAGCACGATACCAAGTATCAGGGCAACAAAAAGTTGGTAATTTTTTTCCTATGTATTTTGTTGTTGTGTCGTAAATTTTGGGCTGGTGAACACCCTAAATACATTTCATACATACATATATGTTCAGTGAACATTGTTTACATATTTTCACCTGTTCACTAAACTACCGTCGTTGCTTTTGTAAATAGTTTTATGTCGTCCCATTGTATTTCTTTTGTTTTGTCATATGTTTGGTTTTCTTGTAATTGTTTCCCGCAATCGCCGCAGCGTACATGTAATTTATTTGGTCTACATCGTCTTTATGATTTACAGTCCGCTCTCCCCGCTGTTGAATTTTAGAAGTTTTTCAAATGGCTGACGCCAAGAAGGTGAAGGTACTTATGCGTTGAAAAATCCAGCCATTGACCTCTCTTTGAACGATGTGTGAAATCAATAAAAAAAAATAATACGATTAGCATATTAAAACTTTTTTAAGCAGGCTCTAGGTCATTTTAGTTAGGATTTTGTCAGTAACTTGTCTAAAACAAGACACGCACAACACCATAAAGGAGGCTGGTTGACAGAATAGCTATTTCATGAATACCAATTCAATATTCAGCTGTCTTCGCCTGTCTTTAATGTGTTGGCAGAAGGTACCTCATGACAGAACGGCTATGAAAGTTTTTTTTTTTAGCCATTTCATCCACTATGTGCCAGCACTAATGCGAGAGGGTGAAAACTCTGACAATAATGCATTTAGTTTCCAAAATGACTTACCAGGCATTGACCTCTCTTTGAAAGATGTGTAAAAGTCAAAATCTCTAACAAAATTATAAGATTTTCATATTAAGTTTTCTTTTTAGCTATTTCAGCCATTTTGTGCCATCACTATTGCGAGAGGGTGACAACTCTGACCGGCACAGCTGGCGGTTTAAAAACATTTCCAATTGGCATAAAACTTTCCGATATTTAAAGTTTTTACCCCACACCTGCTCCTGCTCCCATCCAGCATGGACTTTATTGAGCAAGAAGTAAACGAAATTCGGGCCAAGTGTGAGCAGCAGGTGGCCCACACCAAAATTATCAGCTGCAGTACCTCGCTCATCCGTGTCGATATTCATGCCGATCGTCCTAATCGTGCCATGACAGTTTGTCTGCGTTTCCCCGAAAACTATCCTACAAGTACAACTATACTGGTGGAGCTTAAAAGTCGCGCTTACTCGGATAAACTTCTCACCGAACTCACACGTCTGATTGATGAATATGCTCGGGATTATCTGGGCAAACCGCAAGCTTTGTTGGTTCTCGCTTTTGTCCAGCAATATTTAACAGATAATCCTTTATGCGTGTGCCTGGACGAGATTAAGCAATTGCGTATGGACATTAAGAATCTGGACAATAGTCAACTGAAGCTGCGTCAAAAGAATTCCAGCGTTGAATTAATAGCCCGAGGAGGAGCCTATATATACCGCGTATTAGCTACTATACCGGACACCTATCCCCTGCAAGGTGTTGAACTGAAGTGCCAGGAATCCAATCTACCCGCGGTGTTGGTACGCTATTTGAATGGCCAGTCCCGTGAGATTGCCCGACAGTGTGTGGAGCCTCCGTTGCGTCTGACCAAAGATGAGCTAGCCAATTTTCGTCCAATGAGATCTCTGCATCGTTCCTTGAAATTCTGCCTGGAGGCCACACGCGATTTTCATGTAGAACTTTGCCCCATATGTGATAATCCTGTATTACCCCCGAATCCCCACGACATTGAAATGGATGATAATTTGGATGCGTTCATAGAACGTGTCTATTGTGGTCATTTGTTTCATCAGGGTTGTCTCAAGCTTTATTTGGCCGAGCCACCATTTCCCAAGAGTGGCAAACTGTGCCCGGCCAAGCGGCGTCATCCACGTTCCGATGCTCAATCTTATATGGGCAAAAAGTCAACAGTTAAAGCCAGCGGCAGCAGCTCAAAATCTGTGGATAATAGTGGAACTGGAACTGTGTGTGGCATTAAATTGGCCCATGATCGTTGGGTGGTCAGTATCAAGACCGCTGAAGCACGCTGGGCACAAAAACAGGCACGCCAACGTGAACTGGAGGAAGTGGTGGACTTTTTGCAATAGCCAAAAACAAGATTAGATTGATTTTTTTTTGTTTATTATAATATGGGATAAGTTGAGCATAAATAAATAAATAAATGAATACGCTTAAACAAATAAAAAACAAAAGACAAAAAATAGGGAGGACTAGGTTGGGTTGTGGGCGTGGAAACTATATCCAATATGACTTGAGTACAGTCCAAAATAAAAATAAAAATTTTTAAATTCTCTGTTTAACAGGCTCTTTGCCCCTTTTTCTAAACTTCAAAAATCCGTGACAATTTCATCATCTTCATACCGCTTTATGGGATCCCCCTTAATCAGCGACGATATGAGACTGTAAAAAATTAACAAAAGTTAATAAATTATTTACCAGCTTTTTATCCATTCACTTACCAATACAAGCCCACAAAGAACATGACAAAATAGTAACCCAAATAGATCATACAATTTCTTAGATGCACCTTGAGCAAACCACGGCTATGTATATCCACCGGATCGTAGACACCCAGACTGTCCCTACGTTGGCGATTTAACTCATGGAATAGCCAAATGACCATGGGTAAGTTCAACAGGAACATAATCCAGTGACCGCCCAACAGAAGCATTAATGCCAGCAGGCCATGAGAACCAAATTTGGGTATAACCCAAAAATTTAATCTGCGACAACATTCCTGAGCATTTAAATAGTCACACTCCAAATCGGCCAAAGTCAGAACCTAAACGAAATGTAAAGGTAAGTAAGATTTCTTTCAGTGTACTTGCTTATTAAGCGGCACTAACATAGTAAATTAATAGCAATAGAATGGCTCCATAAACCAGCAGTGTGATGCAAAAGATGGCTGTTTCCGGTAGAAACATGATTGCACTAAAAAATTTCAGCTTTTCACTTATCAATTAACTAATTAAGGTCTTTTTTTAATGTTATTTACAACATTTTTGTGCGTGTGTGTGTGTGTGCGTTAGTTTTGTTTGGAATAGGGTTGTCGCTGGCAAATAACTTTATCGATAGATCTATCGATTTATCGTTACTTGGAGCAAATATATACAAATTTATTTTATAGCCAAAAAGATGTAAGACAAAAAAAGAAAACAAGAAACAAACTATAGCCGCAGTTACGCACATATCAACAATATTTATATATTGTATGTCTTTTTTATGTAACTGTAAAGCCCAAAAATGACTTAAATTTTAACATAAAATATAGCTAAAAAATGTATTCCTGGATTTAGGTTTATTCCACAGAAGTAAATCGTCAGGAAATCTACAACTAGACATATATATGAACAAACTATGTTTTTTGTAGGATTTTTAATCAGTTTATTTGGCAAAGGTTCAAGAGAGAAGGAAGATTCCCACTGAAAAGTAAGGAAACTGTGAAGAGAATTTATCATCTACATGAAATAGAATACATGAATAGAATAGATATTTATTGGAAAGCTATATCTCTGCTAAACAACTTGATTAAAATTCACAAAAATTCTCATCCGTTTCCACTGGATTCACCTTCTTAAATGGAATCCAAGGAATCCAGTGCCGTTGATTGGGCAGTTTGCTGGCGCAATGTCCTTTCTGCCGAGCAGTTGATTAAATGAGCTTTAATAAATTAAAAACTTGTGCCCTATTCTTTGCAGTACTATTTTTTTCAAACACGATTAGCATACAATCATATGTATGCAAAGAGTTTTCCTTAGCCTAGCCTCACAACACTCCAAAGGTGGAAGCGGAAAATAAATATAAAAGTTGGAACTTTGGATGCTGTCATCGGGCTTATGAAGCAAAACGTTGAGCTAAGCGAGAACGAAATATGACCATTGGTCAGACATTATTTTCAAAATTTTGGTTAGTAACTTCCGAAATACAACATAAAAAATTAACAAACATAAAACAGAGCCAATCATCTGCTGTCCCTCGTATTGGTGACTTTTGGTGAGTTCGATTGCATATCGATAGAAAATCTAGCCTTTTAGCGGAAAATAGCTATAGATAGATAGATAGATTATTCTTTTATTCATTATAATTTTTCTTAATTCTAAAACTAAAACTGATTACATAAATTCTTCTATAATTAGTTTTCTATATTTAATAGCATTAGTAACGAACGAAATCAAGTTTTTTTCAATTTTCATCATCTACTCCATTCAATACGTCTATTATTTCGTCATGACTTAGGATTTGATTTTGAAAACATCTATGGCGAATTCGTTTTAAAACTGGACATATTCCTATAAAATGTTAAGTGCTTTCAATTTCATTCTTGTTGCATATGGAACAGTTTCGATTGTGGAGCCCACTTAGGTATATAAGACTGCATCTTGACTTAAAAAACCACATTATCTACTATTATAGTTGTCATTAAAATAACTTCTTCCAATGCATTGCACACTGGGCCAGATTTCAGTTTGGGCGGCATAAATTCGAAAAATGTAGTTAGACAATTGCAATTTGGCGCATTTGATAGACATCAAGTGTGTAATAACTCGGAAAAATTATAAAACAATCCGACCACGCCCACCCTTACTGCCCACATTAGATAAGGGGCCCACTTCTGGTGTAGTTTGACAGTTTTTTAAAACTTCTGTCATTGTACTTTTTATTAAAAAAATTTAAAATGTGTCAATGGGAAGGCTGTTTACAAAGTTCTCAGCCTCCAAAGTTGGCTCTTCTAAATAAAGGTGTGTGGATGGTTCGCAGCTTTCCGGGCGACACTATTAACAAAAAGCAAAATGGAAAGCGGGAAATTGGTAGAAATAAATGCCTTTAGGGCCCGAAGCAGAATCATAAAAATATAATCAAATTTGTAAAAATGGCGTCCAGAAGACCAGAAGAGGGCTTTAAATTGCTGTAAAATATGTTTTTTTAAATCATGCAGACTTCCCACTTGATTCTCATTGTTGATGTGCTATTTTCTAAGAATACCATGCTCGACGATAAACATTTTGATTCTTTGCCTTAAATGTTTGAACATTTCGAGCGCTTTTTGCAACCTTTTTTTCAAGTAAAACTCTAAAGTTTTTAATTTTTATGTCAATTTCGATTCTCTTCTCTGTGCTAACTGCATGCTCCTTATGCTGCTCAAACTTAATGGCTGAACTCAAACTTATCTGCAAATATCAAGAGAATGTGCGCAAAGCCGCAAAAAGCATTAATAACACGATGAGATATACACTTTAAGGTTAAACTTCTCATATTTACTTTTTGTCAGAAAGCTAGTTTATACTCCACAATTCACGGGCACGTTGGTTAGGTTTTTTTCTATATAAGGACATAACAAAACGATAAATAGAGACAAAACTTTACAAGAACAAAACACAATTTGTTTCAGAATTCACATTCTACATATTTTTGCCTCTTTTCCATATTTTACATTCAATTTTTATTCACGGAGTGATAAATGGCACAAGCTTAAAGTTGAGTGACCGTTTCTCGTTTTTTTTTTTTTTTAACACAACAAGCAGCTGACCGAACAGTTGACTTTTAAAATCACGATTTGTTTCCATAAAAATTTTGAATTTATGCCGTCCAAACTGAAATCTGGCCCAGTGTGCAATGCTATTGTCGAGATTTTTATAGACTCTGGAGGAGTACATACAAATCTTTTGTACATTTTTTGTCTGTCGGCGAAGTAAGTTCTCAGTCTCTTTACCCCAGATTTCCTTGTTGTTAACCTCGTTGAAAGATATGTTAAATGTTTCTCCTAACGTGCTAATGTATCCACTCCAGTAAATGTTTTCGTTTATAACGGTTTTGGCCAACTTATTTGGTAATCTGTTTTCGTCATAATCAAATAGTGTTTTCTGTTTATATCTCAAAAATGTAATTCAAGTGTGTACATATTTCTATGAAAAAAGTATGTTGTGATTTGCTCGTCTGTTGGGGATGGACATTTGTCTCTTATAGGGATATACACAGAATGAATAAGGTCATTTAGCTCAATCCAGCGAATGACCTCAAAATTGTGCCAGTGGAACAAGGGTATTATATAACAGAGAACAACATAAATTTTAACCAAAATTCCCAATTTTTTGTTTGGGAAACTGGATAAAACGAAGGTCGGCAATGATTTTGATTACATATAGCTATTTTATGGCAAAATTTTGAACCTTTTTACAAAATAGTTTAAAATTGCTGCAAAAAATTAAAATATAATATGTTATGATCAAACTTCTTTTTTCGGGGCTTCGACCGTGATAGAGTCGGTGAGTAACAAAAATTTATATTTTATCCTATCTCCACTGGCTGCACTGGCACATTGGTGTTGTTATGCCCTGAACGGCCCTCCCTTCCATGGATCAGCCATTTTATTTGATCTTTGCTGATCATGATCTTTGTTTTCACCTCACCCCATTTTAATTACCTAAACCATCATTATTTTATAAGACAAACTTATACATGCATATATTTAATCTAAATCTTCAACTTCCGAAATGAACTGGGTTGCCTGGCTCTCGTCAAAAAATTTGTGGCAAATAATTTCCTGTGAAGCAACCAAACTTAGCTTTTCATATTTCCCTTTTTTTCAAACAACTTCACCATCTACGGATTTTAAGACTCCACACACTTTTAATATTAATCAACTTGTTAAAACTTTTTAAGCCCTTCTTCTTCGTTTGTCCACTATTCGCACAGGACGGTAGAGCTTCAAATTTTTCAACTGTTTCCGGCCCTATCGTGACTTCCACCCATCGAATCCGTAGCTCACGCTCTCCTCCCCAAGCACTCATCGACCCGTAAACCTATCGATAGATTTGTTTAGTCTACTTTTTTCCATCGCAATTAGAGTTGTGACCCTTTTTTGTTTGGACGTTCCTTTTGCAGCCCATAACAAATAATCAAAGTTGGAAGAAAACGTTAAGAGTACCCAAAAGTACCTGTCTTAATTTGCTTGCAATATTGCTCAATATTTTCTATAGGTATGCGTTTTTGCGCGGTCTTACTTTGAACTTTTATAAAATCGCATTTTAAACTATATTCCAATTTGAAATCAAGCTTGTTCTGTTATACATTCAGCCTAGAAGTATGTTTTTTTTTGTAAATTTTGGAATATAACACATGCACTGTAAGGTAAACTATTTTTATACAAAGCCTCTTAAAAGCACTGAAGGTAAATTGTAATATGTTAAAAAAAATGAGATTTATAATTAATTGTATTTTTATTTACTCGTTTTAAGTATTGAATCTAAAGAGCAGGTAAAACAGATGAAAAAATCGGTGAGAGCAGTCAGATTGACTGATAGTCCTCGACAGGGTGGGCAGTCAATGAAAAAACTGATTATCCACATCCGATACATTTTTTTGTTGCATTTTAAATTATGTACGTTAAGTTCAATTTTTCAAAAATTTCAGCTAGATTCCTGACCCACAGTGCATTGTGCCATATACTTTGGCTGGATTGAAGGATTGGCAAAAGCAGGTTAGTAACATCACACATGACATGTACATTAATACTTTTAGGAACAATAACCTGCCGTTTCCTGAAGTCGTTTATCTTAAAAGTTTACAATGGGGAGTCGTCTGTTGAATTATAAAGATTTCCAATTTTTATTCTTTCCTTATTTAAGTCTTTATTAATAAAAAGAAACTAAAAAAAATCTTATTAATCAAACTTTACAACTATCAAGCGAGATTCGCTTTAAGTAAATAAATGCGGTCGCAGTTCCAAACCGATCTGAGAAGCAATCGGGTTTAATGAATGGAATATAAATGCTTCAATTCTCAATCTCCAACTCCTTTTCAAACCAATCCGTTCTCAACTGTGTCAAGACCACATCAGCATTATCGGGAACCGTTATATAAATATATTCGAAACCGAATAGCTTAAATGGCAACTCTCGTTGATTTGTCCCGTTTTGAATTTCCTTTCTCACCAGACTGATGATGCTGTGCACCAGGTTTTCGCTGACATTCCCACACGATTCCAATTTCAGTATGCTTAACTTGGGGCATGTGATTAGCAGTTTTAGTACCAAACTATCGGTAATCTCGCTGTCTAATAGTCCGAAACGCTTAAGCTCGGTGAGCTTGCCAAATGCCGATATGACTTCGTCATCAATTTCATAGGGACAGCCCAAGACAAGAGTATGCAGTCCAATTAGTTTCGTAAAATGTAAAATCTCCTCTTTGTAGAAATTTTGTGGGCTGGTAAACTCCAAATGATCAAGCTGTTTAGGATTGATCTCGATTATCTCGTGAATAATATCCATACTCATATGATCGAATTCGAGTCTTAACTTTTTAAGCTTTGGTAAGTTAGCAATTAGCAATTGTTCGTAATAACTGCATCTTATATCAAGAACCTCTATGGAGGCAAAGGCCTGCGATCCGGACATAATATCGAAAACGTAATTTGAATTTAAAATTCGAAGCTTTTTAATCTGAGTGTGGTTCTGTAAAACTTTTGGAAGACAACTAAATTCACGCCATCTGGAGACTGTCAACGATTCGATAGATGTGGGGAGAGTAAGACTTTCCGTATTCCAATCCGAAATCTTCAATTTCTTAAGTTCCTTAAGGTGCTCTAACTCCAGAGGGTCGGTTCTACTTTGAGTCTTTAACTTTAACTCCTTCAGCTTGCTCGTTCCCATTAATATTCGTTGTAATTTGTGTACCTTCAACTGAAAATCATGCAGATTCAGATAAGTCAGATTGGGAAAATGTAGATCAGCATAAAAGCAGCGCTTAAAATTGACACCTCCCCATTGACTTAAGCTTAAGTTGTGAACATGATGGCCGGACAGTTGACAAAATTTACGCGCTTCCCACATAGTTAGATCCTTCATTCCTTCGGAACAAATTGACTTGTGCTGTCTGGCAGATATCCTTTGATAAATGGTTAGGAAATGTGTGCAAGTTTGTGCCAAGCGGATCTGATCGGCCAGCCCCAGATACTGGAACACACACTCTAGGCAATCATCGTTAAGTCGGAGAATTAGTGAGGAAGTTGCAAACTCTAATTCATTCGACTCTTCAACGGCAATTGGCTGAAGCCAACTATAGCAGGGTTGCACATGAAACTTATGGCTGCTGACCGCGTGCTCTGAGTTTTCAAGGACTCTGCAATTGGATGTATAAGTTTAGAGAAGCGATTCTGAGAGTTGTAATATGAAACCTACTTGGCTGCATCGCCTGCATGGGCAAAGAGTGTAAATGCGCTCCAACTTGGCAAATATTCCTGATCTTCATCAGCTGGAACAGAATCCTCTATTCTTTCTATGACCACATTTGGGCCGTAGTTCTGAGTAAAGTAATCAAGTAAGGCGTCTTGTGTCAACTAGAAGATACAGATAAGTGGTTATTTATTGAAGTGATAATAAATCGAAAACAAACCTCCACTGGCAAACCAAATAGATGCAACTTCTGCACCGGAACGTGATCTTCAGTATATGCAATTTCATTCTTCACACTAAACTTGTAAAGGGGTTTCAGTTTTTTTTCTTTCTTTTTTCGATGGTTAAGCACATCTGCAAAGAGAATAAACCATATATGAAGTGTCTGATATTTGGCAATTTGTTATATATTTAATATGCAATACTTACACATCATCATTTTTAAACGGAGCCCAGAAAGCAAATCATTATTTTCTTCTGCATTCATGTCAGTGGCCAAAAATGCTCTGCCGGCAACTAAATAGCTGACAGATAAAAGCGGCTGAGGTTTAAGTTTCACTTCAGTTTAATAATCACTTTATTCCGTTTAGCCGCAGATTGCTGAAAGAGGGAATGAAAACGCTGGCACTGAAGATAAGCTATGATTCAGCCGTACTTATCAAACTAATAAGAATTTGTTTATGTTATAAACTGTATGTGTATAAATTTCCTACAGCGTGTATCGATTTGCATGTATATCGATATATGGCGTGATCAGTGATGCCAGCTTAGCGGGTTGGCTTTTTATTAGTTCAAATTAAGCGTATGAGGAAGGCTTCTGCAGTTCCAGAAAAGAAAACGAATTCGGAGCTGTTGCTTTTGCTTTTAAATGTGACGAGCTACATTGCAGTGCACAAAAATCGTTTATTTATTTTAGATTTTGATTTGACAAAAGCAAAATTTCGCTTTAAACATCTGAGTATCGCTACTGCTGCTACTGCACTGTGGGCCAAATTGGCATAAAGTCGAATATTGCAAATATTGGGCTGAGAATTAATATATTCTAACAAAATTATATGCTATAGTCATCCGATTTAAATCAATCTTGGCAGAATTGTGTAAACGTGTGTCACCGTTGTGAAAACGAGAAAGCTTTTCTCACTAAGATTTTTTTCAGACCTATCTTTTGTATGGCAGCTATACTATATAGTTGTTCGATTTCGACAAGTCTTGCTGAAATTATGTGAACTCATAGAAAACTTATAAATGTGAGCGTTGGGAGCGATAGCACTAAAAACAACAAAGGTTTTCTCACTAAAATTCCTACATTATTTTATGGGGTCGAAGCTTTTTGCAACTGTGATTCTGCTAGCCGTCACAAACTTCAGGTTGTATTTAACAACATTGCCAGATACACCTTTAACATAAAACGACATGAACACATATCCCACTATTCGCTAAATATATTTGATTTGCCCCTAAACTTATGGATGAACTACAGAACTCTGATATTTTTACACAAGATCATTAATAATAAGGAACCTTCGTACCTTTTCGAAAAACTCACTTTTAGCGCATCGGTCAGAACTAATAATTTACTAAGCATTAGATTTAGGCTCTCTGTCTCTGAAAAACACTTTTTTTCACACAGTATTCGTTGTTGGAATCAATTACCTAGTCACGTAAAATCTATTAGAAACGCACCGATTTTTCGTAAAGCTCTCTTCACACACCTACAAACAAATTAATGTTCTAAATATTTTAATTAACAAAAAAAAAAAAATAAAAAATAAATAAAAATTGTCTTAATATAAACTTGTAATAATGTTAGCAATGTCAAACTCTATATTGTATTCTTTAATCTTAGTAGTTAAGCAAAAACATGAATTAATGTACTTTTTTGTATTTTGTGACTTGCACAATAATATAAGCTCTCTAGAACTTAGTGCAAGAATGAGGAACATAATAAAATTAAATTAAAATTAAAACTAGTTTTTCAACCGATCGTTCCAATGGCATCTATATGCTATAGTCATCCGATCTGGCCGGTTCCGACAAATGTGCCAAAAGAATTCGTGCAAAATTTGGTTAAGATAAGACAATGCCCGCCCATTTCTCTTTGTATTGTGATCAGCTTTTTGACCTTTTTGTTAACGAATCGAATAAGATATTATTGTATGATCAGATCTCTGTACCTGCTTTTTCAAGACATAACCTAATTTCCTTGACGTATGACTTTGATCTTAATTATAATGAAATATCTGTCACATTTAGAGACTTTAAGAATATTGACTTTACTGAACTTGGGCTGGAAGTGACTGCTTTCGGTGAAATATCGTACGCTTTTTGTAGACTGTCAAGTGCAACTACTAAACAACTGTTTGGTGTACCTGTATAATAAGTTCGTGCAGATCAAAACTAAAGTGATCCAACCCATGCAAAACCCTGTTTTAATGGCAATATCAAGAAAAAGATTTATCTACGTGACATTGCTTATCGTATTTAGATGGAAGCGTTATGAAACTAATGATATGAGCGCTTACTAAAAGATACTGTGGAGTGATGTCAGAAAGATGATAAGGACTGCAAAACAAAATTACTATACCTTAAAATTTAAGGAAGGCATAAGATGGGAATCGGAAAAAGTAATCGTCATTCCGGTATTGAAGTTAATGTAAATGAGCTTAATAATAAATTTGTGCAATTTAATGTACCTAAAGCTATGTGTAACAAGTACCTGAGTACTCAACGTTACTGTGATAATAGGTTTAGTTTTGTTTGTGTCAGTTAATCAGGTCTGTTCCCATTTCCGAGTGGATTTAAAAAGTAAAACGATTGTATTTCCGAATCGTTTTCATTTGATGTTCCCGTTTCCGAGTGAAATAGAAATCGATTTACTTTTCGAATGAAAGTGCGAATCGTTTTCGAACTACAATTCAGCAATGGTAACATAAACAATTTCGATCAGCACTGCGCATGCGCTGATGCGGAATTGCGAACAGCTCGGTTTCATTTCGATCGTTTTTGCTTTCGTCTACATGCAATTTATGGGGTAAATCTTTGAAATAAATAATTTTAAATCAAATTGAATGCCCAATATTTTTAAGGTTACTTTAAATTCTTCTTAAAATATGACTTATTAATATAAAAATTTTGGATAGGTAAAAAATATAACCGTTGACATGAAAATTGTCAATTACTTTTGATTTCACTCACTCAAAGGCAAAACTTGTGAAACCGAATAATTTGATCGTTTTTCGGAAACGGGAACACCTATCAATTCCGATTCCACATGATTTGATCGAAATTGAAAACGGGAACAGGCCTGAATGTGATGTCTTTGAGTGTGTTCTTAAAATTAAGTCTAATGCAGAAGGCCTTGATAATGTTAGCCCAAGATTTGTAAAAATGTTACTTCCAGTACTACTTGATCCCGTCACACACATTATAAACACTGCCATCACAACATCTACCTTTCCGTGTCTCTGGAAGAGGGCTAAGTGTCTACCTATCCCTAAATCAAACAATGACTTCAGGCCCATATCTATTTTACCATTTCTTGCTAAGGCTGCCTTCACACTGTTCGACACATGACCCATGACATCTACTAGGCCCGCATTTCCCCATGAAATTCTAAGAATTTGACAAGCTTTTCAAATTTAAAACAGAACAAAAAGCAGAACTACTAGACTATCATGTGTCATGTGTCGAACAGTGTGAAGGCAGCCTAAGGTTTTAAAAATCCTTATGGCTCCTTAGATGTAAATATTTCTTAGTAATAATAAGCTGATGAGTTCTAAACAGCATTGTAGAGGATATTCGTCAGCAGTTGGATGCTGCCGATGTTACTTTCTCGACCACGACATTCTTTGCACGTAAATTCAAAGCTTTATAATTTCACAAGCACTGCTGTTAATTTTATTAGGTCATACCTCACTGACAGGCTCCAAGCGCTTGTTTCCGGTTCATGTACCTCCAATTTTACTTCACCCCTATTGTTTTCTGTCTGTGTTAATGACTTACCGAATGTTCTGTCTAATTGTGAAGCTCATCTGTACGCAGATGACGTCCAAATATATGTTAGTCGTTCGCTGTCTCAAATTGAAGACTGTGTATTAGTTTCGAATGATGTACTTGATAAAATTAACAACTGGGCAAATGATAAATGGTTTGGGTTTAAATCCTTTAAAATCAAAATGTATTGTCATCCACAAAAAACCTGTTGATACAAGACGGTTGCCAAAATTGCATCTAAATAACACTCCCATTCAATACGTGGAACAGGCAGTAAATCTAGGAATAATGTTTAATAACACTTTGTCGTGGAGCAAACATATTTCAACAGCAATCGGACTTATGGGCTGCTACGGCAGCTCTCAGTGTTACAGTCATTCCTGCCTGTTAACATCAAGTTGCTTATTGCAATAATGTTTTTGGTACCCACCCTATTTTATGGTGAGTAAATTTTTGGACACTGCGACTCGAGAGACATGCGTAGATTAATGGTGGCATTCAATTCCATTGCTAGGTATGTGTTTAATGTTGGGCGTATGGAACGTATTTTTCATCTGTCATACAAGATATCTGACCTCAGCCTTACGAAGTGGATTGATCTCAGGACTCTAACATTCCTCCATAAAATCATAAATTCTCAGGAACCTTCTTATTCTATTTCAAAAAGACCAATCTGAATCTTTAAAATTCCCGGACAGTTCTAACTCTAACTATTTGTCTTTTAATTTTAAGGTGGAAGTTCCCATTGTTCTCGATTAACCGAAACCGAAACCCGTAACCGCTAAAAACACTTTAAAATGCGAAACCGAAACCGTAACCGTAACCGAACATAATTTTTTTTTTATAACCGTAACCGTATAACCTTTATTTACATAACCGGTTATCAGTACCGTAACCGAAACAAATATATAGGGGTTTATTTCGGTTTTTCCTCTACTGGTACAAATTTCAATTAGATGTACATATGCACAATGAAAATTTTTCATACATATGAGTTTATTCACTTATATTTTTTGCTTATTTATTATGCGCCGCACTGTCGCCAATGGACTGTCATAGCTCCGAAGTGCCTGGAAAGTGTCCTATATACATTGGTGCTAAACAATCATATAGCATTGAGGAGGAAGAAAAATTTGTTAAGCTTGACCTTTATACATAGGTCATTGATTTATTAAGCTAGCCACACCGACGCGGACAATTTTGTTGGAGCGGAAATTGTTTGAAAATTTCCAAAGCCCTGGACAATATAGTGTGACCAGAAAATAGCCAAAAAAGTCAGCTGTTGTTCGTTTACAAAATAGGCCATCTAATTCAAATAAAATAATAGAGTTTATAAAATTAATAATGGAAGTTACTAGGGAAAATTTAGTGGTCATAGGCAATGCCATGTTCACTTTCATGAATGTATTTTTGTAGGGCTGGAGGTATAAGCAGTGTCTTTTATTTTGACCTGCGAGAGCAGAACATGACCGGAGACATACTGCTAAAACGACAAGCCAGAACACATCGGAAGATTAGAATTAGCACATTAAGCCAGGTGTAATATTCATAGCCACCATACTCGCCGGGCGTATTTGTTTAATACGGATTTAAAGGTGGCTGGTAGGTGAGCGCAACGGGAGCAACGGAAGCTACCTTAGTAATCCGGAGGACACTCTGGTGGTGTACATCACTAGCCATAACAACTGGAGAAGCATACCGAAAAAGATCCTGAGCCATGTAATTAGATGGGCTCTAACAAATTTGTCCGCGTCTGAGAAACTAGTTTAATTATAAAAAACTACATACATATGTTATACAGCTTCTTTACAACCACTCTAGCTATTTCTAGCTATTATTCAACGCCGATTTAGCCCGCAAAAAAGTTGTCAACACTGTTCATAGACTAAACAGATCATGTCATCCGCGGTTTGTTCATAAGTTTTGGTTGTGGACATTTTATGTTCTTTAACATTGTACACGATTCCAAGGGCTAAGTAATTTCTCAAAACAAAATTAAAACTATGTATTTCTGTGGCGTTTAACCCAGCGAAAAGGATAAATGTTGGAGTGGCTGCTGCGTTGGACAAAAAAAAGTGAGTCGTCTTCAACTAGTAACAAAAAAAGTTTATTATTGTCGGCAAAGCAAAGCCGTTATGCCTTTAACATACATATGTAAGAGCTGAATAGTTATTAAAATAAATGACATGCAATGTGGAAAAGAAATTAAAGTGCAATAATTACACACATATGTACATACATACATGCAGAGCATGTAATATGGGTGTATGCGTAAAATATCTCACGCACGCAATGCGTTTTGCGCCAAAATTTGTGAGATGACGCGCTTTAAACGAAATTGAACATTTTTAATTTTTATTGCGCAAATTTTTCGAATTATACATATGTTTGTATGTATATGTATTATGAATTATAAATATGTGCAGTAGAGGCGTATATGATCACGGTATCACTTGCAAAAAAAATGAGAAAATAAAACAGTTCTAGTTTACAATAATCTCTCTTCATTTATATTTCTAAAAAAAAAAAATAACAATTCGTTACATGAAGGTACATAACGACAAATAGTATATACGTTGACCAATGTACATATCTACTTTATTAAACTTAACACGATGCTTTTCTGAATGAAATAGTTTATCTTTTAATTAAAATTTTTCCACAAAGGTGGAAATTCTGTATAAGAAATTTGAACTTAGTAAATTTAATCAATAAATGAGATTATAAATGGGGCCGCTTTTGTGTGCATTGTATATTCATATGTATGTCAAAGTGATATTTTATACTTATAACCGTAACCGTAACCCAAACCCGAAACAGAATTAGGACAAAAACCGTATCCAGTACCGTAACCGATATCCCAAAACCGTAATATAACCGTAACCGGAAAAAAGCGATCGGCCGAAACAGTAACCGTAACCCAAACCGTTATTCGTTCGGGTTTTAGTCTCTGCTATAAAGTAAAACAATAAATTTTTATTTAAACTATTACAGAAAATTCTATAAGGTTAATCTTCACCACTGCCAAAGGGGATTCGGAATTCGAACTAAAAACTTCAATCCAAAGGTCGAGATTAAATCAAATTTTTTTTAACTGGATTTTGGCTTCCTTTATTTCTGTGTAAATTCTTCCATGCTCTCCTTAGTTCTTAACCTTTAACTCTTCTTCGAACCATTCACTCATTTTGGAATCTTTATAATGATAAATACAGAATACATCATTAACATCGGGATCAGTTTGAAGACTACTTCTTAAATATAGCTTGAATGGCAACTCTCGTTGGTTTTTCCCGCTTTGTATGTCCTTTCGCAACAGACTGATGATGCTGTGCCCCAGGTTGTCGCTGATATTTGGGCACTCCTCCATTCTCAGTTTGCTTAACTTGGGGCAGTTGATCATTAGTTTTAGTACTAAACTATCGGTAATGTCGCTTTCGTACAATCCGAAGCGCTTAAGCTCGATAAGCTTGCCTAATGCCAATATGATTTCGTCATCTATAACACTGAGATAGCCCAAGACAAGAGTATGTAGTCCAATTATATTCGGCATCAGTAATACCAACGTTTTCGGTATTTTAGTGTCATACTTTGCGAAAATTTCAAAATGATCCAGCAGTTGAGTGCAGTGGTCGATAATCTTTTGAATGACACAAAAATGACAGAAATAATAGTGTTTGAGGCATAATTTTTTAAGTTTTGGTAACTGAGCTATAAGCGCTTTTCCGTCATCTTCACAACTCATTTCAAGTACCTCAAGTGAAGCAAAAGCCATTATACTAAAAATGTTCAATGAATCTAAAATTTGAAGCTTTTTGATTTGTGATTGATCTTGCAGAATATTTGGAAGACAATTAAACTTTCGCCAATTCTGGAATGTCAACGATACGAGGGAGGTGGGCAGACTAAGACTGTTGGTATTCCACTGAGTAAGCCGCAGCCTTTTGAGTTCTTTAAGCTGCACTAGATCCAGCTGAACGGTTCTAGGCTTAGTCCGCAACGTTAACTCCTTTAAATTGTTCATTCCCAGCAATATTCGTTGTATTTTGTGTACCTTTAAGTCTTTATCATGCACTTCCAACTCTTTCAGATTGGGAAAATGAAGATCAGCATAGAAGCAACGCATGAAATAATCATTTCCATCTCTAAAACAGCTCAAAGTTTCAACATGATGGCCGGTTAGTTGACAAAAGTCCCGCGTTTCCCACAAAGTCAAATCTTTGGTTATTTTGGCATCTACGGACTTGTGCTGTCTGGCCGAAACCCTTTGATAAATGAATCGGAAACGTGTGCAAGTACGTGCCAGACGGATCTGATCGGCCAGAGACAGATACTGGAACACACACTCCAGGCAATCGTCGTTAAGTCTTAGAATGTCTGGGGATATTGCAAACTCCAATTCATTGGTTTCTTCTACGGTAACTGGCTGAAGCCAACTATAACTGGCTTGCACATAAAACTTATATAAGCCGATCCAGTGCTGGGGGATTTGCAGGACTCTGCAATTGAATATATATAAGATTGGACATGAAGCTATTTAAGGAATTTACTTGTCACCTACTTGGCTGCAACGCATGCATCGGCAAATAGTGCAAATGCGTTCCAAGTTGGCAGATATTCCTGTTTTTCATCAGCTGGGACAGTAGCCTCAATTCGTTCCATGCCCAACACTTGGCCATAGTGCCAAGTGAAGTAATTAAGTAACGCGTCTTCTGTCAACTGAACGATAAAGACAAATGCCAAATTGTCCTAGTTACGAAACAGAAATCAAAAAAGGTTGTCTTACCTCCATTGAAATACCAAATAAATGCAACTTTTGCACCGGAATGTGATCTTCAGTATATGCAATTCCATTCTTCAAATGATACTTTAAAAGGGGTTTAAACTTCTTTTGATTTACTTTTAGGAGATTATAACGACCACGGATACGACGAGCTGCGCAGAGAGTAAACAATATATAATATGTCTGACTTAGAGCATTTTATTTGTTAAATAGTACTTACAGAACATCCTATTATGTTTAATTGGAAACTTTCCTTTCTTTTTCTAGATCTTTTTTCCTTAACAGTCAGATAAACTGAAATGAAGTTGTGATATAAATATTTTTGATTGGATTAAGAACACAAGAAACCTTCTTATAACCAAGAGGGGCTCACTATGATTCGATGAATCCGCAAACATTTTTTGTTCATAATTTTGGTATATGTAGTTTTTTAGATGACGCTTAGGTTTGCGTGTTATTGGTACTTTTGTACTTGCAACACACAACAAAAACAATTTTAAATTAGTTTTTAATGGTTTAAGATAAAACTCTCCAAAATTTAGAAAGTGTGGACAGGGTCATTGGGAACAGAGCTGGGAATGCTGATTAAAATTTTTTTTCCATTAAATATTTTCACATAGCTAGATACTCAAGCACTAATCAACTATTTGATATAATTAGTTGTATGCTTCAATTACCACTAAATCCTGTTGAAATATGCTTACATTTTAGCTCAATTGTTTTTTTCGATTTAATTGAATTTTAATTGAATATGATCACTAAAATTTAGAATTAGTTGAAAGTTCAAGCCTTCAGTCAATTATTAATGGCACTTGAACCCAGTCAAGTGCCAGCTGAAATTTATTTATTTATTTCCCTCCCATTAAAATTTAGCTTGGGATATTTCACACCAGCCAATTTTTAGTTGGGATTTTTCACACCAGCCAATTTTTAATTGAGAAATTTCCCTTCCATTAAAATTTCAATTGGGACTTTTCACAACCAGCCAAAATTTAGTTGACGATTTTTACTTCAATTAAATTTTCAATTGGGACTTTTCACAACCAGTCAAAATTAAATTGAGAAATTTGTGTAAAAACAAAAGCAACTGTGTTCAACAATATGTTTGCAATATTTTTATACGTATAAATTTAAATTGTCATGAAGAAAGGTAAATAGAAGTTGTCGATCAAACGGGGCGTAGCAACGCACGCCGGGTACCTGCAAGTTTTTCACCAAATTGTTCTCTGCTGAAGAAATAAATACTCGTACGCCCAAGATTTTCATAAGGAACAAAATCTTGGTTTTTGACGCTGTCGGCAATATCGAGACCATTTTTATTTTTCATTCAATAAAAATGCATTTTAAGTTATTCAATACAAATTATCGGGGGTGCCACAGAAACCTCTTCCAACCAAATTCCAACCTAATTCCAATTCTTAGGTGCCACAGAAATTCCGTTTGGTTGGTTTCAAACCTCCCGTGTTTTGTAAGGAGATTTAGCAAAATTCACCACCCAAACAATTTTAAAAAGCAAAATAAATTTTGGAAATGTAAACAACATTATTTTCTAGAATAGATTGCATCAAACGAATAAATTATTTAATTAGTTTAAACATTGAAATTAACGTTTCAATAATTATTGGGAAAAACAACCAAAGTCTTTCATGTTAATCAAAACCAACCACTACTGTGGCTCCTCCTATCGTTTGTCGCGAGTTTGTGTCGCCATCTGGTTGGCAGCCAGCGGATTAAGGGCTGGCAAGATATTCTTCATGTTTTGCGCCAACAAATTTTTAAACTTTGCATTTTATTTATGGAGAATTTGACTTTAATTTAAAAATGCATGATAAAACATATAACACAATCAAAAAATGTAATTTAAACATCAATTTAACCCTTAATTACAAAAAGAAAAATTTTTTGGCCAGAAATTCAGCCCTGTTTTTAGAGATGGAACTTCAATTGGAACAGCTGGTGCTCTAACTACATTTTCTAATATGAAAATGAAATCTCTCGAAGTTCTGTGGCACCGACGGTTTTTTCGAGAGATTTACAAACCAACCGTCGGCAAAATCTCTAGAGATTTCTGTGGCACCCCCGTATAAGTCAAATTACGATGGTATCGCTTATCGGCTATTCGCCATTGAAACTAGGAAAATATACAAAACTTCAGCGTTCTAATAACATGTTGAACACAGTTGCTTTTGTTTTTACACAAATTTCTCAATTTAATTTTGACTGGTTGTGAAAAGTCCCAATTGAAAATTTAATTGAAGCAAAAATCTTCAACTAAATTTTGGCTGGTTGTGAAAAGTCCCAAATGAAATTTTAATGGAAGGGAAATTTCTCAATTAAAAATTGGCTGGTGTGAAAAATCCCAACTAAAAATTGGCTGGTGTGAAATATCCCAAGCTAAATTTTAATGGGAGGGAAATAAATAAATAAATTTCAGCTGGCACTTGACTGGGTTCAAGTGCCATTAATAATTGACTGAAGGCTTGAACTTTCAACTAATTCTAAATTTTAGTGATCATATTCAATTAAAATTCAATTAAATCGAAAAAACAATTGAGCTAAAATGTAAGCATATTTCAACAGGATTTAATGGTAGTTGAAAAGTTCAACTCTTTAAATCACTTAATTGTTTTTGGCTTGAAAATCTCCATTATTTAAAAAATCAATTTTTTTTATTTAAGCGATGACTGATTAAAAAACTAATCAGCATTCCCAGCTCTGATTGGGAACGCAAAATAAAAAATTCACTTCAATCGTGCAATCGGTTAAGGAACCTTCAGAAGGGGTGAAATCTTCGTTCTTGAATATCTTTAAAAGAGCACGAAAGATTTTTTTTTTATGATGGGCTTATTGCATGTGCCTAAGATATGGTATGTCACAGCCAAAAAGCCGCGATATGGAGTACCGTAAATTTATTCATAAAGGTCATAAACCAGATCTAAAAATAGACAGATTAGCGTTTTCAGTTTTGCCAACAAAGTCTTGGTTCGCGGCTACAAGTAGGGTTGTCGAAAATATAATCGATATATCGATATTTTTGCCCAAAATGACGAATATCATTAACGCATATTTTTCAGAGGATATCGAATATTTGTTGGTGATATTTTTTAATGATATATTTGTTATAGCGATCGGTCGCACTGTTGCGAATAACTGTTTCTTGTGCTCTGGACATTCAAGGCAAAATGTTTAAAAGTTATTTAATTCAAGTTGATGCACAAAAATCGTAGTGCAAACTGCGGAATAAAGTTTTAGGGACCAGTGGAAACTCAAACAAATATAAAAGCGCACTTAAATGCATGGAGATGATTGGCTGAAATGGAGCTAATCAACGGTAAATCCAAGAATAAATGATCTAGAATTTTGGGAATTTGGGTCCTTTGTGTTTCACATTGTGGATATTTATATCGTGATGCACATTATACATATGTTTTTAAGGGAGCTTTATGGACAAACAAATGGAAACTAAGTAATATTTTTTAAGCGCCTCAAATTACCTCAAAAGACCTGTTTATAGTTAATATCCGGGTTTTTATTTAAAAATATCGAAAATATCGATAATATCGATGTTTTTAACACCAAAATATTTATATCGAAATGATACTTTTTCAATATCGCCAAAAATATCGATATGTATAGATATTTTTAAAATATTCGACAACCCTAATTACAAGCTTCCGAAAAATTAAGACATTAATCTTATGAGTAAAATTTGTCATTGCCACCAAGAAAAAGTACAATTTTAATTTGAATTATCTTTGGTGGACAAACAGACAAGATGGCCAGAGCTGAAGAATTTTAATGATACCCTAATGTATGTAGATTTAAGCTTGAGAAAACGGTCTAAAATCGTTTATCAGGTCTACAGCCATATCTTGAAATTTGATCTAATGGCTTTGTTGTGTAAATTTGGGGTTGCTTTACGGCTTTCTTTCCTTACTGCAGTCAAAATAGTTTATGGCTCAGTTTTTCTCCTACGCGTTTCGGCAAATAAACATATAATCATTTAGACAATAAGACATAGGTTACCCCAAACCCACCAATTTCTGTTCTGCAACTTTTGTTCGAGCTAAACAAATATTAATTTAATTTTAAAAAATTTAGCTTTCTCTGGGGGGACTCGAATTCGGGGCCACGTCTTTACCAGTTACGCTTTACAAGCAACCTACCTTACATATTATTTGTATAAAATCTGCCTAAACATATGCAAGAAAAATTTCCTGAATATGGCATAAATGAGACCACTTGTAATTCTCAAGTTCAAATTCCGTTCAAGTACCCTATATAAGACCAACCAAAATTTGCTAAATCAAAAACTTTCGTGGTTAGATTTGCCGTCGGTACAGTTAATCAAATACATTCAAAAAGTGCGGATAGAACAAAGTATGAGATAAAAAAATAGATGGAAGCTAACTTCGGTTCCACTGAAGCATTGTGTACGACTGTCAGAATGTTATATGACAGCCTTACGATATATTCATCCGATTTTGATCAAACTCTTTAAACAGATAATATTAATAACTGATTAATAACTACTTTTTCGACCGATTGTTACTATGGCAGCTATATTTCATAGTCATCTGATCCGGCCGACTCCGAAAAATGTGCAGCGTATTGGTTGCGATAGCTTTAAACTGACGGTCGGAATTTCAGTATTGATATTTTTGACCAAAATATCGAAAATCGAATAATTTTGTTTTAGCGTTGTTGCAAATAACTGTTTCTTGTGCACTGGACATTTAAGGCAAAATGTTTTAAAGTTATTTTTTTAAAGTTAATGCGCAGAAATCGCAGTAATAAAGTTTTAAGGACCAGTAAAAACTCCACAAATATAAAAAGCATGGACTTGCTTGGCTGAAATGCAGCTCATCAACGGCAAATGTAAGTATGGATGATTTTAAATTCTGGAAATTTGTATCCTTTGTGTGTCAAATTGGCGGCTATTTATATTTATATATGTACATAAATATGTACATTAGGGCGAGTCAATTTTGTATGGAGCTAAAAAAGCGTGGTAAGCGTAAAGCAGATTCGGAATCTGCGATGAATTCTAAGAAAATTTCACGAAGAAACCCCATGTCTAAAATTAATTCCTATCCCCCGCTGCGGCCATAAATAAATATTAATTATATTTAAAATCTTTTAATTTTTTTGAATCAAAGCAATGAACAATATGGCAACTCAATCTTAACAATCACCAGGACAGAGGAATACATTATTGGAGCTGTATTTTAATTTAATGGACATTGTCATATCTAACTATACCGGGAAGCTCCGGCTTCGGCTATAAAAAGTATGGTATCTGACACCAGAAGCCGAATGTCCGATGACATAACTCAACTCCTAAAATCTCTGTCTAACGTCTTTTTGTAAAATCAGAAGCTTTTGCGTTTCGTAGATTTAACTGAATAAGTTTTAATGCTTTGTAGTTTGAATGCTCTATTTTGAATGATGATGAATTTAAAAAGTAATCACTTGCCCGTTCCATAAATCTAAATTCATGACTAGGCTTACAGTTTGTGTTAAAAATGAAATTAAATATAAATATATTTTGTTAATTTAACAAATCGCTCACTTACTTCAATACTGGCATAACTCAAAATAATCCATTTTGAGAAAAACACGTTTGAAGTTCTCAATGGATTTTACCTAAAAAAAATGGTTCTTTTAGTTTCAACTTAATGAAGTAAAATATTATAAATTAAGAATGCTTATTAATAAACATTGAAAATATGATGTTTTAACTGAAAGACGAAGTATGTTTGGTCAATATCGACAGCAGGACAACTGAGATATGGCGGTTCTTGCATCAACATGAAAATGAACCTGGAAAATGATATTGCGACATATTCTCATCTCACATGAAAAGTAGAAGAGATAGCAATACGAAAATTTTTGCATAAAATAGTTCAGAAGAGCGCGCACATTTCTGCATCATTAAGTCAAAAATCGTATTTTTTGAGTTATGCCAGTATTGAAGTAAGTGAGCGAAATATACATTAAGGGCCGATTTCTGTTCTCTCAGATAGCTGCTATGTGTCAGATAGTCATCAATTTTACACTGTTATTTGTTAGTTTATGTGCTATTAGTTATGTGACAAATAGCTCTATATACAAGATGTGAAATCGGCCCTAAATCTATATTTATACCCTTGCAAAGGGTATTATAATTTTGCCCAGAAGTTTGCAACGCATAGAAATATTCATTCAAATATTCAAATATTCATCATATAAACTATATATATTCTTAATCAGGGCGACGAGCTGAGTCGATTGAGCTTTGTCCGTCCGTCTGTCTGTCTGTCTGTCCGTCTGTCCGTCTATCTGTTTCTACGCAAACTAGTCTCTCAGTTTTAAAGCTATCGAGCTGAAACTTTGCACAGAGTCTTTTTTTTACTGCACACTGATAATATGTCGGAACCGACCGGATCGGATGACTATATCTTATAGCTGCCATAGGAACTATCGGTTGAAAAGTGGGTTTTTGTGAGAAAACTTTTTTGTTTTTAATGTAAACGCCTTCCGCTTCGCCAATTATTAGTTTTATACGCTTTTACACAGATTTGGAAGTTTTTGTCAAAATCGGATAACAATATCTTATAGCGGCCATAGAAACTTTCGGTCAAAAAGTGGGTTTTATCAGAAAAATGGTTTGTTTTAATGCTGACGTTCGTAAACTCTGTGGTATTAAAACATTTGCAAGGGTATTAAAACTTCGGCAAAGACGAAGTTAGCTTGGCCTTCTCGTTTTTTAAGTGCAGTCAGATTGTAGTTAGATGTTTTTGACCCCATAATATTTTTATCGAAATGATTCTTTTTCAAAATCGCCAAAAATATCGATATAGATATTTTTGAAATATTCGACAACCCTAGTTAGTTGGTGAAATGGAGTTTGACATTTTACTGATTCCAGACTGAAACCGACTTATTTAGAAATTTCTTAAACTCGGTGTGAAAGTTGAATCAGGATCGGTTGAAATTTCCAGCCGGTTATAAGGTTGATTATAATATCTCTGATAAGCGTATCAAAGCAATTTTTAGTTCCCAAACGAATATATCACTTGTATCATAACCATTTTGAATTAACAATTAAAGTGCATAGAGCACTGTAACTTCATTGAGATTGATTTAAATTAACTCTTTAAACCAAGCTTGGACTAACATGTATACTGCATATCACCTTCAGTACAACTTTTATATTATTAAAAATTAAGGCACTCCGAGCTCAAAGAATTTCCGTGAGTCATTCCATTTTCCAACACATACAAACACATATATTGAAATGCTCTTCACATTTTGAGCAAACGTTTCATATTTCCCTTGCGACTTTTAAAGCTTTTCTTAGGAAACAATAAATTGAAAATAGAAAACAAAACGAGTACTGATTGTGTTTATATGAGAAGGAATCTAAGAGTGAAACCCTTTGCTTTTCTAAGGTTTTCAGGCATGATCAAAGATTACAGTTTACCGTTTGTCCGCGACTCCTGCAACCAAATAGCTGACAGCTAAGAACGACTGAGTTCAACGTCACAAAGCACAAACGAATTACAAATGAATTAAGCTCCTAATAATCACTTGGATTCAATGGGCCAAACAATCAAACTAATCAGCATTTGTTCATGTAATAAATTTAATGTGTAAAAAGCTTCCTAAAAACCAGCGGACGTAAATACATATATCGATTTGCAAGCTTTTGTGTCGATATATGACGTGATCAGTGATGTCAGCTTAGCGGATCTGGTTGTTAAAAATTTGAATTAAATTGTTATATTGATTTAACCTCAAATCCATTAAACTTCAAACTAATCTTGTAGGATTTTCTATCTGAATTGACAATAATTATGCAGGGAAAACCGTACGCTGCTGGTTTCAAATCTCTAGGTCTCTAGGTCTGCCCCTCTATCACTGCCCGAAGATATTTATTATCCTACGCTTGAAATCTCTATTTCAGCTATTGGACCTACCTCTTCGACTATTAAGGGTACTGTATACCTTCAGGTGTCATTTTTTAAAGGTTTACAAAAAATTAGATTACTCAAAAACTATAAGTGGTATTAAGAAGCGGATTTTTTCATTGGATAGGTAATCGGTTAAACTAAATTTAGTAATTTTTGTTGTTGTTGTTGTACCTACGGTTGTTGTTGTATTTTTGTTCAAAGTTAACCAAAAATTTAAAACATAGGCCCATGGTTGCAAAAATTTTTTGAGAACGGATGATTTGAATTGAAAACTGAAGACAGGGTTTTGTTAAGAATTAATGTAATTCTGGTGTGAACTAGGATATTTTGGATCGGTCAATAAATGACGTAGTTATGGGGTTTCAAAGTCAAAATTTCGAAAATCGACTATTTTTTCCCACTGTATTGGTCCTAGCTCCGTTATTTGTTGACCGATCAAAAATATCCTAGTTCACACCAGAATAGTGTGTATTAGGAGCAATTTAAGGGTAAGAATTTGAAAATCGGTCAACAGGTACTCTTTAAATCTTTGCAACCATTTTGGAAAAAGTGGTTCCGAGATAATCGCATTTAAAGATTCGACATCTGTTTTCGATGAAATAAAAATCGTTTTTAATAAATGTATAAATCGGATTTGGTGCATTTGGGTGTTAACTTTCACCGAAAAAAAAGATTATCAAAATCGGTTTAGCAGTTCTCCAGAAATTTGAGTCAAAGTGCGTCAAGACATGGTAAAAAATAAAATCTCCAAAAATTTCCAGGTAAAATTTTTTTTTTCAAAAATTTTTTTTCCATAATATCGAACATTTTATAAATATTTATAAAGTTTTTGACCAAAATAGGGAAAAAAATACGAATTTCTAAAAATACGAGGATCGATAAAAACAATTTTCATATAAAAGGGTCGGAAAAAATAATTGTTTTTGTTTCTATCTTTAAAACTGAGTTTCGGATCAGCTTGAAAGTTTTGCAGGATGTTTATAAGATCCTAATAGAACGTTTAAGCAAATAAAAAAAAAATCCAAAAAAAATTTTTCTGAAGGTATACAGTACCCTTAAGATTTCCAATAAGCCTCGTCGTTGTTTTCGTAAAGGAAACTTTACGTTATTAAATCAACTTAGATCCCACCTAGACTCTACCCTAATCCCATCCAGCTCCCACTTAGATCCCAACCAAATCCCACCCAGATCCCACTTATATCCCGCCCAGATACTACCCAGATTTCACCCATATCCTGCACAGATCCCTCCTTGATGCCACCAAGATAACTCTCCCAGATCCCAACTAGATCCCAACTAGATCCCATTTAAATTCTACCTAGCAATATCCCACTTAGATCCCGTTCAGAAATTACCCAGATCCCACCCGACTACCGTCCAGAACCCACCCAGTTCCCATTTAGATCCCAACCAAATCGCATCCAGATTTTACCCAGATACCACTTAGGTCCCGCCCAGGTACTACCCAGATAACACCCAGATCTCGCACAGATCCTATCCAGATCCAAATAGCTAGATCCCACCCATATACCTCCCAGATCCCACTTAGATCCCACCCTGATCCTAACCAGATCCCAAATACCACCAGATGTTACCAAGATCCCACCCAGATCTTTCCCACCTCTTCTCTTCCTCTCTCTGGCCGTCCTCTTATGTGTGTGTGTGTGTTTGCCGGGACATCCCACAAAACAATAACACAAAATATGAATGACGTCAGCGTCACGTGACGGTGTCAGCCCAAAATGCACTCCGTAACAATATGGCTAGATAAGACACAGCCACAAATTTGCGCTCTCTTCTTTCCTGTTTTACTTCATTCCCGACCAAATGAAGAGGACAAGAGAGCTCTCTTCAGACCAGAAGCTCACACTAAGCGAACGTGATCTGTCGCTGATGGTTGTTTTTGCTTTGAGGGCCTCATGAATTGTTGTTCGGAAAGAGTTCCATTCCTGTGCTGATCTCAAGGAGTCTCTCCAGTCTATTTGAAGAGGGTTGCACAACTCATCCAGACTTCTGACCCAGAAGATACTATTTTCTATTAGTATGCTGGTAATGTAGTGTGGGAGGCGATTCTCATTATAATAGTGCATCGTTTTTCCTATATAGCTGAGGTGCAAGTCAAGCGTACACAGGTGGGCATTCTTCAAACCGGTCTGTTGGTGTATTAGCTGGCAAATATAGAACTTTTTTTAAAAAGAGAAGTTGGCTCCTATCGACTTCTGTAAAGTGTCCTCCTCCCCAGATTTCTGCTCCATATTCTTGGATTATACGGCTTACTGCATTAAATAGTTTCCATTTCGCATATATGTGTATCTCTCTTTTTCCCAGGAAGTCATTCCAGGTCATGTTGATACTAGTTTTAGCCTCAATACTCCTTCTAAGCACATGCTTTGTAAATTACACGGTCGACGTGAAAAGGACTCCTAGGTACCTAAATTCAGATGAGATTTTTACTGCTTCTCTCATGTAGGTCCATCTTTCAGACGCCGATAGTCTGCCTACTTTCCTGAATACCAATGAATACCAGCAAGTTAAACTACTGAAGTCTGGAGGCTGTTCTTTTGTTCACTAACGCAAGCTCACTTTTCTGTCCTCTCCATTTGGCAATTCAGTACTTGCAATTCAGTGTTCACCGAATCACACAATCAAGAGTTCTTCTCGCGTTTGCCTAAACCCAGGGACTGACATCAATTCCTGGTGGCTATGGGATGGCACTGCTTTACATTGACATACGCAACAGTATTGGCTCGTCATTTTTACAAGCTCTCGTTTTCAAACAAATGACAGCAACACAATGAAACTTTGGAGTCCCGAAAAGAGAACACACTCAGAGAGCACCTTACCTGTAATAGTTGTATCATGGTGTAAGGGTTAAGGATAAAAATGAGTTCTGTTTCCATAAAATTTTCGACTTTATGTCGGAAAATCACATTTCAAACTATTTCGTATTCTGTCCTTACAAACCGAGTTAATAGTTTTTTTCGTGCCGAATTTCCCGGACATTTTCTAAAATCGGGAAAACATATGACGAATTATATCTTATAAACCAAGAGACATACTTGGGATATATTTCGGACATACTTGGGACATACTTGAAACATACTTGGGATATACTTGGAACATATTTCGGACATACTTGGGACATACTTGGGATATACTTGGAACATACTTGGGACATATTTGGGACAGATTACAAGCTCTTCCAACTTTTCTGAATGGAAACTTCTGTCCCAATTACAGCCCTCTATCTCTTACCGTTTAGGCTGAGCGATGATTGCCAATCAGTGAATCAGTCAGCAAACACTCTTTTATAGATACATATTGAGAGATAGAATAATTAACACTATGAGGTAGAATATTTATTTAAAAAATTACAAGATTTTCATATAATTTGGTTAAGAACTGATTCTTGCTGTAAATAGCAAAATGCTATAAATGCTAAACCGCATCGAAACCAGATTCATTTACTCAGTTTATGCTTTAATTCTTAACCTTTAACTCTTCGTCAAACCATTCACTTATTGAATACTGTCCAAAGTCGACTTGAACAACATCGTTATCGGTTTGACGACTATTTTTTAAACGGAAATCATTCAAATATAGCTTAAATGGCAACTCTCGTTGGTTTTTCCCTCTTTGAATGTCCTTTCGCAACAGATTGATGATGCTGGGCACCAGGTTGTCGCTGTTATATGAGCACTCCTCCATTCTCAGTTTGCTTAACTTGGGGCAGTTGATTAGCAATTTTATAACTAAACTATCGGTAATATTGCTTCCGGACAATCCGAAGCGCTTAAGCTTGGTAAGCTTGCTAAATGCAGAAATAACATCTTCATCTATTTCGTCGGGATTGCTCAGGACAAGTGTATGCAGTCCACATAGACGCGTAATCCGTAACACATCCTCTTTGTTGAAGTCTTGACAGCTCGAAATCTCAAAGTGATCTAGCTGTTGAGAATAGTGCTTGACAATCTGGGGAATAACTTCCGGATATATATAATTGAAATGTAAGCACAATTTTTTAAGTTTTGGTAACTGAGCGATTAGCTCTTCCCCGTAAAAACCACTGTAACTTATTTTAAGTACCTCCACGGAAGCAAAAGTCTGCGATCTGGCCGTATCTTTAAAAACGTTCGCTGATTCGTAAACATGAAGCTTCTTAATGCATGTGTGATCCCTTAAAATTTGTGGAAGACAACTAAATTCACGCCATTCGTTGAGTGTCAATGATTCGATAGAGGTGGGCAGACTAAGACTTTCCGTATTCCATTCAGAAATCTCCAGGTTCTTAAGTTCTTGAAGGTGCGCTAAATCCAGAGGGTCGATAGTACGTTGAGTTGTAACCGTTAACTCCTTTAGTTTGTTTGTTCCCATTAATATTCGTTGTAATTTGTGTACCTTTAACTGAGAATCATGCAGAATCAAGCGTTTCAGATGGGGAAAATGAAGACCAGTATAGAAGCAACGCTTAAAATTCTCACATCTCCATTGACTTAAGCTTAAGCTGTGAACATGATGGCCGGACAGTTGACAAAATTCATGCGCTTCCCACAAAGTCAGATCTTTCGTTCTTTCGGAACAAATTGACTTGTGCTGCCTGGCAGAAAACCTTTGGTAAATGGTTCGGAATTGAAAGCAAGTTCGTGCCAAGCGTATCTGATCGGCCAGCGGCAGATACTGGAACACACACTCCAGGCAATCATCGTTAAGTTTTCCAAGAATTAGTGAGGACATTGCAAGCACCAATTCATTCGACTCTTCAACGGCATATGGCTGAAGCCAACTATAGCAGGGTTGCACATGGAACTTATGGCTGTTGACCAGGTGCTCTGAGTTTAGCAGGACTCTGCAATTGGATGTATAAGACTAAGAGATTCTGGGAGTTGTAATATGAAACCTACTTGGCTGCATCGCTTGCATGGGCAAAGAGTGCAAATGCGCTCCAACTTGGCAAATATTCCTGTTCTTCATCAGCTGGAACAGAATCCTCAATTCTTTCTATAACCACATTTTGGACGTAGTTCTGAGTGAAGTATTCAAGTAAGGCGTCTTGTGTCAACTAGAAGATACAGATAAGTGGTTATTTCTTGAAGTGATAATGGAAGAAAATTAAAAAAAAATGCTTTACCTCCATTGGCATACCAAATAGATGCAACTTCTGCACCGGAACGTGATCTTCAGTATATGCAATTTCATTTTTCACACAAAACTTGTAAAGGGGTTTAAGTTTTTTCTGTTTCTTTTTTATTTCACGGGGAACTGCAGGAGGATGGCTAAGCATATCTGAACAGAGAATAAAGAATATAATATGAAATTTGTGATAGTTGGTTTTGTTATATATTTAATATGCTATACTTACACAACAATGTTCGTAAACGGAGCTCAGAAAGCAAAGCATTATTATCTTCTTCATTCATTTTAGTTCAATCGGTATATTTTTTCTTGTTAGATAAGCTGAAATGAGCATCAGACATTAGTATTAAAATTCGAACTTTTTTTCCATTTTCTTTGACAATCCGATTCAGTGTACATTTTTGGCAAACGCTGGCAGTGAAGATAAAAAATAATGCTGCAATAATGCATAATGATGTCAAATACTTTATGTGTAGAAATTCCCTAATGCGTGTTGGGAAATACCAAAAAGTATTGATGTGCGTGTTTTATATCGATATATGTATGATCAGTGATGCTAGCTTAGCTAAGTTGGGGCACACTGTGACCGTGTGGTCTGTGACGCACTGTGACCAAAGTACTCAGAAGTCCAAAGTGTCACAGAAATGGCATGTCACAGCGCTGTGACTATCCAATTGAGTACTTTTGATGTGAACGCTCTTGTCGCTCACAAGTGAACTTGAACTGTTTGTGAGCTTTGAGTCAGATCCTCATAAATAAAGTAAACAACACCGGCAACAATTAAAAAAAAAAAATAGAAGTCAAAAACTATTAACGCGATCGCCGTGTGGCCATGCAGTGGAAGCCGATTCGATCCTTATTGCATCCGTGGGAGTCGGAATGCCTCTGGAATGTGACCACTGTCAATTATAAACATAGTGATGCCAGGAGTCGGGCTGGAGCAGCTTAGCCGATCAGCTCGCCGTCACCTAAAAAGACGTTGTCGACAATTAGAACAGTTTGTGAAACAAGCTACCCGGCTTTATGCACATTTTTGCAGACAACAGACTTGTGGTTCTTGAGTAAGAAGGTGCTCCCTATCTAAACCACCAATGCAATGGAATAAGTACACGTATCAAATAAATAAACATATGTAATTACTTTTAATTCCATTTATTGTTGCCTTTGACATTCTAAACTCGTATGAGAGGGATGACAACTTTGGATCCTGAAGCCGAATAGCGCAATACGTTGTCATCCATGCGCACATATTTTTTAAATTTGAGCGGAATACTTCGCAACTCTCCGTAGATCTTCGAGTCAAATTATTTTGCCGATCCAGCAAGAGCTTCTTAGTCCTGCACTCACAACGCCACAGCAGCTCGGGACACTAGCTCTTTCATTATTTTTTTACAAAGGTCTTTTTATTGTGCTGTTCCATAGTTAAATTATGATGTTTTACCCACTCAGATACCACCCTGATCGCTTCCAGATACCACCCAAGGCCCATACTGCTCACGTCCAGATTCCTTCCAGATCCCACCCAGAAACCGACCAGATCCCATCAATATCCTACTCAGATCACTCACAGGTACCACTTAGATCCCTCCCAGATTCCAACCAAATCCCAAACAGATCCCTACCAGATCCAACCCAGTTCCCTCCCAGAACCCACGTAGATACCACCCTCAAAGCACCAAGATCCAACTTAGATCCCTCCCTAATACCCCACCCAGATCCTGCCCACCTCCCTCTCAGATCCTACTCAGTTCGCCCCCAAATACCACACAGATCCCTCGCTGAACCCACTCAGATCCCATCCAGATCACTCCCAGATGCCACACTGATTGCACCCAGATTCCAGCCAGTCCCTTCTTCATTTTTCCCCTCTGCCTATCCTCAAGTGTGTATGTTTTTGACAAAACACTCCATAACTTCGTCACGTGACTCTGAAATCTAATTTTATTCCTACTAAATATTTCGTACCGAAATTAAAGATGTTTCACATAAAAAATCCACTATTTTTTATAAAACTGTTTTTATATTTATTTTATAGTTTTATTGAAATTAGTTTTATTTTATAACTTAAAAATATTCCAAACTGTGACTTCACTTTGGCAGTCACAGTAACTGTTTGTCAATCGGCAACACTGCAGCCCTGAGCACGACTTTAGTGTTGCAAAATGTGCGCAGTCATCGTTACAATACTGATTATCAGTGGCATGCTGTGTGTTGGGGAAAAACCAAACTAATATTATTTTTAGTCCAAAAAAGAATTGGACATCCCCCTTAAATCACAACAAGTTTCCCCTTAGACTCGAGTGTAAAACACTTCACTTGCCGCCCACACACACCATGAAGAAAGTGTTATTAACCAAAACGCAGACGGTGTCGATACGAGCAGGAGTGGTTGGTGACAACAACGCCAGCGGTGGGGCAGCTGTGCCCATTCCCATACGTGTTATTCCCATGCCCACCAAGGTGATCACCAATACGTATATGCAGCGCAAATCCTTTCAGTCCATTTATGAGGATATATTTAAATTACTCATGCGCTTGCCAGATAAGGCCCTACAGCAACGGGTGATCGACGCAATCAACGGCGGAGGTAATGGACGCTTAGATAAGACGGCGATTAGTAAACAATGTCAATGTGGGTCTTCCCCCACTAAAATGGATGCGTCAACGCAAACGGAATCCTTGGAACCAAATCAGCTAAAAGAAAAAAGGGAAATTATTTCAAGGGAAGCTGAAACACCCCCACCCACAGCAAACAATACAAATACAACCATGCCCAAGAAAAGAGGACGTAAACGTAACACTTGTGTACCCCAAGTGGTGAAGAGATCGACCACTGAAATGGCCCTGCAGGAACGTGAGGATAAGCAATTGACTCCCGTGGTGACAAAAAAGAAAAAATTAAATGTTATGGTAAGTAAGATTTAAGAAAATTAAACTAAGTTTTACTCACAAATGCCGTTTTATAGGAGCCTGAAAAATGTATAACCCCCACTCCCATCAGTAACGAGCGTCGGAATTCCACCTTATCGGACATTTCACTGGATAATATAAATTTAACTAAATTATCCGAGGAACTGGATGATTTCATTGTGACCGATACAAATCAAAATATACTACGAACCATGGCTAAGGAGTATCTAAAGGCTCATGTCTATTCTGAGGAGGGAACCCTGTAAGTTGTCTGAGAACCAATCCTTGATCTTTTTAATCACCTTTCACTTCTCAGGCCCATACATGATGCAATTCTAATTGGCGACATTCAGGGAGTTAGACGTCAAGTTTATGTGTGGACCAAAATGAATAAAATGGATTTCAATCTTATTCTAACCGCCGATGATGAGGATTGCCTACAACTGGCCTTGACCAATGATTGTGATCCCCAAATTGTGAAAATCATTTTAAATGCTGACCTTCTGCCCAATCATATCTATGACAACTCCAATACGGCTTTGCATTTGGCGGTTATAAACGACATACAGCTGGAATCCTTGAAAGAATTAATGCAACGCATTGATCTGAATATTCTATTACAAATCAATGATGATGGTTATACCGCCTTGCATATGGCGGTGCGACACAATCGTTATAAAATGGCAGAGATTATATTGGATAGCATAGACTCGAGGCAATCGAATGGTTCGGGACCCGTGTATGATCGTTTGGCTGAAGAATCGGTTGGTTTTGGTGGCAAACAAGAGACGGAGGAGAAAAAGTTTGCCAAGTATTATGAAAAAGCCTGCGATCGTTTGGAGTTGAATAAACATAAATTGAAAAATCGTCGCTTGAAAAGGGAAATAATAAATGCCAGCGAAACGAGAGCGGGAAATCCCCCACTTTTCTATGCAGTTGAAGGGGAAATGGGTAGGTTTTCTTACTTATGGCTTAAAAGTGTTTAATTAATTAAATTTTGTGTTCCAACCTCTAGAACATTTGTGCTACTTTCTCTTGGCTCACTTGGCTGATCCCGATGAGGAGAATCTAAGCGGACATTCACCCAAATCATTTCAATATGAATACACTCGCATTTTACGCATCAGTTTGAAAATATCCCGCATCATGGACAAGGTTATAAGTATATTAAATTGTTAACACAATAATTGTAAATAAAAATTTAAGCTTAATTGTTTAAAATGATTCATCCCCAGTCCGTTTGGGGCCAGGAAATCCTTTGCTTTTTAGCCTTATTCTGCTTTTTTCTTCTTCGTCGAGTCCTTTTGCCTTGGCTGACTAAAGGGGAACAGAATTTATGAGTTGCCTCTAATTAGGGTTTCTCAATATCACCCACCTAACTTCTCCAGCTGCTTCAAATCCCTCTCACTGTAATGGCCATAGTTGCAGTACAGCTGAAATTGACAATATCCACTGAAGAATCGCTTACAAGGCTTTTTCAAACGCTCCTTTTTTAAAACTTTAGCTGGATCTGTAAGTAAATCAATTTTATTGTGGAAACCTCAATTTGTTTTGTATAAATTCTCACCTTGAAATTGCTGCATATAGGTTACCTTGGCTGCCGTATGGGACATGCCTGCATTGTGCAATTTGCGCACATTTAAATCATTCTTCATAAAGCAACAACAATAATCACAGTAATAACTTTTGCCACCCATTTTTAATGCATTTTATTTTTCTAGAGATGGTAGGGGCTCACTTTGTTAGTGATGTGTTTGTTTACTTTATATTTTTGAAAGTGTTGGCCATTTCGCTATTTTCCCACCAGATTTAGCTTTTTTGTAGGATAAGACTCAATTTTACTAGTCTAGCAACCCTTTTTCCAAAATGATTTTGTTAATTTATTTTAGCTAGGTAAATCATTTTTTAATGTTTTTACAGTACCATCAGCATAGGGACATATTCACAGAAAGAACGACCAAAAACCGAAAAAATCGATTCATTATATGCAAGCCAAAGGATTAAAAACAGTAGTGTTTGATACACAGTAATATTTTTGTTTACTTTTAATACAAACAATAGAGGTATTCCTGAAAGTTGATTTGCTTTTGATTTGCTTCGTGAAAACAAAACAAAGCAGTTGGTGGAACGACCCTGATTTCATTTTGATTTGCTTTCAATTGGCGCAAAATTTAAACAATGGCGGGAAATCTAAAAAATTACAAATGAAATTGTAAAATTGAATTTTTTAATCTTTTTTAACAATAGTATGTGGGCAGAATATGTAGTTCTAAGAAGTTTGTAATTTTACTAAGGTGAATTCAATTAATTATGTATTTGCTTATGGCCACAGAAAGTGATTTATGCAATTTGACAGATCCAAAGAGGAAGAGGCGGGATAAAATAATGGAAGAATTTGTAACCTCGAACCTTCTAGGAGAGCTGTGCAAATATGTTTGCCTGAACATCTCTGGTCACGTCAAGCGCAAGCTCCAGGAACTCGAGCACTTATGACTCTGTCCACTTTAGGCCGCGGGCCTTTTTTCAATAGTCTCGTATGCAGTCTAAGATGCAATAAATAATTATCAATATATTGCTGAAATATAGAATGCAAAATAACTTACAACGTTCTTTATATTTTAAGGGGTATTCCTCATGTCAAGGCTATTTTTTGGACCTTTTTTAAAAAAAATCTTATTTGAAAACGCAAAGAGATTTTTTTTTATTTTGTTACAAACAGATAAAAGTAAAAAAAAAATGTTTACTGCTTCGATGTGAGGGCTGCTTCAAAAGTTATCGGCCGTCAATGTGGGTGTCCAAAAAAAAGGTATGGTGCTGGCGGCCATGTTTCAAGGTCTCCAGGATGTAAGAAATGAAAAGTGAAAATGGGGTTATAATCAGAATAGATGTAATTCTGGTCTGAACCTCCAAAAAAATTTTGTGATTTTTTTTGACAAAATGGAGGCCATTAAAATATGAAAAATCTATTTTTGGCCCATTTTTTGCAGTTTAGTGTACCAAAAAAAAAGTAAAAATATTTTTAAAATTATGATTGAGGTTCAGACCAGAATGGTGACAATTCTGCGTCGATTTCGGGTTTGATCATCAAAATCGGTTCAGTGTAACTGGAGATATCATGGCCGCCAGCTCGAGAAACGTGGTTTCGAGATAAATGCGTTTAAAGTTTGAAGTAATATAAAAATTACTTGTATTTGTGAAGACATTGCTCCACTAAAAAGGCTATATCTTCTGAAGTATTTCGAATTTCAAAAAATCCTTTTGGGGCGATATTCTCAAATATCCAAGCTATAAAAAAATGAAAAAAAAAATTTGCACATGAGGAATACCCCCTTAAATCACAACAAAATTTAAACAAACACCATGCGCGCGGAGCTTATAGAAGAAATGCTATAAGTCCGGTCACACTAAAACGAAAGCAAATCGAAATCAATTTCGAGGCTGATTTCGCGAAATCTATTAGTATGACCTTAATTTCCTAACATTTTCTGCGCACACTGCTCATTTTGTATGGAGCAGCTGTGATCAGCTGTTTCGCGAAATCAAATCGAAAGCAAATCACTTTCAGGAATACCACTAAAATTTTATATTTTACAACCTTATCTAACATTTTTTTTTCATTTTTAACTGTCATTCCTCTATTTCTGTCATGTATACTGGTCAGGTTCATCTACAAGCTTTGACACATCACTTCATACTTTCTGTTTCAACAGCTTCATGCTATCTCTTTCAACAGTTTTATACTGTCTCTTTCAACAGCTTAGGTGTCGTTATTAAGCTCGCTTGGCACACGACCATCTGGCAATTTTCTTAAACTTTCATGTGGATATATATAAAGTCTGTTACTATTTAAAGATTTTAACATGAACCTAGTTTTAGTATGTACCTCCAAAACCTGAGATACTAAAAAGGGTCCTTTGAATTTGGGGTCAAGTTTAGTCTGATTTCTCTAACTATTTCTTAAGAAGTACATAGTCACCAACTCTATACTTTACCACCTTGGCTTTGTCTCTGTCAAATCTATGTTTTTAATAGACTGCTGCACTTTGTATGTTTCTAACAGCCTGTTCTTTTAAGCGTAGTATACCCTTCTTGTTGGAAGTGTAGACTGCCACCAAAGAGACTGCCAAAGGGCTTTGGCACAAAAATTTTTGTGAGTTTTTTTATATGGAGTTTTTTGTTTTGGCAAGTCTTTGATGGAAGTGTATACTACGCTTTACTTTCAATATGTCAACTTCATTTTCGGACTCATTTATAGGGATCAAACCCAATGGTCCAGCAACATTGCCTATTAAAAGCTCTAAAGGACTCGACTTAATTTCACGATTTATTGTACATTTTGGAGCTAATTGAACTTCACCCAACGCATCCTGCCACGATCTATTACTGGTCTTAACCGCGGTCAATAAATTTTTCAAGGTGCTCATAACTCGTTCGACCTGGCCGTTAGCACGACTAGCACCAGTTGCGATTAAATGGAGTTTTATTTTTTGTGAGGAACAAAATTCGGCAAACCTCGTACCGGTGAAACTTCTATCTTGGTCGGCCACCAAACGAGTTGGCACTCCAAATAATGAGATCGATGATTTTAAAGCGCTAACACAGCTATTCCAAAGAATGTTTACTTTTAAAATAGGATGAAGCTCAATCTGGGTTTTCCCTGACGAAGATTTTGACACTCTACAAGTGAAACAGTTGTCCACAAATTTGCGAACATATTTCGCCATACTATCAAACCAATAGTGATCACTTTGTCAAGCGTCTTTTCCCAACCTAAATGCATAATGGACTCATGAATTTGATTTATAACGGATCATCTAAACGCTCGAGGAATGACCGGCAGAGTCTTATTGTATCCGCATCCCGCCGCTGTTCAGCGAGATTCCCGTTTTCTGAGATTTCTGTTAATTCGTTTCGCTTTTCGATTACTTTACTTTTTAACAAAGCTACTTTAGGTGGAAGAGGATTTCTAGAGGGAAAATCTACATGTGCCATACGCTTTCCTTCTCTGTATTCAATATCGAAATATACCCTAGGTAGTAGCTCTATCTTATTTCTCGACGACTTTAACGAATTACAATCTGTGAATATTACAAACTTTCTGCTGTGCAAGTAATGGCGAAAATACTTTACAGCATTAACAACGGCAAGTTCGTGAAACACAACTCTTATTTTTTTAATATAGATTTATAAAAAGCATCAGAAGTACGGCATTGGATAATGCCTTGTCACGTAACGTAAGTATACTTCCACATCCAATATGCGAAAATTTAATATAATATTTTTCTTTGTTTTTCTTCATAATAAAGCCAATGATTAGCGGAGTTATGGGGTTTTAAAGTCAAAATTTTGAAAAATCAACTTTTTTTACTCTATTGGATCTAGATTAAAAATAACCTGGTCAGTATAAGGACAAATATCACGAAAAATTATGTTGAAAAAGAAAACTCTTAAAATTTTTGGTACCATTTTGGAAAATGTGGTTCTGAGATAATCGCATTTAAAATTTGTCTACTATATATTGATATATTTCAAACATCGATTAGATGCATTTGAGAGTGGGCTTTCAACGAAAAAAAAAAATCAAAATCGATTAAATAGTTTCTAAGGAAATTGGTTAAAATGCATCTAGACATGGTGAAAAAAATTTCACAAAATTTCTAAGTAAAATTTTTGTCAAAAAGTTTTGAAGTTTTTTGAATAAATAAAAGACAAAACTTGGAATTTGATAAATAATTATTGACCAGCAGAAAATTGTTTTGTTTATTTTGGTGCAACATTTTTTCGGACAAGGTTTATAAATAGTGAGCTCAGGCATTCTTATTTTTCGAATATCAGTTGTCAATTGATAACCTATTTACATTGAAAACATGACAACAAGAAGGCCCACTACATTATCATGTTATCATGTGTCGAACAGTGTGAAGGCAGCCCTTAATGTTGCTACTTTTCTGACACAAAAAATCACAAATCATATTTTTGAATACCACTAATATCGAATTTGATCGATATCGATATATGCTTCCTTGTTCGGTATTTCTGAGAACGCGTTAGGGATTCTTAAAGTTGGCGTCTTGAGTATCGAAATTTTAATTTACAAAACGAAATTATGTTATCCATGTATTGCTTTGACTGCAGTGAAAAATACTTACATAATTTACCATATCAACGACGGTCAAGTAAATATTATTTTGAGGATGAAGTTGCATATACAGAGGATCGCATTCCGGTGCAGAAGTTGTATCTCTCTAATATACCCATCAGGGTAAGCCGTGACCCAGAGGCAATTAATTCACTTACTCTGATTCTAGACTTTGTCTTTATAGTTAATGAAAAAGGACATAATGGATTACTTTTCTATACACTATGGCCAAATTGTGCAGATGAAGATCTACAGTCCATACACGAATGGTTACGACGAACCTATAAACAGCGAGGGAATAAAAGACAGTATTTTTCACGAGGATTACGAGGAGGACACCTCTCCAAGGAAATTTGGCTATGTTGTGTTTGCTGATGTGCGTGATGCGGCCAGGTAAATATCTTTCAAGGCTGCTAAACAGAACCATGTTCGCAATTTTTCCATGTTTTTTTATTCACAGAGTTTTGCTCCATTCGAAACGTTCTTACAACTACCACGGATTTTACGTCCAAGCCAGTTACAGTTGGCTTCAGCCAAAAGCAAATGAATTGCCCCTTGAGTTCGAGTCTCAGCCAGCAGCCATACTGAACCTCAATGATGATTGCCTGGAACAGGTGATGGAATATCTTCCGCTTGCCGACCAAATCCATTTAGCAAGGACTTGCACACGCTTTCAGCATATTTACCAAAGGCTCTCTGTCAGACTACACAAAAAAATGGATTTCAATGATGAAAACTTATCGCTGACTTTGTGGGATATGCGCGAATTTTATCGGCTCTCTGGAAGTTTTGTTGAACATTTAAAGGGTTACATCGACGGAGATGGTTCGCAACACATCTGCATCTTTGTTGGAAATCATTTTCCAAATTTGAAATCATTGAGTCTACAATTTGAATATGTAACAAAAGGTAGTATGAGTATTTTATACGGAGACGACGTTTTTAAAGAGATTGTCTTGGAAATGGCCAAACTAACTGGGTTGCGCACTCTCGTCTTAGATGAGAACATTCTATTCGATGACCTTTTATTATTCGAATTATGCCAACTTACCAATCTGGAAAGCATAGATATCAACGCCTTAGCAGCCACCGATGACGCTGTGCTTAAGCTTATTTCAAAATGCCCCAAATTGTTTAATTTGCACCGTTCATTTTTGGTAAAAAAAAGACTGATTGAAAAAATCATCAATCAGGTACGCCAGGACATCAACAATGGAACTAACCACCGACAGCTGCCTATAACAATGGACCCTGAAGATACTGAAGAGGAACTTCCTGGTTTGTCATCCAATATAGTAGAAATACGATCTGAAATATCATAAAGCGATGAGTCTTATAGAGAAACAGCTTCTTGCTGAATCGACAACTTTTTATTCAAATATTTGTCGGTATAATGTTTCAAATTGAGTTTTTATATAGAATCTTCTTTGAAATTAATAATAATGTAGAAATATGTAAACATAAGGTATGTAAATTCAATAAAAAAAAGAAAGCAAAATTTTCTCTGTGGAATGTTACAAATTGTACTGTAGTAATGGTACATAGAGTATACTAAGTTTGTGCAAAAGTATGTAAAAAGGAGACGGAATCATTTCCTACCCTATAAAGTATATAGAGATTTCCAAAAAAAGGTCCACCTGGGCCAAAAAAAATTAAAGTGTTTAAAAACACTCTATTTGATCGAATTTTCATAGGGAAACAATCGAATTAAACTAGTGTAAGTTAATCGTACATTTACTAATAACTAGACCTCGGATTTTGCATATTTGCATATTTTTTAAGGATTAAGATAGGAAAATACTGATGACACCAAAGTTCGTTTCATTAAAAATAGAGTTGAAAACTACAGGCATATTTTACTTTTTTTTGCATATTTGCATATAATGCATATGCACAATATATGCCAAAATATGCAAAATATGCTAAACATATGCAAAAATTTCCTATGTTAAACAAATCAAAAAATAATCTAAATCCGATTCAAACGGTGGTATATATATTGAAATTTTAATTATTGCCAGATGTTTAAGTAGAGCAAATGATACTTAACAAATTTTATATGTTTAATAATTATTTAATATAATTGGAATTACAATACACAATCATAATTTTCTCTAAATTATTAATTGAGAGGCTTTGACGTTTCTCTGCAAAAACCATCTTGTAAGCGGAAAAGCTTCGCTCAACGTCACAGGAAGTAATGGGAGCAAATTTATATTTAATGATATTTTTATTTATGACGGGTTCAAGTCCAGACAAATCTTCAGCACTCAGATTTATAATATTTTTAATTTTGGAAATGATTTGAAAATCTGGATTTCTCTTCAAAATGGCTTCAAATTTCTCTTTTAAGTCCTTACCGAAATTACCAGTAATGTTATAGACAATATTTTTAGCGTCCATAAATAAATTCATTGACTTTGCCAATGGTAGACCCTTCGCTTCTAAGGAAGTTATGATTTCGGCCACTCTCTCGAAATTCGATTTTATATATATAAAATCCCGATATAGTTGGGGATTCTGTATCAGCTCTTTGGCCAGCTTAATAGATTCCGCATCTTCTGGATTCAGTGTTTCCAGAACCTAAAACGCAATTTTAGAAGTAAAAAAAACGGTAAATGCAAACAAACTAAAGTGAAAATGTTTAAAAATTTCAAAATGTTGTTTGTTCATAAACCCTATCTTACCTCAGTTATTCCCTCCATGTTATCTGCATAAAATGATGCCGTTTTCAACCATGTTCCCCATCTGGTTAAGACCGGTTCTGGTGGTAACTCCTTATTGAGTATTTGCTTGTAGCGTTGTACTCTGAGCGGAGCTTTACGAAAATTTTTTTACACAAGATATGAACGAGTTAGCGACTGGAAACGATGTTCTTACTTTTTCAGCAATTAAATTTAAACCGTGTGCTAAACAAGTTATGTGTATTAGATTCGGATAAAAAATTTTTAAATTTTTGCCAGCTTTTATCATATAAGCCGCAGCATCCGTTAAGAGCAACAAGATTTTAGATTCATTCCCGTGTGGCCACAGTACACGAATGCTGTCGTTCACAAATCGAGAAACAGTTGCATTATTTACTTCTTCCAACTGTTTACACGATAATAAAAATGAGCATGAAGATTCTTTATCACTCAATACTCCTATAATCAAATTCGCGACATATCGCCTTTGTTTGTCCGTTGTTTCGTCCACTGAAATCCAAACGCTTTCGTCTTTGATACTGTCTCGAATTTTTGGATTGATTCTTGGTAGCATTTATTCAAGTAGCTCTTTCTGAGAGTACTTTCATCTGGAATTGGTTGTCCTGTGTATTTTTTTAAAAAATTATTAAATGTAGCATTGCTTAGCACATTCAACGGTATATTTCCCGCAACCAACGCAGTACATAAGTCCATTTTAAATTCATTGTTGGAATTATCTGAAAAGGTGCTGGACGTGTTGTTAGAAGTATGCGCAGTGAAGTAGCAATATGCTGCTGCAATTGAAATTTTTTTTCGCAAGGAATCTAAAATATTCAATCCATTAGAACGTACTATTAATTTAACAATCAGGCTTATTGCAAACAAATATTTCGACGAAATAAATGCTTAAGCCTGAATATTAAAAACTTTACCTTTTTGTCGCAAGTTTTACAAACTATATTGTTGCCATCAATTTTAAAGCACTTTTCGGATAAGCTGTTGAACCATTTACCTATCAAATTTTTCTTATATTGGTTGATTTTCGGCATTTTAATTGTTGGAAAAATAACTTGTTTGTTTTAAGATTTAAATTTTGCTTCTCGCTGATCACCTCTTAGATACAGAATGAAAGTAATATAATTTTTTATTAGTTAGTTTCACGTTTGTTTGCAAAGCCAGCAAGATTAAATAATTCTAAAAGAAAACATTCCTCTATATTGCTCGCATTTTAATATTAAGCGAGGTGAGTTCATTTTTTCAGGGAAATTCGTTTGCATATATATTTTGCATATATTATGCATATTTTGCATATTTTTGGCATATTTGCTTGCATATCTTTTGCATATATTTTGCATATTTTCGATATGCATTAAAATTTGTTGTATTTGAATGATAAAAGGTCTAAATACAAAGTTTGGTACCAATCTGATGAAAATTATGGAAGTATGCAAAATCCGAGGTCTACTAATAACCCACTTGGATAAATTCGGTTTCAAGTAAGTATTTGCTTCGAATTATAGCTGATGGAAAAAATGTCACATTCGACATGTCACGTATCGACAGAGATGAATATTTTTTAAAAAAAAGTGTACTCAAGATTTGGAAATCAAATAATATGAGTTTCAAAGAACTAATCACTCATTTTTTATAGTAGAAGTAGTAGTAGTAAAAGTTATTTATTAATAGAACATTAAATATATATAGGCATGGCATTTTGCCGTTAGCCTTAAATTTAAGTTCTACAATCCACATTTTTAATAAGCAAGAGCTACCGAAACGCCCATCCTTCAGAGCTACACCACCTATCTTCCCCGCTCGTCGCGAGATAGTAGATCTTTCACTTCTCAGGATGGAGTCCCGGGCTCCACCAATTAATTAACAAAACAAAGAAAAATAAATAACAGAATTCTCTTTTGAAATGCTTCCTGCAGGATTCTTGCCCTGTATTTGTGAAAAGGTATTTTGCTAACAGTCTCCAAGACTGCCCGTTCAAGACTGCTACAAGCTCTTCCAATGTGAGATATGCCTTGCCCCATGAGCGGATCCTCACGCGTTCTCCCGTAGATTGAAGCCAGTAGCAAGGCATACTAAACAAGGTAGGCTCACTCGCTCTATCAGAACTTTGAATATTTGTGTCAAAGAGAGCGAGAGCGAGATAGTAATATATTTCAATACAAAGCCTACTAAGCTACTAAGTAAACACACAAAAAATTCGTCCGCGGAGATGCTTTGCTTACAAGAGTTGCTTACTCATGGAGCAATTATGGAGTTCAGTGGAGATATCATTTACAAACACGGAGAACAAAAAAGATTTGTTTTGAACCAGGGCGAAAGGTTAAAACCATCCCACACTGCCGTTTCATTGTCCTCATAGAGGCTTTTTATTATTTGTGTAGTATCTTTGTCGAGATGCCTATATCCGCTAGCTTGTGAATCTGGAGTTTCCTGTCTACTGAATCAAATGCTGCTTTAAAATCAATAAAAAACAGGTACAGTTTTTTGTTTGTCCTCAGAAAGTCCTTGCACACCGAAGTAAGCACGAAGATGCTGTCAATCGTGGAATATCCTTTCCTAAACTCAGATTGATTTTCGTGTATTTGGTGTTCGTCCAAATACGATTTTATGCGGGCTAGAATTACGGACGTAAATGTTTTTAACAGAGTGTTCAAAAAGGAGATGTCTCTATAATTGCTCACTTCCTTAGTATTGCCCTTTTTTAAAGATTGGGTAAATTATGTTTTCTGAAAGCTTTTAGGGACACAGAATTTTGAAAGCATAGCAATTGCATATTTGAAATATATTCGAAAAAGCATCGCCTGAACCGTTGATTCCATTAAACCAGCGATGGCCAGCGAGATCAAGGCCAAAAAGTGAGAGTGTATTAGTGTGCAAAAACAAACCTCCGTGAATTTGCTTCGACCTAATCGCTTCGAACTCTGTCAAGCGAATGACCCTTTTTTGCTCTTTAATTCTCAGCTTCGGCAAGCGTTCGGGTCATGTATGTGTGAAAAGCGAAATGTTGTCGCTCCCGGGATGGAACCGAGGGCCAACGCTGCATTAAGCACAGCTAGGAACGTGTTTTTTCTCCTTTTCATGGCGTCGGGAATGGCCTGCACTATGACTTTCTCCAGGACTAGCAACATTTCGTTTGAAATCATCTTTTTAGGGTCGGTTCATTCGATAATGGCCACCTGAAGTTCCGGCTTTGAGCCTGATCGATCAAGATATTTTCTGGTCCAATCCGCTTCGACGGGTTTTAAGATTGCTAGATTGTCGATGTTTTAGGTTGAATCCAGCAGTGCTTCTAGGTGACTTCAGTGAATGCTTTACCGGCCTTCGATTCGAATGGAGATTCCGTTGTGGTAGCCCATGCATTCAGTTCGACCGTAGTACCCTGAGCAGTGCTTGCCTGACAGCGAGAGGCAGTTACTTCAAGTTGAAGTCCTCAACTGTCTTAACATACTTAAGTGAAGCTTTGTACCCGGAGCTCTGCTTGCGCCGGAATGCGTCATATGTCACGTTTTCCCTTAACGAAACAATATTCTTCGGTAGTTCATTGTCACAAGCAATTTTGCTGTCATTGACTAATCTGGGGAATCTAAGTTCCCCATTTTCAACGTCCGGTCCGGAAGATAAACCTTCAATGTGTGTAACGATTTATATAGACGTTTCCAGCATTTCGTACGTTACATTCATACGCATTTGTTTGCTTGTATCTAGCGATTTAAGGAATAAATCCTCCACCTGAAGATAGAGAAACATAGCGCTTGAAGATTACTTTTAAATCATGGAAAAACATTTGTTTCAGCTTGCTTTAACAAAGAAATAATGATTGATTTGGGCGACTTATTCAAATAAGAAGTAGTACTTGAAATCAACAAGAATTTCCTTATTTTCAAGGATTTTTGCAGCATAATCAAAAAAATTGTTAAGGAATAATAAAAGGGAATATTTCTCAAAAATTACACAAATTTTAGCTAGTATTGACAGTTAGAAATGTAAAAAATTAAACTAAGAGTCTTAATTAAATTGTGTTAAAAGTTTTGCAAATCCTTGCAGGACTTTTTTTCGATTTGGCTGTAATAGAAAAACCAATATAAATATTTAGGCTGATAAACAAATGTCAGAGTTTTAAACAAAAAATGAGATTTCTGGCCCATAGTGCAGTGGAAGCTGGGGATTGCGTGATGCTCTTTCTAGGATGCAAGATTAATTTATTGCCAAGTATTGAAGAACTCTTAAAAATAACCAAAAAATAGTGTAATTCCTGAAAGTGATTTCATTTCGATTTGGATTTTGTTAAATCAAGCCAAATCAAATCAGTTGTTGGAATCTCACTAATTGTATAAACACCTTAATTTTAAATCAAAATTTCATATATTTATTTAGCTACTAAAATCACTTAAAAAATCACAAACTATCGCTTAAAAACACCTCGATAGTCGCATCAGTGATGCGGTCCTATCGATAGTTTCCCAAAGTAATTCCACCACTAGCAAGTAGCCTGTGAGTTTTATTCTTTTCATTGTTTATTGTTGTTTTTCCACCCTCAATAAATAAATTGTTGTTGTTTTTATCTTAACCAGATTAGACAAAAAGTGATTTTGGTATAAAGTGTTAGATTTGAATACGCGTAACATGGACCGCTATGGACGTAGTTTTTCGGGCGGCAGCGGGGGTGGCCACAGCAGCAGCCACCACAACAACAACAATAGTCAATATAGACGCTACAGTCGCTCACGCTCACGTTCCCGGTAAGGGTTAACACTTTTCCAATCACACACCCCAGGTGTCTAAAATTGCCCCCTTTTATTATGTACTCAGCGAACGTAGCCGGCGCCGGCAAACCCGTTCCCGTAGTCGTGAGCGCTCTTCGCATTTTCGACATGGCAACAGTTGTGAGCAGCCGGACTTGTACGATATACTAATCGATGATGATTACAAGGAGGAACGCAACTATCATCCACGAAACAACTTTGAGAACCGACAGCAGCAACAACGCCAGCCGCGGCGGACGGAGGATAACTACAATGATCATCATCCTAGACGTGAGGAGCGCGACCAGCGCTGGAGAAACAATCACGATCGTGAGGATAGAAATTATGAACGTGTCGATAGGGAACGAGAACGTGAACGCCACCGACGACAATCATCCGATGAAAACAGTGACGAGAGTCAACAATATCGCCGCCATCCCCATGATAGGAACAACAGCAGTCAGGAACCCCAAAATATAATCATACTCTGTGGTCTGCCCCGAAATTTTACCAGAGATTTTGTAAGCTTAAAAGATAGAATCAATTGAATTTCCACTGAAATCCGTTGTTCTCTCTCTTTAGATACTGGACTCGCTGCGGCAAGTGAATTTGGAGCCAGCCTTTATACGCATTAAGAAGCGACAGTCCTCAGGTGGGTCATCCAATTAGTTCAGAGTTTAATTTTATTGAAAATTATTTGCTAAGTAAATATTGTGTATGCACCAAAAATGTTGGCCAAACAGGAACTTCACCATTTTGTATCTGCTTCTATCTAAAATTTAGGTTCATCCAACGATATAGCATTTGTCGAGTTTAACACGGTTGAAGAAGCCAAACATTGGATGGATATAAATCAGGTATCAACATTTAAGACACACAGAAGCAACAGAAAAAAATAATTGAATCAAATAATTACAAAATGTTTTTGACTTTGAGTTCAGTTCCCGCCCCCCGACCTTACGCTCTCATTAGCGGAGGGCAGCCACAGCCTGAAGTTTTTTATACACTAAAGCCTCGGTTTACGTAGTCCCAACATTTTTTTGTTTGTTTTGGAATTTTAAACGTCATTTATTCCAGTTTTTTAACACGCCCATTTCCAAACAAATGCAGGCAGCTAAAGAGAACTTTAAGCTTAAATTAAACATGATCGTTGAAGAAGGTTGAAATTGCTTTTGACATTGCAACACGTGCAAAGCTCTGCATCTTTTTAATTTAGTTTTGTTTTGGTATTTTTTTGCATCTTTGTTTTAGAACTCTGGTCTATTCTATTGACCAATGGTCATTCATGGTATTTTATTGCGGTTCGGTAAGATCACAATCATAGTACTGCTATTATTTGTGGCATTTAAAAGCAGTTTGCTAAGTAACCATGGAGGAACCTTAGATAAAAAGTGCGCTAATGCGTCTAGAACCGCTCCGCGAACCCGAACCCACAACAATTCGAGTGTTTGAAGCCCGAAGCAAAACTCTCCCGATTTTACAGGGGAATTGATATGTCATATTATGTCTAATGTTTTGTGATATATAAACCCAAACTGTTACTGACAACCGCCATAAATTTTTTCAAGATTAATTAAAAATACATATTTTTTATATATTCCAATTTACCCTCAGATCTTCTAAGTAGAGTGGGAAATTTTAGTTAATTCTTTTAACTAAAATATTGGACTCAAAATGAGCACAATCGTTATATTTTGTATTTGTATTTTCTCGTTGATATGGTTCCATTTTTGAGAACATTTTACAACTCTACTAGAAAATAAGTTTGATTGATTTTGGACCAGATGTGAGCGGATTCCTCGCACTTGGGTGAGTTAAGATCGGGGGACATATGTACTTCCCCGTACTTTTAATTGGAAGAAGAGGAAGGCAAGGCTTTTGGATATGCGGGCTGATGCTCCTCCCTCATCTCGAAGATGAAACCAAGTACCATTTAGGCCTTGGTTAGATACGTGGCTGTAATCATTATGATAAACACCTTAAAAATTGGTTTAGTGGTAAAAAAAAAACTAAAGTTCAAAAAATGAACTATTGTTCAAAACCATGACCTAGTTCATTCTAAAGATTAGTTCATTTTCTAAGATTCGAATTGGATTCGTATTGAAATAGTTTAACTCAAAGTTTAACTAAATATCAAAGTTTTAAAAAAAGCTAACTTTTCGGATACTCGATTTCAAATGGGAATATAATTTTAAAAGGGATGTTTTGAAAAATCAAAGCAAATCCGCTCAAAAGAGCATACCACTTATTCAAATTGATATTAAATTTACTATAATAAAGAACATAATAAGCAATATTGCAAGAAAATTAGCAGAGGTACTTTTGAGCATTTATAAATGCGTGGCTTTCATCAACTCGCTATTGTTGGCCCATAAATCTAATTTGCCGAAAAGAATAGTCTGAATAAATTAGTTCAGAGATAATATTAATAGCCAAATATTTTCAATTAAGCCAATAATTTTTAACTAATTTACGACTTCCCATGTAGTTCAGAAGCCTCAGCAAACATGTGGAATGTGTTGTGCAGTACCATAAAATATGAACAATTTAACCCTTTCGGCCCCAACTTTTTATCTGTAGACTGAAAATTTTTTTTACTTCTAACCTTTTTGTAAATATTTAAGAAGTATTTGGTCAAAATTTTGAGTTGCCACGCCCATTGTTTTGAGGGCTACCGGAAGTTGCTTGTGAGCAACGTTGGGCCATGGTGGTATACAAAACAACAAAATTTTTCTTTGAAGCCAACTTACAATTATTTTTATTTATTTTGAAAAATTACGTATGATAAGACAAAAATCAGCAAAGATGAACTTTGCATTTAAGGCATTTGGACATTAGAGTTCCTGTCTTGCGTAATCTGCAACGCCCTTTTTCACCAAATATTACCCAATGTTGCACTTTATCATATCGTTGTGAGTCTGAAGGATTCGGCTGGAACTTGTACTTTTTAGACTGATGCGAAGACCCACTGCTTAAGGAGAGCCTGGGGATACTATTGAGCTATCCCTCTTAACATTCGATTGTCGACCTCTCTTTTTTTCGAATGATGTATTGACAGTACACATTAAAAGCTCTTGGGCAACTTCTATTTCAAATTTTATAAGAGGAATATGCTTTTGCCTTGGTTCTATCAGATTTAAATGTTTTCTATACAACAGCCACGCATTTGTAACGGAGGTTCTTGCAGCCCATACAGATTAGTTTGCTTTGTGATCAAATCAATAACTTGGCTATCAAAAAAGGTACAGAAATACTCCACTGGCGTCATCAAGTAGTCCACTTTTATAGCATTTTCTTCCCAACTACTCTCTGGAGGCTCAAATGGCCGAGTTCTCCACTTTAGTGTCTTGGGGTCAACAATTATCAGCAACAACACATGATTCCTGTTCACACTATTCTGCAATCATATTCTCAAGAAGGTCAATCTCTATAGTTTCTTCTCTTTCCACGATCCCTTCCAAATTCATATCCAGCACTGCAGAAATGTCTTCCATCTCATCACCACTTTCTTCATCAGTAGATGCATCCCAATCAAAGCTAAGAGTCCTCTCAATATCTTCATCTGACAATCCTTTCTGTTTTGGTCTCATATCTAAGGACAAATAAATTTATTACCACAATGGCCCAAGGTTGCCCACAAGCAACATTACAACTTTGAAAATTGCTCACCTGGTTATTATTTAAAACTAATTAAATTTAAGTTTAGCTCCGTTAAGGTGAATCTTTGCCTAAAAACATTGCATTTATACTTTTTATATATTTAAATTATTATAAAAGTAAATCACGCACTTCAAAAGCTCCTCCGAATTTCACAACAATATTTTTTGGGATGCACTTGCAGTCACTTCAACATAACTTCGATAAATGATCTTCAAATGTGGATTTTTTTGCTTACATTTTGAGTAGACACATAAAAGCACCATTATCACTAAGAATGAACAGACAAAAACAAAAGCAACGCTTACAGTTAGCTGCTTAGCAGCAGAAGTTGCTCACAGGCAACGTTGGGTTCGAAAGGGTTAAGATTGGTAAAGAGGTAATCCGTTGATGTGGATCTGTTTATATATGGCTTGGCAACTCTCAATGAATGGATTCGATTTTTGAATGTACTTAACATGTACCAAACAGACGTTTAATTTAAAAATGACAAGTTCGCGGGGAGGATAAGCCAGAGGTGGAAGTTAGAAAATCCGAAACTTAACCTCAACTCTGAAAACACATAAGCTTATTGGTGCATATACCCATGTCTTTAAGTGTCAATACTATGAATGGTAATACTGCCAGACGACTATTCAGCCAACAATGTATTTATACATGGTACAGACATTCCCTGGTAGCAGTTCCTGTTTGAAACAAATGATGTCCGAAAAACCCTTGACGCGAGAAATAAAGAATTCCGGAACTTACGGCAAAACCATACCCGTTAAGACAATAGATGGAAAATGCCATGCATTACTTCATAATCTGATCCGCTTGTAAAATCCAAATCCGCTTATAACCAGAAAAGATGTAAAGTTAGATAAAATTGAAGCTGGGTTGCTCGGTATTTTTAAGAGTTCCTTCAATGATTCAGTTCCATCAGATTCTAATTAGTTATTTAATTATTAGCACATGAAAATGGTTTTTTGCTTGATATACTTAAAATAAATAAATTAGAAATTAAAAATGTTAAGAACTCAAAATTTATATTATTCAGTTGTACGGGAGCTATGATATTATATATAGTTGACCTAGAAAATTGAAATTAAGAGAATAAGTAATAATTGCGTTAAACACCTTAAGTTTAAATTTTCATTAAAATATCTATTCATTTATTCGAGTTATTAATTAAATTCCGCTAGCTGAGCAGAGTATAAAAAAGCTTAGAATCGAAACGAAACCGGTGCAATGTTTTGGATCTTTTCGGTTCTAAAAATATACGGATACCGGTTCAAAATATAAAACTTAAAATATTAAATTAATGATTAATTATACAACATATATAAGCTTTGGGAATGCTGAGACCTACAAATTTCCCTTGTGCCGTTTTCAGGTTAAAAAAATTTAAATTTCTTTACTCTGAAGCAAATTAAAAATAAAATTTAAATTGAGTCGTTTCGTTTTCTGTCGTCTCTCTTTGGTCCCTATCAAAACGATGCAAATCAAGGCTTTAGTGTATTCATTTTTCATTCACAAAATATAACAAAAAGATGTGATAAATTTCTCCGAAAGGAACAAAAGACAAAATTTTCCGGAACCCTTGGCTCACACCAATCGGTATTAACCGACCAGTTAAGATAACCCTTTTAAACTAAATTTCTGGGAACTGAACTGAAAAGTAAAACATTTGTGTAATACCAAATCAAACTGGAGATCAATCCTCGTCATCATCAGCAGCAGCCGCAGCCGCAGAAGCAGCAGCATCACCAACCCAACCACTGCGCGTATATGTAACACAGCAGCGAACCTGGTGACTGTGTAGTCTGTGATACTTAAGCTGAAGCTAAAAAATGGTTACTGATCTCGCCTCACATTCTCTTCTCTTCCATATCCAGGGCACTCTCCAGCTGGGTGATCAACGCGTGTCCATGCAATACAGCCACAAGCGTGTCAATGATTGGCAGTGCCTGAAGGTGAGCAGAAAATTCTTGCCCTTTCTTCAATTTATCCATTAAATTTCCATATCCTCTATCCAGTGTGGCGTCAGCAATTTCCAGTTTCGTTATAGCTGTTTCATGTGCAAGACACAGCGTGGAGAAAGCGGCGGTGCAGCCGGCGACGACGAGGGCCTCCACGAAGTCACCTACATTATCTCGAAAAGTATAAAAAAAAAATAAAAACCCAACAAAGTCGCTTTTATTTGTGTGTGTTGAGAAAACAAATTTCTGATTGTGACGCTTTCCCCCCCATCCCAATCACCAGAGATTATGCTACGGAATCTGGATATCTTGACCAATGAGGAGAGGGTGTTGACGTCGCTGCAGCAATTATTGCCGGATTTGGCCAAAACCGTTAGCAAAGTTTTAATCAGTCGGGATACTTTGACACAGACTTCGCGTGGTTTTTGTTATCTGCAATTTGAGACGCTCATTGATTCTATGAATGTGCACAATGGCTTGATGGCTCTTAATCCACCTTTGACCATTGATGATCGAGCAGGTGAGTAACCATTAATATGACAGGACTTTTGTATACTAATTCTTCTCCTTGCCCAGTTGCCATTAGCTATTGCATTGACCACGAGGATCGTTCAGTTGCGGCTAAAAAAACCCCTCCCGTACCTGTCAGCAATGACACTCAAAGCGGTTCCTTGGCAGCAGTAACACCCTTAGGAGCAGGCGGCTCCTATACCATGGCCGATGTTCCCCGATTAGCCGAGTATAGTGCCTCCTTGTATGCCTCTAATCCTGCAGAGCAGGCACATTATGTGCAATACTATACGGATTACTATATAGCTGAGATCAACAAGGGCAACAGCGGCGATGCGCAACTAACTGAGGAAAATTCTGGAGCAGCTGTAGCCTTGTCGGCGATTCAGCGCAAGCAAAAGAAGATGAATAACATAGAGACAACGGCGACGGCAGCAGCCACAGCTGCCGCTCAGGCAGCTGCGGTGGTTAAAGCCACACAGAATGTGATTACGCCCAAGGGCAATGATGGAAAAACGTATCGTAAGTGTAATTTCCTTTTATTTTACGCTAGATGACTTAGGTGCCCCTCTGCACAACATTCTCTTGAATCTGTATCACTCTGTGCTTTATTATTGTGAAAATGTTGTGAATTACTTAAATATGGGAATATCGTTTATCATCACTCTTTTCAATTTGATCTATCTGTACCAGCAACACGTAGGGGTGGCTTTTTGGGCCGTCGAACGAATACAGCAACACACATGCGAAATGTAAGGGCCGCAAATACTGATCAACAATTTCATGAAGTAAATGAAATTACGTGTGTTAGAATGTCGCAACTGCTTTCCTTTCAATCACAAGAGGCACGAGCTTTCCGAAGTCAACAACAACAATTGGAGCAGAGACAAGCGCGTCGGACAGATGTTAACTCACGCAGAACAATTGTCCGACAACACCAACTGATACATTGAGCATTTACATATCCTTCGTTCCTTCTTCTCGCATTTGAGTCAGATGAGCAAGCCGAAAGCAAGGCATGCATCTCATACGTTGGATACATTTGCCCATTCACATTCAGTATATCAACATTTACCAACAACAGTCGCAGTTAGAAGCACTCAAACTGCCTTGGATTGACTGTATATACTCTGCCTGAAGTGATTGATTTGAATAGTTCGGGGCACCCATCAAACATTTCGCCCATTCTATCCTCCATACTATTTTAAAGAATTGGTTTGGTAGCCTGTTAGATTCGTATTCAAATATCTTTCTTTGCAGTAGCTCCTAATCCAACATATTTGTTTCGGAAGAAGTTTTCCCAAGTGGAGGTAATGCTAGCTTTAGCTGAGTTGGTTCTGCCCTGAAAATGAGTAAACTTAAATTTGTTCACCACCTTTATAGCTTCACACCTATATTTCCCTTGCTCACATCTTGCTAAGGGGCCACCTCTTCTGAAACCCATGATGGTGGTTGATCATCCCTGTTTCACTCCTGCCTTGACAATCGTCTTTGTATCCGTTAATACCACTTGCAAGAAGTTTGTCATCTTAGTGAATACCCCCCTCGTTTTCAGTTTATATGCTAATCAATTTCTTGGTACATTGTCAAAAGCAGCTTTGAAATCTACGAAGATATGTTTTCTTTTTTTTTCAAAGTTGAAGCAATTACTCGTCCCTCCTCTATAACTTACATCTCCACCATGCCGCCCCCGCCACCACAGCTTAAACTCGCAAGCTACGCAGATGATTGCACTGTTTTCGGAGCAGTTAGGGACCATCACAATCTCTACCCTCACTGCCTCTTTGCGAAATGAAATCCCACCATGTCCCCTAAAAAGTCCACAGCCACCATTTTCACAACGTGGACGAAGATCGTAGACACCCAGCTCGATGTCACCGGTGATAGAAAAACAATTCCCACGTGCAAGTACCCAAAAATGTTGGGGGTGACGTTCGACACCCTCTTCTTCTTCGCGAAGCACACCGAAAATACCACTCGCAAGATTAGAGAGAAGAATAGGGCGCTAAAAGCGATTTTAGAGAGAACTTGGAAGAAAGACAAGGAGACGCTCCTCATCACTTACAAATACATAGGTCGAACGCTGACTATGCTGCACCAGCATGGTCCTCAGCCGTCAGTGACACACAGTGGGGTACCCTTCAACGTGGACAGAACGTTGCCCTATGGACGGTAACAGAATGCCGCTGAAGATCACCTCCATGAAGAGACGCAAATCCTTGGGGTCAGAGCTCACCAGCAGTCTCGTCAATGACTACGCAAATCACTCCTAGCTCCAAGTCCCCCTCCCTTCACGAGCAGACAAGACTTAAAAATCTTTCTGCCAGAAATCAAGCGACTGACCAACAGCGCCATCAACCTGACAGTCCTTGAAGCCCAACACGTGAGGAAGGAAATCCCCAAAAGAACGGTCGAGCGTGCCATACATGAACTCAAGAGCAGGTCGAACCACCAGAAACACTCTTGCCAGCTCAGATCGGGACAGCTACCTAGCTAGGATCAACACAGAGGTTGCCCAAAATTTAAAGAAAGCCCACATGGCACGCGCCACCTCTTCAACTGCTCAGGAGCTTTCACCACATTAACACCTGCCCATCTATGGACTCACCCTATCGAATGCGCAGCCCTCCTGGGACTGGAACTAGGGGATTCGACCCCCCTCCCCCTCCCACACCCCAATTCTCTATCACCACAAACTTTTAATTTTCCCGCTCTCTAAATCTTACTTTTCTCTGCCTCTCTTCCCACCTAAACGTACGCACACAATTACACATTTAGCCGTTCCTATTTAGCTGCTCCTAGAAGATTGTTAGAGGAATCTCGAGCCCTGCATAGAACTATTTTAAAAATAATTAGAATAAGAAAAGCGTCTAAAATGAATCTAAATAGGCATTTTTTTTGGAACGTTAGGCTTAATTTATTAAAACTCTCGACATGATGAACCATTTAAGCTGAACAACTGAGCAATTTTAGTGAGTTCCGTGAAATAAACAAACTTTACCCAATACTTATTACTTCGGATACTTTAGCGGCTAGTCGCAACACAGTCTTCTGCACTAATTGTAGGTTGCACCACTGCAACTTACTAACAGCAAAGACTTTACGATTGCGTTGTAAATGGTTTTACTTATCTGTGTCCTAGCCTCAGATGCTTCCTGATAAGACTTTATGAACCTTCTTAATGATTTCTTTAGAGCAGTGTACGGCACCGTTCAATTTTCTGTGTATACAAGTAGCGACGTCCATTCTCTGTAGCAGCGGCGTCGATACACAGACACGAGCGTACACTGCTCTCTTTTGCAACATCAAACGCTAACTGAGAGCGCTCTCGAGTGTCTAAACCAGTGGTGCCCACATTTCATTTTCCCTATCCCTTGTGATAGGAAGTCATAATTCTGCCAGCGTCACAGCCGACACACGTATAGAGAGAAAGAGAATACGTGTTTGCTTGTAGCCTCCCTCTAGTACGGCCGACCGACGCTATATCAACGTTCCGTCGACGATATTGTGACTATCGTCGACGCACGCTTATTTCCCTCACAATGAGCTCGACTGACGTATTTTGCAAGGGGATGTCTGCTCAATACGTTAACGACTCTCTGGGCACGCTAGGTCGACGCAATGCCATGCAGAGAAGCTACGTAAACGACGCTCGTTCGCCCCTATGACATGGATGGTGCGACTTTATCGACACTCGTTCGACCCAATGCCATGCAAAGAAGCAACATAAGCGACGCTCGTTTGGCCCAATGCCATGTATAGAGCGACATAAGGCACGCTCTTTCGACCCATTGTCAAGCATGGAGCGTCATAAGAAAGGCTCCTTGAACCCAAAAGAGATGCTTCTCTCTTGACGGCAATGTATAATATAAATATTTCACATTACGTACTCTTCATCGTAAATTTTAATAATTAATGCGCATTGCAATGGATTCTACTTGCATGTTGTGAAATACATTGTTGATAGGGTGTTTGAGGATTGATTGAAAGAAAATTAGAGCGTACGCCTCTCTCTCTCTCCCTCTCTCTAACAATTTTGACAGGCGTCACGACTCATCACCGTACAAAGAGCAACGTTGACGTATATAGACCGACTGACCCCAGCCGTACTATAGGGTAGCCTATATTTGACATAACAACGTTTACTTCGTGTTGATCTGCTACACACACAATCTCAAAGCTTGAAAGTGTGTGTTTGGGCACCACTAGTCTAAACTCACACATGCAAAGGCAAAATGAGCATGTGTTTTTTGCCGGCCACTGCTTTAGAGTGTTTCATGATTATAGTGTTCAGTCCAAAAGATATGAAAAAACTATCCATTCCAAATGCATCTTAATCGATCTTTCTAGGTTCTGTTATTTCCTCTGTAAGAATTGGAAAGCATGGGAGAAAGGATGCCGTCTTAAACTGAGCTCCACGGAATTCCATTTAATTTGTTGAGCGTTTTCAGTATCTTTGATTCTATTTATTCATTCTGTTCCGTCCTCAGCCACACCGGATGTGTCGCGTTATCAGTATGATGAAACCTCTGGGTTTTACTATGATCCCAGCACTGGTTTGTATTACGATGCCCATTCCCAATATTATTACAACAATGAGACGGGAGCCTATTTATATTGGGATCAACGTCGGAGTACATACATCTTGGCCACACCGGCCTCCACCCAGGCCGCATTGGAGGAGACACAGACCGAGGCGAAAGATGATGATTTGTCCGCCAAGAAAGATAAGTTGAAAGACAAAGATCCCAACAACAAACCGGACAAGGTTAAGGTAGCCAAGAAAATTGTTAAGGATATGGAAAAATGGGCTAAACAATTGAACCAGAAGAAGGACTACACTGTGGTGGCCACACCACAACCCATATTGGGCGACGAAGGTCCCAGTACATCCCGGGCGGCAGCCCAGGGAGCTAGTGCCTATGCAGATGTGGGTTTCTCCATACTGGAGAAAAAGGAGCGAGCCAAATTGAGTGATTATATGGCACCACCAGCAGCTGCTGGCATCAATAAGTTAGTGAATGCCTATGGCGGTGGCTCCGATTCGGAGGAGGATCAGAGTACAGTTGGTCAGAGTGTAACCGGTGGAAGCGGCGGGGTTGTGGATGAAACGGACTATGTGGACTTTCAGAAATTGACCTGCCTGTTGTGTAAGCGTGCTTTTCAGTCTCTGGAAATACTGCAGAAGCATTTGAAAATGTCCAACTTGCACAAGGAGAATCTGGCAAAGCTGAACCAGGGTTCAGGAGCAGGCTCTGCCGGGGATGAGGCGGCAGGAGGGGGATTGTCGTAAGCTATGATTTCTTTCTAGTAAAAAAATATCTAGTAATAATCCATTTCCACATTTTCTCTAAAGCTATCGTGATCGGGCCAAGGAGCGTCGCCTCAAATATGGTGAAAGTGATCCCCCGCCACCAAATCGCAGTCGTGAGCGTTTCGAGCTGGAGATAAAGAAAATGCAGAATCGCCAAAAGGATAATCAAACGGGTGCCCAAGCCTTGCCGATTAGTTCCAATAATGTGGGCAATCGTTTGTTACAGAAAATGGGCTGGTCCGAGGGACAGGGTCTCGGACGTAAGAACCAAGGACGCACGCAGATCATTGAGGTAGTTAAATATTAATTCAAGTCAAATGATCAATTAAATTGTTTCCTCTCAAAGGCCGAGGCACGCTCCAACAATGTGGGTCTGGGTAATAAGCCTCCCATGGCCCCCGGCAACGATTACAAAACTTACATCAAGAAGATGATGAAGCAACGCTATGAAAACACCTGAAGCTAGCTTAGTATTTATTCTGCATCCATTATTTTTACTTGGATTCTGTTTAATTTTAAATTGTGTTAACAATTAGATGGAATGGTTACCTCAATTTTACATACTAAACAACACGCGATTGTCATTGTGCTCATTTCACCTAAATTAGTTTACAAAATATTGTTTTTGAAATTTACAACAAACTTGTTTAAATATTTTACAATTTTTAAAATTCTTCAACTTTGTAAAAAGCTGCTAAAGGGCAGAGAATAAATTTTATTCATAGGCAAATGGATAGATTTCATGATGAGGAAATATCATTACTTTGACCAAAAGGTGGGAATTGTAAAGCCTAAAGAAAACTCCAGCTTGAAAGACAGAGAGAGGGAGAGACACTGTGAAAAAAGGAAATATCCATCATGCTCCAACCCAGAATTGAAAAGCTGCCTTAGTTCCAGTAGAAGTGAGTGAAATTCTCTTCCCACAATATACCACTCAATGCTACTTTTAATCATTTTTTACTTACCGTGATGGAAATCCAAAAATCGATACATAAATGCTTAATGGTTCCGCCGAGTCTTCAAAGTTGCTTGATAAAACTCACCATACCCCTTTTTCATTTAACTTTTACATACAAATTTTTTTTTACAAAATCGCAGAATTCAAAATAATTTCTACCTATATTTAACGTTTTTAAAAATGAGTCATCTTAATGCTTGGCTTTTAAGTGAGCTTGTTAATTTGTGGCGTATCCACTGGTCCTTAAAACTTTATTTCACAGTTTGCACTACGATTTCAGTTTAACTCTTTAACACTTTGATTTACATGTCCAGAGCATAAGAAACAGTTATTCGCAAAATATCACCAAATAATATTCGATTTCCGATCAAAAATATCCAATAATATTCTCGAAAAAATCTGCCATAATGATATTCGTCATTTTAGGCAATAATTTCGATATGTCAAAATATCGATAACATTTTCGACAACCTTACTTTAAAGCCCCGACACCAGTAATAAACCTTAAAATTTCGGATTTTGTTTTTTTATTACGGTAACTAGAAATTATAACGATCTTTTTGCGCTTTGAGCAACAGAACATAAAAATTTTCATATAGGGTTTAGTCTAATGTACATACTAGAGCCCTGCATGAATGGAGTCAAAGTGCACTTTGATTCATGTTCTAAAAAAAAAACAAAAGTAAATCAAGTCACAAATTGTTTTTGGTTCTAGTTATTCAGCTCAAATTTCCAGAGACTCCAAACAGATCAAGTTCCAGTGGTTCTATAGATCAACTCAAGTCGAGAACAGAGCCCATTTATTCCCAAATTATACTTCGACATACTGTACATACTTCTCGTAGTACGCTGCTGGTCGAGCTGAGGGACAACCGCTCAAATATCTGCAGCATTAATTTCATTTTTCTAAAGGCACAAAATTTTAAACAAAAGGCATTCAGATAACAATACTAACTGTACTATTCTAGCATGAATTACACCAAATATGGGCTGTCTAGATAACGCACAGCAGCGATAATTTCAATGAAGGCAAAGGAGTTAAAAGTCATTTTCGCCATTAAGGGTGATCCATTAAAGATGTTTTTTTTTTTTTGTAATTAAAAATCCATTACAAAAAACAGAATTGGATGTTGAATCATTATTATGGGCTGAAAGAACTAACTTTTTTTTTTTAAGATAATTTCATTCAAATGATGAACGCAGCTACACTGTAAATGGTAAATTTGGATTTTGAGGATTTTTTAAATTTTATATCACTCTTTCCATAATTGCTACGGGTATCTCACGAATTACGCGAATAATGTTGGCTAACAAATCTTGAGGGGTAACAGGTTTATCGACGAAACATAAATGTATTACGAAATATATCTAGAATGTAAGTTTCTCAGACATAAAATGTATTTTTTCCAATGAATAAGGAATTTGTTCGTAATTCATTCCGCATACCTCAGACCGGGATTGACGCTAGGAAAAGTAATTCCATATCCATAACCACTACCATCTAAAGAGACTTTGGCACTCTTCCAGATATAGAGGTCGATTGCAGGCTCACTCAAATGTCGAAAATTAACTGGCGGCGGCATGAAAAGTGTCTTCCGTCTGATGTACTCCCACAAATATAATTTAAATTTATTATTATAAACATTTTTTATTTGACCATATCATTTTTGGATGTTATTGCAGACCTATTATATGATATAAGGGCCAAGGAGGTAAAATTTTTTGGTCTTTATTGGTTTCTCACCATTTTAAAGGATCATAGTCTTCGGTAAATTTGATCGTATTTGGCTTTATTTCACGATTAATTATGTTGTCTTAAAATGCGTGTAAAAAATATCGTACGAAGTCTTCAAATGCATCATTTCTAGTTGTGGGAATGACTATGCATGCTCTTGTAACATGTTTTTGACGATTTTGACCCGCTTCACTTATTGCATGTTCCTTAAATTAATATTACACTAAAGGGCACATTTGTGGAATCTAAGTAAATAGGCTGTGGACCTTATTTTGCTTTGAGCTGTTAACTCTACAAACCCTCTGAGCTATTTGAGTTGAGCTTGATCTGATCAAACTTATATCATGAGCTATAATTCAATGATGAATATTTCTGTCAGCTGTGAGTTCTGTTCATAAATAGTTCAAATCAATAAAAAAGTCAAAGAAAACTTTGACTGAACTTATGCAGTTCTAGTTCTTACAAAGTCATTGAATTTGAATGAATAAGAATTCTCGTAGTGTCAAATTTACAACCTTCAATCGATAAGAGCCCGAATTCAATTAAATTGAATACCTATAACTATAGTTATAGAGGGTCCAGTAAATTCGGAAAAAAAATCATTATTTTTAAGTTGAAATCAATGGGAGGGGAAAAAAAATATTCATTCAGTTTAAGTAACTCATGTGTGTGCAGTCCTCTTATACACATTAGTGTTCGGCGTATTTTTTTCTGGGCCCAAAAGTGTTCTATTTTTTCACCTCGAGGCTACTTAAGCTGAATTAAATTTTAAAAATGTTAGAATTTTTTTCGGGACTATTATCGTTTAAATTTTATTCGATTTCACACGTTTACAGAATTTTCGATCTCAAAATTTGGCAGACCCTTCATGTTTAATTTGGTTTTTTTCTAATTAGCAGGAAACTTATCTGTAGTTCGTAATGTGTAGTTTTATTTGCTAATTTTGAAAGCAACAAATTTTTTTGAAATGTAAACGAATATTCTATCTATTCTTCATATATCCTTCATACATCACTAATCAATAAATGCATCAGATGGCAGATTACACAGGAAGACGAATGGCATCATAATATCTGTAAATAAATTACTGTTCTGTAAAAATTTCAGATATTTCTGCATATAGAGGCACAGGCAAAAAAGTGCTTTTGCACTTTGTAAAGGACGGTTTTGATCGGGTTATCGGGCATTCAATAATAGATTACACACGGGTTTTTATTTAAACGCGGACCACTATTTACAATGTCAATACTGTTTTGTTTTCCATGACTTGTTTTTATTATGTACAGCGCCTTTATTTGTTCGTACTGTGTGACCATCGGCTCTATCTTAAAAATACCTTAACGCTCCTAAAACCTTGACGGCCATATTCAAATAATTCTTAAGTTTTGTTGTCTTTAAAACTAGGAAGGTAAGAAATGCCAAACCTTGAACAAATATACTGATGAATTGGTACACGAATCCATTGGGCATACCAAATCATTTTTTGTTAGAAACGTTTCAACAACAATCTTATACCTCTTTTTTTTGATAGTTTTTGGTTTAAAAAATATAAAACAGAAGTTACCCCAAAGGATTTTATTCCCTCCTCGTATTTTAAAATATTTTTAGGTGACAAGCTAAAAAAGATAAACATTTTTTAATATTTCAAATTTGTTTAATAAATTTGAATTGTTGGCTCTATTGCAATCGATAAGCATGGCCATCAACTAAATATCGATAGGTCGATAGGCCCAAAGAAACGTGCACTTTGTTAAACACCCATAATTTAGCATTTATTTAAATTAAAAGAGCCCTCAATGACTACCACCAAGATTCCTCCGCTGACCTACAAGGTGGTGGCGGAATGCTCCGTGACCAAAGCTCGAGCGGGCCTAATGACGCTGCGGTAGGTCTGATCCGGAAGATGATTTGTTGTCATCCTTTTCAAATTTACATTTCCAGGCATAGTGAGGTCAACACTCCCGTCTTTATGCCCGTGGGCACTCAGGGTACCATGAAGGGTTTGCTTCCAGATCAACTGATTGAATTGAATTGTCAAATTCTACTGGGCAACACCTATCACCTTGGGCTACGTCCCGGCATTGAGACCCTGCGTAGGGCTGGTGGGCTGCATAACTTTATGAGTTGGCCACGGGCCATCTTAACCGATTCGGGTGGCTTTCAAATGGTGTCCCTGCTCCAGCTAGCTGAAATTGATGAGCAGGGCGTAAACTTTCGTTCGCCCTTTGACAACAGCGAGTGCATGCTGACCCCCGAGCATTCCATACAAATACAAAATGCCATTGGGGCAGACATCATGATGCAGCTGGATGATGTGGTGAAGACCACAACCACTGGTCCACGCGTGGAGGAGGCCATGGAGCGAACCATACGCTGGGTGGATCGTTGCATAAAGGCGCATTCACGTGATGATGATCAATCCCTGTTCCCCATTGTCCAGGGTGGTCTTGACATACCGCTGCGTCAGCGTTGCGTTTCTGCATTGATGGAGCGACAAGTGCGAGGCTTTGGCGTGGGCGGCCTGAGTGGAGGAGAGAGTAAACATGATTTTTGGCGCATGGTTCATGTGTGTACCGATCATTTGCCAAGGGATAAGCCACGCTATCTCATGGGTGTGGGTTTTGCCGCCGATCTGGTCGTTTGTGTGGCCTTGGGCATTGATATGTTTGACTGTGTCTTTCCCACACGTACCGCACGCTTCGGTTGTGCTTTGGTCGACAGTGGACAACTGAATCTGAAACAGCAAAAGTATACAAACGATATGGAGGCCATTGACAAGGATTGCGATTGCAGTACATGTAAACGATATACACGCTCGTATCTGCATCACATAGCCACCAATGAGAGTGTGTCAAGCTCTCTGCTGAGCATACACAATGTGGCCTATCAGTTGCGTCTGATGAGAAGCATGCGTGAGGCCATACAACGTGATGAATTTCCCCAATTTGTACAAGAGTTTATGGCCAAACATTTTGACCAGGATCCGATACCAGCCTGGATACGAGAAGCTTTGGAGGCAGTGAATATACAATTGCCTAAGGATAAGGAACAAAAGACGCTGGAACATGCAGCTAATAGATAATAGAAATAAATTATAGATAAACTAATACCTCTCCCGCTTCCGCAACCAAGCCGATCCCCTCTCTAGGAGCGAGTGCAACTTATTTTCAAACAAAGACAAGGAAAAATTAACATTGGTAAAATATTTAGATCGAACGGACAATAATCATGATAAAAAATATTAAAGATGGAAACGTTTTCGAAATCGCGAAATTGGCTTAATCAAAAATTGGGTTTAGATTAAGATCCACCTTTAGCTAAGGCTGATTAAAATGATAAAATTAATCGTTGAAATGATGGAGGAGATTCACGCCGGGCTTGGCTATCTGGAATCATTAACCGCGGACAACGGAAGACAGCTTAAAAGCAGTGTATTCCAAGAATTCCACCATACCTCTGGCTCTGTTAAATAATGGGCGTATTCAGCAGATAATTCTGATTGAAGATTTGTGATTGCCGATTTTACCTGCTGGTTACAGTGATTTCCGATTGTGATTGGAAAATTTGACAATCATGTTTTCTGAATAGATTTGATTGCAGACTCTAAGATATTAGTTGGCTTTAGTACTTTAGTAAAAAAAAATCTACAAAAAAAATGATTTCCGCGCTCTCAGACAGCCTGAAATAAATTGTGAAATGTACATAAAAATATGCTCTTTCTGAGAAAAAATATTCGGATCAAATACAGATTGGCCCTCGCGGAGAAAAGTACAAAATACTGATTTTTTTTAAGGAAAAAAATACTTCCGATGGCTTTGGTTGAAGTCTCACACTTTTATCGAAAATTTCACGAGAAAATAACAAAAACCCGTCTTTAGTTCGACTAAATCCGATACACAGTTCAATAGTTATGATTTTTTTAAAAATTTCGTTTGTACCCGGTTTATCTTAAGAACTATTGAGGGTAGGGGAAAAATGTTTTGGGGTATTTTCATCTATGTATAGTACTTCAAAATAATAGCCATTAAAAATTTTTTGGAAATAAAAAAGTTGGGTGGCCGAGTTGATATGGAATGTCCCATATGTCATAGATGTAAACGATTGCGAAGAAGAAGAAGCTGTTAATTTAGAGTATTTAGAAAGTAAGGCCGAGCCGAAAAAATTGAAGAAAATGAGTTTCCAAGTCAAAGCAACTGACAAGGAGAATGCCTGGCCAAAGTGTCAAGAATTGGAATCTGCTTTAGCTCAGTTGAAAGGTAAGTTTTAGATAATTTAGTTATTTTATTTTTTCTCTTTTGAGAATCTATCAAACAGGATATGGCCTGCCAGTTTGAAGCTGTCCTTTATGAGGTGGCCGAGCTTAAAGTTATGGTGTCACAGTTGTGCAGCAAAAAGAAGTCTGAGCAGCAGCTTGCGGGAAACTTCCCCATAAAGAGCAGCGAGGAGTTGATCGCGTTCGAAGCACAATTGGAGATTGGTCGTCGTTCAAATATGTAAGAACTTGTTATGCATTTATTTAAAATAAGGAATTTATATACTGAACTAACTCTTCCAACAGATAAAGCTTTTTCAATCGCTCCTATACCCTGGTGGTCCATTAAAAAATATGAAAAATTTTTGTATTGATGAGGTTACCATGGAATTCAACGTAGATGGAGTCCTTGGCAAGAAACCTTTGTAGGATCTAAAGATCTTTTACGGCGCTTTAATTGATGCGGTCTCAGTTGTGGAGCCGGGCGGTATGGCAGATCAACTAACCAGAAAGGCGATTGCACTTAAAAAAAAAAAAACGGGCTTTCAGAAAAAAAAACTCTAGTAATTAATATTTTATTAATTCGATTTACATAAATTAACTACCAGTAGTTTTGGCCAAAATTTATACTTAGATATCATACTATTTTTTTTCTATATAAATTAATAGTTATAACTTATAAGTATTTTTAAAACTCATGTTTTTTAAATAATTAAATTTAAATTTTGTAAACATCTGTTTTTATTAATTAATTTATTTTTTTGTGGTTTCATCAATGCTCAATATTCGTAGACCGGTTAAGGGCTAGTCGAATCGGTCCCATCTAAGACTATTCCTTTTTGCGTAGATGCTGACTAATTCAGCTAAGCTAATCCCTTCAGTTGAGCAGCTAAGGTCCAGTTCAAATAGTCTTGTCATGGACCAGTGCAAATAGTCTATTCATGGACTAGTCCTCATAGTAGGCTCATGAACTAGTCCTCTTTGTTGCAAGACGGCGGAGACGTCCTCCCCAATGACATGCCCTAATAAAATGGGATAGGAGTTGTACATTGAAATGGTAGGGCTAGGGATGGCCCATACGGACAGTCAAAGGACTAGGCCTGGACTAGTTTTTAGAACCGCAGGGATGGGCTAACAAATAATAATAATAAATATTGTAAAGTTAATGGAATACCCAAGTTGTTACAATGAGCGTGTTCAGCAGCATACACCAATCATCTAACAAAAATCATCAATCAAAAAAAAAGTGTTAGTCTGCTGGTGAACGAACTTGTTAGAATTTTTAGGCAACAAAGTTATCGATTTATTTTTGTTGGCGGAAGATTTGAATTTTTGACAACCAACAGCTTAATATAATTAAAAACTGACTACTAAACATTTTTGACTGTCGTAATTAGCACCAACTGCTCCTAGAATTCCCCTTGAATTTTCCTTAAGACTTGGTTAGCCGGTTAATGTTTTTAACTTTGTTGTAAGCCCAGCCCCGGAGGGTCCATTAAAAAGGACTCCTGACCACGCAAAGAAGGGTCTAAAAATGTTAATTTTAACCAAGTGGCAATGGTCTAAGAGTAGAGATGGGCGAATAAGGACAATTCGCTCCCGTTCCCTCCCGATCCCGACCAACAAATTTAAATTCAATATCGTAGAACTTGATCCCCTACTTCTCTCGGATCCCGCTGGAATCCCGTTGCGAGCCCATCTCTAGCTATGAGCCCTTGAGCGACGCCCAAGCGTGCAGCATGCCTGCCAATAAGGCAGTGACCCGTTAGGGCCAAGACCACAAGTAAGATGTTTTCGATTTCAGGTTAAACGAGGACCCCGTGACCCTAGCAACAGCCCAAGTCGGAACCATTCTTCCGTAACCAGGCGCCGGGTTTCATTCCTTGTGATTATCTTGTAAGAGGATATGGGCGTCCCTATCAAGCTCTTATCTGGGAGGAGCTGAATGGTAGCGCCTTGACACACTGTGTTGAGGTGTCCATGTACCCTGATGAGGTGGTTACTACGCGTAGGGCTTCTCCTTTTTGGAGTGGCGGCTTTTCAAGATTCCCTCCCCCTCCGGAACAACCAGTAGAGCCTTGCACGAATTTCCGTGAGCTACTTGCGAAACCACGTCCTCTGCCAATTTATTTATTCAAAACAAAGAGGTTTCCACATTCATTTTGCATTTGCTTTCTCAAAATTCCTTGCTTGTTTACTTCTGACAGCTGTTTGCTATCGATAACAAATCATAATCAAGCAATTCTAACAAACTATTTCTTTGTTAGATTCACATCTAACACAATCACGAAAAATAGCAAACATGATTGCGCATCATGCCCGTTCAGCAGCACAATCTAACAAAAATAGTCGATTTTTTGTCATCGATTTATGCTGCTGAACACGCTCAATGATTATAATTTATTGTGATTTCATTTTGTTATTACCATCTCTAGGTTTGATTTATCGATGTTATCGACATCTTTTGGTATTTCAAAAGTCGCGTTAGTCATTTTATGAAGTAAGCGTCCTGATGATTTGTGTTTTTATCTCCAAAGTGAAGTCATAACAATTAATTATGGATGGTTCAAATATTTATATTGAAAGCTTTATTGGAGTTACAATGTCTCTACCGCGAATTTGCTTAAATCGGAAAAGTAAGTAAAAGAAATAATCAAAAAAATTGAGAGAAGCTAACTTCGGCTCGATCGAAGTTTATATACCCTTGGAGTATGTTTTTTTATATGGCAGCTATACGATATATTCATCCGATTTTGATCAATCTCTTCAAAATTGTGTCGAAACAGATCATATTCATAACTAGAAAATATAAAGACGCTACCATTGAAAAAAAAAAGTTTTTCTACCGATCGTTCCTATGGCAGTTATATGCTATAGTCCGACAAATGTGCAGCGTACTTGTATCAAAATACTTCGTGCAACGTTTAAAATTGACGAAGACGAACATGGCTATATACTTCATTTGGTCCGAGATAATTCCTTCTATGCCTCACAAACATCCGGACAATTTTAATATACCCTTTCCAAGAGAACAATTCTGGAACCATCAGGAAATATTCAAGAGCGTAAACAGATTGCCAAAAAGTTAGTGGCAGCATTGCCTTAACGTTTCCTTAACAATTTTTGATTAAACATTTTAGCATTCAATAATTAAAAAATTGAATAAAATTAAATCTCTCATAATTTGTCTTTTGCAGATGTTAAACTCTATCGTACAAACCGAACCGACAAAAATTTTTATGTTGAGAATGAAATTGCATATACGGAAGATCACATTCCGGTGCGGAAGTTGCATCTCTTCGATATACCAGAAGAGGTATGACGAGGCCAGAAGGCAAACCACATACTTTGATTCTAAACTACAATTTGATTGTTCTTTGTCTTTGTAGTTGAATAAAATGGACATAATGGAATATTTTAGTAAAAACTATGGCCAAATTCTCGACATGAAGATCTACAGTACGAACGAAAATCATATTAAGAGAAGCCGATGGGAGCGCAAATTTTTTCCACTGATATGTGGCTATGCTCTGTTTGCCAATGCGCGTGATGCAACCAAGTAAGTATTGCAAATATGGTATTTACAAGGTTTGTACGGAAAGTAATAGGATTGAGTGGATTTTTGATGTGAAACATCTTTAATTTCGGTAGGGATGATTTTAGTAGAAGTAAATTTTTATTTCAGCGTTACGTGACGCTGTGAAAGAGGAGTGAAAGAGGTGGAAAGGGGGGTTAAGTGGCTTAACAGTGGCTAAAAATGACTAAACAGTAACTTAACAGTGACTGAACAGTGACTGAACAGTGACTTAGTAGTGACTGAACAGCCAACTGAATAGTGACTGAGCTGTGATAAAACAGTAACTGAACAGTGATCTCAAAGTGACAAAACAGTGACTTCAGAGTGACTAAACAGTGTTAAAACAGTTTCTAAACAGTGACTGAACAGTGACTTAACAGTGACTAAACAGTGACTTAATAGTGACTGAAAAGATGACTGAATAGTGACTGAAAAGTGACTAAACGATGACCGAACAGAGCCACAACAGTGACTTAACAGTGACTAAACAGTGACTGAACAGTGATAAAACAGTGTTAAAACAGTGACTAAACAGTGACTGAGCAGTGACTAAATAGTGACTGAACAGGCGACTGAACAGTGAATGAAAAGTGACTAAACAGTGACCGAACTGTGACAAAACAGTTACTGAGCGGTGCCTATTTGGGAGCTATTTGGTACTTCAACTCCATTTTAGTTTTCTCCTTCTGAAAAGTTGTCACTGTTTTATACAATTGTGATTTTGAAATTGAGCCCCTAAATTTAGCACCATGTTTCACATTAAAGCATCGTGAGTGTCAACGACACTTACACCATTTTTTTTAAATTTATTGAGCCAATTGTTGTAATTCTTTAAAAACTTTCAAAATAGGCTCCTTCTGCGTTGATTTAGAGTATGTTTAGTGTATTTGATTCTATTCAATTATCAAAATGATTAATTTATTTTTTATTCATTCGCAGAGTTTTACTTGATTCGGAACGTATTTGGAACGTCCACAACTTTCGGGTTCAAGCTAGTTTTAGCTGGCTTCAGCCACAACCAAATGAATTGAACCTCGAATGTGAGTCCCAGCCAGCAGCCATACTAAACCTCAATGATGATTGCCTGGAGCAGGTGCTGGAATATCTTCCCCTTGCCGACCAGATCCATTTAGCAAGGACTTGCACACGTTTTCGTGGTATTTTTCAAAGGGTCTCAGCCAGACTATACAAAGCAATGGATTTCGATGACTTATCTCTGACTTTGTGGGATATGCGTGTCTTTTCTCAGCTATCCGGGAATACTGTTCAACATTTAAAGTGTTCCCTTGTCCGACCAGGTTCGCAAAGTATCTGCTTCTCGGTTCGAAATCATTTGCCAAACTTGAAAAAATTGCATCTGAAATTCGTAGCCGACCGCTTAACATCGTCAAAATTACATCAAATTTTTATGGGATTGAGTTTGTTGGAAGAACTGGAGCTATAACTACATTGGCTTTCATTGGAATATCTTACCAACCTAAGAAGATTTAAAGAAACTCAAGTTAAAATACTTGATTTCAGATTTAAAGCGGAAAAATAAAAAATCACCAGGCCATCTTGTGGCTTTTTGGAGGAGCTGTCTTTACACGTACCATTTACTCATGCTAATTCGAAGTATGATGGCGAGTATGACATCCTCGCACAGCTTCCAAGTCTGAAGAAGTTAAAGATCCATGGATGCTTAATAAAATCTGAGATTTATACCCAGTTGGCCAAGCACAAGTCACAGGAACTTGAACATTTGGAGCTGCCGGCCGAAAGTGACATATCTACTGGAATGCTCTCAGACATTGCCAAATTGGCAGGCTTAAGAACTCTAGTATTAGGAAATTATTATTTTAAAGACTCTACGATATTAGAATTATGCAAGCTTACCAATCTGGAAACAATTGACCTAATCGCCGGTTTAGTCAGCGTTGATGCTGTGCTTAAGCTTATTTCTAAGTGCACTAAATTGTATGACCTGAACCACTCTTTTCGTATAAGCAAAAGTCTGATTGACAAAATCATTAAGCAGGTACGTCAGGACATTGACAATGGAACTAACCAACGACAGCTGCCTCTTAAGCTGTGTATAAAAAAACACATCTTTGATTCTAGAGAGAACAACCGGGATTTATTGTCAACCAACGAAATAGTGGATGTAGCTGTGGATTAACCAAACATGAGAAAAAGCACTAGAGCCTTGTAAATATATGAATCTAGCGAAATGTTTCCCCAGAAGTCACTGCGGTTGCAAACATAATTATAATGAATTAATTCTTCAAATCGACGAATAAAAGGTTTAAAAGATTTTAGTTCTATTTTTTTTTTATCAACTTGAAAAGTTTATTCCAGTTTTGACCCGAAGCACTATGGTCCCAAACGCAAAAACAAAATATTTTTTTATTAACTTTAAATGATTGGAATAGTAGCAGTGGTACAATTAGATTGTATTCTGACCGTTAAAAAGAATAAAGTGTCCCCACCTGGCTCAGGTTTGAACTCTGTTCGTGAGCGTCGAGCGTGCCTCATCGTTTATTTGTCATGCGTCGAAAATAACACAACGTTTAGAAGCGTATAGATTCGCGAAAAATTAACCGATTTGGATTCTAAAAAATTGGATTCTACTCTAGAAAAGAAGTGCAATAAATATATAAATATATAATATATAAATAATAAATATATTAATAAAAGAAGAGGTTTTTTTTCGTTCACATTCTGAAACATCGTATTAAAAAAGCAATAAGTCAAAACTCCCAGCAGATCCCACTCTCAAACGAATAAAAATTGTTATTTAAACAATTCTTCAAAACATAGTCAAAAATTAGCTGCTTTTAGCCGCAGGCTTAGTCTCAGTGATTATTTTTGTGCGAGAATTGTCGCGACATTACAAATCTACACTGCTCGACAACACTCTCCCCCAATTCACCAAACCAACTTTTTCTAAAAAATTTTGGCCCGCTGAGCACGAAAACCGACATGAAAAATTCTGTCGAACAGTTATCGAGATATTATCGATAATCGGTTTTTTCGAAGTTTCAGCCAAATCAAGTACGTTTCCGAAGAAATTGTCCGCCATATTGGATCCGCCATTTTGTTCTTCTAAGTTGTGACTTCGTATTCGTGATCTGCATTCCCGGTAACCCCCGAGTACAGACTTTCAGCCAAATCAAATGCGTTCTTGAAGAAATTGTCCGCCATATTGGATCCGCTATTTTGTTTTTCTAATTTTTGACGCCGGATTCGTGATCAGCGACCCCGAAAACCCCCAAGTACAAACTTTAAGCCAATTCAAAAACGTTTTTCGACCTTTGGCCGTGTTTTTGGGATTTGGGACCACCGTGCGAAGGACTAATCTCCTATGTATATACTTGATCGAAGAGCTTTATTTCTAAAGCTTTCTAAATTGAAATGAATTAATAAGTTCGTTTGTAAAAATTTGTATTTGGTGAACGTGTCGTATGATTCATATTTTTTCAGACTTTGAGACCCTGTCGCGCCAATTAAAAATTAAAATAAAATTTTTTGATTTTCACAAATATTAATTATACCACGAATATTAGCTTTGGGAATGCTGAGACCTCCTTTTTTCCATTTTGCCGGTTCTGGGACCGCTCTAATGTACACAGATATAACAGCAGTTTGGAATGGCAAGTAAAGATCGGAATTTTTTGATACCAGAATGGGCGTCGAATAAGGTTGCATTTTAAGCCCCTTCCTGCTTTCAATTTTTGTGGAAGACATCACCACTGTTCTACCAGGAGGCGGTTCTATCGGCACAGAAGTTGTAAAAGCCCTTATGTATGCGGACTCCCCAAAAAAATTGCAAGACATGATAAACTGCGTACAAGACTTTTCCATACTATGGAATCTTTGGATTAACACCGAGAAATTAAAGGTCATGGTGATTAAGGATACGAGAGGACGCCCCTCGAAAAAATATAAGCTCTTCGAGGCCACAGCGAGAGCAGTAATATGCTATGCAGCCCCGGGTTGGGGACACTTGCAGCTATAAGACGTGGAAAGACTTGTACCCTCTTTCCTGAAAAGGATTTTCAATTACGCTATTTGCCTTGAAATCGGCCTCGCTCCGCTTTATAAAAAGACGTTAGAAATGCATTTCTGATATATTAGAAAATTCATGAACCTCAGTCCTCATAGACTCCCAAAAATTGTAGCACTACATCTCTTGCATAGTAGATCGCAATTCTTTGATAAGTGGGACAGCCTAGCGCATGAAGTTGGAGTACAATTATCTTTTGATGACCCAAACTCTTGGAATGACAAGCACAAACAGATACTGGAAGGCCTTGCAGCAGCAGCACGAACGAAATCTATAGATCAGGCAAGAAGGAGTGAAACGCGAGTGTTCTACAGAAGCTTGAAATATGATGAATATGATGGGAGTTCAAAACTAATCTAAACTCTGACACTCACAGGCAATGTCCGTCATATTTAAAGCGAGAACAGAGGTGTTACATACAGTACGGTAGTAAATACCGAGTGCAGCATGTTTAACCTACATGAAAGGGAAGACACTTTCCATTTTATAGCAGTATGCCCGGTGCTTAAAGAATTGAGGCAAGCACACTGGGGAACCCAATTAATAGACATGGAAAAATTTGAGAAAATACAGAACGGTGAAAATTGGATTGTGTTAGCAAACTACCTCAGGGAAGTACTTCAAAGTCACTGTTTAGTCACTGTTAAGTCACTGTAAAGTCACTGTAAAGTCACCGTTAAGTCACTGTTAAGTCACTGTTAAGTCACTGTTAAGTCACTGTTAAGTCACTGTTAAGTCACTATTAAGTCACTGTTAAGTCACTGTTAAGTCACTGTTAAGTCACTGTTAAGTCACAGTTTAGTCACTGTTAAGTCACTGTTAAGCCACTGTTAAGTCACTGTTAAGGCACTGTCAAACAAAAAGCATAATAGTTTTCAGCACAGAATTCACAACTTGACCTTAATCAGAGAGAACAAAATATCAAGAGATGAACTCGCTCTCACTGTTAAGTTAACAGAAAAAAAACCACGTAGCTCATTCAGCTGTCGGAGTCCGCATAGACAAACAGCTGCGCTGTCTACTTAGCAGGCGTGTGCTGTTTTGTTTTGCCTACATATGCCTTAGAGAAAAGCACCGGAGCGAAAGGGAGGGCATGTATATCGGGCTCTGTCATTTCGTTCTGTATGTATATCTCAGAGCTGTAAACTTGAATTACCATTACCATTACCATTACCATTTTTCACATAACTGAAAACAATTCCTGATTACCATTTTTTTATAATCGTAATTGTAAGGTGGAATTACGAATATTCAGTGATTATTCCATAATTTAATTACTTTTACAATTACTTGGATAATTGTAACGGTAAAGGGTGATTATTGAGTAATTGTGCTTGAAAAGTCAAATTATTTATGAATTTTTAGGTTCCAAATGAAATTACTTAAGCCCAATTATAACATTCATTATTTATATTACATATATTTGTTTGAAAAAAAATAACAATCTTATATTATATCATCCATGAAGTTCATGTTGGCTTTCATCACCACTAGTTTTTCAAAAGAAAAATCGGAAAGGGCATGGCGTCTTGAGTCGTTAATTATATTGGCAAATGAAAACATTCTTTCAACAGGGGCTGACGACGTTAGTGGCGTGTTATACCTAATCGCTATCTCTTTAAGCATTGAATATTTTTCAAGCATCTCGAAATTTGTAGACGGATCAAGCAAATATCTTCCCAACTGTTCTTTAATATCGTGTTTTATTACACACAGCGAAGCGTCAACACTATTATCTGTTGGTTGGGCTCCATCTAAAACAATATTAATTAAAAATATAAATTATGTTTATAGAAGTATCTGACTTTTTTGATTTCTGATTTGGCCGGTATTCTTCCAAATATTGAATATCTCGGTGGGAAAATTTTGTATTATGCATGCCCAATTTGTCACATAGCTCTGCCTGATTTGTTTTATGTAATAAAATACGACAGACTGAATCATATGTTGAATTCCATCTTGTGACAACAGGGGTTATTAAAGCTGCTCCTAATACTTGATTTATGATCTCAGATGACTTAGGCCAGTTGCACTTACGCCACAATGCACTACATTTACTAAAAATCTAGAAAATACGAAATAATATATTGCGAATATATATATGAGTAAAGTAGTTTAATATATATACTGACCAGTAAATGCTTTTTCATTAATAGCTTATCTTTACCAAGGATTTTAATGAAATCAGCGGAAGCTACCAAGTTAAGGGTATGACTTGCACATCTTAGGTGTTTTGGTAAAGCGTTACACTGTAGTTCCACGGGCTCAGGAACTCGATCGGAATCGTCATCGCTTTGATCATTTGTTTCATCATCTTTGTTCAGGTTATCAATCCCAAATTCCTTGAATGCTTTGACAAAATTCGAGCCATTATCTGTTATAGTGGCAATAATCTTTATAGGATTCAAGTTAAATTCATTGTTTATTTTGCAGATCATTTGCACAACGCGGTCATAGGTATGATTTCCTGAAAACCTTTTACAAGAAAGTGCAGCCGACTTCCTTTGATATTTTTTATTTATCCAGTGACACGTGTAGCCAAAAAAGCTGCGGTGTTTATCAGACCAAATGTCCGCAGTCGTGCACACATATTTGATATTTGCTAATGTGTTTTTAATTAGTTCACAGTTACTAGTATATCGCTCGTCCAGCATTTTTACGAGTTTTGGCCGACTCATAACACGCAGATTAGTTCCTTTAAACATATTTTTAAGGTACGTTTTTTCAACAGTGCAAATAGGTACTGCAGATTGAATAATATAGCACATAACTCTGTAATTAAATGTGTCATTTGGTTCTTCTACATTCGAGGTTTGTGAAGCATTAATGAACTCAACGTAGATATCAGGGTGCTTGATGCGCAAATGCTTGATAAAATTAGACGTTATGGTAAGAAAACCTTTAATAATTGATCCACAGGAGTTGCAAGTCGCGCTTATTGATCCAAGCTTTTTAGAGCTCTGATCCTATATCCATTTAAAAAAATTATATTTAACATATTAAATTACTTTAGAGTTAACTTACGTTATTAATAATGTTGAAAAAATTAAATATTTTTGGAATTTTTGCTATATTATTTGCCTTTTCTGCATTCGGCTTAGTCCTTTTCGAGCAGCTTGGTTGTTGAACGTAGTCCGGGTCTTGGACCGAATCATCCGAATCAAAATCAATGTCCATTTTAGTTTAATTTTTATAATTTTATTTAATTTTTAATTTCCCTGTTGACTGTTCAATCTGTGCTCCTTTTATATTTGAAGTAACATTAGACTACTACTACAATGATTAAAAATAAAATACTGATTTGTATAAGCGATATCAAATTAGAAGAAAAAGTTTGTCCACTTCTTTGTTTTAAAAACTTATTGCTCGCTTAAAAAAAATAAGGAAGGACCATAATTAAATTAAATGATTGCTATTATTTGTTTTGGTTTTGTTACCTTTATCAAACCATTAAATTTGGTGTTTTCCAAACTTGATTACAATTACAAAATAATTCAACATTTCAAGCACAATTACTCAATAATCACCCTTTACCGTTACAATTATCCAAGTAATTGTAAAAGTAATTAAATTTTGGAATATTCACCCTTTACCGTAACAATTATCCAAGTAATTGTAAAAGTAATTACATTTTGGAATAATCACTGAATAATCATAATTCCACCTTACAATTACGATTATAAAAAAAATCGTAATCATTAATTGTTTTTGCATTACCTAAAAAATTGTGTTTATAGTAATGAAAAGTAATTAAATACGGGAAGTAATGAATACATTACAGCTCTGGTATATCTCATTCATAGTACGTGCCCAAACTGTTTGCGTAGAAATGTGTATTGTTGGCATTGTTGCCAGTTTTCACTGAGCTCAGTAACTTCTGAATTTCTTGCCTAAGCAAAGGGCAACGAAAGGGAAGAATACTTGCCTAAAAACACGAATTTTAAACTTTTAAATGAGTGGCTCACAACCCCCCACAAATTTTCAAAAAATCACTTGTTTTTCAACATGTAATAAAAAAAAACCCCAAAAATTTATTTTTTAAAACTAATGATGAGGAAAGTTTTGTGCATCTTTGTTGCCTGTTGAATGACACCTGTTAGCGATTTCGCGCATAACATACCGTCATATTTGTACAATTTCTTATTATGTTTATATTTTATTTAAGATTTTTTACTATATTTATTTTATTTTATCTGGGCACGCACAATGAAAGAAAAATTCGAAAACTTTTTCCAGAAGTGGGTTAAAATGCCTGTTGCCTAAATGAAAAAAACTAAAGGAATTAACAATTAATTAATACACTAGTTTGCAAATATAAAAAAATTTAATGACACGTTTCTATAAAAATTATTTTTTTGTGCAAAATCGTTTCTAAAAATTTTTTCATGTCAACGTTTTTTAATATGATTTTTTTAAGGTTTACAGAAAATTAAATTACACAAAGACTATAAATGAAATTAAGAAGCGGTTTTATTCATTTGATAGGTAATCGGTTAAATAAAAATTAGTAATTATTGTTGTTGTTGTTGTACCTGCGGTTGTTGTTGTGTTTCTGTTTAAGGGTACTGTATACCTATATATATATAATATAGTAAAAAAAATCTTAAATTAAATATAAAAAAAATAAGAAATTGTACAAATATGACGGTATTTCGCTCATTACACGAAATCGATAACAGGTGCCATTCAACAGGCAACAAAGATAATTCATTAGTCTTAAAAAATAAATTTTTGGGGTTTTTTTTCATATTGAAAAAAGGTATTTTTTGGACATTTCGAAATTTTGTGGGGGGTTGTGAGTTTCAAATTCGTGTTTTTATGCAATTGTTCTTCCCTTTCGTTGCCCTTTGCTTAGGCAATTAATGCAGAAGCTACTAAGCTCAGTGAAAACTGGCAACAATGCCAACAATACACATTTCTACACAAACTGTTTGGGCACGTACTATAAATATAAGCACATACATACATGAGATATACACACAGAACGAAATGACAGAGCTCGGTATACATGCTCTCCCTTTCGCTCCGGTGCTTTTCTCTAAGGCATATGTAGGAAAAACAAAACAGCACACGCCTGCTAAGCAGACAGCGCAGCTGTTTGTGTATGCGGACTCCGAAAGCTGAATGAGCTACGTGATTTTTTTCGGACTAAATTTGAGAGAGCGAATTCATCTCTTGGTATTTTGTTCTCTCTGCCTTAATGCAGCCACTCTTTGCACCCCCACTCCCCGTATACCCACCATATCCCCACCCGACCAACTCCAGATCCCCACACGATCCCCAATAGAGCTCCCATATCCCAAGTAGAGCTCACCAGATTCCCACCAACTCCCTACCAGATCCCCACTTGATCTCCCCCAGGTCCCCACCAGATCTCCATCATATTCCCACCAGATCTCCACCATATCCCCACCAGATCACTACCTGATCCCCAGCAGATCCCCAGCAGATCTCCACCAGATCCCCACCAGATTCCAACCAGATCAGCTGATTTTGCAAATACAAAATACAAAACACAAAATCAAAGACATACCCCAAAAGAATCTGTCGCAAAGACAAAATTTTTCAAGATTCACTCCCCCAGTGTGACGTCCGTAAAAGAGCTTCGCTCTAAAAAATCATTTCATAGGGTATTTTTTTCTTGTGGATCTTCTTCAGAAGAAAAAGGATTTTGTAGAGCACAGAAGTGGAACTCGTACCATCTAGACATATTAAGTAATAAACATTAGATCGAATGAACTAGAGTCAAGTTATGATTCAAGGTTACTGCTATTGCAGGTACAGAGTATATAATAGTCGGGTTTGACAAACTTTCACACTTGCAATTTTTTTTTAATTTCTTGTGATTACATTTTGTTAGTACCACCACTAGCTATGTTTATTTATCGATATTTTTGGTATTTCAAAAGTCGCGTTAGTCATTTTATAAAGCCAGCGTCTTGATAATTTATGTTTTTATCTCCCAAGTGAAGTAATGGATCGCTCAACGATTTATGCTAGCTGTTACATTGGTTCTAGATTGCCTCTAAGGCGGGTTCCTTTAATTTGGGCAAGTAAGTAAAAGAAAAATTAAAAAAATGGCTTAGTCACAGCCCTTGAAACCATTTGGGGAATATACATATAATATATATAGATTTCCAAAAAGATAATGGCAGCGTTTCTTAAAAAATACTTTAATTATATATTTTAGCAATAAATAATTAAATAAAGAAACATTCGAAATGAAATGAGTACAAATCTTGAAAATAATGTCAAGAAATTAACAGGCATATGTATAAATGAAAACCAAAGTTTTTGGCTCCGAAATAAAAACTCTCTCACAATTTATCTTTGCAGATATTGAAAACTATCGTTTGAACCGAAGCCACAGAAATTATTATGTTGAGAATGGAATTGCATATACGGAAGATCACATTCCGGTGCGGAAGTTGCATCTCTTCGATATACCAAATGAGGTATGACGTGGTCAGAGAGAAAACCACATACTCTGATTCTAAACTACAATTTGATTTTCCTTTGTCTTTGTAGTTGAAGAAAATGGACATAATGGACTATTTTACTAAAAACTATGGCCAAATTCTGGACATGGAGATTTACATTCCGAACGAAAATGATAATGAGGAGCCTGTAGAAAGCAAGAGAAGACGCTGCGAGGTTAAAATCTTTCCAAAGAAAGTTGGCTATGCTCTGTTTGCCAATGCGCGTGATGCAACCAAGTGAGTATTACAAATATGGTATATATAATATATTAGGCATGTTTTAGTGCACGATTTTTATACCCTTGGAGAGGGTATATTGAAATTGTCCGGATGTTTGTAACGCACAGAAGAAAGCATCTCCGATAAACATAAAGTAATGGCCGGAAAATTCTGCATGTAAAAAATTATTTTTCATCCGATTGGCTTGAAACTCAGTTTGTAAGGTCAAAATGGGAATTCATTTGTGTTTTCATTTTCCGCCGGGATGCCCACTGGGAAGTGGATGGTATGTTTGTGGGATGTTTTGGATGTGCGCGGAAAGTGGGTGGAAAATTGGTGGGATTAGGGTGTGCATTGGTTCTATACTGTTGAAGGGGCAGCGAAGTGCGACGGGACATTTGCTAGTATCTTAGAAAATCATCTATTTTATTTTATTTTATTCATTCGCAGAGTTTTACTCGACTTGGAACATATTTTCAACATCCACAAATTTTGCGTACAGGCTCGATTCAGTTGGCTGCAGCCAGAACCAAATGAATTACCCCTTGAATTAGAGTCCCAGCCAGCAGCCATACTGAAACTCAACGATGATTGCCTGGAGCAGGTGCTGGAGTATCTTCCTCTTGTCGACCAGATCCATTTGGCAAGGACTTGCACACGATTTCGTTATATTTTCCAAAGGGTCTCAGCCAGATTACACAAATCAATGGATTTCAATGACTTATCTCTGACTTTATGGGATATACGCGACTTTTGTCGGCTATCCGGGAGAAGTGTTCAACATTTAAAGTGCTCCATCGAAGGACCTGGTTCGCAAAGCATGTGCTTCTCCGTTGGAAATTATTTGCCAAACTTGAAATCATTGCATCTGAAATTCCTAGTCGGCCGCTTTACGACTTCCAAACTACATAAGTTATTTGTGGGATTAAGTTTGTTAGAGGAACTGGAGCTGAACCGCGGTTCTTCCATTGTGGATAAAACTATGTCTTTGTCGGACCCATCAAATTGGCTTTCATTGGAACATCTTAAAAGCCTAAAGAAACTAACACTTTCCGAGTGCAACCTGGGTGGACTAGATCTGCCTACATCCATTGAGTCAATTAGCTTCTACCACTGCGCTAATATTGATCCTTATCTGCCAAAAATATTAAAGATGCAAAAACAAGTGAAAGAGCTTGTCTTCTCACATTGTAAAGCAGACACAATGAAAGAAATGATCACATGGCCATCTTGTGCCTTTTTGGAGGTGCTTACCTTACACATACCATATACTTTTGTTCAGTATGAGATACTAACTCAGCTTCCAAGTCTGAAAAAGTTAGTAGCCTATGGATATGGGTTAAAATCTGAGTTTTATACCCAGTTGGCCAAGCACAAGTCTCAGCAGCTGGAACATTTGGATCTTCAGACCGAAAGTTACTTAAATACTGAAATGCTCTCGGACATTGCCAAACTGACTAAATTGCGCACTCTTGTCTTACAAAATTATTATTTCAAAGACAATACAATATTGGTATTATGCAAACTTACCAATCTGGAAAGCATTGACATAATCGCCGGTTCAGTCAGCGTTGACGATGTGCTTACGCTTCTTTCTAAATGCACTAAATTGTGTCACCTGAACCACTCTTTTCGTGTAAGCAAAAGTCTGCTTGACAATATTGTCAAGCAGGTACGCCAGGACATCAACAATGGAACTAACCACCGACAGCTGCCTATTAAGTTGTGTATGGATAAAAGCAGCTATGGTTCTGCAAAGAACAATCGCGATTTATTGTTAACGAACGAAATATTGGATATAACTCTGGTATAACCAGACTTGAAAAAAAGCACACAAGCCTAGTAAATGAAGAAAGGTGGAAAATGTTTCAAAAGAACTTACAGCTGTCGCAAAGTAGTTTATAGCTACTTGAAATATTGTAAACATAATAAATTCTTTCAATTGACAAATAAAAGCTGAAAAATATTTTAGACTTTTGTTTTTTATACAGTTGAAAAGTGAAATTATGATTTGGGACTACTACGCTTTGGTAAAATACAAAATCTTTTCAGTTTCAAGCTATCAGTGTTTCGATTAGATATATCGATAGCTTTGTTGGACGTTAAGGGTTATTCCGATATGATATATATTTATGCCGATACAGGCAAATATATATTTAAAAAAAAAAATACAATGGTAATTGCAAATTGTCACATCCAGACTGTCGATTTTTACCGCAAAAAGCGTTTGGAGGAAATAACACGAATAATTCTAAGAAAATTTCGCCCAGAATCCATTCAACACCTTATTTTCTTCCAGTTATTTTGGAAAAGGGAAAATCCCTTAAATATCGTTAATATTTGAGGACAATTTGGGTGAATTCTTGATGAAATTTTCCTATAATTTTCCGAAGATTTTGTTTTTGTTGTACGCTTTGTATTCTTTTTTCGCCTAATTGATAGTCAACTTTCAGAAAACTAAGTCATGAAAATCTTAAAGTTATCCTATTGGAAAGATAATACAGGGTTTGTCCGGAAAGTAATTGGACTGATTTTCTTCCGCTGCGACTGTAGGGCGTATATATGAAAATATCGCCCGAAAAGGATTTTTTTGATATAGCCGTTTGTGTCGTACAATGTCTTTGCTAATATAAGTAATTTTCACATTACTTCAAACTTTAAACGCATTTATCTGGAAACCACGTTTTTCGAACTGGCATGATATCTCCAGTTACACTGCACCGACCAAATTGGAATTGACGCAGAAATGTCACCATTCTGGTCTGACCCTCAATCATAATTAAAAAAAAATTTACTATTTTTTTACACTGAACTACGAATAAGGGACCAAAATCGAATTTGAATTTTTCAAAAACCGTTATTTTGCCAAAAATATCACAAAAAATTTTCCAAAGGTAAGACCAAATTGACATCTAATGACAGAATGATATACTAAACTAAGCCCGTTTTTAGTTTTCATTTCACACAATCTGGAGACGAAAAATTGTGGCTGCCAGCACTATACCTAGTTTTTGAACCTCCCACTTGAACGGCCGAGAACTTTTTCAACAGCTCTCGTATCAAAGCTGGAAAATTTTTTCGTTTAAGCCGGTGTAACCCTCATAATTTTTTAAAAGCTAAGAAACCTGCAAAATTGATTTTCCGCGATGTCTTCAAAACAAGAGCTGATGGAGAAAAACCGAGACCAGTCTTGGAATCAGTGCACAAAACGAAATAAGAATTTAATACAAATAAGGCTCAATACTCACAATTGATTTGGCCTGTGTAATCAATTAATTTTTCGAATCGACAAATAAAAGCTGAAAAAATTGTAGTTTTATGCGTTTTGACCAGAAGAAATCTTCTTCGACTTATGTTTATACTTATATTTATTCTAGATCAGCATGACAAGCCGATTGAGTCGATTGAGCTTTGTCATTCCGTCTTCCGGACTGCTTCCTTCTGTACGATAATATACTCTCTAAAAAATATTATTGATGTGAAACATGTTTAAATGCGGGATGGAAATTTGATGTCAGCGTCACATGCCGCTGTGACTGTCTAAACAGTGGCTTGACAGTGACTAAACCGTGACTGAACAGTGGGTTGACTGTGACTTGACAGTGACTTAACAGTGACTAAACAGTGTCTTTACAGAGACTTTTGAAAGATTGACATGACTAATTTAAATGCCATTGAATGTGCTTGTGATTCGGAAATTAAGCTTTTAAATTTAGAATCATGTTTCACATCAAAGTACAATTTATTCTAAATGTGACCTCAAAAATTTATTTCATGGCTCCGTTTTTTTTATAACATATATTTGATTTATTTTTTCGTTACGTGCTCCTTCATTTTAAGCTAGGTAATTGAACAGCCAATAATAAAATGTTTAAAACAAGTTTTAGTAGTTTTAATTCAACGACCAAAAATCGATTTTTTGCTTTAAAAAGCAAGAAATTTAATTTTTAATCGACTTGATAAAAAAAATATAAAAAAATATCAATAAAAAAATATTTTTATTTTTTCTACTCGAACTTCCACCTCTAGCACTGTTTATTTATCGATATTATCGACATCATTTGGTATTTCAAAAGTCGCGTTAGTCATTTTATGAAGTATGTTTATGTTTATGTTTTCATTTACAAAGTGAAGTAATAAGAATTTCACCATGGACTGCTCAAATATTTATATGAAATGCTACATTGGAACTACATTGCCTCTACCGCTAATGCCTTTAAATCGGGAAAGTAAGTAAAAGAAATAATCAAAAACTCAGCATCGGCTTCTAGAGCAATCAGGCAATATTCAAGGGCGTAGATTTCCAAAAGGATAGTCCTAGCATTGCCTTATCGTGTAATAAACAATACTTGAATTCTATACATATGTTAGCATATAAAAGAGTTCAACCTGACTGACTGACTGCTGCAGAGCCTAAATCGGACAGACTTTTAAACAATCTTTAACATAATGTCAAGAAATTAACAGGCATATAAATGAAAACCATATTTTACGGCCCCGAAATGAAAACTCTCACAATTTATCTTTGCAGATATTAAAAACTATCGTTTAAACCAAAGCCACAGAAATTATTATGTTGAGAATAAAATTGCATATACGGAGGATCACATTCCGGTGCGGAAGTTGCATCTGTTCGATATACCAAACGAGGTCGGAAGGAAAACCCTTTACTTTGATTCTTAACTACAATTTGATTGTTTTGTATTTTTGTAGTTGAAGAAAATGGACATAATGGACTACTTTAATAAAAATTATGGCCAAATTCTGGACATGAAGATCTACATTCCGAACGAAAATGATAATGACAATCCTGTAGAGAGCAAGAGAAGACGATTGGAGCCTGAAATCTTTCCCATGAAAGTTGGCTATGCTCTGTTTGCAAATGCAAGTGATGCAACCAAGTAAGTAACTGAACGTAGCTTCACGACGGGATCCAATCTCTCAGGTGTTTGCAGCCATTATTTATCGTATTAACTTATCTAGATTCATCTATTTTATTTAATTTATTCGCAGAGTTTTACTTGATTCGGAACATATTTTCAACATTCACAAATTTCGCGTCCAAGCTCGTTATAGTTGGCTTCAGCCAGAACCAAATGAATTGCCCCTTGAGTTAGAATCTCAGCCAGCAGCCATTTTGAAGCTCAACGATGATTGCCTGGAAAAAGTGTTGGAGTATCTCCCGCTTGCCGATCAGATCCATTTGGCAAGGACTTGCACACAATTTCGTGGTATTTTCCAAAAGGTCTCTGCCGGATTACACAAAACTGTGGATTTCAATGACTTATCTCTGACTTTGTGGGATATACGCGACTTCTGTCGGCTATCCGGGAGTTGTGTTCAACATCTAAAGTGTTCCATTAAAGGACCAGCTTCGCAAAACATCTGCTTCTTCTTTGAAAATCATTTGCCAAATTTGAAATCATTGCAGCTGAAATTTGAAATAGACGGCCGCTTAACGACTCAAAAAGTACATAAGATATTGTTGGGACAGAGCTTGTTGGAGGAACTGGAGCTAAAACACGGTCCTTTTGGTACACATAATCTTTTGGTGGAACCAAAAAATTGGCTTTCATTGAAACATCTTAAAAGCCTAAAAAAACTAACACTTTCCAAGTGCAATCTGGATGGACTAGATCTGTCTACATCCATTGAGTCTATTAGCTTCTACCGCTGCGCTAATATTGATCGTTATCTGCCAAACATATTAAAGATGCAAAAACAAGTTAAAGAGCTTGGCATCTCAGATTGTAAAACGGAAATAATGAAAGAAATGATCACCTGGCCATCTTGTGCCTTTTTGGAGGTGCTTACCTTACACTTACCATTTAGATAAGCTGATTGCGAGTATGATGGCGAATATGAGATCCTCGCTCAGCTTCCAAGCCTGAAAAAGTTAAAGATCCATGGATACAAAATAAAATCTGAGCTTTTTACCCAGTTGGCCCAGCACAAGTCAGAGCAGCTTGAACATTTGGAGATTGTGCACTATAGTTACCTAGCTAGAAAGCTACCGGACATTGTCAAACTGACTGGGTTGCGCACTCTCGTCTTAAAAAAATTTAATTTTAAAGACCTTAAAATATTAGCATTATGCGATCTTACGAATCTGGAAAGCATCGACATAAACGCCAGAGATGTTAGCGATGACGCTGTGCTTAATCTAATTTCTAAATGTACCAAATTGTTTGACCTGAACCACTCTTTTCGTATAAGCAAAAGTCTGATTGAAAAAATCGTCAAGCAGGTACGTGAGGACATCAACAATGGAACTAACCAACGACAGCTGCCATTTAAAATGTGTATGGAAAAACGCACCTTTGATTCTACAGAGAACAATCGTGATTTATTGTCAACCAACGAAATAGTGCATATAGCTGTGAAAAAAGCACACAGCTATTTTACATACTATAAATATAATCTATAATTCATCAAATCGACAAAATAAAATCTAAAATATTTTGTTTTATTTTGGATACTTCAAAAGCGTATTTTAGTTTTGAGCAAATGGACTTATCTCCGACGTATAAACATACAGTGATGTAGAAACTCAAGATTGTTCGGATCTCATTGTGCTTTTCAGAATTGATAGATCTTAGGCCTAGGATATATAAAAAGATTTTGTGATAGAAAGGATAGAAAAAAGTCGATATGCACTTAAGGTAACAACAAAGAAATTGTTTTTTTATGTTTTGGCCATTTCTTTTAACATATTTGCTTACCTCTAGTAGAGCAGACCAACTGCAAAATACCTATTGCTGTATGTAGTCAAAGTGATTTTGACAACTTTTTTTTTTTTGATTCGAAATGGTTTTACAATTACATCCAAAATATTGAATCTGCTTTTTTTTTTAATCAATGTTTTGTTGCAAACTGCGTCTGCAATTCAGGGCGACGAGCTGAGTCGATTTAGCTTTGTCCGTCCGTCTGTCTGTCTGTCTGTCCGTCTGTCTGTTTGTTTCTACGCAAACTAGTCTCTCAATTTTAAAGCTATCGAGCTGAAACTTTGCACAGAGTCTTCTTTTTACTGCACACTGATAATATGTCGGAACCGACCGGATCGGATGACTATATCTTATAGCTGCCATAGGTACTATCGGTCGAAAAGTGGGTCTTTGTGAGAAAACTTTTTTGTTTTTAATGTAAACGCCTCTCGCTTTAACAATTACACAGTTCAACAAAAATAGGGGTCATCCCGGGCCGGGGAATAAGGTTGATACCGTTCGACGGAGGCTTTTAAGCTGAATACAAGTCAATTTTCCAAATTTTTCTAGCACGTCAAGTTTTTAAGATATCAATGGTCAAAGTTGTTAAAAATGCCTAAAACGGCAACTTTCAAAAATATATTAAAAAGTCATCTTTAACGGAATAATGCGTGTGAAAATTTAGATAAATAGGTTGATCTTTCCTCTATCGAGGGCCATAAACCAAATAAATAAAATAAATAAATAAAATATAAGATGTATATTTTACATGTTTCGAGCAAACAAACAAACATAATTTTGTGTCAGTAGGCTCTTTTGAAAATCAGTTTTTAATTGTTTTTAAATTTTTAAAATGCCGCGAGAGTTCTTAAACTCACCGGACTCTTTCTGCTATGTTTGCGCAAGGTGCACTCCAAAGTGTCAAAGAGGAATTAGTTGGGCTGCGCGTACTGATTTTGCTTCTGGGAAGCAGAATGTACTGCGCTTGCCCCTAGCCAATGCAAAAAATCTGTCTACCACCTCTTCATATTAAACTTGGAGTGATGAAGAACTTTGTCAAAGCACTTCCTAAGGATGGACGGGCCATTGAGTATTTGAAGCATTTCTTTCCCAGACTCAGCGATGCGAAAATCAAAGAAGGGGTTTTCGTAGGGCCGCAAATAGGCAGATTGATGAAAGAAGATGGGGACTTCCTGAAGACCTTAAGTGATATTGAAAAAAAGACGTGGACTTCAGTAAAGAGAGTTTTTAGTGAATTCCTTGGAGGTCAAAGTACACCGCAGTCTAAAGAAACAGTTTCTGAGATGCTTCAAAACTTTAAATAAATGAAATGTAACATGTCACTAAAAATACACTTCTTGGACTCTCATTTGGATTTTTTCCCCAAACGCTAAGCCGACACAAGTGATGAGCATGGGGAAAGATTTCATCAGGACATGTCGGACATGGAAAAAAGATACCATGGAAAAAACCGTATTCACATGCTAACCGAATACTGTTGGACGCTAATCTCAGAAGACAATGTTTCATACAAGAGGAAATCAAACAGGATTTCTTTTCCAACTTACACCACAGTAAAAATAAATAAAAGCAATGTTGAGTAATACATACAGGACATTGAATAAAATTTTAAACTATTAGTTTATTCCAAAACTATTATTTTGTTTTTATTGCATTTAAATAGAGAATAAGACGCAGGTGAATGAATAAATTCACTTTGCGAAAGACATTTCCATATTCAATATCTTTGTCGAAGGGCATATTGTCAACAGACGATTTGGTGGGAAAATGGAATTTCTTGTCGAAAAGCCCGATATTTTGGATAGGCAAAAGTAGCAATCTGTTAGATGATTGCTCTGCTTTCTCCAATGTGCTGGGACAATGAATGGCATCATTATATTTTTTCTTTGATTGAGAGCTGGAGTTTCCGGCGGCAGCGAGTACATATAGAATGTGGTACCCATGATTTGTCCAAGTTGCCCATTCGACTGCCAAAGACCCTTTTCTTAAGCAGTTTGGACCGATTGGTTGATGGACTCTCTTTGACACTTTGGAGTGCACCTTGCGCAAACATAGCAGAAAGAGTCCGGTGAGTTTAAGCACTCTCGCGGCATTTTAAAAATTTAAAAACAATTAAAAACTGATTTTCAAAAGAGCCTACTGACACAAAATTATGTTTGATTATTTGCTCGAAACATGTAAAATATACATCTTATATTTTAATTTATTTACGGTTTCTTGCCCATCAATCAAAAATTTGGTTTATGGCCCTCGATAGAGGAAAGATCCACCTATTTATCTAAATTTTCACACGCATTATTCCGTTAAAGATGGCTTTTTAATATATTTTTGAAAGTTGCCGTTTTAGACATTTTTAACAACTTTGACCATTGATATCTTAAAAACTTGACGTGCTAGAAAAATTTGGAAAATTTACTTGTATTCAGCTTAAAAGCCTCCGTCGAACGGTATCAACCTTATTCCCCGGCCCGGGATGACCCCTATTTTTGTTGAACTGTGTTATTAGTTTTATACGATTTTACACAGATTTGGAAGTTTTGGTCAGAATCGGATGCCTATATCTTATAGCTGCCATAGAAACTATCGGTCGAAAAGATGGTTTTACTTAGAAAAACTGTTTGTTTCAATGCTGACGTTCGTAAACTCTGATGTATTAAAACATTTGCAAGGGTATAAAAACTTCGGCAAAGACGAAGTTGGCTTGGCCTTCTCGTTTTTTTTTTAATATTAAAAAATATTTGTGTGTAACAACTAACACTTAATTAACGGCAAAGAAAATCCAGTTTCAGAATTTGATTTGCAATGAGAGTGGTTAACGCAGTATCGTCCAACTGTTTGTAAGCTTTGGTTTTTGTAATTGATCGAGATGGGTCGAATTTTCCGATTTGGCTACAACAGAAATTAATGGATATTCGCCAAAGCCAATAGATCTAAACATGGACATTATGAGGTATTGGGAAGCGAAAAAAATTCATGTATCCGAGCCTGTACCATCTGGCTAAGGTACTGCATTTTGTGCCTGCTACTCAAGTTTCAGTGGAAAGTGTATTTTCAGCTCTAAAGCTAATAATGACGGACTTAAAATGCAACCTATCTGCAAAATCTGTCAAAAAAATTATGTTTCTTAAATTACATAAATAAAGTAGAAGTTAATAACATTTAATATCAAATTAAGTTTTGGTGGGCATGATGCAATCTATTTTTGGTTTTTATACTCTGTACCGAAGGTACATAGAGTATATTAAGTTTGTGCAAAAGATGTAACAGGGAGGAGGAATCATTTCCGATCCTATAAAGTATATATATTCTTGATCAGCATAAACAGCCGAGTCGATTTAGCCGTCCGTATGAACAAACAGATCTCAGAGATGGTAAGAGATAGAGGTTTGACATGTATGGGACAAATGCTTCTTATACTTGCAGGCAGATCAAGTTTATTTTCAATTTTTGCCACGCCCCTTTCCGCCTCCGCAATTTGGAAAAAACGTTATATATCCTACAGTTTTGAAGATAGACGATTCGTACCTTCTAATGATAGTTAGTAATTAAAAAAATGAATCTATTTGATAAATATCGGATGAGCCGTTTTCAAGTTATGAGCAAAAAAGTGAACCAAGCATCCCCCGCCACCCCCCTTCCCAACCCTTTCACAACCAACATCGCACAATCTTAGAGAGAGCGAGAGAAAGAGAGAGAGACAGAGATTGAGATTATTAGCAACAACTATAATCCTTGAAATTTACAGCAAGATCGGATTATAAATAGCCCTGTCAAAAAATTTGTTGCATAGTTCTCGGATGTTCACCCTAAGGAACTCAGAAACACTGTTAAACATGTTTTTTCGTGACTAACGGGTAAATCAAAGTCGGTTAGAGCCGACTTTAACTTGCGCTCTCGGTTTTATAAAAAATTGACAAATAGTAGTTATAAAAATTTTAAAATAAATATTGAAAATAAAAGTTATGGTTTAATTTTTATAAAAAAAGGTGAAATATAATAGTTATTTTTAATTTTTAATAGTTAAAATTAATAATTAAAAACAAAATTTATGATAAATTTAAAAAATTAATTATTATTTCTTAATTTTTTTTTACAAAAAATTGTAATCGTTACGGTCCCTGCTTTTACCCCCTAAAAAATGTTTAAAATGCTAGAGCAGACTGAGTGATAGTAACAAAGCTTGATAAATAAAATTATTTACGATGACTAAGTGATTTTTGTGGTGAACAAATCAACATGAATTAACAAAAGTTGCGACTTTATTTTACGAACTTACTCCAACACACAAAATATAGAAAGGTTCTGTCGGAATGAGAAGTGCAAATTGCCCAGTCATCCGATTTCTATCATTCATAATGCTAATTTGTATCGTATTCGAATTTGATTAGTATCTTAATCGACTCGGTTGTTGATGCTGACTAAGAATATATATACTTCATAGGGTTGGAAATGAGTTCTTCTCCCTGTTACATACTTTGGCACAACTTCATGATATAATAATAAAAAGGAAACAACATTCTATAATTGAATAAAAATTTGCCTTTATGGGACAAATTGGCTTAACGCTATACTCAAAAAATTTTGAGATGTGACTGGCTGCGCTTTCAGATAAAGTATGCGTCCGTGAATAAAGTGCGTCAGTACCTACGGTTCGTAGGTAACCATGAATTATTTGGCCGTCCACTTTGTTTCAAAAGTCGCTTTAGTCATTTCATAAAGCAATCGTCTTGATCATTTATGTTTTTATCTTCAAAGCGAAGTAGTAAGAATTAACCATGGATAGCCTTACATGTTCTCTGGACCTGCAGTTCAACTATACCCGTTTTTTTTAAATCGTGCAAGTAAGTAAAAGAAAAAATAAAAAAAATGGCTTAGTCACAGCTTCTGAAACCATCTGGAGAATATTCAAGGTCGTATCCAGATTTCCAAGAAAAGATAATGGTAGTACTGCCTTTGCGTTTGAATTATATATTTTAGCATTGAAGAATTAAATTAAGATACAACAATCTTTAAATTAAAAAAAAAATAAAATAAATATATGTAGATCAAGAACCGTAATCGTTATAAGTTCTATTTAACAAATCCCAACTTAATGATTATTTATTAATGTTAACTATTTTGCTCATTTCATAATCCTTGCTAAATCTGTCTGAGTGAAAATAAAAAAACCTACTTAAAACATAATGATTATTTTGTAATAAATATTTTGTAAAATTTTTTAATTTTTAATTGTGTCTTTTTGGTTGGATAGAAAATTGTTTTTCTTGCCATAAATTACATGTGAAATTTTTTACTTTTGTGATGAAATTATTTTCATCTTATCTCGTCGACATCTTATGAAATCCGGTGTCAGATCTAGGGTTGTCGAAAATATATCAAAATATCAATATATCGATTATATTTTTTAAGACTGATATATTTATATCGTGATTTTTTTTTTTGACCAAATATCGAATATCGATTTTTTTTTTGGGATGTTTTATGATATTTGTGCGTTGGTAACTCTTTGATCTGGGTAGCGAGCGCAAGCGCATTTAAGAGACACAAAATGGATTCAAGTGTAATTTGTGCGGAAAAGTATTTAAAGCAAGCGTTTGCACGACCAAATGTCCCGTGTGTTGACTTTATGCAAGCCCAAGAGTCGCAAAAAAGCGGGCTCATCATGGGAAAGTTATCTCTTAATATACTGGAATTCGCATAAGGCGGCCATGACGGGACTATCCAGACTAGGCGTAAGGTATCTTATTACCCCAGTGCCTTCGGAGCGACTTGCTTCTGCTATAAAATGCGCCATATGCGTCAAAGCGACGCGTTTTTTTAAAGACTTTTAAGGCCCTCTTCTGGTCTAGAAAATTTTTTTTCCAAAATTTTGTTTTTATTTTTTAGCTTAGATATTCAAAAATATTATCCCAAATAGATTTTTTAAAATGCGAAATACCTTAGATTATATAGCTTTTTTTTTGTCGACCAATGGCTTCGGTAAAAAAAGCAATTTTCAAATTACTTGAAACTTTAAACGCGTTTATCTCGAAACCACGGTTTTCAAAATGGTGCCCACGTTTTCTCCCGAACCGATTTTGTCGATGTAGGGCTTTATGGACGCGGAATTAACGTGGCTATCGTCCCTACCTCAATATTTGAGAAAAAAAAGTTTTTACTATTTTTTTTGTACACTGGACTGCAAAAAAATGGTCAAAGATCGATTTTCCGTTTTTAAAAGGCCGCACTTTTTTTATACTCAATTTTATTTTCACAATTCTGCTACGGACGATAATGGCATTCATACTAACAAACTTCCCATCTGATAATTGTAACTCCCGGAAACGTGGGTACCATCGACACATCTTTTTTTGGAAGAGCCTACTTTGGATCCCGAGAACTTTTTGAACAGCCCTCGCATTCACAAATTTTTAATTTTGTGTTTTTTAATGAATTGTACAATCAAATACAAAAAACAGAATTACAAAATCACTTCCCGATTTCTTTCCAGGATTTTTTTAATAACATGTAAAATTTAGCCCAAATATTGGAACTGAAAGGATTTAATATGTATAACATATAGAAAACTCGAATCTCATGGAAAATCTTGTTATGTTTGCTTAATATAGACTATATCTTTTTATTTTGGAGCAGAGTATTTCCTCTTTTTGGTAAAAACAGGAAATAAATTAAAATATCAATTATATCGATATATCGATGTTTTAAAAGTAATATATTTAATATCATTTGATATTTTTTCAAATCAGAGAATATCATCGATACGATATTTTAAAAATATTTGGCAACCCTAGTCAGATCGCTATTACCACATTGTCCGCTAATATCGGTTCTAGAGGAAGAGTTTTTTTTAATCAAATTTACTACTACTACTAATACTAAAAATTATTAAGTCAAAAATCATTGCAGATATGCATTTTAGATGCAAGTAAAAAATGTACGACTATTCGAAGTCTATGATTTTGTATATTTAAAAATATAAAATAGTCATTATTTTCGGTCCCTGATATATATAAATAAAAAACTAAAAAAAACTCTCTCACAATTTGTCTTTTCTTTGCAGATATTAAAAACTATCGTTTAAACCAAACCCATAAAAATTATTATGTTGAAAATGAAATTGCATATACGGAAGATCACATTCCGGTGCAGAAGTTGCATCTCTTCGATATACCAAATGAGGTATGACGTGGCCAGAGGGCAAACCACATACTATTATTCTAATCTACAATTTGTTGTAGCTGAAGAAAATGGACATAATGAACTACTTTACTAAAAACTATGGCAAAATTCTGGAAATGAAGATCTACATTCCGAACGAAAATGATCATGACAAGCCTGTAGAAAATAAGAGAAGACGATGCGAGTTTGAAATCTTTCCAATGAAAGTTGGCTATGCTCTGTTTGCCAATGTGCATGATGCAGCCAAGTAAGTATTGCAAGGAGGAAACTACAGAAACCACTTCCAACCAAATATTTAAATTTGGCCTAATAAATTTGAATTATAATTTAAATATATACATCATAAAACACAATCAAAAAATTTTAGATAAACATCAAATTAACCCATTACTAAAAAAAGCAACATTTTCTGGCGAGAAATTCTGCTTCAGATTGGAACATCTGGTGCTCGAACTAGATTTTCTTATCACAAATTAAAATCATTAGAATTTCGGTGGCCCCAACGAATTTTTCGAGGTATTTACAAACCAAAAGACGCACAGTGGGCCAAATGACCAATTTAGCTGAAATAAAAGTAAAATGATATTATCGCAATCTGCAATCTGTTTATCTTCTCTTAAAGGTAGAAATAAAAGCAATAAAAAGATTTCAAAAAAATTTGTTTTTTAATTTAAAAAGAAATTTTTTTTTCAAAATTCAAAAACATTGCACAAATTTTTTAAGGCTAGAATAAAAAAAAACCAAAAAATTAGAAATATGTTTTTGTTTTTTAACTTACAGTTTAAGCCCAAACTCGACCCAGATATGTTGGATTGGGTCAAGCAAGGTATGAATCGAAAGGTTATTGAATTTCCAATTATCGTGTAAAACATGGCTTTTGAATCGGTCCAGTAGTTTAACTGCAAAGAGCAAAAATGTTTCGAAAAAAAATTTTTTACTTGAAAAGTTTTTCTTGTATTTATTGAAATCTATTTTTGAGGGTCAGTCTTATATATGTACAATGTACATAGTCATGTTGTATCTGAAACTCTTTGACAATAAATGCCAAAATATTTTAACGATTCAATTAGTTCTGAACGAAGCTTCACAATGGGATTCATCTAAGTATTTTATTTTATTTATTCGCAGAGTTTTGCTCGAGACGGAAAAAACATACAACTTCCACAAATTTGGCGTGCAAGCTCGTTACAGTTGGCTTCAGCCAGAACCAAATGAATTGCCACTTGAATTAGAGTCCCAGCCAGCAGCCATTTTGAAGCTCAACGATGATTGCCTGGAGCAGGTGCTGGAGTATCTGCCGCTTGCCGATCAGATCCATTTGGCAAGGACTTGCGCACGATTTCAAATTATTCTTCAAAGGGTCTCTGCCAGATTACACAAAACTGTGGATTTTAATGACTTATCTCTGACTTTGTGGGATATACGCGACTTTTGTCGGCTATCCGGGAGTTGTGTTCAACATTTAAAGTGTTCCATCGCCGGACCAGGTTCGCACAGCATCTCCTTCTCCGTTGGAAATCATTTGCCAAACTTGAAATTATTGCATCTGAAATTCCTAGACGGCAGCTTAACGACGCCAAAACTACATAAGATGTTTAAGGGATTGAGTTTGTTGGAGGAACTGGAGCTAATCCACGGTCCTTATGGTGTACATGTTTATAGTTCTTTTTTGTACCAACCCAATTGGCTTTCATTGAAACATCTTAAAAGCCTAAAGAAACTTACTCTTTCCAAGTGCAATCTGGGTGGACTAGATCTGCCTACATCCATTGAGTCAATTAGCTTCTACCACTGCGCTAATATTGATCCTTATCTGCCAAAAATATTAAAGATGCAAAAACAAGTGAAAGAGCTTGGCATCTCAGATTGTAAAGCGGAAATAATGAATGAAATGATCACCTGGCCATCTTGTGCCTTTTTGGAGGTGCTTACCTTACACATACCATTTACTAATGCTGATTGGGACTGTGATGGCGAGTATGAAATCCTCGCTCAGCTTCCAAGTCTGAAGAAGTTAGTGATCTATGGATGCAGAATAAGATGTGAGCTTTTTACCCAGCTGGCCAAGCACAAGTCGCAGGAGCTTGAACATTTGGAGTTGCCGGACGAAAGTGACATATCTACTGGAATGCTCTCGGACATTGCCAAACTGACTGGCTTGCGCACTCTCGTCTTAAAAAATTATTATTTCAAAGACCCTACGATATTGGCATTATGCAAGCTTACCAATCTGGAACGCATCGACCTAATCGCCGGTTCAGTCAGCGTTGACAATGTGCTTATGCTTCTGTCTAAATGCACTAAATTGTTTGACCTGAACGACTCTTTTCGTATAAGCCAAAGTCTGATTGAAAAGATCGTAAAGCAGGTACGCCAGGACATCAACAATGGAACTAACCACCGACAGCTGCCTCTTAAAATGTGTTTAGAAAAAATCAATTTTGATTCTACAGAGAACCATCGTGATTTATTGTCATTTAAACAAAGAGTTAATATAGCTGTGAAATAACCAGACAGGAAAAAAAAGCACAAAAAGCCAAGCCATTTAATCTGGGAAATGTTTCACCAGGACCTACTGCAGTCGCAAAGTAGCTACCTCACATACTATAAATATAATCAATTAATTGATCGAATCGACAAATAAAAGCTTAAATATATTTTAGTTTTATGATTTTCTTATACTTGAAAATACTTATCTCCGACGAGTATATATTCTTGATCAGGATCTAATAATCATCATGTAAAGCTTTCAAGCAGATCCGAAATCTGTTTGGCAGAAATAATCAAAAACAATTATTTTTCCCGACCCTTTTGAATGTAAATTTTTTTCATCGACTCTCGTGTTTTTTTTAGAAATTGTAAGCTTTTTTATTTTGTTGGTCGAAAACTTTATAAATAATTATTAGATTCCAATTTCTTGAAAAAAATTTCACTTGGAAATTTTTAGATATTTTATTTAATACCATGTCTTGACTCACTTTGACCCAAGTTTCTTGAGAACTGTTTAACCGATTATTAAAATTTTTTTTCGGTGAAAGCTAACACCCAAATGCATCAAGTCCATGTTTGAAATCTATCAAAACTAATTTGTATATCATCGAAAATAGTTGTCGAAACTTTAAATGCGATTATCTCAGAAAAACTTTTTTCAAAATGTTTGCGAAAATTTAAAAGAACTGTTGACCGATTTAAAAATTTTTTTTTTAAAATTACTTGTAATACCCACCATTCTGGTGTGAAATAGAATATTTTTGATCGGTCTGAGATGTAAGAGAGAAAAAAAAGCCGATTTCGAAATTTGACTTTGAAACCCCACATTTTATTGACCGATCCAAAATATCCTAGTTCAGACCAGAATTACATCATTCCTCGTTTACTATCAGAGAATCCGTTTTTACAAAAATTTTGCAATCATGGGCCTATGTATTAAATTTTTGCTTAACTTTGAACTGGAATACAACAACAACCGCAAGAACAGCAACAAAATACCGCTGTTTAGAATCACACTGAGAAAAGGACAGTTTTTGAGAATCCCTAGGATATTTCGGTATCCATTTGGACTGGATTGTTAACTATCCTTATTTAGGATCCATATATCCGGATCCGGATATTTTCAAAGTCGATTTATTATCGCTTAATAGGGATATATCAGGAAATAAATATTTCATTGATCTACATTCTTCATCCAAAGGAGCTATTGGATACCGTAGCATCGTATTAACCGCACCGTTTCAATCATTTTTACTTATGTTTTCTTTTCAGAGTTCGGAATCCCGCTTTGCAGCTCTCGAGACTGACGACTTATTAAATCGCGAAATAATACCAAAGAGGATAAAAAATGGTTATAAAACAAACGACAGTGCAAATAAAGTAATAAATCATGGCGGGATCATTGCATAAGCGCAATGCGCAGCTAAGGGTTCTCCGTGGTAATAAAAACGCGAGCTACTTACTAAACTGCTTTTTAAGGCCAAAAATGACCACACATAACAGCATTACCATGATTATGACAATGTCGAACCGCGGTAAAAACCATGGATGACCAAGGGTTAAAAATACAGTCAAGATCATAAGGAATGTTTTAAACCACTTTTCGTGACTGACAAATCATCAAATCGCGGAAAAATACCGTTGAGGATCAAAAATAGTAATAATGTAAAATACCATGTAAGGATTATTGCATAAGCGCAGTTCGCAGCTAAGGGTTATTCGTGGAATTAAAACCGCTAAATACCTAAGAAACTGGTTTCAAGGCCACAATAGATCTCATATAACTACATTACCATGATTATGACTAACCTCTAGTGACTAACCGCGATACATACCATGGATGACCATTAACAAAGAACTTAGAAGAAGAAATTTTCATCAAAATTTCCAAAAAAATTTTCAAATTAATTGCCTGTGTGGTCATCCATGGATTGGTCATCCATGGTATTTATCGTGGTTCAGTATTATCATAATAATGGTAATGGTCATGTTTGCTCATTTTTAGCCTCGAAAATCAGTTTCTTAAGCACTTAGCGGTTTTATAACCATGGAGATCCCTTAGATGTGAATTGCTTTTATGTATTAATCCTGGCTGGATTTTTTACTTGGTTGGAAGGTTGGTTGTTTGACATTATTAATAATTTTATCCTCTTTGGTATTATTTCGCGATTTAATAAGTTGTCAGCCGAGTGCCGGATGACAGTTCAATGTAAAGTGTATTTTACGTTGCAATTTGGAAAGCCCATTTAAAAATAAAAACAGATTGTTTTGTCGAATATTTTTAAAGGAATCTAATCGTTAGGGATTGTACTATGTTTGCTTAATCGCTTAATCGTGTTAGAGGTCGGAGGAAACAAGCTGCTATCAATCAATATCTGAGGGAGATAACGTGCGATTACACAAGAACAAGCTGACTTTGTCAGACGAAAACTCATCTGATCAAGTCAGTTTTGCTTTTACACATGCCTGAGAAGCTCAGATGTGCCTGTTGCAGAACCATTGGTTCATCGGAATCATCTGGTTCATGTGAACATTGTGACGTTGCTTTGTTTACATAGAAGAAAAAGACAAGAAGAATAAAAAGCGAAATGGCGATCTGCATTTTAATGCTTCTTAAGTTGCAGACAGCAAATCACACGAAAACTCAGATGAGTGATCAGGTCGTGTAAATAGAGCTTAAGATTGTTTCTATAAGGAAAAGGCAAAAAATTATACGAAACATACGACGCCTTGGCATACATTTTGGATCTCTTAAGAGCAATATGGTGCACTTAGAAATGACTGTAAAAAAAGAACAGAAATTCAAAAAAAAAGAAGAGCCACTGCTTTTTTTTTTAGAAAACCCGAAATTAAAAAAAAATGTGTGCTTGCGAAAAATATGTGTCCTATTATGCGTCAATAATTTTACATACATTTTCAATTAAAATAGCAAGAAAAATTAAATTTTGAAAAAAAAAAGTTTTTAAGTCGGTTTGAATTGCTACCACTCCCTCTTTTTCCCAGATATAGCCCAACGGTATAAATAGTCTAAAGCTTAAGCCTAGACCGCCATATCTACCTTAATTTTTAAGTTATTAATATAATAATAATAATAATACTTTATTAAAAATCAAATAACAGATGGTTTGAAAAGGCATACAATATTTCACAGAGATCTTGAGTTTTAATAAGGTAATACGGCTATGACTATCAAGTCGTCAGTCGGAGAATTATTGGTGATAAAAATGATTAATATATAAATTATTTTATTATAGTGTGAAACATGTTTGCCACTCCCTACCTTAATACAAACTGCTTCCCCGCTCGTCGCGAGATACAGAATCGTTGGGGTATGGGAGCAGCTCCCAAGTTGCACCTATTAAATTAAAAAACAAAAAGAAACAAAAATTTTAAACATTAAAACTAAAAATATTCCATTAAAATTTGTTTTCGGTATCTTATGGCATGCTGCAGATATAGTGTTAAATTCTTCCACTTAGTTCCAAAGGCATCGTTTAGCAAATCAATAATTTCTCTTTCGCCTAAAAATCAATTTCCAAAAAAAATCTATCTACACTCGGATAGAATTGGGCATCTTCCAATGAAGTGGCGTATGTCCTCGATTTCGTTGGTGTTGCAAAGCTCACAAATGTTCGTTCCACCTTGTTGTAAAGTGTATTTATTTCCGTTCAGCCAGATCATGTCGCATCTTGCTTTCAGCACCCATGATACCGTTCTGGTTTCCAATTGGAGCAGTCTACTACCGACTGATTCATCGAGGTCTTTGTAGATTCGTGTCACACTATTCATTTTCCTTTCAAAGAGTTGTTGATTTCGATTCTGAGATAACGCTTCTAACATAATTTCTCGAGTTTGTGCCCAGATAATCGGTTCCAAAAGTTCTTCACTCCAAACAATATTGAAAGGTCCACTGATTAAATTTAGACCTTTTGCCCAGAAAATATTTCTGGCTAATATTTCCTTTGACATAATACGAGGGAGACGGTCGTTGCTGTACGTGAATAGTGTTTTTTCAATGTATTTCATGTGCAAGTTTAACATATACAGACAACTACTTTCCATATTCGTGTCCAGCGCTATGGCATAGCTTGGTGTCGTTCTTGGTAGGCAAAAAATTCGTTTAATAAAAAACATATATAAATTATCTACTTCTTCTGGAAGTGTGTAGCCCCAAACTTGCGCACCATATGACTGTATAGCTCTGCACACTGCTCCAAAAATCTTGATCTTCATGTCAAATGAAATATTGTTTTTTGACAGCATGCTCCTCCAAGTACAGTTTATACTAATTTTCGCCGCAGAAATTCGTTTATCAATGTGTTTTTTAAAGGACAGGTTAATACAACACCAAGATACGTGAATTCCGAAACAACACGGATGGGTTCGCCATTGTACACCCATTTTTCCATCGCCGACAAACGCCCTCCTCTTCTGAAAACCATGATTTCTGACTTTGACGTATTTACTTCCATGTTCCAGGTCACGCAGTATTGCTCCAATCTATGTATCATTTGTTGCAGTACTGTAGCATCGTCAGCCATCATGACTATATCGTCTGCATATAGCAGCAGCCTTATGTTTTTGTTGCAGACCCTAAGACCACCACCAAGGTAATCATGAAGATCATCCAAATATAATGCGAATAAAAGAGGAGATAGCAAGCATCCTTGACGGACTCCAATATTAGTTTTAAAATAATTCGACATTTCGTCACCGGTCCATACAGTTACTTGAGTATCAGCGTAAATATTTTCCAAAAGTTTTAAAAACTTAGTAGAAACACCTAGCGTATAGAGCTTGTAAATAAGTAACCTTCTGGGAATTTTGTTCTCCTCCATTTTCAGATGCACAATTGCTGTGAGATTGTATATGTTATTTACTGTTGAATATTGTGCTCTAAACCCCGATTTATATTCATTTATTTTATTATTTAACTTTACCCATTTTGTAAGGCGGTCATTTAAAATTCCCATTTTTAAGTTATTATTTAAAGCCTGAAATTTGGGAAAATTTCCTATAGTGCGTAGGTAACCTTAAATTAATTGGCCGCCCACTTTGTACCACCACTAGCTATGTTTATTTATCGATATTTTGACATCTCGTGGTATTTCAAAAGTCGCGTTAGTCATTTTATGAAGCGAGCGTCTTGATAATTTATATTTTTATCTCCAAGCGAAGTTATAAGAATTTACCATGAATAACTTTTCATGTTTCTCTGGACCTCCAGTTAAACAATACCCGTTTTTTTTTAACCGGGCACGTAAGTAAAAGAAAAAATAAAAAAATGGCTTAGTCCCAGCTTCTTGAACCATCTGGGGAATATCCAAGGTCGTCACAAGATTATAAAAAAGATAATGTTAGCATTGCCTTTGCATTTCTTAAACAATACTTAAATTATATATTTTAGCATTAAAAAATTATATAAAGATAAATTTAAGATAAAATAAAAACATTTAACATACATATGTACACATTAGGGCGGGTCAATTTTTTTATGCGATAAGCGTTGAGAAGCATGAAAATTTAGGGTTCGGTATATTTTGGTACATTGGTATATTTTAATGCTTTGCAGCGGGGGCTAGAAATTCATTTGAGACATGGGGTTTCTTCGTGAAATTTTCTTAGAATTCATTGCAGATTCCGAATTCTGCTATAGGCTTACCAGTTTTTTTTACCTCCATTCAAATTGACCCGCCCTAGTACACATATATAATGGAAAACCAAATAAAAACTCTCACAATTTATGTTTTCTTTGCAGATATTAGAAACTATCGTTTTAGCCCAACCCACAAAAATTATTATTTTGAGAATGAAATTGCATATACGGAAGATCATATTCCGGTGCAGAAGTTGCATCTCTTCGATATACCATATGAGGTATGACGTGGCCAAAAGGCAAACCACATACTCTTATTCTAAACTACAATTTGATTTTTCTTTGTTTTTGTAGCAGAAGAAAATGGACATAATGGACTACTTTACTAAAAACTATGGCGAAATTCTGGACATGGAGATCGAAAATGATAATGACAAACCCGTTGGAATATTTTCAAAGAAAGTTGGCTATGCTCTATTTGCCAATGTGCATGATGCAGCCAAGTAAGTATTGCAAATATGGCCGGGGGTGCTACAGAAGCCTCTTCCAATCAAACTCCCACTGAATTCCAACATTTTTTTTTGGCGAGAGATTCTGCTTTAGATTGGCACATCTAGTGCTCTAACCAGATGTTCTAATCAGAAAATGAAGTCTCTAAAAGTTCTGTGGCCCCAACGAATTTTTCGAGGAATTTACAAAACAACCAACGGCAAAATTTCTAGAGATTTCTGTGACACCCCCGAGTATATATTATATATTTCAAGGCAGCAGTATTGTTGATTTAAAGAATACTGTGGACTTTTTTCGGAAACTTTTGAGTGTTTCTGAGTGAAACTCTGAGTAAACTAAAGAGTTGAAAGCTTACTAAATATTAGAGTATTAAAAGACTTTAAAGTAGACCATTTGCTATATACATAGTCAAGTTTTATCTGAAACTCTACGAAAATAAAAGCCAAAATATTTTAACGATTCAATTAGTTATCTCTCATTCAAAATATCAAGGGTTTGCAGCCATGATTTATCGTATTTACTTATCCAGATGATTAATCCAATTTATTTTATATTTATTCGCAGAGTTTTGCTCGATACGGAAAACAGTTACAACTTCCATAAATTTTGCGTCCAAGCTCGTTACAGTTGGCTTCAGCCAGAACCAAATGAATTACCCCTTGAATTAGAGTCCCAGCCAGCACCCATTTTGAAGCTCAATGATGATTGCCTGGAGCAGGTGCTGGAGTATCTTAAGCTTGAAGATCAGATCCATTTGGCTAGGACTTGCACACGATTTCAAATTATTCTTCAAAGGGTCTCTGCCAGATTACACAAAACAATGGATTTCGATGACTCATCTCTAACTTTGTGGGATATACGCGACTTTTGTCGTCTATCCGGGAGTTCTGTTCAACATTTAAAGTGTTCCATCGACCGACCTGGTTCGCAAATCATTTGCTTCTCTGTTGGAAATCATTTGCCAAACTTGAAATCATTGCATCTGAAATTCATAGACAGCCCCCTTACGTCTCCCAAATTACATAAGATGTTTAAGGGATTGAGTTTGTTGGAGGAACTGGAGCTAAATAACGGTTCTCTTGGTGTACATGTACATAATTTTGTATGGGACTCATCACATTGGCTTTCATTACAACATCTTAAAAGCCTAAAAAAACTAACTCTTTCCAGATGCAATCTGGGTGGACTAAGTCTGCCTACATCCATTGAGTCAATAAGGTTCTCCGACTGCGCCAATACTGATCGTAATCTGCCAAAAATATTAAAGATGCAAAAACAAGTTAAAGAGCTTGGCATCTCAGATTGTAAAACGGAAATAATGAAAGAAATGATCACCTGGCCATCTTGTGCCTTTTTGGAGGTGCTTACCTTAGACGTACCATTTACTCAAGCTGATTACGAGTATGATGGTGAGTATGAGATCCTCGCTCAGCTTCCAAGCCTAAAAAAGTTAGTGATCGATGGATACAGAATAAGATCTCAGCTTTTTACCCAGTTGGTCAAGCACAAGTCACAAGAGCTTGAACAATTGGAACTTCTGAACGCAATGAGCCTATCTGCTGGAATGCTCTCGGACATTGCCAAACTGACTGGCTTGCGTAAGCTCGTCTTAAAAATGCATTATGTAAAAGACCCTTCAATATTGGTATTATGCCAGCTTACCAATCTGGAAAGCATCGATTTAGACGCCAACGCTCTTAACGATGATTCTGTGCTACCGCTTCTTTCTAAATGCACTAAATTGTTTGACCTGAACCACTCGTTTCGTATAAGCCGAAGTCTGATTGAAAAAATCGTCAAGCAGGTACGACAGGACATCAACAATGGAACTAACCACCGACAGCTGCCTCTTAAGTTGTGTATGGATAAATGCAATTTTGAATTTATAGAGAACAATCGTGATTTATTGTCATTTAACAAAATAGTTAATATAGCTGTGAAATAACCAGACAGGAAAAAAAGCACACAAGCCAAGCCATTTAATCTGGGAAATGTTTCACCCGGACTTACTGCAATCGCAAAGTATATTGTAGCTAACTCACATACTATAATTCTTCGAATCGAAAAATAAAAGCTGAAAAATATTTTAGTTTTAGTTTTTTTTACAGTGGCATAACTTTAAGACTGGCATAACTCAAAAAAATAAATTTTGAAAAAATCACACACAGAATACGAAAAGAGATTTTTCAAATCGGTTATTTGTTTTTATAAAAAAATTAATGAATGAATAAAAAATTCAAATCAGGAAATCAAACCGAAACGATTTTCGGTTCTGGTTCCGGTTCCGGTACGTACCGAAACTAACGTTTCGGTAAAAGGTTCTGTTTTGGTTCTGCTACTGTTTCGGTATTCGGTTCCGGTTCCGGTACCCTTTTATTTCGGTATCGTACCGGTACGTACCGGTATGGACCGGTAAAACTAACAGAAATTTTAAAACTTAAGTTTAATCAAAGTGGGTAAGCAACAGTACACATGTTTGTATACATAAATTATCAATTTACTTTAAACTTCTTTGAAACTAGTTACAAAGAAGGTAAATTAATGATTATTTCTTAGAAGCATGATAGCGGTCAATGTATTTCCGTCCATCTGATTTCTAGCGGAGTTATAATAAACCGGAAAATAAATGTTCTACGCAGCATGAATAACTTTTGATAGTTAATACAGTTCCGGAAACATTGTCGAATTTTCTGACCACCATTTAAGTACATTATCTTTATTTTGTAAACGTTTTAAGCTCAGGAAAACCTTGATAAGGCATCATACGTTAAACTGTCTTGTGAAAATACTAAACTATTTGTATTGTCCTGATTCTTTACATATATAAACCGACTTCATCTCCACTTTCAGACAAATCAGTTGGGTCAGAGCTGCTTTCCTTATTTAGTTTCAATTAAACAGAAGTGAATTAAATTCTTGAAAATATACATATCAGTCGAATCAGTTACACATGTACTTTTTTCTGTTCAGAGGTTAGCCTAACATTATAACAAGGGTCTAAGAAAATACCACATAGGAATGCATTATTTTCAAAGGGACTGGTCTCGCGATTTTGTATTTCACTGACCAAAAGTTTTGCCAACCCAGAATCTTTTTTATTTGAAAATAACAATTCAGCCAAATTGAGTAAAAATCCGCCAAATCTAACTGCTCGTTTCGCTGTCTAGTGGTTGCACTCAGAACCGAAACCGTACCGGTACAACGTTTAGGTTCTTTTCGGTCTTTTCGGTTCTAAAAATTTCGGTTCTCGGATACCGGTATACAAAAAATTAAGAATATCGGTTCCGGTTCCGGTTCTGAGTTTCAATCGGTTCTTTTCGGTATACGGTTCCGGTTCCGGTTTGATTCCCTGATTCAAATATTTTTATTTTGAAACTGTGACGTTAGCTGCCCTGCAAATAGTGGTTATGATTCGGGAAGACTCCGTTATCAAAAAGCAAAACGAAAAAAAAAATTCTTGTTTAGTATCGTTGTAGTTCTCGTCTGAACAATAATATAACTTAAAATAGAAAAAAAATAAGTTCTCATAAGTCGTACGTATCCAAACTAAGCAGTTTAAACAGAACTTAATTTAAATAATTTAATACTTTTTGTTTATTTTGAGAACACAACAACAACATAAAAATCGTCTAGTTTAAGAAACCTTTATGACTAAGGCATTGTTTTAAAAAAGCTTAATAAAATTATAAATTAATAATAAAATAATAACTTTGCATGATGACGTTGAGAAGCACTCAAAGCTCCGTCAAAATAGGAACGAACCTCTCCGAGCCTTTTGATACCAAAAGAGGTTTTAGGCAGGGTGACACCTTATCGTGTGACTTCTTTAATCTGCTGATGGAGTATATACTGCGCCAGTGCCCAAATGCCAACAGATCGGGCACCATCTTTAATAAAGATGTAATGCTACTCGCATATGCCGATGATATTGACATTATCGGCAAAACCGAACAGGCAGTAAGCAATGCGTTTTCAGAGATTGAGAAGCAGTCTGAGCTAATGGGTTTAGCGGTAAACGAGGACAAGACGAAGTACCTAGTGTCCTCGAAACAGAAGTACACACAAATTGGGCAATCTGTTGCAATGGGAGAGTACAACTTTAAAGTTGTAGAGGACTTTGTCTACCTTGGAACGATGATAACCGGCGACAACAACATCAGCCTGGAAATTCGAAGAAGAATCACGCTCGCAAACCGATGCTATTACGGGCTAAGTAGGGAGCTCAAGAGCAGAAACCTCAAGCGAAGAACAAAAATAGCGCTATATAAGTCGCTTATCATCCCAGTCCTGCAATACGGCGCAGAAGCATGGGCAATATCATCAGCGGATGAGGCGGCGATTGGCGTTTTCGAGCGAAAGATTCTTCGCAGGATTTATGGACCTTTGAAAGTTGGCGAGGACTTTCGCATCCGAAGGAACGACGAACTGTATAAGCTCTATGGGGATACTAGTCTGGTCAAGCGCATAAAGCAACAGCGGCTGCGCTGGCTGGGACATGTTACCCGTATGGATGATCAAGCTCCAGCAAAAATGGTCTACAAGAGGAATGCGAAAGAACTGGGACAAGGCAAGGTGGGACGACCACCTCTAAGGTGGGACGACCAGGTGCGGAAAGACATTTCTAAGCTTGGCGTGAAAAACTGGTGCCAGCTCGCACGGAGCAGAAGCGACTGGCGGACATTAGTTGCAGCGGCCGAGACCGTCAAACGGTTGTGATGCAAGCATCGGGCCAATAAAGAAGAAGAAGAAGAAAATTATAAATTATTAAAATTAAGAAGTACGTTGGTAATTTAAAATGTTCTTATCTATAAACAATTTTTTCATTAAGTGGACACAACCGATCAAATCTGAGGAAAAACGTATTTATTTTGAATTTTCCAAATAAATTTAGATATCATGTTCGGGTAAGGGGATGTTGGCGTAGTCGATTCATAAAATAAACAAAAACCGATGCTCTACTTTAATTTCGACAATTAATGTGCAAAAGCTTAAGCCCAAAGCCTATCATTCAATTTGGAGTTGATGCAAAAAAATTAAAAAATAAAAATAAATCCGTAGTGGAAAAATTTTCCGCTAATATTAAAAATATTAGAAAACGAGAAGGCCAAGCTAACTTCGTCTTTGCCGAAGTTTATATATTCTTGCAAATGTTTTAATATATCAGAGATTAAAAAAAATTTTTCTAAATAAAACCCACAGCTATAAGATATAGTCATCCGATTTTGAACAAAACTTCCAAATCTGTGTAAAAGCGTATAAAACTAATAATTGCTGAAGCGGGAGGCGTTTACATTAAAAACAATAAGTTTTTCTCACAAGGACCCACTTTTCGACCGATAGTTCCTATGGCAGCTATAAGATATAGTCATCCGATCTTGACCAAAACTTCCAAATCTGTGTAAAAGCATATAAAACTAATAATTGCTGAAGCGGGAGGCGTTTACATTAAAAACAAAAAGTTTTTCTCACAAAGATCCACTTTTCGACCTATAGTTCCTATGGCAGCTATAAGATATAGTCATCCGATCCGGTCGGTTCCGACATATTAGCAGTGTGCAGTAAAAAGAAGACTCTGTGCAAAGTTTCAGCTCGATAGCTTTAAAACTGAGAGACTAGTTTGCGTAGAAACAGACAGACAGACGGACAGACAGACGGACAGACAGACGGACGGACAAAGCTCAATCGACTCAGCTCGTCGCCCTGATCAAGAATATGTATAGTTTATAGGGTCGGAAATGAATATTTCTGTGCGTTTGCAAACTTCTAGGCAAAATTATAATAACCTTTGCAAGGGTATAAAAATAGTTGGTAGTCATTTGTTTCTTCTTATTGTACATATTTTTAATTTTTCGATATCATCGCGCTTTTAAAAGTTATAGCCCAAAAGCATAGGTTTTCTGTAACGTCATTCAATGCAGCATACATTCAAACAAATTTGGTTGGAGTTGGACACTTAATGTGGCCACAGGACCAACAAATGTAAAGATACCTCGCTAAACACACGTTTATGCAAATATCTCGTAAGCCTGACGTGCTGGGAGAAAACAGAAAATTTATCTGAGTTCAGCGGCCAAAAATACAAAAAGAACGGTTGCTAACTTCTCTGTTGAAAAAGTTGACTTGTTTTTGTAAACTTGTGTTATTTTATAAAACTTTAAGGCTTAAAGATTGCTTTTCATCTGCATTATAAGTTAAACAAGGTAAAGAATCATACATTTTTTATATTTACTATTCTTAGGGCCGATTAATCATCTTCTACATAGAGCAATATGTCACATAAACTTACAAATAGCAGAGTAAATTGGGAGCTATCTGAAAGAAGACTAATCGGCCCTTAAAGCTTTTATTTATTAGATCCTTTTGAATTTTATACAATAAAGCAAAGTGATTTTAAGAGAAGCTTGGCTTTTCCCCTTTGTAGCTGTATAGCCAATTTTCCATTTTACTAAGTGTTTTTGTTTCAAGCAAGGAATCAAACAGGAACCGTATACCGAAAAGAACAGATTGAAACTCAGAACCGAGACCGATATTCTATATATGATATATATTCAAGGACTTTATTCACTTCTGTTCAACTGCAACTAAATGAGGAAAGCAGCTTTGACCCAACTTCTTTGTCTGAAAGTGAAGATGAAGTCGATTTTTATATGAATTTCTATGAAAAGAAACAGTACAATACAAATACCTTAGTATTTTCAGTAATCAGCTTAATAACATAAATCAAGGTTTTCCTGAACTCGAAACTTTTAAAAAATAAATATAATGTAAATGGTGGTCCGAAAATTCGACAAAGTTTTTGGAATTGTATGAACTGTCAAAAGTTATTCTTGCTGTTCCATCTACACAAGTAAGTGTAAATCGTTTATTTTCCGGTGTGAAGAATTTTCCGCAAAGAAATCATTGAACGCTATCACGCTTCTAAGAAATAATCATTAATTCACCTTCTTTGTAACTAATTTTTATGTTTTTATTTTAAGTAAGTTTGGTGAAGACATTGTTAATGAAATATCATTTTAATCATCTTATGAATACAAACATGTATAATTTTTATGGCAAACACACGAAAATGAAATTGATAATTCATATACACATACATGTGTACTGCTGCTTACCCACCTTGATTGGACTTAAGTTTTAAAGTTTCTGATAGTTTTACCGGCCCATACCGGTACGTACCGGTACGATACCGAAATAAAATGGTACCGGAACTGGAACCGAATACTGAAACAGTAGCAGAACCAAAACGGAACCTTTTACCTTTTACGTACTGAAACCGGAACTGAAATTCGTTTCGATTTGATTATCTGGTTTCAAGGCTTTAAAATATTGAAGCTAAAAAAAGGAAATAAAACATGTTTTTTGAGCCGAAATCTTTTTAAAATTCGTTACCTCGAATAAGCAGACGACGTGCAGCTTAGCCAACTCGACTATCATCCATAAGCTACACGTTGGGTCGAAACCATATTTCAAAATGAACGGAGTTCGTATTTGTACGCATCTGACAACGACAGACTGTGCATGAGAGAGCGTTCTCTCTACGTGGGCACTATTCTTAGAGCGAAATTCTCGAAAATTCAAGAACGAATAAATTTTTTTTAAAGAGCGTTTGTTCCCAAAATATACGTTCTAGTTTTCTCCTAGTGTTCGAAATGTGGATCAAAATGTCAAAAAAGCACAATTTTGTAAAATTTTATAATGAGTTTGGATTATTATAATTTCGAAAAAAAAAATGGATGGATGATAAAGCAAAGACTATTTTTAACTTAAAGTTTGACAAATTTTAAATTAAGTTTAGATTTTCATGGAGACTTAAATAACGGCAATTGTAATGAGGATTTAATTACTAAAAGGTGCATGGAGGCAGCTATTAATAAAGAAAATCCATAATTTAAAGTGTCAAAAAAGTGTGTTGACAAGACAGTTATGCTCGTAGAAATTTAATATGTATTTCCAATGGATTAGCTGAAAATTAGAAATTAAAAAGTAGAAACAAATTTCATTTGATTTATGGTAAAAATAAATCTTTCTTGTTTTAGGCCTATTTCCAGATGACATAAAAAGTTATTTCTGCACAATACTTCATTCAAATAAGACTGCTTTGCAATAGCATTCAGATTGACACTACAATTGAAACCCTCTAAAAATCTCGAAGAGTATACCCCAGCCGATTATAAAGAATTTTAAGCAATACAAATTTTCTCAAGCAAAGCCAAAAAGCTTTGTACTCACCTATGGGAAAAGCTTTGTCTTTCTTAGTATGACGCATATGGCAAATCGATAGCGATCGTCTCGGAATCAATTCATTGGTCGTTTTTAAGTTTGTACTTCATTTTCGGGTTTTTAGTTTGGTTTTGGTACCCAAAAAAGTGTATGTATGTATATAAACGTGGAGAGTACAACAGCTGCTGGGATCAGCCGCTCACTTTTAGTTGGACACTCTCTCGCTCTCGGCTCACCAGAATGCGTCAGAGTCAGATCGGCAAAGGCATTGACAGACAGGTCTCTGTGCTGAGTGTGTGTTTGGTTTTTTTGTTTTGTTTTTTTGGGGGGGCTTTTCAGTGAGTCTGAAAGCGTCGTCGGTGTTGTGTGGTGTTGTCGTTGATGTCGTCGGGTCGGTTGTCTAACGGCAAATTGGCAGCAAAAACTCGCGCTAATAATAAAATCAGAAATTTAAAGTCCAAAACTAAAAAAACCAATCAACTTATCAATTGTAAGAAATATGATTTAATTGTGATCAAATTGTAAAATGCTTATTAATCACTGAACCTGGAGTGTGTGTGTGCGAGCGTGTGTGCGTGTGTGTGTGTTTGTTGAGGCTTAACGTGCTCGCCAAATGTGGTCAAAGCAAAATAACAAAAATATATACATATGTACAACTCTCTGTGATGTTGTAAAGTGCTTTTTATGGATTTAAACATAAAACAAATTGGGTCTCTTTACTGGAACAAAGGTTTTGGTAAACCTTATGGTATTATTTTGTGTTTCCAAAAACATGTCTAAATTAGGCAAACAGCCAATAGCATATTTTCCACACTCTTTTCATAAGAATAATTCGTTTCTTTCTCTTGTATTATAATTGATATTTTTGTATTTTGCCTTTTGGCTTTTGAGTATTTTTCTCTGATTTTTCATGGTTTCATTTCTTTAAATAAGTTTTATTTTTAGCATTTTTAGTTATTTTTGTGTATATTTTTTTTTTGTTTTTGGTTTTCTCACCAAACTTTTGGCTGAATTTTCGAATTTTTCTTCTTTGGAATACACACAGTGGATACATTTAATGTGCGTGTGAAAAGATTTGTGTAGCAATTATTCTTTTTAGTTTAAGGTTTAGGATGAAAGTTAACAGAGTTTTTAAAAGTGACTCTTGAAAAGATGTTGTGGAAATTTTTAACATATTTCAGACACAATTTGGTGGTCATGCTCAGTTTTTCTACTATTTTGAACGAGGGCAGTTTGAGCCAAATATATTCCGAACTGTTGAGGTTTTCGATTTCGAACAAAAACACACCGGTTTTAAACAGAACCGATTCAAATTCGGAATTCCGACAAAAAAACCGAACCAAGTGTGACAAAATATTCGAACCTGAACCTGTGCCGAATTCAAGTATTGATTCTTTACACTTCCATGTGTTCTTCCAATAACAATCCCATTTCCAAAGGTCTTCAAAGAATATGGAATGAATTTTTCATACCGCCAAGACATAAATTCTCTGTCCATTAACATAATCAAAGAATACAGGAACTTTATTGGCGATGTGAGCTTTGACATGACTTAAAACTCAGTCAAAAATTTCTGAAACACTAAAATTTCTGGTGCAGGATTTTTAGTCCACATATCAATACTTTCTTTCCTTTCTATTCCCATTAAAAGAAAGAGGGTAACTTATGTGTAAATATGTGTGAATACTTACAATTTGGATGTTAATTGGTGTAATAATAAATATAAGGAAAGTTGAGGTAGGTAAAGATTTTAGTTAGCTGCGCTGTCTTTTCTTTCTTGCTCATTTGAAACAATACGGAAAACCCAAATTCTGTTTCGATACTGATTAGGTTAATAAGGGTTAATATAGGGTTCGAATTATCTAAAAGAAACCTTTTTTTCGGTTACGGTTTTTTTCTCTTATTTAAGCTCAACGGCCATTATTCCATAGAATTACAGACTTCGCTGTACAACAACCTCAACGACCTTCTCCATCTCACTTGTTTCATTTAAGTCTTTCAGAAATCACAAACAATTTTTTAGGGCTTGACTGGTACCCTTCTGCACTTAACGAACAACGTATGAAATAGCGCGCTAGCACATTGAGCTATTTACTCTATATTAACTTCACTTTAAGAGGGCGACTAAATTATAACACAGGGAGATCAAAAATAGAGCCGACTTTTTCTCTGCTGAAAACCGGGTTTTATGCTGCATAATACCAGGGTTCTCCAAGAAGAGAGCGCGAAAATGTGATTGTGATTCTGTGTAACATTAAAAACATTTGTTCTCAAAAAATTGCAGAATCTTGTTCTTATTTTAAGTTGAAGCAAAGATTTATAGATATTAGATGACGCATGTGAAACAAAATACGATTGTTCTTGTTAGCTGACATGGGATCCCAATTTTTGATTCAAAGATACGAGGACTCATATATTGAAATTTAGCTTTACGTTTTCTTAATTAGCTATTTGGCTAAGAAATAACGAAAAGAAATAACAAAAAAATGATTTTTCTTGGGAGCTGAAATTGGATCCCAAAAAATAAAGTTCTTATGAGAAGCGGTATCATTATATGTAGGGTCTTTGGTTAAAGGCAATTTATTTTCTAAACAGGTTTTTTCTCTCTGTGAAGCTTAAGAGATTTCAGAATCCAAAATCGAACCTGAATTGAGAAATTCGTTTTCAACTTACCCACCTGTAAAGGCTCAATCGATTTGAAGTTTGGATTTTCGATTTCTAAGTACAATCTTCTAGTTTTAGGGCCGTTTTCTCATGTTCCTGTTTTTGCTCAAATCGAAATCAACCTAGATTTCGCAACTAGGTGGATTTTGTGCAATCGGTTGTCTCATGTAGATTGATTATGAATTTGGGCATTTGCGTCACGGTCACACCGGCTGGGCTGCCATGGCACTAAAAGTAAGTTAGCAGCCCCTGTGCCATCACTAATTTCTTGATACGTCTATTGCGCGCCAATTTTGAAAATGAAAGCAATTTTTTTGTTCGGAAACACTTGTTACTGTGATTGGAGATTAAGTAAAAGGACTATAGCTAAATTGACAGAGCAAATAGTTTGGCCAAATTTTGATATAAATTTGGACAAATTTTGATATAAATTTGGCTATATAGGCCAAATAAAGGAACTTTTCAGCCTTTCTTGATCAAATGTATTGAAACCATAGTTAATTGTTAGGCTATTTTAATCACAATTTGGCCAAATTAGTTACCTGTCTGAACTCGGCTTAAGCAATGACCTAGGGGAATTAGTAAGCGCATCTGTCTCTTCAGCAATGTCTGCAGGTGTCTTGTATACCAAAGGCACATACAATATTTTCAATTTTTGGTTTATTTATTAACAATTCAAACTTAACTGTTTCTGCGCTTTTTAAATTTTCAAATATTTTTCAGTGTGACCATATGCGTGCACACATAAAAATACCTAATATGAATTGTCATGTACATTGTTTTCAAATCAATGAGGATGAAGTACATTGCTACGAAATTCATCTAGATGGTCAGCCATGAACATAAGCAAACGAAATGCAGCAAATCCACCTAGATATGCAAAAACAGCAACATGAGAAAACGGCCCTTAAGTTAGATTTTAAACTGTAGAATCCCATAGACTCCAAATATAATGTTTTCTGTTACATCATTTTTATTAGTATTATTCATTCGTAGTCTTTTGAGTTTAAATTGATGTTTATTTCATGCATAATTTAGTCTTTAAATTTTAAGGACCATAACCGAATTTAGAATCTCATTTTTGATTGCAAAATTTACATTTATACATTAACGTCTATATATATTTAAGGAAGTATTTTTTAGAGCTATTCTTTAAACGAAATGTTTTTGAAAACTTCATTCAGGTCTGTTCCCATTTCCGAGGGGATTTAAAAAGTAAAACGATTGTATTTCCGATCGTTTTCACATGTTCCCGTTTCATAATAGAATCGATTTACTTTCGAAGAAAGTTCGATGTTTTCGTATTCAGCATGGTACTAAACATTTCGTCAGCACTGGTGCGCTGATGCGGATTGCGACAGCTCGGTTCTTTCATCGTTTGTACTGATTTATGGTACACTTTGAATAAATAATTTTAAATCAAATTGATGCCCAATATTTTTATGGTTACTTTAAAATCTTCTCAAAATATGATTTTTATATAAAAATTATAACCGTTGCGAATGTCATTACTTTTGATTTCACTCACTCAAAGGCAAAACTTTGAAACCGAATATTTGATCGTTTTTCGAAACGGGACAGCTTCAATTCCGTCCATGATTTGATCGAAATCGAAAACGGGAACAGGCCTGATTATGTTCTTTTCGGCCATTTAAGACTTAGTTGTTTCATGACCAAATCGGGATGTGTATAAGAATGCAATTTTGTAATTATTGTACTTTTTAGGCTTTAGTTCAGCCAAAGCCCCTGGGGCACAAATTTACTCGCCGATTCACACCGAATTCTCGCCGAAGTCATGCTTCACTGTTTGTTAGACAGAAACAAAAACACATTTTCGCGCTCTCTTCTTGGAGAACCCTGCTTTAGTTTAGACATAGAGAATGAGTATTAGAGATAAAATTTGCGCTGCTTTTCAATTTTGTAGGTGCTGAGCCCAAAAATATACTTTATCACAGTAGTTAGAGTGAGGCAGACTTATTCCCAAATGAATCCAAAGGTCGTAAGCGATTGTCAAAGAGAGTGAGGACAAAAAGTGAGAGTGTATTGGTGTGCGAAAATAAAGCGCAGTGAATTTGCTTCGACCAAATCGGTTTAAACTGTGGCGAGCGATTGACTGCTTTTAGTTTTATTGGTGTCAGCTTCGGCATGCGTTCGGTTTGTGTACGTGTGAGTAATGATATTTTTTCGCCCCTGGGGGAAACTAGAGACCATCGCTGATCCAAAGAGCATAAGTAAGAGCGGACAGCAGACTTATTTCTCTTCAGAAGCAGTGTCGACTGCGCAACCGTTCAGTCTAGATTTACTAGTGGTTTAAAATATATAAAGTATGTACTTCTTTGGTCTTAAAAGTACGCTCTAAAAAGTAAAAAATATACTTAATTTAATTCAAAAATTCAAAATTATGCTGAGTCTATTTTCTTCTCTCGTATTCAGCAGCTGATTCCGATTAGCGATTACCGACTTACGAATTGCGATTGCTGACTTTAAGAGATTCTGTAGCTTAAGTACTTTTTATGAATGGAAAACACTTACCAAAAATCTTCGATATTAATGGATTTGTTAAATTGAAAATTAATATGAATGTATGCACAATGGTAGGTTTTGTTCGATTTCTATTAATTAAACATGATTGTCAAATTTTCCACTACAAATCAGTAATCATAAATCAACAAATCGTAAATCGGAATTATCTGCTGAATGAGCCCGTTATCTACGTTAATTTCTAATAAAATTTCTCCAATCAATCACAGATCTAAAACAGCAATAGTCAAGCCTTTGCGCCCATTCATCTAAGGTATATTTTTCGACAACTGGCATCACTCAGTCGCACAAGCAATTGCTTTGCTTCGGAACAAAAACAAAATGCCACAATTGTGGTTGACTTCCTGACAAAGTCTGTGTTGATTACTTATCTTACGTGATTCACTTCTTTATGCCTATCTCAAAAAGGGAAACCAAAACTTATTGATTTCAATTTTCGAGTTCAGAGTTCCAAAATGCACAAAAGTGCCATCAATTGGTTATTTCATTATTTATCAGCTGGCCCACTTATCAAAAAGTAAACAATTTTCAAAAAATGCCGACCTCTAAATGTTGAAAATCTCCAAAAAAAAAAAAACTACATTCGATTGTGGCTAATTATAATCACTCTAACAACAATTTACCGTTAGCACTCTTTAGCTGCTAACTGTGGCAGCTTCTTCTTCTTCTCCTTTGTATTTTTAAATTATGACACACTCAAAGAGAAGAAGGCCTGGCCTCTCCACTCGGTCTTTCTCTCAATCAGTCTCTTTGTGTCTTTTCGGCTAAACAGCTGCTGGCTGAGTGGGCGGACATGGAAGCGGCTTTGGCCACATTTGATTCAATGCAAAGAGAATGAGGTACAAGAACGCCCGCGGGCAATTAGGCAAAAAAAAAAGAAAAAGTAATTATGAGAGAAGAAAATAAAACGGCAAACATATGGAAATAACACAGTCGCGCTTTTGCTTTTGTAATTGATTAATTAAACTTACTTTTTCGTTGTTGTCATGATGAGACCTCGTATATGTATAGTTTAATTAATGGACGTTTTTTTACTTTCATTTAAAATTTGTAAAAATATAATTTTTGTCCTGCACAATATTACAATAACATCAAAGTGGAAGACGGAAAACCCGCTCTATTTAGCAGGAATGCAAACCGGTTCATTAAACGATACAAACTAAACCGTAAATGAACCGCTAGTTTCAGATGATAAGCCAAATGTCTAAAAAATATTAGAATATTCGAATATTAGAAAATGGATACAGGCCTTCGTAAATTGAGCGTGAACACAGATGAGAGAAATCTAGATAGCAGGTTTGCTTAGTCCCTCTTCGCTATTAGCTGCGCTGCTATGGCGCTCAGGTTCGATCCTCTGTAGCTTGGCTGATGGGTTGGAGTGAGACAGACTTCAGACGGCTCGAGTATGTGACCAAGACGGTTGCAGTCTGAAACTGAACTGGGTTCGACCTAGCAAATCTTCTATCTAGATTTCTCTCATCTGTGGTGTGAACCACTGTAAATTCCAAAAGCCATTTACTGAACCGAATCGGCGGGTTAAGAAAGAACTCTGTGAACCACTGAAACGGGTATTTTGGGTCCAAAGAATTCTACTTCTTTGAGTTAACTCAATGATTTTATACAAAAGATTTTCCTGAAGCTTTGCTAACCTTTTATGGTTTATAACAGGGGTGCGCTTCCAAACCAATAAAAATGCACAAAATATATTTCCCGAAACCAGCAAACATTTTGAATCGCCCAATAAAAGAATGCGAATTCTTCCATTAGGCGTCGATTCACTCTGGCGATATCGCATAACAATCGCATTCTCATCTCCCTTCGTGGAGAAGAAAAAGCGTTTCTTCTGGGCGAAACGAAAAATTCTCTTCTCAGGGAGGAGAAAGTGTTTCACATTAAAAAATTCCAAAAAACAAAAGTCCGAATAAAACTTATTAAACAAACATAAATTTATTACTTGAAAAACTTTTACTTACTCTGATGAGACTCGATCTACGTTCCCTTGGAATGAAAAAACACGATGGGACTGACGATTTTGACGACTGCGCCAGGCCGCTCGTCTGAGACTCGGCGACTAAGGGGTTACTTGATTGAATCTATTTGATTATCACCCTGCCCATTATTCTTTTTATGTTAAAAATGCGACTCCTAATGAGTTTTGTATTAATAAATCGCCAAACTATCAGCGACTCTTAACTCAAAATATCGCGAAACTCACTTTTTGACGAGAGAGATAAGAAAGCCGACAAAATGTTTGCAGGGCAATAACAACAATATGAAATAGAAAGAGAAAACCGATTTTGGTTTCTGTATATGTGTGTGGTCGTTACTACACAGATCTGCCTCAACCCCATTCAATTGAATACCAGGGAGCGAATGAAGTCTTTTTTGGTCTCTTCACACAAGCCTCCGCATGTGTTCGGCTCGTGCCGCCATGTATAGCGAAAAGCGTTCGGCCGTACGCATGAACGTACGAGTTTGCGAGAGACATCAGAGAGAGAGAAGAGAGTCTGAAAGTGACAACTACAGAGCACAGTGCGGGACATGAATTTGTTTATGCTTTATATAGGCCAGAGTTCCCTAATGATAGCCCCGGGAGCACGAACTTACTTGTCAACTCTTACCGAATGCTTGCCGAAGTCAACCTTCATTGTGTGTTAGAGAAAGACACAGTCACGTTCTCGCGCTCTCTGCTTGGGGAACAATGATGTAGGATTACGGCGTTCGTGGCGCCTTTTACGTTTTTTGGAGTGTACTAAGCTAAAAGTTATGAGTAAACGTCAAATTATATGTTTAATTTAATTTCTTTTTAAAATCGTATTTCATCAAATCGTATTTTGTCCTTATGCAGGAGTCATTTTCAAGTCTTCTGTAAATCGCGCATGAAATGAACGTCTTAACAATTATCAAAAGAGTTCAAGGGTAAAGCGTTTCCTACTTCTTTCTTTCTCCTTCTTTCCTTCCTCTTCCTTTTCTCCTTATTTTATCCTTCTCTCCCTCTTTATTCCTTCGTCCTACTTTCTTTCTCCTTCCTTCCTTCCTCCTTCCTTCGTCCTTTTTCCTCCTTCCTTCCTCCTTCCTTCCTCCTTTCTTCCTCCTTCCTTCCTCCTTCCTTTCTTCCTTCTTCATTCCTTTCTCCTTCCTCTTTCTTTCCTTCTTCCTTCCTCCATTCTACCTCCTCCTTCTTCTTCCTCTTTCCTTCCTTCCTTCTTTCTTCATTCCTTCCTCTTTCCTTCCTACTTCCTTCCTTGATAGTAAACGACCTTAATAAAACCGTAGAATTGGAGTATTGCTGGCTCGAGTTCCAGTAAAAACACCGTAACTAAAACACACCGATGTTTTTAGTTGATCTCAAATTCTTTATTTGCAAATTTTAAACTTTGGCGTATATTTTGTATTTATGCTGGATCAAAATAGACCAGTAGCCGGCAAAATACACATACTCATTTTGTTTTTGCATGTGTGTGTTTAGCCACGGGGGAGCGCAATCACTTAACACTTGTTTGTTGTTGCAAAAGAGAGCAGTGTAGCTCGTATACTGTCGGTGCATCGACGTCGCTGCTCTGGTATACACAAAATATAGAAACATTTCGGACTCTAAAATAGACCTTGGTTAACATATTCAAACATTTTCCAAAACTCTATTCCCCACTGGCCAAAAATTTTGTCAAGGTCAGTTCGAGCCATTCATACCGCCAACTCTTATTCCACTTCAAGTCTGCACAAAGCTTCTCCATTCACTCTCGCTCTTTACCTTTTTTTTGCTTCAAAGTCAACAGCAGATTTCGTTCAGTGTCAACTCTTGTTTATTATTGTTAAAAATCTAGCAAAACGTTTAAAGTTTATTCACCCACACCAGCCAAGCAGTCAAGTAGTCAGAATAAACATTTGGCCAACAAATATTGTTCAATAAATGAAAGCAATATTACAAATATTGTTTTCGAAAAGTGGGTGTTTCTAAGCCGCAAATCCGCTATAAAAATAAAAGCAATGACTAAGCGCAAAATAATGCTTACCTGTGTACAGTGAAGCCTCCCACACACACACACACACACATTTCAATTTTGGAGAAATCTAAAAAAAAATTGTGGACAAATGATTCACTTTGGCAAGGTTAATTAAATATCTTTCTTTTACTCAGAGATGCCTGAATTGTGCAATAAGCCAACGAAATAGTTTCGCTTTGAAATTTAATACATATTGCAAAAATATATGCAAAAATTTCATTTCCGTTTATTTTGGCATTGGTATAGTATAGGAAAAATAACAACACACACACACAACATTTGCATAGAATAACTATTAAGGCAACATATGTTTGTATGTACGAGTATGTAGATTTTTCTGTTGGTCACACAAAACTTGTTTTTGTTGATGGAAAAGATTTTGTGTGAAAATTGTTTGATTTTAAATATTGATTAAAATAGAATTGAATTAAATGGTTTAAATAAAATCAAAGCTTTTAATGGCATTATACTGAAAATAGCTAAAAGTTGATTTAAAAAAAAGGTAAAGCAATTAAATGGCTTAAAAAATTGCTTTAATTTTTAGAATTAATAATTGTATAACGTAGACAAAGGTTTTAAAACAATTGGGAGCAATTTACATTGTCGAAACAATTCCCAGTCCTTCTTGCGTTCTCTGCAAAAGTTTTTCTCTGGGGTTAGAGGATTCGATAAAAGTTCTTAGTGCTGTTTTTATTAGCCAAAACCTTAACTTCAAGCTTAAGAATCAGAGCACATATTAGGACTTTCCTTAATAATTTCAGTTTTTTTATATTTGACTTGATTTGTGTTGATATCGTTCTCATTTCAAGAACACTTTAAACTTGATTGGAAAACAAGTTAGAGATATGTTGCTCTGCCCATATTCCATAGGATCAGAGACATTGCTGTTAAACAACTTTAAATATTTATTACTCCAACCAACTTGGTTCATTTATTTCTTTCAGAAATTTCCAAATTTCTAATTTCCAATCTCGGTACCTTTTGCACTTATCGAACAACATACTATCGCACACTTATGTCGCTTCTAAAAAGAAAACAGAGCACTAAATTCGACTCATTGGTACCAAGAAAACTACAAACTTAGTCAAAAACAGTGTAAGAACTGATATTCTCATTTTTAATACAATATTCTTACATCACCAAAAATTTTTCTTCGATCAAGTTGAACTTTTCTCATTTTAAGAACAATTTTCTTATAAAAGAATATTTTCAAAATATTAGTCTAAATCAGTGGTGCCCACACTTATACAATCTAGCTTTGCGCTTGCGTGCGTTGCAGACATCAAAGAAGAGCAACAAGCATACAAACAAATGCCTCGTGAGAGAAAAAAAGGCGAAATCACGCGTCGCGAGAGAGCAAGACGCCGAGCGCAAGATACCTCCGTTAGGACCAGCAAAATTGAGAGGCAGCGTAAATTTTCTCTCTAAGAAAAAGCTACGCATCTCCGCTGTCGTCTGCAACGCCGACAGAATTATGGGTTCCTATCCCATGGGCTAGGCTTTTGGCATTTTGGGCAACACTGCTCTAAATGTAAAACAGATCTAAACAGATGTATAACAGAGTCGAGTCTACCTACCTACATATAAAACATTTTGTGTAAGATTAAAATTCAAAAGGTTTCAATAATATGGATAGTATTTATTATAAACTTAAGTTAATCCACCCTGCCCCAGACAGGGCCGAATATTTCATCCAAAGTTAAAATCCTTAACCAAGTAGGGTTTTAAAGCTCCGTCAAAATCTTTGATTTAAGACCGTTACGGGATGTTTTCAGAACAGAACCAGAGAGAGGACAAAGGCACCCCGTATTGTGAATGGAAAAAGTAACCGTGTGTATATAGAAACCTGTGTGTGAAAAGCCCGAAAACATAGAAATTCACCCGTTCACAAGATAAGAATTCAATACTAAAAATGGGTGCAAAATTGTTCATTAACATCTATTTACTTAGGTTGCATTTTGCCGTTATTGCCGTTTAAAACTCATGAGGCTTTGATGGGAAACAGTGATGCTTAATTTAGAAGCTTAATTTTGCAAAAGCACAAGCTACTCTGAAGGGTAATTAAATCAGCAATGACAATCTTTTAAAAGAAGAAAACAAGGAGCAGAAATACCAACAACCCACCTAGAATTTGGAAGATCATTTTAACAAGAATCATCTAAGCGAGTCATACTCGAGATCATTTGATGATTAAAATGAGATAAGTAACTTATGAAAGATTTAAACAGTGATGGATTGAAAAACGAATCAAAAAATAATTCCAAATGACTCGAAAATAAGTCTCAAAAAGGGGTAGAAACGACTCTTGATGAAGAGTCGCAGCTAGGGTACCATTTTCTTTCGACAAAAGTATTATTTACGATCAGAAAATGAGCACATTTATGACTATTTTAATCAGACTGAGGAATCGATAAAGACTTAAATGTGTTAAATGTTCTGTTAAGTCACTGTTTAGTTAATCCCAAGTCGTTCTTAAATCACGTCAAGTCAGTGTTAAGTCACTGTCAAGTAACTGTTTTGTCACTATTAACTCACTGTTAAGTCACTGTCAAGCCAGAGTTAAGTCTTAGCCAATTCACTGTCAAGTCACTGTTTAGTCACTGTAAAGTCACTGTTTTATCAATCTCAAGTCACGTCAAATCAGTGCTTAGTCACAGTCAAGTGACTTTTAAGTCACTGTAAAATAACAGTTAAGTCACTCAGTTTAGTCACTTTCAAGTTACTGTTTAGTCACTGTCAAGGCACTGTTAATTCACAAGTCAGTGTTTAGTCACTGGCAAGTCATTGTTCAGTCACTGTTTAGTCACACCCACTTTCCCCCTCCCTTTTTCCCACTAGTTTATTCCTCTTTTCTCCACTTTCCCTCCCCTTTCACCCCTCTTCACTTGGGACGCTCTGCTAAAACAATACAAAATATACATGACGTCAGCACAGCGCTGCAGCGTCACGTGACGCTGAATCAAATTTTACACCTACTAAAATCTTCCTCACCGAAAAAAAAAACAGGTGAAGCCCTACTGTAATATACTCTGTACCTGCAAAGGAGAATGCTCAGAGTGCATTTTGAAATAATAATTTGAAATTAAATTTAATCTGGCTGTGAGTATGAAAAGTTAATGTCTCTTACATGTCATACCGCTATCTCTTACCATTTCTGAGATCTGTGCGCTATTAGTGACAGTTTTGTAAGGGCGGTACTAGTGGGCGTGTTCGGACCGGTCCAAAAGTTCTTATTTATGTCACTACTATTGAATTTTTCAAGTAACAGCGCTCTAACAGGATCGGTCTAGTTTATGCCAAAATTTTGGGAATTCCGTCCACTGTGCAAGGGTCAACTGATACAAGGTACTTTTAAAATTCTTGGAAAAAGACGTAGGGTGCGGGGTATCAGTTTGTTGTAACTTTACGAATAAAGCACCATCGAAACAATCAAATAACTGAATGCTCGAAACATATGCTCATAGAACTCTTAGGCTTGTATCCAACCTTCTCTTAAATTCTGAACAAAAAGAGGTTGGCAACCCCTCTAATTCAAGATCCAGCCCAATTTATTCCTTGAGACCTGAAATCTCCAATCATTTACATGCATTTCATTTCTCAATACAATTTCTAGCCTTGGTTCAAACTGATTTCATCTTTTTTTTGTTTTGCAAATAAAGTTGTTGCTTTGACAATTTCAACAATTGCTGCGAATTGTCTGCCTTGAATTTCTAAATTCTCGAGGGGGTGAGACAACTGGCTGTCAATAAGGCGATCAGCAATGATCGGCAGCAGCCATTCATTCCAGACATTAGTCAGCTGCAATATGCATATAATTGCTATTTTATCGGATCGTGCCAAAAAAAAAAAAAAAAAAATATGTGTGCCAGTTTGAGCGAGAGACAAGGTCAACCATAAATATTGTAGATAGAGAGAAATGATTTTTTTTTCCACACACACACAAACATTTCTGTCAACTAAAGAAAAATCAAATATTACGCAAGGTGAATAACTTTTCTATTTGAATACTTATTTTTGCCAAATAATGAGTTTAAGGTGGTAAATAAAATCATGTTATATATTCATTATTTTTAACAACCCCCCATTGACATTTACAACATGTTTGGTACGGCGGGGTGTGGGCGAGTGAGTCTTCCGCATAAATAATTTATGGCCAGGCAGGAACCGACTCATTTATTGATTACAATATAGCATTTGTTTAACAATTTATGGCAATTTCATATGCATACATATGTTTGTGTGTGTACTTTTATTAGTGAATTGCTTTTAATGCCATTTTTGCATTTATGCAATTTTCATTTCTTTCTTTGCAGGCACAATTATAAATTGTCGTAGGTTATGAGAGGCCAGTTTGTATGCGGCGCCCCCTGAATTCGCTCTAATTGAATTGAACTTGATTTATTTCAATTTTTTCCACAGTCACCCGCCCCTAACTCTTTGTCATTTATATTGCTAAAAACTAAAGCTCGAAAAAATAATAATTTATGCTGAAATTGTGCTTTGATTTATGAGTAGGGGATTATATTTTCAAAAAAATATGTGTGAATGGAGAAGCTTTCAATTGAAATAATGATCAAAGATCAAAAAAGGAAAAGTTTAAGAGGAGTGAACAATTTTCACTGAAAATTATTTTATTTAATCAAAATTAATTTTGTTTAATAGTTTGAGCGAATTAGCTTAGAAGTTTAGTTGATATTTTCTTACGTGGTTAATTTTCTTTAATAATGTTACATGTATGACAAACCAAAAAGAAGCAGCTAATGTCACAAATAAAACAATCACAATTACAAAGTGAGATACAATCACAAGCATTGTCAAAGCAAATGTCAGATATGTCGGACATGATGGAACAAAAGTTACAAAAAGAAGAGGCAGAGTTAAACAGATTGAAAAGGCCGAACTGAAAGCAAAGTCGGAAACAGAAGCTACAGAAGAAGAGATGGACAGGAAGCAGAATTATAGTCAAAGTCAGAAGTCGAGGAGAAGATAGAAATGGAGCAGAAATAGAAAGTGGATGCAGCATTAAAGGAAGCTTTTGAAGTTGTAATTGAAACAGAGTCTACAAAAGAAGAGCAGCCACTGGGGATGATGCTGCAGACCTCGCCCACAACAAACGCTAAAAAACCTATTTCCAAGCTAGACGGGAAAAGCGTCAACAGGCTAAATGCAGATTGCAAAGAGAAAAAGCGAGGAGCTACAACACAAGGACAAGGAGAAGTTCGAATCACTAGTGAAAAATATCGACTATTTTGAATAAGTTCAAGTTTTATTTTATACTAATAGATACATGAATTTAATGTTTAATTTGTCTATCATAAAAAGTTCCGTTCTACAGAATGACTCAAAATGAAATTGGCGTTTTGAACCACATTTGAGAATTTTTGGACTTATTTTTACGGAAACTATTTAGAGAAAAGTAAACATTTGGTTTTATAAAAACCATGCCACATAATCTGGCTACTATTTAAAAAAGCCGCATGCAATTTGGTGCACGCGTTGCGGAGATAGCCCCTTACACACACATTTTTTCAACAAATTTGTGTATTATAAACTTTCGGTAAATAAAAATCGACAAGTCACTCCATCACCAGTATGTATTCCCTGTTAAAATGCACAGAATAAACATAAGTATGTCTGGGATTTCTAACTCGTATGTGTCTTAAAGATTGAGTAAGAGAGGTTGACTAGATATCCTAATTCAAGGCGAGAATCATATCTTAAACTTCTACAGAAGTTATGTTAGACGCCTTTGGAAAAATCTTGTTCAGAAATTAAATTGTCTTCAACTTGAAATAAGAACGAAATATTCTGAAATTTTATATTGGAATCGGAGTTGCATAATTTTAATAAAACTTTAATTTCACTTGTCTCAGAGCCAAGATGGATCTAAGAAGATAAAAATATCCTATTTGAGTGTCTCATTAAAGTTTCTTCCAGGGAATCAAATCGGAACCGGTACAAGAACCGATATTTTATATTTTGTGTAAGCCGGTGTCCGAGAACCGATATTTTTAGAACCGAAAAGAACCTACATGTAACCCCTTTTGTTTGGACAAACTTTTAAAATTTCTTGTTAATACCGAAATTAAATTGAACTGAAACAGAATCTTTTACCGAAACGAATGATTCAGTACGTACTACAACCAGAACTTGAACCGAAAGTCGATTCGGTTTGATTTCCTGTTTTTATTTGGGGCCAACTCATATGAGAAATGATGCAAGGGATATAACAAGTTAATAAGATTGATTAATACAGATATGTGTCAGGGGGTACATCATGTAAAATCCGAAATTGTTTTTATGAATAAAAATAACACCGAAAAAAAGAGGAAAGCTAACTTTGGCTCCACCGAAGTTTATATACCCTTGGAGCTTGATATGTGGCTGACAGTTTGTATGGCAGCTATACTATATAGTAGTCCGATTTCGACAAATCTTGTTAAAATTATGTAAAATTACGAAAACTTATAAATACGATCGTTGGGAGCGATAGCATTGAAAACAAAAAAGTTTTCCTTACTAAAACTAGTTTTTCAACCGATCGTTCCTATGGGAGCTATATGCTATAGTCATCCGATCCGGCCGGTTCCGACAAATGTGCAGCGTATTTGTACCAAAAGACTTCGTGCAAAGTTTGGTTAAGATAGCTTTAAAACTGACGGAGGAGATAGCATGGAAACAGACGGACAGACGGACGGACAGACGGACATGGCTATATCAACTCAGCTCGTCATGCTGATCAAGAATATATATTCTTTATGTGGTCGGAGATGCTTCCTTCTGTGCGTTACAAACATCCGGACAATTTTAATATACCCTCTCCAAGGGTATAAAAAATAGTGGCAAGCTAACTTCGGCTCGACCGAAGTTTATATACCCTTGGAGCTTGATATATGCCTGACAGTTTGTATGGCAGCTATACTATATAGTGGTCCGATTTCGACAAATCTTGTTGAAATTATGTAAAATCATTGAAAACTTATAAATACGAGCGTTGGGAGCGATAACATTGAAAACAAAAAAGGTTTTCTTACTAAAACTTTTATTCAGACCTAACTTTTGTATGGTAGCTATACTATAGAGAAGTCCGATCTCGACAAGTTTTGGTGAAATTATGTGAAATAGCTAAGAACTTATAAATACAAAATTTTTCTCACTTAAACTAGTTTTTCAATCGATCGTTCCTATGGCAGCTATATGCTATAGTCATCCGATCCGACCGGTTCCGACAAATGTGCAGCGTATTTTTACCAAAAGACTTCGTGCAGAGTTTAGTTAAGATTGTCGGTGGGTTGGTGGTGATACTAGATAATTTTTACGTGCTGAACACGAATCAATTTTCAGAAATGGGCCAACACGTCGAGATTTTAAGTTTGACCTTAAAGTTAAAAGAAACCTTTTTTGAGTCTTTTTTCAGGATTCTATACTTTTATTTTGACTCTCGTTGATATTTTCGTATTACTATATCTTAACTTTAAAAAATATATATATTTCCATATACCATTTCGTATACATAGTCTCAATAATAATAATATTCTGAAAATAGATTTCTGTTCAGCACATGAAACCAACAACCCTTCGATATACTGGACCTTGTAGCCTAGTGTAGAATAAGAACAAGCAACAACTAAGCGAAATTGAGTAGTGCAAAAAAAGGGAATATGAAAAATGAACCAAGTTGAGTAAAATTAAACTAGGAAAAATTAACAAAAAGAAAAATATCAGTGTCCCAAAACATGGGATAATAAAATTTGAAACTAGAAATCTCAAACCTAACAACTTGTATAAGTACTTAATCTAGGAAATTGGAAAGCTTTGTTAATTCTATCAATGGTAAATGGCATTCTCCAAAAATATATTCATTCAGTTTTGGTGTCTTCAAGGTGTAAGCTGTTTACAAATATTTTCTTATACTTGATGGAAATTGCGCAATTTTTTTTTAATCAGTATTTGGTATTTTGACTTTTTGGGTTACTAGATTTTTGGTTCCTTATTTTGGATCTTTCATAGTTTCTTTTCCGAAATATCTTTTTTTTTTAGTTTTAGATCTCCCAGTTTTCAGATATATGGTTTTAATTTTCCAAAGACTTGGGTTTTTAACAATAAATTCTAGTATTAGTTTCTTTTTTTTTAGTTTTCTTAGTAATATTTGGCCTAGTTCGATTTGTACCGAACCGAAAACTCCCAAATGGACTGGATTGATCCTAACTGAGGGTAGATTTATATAATTGGAGTGCACTGATTAAACTTTTGTGTATTTTTGCACATTCCTTAATACATTTAGGGAAAATTGTTTGTCAAAGCCCAATAACCCCAAGATAAAAATCGAGTAACTGCAACTATTGTTGAAGATCACAACATAAACAAATATGATTCTTATCAGTAGTACCCACGGCTTATGCGCACAGCGTGCATTTGTTGTTGTGCGCGCATAGGCACTCACTCACACAGCGAAGCCAATCAAAGTAAATTGCCACCACAACTAAGTATGTTGTCTCTCTTCTCTTTCTCTCTTAAGCACCTGACATATTCGTGCGCAACAACAAACGTATGTTGGTAAATGTTCGACGAGTGATTTCGTGTGCAATAGTTTTTCTCTTTCTACTTCTTGCGGATGTTGTTGCTTCAATAATCTTTTCTTTATTTGTATAGGTGTTTACGACGCCTTAAGCTGCTTCTAAGGCCTATAATACCTGCAAAATTAAGTTTTTACAGAAGAATATTTTTGATTTGACAGATTTTGCTTCAGTTTAATTCTATATATTATTTTACTTCCCTTCTTATAAGCTCATACCATAATTTGATACAAGTAGAAAAATGCGGCCTTATTGTTGTGGTTTTGGTAACGATATCATTATCATCCCCCTAAACCCCACAGATTGATTAACTTTTCACATTGAAATGTCTTATTTTGTTGCTTATGTTGCAACCGCAACTAAATCAGTAGTAAAACAGGAACAGTTTTGAGTTACAGAAAAGAAAGACATATATTACGAGTCAATCCAATGATTGTCCCCCTTTGTCAGTTTTCTTAATAGAAACATTCATAAATGTCATCGTCAATTCAAAATTCTTTAGCCTCTTCTGACACTTAATTGGTTGGGTCTCTCTCTTTGAAAATGAAAATGTAAAGGTCAATGCAAATTGGCTTGAGCACAAGTTTCAATTATCAAGCACTATAAGCGATCACTTGAATGTTTGTTGGTTAAATAAAAATATTATTAATTTAAATATGTCCATCTATACAAAAACGTATATATATTCTATACTTATGTATGTAGAGTGGATTTCCAATGTTCAAATATTTCTCGCCTCGTCTAAATTTAGCCAAAAGGCGTGGGCAGCTCAACATTGAATTTGACCAGGGTCTTGTCTGTCTGTGTTCTGTGACGTGTCTCTATCATAAATACTTATGGCTGACTTTATGATCTAAGCGATAAACCAAATGGAACTATTTCCTTTTTATTTATATTTTATTTTATTTCATTTTACTTAGAAAACGACAAAATGCATGTGCCATTATAGAAAACCACAAAACAATATCAATTTTTGGAGCAGTATCATAGGAACTAAGAAACTGGTGGAGGATAGACAAATGAAATATATTACGTTAAATCCAATGTGAGTATGTTTGTTTATTGATTGAAGTCTGTGAGATTTATCTTAATTGTTTGTTTTCTTTGGCAGAACTTAAACAAAAAATAAGCAGCGATCTTTGAAACTACCCGCATCACTATTTTGTACAGCAAACACACACACAGCACCTAAAATGGGCAAAGATTATTATAAAACATTAGGTCTGCCAAAAACTGCCACCGATGAAGAGATCAAAAAGGCCTACAGAAAATTGGCCTTGCGTTATCATCCCGATAAAAATAAAGCCGCAAATGCTGAAGAGAAATTCAAAGAGGTTGCGGAGGCCTATGAGGTTTTATCGGATAAAAGTAAACGAGAGGTGTACGATAAATATGGCGAGGATGGACTGAAAAGTGGTGGTAAGTTCAGTTTATATTTAAGCAAAAAAAGTAAAATGTTGGGTACTTTATTTTGCACAAACTTATCTTTATATCTTGTCTAAAAAATGGAATTAGCACTTTAACATCCACTTTCGTCTCCTTTTAATAACGAAAAACTATGCTTAGCCACTGTCAGAAAATGGTAGAAAGATTTTAAATCACGATTCGACACGAAAATAATACAAAAAATAGCTAAATCAAATTTAGAGAATCATTCTTCTTCTCAAAAAATAGAAGGTCAATTTTAAAGCATGAACCAACACAGAAATAATATACATTTCCTTTTCTGAAAAATTGGTGGAAAGGTTATTAAGTACGTCCTGACACGACTTCAACCCGAAAATAAAGTAAAAAATCAAATATTAAGGAATTTTTCTTTTTCTATAAGAAAGGGGAAGAAAATTGCTTAAACTCGAACCGACACGACCTGAACACGAAATTAAAGAAAACATTCCAAGATCAAATTTTAAACGAGTCTTTTTTTTCGAAAAAAAAAATTAAAGAAGAACAATTGTAAAGCACGACACTGCACGACCTAAACACGAAAATAAAGCACAATTTTTAACAAATCTTTCCTTTTATGAAAAAAAAAAACTTTAAATTGACAGACAATTTTAACCTAACCTAACCAGACACGACATGAGCACGAATGTATAGCAATTAATTAATTAATTTTAACGAAATGTTCTTTTGGTGAAAAGAAGTACAAAGATTTTTAAGCACGACCAAGCACGACATGAATTCAAAAAATAAATTTGAACAAAGCTTTCTTTTTCTGAATAATGGAAGATTCACTTTGAAGCAGGATAGAACAAATAATTGTATCAAACTTCACCGAACTTTTGTTTTTTTTTGTTTTAAAGTTCCTAAAAAGATTTTTAAGCACGAACAGACACGACATTAACTCGAAAATGAAATTACAATTTCAATATTATATTTTAACCAATTCTTTTATTTCCATAAGAAAATGGAAAAAAAATCTTTAAACACGACCCGGCACGACCTGAGCACGAAAATAAAGAAAACATTTTCAAAACCAATTTTAACGATTTTTTATTTTTTTGAAAATATGGTAGATCAATTTTAAAGCGCGACCTGAACACGGAAATATAGAAAAAATAAATATATGAAATTTTAGCGAACATTTCCTTTTGTGAAAAATTAAAAGAATTATTTTGAAGCTCGAACGAAAAAATTAATATTTTTTAGCATGACCCGACACGGCATAAACACGAAAATAAATCAAATTTTAACTATTTTTTCTTTTTTTGAAAATATAAAAGATTTATTTTAAAGCACGACCCAGCACAACCTGAACAGAGAGCTGCAAAAATCACTTGTTTCTTGATTGCGTCATGCACAAACATTTTTACTCACATTTATTCATCTAACAAAACTCTAAATTCAATTAATTCAACTCAAACCGCAATCGCAACGAGCGGTTGAGCTAGAGTTTTTTGATCCAACATTTTTGTTCATATTTATTCATCGAACAAATATTTTCAATCGAACCAACTCAACTCAAACCGCAATCGCATCGAACGGTTGAACTAGAATTTTTTGACGCGGCACTTGTGTGTTCGATCGAACAAAACTCAGCCAACTCAGGCCAACGCATTGCGAGAGACATAGGATAGAGAGAGAAAGAGAGAAGAGAGCGCAACAACAACAAAATACAGCTGGCGCAATGGTCATGGGCGCCTCTGTTTTAGCATATGCGTCTTTTCATGAGTTTATTCATACGAGATGATTTTCGTTCGTCGTCGAGCTAAGCGATCAAATCACCCGGGCTGAATGGAATGAAGAGAGCTTGATTATACTCAGAGTGCCAACAATTGAATTGAATAAAACCCAAGGGCGAGCATGTTGCGAATGCAAGTTCGAAGCGTTAATCGCAACGCCAGTTTATTCGTGTATTGATTAATGTGTGAGCAATTTGCAATCGAATGAAGCCGTTCTGAACCTGAACACGAAAATATAAAAAGACTGTATTAAATTTTAATGAATCTTTTTATTTTTTCAAACAAATTTAATAACAATTTGAAAACAAATAAAATTAAAATGAACAAATCTTTCTTTTTTTGAAATGAATTGGAAGAACAGTTTTAAAGCATGATGCGCCACGACCTAAACACAAAAATTAAGCAAAAATCCAACATCAAATTTTAACGAAAAAAATTTGAAAGTACACTTTTAAAGCACGACTTAAACACGAAAATAAAATTTCCGTACCCTACAAAATATTCCGAAGATTTTAATGCACGAACCGACACGACCTAAGCACGAAAATAAAGTAAAAATTCTTATATTACACCTTAACATTTTTCTTATTCTAAAAGAAAAAAATAAAAGAACAAGTTTAAAACACAACCCGGCACGAGATAAACACGACCCAGCTCGCCTTGAGCACGAAAATATAGCAAATAATATAAAATTTTAACGAATTTTATTTTTTCTGAGAAAATAGTACGAAGGTTTTAAAGCACGAACTGAACGCGAAAATAAAGAAAAAAATTCCCATATCAAATTTTAAGGATTTCGTCTGTTTGTGAAAAAAGGAAGACCAATGTCATGATCTAAACACGATACTAAAAAATATCTTTTCTTTTCAGGCACTCGAAATGGTGGCAGCACGAACAATACATTTACATATCAGTTCCATGGCGATCCTCGTGCCACATTTGCTCAATTCTTTGGCAATAGCAATCCATTTGCTTCATTCTTTGACATGGGCGATAATCTGTTTGATAAGAATGTTTTCGATTTGGATACGGAACCAGATTTCTTCTCATCACCATTTGGCGGCATTGGCTCTAGGCATGGCCTGGGCAGTCCCTTCAGGTAGGTTGAAAAAAATATACGTACCTTGTTTGTTTTTTCTTGCTAATCTTGCGTAGGCCTTCTTTTAGATCACACTCCTTTAATGTGCATACACCATTCAAAAAGGAACAAAAACAGGATCCACCCGTCGAACATGATCTCTATGTAACAATGGAGGAGATCTATCATGGCTGTGTTAAGAAAATGAAAATCTCACGACGTGTTGTCCAGCCAGATGGCAGCTCCAAAAAGGAGGATAAAGTTTTACAAATATCAATTAAGCCTGGTTGGAAATCGGGCACAAAGGTCACGTTCCAAAAGGAGGGTGACCAGGCACCGGGTAAAATACCAGCGGATATTGTGTTCATCATTAGGGATAAACCACATGCCATGTTCAAGAGGGAGGGTAGCGATTTACGCTATACGGCGAGACTGACACTAAAGCAGGTGAGTTAGCTGTTCTCCTACGCGTTTCGGCAAGCTTTTAATGCCTTGAAAGTAAAAAGACAAATCACATATATCGATAGAAACTTAAACAAATTCCTCCATCCGCCTATCAATTACTACTTCAATTACTTGCTTCTCAACACAAACAGAAAACAAAAACCGTGTCAAATATTTCTATATAGAAACCTCAGACATGACACTTTAAACTAATATGGAATTCATATTTTACTCAAAAATATATTGAGATAACGTTGATTTACAAAACTGCGTAAAAATGCCATAACAGGCAAAAACTGGAAAGAAATATCCAAAAATATTTACTAAATTTGTCGCACTAACAAGCAATAAAATGTTAAAAATGTCAAATCCAACTATTTAATCTAGTTAACGCAATTAACAATTTGAACATGACTGTGTACTACCCAACTGGCTGGCATGTTACTTGTAGTTTTGCGTTTTCAGAACGACTGTCCATATCGGACCCGCGCTTTGGCTGTGAAAAATTTAACACCTCTAAGCTTTTGACCAACTGCTGGTGCTGCTGCTGTTGTTAATTGAAACTTGACCATGTTGACCAAATTGGTATGTCTGGTCACCCCCAGCACGTATATGGTAAATTTGCCATAACCATAATGCTGATTTTTTTGTTTTTGTTTCTTGATTACAATTTGATTTAGGCTTTGGTGGGGCATTTAATTGGGCGCCATACTGTGAGAATATGATATCTTTGACGCGATCAATGTGAAGTCATGCGCGTGATGGTTTTTTTTTTGGTATACCTTAAACAGGTTCAAAGTGGAACAAAATTATGCGAAAATGTTGAGGAAATTGTAAACAATCTGGTCACTGCTGGAGATGGACGCTGTCGGATTTTACACTACAATCCACACAGCCATCGTAATAGTATTCAGTTTGGACAGATTTTGCGAAATATTCAATATTGAAATCAACAGCGAAAATCACTCGCAGCTGGCACTCGGCTGATGACTTATTAAATCGTTAAAAAAGAATAACAAAGAGCATAAAAAATAGTAATAACACCAAACGTTACCCAAGATTATGAAAATACTGAACCCCAAAAAATGCTAAGAGTAAAGAATATAGTCAAGATCATAAAGACTGATAAATCTTTAAGTAGCAGAAAAATACCAAAATAGGATCAGCAATTTTAATCAAACTGTACTCCCAGTAGCTGGGGGATCTTCATGGTAATAGAACCGCTATATACTTTTCACCACCACAAAGTTAGGTGTTGATTATTCCCAACTTGCACATGTGGCTCTATTGCTATTGTACGCAATTGTGCACTAGCTCGTTTCAGTAAAAACGATGTCAAACTAATGGTCTGAAGGACTTCTTCCCTGCCTTGGGAATGAAGACAACCCTTGTTTTGCGCCAGGCCGCTTTCGCGGCACTCTTTGGGAGGAGACGGTATTGTAATGGGTCGGTCGAGGGAATATTCTCTCCAATTTTACCTTCCATTCTGTCAAGCTTGAAACGTAGCTCAATAGCCACTCCGCGTTCGACTCATCGTTGCAGTCGATGATCAGATGAAATGAATTCCTGCGAAGTTAATGGGCGTATCCCAACATGCCAGGAAGACTTCCTCCAGCATCGCATCCTCAAGTGCAGATAGCTCCTCTTAATTGAGGTTGACTTGAGGGTATTCCTCACGGGCTACTGATACCAATAACCTTTTTCGCAACATCTGCATACGTTGCTTAAGGTGGAATGGGCACTGCCCTTGCGTCACTGCCAGTTGCTGCAGCCTCTGCAGCAGCTCTGGGCGTGCTGGACCCGCCGTTTGCGTCTCCTCATGGGCTACTGCCTGTGAGGTGGTGCTAGCCGTTGCGTGCACTGACACTCATGAGGCTTGGACGCTCCCGGTTCATCTGCCCCTGTTCAAACTTCCTTGCGACATCGGTTGCAGGGATATTCTGCTGAAACTTGATGGAGTTACTTTTCTTCATGCTTGAAGGTTTTTTTCTTGGGCTTCCAAACAGTCGACCACCGGCCGAGACCCACCAGTGGCAAGGTTATTTAGAACAGGCAATTGCCACTTGCCTGAGCACACCGTTCGAGACTGCCAGGCTGACTCTCGGCACGGTCTGATGGGAGAGGGTATGGTGTAGGAGTGGGGTATGTGTAAGGCTACTTATAGTAGGCGGAAACACAAGCGCTTTGTCGGTGCACTACGGCGTGACACCCGCTGGCTGTCCGCGACTGCTTATTTGTGAAGTAAAACAACTTATTCGCAGTTATCCTCCATTAGAATGCCTTTCGCTATACCCAACAGCTAGGCCTCATAAAAACCATCTCCCAAGTTCTATGGGACTCAGAGACTACACATAGCTACATAGCCATTTTTTAACAGTCGGATTCATCTTTATATTGTCTTTAATAGTTACAACCCATCTTAAAGAGAAAAAGAAACTTTACGCAAGCTTTATCGATTTCAAGGCTGCTTTTGACACAATCGACTGGAAGAGCCTTATTTACAAGCTCAGCAATATGGGCTAATCGTCGAAGTTTCTGAGAGTCATACAGAAAATGTATGAGGAAAATATAGCAGCTGTATGGGATGGTTCAAAACTATCAGACTGGTTCCAAAGTAACACAGGAGTAAAGCAGGGCTACCTGCTAAGTCCGCTGTTATTCTCACTCTACATAAACGATATTTCGGAAGCATTACCAGCAGAATTTTTAATTTGGCAATATGAATATAAAAACGATACGCGGATGATATGGTGCTCTTAGCGGATACAGCACCCCAGCTCCAAAAAATGCTAAACCAAAATAAACACTGACAAGTCAAAAGTGCTCGTGTTTAGGGATGGCAGAGGACGTGCAGCCCAAGGGGAAACATGGAGCTTAAACGGTGCGGATATAGAGAGAGAAAGATCTTACAAGTATCTAGGAGTTACTATGACCTCAAATGGAAAATTTTCAACGCACCTCCGTCTAAAGCTAAAGAAATCCATCATGGCGCTAAACAGCTCTCGGAACAAACTAATGAGTAACAAGAACTTACTACCGAGTGTTAAACATAAGATGTATGAAGTAGAGGTGGGCGCGGGACGGGCTTTTTTTCGTGGCCCGCGGGCTTACACAGGCCCGGAGCGGGCCCGGGCCTTAAAATTAAGATTCGTGCGGGCTTCGTGCGGGCCCGGGCCTTAGCAAAAAGGCCCGGCCCGTAAAAGCCCGAAATAGGCCCGTAAAAGCCCGAAATAGGCCCGAAAACAATTTTGATTTGTTCGCGCTATTTTTGTTTATGCTCGAATTAGAACCGCCATTTATCGCATTTGTATTGTTTATCGATACTACTATCGATTTGCTTATACATATTTTACTTGTTTGCTCACCACTAATTCAAAATTGGCGTCCTATTGTGAAATTGATAAAACTTTGCAATATTTGCAAATATTTGCATTGTGGTCAGAAAAATTATGTAAACTTTGCAGAACTAGCACACTTGATTCCCAAATAATAACTGAGTTTAAAACAATGACCCTAAGCGCATTAGAAAAAAGGTTTCTTCCGGCAATCGCTCATTTGGTTGGGCTTTTCTTGAACCCTCCTTATAGAGAGATGAATTTCCTCTCAGAGGAAAAAAAAGATAATGTGTTAGCTACGGTAAAAGCAATGCTCTCCGAATTTATAGGGGATCATGAATATAGTAGCGTTGATGATATAACTAATAACATAAACCCAAATAATTCCGAAAATGGAATGTTTGCTGAATTTTTAGACTTAAGTTATATAAAAAAACGAAAAGTTGAGAAAAACGCTATCGACATAGAGCTTGACAAATATTTGGCCTATCCAGCAGCTCCTGCCACATATATTTGAGAATTGTGGAAAAATGCAAGGGACTTAAAATACATTCCCAAACTAGCTCGGACCATTCTGGCTATTCCTGCCAGTCCGTCTACGAGCGAAAGGCTTTTTTCAACATCGGGCCATGTTTTAAATGTAAAACGCACTAGGCTAAAAAGCTCTTCTTCTTTCTTCTTTATTGGCCCGATGCTTGCATCACAACCGTTTGACGGTCTCGGCCGCTGCAACTAATGTCCGCCAGTCGCTTCTGCTCCGTGCGAGCTGGCACCAGTTTTGTCACGCCAAGCTTAGAAATGTCTTTCCGCACCTTAGAGGTGGTCGTCCCACCTTGCCTTGTCCCAGTTCTTTCGCATTCCTCTTGTAGACCATTTTTGCTGGAGCTTGATCATCCATACGGGTAACATGTCCCAGCCAGCGCAGCCGCTGTTGCTTTATGCGCTTGACCAGACTAGTATCCCCATAGAGCTTATACAGTTCGTCATTCCTTCGGATGCGAAAGTCCTCGCCAACTTTCAAAGGTCCATAAATCCTGCGAAGAATCTTTCGCTCGAAAACGCCAATCGCCGCCTCATCCGCTGATGATATTGCCCATGCTTCTGCGCCGTATTGCAGGACTGGGATGATAAGCGACTTATATAGCGCTATTTTTGTTCTTCGCTTGAGGTTTCTGCTCTTGAGCTCCCTACTTAGCCCGTAATAGCATCGGTTTGCGAGCGTGATTCTTCTTCGAATTTCCAGGCTGATGTTGTTGTCGCCGGTTATCATTGTTCCAAAGTAGACAAAGTCCTCTACAACTTTAAAGTTGTACTCTCCCATTGCAACAGATTGCCCAAGTTGTGTGTACTTCTGTTTAGAGGACACTAGGTACTTCGTCTTGTCCTCGTTTACCGCTAAACCCATTAGTTCAGACTACTTCTCAATCTCTGAAAACGCCTTGCTTACTGCCTGTTCGGTTTTGCTGATAATGTCAATATCATCGGCATATGCGAGTAGCATTACATCTTTATTAAAGATGGTGCCCGATCTGTTGGCATTTGGGCACTGGCGCAGTATATACTCCATCAGCAGATTAAAGAAGTCACACGATAAGGTGTCACCCTGCCTAAAACCCCTTTTGGTATCAAAAGGCTCGGAGAGGTTCGTTCCTATTTTGACGGAGCTTTGAGTGCTTCTCAACGTCATCATGCAAAGTCGAACGTACTTTGCTGGAATACCTAAAGTAGACAGGGCTTCCAAAAACCTTGACCTTATCGGCGTGTCGAAAGCGGCTTTGTAATCGATAAAAAGATGGTGATTTTCGATGTTTCTCTCATAGGTCTTCTCCAGGATTTGGCGCAATGTGAATATCTGGTCTGTGGTGGATTTACCAGGTCTAAAGCACACTGATAAGGTCCAATCAGTGTATCAATTAGCGGCTTTAGGCGTTCACAAATAATGCGGGACAGAACCTTATATGCGATGGGGAGGAGACTAATCCCGCGGTAGTTGGCGCAAACTGCAGGGTCTCCTTTTTTAAAGATTGGACAGAGAACACTTAGATTCCAATCATCGGGCATGCTTTCATCAACCCACATACGGCACAGAAGTTGGTGCATGCACCTTACTAATTCTTCGCCTCCAGCCTTGAACAATTCAGCGGGCAGCTCATCAGCGCCTGGCGACTTGTTGTTCTTTAGCCTTCTTATGGCTAAACAGACTTCCTGTTGGGTCGGCGGCTCTATCTCTATGTTGTCGATTGGTGGCATCGTTACTTCTCTAAAGGCGGCATCATGTTCTTCATCGCCTCCCAGTAGGTTGGAAAAGTAACTTCTGTGTGAAAAGTAACTTCATGTGAAATATCGTAGCAAACTAAAAATTTATCTTATCTGAGTATATGCCTTAAGACTTGACGTATTCGTATTTTTACGATTGTGTAACATGCTCTCGAAAACAATCGATTGTTTTTAAATCGACTATCGTTGACTTTCGTAAGAACTCTAGCTCTAGTCCCTACTGGTTGACTGAAAATTCTAATAAGTTGTTTTAAGTTTTGAGACTACCAGTTGGGTCTTTAGATTTCTACACAGTCGTCGCCTTTACTTACACTCTATTAAAGTATAAAAGTTGTTCGGCAACTCCCCTTTTTTTTTTAGAATTTTAAACTGATCTAAATATTGTATTTCTTTCGCATATCAATATTGAATTTATAAAAATATACCAAACAAATTTCATAAAAGCAAGAATTGCGGAACAGAAACACATGTAAACACTTACCAACTTATAAAAAAAATCATCAAATAAATGGCGACAAAACCAAAGTGCACAACTTATGAATATTTAAACATGTTCACATACATCTGGTACATACGTACTACATATATATATATGCATGATCGAGTCAGCATATGGCGATTGGCGAATTTAAAGCGTTGACAACATAAACTGATGACGACACAACCATAACCTGTCCCTACAACAAAGTACTGAACCAGCATTTTATGTATTTAATAATGGAAATGTAACGCTTAAATTACTTGGCAGAAGAGTCGAAACCAGTTTCCCACAGTCACTTCAATTTTAAACATAAATTTCCAACGGAAAAAAAAGAAAAAACAAATCAACAACATTCAATCGCATGTCAAAAAGCATTATTTTATTTTTTGGTTCTTTTGCCGACGACTGTCATCAAAATGCAAACGAAGCTTTGGGGTAGGAAAAGTGCCTTTGTATTGAGCCATTCCATTTCTATGCAAGTCCGAAAAACTACCAAAAAACGACAACAACAAAATATGGACAATACCAAATGGGCAGACATTGACAACAATTGCGGCGTCTGGCCGTCAGTGACAAACACACAGACAGATCCAGCTCCAGGTTCAGTTTCAGTTTCAGTCTATATCCATCCTTGGATTGTTCATCAATTTTTAGTTTGCTGCAGTTGACGATTTTGACGCAGACACTTGAACTAAATTTGATTCGATTTCCATTATTTACAGATTTTTTTTTCTTTAAAGCAATTGCATTGCCGTTGATGTTGATGATGTAATTTATGACTCGTATTAAATTTAATGCTGCACATGACAAACCAAATTTAATAGGTTACAATAACAATAAAGCGAAAAAAAAATATATATATGATAATTTTTCTGAGCAATTATGTGATGAATATACGTATATGGAAGTTTAATTGCTTTATGGGTTCGCTTTTTGTAAAGGCACCAAAAATGAATATAAAGATCTGACGTATGCATATTCAATTGAGTTGTAGGTATGACAAATTGAGACTAAAAAGTAATAGACTTAGGGACGATTTATCATTAAAAAGCAGAGGAAATTGTAACCTTATCTGACACATAGAAGATATTTGAAAAAAGAGAAATCTGCCAACACGATACAAAAGAAAATCAAAGGGTCTGAAGAAAAGTGAAGTTCATTTAACAGGTCCTCCATTGTATCAGTCAAGCAACGACATCATGCCAATTAGTAGTTCTTTTTCCTGAATACCTACAAGGTAGCGCACTGCGCAGCTTTCATATTCTCTGTAGACCTTGGTTCGATGATTCATTCGACTTTGCCAACCTTAATTTCTCATAGTTTGGTTAAATGTTGGCACAAGGACTTGCCCGGAGTTTATTATCACCTTTCACACACTCGCTTAGCTTTTAGCTTAGCTGAGAGAATAATTCATGTAATACGCTCATCGAAAATTAAGTAAAGCCACCTGTGTTTTGTTCAGTTCATACAGAATAAGGACAATAAAGAATTAATTAGCAATGGATTAAACCTTAAAACTTATTTATGACCTCGAAAATACCTAACCGAATCGTGCTAATCATGATTTCAAACTGTAAACTGGTATTTTGACCCACTCCTCGATAAGAGCTTTTCGAAGCTTTTTAGTCATGATGAGCTTTCGGTCGCCAGCAAAAACACGACGTGCATTGTTATCCCACATGTTTTCAATTGGATTCATGTCCGGCAAACTTGCAGGCCATACTAAAGCACGACTGGCCGTTCAAACGTGAACAGGCGCATAATCTTGCTGAAAGATTTAGTCTTGCTTCATAAAGGGACTTAACACTTTGTCCAAAAAGTTCAAATATCCCTCTATATTCCTGCGACCTCTAATTTTGCATAACGAGGTCCGATTGTGATAGCTAAAAGCGACCCAAAACATCACAGTGTGGCCACTACAGTTTCGGGAGTTAACTTCCGGGAAGCTAATCTATTTTCTCATCTGAGAGTATCAAAATTGTACACTCTTTTCTCCAAGACTTTTGACGTTTCGCAATATCCCTTTTTGGTTGGTTATCAGATGCCATCAATGCAGGCTTGATCTTCATTTTCTTCAAGATTACAGGTCGCATGAATCCAAAAGGTTACTTGGATGAACTCTTAGTAGACTTTTGGGACCAAGATAATGCTGCCATTTAAAGAAAATCAAACTGATCAGCACGTTCTCCGGGCATGAATCCAATTGAGAACATGTGGCCTAAGCTTGCACATCGTGCTTATACTGGCAGAAAAGCTTATCGAGGAATGGGTCAAAATATCAGTTTACAGTCTGCTACTGCGTTGTACTATCTATTTGCCATCTATACAGTGTGATTATCGGCTCTGTCTTAAGATACCTTAACGGTAAGGGCATTCCATACAAAAAATGTTATTTTCTGGCATGATGTCTCTGAATCGAATTGTAATTGGTCCAAAGGAAGCTTATCCCCAAAATTTGAGCTTTTTTGGTTTTAATAAAAAGTTTTAATAACTTAAAAACCGTTTAAGATAGAGCTTTGAATTGTTTCTTTTTATTTTCGGGATTAAAAAGCTCTTTTGAAATTTTTTTTGTCTATCTCAAGAAACCCATCCTTTGAAAATTCGTAAAAAATTATAAGTAAAAGCCGCATCTCTTACAAACATTTTGGGTGCCTGAACATATCCGTAGCTTGAAAATTGAGCAATTTTTTATAAATTTTATTTTTGGTTCTTAATTTGCTCACGTACAAAATGTCATCTTTCGCTCTGAGAAACAGACTGAAACCATTGGATTATTGGTATCAACAAAGTTAGCACGTAGAAGGTGGAATATACCATTTTTTTTCTTCCTCTCTGGCCCGATATTTTTATCACATCTGCTTAACGGTCTAGGTCGCTGCTACTTATGTTGTCCAGTCGTTTATACTTCGTGCGAGCTGGCACAAGTTGTTCACACCAAGCTTGAAAATGTCTTTTTCGCCGCTTCATCCGCTGCTGTCAATGTCCATGCTTCTGCGCCTTCTTGCAGGCCTGCGCTTGTTTTTGCTCTTGAACTCCCTACTGAGCTCGTAGTTGCATCTGTTTGCAAGCGTGATTCTTCTTCGTTAGATTTCCAGGCTGATGTTGTTGTCGCTGGTTTACATCGTTTCTAGGTAGACAAAATCATCTACAACTTTATATTTGTACTCTCTCATTATAACAAATTGTCCTTTGCGATTTGACACCAAGCGAGTACAGAAATTCATTTTCCCTCGCTCTCTTTGACACAAATATAAGCAGTTGTGAGAGAGCGAGTGTGGCTACCTTGTTTAGTATACCTTGTATTTGCCTAAAATCGTCTTATTATCAAAAGGCTCGGAGAGGTTCGTTCCTATTTTGATGGAACTTTGAGTGCATCTCAACGTCATCATGCAAAGTCAAACATACTTTGCAATTATACCAAAGGTAGACAGGGACCTTATTGGTGTGCCGAAGGCAACTTTGTAATCGTCAAAAAGTTGATGGGTTTCGATATTTCTCTCATAGGTCTTCTCCGGGATTTCACGTAATGTGAATAACTGGTCTGATAAGGTCCAATCACTGTGCTTATCAGCGGCTTTAGACGTTCACAAATACTAATCGACTGCATAAAAGGATGCAATGACTGATCTCGCGGTATTGGCGCAAACTGCAGGATCTCCTTTTCTAAAGATTGGACAAAGAAGACTTAGATACCAATCGTCGGGCATTCTTTCGTCAGACCATATACGGCAAAGAAGTTGGTGCTAATAGCTGAGAACTAATTTTTTACCCTTGGGTTAATTTTCCGAAAGATTGGTATGCACTCATTGTTTTTTCATACCGATATTGGAAAATGAACTTAAACCTTTTTTATAAGCACTATCGATACTATAAATCAGTGGTGCCCAAACACACACTATCAAGCTTTGCGCAACACGAAGTAAACGTCCTTATGTCAAATATAGGCTACAAACAAACACACATATGTGCATTTTACAGAGCACACGTATTCTCTCTCCCTATGCGTGTGTCGGCTGCGACGCAGGCAGAATTATGGCTTCCTATCACACGGGATAGGTAAAATTATATTTGGGCAACACTGCTATAGATCGATTTCACTATTGATGTTTGAACTGTAGTACGCACTATCAATGTTTTTACAAACACTTCTGTCTTCGCGGCCGTAAGCTGGCTGTATAGATAATTAATTTTCAGCTGTTAAACACTCTTTAAAATGAGGATGAGCTATAGTTTTCAGAATAAATCTTTGAAAGGCTTTTATCATGATGTGTATTTTGTGTATAAACAAGTTTTGATTATTGCTTAGTTTTACACCTTTGAGTTGACTCATCAATACTCACGATTCCCTTCCTGCAAAGGGCACTTCAACTTCAGCTATCTTTTCATAGCATCAGACATCAATAAGCAATACTAATAAATGATTAGATAATTTGATAAGACCGAACTACTTAATTGATTAGATAAGTTTTGACCGTTAGAAACTATTAATAACTTGCTAAACAAAGTTAGCTTTAACTTGACCGCAGATTTCTTTTCCTTCATTCATTCAATATCCACCCTCTGGCTTAGCTCCATGATTGATGTCTATCTTTTAGTGGGCCAATTAAACAAAATCTTATGTCAATCGAAGAAGTATCAATGGAAGCCATAAAAATGTAGGCAAACAAAGCAAAAACCCTAAAAGAAGGCATTGAGAAACATGTCAACAACATGTTTAAGCAGGAATAAAAAAGGATTTATAAATGTTGTGGGCCCACAACAGAAGCAAACATAAACAGGATTAAGAGGACAGAAAACAAGATTGATAGATTTTGGACATGAGAACACATGTGTGCTTTGATGGGGCGGGGAAAGACTTAATAAAAATCCCAACTCTAACAATTTCATTGTCCTTGTGTGTTTATTTTCAGGCTCTCTGCGGTGTTGTCTTCCAAGTTCCTACAATGTCCGGCGATAAGCTACGCATCAGCACCATGCAGGAGATTATCAAGCCGAATACGGTGAAACGCATTCAGGGCTACGGCTTGCCCTTCCCCAAGGATACAACACGTAAAGGTGATCTACTGGTGGCTTTCGATATACAATTTCCGGAGAAATTGACTGCCCCACAGAAGGAAGTGCTCAGGGATATGTTATGAAGAAAGAGGACCCACTCACCCATGCATCACATCAACAAGCTCTGTACTAAACAATACAATTTTTGTTTATTATCTTCGTTTTTTTTTCCGCATCTCTTTGATTTTTTGTGTTCAAAATTTGTGTGCATCCTCCCTCCCCCCCCACAAGCAATTGCAATAATACCATATGTTGACCATAGTTATTATATCATTAATTCTTAATTTATTTGTCTAAATTAAAGCTACATTTAATAAACACAAAACTACGCCTGAAACAGATATTTTTGAAGCATACTTTCAGGCATCAACATTAAGTGCAAAATGGTTTAAAAATCGCCAAGTGTTTGCCTAATTAGCTTCGCCTTGCGTCTGTCAAAAGAAATGGCTGCTCGTTAAGTCATTAAAATTGCATGAAGTCAAAACTTTATGGTCTGCAAAGTTTGCGTCAAAGCAGAACTAACCCAAAAGACGAAACCGAAACCGAAACCAAAAGACCGACTACATCAAAGCTGACAAATGGTAATTCGTTTAACAGAAAAAAAAACAGGAAAAGAAATCCAGGCAAGGGCATTCGCAGACAATAAACAAAGGCCAAAGTATATAAATTAAATTTTGAACAAACTCTTTGCATACAAAATACTTGATATGGCCAAAAATTCCAAAAGCTACCTCAAATTTCAAACACATGCCACAGGACTGGAGCTGGAGCTGAAGCGGAGTGAAGTGGCAGCTGCAATGGATGCGCGCTTGATATGCACGTGCCTGGAACACTGGCTAAACCCACCCCATCTCAGACATTGTGTTACAATTCGTTGCGATTTTCCACTTATTTAAAAAAAACAACCAAGATGAAAACCTCGAAATGGTAGGCAGCATGAGCCAGCAAATATCCAAGAGTATCCATGCCAGGGCCAAGTCAAAATCACAGAAAATCATCGACAACTGGCAAATGTGTGAATTGAATTTTCAAACAAAATTTGCCATCAGTGCAGTGCAGGCTGCACTTGGAAAAATCTACAATTACTTCTGATCAGCCACAGTCGGGAGAGTCAATAGTTGCATTAAGGCTAAAAATTTTAAGAAAGAATAGAAAATATATATAGCAATATAGAATATAGCATAGATTTTATGCATTATTTAAAATATAACATAGTATGTTAGACAACATGTTACATTCTAAAAAGTCGTGTTAAAAACTCCCACCAGATCCATCTCTCAAGCAAAATAGAAGTTGTTGTTTAGACACTTCGCCAAAACATATCCAATATTTAGCTGCGGATTGCTGCGTATTCAGTCTCGGTGTTGATTTTTCTGCTATAATTGTCTCGACATTATAAATATAATCTGCTCGATAACACTCTCCCCCAATTTACCGAAACAACTTTTTCTGATCGAAACTATTCCATCGAATAGTTATCAATATACGGAGTTTTTAAAGATTCAGTCAAATTAAATACATTATTGTATTGAAGACATTGTCCGCCATATTGGGAGCGTCATTTTGTTTTTCAGAGTTTTGACGTCGAATTCATAATCAGCGACCTCGAAAACCCCGGAGTACAAACTTTCAGCCAAACCAAAACAATATTTGGTCACATCGAGCATATGCAAACTTAATGGTATATCTTTGCTTAAGGCCCTCTTCTGGTCTAGAGCGCTAAATTTTACGTGTTTTTTACAAATTCGTGGAAAGAAATCGGGAAAAGATTTTGTAGTTCTGGCGGCCTCTAAAAAACGAAAAATCCATTTTTGATCATTTTTTTTTTTTGCAGTCCAGTGTACAAAAAAATAGTAAAAAGTTGTTTTCTCAAAAATTGAGGTAGGAACGATAGCCACGTTAATTCTGCGTTCATTAAGCCCTACAGCATCAAAATCGGTTCGGGAGAACTTCAGAAAACGAGGGCACCAATTTTAAAAACGTGCTCTCGATAAAAACGCGTTCAAAGTTTGAAGGAAATTAAAAATTGCTTGTTTTATCGAAGACATTGGTCGACAAAAACGGCTATAATTTCTAAAGCATTTCGAATTTCGGAAAATGCTTTTAAGGTAATATTTTGTTTTTAGGCAGATGGTAGATTCAATTCTATACAAGTAGTATAAATATGGAATCAGACCAAGGGCCCTGAAGAGGGAAGACGAATCCCTGCAGAGTAAATAAGTATTTTAATAAAATTTAATATAAATCGATGTTGTTCAGTGCCCAACTGGTGGTGACATCAATGGGATTCCTGCTCGTGATTCAGATAAACAAAATAATTGACTTAAAAAATTGCATTTAAAATAATATTTACGAACTCTAGTTTTAACGCTGAATAAAAGGTCAAAATGTTCAAACTTCAAAACATTTTTCCTTTAGTGTGTAAACATTGGAGCGCAAATTACCAGAAATACCGACGTGATGAACCATTTCCTAAAACAGATTTCTGTTCACCGCTCAAAAATTATTTAGAACCGAAAAAAGTTTGCTTCTGGAATTTTTAATATCGGAAAATCTATCCCCAAGGTAGGAATATTTTCCAATGAATTAAGTATATAACTAGGCTTCGTAAGCTGTAAAGGTAAAAAACTTTTGGGAAATGGGCGGCGGGGGTGATTAATTTCCTTTCTCATAACAATTTTTAAAAAACTTTTTAACCAAATGACTTGTTTGTTATATACTATTACTATCAACAGTATAGAACCAACGCACACCAACTTCCCGCTTATTTTCGGGCCACATCCCACCCACTTCCCGCCCTCTTCCCGTCCACTCTTCCCGCCCACTTTCCGCCCACATCCCACCCATTTCCCATTTACATCCCACCCACATCCCGACACATTCCACCCACTTTACATCCACTTACCACCCACTTCCAAAACAACTTTCCACCCACATCCCATTCACTTCCCAACCACTTTCCATTGGACATCCCGACATATTTCCTGAATCGGAAAATAAAAACAAAATGAATTCTCATTTTGACCTTAAAAACCGATGAAATCGGATGAAAACTAGTTATTTTGCATGTAGAATTTTCCGGGAATATTCACGCCTGGGGGCGGATTTTCCGACATTGAAAATCACATTTCAAAATATTTCGTATTTTTTCCTTACGAACCTAGTTTTAAGCCAATCGGATGAAAAAAAGTTTTTTCATGCTGAATTTTCCGGGAATTTCACTCACAGAAACTCCTGTCCTAATTTCAGCATTCTATCTCTTACCGTTTAGGCTGTGCGATAATTGCCAATCAGTGAATTAGTCAGTCAATCAGGGCACTCTCTGTTATATTTATAGAGATTGCTCGTTTTTTCAGCATTTCGGATTTATTTTAAGAAAAATCCAAGTACATTGGACTCAAATCGAGCACAATCGGTACCAAAAAGTATGCTCATTTGTAGAACAATGCTCTCACTTCAAGAACAATTTATTGAGAACGCAAAACCTCAAATTGAGTTGATATTGTTCCATTTTAGAGAACATGATTTGATTTAATATTCAGGCATGTTCTGAATTCCACTTCCATGCCAACCTTTCGAAAGTGGAACTGATTCATGTTCTGGCATCACCAAAACAAAAGAGTTTTTCGATTTGAAAAGTAATGCTTGTTTGTCGGTGGAATGAAAAAAAATCGCAAAATTACGCACTCTTACAGTTGCTAGATGTACATAAAGTTAATTTTTCATAATACTGTGAAATGGTAAGTGAAATTGAATTGGCATTCTAGTCTTTAATCGATTTATAAAGATTTTTTTTGTTTAATGTGTCCAGAATTTGGCATTGGTCAGCCAAACCAAAAAGTGAAACCTAAAAGTCAGCCTCTCTTATTTCCGAAATCTGGTTTCTCTCTTGTGTATCTAGTGCCATTCCCGCTTGGTCCACTAGATTGCGAAAAGTAAAAAAGGAGCAATTTCATTGAAATTGAGAACACAAAATCAAAACCGAAGCGGAATTGCGTTCGATTTACTTTTCAAAAAGTAGTGGAATTGAGAACATGCCTGATTGTTCCGTTTTCAAGAACATTTTAAGGTCACCTGGAATAAAAATTAGATTGCACTTGGACCAGGTGTATGGGCAGATTCCTCACATTTGGGTGGAATAGGGAACGGGTACATAACTCTTTTGATTGGAAGTGAAGGAAGGCAAGACTCTTGGATATGAGCGTTGATGCATTGCTTCAACGATCCATTTCACCTGACTTGTTTCATTTAAGTGTTTCAGAAAAACACAGAAAAATTTATTCGGGCTTGACTGAAATTTAAGCCCTGCACTCAACGTATGTGCTGACGCGCTAGCCAATTCAGGCGTTTAAAAGTTTTGAAGATGCACGTCTAGAGGGCTACTTATGCTTTGTTGAGCTGACAAGAGAGAGAGATCAAAAAGAGAGCCAACTCGCTCTCACCCGCTCTCTCTCTCTCTTTTGTACATCTCTCTCGATTTTGTTGTTGTTAAAAGCAAATATTATCCGATTGTGAAAAACTTTACTCATTCCAAGAACATTAAGAACATTTGTTCTCAAGAATTTTAAGAACATCTTGTTCTTGTTTTGAGTTGAAGGCAACTTAATTTCTAAACAAGTTTTTTCCCTCTGCGTAGCATGGGATTAAAGATTCAATCTCATCTTGGGGGATATTCTACTCCATGTAAGCCTTTTGAACTTAAATCATTCTTAATGTTGCTACTTTAATCCCTTTTTGAGATCACATGTTCATAATATAAATAGTTAGCGATATCGGAAAATGATGGGTAGCATTTTAGGCATGTGGCGTTGGTGTAGTGCTGTGGACGACACTTTCTTATCTTCTGGGTATACAAGAGAACCCTGCGCCATGCGACGTCGACTTATCGACAGTGTACGAGCTTATACTGCACTCTTTTTGCAACAACAAACAAGTGCTAAATGCACACTAAAAACATGTTCTTCTTGTACTAATTTATAAAATTTTTTCTGATTTGTTCAGATTTGAGCTAGGTAAATATTTAAATTTCAAGTAAAATTTTAATTTTGTTTTCTCTTTCTTAAATTCAATTTGAAGTTTCTTTCACTTCTCAGTGTATTTCTGTTACTGGCGTATTTCAATTCCCTTCCGCCTTCTTTCTCTCGCTCTCCTTTTGAACTTCTCCTGTGTCATGCCTTTGGTTTTTGCAAGGAACGTGCATGATTTGAGATTTGATTTGGGCCTGTTGTGTACGGTGGCTAGCGCGCGCTTTTGGGCTACATTATAGCCACCACCCAATACCAATGCGTCCACCTCCGGCTGCAGCTTCTGTGTCTTGTTGTTGTTGTTGTGGTTCTGTTTGCTTTGAAGCGGTTTTTGTTTTTTTAAACATTTCACTCACGTTCCGGATGTTTATGCCATTAGCGTTTAAGTTGCCATACAAAATGCGTCTCGTAAAGGAGCAAACGATTGTTGGTGTTGGGTCTTAAAGATTTAAGCAGATTGAGGGGGCATGTAATTGGCTTAAATTAGATTATATATTTATTTGGAAAAATCAGCTGTAATTCCACTTGAAATTTTATTTTTTTAGTTTCAAATTGAGTAAAGAAAATAATTCACAAAAAAAGTTATCTCTCCACAAATCAATCACACTCAATTTCAATTCAAACATATTCACACTCAAAACAGCAAGAGGAACAGCAATAGAGATTACTAGTGTAACACTTGCCGCTTCCATTGCTATTCGCTCCAGCCTTTTGATGTAATTTCTTATGCGCCGCCTCACGTAATCTTTGAATCCGACTTTGATAGGATTGATCAGTTTGCGTTTGCCGCTCTCTAGTTGTATGCGTCACCTCAAAGATGCACTTGCTCTCTAAGCGCACAAAAGGTGTTTCACGCTGATAGAGTGTCAAAGTCAGGGAAGGAGTTGGATTTGAGTTTAAATTATCTTTCTTCAAACGTCTAATTTTACGCTTCTTGGGCCGATTTGAGGAGATCTTGGTGGGTGTGGTGATGGCTGCGTGAATTTCAGACTCGTACATTTCCTGACGCTTTGTGGCCACTTTCTTGAGCTTGGAGACCACTTGATAGCGATGATTAATATCATCAATGGTTCGAAGGGTCTGCTCAAAGGCCGCTTCCAATTGATCAACGGCATTTAGTGTGTTCCAAAGTAATTTCGAATTCCTCATTTTCACACAGAGAAAATTTTAAATTGTGGAAAAGGTCGTCAATATTTGTAATTTTTGACTTTTAAGGAAAAACTAAAATGTTCACTAAATGAATTTTGGCATAGAAACTTTAAAAATTCTTAAGAGTCCCACAGTTTATTTTGTTTGTAATCCATGTAACAAAAATATTCAAAAAATCTCAACTCGAAAATGTAACATTTAAGTTGTTCACGACTTCCAGTTGAAATAGAAGATGAAATAGCAAATGACAAGATCATCGAAAGCAAAGAGGGTGATAGGATGGAAGAAGAAAGAAGAATCAGCATCGATAATATGATAGATTCCTTTAACGTAGCAATAACATCAGGAAAATACCCTTACAAGCAATAAGATTTTGCTTTTACGTCGAATTAGAGAAAAAGCAGATCTTAAAAGTTTTAATTAATATTATTTCAACTAATTTAACTATACTTATGAATCTGTAGGCCCGACTGACTGGCATACCTATCCTACAGATCTAAGATTTGACATTGACCTTCGTTTTGTTATGCTGGCGCGCACTAATAAAGAAAATTTGCAAAATTTCACCGCGAAATAGGTAAAAAGGACAAAGAAAAGTTTGTACGATTCACATGGTTGTGGCGCTTAAGCGTCATGTGGGCGATGCTGTTTTGCTAACATTGCGAGCGGGAGTGAGCATGAGAGAACACTACTTGAATTTATTTCAGAGTTCCCCAAGCAGAGAGCGCGAAAACGTGACAGTGTCTCTCTCTAACACACACTGAAGGTTGACTTCGGTAAGAATTGGCAAGTAAGTTCGTGCCCCCGGGGCTTTCGTTGGGGAACTCTGATTTATATGTCTTGGCTCTCTGAGACAAATGATAGACATGTGTTAGAAAGAAAGAGCAATTAACAAGAGAAAGAAGGGGAGGGAATACACACAGAACGAAATGACATGTTGGTGGGGGAGGGGGTACGTAAAAGAGCGAAGAGCGCATGAAGAGGGATAGTTGGCGCGGGGTAAGAGTCGAGTGGAGGGAGGCAGACACATAACATCGTAAATTAAAATGTTAAAAAAATGAAAATAAAAAAAATGGAGCTGTTCTGAACTCCATTTTATTTATTAGTCAACTTCAACCGTCAGTCAATAGCTGCTCATATAAATTATTGTATTTGGACAGCACTTTTTAAACTTTTATACACTTGAAAAGTGTTTTATAATTTTGCCCCGAAGTTTGCAACGCATAGAAGGAATCATCTCCGACCACATAAAGTATTATATATATATGGGTCATTCTTTTTCAAATCGAACAGTCTCAAAATTCAAAATTTTTTGTTTCAATAAATAAAAAAACCGAAACTAGATCTCGACTCTCCCATCGAAACGTGATTTGAGGTTTTGCAAAAAAATTTTTTTTTAAATTTATAAACAATTTCAAAATTAGTCAAAAACGAAAAAATGGAAAAAAAAGGGTTTTTAAAAACGTGATATCTCAGGATTGGTTTATCGGACAAGTCTCAAGTTGATATTGATGGAAAGCATTTTACTGTATCTACTCAAATTATAATTTAATAGATTTGATAAATATTTAATATTATTAAGTAGTTGTTGCTTAAAATTATATATAATTTTTTCTCAGTGTTAACCACCATGTTATAGCTGCTGAGGATATACAATTTATTGTACTAAATACAACTTAAAAAACGGTGTTTTTAAAAATATGGAGACTTTTATAGTGTAAAAGATTTTAATTTTTGAAGTTATAAACAAATAAAAAGATACCCTTTTAAAAAGCTTTGCCACGCAGTCAGTTTTAAAGCTTTTTGATTGAAACTTGACAAGTGTGCTTAATATTTATCAAGCTTTCCAAAAATGTCAACATCGCGCGGATCGAATGACTATATCATATAGCTACCTAAAATGTAAATAAGAGCTTAGTAAATTACAATTAAAGATGTGGTGACAACTCTGGCTGCTGTAGATATATACAAACTCGCGCGCAGGCCAGACAGACAGCTGATAATGAAACTGACTTCGAAACCGAATCGTTCGGAATTGGGAACAGCAAATAGTAAATTTTTTTTTTTTCTAGTAAATTTGGGGGTAGATTTAGGAATCTTTACGTTCCCAATTAAGCGCAAGCAGTATTGATCCTGCTGTCAACTGCACAATCTTCATATATGTATTTACTAGAAATGGGCGCGAGACGGATATATGTCTAGACCCGAAATTGACGAGGTGTTTCTTGAGGGAGAGGTATGTGTTTAGCATCCACTTGACAGCAATGGATTTATATATATATAATGCCTGAATTTACGAGCGCCTAGAAAATTTTGGTTGGATTATGAAAACTTGACTTAATTTTGTAAAAGAAATAATTAAATAAATAAGATAAGGTTATAGTAAGGAATACTAATTTCTCTCAGAAACTTGTTAAAAATTTCTTTCGATAGATCGAGATTTATAAAGAACTTTCTCCCAAAAAAAACGCAGGGTACATGGTTGGTACATACATGGTTTCTTGTTTAAATAAAATTGGAAAAATTCAGGTTTTATAGAAAAATTTGTATATGCTATGCATCTGATGTCAAATAAATAATAAAAATAACAATTTTGTAATGAACATCAAAGCAAAAACAAGGTGTGTTCTAATTATATGAAATACTGTGACCAAATGAAATTTCTGTCTTTCTGAGTTTCATTTTCAAAGCTTAGGACCCCTAGGCAAATCATTTGCCCAAATTTTAATGAAAGGTTGGCTAAATTGCCATGATCACAAATTTTGACTTAATTGTAGAACTATTATTTCACACGTAAATAAGTTCATCAAATATGACTGCGTCGTTTTTTTCCCATACTTTACCTTAAAATTTTTTACCTCATTGACAACAATCGTTGAAAAATTTTGGGAAAATTTGAAACTGTGGGAACGGACTTGCAAAAAAATTAGTATAAAAATGCTGTTCTTTGCGGTCAAACGTGGAAGTTCGCTCTTTACATACGGCGAGATTCTTTTTATGTTTTGTGTGGGGATGAGTTTTTGAAAAACTCTTTGTCGCCAAAAATTATTTGATGAATCATCCTTTTTAATGTTCACTCACTCAGTCAGCCCTGCATTTCAAAAATTTCTAGATTGTATTGTGAATTTTGATTTAAAGATAAACACGCCTGATCCCGATTTCGATTTCGATCGAATTAGGCGGAATCGGAGTTGTGTAATGTTCTCGCTTCCAAAAACCTACTGAGTTATTCGACTTTTAACATCAAAATCCCAATTAAAAAACTCGACCGAATTCTTTGATAGTTTTTTTTAGAAATCACAACTCTTACCGAATCCGGTTTATTGGACTCGGATATGGCAACAGGCCTGAAAGATTAAAAAAGAAACCATGGCTGACCGCAGAAACTTTATGGGATGTTAACTCTTGATAGTTCGCGATCCATCAAAGGAATTTTGCGAGTTAAGGGAGACTTATATTAGGGAATTACCTTACATTCCTGGAATTAGTCGTTCAAATATTTATTTTTCATTATTTATTTGATCGTTTAAGAAAAGCTTATACTTATTTTTGTATTACACAAAACCTCCATTTTTTTAAATTCTTTGAAAATGAAACCATGGATGAAACCCGAAATTTTTTGAACGAAAATTCTTAGTATATTTTTTAAATTTTCTTAAAGAAAGCCGGAATACTTAACTATTACCTATAACAATAACTAAAACTGAAAAAAGAAAACATAAAAAAAATGTCTGAAATTCATCACCCCCCCTTTGCAAAAAGCTATCTACGCCACTGTTGTATAGAATGTTTACTGTATTATAGAGCCAAATAATGACTTATATTTTGTTGTTGATAAGAAACAAGTGTACTCTTCACAATGTTATCAATATGTTATCTAAATGTTGTACAACCATAATAAATACTATATTCAACTGAGACGATAAGCCCCAAAAAATAATTGATTCACTCGCCGCTGGGTGATAAACAAAAAGCAAATATAATAAATGAAATAAAGGTTCTTTTGGCACAATAAAAGCTAACTCATTCACAAAATATATCCAAACAGTCGGGCCGCGTCTTTGCAAAATGTCAAACGTTCAAAAAATGGTAAAGAACTGTGTGAATGTTTTAAGACAGGATAATAACTTTTTACAATAGGTTGCGCCAAACGTTGAAGCTGCAAAAAGATTTTTTATACATAAAGCATCTTAGTAAAGACCATACAAATAATAACGATATAAAATAGATTTTTAAAGTTATTGGTGGTCTAAAGTTAAGATGATAGTTTTAATGGTGCCTTTATCGCCATACAAAGAACTGCGTTTATTGACAAACTCTTGTTGAGATAATCCACATCGAATGTTCTAAAAATAATCGAACTAAACCCGTCTTGAGATTTCCATTTTAAAGCCAAATGGATTTTTTCAGTAGTACATCAAAACGTTGTGGTATCTTTCATTTCTTTTAATACAAAAATTACCAGATTTTATTATTTTTTTAGTTATGTTTCCAGTTCCTGAGATACAAATAGTACCCCACAACATTTACTGCCTCTCAAATAATAACTACAGGGTACCCAGAGGATAAAAACCTGTTTAGAAAATTAGTTGCAGTCAACTCACAACGAGTAAGATATATTATCAAATTTTATGGGCGCAGGTTTAAATGTCCTTGGGATAACAAAGGTAGAACTTGATTGTACAAAATTGTTGTTGAAGTCAGAACATTGTACTCCAAATAAGAAATAATGGTCAAGCACTGCTTTTGGCAACTTTTGTGCTCATCTTGAGTCCAAATAATAATATTACATATTTTCAGTACGATATTAAAAAATTCATTTATTTAGTAGAGCTTTTAATGCAAATAAATTCTTTTCACTTTCACGATATTTTGTAAAACTAATTAATAAGTGGGAGTCCAAGTTAACGCGGCTGAATCAGCGGTCCATGGTTATGATGAGGTGGGCATGTCTGTGGTGGTCCATGGTGGTGCGGAGGCGGTCCATGATGATGTGGCGGTCCATGGTGATGCGGAGGCGGTCCATGGTGATGTGGTGGACAAGTCTGTGGTGGTCCATGATAATGCGGCGGTCCATGATACTGCGGTGGCCCATGATGATGCGGAGGCGGTCCATGGTGCGACGGACCATGAGGAGGTGGACAAACTGTAGGACGCCCGTGGTCAGGATTGTGATGATGATGTGACGACATCTTCACTGTAGAAAGCTCAATACTGTACTGAATGTTTTATACCTTCGTTGGCAATTTATATATAAATTTTAATCTACCTAACCTAAACCTTTATCAGCTTCTATATGTACATATAAGATAACATTAGCTCAGAGCATACACAACGAAGTTCACAAAAGCACCCATAAAAAGATAATAAACTAACCCAAGTAATAATACAGGAATAGGTGCATTAATCACTTTTTTAAAGTGATTCAATTAGCAGTATTGTTAAAATAAAGATGAATTAGACGGGATTTGCACGATGAAGCAAACTTCTTGAAGAAAGTCAAGCGAATTCAATTAGATTTTTTAATCTATATGAATTTATAGAATTACACCTGTTCTTTTTTTATGTGTGTAGACAGTTTTTAAATAGTTTTAAAACTATAAATATTTGAATAAGTTTAACGAAATATTTTTTAATCTTTTTCACCAGTGATTTAAGATAGTACGAAAATGTCGTAAATCTTAGATAAAGTTGAATAATCTATCGAATGGTTATCTTATCGATAAAATAAGCATTTACAAATGAATGTTTACTTAAATTGCTCATTGTTATTATAATAGAATTCTTGAGGGGTTGTTCAGGGACTTCCCAGTTGAAAATTTAAGGGGATGCACAAAGTTAAACGAATGTAAATTGGCGAATTACTCATTTTTGTTTTCGCAAAATAAAAAAATAAAAATAAATTGTTAAAAGCCTTCAAATTCATTTTACAGATTTGAATGAACTTGGAGTTACTATTGGTACTGCCCATTCTAATCGACGTTGACGATGGACTACTCTTATTTTCAAAATTCATTTAGAATTCAATTTGTGAAACTGATAAACCTCTATCTCTTTCCATCTCTGAAATCTGTTGTTAATATGGACAGAAAGACAGACAGACGGACATGGCTACATCTACTCGGCTGTTGGTGGTAATCAAGTATGTATATACTTTACAAGCTGAACACGCTGCGACTTAGTCCGCGTCCAAGATTTTAAGAAATTATACAAATTGTTTTGTTTTATCTTGTAGACATTTTCAAGTTCCAGCTGGAAATAAAAATTTAAACATTTTTAGATTTCCCATCCCGTCCTAAAGGTCCCAACCGAATTTTCTATGCGCTCGAAAATTCTGGAATTATGTATTATTCCCTTTCTGTTAAGTGGATGCTGAAACCTACCTCTCCTGCACTACCACACAGCGAATTTCGGGTGTAGCGATATTTTTTTCCCGACCCCATTTCAAGTAAACATGTGAAGATTGTGCATTTTACAGCAGTATCAGCACTGCTTGCCCATACTTGGGATTTCTAAGATTACCCCAAAAGTTAAAGAGACTAATTTTATGATAAAACTTTGACATAAGTCCCGTGTTGTTGATCCAATAAATACGAACTTAAGATTAAAACACATTGACCTTTTGGCAGTCACTCTTCAGTTATTATTTAATTCTTATTGCCTCCGGCGGATTAATAATTACCATTTATAAACATTTTTCAGAAAGAACTAAAACAAACACAACAAATATAAAAATTAAAATTCTTATAATAATTATTTTTGTCTTTTCTTTTATTTCAGAAAATAAGATTGTTTCATCTCAAAGTCAGGTATAAGTGATCTTAATTCGAGATTGATTGACTAAGACTAAAATTGAGAATATAATCCTGGGTTAAGATTCGCTTGTCTCTGTCGAATTCAGACCCCGTTTTTCTTTAATTCAAGATTATAATTATTAATTTTCGATAGATTTTTTCTCAGTGTACTCAGTGCTCAGTTTTTGTGAAAACTGCAACGGTTTCGATTTTCGATAAACACTCGATACTTGACACTTAACGCTAGATACTCAATCTTCGACACTGAGTACTCGATAATCTGAACTCGATAATCAGTGCTCGATACACAATTTCTTCTGATTTTTCCGGTTTCCTAGGCATAGTAAAAAGCAATAGCGAGTAAAGCGTTGATAAGCTTCTTCTACAATGTAGCTGTAAAACATCAAAAATTTGTGCAATTTCGTTGGGCCAATTTTGTTGAATAGTTGTTGTTGCTAATATGGGTTGTGTGGGCCGCCGCACCTCCATTAAAGTAATACTTTATTTTATCTTAAATTTGTCTTCTACGCGTTTTACGTTAATATACAAACATTCTAATAACAAACCATACATACATCACAAAAATTCCTTATGCAACCGTCGTTATATTTGTTAGATTGTAATTAATTTTAAGTCGTCCCATTGTATTATATCGTTTTTGTAATTGTTTACTTTGATTTTATTTCCGTCTAGCGATTGGCACAGCGTACATTTAACTGTTTTGCTCCAAGTCGTCAATGTGCTTTATTGCCCGATCTCATTGTTGTTGTATTTGCACTTTGCTCAAGTCATGCTGTTTAGCTTCTGCTGCCTCCTCTAGGTAGTGGCTTGGACTTGTTTGCCCAGGGGTGCCCAGAATGAGCTTACGGCAAAAATAAAATAGAGAGAGATAGAAAGAGAACCCGATTTTTGGTTGTGTGTAAAAGTGTGTAACAATAACAAAACCTTAGCTCGGAAAGAAAAAGAGCAACGCACGTAAAAAATTTGTGTTTTTGCTTTTCCCTTGCGTGAAACGACATCGAATGCGTGGCTTGCGGAATGAGCTTGGGCACCCTCGGTTTCAAACTACAGTATTGCGTACTCTTCCGGCTTTAGTATTTATGTTATTTTTATATTTTTGCATTTTCAATCTTCCTTAAGCATTTGTTCATTCTATATGTAAAAGTGTAATGGTAAATCCTCTAAATTAAATGTACAAAATATAAGACTGTCACTTTTGGGCATATCTTCACATTATTAACCATCCCCCCTCCCCCTCTCCGCCCAACCACAAAACAGTCACGAAACAAACTGCACAAAACCGCACCCAAGCTCATCCCTGACTAAACTCAAACAACAGAGAACCCAACCCAGATACGACAATGTCTATACATCATAACCCCTCACTTCGCCCCGCGCCGCTCGCTCACTCACACTGCTCGGCGGAAAGGGAAAACATCTTTCCGCAATGCGCGACCTGACAGAGCCCAGCGTTGAGAAAGTAGTTTCCATTTCCTCTGAGAGGAGGAAGCAAAATGGAACAAAAAAAAAAAATTGGATTATATTAATTTGAATTAATAACATATTTTCCGCTACGAGTTTGCTGGGGTTTTCTCCCTATTTTCTATTTTAATGGAATGTTGTTGGCGGAATGTTGTGCCTTTAATGAGCTAAAGAATTTGTATAATGAAGAGCTGGCCGTATTGTGATATGGAATTTCAAATGGGTGCAGTTAACTAAGCTTTAAGAAAAAAAAATTATCAGCATCCTCTCCGCTTAAGCTGCTGCGGTCAGTTAGCGAATTGCAAGTTCCCCGTTTTCTTGCCACAATTTATCGACTGTATTGAGTTGGTCTACGTGCTGCACATAAACCGCACTTATCTGGCCTGGTCTTGACTAACTGACTGAAGGATGTGTGTCCTCGTTCCCCCCATTGAAAGGCGATAGCCGTGGCCGGAGGAGCAGAGCAAAGAAAAATTGCATGCGGTTAGAAAAGCGAGCACAAAATTAATGTGTCTGTACCGGAGATCCTTCTCTGACCCAGGCAAAAGTTACCCTCTAGGCAAACATCGACGTCTACGGATGTACGTGTCCATGGCAGGGCATATCAAAATGATGTATGCGTGTTAGATTTGTTATAAATTTTATTTTGGGAAAAGGGTTGAGACACAAAATATATATAATTTTTTAAAAAATCCTTGCACTTTGATTAGGTCCCAACACAGTTTCGGTTTTATCTAAAGTGAATTTTGCACTTTTACTGATATTAAATATTTACAAGCAAAGCCAGGGGAGAACGAAGAGGAATTCACTTAACTGTCGCTAGTGACGATGGCTCCTGGTGCTCGCCTAGCGACGAGTGCGCAAGGACTCGCCCTGCTTGAGTATCTCCTGCAGGCGTCGTCTTTCCTTGACAGTTAAAACCTGACACAATAAACAAGTGGTAAGAGTCGAAAAAAAACTTAACAATTTTTTCTGTGATAGTTAAAACCTGTTCAAGTGTCTCCAGCGTCGAGTTGATTTCACGTTTCGAGTGAAGCGGCAACCAAAGCGTCGTAATGGAAAAGGTTCTGCAAAATGAAATAAGTGAATCCTTAATTGCCCTCACCAGAGCTCACCTGTGCACACGCATGGCATCAATCGCACAGCGTTGCATCTCCTCATGCTTGGCCATTTCATGGCGGAAACGTTCGTTATACTGACGAAAGGCGGCCATGTAACGCTTCTGGCAAATGTCAGCACTGAAATGTATTAAATCAACAGGAAATTGCAATTTGCACACAATTCGATTTGAACTGGCGTCGCGTCGTCAACTTACTAGGTTATTTCCCTCTCGTCCTGCGGCGGCCGTTGCCCGAATCCCACACGGCGGGCCAACAGAACACGATACCATTGCTTTTGCAATGCATTCATGGGCCGCTTGAAGGGATTCTCCGTTGCCACAGACATTGCATTGTTGGTTTTCAGTTTTTCCATTCCTTAAGCTTACAAGTTTTGTGTCTTTTATGCCCAAGGATTTGGAATTGCTTACCGTTGGGCATTTGCCGTTGAACTAAACCAACAGCTGGGATTTGTTAGCTGGTTGGCAACCAGCGATTGAAAGTAAAGGAAGCACCATGACGAAGCTTATCGAACCAACAACGAGACGAACAATGGTACGGATGAACACAAACTGTTGCATACTTATGTGCGCAGGTGAATGCAATTGCTGAGTTTCTTTTTTCACAAAAGTCCTGAGCTAAATCTGAACCGCAGTAAAATTATATTGACAGATTAAAAAGGGTTTATTTTAAGTTTCTTAACATTTTCTCTTTAGATGTCCCCCTTACAAACAATTGAATGCTCATTCTGTGCTAATAGCTTTAGTTTCAGTTGAAGTCTTAAGCTTAGTACTCAGACAAACTAAATCGTCCGCTAGCTAAATTGACTACTTTTTCCGATGGGATACCCAGCGGACGATGCAGTGTGACTGTACAACGCCAAAATACCACCCCTCATCAAAATACCACCCAATGTGAAACGGTCACACTGCGCTGATTTGCATGCATTTTAATTTAGTTAATGGTTTTTGCTAATATTTAGATATTTTTGGATGATATATGGAATGTAGAAGTCATGGGCAATTCAAAATCTTACCGTTGGTTTCAAAATATGCGCAATCAATGATTTTCGTCAAACTTTTGCTGCTGACATTCCGACGGGTAGGTGTCGGAAAAATTACAAGCTATTTTTTCTTCAAGCACCCCATCGGAATTGTGTCATCTTTTTGTGTTTGTCAAGTTAGCGGCACTACGAGCTTTCGACGCTGAGGCACGGAAATTTTAGTTTGTCTGAGTTTCACCGAGCGTAAGAGGCCTGTCGGAATTTTATGAAAGCTTTCCGACGCCCTTGTTTTATATGGAGTTGACACCCAGCTAAAGCGATTTAGTTTGTCTGAGTACTAAGCTTAAAAAATGAATTCCCAAAGTCAAGTCAAATACTAAAAGAGCCTTCAAAGCAGTAAAAATTACCCAATGATCACCAGTAACCGCGTTTCTTGTAATTTCCAAATGTTTATTCCGAAGACAATTCATATAAAAAATACTGGAAAATTGTGTTGAAGAGCTAAAGCAACTAACTTCGTTTTTATACCCTTGGAGAGGGTATATTAAAATTGTCCGGATGTTTGTAACGCATAGAAGGAAGCATCTCCGACCACATAAAGTATATATATTCTTGATCAGCATGACGAGCTGAGTTGATATGGCCATGTCCGTCTGTCCGTCCGTCTGTTTGTATGCTATCTCCTCCGTCAGTTTTAAAGCTATCTTAACCAAACTTTGCACAAAGTCTTTTGGTATAAATACGCTGCACATTTGTCGGAACCGGCCGGATCGGATGACTATAGCATATAGCTGTCATAGGAACGATCGGTCGAAAAACTAGTTTTAGTAAGAAAAACTTTTTTGTTTTGAATGCTATCGCTCCCAACGCTCGTAATTATAAGTTTTCAATGATTTCACATAATTTCACCAAGGCTTGTCGAAATCGGACAACTATATAGTATAGCTGCCATACAAAAGTTAGGTCTGAAAAAAAAAGTCTTAGTGAGAAAAATTTTTTTGTTTTCAATGTTATCGCTCCCAACGCTCGTAATTATAAGTTTTGAATGATTTTACATAATTTCAACAGATTTGTCGAAATCGGACCACTATATAGTATAGCTGCCACAAACACTGCCAGTCATATATCAAGCTCCAAGGGTATATAAACTTCGGTCGAGCCGAAGTTAGCTGGCCTCTATTTTTTACTTTATAATATAGCACTTTAATTAGTATTAAAGTGTGCATCAAGTGAAATTCTGCTTCCAAAATAATGACAAAATTGAAAGCTATTCGAACGTGACAAAACCAGAAGTGGTTTTAGGGAGCAGCTATATAAAGACAACGATTAGCGAAACCGAACACAATAACTAAGCCCAAATAGTTTTAATATCTTATGAATGAATAGTTCTTTGAAATGTATATTAGTTGTCGATACGTGACTTGTCGAACGTGAAACTTTTTCCATCATCATATTTATGTGGTTTCTGCCATAATGCGAAGCAAAAACTTACAGTTAATTGCATTGGCATAGTTTCTCATGGTTTCTTATGCATTTTTGTGTAGCCCTTTTACCATCAAAAAGATTTTAGATAGCGAAAGACCATGTAATCTATAGTCACTTTTTTCCAAAAAATTAAGCAAATTTATTGCCGAAATGAGAAAAATTGTGCTAGCACGTCGGTGAAATCGAATATATTCAATTGGGTTATCAGTTAATGTAAGATTAGCTTACATTAGTTTAATTTGATTGATGACTATGAAAATTCGAACAAATATAGTGTTTTTAAACCAAGGCTGCAAACCTTTTAAAATTTGCAGAAGGTTCGGTCCGGGGTTCGAACCCGTTGTAACGCCTAAGTTTCGGTTCGCGGACCGGTTCCTGAAACCCCTGATCACAAGGTTCTGGTTCGCACCTCGGTTTGTAGGTAAGGTTCCATTTATTTACACTTATTGTTTAAAATAATATTTTTTATTGAAATTCTATAATGAATTGATAACAAAAATAGTAAACTCTTTAGTTGACATATACAACTTTAGGAAGCTGCTCAGTTTAAGGTAAGCATTATATCTTTTAAGCTGAGCTATCAAACTTGATTGCTGAAAGGGCTTGTTCAACTTAAGCCTGAGCTGCTGGAATAGCAAGTATAAGTAGTTAGAGCAATATTTTTAAAGTACTTGATTTTTTTAACATTTTGAAATCTCTGGTCTAAGAGCACTGTGAATTTGTACTTTATTTCAGTGTGACAGCTTGTTGCACTGCCTGATTTTTGACATGGTATCCAAATGTCAGTTTTCTGTCCAGTGCCACCCCAAGGTATTTATGGTCTGGTTTATGGCTGACCGTGCAAGAATACTTCCGTGCAGGTGTTACGACGGGTAGAATAAGTCACCGAAACACACTTGTCCGTGTTTATGGCAATGTTCCATCTAGCGGCCCAGTTGCTAAACTTTTCCATGTATGGCTGAGTATATGCATTTTAGAACGTTGAGAACACAATGTTTTCTTAAAGATTTTAGAACAATTACTCGACATGAGAAACAAACGTAATTAAATCACTTTGTTGTGAATCGTTCAGCTTTAAGAAGTTTTAGAAATTGGATGTTTTTACGTGAAGCTCTTTTAAGGAACTGTGAATGCAAAAACTTTTAGAAGTTAGTTAGCGCATGCACATTTTGTAGAGTGAGTTCCATCCCGTCAGAACTTTTCTAAATGCAAAAGATTTCATATTGTGAGTGTAGAGAGTTTCGTACAAAGGCTACGAACTTTAGTAATGTAAAACTGAACTTTCTTAAAAATATCGTTAACTACTTATTTTAGAGTGTGTGGGACAAAACGAAATATAGTTAATAATATTTAGTTAGTTAAACGGGCCAGAAAGCTGATTGGTCTATATGACCTAGCCTGTGTTTTGTCTTTTCCTGGTCTTGGAATTATTCTATCTTCTTGGGGTATGATGCTATGGTATTTAAAATATTGCAAATTAGGTGGTATTGATCATTTTTGGTGTTTCCTAGGATTAAGTTGCTCCTTTAAGATCTTGGATATATCTAGCACTCGAAACGAAACGGATTTTGTGAAGGTGGGTCTGAGTTCGGTGGAAGAGTGAAATAATTCGTTGCTTGGTTTGGTTGGAAAATAGCTTTAAGATGCGTTGGAATTACATTTGCCCTTTCTTTATCACTGCGAATTCTTGAACCAGTATTATCTCTGAATGGTTTTGTAGTCTCATTTGGTTGACTTAAATTGGGAGGAAACTTATAGGTTGTTGGGAAAACACGTTCCATGTAAGTCTTTTGAGCTTGTAAATAATCGTCTTTGAGGGCTTTTGAGTGCCGACGAGCTACTGCAGAGAAAAACGCTGCCTACAGGAGAACTCTGCAGTCGAGAGTAACGCGGGCTGCTAAAGAGCGATACCTGGAGAAAAGGAAAGAGGAGAAACGCCTTTTTAGAAGAAAAAAGTTTGAGCAGGAAAGGCGCATGCGCGAGGATGTCGAGATGTTATTCGGCATGAGTGAGACTCGAAAATTTTACCAAAAGATTAAGCAATTCACAGAAGGTCCAAAGCCCAGAGTCGCACAATGCAAAGACGAACAGGGGAATCTGGTCACAGATCCGCAAGTGGCGCTTAACAAATGGAGAAGTTACTTTTCCAACCTAATGGGAGGCGATGACGAACATGATGCCGCCTTTAGAGAAGTAACGATGCCACCAATCGACAACATAGAGATAGACCCGCCGACCCAACAGGAAGTCTGTTTAGCCATAAGAAGGCTAAAGAACAACAAGTCGCCAGGCGCTGATGAGCTGCCCGCTGAATTGTTCAAGGCTGGATGCGAAGAATTGGTAGGGTGCATGCACCAACTTCTGTGCCGTATATGGGTTGACGAAAGCATGCCCGACGATTGGAATCTAAGTGTTCTCTGTCCAATCTTTAAAAAAGGAGACCCTGCAGTTTGCGCCAACTACCGCGGGATTAGTCTCCTCCCCATCGCATATAAGGTTCTGTCCCGCATTATTTGTGAACGCCTTAAGCCGCTAATTGATACACTGATTGGACCTTATCAGTGTGGCTTTAGACCTGGTAAAACCACCACAGACCAGATATTCACATTGCGCCAAATCCTGGAGAAGACCTATGAGAGAAACATCGAAAATCACCATCTTTTTATAGATTACAAAGCCGCTTTCGACACGCCGATAAGGTCAAGGTTTTTCGAAGCCCTGTTTACTTTAGGTATTCCAGCAAAGTACGTTCGACTTTGCATGATGACGTTGAGAAGCACTCAAAGCTCCGTCAAAATTGGAACGAACCTCTCCGAGCCTTTTGATACCAAAAGGGGTTTTAGGCAGGGTGACACCTTATCGTGTGACTTCTTTAATCTGCTGATGGAGTATATACTGCGTCAGTGCCCAAATGCCAACAGATCGGGCACCATCTTTAATAAGGATGTAATGCTACTCGCATATGCCGATGATATTGACATTATCGGCAAAACCGAACAGGCAGTAAGCAAGGCGTTTTCAGAGATTGAGAAGCAGTCTGAACTAATGGGTTTAGCGGTAAACGAGGACAAGACGAAGTACCTAGTGTCCTCGAAACAGAAGTCTACGCGCCTAGGGCAATCTGTTGCAATGGGAGAGTACAACTTTAAAGTTGTAGAGGACTTTGTCTACCTCGGAACGATGATAACCGGCGACAACAACATCAGCCTGGAAATTCGAAGAAGAATCACGCTCGCAAACCGATGCTATTACGGGCTAAGTAGGGAGCTCAAGAGCAGAAACCTCAAGCGAAGAACAAAAATAGCGCTATATAAGTCGCTTATCATCCCAGTCCTGCAATACGGCGCAGAAGCATTGGCAATATCATCAGCGGATGAGGCGGCGATTGGCGTTTTCGAGCGAAAGATTCTTCGCAGGATTTATGGACCTTTGAAAGTTGGCGAGGACTTTCGCATCCGAAGGAATGACGAACTGTATAAGCTCTATGGGGATACTAGTCTGGTCAAGCGCATAAAGCAACAGCGGCTGCGCTGGCTGGGACATGTTACCCGTATGGATGATCAAGCTCCAGCAAAAATGGTCTACAAGAGGAATGCGAAAGAACTGGGACAAGGCAAGGTGGGACGACCACCTCTAAGGGGGGACGACCAGGTGCGGAAAGACATTTCTAAGCTTGGCGTGAAAAACTGGTGCCAGCTCGCACGGAGCAGAAGCGACTGGCGGACATTAGTTGCAGCGGCCGAGACCGTCAAACGGTTGTGATGCAAGCATCGGGCCAATAAAGAAGAAGAAGAAGAGAAGAAGAAGAGGGCTTTTGATAGTTTCCTCGTGCCATTCACATCTTAAATTGCTCGATTTGCTAGCTAGTTGTGCAACGACTTGGAGATGGTGGAAGTGGCTGCTTCAGTCAGTAGAAGTTCCAGTTTTCCAGCAGTCTGATTTATTTCGTTGTGTGATTGGTCAGATGACAGGTCTGCCGATGTGTGGGCTGTTATGTGTTTAGATGGGATTCTTCTTGCTATTGCAAAATCAATAAGGTCGAGTTGCTTTCTGCTGTCTGATGGCCAGTGTGTAGGCCTTCCCGGAGTTGCAAAGTTGAGTATGTTTATTGATCTTATAAGTCTAAGTCTATTAAGTCTGACTAAAGGCAATGACCAATCCCACCTCTTCTAATTCTCAAACTCAAATTCCCTTATACATATTTAATTGAAATTCGACAAATAAAAGTGGTGCTGCAATTGTACTATTTCATTGGTAACTTTATATAAATGTTGTTTATCAACCTTAACTGTCTTCTACACTCAAATTATTAATTTTAATGTTGTAAGCTTGCTTAAGTCAGCTCTATTAAATTACCTTAAATTGCTCGGGTTTTAAACTTAACGGCGACTACGTGTCTGCTAGCCATCTCCCTTCCTCCTCGAACACTTGTCGAATTCAAGTGCCGGCCTAAAATTATGCTACAAAATTGTGGCCACATCAATCATATTACTCATACGCCACGCTGCTGGCCAAGACAAACAAGAAAAAAAACCCTCCCCAATAAATTGTTTTCCTTTGCCGGAAAATAAAATAAATTGAAAAGCATTTAGATGCCATCAATAAACGCTGACAAAGCCAATACCAAGGCAGCTGGGGCCAAGGAAAAGTTCATGACATTACCGTGAACTAATGTCGATATTGGCTCGACCCCACACACACACACACACACACACACACACAGAGCAACAACTCAAACAGACATAAAAATATAAAAATCATTTTGGCAACAATTTCTTCGCTTGGCAGCTGTTCTTTGTTTTTATTCTCTGTCTTATACTTTAAATTAGAGCACATTTCTATGATTGCCTTTTGGAAGTGTCGCACCCCGGCGCCACTTTTGTTCAATAGTTTTGTTGTTGTCTACTCGGCAAAATGCCAAATGCCAGCTGCGTCATCTCGAGCCTCTGTTTGTCTTGTTTGTTGGCAGCAGAAAAAGCATATTGGTTCAGCCCTTTTTGCTGTTTGGCCTATTTTTGTGTTGTGAAAGCCGCTGGCAACAAATGTCATTGAGTTGTGTGCAAGGGTTAAGACTTAAAGTTGACTTTGGCTTAACCCACCCTGCCGTCCCTCGCCACCCCAAAAAAACAAGTGTGCTTAATAGTTTTAGGCTTTTTTGGTTGTTGCTGTGAAATATGAGAGAATCCTTTGCCCTAGGTTGCTGGTTTTAATGTTTCATTTTTATGGTAAGCCGTTTTTTTCTGTTTATTTTTGGTTTTTTGGGAAAATATAAACAAATCAAAACATGCTGACTAGAGGGAAATGAGTGGCATTAGTTAAGGTAGTCTTGAAAACTGGGTAGAGTTGACTGGACATGTGTGCCTGTGCCAATGTAGATCCGCCAGCCAACAGTTTTTTTTTGAAAAGGTGGATTGGTCTGGACTAGGAACTCTGGAGTGGCTATTTAAGCCAGGTTGAAGAAGCTCTTTGAACTCTGATATGCCGTATTCATGTTATGTTCGCTGCAAACAGGTTTAGACCGAAAATCCCGTACATTTTATAGAAAATTTATGAAACATCCAAAATCAGATATATTGAGGTTTGTTGGCCTCGCGAAGACTTACCAAAGTGTAGAGCAAATAAATTAAATATTTTATTTTGGTGTTGTGGTAAGCACTCTTGACTTTGAATCCGGCGAACCGAGTTTGATTCTCGGTAGAACCTTAAATTTTTTTTTTTGTATATAAATTTTTAGCATTCAGTGTCTCTAATCTACTTTTCCTAAACATATTCACAATCAGTAATAATCATCAATTTAGTGCCGTCGGATTGTGTTGCTGCTTCACAATGTACGACATGTTGAAATAATTTTTTTTTTTTATAATTTTGACCAAATATTTGTCTGCCTACTATGACGTGCCTAGCAGCTCTAAAGCAAAATTAAGGGAAAATTGGAACTTTTAAGCCTTGGCGCGGCCATAAAACCCCAAAATATCTGATTCAGATTTTTCATAAATTTTCTACAAAAGTGTTTTGGCGTTTGAGGTCAACTATTTCACAGGAACTCGAAAGAACACTGCTTGTACATTTGCTTTAAGATTTTGTTCAATGTTTCATGCACATTTTACTTTTGTAGTGTTGTTGCTGTTGCGTTTGGGCGTATTCAGCAGATAATTCCGATTTACGACTTGTAATGAGGGTTGTCAATATATTATCGATATTTCGATGTATCGATATTTTGGTTGGACGATAAGAGTTATTCCGATATGGGCGATTATCGATATTTTATTACATCTTTTTTAATAAACAGTATTTTAGAAAAAAATACTGGCAAGGAATTTATTTTAGACCCATGGTTTCTTGGTAAGATTTTTGCACTTATACCATAATTTCTTAGTATGTAGAAGTTCGATTGCTAAAATTTGATTGCAATCGATTGCTTGTAAAATATATTCAAAAAGACAAAATCCCTAAATATCTCTAATATTTTAGATTGATTTGCAGCGACTAGGAATTCATTTTGGAGCCCTGGGTTCTGGGTGAAACTTTTAGAATTTTTGTAGATTCCGTTTTTGTTATACGCTTTGTTGATTTTTTTCCGCCTGTACAAATCAAACGCTAAAACTATAATCTAGTTTTAGAAAAAAAAGTCATTTAAGATTAAAAAGATAAAATATAACGGCGACTGGAAATACTCCTTTGGCGTTGAGGACGTTCCTTAACATTTTTTCAGTTTTATTAAGCTTTAGAAAATAACGATATATTGATGTTTTTTGGGCCCTATATATGAAATATCGATAGTGAAAATTTCGATTTTCGATATTATCGATTTTGATTTTTTGAGAAATATCGACAACCCTACTTGTGATTAATGATTTTCTTTTTTTCCTATTGAATACAGTCCGATTGCCGATTGGGATTGGAAAACTTAACAATCATGTTCGCTGAATAGAAATAGAAAAAAATCGAATGCTTGCTTAACGATTGTTGGATCAGCCTACCTTTGTTCATACATTCGTATGGAATTTTCAATTTAACAGATCCATAAACATTGGAGATTTTGTGTGCGTGTTTTCCATTGATAAAAAGAGCTAAAGCAATCAAATCTATTCAGCAGAGACTCATCAGCAATTGCAATTCGTAAATTGGTAATCCCTAATCGAAATTATTTGCTAAATACGCCCGTTGTGTTTGTATTTTGTTTTTTGGGCTTTTGTTCAATGTTTTATGCACATTTCACTTTATTTGTGTTATTGCTGTTGCAATGCGTTTGTATGTTTGTTTCGAGGAGTCCCATCAGGACCGAACGTTATTTTGGCAGTGCTCGATTGTGTGTGTTATGTCAGGTACTGCTTTTCACCGAGAACTACTACCATTTTAATGATTAATTGTTAATTTTTCTATAAGAAGGCGTCACCATAACTATTCAGTTTAATCACAGATCAGGCTTAAGTTCGGTTTATTGGCCGGTCGCCGGCAAGAATGAGTGTCACAGAAAGGCGGAGAGATAAGTCAGTGCATGTGTGAGTTGGAGATGTAAGGTATCAAAAGGCGTTATTATCGTGCATTGATAGTTGTCAGTGGGGAGTGAGCCAGTTAGGTGAACTGGATCTGTGATTGGAGCTGGATAAACCGTACTGGAAGAAAGCTTGAATTTTACTGTTTTATTCTCTATCACAATCACAATAACTGACAATTAAGATTGCACATCACACTCTGTCACCACAACAATAAAACTAGATCCATCGACTTTTTGTCATCGTTTTGTGTTGGTGAATACGGCCTATGTCTTGGTTTCAAGGATAGGAAGATATTCAAATGAAGAACTAATGGAGAAGAAGCTTGTGATTAAGCAAGTCGAAAGCTTTACTTAAGTCCGTGAACGCTAACAGGAATATTGCCAACAAAAAAACGTAGGAACAGCTGATCTTTGCCTACAAAGCCCACAACAGCGCAAGACGCTTATTTACCAACACAAAAGACCGAATAAGCGAAGAAGACAAAAGCGGGGTGGTGTACGAAATGCAACGGAATAAACATAGGCAAAACCAAATGCTCTCTGAGTACACGAATAGACGAACAAAAAAGAGATGCTCAGCTAGGACAACCGTCCTAGCTCAACACATCGATACAAGTGGACATACAGGTTCATAGGTAAGTGTGGATGTTCTTAAAAAATAAACTGACTCCCTAAAGAGGCTACAATGTTGCTGAAACGCGTAGGAGTAGAGCTAAGTAAACATGGTTTAACTGAAGCAAGAAAGACAGCCTAACACAACCCTTTGGTATATCACAGAACTATCAAAACCAACACAAGATGACTTCAGTCTCAAATTTTTAACGATAGGAGATTTGTGGTAGTAGACCGATAAGTTAAGTGAACGACATTAATCTGTCTCTTACCCCAGGAAATTGTGTTTTCTTTGTACTAAACAATAACACCCCTATAAAATAAGATAGCTTGTCACTAATTACAACAACAATAAACCATTTAAAGCATTGATCTATTCCCAACAAACTGTCAAATTGGCAAATGTCAAAAGTCAGACAAGTTGCTGGTTTTGGAAAGGGGATACCCCTATAAGTACTTATATACATACACTGACACAATGAGTTGATAATCCCAAAGGCAAACCCCACACACACATGCATACATATCTACATATATTCGTATGTATGCAAAGCCATAAAGCAACAATAATAAACGCACATCATCATCATCAACGGCGGCTTCTGCTGCTGCTGCTGATGCTGCTGTCAGCAAAAAAGTATGAAATATCATCTAAAATAGGAAATGCGTAAATGCGAAATCCTACAGAACGGAAACTCAACTGAAAGCGATGTGCAAACGAACGATGATGATTTGCTGCCCTTCCCCCGTCCATCCCAGCAACACAGAGAGAGCGACTCTGTATGAAAGTCAATTTTTCATTTAGATAACTTTGACATACGCAAACGTCATAGAAATGGATGGGGGACAGGAATTAAGTAAACAGTGGCACAAGGTGGTAAAAATTTCATACAGGTTCAGTTCAGAACCAATATATATTGATGATAATTGAGTGTCCTTTAGAACTGGATTGTTAAAGGATATTAATAATATCCATTTAATGTTAGACTGATCTTAGATTTTCATCCAATGTATCTGAAAATCATCAAAAGGATATGAAATAATCTCAAATGGATCTTTTTAATATAAATAAATTTTACTTAAAATTTCCGTGAAATTAATTTGTCTAATTTATAATATGAAATTGTTATTTAATTAAAATTTAGTAATTTTTCGATTGATTTGTTAATCATAGAATCACTGTGCCTGGTAGGTTAGGAGTAAGGGGCATTCCCTCTCACTTTGCATGTGTGTGTGTGTCTGCTCATAACGATTTAGATTTTCGGTTTAACTTCTGTTTCTGCTGGCGCCAGTCAGTTTATCCTATGGGAGTTTCATCGCGGAAATGCGGGCAGCATTTTGATAAATGAATTTTCACTGCTTTTCCACACACACACACAAACACACACACACACTCACAGCCGCTTAAATGAAATGTTAACAATTAAACGCACAAACACGAAAAGACTATCAAAATGTGCGCACTAAAGTCGTCGGATTTTGCCTAATAACATAAATAATGCCTCAAGTTTGCTTAGGGTTGTTTATTTTTTTTTGTTCTTTTCTTTTCTTAACAAAACATAAACTGAAGCCAAAGCGCTGACACAAGTGGCAAAAGGGATGCTAACAAGTTTCATTAGTATGAGGGTTGGCTCCACCTTTTGGACTGAAAGCAAGTTGTTTTGTATTTACATTGAGCAGACACTTGTACACATTGTTATAATCATAAAAAGTATTAAAAAGTAACAAGAAGAAGGAGCAGGCGAAGAAACCCCGAGACAGGTGTGGGCCATTTTGAACTTGATTGCCCATTTTTGGGAAGCTACACTTGTTTACCTACTTGAGAGATGCTGGCTGAGATGGGGCGAAGGCTGGCATATTGTCTGAATCTGGTCGCGGCTTAGGTACAAAATTTGCGCTTACGTTAGCGTGAAATGATGTTCGGGTAATAAAGCGAAGCGTGCGGTTGGTTTGAAGTGGCGCACAGGTGCTCTGTAGATAAGTTGAGGGCAGAGCTAGCAAAAAGGAGAGGAATTTAAGTTGGGGTATATAGATGGGGCATATAGATATAGATTTGTAAAAAGCTTTTAGTATAGTTGGTGATATGATAAAAAAGAAGCATTTAAACACACATTCTTCTTTTTTCGAAACTACAGTGTTCCGCAGCAGTAAGCGGACACCAACGTGCTTGCAGTTGGTCTTTGTAACTTTTGCTCTTTTTAAGATTGAGGCTATGATTTATGTTAGAAAGGGTGGTAACACAAAGAAAGCTGTATTTCAAAAATTTGTGGCAAAGAATACAGAGAGATTAAAGATGAATGCAGTAATAAAATGGCATTTAGTGAAAAACAATATTACGTCAACACAACAGGAAGTATTCTTATTATACAAAAGAATTGAAATAGAAGTTATTATTCTGATGACTGAAAAATTGTGAGAGCGAAATGACAACTTAATATTTAATAAAATAAAAAGTGCTAAGAAGGAAAAGAAGATGAACGACAATGAAAGAAAAATTAGCGAAAAAAAGGAAATGAAGCAAACAGAATTCAAGAAGAAAGTCGGAAGAGGCAGAGATTATCAATTAAGCAAAAAAAGAAGGAGGTAAAAACGAGAGAGGGCGAAGAAAGAAACGAAGCGGAACGACTAAGAAAAAGAACAAGCGAAGATGAAAATAAAACTGAAAGGAAAAAGCAGAGACAAAAAAAGAAAGTTCGAAGGAAGTAAGTAGATATACGACAATGAAAAAATCCAGGGAAGATAAAAAATGTCTAGAATAGTAGTCTATTCAGTCTATTTTTATCTCTAGATTATGGCCTATATTGCCTCTATGATGGGTGCTGTCAAATGTGGTACCCACCATCGCGGTTTTTCGATGCATGCTACCATCTCTTAAGTACACATTTTATTAGTCCGTATCTCAATATAGTTAAAATCTTATACAATTCTATCGAGTGGTTTTCCATTAATTCCACTTTCTAAGTTAGACCTCTATGGGCGGGGTACTAACCGCTTGTCCATTGGAGGCGGGAATTTGGTATAACAATGGTGGTGACCCCCTCTAACTTTGGTAAATTTTCCAAAATTTTAGCTCTCATATTTTTTTAACCAGCAATAGAGGTTGTAACTTTGTGTTGCTAGTATAAAAGTGCCCATTAAACGCGAACTTGACGTGCTCCAGAAAAACTGGGTATAAGGTGTTGCTACCTAATGCCTCCAGCTTCACAATTTATTGGTCCCAGTCCCAGGCAATTTTGAGTGTTCCACAGTGTTACATAAAGATACATATAGAGGTATAGCTATAAGTTCGCTAGTTCGAGTTTTCATAGGGCTACTTCACCCACCTTTCCCGCTCGTCGCGAGATAGTGAATCTTCCACCCAGAAGAAAACCCGCCTGCCTATTTAAAAGTCCCCGCTTATTATGCTAGTTTAGTAACGAGTTGCTTTTTTGACGTAGGTAGCTAATCTGTTCCAGTCCATGCCATTCAACACAAGCTGGATCTCCTCGTTTGTGAGAACTGGTTTGTTCCATGCAAGCAGGCGGTGCTCCCGGAAAATAGAACATGTTGCGCAAAAGTGGATGACATCATCCCGTTCTCCAAGGTTACAAAGACTGCATATCTCAGTTGTGTTATGCCTGTGTGGGGAATAGTTCAGGCTTATCATCTCAGTTCTGGCCTTGAAAGTAGCTGAGATTGTAGTTGCGTCATACTGGTCTTGGAAGTAGTTAAGCTTCTTGAGATTCAGGCTCAATTGTCTATAGCTGATATTTCAAAATTTGTTCGGGCTTTCTTATACATAGGGCTTTGTTCACGTATCGAATGTGCCGCATAAATGTGTGCTCATAAAGCTCCGATAGGCCTGTCTCTAACTGTATTGCGTATGTGGGAGTGTTCTGAGCAAGAACTTCTTCATAGTTGTTATAACCCCAGACTTCCGCACCGTAGCACATAATTGATTTGGCCATGGCTTGAAACATTCTGTATTTTGTACTGGCGCTTACATTTTTCTTGCTAAAAAGCGTTTTCCACGTGCTGTTTACAGCGGCTTTAGAATCTCGCAACTTTTGCTGTAGGTGCTTACGAAATTACATGTTATGCATGACTGTTTTGCCCAGATATTTGTATTCTGTTACTAGGTCCAGTGGAGTTCCGTCGAAGCTGCAATGTTCATCGTGCGCCAGTCGTACTATTAATCTTAAGATCTCATTTTTGACAATATCTATATATATATAGAAATGTATAGAATAAAAAGGGAGAGAATCAAACGGATTTGAAAAAGAATGGAGACAGAATAAGCAGCGAAAATATAATAGGAGGTAAAAACGAGAGTGAGCGAAGGAAGAAAAAAAGCGGAACGATACAACACTAGATATGAAGATAAGAAGAAATTAATAACTAGGAGGGAATGAGAATTCAAGTAGGTAAAGAAAAGTATAGAGTGCTCAAACTTGAACTTGAGACCACGATCAACACATACACAGAAAAAAAATTATGTGATCTAGGACTCAATACTATATTTTTTCATATCAATAAAAACCCGATATGACACACTTGTAATTGATTGTCCAAAAATATCAAAGTGATATTTGTGATATTATGATAGCATATCAAAATTATATTATTAAGGTCAAATTGATATTTTAGAATTTTATTATCACACAAAGAAAAATGAATGGGACAAATTGTGAAATTAACCAGTCAATATCAAATTGACATGGATCTTATTTATTTTCTGTGTAACCCATAATTATGTCACTTTGTAATAGCATTAAATAAAATTAGCGTTTCGTACCAGAATCAAGATGCAAATAACTCCATAAGATGGGTATCGCTGGAGAAGCGTTGTGGGTACCCCACCAAATAGACCAACGCAGATCATTTCTATATTCTTTGAGGATTAAAAGACAAAGTAAGCTTAGGTATAAAGCATTAGAACAACAGCAAAATCGCTCGCTTGGATGAGTCAGTCAACTGTAATCGTGCTCATAAAAAATAGAATCAAATTGAATGGATAGAATACATTTCAAAAGATATCAAGCTCTTAGAGCGAAGTTCTTTGACAGGCGTCCGACTGGGGGACTAAAACTTGAAAAATGTTGCCTTTTCGACAGATTTTTTTTTGGGTACGCCTTGTCTTTGCATTTTGTATATGCAAAATCAGCCACTTTTACCATTACCATTACATTTTCGCGAATAAATCATAATGTAATGTTTGTTTAAAAGTGACTTAACAGTGACGTGATAGTGATTTGACAGTGACTTGACAATGGTTTCACAGTGACTCGATAGTGATTTGACAGTGACTTAACAGTGACTTGACAGTGCCTTGATAGTGACTTCACAGTGACTTAACAGTGATTTGACAGTGATCCAACAGTGACTGGACTACTTACTTTACTTGAATATCCGAAATGTTCTGAGCACTCTTGTCATAAAAATGCCTCAACTTTTTGATGCTAATGTCAATTCTCATGTGTATCTATGGCAAATCTTGCATATGAAACTTGTTTTACACCCAAAATTATCGCCCCTTTCAGTCATGCTCCACCTAAATGCCCAACAATTTCACCTGTACCGCAACACAATCATATTTCACGCTTTGCTTCATCCAAACAGACAGGCCAAAACGAAAAGCTGGCAAAGCCCAACATATAAAATTTTATATGCGTTCCATAAAGCGAGCAGCGAGCCCTGGAATTACATAAAACAGCAGCCAAACACACAAACATTGTAAATTTTAATGAAATATCCTTAAAGTGTTGTGTGAAACTTGTAGTATGTGTTATATGATTTAAACAAAAGGCTTCTGCGACAGCTGTGAAAGTTCGCATAATATTTTATTAAAGCTCAAGAACTTAACCTTCAATATGGCCAGCATCCACCCACATTTGCCCTTTCCATTTCAATGGGGAGCAGGCTGGACGCAGGTGTCGGCTACGTGGCCTCTAACAAAGACGCAGACCGACTTTGGAAGCCACAAAAGCCAAGCCCGACCAGACCAGACCAGACCATTGAGGTTGTATACCTTGAAAATACTTAGAGTTTTGCCAGTCCCACACACCCACACACACTCATAGTTTATTTTCATTTTATTTTCGTTGCATACCTTTTTGGCACTTTGCTGAATTTATCGCATAAGCTTTTCGCATACTTCCGGGTAATTGGCAACACCATGTTCTACACCTTGCCAAGTGTTGCGCATTTAAAGGCGTTAAGGTGCAAATTTATTTCTATCGAAACCTTTTTCTAACCATTCGTCGTCCCTCGTAATGAGCACTCTGTGTGCGTAATATTTCTCTCCGCCCCTGACATATGAATGTATGTGTCCGGACACGGACCGGGACCCGGACCGGGACTCGCTGCTCGTTAAAGGCGTCTGGAGTGTTTTGCGTTTCATTTTTTTGGCTTGGGTACATTTCTGCACTTGTGGCTTGGACATTATTGTTCAAAAATTGTTAAGCACATTTAAGCTTGATTTAGTTGCATATTTATTGTATTTGCTGGGCGGAGAGTTTTGTGGCTTGTGCCTCTCCATTTTAATGAGTTATGTAAACTGTTTAACTGTTTGGGGTGATCTTAGTGTGGCGGAACTCGAAATGGGTAGATGGGTCTTAATGGGCACACCAGGAACAGACTGTTGAGCTGTTAGTAATGTTTTAAACAAGAACATTAAAAAAATCAAAGATTAAGTAAAGGTTTTAGTTAAATCCTTTCAATCATAAATTGTGAAATCATTAAGTTTTTCGATAGTTTTCCTTTGCCTCATTAAGATAGATTCGATGCAGGGTTGATTTGTGGGTCGTTTTTTTTATCGATGACTGTTGTTGTCAGATAGGTTGACCTTCTAACCCTTAAGTTTGTGTATGTAAACTGAAAAACCTGTGTCTTATTTTCTAGATGCCTTCAACTAAAAAAAGGAACTAGATTTTGTCAATATTTTGGACAACTAATATTCGAAATGTTCTTGAAATGAGTAAAGTTGTACTTATCACCCAATCCGGTTTTCGACTGAGAGAGAGAGAAAGAGATGGCTTTCTTTTTGATCTCTCTCTTGTTTTTTCAACTCAACTTTTTATTAGCTCAATCACACAGAAAAGTGTAAGAAGCCCTCTAGATATGAATTTACAAGAGTGTGCAATACCTTATTAAGCTAGCGCGCCGTTCCATATGTTCTTCGTTAAGTGCAGACGGGTAGCGGTTTCAATTATCAGTCAAGACCGATCAAATTTTTCTGCGTTTTTCTTAGAGACTTAAAAGAAACAAGACTGGTGGAGTAGGCCGTCTCTAATTCGATGGAATGTGGGCGGAGGAGCATATCCAGAGCGCTTGTAAATAACAGTTGCCGCCTCACTCCCTCTCCCTTCTCTTTTAATCCGAAGCCCCAAAATGTGACTAATCCTCTTATTATCTATTCAAATCAATCAATTTCTTTACCTAGTTAAGTTTAAAATGTTCTTTAAAACGAAATAATATCAATTTGAGTATTTGCATTCTCACATTGAGAAAACAATTGATCTGAAATGGCACTTAATTCTAGATTTTTTTTATATCGATTTGAATACAGTACAATATCAAAACAATATTAAAAAAAAAAAATGTTCCGAGACGAGATTGAACCCACACCTCCCAACAGTCTCACACACTAACCTCTGCACCACACCAGGCCGTACTGAAATACTCTCTCACAGAACGAACTGAAAAATTAAAATACGATTTTGGGCCCTTTTTTTGTAGTTAAGTGAAAAGCCCCATACGGAGTATGACGAAAAATTCGTTTCGATACAGCATTTGATATAATTAGAAACACATTGGCTTTGTTTTGATGTTCATGTGCTGTTAGAAAGTGTTTTTATTTATGTGAAATACTGTATCGAAACGAATTTTTCGTCGTACTCCGTATGGGGCTTAACAAAAAATTAGTAAAAAATTTTTTCAAATTATGATTGAGGGTCAGATTAGAATTATGACAATTCTGCGTTGATTTCAGTTTGAATCATTAAAATTGGATCAGTGGGACTGGGATATCATGGCCGTCAGTTCGAAAAACGCGGCTTCAAGATAAATGCTTTTAAAGTTTGAAGTAATATGAAAATGACAAAGACATTGTTCGAAAAAAAAAACCCAATCAGGCCTGTTCCCGTTTTCGATTCCGATCAAATCATGCGGAATCGGAATTGTTAAATGTACTCGCTTCCAAAAACCGACTGTGTTCTTCGGCTTTTAACTTCAAAACCCTAGCTACCTTCATTCGACCCTCTTGATGACAAAAAGATTTGCCCGAATTCTTTAATCGTCTCTTACAAATTACAGCTCTTTGCAATTCCTATCAATCGGATTCGGAAACGGGAACAGGCCTGTATATCTTATAAAGTATTTCGAATTTCAAAAAATCTTTTTGGGCCGATATTCTTACCTATCCAAGCTATAAAAAAATTCAAAAAAAAAAAATTATAAAAACGGTGAGCATGGAGATCACCCCTTAAGTAATTACTGGCCGAAACATCAGGCGTGTTGTTTTAAATTTATTATTTCAAATTCGAGTTGATTTAAGGTCATATTATTATAACATTTACAAGATTATTTTGAAAAGTTTTCATATTAAGAAGAAAAGGTGATATTATTAAAGATCGGATTGATGTTTTTTTTTTATAAAAAGAAATTTTTTAAAGTTCATATTAACCTGCGAGTATCAATACACACAAAATAAAAAAGTCAAGTTCATATTGAAATTCGCGGCAGTTGTGAATTTACTATTAGATAGCTTACAGATTTTTGTGTGCCTCCGCTTAAGGTCTTTAAATTTTCTACGTTATACATAAGTGTGAAAGATTTTCTCTCCTGATTTCCGACTTTATTAATATTTTATTTCCTTCTCGAAATCGCAATATGCCGAATTTGTATTGGATTTCAAAAACGTATCTTTACCCTTTAATTAGTTTTTTCGTTTAAAACATTATGAAATTTATTTGAAATGATTTTTTTTTTTAACTTTTTTTTAATAAAGGGTTTCTGGTTTGGGTTAAGGTTCGGGAGGTTTTTAAAAAAGTTCGTGGTACCCTAAAAAAGGGTTCTTTGATGTTCGTACAAGGACCAGTTAACAGCGTTGGTTTTTAAGAGCTATTTATTGTGAACTGGGAAATAAAGTTTATTGATCCTGGTTCATAAATTATCTGGATACATGCGGAGGGATTTAAATAGACACTCAAAAATGATTGCCGATAGCAGATATGTGGCCGTGTGTGGCCCAGTGGTTAGTGTGCTGGACTGCTCGGCGGGAGGACGTGGGTTCGATCCCGCCTCTGAACATCTAATAAAAAAAATTTTTTTTCTTTCTTTTTTACACTTACGGTCACCTTTAACAGCTATTGGCGCCAGCTTTGAAGTATCTAGCCATGAAAAAGCAATTTCTCATACTTTGCCGTTCGGATTCGGCGTTAAACTGTAGGTCCCTTGCTCTTGTGCGAAAAGTTTAAAGCACACACGCTAAGAGATTGAGAGAAGCTTGGCTTGGCCCCGTTGGAGGAGCTGTATAGCCAATTTTAAATTTTTTTACAACTCAGATATGATTGCTCCGTCATTTTTCTGTCCGCTACTTCGTCTGATTTGCTTCAATTAAAGAAAGGATACATTTGCCAGCCTTATCTGGGAATCGAATCCAGAACTTTTTTTCCACTTCTTATCGCACTGCAACATACCACACTATTTTAGCCCACACTTCTAAGATGCTGATTATACTTGTCTGTGGATGGTAGAGTGGAGTTGAGTTATGACACTTGCAGAACATTTGTGCTTCAAATTTTTTAGGCTTAACACAATTTATTCTCTTTACATAATAAATGAGAGCCTTTAAATAAATCTTGAATTCCATCGTTGTTGGTCTGAGTATACGACTTTGCAAGCAAAAAGGTAGATGAATTTTTAACATATGACAAATAACGTCTTTAATATAGGAACAGCGAAACTCATTTGACTGCACAATCCTAAGAAACGTCAATACAGAAGTTTAATTTAGTAAAGCTTGGTTCGCGAAATACCCGAGCAATGGAAAAGTCTATATAATAAAAATGTTTTCTCAAGATGGCCTGGAGTTCACTCGCAATATGGTCATATCGATATCACAGCGTTGCCACCCGAAGTCAACATGTCATGCGATAGTCACTAGACGAGTGGAACAAGTATAAAATATATAGAAAGCATATTTTTTAGAATCATGCCACACAAATGTGTGTCTGTATAATTCCATTCAAGTGCGTGTCGCGGTGCTCTGAAAGGAGTAAAACATGGACAACTTTTCCTAATTAATTTTGTAAATACAAGTGAGAAAGTCGGTCAAGCCCGACTAGAACATACTCTGTACCTGGAGTAGGAGCTGAATGCAGTGCTGCTGCTGTGTCTCTCTCTATCTCACTCTCTTTCTCTCCCTCTCTCACTCTCTCTCTCTCTCTCTAAGATTGTGCGGTGTTGGTTGTGAAAGGGTGGAAGGGGGAGTGGCTGGAGGAGCTCGGTTAACTTTTTTGCTAATTACGCTCATCCGATCTTTATCATTTCTTCGGCAAATCGATACATTTTGACAATTACCAACTATTTTTAGAAGGTACATACCATCTATCTACAAAACTGTGGAAGATATGACGTTTTTTTCAAATTGCGTGTGGGGGGGGCTTGGCCAAAATTGAAAATAAACTTGATCTGCCTGCAGCTATAAGAAACATTTGTCCCATACATGTCAAACCTCTATCTCTTACCATCTCTGAGATCGGACGGACAAAATAAAACAGTTATTGAGTTTAATTATGTAATTTACAATTGTTTGTTTTTTTTTAAGATACAATTGCAACGCAGCTTGGGCTTCGTTAAAGAACAGCTTACGCTGCCGCCAGGAGTGAAAACGAAAAGGGCGTATCCATCGCATTTCAAGGACGTCGATTGTCGAACGGATGAGCTGCACACTTTGTAAATGGTTGGACTTGGGACTTCTTAGTCGCTGCATGATATAGATAGCATCTTCTAATCTAATAAGTACATAACATTGAGATGCCACGGCTCAAAACAGTCGATTCAGCTCTTTTCCTAGTCGTGTCCATACAAATCATTTATTTATTTACGTTTTACATCGGCGCTTGCTATCGACGAAATAATGTGCACAGATTTCGAACATTTTTCCGAAGCTTATCTTTAAAAAGACATTATATCTAAATTAATTTAGAGAAGGAGTTTTTTTTTCAATTCATAAAAAGACAGAGCTTTATTCCCATGGAAATGTAAAATCTCCCCAAAGGTAAAACATAATTTAATTAATAAAGTAGAATTTTAATTAAAATATTTATTTTTCAAGTAAACCGTGTCAAAGGGATCAAACTTACACAAAGCACGTGAGCAGAAAGAGGATTAGAGACACACGCAAAAAAAAAAAGCGGAAAAAAGACCGACAAGTTTATAACAAAACGCAGCGGGTTGGCTCGAAATAACAACAATAATTCAGACCTACACATACATTGCATGTACGAGCACGAGTATTTAGAAGAAGACGAAAAGGTTATCCTCTTTGTGGCATCTCGAATTCCCATCTCCCCTCCTGTGGCTTTTATTGATTAAACTTGAAGTTGGCAGCCTAAGGGGCCGCCCGTCGCTTTCTCTCCGAGAACTTTCTTAATTTTGTTGTAATTTCTTTCACGCTGCTGGAATTTCTATCTGCAAATTTATGAGCGAAAAACAAAAGCGGAAACTATTTTTATTAGATTAAATATTATCACAAAAAAAAAAACGAGAAAATTTGTATTGTAAAGGGAAATCTCTGTTCGTAATTTGCTCTAACAATTTTAATCGCATTTACGCTCACAAGAGCTGTGGAAAATATTAACAACATTGTTGCCGAGTCGCTTTTCATTACGAAATTGTTCGTGCGTAAGAATGTTGAAGGCGAGATTTTCAATTTTCCACCCTCGGACGGAGTGCACAAATATTCATTTATTATGAGTTTAGCAATTCGTGTGCAAAAAAAAAAATATAAAAACAAAGAAAAATGTCAATTGAACTTTTTCGTAGCACACTTTTTGGGGCAGGGACAAAAATTACTAATTTATTATTGGATAAGCAAAGAAAAGCAAAAAGGTATAATAAAAAATCGAAAAAATATACAAAAATTAAGTAAAATTTTTTGTCTATAAACTGTCCAAATTTTTCTCTTTCTTTTGCAGCATGTCCCTCCACTTAATAGAAACGAACTTGTCCTGCCTGGCTCGGCCACACGTGCTGAATTTTTATTGCTTGATTTAATTATTAATGCGACTTGCAGATGTCACGAACACAAAGCCCTCTTCCCCCATTCTTAACCCTATCGTGCCACGCATTTTGACGCGTAAAAACAAAATATTGCTGTCTCCCTTTTCGGCCTGACAAAAAGGTTTATTGAAGCGGCAACGGATTGCATTTTTTATTATTTATTTCGGGCCAAACTTTTCGTAGGCAAAATTACTTATAGATAGCATGTCGAAATGCGTTCTCCGTCCATGCCGTTGAAGAAAATTCATAATGAAATATTTATGGACATAAAGCAATGCGGAGCAGTCAAATGGCACGGGGCTTTTCCATCATCATCGGGGAAAAAAAGGTCGTCGGGATTGGTTGTGGGGGGAGGAGAGAGAGTAGACGACTGATGCGGTAAACGGAAGTCAACTCAGCTGCCTGGAAATGATTATGATAAGAACGACGGTTCCTTTTCCCCCCTTTTGTTTGGGCCTGTCTGGTTGTAGTTTATGGAGGTAGTTTGTGTGGAGGTTTTTATGGCAAATAAATTGCCTAGGTATGAGGAGGGGTTCAGACAAGTTGTAGCAGTCTCATAAACATAATAGAAACCGCACTGATTTGGAGGGAATCACACAGTTCTGTTGGGTCGTTTTAGGCCTACGAATATACTTATAAAAGTATTCTATCTTTACATATAAAAAGGGCATGCCATACAAAAAAATAGAGGGAAGCGTACAATATTGATCAGTAACCTGTTTGTGAGCAATAGCAGGTTTGTCCGGAAAGTAAAAAGACTAAGCGAACCGCTACAATTCTTGAATAACTTTCAAAATAGGCTCCTTCTGTGTCGATGCAGCACTGCCAGCGCAATTTCCAAGCATTGAAGGCGTCACATCTGGGCTGTAGGGCTGTTTCTGGTCGTCAGTGAGCACATCTGGGAGCATCTTCGAGCACAGCATGCGTAATTTAACATCTAGGCAATTAAACGAATACTTAATCGACGGTCTGAGTTCAAAACATTTCGCAGGGGTTCCAGCACGGTCTTCATCGGCGACCTCTTCCCGGCCCTCCAAAAAGGCCTGGTGTCGGAGAAACACACCACTTCTTGCTAAAATAACATCTGTGTAAGCCTACTTGATCATATCAAAGTCTTTGTCGCAGAATTACCGAGTTTCACATTGAGTTTAATTGCTCTGCATTTTCGGATTGCACCACTCACAGAAACACGTCGCGCGAAAATGTCTGTCCTGACTCTCCAGGTGCTCGGAGACAACTGACTAGCCGTTTCTTCGTTAGCTGGGAACGTGCTCTATCGAATCCAGTCGGTGCGATTAAAGTCGAAGAACACAATCGAGTTTATTTAACAATACCGATTCCGCATGATTTTATCCAAATCGAAAACTGGTACAAGGCTGATAGAGTCAATAAACATTTATGTATTATAAATCAGGAAAACATGTGTCGAATTATTTCGCGTACTATGCTTACAAACCAAATTTAAAAAAAAAAGAAAAAAAAAAGGAAAAATTAAATTTTTCCCCATACAAACTTTTCCCACGCTTTTCCGACTTTCCCGGATGGAATTTACTGCATAACTAAACGAAGGTCTATGCCAAATCTCAAACCTGTAGTATAAGCCGTTTAGGCTGTGGGTTGATAATATGTCAGTCAGTATGTCAGTCGGGCGTTTATAGATAGATTTATATATATATAGATGACAAGTGTCGGAATTTTTAATAATTGAATTTCGACCTAACTCCCGCCTCTGCATCGGTCCAAAAACTAGTTCTGGGTGGAAAAACATTTTAGTTTTCATTGGTAGCGATTCTTATCTTAGTACACTGAGAGAAAAATCAAGAATTTTCGTACTTAAGTCAAGAATTTTCAGATTCACAACTTTAATAAGCCAGAAAATTTTTGATTTAAGTACGAAATTTCTTCATCAAAGTGCGTTTTTTAAAGTCCTTAGTTTTCACTCTTGAATCAAGATCATTCGTTCTCAAAAGTACGGTAAGAAAGAGTGTTGTTTAGAGACACGATCGACCCGACCGAGCGACGCGTGGTGTTGCTCTAAGACAGTGGTGCCCAAACACACACTATCTAGCTTTGCGATTGTCATTATGCGTCATTATGTCGAAACACACAAATGTGTGTGCGTGCTATTTAATGATAATAATAATATAATTATAGAGCACACGTATTCTCTTTCTCTATATGCGTGTGTCGGCTGCGACGCTGGCAGAATTATGACTTCCTATCACATGGGATAGGGCCATTTGAGCACCACTGCTCTAAGCTGATTAAATTTAACTTTTATTACTTACTTTGCTGAGACTTGAACTCGGGACCTCTAAGACTGTACACACGGACGACGTCGCGTCAGCTCACTCGGCTATTTGGCATCAGCGAAACCTCTCGTCTAAATCATACCTAAGAATATACGCTGTTTGTATTTGAACGCATCCATGAGGCAACAAGCTTGTATAAAAAAATTTTAGTGTGCAGTTGACACTTGAACCGAAAGGTTTTGTGAGCACACGCATTTTTTCGTTTTGCAGGCGGGAATTTAAAGGGTGGGTTTTTTTTTTTGGTACTGATCGCTATATTGTTTTTGTTGTTCATTGCTTTTTTGCTCAACACACATACTTTATATGTATGTATGTGATTGCTTCGCTCTTGCGCTTATTCTCCCTCTCTCTCTCTCTCGGGCTCTGGGCAAAAGCGCTTAGTTGAGAATGTTCGCTGAGCACCTCATCTTCTTAGATGCATCATGAACGCATCTAACAACGACAACCTGCGCACGCGCTCTCTCCCACTCTTAGTGAGAGCGCATCCAATGCTATTTTCTCTTAGTTTGCTTCCCATCTCTCGCCTTGCCTCTAAGAAACAAATTGAGAACGAATTTATCTCTATTCCAAGAGCAAAATTCTTGAAATTCTATTTTTGAATTTTGAACGGTCCGAACGATTCGTAATCACAGAAAGAAAGAATATAACAATAAAAAATAGAATAGATAGAAGATATCGGGTTCAAACTTATAACTTAAATTTATTTATTATAACTATATATAAATAAATAATAACAATAACTATAGTCCCTGAATTTTACAGAAAGATCGAAAAATAAATAGCCAAGTTAAAAAAATGTTGCATACTTTTCGGATATTCACCCTAAGGTACGCAGGAACACTGTTAAACATGTTTTTTCATGAGTAACGGGTATATCGAAGTCGGTTAGAGCCGACTTTAACTTACGCTGTCGATTTTGAGTGTATTTATTGATTTTATTGAAAGTGTGATCGAAAATGGATAACTAACGGATTACGGATGGTCGAATAACTAGCTCAAGCTTAAATTGGCCAGTTATTAATAAAATCTGCTTGAGAACAATTGTTTCTAGTTTGATCCAAATTATAACGAAACTTAGCTTTCTTCTTTTTTTTTTTTTTCGCCTTAGAAAACTTATCAAGCTCTTAGCCAGCATCTTATGGTCCCATTCTATCCAGCATTTACATGCCTGGGCTGAGGCCACAGAAACCAAAAATTGACTTTAGCATTGAGTTTCAATGGCAAACCAAAAACTTTTTCAAAGCAATTAGATAAAGGCTTCTGCCTGATTTTAAAGTTTCAAGCTTTCGGTTCTCGTTTGGCTGGTCAAAAATAAAGCGCAATCCGAGCAGAAGCCCCTCTCTCCCTTTCTATGTGTGTTATCAGCATGAAGAAGCACACTTTTCGGACAACATTTAATCAGGCAAAACTTTTGGTCTGTAAAAAAAGTTGTAAAGTCAGGCAGGCAGGCGGCAGGCAGGCAGATGCACCTGGACAGGAGCTGGGAAAATCTCATTAAACAGAATACCAAAACACAAAACACAAAGTTCTATTTAGCTTAAATAATATTTAGGGAAGCGTAAAACGGAAATGGCCACTAACTTGAGTGTTTTCCTGGCCAAAGAACAAAGAAAAATATTTAAGCACTTAAGTGGCCAAAGGCTTCCAGAGTGCGTGCGTCCAGTCAGAAATTAGTTGTAAGATGAATGGCCAAAGTCGCAAAGTTTCGTGCAGCTTTTTCAAGGGATTTACTGGGCAGGCTGTAACGGCTGTAACTGGCTTTGGCTTTGCCGCTTTCCATTCTTTTTTTTTTGTATTTAAAGCAAAAACTTTTTTAATGAATGCTCTTAGTTGTGCACATATTTTTAATGCATAGTTCATTAAAAAGCAACTTTAGTTTGGCTAAATCTTTACAGATTTATGATGGGCCACAAAGGCAAAGTGGCTCAAGTGTTAAGCTAATGCTATTAGTTGAGTGCCTCACATTAAAATGAACTTGAAAAGTGGCTTGTCATTTGTATACCAAATTTATTGAGATTATTTCAGTTTACACATTTTAATTCTTAATCTAAATATTCTGGTAAATACATTTGTGTGTTAGTAAAACGAAAAAAATGTGTTTTTTTTATGAAAAAAATTGTTAGTAATACGTGTGAAAATACAAATTTTTTACAGACTGCATTTTCTTTTGCTTTGTGTTAATTTCTTGCGTGTAAACAATAAATGTGTGTAATAGAAATGTGTGCATTAATTTTTAACCTGAAACTCCTCGTTCAACCATCCACTAGCACAGTCAGTAAATATTACCTCAACAATATTGGGATCAGTTGAAGTTATTTTTAACCTATAGTATTCAGTCAATTGTAGCTTCAATGGTAACTCTCGTTGGTTTCTCCCGCCTTGAATTTCACTTCGCACCAGACTGATGATTCCATCTACAAGATTTTTGTCGAAACAACCTTTTTTGCCGAATCGCAGTGAGCTCAACTTCGGGCATTTGGTAAGCAGTTCCAGCGCTAATTTATTGTCCATATAGTCGTAGAACAATCCCAATCGCTTAAGCTCGGTGAGTTTGCCAAGTTTTGATACAACATCTGTCTCCACAAAATTGAGAGACTTCAAGAAAAGCGTATGCAGACCAATTAGATCCGAAATTATTAACACAAACGTTTTGTCCATACCCTTGATCGGGAAACCTTTCGTTTCATACACCATCTCTAAATGATCGAGCTGTTGAGGACGGTGCCTGACAATCCGGGAAAAAAATCTACTGTCTACCAATAATTGGTCGAACCATAATTTTTTAAGCTTTGGCAAATGAGTAATTGGATTAACATTTCCAAAAAAAGGACATCTTACGTGAAGAACCTCCACGAAAGCAAAACCATGGTGGGTTTCAAAAAATCCGTTGCTAACGCAAAAAGGGTCAAACATTTGTAGTTTTTTAATGTGTGTTTTGTCCTTCAGAAAATTTGGAAGGCAATGAAGTGCATCCAATTGCCATCCGTCTATTGTCAACGTTTCGATAGATGTTGGCAGACTAAGACTTTCCGTCTTCCATTCAGAAATGCTTAACTTTTTGAGTTCTGTAAGATGCGCTAAATCCAGCCTGTTGGTTCTAGGCTTAGTCCACAGCATTAAGTCGTTTAACTTGGTCGTTCCCAGCAATATTCGTTGTAATTTTTGTATCTTCAATTGATCATCAGTCACAACCAACTTTTTCAGATTTGGAAAATGAAGACCAGCAAAGAAGCAGCGCACAAAATACCGATTTTCATCCGATTTCCATTGGGTAAAGGTAAAGTTTTCCACATGTTTCCCGGACAGTTGACAGAAGTCCCGCGTTTCCCACAAAGTCAGACCTTTGGTTATTTCATCATCTACGGACTTATGCTGTCTGGCCGAAACACTTTGATAAATGGCTTGGAAACGTGTGCAAGTTCGTGCCAGACGAATCTGATCGACAAGTGACAGATATTGGAACACTCTCTCCAGGCAATCATCGTTAAGTTTAAGAATAGGTGGGGAAGTTGCAAACTCCAATTCATTCGACACTTCATCGTCAACTGGCTGAAGCCAACTATAACTGGCTTGCACATAAAACTTATAGCCGTTGACCTCGTGCTCCGAGCTTTCCAGGACTCTGCGAACGGATAAATCAGATTGCAGAGGAAAGTGACAGTATTTTCTCAAAACTTGAAAAATGAAACATACTTTGCTGCATCGCGTACATCGGCAAACAGTACAAATGCGTTCCAAGTTGGCAGATATTCTTCTTCGTCTTCTTTAGCTGGGACAGAACTCTTAATTCTCTCTATGCCCAACACTTGGCCATAGTTCTGAGTAAAGTCATCAAGTAAAGCGTCTTGTGTCAACTGGAAGATTAATACAAATTGTGGATTGTCGAATTATGAATTAGGAATCAAAATAAGTTGTCTTACCTCCATTGGCATACTAAAGAGATGCAACTTCCGCACAGGAATGTGATCTTCAGTATAAGCAATTCCATTCTTCATATAAATCTTATAAAGAGGTTTAAGTTCTTTCAACTTTAGGCTTATCTTCATTTTTTTTAATGCGATGGAAGTTTCAGGACCACGAGCTGCACAGAGAATTCAGAATATAAGCGATGTCTGGTTTATGGCATTTATTTGTTTAATAATACCCAATACTCACACATCATTCTATGTTATTTAATTAGTTAATTCAAATCAAAAATTTTGACGATGGTAGTTTAAACGGTATATTTCCTTTTATTGTTCGTCCCTCAAGTGTACAAAATTCACCTGTCAGATAACTGAAATTAAGAGCAAATATTAATTTTTTTGCTTGTTCATACAAATTTAAGGATTTTTTTTTCATATTTGTCTCTTTAGGATTTTCTTTGATTTGCCAACTCCAAACCGATTTGTTGCTCAGAATGAAATACATAATATTGTGAAATCAACATTCCGAGCATTAAAAATTTCCCATAACTCATACCAGTGTAACTAATAAACACAATGCAGTTGTAAAAATTAATACAAATACATACATACATGTATATATTGATATGCTTTCAAATTTAAAATTTATGTTTTATATTTTAATTTTACCTTAGTTTTACTTTTATCAGGCAATACGAAACCAAAAGAAAATTTTCAACAAAGGAACTGGCAAGACAAGAAATTAATTATAATAATAAAAAAAACTCACAAGACTTTTGGCTCCCAGCCCTTCGATGATACTGCAGATGTAAAGAAGATTCGATGTGCAAACTGAATATCGATATATTTATCTCGCGATCAGTGATGCCAGTTTAGAGGGTTGGCTTGTTATTGAAATTTCATTACTTTAGCTTAGTATACACTTCCACCAAAGACTCGCCAAAACAAAAATCTCCATATAAAAAAAACTCACAAAAATTTTTGTGCCAAAATCCTTTGGCAGTCTCTTTGGTGGCAGTCCACACTCAAAACAAAAAGGCCTCGATTAAATACCGATAAAATACTAGATCCGTAGTTTTTGTATTTTTATCGATAGCTCCCTGAATAATTAATTTTAATTATTTCACGAGGTATCGGACATTGTCGATACACAAATATGCGTAATCGGTGTTTTTGCTCGGATCTCATTGTGGTACACAGAATATATAGATGTTGGGCCTCACTAAATATATATAAGGGCAATATGTTCAAACTTAAAAATTGTAGCTCTGACAGTTTTTCGCGGTTAGAAGAAGATGGAGGAGGAATTTGCCAAACTTTATCTGGGTACGGTGTACACCTACATACATGCAAGAATTTGTGGCTCTACCTCTTATAGTCTGTGAGATCTACGCGTTTATACAGATAAAAAGACAGATTTTCGCTGTTTAAAGATGGAGGAGGAGGATTTTTTGAAATCTGAAACAAACTCGATGTGGGTACAGTATACACCTATATACATGCCAAAACTTGTGGCTCTATCTATTACAGTCTCTGAGATCGACGCGTTCATACAGACAGACAGACGGATATGGCTAAATCGACTCGGCTGTTGATGCTGATCAAGAATATATATACTTTATGGGGTCGGAGGTGCTTCCTTCTCCCTGTTACATACATTTGCACAACTTCATGATCCCCTTTTTCCCATTTTTAATGGGAACAGGGTATAAAAACTCACAAAAATTTTTGTGCCAAAGCCCTTTGGTCGTCTCACGGTTTTTTGTAGCTTGCTTTGAAAATTGCGCTCAATCATTGATGGGAAAATTATTCAAATTTCACCCGATTACGCATATTAGTGTATCGAAAATGTCCGATACCTCTTGAAATAATTAAAATTAATTATTCAGGGAGATATCGATTAATCGAGGTGGAAGTGTGGACTGCCAACAAAGGGATCGCCAAAGGGCCTTTGCCCAAAAATTTTTGAGAGTTTTTTTTAAATGAAGTTTTTTGTTTTGGCAAGTCTTTGGTGGAAGTGTATATTACGCTAAAACAAAGGCCGTATTCAGAGAATTCCGATTGGCGATTATCGATTTACGATTTGCGATTGCTGATGAGTCTCTGCTAAATAGATTTGATTGCAGATTTTAAGATATCGGTTGTCTTTTGTACTTTTTATCAATGAAAAACACTCACACAAAATCTCCAATATTTATTGGTTAGTTAAATTGGAAAATTTATATGAATGTCTAAACAAAGGTAGGCTGACCCAGCAATCGTTAACCAATCATACGTTTTGTTCAATTTCTATTCAGAAAACATGATTGTCACATTTTCCAATCCCAATCGGCAATCATAAATCACAAATGGTAAATCGGAATTATCTGCTGAATACGCCCAATGACTTAACAGTGATTTAATTGAATTGGGGGACAGAGTAGAACCGAGAGGGGATCAGTAAGGGAAGAGAGCGCTTTAAATCTAAATATGGGTCAAGAGAGTGTCCTGATTGATATTGATTGATTTACTGACAGATTCACTGATTGGCAATCATCGCACAGCCTAAACTGTAAGAGATAGTAGAGGGCTGTAATTTGGACAGGAGTTGCTGTTAGTGGTGAAAGTGCGTCGTCGGAAAAGTTTGTATGGGAAAACTTTTATTTCACAAGAACGCAGAATAACTATTTTTCATCCGATTGGCTTCAACCTTGGTTTGTAAGTATGGAATACGAAATTGTTCGACATTTTCTGATGTTGGAAAATTTTACCCAAAGGTCGGAAAATTCTGCATACAAAACTAATTTTTATCCGATTGTCTTGAAACTCGGTTTGTAAGCACAGAATACAAAATAATTTTAAATGTGATTTTTCAGTGTCGGAAAAAACGTCCCCAGGAGTGAAAATGCCCGGAAAATTCTGCAAGAAAATTATCTATTTTTCATCCTATTGGCTTAAAACTCGGTTTGTAAAGATATATTACGAACTAATTTGAAATGCGACTTACCAATGTCTGAAAATTTGACCCGATGGTCGGAAAATTTCCCGAAAATTCTGCGAGAAGAAAACTATTTATCATCCAATTGGCTTGAAGGGGGTAACGACATAGCTCCGACGTCATATCTCCGCCGCGTTTTAAACGACATATCTCCGCGCGGAGATATGACGCTTTAAAACGACATAGCTCCGCGCGGAGATATGCCGCTTTAAAACGACATAACTCCGCGCGGAGATATGACGCTTCAAAACGACATAACTCCGCGCGGAGATATCGCTCACTTACTTCAATACTGGCATAACTCAAAATAATCCATTTTGAGAAAAACACGTTTGAAGTTCTCAATGGATTTAACCTTAAAAAAAATGGTTATTTTAGTTTCAACTCAATTAAGTAAAATATTATAAATTTAGAATGCTTATTAATAAACATTCAAAATATGATGTTTTAACTGAAAGACAAAGTATGTTTGGTCAATATCGACAGCAGGACAACTGAGATATGGCCGTTCTTGCATCAACATGAAAATGAACCTAGAAAATGATATTGCGACATATTCTCATCTCACATGGAAAGTAGAAGAGATAGCAATACGAAAATTTTTGCATAAAATAGTACAGTAAAGCGCGCAGATTTCTGCATCATTAAGTCAAAAATCGGATTTTTTGAGTTATGCCAGTATTGAAGTAAGTGAGCGATATGTCGTTTGCAACATGGCGGAGATATGTCGTTTGAAAACGACATAACTCCGCGCGGAGATATGTCGTTTGAAATGCGGCGGAGATATGTCGTTTTGAAGCGTCATATCTCCGCGCGGAGATATGTCGTTTGTAACACGGCGGAGATAACCGTTCTAAAACGTCATATCTCCGCCAGAAAAAAAGCGACATATCTCCGCCGGCAAAATGTACTGGGCGGAGATATCTCGTCGGAGATATGTCGCTATGCCGCTTGAAGCTCGGTTTCAATGGACGAAATTGAAAATGTAGTTTTCCAATGTCGGAAAATCTGATCCCCGTGAGTAAAGTTGCCCGGAAAATTAAACATGCAAAATAACTATTTTTATTCTGACTTAAAACTCGGGACAAGGAAGAGGTTTGGAAGTGAATGGGATGTGGGCGGGATGTGAGTGATCGTTGGGTGGGATTGCGGTGGGATGCGGGTATCACGTTGTTTTGGAAGTGGGTGGTAATGGGAATGGGTGAATGGGAAGTTGGTGGGATGTGTGCGGGAAGCGGGAGGGATGAGGGCGGTAAGTAACACACAGCAATTGGTATTTGGGCGGCGCTGGCAGGCTTCAGTAACATCAAATTAAAATTAGTTCATATGAAAAATCAAACGCATTCTGCTAACTTGGGCTTTTTGTGAAAGCAAAAAAAAAACGCATTTCCTTAAGGGTACTGTGTACACTGAGAAAAAAAGGATAGTTTTTGATTATCTTTACGATATTTAACTATCCATTTGGACTCGATAGTTAACTATCCTTTTTTGGGATCCATTGGATATTTTCAAAGTCGATTTATTTTCGCTTAAAAAGGATATATTAGGCAATACATTTTTCATTGAACTTTATTCTTCATCCAAAGGAGCTGAAAATGTGAAGAGGATATTTAAAAAAATGGATCTTAAAGAGGATATTTGAATACCCATTCTACGGGAATCTTTTTTTTTCTCTGTGTACCTTCTGGTGTCATTTTTTAAAGGTTTACAAAAAATTAAATTACATAAATACTAAAAAAAAAATTTTTTGAAGGTACCCTTAATAAACAAACACATTCTCCAGGGCTAGCATATTAAGCCTCTAAGGATAACTTTATACCGATTAGTCGCAGAATGCTGTGAGAGGCGGAAACGACCAGCTTTAAGCTCAGTTCTCAGATAAACTAAAATCGATTCCGATTGGGTTTAAGTGTTAGGCTTGAACTATTAGTTAAGGGGTTATATACAGTTAGGATTTTCAAAAAATCGATTTTTTTTTTTTTGCATTTTCTTAATATATATATATCTGAGTATACACACACAAAATTTCAAGTCGATCCGACGAATATTTTCGAAGTTATAGACACATTAGTGAAAAAAAATGAACTACATGTAAGCTGCTTTCAAAACTTTAATCGCGTTTTTCTCGAAACGGTGTTTTCAAAGTCGGTGAGCAAGATTTCTCAGAAACGGCTGAACCGATCGGTCTGCGATTTTTACACAAGCTTCCTAACTATATTTTTTAGTAATTAATCGAAGGATTTCCCGATCCGATGAAAATATCAGATTTTTCTAAACAATTAAAGAGCCGAATTTTGCTCGAAAATCGAACCTTTTGCTTTGAGTAGCCCCCATTTTGTAAAAAAAATTTTTTTTGCTAATTCCTTCGATTAATCACTAGATTATTCATAATATTAATGAAATTTATTTGGTTTTCGCATTTTGGATGATCCAGTCCAGAGATATCGTGCTCACCGCAAGGGGCCTTTTTTTTGCGGACCTCTGTAAAATTGGCACTATCAACGTTCAAGATGATTATTTTTGGCAATAAAAAAAATGTGAATATAGTTTAAGGTTGTCATAATATACCTGCCAAGTTTCAAATCAATAAACCAAATAGTTTGCTTAGAAGAAATTCTTGAAAAATGCCTTTTTTTCGACCTCCTAACTGTATATAACCCCTTAAGTGCCGCACATTAAACTGAACTTGAAAATTGGCTTAACATTTTTATACCAAATTTATTGAGATTATTTCAGTTTACACATTTTAATTCTTATTCTACATATTTTGGTAAATACATTTACAGTACACACATATTACAGTATTTTATATAATTTTAAACACTTTGGCTTTGCTTTAATGTTCATGAGTTTTTAGAAAGTATTTCTTTTAATCTGAATTACTGTAACGAAATAAATTTTCCGAAGTGCTGGATATAGTCCTCAAACCTCAAACTCCTCGTTGAACCATCCATTAGGACAGTCACTAAAGAATACTTCAACAATATCAAGATCAGTTGAAGTTATTTTTAACCTATAGTATTCAGTCAATTGTAGCTTCAATGGTAACTCTCGTTGGTTTTTCCCACATTGAATTTCACTGCGCACTAGACTGATGATCATGTGCACAAGGTCAAGCATGAAATAACCGTTATGGCCCAGTCTCAGAGAGCTCAACTTGGGGCAGTTGGTTAGCAGTTGCAGCACTAATCCATTGTTCATAAAAACGTAATACAATCCCAAACGCTTAAGCTCGGTGAGCCTGCCAAGTTTTGATATTACTTCGTTATCAAAAAATTCGACAGTCTTCAAGAAAAGCGTATGCAGACCAATTAGATCCGAAATCAATAACACATCCGTTCTTTCGATACCCACGATCGACTCGCACAGGATCGTTTCGCACACGATCTCTAAATGTTCTAGTTGTTGAGGACGGTGCCTGATAATCCGGGAAAAAAATCCCTGGTTTACTTGAGAGCATTCGAGCCATAATTTTTTAATCTTTGGAAACTGGGAAATTGGATTTGCGAAGTGAAAAGACTGACAACTTCTTATGTGTAGAACCTTTAGGGAAGCAAAACCAAAGGTTCCAAACAATGCATCGCTAAAGAAAGAAGAGTCTAACATTTGAAATTTTTTAATATGTGTTTTGTTCTTCAGAAAATTTAGAAGGCAAAGAAATGTATGCCTTCCCCATTCGTAGACTGTCAACGTGTCGACAGAGGTGGGCAGACTAAGACTTTCCGTCTTCCAATCAGAAATTTCCAACTTCTTAAGTTTTGTGAGATGCTTTAATTCTAGCCTGTCGGTTCTAGGCTGAGTCCGCAGCAATAACTCCTTTAACTTGGTTGTTCCCATTAATATTCGTTGTAATTTGTGTACCTCCAACGAAGTGTCATACACAACCAATTTTGTCAGATTTGGAAAATCAAGACCAGAATATAAACAGCGATGAAAATCATGATTTTCACATTCCGTCAAACTTAAACTTTGAAAATGCTTGCTGGACAGTTGAATAAAACGACACATACTCGGCCTAGACAGACCTTCGGTTATTTCGGAATCAGCGGACTTGTACTTTGCTGCAAAAAATTCTACAAAAATTGTTTGAAAACGTTCGGAAGCTCTTGCCAAACTGATCCGATCAGCAAGTGACAAATACTGAAACACTTTCTCCAGGCAATCATCGTTGAGTTGCAAAATGTGCCAGGATGGGGGGAAAAGCTCCAACTCTCTGGACTGTTCATCAGCAACTATGGAGAACAGAGAATAAAAAATATATAAAATGTCTTATTTAAGGTATTCTTATACTCTCTACCGAAAATACACAGGGATTAATTTTCGACCCTATAAATAATAAATATTCTTGATCATGGAGAGAGATAGAGTTTTGACATGTATGGGACATATACTTCTTGTTCTTGCAGGCAGATCAAGTATATTTTCAATTTTTGCCACGCCCCCTCCCGCCCTCGCAATTTGGACCATTATATCTCCCACAATTATGTAGATAGATGAATCGTACCTACTACGCATATTTAGTAATCATCAGTGTTTATTGATTTGCAGAAGAAATGATAAAAATCGGATAAAAGATAGTCGAGTTAACTCTATTGCTTGTTTGGTACAAATTTTGGGGGTACAGAGTATGTTATAGACGGGCTTGACCGACTTTCTTTATTGTTTATTGTATGCAAAACTTACACTCCAAATCCATCATTAGTGGTTGTTTCATGTTAGTTTAATCGGTATTATTCCAAGTATTACCGCACAAAATTCACCGGTCACGTAACTGAAATTAAGAGCAAATATCAATAATTTTGTTTGGTCATAAAAATTTTGGGATTTTTTTTAAATCTGGCTTTCTATAATTTGCCAACTCCAAACCGATGTGGTGCTCAGAACTAAATACATAATATTGTGTGAACAACATTCCGAGCTTAAAGAATTTCCATGAGTCATATTAATTTAACTCATAGACCAAATCCAGTTTTTAAAATTAATACAAATTCATACATACATGTATATATTGATGTGCTTTCAAATTTAAAATTAATGTTTATAAATCAATTTTCACTTAGTTTTACTTTCATTAGGCAATACGAAACCAAACCAAATGTTGTAGAGCTTCAACAAAGGAACTGCCAAGACAACAAATTACTTATAATAATAAAAACTAACAAGACTTTTGGCTCCAAGCCCTTCGTTGATACTAAAAATGTAAAGATGATACGATGTGTAAAGTGTATATCGATATGTTTATCACGCGATCAGTGATGCCAGCTCAGAGGGTTGGCTTGTTATTGATATATCATTACTTAAGTAGTTTAATAAGACTTACAATTGCTTAAAGTTAATAAATATAGCAATTACCTAAAATTATGTCGGAAATATTCATTGTAAAAAATTAAACATTTTTGGAAGAGAGTGAACAACAATGACTAAACAGTGACTTAACAGTGACTATACAGCGACATAACAGTGATTAATCAATGATTTGACAGTAACTTAATGAATAAACAGTGTCTTAACAGTGACTCAACAGTAACTTAACAATGACTAAAGTAAGTTAACAGTGGGGGAAACAGTGTGAGAAAGAAAGATTCTAAACAATTTAAAATTATTTTTAAATTTTTAGATTGAAATTATTATCTCTGCCTGTTATTCCTATGCGACTGTTGTCAAGTGATCTTGTTGTTGGTATTTATATTCCCTGTTAGTTTTCATTCTTTGAAAGATTGCCATTGCTGATTAATATACCATTACGAAAGCTTTTGATTTTGAAATTAAAACCCTAAATTTAGCATCTCGTTTCACATCAAAACCACGTGAGTGTTCTGTAACGACATTCACACCTGTTTTTAAAGAAAAATTACCAAAATATAACGAAAATGCTTATCTTCGATTTCCAAACCTTACATTAACGTGCATATTAATATTTTAGCTAGGTTCTTTGAAAACCTTCTTGTTTCTTCTTATTTTTTCGTTCTTATAATTAATTTAAAAAAAAATAAATTTGCCATTCGTATGATGTACCGTTTACTTCTGTCTATAACATACATTTGTACATTTAAGTATCCACCTTTTACTCTACACTCAGAATAAATAATACGATTTAAAAATAATATATAATGGGCGCGGTAGTGGTTACTTAATTTTGATCGCTGATAGTCGAGTGGGCTAAGGTGCTGTCGTCCGTGTGTTCAGTGTTGAAGGTCCTGAGTTCAAACTGAACACACGGACGACAGCACCTTAGCCCACTCGACTATCAGCGATCAACAAAAAATTCGCTTCCAAATCATACTTAAGAAAATACGCAGTTTGTATTTGTACGCATCTGACAACTTCTGACTGCGCATGCGCTATCTCTCTCTCTCTCTCTCTTTTCTGTGAGAGCGTGTCCAACGCAACTCTCTCAAAATATGCTTGCCCTCGCTCCCCTTTGCAAATGAATTTAGCTCGATTCCAAGAGCGGAAATTTTGAAAATTTAAGAACGACTAAATTTTTTTTTTGTACTTTTATACTCAAATCAGTTGATCTAGTTTTCTCTTATTGTTCGAGCACTGCTTCACAGCATTTTTCTGTGACCAACAAGCTTCAAAATTACCTACTCTCAGAGAAATAATAGTGAATTTCAGTCCTGATTTAAGAGCATTCGTTCTCAAAAGTACGTTAGAAATAAAAATTCTTGATCCAAGAGCGAAATTCTTGATCCAAAGGTGAATTTTTGATCCCGACATTCTTGATTCAAGAAGTTCAGTACTTGATCCAATTACGAATAATTCTCAAAACAAAAAATCTTAAGAAATAATTAAAGGGGGTGGGGGGTTTGGAGTGAGAGACACAACCAAGACCCCGGACGACACGACCAACCGACGTGGCGTTTGTCGCTAGTGAAAAGCACTCGGACCTTTGCAAGTGAGGCAAGTTCCGACTAAGCTAAGCAACTTTGTTGTTGCGTTCGAGTTTGCGAGAGACATCGGATAGAGACACATATGCTCTTGTTGTTGCAGGTCTGAGCACGTTAACAACAAAATGCAGAGCATGGTGTAAAAATATAAGGTGAAACCGAGAGGAGAGAAAACCGTCTTTTTGTTTATAGGGCCAGAGGGCCAGTTCGTTGTGAATGCTTGAAGCGAAAGGTTGGGTGCGGACGAATTTTTTTTATGTTTTTATATGTTGTTTAACTGTTTTGTTTTTGTTTTATTGCTGGCTTTAGTGTCAAATGACAAGTTACTGTGTAATTTGCCGGAAAGTTATTTGTTTATAACTTAATTAATTAATATCTTTCAATCCATACTAGTATCCAACTCTTGGAAAACACCATAATTTAAGCTATATTTAGGGCAAAAAATTGTATTTTCTACGAAGATTTGTCCTGGTGGTAATCAGTTGGAAAAAATTATATATAAATTAAACAAGTATTTAATTTTGTTAAATAATTTAAAATTTATCATTTTATTTCATAGATATATAAAATATATTCATTCTTAACTTTAATTAAAGGTTTTGTAAATATTTGTTAAAATTATTTGAAATTAAAATAATAATTAAAAGTTCAGGAAAATGGCATAATTTTAAGGCAAAGAAAATTTAAACCAAAAACAGATTTTTTAGGAAAAATGCACTATATTATAGAAATTTATTTAACATTTTAGGTAATAAAATTCAATTTCCTAAAATTTAAGAAAAATCTTTTTTCTGAGTGTACATTTGTGATTCCTCTTACGGTAAATTCATTAGTAAGTGTTTTATGAATTTAAAGGATATAACTTGGATTCGGGATTTTTTCTCTCTGCAAATGTAGTTTAAGAGCTAACAGCATTAAATGTTAACCTTCAACTCTTCTTCGAACCAATCACTAAAATCATCGCAGAGGTCTATGTATACAACAGCAACATAGGGATTAGTTGATTTTATTTCAGTTTTATTCGCAGTCGATCTCGTCAATTGAAGCGTTATTGGCAACTCTCTTTGATTTTCCCCGCAATGCACCAAACTGGTGATGCTTTGCACCAGGCTATCGGTTAAAGGATAGCAATCCTCCATTCTGAGTGTGTTTAACTTGGGGCAATTCTTCAGCAGTTGTAGCACAGACCTTTCGGTAATGTGACTGCAAAACAATCCTAAGCGCCTTAGCTCTTTGAGCTTGGCAAATTCTGTTATAACGTCGTCATCTATTTCTCTAGGACCGCTCAAGAAAAGAGTCTGCAATCCAATTAGACTCGTAATCTCTAAGATCACCCATTTTTTGATATCAAAGTAGCCGCTAATTTCTAAATGATCTAGCTGTTGAGAATTGTGTTCGTTCAAATTGGGAAATCCTCGAAGGTGACAAAGTCTTAGTTTTTTTAGGTTTGGTAACTGAGTAAATAGCTCTTTCCCGTAAGAATCACGGTGTATTAAATCAAGTACTTCCACGGAAGCAAAAGCTTGCGATTTGGCCATTTCCTTGAAAATGTTGCTACGACAGTTAATAATTTGAAGCTTTTTAAGCTGCGTGTGGTCTGCCAAAATACTTGGAAGACAACTAAATTTATTCCATTCCTGCAATATCAATACTTCGATAGAGTTGGGCAGACTAAGATCTTCCGTATTCCAATCGGAAATCTCCAACTTCTTAAGTTCTGTAAGATGTGCTAAGTCCAGCCTGTCGTTGCTAGGCTTAGTCCACAGCGTTAACTCCTCCAACTTGTTCGTTCCCATTAATATTCGTTGTAATTTGTGTACCTTCAACTCTTTATCATTCACATACAACATTTTCAGATTTGGAAAATAAAGGCCAGCATAAAAGCAGAGCATAAAATTATCATTTTTATATCTCCAACAGCTTAATCTTTCAACATGATGGCCGAACAGTTGACAAAAATCCCGCGTTTCCCACAATGTCAGACCTGTGGTTATTTCGGAATTAAAGGACTTGTTCTTTGCAGCAAAAAAATCTACATAAATTGTTCGAAGTCGAGTGCAAGTTTGTGCCAAACAGATCTGATCGGCAAGTGACAGATACTGGAACACTTTCTCCAGACAATCAGCGTTGAGTTCCAGGATGGGGGAAAGCTCCAACTCACTGGAATGTTCATCTGCAGCTATAGACAACAGGGAATAAACAATATATGTATAAAATATACAATTTTAGGAATTTTTATAATCTGCACCAAAGATACTTAGAGTATATTAAGTTTATGCTAAAGTATCTAACAGGCTTATATTCTTGATCACCATCAAAAGCCGAGTCCGTCTGTCCGTCCGTATGAACAAGGAGATTCCAGAAATGGTGAGAGATAGAGTTTTGGCATGTATGGGACATATACTTCTTGTGCTTTCAGGCAGATCAAGTTTATTTTCAATTTTCGCCACGCCCCCTCCCGCCCCCGGCAATTTGGAAAAATCATCATAGATCCCACAATTATCATTGTTTATTGATTTGCTGAAGAAATGATCAAAATCGGATAATAGATAGTTGAGTTAACAGGAAAACAAACAATTATGATGGGTAGCACTGGCCGCATTGGCGATTGACAGCCTTCATACACTCTATTGCTTTTTTGCCATATTGTGTGTCTTCTAACTTATATTGATCAGACATGTACAAACTTTGGGGGTACAGAGTATGTTATAGTCGGGCTTGACCGACTTTCCTTTTCCAAAACTTACACTCCAAATCCATCATTCGTTGTTGATTCATTTTTGTTGTCAGCACAAAATTCACCTCAGTCAGATAACTGAAATTAAGAGCAAACATTAACTTTTTTGATTGGTCGTAAGATTTTAGGATTTTCTTAATATCCGACGCTTTGATTTGCCAACTTCAAACCGATTTGGTGCATAGCATTTAATATATTAGATAGTGATATCAACATTCCGAGCTTTAAGATTTGCCATGAGTCATGCCAATTTATTTCATAGACAAAATCCAGTTATCAATTTTAAAATAAATACATACATGTATACAGGGTGGTCCATTTCAAAATTGGAATTTAATTTTGCTTTAAAAAAACGGCTCGACATTTATTGGAAAGATTGGTTAATGTCATTTGTTTATGAAAAACATTTTCGGTCAAATGACCACCACGGCTAACTTGATAATGTTTTCGAGTACGTACAAGGGTTCGTTTATCCACCAAACTTTCGCTCTACGAATTCATATGTTTTTAATATTTTCCAACTTTCCTCAAGCAAATAGCCCACCCATTTCGATAATGTTAAGGTGTTCACTAAATATTTGTCGCTTTCTGTGTGACATTTAACGTTTTTAAAGACAAATTATAAATAGTTCAAATTCCAAACACTAGATGGACCACCCTGTATATTGATGTGCTTTCAAATTTAAAATTTATGTTTTATATTTCAATTATAACTTAGTTTTACTTTCATCTGGCAATACGAAACCAAAACAAATATTGTAGAGCTTCAACAAAGAAACTGCCAACACAAGAAATTACTTATAAAAACTCACAAGACTTTTGGCTTCAACCCCTTCGTTGATACTAAAAATGTAAAGATCACACGATGTACAAACGGTATATCGATATGTGTATCACGCGATCAGTGATGCCAGCTTAGAGGGATGGCTTGTTGTTGAAATTTCATTACGTTAGTAGTTTAATAAGACTTGCAATTGCTTAAAGTTAGTAAATATAGCAAAAGATTGGTCATACTCACTTTGCAATTATCTAAAATACTATCGGAAATATTCATTGTCAAAAATTTTAAATTTTTGGAAGAGAGTGAACAGTGAATTAATAATAATCGAAAATAAGTGGACCTTGGCAGATGCAAAAGGCTTGTTCTAATTTTAAGCCCCATACGGACATCAGAAGTAGCGAGAAGTTTCATACAAAAATTGAGGGAAGAAGAAGCAGAAGTTACAACTTCGCCTCTTGAACTTCTTGCATGTACGGAGGTGCGAAGTTGAAAGTTACACTTAACAGGCAATGTTGCACTTAGCAGCACATTTGTGGATACTGTGTTAGATGGCTGTGGGCCTTATTGTGCTTTGACCAGCTGAAGCAGCATTGAGAATGCACCATGTTATGCCACTCTGCTTCTACCTGCCTCGATCAGCTGGACTGCTTTTAGCTAAAATGATTTAAAAAGAAAATTAAAAAGAACATGGAAGAAAAACTAAAGCGAAAGAATCGCTTAGATGTGTTTTTGCATGACAAAAAAAATGTTTTTATTTTGGCTGTAAAAGAGCGCGATGTCATTTTTAATCTTTTCCACCCCAAGCATTCGGACTTTAATTTTGTAAACAATCCTTGGGGAAAAGTGGCCGAGCTTCTACAAAAAATCAATTTGGCATAAAAACAAAATACAGACGATCGAGCAGTCTGTACCACCGCCAATTAAATTAAAAATATCAAAAACATATTTTTTGGCGTAATTTTTTCTTAAGTCTGGTTACACTGCTCTTACGTTCCACGGCGACGAAACATGAGGTGAAGTTAGCTAAATTACGAACTTCGGATGTCCGTACGGGGCTTTAAGATTTTAACCTTATTTTAGCTCAAAAACAAGATGCGGTATCCACTATATGAATTGTGTTTGCTATTAGTTAAGTGACGCACATTAAAATGGAATCAAATTTATACATTTTTAGCTCTTAGTCTAGCGGGATAAATACATTAACTTTTAAATTCTAATGTGCTGGCCTCACTACAACTGCATTTTGCATTTTCGCATTTTGGTCAAAATGTACATTATCCCCCATACAATTTTGTATGGCCACAAGAGATGCAAAAATGTGCATTTTGAGAAATTGTAGTTGCATTACTCGTTTGCCATTCGATTCACTATTAAGGGAGCGCCAAATGGCAAAAATTTTAAATTTGCTTAAATTAAATTGAATTGAAATTAATTTAACCTTTTTAATGTTTACCAATAATATCAATGATAACACAATGAATTGCAGACATTAGAAATTTCTAATGTAGTTTCAATTGGACTCAAGAGACCACAAGCCCTCTAGTCTGACCAAAACAATGATTCGCTTGGCCACCGAAATAATTCTAACATTTACAGAAAAGAAACTGACATAGAAGAGCTTTAAACGCTTACCAACATGAGAGTTTATGTTTCTAGCAGCGAAATATATTAAAATTGAATATCTTTGTTTCATTTGTTATCTTTGTTTTATTTATTTATTTATAATTACACATGGAGCAGCTGACATCTGCCAAGAGATGAATGGCTCTCTAAGACTAAATTTGAGGGAGTGTGATCCCACCTCATGCTCACCCACTCTCACGCTCCGACTACTGAATTAGATGACGAAAGTTGAGCAGTTTTCCCAAACAAATTCTTGTCCATTCACATAAAATCCCACAAAATTAGTTTTAAAATCAATGGATTTTACGATCATCCCTTAACAAGCAAGTCCGCTAAGCTGGCATCACTGATCACGTCATATATCGATAATAAGCTTGCATATCGATATTTTTACTTCCGCTGGTATTTCCAAGCACGCCTTGGAGAATTTCTTTACATTAAATTTATAACATAAACAAATGTTTATTAGTTTGATTGTTTGGTTTCGTCATAGCTCAACTTCACTGCCAGCGTTTTCATTGCCTCTCGCAGCATTCTGCAGCTAAACGATTTGAAGTGATTATCAGAAGCTAAATTCTTTTGGACTGTTAAGACTTTCGCCGCTAAATTCGTTTCTACCTTAAAATCTGTTTGCGCTTTGTGACCCAGACGGCGCCACTGGCCAACTTTTGCTTCAAATTATTGGTGCACAAACATAGGCCAAGGAAACTTGGCTAATGTTTGAGTGCAAACTATTTGGCTAACAAAAAAAAATTGTGAAAATTATTTGCCTGTAGGACCTTACCTTAAGTTTGAATTTGTCATTTTTTGAGATTTTCGTAGTTAGATTGAGTGATAATTTTAGTACCTTAGTCCCCCAATTGCAGCTGCAGCCTTTAAAAAATCAGAAAGCAAATCAAAGCTCATATTTTTATTTGAATTTAGTGTTGGTTTTTCATGATGCTTGGGGAAAACAGAGAAGAGGGTTAACTAAATGATTAGATTTTTTTCATTCTGTTCATGTCGGCAATTAATATTAATTATTTTTTTTATATAACAAACTAATGCTTTGGAATGCTGAGACCTATGGAATATATATCCTTTGAAAATGCTTAAATCAAATTAAGTACATTGCTACACGGGTAATCAAAATAAAAACAGTCTGTCCATCTGTCGAATGTGAACGATTCGATGGATGTAGGTAGACTGAGACTCTCGGTATTCCAGTCACATGTGTGCAACTTCTTAAGATGTTTGAGATGTGCTAATTCCAGCCGGTCAGTTCTAGGCCCTGTTTTCAGTCTTAACTTCTCCAACTTGTTCGTTCCCAGCAATATTCGTTGCAATTTGTGTACCTTCAACTCTTTATCCTCCAGATCCAAATATTTTAGATTTGGAAAATAAAGGCCAGCATAAAAGCAGCGCATAAAATTATCATTTCCATATCTCCAACAAATTAATTCTTCAACATGATGGCCGGACAGTTGACAAAAATCCCGCGTTTCCCACAAAGTCAAACCTTTGGTTATTTTGAAATTTACTTTCTTGTGCTGTCTGGCGGAGATTCTTTGATAAATGGTTCGGAAACGTGAGCAAGTTCGTGCCAAACGGATCTGATCGGCAAGTGACAGATATAGGAACACATACTCCAGGCAATCATCATTGAGTTGCAGAATGTGTGGAAATGCTGAAAACTTCAATTCATTGGGCTCTTCATAGGCAGCTGGCTGAAGCCAACTATAACTGGCTTGCACATGAAACCTCATTACATTATAAAAAATGACCATATGCTCCGAGCGTCGCAGTACTCTGCAAATGGATAAAACAGATTATTTTCTCTAAATTTGAACCGAGATACTATTAAAACCTACTTTGCTGCATCACGTGGATCGGCAAACAGTGCAAATGCGTTCCAAGTTGGCATAAATCGATGTTCCTCAAAAGTTGGCGAAGAATTCTCAATTTTTTCTATACCTACAATTTGGCCATAATTCCGAGTGAAGTAGTCAAGTAACAAGTCTTGTGTCAACTGGAAGAAAAAATCAAATGTCGAATCTATGGATTATACCCCAATTAAGTGCAGGTACTAACTTCTAAAAAGTAGTATTTAGATCAGCGATGGCCACTGGTTCCATCCCGGGGGCGAAAACATTTCACTATTCACACGTACATGACCCGAACGCTTGCCGAAGCTGACACCGAGAGAGCAAGAAAGCGTCAATCGCTCGACAGAGATCGAAGCGATTAGGTCGAAGCAAATTCACGGAGCTTTGATCTCGCACACTAATACACTCTCACTTTTTGGCCTCGCTCTCGCTGGCCATTGCTGATTTGTATATGTTTTGTTAAAAAAAAAAATAGAGGGAAGCTAACTTCGGCTCGACCGAAGTTTATATACCCTTGGAGCATGAAATACGCCTGCCAGTTTGTTATATGCCAACTATACGATATATTCATCCAATTTTGAGACATTTTTGAAAACAAAAAAGTTTTTCTCACTAAATCAACTTTTTCGACCGATGTGCTATGTGCTATAGACGTCCGATTTGAATCAAACTTGGCAGAGTTGTGTGGTATTACATAATATTGATCGGTAACAAGTATGGGATCGATAGCATTGAAAACAAAAAAGTTTTTCTTACTTAGACTTTTTTCAAACTTATCTTTTCTATGGTAGCTATACTATATAGTGTTCCGATTTTCATAAATCTAGGTAGTTATGTAAAAGCATAGCAAACTTATAAATCCGCGGTTTGGAAGGGATATCATTGCGAACAAAAAAGTTTTTCTCACTAAAACTAGTTTTTCAACCGATCGTTCCTATGGTAGCTATATGCTATAGTCATCCGATCCGGCCGGTTCCGACAAATGTGCAGCGTATTTGTACCAAAAGACTTCGTGCAAAGTTTGGTTACGATAGCTTTAAAACTGACGGAGGAGATAGCATAGAAACAGACGGACAGACGGACATGGCTATATCATCTCAGCTCGTCATGCTGATCAAGAATATATATACTTTATGTGGTCGGAGATGCTTCCTTCTGTGCGTTACAAACATCCGGACAATTTTAATATACCCTCTCCGGGGGTATAAAAATAGGTCTATAGGAAGTTGGTTTATTTGGCTCTAAGCTTGTGTTATGAAACCGAATTCAAAATGATTTTTCTTACCTCCATTGGCATACCAAATAGATGCAACTTCGTTACCGGTATGTGATCTTCAGTGTATGCAATGTCATTCTTCACATAATGCTTCCAGAGAGGTTTAAGCTCCTTTTTATATAATTCAAAGGGAGGTGTACCTAAACAGAGAATAAACAATATTTTAAATGACTGAGATTTTGAGAATTTTGTGTACCTTTAAAGAGGGTATACTTAAATTGTTCAGATGTTTGTAACTCATAGAAGAACGCAGCTCAGTATGTCCGTCTGTTTCTGTGATATTTCAAAAGTTAGTTTTAAACTATCTTGACCAAATTTTGCATGAAATCTTTTCGTACAAATACGCTGCATATTGATTTCATATGACTAAAGCATATATAGCTGCCTCTATAAGTATATCTATCAGGCCTGTTCCGGTTTTCACTTACGACAAAAATTGTCGAATTCGAATTCGATAAATATGCTGTTGCATCAAATTGATTTACCTAATCAGATTAAAACGATTTAATTTGAATCAGTCAAATTCACTTTAGTGAAAACCGAAACATGGCAGTATACTTTCTTATAATGTTATAGGATTTAATGAAGATCGGACAACTAAATAGTATTACTGACAGAAATGATAAGAATACAATTTCGGTTTTCAATAATATTTATTAACTGTTAAGTTCGGAATGTATGAGGTTTGAAAAAAAGCTTTTTGTGTTCAATGGTAGCTGCTTTAAACTTGGTGTGGTCAGAATAGTGACGCCGTTTATTGCTCAGCTATTGACATTACTCGGCTTTCTTCTATAAGCTTAGTATACACTTCCACCAAAGACTCGCCAAAACAAAAAACTCCATATAAAAAAAACTCACAAAAATTTTTGTGCCAAAATCCTTTGGCAGTCTCTTTGGTGGCAGTCCACACTCAAAACAAAAAGGCCTCGATTAAATACCGATAAAATACTAGATCCGGAGTTTTTGTATTTTTATCGATAGCTCCCTGAATAATTAATTTTAATTATTTCAATAGGTATCGGACATTGCCGATACACAAATATGCGTAATCGGGTGAAATTTGGATAATTTTCCCATCAATGATTGAGCGCAATATTCAAAGTAAGGTACAAAACACCATGAGACTTTAATCATACATAAACTGGGTTATAATTATGAATTTAATCATTGCAAAAGTGTCATATCTGCTCATCAGGCCCAGTAGCCAGGGTTTGGCCATGAAGAACGCATGTTAATAACTTGTATTTATTGATTGTAAAACTTATAGTTTGAAATTAAACCAAAAGCTACGGTCTTGGCAAAGTGACCATTTTACATGCATACATCTTAATATCTGGTCACATTGTCCCAAAACAAAAGAATTGTCACTTTTGGTATTTTTGTTTTGGCGAGTCTTTGGTGGAAGTGTATACTAAGCTATGTAATAGCCTATTTCCACTGAACAAATGAAGCTTCATTTCATGAAATGACAAGAAATGAAGAAAATGATATCATTTCTTCCATACGAATTGTCACTTCATTTTGCCTTTCATTTCTGAAAAATGATGAAAAATGATGACATTCCCCACGAAGGAATCTGGTATTTTTTTAAAAAATACTAGCTACTCTCTGGCATTACTCGCAACTCTCTGGAAACGGAAAGTGTCATCACCAATAATTTGTTAATTTGAATTTAAATAGTAGGCGCAATTTTGTTTAAAATATAAATTAGTCAATAAAAGTTGTGTATTTAGCTTTCTGTTGATAATTCAGGATGATAACAATGCGTTTGCCCCTGAAAATTGCTGTCACGACGGGTATGTTATTTTTTGCTAAATATTCCACGTGGGTTTGAAAGTGGCGCCTGTTATTTAAATCAAACTTTTCAGCTGTTTTTCACAACGTGTCGTTGTGAATGTTAAACAAATGACAATTTGTCAATGGAAACGGCAAAATTTTTAGAAATGAAAATGACAAGAAATGAAGCCAGTGGAAATAGGCTATAAGTAAAAAAGTAATCGATAATTACTCGCCGAGTACGATTACCTAGCTATCAATTTGGCACCGTAGGAACCGCAACGTTTTAAACATGTTTACTCATGTTTACTTTTCAGGGTTCGGAGATTCCGTAGATGTGAATTGCTTTTATGCATTAATCCTGGCTTGATTTTTTACTTGGTTTGATGATTTGTCAGTCACAAAAAGTGGTTTAAAACATTCCTTATGATCTGGACTATATTCTTTAACATTGGTAATCCATGGTATTTAACGCGATTCGGTGTATTCAAAATCATGGTAATGTAGTTATGTGTGGTCACTTGTGCCCTTGAAAAGCAGTTTCTTAAGTACTTCGCGGGTTTGTTACCATGCAGATCCTTCAGCTGCGAATTGCGCTTATGATTTTCTACTACTCGGCACCGTAAAAATGAGTACAGGATTACACACATGTATCGTGGCATCGTCAAAATGATTACATTTACCTGAAATTATACGGTGCCGGAAACACTCGTGCAGGCCTCTAGTACACAGTGCTGTGAAAACATCGATAGTGTGCGCCTTCTATAGTTTTAACATCAATAGTATTCGAACTAGATTCGATACTACTAGGGAAAAAATTTTATTTTGAATAAATGAACAGCAACAATTGCAAATAAAGAAATTAAATAATATCATAGGTAATTCATGACAAATTCAGAAATTTTACTTTTACTTTGAAAGTAAATAAAGTTTGCTCCGATACATCAATAGCGGGTGTCAACTATCCATAGTATCGATGTTTTCACAACACTTTGGATTAAAGAGTATATTAGTTTTGTGCAAAAGTATGTAACTTGAAGAAAAAAAACATTTCCGACCCTATATATATATTCTTGATCAGCATCAACAGATGATTCGATATAGCCACTGCAGGTACAGCGTTTATTACAGTCTGACTTGCAATACTTACACCTGGAATTTAGTAAGGCCAGTTGATCCATATCGTCCATTTCTTGTTCATCCATGTTAGTTTAATCGGTGTATCCTTGTATTAATGTACAACTTTCAACTGTCAGAATTAAGAGCAGATATTAATATTTATTATTGGTCATTAAATTAAGTACAAATCACGTTTCACTTATATTTTTTATATCTGACTTGAACAATCCTCGTGAACACTCATTACAGTTAACAGCCATTTATGTTTTAATTTGTCTTTATTAAATTTATTTCACCGTCGAGATGGGTTCCTTTTTGTGTGACGGTCAAACGAGAACTGTTATTTATTTATTCTCGGCCGAAGCCTAAGCTGGAGTCTAAAGCGAAAACATATTTGTTTGTTATCAACAAGAAGCTATCGGGTTTCCCATTAGCGTTGAAGCTGAAAATTAATTGTGATGATAATAGGTAATATGTAACCGCTTCAGACTATTTTAATGTATTCTTTGACATATCCCAAAATAGGTTGAATTATTAGCATCCTCGCAAACTTGTTTGTATGTATTTATGTCAAAGATATGTAAATATGTCAAATATGCAAAGCAAATGAACATTAAAAATAATCCACTTGTTTTCAAATATTTTTGTATGCAATCAATGCAAGTCCATATGTAGTCCATATATTGATAAGCTTCTTACTATTAAACTAAATTTTTCATATTTCACTTAGGGCCGATTTCTGTTCTTCCAAATAGCTGCTGTGTCAGATAGTCGTCGATTTTACACTGTTATTTGTTAGTTTATGTGACAAATAGCTCTATGTAGAAGATGTGAAATCGGCCCTTTAAACTTATTATTTACAATTCGAAACCAATTGTTGTAAATGGTTGTATTATTTTGTATATACTTTAGCAAGAGAGAACTCCTCCACTTTTCTTAGGCTTTCAGTATGAGCGATACGAACACTTGAAGATCACTTTATGTATGTCCGAAAATGCTTTGCCGGCAAACAAATTGCTGACAGAGAAGAGAAAGTGAGCAGACGATTTTACGAACGAATTATTTATTCATACCGCTCAGCTGCAGAATGCTAAAAGAGGCTATCGAAACGCAGGCAGAAAAGAAAATCTTTATTTTCAGAGGCAGACAACCAATCAAAATAATAAGCAATTGTTTATGTATGCATAGCAAATGGACATTTAAAATATCGATGCGCAAATTGTATATCGATCAGTAATGCCCGCTTAGAGGGTGTGCTGTTTAATCATATGTCATTGCTACACTCAAAAAAAAGTTGTCATTAAAACGACACAATTTAGACATCAATTTGAAACTATTAAGTATTTAATTCTCAAGTATCAAATTGATATCTTCGAAAGTATTAACATGTCTTTCGATGATTTCAATTTGATACTAACAAGTATCCGGTTGACACTTTTTCGTATTAAATTTTTAGTATTAATTTGACACAAAGTCTTATGAATTTGACACTTCAATTCATTTTGAAACTAGCTTTCATCAATCTAAAATTATTTCTTATCAAGTTTGTAATATAAATTCAGTTTTTTATAACTTAATACATAACATTTTAAAACACTTTATTTTTATCCTAAACTCCTTAAATTTATTTTATTTACACTTAGAAATTAAATTCGTCAAGTGTGGACAGTTCACTATAGAGAAACATTGGTCTCTAACTACATGCCTCGTGTGATGTATAGTCAGAGGTCACTATATGGGTGTGCCTCTTGCTGGAACCCGTACATTAGATTTCCTCAGCCAAAGCCCCTGGGGCACGAACATACTCCTCAATTTTCACCGAATGCTTTCCAAAGTCATATATCACTGTGAGTTAGAGAGAGACACAGTCACGTTTTCGCGCTCACTTCTTGTGGAACCCAGCCGTATGTGGGGCTTACGTCTTCAGAGACCTTGAGTGAAAACCGCGAAAACGCTAAAAACGCCAGTACTGCAGCTTCCTTGGTTTCGAACCTTTCGCATTGTACGTTATCTTGCGAAGCGCTGAAACAGCCACAGCAGCATTGTGGCTTGATATGTGTCCTGCCTGAATATTTACATTTGTTATTCACATATGCTAGCAAAAAAAACAACATTTATACTTAGCTGCTTAAGCTTACCTTGTAACTGTGCTCTATTTGAAATCCATTTATATGTACAGTGCCGCACAACTGAATAGGTTTGACTTTTATTTGAGGATTGAAACGTTATATCTCCGTAACGAGTACTCCGATTTGAGCGAAATAAATTTTGTTTCATAAAAAAACAGTCATTTGTGAAATAGTAAAGTTTCTGCTCTGTTAGTTTTGTTTTTGTATAATTTTAAATATTTTTTCCAAAACATAACAAAAAATCTCCATCTGAATAGGTTTGACACTTTTGACTTCACATTTTTTTTTGACTTGACTGCGTGTTTGAAAAGAGCTGAATTCTTTTGAATTCCAAAATTTAAAGCAACTACTATCAGTTTTTTGTAAAATGGGCCGCGGAAAACCTTTAACCGATTTTGAAAAAGGTCAAATAAAAGGCTATATTGAATCTGGTTTAAAACACTTTGAAATAACCAAGAAAATCGGTCGAAGTCAAAACGTTGTGAGTAATTTTCTTCGTAATGAAGCTGACTATGGAAAAAAATATGAATGGAGGAAAAAAACATGCAACAACAGCATCGGAGAGGCGACGAACTGCCTCAAATTCCCACTTTTCTGCTGGTAAAATTAGGGAAGAATGCGGGTAAATGCTAGTGTGGCCACGGTAGAACGAATTGTTCGAAGCGCCAAACACTTGAAGAGATTGAAAATTAAAAAGAATCCACCTCTCAACGATGCTTAAAAGGAAGCACGACTTCGATTTGCTCGAGAACAAATGACGTGGTCTTCTCCGACGAAAATAAGTTCAACCTCGATGGTCCGGATGGCTATAATTACTATTTCCACGATATATCGTTTTATGGAACATGCGAGCTCCAGTTTGTCACCTCGAAGATGAACGCAAATGTGTACAAGACTGTGCTCCTAAAGGCTTCTCCCCAGTTTTCGGAGATTTATGGTCATATTCCAATTGAAATTTTGCTTTATATAGTTTTGTATAGTAGTTATAGTATTAGTAAATGAAAAATTAGCTTACATTAGTTTAATTTGGCTGTTTCCCTCTAAAAATTCAATAAAATATATTGTTTTTAATCACTTTAATTTTTTTGGGCTGGGTTGACCGTTTGGTGGAAATGCCCATATTTATTTTTAGCTTTTACCATACTTGAACTAGAAGGTAATAATATTGAAATAAAAGTTTATACACATTTCTTCTAAAAATTCAAGGGTTAATATGAGATATATTAAATTTCACTCTGATAAATGTTTAATGAAATGTTGATCATAATTTACAATTATTTGTGTTCTCAACTGAGAATTGCTGCACCGTCACGCAAATTCTACCTAGTCGTGTTGGCTTAGACTCCGGCATTTGTGTTTAAGAGCCCGAAATCCTAATTTCTAATCGCAGTAAAGGTAAATTAAAGTCAGAATTAAGACTGTGATAACACCGTTAAACCTTTAGCCCTTAAAATGGACTTGAAAATTGGCTTGATAGAGATATATGTATTTATTAAGATTATTTTAATTTATACATTTATAGTTCTTATTCTAAATTTTCTGGTAAATCCATACATAAAGGAAATGATAAAAATATTTTGGGATGACAACCCATTGGAATGGTTTTCAATGTGTATTTGATTGCCTCAGCTCTGCGAATGTAGCTTGAAATGTAACATCGGTTGATTTGGAGTGTAAAAGCATTAGTTCTTAACCTCCAACTCCTTGTCGAATCATTCACTGAACTCAGATTCTCTTACAACTACATCGGAATCAGTGGAAGTTATCGTTTTTCCACAATTGTAGCTTAAATTGTTAATCTCTATGATTTTTCCCGCATTGAATGTCCTTTCGCACCAGACTGATGATGCTGTGTACCAAATTTTCGCCAACATTTTAGCAACCCTCTATTCTCAGTGTGCTTAAGCTCGGTGAGCTTACCAAATTCTTTTTTCTTTTCCATCTGTGTTCCTCCTTTTTGGAGTTATGCGCTAGCATAACGAGGTCTTGAGCCAGCTTAATCTTAATATTTTGATGTTTGGAAGACAATTTCGATAGAGTTGGGCAGAATAAAATTGTCCGTTTCCCAATTATTTGTCCACAAATTCTTAAGTTCTTTTAGATGTGCCAAATCCAGCGGATCGGTTATATGCTCAGTTATCAGCGATAAATCCTCCAACTTCTTAGTTCCCATTAATATTCGTTGTAATTTGTGTACCTTAAAACTATAATCGTCTAAATCCAACTTTTTCAGATTTGGAAAATAAAGACCAGCATAGAAGCAGCGCATAAATTTCTCATTTTCACCTCTCCTACAACTTAAGCTTTCAACATGATGGCCGGACAGTTGACAAAAATCCCGCGTTTCCCACAAAGTCAGATCTTTGGTTGTTTCGTAACAAACTGACTTGTACTGTCTGGCGGAGATCCTTTGATAAATGGTTCGAAAACGTGTGCAAGTTCTTGCCAGACGAATCCGATCGCCAAGTGACAGATACTCAAACACATACTCCAGGCAATCATCGTTAAGTTTTAGAATGAGTGGGGATGGTGAAGACTCCAATTCATTGGTTTCTCCAACAGCAACTGGCTGAAGCCAACTATAACAGGCTTGCACATAAAACATATAAGTGCCGATCATGTGCTTCGAGCGTCGCAGGACACTGCAAATGGATAAATCAGATTAGAGAAGAGAGTGCCAATATTTACTACATACTTGGCTGCACCGCGTGCATCCGCAAACAGTACAAATGCGCTCCAAGTTGGCAAATATTCCTGTTCTTCTTCAGCTGGGAGAGAAATCTCAATTCTCTCTATGCCCAACACTTGGCCATAGTTACGAGTGAAGTAATCAAGTAAAGCGTCTTGTGTCAACTGGAAGATTAATACAAATTGTGGATTGGTCAATTATGAATCAGGAATCAAAATAAGTTGACTTACCTCCATTGGCAAGCAAAATAGATGCAACTTCTGCACCGGAATGTGATCCTCAGTATATGCAATTTCATTCTCCTCATAAAACCTTAAAAGGGGTTTATGTCCCTTCATTTTGAATTTACGGGGAGGAGAAGCTGAACAGAAAATAAACAATATTTGAGATGTCTGATTTTGTGTATTTTTTTACTCTGTATACAAATAAAGTTTGTGCCATAGTAGGTAACCGGGAGAAGGAATCATCTGCGACCCTTTAAAGTATATATGAACATATTATTCTTGATCTGCATCAACAGCCGATTCGATATAGCCATCACTTCTCACTATATTTGCCGGCCACCAAATCAATGGCAGGGAAGAGAAACTGAGCAGAGAGAGTACACCGTCTTAATGCACAACCAGATATCACAGCACAAACCTATTACCTATTAGGTGCATAATGCTGAAAGAAGCAATCGAATCGCGAGCACAGACGAAAGCTTTTTTATCATAAAGTATATGTTATGACGCCGCCAAACAATCAAAACAATAAGCAATTGTTTATAAATTTCCTAACGCGTGCAGGGAAATACCGGCAAGCGGCTAAAATATCGATGTACAAACTGTATATCGAAATGAAAATCACGCGATCAGTGATGCCTGCTTAGAGAGTTGGCTTGTTAATCAAATGTTATAAATAAGTAAATGATTCTCATTTTGCAAGTATTCATTGTTAAAGTTTGACAGTTTTTTGACTTTTAAAACTTTAGGATGTCAGGATCTGGCGTCAGATGGATTTCTTAAGCGGTCAGAATCGAATCGGGAGGAACATTTAGCTCTGTTCTCAATTCTACATCCACAAAAGCTTTTCCAATTGATTTGTGAATTGGTAAACGTAAAGCGAAAGACTTTTGCGGATTCAAACGTTTTGCCCCTTAGGCCGGGTTTACATTGGGACACACTGTGACCGAGTTGTCTGTGACGCACTGTGACCAAAGTACTCAGAAGTCCAAAGTGTTTACATTGGCGTCACAGAAATTGCATGTCACAGCGCTGTGCCATGCGCTGTGACTATCCAAATGAGTACTTTTGATGTGAACGCTTCTTGTCATTGTCACAGAGCGCCACCTCGCTCACAAAAGTGAACATTGAACTGTTTGTGAGCTGCGAGCCAGGTCCGCATAAGTAAAGTAAACAAGACCGGTTACAATTAAAAAAAAGAATAGAGAAGTCATAAACTATTAATCGCGATCGCCGTGTGGCCATGCAGTGGAATACCGATTCGATCCCTTATTGCATCCGTGAAGGAGTCGGAATGCCTCTGGAATTTAACCACTGCCAATTATAAACATCGCGATGCCAAGGAGTCTAGCTGGAGCAGCATTGCCGATCAGCTTGCCGTCACCTACAAAGACGTTGTCGACAAATGGAACAGTTTGCGAAACACAACTCGAGAAAGTGTTCAATTCAATACATAAGCTACACGGCATGAAATTGTATTTTTATTCACATTTTTGCAGGCAACAGACTTGTGGTTCTTGGATAAGGTGCTCTCTATCTAAAGTACCAATGCAATGGATTCCCTTATTGTTGCCTTTGACATTCTAAACTCGTATGAGAGGGATGCCAACTCCGGATCCTGAAGCCGAATAGCGCAATACGTTGTCTGCTTTCTGATAAGTGGCGTTACCCAGCATACGAGCTGATCAAAAGTGGCTGCATCCATGCGCACATAATTTTTAAATTTGGCAAACATGCCTTCTTCCCTTCGAGTCAAATTAATTTGGTCGATCCAGCAAGAGCGCTTTGGCTTGGTTCATCATCATTGTCATCTTCGTATCTTCATTCTGCACCCACAACGCCACAACAGCTCGAGCCACTAGCCCTTTCGCGCATTCATTTCTTGCAGATAAAAAATTTAATTTAACATAAATATCATCAATAAATGACCCATATTCACATTTACCAAAATTTTTAATTCGCAAAAAAACAAAACAAGATGGCCACAGTGTGCCTTAAAAACGAACTTGATCGATATGCTTGTCACAGGAAAAATAGTTCTAATGAGCTAGTTTTGAGCTAACTCATTGCAATCAGCTGTTCAATATATTCTTGGCACAAACGTGCCACCCCCCCCCCCCCAAACAACCACACCCCCAAAAAAGATTACTGGTGTTCACATTGAAAAGTACTCATTCCTGTGACACACGATTTCTGTGACAAGCCATTTGCCGTTCACATTGCGTTTTCATAATTTTAAATTAAAACCTTCCCCCCTTCCCCCCAAAAAAAACCCCCCCTTCCCTGGTGAAAAAAAAAAAAATTTTTTTTTTTGCATAGAAAAATGTTAGCTACTATCAAAATAAATATAAGTCATTATTCTTAAGCCAATTTGAGTTGTTTCAGACAGCGTTAAGTTGATTTTTAAGTAATAAGTTTTACGAACACTGTTGAATTTAAATTTATAGACTTTACAATATTATTATTAGCTTGGAACAAGATTCTATAAGGACCAATTTTATGGCCAACAATGTAAACCTGAAAAAAGGATTTGTCAAGAAAGACCACGTCAATGCAGAAATCATATGGGAGTTGTTGACCTCCCAAGTTAAATGCGGTTAGCCCCACATTTAAGGACATTGCCGGGTGGAAAAAAGGTTACTGTGCCAACGAATTGGCAACCAAATGCAACTTTTGAAGTTCACGATTTAGAAAGCGACCTTGCTTGCCCTGAAAATATCAAGACATTTGGCATCCCAACCCCAGAGGCGAGATCAGAAGTGGCCATTAATCTCGAAGGTTTTGAAAAACAGTGTCCAACACTGCAGGATGATTACTCCGTGTTTTCTTCGGAGCAACACGAAATAATTGCTAATCATTTAGCCGAGATCAAAAATATTCATTGATGGTAGAATATGGAGCTGGTTGATACAAATGTATTTTTATCCAGACCTAATCTCTCAATAAATCTAAAATTAACGGCTTTTCGGCATTATTCTGGGCCTCAGCAATTTTGCGCTGTCTAATGCGCTGAATGAATCCCATTATCATACCTGCTGTCAGGTTTTTTTTTGTTTTTTATATTGGAGTAATATAACTATAATGAAAGTAGTTTATATTCATTAGCTGTTTTCCCAAAAATTATTTATCGATAGCCGACCGTGGAACCACTAGTTCACAAAAGTAATTCCGCATTCAGAACACGAAAACGAAAACGTTTCGGAATCGTTGCGGAATTAAAAACAAGGCTGATAGTCTTAATTGGCTCATCAGGTAACACTGTCATTCATTTATTGCATCGCTCCCATATTTTAAAATATAGTTTTCCGCAAATTGTGTTATGTTGGCACCCAAGTTGACAAAAACTATGTTGTTTACACTTCGCTGAAACTACACATACTAAAACAGAAAGCCTTATGATGGAGCTTAAAAATAATGTTGATTGCAACATTTTCCGATTTGATTTAATACTAAAAACACCCAACCTATTAAAAATCCTTTAAAAAGTTTTATACATATTATATTTTCCATCAATTTTTATCTTTGAACAAAATCAAAGTTTAATTCTTAACCTCTAACTCCTTGTCAAACCATTCACTGAACTCAGATTCTCTTACAACTACATCAACAAAATCGGGATCAGTTGAAGTTATTCTTAACTCATCGTTTTCCCACAATTGTAGCTTAAATGGTAACTCTCGTTGGTTTTTCCCGCTTTGAATGTCTGTTCGCACCAGACTGATGATGCTGTCCACGAGGTTTTCACTAATATTTTGGCAATCAACCAATCTCAGTGTGCTTAACTTGGGGCAGTTGATCATTAGTTGTAGCACTAATTTATCGGTTATATCGCTGCAGTGTAATCCAAAACGCTTAAGCTCGGTGAGCTTGCCAAATTCTGATATAACTTCATCATCTATATCTACAGCAGAGCTCAGGACAAACGTATGCAATCCAATTAGACCCGTAAACACTAACATATCCACTTTGTGGACACCTTCTTCGCACTCTATCTCTAAATGATCTAGCTGTTGAGGATTGTATTTGATAATCTCGGAAATTAAATCCGTGTCTACATAATAACATTCTAGGCATAATTTTTTCAGCTTTGGTAACTGAGCAATCAGATCTTCCCCGTAAAAACCACTGAATCTTATTTGAAGTACCTCCACGGAAGCAAATGCCGGAGTTCCGGTCATTTCCTCGAAAACGTTCGCTGATGCTAAAATTTGAAGCTTTTTAATCTGTGCTTGGTCCTTTAAAATACTTGGAAGGCAACTAAAATTTTTCCATCCGTGGAAGGTCAAGGATTCAATAGAATTGGGCAGACTTAAATTTTCCGTGTTCCAATCAGAAATCTGGAACTTTTTAAGTTCTTTAAGCTGTGCTAATTCTAGCGGATCGGTTCTATAATGAGTTTTTAAAGTTAACTTCTTCATCTTCTTCGTATTAAGTAATATACGTTGTATTTTGTGTACCTTTAAGCTTAAATCGCGTAAATCCAACTCTTGTAGATTTGGAAAATGAAGACCAGAGTAGAAGCAAAGCATAAAATACTCGTTTCCATCCCTCCAACAGCTTAAATTGTCAACAAAATGGCCGGACAGTTGACAAAAATCTCGCGTTTCCCACAAAGTCAGATCTTTGGTTATATCGCAACGCACTGACTTGTGATGTCTTGACGAAACCCTTTGATAAATGTTTTGGAAACGTAAGCAAGTGCGTGCTAGACGAATCTGATCGCCAAGTGATAGATATGAGAACACACAGTCCAGACAATCGTCGTTCAGTTGCAGAATGTGAAAGGATGGTAAAGACTCTAGTTCATTAGTTTCTTCAACGGCAACTGGCTGAAGCCAACTATAACTGGGTTGTACATAAAACTTATAAGTGCTAACCAAGTGCTGCGAGGTTTGTAGAGCTCTGAAAATACAGAAATAAGATTTGAGAAGAGATTGTCAGTATTTTATAAGGGCATGAAACATACTTTGCTGCATCGCGTGAAAAGGCGAACTGTGCAAAAGCGTTCCAAGTGGGCAAATATCCCGATTCTTCAACAGCTGGAACAGAATTCTCAATTCTCTCTATGCTCAACACTTGACCATAGTTCTGAGTAAAGTAATCAAGTAACAAGTCTTGTGTTAACTGGAAAATAAAGACCAGAGTCTTATTGTCCTAATTCTGAAACAAAAATTTAAAATAAGTTATCTTACCTCCATTGGCATATCAAATAGATGCAACTTCTGCACCGGAATGTGATCTTCAGTATATGCAATTCCATTCTTTAAATAATACTTTAACAGGGGTTTAAGTTTCTTCACTTTCAATTCACGGGGAGGTATATCTGAACAGAGAATAAGCAATATAAATATAAAGTGTCTGATATTGGATAGTTTTTGTTTTATAGTATGCAATACTTACTTCTCAATTCTTTTATTTTTTCTTCATTCATTTTATTTAACGATTTAAATTTATTATCTTGTATTACAGCATAACATTCAACTATCAGATAAACTGGAATGAAGAGCAGCTAATCCATTTTTTCCCCGGCCCCCCTCCCCTCTCCTTCACACTTCCCACATACCACACTACACACACCCGCACTATCAGCATAAACCGTCAAAAAGTCTGAGAGACTTTTTTATCTCCCCCAAATTACTACAGTTTGAGTTTTGCAACCCTAATCTAACCTAGGAAAAATTGTTTTAAAACCCCACCCGAAAACGTTTAGAATTTTCTTAATCTCTTATAAACTTGCAGTACGCCTTCCGTTTTGTCGTCTCTTCGGTTAGAATCTTCCCGACGCCCATTTGCGTTTGACAAATAACATTCCGTACTTTAACGGTTAGCCATAACAGTCATCTGAGAAGTATTTACCAATTAGCCAATTTACAAATTAAACCGCAAACTAAATCGCAGACAGAGACGAAGGCTTTATTAACATAAAGTTTATATTATGATGCAGCCGAACAATCAAAACAATAAGCATATGTTTATGTGTAGAAATTCTCTAGCGCGTTCAGAGAAATACCGGAAAACGACAAAAATATCGATGTGCCAACTGTATATCGATATGTATTTCACGCGATCAGTGATGCGCGCTTAGAGGGTTTGCTTGTTATTCAAATGTCAACAATTTAGCAACTATTAGGATTCCTGAAATTTATTTGTTTTCGATTTTATTTCGCAAAACAGTTGATGAATTGAATTGATGATTCATTTCAATTGGCGCAAGATTTAAACAAAGGCGCGAAAGCCAAAATGCCCGAATGTAAGTACATGTTTTTTTTTTTTGGTAGCCATATCTCACTTCATAATTGTCAGATAGAATCAAGAAAGATATGAATTAAAGAATAGGTAATTAAGCTGGTAGTAATCGCGTACATCATTTTTTACATCGGTTCAATAGTTTGAATACAAGAACCAAATACTTAAAAAAAGTGGATTTTTTGCTCAAAAACGCTAGAAATTTATTTTTTGATCGCCTGGAAAAAATATAAAAATATTCAAAAATATTATTATTTTTTTTTCTATTTAAGAATCGCACTTTTATGAACAAAATCAGATAACGATAGCCACATTCTATGAACAAACACAGGAGCTCTGAGCAATTTAGTGCAAAATAAATGGGGTATTTTCGTGATTATATAAAAAAATTTTCGTTTGCTTCGACTTTCGTTTCGCTCTTGATTATTATTTTTGTTCTGGCATTTCGCTCACTTTATAAATTGACCAAAAAACGAAGAAAAATACAATTTAATTTTTTGTAGACGCACAAAATACTCAAATCCGATTTAAAAACAATGCTCTCGAAAATCGTGTTTAAGTGTTTTATCTAAATGGTTAAACACCTCAATTCAACACAAAACAAAATAATTAATTTATTATTAAATTTAAATTTGGTTTGAATTGAATGGACGAAGTGTTAAATTGATGTGTTGGGTGAAATGACTTATGGACGTGTGTTGACTTTTTTTTTGGGAAGATGTTTTGTGTTAAGTTGACGTGTGTTGAGTTGACGTGTTGAAATTGTTTTGTGTTGAATAGACGTGGAACCCAAAGTTGAGTAATGATGACTTTTATTAGTGATAGTAAATATAGTGCAAGTAAAGTAGTACCATCAGAGATTGAAAAGGGGACACTAGCAGCATGTTTGTTTTGGAAAAAATCGCGCGTAATCAACACATAAATTTCAAAAAGTAAATTAAACATACGTCATTTCAACACATTACAAATTAAACACAAACAATTTCATGCTGGGAAAGAAGGGTGACATAAGCAGCAGGCAAAAATTTTACGATATTTACAACGTCTGCATTCGGATGAAATTTATTCAAGTTGTGAACAAAAGAATGTTATATCTAATGCTTTAAAATATGCGTACCTCGAGGAATAAGGCTACAAAATTCAACACGTCAATTCAACAAACGTCCAATCAACACACGTCAATTCAACACAAAACCAATTAAACACGAACAATATACACTTTCGGAGGATATTAAAGTCAAGTTCGACTGACATTGCCACTTGCAGGATTGAAAATATAATTTTTTTAACATTGTTTTTTTCCAGTGTTAAAATTGTACTGTGTTGAAATCGTACTATGTTGAAATTTGCCGATGTTCAATTGCTTTGTGTTGAAATAGATTATGTTGAAATTGTAAATGTGTTATAATTGTGCAGTGTTGAATTGACGTGTGTTAAGTTTACGTGTGTTGAATTGACGTGTTGAAATTGTTTTTTGTGTTGAGTAGACGTGGAACCGTTAAATAGTTGTGTTATTAAAACTTTTACAGTTCAAATCTGGTTGTCTTTAACCAGATTGTTTCCTGAATGAAATCTAACTCCTCGTCGAACCATTTACTAAGCTTGGAATATCCAAAGATTACATCAACAACATCGGAATTAGTCTCAATAATATTTCTGAAAAATAATGTCTCTTTGACACTCTCACATTCCCACAAAAATAGCTTAAATGGCAACTCTCGTTGGTTTTTCCCGCTTTGAATGTCCTTTCGCACCAAAGTGATTATGCTGTACAACAGGTTGTCGCTGACTTTGTGGCAACCCTCCATTCTCAGTGTGCTTAACTTGGGGCAGTTGATCATTAGTTGTAATAGAGAACTATCGGTAATCATGCTGCTGTGCAATCCCAAGCGCTTAAGCTCGGTGAGCTTGTAAAATTGTGATATGACTTCGTCATCTATTTGATCGGCATAGCTCAAGACAAGCGTATGTAGACCAACTAGACCCGTAATCAGTAACATATCCCCTTTACGGACTTCTTCGTTGGTGTCTATCTCTAAATAATCTAGCTGTCGAGGATTGTGCTTGAGAAACTCGCAAATACCATCCCTGTCCCAAAATTCGCAATAAACGCCTAATTTTTTAAGTTTTGGCATCTGAGCAATCAGCTCTTTCACGTGAAAACCACTGTGTATTATTTGAAGAACCTCCACGGATGCAAAAGCTTGTGATTCGGACATTTCCTTGAAAACATTCGATGACCATGAAACTTTAAGCTTTTTAATCTGTGTGTGGTTCTTCAGAATACTTGAAAGGCAACTAGAAGTTTGCCAGCTATTCAATATTAACGTTTCGATAGATGTGGGCAGACTAAGACTTTCGGTATTCCATTCTGAAATGCGCAACCTTTTAAGTTCTTTAAGCTGAGCTAATTCCAGCCGGTCCGTTCTAGGTTCAGTCATAAGCGTTAATTCCTTCAACCTGCTTGCTCTCGTTAAAATTCGCTGTAATTTGTGTACCTTCAACTGATAATCTTGCAGATACAACTTTTTCAGATTTGGAAAATGAAGACCAGAGTAGAAACAGCGCATAAAATTCTCATTAATATACGATAAGCTTTCTCCCCTACAGCTTAAATTGTTAACAAAATGGCCGGATAGTTGACAAAAATCCCGCGTTTCCCACAAAGTCAGATCGTCGATTTCACTCGTATAAACTGACTTGTGATGTCTGGCGGAGATCCTTTGATAAATGGTACGGAAACGAGTGCAAGTTCGTGCCAAACGGATGTGATCAGCAAGTGAAAGATACTGGAACACATACTCCAGGCAATCATCGTTGAGTCTTAGAATGTTTGGGGTTATTGCAAACTCCAAGTCATTGGATTCTTCAAAGTTAAGTGGTTGAAGCCAACTATAACAGGCTTGGACATGAAACTTGTTGATGCTGACCGCGTGCTCCGAGGTTTGTAGGACTCTGAAAATGGAATTAAGAATGTCAAGATTTTCTCTAAAATGAAACTTACTTGGCTGCATCGCGGGCATTGGCAAACAGTGCAAATGCGCTCCAAGTTGGCAGATATTCTGGTTCTTCATCAGCTCGGAGAGAATCCTCAATTCTTTCTATTCCCACACTTTGGCCATAGCTTTGAGTGAAGTAATCAAGTAACGCGTCTTGTGTTAACTGGAAGTTAAATTCGAATTTTCGATTGTTCTTTTATTATGAAACAGAAATCAAAAAAACGTTGTCTTACCTCCATTGGCATACCAAATAAATGCAACTTCAGCACCGGAATGTGATCTTCAGTATATGCAATCTCATTCTTCAAATAAAACATATACAGGGGCTTAAGCTCCTTTTTATTTAATTCACGGGTGGAAGTAGCTGAACAGAGAATAGACCATATATATAAAATTACTATTTTTTGACTGTCCGTATAAGCGCACAGATCTCAGAGATGTATGGATCCCATATGCGGGGTTTGTCCGGAAAGTAATAGGACTGTACTTTGGAGCATGCGCGCACGGACTGGAGTCGGTAGAGGGCGTTCCTAGCTAACGACCGAGCGGCTGGTCAGTTGTCTCCGAGCACCTGGAGAGTTAGGACGAGGCATTTTGCACGACGTGTTTCTGTGAGTGGTGCAAGTCAAAAATCCAGCACGATTAATTTCTGTGTGAATTTCGGTACATTTGAGACAGAGGCGTTTGATATGATCAAGCAGGCTTACACAAATGTTGCTTTAGCAAAAAGTGGTGTGTTTCGGTGGCACGAGGCCTTTTTGGAGGGCCGGGAAGAGGTCGCCGATGAAGACCGTTCAACAAAGTGACTCGTGTGCGCAAAGTTTTGAACTCAGACCGTCGACTAAGTATTCGTTTAATTGCCCAGATATTAAATTTACCAAAATCTGTGGTTCAGGACATTATGACGGAGCATTTGAACATGAGCAAGGTGTGCGCGAAGATGGTCCCAAAAGTGCTCACTGACGACCACAAACTATGGCGAGTGACGTTTTAATAACGCTACGTATGATATCGAGACAAAGGGGCAATCTTCCAAAGTGAAAATTATGCTCATTGTCTTTTTCGACATAGAAGGCATCGTCCACTAAGAATTTGTACCTCCTGGACGGTTTGTCAACGCCAAGTTTTACGTGCTCAAGAGACTCAAACGAAGAGTCAATCGGGTCCGACTACGACAACGCCCCGGCTCACACCGCCTTTTTGTGAACAGCTTCTCAACGCTTCCGCAGCCGCCCTACATGCCAGATATGACCCCCACGGACTTTTTTTTGTTTCCTCGCCTGAAACGGACTATGAAAGGTAAGCAGTTTGAGATTGGATCTAAGCTGCATGCACCGCGGCTATTCCGGAGAATGCCTTCCGTCACGCTGGCAGCGCTGCAACGACGCAGAGGGAGCCTATTTTGAAAGTTTTCAAAGAATTTTAACGATTGGCTTAATAAATTTTTTTAAATCGAATCAGTCCTATTATTTTCCGGACAAACCGTGTAGTTGCAGGCAGATCAAGTTTCTTTTTTCGATGGATTGTATTATTTATCAAACAACTGAAAAATTATTGAGCTCGAATGAGCAATTCTCAAGTTATGAGCGCTACAGCAGGTACAGAGTATGTTGTTATATAGAATGCAATACTTACTTATCAACCTAAGTGATGTGTCCTGTAAGGCCAAATCCTTCATTTGTTGTTCATCCATATTAGTTGAATCGGTTAAACTTCTTGTAATATCGTATAATATTCAACTGTTGATGAACAAGAATTAACAGCACATTTTATTATCTTTTATTGATCATTAAATTAAATTGGTGAAATTATCGATTAGTTTTTAAAAAGGATGCAGTCTTTGCCCTTCAGTCCAAGGTGTAATTACATATTTTGGAATAAACAGTTTACTTACGAATTAATTTTGATATCTTTAATTTCGGTACGGAAGATTTTAGTAGGAGCTAAGTTTGTTTTCAGCGTCACGTGACGCTGACGTTATTCACATTTTGTGTTGTTGTTTTGTGGAATTTCCCGGAAAGGGAGAGAGGAGGGAAAGAGAGCCCTTGCTGATGTATATACCATTGAGAAAGCTTGTGATTTTGAAAATAAACTCTTAAACTTATGATCATGTTCACAAAAAAAACTTGTGAATGTTAACGACACTCACGCCCTTTTTTATACTCAGTAACAAAGGTACGTTACGGTATGTAACATAGAGAAGGAATCGTTTGCAACCCTGTTAAGTTTATATACTCGTGATCAGCGTTGTCCTTATGTCCGTCCGTCCGAATGAACAATAAATTTCAGCTATCGTAAGAGATAGAGGTTTGACATGCATTGGACAAATGCTTTTTATAGATCAAGTTTATTTTCAATTTTTGACACGCCCCCTCCCGCCCCCGCAATTTGGAAAAAACGTCATATCTCCCACAGTTTTATAGAAAAATGATTGGTTCCATCTAGAGATAGTTAGTCAAAAGTTGTATCGATTTGTCAAAAAAATGATAAAGATCGGATGAGCGGTTCTGAAGTTATGAGCAAATAACTGAAGCACCCCCCGCCACCCCCTCCCAGCCTTTCACAACCAACGCCGCACAATCTTATAGAGAGAGAGGGAGAGAGAGAGAGAGCGACAAACTTAGAAATGAGCGAAGTAGCAGGACTGCATTCAGCTACTACTCTAAGTACAGGCTATATTATAGTCGGGCTTGACCGACTTTCTCACTTGTTTTCGCTGAGTGTATGCAATCAGAAATTCTGTCACAAATATGATCTCACCAAAAATTCAACGTATAATCATGAGTCATCCCAAATTGATTTCTCGACACAATCCAGTGATATATGTGGTTTGATATGCTTCTCAATTTTACACTAAATATTTCATATTTCACTTACAACTTATTTTAAAAAATTCAATACAAAATGTAAACTTGGAAGCCAAAAGGCAAGAAAAATGGCAAGAAAACTAAGAGTGAGTTTGATACCAATTTTATTATCAGCGCAATAACTCAGAATGGATGATTATTGTGTTAATCATCAACCAAACAGCGTCAAGGGCGTACGCAGAATTTTGATTAGGAGGGGCAAAGCCCTAATTATTTGAGGAATATTACTTTGTTAAAGTTGCTTTCAGAGACACTTGAGGGTGTATTATTGGAACCCTTTAGCTGTGGGAAGTAATCTACAAAAATTTATCAAAATAAATTATTTGATATTATTTTTTTCTTCTCTGTATGAAAGTCATAACAATAAATATTTGCAACCTAAATCTTTACCCTGATTTACTAGTTTTATATGGTTAACAAGCTAAAAAGTAAGTCGAGTCGATACTACAGTTTGGGCATATGCCCAATGTATTTGTGTATATTTATCACTGATTTTTGTCGAAAACTTGAACTGGAATGAATCATGGGAATTCTTAGAGCTTGGATACATAATTCCTAGATTGTTGTTGCGTCATATTATCAAAAACCAAATGTTGATTTCACACTCTTATGTATTGTATTCAGAGCTGCCATTCGGTGCAGAGCTGTGAAGTTAAAGAAAATATTTAAAATTCAGAAATTTAAATACATAAAATTCTTAAATTTATTTTTTATGAGCTTGGACATAGCCGATTTCTATGTAAGTATGACCAAAGATCTATGAAATATTTAAAATGTTTTTTTATTTATTAATAAGCAAGCCTTGTAAGCCTAATTCGATATGAATTTTAATTTATTTGCATTTAAGGCTATCAGTCACACTGCGCTATGATCTTTTCCGATCACATTGGGATTATCGTTAGCTTTTGCTTTTGTTAAACGTTGGTCTAAGGAATTTGATGACCCATACACCACTAAGCTTCTTTACGTTTCACTTGTCCGTCCTATACTTGAGTACTGCTCATGCGTATGGTCACCATAGTATGCCACATACCAGGGCCTTATTGAGTCGGTGCAGAAGCAATTTCTGCTGTTCGCCTTACGTGGACTTAACTGCGAACAACACCGTCGCCTGCCATCGTATGTGCACAGACTCCGTCTGTAAACGGTCACATTGACTCTTGTTATTTGAGCCGAATTAATTTTTCCATCCCACCTAGATATACAAGACAGTTCGTAACTATAAGAAGATCTAATTTCGAATCTCATGACCCGTTTTGAATCATATGCATGTTATATAACGATTTATACCATTTATTAGCTTCTGAGGGTTCGTTGTCTCAAAATGTATTTAATATTTTGTCACATTTATCTTCCCAATAATTGTAAATCTTTGTCTCCGCCCAACTGATGTGAGTCGGAGCATATCATTAAAAAGATTTTCTAATTTTGGTGGAGGCGAGATTGATTTGTCAACTCTATTACATGCGGGTAGTTTTTGTATTGAATTGTACACTCACACGATATGAGTTTCGCAAACTGTTCCATTTGTCGACAACGTCTTTCTTGGTGACGGCAAGTTAATCGGCAATGCTGCTCCAGCTAGACTCCTTGGCATCACGATTTTCAAAATTGGCGCTGGTCACATTCCAGCGCCATTGCGCCTCCTCCAAAAAAAGAAATCAATCCATATGGGATTAAATCAATCCTAAGCGGTAATGAAAACAACGTAATCCCGAATATGATTGATCCGATCTGAAACGAGAAGGCCAAGCTAACTTCGTCTTTACCGAAGTTTTAATACCCTTGCAAATGTTTTAATACAACAGAGTTTACGAACGTCAGCATTAAAACAAACCATTTTTCTGATAAATTCTGATAATTCTATGGCAGCTATAAGATCCAAATCTGTGTAAAAGCGTATAAATCTAATAATAGTCGAAGCGGAAGGCGTTTACATTAAAAACATAAAAGTTTTCTCACAAAAACCCACTTTTCGACCGATAGTTCCTATGGCAGCTATAAGATATAGTCATCCGATCTTGACCAAAACTTCCAAATCTGTGTAAAAGCGTATAAAACTAATAATTGTCGAAGCAGAAGGCGTTTACATTAAAAACAAAAAAGGTTTCTTACAAAAACCCACTTTTCGACCGATAGTTCCTATGGCAGCTATAAGATATAGTCATCCGATTTTGACAAAAACTTCCAAATCTGTGTAAAAGCGTATAAAACTAATAATTGTCGAAGCGAAAGGCGTTTACATTAAAAACAAAAAATTTTTTTTTACAAAAACCCACTTTTCGACCGATAGTTCCAATGGCAGCTATAAGATATAGTCAACCGATTTTGACAAAAACTTCAAAATCTGTGTAAAAGCCTATAAAACTAATAATAGTCGAAGCGGAAGGCGTTTACATTAAAAACATAAAAGTTTTCTCACAAAAACCCACTTTTCGACCGATAGTTCCTATGGCAGCTATAAGATATAGTCATCCGATCTTGACCAAAACTTCCAAATCTGTGTAAAAGCGTATTGAACTAATAATTGTCGAAGCAGAAGGCGTTTACATTAAAAACAAAAAAGTTTTCTTACAAAAACCCACTTTTCGACCGATAGTTCCAATGGCAGCTATAAGATATAGTCAACCGATTTTGACAAAAACTTCAAAATCTGTGTAAAAGCCTATAAAACTAATAATAGTCGAAGCGGAAGGCGTTTACATTAAAAACATAAAAGTTTTCTCACAAAAACCCACTTTTCGACCGATAGTTCCTATGGCAGCTATAAGATATAGTCATCCGATCTTGACCAAAACTTCCAAATCTGTGTAAAAGCGTATTGAACTAATAATTGTCGAAGCAGAAGGCGTTTACATTAAAAACAAAAAAGTTTTCTTACAAAAACCCACTTTTCGACCGATAGTTCCTATGGCAGCTATAAGATATAGTCATCCGATTTTGACAAAAACTTCCAAATCTGTGTAAAAGCGTATAAAACTAATAATTGTCGAAGCGGAAGGCGTTTACATTAAAAACAAAAAAGTTTTCTTACAAAAACCCACTTTTCGACCGATAGTTCCTATGGCAGCTATAAGATATAGTCATCCGATCCGGTCGGTTCCGACATATTAGCAGTGTGCAGTAAAAAGAAAAGACTCTGTGCAAAGTTTCAGCTCGATAGCTTTAAAATTGAGAGACTAGTTTGCGTAGAAACAGACAGACGGACAGACGGACAGACAGACGGACAGACGGACAGACAGACGGACAGACAGACGGACGGACAAAGCTCAATCGACTCAGCTCGTCGCCCTGATCAAGAATATATATAGTTTATAGGGTCGGAAATGAATATTTCTATGCGTTGCAAACTTCTGGGCAAAATTATAATACCCTTTGCAAGGGTATAAAAAGATTGAGTTGATCAGACTTGTTTAATCCTTAGAAAAAATATACATGATGTCATTGCAGAGCTGCTGCTCCTATTTTGATTTACTAAAATCGTCCGTACCAAAATTAAAGATGAAATTTTAAAAAAATATTTGATTGGGGGAGAGTCACCCCACTCCCTTGAATACGGACCCTGATGTGGGATCGAAATATATTGGGAAACATAAAACACAAACAAATATTTGGATTAACTCAGATCTGGTCTCTAACAATAAAACGAGAAGGCCAAGCTAACTTCGTCTTCGCCGAAGTTTTTATACCCTTGCAAATGTTTTAATACATCATAGTTTACGAACGTCAGCATTAAAACAAACAATTTTTCTAAATAAAATCCACCTTTCCGACGATAGTTCCTATGGCAGCTTTAAGATATAGTCATCCGATTTCGACCAAAACTTCCAAATCTGTATAAAAGCGTGTAAAACTAATAATTGCTGAAGCGGGAGGCGTTTACATTAAAAATAAAAAGTTTTTCTCACAAAGACCCACTTTTCGACCGATAGTTCCTATGGCAGCTATAAGATATAGTCATCCGATTTTGACCAAAACTTTCAAATCTGTGTAAAAGCGTGTAAAACTAATAATTGCTGAAGCGGGAGGCGTTTACATTAAAAATAAAAAGTTTTTCTCACAAAGACCCACTTTTCGACCGATAGTTCCTATGGCAGCTATAAGAAATAGTCATCCGATTTTGACCAAAACTTCCAAATCTGTGTAAAAGCGTGTAAAACTTATAATTGCTGAAGCGGGAGGCGTTTACATTAAAAATAAACAGTTTTTCTCACAAAGACCCACTTTTCGACCGAAAGTTCCTATGGCAGCTATAAGATATAGTCATCCGATTTCGACCAAAACTACCAAGTCTGTGTAAAAGCGTGTAAAACTAATAATTGCTGAAGCGGGAGGCGTTTACATTAAAAATAAAACGTTTTTCTCACAAAGACCCACTTTTCGACCGATAGTTCCTATGGCAGCTATAAGATATAGTCATCCGATTTTGACCAAAACTTCCAAATCTGTGTAAAAGCGTGTAAAACTAATAATTGCTGAAGCGGGAGGCGTTTACATTAAAAATAAAAAGTTTTTCTCACAAAGACCCACTTTTCGACCGATAGTTCCTATGGCAGCTATAAGATATAGTCATCCGATTTCGACCAAAACTTCCAAATCTGTGTAAAAGCGTGTAAAACTAATAATTGCTGAAGCGGGAGGCGTTTACATTAAATATAAAAAGTTTTTCTCACAAACACCCACTTTTCGACCGATAGTTCCTATGGCAGCTATAAGATATAGTCATCCGATTTTGACAAAAACTTCCAAATCTGTGTAGAAGCGTGTAAAACTTATAATTGCTGAAGCGGGAGGCGTTTACATTAAATATAAAAAGTTTTTCTCACAAACACCCACTTTTCGACCGATAGTTCCTATGGCAGCTATAAGATATAGTCGTCCGATTTCGACCAAAACTTCCAAATCTGTGTAAAAGCGTGTAAAACTAATAATTGCTGAAGCGGGAGGCGTTTACATTAAAAATAAAAAGTTTTTCTCACAAAGACCCACTTTTCGACCGATAGTTCCTATGGCAGCTATAAGATATAGTCATCCGATCCGGTCGGTTCCGACATATTATCAGTGTGCAGTAAAAAGAAGACTCTGTGCAAAGTTTCAGCCGGATAGCTTTAAAACTGAAAGACTAGTTTGCGTAGAAACAGACAGACGGACGGACAAAGCTCAATCGACTCAGCTCGTCGCCCTGATCAAGAATATATATAGTTTATAGGGTCGGAAATGAATATTTCTATGCGTTGCAAACTTCTGGGCAAAATTATAATACCCTTTGCAAGGGTATAATAAAAACATACGGCCCTGTAGAAAAAAATTGAGACATATATTGAATTGTGAAAAAAATTCGAGCACAACTCAATCCCAAAGCTGGATCATTTTATGCCCATTCTAGATTAACTAAAGCTCGATATGTAATATTGATTTGATTTCAGGAAAGATTACTTTTCTTCTTTTCCTACGGCCATAACATTTGCCATAGGACATCCATATACACTTCAAAGACCACTCACATCAGTTTCGGTTAATTTAGATTTCTGAAAAACAAAGAAATAAATATACAAATTTTTGGCTCCACTGGGACTCCAACACACGACCATTCGTACTGAACAAGAATGGAACGGCATCACATCGCACACCACCATACCCATTGGTTGTTGCAGCGTGTCTGAAAGGCTACTTATATTTCTTCGCTCTCGCTCTCTAATTTATAGACATGTGATCTCGAAAGGGATTGTAGTAAGCACATTTGGAAAGATATAAGTTTGAAAGGAATGAACCAATCCTTAAAAGATTGAATTGTCTAGAATATCCTGGGATTCCAGATTGAATTTTCGAGCTCATGCTGGGCTTACTTCAAGATTTAAAAGATTGAAAATATCTCGACGTTTTTTTCTGTGTACTGTGACATGTACCTTGTACCTTACCTAGGTCAATTGAGTATCTTTCCAATCACTGCATATAACAGAGTAAATTGTAAGTTTATCTGACACATAGCAGTTTTTTGGGTGAAGAGAGATCAATCCCTTAGTCGGTTTCAGACTTAAACCAGTAAAATGTCAAAATGTAGATTCACCGAAATTGTGAACAAAAAAGTTTCGCAGGTTCGAAAACTAGAGTGAGCCCCTTCCGATTTGAAGGAGGTTCTTAATCTATTCAAAAATATTTATATCCAGAGGTCTGGAATAACTCTCAACACATATTTTCAAAGTGTTTCTCACTGAGATAAACACAAAAATCATAAGCAATTTCGGTTTCTCACTGAGTTTTATCATTTATTTTTGTGTTATTTGTGTTTTCTGTTAACCGAAAACATTTGAGAGAAAAATTTATCTGTCTTTTAATAACACTTAAAAATAACATTTATGTTCAAAGTGTCTTTTAATAACAGTTAAAGTATAACAGAAAATCGAAAGTAAATAAAGATAAGTTAAATTTCTCTATTAGTTATGTAATGATCATTTACTTTGTAGATGTAATTGGGAATAATGTTTTATACCGGCGGTGGGCACGAAACTTAAGTTTGAGAGCAGCCCAACTACAAAAACAGTAAAAAGCAACATTATCAGATAAAATCGAGTTGGTTTGCAGACATCTGCTTCAGTGCAGAGCGAGTCTCGATCGAGCACACTGCACCCAGCTGGCGCCGGGCGTCGATACACATCATTTTCCTTTTGGTTGAGAGTAGACTTTGTGTGGCATTATTACAATTTTTGGTCCTTTTTGGTATATTTCAGCAATAAAATAAATTGTCATACGCAAAAAGTGGTTTGAAGCATTCTTTATGACTTTGACCTTATTCTTTACCATTGGTCATCCAGGGTGTTTATCGCGATTGAGTATTCTCATAATCATGGCTATGTAGTTATGTGATATATTAAGGTGTGATATATAAAGCTCGCATTTCTGTGTGAATTCGCATTTCTTCGGGTTGTGAGCGACATTTTTTAATGACTGTTATTTGCTTTCGCATTGTTGATTGAGTGTGGTCACTTGTGGTTTTGAAAAGCAGTTTCTTAGGCACTTAGCGGTCTTATCACCATGAAGGTCCCGTAGCTGTGAACTGCGCTTACGCATTGATTCTTACATAAGCGCTTTCTACCCACAAGGTCAAACTTCCTTTACAAAAAATAAATCACTCGATCTATTTGAGAGATATTTCAAAGTGTTTTCAAATAACAGGGTTATTTTACAACACTTTCATTTTGAGTGAGATATTCCGGACCTCTGTTTATATCTGAATTTGGTAATTGTATTTATATGATAATTACACTAGTTTACAAAAATAAAAAAAAAAAAATGACCCATTTCAGCTGAAAATTTTTCTTAGTATAGTTTGGAATGGTGATCTAAAAAATCGATTTCAAAAATTTTTTCATGGCTCCGTTTTTGAAATATTAATTTTTTAAATTTTTTTGGTAGGTACTCTTACATTTTAAGCCATATCTCAGTTCATAATTGTCAGATAGAGTCAAGCAAGATAAGAATCGAAAGGTTATTTCGCTGCCGGTAATCGAGTAGAACATTGTTTTTAAATCGGTTCATTAGTTTGACTACAAAATCCAAAAATATTTCAAAAAAATCGATTTTTTGCTCGAAAATCCAAGAAATTTCATTTTAAAACGACTAGAAAAAATATAAAAAAATACAAAAAAACTATTTTTATTTTTTCTACTTAAGAATCGCACTTTTACGAAGAAAATAAGGTATTGGTGAGGAAAATCGTGTAACACATACCATAGATGGATCCAATTGTGTACAGGAACTAACAGTCAAATTTGAGTATATTGTGTGTTTTCAAAAATTAACATTGTTCTTTTCTTCGTTTTTTGGTCAAATTATATAGTGAACGAAAAGCCAGAACAAAAATAAAAATTAAAAACGGAACAAAAGTCAAAGCACAGGAAAATTTATTTTAAAATATTCAGGAAAATATCACATTTTTTTGAACTAAATTGCTTACAGCTCCTGTGTTTGTTCACAGATTTTGATCATCGATATCTGTTTTTCTTCGTAGAAGTGCGGTTCTTATGTAGAAAAAATAAAAATAATTTTTTTGAATTTTTTTATATTTTTTCCAGGCGACCAAAAATGAATTTTCGAGCAAAAAATTGATTTTTTCGAAATATTTTTAGATTTTGTAGTCAAACTATTGAACCGATTTAAAAACAATGTTCTACTCGATTACCGGCAGCGAAATAACCTTTCGATTCTTATCTTGCTTGACTCTATCTGACAATTATAAAGTGAGATATGGCTTAAAATGTAAGTGCCCCTACCAAAAATAAAAAAAATTATATTTCAAAAACGGAGCCATGAAAAATTTTTTGAAATTGATTTTTGAGATCACCATTCCAAACTACACTAAAAAAAATGTTCAGTAGAAATGGGTCTTTTTGGCTGTAAACTAGTGTTATATGTCATTCCTTTCCAAAAATTCCGGAATTATTTTTTTCTCGGTGGACAGCGAGTTATGAAGAATTTACGCGCAGAAATTATTTGGCGGTCATCCATGGTTTAAATGAATTTTGAAATTTGAAAAATTAAAACTTAAAAATTCGTTTAAAATGAAACCTTGGAAGACCCCCACGTTATTGTTCATGAAAATGCTTCATAATTCACCATCTATCGAAGGGAATTTTTATACCCGTTACTCGTAGAGTAAAAAGGGTAAACTAAAGTCGTGCAAATGTATGTAACAGGCAGAAGGAATCATTTCCGACCATATAAAGTATATATATTCTTGATCTGCATCAACAGCCGAGTCGATATAGACATGTCCGTCTGTCCGTCCGTCCGTCCGTCTGTATGAACACCTAGATCTCAGAGATGGTAAGAGATAGAGGTTTGACATGTATGGGAAAAATGCTTCTTTTATCTGCACGCAGATCAAGTTTATTTCAAATTTTGGCCACGACCCCTCCCGCCCCCGCAATTTGGAAAACACGTTATATCTCCTACAGTTTTGAAGATATATGATTTGTACCTTCTAGAGATAGTTAGTAATTAGCAAATGAATCAATAAATGAATCAATTTGCCGAAGAAATGACAAAGATCGGATGAACGGTTCTCAAGTTATGAGCAAAAAAGTGAACCAAGCACCCAACCCCCCCCACCCTAAAAAATTTTGCATACTTTTTGGTTGTCACCCTAGGGAACGCAGGAACACTGTTAAGCATGTTTTCTCATGAGTAACGGGTATATCGAAGTCGGTTAGAACCGACTTTAACTTACGCTCTCGTTTTTAGAAATTTTTGAGGTCCCCTATACAGGTCCCTATACTAGACAATTACCAAATTTCCTTTTTTTGCATCAAAATTATGCATGTGCTTATCTTCAAATGCCAAATAAATAATATTATAGTATTAATCGCGCGATTTTTAAAAAAAAATTTTCGTTTTTCAAAATATTAATTCATTGGAGGTTGAAGTAAACGCGCCTTCAACTTTACCTCTAATGCAGGTTTCCCCAGGAAGAAAGCGCTAAAATGTGACTGTGTCTCTTTCTAAAACAGAGTTCCCCAGCGATAGCCCCGGGGGCACGAACTTACTTGACGAATGCTTGACGAAGTCATACTTCATTGTATGTTAGAGAGAGACCCTGTCACGTTTTAGCGCTCTCTTCTTGGAGAACCCTGTTCTAAAACACAGTGAAGCATGACTTCGGCAAGCACTCGGTGTGAATTGGCGACTATGTTCGTGCCCCAGGCGCTATAGCTGGGGAACTCTGCTCTACTGGGTGGTGTGAAAAAAGTTCACATCATCATTCACGTCAACTAAATAGGCCAAATACTTCGAGTTTTATTTTGATATTGGTCTGTTTTTTAACTTGAAAATTTCATTGCAGTTAAATTCTAGGTGTGAGTTGTTGTCAAATTTATTATTTTTTTTTTATTATTTATTTGACATTTGAAGAAAAGCACATGCGGAATTTTGGTGCAAAAAACCATTGATGACCGCCAATTAATTTCTGCACGTAAATTCATTATAATTCGCAGTCTATCGAGGAAAAATAATTCCGGAATTTTTAAAGAGGAAGGACATATAAAAAACAATTATCCTGAATTTCTTTCCAGTTTATGTGACAGTTGAATTTCGAACTGTTAAGGGACAACTAAAGCAAGGAAATATATTTTTTGAGCTGCCTTCGTCAAAATGAATTATTTGGATTTCAGAAACACATTTCAAAGGATGATATGTGAGTATTGCATACTATTTAAAAAAATTCCTAAAATCAGACATTTCTATTCTCTGTTCAGCCTGGAGTAGTAATGGTCCCGAAAATTCCCGTAAATTAAAAACAAAGGAGCTTAAACCTCTTTTAAGATATTATATAAAGAACAAAATTGCTTATACTGAAGATCACGTTCCGGTGCAAAGGTTGCATCTATTTGGTATGCCAATGGAGGTAAGACAACTTATTTTGATTTAAGCAAATCGGAAATTTGTATTTATCTTACAGTTGAGCCAAGACGCTATACTTGATTACTTCACTCGGAATTATGGCCCAATTGTAGACATAGAAAGAATTGAGGGTTCTGTCTTAGCTATTGAAGAACAGGAATATCTGCCAACTTGGAACGCATTTGCATTATTTGCTAATGCAATCGATGCAAAAAAGTAGGTTTTTTTCGTATAAATTAAGTTTTAAGTTATTTCTTACCGATTTTGATTTATCCATTTGCAGAGTCCTGAAAAGCTCGAGGCACAAGGTCAAAGGCTATAAGTTTCATGTCCAAGCCTGTTATAGTTGGCTTCAACCACTTAACGATGAAGAGTCCAATGAATTGGAATTTTCAACATCCTTTAACATTCTGCAACTCAACGATGATTGCCTGGAGTCTGTGTTTCAGTATCTTTCACTTGCCGATCAGATCCGTTTGGCACGAACTTGCCTACGTTTTCGAAACATTTATCAAAGAATTTCAGCCAGAAAGCATAGGTCAGTAGATGCCGAAATAACCAAAGATCTGACTTTGTGGGAAATGCGGGATTTTTTTCAACTCTCCGGCCATCATATTCAAATACTAGACTGTGGGTTTAATCCAATCCAATATGTCTTAATGAATCAAAATTTTAAGCGCTGCTTTTACTCTGGTCTTCATTTTCCAAATCTGAAAGTTTTGTATCTGTATGATGATGAGTTGAAGGTACACAAATTACAACGATTACTAATGGGATCAAACAAGTTGAAGGTGTTAACTCTAATGACTGAGCCTAGAACCGACCGCCTGGAATTAAAGCATCTTAAGGAACTAAAGAGGTTGGATATTTCTGAATGGAATACGAAAAATCTTAGTCTGCCCACCTCCATCGAATGGTTGGTACTCCACCATTGGCTAGAGTTTAATTGTCTTCCTAGTATTTTGAAGGACCACTCACAGATAAAATATCTGGGGATTTATAATTCTGCAAATGTTTTCAAGGAAATGGCCAGATCGCAGGCTTTTGCTTCCGTGGAAGTGATTCAAATAAGTGGGAGCTATCTTTACGGAGAAGAGCTTATAAGTCAGTTACCAAAACTCAAAAAATTACGCCTTGACTACGATTCTAGAAACCAGAATCTTATTCCCGAGATTATTAAGCACAATCCTCAACAAATAGATCATTTCGAGATATACAGCAGATATACAGCTCGTGTTCAAAAGGAGATGATGTTACAGATTACTTGTCTGATTGGACTGCATTCTCTTTTCTTTGGCTGTTCCGCAGATATGGATAACGAAGTCATATCAAAATTTGATCAGCTTACAGAGCTTAAGCGCTTAGGATTGTGCAACAGCGATATTTCGGATAGTTTATTGCTACAACTAATGATCAACTGCCCCAAGTTAAGCACACTGAGAATGCAATACTGCCGAAATGTCAGCGAAAACCTGGTAATCAGCCTCCAAAGTCTGGTTCGAAAGGAAATTCAAAGTGGGAAAAACCAACGACAGCTGCCCGTTAAGCTAGATTTGTGGGAATGCGGTTTCGAAAAGATAATACCAACTGATCCCGATGTTGTTCATGTATTCTTCAGGCACTCTATATATTATAATGAATGGCTTAAAGAGGAGTTAGAAAATAAGATTTAATACTTTTATATTCCATTCTGGTTAATAAACGGTTTTAGCTGTGAAAGTTATCAAGCCTCTTTCACTTTTTGAAATATATTTGAAACCGTCTTAAATAGGTTGTTTACTCGAGGAGTAATTAAGTTTTGCTTGGGGGCAACAAGCATCTTTTTTCCCAAGCAGTTGCGTGTATTCCTTATACTCGATAAGTGTTGCCCATTTTTGCCTATCGTTCCACTATCGGTTTCAACTATCACCACTAGCAAACAGCAACCAAACTGTTTTCAAAAAGCTTATCATTTTCAACTGCGACAGTTTGAGATTACGACTCAAAAACAAGGTAAGAAAGTGTTTTGCTAAATTTCTAGAATTAAGTAACAGATACTAATAATGACATTCACCCCCGAACCCATTATTTACCCTAACTATTCATACCAGCCCAGCTCGTGTTAAACACAAAACGAAGTAAAACTTGCCATCCATAATATCATCATGATAATCTAAACTCAAATTGCAAATTGGCTATACAGCTCCTCCAACGGGGCCAAGCCAAGCTTCTCTCAATCTCTTGGCGTGTGTGCTTTAAATTTTTTGCACAAGAGAAAAGGACCTACAGTTTAACGCCGAATCCAAACGGCAAAGTTGTATAATTTGCTTTTGCATGGCTAGATTACTTCACAGCTGGCGCCAATAGCTGGTGAAGGTGACCGTATTTGTAAAAGCTATTTTCTAAAGAAAGAAAAAAACTTTTATTATTAGATGTTTAGAGGCGGGATCGAACCCACTACCTCCCGCCCAGCAGTCCAACACCCTTACCGCTGAGCCACAGACGACCCATTCATAGAGTTCTATGGCAGTATCAATCTGTTTATCGTAATCATTTGAAAGCACAAAATTTCACGTTCATTTTCTGATTTCCTCGCTTTTATACCCGTTACTCGTAGAGTACTAAAGTCGTGCAAATGTATGTAACAGGCAGAAGGAATCATTTCCGACCATATAAAGTATATATATTCTTGATCAGCATCAACAGCCGAGTCGATATAGACTTGTCCGTCTGTCCGTCCGTCCGTCTGTATGAACACCATTCTATATATCTCAGAGATGGTAAGAGATAGAGGTTTGACATGTATGGGACAAATGCTTCTTTTATCTGCACGCAGATCAAGTTTATTTCAAATTTTGGCCACGCCCCCTCCCGCCCCCGCAATTTGGACGTTTTGGAACGTTATATTTCCTACAGTTTTAAAGATAAACGATTTGCCGAGGAAATGATAAAGATCGGATGAACGGTTCTCAAGTTATGAGCAAAAATGTAAAACAAGCCTTCCGCTACCTCCCCTCCCACCCTAAAAAAATGTTGCATACTTTTCGGATGGTCACCCCAAGGAACGCAGGAACACTGTTAAACATGTTTTTTTATGAGTAACGGGTATATCGAAGTCGGTTAAAGCCGACTTTAACTTACGCTCTCGTTTTATCATATAGCAAGTTGTACTAATTACTCCAGCTGCTTTCCTGATTGACCAATTTTCCGGTAATATAGACAGAATTTATAATTTTTCCACCTGACTTGTATTTGTGGAATGAAATCTTAGTTTTAGCTTGTTAACAAATTGGAAAGAGCAATTTGTATCATCATCGTCATCATCCAAAGAATAATCCTCATCGGAATACTCATCCAAGCTGTCATCAGGAGAGTCATCCAAAATATTGGACTCTACTAATGAAAAATATCCTTCAGTTGTTAAATCAAATCTAATATAAAATGCTCTTAGCAGGCAAAATTTCTGTACGTTTACTAGATTTTTTTCTTCATTGAATGCACAATCGATCGTTTGGCCTTAAGGTTTGCAGCTGTTTTAAAAGTTCAAGTGATACTTCTTATGTTGTTTTCTAGTATGATTTTTTTGCATTTAACGGATTTGCACACACAGACTTAAAACCTGCCGACATTTGTAAGGACGCTCTCGAACAACTTCAACTTTAAGAGGTGTTTTTGAAAATTCTTAGAAAATGTTTCGTTATTGATATCGCTTTTCTGTCTTTTGCTATTGATAATAGATGAATGGGCTTACATATTTGACCTGGACTGTTTTTTCATACGACGCCATCTACTTGATGATAAAAGCATCGCCAGGTGCTGGTTTTCCGACATGCAAAAAAAACCCTATTATACAGTTGAAACATATAGAAAAAAAATAATTAAAAAATATGTGATGATGAGGATATGTAGCCCTCTGCCGTATATTTAACTCATATTTATTTCAAATTTGTGCATATATACATTAGGGTGTCCCAAAAAAAATTTTTTGTTTTATTTTCACGGGTGCACCGGCATTTTCTGAAAGCTAATGGAGTAAAGTATTTTTGAGATTTTTTTCAGATTTTTCGAAAGACGTTTAGAGGTCGCACAAATCGAATTTTTTCCAAAAATCGGGTTTTCCGTATTGTTTTCGAATTTTACTTATAACTTGGTCAACATCCACGATTTTCTTAGTTTTCAAATCAAAATTTTTAAGAAAAATGTCCAAATTTTACTTTTATGAGCAAAAACAATGAGTTTTGGCTTTGCATTTGCTTGTTTAGGTACCATTTATTAATTTTTTTTTGAAAATTTGTCATAAATTTTGTAAAAAACCTACTATAACTTTTAAAATTTCTATGAACAAGACAAAAACTAGTGATGCAGTTTAAAAGATGGTTCAATTTTTTTCAAAATTAAAAAAAAAAAATTGAAATTTTCTCTTACCGTTCCAGAGTTATACTCTGTTAAAGCGTTGTACCCATTTACTCATAATATTAATTGTGTAGCAAAAATTATTGCAGCCACTATGCATTAGAACAAAATCCATCATTAAACCAAAATAGTGGTATCTCTCCGGGAAGTTGGCTGCCTTAGCGTTTTTTGACGAGCGTATCGACATCAAAACTTTGCGTTTAATGGTGAAAAACTTACATTCGCCAGATAACGACAGCGAATTAGTCACTAAAGATTTAACGGAAGACACGCTTAAAAATAAGCAAATTGAAGATTTAATTTCCAAAGCCAGCCTTACTTTTTTGAAGCCTGCAACATTTCGATTGATCTTTTGCAAACAGATCCAAAAAATGGGACACCAACGAATCTTTTCACGACTCAAAAAAAGAAAGTTCAACAATTGCAAGTTGTAAATGATGTCGCAGAACGTGGCGTGGCCTTCGCTAACAGCTATATTAATGTCACAACATCGGAAACTGACTATCAAAATTTATTGCAGGGCATAGAGCTGCATCGCAAGAACCTAAATAAATAATTTTCAACAAAACAAAATGCTTTTATATCTTTGTTGGGTATTAGTGGTAAGTAAGCAAAAAAAATATATAAATAAACAAAATATTTTTAGTTTCATGTAATATGTATAAAGCTTTAAAAGAGTATTACTCTGGAACGGTAAGAGAAAACTTCTATTTTTTTTTTTTAATTTTGAAAAAAATTGAACCATCTTTTAAACTGCATCACTAGTTTTTGTCTTGTTCATAGAAATTTTAAAAGTTATAGTACGTTTTTTACAAAATTTATGACAAATTTTCAAAAAAAAATTAATAAATGGTACCTAAACAAGCAAGTGCAAAGCCAAAACTCAATTTTTTTGGTCATAAAAGTAAAATTTGGACATTTTTCTTAAAAATTTTGATTTGAAAACTAAGAAAATCGTGGATGTTGACCAAGTTATAAGTAAAATTCGAAAACAATACGGAAAACCCGATTTTTGGAAAAAATTCGATTTGTGCGACCTCTAAACGTCTTTCGAAAAATCTGAAAAAAATCTCAAAATTACTTTACGCTTCAAGCTTTCAGAAAATGCCGGTGCCCCAAAAATTTTTTTTTTTTGGGGCACCCTAATATACATCTTTGCACAGGTACATGATGTGCGTTTTCGCACCCGTCGGCGCTAATGAGTACATTTTAAGTAAGAAAAATTTGTTGCTACCAGAGCATAGTGGTGGCTGCCATAGGCCAAAAATGTAAAAATTAATGATCAACAGCTAATTGATCAAGCTTCATAATGCCATACTTGTTTATTTTGTTTCTAACGGTGTTCAAGTGTTAATTCGAGAAGGAAAGGATTATCAGTTTGTGAAATAGAACTTATATTGAGAAGGAATGGTCTGATGATGATGAAATCGAGCCACAAAAACCATTGTCGAACGCATTGGCCATTGACATAGTCGTTTTGCCGCCGGATGATGTGGACGACATGACAGACACCGAAGATGTCCCTGACGACCTCATCTTCTGTAATGATGCTGGACCTAAAAAGACTTATGGTGGCTTGGAAAGTGTGCCTGAAATTTGTGGATCCGTCGAAATGCATATTGAAAACATTTGAGCAGCCCATTGACATGTTAGATATTGCAATGAAAGATTTAGCAGAAAATGATGGTAAGTGCTCAAGTGCTTTTGATATTTCTTGTGTTCTATATACATATGTGTACGACTTTGCATTCCAGGCTCGTACTCGCCAATAGAATTGTGGCATCTGTTCGTGGATGATGAAGTAATCGATCTTATGGTTGAAAACACAAACGCATATGCTGGACAAAAGAACAGTTCTTTCCGAACTTGTCACTGGAATCATAAGATTGCCATCAGTCCGAAATTATTGGTCTCAGTCAGTAACTGGCCTTCCTTTTGTAAAAAATGCAATTAGTCGCGATCGCTTCCTGAAGGTGAAACAATATATGCATGTGTGCAACAATAATGAACTGAATGCAAATGATAAGTTTTCTAAGATTTCTCCATTCAATGCTATACTCAACCGAAAATTCATGCAATTTGGCGTGTTTTTGCACACCAACTCAGTATTGACGATCAAATGATAGCTTATTTTGGTAAACACAGCTGCAAAATGTTTATACGTGGCAAACCGATACGTTTTGGATTCAAGTACTGGGACCTTTGTTCATCGGAAGGTTATTGTTTCCAATTTCTACCTTATGAGGGTGCCAGTCAAACTTACGACAATGATTTGGGCCTCGGCGAGAATGTTTTTATGCAGCTGATGGGATTTTGTGCTGAGCCGAATCACCACTCAGTTGCATTTGACAATTTCTTCACCTCCCACAAATTGATGGTCCGCCTAAATGCAGAGTGATACTTTGCCGTTGGCACCGTACGTGAGAACAGAACTGGCAAAGCCCCACTAATGAAACCAAAAGATATGAAGAAAGAAGACAGAGGCCATTCAGATGCATTCTACAATCACAAAAATAAGATTGCTGCTATTCGTTGGAACGACAATGCAGTAAGTAATTAAATATTTTTTTTTTAGTATTTATCATTGATTGATTTACTTATTCAATTGCAGCCCGTTACTGTGCTGTCCAATTACTTGCAAGTCGAGCCGAAGCATCGTGTTCGTCGTTATGAAAAAAAACAACTTAAGATGGTAATGGTGGAGCAACCAGACATTATACAACAGTACAACAAACAAATGGGAGGCGTTGATCTTTTCGACAATGCAATGAATAATTACCGGATTTCTCTTCGTGGTAAAAAATGGTATTGGCCATTAATCACAAACGGTCTCGACGCTGCAATGATCAATGCTTGGAAGCTCTTTTGCGCTATTCGCAGTTACAAACGCAAAAACGCAACGACAAATAAGGATGGCTCCATAAATGAATTCAAGAAGATGGGACAATTCGAAATCCGCAACATTGTGACTGATTCGTTGCTGCAAAGTGAGGAAGTGGCATATCACCGTGGTCCCAAAACTCAAGACACACCAGCTCAAAAACGATTGAAACTGGATAATGTTGGGCACAAAATTGAGAAGAGGATAAAACGAATTCGCTGTCGCCACTGTGCCTCGCACACCATCTACTATTGTGCTAAATGCAAAGTGGCAGTGCATCCGAAATGTTTTTCAGAATATCATAAATAAATTTAACCTAAACTTCAACCTATTCCATGAATTTTCCTTAACAATTCAACTATTTCATAAAACTTTTTTCAGTACCTAATAAAATTGTACTCACTCCATTTACACGACCTGATCGCTCAGATGAGTTTTCGTCAGACGAACACTGTAACTCGATAAATGCCACTCAGATGAGTGCTCAGGCCAAATAGAACCGGTTCTATTTCGTCTGATCGCTCATCTGAGTAGCTTCATGTCTACTCAGACGCCTTTTTACACTGTCAGACAGCAAATCAGACGAAAACTCAGATGAGGGATCAGGTCGTGTAAATAGAGCTTAACGCTGACGGGTGCGAAAACGCACCACCCCCTGCACGGACTATGGGGAAGAGATAGGGGGCTGAATTTTTGTGAGCGGAATATGAGTGTCATTATGGCATCCTCCAGTAAGTTTCAACCGTTTCCTCCCACTCACACGGGAGCCGGCGTTAATGGGTTAATGTAAACAAAATTATTAGGAGATAATCAGAAACAGAAAAATTATTAGGAGGAATCAGAGTAAATACACAAGTCACTATAATAAGACAGAATTTTTAAAATCGCGGTTTTCTAACTGCAAAACTCTACAAGGGACCCGAACAGAGAACTGCAAAACGTATCAAAAACGTATACGCATACGTATTGCTTCAAGTGCTTCAATGCTTCAATGCGTATCATGTCAAAAAACGTATGCGTACTTCAATACGCATTTTTTAAAAAATACGTATACGTATACTTCATAATGCGTATGCTTATTTGTAGTACGTTTACGTATAAGTCAAAAGTACGTACACTACTTATTTAAATTTGAGCCATACGCACACTACGCTTAAAATCTGTGCGTATACGCAAAACAAATGCGTATACGCACTTTTTTCAGGATTCTCAAAGTACCGTACAAAGTATCGTACTTATGTTTGGTACACAAAAATTAGTAGAGTACACGGAGTGTAAAACGAATTTAGTTACAGACTTTGTGATTGGTGAGATAATTAAACCCTTTACAGTGACTGAAGACTTTTTTAATCGCCAAAAAAAACCAATGAGGATAAAAATAGTAATTATGAAAAACGTAATTGCCATCCAATTAAAAAATTATGTCAGGATCAATGCATACTTAGGCGCCATTAAGGGATATCAATGGTAATAAAACCGCGAAATGCTTAAGAAATTGATTTTATGGAACGCAAACTATCACACATAACTGCATTGCCCTGTCTATAACAATACCAAACCGCGATTAATACATACCAAGGATGACCAAAGGTAAAGAACATAGCCAAGATCTTAAAAACTGTTTCAAACCACTGTCTGTTACTGCCAAATTATTATATCGCGGAAAAATACCAAGGAGGATCAAAAAGTCTAATAATGCCAAACAAGCTTTACTTTGGAGATAGTGAAAAATCATGTCAGGATCAATGCATAGGCCCAATATGCAGTTAAGAGGTCTCCATGGTAACAAAATCGCAAAATGCTTAAGAAACTGATTTTCAAAGCCACAAATGATCACACATAACTACATTGCCCTATCTATGACAATACTGAACCGCGATAAATACCACGGATGACCGAGGGTAGAGAATAGAGCCAAGATCTTAAAAACTTTTTTCAAACCACTGTCTAGTACTGACAAATCGTTAAATCGCGGAAAAATACCAAAGAGGATTAAAAAAATGTAATAATGCCAAACAAACATAACCATTGAATAAATAAACACTCATTACAATTGGAACTATTTTTGAATAACGCTTATGCCATACATCTGGTAGGATTTTATACAAATTTACTTGACAAAATTGTGGATAACGGTCATCCATGGTTCGCGTGGTTCACCATCTTCACCATCTATTCGCCCGTATTCGTTATAAAAATCTAATGTCATAATAAATGTTTGCAAATTTTGGCGATCTTGGACCACTTGATCTTCACCTCCTTACTAGTCTATTTACTCGTTAATTAAATAAATTGGGTGGCCTACAACCCATATTTACCCGTCGACAGTTGCCAATTACTTATTATTCATAAAAATCTAAACTTATAAAATGTTTGCAAATTTCGCGGTTTTTTAGACCGATTTGCCATTCGACAATTGCCAACTACTAAATTTTTTAGAAAATTTAAACTTTAAACGCGCGACTTTATTTTATATTTAGAAGAAGATTAATAGCTATGATAATAAAATTTTAACGAGATTACTGTTCACGGAAAGACCGAGGATTAGTTCTGGCTAAAATTAACTCAAAACATGATAAACTAGCTAACTAAGTATTCCGCTAAGTAAAAAAAACCAAATGTAACGAAGACACTTAGATTTTCCATAGAAATTACAAAGTACGCATAAATGAAGCACAAATGAAGCATAAATGAAGCAAAATGAAAATGCCTACTGCTCAGTTAGAGTACGTATATAATGCGTACTTTTTCAAATGCTTCAGCGTACGTATACGTATTTCAACTTTTGCGTATACGTAGTACGCATACTCAGTTTTTTTGAAATGCGTAGTGTGCGTATGCGTAGCCTACTATTTCTAATGCGTATGCGTACATATGCGTACTTAAAAAAAATACGTAGTACGCACGTAGTACGCATTAATGACTACGCATTGCAGTTCTCTGGACCCGAACTCTCCAGTATACTCAACCACAATAACATTACCCTCATAAAATTAAAACATGCTAAATCTGATATTGTTAGGGGAAAGTCTCCGGTTGTGGACATAGTTGCGTTTTTCACTTATAACTTTTTTTCACGTCAACATTATGCGGTGATATGAACATCATTGTAAAGCTAGAGACTCTAGCTAACTTTCCTCTGAAGTAACCTATTGTTTTAGACAAACGGGAAAAAATTTGCAGCCATGTATATGAAGTGATGATTTTTGGCCAACATTTTTTTTGTACCCGGTTGTGGACACCCTTGTAAAATCGCTAGAAGTGGAAAAATATGAAGTAAAATGGCCATGAATTGATGAAAAAAGAACGCTTATTTATTTTAGAAGCCTTCAGTGGCAAAATAAGAAAAATGATTCCGAAATGCAATGGATCGAATTTGCAGCGGTCAGTTTTTTTGGCAAAAGCGCCAAACAAATCAAACAGAAGTCGACATCTTCGTCTTCTTCCTATGACGAAGACGCCTTCTTCTTGGCACCGTGTTTGGCCAACGGGTTGGCTGGTGGTGTTGCCTGTCGTTTTCCTGGCCGGCTACGTTTCTGGGTGGTCTTCTTCTAATGCGACACAGAATCACTCTTGGCTGCGCGCTCATCTGTTTTTTTGCGTTCTCGCGCAAAACCTCGACGCTTTCCGGAGAAGTTAGCTCAGTGATTTGATTTTCGGAGAAGTTCCTTGCACCGGCCCAATTTCATCCAACACTGATAAGCGGCTAGCCGAAGACGCTCTTGAAGTGGATGGCTCTGGGGAGGATAACACCTCTTCTTTTCGCCCAATATTGGGATCGGCGAAAACGATGTTACGACGCTGATTGTCTTCATCAAGATCAGCTTCTGTGGAGATTTCTTCTGCACTTCGTTCGACAGCCTCAATGAAGTCAGCTTCGGAGAAAGCATCAGGGTCAAACGGACCAATACCGGAAAAATATTTTACGCTTCTTGTGAGAAAGGTTAAAAAAACACACCATGCTTGATGGAGTTCGTTGGTTGCAATCTCGAACGAATTCCAACAACACCGAATCAACAACGGACGTAACATCTGCAAAATTTGCTCTGAATTTCTCCAAATACCGGATCAAAGTGGGTTGAGGAAGCCCATATTCCTTGGATGTAACTTTGGCGGCCTTCCTATCGATGAGGCATTGCTTATTGGCATCGACCAGCCCATTAAAATTGATATTTGTTGAATCGGACGATTTTTTTGGTGTTGACATGGCTAGAAATGCACAAAAATTCACAAAAATGCTGTAAATGCATAAACAACGATTTTTGACATAACGATACGGCCAAACACACGCTTTAAACACATAAAACGAGGGTCTCCACAACCGGTGCAAAAGTGTGTCCATTCTTGGAAATGGTAGCCATTTTTATTTTGTTCAGCAAATTTTCACGACACAAACATTTCACTGAAACTTGATATCACATCACAAAGTACACTTAATGCACTAAATAAAAAAGTATAAAACTCACCTCTTTTCAATGTTTTGCTTCGATTTAACGCGATGTGGAAATTGAAAAAAATAGAAACTCGGAAAAATTTTCACGATTTTTTTTTATTTGCTCACAGCAAGAAACCAATTGCGTGTTTACACTTGGGTATTGGCTCAGATTATGTGCACTGTCAAACTACACAGCAAAAAAAAGTGCATAGTATAATTTAATAGAAACATATTAATTTCTATTATGCCAGTTTTCATATTAAATTTAAATAAAAATGACTTAAGTTTAAATAAAATCATATTAGCAATATCTAGTCAATATGAAAATTCTTAAAGTCGAAGTGTAATTCAGTTAATTTAAAGTTGGTCATATTGAATTGTATGTTGCGTCATATTCATTTATATTATGCACACACTTAAAAGAAAACGTTGTTAAGTTAAAAATGTTTCGTATTAAATTTGAATATTTTGTTCAACTTAAAATCAAAGGTTTCCGTAGTAGATTTAAATGTACTATGCAAAAATGTAAATTGAATATTTTTCATATTTAAATATAGATTTTACCATACTTGAAGTATAAGGTAATCATATTAAAATTAAAGTTTAAACACATTTAATCAAAAATCCATTGGTTAATATGAGACAAATTAAATTTAACTATGAAAAGTTTTTAGTTTTATGTTGAACATAATTAACAATTATCTGTGTTCTTAATTGAGTCTTGCTGCACCGTCACGCGAGCCCTGAATAGTCGTGTAGGCTAAGACGCCAGCATTTGCGTTTAAGAGCCCGAAGTCCTGAGTTCGAGTCCCAGTACAGGTAAATAAAAAAAAATAAGTCTGAGCCCCTCCCGCCAACCCTTCCCTTCCCCCCGCCCGATCCCCCACCCTTTCCCCTCCCCTTCCCTTCCCCTTCCCCCACCCCCTCCCCCTACCACCCCCCCTCCCCTTCCCCCTTCCCTCCCCTAGCCACACCCACCCCTTGCCGCACCCCTTCCCCCCTCCCGTTCCAACCTCACCTATCCACCTCCCCTTCCCACACCACGCCATAATTGCTATTCTTTTTTTTTATTTTTTTAAATTTTTTTTTAATATGAATCATAGTTAAATTTAATAAGTTTTCACTTTAATTTTAATATGCCGTCACATTAAATAGAATAGCAGGACACTTGAAATCAATTATGTTCATATTAAATGTGAGATTTAAGTGGCACACACTTTATATTTAATAAAACACATTGTGGTGCACTTTTATTGGTAAAAATATTTAAATCAAATATGAAATATTTGGATTTACGTGGTTTTTTTTCTCTGTGTGGAACTATTGGTTTTCCCATTTACAGCTTAATACAGTAAATTACTGGATACAAGACCAAATTTTGAGAAAAAAAATTAGAAAAAAAATCGTCCCTTTCGCGGCAATTCATTTTCCTTTACTTATTTTCGCTATTTGGAAACCAATGAAAAATTTTAAAAGTTTTAAGTGTGAGTGATTTGAAAGTTTGGGTTCAGATGTTAATTTTCAGATTTTTTAAATATTTGTATTACCAACGGCTTTGGATAGCAAGCAATTGAAAATAATTAAATTTTTTAAATAGGTAAATTTTCAAATCGACTTTACCCGCGAATTAAGTATATTTCGGCAAAATGCTATCCTATTTTACTACAAGGAATACGAAAAAAACTATTTCGATCCAAAAAAAATGCCAGTGGGCGATTTTTCATAAATAATATAATATAATATTGAGTAGCAGATCACATTATTTCTTTTTGTGTATGTACGTCTGTTTATCGATATGAACAACTAGACCTCCAGTGCACGCAGATCAAGATTGTTTCAAATTTTTGTACCACCCCCTCCCGGCCCACAAAAAAAAATGTTAAAATACTCTTACAATTTTTAAGATATTGATCTTTAATCTTGGAATATAAGTGCATTAATTCATAACCTTTAACTCCTCTTCGAACCATTCACTAAATTCAGATTCTCTGACAATTACTTCAACAACATCGGGATCAGTTGAGGTTATTTCTAACATATCATATTCCCTCAAATATAGCTTAAATGGTAAAACTCGTTGGTTTTTCCCGCTTTGAATGTCCTTTCGCACCAGACTGATGATGCTGTTCACTAGCTTTTCCCCGAACTTTCCGTACGAGTTTATTCTCAGTGTGCTTAACTTGGGACAGTTGATCATTAGTTGCATTATTAAACCATCGGTAATTTCGCTATCATACAATCCAAATCGCCTTATTTCAGTCAACTTTTTAAACTCTGTTATGACTTCGTCATCTATACCACTGGCAAACCTCAGGACAAGCGTTTGCAGACCAATAAGACCCGTAATCAGCATCATATCCTGCTTGCGTACAACATCTTCTTCAGGCTCAAGCTCTAAATGATCCAGTTGTTGAGGATTGTGCTTGACAAATTCGGAAACAAATTTCGTGTCCGTTTCATAGCAATTAACGTATAATTTCTTAAGTTTTGGCATTTGAGCAATTAGATCTTTTCCGTTAAAGTCACTTTTAGTTATTTGAAGCACTTCTACGGACGCAAATGCTGGGGATTCGGCCATATTCGCGAAAACATTCTCTGAATGTAGATCTTGAAGTTTTTTAATCTGTGTGTGGTCCTTAAGAATAATTGGAAGACAACTACTATTTTCCCAATCGTTGAGTGTCAACGATTCTATAGACAGGGGCAAACTAAGGTTTTCCGTATTCCAATCAGAAATCTCCAACTTCTTGAGTTGTTTAAGTTGAGCTAAATCTAGCCGGTCGGTTCTAGGCAGAGTCCACAGCGTTAAGTCCTTCAACTTAATCATTCCCAGCAATATTCGTTGTAATTTGTGTGCCTTTAACTGTGTATCAAATAGATCCAACTTCTTTAGATAGGGAAAATAAAGAGCCGACCAGAAGCAGCGCATGAAATAGCCATTTCCATTTGTGCCACATTCCAAACTTTCTACATGATGGCCGGACAGTTGACAAAAATCTCGCGTTTCCCACAAAGTCAAATCGTTCGTTATTTCGTAACAAACTGTTTTGTAATGTCTGGCGGAGACCCTGTGATAAATGGTACGGAATCGTTTGCAGGTACGTGCCAAGCGGATGTGATCGGCAAGTGAAAGATATTGGAACACATTCTCTAGGCAATCATCGTTGAGGGATAGAATGTGTGGGGATGTTGCAAACTGAAGATCAATGGAATCTTCATCGTCAACTGGCTGAAGCCAACTATAACTGGCTTGCACATGAAACTTGTAGATGCTGAGTGTGAGTTCCGCGATTTGCAGGACTCTGCAAAGAAATAGTTCAGATTGGAAAAGATATTGATCATAAGAAACATACTTGGCTGCATCGCGTGCATTGGCAAACTGTGCAAATGCATTCCAAGTTGGCAGATAGTCCTGTTCGTCATCAATTGGGTCAGTATGCTGAATTCTTTCTATGACAACAGTTGGGCCATAGTTTCGAGTGAAGTAATCAAGTAATGCATCTTGAGTCAACTGAAGGATTAAATTTAAAATATGCTATTGGTCCAACTATGGAACAGAACTAATATTAGTTGTCTTACCTCCATGGGCATACCAAATAGATGCAGCTTCTTCACCGGAATGTGATCTTCAGTATATGCAAGTTCATTCTTCATATAAAACTTTAAAAGGGGCTTAAGCTCCTTTTTATTTAATTTACGGGGACATTTAGGAGCATGGCTAGGCCCAGCTGCAGAGAAAATACAGAATATAAGCGATGTCAGATTAAAAAGTACGTAATACTCACACATCTTTTAATATTTAATTAGTAAATCCTTTTATTATTCGTCCCTCCAGTGTACTAAATTTAACTGTCAGTTAAACTGGAAAGAAGTTCAGATTTAATTATTTTTGATTAGATTAAGAATACAAAAAAGTTGTCCCAGGTCTTGTGAACTGGTTGGAAAGCAGTTTATAGACTCAGAGCAATATCTCAGACATTTTTTAATAGCTTAGGTCAATTTTACAAGTTGGTGTTTGCGTTGGAAATAAGCCGCAAATCTCTGAACGGAAACTATAGTCCCAAAATCAGCATTCGAATTGGTACCGTTCAAGCTGTGCGTGGACAGCCAAAAAATTAATCAGTCAGTCAGGATAATCTCTTTAATACAGGGTGATTTTTTAGTTATTATCTTTTTGGCAACACATGTTTAAGCAGCTCATGCACGTTTCGTGTTTTGTTTCACTGTCAAACATCTTCAGTTTGGTCTATAATTTAACCATGAATCGTCTTACAAGCGAACAACGCTTGAAAATTATTGAATTTTAATATCAAAATGAATTGTCGATTTTGGAGTGAATATCAGCCAGAAGCATTGCAAGAGCTACCAACGCATCCAGAAAAAGTCACAGTTTGGTGCGGTTTATGGGCTGGTGGCATCATTGGACTGTTCTTCTTTAAAGATGATGCAAATCGTAACGTAACTGTAAATGGTGAGCACTACCGTGAGATGATATCCAACTTTTTTTTTGTCCAAAATGCAAGAACTTGAATTGCATGACATGTGGTTTCAACAAGACGGTGCCACACGCCTAGATCGGTCGATTTAACGTCTTTAGACTATTTTTTGTGGGGCTATGTTAAAGCTCCTGTCTATACAGACAAGCCCGCTTTAATTGACGCATTGGAAGACAACTTTGAAGCATTTATTCATACTGATACTGGCCGAAATGTTGAAGAGAGTATGCCATAATTGGACTAAGCGAATGGACCATTTGAGGCGCAGTCACGGTCAACATTTGCATGAAATAATCTTCAAACATTAAATTTTATGAACAGTACTATCGATTCAAATAAAGATTTCATGCATTTTTCTGAATTTTATGTGTTTTTTTTTTTTAACTTTCATATAGTTTTCAAAAAAATCACCCTTTATAAGAGTTGGAATCAGTTCGCAGTTGGAATCAACTACCAAATAGTTTAAAAACAATAAACAACGCCACGGTGCACAGTGTAAGATTTTGCCAATCTAGGGGGACTTAATTGAAAAAAAAAATTATTTTTAAGTTCAATGAGTTTTTAGGAGTCAATTTAGATATGTTCAAATGTTACGAAAACAAGCCCAAAACAATACAAAAAATTTTTGTTCAGAAGATAACGGTACTTAAACCGGTGCATTTGGAATGCATGCAAAATTGCATTGCACAACGAGCATCAGTTGAGAAAGTTTAGTGTTCTCAATTGGATCGCGTGGCCACTGTGAGCGGTCGAACTTATTTTTCCCATAATTGTGGAAGCATTATTGATTTTTAGCGCTATAAAGGGACTTCATAAGTGGCATACAACATTTTTGTTATTTTTTGGAAATAAGTGCCAAAAAGTAGGTATATTTTTAACAAAATTCAGTATTTAGTGGAAAAAAACTCACAACATTCAATCACATTCAAATCAACCAAAACATACGTATTTTGCAGAAAACTATTCTGAATCAGGATCAGAAATAAAAAGTTGCTATTGTTTTGCACAAGGACCTTCAATTAAGCAATGAGTGAAATAAAACGGGCAGATTTTTTCGAGGTTTGGGTAAGAAAAGCAAAAACCGTTAAGCTTAAATCACTCCTAGAGCACGCAGCGATCATTTTGGCAATGATATTGATCATAAAAAGTTAATGTTGCATTTAAAACAGATTGTGCCATGAATTTGAGACGAGGTGGACCAGATCTAGGAGAGATAAGTCCAGAATTATGACCGATAATGCAAGTTGGCTTCAGGGCAAAATAAAAGGCGATGCTATAGGATTGATGTCGCGCCTTCAACCTCAAACCGCATCGAAAGAGCTATAAAACTATTTTCTGATCCATCTAGTGAAGAAAGTTGGGATTCAAATTCAGATTATGATTAAATTTGTCAAAAAAAATTTCGCTTAATCTCTTTATCAACTTTGAGTTGTTTTTTTTTTTAATTAAAAAAAATTCTGAAAAATATGGAAATCGCTTTTTTCTTTCAATAAATGAATTACCTTTGAAACGCATACATATTAATATTTGTAAGGCCAATACTTTTGAAGTTACAAGCAAAAACATGAACATTTAACAAAAATCGTAAATTTAAAAAAAAAAAATTATTTTTTTTCATGATTAATTTTAAAAAAATATTTTTAAAATAGCTAAAATCAGAACAAAAAATACTAACCTGACACTTTTTTGAAAAAAAATTTTTCCTTTTTTTTATTGCGGATTGTATGTTAAAAAAGTGAAAATTTTCTGGTTTTTACGTACTTTACGCCCTTTAAGGTGCCACGCCCACTTTAACTTTTCGTCCAAAAATTTCTTTGGGAAATTTCTGAACATTCAGTCCAAAGTTCATGTCGATAGCTTGAAAAATACGACCGCTATTGAATTAAGTCCCCCTAGATTGGCAAAATCTTACACTGTGCGGTGCTTAAATTGACTTAAGAATCTTATATAAAAGTTGATCTTTATCTTTAAGAGATATGGCCGGAAAAAAGGAACCAACAAAAACAAAAATAAATTTAATACAAACAAAATTTATTGTAATAATAATCTTCTATTTAAAATGTTTTCATTTAGTTTAGATTACATCCAAATCTAGTATCATCTCATCATTGTATCACCTTGTTGTTTCTAGGTAATAAGTAAATTTAATCAAGACATACAAGATATAACAAAAGACATAAACAAAAATGTAACTTTGTCCTTGTGACGAACGCAATAATATATAAGTTTTTGTAACGCATGGATTTTTTTAAAGATGTGGAATTGCCTCAACTCTATCCCACTGATGTATGTTGCATAGTAAATTTAATGTCGTTTCGAATGAAGAAAAAAGAGCTTATTGCAGGGCACAAACAGTTTGACAGTGTTCCTTTCCCGCTGCTATCTTCCTATAATATCATCTGATATGAGTTTCGCAACATATGCAATAAGATCCAAACTTAAGGTTCAATTGTCATTTTTCTGTCCTAGCTTGATAATCCAACGACTGTTTCTGGCGATTGATGGTTTAGAGTTGTTGATATTTTTAAATTTATTTTGCATATTGTGCCATTTCCTTTCAATGGCTTAATTTATATTTCTCAGTGAATGACAATGTTTTAGTAGTGGACCAAACACTGGTGAAAATAATGATAGTAACGAAATAAAATTGTAAAATTTTCAACAGATGTAGGAATAATGAATTTTGGAATTTTGGTACGGCAAATGCTAATGGAACATCATTGATTATGAAGTTAGATGTTTATAAGTGTGATTAGCTTATTAAGTCTGTGGCGGATTTTTAAAGACTTACTAAATTTTGACCAATACTTGCTAGCACTACTGCTGCCTCTAAAATGCTCATTCGATGCATGTATAGACTAAATCGCAATATTAATTATACAGAAGCAGTGAACGTATTGACCTCTATTCGCTTACAGTATACAGACATAATTTTAACAGGCGACCTTAACTGCGACATTTTAACTGAAAATCATGTTACAGACAATATGGAAGCCCTAGACTTGATGATCGTAAACAAAGCTCAGCCAACCCACTTCACTAATACAACAGACACATTACTTAATGTGTGTGTAATAAAGTTCTTTTATCTTCTTATCATATGACATTCTGACTACTTCACAACATACAGAGACTGTAAAAACATTGAATATTCACAGCTCTTATATGACTTTAGCTCCTCTAACTGGGATATCATCCTTTCCTTAACAAGCGTGAACGACCAATTAGACCAAATGAACAAAAATATTCAATAGTTGTACAATAAAGTTGTGCCACTTAGACACAAGCTAGTAAAATCGACTCAAAACCCTTGGTTCAATGACGACATAAAACGGTGTATTATGAATCGTGATAGAGCCTACCATAAGTGGAAGCGGTACAAAACTGCATTTCTTCAGAAAGAGTATACGATCCTATAAAATAAACGCAATTATTATACTTTAAAATTTTCGTCTGCTTAATCCAACAAAAAATTCTGGAAAGACATCCAAAATCTTGGTGCGGGATAACCAAGGCCGGATATGGCCAATAATATTGACGCAAATTGCCTTAATAATAAATTCCTGCATTCTCAACCGGACATACCAGAAACTCTCGAAAATACGCATCTGACCTCGTTAGCTTTTAATAATTGTGACTATTGCTTTAAATTTGTTTGTGTAATGTTCTAGATGCAATATTAAAAATCAAATCAAATGCTATAGGGCTAGTCTAAATTGACCCCAAACATTATAAAAATTCTCTTTCCAAGAATACGTGTGCATATAACACACATATTTAATAATCACATTTACTTTCCCACATGTCTGGAAAGCTGCAAAATTGTTACCGATTCCAAAGGGCAATAACGACTACCGACCCATCTCATACCTACCTTTCTTATTAAAAGCATTTGAACAAATCCTGGCGTCATAAATAAGTAGCTTATAAAGCAGAATTCACAATTAAATGAGAAGCAGTCGAGGTTCCGAAAAAAGCGAAGCTGCACCACTGTTGTAACAAAAACCTCAGGAGATATTTGTCGTAGCCTGGACAAAAGCCACGTGACACTCTTAACATTATTGGACTATAGTAAAGCAATACACATATAAGAGACGGGATTGCTAAAGTTCATATATTACCAAAATTTCGGACGTTGTAATGCAAGTAGCAAACATAAGCTTAATATTACCAGATATATATATGCCGAAAAACGATCCCACCACATATTACAATTTGCTGAGAGAATATATAATGAACCATAGAACTTTTAAAGCACGCTCTAGGTCATTTAAGTTTTGAATATTGTCCAAAACTTGTCTAAAACAAACAGTATAACGCTATTTCATTAATACCAATTCAATCATCAGCTGTCTCTGCCTGTCCTTAGTGTGTTGGCAGAAGTCACCTCATGGCAGAATTGCTATAACCGCTTGGGAGTCCCAAAGGCAGGCTTGTAGCAAAATCCGTCATCAGCAACAAACGCCAAAAACACAAAGGCCTTTGTGTGTGTGTGTATATCCCGTGTATCGGCCCTTCTGCTGCATCACTTTGTATATAATTTACATGGATTAGCTTACGATTGTTAATTTTCCTGCACAAAATAATTAACTCCGGTGAACCTTCCTATTTGTTTCGAATGCTTAGCTTCGATTCTTCTTACAGGACAAAAAATTTAGTCCCGACAAGAAATAACCTAGCCACATCTGACTAGACTTTTTCCCTAATGCTATTCAAAACAATTAGAAGCGCGCCCGTCTTTAAAAATTTGATTAAAAATTACCTACAGCAATAATCTTAGTTTTTAGTTTTTCTTTCATTTCTGTTTATTCATCTGCATAATTTATATTTTTAGTTTTATATTCAATGCCAAATATTAATATCAACTTAATAACTCCATTGACTTTTGTTTTTAGTAAATGTCTTAGTGATTAGTGCTTCAAAATAATTCCTGTACTTTTAGCTCTAAGAAGAAATCTCAAAATAATCATAAACAAATCATAAAATAAGAAAAAAAAAAATACTTTACTTAGCTGCCTTATAACCGATCTGCCCAACTTTCTCCAACTTCTGGCTTGAACCCCCTTAACTAGTACATCTACAGAATCATCATTATACAGACCTACAAAGGCTGATTTCCAGAACGTATAAAAATAAGTTTTCAAGTCAAACTTCATCTAAAAAATAGAGAGAGAACACCTGATGAGTAATTTAAACTTGATTTAAGGAAGTGAAGCTGAAAAACACAGCGTGGCCACATCGATAGCATGTGTAGATTGCTGTTACTGACGAAATTGAAATTACTTAAACTTCAGCTTTTTTTCCAGACAACATCGAAAAGTTAGAAAAAAACGAGAATCACCATAAAAAATTTCATAAAATAATAAACGGGAGGGATCACGAAAATCTCTTCAAACCAATATCCAACCCAAAATCAATTCTCGGAGTCACAGAAATATCTTTCTGTTGGATTCAAGCAATCCAAACATTTTTGATAAGAATTTATTATCAAACCATCAATATAAAGCTGGCTCGAGGTCTTAACTTCAAAAAGCAGGAACACAATACACCACAAAGGATCCGAATTAATCGTACAGCTGTTTCATCAGCGATCTTTGCCCACAATAAACTAACAACAAATATAATTAAATAATTTCCATAATTGTTTTAAGCACATAACATTTATGGTAATGTGGCGCAATAACATTCTAATTTGTTTTGTAGTTGAGCTCTAAGAATTGTAATGAGTCAGGCCTATCAAACCGGTCCTGATAGAAACACATACATAAAAATACTTATTTATTTATAAATGTTTTTCAAATTTTCAATAAATGTTTCATATTTGCCTTATAACTTTTTTGTGAATTGTGTTGTTAATGTAAAAGCAACAAAAAGAACTGATTGTATTATTTTGTAAACATTTTATCGTCTTTGCCTTTCTAAGGTTTCTTCTAACCGTATGTCCGTAAATTCTTTGCCGACAGCGAATTAACAGGCAGATAAGAGCAACAGGGGTCTAGGTCTCAAAGCGAAATTAGAAATTTAAAAATAGGCAACAAAACACTGGCAGCTGAACTATCAAACTACTAAACATAAGCTTTGTTTATGTTTAGAAATCAGTGTTGGCAACTCTTCTGAGCCTCAACAAGCTAGATCAACTTGAAAAAAAGCTAGAAATTGTAGCGAAGTAGCTAAATAAATAGCTAACATAGTTTAATTTTTATTATTAATCAATAACAAAACAACAAAATTTCATCCTTCTCAGAGCTGTAAGACAGGCTAGCTCCAATGTATTTAAAATATTTCCCAGATCCTTAATAGTCATGTCAACAATTATTTTATTTTTTAGCCGACTTTCGCATCGGCTTAAGAATATTTATAATAGGGAGGTCAATATGTGTAGGTGAAAAAAGTCATTAAAGCGTATAGCAAATTCGTAATCTACATCTAATCTAATGAATTCCTTGTTTGCTGAAATTGACCTCTAATTTTAAGGGTATTAAAGAATTTTTTTTCAGGTACGGTATTTAGCCATAGATTTCGTGAAAGCGATTTCTTAGCAATAAAAAACGAATAATATTTATGCAGTCCCGTTGAAAAAGACAATCCTTAAATTTGAGTTCGATTTACGCGAGCTAGAAAAATATCCATGGATTCATGGTGAAATTTTCTTTGAGTTTGCTATAGGTGTCATTTTTGCTAAACGCTTTGTGCGTCACGCAGAAATTCTTTTGAGGTATGTGTTTACTAAAAGGTAGCTTTCTCCAAAAAATTCTGAAATTATTTTTCCTCGATTTCCCGCGAATTATGAAGAAATTACGTGCAGAAACTAATTGGCGGTCGACTATTGTTCTTTTTTATTTGAATTTCAAAGTTTTCATTTTCCCCATTCAAATATTTTCCCGATCACATATGCTGAAATATATGTCAATATTTTCGCAAAAAAAGCACTTTTTTTCACATAGGTGAAGAATATTTTTAATTTATTTATTAGCAAAAACAAACTGAATTCAAAAAGCATATACAATAGTGGACAAAAGTAAAAAAGTAAAAAAAGTTGAAATTTGTATGGAATACTGGTATAAAAGTAAGCTTTCAATAAAACATAAGTAGTACACAATCGGTTGCTTAGGCTAGAAAATAAAAATGTGCAAATGGAAGTGGACATGAGTATTTTGACACAAATTCAAAATTAATTTATTCTCAGCGCAGGACCTCAAATGCTAAAAAATGATTGCTTCTAGTCAACTTTTTCACGCTAAACCCGAATCTGGCTTTAGAAATTTTCTATCTCTAATGTATTAACTGTAAAAGAAACATAAAAATGCATAAAAATTCGTCGCTAAGGAAAATTTTTAGATTTTATTACAAATCACACAGAGCAAGAATTTTTATAAAAAAATTAAATATTTGGGAAGAGTTCTGCGTTTGTAAGACTATTTATAATTAAATTATAGACCAAACTGAACATGTTTGACAGTTCGAAAAATCACCATGTAGCCAAAATATTGTCATTTCTTCAATATAGCTATAATTCCCGCCAGCCGCAATTTAACAAATTCTCCCGCCAATTGTTCTTGTGATAAAATAGCTAAGTTGCCAGCACTAGTATAAATTCCCTAACGCGTGCTGAAAAATACCGGCGGACGTCAAAAATATCGATGTTCAGTAAATATATCGATATATGACATGATCAGTGATGCTACTTAAGCTATTTTTACGCCAGATGTTCCTTTTGAGAGTGACTTAGTTACAAATGTATTAAATTCTTAAAATTACAAAATAAATAATATTATCAATAAAAATGCTTTTTCAATACAATTTTTCGTACTTTTGTATAAGAATATTTTGATTTATGTTTAAAAAGGCGAAATAATTTAAAAAAATGTTAAGCCATATAAGCACAAAAAAAGTTGAGCCCTAAAAACTGGGCCTTACCTAAACCTAAAATAAATTCTCATTTTCGCTTATTTTTTTGTTGACAGTCTTATCACGTAGCGGGAAAGCTGATACACCGTGTATAATGGGATTTGTTTATTGGTATCATTTGCGTCAACCCCCCAAATATCAAGTGCAATACCCTCAAAAAAAAAGAAAAGTTTCATGTTGCGTTTTTGGAGAGAGTGCACACTACATAAGTAGCCAAAGTGGGACTCCCCGTACGCATAGCTAATCCTAGACTGGGCCCACCGTTGTCAGCATCATCATCATCACACAGCTGGGAGCTGGCTACGCTTCAGGTGGCCTCCAACGAAAGGCTATCCAACGTGATGTTATAAACGCAATATTGACACTTTCAACGACTTTCAACGCCGCCGCCAAAAAGTCATAAAGGGAGTGGCAAAAGTTGTTCCCTGTGCTCTCAGATTGCACTCAATGAGTTTTGGATGGGAGGTTGCATAAAAGTAAATCCATGGATTTTTCGTTGTTGCCACTTAAACTTTTTCACACCCAGACAACCAAAATGCTGTCGCCCGCCCTTCCAGACTTTAAGTGCCTTGGACGTCTGGTCTTTCAGAGGGTGGGTGGGGTTGGGATGGGTATGCGTGTGCCGAGCATTATTTTCATTGTCGCATTTTTCATCATCACACGGCTGCTCCCAGAGAGAAGAAAGTTTTTATGGCTCGCTGTGCTTGGCTGGCGTCTCCTGGCTGCCTTTTGCCTGCACCTGTGCGTCGCTTAGGACCGGAAGCTGCACATCAGCCTTGGGGCATGTGCGTGGGTGAGAGGTGTTATGGAACGACTGGCTTTCTAGTCTTCTTTGTGGTGGAACAGTGGGTGCAGGAATGTAGTTTTGAATGGATTTTTAAATACTCAGAGTCCCGAGTTACAGAAGGTATTTAAAACTGTGAATTAAAATTTAAGTCAAATTATTTTTTGACACTATCGATACCTTTTCTTCTTCATTAAATGATAAAATCATATAATTTTCCGAAATATAATATATCCCGAAACAGTCTTAAATCAACCATTTCTTAATTTTCAAAATAAAGTAATATTATCAAAAATTTTACTATTTAGTTCGTAGTTAAAAATCTTGATACAAGAATTTTATACTTAAATTCTTACTATTTACAAAAATTACCAAATTTTGAATATTTTTGGAGCGTTAATTTTGTGAAATTTCTGTCCCATAACTTATTCTGATTATGCCCACTGTGCATCATTGTCTTTTGTCCCCCAAACCTGGCAATTGCCACTCTACTCTCTTAGCCTCTGTATTGCATCCTCGTCTTCATTGTCTCTCACTGTTATTTTTTTCCCCCCTTTTTTTTTTTTGGCTGGCAAATCTCTTTTGAATTATTACTGTAATTACCGTTGAGTTTCGCCCGGCGCTCTGGCTCCTTGCTAGAGGAGCCTGTTGTGACACCGCTGATGACTGTGTTGATCCGACGATTATGATTTTATTACGTTTTCGTGTAGTTGTGCTTTGTTTCCTTAATTTCAGCCACAGTCTCCAGTTCCCAATTCTCATCCTGGCGCTGCCTGTGGCGTGAATTATGGCTCGCCTCTTCGACTTGTTTTTTTTTTCTGGTCGAAACAATCAAAATTAATCGCTTGTAATGAAGCGTCCATAATGGTTAGAAGGAGGCTCAACCAGGATCGAGAGAGAGAGCTGCGAGAGTGTGATAAACGATGTCCTCCTCCGCGTTGAGCGGCACATTTAATTGTGATTGCCCTCGAGGGCGAGGTCCTTGCAACTACACAAAAGTAAATATATGCTAAGCAATTTTCAGCCGGGATTTGTTCTTTTGTGTATAAATCAAAATTGATGGCTAAGCATTAATTTTGAAATGAATGATTTGTGTGAGAGGAGGGAAATTAAAATTTAGTAATTAATGCTCGGTAGCCTGGTGTTAAGCTCGTCTGGCTGCCAGGATAGTACAATCCGACTTGTCAGGGCACTGTCATTCTTTAAGACAATAGAACGATATTAGTGTTTTTACTTTTCTTACTGTACTTAAAGGAAATATTGTTGATTTACCCGTTAGATTAGAATTAACATGCTGATATATTTAACTTAAGACACTTACTTATAAGTATGAAAGTCGGTGCAAAAATTTAACATCACATTCTAACAGCTATAAAAAATTTGATTTCAAATGAGTTAAAAATCAACAGTTATCAAAAAGATGCTTGCAGCGAAGGATAAAACAAGGCTTCGCAACATCTCGTGCATTTAAAACAAAGCAAACGAGGTGTTGTTACCAATCCTCACAAGAAAAGGAATAGAAATATGGAATAGAATAGAAATGTACACTTGAAGACAGCACTGTTGTCATAGATTAACCAAATCCGCTTTCAACACGGAATTGTTGGTAGACCAATCTTAATCGCGCTAAGGCACAAGAGCTCGCCTTAAAGCTATGATGTTTTAGTGCAATGAATCCCAAATGTCATAAAGGTTCGAAGTTGCAAAGTTCAACTCAAATAGGTGCCGAATTTACTGTACTTTGCAGACTGTATTTTGCAGCCTCAGAAAGCAGAGCAACCGCTGCGAACTGTCTCTTACTCGAAACGTAAATATCGTTCACCCGATCGTTACCAATCCTTTGGCAGATCGGTATGGATGCTGATATGTTTAGAAGATTCGAACCACCTATCTGTAAAACTGTAGGAAATGAAAAAGTTGATTTGCCTGCAGGTATACGAATTTATGTTCCATACACTAAGAAAAACAAACCAAGTACTTTGAACTTGAATCAAAAACAAACGGTGTCAATAGTAGGTAGAAAATACTTGATTCTCGAAATACTTTATACATTTCAAACTATTTTAAAATCTTGTTCAGCTTACTTTTATAATGTAATGGTCTTAAGCTAACCCCGATTTATTCTTAAGTTCAAAGATATTTTGTATTTGAACTAAGAACGCGATTTTTCGACATTTTTCGGCTCACTGTAAGTACGGAAAGTTCTTGATTCCGTAACGTTTTTTCTCCTTTCAGTATCATTAACATACATTGTTTAAGTACATTCAAAACCAAAATATACTTAAAATTTTAAGTACAAAATGTTATAAATTCAGTTTCCTTCCTCCTAGAACTATGTTAGATTCACAATGAGCACAATCGCTACCAAAAACAGTGCACGATCGGGTTTCAACATGGTTCGACAATGGTTCGACAACACACAAGCCTAATTTAAGTTGACATTGTTTAGTTTTCAAGAGCATGTTTTGAATTGATATTGTATGGCATTGCGCGCTAGCACATTGAGCTATTACACATTTTTGTAGCTTCACTTCTAGAGATCTACTTGTACTTTTCTGTGTGGTTGGTGACAAAAAACCAAGGGAGAAATCAAAAAGAGAACCAACTCTCTCCCTCTCTCTCTGATTTGGGCGCCGCAAACCGATGCTTAAGCAAATATTTTCCGATTGAGTAAAACTTTATTCATTTCAATAACATTTGAAACATTTATTGTTAAAATTTTGTGAATGGTCCCCCAATGCCTCTCTGCAGAAAATCTCGAACAGACAAACAGACTTGCTCTGTGTCTTTTTTAAGTCGCAAACCCCAATTTTCAAAAACTGAATACTACAGAGATTACAAACCGAATATCGTATAATGCATATCGTATTTCACAATTCAAAAATAGTTGATCCATTAAGCTCGCCAAGCGAAATACATTCAAAGAATCAAAGGATGAAATTTATTTATTTCTCATAAAAAAAAGGAAAATTACTTGTCCAATTATTACAACCCCATCATATGATAAAAAGTGTTTCTCATATAAAATTTTTCTGATTTCCATTTGATCAGTGCATACTCTGAAAGAAAAATGACGAATTTTTGTACTAAAATTAAACATTTTTAGTCTTAAAGCTTCAATAAGCCAGGAAATTCTTGATTTGAGTACGAAAGTTCTTGATTCAAACGCGTTTTTAATAATTCTTAAATTCTTCATTTCAAGAACGTTTTGGATATGTTAAGCATGATTCGGGATTTTTTTGAAAAACTTTTAGAGCTCAAAAAAGGAACTCTGAAAAAAGTAGCAAGAGCATTCGTTCTCGAAAGTACAGTAAGAGTGTTGTTTAGAGACACGGCCGACTTGATCGAGCGACGCGTGGTGTTGGTTTTCCTACCCCATTAAATTTAAGCTAGCCACATATAGATAACATTTTTTTTACTTCATTTACTGGGACTTCAACTTGTAACCTCCAAGACTAAACACAAGGACGACGGCGCGTTAACTTACTCGACTGTTGGGCATTAGCGAAACCTCTCGTCCCCATCATACTAAAGAATATACGCTGTTTGTGTTTGTACGCATCTAAGACAGACCCGTCCACCTAAGGCTCACACGAGCCGAAGTCTGTCGTATTTTTAAGCAAACGCGAGCCGAAGTTATGGTTGTGTGAATCGGTGAGCACTGCCTAGCAAGTAAAATGCGTGTTGTCTGGAGAGAGCTCTCTTGTTTACTAACACAAGCTCACTTTTTTTTCCTCTCCATTTGGCCGCCTCTGATCTAAAAACGACACACAGCGCGCGCACTCTCTCTCTCTCTCAGTGAGATCGCTTCCAACGCTAGTCTCTCTAAGTTTGCTTTCCCTCTCTCGCCTTGCCTTTAAGAACCAAATTAAAAACGAATTTATCTCGATTTCAAGAGCGAAATTCGACTCAATTTCGAATTGAACAGGATAAAATCAAGAGCGTTTTTTTCGTTCTGCTTTTTGTTGAGTGTATAAATATCCTCTTACCAGTATTTTATGGGAATAAAGATTAGAAAAGGATTAACCTAACTTGGGAGTTAATTTAAGTAATGGACTCAGTCGTACTGAGAAACATCGCCCTGTGGGGTCTTAACAAGTGTAATGCTTATAGCTAAAAGATGTTTTCTGACTTCCATGGCACAGTCATTAAATTAATCCTTTGGTAATACCCCTTCCAAACGCACTCTCAACTCTTTGCTCTTGCTGAATGAATTTGCCAACAACATTTGTAAACCGTTTCGTACAATTCCACAATTCAAACAAACAACAAGCGGAACAACTATGTACAACAAACACTAACAGACAGAGAGACAGACAGAGCCTCTCGAATAGCTGGGGAAACGACTGAATTTCGACACATGTTGCCGCAATAAAAATGTCAACACACACATAAAACATCTTCTAAAATGGCATAAAATTCCCGGAGAAAAAAAAAAGAAAAGAAATTTTTGAAGCATAATAAATGGAGCTATGCCTGACAGAACTTTCCCTCACACGCACACGTGCTTAAAGCTTTAGCCCCACGCACACACACACACACACACACACACACATTGTTGGCCATTAAACACGCATTCCTTGGCCATATAAATTTATAGACCAGAAACACAAGGCGACACAGTGAAAGTGCACAACGAAAGGAAGGATGGGAGAAAGTGTTTGTCGCGCAACGAGTCGCGAGTTTTACTTTCACTTTTCATTCACAACTTTTCCCGTCAAGGACAAAGGCCGCCCGAAAATGGTTCCCCACTCTCGGGCAATGTGTGAGCGGAATTTTAAAAAAGCCGCCTTTAATGAGATAATCTAAGCCCGTAATTGAAGGTTCACTTACAGACAAGTCTGCCCCCCCAAACTTGATTACCCCGCCGTAATGATAGTGAGCCAGCCCGGACGTGCGTATAACAAACACAGCTGTGGGGGCTCTGGAGGGGGTTGCAACTGTGCAACATCAGCATCTCCTCCTGGCTCTGGGTAATCTGCAATAAATGAGGCATGTTGGAAGATTTATTTGATTGCTTTATTTAATATTTTAGAAAAGGCAGATGTTTCGCTGTACTGTCTACATACTTGAAAGTGGAGCGGAGGTGGGGATTGGGGGAGCAATTGAAACAAAGAATGAAGTTGGCCTCTTCAGTCTACGCTGTTGACTATGAATTATGACTGATATAATGGAATTTTTTATAAGAGCCAAAAAGGTGCGAAAAGGTGTGCAGAGTGCAAGCGCCATGATATATGATTGGAGAATTAACAATGTCTAGGGGATGAATTATTAAATGTGTGAGAGACATTTGAGTGGAAAATATGGCACTTAAATACGAATTCTTGGTTGCAAAATGTTAAATGTACATTTTAGAGAATTGTGAGCTTGTTCAAGAAATCGTGAAGGTTAAGCTAAGTTTGTGTGTAAAGAAATTAATTTTAAATTTAGAAGGTTCTATTTTGGGTATGGTTCGATATACCCAAAACCCCAAACCGCAGTTTAGTATACCTTGTTGACCTTGAGCCGGCTAAGCAACTTTAATTAAAATCAAAATTCTGAAAGGGGGGAATCGCCTCGTCAGTGCACTGCGGCATGACACCCGATGGCTGTACGGGACTGCCCCTTAAAAACCATCTCACAAGTTCTTCGGGACTTAGATAAAAAAAATTAAATAGTACTATCCCTTGATTATTATAGATTATGAGGTCTGTTCCCAATTCCGAGCGGATTTAAAGCAGTGGTGCCCAAAAGCCTATCCCATGGGATAGGAACTCATAATTCTGCCCGCGTCACTGCCCACACACGTATAGAGAGAGAGAATACGTGTGTTCTATAAATAGCACGCTCGCTCTTGCTCTCTCACGACGAGTGAACTCCGCTTTTTCTTCTCTCACTAGACATTTGTTTGTTTGCTGGTTGCTCATGTTTCACATCATGACGTTTACTTCGCGTTTCGCTGCTACACACAAGTTCAAAGTTATATAGTGTGGAGCTTCACTGGCTTAAAGAGTGAATCGATTGGAATTTCGAATCTTTTTCATTATGATATTCCGGGTTCCGGTTTGCTTGCAAGTTTTAAGGTAGAACTTTGAAAACATTAATATTAAATCATAATCTTTAAAATCGAACAGCTACCAAATCCGATTTCGCATGATCTGATCAAAATCGAAAACAGGAACAGACCCGTAACAAAGATTTTACTAAAATTTTTTAATTATGGAACTTGCTCTACGCCTTCTCTATGAAAACAAGTTCTTTTAGATTAAATAGAAAACATCTTGTTATTGGTGTTCCCGTTTTGCTAATTAAGCTTAAGTTCCACAGTACTTTGCCAAAATTTTTATGAAAATTTAATTAAATTTGACAAAGCTGAGAACTTTTTGGTCAAATTCATTAAATTACTTTGCTTATGAAACCATTGTTTTAGCTTACCTTAGCTTTATTATAAAACTTTGAATGTCCACTTTCACAAAAATATAGAACGAATAATTTTAGTGCGAACGCTTTTGAAAAAAACTAAATTCTTTGTTGAATTTTCCAGAATCTCGCCCTTGGAACCGAGCAATATTCATTTTTAAATTGGTTCTAATGAACAGGGAGAGTGGGGGAAGCAAACTTGAAGAGAATACCGTTGGACACGCTCTCACAGAGCGAGAGTTAAACGCTTTTAAAAAACGCTCTTGATTTTTTACTGTTTCGGTTTAGAATTTGGTAAGAACGATTCGCTCTTGAAAATTTTTATTTTAAGTACAAATCGTTCCTTAATTCGAAATTGATCGGTAAAAATTCAAAAAAAGAAATGGTATTCTTGATTCAAGAAAATAAAGTTTTAATTTAAGATCATTTCCTTCTTGATGTTAAAACGAGCTTTTACTTAAAGTACAAATCGCTCTTAGCCAACGTAAATGAGACTAAATCATGCTTATTTTGAGCTCTAAAAATTTCTAAAAAAAACGCCCGAATCGTGCCTAATATCCAATACTTTCTTGAAATCGAGAATTTAATATCAATCAAGAATTCACAACTAACATCAAACATTTTCAGTTCAAAATTGTTTTGAAACTGCAAATTCTTGATTCAAGTAAGAAAGATATTCTTTCGATACCCTTGAAGATGTTTGAAACGCAAACATGGAAGCATCTCCGACCACATAAAGTATATATATTCTTGATCAACATGAATCAGCCATGTCCGTCCGTCTGTTTCTATGCTATCTCCTCCGTCGGTTTTAAAGCTATCGTAACCAAACTTTGCACGAAGTCTTTTGGTACAAATTCGCTGCACATTTGTCAGAACCGGCCGGATCGGATGACTATAGCATATAGCTGCCATGGGAACGATCGGTTAAAAAACTAGTTTTAGTGAGAAAAACTGTTTTGTTTTCAACGCTATCGCTCTCAACGCTCGTATTTATATGTTTTCAATGATTTCACATAATTTCACCAAGACTTGTCGAAATCGGACAACTATATAGTATAGCTCCCATACAAAAAGTAGGGCTGAAAAAAAATCTTTGTGAGAAAAAGTTTTTTGTTTTTAATGCTATCGCAGGCAAACTTGTTTCTAAACAATGTTACATTCTATTACATAACTCTGCCAATTTTGATTCAAATCGGATGACTATAGCATATAGCTGCCATAGGAACGATCGGTTGAAAAGCCAGATTTAGTAAGAAATACTTTTTTGTTTTCAGTGCTATCGCTCCAAACGTTCGTATTTATAAGTTTTAAATGATTTCACATAATTTCACCAAGAGTTGTCGAAATCGGACAACTATATAGTATAGCTCCTATACAAAAGATAGGTCTGAAAAAAATCTTTTTTATCTCAAGCTCCAAGGGTATATAAACTTCGGTCGAGCCGAAATTAGCCTGCCTCTATTTTTTTTTCTTAGTGTGCGTTCATTCTTAATTATGGTTACGACGCGCCGTGTAGCTTATGGATGATAGTGGAGTGGAAAAAGCTGACCGTTGTAACGTGTGTGTTTCAGTCTTGGTCCCGAGGTGGAGGAGGCGAGGACCAACCTCATGTTATTTCTCTATTCTCTATTTTTTTTCTGAGTTCACTCATAGTGCTGTACAGGATTTTTATGTTTTTTAACGAATTATCGATCCAATTTAGTTTTTTTTTTGCTGCCATTAATTCCTTTGTACTTTGAACAGTCTTCCTCCTTCATATACTCATCTTGTAAGGCATGCTTGTAGATTTTCAGTCACCTTAAGATCAGTAAAATACCTTATGGTGGCCAAGTCAGGGCTTTTACTTTTTCGGATTGGTCTATTCAGATCACAGAAATTTGGGAATTCCGTTCATAAAAATGAAATTAGAATTACCAAAAAATTATTTAGATCTCAAGGCAATGAGTTCTTTCGTTAATCGTAAAAATAATATTGGTGATGACCACCGATCGTTAGTCGTACATGGAAAAGTCTTAGTCAATGGTGCCTAGGCCCTATGCGCACACCGCGCATTAGTAGTTGTTTCCAGCATTGGGTCAGGGCTTAGGGTTAAGACTTCTTAATATCAAAAAAATATAAAAATTGTTGGCCTCTACTGGGTTTCGAACCCACGAAGATGAATGGAATGACGCATTCAACATTTGTTGCTATAATTAAATACATTACAAATATCACGTATACGCCCGGTGTAAGGCAATACATCAAAACCCTTCTCAACATGATGTTCCGCATTAATTTAAAAAATTCAACATTCATCCGCCCCAACAATTACCCTTTAACATACAATGTCCCACAACAGTCCCACATCGCACATCACGTATCCGCCTCCCATATACTGCTCTTGATCCATCCATCCATCTATCTATCGGGCGAACATCTATGCATATCTAAACGTGCAACAACTAACAACTAAATTTCATTAAACCACATCGCACAAATTGAACTACAACAGAGCCAGAGGTGGACACCGCCCAAGCACCACAACAACAACAACAACAAAATGACGTTGGAGAGAATTTAAGTGCCTGGGCAAGCAAACGAACCAATTTTGTAGCTGGAGAAAAAAAAAATGGCCAACAAAATGAAGCGGCATGAAGTTAATGCCAGGGCCAGCCATGTGCTTCATGAGGCGGATGCCAAAAAGCGACAACAACTCGTGCATGAAGCTGGAGAGCCATAAGGGGGCGGTTGGCGGACCAAAATCACGCAACGGAGCATGACAAGCAAACGCAACGTAGCGCATCCAGCTCCAACTCCAACTCCAGTTCCTGGACAGCTTCAAAAATTGCTGCAGCTGTTCTATTGGTGGACTCTAGTCAACTGACTGGCTGGGGGGGAAATCCCCTTCCCCTTACCGTAGTTCGGTGTGATAATAAAATGAAAACTTTGAACGGACAAAGCAGGAAAAGGAATTTAGCTTCAAAAGCTACACTGAAAGAAATTCAAATAAATTAAAAAAGTTGGGAGATGAAAGACAAAAGGAAATATGTTCATCGACGTTAATTTGGGTTCTTAAAATCGTCGGGGTCACCATATTTTTTCTCAGTGCACTTGCTCTGGCCAACAGAGGCCGCTTCTCTCTGACGGCGACCAGCGGCGCACCGCATGTCTGGCATATTTAATTTATTTATTTTATGCAAATTTCGGATAATGTATCTGCGGCCGCAGGATACAATAACAATAACAACAGGAGTAGCTGTAACAACATCAAGGGGTTTTTCCAAGTCGCCCAAAACACAAAACCCACGCCACGCAAAAAATTCTATAATGAAAGCAATTGTTGCCAAACCGCGCGGTACACAAAATTATGCTAAGAGGAGAGGAGAGGATGGTGTACTCTCTCGTATAGTTGGAGCAACGGCTGGATGCGGTTGCCAGCGTGATATTTAGCATTACACGCTTCATTGTCTAAAGTGGCGCCCGGGGATTCCACCTCCTCGCCAGCATCCATATTGTATTTATTCAAAAGTTAGACACCGCCTGCTTGCACTAACTACTAATGTGCGGTTCCCGATGCGGGTGTGTGTGTGTGTGTGTCTCTGTGTGTGTGTGAGAGATATGGAGGAGTGGTGCAAGTTGTATCCCAGCGCCATTTGCTTTTTATTGTTAAAACTGTTGAAAAGTTTTGCCATAATTTTTCATTGATTTTTTTTAGTTTTTTTTTTGTATTTTAGCTGAGTTTTGTTATAATGAAAAGAAGGAACATGATAAATAATTTCTGGTGACGAATATGTAAATACACTTTGTTGAAAAGTAAAATGATTCTATATTTAAACTCAATATAATTAGAAGAAATTTAATTATATCAGAAAAGGGGGAAGAGCGACAGCATCCAAGAACTGAATATATCAGAAGGAAACGGTTAATAAATTAATAGAAAAGAGGACACCCTGAGGGAGTATGACCAACTCATTTGGAATGGTTTGCAAAGCAAAAAGGAAAAAGAAGAAAAAAAGTTGCATTCAACTATAAAAAAGAACAAGATGTTGTCAAAATTCTTGAAATGTTCCAAATGTTCCTGCTGCAGTGAGTAAAGTTGTTCTCTATCGCATAATACTTAATTTATACCACCAAAACCGGTGAGAGAGAGAGAGAACGATTTGCCTCTCTCTTGATTTTTTTTCAACTCAACTCCTTGTCAGCTCAACCAAGTATAAATAAACCCTCTTGATGCAAATCTGCAAAAGTGTGCAACGGCTGCATGTGCTGACGCGTCATTCCAATGGTGCAATACCCAGTCAAGCCCCAACCAATTTTTCTGTGTTGTATATCGATGCTCTCTGATCCTTCGAAAAGCAGCAGCATATCCAGACGCCTGCCTACCTTTCCTTCTTATCCAACGAGAAATGTCCCCGTTCCCCCTATATATTCCTTCCAAATGGGGAGAATCTGCTCACCCCTGATTCTAAATCAGAGATGGGCATGCACATATACCGTCACACTTTTCACACGCATACAAGCACAATCAAATATAAGTAGCAGTCAATGCTTATAGCGTACGTGTGATTTTTGCAGTCGGCCGCGGCAGAGGCCTAATGCACGCGCTGCTTGGTGTGTGCATTGGAACGTCGCGACGCGCCCATCTCTGTTCTAAATCAATCTAATTTTTTACCGGTCGACTCGGCTTGAGTTATTGCGCTCTCAAAAAATTTTTCTTGAAGTGAGAGCATTGTACGGGTCGAACCCTGTTAATTCGAACTCACAACAGACTTAAAAAAATTAAAGAATCGAAATAAAACCTTTGAAGCCGCGCCCCGTTGGGGTCCGGTAGAGTGTGGGTTAAATCGTCACCATGGCCATTGCCATAACATTGCGGTCGGACGAAAAATTTGCAATACAAATACTAATCATTTATATTTACAGGTAATAGTCATGGCCGGTGATAAGTCCTTCCAGTCCGAGGCGATGGGGAAGTCCTGCATAGAGCGGAAGAAATGGTTGCGATCATGCAAGATATACATTGAGGCAGAGAAGATTACGTTGCTAGTCCAAAAGAAGAATCTATTGTTACATCTGGGTGGTCCACAGCTGTAAGCAGTGGCATATCCCTTACCAAGAGCACTACAGTAATACGATGCAGAACTGGAGAATGACGTTTTTAAGGCATTATTCTAGAGGCCTCGTTCCGTTCAACGGCGAGAATGTCACGCATTTTATGCTTTGCCTGAGGCAACAGAGGCATAAAATGTATGATCGTAGCACAAGCGGAGAGTCCGGCGCCGATGGGCAGGACAGGTTTCCTAACAGGACCGTGGATATGCGACAGATTGCTCGCACCAATGCCGAACGGCGAAGCGTTCTAATGCTGATCGACTACTAGTCAAGACTGGGGTTTCCAAAACAGCTAAGAACTGATAACGGGAGACAATTCATTAGTAAGAATTTGAAGAATATTGCAGAATTAATGGCATACGATAATTAAAAACTGGACCATACTTGCTACAAGCGAACGGGGAAGTGGAACGGATGAACCGCACTCTGTTGAAGCGGTTGAAAATCAAACACTCCAAAGGAAAAATTATAAGAAAGCACTTTAAGAATTTGTTCTGATGTACAACGTGACACCACAGCGCACTACCGCTAGCTCGCCAAAAGAACTAATGTTCAACCGGGTGATTCGGGATAAAATCCCCGAAATTCAGGTTGTGGTGGGGGAATACTCGGACTCAGCAGAAAGAGATCGAGATTTGATCGACAAACAAAAAGAAAGAGGGGCAAAGGAAAGTACCGTAGAGGTAGGGGACAGAGTGCTTATTAAAAACATAGTGTTCCCACACAAACTTACTCCCAACTTTGACGCAAAGGAATATGAGGTCACGGAGAGGGACGAAAACATTGTGAACTTGTGAACGAAACGTGAGCCATTTAAAAAAGATACCGGCAAGGACCCCAGCCTCTGGAACAGGAGACAAGGACAAGTAATAATAAATATAGCTTGGTTGGGTTTTATCTAGGTTTCCCCAATCCATGCAACAAATGTTGAGCTATAGACTGGTCCCAGAAGAGTAGCAAACGGAAGGAAGAATTAACGTTGCATGTCAAGTTCAAGGTTCTCGCCCTAACAATAAGGAAGGGTTGTAGGAGCCTGTGTCTTCGATGTCATACCAATCGACAAGGCTGTCAATTGAGTATAATTTAGATAAAAGTTGACTCGTAGACTTCGAGCGAGAACTAACTAAATACATTCCGAGAGCTACCTATAATCCGAGAGTACTGTGTATATTTACGGGGCGGGTCCGGGCGTTAATTTAAAGGGGTAATCAAATTGACGAATGAAATAAAAAAAAATTTATTTTATTTTAGAAAGAACTTTGATGAATTAATTTGATTAAAAAAATTGTTTGATTTCATTTTCAAATTGTTCATTACAGAAATTAACGGAAACTGATGGTTGTTGAAACAACCCAATCTCTCGCATTTCACATTTGGTAATTAAAATATCATAATTAACAGCGTCATTATCTCTACTGTTTTTGTTTATTTCATTTTAGACCGCCAATCGAAAATTACTATCGTCCTCCCTCTGAAAGTCCTCAACTTCCACATTATAAATCGACATTACAATCGAAATAATCTTCCTCGTATGAAATGTACTTCCTTCCTTCCTTTCAGCTACTTTGGATAAACTGATTAACGGAATGTTTTCATCTTGCTCCTTAAATCCATCATCGAAAAAAACAGATTTTCTAAAGCAATTCTTATGCTATTTCTGCATTTGGAAATAAAAGTTTTAATAGCCCCATTCACTTTATCAAATTTTCCTCCCCTAATGCGCTTTTGTCCCACATTGCTGGATTTTTTTCTAAGTTTTGTCTTAATTTTGCAGATTTGTAAATTGATTCTTCTTGATTCTTGATTGATAGATTTGAAACTTTAATACAACATCCTTTTAAGCCATTCCATTTCAATGTTAAAAAAAAATAAAAAATAAAAAACTAATTTTACTAACATTGAATTATTAAGGTAACTTTTTAATTTTGTATTCACAATCACTTCGAATTATGGAGGGTTCGAATTAATGAGTTAGTTTTACATGAAATATTATTCGGACAGGAAAATAGTTTGGGATAAATCAAATTATTGAGAGTTCGAATTAACAGGGTTAAGAATTTCATCTTGAATCCAATGTTTTCGGGTTTTTTTTTCGATCACCAAATCTAATTATTTAATAAAATGTCATACAATCTATCGCATTTCAAATTTGCTAATAAACGACCAAGTTGTGGCTTTTTGAGACAGCCCTTATTTCTTATTTATAAAAGCAACTTTAGATTTTTGTAAATTACAAATTATGTTCGGTTTGGTATTAGGTATAGCAGCCCATAAGCCTTTGCTAGAGTGCTATAGCTGATGCAGATTCGTCGTCTTGGAAGTTGGCAAGGAAATATTCTTACACTTAGAGAAATAAAAGAAAATTCTATACTTTGGTCAAGAATTTTTCCATGTCTGAAGCACGAAAAGAAAGAAAAATCGTAATCAAAGTGGGGATTTCTTCATACAAGAAAGACTTAAAAATAATTTAGAAGGCGTAAAAGGTCGGCCCCTACCAACAACCTAAACCATCCACATTAACCCACCCACTTTTTTCAGCTGATCTGGAGGACTGAACACACTCAGACAAAGTTGTCTTACCTTTTTCGTCCATCGGGGATAAGCAAGATTTGGCGTCGGAATCATATCCTCTCAGTGGTTTCACCACACATCTCTCTCTCTCTGTGAGAGCGTGTTCAACGCTATTCTCACAAAGTTTGCTCTCACTCTCTTTGCCAATAAAAATTAAATTGAGAACGAACTTACCTTGATTTCAAGAGCGAAATTTTTGAAAATTCAACAAAATATCGATTTTTTACGTTCTTACTTAAATTATATGTTCTAGTTTTTTCATAGTGTATTATATGGAAATTTAGTAGCTTTCCGCTTTCGATAGTCTTTACGTGTCTTAAAGGACAAGAATCTTGCGTAGGTGCATTGTAGCTGCAATTCCAAATACTTCCAGACCGTATCTCCATGCGGGTGCAAAGAATGCCTTTTATAAATGTACCTTCTATAATACTATGCTAGCTAATTTATGTGCAAGCCAAGGATCAGTTCAGTTAGGTAATGAAAATATTTTTCAAATGGAGTTTTGGGTTTCGAAAGTATTTTGCCAGTAGTTCTGGTAAAAGGATTATCTAGAGGGGCTGCGGTCAGTGCAGATTAGAAAGTTATTAAGAGTTCATATCTACCAAAAAATTTAAGAATAGCTTTCGTCCTTAAGCTTTTTTGATTGCTGCCTAGTGCAGCCCTTCATTTTTGACTTGAAAGACATTGTGAACCGTGTTTTTCTTCTTTAAAGCAAATTTTTTATAACTAGTATTGATACCAATTGTAAACTTTGACTTAAGTTCAGTTTATTTATAAACTTCTCATCCCATAAATATATCTCTGTTTGTTGCCTTGAATCATCTTATTACAACCTAAGGCTTTCATAGTAAATTTGCTTTGTGGCTTAGCAGTTTTCATCCCAACACACTTCCTCACAAAGTCCAAATACTCTCTTGTCTAACAATTTCTCCCTACATGCAAAGTATTTGCTCCGCCTTCATTTCACAAAAAAAATGTGTATAACGTATATTACGTATACGAGCTGTGGGAATTTTTACTAATTAAAATGGTTTTTCCGCTGACGTTTGCTGTGGGGTCCTGGCAAAGTTTATAATTCCCACACAGATTTGCAAAAAAAAATGCACAAGGAAAAAATACATACAACTTCCTGCAGCTCATAAATAAGTAGCTCCGAAAAAAAATCCCCTTTGCTTACATGTGAGCTCACCCATAAATTAGCATTAAAAATGCTTGGGGCGTGGATTTTGATGATTTTTTATTTGCCTTTCAGGCTGCACCTCTTTGGGTTCCCTTTTTGACTCCATTTTTGTTTTTTTTTTTGGCAACTATCACGTGCAGCTAATAAATTTACTCAAGGGGCATTTAAAAGGATTACGGATCATCGGAAAGGCTGTCAGGCAAAAGTGATTAAGTCTGACCACGACGACGAAGAGGAGAGCAACCTTTTTATATTGAATGAGCAACCCTTAGCTGTTGAACTGTCGCTTGCAGTCCATTTACCTGCACAATTGAATGATTTTCCAAGCCCCCGAAAAACGGTTGTTGGATAAATGCGCAGTATTTTTTATTTGTTTGATTTTTTTTTTTGTGGGGTCTGTATAGTAAGTGATGCCATCAACAGTTATCGCAAGGGTTGAGCTTTTTTATTGTAAGAAATTTGCATTTCCTAAAAGGTTTTTGGTTTAAGTGAAAGTAATATGTTTGGGTTATATTTTCATTTCATTGGTTTATTTTTTTAATTTTTTGTTCTTGCATTTCTTATTCAGTGAAACACACAGAGAACAGAAATCTCGCTGAAAACATTTGTGATTTTGCACGCTTAAATGTTCCCCTTAGGATATTTTTTATAAAGTTGATACTTTTTTGTGCTACAAATTTCGGGAAATGACCAAATTTTTACAAACCACTTGATATTGTTTCTCTTGTTTTTAAAATTTCCCCCTTCTCATAACCAATTTGCAAAAACAAAAAATGAAAAACAGACAGACAGACAGACTGTTTTTTAAGAATCGGACTAAGATATACCTTATAATTCATCATTTTTGAAAGGGAAAATTAAAGTCCGGCTATTTCCGGCCCAAGATAGTCATTTTGGACCTTTACGGAATTCACTAATCTTATTTTGTGGTCCGATACTGTAAGTTAAACTTAAATATTTTTAGTTAATAATTTTTTATGGAAGCTATGTCATAAAATTGACCAATCTTAACGAATCTCGGACAGAATGTTAGACTTTAATAAGCGTCGGAAAATTAATGAAAGTTATGAAATCACCCAATACCACATTTAATTTTTTTTTTTTAATTTACATCTTTCTCTCCTTATAAGTCAGACCTGTCAACACCGATCGGGTGTAGGTGCATAAATATACACAAAGCCTTCTGTCAATTTGGCTTTGTCTACGCTGCCTATGGGATTCCCAAACAGTAATATTAATGCTGGCTTGGCCTTTACCGACTTGCAGAGGATAGGCAAAGACTGCTGATGATAAAACCGGAAGGTCCTTTAAACAGCTGTACAGTCACCAGCCTCCTTTGTCCAAAGAAAATCTAACATTGAACGACACTTTTGAGTGATTTTTACTCAATCCAGACAAAGAGAACATTTATTGTGACAACTCAAATTTTGGTTGCCCAAGGAAAACAAGTTGGTTAGAGGGAGGCGGACGTAGTGACAAAAATATCTCAAAGAGTCTAAGAATGATTCAGAGAACCAAAATGATAGCGAACAGGTGACTTATACCTGAGTGAAATTAAGACGACGCAGCAAAGTGTGCTTCTATGATAGATATTCTTTCCTTTTTTTAAAACTATGCACAAACATAATTTATTGACCTGTGTCCTGCTAAAATGTTCTGTGATTTCACTAGCAACAAGGTCCAGTATTTTAAAGAGTTGACGGTGATTCTGCATAATTTTCGTGAGCTTAAACACTAATCTATTTCCTTCATGTCGAAACTTTTATTTTTTTGAGCTTCTGCTATTGGTATTTTTGCGATTAAGTGTCTGGCTTGCTCGTCTGCCAAAAGTGGTTGTTTCTTTGTTGAGCAGCATCGCCTGATTTTTTCGTCTGGCAAAGAGCTCACACATAAGTAAAACATGGGTATGCATTACTTTTATTGCACTCACTCTCTTCTCTCTTCTTCGAAAAAGCAACGGCAAACGCCGTTTATTTATTGTTGTTTTATTTTTAAAGAAAGAAAGAGGGGCACTTGTACAGACCTTTGCTACTCAGACATACTCTGGTTAAGGTTAAGGTTTGACATGCATGGTACATATACTTCTTATAATTTCAGGTAGATCAAGTTTATTCTAAAATGTTGTCACTCCTTCTGCCGCCCCCGCGATTTGAATAAAACGTCACACTTCCCACAGTGTTGCCGAAAGATGGTTTTTACCTTCTGCAGATAGTTAGTAATTAGCATTATTCATCAATTTGTCGAGGAATGAACATAAGAAAGTTTTGGCGGTTCCAGTCACAGTTCATCTAACTAGTTTACACATCACTAACAACTATTGATGCTCAATATTCTCGCATTCTTATGTATCCTATCCAGCTCCTGGATCCCACTAGATGGATTCGGCCGGACACCAGGCAGACCCAAAGAAACTTGGAGGAGGACTGTCGGTAGAGAAGCGGAACGTATCGGGAAGACCTGGAGGGAACTTAAAGCTACGGCCAACAACAGAGTTCGTTGGAAGAGAGGAGTGGTTGATGCCCTATGTCCCACACGGGATTTGAACTAAAAGAAGATGTATCCTACATCTCTAACTCACACACACACATGTCGCATTCTTACCGACAAAAATCCATGTGCAAAATTTTTTTCCCATTTTTTTTGCATTTTTTTATAGCTTCGATATTTAAGATTATCGCCCCAATGGAATTTTTTGAAATTCGAAATACTTAAGAAGATATAGCCTATTTTTTCGAACAATGTCTTCGCTAATACAAGTAATTTTCACTTTATTTCACGATTTCAAAAAAAGTCACAAAATATTTTCCAAGGGTCAGACCAGAATGACATCAATTCTGACTATAATCCCGTTTTTAGCACGCTACCTTAGTTTTGGAACCCACCTTGACGGCCGAGAACTTATTGCGAAGGCACACGCCTCTTATCGATAACATGTGATTAATATCGATAGATGGCTGCAGTTATCGTATGAGGTAGTGTTGTGAAATCATTGATAGCGCCATCGATATTATCGATAGTTTTGTTTTCGGCCAAACATCGATGGTTTTGACCCGCTATCGATGTATCGGAGCAAAACATTGCTGAATATTTTTATTTTTTATATTCACTATTTAGAACAGCAAATTTCACTTCTGAAGTCGCAAAATGTAAACCGACTGTTATTTTTAAACAACCACACTGATCAATTAATTTATTATACTACTAAGTCTCATTATTTATCATGAATTACTCATCTTTCTTTCTTCACTTGCAAGTTTGATCGGGGATGTCAGAAAGTTATGGCAATTGGAAATGCCATTCTGTATTTGATACAGATGTAATAAGTTTATTTAATATTGTAACTCAAATGCTAACAATTCTTGTTCAGTTGAGGAGACGCCACGCTCCGCTGCGCGCGGCCAAAGCCAGACTCATATAGAGATGGAGAATGTGCAAGCAGCACGTTGCTGCTGCGATGATTAGTGTGGCCAGAGCTGCCACAAAGTTACTAGTAGTGGCGTCATCTATTGTTCAGCAACAGCAATTGCATACTTTGGGGGCAGCAACCATATAGAGGATTTTTTCGAACATAAATAGCTAGGAAGATTGAGCTAGGATCATCTCTGTGAGATCGAAGTAGCTGACAAAATCAAAAAGAACTTAAGGCTCATTTCCAGAACAAATGAACAAACGCTTTTATTTGTTCTGGAAATGGGCCTTTAAAGAGAATATATTTAATCTAAAGAAGTAAAAAACTAGTTACTTATTGAAGCCACATTAAAAATGAAGAAGAACTATTTAGCTACTTTAAATGCATTGGCCTTGGGCTTCCCAGTTTGTTTGGATATGTTTTCTCTTTTTGCTAAAAATTTAAGTTTACTTTCGTATTTTCCTAACATTCTGTTCGTTTCATTAATGTGCTTTCAAAACAAAGAGTTTCTTTCAGCATCCTTTTGCTTCCTGCAACATGCATAAATATTCACTATCCCCGCGTAACGACTACCAAAAAGACATTAGTTACTGGCAGGACAAGACCGAAATTACAATTTGCGTGACCAGTTCTTTGGTTTTTTTTTCCGGCATTTGCTCTCCCACACATCCCCCCTGCCATATATATTCCACCCTGGCAGGCAATTCGCTGCTTTACAATAAGTGCCAGGGACATAAAAATAATAATTATGCTTGTACCTTTTATGATTATGGTGTGAAAACAACAATTGTTGTCCAGACAAGTACAGCGACATGGTCCCATCCTGCCAGGGGTTGTGCAGGATATTTACGAGCCATGTAGGAGCAAATTATTAAAACAACAACCCAAAAAAAAAAAAAACCAAGCATACAATGGGAACAACTCAATGTTAATGGCTGCTGCTGTGGCGTGGTTTTTGGCTGGATTCTGCGCCACCTTGGCCTTAACATGAAGCTTAGCGACGGCTTTCAACACAATAAACAAAAAGTAATTTTCACAAATTTGCCAACTTGTAAGCCAGGGCCAAAATGTGGGCAAAACAGCATTGGAATTTATGTGGCGTGCAGTTTTCCAAGAAGTAGACAGAAAAAGAGAGAGAGAGAGGGAGGGAGACAAGTCTGAGAGTGGACGCAGGTGTTTCTCCCCCTCTGGGAAGGTTTCTTAACCGAAGGATATACAAAGTTTTGTGTTGTTGTTAAAAGGAAACTGTCGCGACGCCATTTATTATCCAATGTCTGAGGCGAGCTATGACGTTGCTTCCTACTAGCCTCTTATACAGATAGTTGCTAATGTGTGGAGCATTAGAAATTGGCACATGTGGTTAGATAACTTAACTTAAGGGAGGGGGCAGGCCAGGGGCTTGAAGTGCTTAAATTTTATTTATTTTTACATCAGTTTTAAAAGATTTTGGTGTGAACAGGTTCTATCAACCGCCTAGATGGAGGTTTAAGATAGAGACGATGGTCACACTGTAAATTTTATCTAATTCATCTACTCAACTTAATAAAGTCATTTTCAGTGACAAATGATCATATAAATGACAACTTTTGCATTCGACTCCCTCGCACATTAATTCTCCACTTACCCGTATAACCTGCCTAATTAACTCATTAGACAATGTCACCCCAAAACAGAAAAGAGAATGTTAAATGTCCAACATTTACACACTCAATGGCCAAGACCCATCGCAATTTGTTGACAAACAAATTACACTAAGGATTTACAGCAAATTACGCGCAATTTTTCTACACTTTTCCTTTCAAATCCAACAAAAAAAAGGACACAAAGAAGTCCCGGAATGTGTACATATGTCCCCTGAAATTTAATTTAATCAAAGGGCCCAACAAGAACAAACATCAACCAGCAGCAGCACAAATCAATCTCAGCATTTGCAGCAACGCCAAAAAAAGAAGACCAAAAAAAATCCCCAAAAGGGACCAAAGCGAGGCACAGGCACAGGAGTTCCCCCTACAGAAATTGATTAAAGCCAAAAGCCGGCAGACACAACACGCACAATGCAGAGTCCCTTTTTGTCCCATTGCCTGATTGTCTGACCGTAACTTGTTTGCACGCCTTTAATTTCATTTGCTCCGCGCGATGGCCTGTTCCTAGTTTTCTTCCTTTACTTTACTTCACTTCACTTCACTTCTGTTTCTTTTTCTGGGTTTGTCTGCTTTCATTTACATGCTTGAATTGTCATTGTAGCGTTTAGCAATTTTATTGTCCGGGACCACCCCTTTCTGGTTTTGGTCATGTGATTTATGCGCATATGCTAAGCATGGGCCAGTGTCGAACTTTGACCCTGGGCCACCATCAGGGTTGAACGGATAAGGAACGACGCTTTGACGCTTGGAAAAATGGAACTTTAATTTGCCACAGCTGATTGAATTAGGCATGGTGTAAGAGGAGAACTGATAAGGGGATTAATACGGCCATCTGTTTCTGAACAATGATGACAATGTGGAGGTGAATAATGTAAGGTTGTAAATATACAAATACGAAAGAAATACAGTACGCATTCATCAACGATCTACCAATAACAGAATTCTTTTCGGAACTCTAATTTGCATGTTTCAACCCAAAATTTACCAAGCGGCCAGGTTTTTCGAATTGCAATTGTCTGTGTTTCTCAAACCTCTTTTGGTGGTTTTTCAAATGTTGCAAGCTCACCGAGCTTAGGCGCTTCGGGTTGTCCGAAAGCGAAATTACCGAGAGTTTAGTGCTAAAAATGCTGATCAACTGCTCCAAGTTAAGTCAACTGTGGCTGGAGGATTGCCGAAGTATTAGCAAAGTCTTGGTGCAAAGCATCATCAGTCTGTTGCGAAAGGACATTCAAAGTGGGAAAAACCAACGGGATTTGCCATTTAAGCTATATTCGAATGAATGGTTTTTCAAATATATTCCTCAAACTGATCCCGATGTTGTTGAAGTTGTCTTTGTAGGGTATTTATTGGGTGAATGGCTTGACGAAGAGTTAAAGGTTAAAAATTAAAGCATAAATATTCAATTCAGTTCACAAACGATTGAGAACTGTGTAAGCACATATGTATACCCACCCCTGAAGATTGGTGTTAACGATTTTTTTTTCTAATTATTTAAATAAAAATTCTACCTCATAGTGTTAATTATTCAAAATAAATCTATATTATCTTTACCATTGGAAAGTGCATTTAACTCATATTTTTAAACATATTTTATCCTTAAAAACTTGTTGTATATTAAAAAAAAAAAAAATAGAGGCAAGCTAACTTCGGCTCGTCCGAAGTTTATATACCCTTGGAGCTTGATATAAGCCTGACAGTTTGTATAGCAGCTATGCTATATAGTGGTCCGACTTCGACAAATTATTATGTAAAATCATTGAAAACTTATAAATACGTGCGTTGGGAGCGATAACTTTGAAAACAAAAAAGTTTTCTCAATTAGACTTTTTTTCCGACCTTACTTTTGTATGGCAGCTGTGCTATATAGTTGTCCGATTTTCATAAAACTTGGTGAAATTATGTAAAGGCATAGAAAACTTATAAATTCGAGGTTTGGGGAATATTGCGTTGAAGACGAAAAAGTTTTTCTCACTAGAACTACTTTTCGACCGATCGTTTCTATGGCAGCTATATGCTATAGTCATCCGATCCGGCCGATTCCGACAAATTTGCAACGTATTTGTACTAAAAGACTTCGGGCAAAGTTTGGTTAAGATAGCTTTAAAACTGACGGAGGAGATAGCATAGAAACAGACGCACAGATGGCTATATCAATTCAGCTCATCATGCTGATCAAGAATATATATACTTTATGTGGTAGGAGATGCTTCCTTCTATGCGTTACAAAAATCTGAACAATTGCAATATACCCTCTCCAAGGGTATAAAAAGGGTTTTGGAAAGCTTTCGTAAAATTCCGACAGGCCTCTTACGCTCGGTGGAACTCGAGGCGCCGCACAGTGGCCGGTTTCGCGAATTTAGGGTTGCAAAAATCGTAACTTTTGAACGGTAAGAGATTTTTAAGAAAAGAAAAATTTCAAAGGGACGATTATAAAGAATTTCTGAAACTTTAATATGAGCGTAAGGTTTTCATTGTAGGTCTACCGGGTGACTCAGAATCGACTGTCAAAGTGAAAAGTTTAAAATGTTGCAAATATCGCATGCGATAAAAAAAAAACATATTCATTTTTTTTAACGATTTTTTAAAAATGATGTTGTTAAACTAATAAAAACTAACAAAATTTAATAAGAAATTAATTTTTAATTATTAAAAATATTTATTTTGTAATTTTTTTTGAAAATAAATATTTTTACTAATTAAAAGTTAGCTATTTATTAAATTTGGTTAATTTTAAGTAGTGTAACAATTATAATTTTAATAAATCGCTTTAAAAAAAAAGTTAAAATGATTTTTTTATTTCTTGCAACCTTTTCAGTTTATCCAATTTGCAGTTTGGCGGCCAATCCTGGGTCACCCAGTGTACCTACAATAATTAAGCTTATTTGAAAGCTATTGAAATTCTCTATCACATTTCCCTTGGATTTTTTCGAATATCTCTTTCCATTCAAAAGTTACGATTTATGCTACGCAAAACCGGCACGCGCTTGATTTCACCTAAATTCATAGAATATTCATGCATTTTAATATGTTCAAGTCGCTCATGCTCGCAAGGCGCAGCTATGCGCAAGACCACATAAATATATTTTTATTTAGAAATATGTATTTTAAAAAAATTTTCACCCCATCAAAGTGGGAAAATGAGGTACAAAAGTAGTACTTCAGTAAAACGACAATAACTCAAAAACTAAAAAAAAAATTAAACTGTCTTATTCATTTTTCTTTAGAATTGATGCATCTTTAATAAGCAAAAAACCTTTTTGCAAAGGTAACATTTGAAACCAAAAAGATACAAAAATTTATCAGTTTGAAAAATTGTTCAACTTTGAACCACAGTAAAATCCAAAATAATTGACCAAATTCAAAATACTTAACACTTTCGGGCTATCTGGGGTTCCCTCTATTAAATTAAATTAAAGCGGTCAAAAAACTGGACCATCAATTTTTGATTTTTGCAACGCTAAATTCGCGAAACCGGCCACTGTGCGCCGCTTACTTGACAGGCACAATCAGCTGATTCAATTCCGATGGGGTGGTAGTAGAAATAATAGTTTGTAATCAGAATGTCAGCAGCAAAAGCTCGACAAAAATCAACGATCGAACTATTTTAAAACCAATAGTAAGATTTTGCATTGCCCATGACTTCAACATTCCAAATATTCTCCAATAATTCTTAAATATTGTGAGGACTTTATTTTTGAAGTCTCACAGTTAGAGTAAATGGAAGGAATATATAATAAATATTATTTATATTTATATTGTTTTATATAGTTGTAGATTTATATTTATAGTAAATGTATATTTAGAGTGCTATTGTATATTTCCATTTACATTTATGCGTAAAAAACGAAAAACCATGTGGCCGCACAAGGGTTAAGGGGTACGGCGAATTGGTTGCAGGAGCTGAAGGGCAAAGCGCAGAGGAGGAAACGGAGTACCGTTTGAGCGCAACGGAGCGCTGCATAAAGAACCGCTGGAGTTGCTGTGGAAAGGAGACAGCTGGCGTACGACGAGGGATCACACTCGCACTCGCTGAGGCCAAAACGGAGAGCAGTGGAAAAATCCACTGATCTGGCGGCGCATGGCAACAACGGGACTTGGCAAAACAAAGACGCACAGCAGGCCGGTGGCTTAAAGAGCTCGCTGCTCGGATGCGGGACAGTCAGTTGTCGAGGCGGCATTTTTCAAAGCGAGTGCCAGTCCCAGTCGCGTCGCCGAAAACCCGTGGTGGGCCAAGTCACTCGGGAAACCCCGGACAGGTTGACCAGGAAAAGGCGAGTGAGTGCGAAAAGCCTATTTTACTAGACCACGAGCTGCGTAAACGAGGGTCGGCGTAACTGAGCGTACTTCCAGTGGGCCTACGGAGTCGTGGTGCCGCGGAAAGGGTGTAGCTGGCCTCTGCCGGTACTAGCCAAGACGTAGCTTGCGGTTATAAACGAGAGCCGGCGAGTTTTGCGTACCAGCAAACGTGCTCGAGCGAATCGTGGTGCCAGCGGTGTCTGAAGTAGGAAAAGAAGTAAGGCGTTAATTAAGTCTTAGATCATAAGCGGTAGTGATAGCAAAATAGAGATAAGCCAGCTGTAAATTTAGTATTTTAAGGCCAATAAACTGGCACACAATCGAACCAAAACCGTCTTATCATTTCAACCACCAACTTCACAATATAAATTTGTTGGAGCGATCCACGACTGCCCTGAGCGGAAGCCGGCAGCAATAAAGGTCCGTTACAATATTAGCAAAACAGTTAATTAACTGTTTCACATTTGGTGGTATTTTGGCGTTGAACAGTCACACTGCATCGTACGCTGCATCGGTAACCCATCGGAATAAGTTGTCAATGTGACGATTTAGTTTGTCTGAGTGCTAAGTTTTAGTTCGACTTTGCGGCTGCATCGTTTTCATTGCCTCTGGCAGCATTCTGCGGCTAAGTGATTATTCGAAGTCCGTTTGTGTGTTGTGACCTTGACCTCATCTTATCTGCCAGCTACTTAGTTTCCGGCAAAGTATTCCGGGAAAAGCGGTATATAGTATTATTTGTTAGTGTTAGAATCGCTAGCACTTAAACCCTATAAAAAGCAAAGATTTTCAATCGAAATAATAAAATTCTTAGAAAATTAACATAACACCAGATAGTGATTTCCTGTACTTATGTAGACGGTCGTAGATTAAGTTTTATAAAACTTTGACACCCTGTTGCAGCCATTTAAAATTAAAATCCTTTTTTTTGATTTTCACAATTATTAATTATACAACAAATATTAGCTTTTGGAATGCCGAGACCTCCTTTTTTCTATTTTGCCGGTTTGGGTACCGGCCTAATGTACATACATGAAAGTGAGATGTTTGATTAAATAAGCCGAAAGTACCTCAGTTATTAATAATATAAAACTTGAATGGACGGGCATAACAGCAATCTATGTAAGTTCGACTTTGGATAACACTAGTTTACAGCCAAAAAGACCCATTTCTACTGAACATTTTTATTTAGTGTAGTTTGAAATGATGATCTCAAAAATCAATTTCAAAATTTTTTTTATGGCTCCGCTTTAAAAATAAGATAAGAGATCACATCAGTGAAACATCTTTCATTTCGGTACGGACGATATTATTTGGAGTAAAATTTGATTTCATTGTCACGTGCCGCTGACGTCATTCATATTTTCTGTTTTTGCTTTGTGGAGTTTCCGGCAAACACACACACTCACAAGAAGATGGGCAAATGGGGGAAACGAAGAGGTAACCATAGATCAGAGATGGGCATGAACACATATCGTCACATTTTTCACACGCATAGAAGCACAAGCAAATATAAGGAGCTGTCAATGCTTATAGCGTACGTGTGATTTTGTGCAGTCGGCCGCGGCAGAGCCCTAATGCACACGCTGCCTCGTGTGTATAGGAACGTCGCGACGCGACCATCTCTGCCATAGATGAAACCCGACATTTTTTGAATGAAAATTTTTAACGAACCTTTTTGAAACCAGCCTACACACCGAATTTTAAGTTCATTGCTTTATTGGGGGTTCACTTTCACACTCCATCACTATATTAGGTCACGAGGATGAAACTCTGAAATGATGGATTTGACAGTTTTTCGCGGCTTAAAACTAACATGATCTGGATACGCTTTTAAATCAGCTCACAGTGCACCCCTTCCGATTTTAAGGAAGTTTGTTTCTTGAGTTCTTAGTCCAATCAAAAATATTTATAGCTAAATTTTAATCCAGTTTATTTGACAGGTGAATTTTATACAGTTGAGGGACGAACAATAAAAGGAAATATACCGATTGAACTATTTGCTTCAGAAGTATTGATTTGGAATCACTAGCTAAATATCATAAAATGTTGCGTGAGTATTACGAACTTTTTAACAAACATCGCTTACATTGTGAATTCTCCGTACAGCACGTCCTTACTTGCCTTCTGAAACTTTCTGTAAATTATTAAATCCTAGAAAACGTAAGCCCCTTTACAAGATTAATTTAAAAAAAAATTGCCTATACTGAAGATCACATTCCGGTGCGGAAGTTGCATCTATTTGATATTCCCATGCAGGTAAGACAACGTATTTTGATTTCTGTTTCATAATAACTACAATCAAACATTCGTTTTCATCTTCCAGTTGACTCAAGACGAGTTATTTCATTACTTCACTCAAAACTATGGTCATGTGTTGGGCATAGAAAGAACTGAGTATGCTTTCCTAACGGATGAAGGACAGAAATATCTGCCAACTTGGAACGCATTTGTACTGTTTGCCAATGCACGCGATGCAGCCAAGTAGGTTTTAGATCTTTTCGTATTAGTTTTCGAGTTTTCTAATCTCTAACTGACAATCTCTTATCGAATCTGATTTATCCATTTGCAGAGTCTTGAACTGCCCGAGGCACAGTATCTGGGGCTATAGGTTTGATGTGCAAGCCTGTTATAGTTGGCTTCAGCCAGTTGCTGATGAAGAGTCGAATGAATTGGAGTTTGCAACATCCCCATCCATTTTGCAACTTAACGATGATTGCCTGGAGTATGTGTTCCAGTATTTGTCACTTGCTGATCAGATCCGTCTGGCACGAACTTGTACTCGTTTTCGAAACATTTATCAAAGGATTTCGGCTAGACAGCACAAGTCAGTTGGGGACGATGTAACCAAAGATCTCACTTTGTTGGAAACACGGGAGTTTTGTCAACTGTCTGGCCATCATGTTAAAAGATTAATTTTTCATGAAAATGCAAATGCTAATTTTAAGCACTGCTTCTATGCTGGCCTTTACTTTCCCAATCTGAAAGATTTGTATGTGTTTGCTACTCACTTAAAGGTTCACAAATTACAACGGATTTTGTTGGAATCACCTGAATTAACGAAGTTAACGCTAAAAACTCTGCCTAGGACCGACCGGCTGGAGTTGGCGCAGCTTAAAGATCTTAAGACGTTGAAGATTTCTGAATGGAATACGGAAAGTCTTAGTCTGCCCACTTCTATCGAATCGTTGACTTTCCATAAATGGAGGGAGATAAGTTGTCTTCCAAGTATTTTGAAGGGTCACACCGAAATCAAGAAGCTTGAAGTTTACGATTCAGCAAACGTTTTCAAGGAACTTGACGGATCGCAGGCTTTGGCTTCCGTGGAGGTACTTCGAATAAAATACTGTGATTTTTACACGAATGGTCCAATTGCTCAGTTACCAAAACTTAAAAAATTATGCCTTCAATACAGTAATATAGAAAAGGATTTTTTTTCCGAGATTATCAAGGACACTCCTCACCAGCTAGATCATTTAGAGATTTGGCCCACAGAAGGTTACGACTTCGACAAAGAGGATATGCTGAAGATTACGAGTCTAATTGGACTGCAAACACTTGCTCTGCACCATCCAAGAGAAATAGATGACGAAGTCATATCGGCTTTTGGCAAGCTAACCGAGCTTAAAAGCTTCGGATTAGCCTCCAGCGATATAACGGATGGTTCGTTGCTAAAATTGTTAATCAACTGCCCCAAGTTAAGCAAACTGACAACGGAGGATTGCCGAAATATCAGCGATAACTTGGTCGACAGCATCACAAGGCTGTTGCGAAAGGACATTCAAAGCGGGAAAAATCAACGAGATTTGCCATTTAAGCTATATTTGAATGATATCAAATTAGGTTCAAGAAATATTCGTCAAACTAATCCCGATATTGTTGAAGTATTACTTAATAAATTGGACATTTTCGATTGGTTCGACGAAGAGTTTAAAGGTTAAGAATTAAAGCATAAATATTCCATTCGGTTAAGAGCCAGCTAGCGTTTAACTATACACACGCAAATCAACTTTAACCCCCAGAAGAGAGACCACCTCACAGTTTCAACCACCCCGGTCGCGTATGGGTACTTTTGACTTGCAACACACAACACACAATTTTAACTAGACTGGCATATAAATTCTCCAATGAAGAAGGTCTTGGGAACGACAAGAAAATTCCTTAATCGCTCATCGGTTGGTACCTCGAAGGAGAACGTTCATTCTTCAATATCTTTAAAGCGACGGTAGATTTTTCTTAAAATCGTTGTGTATGAGTATAATGGCTATGCAGTCCCTGAGATGGTACTGACAGCTAAAAACCGCGATTGGAGACCAATAATCACCCACGGGCACTCCATATGAACAAACCCGACGTACAATAGACTGAACTGTGCTTTCAGTTTCACCAAGGAAGCTGGTTTGCGTTTTATAGGCAATTTTGTACCGCAATTACCTTTAAACAACATATACCATCTGGGTATCACAGCCTCCCCAAAATTATATTAATCTTATGATTACAATTTGTCGTTTCCACCAAGAAAAAGTAAATCTTTAATAAAAATTGTCTTTGGGGGCCATCCGTGGACACCAGGCGCTGAACTAAGTATTTAAATGATATGATCTGTTCCGCTTGCAATGAAGATTTACTATAATTTATCTATTTTGGTAAGCTGGTTACCTAATGGTCAATTGTTCTAAGGCAGTTGCGGTAAAATGTCTATAAACCGCGAACCAGGCTCGTTGACAACTGAACGCAGACGTCTATTTTAAACCTTGTTTAGGCTATATGAATGATTTGTGGGGAGTCAACGAGACCACGCTGCAGACCCTTTAACCCAACCAAGCAACGTTTTATTATACCAATTTACAATTTAAACATATGTCTAAGGCAATTTTTAAACCAGTTTAAATTTTTCAAAACCAGTTTGTCATTTGTGAGGATTGGTGTTATCAAGTTTTATGTAATTATTTAAATAAAGATAAAAATATTAAAAATCTTTCTTGGAAGGCATTTAGCTTAACAGAATTATTATTTAGAAAACTCTTCCAAATGCCAAAATCTTTATAGAAGATTTGCAGCGACCTGAATGGAATGCAACTTCAGACTGGACTTGATGCTAATTATTCAGCCCCTATAGCCATCTATGCATGGCCACTCTGGCAGCATCAAGTGTATTCTATTATTATATTGTTATATCTATTCGTTTATTAGTTGTTGCTTTATCGATATACAATCTAGCCGATAAGTATTTAAGCACTCATTGTTATCGATAAGTTCTGGCGAGGACCAATAAACTCAGTCCGACTCAGTCCTGATCGAGCATCGAAAGCGAATACAAGCGTGTGTTTTAAGTTCTGCCCCAAGGGTCATTAGTCTCTCACAGTTATGAGCAAAAAAGTGAACCAAACCCAATCGATGTTTTTGACATCAAAATATTTAGATCGAAATGATACTTTTTCAATATCGCCAAAAGCATCGAAATAAATATTTTTGAAATATTCGACAACCCTAGTGAAATATAAATCATTAATTTTATTTTTATGTGTTTCTCGTTGTTTATGTCTGGATTTGGTCAATGATTCATTTTTTGAGCTCTGATACGAAATTCCAAGAAATATTTTTTGTGCCACAGAATGTTGATTATACAAACTTATATATTTTATTTAGAGCACCCAATCGGACTGGAGCTGGACAGTCAAAGAATATAGTAAAAAGTCAGAAAAAAGTGAACTTTGCTTTGTTTAATTCTTGAGATATTCCCTGCACTTAAGTGCTTAGCCGGTATTCTTTCTAAGAACTAATTGATAATTGGATCTTGTTAGTTCATTTCAGTTTATATCACAGTTGATTGTTTTACTGTAATACAGGTTAAATAACTTGAATGAAGAAGAATTAAAAGATGAGGTCCTTTTTCGAATGTGGCTGTGTAAGTATTGCATATTAAATACCAAATATCAGACATTTCATATATCGTTTTTTTTTTCTGTGCAGATATGCAGATATGAAAAAAAAATAAACAAGAAACACAAAAAACTTAAACCCCTTTACGAGTTTTATTTAAAGAATGAAATCGCATACACCGAAGATCACATTCCGGTAAAGAAGTTGCATCTATTTGGATTGCCAATGGAGGTAAGAAAACTTAATTTGATTTTGTTCCATTATAAATTCAAGAAAAGACCACTTATCTGTATCTTCTAGTTGACACAAGACGCATTACTTGATTACTTCACTCAGAACTACGGGCAAAATGTGCTCATAGAAAGAATTGAGGATTCTGTTCCAGCTGATGAGGATCGGGAATATCTGCCAACTTGGAGCGCATTTGCACTGTTTGCCCATGCATGCGATGCAGCCAAGTAGGTTTCATATTACAACTCTCAGAATCTCTTCTCTAAACTTATATATCCAATTGCAGAGTCCTGCAAAGCTCAGAGCACCTGGTCAGCAGACATAAGTTTCATGTGCAACCCAGTTATAGCTGGCTTCAGCCGGACTCCAATGAAGAGTCGAATGAATTGAAGTTTGCAATGTCCTCACTAATTCTACAACTAAACGATGATTGCCTGGAGTTTGTGTTCCAGTATCTGCCGCTTCACGATCAGATCCGCTTGGCACGAACTTTCACTCGTTTACGAACTATTTATCAAAGGTTCTCTGCCAGGCAGCACAAGTCCATTTGGTCCGATAAAATCAAGGGTCTGACTTTGTGGGAAGCGCGGGAATTTTGTCAACTGTCCGGCCTTCATGTTCAAAGCTTAGACTTAAGTCTCTTTGCAAATGACAATTTTAAGCGCTGCTTCTATGCTGGTCTTCATTTTCCCAATCTGAAAGAGTTGTATCTAGATGATAATCAGTTAAAGGTACACAAATTGCAACGTATATTGCTGGGAACAAACCAATTAAAGGAGTTAAAGCTGGAGACACAACCTAGAAATGACCCGCTAGAATTAGCGCACCTTAAAGAACTTAAAAAGTTGGACATTTCTGATTGGAATACGGAAAGTCTTAGCCTGCCCACATCTATCGAATCATTGACACTCAACGGTTGGCGTAAATTTAGTTGTCTTCCAAGTATTTTGAGGGGCCAAACACGTATTAAGAAGCTTCATGTTAACAAATCAGCAAACGTTTTTCAAGAAATGTCCAGATCGGAGGCTTTTGCTTCCGTGGAAATACTTAAAATAAGTCAAAGTGGTTTTTACGGGGAAGAGCTAACCGCTCAGTTACCAAAACTTAAAAAACTAAGCATGGATTTGAATGATTTTTACCCGGAAGTTATTCCCGAGCTTATTAAGCACTATCCTCATCAACTAGATCACTTAGAGATTTCGTGCCTAAACAATTTCTTCAAAGAGCATGTGCTACGGATTAGGAGTCTAATTGGACTGCATACTCTCGTCTTGGCGAATATCGAAGAAGAAATAGATGACGAAGTTATATCGGCATTCAGCAAGCTCACTGAGCTTAGGCACTTCGGGTTCTCCGAAAGCGAGATTACCGATAGTTTAGTGTTAAAAATGCTGATTACCTGCCCCAAGTTAAGAGAACTGTGGCTGGAGGATTGCACAAATATCAGCAAAAGCATGGTGCACAGCATCATCAGTCTGTTGCGAAAGGACATTCAAAGTGGGAATAGCCAACGAGAGCTGCCATTTAAGCTATATTCGAATTATTGGTTTTTCAAATATATTCCTCAAACTGATCCCGATGTTGTTGAAGTTGTCTATGTGGGGTATTTATTGGGTGAATGGTTTGACGAAGAGTTAAAGGTTAAAAATTAAAGCATAAATATTCAATTCAGTTCAGAAACGGTTGAGAACTGTGTAAGCACATATGTATACCCACCCCTGAAGATTGGTGTTATCGATTTTTTTTCTAATTATAATTAGAAATTATTATTAGAATTATAATTATTAATTTTTTTTGTTATTATTTAAATAAAGTGTTAATTATTCAAAATAAATCTCATAACTCATATTCTTAAACATATTTTATCCTTAAAAACTTGTTGCATATAAAAAAAACAAATAATAATAATTTTGTATCCTAAAACAAATTTTGTATTGATTTTCATGATCTAAAACCATAAAACTTTGTTTACTTCCGCAAGAGTTTTGCGATTTGGAGACCAAACTTGGTAGAAAAACAGGTTTCAAATAGCAAGAGCGAAAGTGAAAGTGAGAGCATGGTTGATAGTGTGCAAGAAAGTTACCCTGTACAAAGCGCTTAATGGGTTTCCTACAGTGAAGTGGACCCAAAAAAGTAATTTTTCAAGAATTTCTCTTAAAATTCTTTCTTAGCTTCTCCAATTTTGATATTCTGTATTTTGTTGGCTGAATATGTAGTTTTTATTTATTTTTTATTGAATTCAATTTTATAATTAAAATTGTTATTATCTTATGGGATAGCATTTTGGCTAAATAGCCATGAATGCAAATTCTGCAGAGCTTAGAACTATGATTCTATTGACTAATAATTTGATCAAGTATCGTCGAGATGTGTTCGCCAATGTGACCAGTTTAGCCAAATTAGCTATTACTTCCTCACTTTTTCAGGGCACTGGAAATTTTGTATGGATTTCAGGAATTCCTCTACAATCTCCCAGTGTATAAATAAATGGATTTTCCAAAAAATTATCTGTGTTGGGAGAGTCCCAGATATCTATACATACATATATATTAAACTGAAAGTATGTTTTGTCCTAATGGGCGTCTAAACCGATCTTCACAAATTTTTTACGGTATGTTCATGGCGATCACGAAAGAGTTATAGGCTAAATCTCCAATCTGTGAATGCGCGAAATTTGCAATATTATTTTAAAAGAATTTATGAAAGCGCATTCACGCACAAATGGCTAAAAAAGAATTGGTACGAAACTTGGCACAGATAGTTGATAACCTTGAGTTGAACACAGGGTATATAGCTATGCCTATAATAATATAGCTAGATATAGCTATATGTTAAACATGTCCAGTTTTTCACTCAAATTATTTAACCTCCCTCTGAAATCTTGGACAAACTGTAAGGTTTTATTATTATTTGTATTTTGTATTTTTGTATTTTTATTTAATAGAGTTGACAAATAAAGCTGTCAACATAAACAGATTAATCCTAATCTCGCCTCCGCCCTAATTAGGAGAACTTTTTTATGATATGCTCCGACTCACATCAGTTGGGCGGAGACAAAGATATACAATTATTGGGAAGATAAATGTGATAAAATATTAAATACATTTAGCGACATCGAAACGTCAGAAGCTAATAAATGGTACAAATCGTTATATAACATACACATTATTCGAAACGGGTCATGAGACTCAAAATTAGATCTACTTATAGTTAAGAAAATTGGCCGGAACTGTCTTGTAGATCTAGGTGGGATGGAAAAATTAATTCGGCTCAGTAGAAAACAAGAGTCAATTTGACCGTTTATTAGCTTATGAAGGAACATAACTCCGTGACAGGTTCTACGATCTTGCAAGGATGGTAGGCTTAATAGACGAAGTCTGTCCACATACGATGGCAGGCGACGGTGTTGTTCCCAGTCAAGTCCACGTAAGGCGAACAGGAGAAATTGCTTCTGCACCGACTCAATAAGGCCCTGATATGTTGCATACTGTGGTGACCATACGCATGAGCAGTACTCAAGTATGGGTCGGACAAGTGAAACGTAAAGAAGCTTAGTGGTGTATGGGTCATCAAATTCCTCAGTTCTACTTCCTTTTTTATGAAGTGGTATAATAAATGATTCCTTCCAGATATCAGGAAAAAAGCTGTGGTGCAGAGATAATTGAAAAATTTTAGAAAGAGGTTTGCATAAAGCATATGCACAATTCTTGAGAACACAGCTAGGAACTTGATCAGGACCAGAAGAGAAGGAAGATTTTACGAATTTGAGATTTTCCAACACAACACTTTCATCAACGAAAGGCATGAAAATGCCTGTCGAGTGCGAAATAGAGTAAGGGTAATTAGTTGAAGTATTATAAGCATAAGAAGAGTATGTTGTTTGAAAAAAATCAGCGAATAAGTTGGATATGTCAGCATCGTTGCATGCCGTGATAGTATTATACCGAAGAGAGGGAGGAAAATGAGAAGTTTTCCGCTTAGAGTTCACAAATGAAAAGAATTGCTTAGGGTTTTCTTTAAATTCATTTTTACACCTCAACAGGTAATTGCGATAGCATACGGAATTGTGATTGAAAAAGTCAGACTGAGCGGCTAAATATCGGGAATGATCGTCCAGTTGCCCAGTCCTTTTATATTTTTTGTGTAGTCTGTTTTTCACATTTTTAAGGTTCGACAATCTCCGAGTGAACCAGAGTGGCTTGCGATGTACTGCGGATAATGAGGGGCAAGGCACGCACAAGTCGAATGCGAAATTAAGCGAACGGTAAAACAAATTAATTTTGACTTCTGGACTGCCATCAGAATCGAGAAAGGACCAGTCAACCTGCGAAAGATGTTGATTTAGTTCAATAAAGTTAGCTTTACGAAAAAGGCGATTTGATCTAGGCCCAAGCTCAGGTGCTGTCACTGAAGAGGTAGAAATCTCCAACACTACCTCAAGAGTTGGGTGATAGGCATCTTCAGGGGTAGAAAGAGGGTCGATTCTACTGACCCATGGGTCAGAGAACTCTGAGGCAAACACTAAATCTAGAAGCTTGCCATTGCTGTTATATATAGAATTCACTTGCCCCAAAGAAAGGTCTATGATACCATGGACAAAGTCATGCGGACTCGTTGGAACTCGTTGGAACTAAGACATTTGAATCATCAAGTGGCATCCAAGCCAGACTTGGCAGATTAAAATCGCCTAAAACAACTAAGTGATCATTATCTCTAAGATGTGAGTGGTACACAGAATAGTTAGATGTTGGGCCTCACTGAATATATATTAAGTCACTAGGTTAAAACGTAAAAATTGAAGCTCTGACAGTTTTTCGCGGTTAGAAGAAGATGGAGGACGAATTTGCCAAACCTGGAGCAAACTTTATCTGGGTACGGTGTACACTAGAGCGGTCCCCATGTATATGAAATTTTTAATGTCGTGCTCTCACCCCCCTATCTGACACTTTTTCATGTATAATTAGCGTAAATAAAAACAAAAGATAAAAAAGTCGAGTTGCGTCTAAAGGTTTTGAAAATAACTCATACGCAGTGTTGCTAATTATGATATATTTTTTCATTTATAAAAAGTCGGCGATGATTATATTTATAAACTATTCAAATTTGTAAATATTTTATCTCCACAAATGTAGATCCCTTTTTGAATTTCAAAAAATGACAGCAATTGAAATGAACTAATAACTTCGTTTGTAAAAATTTGGATTTGGGGAACATGTAGTATGATTTATATTTTTTAAGACTTTGAGGCCCTTTCCACAATTTTTAATTATACAACAAATTTTAGCTGTGGGAATGCTGAGACCTCCATTTTTTCTTTTTGCCGGTTTGGGGACCGCTCTAATGTACATGAAGGGTCACATATGTGCCCGAAAGTTGAGCGATTTGAAACGAACTGCGAATGGATTTTATTTTTTAAACTCAAGAGCTTTCTCGGACATCCACCAATATAGCCATTTAATTCAAATTAATAACAAGCAAACACGCTAGGCTGGCATCACTGATCACGACTTATATTTATCGATAAAAAGCTTGCACATTAAAATTTTGACATCCGCTGGTATTTGGGGATGCTCATTAGTTTTATTATTTAGTAGCTCATTAGTAATCTTCACTGCCAGCGTTTTCATTGCCTCTCGCAGCATTCTGTGGCTGAACAATATAAAGTGATTATTTGTGCTTTGTGACTTAAACCTCAGCCGCTCTTATCTGCCAGCTATTTGCTAGCATTCGTGGACAAACGGTATGAAGTAAAAATTGAAAGTGTTTGAATCGCTAGCACTCAAAATCTAAGAAAAGCAAAGGTTTTCATTCAAAATAATAGAATCAGTTCTTCTTTTGATTTACGTTTACAATATATCGTTTAACATTGCCTAATAAAAGGGCAAAAAAAGTTAATTGTTTAAGATTTCAAAAACATTTCCCCAAATTCATTTGTGTGTGTTATGAATGGTTTTTGTCGAAAATCAAAATAGAATGACTCATGGCAGGCATCAAATCTTAGAAAGTAATCACAACACCAAATGGTGATTTCCTGTACTTATGTACGTGAGATGTTTAAGTGTGTTTCAGTTATGAAAAATATAAAACTTGAATTGACAGGCATTGCCGCTGTCTATGTAAATAACTCAAAGCATATTTGTTAATATCATATTTTATGACAACTATTTAATTTTCAGTTGAAATGAATTAGGCTGCCTTCACACTGTTCGACACATGCCCGCATTTCCCCATGGAATTCTATGAAGTTGACAAGCTATTCAAATGTAAAGCAGAACAAAAAGCAGGACTACTAGACTATCATGTGTCATGTGTCGAACAGTGTGAAGGCAGCCTTATTGCCACAGTCGTCATCTTAAGTAAGTTTGTACAGCTCCTGGAGCTTTCACGACTTGCGTTTGTTTAATTTTCGAAGAGAAAGACCAACGCGACGGTTCATTTTAGCTTAGCTAATAATTAAGTCATTTCAAAATCTGCTTCATTCCAGATTTGAATTTTGTACAGTTGAGGGCACAACAATAAAAGGTATTTCCTTCCGGTGATAATTATTGATTTGGATTAACTAATTAAATACCATAAAATGTTACGTGAGTATTACGTACCTTAAACCAGATATCGCTTACTTTGTGAAATCTCCGTACAGCATGTTCTTACTTGTGTAATGAAGCTCCCCACGAATTAAAAAAAAGGAAGCTAGGCCTGAAGCTTAAAATACGTAAACCCCTTTACAAGATTTATTTGAAGAATGAAATTGCCTATACTGAAGATCACATTCCGGTGCGGAAGTTGCATCTATTTGGTATGCCCATGGAGGTAAGACAACTTAGTTTGATTTCTGTTATATAATAACGATAATCGGACATTCGTCTTTATATTTTAGTTGACACAAGAAGCGTTACTTGATTACTTCAATCAAAACTATGGTCAGGTGTTGGGCATAGAAAGAACTGAGGCTTCTGTCCCAACTGGTGAAATACAGGATTATCTTCCTACTTGGAACGCATTTGTACTGTTTGCGGATGCACTCGATGCAGCCAAGTAAGTTTCATATCATTTCGTATATGTCGAAGAATGATGATTGGTCTCTTTTTTTTTTTTGTATTTATTGTAACATCTATCAATTTCCACATCAGATGTCAGTTTAGCAGGATAACAATTTTCAGTGGCCCAACTGCCATTCTTAGCATCTACTGTGCTCTTCACCATCAAAATTCCCACACAGGCTCTTGCTGCTTTACAAGCAACGACATCCCGCAATTCTATGCGTCAAGGTCCCCACCGGACCTTCTGACCCCCGCCACGATGCAAGACTCTCTGTCTGCACTTGCACCATCGGTATGCCCATCGTGGTGCGGTCGTAGCCTTCTGTGTGTATTTTAACTCGCACCCTCATTTGGTGCAGGACTAGGCTCAATGCCCACATCCTCTTCATTTTCATTCATCGAATCATTTCCAAATTCTTCAAAGACTTGCTTATCAGGCATCGCTCGCAAACATTCATGAGCATACTTATAAACTCTCTTGCTCGTTAATGTTTTTAACATGTGTCGATCACCGTCAAGTATCTTAATGACCTCAAATGGTCCCTTGTATTTCGGATCTAACTTGGTTTGATGACGTTCTTCATTTTTGAGCAAAACATGGTCTCCAACTCTATGCTTCACAATTTTAGCTTTGCTCTTATCATACCGTGACTTATTATAAGCTGAATTTGTCTCAATATTTAACTTAGCCCGCGATCTCAAACATGATATGGGTATCACAGAAATTGTCAACAATTTCTTCATCATTAATGGGTATCACACCTAACGGTCTAGCCACCTTTCCACTGATCTGCAATTTTAATGTACTAGCCTTAGTTACTGGACCAGCTTTAGATACCGCACTCAGAAAAAAATATGACCTAAAAATGTTAAAAATTACCTGAATTTTAAGTCCATATGACCTAAAATGACAACCAAGGAATATATGGACTTAAATTCAGGCCTCTATTACCTAAAGTTTTCTAAGCAATAAATTTGATTTTAAGGTAATATGTGACCGAAAATTTTAGGCAATGTAGTGCCATAAAATGTATTTTTAGGTAATAGAAAGGCCTACATTTTCGTCAATAAATTAAAAATTCCCAACCGGTTATGGCAGCGCTGGCATTAGGAGAAAGCAGCTGACAGTAAAGACTTAAAAAAAAGTTTTAAAGGGAGGTAGGGTCACAGACCAGTAATACTAGATAGGACGGTTGCTCAGTCGACACCGCTTCTGTCAGAAAAATGTCAGCTGTTCGCTCTCATCTACGCCCTCTAGATACTTTTTAATCAGCTGTTCGCTCTCTCTGGCAACATTTGGGTTATGGTCGTCTCGCTCTAACCACAGTGATTTCCTACTGACACTTTGAAGTATCTTTTTGGGCACTATCGATTTTCAGCTACAAAATTGAGCGGCATTCGCAACCTGCCTCTCTAGTAATAAGTCCTCTCTGGTAGGGTAGGACCGACCACAGACCAACCCGTGTGTGGTTGTGTTTTTGGATCCTTGGACTTGAACTTGGGACCTCTCTCAAATACTGAACAGTCGGACGACGCCTTAGCCCACTCGACTATTCACCTTATGCAAAACCTAGCGACAAAACCATAGTTAATAATGTACACAGTTAGTTGGTCAAGTTGAGATGACATTTGCTTAGCAAACGTGGAGGCCTTTGTCTTCTCATCTTATATATTTTTTTAATGCTTGTTTTTAAATGTTTTTTTTTTATTTAGCAAGAATTTGTATGGCGTATTTGGAGCTTAAGTATAGTGGATAAGACATTTGAAAATGTCCAATCCCCGTAGGAACATAATTTTTTCTCATATTTTTTTATTGTTTTTTTTTTTTATTTCAAGTGTTTTTAGCATTGCCTTTATTTTATACAATCCTTTAATCGAATACTACATCAGTGCATTATATCTAGAGACCGGATATAAATGCTAAAAAAAATATGAGTATATTCTTTTATTTCTCTTATATGGTGACTTGGCGTACATGTAAGGTGTTTGAATACGACTCTTATGTACCCAGGTTCGAGTCCCAGTAAGGACAGATAATTTTTTTTAATTTTTTATTTTATCAAATTCTTTTAATTCATTTTAGTTATGCTTAGAAATGTATTTTTTCTTTCGAGACACTCAAAATATGAAGATTTACAAAAAAAAAAAAAGGGTTCAACACACTGGATATACGGGAAATAATAATAAAAGGGTAATTAGCTTTAAACTGTTTTAAAATAATGTTTTTTTACATATAAATTCAACAATTGAAGTGAAACTTAGCAGAAGCTTGGTAGGGGCGAAAAAATAAATAAAAAATGGAGCTTTAAATTTTAAGTAAAATTATTTAAGTAATAGTTTCATTTTTTTCTACAAATCTATGAAGAGTTGCAACTTATAACAATAATTATTTCAATATGTTTGGCTGAAAGGCAAAATATTTTTATAAATCTGTCTTTTTGTTGAAGTGCCAATGATTTCAGTTTTTTGTTTTTAAAAATAGTAAAGATGTATAAAAAAATCAATTAATAAATTTGGTTACTGAAACTAATTGCATATTAAAGTATTGGTTGGCAGATTTCAGGCATGGATTATATAAAATTTAAAAAAAAATTTTGATATTCCTACCAAGACTTAAACGCTAGATTTAAAGTTTAGAGGGCTAACCGTTAGACCATAGAACCGTTTTTTTAAAGTTGTTTCTGTAGAAGGTCTCTAACAGTTCAAAGACAAATTAAGGATAAATTGGAAACTTGGAAACCCGCGCTGCTATCAAAACTAAAAAATTCTGATTTTCGTAAAGCTCTCTATAAAATATTCCGAATTTTGGAGACATGTTTTGCAAAGAACTTGGCATGTTGGAAATCTCGTAGAAAAGTGCGGTTTAGTTTTGGCGTTGCGTGTGTGTGTATAGCCACGCGAGAGAGCACTCAGTTAGCTCGTATACTGTCGGTGTGTCGACGTTGCTGCCGCAGAGCGATATGTTTTAGATAGCGACGCTCCGGACTCAGGTACAGAGTTATTCTGTCCAATAAATTATTCTTATAAGCATAAAAGTAATGGATACGATATTTAGTTTATTGTTGTTTTTTGAACTGATTTTTCAATATTAAATAGCAATCAAAAGTGTTTTCGTACCATTTTTTCTTAACTTTCATATTAAGATTTGTTTGCAAAGAATTAAAAATATAAAAAAAAATTACACCTAGTCTGGGAATCGAACCTGGGTATCTAGACTCGTAGTCAAAAAGCTAACAGCTGGGCTACGGCACTTACAATCTTAGTATAGAAAAAATTGCAGTTTTAAGAAAATAAAAGAATATACTCATATGCTTTTACTTCTTTTTATTCTACATATGCCAATTATGCTAAAACATATATATCCGGTCTCTAATTATATCTACACTCTTCAGGCATTACGAATGGACATTAGTGTGTGTAAACAAATGCCATCACATAGAGGGCTTCGTCGTTATAACCGAAAGGTAGTATAGCGCAATGCAATTTCGCAAACATTTTTAGAAAGGTCGAAGGATTTAGAAAAAATTTCTTAAAATTAGGGTTTATTTTCTTAATTTTAGAAAAGGCAATAAAGCAAATTAACCCTTAAATTTAGAAAAAAAGTAGTTTTTTAAATTTTAAAAAGTTTTTTTTTAAAAATGCATTTTTAGGGAAACTTATCTAAAATTCAACAAATAATGGGATTTTTAAAAATATAAATCTAATTCTCTGAGTGTACTAACAATTATTTAATATTATTGAATAACACTGTGCAACATTTTTAAATTCATTTTCTGATTACGCCTTTGGACCCCGATATTTTTTAAGAGCATACCGAAACTATAAAAATCCCCAAAGGACTTGGCCCTATCACATCGTAAAGGTCCTTTTTTGATACCCAACAGATTTTCACCCCAAACTGTCCATATATCATAAACCGTTTGGAATTTTGTTTTTATATCTTTGGCAAAGTTAAAGAAATAAACTAGAGGAAAAAAAGTCATGAACAGACTGACCCAAAAAATTGGCATCTAGTGCTTCAAAAGTGCAAAAACTTCGAAAAAAGTGAAATTTGTTCATGTTTTTCGCCTGAAACGGCTAAAGTACTCGAAATTTGAAAAACCTTTCTTCTGCGAAATTATCCCAAACAACAATATAAACAAATCTCTAGTACACGCCAGCTTCATACGAACACCCCTTCATACCGTTTATAATTTTTTTTATATATTTAAAAAAATAATGCAAAGTTAAGGAAAATGGCATAATTTTAAGGCAAAGGATTCCTAAAAAAATATATGCCAAAAACCGATTTTTTAGGTAAAATGCCCTATATTTAAGGAAATTATTGCCCAAAAATCACATATTAGGTAATAAAATCCATTTTCCTAAAATTTTAGGAAAATTTTTTTTCAGAGTGCGTGCTATTCAAAGCCAATTGCACATCAAACAAGGCATCCTGTCATGAATGCTGACTGGTCTTCATCGTTCTCATTAATCGCTACACTTAATCATTTGCACGGGAGGCGCCTGTAGCAATCAAATATAACTCAATTTTCTGCAATTCACAAAATTCCCTAGATCTAGCACTTGCAAAACTTCTTCCCTATTCAGCCATAGCGGATTTAACTGCCTTTATGTAGTTTTCGGAATTTAGATAAAAATAGACAAATCTATCTGGACAATGACATATTCCTTTTGATCGTTTTTTCCGCTGATATCAATATGATTGTTGTGCCATGGTAACTTTACTCAACTTTAGGTATAGGATGCATTTCAACTTGAGGCTTACCAGAAGGAGGCTTGGAAAGCTTGCAAGTTATGCAGTTTTCAACAAACTTTCGAACAAATTTTGACATACTTTCAAACCAGTAATAATCGTATACCTTATCTAATGTTTTCTCCCATCCCAAGTGCATCATAGCTTCATGCACATGATATATGACGAACCATCTAATTGTTCTTCCATTCCCTTAAATCTTTTGATGCAATATACCACTCCTTATTTCGTATGTTTTAGCAATTTCTGCTGACAAATCATTATTTCGCATTTTAGAAATCAATGCAGGCACTTCTGAATCTCTTTGCCGTTCAGCAATGAGACAACTGCTTGTAATTTAGCTAAATCTACACGCTTTTCTATTGCTTTGTTAGCTGGCTTAGTATTGTTTGATGCTGTGTTACGCGATAAAAAATCAACGTGAGCCATACTACTGCCTTTTCTGTACTCTACACTAAAATCGAACGATTGTAGATAATTAATTAATTAATAAATAATTAATTAATTATTATTAATTAATTAATTATTGTTCTTCATTGTTGAACCATTCGTTCATATGCTCGCTATATCACCAGGTTTACCACACTTGAAGCATGTCAGCGGAGATCGATCATGATCCATAGGCAAATTGTTCTGCATATATTTGCTGGTGGATGCACTCCCGTTTTCGTCCAGGTTTCCCGCAATTATAACATCCGATATTGGGAGTCATCTTCATCTTCTTCTTTTCGGGGCATATTGGATGTTCAGTCTCAAAATTATTATTACGTTTACTTTTAATTGCTGCTGCATCTCGCTCTGTGTCTTGATGCCAGTTCCTGCAGCATCGGGGTCAAATTTGGGTAATGTAACCCATTTCTCTTCCATTGATGTCCCCTAGGTCGCTTGCATAGCCTTAATAATTGGTCGACAGAATGATTTTGTGTCGAATGCGATCCCACTTCTGATGTCGAAGAATGATGATTTTTCAGTTTTATTATTTTATTATTTTTGGAACTGTAAAGCAAATGTCTTTTCTCTCTCAATGCCCGGTTCACAATTCATTACACCAAATCTCAAATCTGACTTGACACTAGACACTTGACTTACTTGGCAGACAACGATACATTCATCCCACCATGTTCCCAACAAGAGTAGGTTTAGGAATATTCCACTAAAGGACAATTTATTTATCAAAGCTTACTCTCTATTTCAGAATATTTATGTAATCTACGACATATACATTTTCGAGTTTTCAATCTTTAATCGAATCTAATTTATCCATTTGCAGAGTCTTGAAATGCCCGAAGCGCAGAATCAGAGGCTATAGGTTTCATGTGCAAGCCTGTTATAGTTGGCTTCAGCCAGTTGCCGATGAAGAGTCCGAATGATTTGGAATTTGCAACATCCCCATCCATTTTGCAACTGAACGATGATTGCCTGGAGTGTGTGTTTCTATATCTTCCACTTGCCGATCAGATCCGCTTGGCACGAACTTGCACTCGTTTCCGTAACATTTATCAAAGGATTTCGGCCAGACAGCACAAGTCAGTTACGGACGATGTAACCAAAGATCTCACTTTGTGGGAAACACGGGAGTTTTGTCAACTGTCTGGCCATCATGTTGAAAGATTCACTTGCAATGGAAATGCTAATTTTAAGCGCTGCTTCTATGCTGGCCATTATTTTCCCAATCTGAAAGATTTGAAAGTGAGTGATAAAGAGTGGAAGGTACACAAATTACAACGAGTATTGTTGGAGACGCTTAAATTAACAAAGTTATCGCTGAATACTCTGCCTAGAACCGACCGGCTGGATTTAGCGCACCTTAAAGAACTTAAGACGTTGGAAATTACTGAATGGAATACGGAAAATCTTAGTCTGCCCACCTCTATCGAATCGTTGAGATTCGATAAATGGAGTGAGACAAGTTGTCTTCCAAGTATTTTGAAGGGTCACACTCAAATTAAGAAGCTTGAAGTTTTCCATTCAGCGAACGTTTTTAAGGAAATGGCCGGGTCGCAGGCTTTTGCTTCCGTGGAGGTACTTCGAATAAAACAATGTTATTTTAACATGAATGGTCTAATTGCTCAGTTACCTAAGCTTAAGAAATTATGCATCGAAGAGAGTGATATAAACATGAATTTTATTTCCGAGATATTTGAGGACACTAATCAGCTAGATCATTTAGAGATTTCGCCCTCAAAATACTACGACCTCGACAAAGAGAATTTGCTAAAGATTACGAGTCTAATTGGACTGCAAACACTTGCCCTGTTCTTTCCAATAGAAATAGATGACGAAGTCATATCGGCATTTGGCAAGCTTAACGAGCTTAAGCGCTTTGGATTAACCTGCAGCGATATAACGGATGGTTTGTTGCTAAAATTGTTGATCAACTGCCCCAAGTTAAGCAAACTGACAATGGCGGGGTGCCAAAATGTCAGCGATAACCTGGTCGACAGCATCACAAGGCTGTTGCGAAAGGACATTCAAAGCGGGAAAAACCAACGAAATTTGCCATTTAAGCTATATTTGAATGACGATATAATTTTAAGAAATATTCCTCAAACTGATCCCGATATTGTTGAAGTATTGCTTAATAAATTGGAAATTTTTGATTGGTTCGACGAAGAGTTTAAATGTTAAGAACTAAAGCATAAATATTATATTCGGTTGAGAGCCAGCTAGCGTTTAACTATGAAACCAACCCATTAATTTCAACATAACCCTAAGACAATCTTTAAACCTGTATCAATTTTTCAAAACCAGTTTGTCATTTGTGAGGATTGGTGATATGAAGTTTTTTGTAATTATTTAAATAAAGATAAAGATAAAAATATTCAAAATCTTTCTTGGAAGGCATTTAGCTTAACAGAATTCGTTTGGGAAATGGCGAATGCGATACAGCAGAGATTCAAAGATTATTTAGAAAACTCTTCCAAATGCCAAAATCTTTATAGAAGATTTACAGAGACCTGAATGGAATGCAGCTTCAGACTGGACTTGATGCAAATTATTTCCTAACATAATTTTAATAAAGTTGGCAAGTTTTTATTACTATTTTTTTTTTTAATTTTTCCTGATTTGGTAAAGTCAACGAGGCAGCAAAGCTTAGCTAGAAACATGTAATACCAGCTGGAACTCCGCGACTTTGTCCGCTTTCAAGACTTTAAGAAAAAGAGTTATTTTATCATGTAGGCAGCTTTCTGTCATTCCGTCCTAAAGAAGAAATCCAAATTTTGTAGGCGCTCGAAAATTACGAAATTCCCTGCCAGTCAAACGCAACATAGTAAACTTCGGATCTAGCGATATTAGATGAATACTGTGCATTTCAGAGCAGCATCAGCACTCTTCAAGTGTAGTTCAATTCAAATCGGCATTCCCGTTTTTTTCCCCATCTCCTCTTCATCCGCTCTCCACTTTTTCTCCACCCTCCTTGCCATCTTCCACCGCTCTTCACTCGTTCCCCTTCCCCCTTGATTCTAACACTACAGCTGTCATCTGTCAAGAGATGAATGGCTCTCTGAGTCCTAATTTGAGGTAATTTGATCCCTCTTATGCTCACTCACTCTCGCGCTCTTAGAAAAACAGTTTAGTCCAAAATATTATCTGAGCGCTTCATTACATTTTTTGGCTGCTAGCTTTGTAAACTCAACTTTTTAAATTCACAACAAACATTTCCCGACCTATCATTTCAATGGCTGCTACAAGATCTGGTCGGTTCCGACATAACAGCAGCGTGCAGTCAAAAGAAGACTCTGTGCCAAATTTTACCAAAAATAGCTTTAAAACTCAGGGACTTTGAACTCAGGGACATTAATGCTGATGTAGGGGGGTTGAAAAGTCTCCTGACTTTGGGTTGAGATTCTTCGGTTGGTGAATTAGATTCACAAAACGATGGAGGGAAGAAAAAAACACACGTCTTCTTTTGTAGGGTGTTGGACTTTATTGTTTTCTTTTCATAGTCCGCTTATAATCATGGTTCCACGTCCTCGCAATGGACAATGGAACCACCACGTACGACACTCGGGCACTGATTGACGCTTGCGAGCCTGTGAGTCACATTCTCGATGGCTCGAGCATTCCACCTCAACAGTGTACAGTTCTTAAAATTGACCCTGATCTTCACATGCGAACTCCTATCTCGTTGATCGACGCCAATCTAAAGGACAAATTCGACCATATTACCTTGGCGGAAGCCAGGTTCTTCCGCCCGAGCGTTGTGGCAATCATACTCGGAGCGGACATCTATACGGATATCATCCGAGCTGGCGTTATTCCAGGCACTGCGGGACTGCCAGTAGCCCAAGGTACAGTATTCGGTTGGACTTTGTCGGGCGTCTGTCGTGCGTGAGCTGAATCATAGCACCAAATGGTGATATCTTCTACTTATGCTAAAAAGAATATGAGTATATTCCCACAAAATATTCCAAAAAAGCAAATGAGAATATTTCTTTTTATTTTCTTATCTGTGCCATTTTTCTATTCGAATTTTTAAGTCATGGTTTGCAAAGAATTTCGCGTTTTATTAATCTCGCAAAAAAGTGCGGATTAGTCTATCTTTGGTACAGAGCAGGGGCCGGACACACATGCTCATTTTAGCTGTGCGTGTGTGTGTTTAGCCACGCTAGAGCGCACTCATTTGACACTTCTTTACTTAAGAAAGAAGTCTAAGCTCGTATACTGTCGGTGTGTCGACATCGCTGCCGCAGAGCGCTATACATTAGAAAGCAATGCTTCGGACTCTGGTATGGAGCTTTTCTGTCCAATCAAAAGTGTTTTCAAAACATTTTTTTTTTAACTTTTATATTAAGATTTGTTTTCAAAAAAATAATCAGGCTTTCGAAAGTGAAATTGATTCATGTACTCGCAACACCAAAACTAAAAAGTGGTTGGTTTTGAAACGTAATGGTTTTTAGTCGGTGGAATGAAAAGTAATGGCCAAATTACACACTCTTTCAGTTGCTTGATGACCATAAACAAAATTTTTTTAATTCTGTGATCAATTTAGAAATTGTTAGTGAAATTTAATTGGCATTCTAGTCATTGATTTTTATACTCTGTACCGAAGGTACATAGAGTATATTAAGTTTGTGCAAAAGTATGTAACAGGGAGAATGAATCATTTCCAACTATATAAAGTATATAAATTCTTGATCAGCATCAACAGCCGAGTTGATATAGCCATGTCCGTCTGTCCGTCCGTCCGTATGAACAAACAGATCTCGAAAATGGTAAGAGATAGAAGTTTGACATGTATGGAACATATGTTTCTTATAGCTGCAGGCAGATCAAGTTTGTTTTCAATTTTTGCCACGCCCCATCCCGCCCCCGCAATTCGGAAAAAACGTCATATCTCCTACAGTTTTGAAGATAGACGTTTCGTACCCTCTGGAGATAGTTAGTAATTAGCTAAATGTATCGAAATGCCGAAGAAATGATAAAGATCGGATGAGCGGTTCTCAAGTTATGAGCTAAAAATTACATCGCCCTCGCCCCTCCCCCTCCCACCCATTCACAACTAACACCACACAATCTTAGAGAGAGAGAGAGAGCGAGAGAGAGAGTAAGAGTAAGAGAGAGAGAGAGAGAGAGAAATAGACAGAGAGACTTTGAGATGACCGCAGCACCAGCATTGCATTCAGCTTCTACTCCAGGTACAGAGTATGTTATAGTCGGGCTTGACCGACTTTCTCACTTGTTTTGTTTAATGTGTCCAGATTTTGTCTGGGCAAACGAAATCGAAGCCTCTCTCATATCCGACTGTTCCATTTTCGATCGTTTCGCTTGGAATTCTGGTTTCTCTCTTGTTTATCTAGTGCTATTTTCGCTTGGTCCAGCGGATGCACTTGGTGCCACAACGAAACATCCTCTCCAGCCGCAACACGAATCTGGTAGCGATTAAGATCAATTAAAATTGTAACAAATTTTTATATAAAAACATCAAAAATCTTTTACTGTTATTGATTTTATCCCGGACATGCTTGTTGCAGATCTTTCTGGACTGCTGCTCTCCAGCAGATCTCCATGTCAACTGCATCAAAATTATTTTTATTGGTGAGGTCCCAAATACTTAATCATTGCAATTTATTCTTCCTCAAGAAAGCTTTTTAAATAATTTTTACGCTCACGCTTCTTTTCGGATAGGCTCGAACAGCTGCCCATACCATCCACAAATTCAGAGTTCGATGTTTGAGTTCGATGATCGTGTCGATCGACATTTCGTTTCTCTGCGTAAACACCGTAAGACGTTTGACGTCAAACCTTAGCGCCTACAAATAGATGTAGCGTACACACATTCTTTGCTGGATTTATTTATTTATGCTTCATAATTTTCTTTTTACAAGAAAACAATCATCACAATTCAACTGACATGTTGACAAATAGGGTTGTTCACTGTTGAACTTGTTGAAAATTCATTTACTGAACATCACCTGACTTATACTGCGGGTCGTAGGAGATTTTCCTAAATATATATGTGAGCGGTTTCCTGTAGGGCGAGTCGGTCTCGTGATTTTTCCTCTCCACATCCAACCTGTTGAATCGTGTTCTTGAACAGTTGGCTTTACAATTAGCCACATAAACAGTGCAAAAGCAAAAGTCTAAAAATGAGATTAGTTACTTTTTGTATGTCGTGATTTCGCACTACTTACAACTTGCGTGATCCAATTCATGATTGTCAATTTTAAGCAAAGATCTCAATTTATATACCCAAAGCAATTCGAAATGGTTATTATATGTGTTCAATCTAATTAAGAGATGGAATTGTTTCGTTGACATTATTATGTCTGAAATTTGTTCTAGAAAATATTTGTTTTGCAAATTCTACAGCTTGAAATTGCCTGATAAGGTCAGGGGTTCACTTTTTTGCTCATAACTTGAGAACCGTTCATCCGATCTTTATCATTTCTCCGGCAAATCTATTCATTTTGCTAGTTACTAAGTATCTTTGAAAGGTATGAATCGTCTATCTTCAAAACTGTAGGAGATATAACGTTTTTTCCAAATTGCGGGGCGGGAGGGGGCGTGGCCAAAATTTGAAACAAACTTGATCTGCGTGCAGATAAAAGAAGCATTTGTCCCATACATGTCAAACCTCTATCTCTTACCATCTCTGAAATCTAGGTGTTCATACAGACGGACGGACAGACGGTCAGACGGACAGACAGACATGTCTATATCGACTCGGCTGTTGATGCTGATCAAGAATATATATAGTTTATATGGTCGGAAATGATTCCTTCTGCCTGTTACATACATTTGCACGACTTTAGTATACCCTTTTTACTCTACGAGTAACGGGTATAAATATCTAATCAAATATCTTGAAGGCTTTAAATTTTATATGACAATTATGAATGCAAATTTTTGGCTCCTAAATACACAGACAAAAATATCCGTTCGAATTGTCACAAAATCGTGAATTACTGTTGACGATATTCTACTAAGTACTTGATTCCGATTTTCATGAACATTTGTTCACGTTTTGTTCGTTATAATCATTATGAGTTAAATTAAAGACCAAACTGAAGATATTTGACAGTAAAACAAAACACGAAATGAGCGTGAGCTGTTTAAACCAGTGTTGCCAAAAAGATAATAGCTAAAAAAATCATTCTTTAGTTGGAGGTAAGTTCAATAGCATCAACTTTTGGAAAGTTAAACAGTTACCGTTTTTGCTCTTGAACTTAAAAAAAAAATGCTAAATTTTTTAATAAAATTAAATAATATTAAAAAGAAAAACCCTCTAAGCTGTCAACACTGATCAAGCCATCTATCGATATAAGACTGGCATATCGATATTTTCGATGTCGCTGGTATTTCTCAGCACGCGTTAGGGAATTTCTACACATAAGCAAGCTAACTTCGGCTCGACCGAAGTTTATATACCCTTGGAGCTTGATATAAGCCTGACAGTTTGTATAGCAGCTATACTATATAGTGGTCCAACTTCGACAAATTATTATGTTAAATCATTGACAACTTATAAATACGTGCTTTGGGAGCGATAACTTTGAAAACAAAAAAGTTTTTCTCAATTAGACTTTTTTTCAGACCTTACGTTTGTATGGCAGCTATGCTATATAGTTGTCCAATTTTCATAAAACTTGGTGAAATTATGTGAAGGCATAGAAAACCTTTAAATATGAGGTTTGGGGACGATTGCGTTGAAGACAAAAAAGTTTTTCTCACTAGAACTACTTTTCGACCGATCTTTTCATCCGATCCTGCCGATTCCGACAAATGTTCAGCGTATTTGTACTAAAAGACTTCGTGCAAAGTTTGGTTAAGATAGCTTTTAAACTGACGGAGGAGATAGCATAGAAACAGACGGACAGACGGACGGACAGACAGACAGACGGACATGGCTACATCAACTCAGCTCGTCATGCTGATCAAGAATATATATACTTTATGTGGTCGGCGATGCTCCCTTCTATGCGTTACAAACTTCTAAACAATTGCAATATACCCTCTCCAAGGGTATAAAAAAGGTTTTGGAAAGCTTTCGTAAAATTCCGACAGGCCTCTTACGCTCGGTGGAACTGAGACAAACAACAATTTCCATGCCTCAGCGTCGGAAAGCTCGAGGCGCCGCTTACTTGACAGGCACAAACAGCTGATGTAATTCCGTTGGGGCGGTAGCGGAAAAAATAGTTTGTAAGTTTTCCGACTCTGACCCGTCATAATGTCGGCAGCAGAAGCTCGACAAAAATCAACGATCGAACTATTTTAAAACCAATAGTAAGATTTTGCATTGCCCATGACTTCGACATTTCAAATATCCTCCAATAATTCCTAAATATTCACATTTGGTGGTATTTTGGCGTTGAACAGTCACACTGCATCGTACGCTGCATCGGTAACCCATCGGAATAAGTTGTCAATTTAGTACTAAGCTTTAGTTCGACTTTGCGGCTGCATCGGTTTCATTGCCTCTATTATTTTGAAGTGATTATTCCAAGTCCGTATGTGCTTTGTGACCCTGACCTCATCTTATCTGCCAGCTATTTAGTTGCCAGCAAAGTATTCCGGGAAAAACGGTATATAGTATTATTTGTTAGTGTTCGAATCGCTAGCACTTAAAACCTATAAAAAGCAAAGGATTTTCATTCGAAATAATAAAATTCTTAGAAAATTAACATAACACCAGATGGTGATTTCTTCTACTTATGTACATGAAAGTGAGATGTTTGATTAAATAAGCCGAAAGTACCTCAGTTATTAATAATATAAAACTTGAATTGACGGGCATAGCAGCAATCTATGTAAATTCGACTTTGGATAACACTAGTTTACAGACAAAAAGACCCATTTGTACTGAACATTTTTATTTAGTGCAGTTTGAAATGGTGATCTCAAAAATCAATTTCAAAATTTTTTTCATGGCTCCGTTTTAAAAATAAGATAAGAGATCACATCAGTGAAACATCTTTAATTTCGGGTACGGACGACATTCTTTGGAGTAAAATTTGATTTCATCGTCACGTGACGCTGACGTCATTCATATTTTGTTTTGTTGCTTTGTGGAGTTTCCGGCAAACACACACACTCACAAGAAGATGGGCAGATGGGGGAAACGAAGAGGTATTAAAAATGCTAAAGTGGAGTAACTGGGGTGGGATCATGGTAGGATTTGGGTGGGATCTAATTGGGATGTACATAGAATTCCACCTAGGTGGAATCTCGGTAGAATTTGGGCGAAATATAATTGGGATCTGTTTCGGATCTGAGTGGGATCAAGCTAGGTTGGATCTGGGTATGTTCTGGGTGGGTTCTGGGAGGGATCTGAGTAGAATCTGGGAGAATTCTGTGTGGGATCTGTGTGGTATCTGGGTGGGATTTGGGATCTTACCTTGGTGGTATCTTGGGGGTAAAACGTCATCATATATCTATGGATCAGCACAAGAAACAAGACTTCCTGAAAAAATGAAAGAACACTGCAGCAAGTGATCTTGTTGCTGCAGTGGCTTAGATAGGGGGGTGATTAAGATGATCAATCCCCCCCCCCCATTGAGTTTACAAATCTGAATTACAGGGGACGAAGATGAACAAAGCAAAATATCTTAAAACTTGACTTAGCCTAGAACTCAGAACGACAGAAAAATCCTTTCGTCACAGTGCTTTACATAGATAGAAACCCTTTCTAACAGCGTATGAGCATCAAAGCAAAGCGAAGGTGTTTCCAATTATTTGAAATACTAGACCAAGAAACCGTTAATAAAATAAGGCTGAAAAATTCCCTAATGTTGCCTATTTAAGCCACTCTTTGGGAAAATCATTTGCCTGTTGAAACTTAACACGAGTTCAAATCTAAATATTATAAATCTGTCGATTTAAAAAAACAAACAAACAAACAAGACTGCGTCGCATTTTTTTGAAAAATTTTTGGCAAAATTTGTGGAAACGGAATTTGCAACATTATTTTAAATATTGCTCTTTTCTGCAGTCAAACAAGGCAGTTCGCACTTTACATCACGCGAGATCCTTTTTATGTTTTGTGTGGGTGTGAAGAACTCAGTTTGCGCCACACTTGAAGTGACTGCAAAAAGCATAGGAGCTAAAAATAAAATTTTAAAATCTTGATTTAGAGATAAACAGGCCGGTTCCCGTTTTCGATCTCCATCAAATCATGCGGAATCGGAATTGTTTAATGTTCTCGCTTCCAAAGTCCCAATTACCTTCATTCAATCCCCTTCGATCTTAAATAGTTTCTTAGAAATCACAACTTTGACCGACGCCGATTAATCGGATCCGGATATGGAACGATTTAAAAAGAAATCATGGCTGACCCCCGAGACTTTATTGCATGTTATTTTTTGATAGTTCGCGCTTCAGCAAGGGAATTTTTTGAGCTAAGGAGTAAGTCGTTTAAAGATTCATTTTTCATTATTTATTTGACATTTGGCAATAAAAAACGAGAAAGGCAAGGCTAACTTCGTCCGTGCCGAAGTTTTTATACACTTGAAATCGCTTGTCTCAACGGTTAGCGACTTCGACCAAACTTCGCAGATCAACTTAAAAACATCCACGACCGTGATTGAAAGCGGTAATATTGAGAAAAAAAAACAGTTTCTCTCATTAAAATCCATTTTTCGACCGATCATTTGTATGGCAGCTACAAGAAGTAGTTATCCGATCCGGTCGGTTCCGACATATTAGCAGCGTGCAGAGAAAAGAAGACCTGTGCAAAATTTCAGCTCGCTAGCTTCAAAACTGAGGGACTAGTTCGCGTAGAAACAGACAGACGGACGGACGGACAGACGGACATGTCTATATCGACTCGGCTGTTGATGCTGATCAAGAATATATATACTTTATATGGTCGGAAATGATTCCTTCTGCCTGTTACATATATTTGCACGACTTTAGTATACCCTTTTTACTCTACGAGTAACGGGTATAAAAACCATAGATGAAACCCAACATTTTTTGAATGAAAATTCTTAACGAACCTTTTTGAAACCAGCCTACACGCCGAATTTTAAGTTTATTGCTTTATTAATTTCTGAATAAGGGGTTCACTTTCAAACTCCATCACTATATTAGGTCACGAGGATGAAACTCGGAAATTATGGATTTGACATTTCTTTTTGACATTCCCGATTTTATGGAAGTTTGTTTCTTGAGCTTCTAGTCCAATCAAAAATATTTATTTCTAAATTTTAATTCAGTTTATTTGACAGATGAATTTTATACAGTTGAGGGACGAACAATAAAAGGAAATATACCGATTGAACTACGAGCGTCAAAAGTATTGATTTGGAATTACTAGTTAAATATCATAAAAAGATGCGTGAGTATTACGAACTTTATAAAAAACATCGCTTACATTGTGAATTCTCCGTACAGTACGTCCTTATAATTTTTTTGAAATTTTCCGCAAATTATTAAATCTTAAAAATATATTTAAAAAGATTTATTTTAAAAATAAAATTGCCTATACTGAAGATCACATTCCGGTGCATAAGTTGTATCTATTTGGTATGCCCATGGAGGTGAGACAACGTATTTTGATTTCTGTTTCATAATAACGACAATCGAACATTCGTCTTTATCTTCCAGTTGACTCCAGACGCGTTATTTCATTACTTCACTGAAAACTATGGTCATGTGTTGGATATAGAAAGAATTGAGTTTTCTTTCCTATCTGATCAAGAACAGAATTATCTGCTAACTTGGAACGCATTTGTACTGTTTGCCAATGCCCTCGATGCAGCCAAGTAGGTTTCATATTTATACGAACACTTTATCAAGTTAAGAGAATATATCGACAATCTCCTAACGAATCTGATTGATCCATTTGCAGAGTCTTGCAAGTCTCGGAGCACATGATCAGAAGCTACAAGTTTCATGTGCAACCCAGTTATAGTTGGCTTCAGCCAGCTGCCGATGAAGAGTCCAATGAATTTGGGTTTTTAGCATCCCCTCACATTCTGGAACTGAATGATGATTGCCTGGATTATGTGTTCCAGTATTTGTCACTTGCTGATCAGATCCGTCTGGCTCGAACTTGCACTCGTTTTCGAAACATTTATCAAAGGATTGCGGCTAGACAGCACAAGTCAGTTAGGGACGATGTAACCAAAGATCTCACTTTGTGGGAAACACGGGAGTTTTGTCAACTGTCCGGCCATCATGTTAAAAGATTAACTTGTCAAGAAAATGCAAATGCTAATTTTAAGCACTGCTTTTATGCTGGCCTTTACTTTCCCAATCTGAAAGATTTGTATGTGTTTGATACTCACTTGAAGGTTCACAAATTACAACGGATTTTGTTGGAAACACCTGAATTAACGAAGTTAACGCTAATTACTCTGCCTAGGACCGACCGGCTGGAGTTGGCGCAGCTTAAAGATCTTAAGACGTTGAAGATTTCTGAATGGAATACGGAAAGTCTTAGTCTGCCCAATTCTCTCGAATCGTTGACTTTCCATAAATGGAGGGAGATAAGTTGTCTTCCAAGTATTTTGAAGGGTCACACCCAAATTAAGAAGCTTGAAGTTAACGATTCAGCAAACGTTTTCAAGGAACTGGACGGATCGCAGGCTTTGGCTTCCGTGGAGGTACTTCGAATAAAATACTGTGATTTTTACACGAATGGTTTAATTGCTCAGTTACCAAAACTTAAAAAATTATGCCTTCAATACAGTAACATAGAAAAGGATTTTTTTTCCGAGATTATCAAGGACACTCCTCACCAGCTAGATCATTTAGAGATTTGGCCCACAGAAGGTTACGACTTCGACAAAGAGGATATGCTGAAGATTACGAGTCTAATTGGACTGCAAACACTTGCTCTGCACCATCCAAAAGAAATAGATGACGAAGTCATATCGGCTTTTGGCAAGCTGACCGAGCTTAAAAGCTTCGGATTAGCCTCCAGCGATATAACGGATGGTTCGTTGCTAAAATTGTTAATCAACTGCCCCAAGTTAAGCAAACTGACAACGGAGGATTGCCGAAATATCAGCGATAACTTGGTGGACAGCATCACAAGGCTGTTGCGAAAGGACATTCAATGCGGGAAAAATCAACGAGATTTGCCATTTAAGCTATATTTGTATGATTACAAATTTGGTTCAAGAAATATTCCTCAAACTAATCCCGATATTGTTGAAGTATTACTTAATAAATTGGACATTTTCGATTGGTTCGACGAAGAGTTTAAAGGTTAAGAATTTAAGGATAAATATTCCATTCGGTTGAGATCTAGCGTTTAACTATTATGTCTAAGACAATTTTTAAACCTGTTTAAATTTTTCGAAACCCGTTTGTCATTTGTGAGGATTGATGTTATCAAGTTTTTTGTAATTATTTAAATAAAGATAAAAGTATTCATGCGAATGCAAATTATTTCCTAACATAATTTTAATAAAGTTGGCAAGATTTTATTACTATTTTTTTTTTTATTAATTTTTCCTGATTTTGTAAAGTCAACGAGGCAGCAAAGCTTAGCTAGAAACTTTGACCGCTTTCCAGATTTTAAGAAAAAGAGTTATTTTATCATGTAGACAGTTTCCTGTCATCCCGTCCTAAAGAAGCAATCCAAATTTTCTAAGCGCTTGAAAATTCAGAAAATTCCCTGCCAGTCAAATGGATGCTGAAAATATACTTCTGCCCCAGGACAACATAGTGAACTTCGGATCTAGCGATATTATATGAATAATGTGCATTTCAGAGCAGCATCGGCACTCTTCAATTATAATTCAATTCAAATTGGCTTTTCCGTTTTTTCCATACCTTCTCTTCACCCGCTCTCCACACTTTCCCCACCCTTCTTTCCATCTTCCACCGCTCTTCACTCTTTCCCCTCCCCCCTCATTCTAACACATATAGCAGCTGTCATCTGCCAAGAGATGAATGGTTCTCTCAGAGCAGAGCATGTCCGTCTGTCCGTCCGTCCGTCTGTCCGTCTGTCCGTCTGTCCGTCCGTCCGTCCGTCTGTCCGTCTGTCAGTATGAACACCTAGATCTCAAAGATGGTAAGAGATAGAGGTTTGACATGTATGGGAAAAAACTCTTCTTTTATCTGCACGCAGATCAAGTTTGTTTAAAATTTCGGCCACGACCCCTGCAATTTTGTAAAAAACGTTATATAAAATGAATCGATTTGCCGAAGAAATGATAAAGATCGGATGAACGGTTCTCAAGTTATGAGTACAAAAGTTAACCAAGCCCCCCCGCTATCCACCCTCCCACCCTAAAAAATTTTGCATACTTTTCATATGGTCACCCTAAGGAACGCAGGAACACTGTTAAATATGTTTTTTCATGAGTAACGGGTATATCGAAGTCGGTCAGAGCCGACTTTAACTTACGCTCTTGTTTTTTTTCTGCTTGTGAACATCAAAATAAAAAAATTTAATTACTTTGGGAAGTATTTATTTAATTAATTGGGAAGCCCCAAGAAGGCTCGAGCAGCTGCCCAGACCATCCACAAAATCAGAGTTCGACGTTTGAGTTCGATGTTCGTGTCGATCGACATTTCGTTTCTCTGCGTAAACACCGTAAGACGTTTGACGTCAAACCTTTTGCAAGGAGTTTTTCGTACAGATGTAGATGTAGCGTACATACCATTGATTAAATTAATTCGTTGCTTTTATTTCTTTATTTTTGCTTCATAATTTTCTTTTTACAAGAAAACAATCATCACAATTCAACTGACATGTTGACAAATAGGGTTGTTCACTGTTGAACTTGTTGAAAATTCATTTACTGAACATCACCTGAGCTATACTGCGGGTTGTAGGAGATTTTCCTAAATATATTGGTGTGCCGTTTCCTGTAGGGCGGTAGGGCGGTCTCGTGACTTTTCCTCTCCACATCCAACCTATTGGACCGTGTTGTTGAACAGTTGGCTCTACAATTAGCCACATAAACAGTGCAAAAGCAAAAGTCTAAAAATGAGATTAGTTACTTTTTGTATTTCGTGATTTTGCACTACTTACAACTTGCGTGATCCAATTCATGATTGTCAATTTTAAGCAAAGATCTCACTTTATATACCCAAAGCAATTCGAAATGGTTATTATATGTGTCCAATCTAATTAAGTCTAAAATTTGTTCTAGAAAATATTTGTTTTGCAAATTCTGCAGCTTGAAATTGCCTGATAAGGTCAGGGGTTCACTTTTTTGCTCATAACTTGAGAACCGTTTATCCGATCTTTATCATTTTTTCGGCAAATCTATTCATTTTGCTAGTTACTAAGTATCTTTGAAAGGTATGAATCGTCTATTTTCAAAACTGTAGGAGATATAACGTTTTTTCAAAATTGCGGGGCGGGAGGGGGCGTGGCCAAAATTTGAAACAAACTTGATCTGCGTGCAAATAAAAGAAGCATTTGTCCCATACATGTCAAGCCTCTATCTCTTACCATCTCTGAAATCTAGGTGTTCATACAGACGGACGGACAGACGGTCAGACGGACATACAGACATGTCTATATCGACTCGGCTGTTGATGCTGATCAAGAATATATATACTTTATATGGTCGGAAATGATTCCTTCTGCCTGTTACATACATTTGCACGAATTTAGTATACCCTTTTTACTCTACGAGTAACGGGTATAAATATCTTATCAAATATCTTGAGGGCTTTAAATTTATATGACAATTATGAATGAAAATTTTTGGCTCCTAAATACACAGACAAAAATATCCGTTCGAATTGTCACAAAATCGTGAATTACTGTTGACGATAGTCTGCTAAGTACTTGATTCCGATTTTCATGAACATTTGTACACGTTTTGTTCGTTATAATCATTATGTGTTAAATTATAGACCAAACTGAAGATATTTGACAGTAAAACAAAACACGAAACGTGCGTGAGCTCTTTAAACCAGTGTTTGCCAAAAAAAAATAGCTAAAAAAATCACCCTTTAGTTGGAGGTAAGTTCAATAGCATCAACTTTTGGAAAGTCAAACAGTTACCGTTTTTGCTCTTGAACTTAAAAAAAAAAGCAAAATTTTTTAATAAAATTAAAAAGAAAAACCCTCTAAGCTGCCAACACTGATCAAGCCATCTATCGATATAAGACTCGCATATCGATATTTTCGATGTCGCTGGTATTTTTCAGCACGCGTTAGGGAATTTCTACACATAAAGTTTATGACTTCTTCAAAATAAACAAATAGTTTTATTGTTCGGCTGCATTATATTTTATCATCAGTGCCAGCGTTTTCATTGCCTCCCGCCGTATTCTGCGGCTAACCGGTAAGAATTGATTATCAGCAGCTGAAGTCGTTTGTGCTTTGTGACGTAAACCTCAGCTGCTCTTATCTGCCAGCTATTTGGTTGCCCGTCACAGGATTTACGAACAAACGGTATGAAATGATGTTCAAGTGTTGGAGGTGTATTTAAGTGCTTAAAACCAAAGACAAGCAAAGAGTTTGTTCCCTTGCCAAAATGTACACAAACTAATACCATCAGTTCAGTTTCTATATTAATAATAGTTTAAAAAAAAGTTGAAAGTAATATATGAAACATTAATTTTATTTGAATGTGTTTCTAGCTGTTTATGACTGGATATTGTCTAAAAGCATGCCTCAATGACTCATTTTTTGAGCTCTGATACGAAATTCCAAGAAATATTTTTTATGCCACAGAATGTTGATTTCACAATCTTATATAATTTATTTAGAGCACCCAATCGGATTGGAGCTGGAAAGTCAAGGAAAATAGTAAAAAAGTCAGATAAAGTGAATTTTGTAATTAAATTTGTAATTCTTAAGATATGCCTTGGAATGAAGTGCATAGCCGGTATCCTATAATTCCTATCCTATCCTATAATTTGAATGAAGAAGAATATGTTGTCAGATATCAGAAATTTCATATATATTTTATTCTCTGTTTAGATATGCCTAACCCATATCCCGAAGTTCCCTGTAAAATAAAAAAGAACCAAAAAAAACTTAAACCCCTTTACGAGTTTCATTTAAAGAATGAAATTGCACATACTGAAGATCACATTCCGGTGCAGAAGTTGCATCTATTTGGTATGCCAGTGGAGGTAAGACAACCTTCTTTGATTTTCATTCATTATTTATTAAAGAAATCACCATTTATCTGTATCTTCTAGTTGACACAAGACGCGTTACTTGATTACTTTACCCAGAACTATGGCCAAAATGTGGTCATAGAAAGAATTGAGGATTCTGTTCCAGCTGATGAGGATCGGGAATATCTGCCAACTTGGAGCGCATTTGCTTTGTTTGCCAATGCTCGCAATGCAACCAAGTAGGTTTAATATTATTTCAAACACATTTTCGAGCTTAAAAAAAATACTGACAATCTCTTCTCCAATCGCAGAGTCCTGCAAAACTCAGAGCACATGGTCAGCAGCTACAAGATTCATGTGCAACCCTGCTATAGTTGGCTTCAGCCGGACTCCAATGAAGTGTCGAATGAATTGAAGTTTGCAATGTCCTCACTAATTCTACAACTAAACGATGATTGCCTGGAGTTTGTGTTCCAGTATCTGCCGCTTCACGATCAGATCCGCTTGGCACGAACTTTCACTCGTCTACGAACCATTTATCAAAGGTTCTCTGCCAGGCAGCACAAGTCCATTTGGTCCGATAAAATCAAGGGTCTGACTTTTTGGGAAGCGCGGGAATTTTGTCAACTGTCCGGCCTTCATGTTCAAAGCTTAGACTTAAGTCTCTGGGCAAATGACAATTTTAAGCGCTGCTTCTATACTGGTCTTCATTTTCCCAATCTGGAAAGTTTGTATCTGGATGATGATCACCTGAAGGTACACAAATTACAACGAATATTGCTGGGAACAAACAAATTAAAGGAGTTAAAGCTGGAGACACGGCCTAGAACCGACCCGCTCGAATTATCGCAGCTTAAAGAACTTAAGAAATTGGACATTTCTCAATGGAATACGGTAAATCTTAGTCTGCCCACCTCCATCGAATCCTTGACACTCAACAAATGGCATGAATTCAATTGTCTTCCAAGTATTTTGAGGGGCCACTCACGTATTAAGAAGCTTCATGTTGACGAATCAAGGAATGTTTTTAAAGAAATGCCCGGATCGCAGGCTTTTGCTTCCGTGGAAGTACTTAGAATAAGATACGGCTGTTATTAGGAATGAAGGCTAAACCCTCAGTTTCCAAAACTTAAAAAGTTATGCTTAAATTTAGATTCTTTATATCTGGGAGCTATTACCGAGATTGTCAAGCTCTATTCCCATCAGTTAGATCACTTCGAGATTTCATGCCGTTGCTGGTTCCACAAACGCGATGTGCTACGGATTACGTGTCTAAGTGGACTGCATACACTTGTCTTGGGCCATCCCTATGAAATAGATGACGAAGTTATATCGGCATTTAGCAAGCTTACCGAGCTTAAGCGCTTCGGAATAGCCGAAAGCAATATTACCGATAGTTCTTTGCTTCAATTGCTGATGAACTGCCCCAAGTTAAGCAAACTGAGACTGGAGGATTGCCGAAGTATTAGCGATAACCTGGCAGACAGCATTACCAGTCTGTTGCGAAAGGACATTCAAAGCGGGAAAAACCAACGAGAGTTGCCTTTTAAACTATATTTATGTAAATTCGATTTTGGAAATATTTGTCAAACTGATCCCGATGTCGTTGAAGTAGTCTTTGAAGACTATTCTATAAATGAATGGTTTAACGAAGAGTTAAAGGTTAAGAATTAAAGCATAAATATTCAATTCAGCTGTGTAACCATTTAACAACTTATACCAACCTATTAGTTTCGAGACCAAATCTTACGAAACTTGCTTGTTCAACTTTAGTGTTCTCAAGTGGTTATTACTCAAGCAAAGATTCTACCTCATAGTGTTTAGTATTCAAATTATGTCTATCTATATATGTCTATGTAACTCAGCAATGACCTTCAGGTTCCTTCGAATTATATTCTATGGAATTTTTTTTTCGAATAAAAATTATGTGGAGATTTTACTCCACAAGGTTGAAATGCTTTTGTTTAACTCAGCAATCGATCATAATGCCCTACTATCTCTAGATGGTACAAACCCTCTCTCTACAAAGGGAGAAAAAGAGTATTGCGCTGTTGTAACCCTTGATGTTCGCAACGCATTTAACTCTGCGAGCTGGCCTCGCATTCATAAGGCTCTCGCTAATATCGCACTTTCAACTTATATGCTGAAGATAATCTCTAGCTATCTCTCAGATAGAATGCTCGTGTATGACACGGATGATGGCCCAAAGCGCTACACCGTTACAGCTGGTGTTCCACAGGGTTCTGTCCTGGGTCCACTCCTTTGGAACGCAATGTATGATGAGGTCCTTAGACTCCATCTCCCGCAAAGAAGCAGGCTAATAGGCTTTGCAGACGATCTCGCATTGGTGGTGGTGGCCAAACACATCGAAGAGCTAAAGGCGGTGGCAAACGCCTCTATTATTGCCGTTGGTAACTGGCTTGAAAGAGCTGGCCTTGAGCTAGCAGGCCATAAGACTGAAGCAGTGCTTATATCAAGCAGAAAAACCGTAGAGTTTATGGAAATTCAAGTGGGGGATGTAACCATCTTAACCAAGCCGTCCATCAGATACCTAGGAGTCATGCCGGATATTAGATTGAACTTTCGGGCCCACATTGAGTACGCCAGCCAAAAAGCTTCAAAAATGCAGGCCACGCTGTCAAGAATGCTCCCCAATATCGGGGGACCAAGAAGTGGGAGGCGACTGATCCTAACAAGAGTTGTAGCAGTCTCGGACAGTTTCTGACGGTGCAGCATTGGTACTTGCAAATATGGTTCCACTCGATATACTGGCTAATGAGATGAAGTCAATCAAGGTGGAAGGAAACAGTAGTTGCCATGCACAAGGAAGTGATTCGGCTAAGGAAAGGGACATAGGGAAGATGGACATATAGGATGATCCCAAGCATTGCCGAATGGATTGGGAGGCGCAACGGAGAAATTAACTAACATCTTACTCAGTTCTTTACGAAAATACCTGCACAGGTTTGGACACGAGCACACTGCGCAATGCCCGAATTGTCCGGGCGATAACGTAAGCGCGGAGCACGCACAGTACCACTGTCCTAGAAACAGAACGGCAGTAGGCAAAATCCCTGCGCCGGAGAAACTAGTCAAATTCATGACGGAGTGCGATGAAAATTGGCAACGTATCTGCGAACATATTGTATATGTCCAAAATGACCTGAGACCTGAGTACCTAAATAAAGCTGATCCCGCGGGTGTGGCGATGGGTTTAGCTCGTAGGCGTAGATGCTATCTACGAATCGTGCATGCTGATAGACCGGGCTATCAGTATCTTTCCAAAATTCACACCCAGGCGTATCAATGAAAAAAAAAAAAATCGGCTTGGCTGTTGATGCTGATCAAGAATATATATACTTTATGAAATCGGAAATGATTTTTTCTGTTCCATACTTTTGCACAAACTTTGAATTTTTAAGGAAGCTTCTCTGGATTTCATTGAGTGTCTTACAAATGTGTACAACCATATTATGCTTAACTCAGAGGCACCAGTTTTTTTTCGACCAAATGTTATATATCCCATATACAAGAAAGAGAACCCAGCGCAAGCAGAAAATGATAGAGGAATCGCATTTCAAAACGGAATGGTAAAGGTGTTCTTCTTCGTTATTTTAGCTCGTATAATTGCTTGGTTGATTCAAAAGAACCTGCTCAGCGAGTACCAATCCGGCTTCCGAAAGGGCTACTCAACTGTTGATAGCATTTTGTCCTGACCAACTTTGCACAGCATTACTTGGAAGAGAAAAAAAAGCTACACCATTAACAGGAATTTACAAACTGAGCAATTTAGGATTATCCTCGAAAATGCTTGCAGTTATAAAAAACCTATACGCCGACAATAAGACGACAGTATGGAACTGGTTTGAGACAAACAGAGGAGTAAAACAAGGATGTCTATTGAGTCCCTTGTTATTCGCACTATTCATCGAAGACCTACATGACTACCTAAACGGAGGAGTAAAGCTGGAAGATGTCACTTGTAAAATACTTATGTACGCCGATAATAGTAGTACCACTACTGGCCGAAAGTGCGAAAGAGATGCAGTATACAGTTGACAAAGTATCTGAGTATTGTAACCAGTGGAGCCTCATCATTAACACAGAGAAATGCAAATTCATGGTGGTTCGAAATGGCAGAGAGCGCCTGCCATAAAGCCCATATATAGACCCCATGAGCGCCAGGAAGGATACCTTCTATTTCCTCTCGGAATGCCCAACTCTGGGAGAACTACGATTTAAATATTTCGGATAAAGGTCCTTCACAATTGAAAAAACTAGAGATCGACTCAACGAAGAAAATCGGATTCGTTTGCGGCTAATCTTTTTGCTGCCCTTAAATATAGGCTCAAAATTGTCACAGCTCCTTACTCCTTACTAGTGGCCATATGTGGCCCAGTGGTTAGTGTGCTGGACTGCTGGGCGGGAGGTCGTGGGTTCGATCCCGCCTCTGAACATCTAATAATAAAAGTTTTTTCTTTCTTTAGAAAATAGCTTTTACACATACGGTCACCTTCACCAGCTATTGGCGCCAGCTGTGAAGTAACTAGCCATGAGAAAGCAAATTCTCAAACTTTGCCGTTCGGATCTGGCGTTAAACTGTAGGTCCCTTTCTCTTGTGCGAAACATTTAAAGCACACATGCCAAGAGATCGTGAGATTGCCAACATTTACATTTTTACTTCTTATACATACTCCTTGTACTAAGTAATATTATTAATATTATATAACTGTGCAAACGGCTTTTGCCAAGCAAATATTGGAAATAAATACTACTACTACTACTCTGTGTATCTTTAGTACAGAGTATAAAAACCCGCTAAGCAAGTATCACTGTTCAAAGCTCTTTAGCGATCCCTTTGTTGGCAGTCGACACTTTCAACAAAAAGGACTCGATTAAATACCGATAAAATACTAGATTCGTATTTTCTGCATTTTTATCGATCACAAATATGCGAAATCGTGTCAAACTTGAATAATTCCCATCAATGTTTTCAGCAATTTTCAAAGCAAGCTACAAAACACCGTAAGACTCCAATCAAACTTAAACTGGATAATAATAATGAATTTAATCATTGCAAAAGAGTCATATCTGCTCATCAGGCCCGGTAGCCAGGGGAGGGCCGTAAAGAAAAGTTGATTGTAAAACTAATAATTTAAAATTTAACCAAAAGCTACGCTCTTGTCAATGTGACCATTTTACATGCATACATCTTACAATGTGGCCACACTGTCCCAAAACAAAAGAATTGTCACTTTTAGTATTTTTGTTTTGTTTTGTTACTAGGCTTAAAGCTTAGTATACACTTCCACCAAAGACTCGCCAAAACAAAAATACCAAAGGTGACAATTCTTTTGTTTTGGGAAAATGTGACCAGATATTAAGATGTATGCATGTAAAATGGTCACTTTGCCAAGACCGTAGCTTTTGGTTTAATTTTAAACTATAAGTTTTACAATCAATAAATACAAGTTATTAACATGCGTTCTTCATGGCCAAACCCTGGCTACTGGGCCTGATGAGCAGATATGACACTTTTGAATGATTAAATTCATAATTATAACCCAGTTTAAGTATGATTGAAGTCTCACGGTGTTTTGTACCTCACTTTAAATATAGCGCTCAATCATTGATGGGAAAATCATCCAAACTTCACCCGATTACGCATATTTGTGTATCGGCAATGTCCGATACCTCTTGAAATAATTAAAATTAATTATTCAGGGAGCTATCGATAAAAATACAAAAACTACGGATCTAGTATTTTATCGGTATTTAATCGAGGCCTTTTTGTTTTGAGTGTGGACTGCCACCAAAGAGACTGCCAAAGGATTTTGGCACAAAAATTTTTGGGAGTTTTTTTTATATGGAGTTTTTTGTTTTGGCGAGTCTTTGGTGGAAGTGTATACTAAGCTTAAAGCTCGCACATCGATATTTTTGATGTCGCTGGTATTTCTCAGAACGCGTTAGCGACTTTTTACACAAAGTTTATGACATCATCAAAATACTTACATTCCCTTTACAAATGTTGATGAGTAAGTATTGCATATTAAATACATAACAAAATACCAAGCATCAGACATTTCATATATCGTTTATTTTCTGCGCAGATATGTTTGGAAGAAAGAAACAGAAACCACTTAAACCCCTTTACAAGTTTTATTTGAAGAATGAAATTGCATACACCGAAGATCACATTCCGGTGCAGAAGCTGCATCTGTTTGGTATGCCAAGGAAGGTAAGACAACACAGAAAAATAAGATCAAGCTCATATTTATACCCTTGGAGAGGGTATATTAAAATTGTCCGGATGTTTTTAACGCACAGAAGGAAGCATCTCCGACCACATAAAGTATATATATTCTTGATCAGCATGACGAGCTGAGTTGATATAGCCATGTCCGTCTGTCCGTCTGTTTCTATGCTATCTCCTCCGTCAGTTTTAAAGCTATCATAACCCAACTTTGCACAAAGTCTATTGGTATAAATACGCTGCACATTTGTCGAAACCGGCCGGTTCGAATGACTATAGCATATAGCTGCCAAAGGAACGATCGGTCGAAAAACTAGTTTTAGTGAGAAAAACTTTTTTCTTTTCAATGCTATCGCTCCCAACGCTCGTATTTATAAGTTTTTAATGATTTTACATAATAATTTGTCGAAATCGGACCACTATATAGTATAGCTGCTATACAAACTGTCAGGCTTATATCAAGCTCAAAGGGTATATAAACTTCGGTCGAACCGAAGTTGGCTTGCCTCTATTTTTTTCACTTACTTTTCACACTTAATAGCACAGAAGAAAAAGCTAGGAACACGCTGCTCACCCGAGGCCAACTTCGAAATTCTCCCGAAGCAAAAACGACCGGCACTCGTTTTGCGCTCTTGAGCAATGGGCATTGTTGTTGCTTTTTTCGAGATAGACTATAGCTGTCTCTTTGATTTGAGAGACTCTATGTGTCTCTTTTAGCATTCATCTGATATTCCGTCTGATTTGCTGTCTGACCGTGTAAAAAGGCGGCTGAGTAGACATGAATCTACTCAGTTGAGCGATCATACGAAATAGAACCGGTTCTATTTGGCCTGAGCACTCATCTGAGTGGCATTTATCGAGTTACAGTGTTCGTCTAACTGCAGTGTGCTGGCGTTGCCATTTTCTGACAATCGATATACATTTCTTATCGAATTGTGGCTATCAGTCAAGTTTCTTGAATGTCAACTGAATTCTTATTTAAATCCAAAAATAAATTGCAACTTAAGAAGCATCAGAAAGCATATCGCCATTTCGCGTTTAATTCTTCTTGTCTTCTTCTTATATGTAAACAAAGCAACGTCACAATGTTCATATGAACCAGATGATTCCGATGAACCAATAGTTCTGCTACTGGCTCATCTGAGCTTCTCAGGTATGTGTAAAATCAAATCTGAGTTGATCAGGTGAGTTTTCGCCAGACGAAAGCTCATCTGAGCGATCAGGTCGTGTAAATGGAGCTTTAAATCTCAAATCACATCACTAAGACTTTTGCTTATCACATATATGGTTTCTCACTTCAATATAATATTCTAGGTATTAACTTAATACTACAGGTTCCTATTGATACTAAATAGTTTCACTTTGATATGAAAACATTGACATTATTGAAGTAATATTGAAATATCAACTCGATATTTAATCTTATTTTTTCTGGGGAACTTTTTTTGATTTTCTATAATTATTAGTTCAAGGAATAACCACTTATCTGTATCTTCTAGTTGACACAAGACGCGTTACTTGATTACTTCACTCGATACTATGGTCATGTGTTGGGCATAGAAAGAACTGAGACTTTGGTCCCAACTGATGAAGAAGAGGAATATCTTCCAACTTGGAACGCATTTGCACTGTTTGCCAATGCACGAGATGCAGCCAAGTAGGTGTCACTTGATTTTGTATAAATGTTCAAATACAGAGAAAATTCTGACAATCTCTTTTCCTCTCCTCTTTTCCAGAGTCCTAAAAAGGTCGGAGCACAGGGTGAACAGCTACAATTTTCATGTGCAAGCCTGTTATAGTTGGCTTCAGCCAGTTGCTGATGAAGAGTCCAATGATTTGGAGGTTGCAAAATCCCCATCCATTCTGCAACTGAACGATGATTGCCTGGATTGTGTGTTCCAATATCTGCCACTTGCCGATCAGATCCGTCTGGCACGAGCTTGCATTCGTTTTCGAAACATTTATCAAAGGTTTTCTGCCAGACAGCACAAGTCTGTTGGTTACTATAAAACCAAAGATCTTACTTTGTGGGAAACGCGGGAGTTTTGTCAACTTTCCGGCCATCATGTTGAAACTTTACTCTGTTTGCAAGGTTTAAATGATAATTTTAAGCGATGCATTTATGCTGGCCTTCATTTTCCCAATCTAAAAGTTTTGTGTGTGGATGATTCTGAGTTGAATATACACAAATTACAACGAATACTGCTGGAAACGATCAAGTTGAAGCATTTAACTCTACTAACTCTGCCTAGAACCAACCGGCTGGAGTTAGCGCACCTTAAGGAACTTAAGAGGTTGGAGATTTCTGAATGGAATACGGAAAGTCTTAGTCTGCCCACCTCCATCGAATCGTTGGCACTCAACCAATGGCGTGAATTTAGTTGTCTTCCAAGTATTTTGAAGGGCCAAACTCAAATTAAAAAGCTTCATGTTTTCAAATCAGCGAACTTTCTTGAGGAAATGGCCAGTTCGCAGGCTTTTGCTTTCGTGGAAGTACTGAAAATAAGTCACTGTCATTTTGACATGAAGTATTTAATTGCTCAGTTACCTAAACTTAAAAAATTATGCCTCGACTTCAGTGATGTAGACAATGATTGTTTTTCTGAGCTCATCAAGGAATCTCCTCACCAGCTAGATCATTTAGAGATTTTGCCCGCCGATCTAATCGACAAAGACTATTTTCTACCGATTAGGAATCTAATTGGACTGCATACACTTGTCCTGGCCCGCCCCATAGAAATGGATGGCGAAGTTATACGGGCATTTGGCAAACTCACCGAACTTAAGCGCTTCGGACTTGACTGCAGCAATATAACCGATAGTTCTTTGCTACAATTGCTGATCAACTGCCCAAAGTTGAGCATACTGCGATTGACAATGTGCTCATGTGTCAATGAAAACCTGGTGGACAGCATCATCAGGCTGTTGCGAAAGGACATTCAAAGCGAGAAAAACCAACGAGATTTGCCATTTAAGTTACATTTAAGCTATGTATATGTCTCGAGAAATATTAGACAAACTGATCCCGATGTTGTTGAAGTAGTCTTTGGAAACTATGCAATTGGTGAATGGCTTGAGGAGGAGTTAAAGGTTAAGAATTAAGGCATAATTTTTTCATTAAGTTAAGTGTGTGGTTTGAGAACTACTTATATTAACGAATCAATTTCAACATATGTTTAAGACCATTTTTTTTTAAATCTGTTTATATTATTCAAAGCTCGCGTGTCTCTTGTGAGGATTGGTGTTATCAAGTTTCTTGCAATTATATCAATAAAGATAAAAAAAAGGAGTGAGTGTCGAAAACACTCTCGAGGCTTTTATGTGAAACATGATGCTTAGCTTAATGGTATATAAATCAGCAAGGGCACTCTTCCTTAAGAAGAAAACTAAAAGAAAGTTGAAATACCAATAACAAGATCACTTGTTGCAGAGTTCTTTCATTTTTTCAGGTAGTCTTGATTATTGTACTGATCCGTACATAAATGATGATGTTTCACTCAAGGTAAGTTTCCAGATCCCAACCAGACCCATCGCGGATCCCTCCCAGATCCCACACAAATCCCTATCTACCCATATCCCACCTAAATCTCACCCAGATCCCTCCCAGAAACCACCGTGATCCCACAAAGGTCATAACCAGATCTAACCAAGACCCCAGATCTAACCTATCTAAATCCAACCCAGATCCCACCCAGGCCCCACCCAGATCTCACCCAAATCCCACCCAGATCCCAACTATATCCCACCCATATCTCAGCCCGATCCCGATCAGATCCCACCACTATTCTACCCTGATCCCATCCATATCCCAGTCGGATCCCAGTCAAATCCTAACCAGATCCCACCTTGTTCTCACCCCGATACCACCCAGATCCCGCCCATATAAGACTCCACCGAAACCCTCTCAAATACCACCAGATCCCACTAAGATCCCAACAAGATCTCACCCACATCTTTCCCAGAACCCACCCAGCTGCCCCTCTTCAGCATCTTTCCTATCTCTTCGCTTCCTCCTCTGACCATTCTCTTGTGTTTGTGTGTGTGTTTGCCGGGAAACTGCGCAAAACAACAACACAAAATATGAACGACGTCAGCGTCACGTGACGTTGAAATTAAATTTTACTCCTTTGTACTAAAATCGTCCGTAACGAAGTTAAAGATGTTTCACATCAAAATTTTCAAAATATCTTGAAAGGCATTTAGCTTAACAGAATTCGTTCGGGAAATGGATTGTTTTGAGAAATCTCTTAAATGCCGCCACAGAGAGCTGAATTGAATGCAACTTCAGAGTGGACTTAATGCAAATTACATCTTTTAATAATTTCAATAAAGTTGGCAGGTTTTTATTACTATTTTTTTTAAATTTTTCCTGATTTTGTAAAGTCAACGAGAAAGCAAAGCTCAAAGCTGAAAAACATATAATACTAGCTGAACAGCCCGCGACTTTGTCCGCGTTCAAGATGATAAGAAATTGTGTTGTTTTATCTTGTAGATAGTTTCGAGTTGCCCGTCATCCCGCTCGAAAAATCCGGAATTGTATGTTAGTCCCTGCCAGTCAAGTGGATGCTGAATACAAACCTTTCCCGCACGACCAAACAGTGAATTTCGGGTGTAGCGATATTATATGAAGAATATGCATTTCAGAGCAGCATCAATCCTACATGATAAGTTTCAAGTTCAATGGAATGGATCTCTGGGTCTCCCACCAATATAGCCATTATTTAATTCAAATTAACAAAAAAATCCGCTAAGTTGGCATCACTGATCACGACATACATATATCGATAAAAAGCTAGCACATCAACATTTTGACGTCCGCTGGTATTTTTTATTATTTAGTAGCTCATTAGTAATCTTCACTGCCAGCGTTTTCATTGCCTCTCGCAGCTTTCTGTGGCTGAACAATATAAAGTGATTGTTTGTGCTTTGTGACTTAAACCTCAGCCGCTCTTATCTGCCAGCTATTTGCAATTTGGTTGCCGGCAAAGCATTCGTGGACAAACGGTATGAAGTAAAAATTGAAAGTGTTTGAATCGCTAGCACTCAAAATCTAAGAAAAGCAAAGGTTTGCATTTAAAATAATAGAATCAGTTCTTCTTTTGATTTACGTTTACAATATATCGTTTAACATTGCCTAATAAAAGGGTAAAAAAAGTTATAATTGATCAATATTTCAAAAAACATTTCACTAAATTCATTTGTATGTGTTGTTGTTATGAATGGATTTTGCCGAAAATCAAAATAGAATGACTCATGGGAGGCATACAATTCTTAGAATGTTATCAAAACATGAAATGGTGATTTCCTGTACATATGTACGTGAGATGTTTAAATAAATAAGACGAAAGTTTTTCAGTTATGAATAATATTAAACTTGAATTGACGGGCATGGCCGCTGTCTATGTAAATATCTCAAAGACAAGCATACTAATGACATCTCAATTGCAGCATTTATGCAGTTCCATTATTTCACCCTATCAACACGGCTTTGTTAAGCGTCGATCCACTACCACTAACTTATTAGAGCTTACATCATTAGTGATCAAAGGATTCTTATGTAATATGCAAACTGACGTGATTTATACTGATTTTAGTAAGGCTTTTGATTCTGTCAATCACTGCTTGCTGCTTCTCAAACTGAGTTTAATTGGTTTTCCAACCAATCTTCTTATTTGGATCTCTGATTACCTTAGTTCTAGAACACAAAAAGTTCTTTTTAGTAATTCATATTCCAAACCAATCCAGATTACCTCTGGTGTACCCCAAGGTAATCACTTGGGTCCATTGCTTTTTACACTCTTCATAAATGATCTTCCGTCAGTCTTGGCTCACTCTCGTGTGCTTATGTACGCCGATGATGTGAAACTATGTTTAACATATAATGATTTGGTCTCCCGCTTTAATTTGCAAACTGACTTGGATGCATTTCATTCTTGGTGTAAAGATAACCTACCAAACCTTAACAGTTCCCAGTGTAAGGTTATGACATTTTATAGAACCACACCACAATTCTTTTCTTATATGATTAATAATGTCCCACTAGAGTGTTTGAATAATACAGTCAATCAGGTAAATGATCTTGGGGTTATTCTAGATTACCGACTGAAATTTGACTCTCATATAACGGCTACTGTTTGTAAGGCCAGGAGTATTCTTGGGTTTATTAAGCGCTGGTCGAAGGAATTTGATGATCCATATACGACGAAAATTTTGTACATTTCTCTTGTCCGCCCTATACTCGAGTACGGATCTTGTGTGTGGTCTCCGCACTATTCGACCCATCAAGACAATTGAATCTGTACAAAAGCAGTTTTTATTGTTTGCTCTTCGTGGTTTAAACTGTAATCCTGAGGTCCGTTTACCGTCATACTCTAGTAGGCTACTTTTGATTAACGTTCCCTCCCTCATTAACCGTAGAGTCATGCTTGGTGTAATTTTTATACATAGATTGATTAATGGTGAAATCGATTCATCTGAGTTGGTTGGTCTAATTAACCTCAACGTTCCTATTAGACCGACTCGCAATTTTATACCCCTATCACTAAATCGTTGTACCTAACTAACTATGCTTTGCATGAACCTTTTCGTGTTCTATGTGCTGATTACAATAAACTCTACCGAGTAATCAACTCGGAAGCTTCTCTTCCTGCTTTAAAAACTACTATTTTAACATATTTAGCCCGTAGTTGACATTACTTTATGTTTTTCCTTCGCGATTCGTCTCATACGTTAGTGTCTCCGCCTCTCGGTAGGTTCGGCTACTATTTTGGGCTACTATTTTGCCTCCTGTTTGGTGTCGCATGGGCCACTTGAACGTACTGCGCATTGTACGTCAACGTCCAGATAGCTAATATCATATTTTATGACAACTATTTAATTTTCAGTTGAAATGAATTATTCCCACAGTCGTCATCATTTTAGCTCAGTTAATAATTAAGTCATTTCAAAATCTGCCTCATTCCAGATTATTTCAAAGTTGAATTTTGTAAAGTTGAGGGCACAACAATAAAAGGAAATATACCGGTGAAAATTATTGATTTGGATTAACTAATCAAATATCATATAATGTTGCGTGTGTATTACGTACCTTAAACCAGACATCGCTTACATTGTGAATTCTCTGTACAGCAACTCCGTACTTTTACAATGAATCTTCCCGTGAATTAAAAAAGAGAAAGCTAAACTTAAAGCTGAAAGAACTGAAACCCCTTTACAAGATTGATTTGAAGAATGAAATTGCCTATACTGAAGATCACATTCCGGTGCGGAAGTTGCATCTATTTGGTATGCCCATGGAGGTAAGACAAGTTATTTTGATTTCTGTTTCATAATTGGGTCAATCGGACATTCGTCTATATCTTTCAGTTGACACAAAACGTGTTACTTCATTACTTCACTCAAAACTATGGTCATGTGTTGGATATAGAAAGAATTGAGGTTTTTGTTCAAACTGATGAAGAACAGGAATATCTTCCAACTTGGAACGCATTTGCACTGTTTGCCAATGCACGCGATGCAGCCAAGTAGGTGTCATTTGATTTTGTATAAATGTTCAAGTACAGAGAAAATACTGACAATCTCTTTTCCAATCTGATTTATCCGTTTGCAGAGTCCTGCAATGGTCGGAGCACTGGGTTAACAGTTACAAGTTTCATGTGCAAGCCTGTTATAGTTGGCTTCAGCCAGTTGCCGATGAAGAGTCCAATGATTTGGAGGTTGCAACATCCCCATCCATTTTGCAACTTAACGAGGATTGCCTGGAGTATGTGTTCCAGTATCTGTCACTTGCCGATCAGATCCGCCTGGCAGGAACTTGCACTCGATTTCGAAACATTTATCAAAGGTTGTCTGCCAGACAACACAAGTCTGTTGAATACCAAGTTATCGAAAATCTGACTTTGTGGGAAGCACGGGAGTTTTGTCAACTTTCCGGCCATCATGTTGAAAGTTTAAGCTGTTGGAAAAGTTTATATAATAATAATTTTATTCGCTGCTTCTATGCTGGCCTTCATTTTCCCAATCTGAAAGTTTTGGATGTGGATTATAAAGAGTTGAAGGTACACAAATTACAACGAATATTGTTGCATACACTTAAATTAACGAAGTTAGGGCTGAAGACTAAGCCTAGAACCGACCGGCTGGAGTTAGCGCACCTTAAAGAACTTAAGACGTTGAAAATTACTGAATGGAATACGGAAAGTCTTAGTCTGCCCACCTCTATCGAATCGTTGACACTCAACAACTGGAGGGAGATTAGTTGTCTTTCAAGTATTTTGAAGGGCCAAACTCAAATTAAAAAGCTTCAAGTTAACGAATCAGCGAACGTTTTTGAGGAAATGGCCAGTTCGCAGGCTTTTGCTTCCGTGGAAGTACTGGAAATAAATCACTGTCATTTTGACATGAAATATTTAATTGCTCAGTTACCGAAACTTAAAAAATTATGCCTCACATTCAGTGATATTGACTATGGTTTTTTTTCCGAGATTATCATGAAGGCTCCTCAGCAACTAGATTATTTAGAGATTTGGCTCGAAGAACGTATCGACAAAAACTATATTCTACAGATTACGAATTTAATTGGACTGCATACACTTGTCCTGTTCTTTCCCGCAAAAATAGATAACGAAGTCATATGGGCATTTGGCAAACTCACCGAGCTTAAGCGCTTCGGACTAGTCTCCAGCGAAATAACGGATAGTTCTTTGCTAAAATTGCTGATCAACTGTCCCAAGTTAAGCGTACTGAAACTGGAGAACTGCAAAAATATCAGCGAAAATCTGGTGCAGGGAATCATTAGGCTGTTGAGAATGGACATTCAAAACGGGCAAAACCAACGAGATTTGCCATTTAAGCTATATTTGAATGATTTCGACTCAAGAAAAATGCGTCATACTGATCCCTGTCTTGTTCAAGTATTGATTGATGTTTTTGAAATAGGAGAAGGGTTTAAGGAAGAGTTAAAGGTTAAGAATTAAAGCATAAATATTCTATTCAGTAAAAAATAATATTTTTTCAGTTCAATTTTACTCCGAAATAAAAAAATATCAATATGATATGTTTGATATTTCCAATCATTATAAAATTTTTAAACTATGATTTATTATTTATTTTCTTGTTAAAATGAAATGAAAATATTGATATTTTCGAAAAGACAGTTTCATCAGTTAAATGTTAAAATGAATTGAATCTTCTTTTTTTTCCTGTGCTTTAGTTAGTTATTTATTATTTATTGTTATTTTTTTAGTTAGTTATCGTTAAGCTATAAATATGTCTCGAGAAATATTCGACAAACTGATCCCGATGTTGTTGAAGTAGTCTTTGAGTTATCAAGTTTTTTGCAATTATTTCAATAAAGATAAAAATGTTCAAAATAGTTCTTGGAATTCATTTAGTTGAACAGAATTCGTTCGGGAAATGAATGAAATCAGCAGAGATTCAACAATTGTTTTGAGAAATCTCTCAACTGCCGACACAGAGAGCTGAATGGAATGCATCTTCAGACTGGACTTGATACAAGTTATTTCCTTACATAATTTTAATAAAAATAGCTGAAACCCCCGCGACTTTATCCGTTTTCAAGATTTTAAGAAAGAGTATTATTTTATCTTGTAGACACACAGAAAAAAAATAAGATCCATATCAATTTGATATGGGCTGGTTAATTTGATATTTTGTGAAATATCATTATATTCATATCATTTCTAAACTTTAACGTTTCATTTTAACAGTAAATAATATCAACTTGTCAATTGATATTAGAAAAGATTAGAAAGATATTTTTTAATTTTCGAAACTCTCACAATAGGAAAGGGCTGTATAGAAAATGCGAAAAAGAAAGAGACAGATAGTTTTGCAAATCGAACCTTCAAGCAACGAAAAGAAATGTATAAGTAGGCTCTTAGCCGTGTCCGCACACACATGCCCGATAGCGCAGTGCGGTAAAACGCCATGCCAATATGTGACGTGCAAGTGGTCCCGAGTTCGATCCCCAGTCAAGGCGGAGTCGAGGAATTATAAATTCGTTCTTTTTCTGTTTCTATAAAACAATAATTAATAGCTCTTAGCTAAAAATAAACGCCTGGTAGTAGTATTGGATGTTACGACCTGCCATTTGAAAATGATTTTTTTTCGTTCTGTAATAATGAAATAATTAAATATCAATTTGATCTTAAAAATATCATTTTGAAATGGTCGAAAAGTTCAATCTGATATTTTCGAACAGGTCAATTTCAAGTTTGTCATATCGGCTTTTTAATGATATGAAAAAATATAACATTGAGCCCCATATCATATCATTATTTTTTTCTGTGCAGTTTCCTGTCATCCCGTCCCAAAGAAGCAATCCAAATTTTCTAGGCGCTTGAAAATTCAGAAAATTCTCTGCCAGTCAAATGAATGCTGAACACATACTTCTGCCTTAAGCTAGGTAAGATATACTGCTATAGCGACAACCCAAAACTCATCGAACGATTAGAATTAGCACATTAAGCCACAGCCAGCTCCATGCATCTTAGTTGAATACCTAAAGGTAGCCACGGAGGTTTAGACTTGGGTGGTGTGCACACATTGGGCGAATGGCATACCAACCACATCAACGGGAGGGGATACCGAAAAAATTTCTCAGTCGCAAGTGATGCAGCGGCCGGAGCTGCCCGTATCAAAACGCTTTTTATTGGCCAGATTCCATAAAAATTGTAGCGACACTTTAATCAGCTCCACACGTTTGTCCACCTCGAAGCTCTCCAAATAATTGTAGCTTTGTTTTTTTAGTCTTCTTTGCCTTAACTTTTTTTATTGCGTGCTCAATTTTCGTAGGTACCTATGACAATTATCAAACAAGTTTCATAATTTCATGACCCCCTTCGACAATTTATCAGCTGTTTTCAAGAAATCGAGTTGGCAGGTCCATGTTAATTATCGAAGCGTATTTCGAGTGTCTCGGTACTCGCTCAGGAAATGCGCTCTGACAATTTTCGCTAGCGTATTCCTGAGCTATGTAATTAGATGGGCTCCGCAAAAATTTCGAGTGTCTCGATACCTAGCTTTAAGACCAAATAGAGAACTTTGGGTCTAGCAATTAGGGTGTTCAACAGCCCGCGTAAAAGCGTAAAGCAAAAAGCGTAAACTCCAAAAGTTTACGCCACAACAACAAAACACATAAGAAAAAAATTACGCACTTTCTGCTGCCCTGGGGTATGTTTAAAAAATCAGCGTAAAAGTGTAAAAAGACTAAAGTGTTTAACTGTTGTATGTCAAGATTTTTGATATATTCATATTTCTTCATTTAGCTTGATTTATACACCAACAATCAATGCTTTGAAAATACGAATTAGGCTTTGACACACACAAGTAACAGAAAAACTCACAGCTTGTCAACAACAGCTGATTTACGCCAAAAATTTCGAGGGTTAACCCTTTAGGGGCGCTCAATAGCTGCGTCACGTAAATTTGCACAATTACTTTTTTACGCGGGCTGTTGAACACTTCAGAGCAGCATCAGCCCTCTTCAATTATAATTCAGTTCAAATTGGCTCTTCCGATTTTTCCCCACCTCCTCTTCACCCGCTCTCCACTCTTGTCCCACCCTGCTTTCCATCTTCCACCGCTCCTACTCTTTCTCCTTTCCCCTCATTCTAACACATGGAGCAGCTGCCATCTGCCAAGAGATGAATATCTCTCTGAGACTAAATTTGAGGGAGTGTGACCCCTTTCATGCTCACCCACTCTCGCGCTCTTAGAAAAACTTCAAACATGTGCCCGACTACTGAATTAGATGACGAAAGTTGAGCAGTTTTCCCAAACAAATTCTTGTCCATTCACATAAAATCCCACAAAATTAGTTTTAAAATCACTGAATTTTACGATCATTCCTTAAGCCACCAAAGACTTGCCAAAACAAAAATACCAAAAGTGACAATTCTTTTGTTTTGGGACAGTGTGACCAGATTGTGAGATGTATGCCTGTAAAATGATCACATTGTCAAAAGCGTAGCTTTTGTTTTAATTTTAAATTATCAGTTGCACAATCAATTAATACAAATGATTAACATGCGTTCTTCACAGCCCACCCCTGGCTACGGGGCCTGATGAGCAGATATGACTCTTTAGCAATGATTAAATTCAAATTTATTACCCAGTTTAGGTTTGATTGAAGTCTCCCGGTGTTTTGTAGCTTGCTTTGAAAATTGCGCTCAATCATTGATAGGAGAACTATTGAAATTTCACCCGACTACGCATATTTGTGTATCGGCAATGTCCGATACCTCTTGAAATAATTAAAATTAATTATTCCCTATCGATAAAAATACAAAAACCAAGGATCTAGTATTTTATCGGTATTTAATCGAGGCCTTTTTGTTTTGAGTGTGGACTGCCACCAAAGAGACTGCCAAAGGATTTTGGCACAAAAATGTTTGTGAGTTTTTTTTATATGGAGTTTTTTGTTTTGGTGAGTCTTTGGTGGAAGTGTATACTAAGCTTTAACAAGCAAAACCGCTAAGCTGGCATCACTGATATATCGATAATAAGCTTGCATATCGATATTTTCACTTCCGCTGGTATTTCTAAGCACGCCTTGGAGAATTTGTTTACATTAAAATGACATTAACAAATGATTATTAGTTTGATTGTTTGGCTGCGTCATAGCTCAACTTCACTGCCAGCGTTTTCATTGCCTTCCGCAGCATTCTGCAGCTAAACAACATGAAGTGATTATCAGAAGCAAAATTCTTTTGGACTGTTAAGGCTTTGGGCGCTAAATTCGTTTCTACCCTAAAATCTGTTTGTGCTTTGTGACCCAGACCTCAGACGCTCTTATCTGCCAGCTATTAGATTTCCGGCAGAGAATTTACGGACAAACGGTATGATGTAATCTTGAAGTGTACCTAAATAAAACAAATTGATTTGCTTGCCAAAATGTACTCAAAATAGTACAATTAGTTTAACTTTTAGCTTTTCTTAGCTATTTTTTTTACAATCTTTGTTGTGTTATTGCCTAACAAAAGTGATATAAAAATCTATAATTACAATCACAAAAATGAGCAATTATGCTTGCACATCACATCGTCGCTATTTACCGTGAATAAAAAGTGAGCAAACAATTCGTTTTAATTGCTATATACACACACGCAATGCCAAAATGGGCATGTGTATTTTGCCGGCCCCTGACCTAAATCCATTGATTTTTATTGGAGTTTTTATTACATGGAATGTGTTAATTTTGTGCAGTGGTGGTTTATTTTATGCACTTTTATGACCTACGATTCCAATAGACACACACTTGCACTTCACTCGGATTTCGATCTCGTCGCCAGAGACCGAATCGTTAGTAAGTTAGGGTTACAGACTTGAATAAATTAAACATACATCAGCTTTAACTTAAAGCCGTCAGCTGTTGCGATAACTATATGCTGTAATACAATTTGTTTATCAGACCTGTTCCTGTTTTCGATTTCGATCAAATCATGCGAAATCGGAATTGTAAAATGTTTTCGCTTCCAAATAGCGAATGTACTTTTCGATTTCTTACTTCATAATCCCAATTGCCTTCAATCGATTCTCTGAATGGCCATAAGATTCGACTGAATTTATAAATCGTTTCTTCGAAATCACAACTCTTACCAATTCCGATTAATCGGATTCGGAAACGGGAACAGGCCTGTATACATGCGGTCTAGGAATAAATATATGTATTAGGGCGGATAAATTTTTTTATGCGATAAGCGTATAGCAGATTCGAAATCTGCGATGAATTCATGAAAATTTACGGTTCGGTATATTTTGGTACATTGGTATATTTTCATGCTTCGCAGCGGGGGCTAGGAGTTCATTTTAGACATGAGGTTTCTTCGTGAAATTTTCTTAGAATTCATCGCTGATTCCGAATCTGCTATATGCTTACCACGTTTTTTTTAGCTCCATATAAATTGACCCGCCCTAATATATATACTAGCAAATATCCCTTCGCGCTTCGCTGTGCCTTCAACAGTATAGAACAGATATCAGAATCAGTCGAATGAATGGTAAATATTATTTGATTTTTCCGACTTGGTGATTACCGAATTTAAAAATATATTGTAAGATTTTGTCCCCCGCAGAACCCAGAAATCAAACCATACAAAACGCTTGAAATCAAATCTTTATTCTTCATCCAACGGAGCTGAAAAATGTGAAAAGGATATTTAAAAAAATGGATCTTAATGTAGATATTTCAATATTCATTCTACGGGGATCTTTTTTATTTTCTGTGTACTTTGCTTTTTCCTCGTTTTAACTTTTCTGCTGGGTTTTCCTTCCAATTCCAAACACTTGCCCCACACATCATCCCATCCATTTATCGGCCAACATCGGAATATGAAATCACAAAGGAATTCGCATTCTATCCTTACTAACCGAGTTTCAAGTCGATGGGATGAAAAATAGTGATTTTTATGCAGACCGGAAATTTTCCGGGAATTTCCCAACCGTCGGGTCTAAATTTTCGTCATTGGAAATTCGCATTTCAAACTATTTTGCATTTTATCCTTACAAGCCGAGTTTCAAGCCAATCGGATGAAAAATAATTTTTTGCATGCAGAATTTTCCGGCCATTTTCCTCGTGGGCGGATTTTCCAAAATCGAGACAACCCTTTTCGAATTATTTCGCGTACTATGTTTACAAACTAAGTTTAAAGTAAATCGGATGAAAAATAACATTTATCCCTTACAAAACTTTTTCGACGCTTTTCCGACTTTTCCGGGTGGAATTTTTCAAAACTCCGTCCAAATTACAGCTCTCTATCTATTTAAAAAAAAAATTAAAATAAAAATTAATTTAAGATTTCCGTCCTGTGTAAAATCTTAAGACAATAGTATTAATGTATTTTGATCTATGGGTCCATATGTTTTTAATTCAGTCGTTGAAGGGCTAATACGATGTTCCGCGCGAAGGATATCTTAAAGTAATTGTAATTTTATCTAATTATATTCATTTCAGTTTATCTTACAGTTGAATATCGTTTTGTAATACGAGAAAATAAACCGATTGAATTAACATGAATGAACAGCGAATGAGGGATTTGATAAATATACAAATACAGTTGAGGCGTAAGTATTGAATACTTTATAAATTCAGACATTTAATACATTGTCTATTCTATGAACAGTTAAGCATAACCGTGATCCAGCAATACCCCGTGAAATACAAAGAAAACAAAAAATACTGAAACCCGCTTTCAAGTATTACATGAAAAATGATATTGCATATACTGAAGATCACATTCCGGTGCGGAAGTTGCATCTATTTGGTATGCCCATGGAGGTAAGACAACTTATTTGAATTTCTGTCCGGCCCTCATGTTCAAAGTTTAAACTGCTGGACAAATGTAAATTTTATGAACTGCTTTTATGCTGGCCTTTATTTTCCCAATCTGAAAGAATTGGAAGTGCTTGATATGGAGTTGAAGGTTTACAACATACAACGACTTCTGCTGGGAACAAACAAGTTAAAGAAGTTAGATCTGCTGACTCAGCCCAGAACTGACCCCTTGGACTTAGCTCAGCTTAAGGAACTTAAAAGCTTGCGGATTACTGAGTGGAATACGGAAAGTCTTAGTCTGCCCACCTCTATCGAATCGTTGTCATTCCAGAAATGGCATAAGTTTAGTTGTCTTCCATTTATTCTGAGGAACCTCACACAGATTAAAAAGCTGCAATTGTTAAAATCAGCGAACGTTTTCATGGAAATGGCCGGATTGCAGGCTTTTGCTTCGGTGGAGGTACTTCAAATAGAATGCAATCATTTTTTTGGCGGACTGGGAATTGCTCAGTTGCCAAAACTTAAAAAATTACGTCTCAAATTCGAATTCAAATTGGATATTATTCAGCACAATCCTCAACATCTTATTCAGGAGATTATCGAGCACAATCCTCAACAGCTTGATCATTTAGAGTTTTCAAGCCAACAAGGTTTCTACAAAGAGGAGATTTCAGTGTTTACGTGTCTAATTGGACTGCATACTCTTGTCTTGGACGTTTACGCAGATATAGATAGCGAAGTAATAACTAAATTTGGCAAACTCACAGAGCTTAAACGGTTAGGATTGTACAACAGTTATATTACCGATAATTTATTGCTACAACTAATGATCAAATGCCCCAAGTTAAGCACTCTGAGAATGCAAAACTGCCGAAATGTCAGCGAAAACCTGGTAAACAGCATCAACAGTCTGGTGCGAAAGGACATTCAGAACAAGGAAAACAAACGAGAGTTACCATTTAAGCTATATTTGGACATCAAAAAGATAATTTCAACTGATCACAATATGGTTGATGTGTTCTTTAAAGACTCTTCATCTAGTGAATGGTTTGAAGAGGAGCTGAAAGTTAAGAGTTAATATTTCTTTCATGGATGGAAGAAATCTGTCAACAAATGTGGTTAAACTGAACTACCTGAAATTCTTTCAATTTTCAATCTATACTTGGAACCATTTTTAATTGTTTGGACTTACTTGTTTATGTAATTATTTTAATAAAAATTCTACCTCATTGTGTTATCAGTAGCCCATCTATCAAATCTGCCTGATAATTTAAACTTCACCATCTAGCTATTCACTCGTGTTCATAACAATCTAAGCTCTCACGGGAGTTGAGTAATGTTCGAAATTTTTGAGAACTGCTTATCATCTGTCTATCAAGACGTCTTTATAATAACCAAAACTCATTATACAATTTTTTTTTTCGTAATTCTCTGATTACATCTTACGGTTTGTCCACCAAATACATTTTAAAATTATACTTTACTTTTTCTTCCTGGTAATTAAGAACTTTACTAATAAAATTAATTGCATAATTTTGGAGAAGCTGATGATACCCAAAATGGTCAATGTTCCATAGGTCAAAGTACCATAATCCGCGAACCAAGGCTTTGTTGGTAAATCTGAAAATGCAGTTCGGTGAATCAAAAAATGGTACGTCGTTTGGCGGTTTTTTTAATTTTTCAGAAAATTATGACCATCCCATCAGGAAACCCTATTTAGAGTACTACACTCAGAAAAAAACGACCGGGATAGTTCTAGACCGATCGGGATAGAATTTATGCCGTTTTGTACTTGAAATTTCAGGTATGTTTTGTTCTTGCATGTACTTAAATTAAGTATGAAACATACTAGAATAAAAAAAGACTGTTAAAATTATTAAAATGAGAAAAAACGTTCTTGAAACAAGTACATTTCGTACTTACAATTTCCCTTAAAATTTAAGAAAAGATCGTACTTAGTTCAAGTACAAAATTTGTTGGATTAAGTACAGAATAGACTTACTATGCAAGCTCAAAAAAATGTGCTACGAAAACTGCGAATTATTTTATGATCAATCTGTTCTTGAAATTCTCTTCTGGTTCTAACACTTTGGTAATGGAGTGGGAGTAGATTTCAGACGTACAGTATAAAAATCTTGGTTTTTGGTTAATTCAATTCCTTTATAGGCTTAGACCAAGAACATTTTGTACTTAGTTTTTGAAGTATTATTTTGCTTCAAAAATGCATTGGGGTTGACTTTTAAATTAATATACTTCGATGAAGAACCTTTTTGCACTTATTTTGAGAGTAAATCGGGCTGTACCTAAGACCATAACCAATTAATAATATGTCCAAAAAGATTTTATAATAGTTCGAAATGTACTTAAAATATCCCGAAACAGTCTTCAAACGAGTATTTTGGGATTGAAAAAATCGTACTTGAAATAATGATTTTGTACTTGATTCAAGTATTTTCGTACTTACCGTACAATCACTACAAATATAACTCCTCACTAACAAAAAACGGCTAAACGACAACAAATTCAAACATCAAATACCTAACAGACAAACAGCGCCATCTGACGGCAAACTTGGTGACCCGGTTTGGTTGTCTGCACCGGCAACGCTCCCACCCCTCCATGCAGCGATCTGGCTTCATCAGCTGCCCTAACATAGGAGCCAGACGGTCGGCTCACTCCAGGCCTTGGCAACTCACCCCTCCCTCCCCTTCAATAGTACTCACACAATCATATTTGCCTTCGTTACAAACATTTAATTATAAATATATATATATCCTAAGCTCACACATTTAAACATAGCTTCTTTGCATTATTTTATGTAATCTATCTTAAATTGGAACCGTACGAGCCAAGCAATTCTTTACCCTGAATAAGATTAGTGACAACAACAAAAAAACACAAATTCGCTACCCTAAAACCCTACCCTAAGGAGCTCCAATGGGACGGATCGGGACGCTAATTTCTTGACATGTACTGGAGGGAACGTGGCGAGTGCTGACTACGCTAAGCATCTTTGTTGTTGCGTTCGAGTTTGCGAGAGTCATAGGAGAAAGAGAGGGATATATATGATGTAGTTGTTTCAGGTCTGAACTCACCAACACAATAGATAGGAAAGATAGATAGAAGGCTCTCGTCGGCCGTATACGCAACAGCGAATGCGTGGCTTGCGGAATGGGCGTGGGCACCCCTGCTTTAAAACAACTATTCTTACGCCTTGCCAGAGGTCGAAGACATTTCGCTCAATATATATACACATACACGAGCCGGAAGCATGCCGGAAGCTAAGACCAAAAGAGTAATCAGCTCCTTAGACGCTACTTAACGTTCGCATGGTCCAATAAGTATTAGAGATATAATTAGCATTGTCTTTCAATTTTGAGTGGTGTAAACCGATAGTCCCACATGAGATACTTATAGTGCCCATAGGAAGTCACAGTGGCTAGAGCGAAAAGGAAATACACATGCACTTAGAGTGCGTAAGTGGGAGCAAACAGCTGACTTATTCGATGGAAACTTCTGAAGATACATCGTGCGCTATTTGACAGACTTTTTTTAAATCACATTTTGTACGCCCAATAAGTATTCTCAAATTAATTAAAGATTTTCTATTATATAAATAGTCACCAGTAGTTGAGTGGCTTTCTTTCCTATGATTCGATTTTGAACTAATTCCAAATTAAAACCTTGTTTTTGTGTGACTGTGGGTCTTGGAAATAATAAGGGCACGCGCACACATGCGGCTCAAAGATGAACTGACGTCAGTTCATCCTTCAGCTGCATGTATGCGCGGTCGTCCTTAGGCTAATGTCAGAGTGCGCTCGAGAAGCGATAATATTTCTAGTGAAAGCTCTGAGCGAAGCGAGTTGCACTGATCAATTTTAGTTTGCTGTCAGAATTTACCAGGAATAAATAATAAAAGGTCAGTAGTGAGAACACGCAAATCAGAGAGCGCGAACTTTATTTTCTGTGATTATTGTGAGCGCAATTCTTTAAGAGAAGCGAGTTAGATTGCTCTATTTTAGTTATTAGTGAGAATAAAATGCTACAAGAGCAACGATAAATTTTGTGAAAAAAAGACTCCAGTGTTCACCCATTCAACCGTAATCGAAATGAAAACGGAGAATTTTACAACACAAGGCAACAAAATTTGACTTTTTACAGTATAATGAAATTCTACACAAATTACTAGCCTGCTGCACAGTTTCTGTAGGTCATAGCTTTGGACAGCATTATCGAGATTGTGTATTCAAGTTGGTATATCTTCGCTAAAAATAGCCTTTCAATCCTTCGGAATAATAAAGAAATGGTCCTTCACGAAAATATTAAAGAGAGCCAAAACAAAATTATAGCTTCCCAACAAATCGCTTTTAAAAAGGCTCAAAAACTTTAAGCTCAAATTACTAAACATCTCGATGTGATATCTTCGTGTCTTAATTTATACAATGATTTACGAAAAGCTTTTTAACTGTTTGCGGATGTCAATTGATTATATATTTAAAAAATAGAGGCAAGCTAACTTCGGCTCGATCAAAGTTTATATACCCTGGAGCTAGATATAGGCCTGACAGTTTGTATGGCAGCTATACTATATAGTGGTCCGATTTCGACAAATCTTGTTGAAATTATGTGAAATCATTGAAAACTTAAAAATACGAGCGTTGGGAGCGATAACATTAAAAACAAAAAAATATTTCTCTCTATGACTTTTTTTCAGACCTAACTTTTGTATGACAGCTATACTATATAGTAGTCCGATTTCGACAAGTTTTGCTGAAATTATGTGAAATCATTAAAAACTTATAAGTGCGAGCTTTGGGAGTGATAGCACTAAAACAAAAAAAAAATTTCTCACTAAAACTAGTTTTTCAACCGATAGTTCCTATGGCAGCTATATGCTATAGTCATCCGATCCGGCCGGTTCCGACAAATGTGCAGCGTATTTGTACCAAAAGACTTCATGCAAAGTTTGGTTAAGATAACTTTAAAACTGACGGAGAAGATAGCATAGAAACTGACGGACGGACAGACGGACATGGCTATATCAACTCAGCTCATCATGCTGATCAAGAATATATATACTTTATGTCGTAGGAGATGCTTCCTTCTGTGCGTTACAAACATCCGGACAATTTCCATATACCCTCTCCAAGGGTATAAAAACCAGATAAGCTAGCATCACTGATCATGCCATCTATCGATATAAAACTCGCATATCGATATTTTTGATGTCGCTGGTTTTTCTCAGCACGCGTTGGGGAATTTCTACACATAAAGTTTATGACATCTTCAAAATAAACAAATAGTTTTATTGTTGGGCTGCATTATATTTTATCATCAGTGCCAGCGTTTTCATTGCCTCCCCCATCATTTTGCAGCTAACCGGTAAGAATTGATTATCAGCAGCTGAAGTCGTTTGTGCTTTGTGACGTAAGCCTCAGCCGCTCTTATCTGGCAATATATTATATATGTTGTAACTTACAACTTGTTAGATATCAGAAATTTCATATATATTTTATTCTCTGTTTAGATATGCCTAACACATATCCTGAAGTTCCCTGTAAAATAAAAAAAAAAAGAAAAAAAACTTAAGCCGCTTTACGAGTTTTATTTGAAGAATGAAATTGCCTATACTGAAGATCACATTCCGGTAAAGAAGTTGCATTTATTTGGCATGCCAGTGGAGGTAAGACAACTTATTTTGATTTTGTTCCATTATAAATTCAAGAAATCACCACTTATCTGTATCTTTTAGTTGACACAAGACGCGTTAATTGATTACTTCACTCAGAACTACGGGCAAAATGTGCTCATAGAAAGAATTGAGGATTCTGTTCCAGCTGATGAGGATCGGGAATATCTGCCAACTTGGAGTGCATTTGCTTTGTTTGCCAATGCAAGCGATGCAGCCAAGTAGGTTTAATATTATTTCAAACACATTTTCGAGCTTAAAATATTGACAATCTCTTTCCCAATCTGATTTAACCATTCGCAGAGTCCTGCAAAACTCAGAGCACAAGATTCATGTGCAACCCTGCTATAGCTGGCTTCAGCCGGACTCCAATGAAGAGTCGAATGAATTGGAGTTTGCAACTTCCCCACACATTCTGCAACTGAACGATGATTGCCTGGAGTGTGTGTTCCAATATCTGCCGCTTCCCGATCAGATCCGCTTGGCACGAACCTGCACTCGTTTCCGAACCATTTATCAAAGGATTGCGGCTAGACATCACAAGTCAGTTAGGGACGATGTAACTGAAGATCTCACTTTGTGGGAAACGCGGGAGTTTTGTCAACTGTCTGGCCTTCATGTTCAAAGCTTAAGCTTACTCCGAGGAAGAAGTGAAAATTTTGAGCGCTGCTTCTATGCTGGTCTTCATTTTCCCAATCTGAAAAAGTTATATCTGCATGATAAACAGTTGAAGGTACACAAATTACAACGAATATTGCTGGGAACGAACAAATTAAAGGAGTTAAGGCTGGAGACACGGCCTAGAACCGACCCGCTGGAATTATCGCAGCTTAAAGAACTTAAGAAGCTGGACATTTCTGAATGGAATACGGAAAGTCTTAGTCTGCCCACATCTATCGAATCGTTGTCACTCCACAGATGGCGTGAATTTAGTTGTCTGCCAAGTATTTTGAGGGGCCATACAAGTATAAAGAAGCTTGATGTTAACGAATCAGCGAACGTTTTCAAAGAAATGGCCGAATCGCAGGCTTTTGCTTCCGTGGAAGTACTTAAAATAGGTTTCAGTACAGAGGTTCTCGCTAACGGTGAAGAGCTAATCGCTCAGTTACCAAAACTTAAAAAATTATGCATACATTTTAGTTCTGTATATCCGGAAGTTATTCCCGAGATTATCAAGCACTATTCTCATCAGCTAGATCACTTGGAGATTCCGGGCCTGCGAGACTTCGACAAAGAGGATGTGCTACGGACTACGAGTCTAAGTGGACTGCATAGTCTTGTCCTGAGCAATCTCGATGATATAGATGAAGAAATTATATCTGCACTTGGCAAGCTCACCGAGCTTAAGCGCTTTGGATGGTACTTAAGCAATATTACCGATAGTTTAGTGCACAAATTGCTGATCAACTGCCCCAAGTTAAGCAAACTGAGAATGGAGAACTGCACAATTATTACCGTAAACGTGGTGCACAGCATCATCAAAAATGACATTCAAAGCGGGAATAACCAACGAGATTTGCCATTTAAGCTATATTTGCGTGATTTTAGAAAACATTTTCAAACTAGTTCCGATGTTGTTGAAGTAATCTTTGGATGCTATTTAAAGAGTGAATGGTTTGACGAAGAGTTAAATGTTTAGAATTAAAGCATAAATATTCCATACAATATAGAAGAGATCAGTAAAATAGTAGTAATTAGTAACTTTAAAGTAAAACGGCTTTGCGGGAAATTGTGAATGCGATACAGCAGAGATTCAAGGATTATTTTTTAGAAATTTCCCAAATGCCTTGATAATGCAAATGATTGCCTAGCATAATATTAATAAAGTTGGCAGGTTTTTTAAAATTAATATTTTGTTTATTTTGCACATTTTTTTTAAGTCAAAAATTCCCGGGGGGGAAAGGGAATGTTTATAAGCAAAATACTAAACTAAAAACGAGAGCGTAAGTTAAAGTCGGCTCTAACCGACTTCGATATACCCATTACTCATGAAAAAACATGTTTAACAGTGTTCCTGCGTTCCTTAGGGTGACCATCCGAAAAGTATGCAACATTTTTTTAGGGTGGGCTTGGTTCACTTTTATGCTCATAACTTGAGAACCGTTCATCCGATCTTTATCATTGCTTCCTCAAATCGATTCATTTTGCTAATTACTAACTATCTCTGGAAAACACAAATCATCTATCTTCAAAACTGTAGGAGATATAACGTTTTTTCCAAATTGCGGGAATGAAACAAACTTGATCTGCGTGCAGATAAAAGAAGCATTTGTCCCATACATGTCAAACCTCTATCTCTTACCTTCTCTGAGATATAGGTGTTCATTCAGACGGACGGACAGACGGACATGTCTATATCGACTCGGGTGTTGATGCTGATCAAGAATATATATACTTTTTATGGTCGGAAATGATTCCATCTGCCTGTTACATACATTTGCACGACTTAAGTATACCCTTTTTACTCTACGAGTAATGGGTATAAATGGAGGGAAGCTAACTTCGGCTCTACCGAAGCTTACATACCCTTGGAGCATGATACATGCCTGCCAGTTTGTTTTATGGCACCTAAACGATATATTCATCCAATTTGGAGACGTTTTAAAAACAATAAAGGTGTTATAGTTGTTCGATTTGAATCAAACTTGGCAGAATTGTGTGGCAGCATATAATATTGACCAGTAACAAGTTTGGGAGCGATAGCATTGAAAACAGAAAAGTTTTTCCTACTAAGACGATTTTTAAAACTTTTTTTTGTACTATAGCTATACTATATAGTTGTCCGATTTTTATAAAACTTGGTGAAATTATGCGAAGACATAGAAAACTTATTAATGCGAGGCTTGGGGCCGATTGCGTTGAAGACTAAAAAGTTTTTCTCACTAGAACTACTTTTTCGATCGATCGTTTCTACACTCAGAGAAAAAATAGAGAATTTCACTCTTGAATCAAGAGCATTCGTTCTCAAAAGTAGGAAAAGAGTGAAAATTCTTGATCCGAAAGCGATATTTTTGATCCAAGAGTGAATTTTTTGATCCCGACATTCTTGACTCAAGAGTTTCAGTTCTTGATCCAAGTACGAATAATTCTGAAAATAAAAAACTAAAAATAATAATTGAAGGGGGTGGGGGTTTGGGTGTGAGATACATGACCAAGCCCCCGGGACAACCCGTCCGACCGACGCGTGGTGTTGTTTGTTCCGCGCTGCTCGCCACACACCATCAGCCACACCCCACCCACTTTTTTCTAAGATGTGATTGATTTTGAGTTGGTCACATAACAGATAAAAACCTAACAGAAAAAATGTTATTTTACTTACTTTACTGGGACTTGAACTCGGTACCTCGAGGACTGCAACAAACACATGACGGACGAGCATCTTTACCGACTCGACTATTCCAAATAAGCTACAAGCAGCGGCGAAAGCAACCAGCGCGGTTGGTATTTGGCTAGCCGCAACAGCTCGACCGTGGATCAAGTCCCCGTAGCAGCATTTTTTTTTCCATTTTTATACCCTTGGAGAGGGTATATTAAAATTGTCCGGATGTTTGTAACGCACAGAAGGAAGCATCTCCGACCACATAAAGTATATATATTCTTGATCAGCATGACGAGCTGAGTTGATATAGCCATGTCCGTCTGTCCGTCTGTCCGTCCGTCTGTCCGTCCGTCTGTTTCTATGCTATCTCCTCCGTCAGTTTTAAAGCTATCGCAACCAAACTTTGCACGAAGTCTTTTGGTATAAATACGCTGCACATTTGTCGGAACCGGCCGGATCGGATGACTATAGCATATAGCTGCCATAGGAACGATCGGTCGAAAAACTAGTTTTAGTGAGAAAAACTTTTTTGTTTTTAGTGCTATCGCTCCCAACGCTCGTATTTATAAGTTTTTAATGATTTTACATAATTTCACCAAGCCTTGTCAAAATCGGACAACTATATAGTATAGCTGCCATACAAAAGTTAGGTCTGAAAAAAAGTCTTAGTGAGAAAAACTTTTTTGTTTTTAATGTTATCGCTCCCAACGCTCGTATTTATAAGTTTTTAATGATTTTACATAATTTCACCAAGCCTTGTCAAAATCGGACAACTATATAGTATAGCTGCCATACAAAAGTTAGGTCTGAAATAAAGTCTTAGTAAGAAAATTTTTTTTGTTTTCAATGTTATCGCTCCCAACGCTCTTATTTACAAGTTTTCAATGATTTTACATAATTTCAACAAGATTTGTCGAAATCGGACCACTATATAGTATAGCTGCCATACAAACTGCCAGGCATATATCAGGCTCCAAGGGTATATAAACTTCGGTCGAGCCGAAGTTAGCTGGCCTCTATTTTTTTTTTTTATTTCATTTTATTTTTTAATCTTAATGTTGAACTTTAACATAATTATCGGCGGGCCACGGTCAACTGACAATGACAAACTGCGCGTGCGCTGTCTCTCTTTGAAAGAGCGCGGCCAACGTTGTTCTCTCAAATTTTGCGTTTCCTCACTCCCCTTGCCTATAGAACCACATTGAAAATGAATTTGTTTCGATTCCAAGAGCGAAATTCATGAAAATTTAAGTGCGACTAGGTTTTTTTTTCAAGAGCGTTCGTACTCAAATTATTCGTTCTAGATTTTTATGAGTTTATGGCAGCTATACGATATAGTCATTTGATTCGGCCGGTTCCGACAAATGTGCTGCGTATATGTGCCTTCCTGCATAGTTTGGTTAAGAAAGCTTTAAAAGTGACGAAGGAGATAGCATAGAAACAGACGGACTGACGGATATGGCTATATCAACTCAGCTCGTCATGCTGATCAAGAATATATATACTTTACACGTTACAAACATCCGGACAATTTCAATATACCCTCTCCAAGGGTATAAAAACCAGATAAGCTAGCATCACTGATCATGCCATCTACCGATATAAAACTCGCATATCGATATTTTTGATGACGCTGGCATTTCTCACCACGCGTTGGCGAATTTCTACACAAAACTTCAAAATAAACAAATTGTTTTATTACTGGGCTGCAACATATTTTATCATCAGTGCCAGCGTTTTCATTGCCGCCCGCAGCATTTTGCAGCTAACCGGTAAGAATTGATTATCAGGAGCTGAAGTCGTTTGTGCTTTGTGACGTAGACGTCAGCCGCTCTCATCTGCCAGCTATTTGGTTGGCCGGCAAAGCATTTACGAACCAACGGTATGAAATGATTTCCAAGTGTTCGAAGTGTATTTAAGTTATATTTTATTCCCAGTTTAGATATGCCTAACCCATATCCTGAAGTTTCCTGTAAAATAAAAAAGAAAGAAAAAAAACTTAAGCCCCTTTACAAGTTTTATTTGAAGAATGAAATTGCCTATACTGAAGATCACATTCCGGTAAAGAAGTTGCATCTATTTGGCATGCCAGTGGAGGTAAGACAACTTATTTTGATTTTGTTCCATTATAAATTCAAGAATCACCACTTATCTGTATCTTCTAGTTGACACAAGACGCGTTACTTGATTACTTTACTCAGAACTACGGGCAAAATGTGCTCATAGAAAGAATTGAGGATTCTGTTCCAGCTGATGAGGATCGGGAATATCTGCCAACTTGGAGTGCATTTGCTTTGTTTGCCAATGCAAGCGATGCAGCCAAGTAGGTTTAATATTATTTCAAACACATTTTCGAGCTTAAAATATTGACAATCTCTTTCCCAATCTGATTTAACCATTCGCAGAGTCCTGCAAAACTCAGAGCACAAGATTCATGTGCAACCCTGCTATAGCTGGCTTCAGCCGGACTCCAATGAAGAGTCGAATGAATTGGAGTTTGCAACTTCCCCACACATTCTGCAACTGAACGATGATTGCCTGGAGTGTGTGTTCCAGTATCTGCCGCTTCCCGATCAGATTCGACTGGCACGAACTTGCACTCGTTTTCGAAACATTTATCAAAGGTTTTCTGCCAGACAGCACAAGTCTGTTGGTTACTATAAAAACAAAGATCTTACATTGTGGGAAGCGCTGGAATTTTGTCAACTATCCGGCCTTCATGTTCAAAGCTTAGACTTAAGTCTCTGGGCAAATGACAATCTTAAGCGCTGCTTCTATACTGGTCTTCATTTTCCCAATCTGGAAAGTTTGCATCTGGATGATGATCACCTGAAGGTACACAAATTACAACGAATATTGCTGGGAACAAACAAATTAAAGGAGTTAAAGCTGAAGACACGGCCTAGAACCGACCCGCTCGAATTATCGCAGCTTAAAGAACTTAAGAAGTTGGACATTCCTGAATGGAATACGGAAAATCTTAGTCTGCCCACATCTATCGAATCATTGACACTCAATGGTTGGCATGAATTCAATTGTCTTCCAAGTCTTTTGAGGGGCCACACACGTATTAAGAAGCTTCATCTTAACAATACGTCGAACGATTTTGTGGAAATGGCCACTACCCAGGCTTTTGCTTCCGTGGAAATACTTAAAATAAGTGAAAGTAGTTTTTATCGGAATGAACTAAACGTTCAGTTTCCAAAACTTAAAAAATTATGCATATATTCAAGTGACATATATCCGGAAGCTATTGACAATATTGTTAAGCACTATTCTCATCAGTTAGATCACTTCGAGTTTACGAGCCGTCTTAAATGCTGCAGAGAGGATGTGCTACGGATTACGCATCTAAGTGGACTGCATACACTTGTCCTGAGCAATCCGGAAATAATACGTTACAATGTTATATCGGCATTTGGCAAGCTTACCGAGCTTAAGCGCTTCGGAATATGCGAAAGCAATATTACCAATAGTTTAGTGCTACAACTAATGATCAATTGCCCCAAGTTAAGCAAACTGAGAATGCGGGTTTGCACAAATGTCGAAAGCGAAAGCCTGGTGAACAGCATCATCAGTCTGTTGCGAAAGGACATTCAAAGCGGGAAAAACCAACGAGAGTTACCATTTAAACTATATTCGAATAATTTTGATTTTATGAATATTCCTCAAACTGATCCCGATGTTGTTGAAGTAATTTATAAAACCTGTTCAATGAATGAGTGGTTTGACGAAGAGTTTGAGGTATAGAATTCATTTCAGTATAGAATTACTCAGTAAACTCAGTAAGAGCAGTGTAACCATTTAACTACCTACACCAACTAATTAATTTCCAGACCAAATCTTACGAAACTTGTTTGATGAAGTTTAGTGTTCTTAAGTATTTTTATACACTTGAAAAGTGTATTATAATTTTGCCCAGAAGTTGGCAACGAATGGAAGGAATCATCTCCGACCACATAAAGTATATATATTCTTGATCAGCATGACGAGCTGAGTCGATTAAGCTTTGTCCGTCCGTCTGTCCGTTTCTACGCGAACTAGTCCCTCAGTTTTGAAGCTAGCGAGCTGAAATTTTGCTAATATGTCGAAACCGACCGGATCGGATGACTACTTCTTGTAGCTGCCATACAAATGATCGGTCGAAAAATGGGTTTTAATGAGAAAAACTGGTTTTTCCTCAATATTACCGCTCTCAATTACGGTCATGGGTAATGTTTAATGTTTTTAAGCTGATCTGCGAAGTTTGGTCGAAGTCGCTAACCAATGAGACAAGCGTTTTCAAGTGTATAAAAACTTCGGCTCGGACGAAGTTAGAATTGCCTTTCTCGTTTTTGTTATTATTCAAAAAAAGATTTTACTTTATAGTGTTTAGTATTCAAAATATATCTATGTAACTTTTTAAGCCTTTCTTCGATTACTTGAACAAGTTCGCAATTATACTGCTCTACGAAACCTTTATTGAAACCCGTTTTGAAGAATATGAAAACTTCTTTCCCGACTTCAAACTTCACTGGATACCCGCGAGCCGTTTGGCTAATAAGATAAAGATAAAACAGTCAACAGGTCAAAGGTCTAAAATTTATGGAAATGTGCGAGGCACTCAACTTACTGCTGCTGAACGGTAGGACGAAATGCGATGCAGAAGGTGTTTTCACCTTTATCAGAGGACAGCTAAGCTCAGTTATAGATTATTGCATTGTACGGGGCCAGTGGCATGATATTGTAAAGGATGTAGGGGTAAAAGTCGAAATTTTTTCTTAAAAATTGTAATAGAGCTAGATGAGGGGCGCTTCTTGCAGCCTGCTGAAAACAGCCTTCTCCCTAAATTAAAATGGCGTGACAGTTTGAGTAGCACCTACGTCTCTAACCTAAACCGACAGCTTACAAATTGCAACGTAACTAATGGAGAATAAGGCGTTGAGTGCATCAGCGAATGCATTCGTAGAGCTGCAGCCTTCATGCAAAAGCCTCGAAAGTCCCCCCTTTCGCAGCCATGGTTCGACACGGACTGCACTTCCGCCCGCAAACTATCCTTTAAACTACTGCACTCCGCCAGGACTGAAAACACTCCCCAATCTAAAGCAGAATTCCACTCGGCAAACTGCGCCTACAAATCACTCTGCATACTTAAACAGCAGCTCTATTACCAACGAATGGAACTTGAAATAGCCTGGGTCAACAATAGTAAAGATTTTTGGGCCTTGGTCAGGAAGCTAAATGGGTCTCTTGCGCACAAACCTATCCAGGCAAAGGCATCTGAACTTACAGAGCACTTTAAATCCACGCTTTTTGTAGAAACCCCGAATAACCAAATTGCCTATGCTACTCCGTTATTGCTAGAGGAAACACTGGATGCTGCAATTACAGTCGATGAGGTGTACCTTGCCATCAAGGCAGCAAAGACAAACAAAGCCCCAGGGGTCGACCGTATTCCAGTAGAGTTTTTTAAAATTGCCTCTCCAATGTGTATTGAGATGTTGACAAACGCTTACAATAAAGTCCTGTCGTCTGCATTCCCAGCTGCTTTAAGGAAAGCATTATTTTCCCAATACACAAAAAAGGTGATCTAACATTAGCGGAGAACTATAGAGGAATATCGTGCCTAAGTTCAACCCTGAAGCTTTTCACCTCTATCCTGCTTAGGCGGCTTACAAACTGGGTATCTGAAAATAGTGTCCTAAGCGAATTCCAGTTTGGTTTCCGCACAGTCGATAGTGTGTTCGTGCTCTCAGGGATTGCGCAATCCTATCTAAACAGGAAAAGAAAACTTTATCGATTTTAAGGCTGCATTTGACACGATAAACCGTGATAGCTCATATTTAAAGCTAAGTCATTTGGAAGTATCAACGAAATTTATTTACACGTTGAATAGCCTGTATGAAGTTAATCGCTTTTCTGTATGGGACAGATGTGAGCTCTCCGACTGGTTCCCAAACAACACCGGCTTAAAACAAGGATGCCTCCTCAGCCCACACATCGACGACATATCATCGTACCTGCCCGGAGTAGTTGATGTTAATGGTTGCAACATAAAGAACTTGATGTACTGGCTGATTCCCCTGAAATGCTTCAGAGCATGATAAATGAGCTGTATGACTACTGTTAACTGTGGAGTCTACAGATAAACGTGCAGAAGACAAAGGTACAGGTTATAAAAGACGGCCGTGGTCGAACGCCTAAAGCCGATAAATGGTTTTTAAATGATGCCGAACTGGAGACTGTTACTAGGTTTAAATACCTGGGTGTTATTCTAACAGGAAACATGAATTTTAGGGCTCACCTCCAAAAGAAATTACTGGACTCGAAGAAAGCTCATGGAAAAACTTTTTTGGGAAATCGCTTATCCTGGCAAGCACAATTTCGCCTGTTTGAAGCTGAGGTTTGGTCTGTGATGTGCATTGCGTCGGAACTATGGGGATGTACCCAGTATGAAGAAGCTGAGCGACTTCAATGGATGTTTGTTAAACGGATCCTTAAACTGCCAAACACAACTCCGAATTACGCTATCCACTTGGAAACCGGCCTGCCAACTCTGCACTTGTACTGTCTTCAAACGCACTTCAAATACATTCAAACGATCTCCACTACATGCCGTTCTCGTTGCGAGATGCTAAATCTGAATTACAGACCGCATGTAAGTTCCATCAATACCGACTGTACACTCTGCAACCTCCGTGTAACTGAGAATGTTGCGCATTTGATCGGGGTTTGTCCAATCTTGGGAGAGCTAAGATGTTTGTACCTCAACAAACCTACACTATCGGAAAACGAGATTGTGAGCTGGTTGAATGGAGAAAACTGGGAGACACTGTCTTCGTTTTTGCAACATGCGCTGAAATATCGTTTTACTATTAACCGAATACTTATAACTAGCCAATAACCAAAATGTCACTTCTTGCTGTTAAATTAGTTTTTAAAATTTTAATTTTTTTTTTTTTAAATTTGTAACTCGGATTTTTTTCCACCCATAGTTTTATATTGTCAGTGTGCTGTCTAAAAATTAAGAAATTTTACTATTTTTTATTATGATAAGTTATGGCTGATGGTTAAAAACAAATCCTCTGTTTTTCTAAATAAAATACAACTACTATGTAACTCAGCCTTTACCTTTAGGCCCTTTGAATAATATTCGATGGCAGTGGAGTAGATAGCTTTTTGCAATGGGGGGTGATGAAATTTTATAAATCTTTTTTTTTTTTGCGTCTTTAAAATTTTATTTAAAGGTATCTTTTTTATTTAGTTACTTCTTTGTAAAAAAACACAAGCTTTTCAAACTTATTCTTCGTTTATCTAGGATTTTGTCCCCAGTAATTCCGTTTTTTGATCTCAATGGGGTGGATTGATCACCTTAATCAGCCCCCCCTATCTACGCCACTGTTCTATGGAATTTTGTTTTCGATTTAAATTATGTGGAGGTTTCTGTTCAGAAGGTTGAAATGCTTTTGTTTAACTCAGCAAGTGTATTAAAATTCCATGTCCAAAGTGTCACATGTCTTTTGGACTTATCAAAGTGACAATCCGCTTAACAGCCTCGACCACAAGTCCTAATGCCCTTCTCTATATCCTGCTTACCCTACAACTTACTTCCCATTAATGTTTAATGTGCTTAAGAAAAGAATCTTGTCCCGTTCCCTTTGTTCGATGGTCCACAAGAAACCGCAATAATTTTTGTGGCAACATTTATTTTAGTTTTGCTCACAAAACTAGCCACAAAAGACGAAAGAGGAAGGCCGTTGCGGTTTTGAGGGCCTGTCAGGGCAAAACTTTTGAGCTGCAAAGCAAAATTGAAACGAATGCGTGTGGCGAAACAAAACAAGGAAGCAACAATGGGCCACACATAAATGACAAAACCCATAATATAATCCTTGGCTGCAGTCCGAAAAACTTTTGCGGTTCAATTTGAAAAGGATGCTGCTACTGGACACACACACACACATAGCCAGACGCAGACGTAGACAAATAAAATTTTAATTAAACTAATGAAAATGTACAGGCCAAAAGGCAAGAAAGAGGAAACATTAAAAATTAACTGGCGGAATAATCGAAACTGTTAAAACGTTAATTTAACACTTAAACAAGCTAAACCGCAGGACAACTCTCGTCCTGGCCAAGTGTAACGGGAACTGTCAGTGTTGTGTGCGTGTGGCATTCCAATTGGCAGCTTTCTCTGTGTGTCACATTTAATGCAAGAACGGAATTCCATTAAACGACAACCGCAGCGACGCTGCTGACGTCGCTGCCACAAACCAAAAACCCCAGCAAACCATCCGCACCCCCCTCCGCGCTCACCCACAAAAGAGGAAACGCATTTGTGGTGCCAAATAAACACGTACACATACACATACATGGACAACATTTGCTAGCGATGGGTGCGTGTTTTACTTTGATTACAATGCAAAAAGAGGCAGCAGCAGCTCAGCAGCAAAGGGAGTTTTCTTTGACGCAAGCACTGTTTCGGAGTGCGAAAGAGGGTGGTATACAAAATTGGGGTTGAGAGACAATTCCTTAAGAAATTTTGTGAGTCCTTAAGGTGCTACACAATCACATGTTGGTCTTAGGCTTCTCTCTCAGCTAGGTTACTAAGGTCTGCCTTTGGTAATGCTTTAAATAACGTGTTTTTTTGTTTAGGCGACGGCTGTGCCTCTATGGGCCCGTCAGATTAAATCTTTCGCAACTTCATTCCGACTTTCCTCAGCTTTTATATAGAAAAAAATTTATATTTTCTCAACCTGAAACGTTTTTAAAGGAAAGTTTGTTTGGTCTTTCAACCGAGACCGCTTTCCTAGTTTCTTAGCTTGACTAAACAGACGCTTTTCTTTCTCTTTTATGTCATCAAGGCTAATGCTTCGAATGCCCTTCAGCGGTCTCACGTACGAAAGGGGTGCCTTATCTCCATTTACGTGAGCTGAAAACTCGATCCAATAGAATTTTTCATAGTTTGCCGGCTTGACCCATGCCTATAAATTAACTAAATAAAACGCAAATACAATAGACTCAATCTGGTTCCAGAACTGTTTAACCATCTTTGAACTTAAACCTTATAATGCAACCAATCTGAAGCTTATAACTAAATCGTTTCCTTACACAGACAAAAAGATCACGATATCTAATATTATATCATACGCGTAGTTTGAGATAACGATAAGAATTCGGGTCCGATAGGTGCACACAAGGTATACTTAATAAGGTAGGCCTACTCACTCTCTCGCTCTCGTGACAACTTTTTAAGTTTCAGTCCGTAAACAACTGTTGCATGGAGCAATTAGAATTAGAGAGAACGTTTGCGTTGCCTCTCAATTTTGTTAATGGATAAATTTCTGATCAATTTCTATTTCTGATCAATTTCTATATATGATAAATTTCCGCTCAATTTCTGTTTCTGATCAATTTCTGATAAATATCTGATCAATTTCTATTTCTGATTAATTTCTGATAAATTTTTATTTCTGATCAATTTCAGATCAATTTCTGATCAATTTTTGATCAATTTCTATTTCTGAGCAATTTCTATTTCTTATCAATTTCTGATCAATTTCTATTTCTGATCATTTTCTGATCATTTTCTGATCAATTTCTTTTTCGGATCAATTTCTTAACTAGTGCCCAAAAAGATACTTCAAAGTGCCAGTAGGAAATCACTGTGGTTAGAGCGAGACGACCACTACCCAAATGTATCCAGAGAAAGCGAACAGCTGACCAAAATATATCTAGAGAGCGTAAATAAGAGCGAACAGCTCACAATTTTCTGACAGAAGCGGCGTCAACTGAGCAACGTTCCTCTCTAATACTATTTGCTCCATGACTGTTGTAAGCGAAGCATTTCCCGAACGAATTTTTTGCGTTTCACTTAGTAGCTTAGTAGGCTTTGTATTGAAATATATAACTCTCTCGCTCTCGCTCTCTTTGACACAAATATAAGGAGTTGTGAGAGAGCGAGTGCGCCTACCTTGTTAAGTATAGCTTGGGTGCCCAGAGGGGAAAACCAGCTCAGAAAATGAATTGTCTTCAACTTAAAATGAGAACAAGATGGTCTTAAAATTCTTGAGGAGAAATGTTCCTGGAATGATTAAACTTATTCTCAATCGGATAATATTTGCTTTAAACTACAACAAAACCGGTTTTTAGCAGAGAGATATCAAAGAGAGAGACAGAGAGAGAAAGCGCGTGAGAGTGAATTGTCTCTCTTTTTGATCTCTCTCCAAGCCCTCTAGAGCAGAGTTCCCCAACGAAACCCCTAGGGGCACGAACATACTAGCCAATTCTTACCGAATGCTTGCCGAAGTCAACCTTCACTGTGTGTTAGAAGGAGACACAGTCACGTTTTCGCGCTCTCTGCTTGGGGAACCTTGCTCTAGAGCAGCGTTGGCCCTCGGTTCCATCCCGGGGGCTACAACATTTCGCTATTCACACATACATGACCCGAACGCTTGCCGAAGCTGAGAATTCAGGAGCAAAAAAGCGTCATTCGCTTGACAGAGTTCGAAGCGATTAGGTCAAAGCAAATTCACGGAAGTTTTTTTTTGCACACTAATACACTATCACTTTTATGCCTCGCTCTCGCTGGCCATCGCTGCTCTAGAGTCTAGACGTGCATGTGCAAAACTGTTCAACGCTTAAATGGGCTAGCGCGTCATTCCATACGTTGAGTGCATAAGGTACCGGGCTCAAATCCCAGTCAATCCGGAAAAAAATATTTCTGTGTTTTTCTGAAATAATTAAATAAAACGAGTCAGATGGAGTGGGTCGTTAAAGCGATGTTTCTGATTCCTATGGAATATATAAGTGGAGGGAGAAGCAGCAGGATCGCATAACCCATTCAGGAGTCTTGCCGCCTCCCTTCACATCTAATCCCGTGAAGAATCCGCCCAGACCTCTCTAAGTGCAATAAAATTTTTTTTCAGTTGAGTTTAAAATGTTCGTGATAACTGAACAATATTAACTCAAATCAAGTTCTCAAAAAAGGGAACAATATCAACTCAATTTGAGTTTTAGCGTGCTGAAAAAATTATTCTTAAAGTGAGAACATTGTACTACGATACACGATAGTGCTCGTTTTGAGTCCAATGCTCTCGGTTTTTTCTCTCTGTGTGCTGCCTCAAGTCTGGGACTCCGAAATTTCCTTTATAATTGAATAGTTCACTTGAAAACAAACTGATCTGGTCCTTTTTATACCCTGTACCCATTAAGCGCTGTGGGTGTGTGTGTTTGTGTGTGTGTAAGTGTTTGCATGTGGGTCTCAATTATACAGGGTAATTTGAAGTCGGGCCGCTAGACTGCAACGCTCTTACTTGTCTTAAAATGCAATATCTCTGGAACCATAGTAGCTAGGTACATGAAATAAATTGCCAATGATAGATAGTTGACTGTATTACCGTTTACAGTTTCAACCTTGTTTCGCGGATTACACTGTGCATCCCTAAAAAGTTTATCGAGCTGAGACCTAAAAATTCTGAAATTTTAGTTGCTTGCAGGTCTATAACTATAAGGAGTTTTCGAATGAATTCGGTTTGTAAAATAAAATCAGGGTCCATCGATCATTCAACTCCCATTATTGCCATAACAATTTAAAGTTTTCTCGTGTCACGATAAGTCTTATAAGACCCACTCCAACACCCCCAACTGACTGCAGTGTGATCCAAAAACATTTCTCTTATTTCGCCCATTTCCCTTTCACACTCACCTCCCACCCGGAACACGCAGCATATTGCAGATGCTTAAACACACAAAGCCTGTAGAGAGAGTATTTGGGGGAGTTAAAGAATCACAACGACTTCCAACCCCAACCCCGTGTATGTTTGTATGATTGTATGTAGGTATGAACATGTGTAGAGAGTGGGCGCACATAAATTGCAATCGGAATATCAAATTGGCAGTTTGGAGCAGAAACAGGACGAGGACCAGGACCAGAACACAGCCCTCTCGTTTCTCCTGTTCGTTGTGATTTTATCAATTCAATAAAAACCAAATAAAATCAGTACAAATGCAAATACCATTAATGTATTGGGTTTAACTTTGTTTTTGTTTCGTGGCGTATTGTTTTTTTTTTTCTTTTACAAGAGAAGGGAAACGCTGCGACTTGCCGCCTGTTTTATGCAATATTTTCATATTTATTTATGAGCATTTTTTTAATATTATTTACGCTCTTGTGCGTTTTTATAGTTGACTGAAAGGCGAACGAAATATGTGATATTTTTAAAAATTTGTGATTTTTCCGGGTGAGGTTTGTGTTTAGAGAAAACATTTTCAGAAAATATTCGAATTCGAATGGAAAGGATTATTAAACACTTAAGGCCACCTGTTTCCCTTTTCCAGCTTAGCCTCTATCCCATTAAACACTTATCTGGCCAACATTATTCTCTCACTTGCCTAATGAACTTTTGGCGTGTGTTCACCTCACTCCCCACACACACAAAAATGCCAAGAACAACACACAATTCAATTATTATTTTATAATTAATATTTTGCACATCAAAATCGCATCAAGAGCAACAGCAGCAGCTGGGAAGCTGGCGCTAATTTCCACGCAAACGCCTCCACAAACTCATGGGCTCGGCTCACGCAATGAGGAAGAGCAGGAGGAGCAGCAGCAGCAGCAGCTGGAGGAATCCAAACATGTTGCGTGTGGCACAAAAAAAAACAACGAAAATAAAGATAAATTAGGCAAAAAGAAATGTTTTAGTTGAAAAATGTGAAGCCTGGCGAGATAATTAATAAAAAGCAGTGAGCATTTAATGATGATGGAAAATCTTGATTAGAATCGAAAACATAATGAATTGGTAGGCAAATTGTTTTTTCCATTTACTTCAAACTTTTATACTAATTAAATTATTAAAAAAGTTTTTCAATTCTGCTGAGTAGTTTGCTTATAATAACAGAAATATTATCCAAAACGAAATTTTAAAATTATTTCGTAAAGTAAGGGACTCTACGCAGTTGTGAACGCTTACATTAAAGTTACAAATTGACCAAAATTGTGAAACAGTTTGGAAACACAGTTCAACAAATATTGGTTCCTCGTGGACCGGGGAATAAGATTGATTTCGTTGTAAGTACTCTCTCTCAAGCTTTCCATCAATATATATTGCTTACTCCAATTTAAACCAATCAATTTAAAATAAACTCATAAGACTCATGGCTTATTTGTGCATGTTCTGCGCTTGCCCCTATGCATCTAAATTTTCCCATGCAATATTCCGTTAAATATGATTTTTTAATATTGGCTTTTTTGGCACTTCTCCAACCATTGACCATTGATAACTTAAACGAGAGCAAAAGTTAAAGTCGGCTCTAACCGACTTCGATATACCCGTTACTCATGAAAAAACATGTTTAACAGTGTTCCTGCGTTCGTTAGGGTGACCATCAGAAAAGTATGCAACATTTTTTTAGGGTGGGTAGCGGGGGGGCTTGGTTCACTTTTTTGCTCATAACTTGAGAACCGTTCATCCGATCTTCATCATTTCTTTGGCAAATCGATTCATTTTGCTAATTACTAACTACCTCTAAAAGAAACAAATCGTCTATCTTTAAAAATGTAGGAGATATAACGTTTTTTCCAATTTGCGGGGGCGGGAGGGGGCTTGGCCAAAATTTGAAACAAACTTGATCTGCGTGCAGATAAAAGAAGCATTTGTCCCATACATGTCGAATCTCTATCTCTTACCATCTCTGAGATCTAGGTGTTCATACAGACAGACGGACAGACGGACAGACGGACATGCCTATATCGACTCGGCTGTTGATGCTGATCAAGAATATATATACTTTATATGGTCGGAAATGATTCCTTCTGCCTGTTACATACATTTGCACGACTTTAGTATACCCTTTTTACTCTACGAGTAACGGGTATAAAAACTAAGCGTGCTAAATTTTTTTTGTTTTAAATTGACTTGTATTGAGCTTAAAAGCCTTCGTCGAACGGTATCAACCTCATTTCCTGGCCCGCGAGGACCCAATATTTGGTTTTTATACCCGTTACTCGAAAAGTCGTGCAAATGTATGTAACAGGCAGAAGGAATTATTTCCGACCATATAAAGTATATATATTCGATATAGACATGTCCGTCTTTCCGACCATCCGTCAAGATCGGATGAACGGTTCTCAAGTTATAGGCAAAAATGTGAAAAATAGCCGAGTTAAAAAAGTGTTGCATACTTTTCAGATCTTCACCCTAAAGAACTCAGGAACACTGTTAAACATGTTTTTTCATGAGTAACGGGTATATCGAAGTCGGTTAGAGCCGACTTTAACTTGCGCTCTCGTTAGTTTAAAACAAGTGAGAAAGTCGTACAAGCCCGACTATAATATACTCTGCACCTAGAGTAGGAGCTGAATGCAGTGCTGCTGCTGTGCTCATCTCCAAGCTTCTCTCTCTAACATTGTGAGGCGTTGGTTGTGAAAGGATGGGAGAGGTGGCGGGGGGTGATTCACTTATTTGCTTATAACTTGAGCACCGCTCATCCGATCTTTATCAGTTTTTCGGCATTCATAGATACGACATACAATATGTAATGCTAATGACTAACTATCTCTAGAAGCTACGAATCATCGATAAAACTGTGGGAGATATGACGTTTTTTCAAAATTTAAAATAATCTTTATCTGCCAGCAACTATAAAAATAGAGGCAAGCTAACTTCGGCTCGACCGAAGTTTATATCCCCTTGGAGTTTGATATATGCCTGACAGTTTGTATGGCAGCTATACTATATAGTGGTCCGATTTCGACAAATTTTTTTGAAATTATGTAGTCATTGAAAACTTATATGTACGAGCGTTGGGAGCGATAACATTGAAAACCATAAAGTTTTTCTCACTGAAACTAGTTTTTCAACCGATCGTTCCAATGACAGCTATATGCTATAGTCATCCGATCCGGCCAGTTCCGACAAATGTGCAGCGTATTTGTACCAAAAGACTTTGTGCAAAGTTTGGTTAAGATAGCTTTAAAACTGACGGAGGAGATAGCATAGAAACAGACGAACGGACAGACGGACGGACAGACGGACATGGCTATATCAACTCAGCTCGTCATGCTGATCAAGAATATATATACTTTATGTGGTCGGAGATGCTTCCTTCTTTGCGTTACAAACATCTGGACAATTTCAATATACCCTCTCCAAGGGTATAAAAAGCATTTGTCCCAAGCATGTCAAACCTCTATCTCTTACCATCTCTGAGATCTGTTTGTTCATACAGACGGACGGACAGACGGACAGGCGCACATGGCAATATCGACTCGGCTGTTGATGCTAATCAAGAATATATATACTTTATAAGGTTGGATATGATTCCTTGTTAAATACTTTTGCACAAACTGAATATACTCTATGTACCTTCGGTACAGAGTATAAAAACTCTCAATAATGCCGCAGCAGCTTATGACTTTTTTCTGATCACAAATTTAAAGAGGCTCACGAAAAGAAGACGCAACGACACGATTGAGGCGATAAAGACAGGCATCGAAGTTAAAGCTAATGACGGTCACAAAAAGTTACTTATTTATGTGTTTCGCAATCCATTGTGAAATTATTTGAAGAAACCAGAGATTAAAACTGTAACCCTTATCCGCTAAAAACCCTTGAAAAAATGAAAACGAACCCGTAACCGAACCTTATACCTCTATAACCTTATTAGTAAAAATATCAATAAACGTAAGCTTATTATTATTGAGCAGCACCCTTGCTAATGGCGAAAGAGAAAAAGAGTGCAGCTAACAAAAATCTTTACCTCTCACATCTTTTCTTATATATTGTCTTTTAGTTTAAATACCGATTTAGCGATTGAGGGACAAAATCAGCGAAATTGTTACATTTAAAACTCCAGCAAAACTTGCAATAACATGAATGCAGAACGAATTGTTAGTCTTTTGTTATTCTATCATCAACTCAGCATTAACCAAACTTTTGTCTCAGGAATTAGAATTTAGAGAACCCAGTCTGTTCGAGAATGAAGCTTGATCCGAGATATAATGTTTCTTTATCTGCTACAAGCTCGATTGAAATATCAGGGAAAACTATATACATTTAAAATGGAGTACGCTGCTTATACGGTCATATATATTCTGCGCTCGATAACGCTTGGTTTGGCTTAGAAGAATGGGTGGGTGCAGATTTTCTCAGACTATCACAGACTATCTTTTAAATGAAAATTCTTTAATAATTAAATACAAGAGTTTTTCTTGGGAATATATTAAACAAAATAATTATCTTTAAGGAATCTAAATCTTTCTATCAAGGAACACAAAAACCGAAACAGCAAAAAATATTTCTCCTGCCCAATATACAATCATGTATGAGAATTCCAAATATGTAATCCTGAAAAACTCACTTTTTAAATTTTCCGCAATTTCGCATTTTCAGAATTTCGTTTCCAAATAAATAAATTTTTATATTCCTGTCATTCTCTCTTCCTTTTTGGCACTCAAAATCAAATTAAAATTCAATCTAGCATGTAATTATTACTTTCGGCAGTTGCATTCTCCCCACATACAATTTTAATCCAAATGTTCACATGCATCGTTAGCAGCCTCTCCTAATCCTTAGTTGATATCCTGTCAGCACAGCACAACCATTTTTCGTCTGTTCTCTGTCAACTTTTATGCAAATTTTAACTCAATTATAAGCAAAATATTTACTCGATAGCACCAAAGATTAATAACTTTTTAAAGACTTCGCTTGACTGTCAGAGATTACTTACTTTCAGACAAAAACCAGAGACTGGGCCAAAGAGATTAATCTCGTTAAATGCTGAGGCGTGCCTGGCCAAGTGGCAAGCAGGATCTGGCCTCAACGTCTGTGTAAACTTTGCGTGCTGCAAAAGTGTTGCACGCCTCCTGCTCTTGCCACATCCACATGGTAGGTACATACGTACTTCTACTTACATATATAATTATTCCTTGCCTTCTCGGCGGCGACAACTCCCAGAAGTATACTTAATTATATTGTCGTAACTTTAAATGTCATTTTGTCATTGTCTGCGACACATGAGAGCAAGTCTCGTAGTACACTTAGCAAAACTGACTAACTTTGTTAGATGCTTTCACTGAAGATCGAAACCTTGAACATTATAATGGAAAATTAATTATCAAGGACAATCATGGGCGATGAAAGCAACGGGTTATGGCTCAACGGTAATAAATCCATATTTCTAGAAGGTTAAACGAGCATTTGTCCGTCTGTGTGAACGCACTGATCTCAGAGATAGTGAGAGAGAGTCGTTTGACATGTATGGGACATTATCCTCTTACACTTGGCAGAACAAGTTTAACTTCTGAATACTTAAAGATAATAAATAAATCTTCAAATCGTCGTGTTAATTATTTGGGGTTTATTTTGGCCGTTGTGGTTTATGAGAACAAAAACATTTTTTAATTCCCTGTGCTTGACCAGACTGGTGTCCCCAAAGAGCTCATACAGTTTGTCATTTTTTCGAATGCGGAAATCATCGCCGACTTTTAAAGGTCCATAAATCCTCCGAAGAATTTTTCGTTCAAACACGCCAATCGCCGATTCATACGCTGCTGTCATTGTCCATGCTTCTGCGCAATATTGCAGGACTGGGATGATAAGCGACTTGTACAGGGCTATTTTTGTTCTTCGCTTGAGGTCTTTGCTCTTGAACTCCCTACTTAGCCCGTAATAGCATCGGTTTGCGAGCGTGATTCTTCGTCGGATTTCCGGACTGATGTTGTTCTTGCTGGTTATCATCGTTCCGAGATAGACGAAATCCTCCACAACATTAAAGTTGTACTCCTCCATTGTAACAGATTGTCCAAGTCGCAATGACTTTTTGTCCGCGATCCCACAGGTTAAATAAATCAATAGATTATGCAATTCTTAACAAAATTGCATTTACAGATTCCAAATTAGTCTAATATTTAAGGAATAAATTAAAAAACAAAATATGCTTTAGTGTTCCATATTCCACCGTTCCATTCGACGCTAAATATCCGACGCTATTTTGACGGACATTTTGATAAGTGCGGCTGAATCATAGCTTATCTTCAGTGCCAGCGTTTTCATTCCCTCTTTCAGCAATCTGCGGCTAAACGGAATAAAGTGATTATTAAACTGAAGTGAAACTTAAACCTCAGCTATTTAGTTGCCGGCAGAGCATTTTTGGCCACTGACATGAATGCAGAAGAAAATAATGATTTGCTTTCTGGGCTCCGTTTAAAAATGATGATGTGTAAGTATTGCATATTTAATATATAACAAAATACACACTTTATATATGGTTTATTCTCTTTGCAGATGTGCTTAACCATAGGCAAGCAGTTCATCGAAAAAAGAAAGAAAAAAAACTGAAACCCCTTTACAAGTTTAGTGTGAAGAATGAAATTGCATATACTGAAGATCACGTTCCGGTGCAGAAGTTGCATCTATTTGGTTTGCCAATGGAGGTTTGTTTTCGTTTCATTATCACTTCAATAAATAACCACTTATCTGTATCTTCTATAGTTGACACAAGACGCCTTACTTGATTACTTTACTCAGAACTACGGCCCAAATGTGGTCATAGAAAGAATAGAGGATTCTGTTCCAGCTGATGAAGATCAGGAATATTTGCCAAGTTGGAGCGCATTTGCACTCTTTGCCCATGCAGGCGATGCAGCCAAGTAGGTTTCATATTACAACTCTCAGAATCGCTTCTCTAAACTTATACATCCAATTGCAGAGTCCTTGAAAACTCAGAGCACGCGGTCAGCAGCCATAAGTTTCATGTGCAACCCTGCTATAGTTGGCTTCAGCCAAATGCCGTTGAAGAGTCGAACGAATTAGAGTTTGCAACTTCCTCACTAATTCTCCAACTTAACGATGATTGCCTGGAGTGTGTGTTCCATTATCTGCGGCTTTCCGATCAGATCTGCTTGGCACAAACTTGCACACATTTCCTAACCATTTATCAAAGGATCTCTGCCCGACAGCACAAGTCAATTTGTTCCGGAGGAAAGAAGGATCTAACTTTGTGGGAAGCGCGTAAATTTTGTCAACTGTCCGGCCATCATGTTCACAACTTAAGCTTAAGTCAATGGGGAGATGTCAATTTTAAGCGCTGCTTTTATGCTGATCTACATTTTCCCAATCTGACTTATCTGAATCTGCATGATTTTCAGTTGAAGGTACACAAGTTACAACGAATATTAATGGGAACGAGCAAGCTGAAGGAGTTAAAGATAGAGACTCAAAGTAGAACCGACCCTCTGGAGTTAGCGCACCTTAAGGAACTTAAGAAATTGAAGATTTCGGATTGGAATACGGAAAGTCTTACTCTCCCCACATCTATCGAATCGTTGACAGTCTCCAGATGGCGTGAGTTTAGTTGTCTTCCAAAAATTTTACAGAACCACACTCAGATTAAAAAGCTTCGAATTTTAAATTCAAATTACGTTTTCGATATTATGTTCGGATCGCAGGCCTTTGCCTCCATAGAGGTTCTTGATATAAAATGCAAATATTACAAGAAACTGCTAATCGCTCAGTTACCAAAGCTTAAAAAACTAAGACTGGAATTCGATCTTATGAGAATGGATATTATTCACGAGATAATCGAGATCAATCCTAAACAGCTTGATCATTTGGAGTTTACCAGCCCACAAAGTTTCAACAAAAAGGTGATTTTACATTTTACGAATCTAATTGGACTGCATACTCTTGTCTTGGGCTGTCCCTATAAAATTGATGACGAAGTCATATCGGCATTTGGCAAGCTTACCGAGCTTAAGCGTTTTGGACTATTAGACAGCGAGATTACAGATAGTTTGGTACTAAAACTGCTAATCACATGTCCCAAGTTAAGCATACTGAAATTGGAATCGTGTGGGAATGTCAGCGAAAACCTGGTGCACAGCATCATCAGTCTAGTGAGAAAGGAAATTCAAAACGGGACAAATCAACGAGAGTTGCCATTTAAGCTATTCGGTTTCGAATATGAATATCTTACTATAACTGTTCCTGATAATGCTGACGTGGTCTTGACACAGTCGAGAACGGATTGGTTTGAAGAGGAGTTAGAGATTAAGAATTAAAGCATTTATATTCCATTCATTAAACCCGATTGCTTCACAGATCGGTTTGGAACTGCGACAGCATTTATCTACTTAAAGCGAATCTCGCTTGATAGTTGTAAAGATTGATTTATAAGAATTTGTTGTATTGTTGTATTTTTATTAATAATGACTTAAATAAAGAAAAAATAAAAATTGGAAATCTTTATAATTCAACAGACGATTCCTCATAGTAAACTTTAAAGATAAACGACTTCAGGAAACGGCAGGTTATTGTTCCTAAAAGTATTAATGTACATGTCATGTGTGATGTTACTAACCTGCTTTTGCCAATCCTTCAATCCAGCCAAAGTATATGGCACAATGCACTGTGGGTCAGGAATCTCATTTTTGGGTAAAAACTCTACCATTTCTACACCAACCTAGCTGAAATTTTCGAAAAAACGATCTCCAAAGATTAAGCTTAACGCACATAATTTAAAATGCAACAAAAAAAAATAGATGCAAGCTAACTTCGGCTCGACCGAAGTTTATATACCCTTGGAGCTTGATATGTGTTTGACAGTTTGTATTGCAGCTATACTATATAGTGGTCCGAATACGACAAATCTTGTTGAAATAATGTAAAATCACTTTTCTTCTTCTTTAATGGCCATTACAACCAGTGGCGGATCTAGGAATTGACTAAGGGGGGGCTAAGGGTACTCAAAATCACTCAACATTGTTCGGATCTTATTGTGCTTCACAGAATAGATACATCATCTCATACAAAAAGTCGATATGCTCTGAAGATAATAAGTTTTCCAAGGTAAAAATAAAAAACTTGTTTTTTGGACATTTTTTTGAACAATTTTTGTCTTACCTCCAGAGTGCAACTGCATTTTCATTCACTCTGTGTACCATTGGCACAGAGTATAAAAAGTTTTCGGCCAATATATGTATATGCCTTGAGCGAATCCGAAATATGTTTCGGTTTTAATCCCTAGATTAAAGGTAAAGCTAGATAAATAAATAGCGCCGCAGGCAATTTTTTTTGGAGTCGCGAGTGAAGAAGGATTTTTAAGTAAGTATCCACAAACTGCTCAACAATAAACATTGAAAAACTTCGCAGAATGTGTAGAGCATATTTTAAAATTTTACCTTCAAGTAAAACATATTTTAAATCAAAACACTTCGTACACTTCACTAAGACCATGTTTGTACATTATTTTGGTTAGTTTTATAAATTTGGAAATGCTATAGCATTTAAGCTACGTGGTTAAGTTTTATCGTTTTCTGATTTTTTTACAATTGACGAATAGAATTCACATATTCTTAGTACAAAACCTGCAATTTAAAAACTTCATTAAAAAGGAACCCGTGGATGACCTTTTCGACTTTGTTGTATAATAATTCTTTATAGTTCGCGGCCCATCAATGACATTTTGTACAAAATTGTTGTTTAGAACGGTGGTATACTAAATATTTACTAATTTCTTTTTAGATGCTTTATTCTCAGAATAGTATTTTGCATAAAAATATTTAATATGGGGGGTAAAGAAGCGTCGTATTCTCGTGCGTAAGCTGTTGCTTTTTTGACGACCATATAATCGAGGAATTTTCAACTTATGTGACATTTCATTTGCAATTTTTTGGATTTTTTTAAAAATTACATCAAAAGATGATTAATTATTTCTTTACAATTCAATCACATGGGCGACGTGAGCACAGGCTGATGATATCTGATGTTCTGGAGCCTGAAGAATCCTACTGAGGGTCAAAATTGCAGCATTGACGGCAGTAAAAACCTGCAAACAGATCAGAAATTCCGTTTTTCCAATCACACTCATGAGATTTGCCGCTTTTGATGATGTCTCGCTGTCTCTATCATTCTTAAACTTTTCTAATTCTCCAATAATGTATAAAAGCAACTCGGCGAATGTGCGCAGGTATTCATGTTTTTCGTGCATACAACAGCCATTCTCATCAAGCGACAACTGTTCGTTCAGTGACGCAAGGTGAAGAGCTGATAGGAATTGATTTGAATGAATGCTCCTGCAAACTGTTGCCACGTAAAAAACAGTGGTAAATCAAATTATTAAATATTTCACCGAATTTTCAACGATCGGTCGTAATATTTCAACCCATATTCCAACGGTGTTTGTTGTAGATACTTTTCACTGCTAATTAGGGTTGTCGAAATATCGATTTCCTTTGATATTAGTAATATTAAAAATACTAGTAATATCCAAGAGAATGTAAAATTGGCAATACAGCTACAAAGGGGCCAACCCAAGCTTCTCTCAATTTCTTGGCAAAGTTTGAGAATTTGCTATTTCATGGCTAGTTACATCACAGCTGGCGCCAATAGGTGGTGAAGGTGACCGGATGTATAAAAACTTTTTTCAAAAGAAAGTAAAAAACTTTTATTATTAGATGTTCCGGCGGGATCGAACACACGACCTCCCACTCAGCAGTCCAGCACGCGAAACGCGGGGCCACACACCGCCACCAGAAAAACGCCATTTTTGTGGCCGAAACTAACAAAATTACACACCAAAAATATATTCTACAAGTATTAGATACCGATATTTCGAAATCTCTACTGCTCATGCCTTTTTAAAACAATCTAAGTAACTGTCTCTTTTTCTGAAATTCTTAATTACTTATTTTGCTCTTTGCATATATTGCGTGAATTAAGATATTTGGGCTCTAAGGGGGGGGCTTCAGCCCCTATAGCCCCCCCCCCTGGATCCGCTACTGATTACAACCGTTCGACGGTCTGGGCCTCTGCGATTAACGCTCTCCATTCGCTCAGTTCTGTGCGAGCTGCCACCAGTTGGTCACACCAAGCTCGGCAATGTCTTTCCGCACCTGGTCTTCCCATCTTAGTGGTGGTCTTCCCATCTTGCCGCCTCCATAGTCAGCCGCCTTCGATTTATACGCCTTTTTCGTTGGAGCTTCTTCCTTCATCCTGGCGACATGTCCTAGCCAGCGCAGCCGCTGCTGCTTTATGCGCTTGACCAGGCTGGTGTCCCCATAGAGCTCATACAGTTCGTCGTTTTTTCGAATGCGGAATTCATCGCCGACTTTTAAAGGTCCATAAATCCTCCGAAGAATTTTTCGTTCAAACACGCCAATCGCCGCTTCATCCGCTGCTGTCATTGTCCATGATTCTGCGCCATATTGCAGGACTGGGATGATAAGCGACTTGTACAGGGCTATTTTTGTTCTTCGCTTGAGGTCTTTGCTCTTGAACTCCCTACTTAGCCCATAATAGCATCGGTTCGCAAGAGTGATTCTTCGTCGGATTTCCAGACTGATTGTTCTTGCTGGTTATCATCGTTCCGAGGTAGACGAAATCCTCCACAACATTAAAGTTGTACCCCTCTATTGTAACAGATTGTCCAAGTCGCAATGACTTTTTGTCCGCGGATACTAGGTACTTCGTCTTGTCCTTATTTACCACTAAACCTATTAATTTAGACTCCTTCTCAATCTCTGAAAACGCCTTGCTTACTGCCCGTGTGGTTTTGCCGATAATGTCAATATCATCGGCAAATGCAAGTAGTATTAGATCTTTATCAGTGTATCAATAAACGGCTTTAGACGTTCACAAATAATGCGGGACAGAACCTTATATGCGATGTGGAGAAGACTGATCCCGCGGTGGTTGGCGCAAACTGCAGGGTCTCCTCTTTTAAAGATTGGACAGACAACACTTAGATTCCAATTGTCGGGCATGCTTTCGTCAACCCATATGCGGCACAGAAGTTGGTGCATGCAACTAGGGCAGCTTATCCGCGCCTGGCGACTTTTTGTTCTTTAGCCTTCGTATGGCTAAACAGACTTCCTGTTGGGTAGGCGGGTCTATCTCTATGTTGTCGATTGGTGCCATCGTTACTTCTCTAGGAGCGGCGTCCTGTTCGTCATCGCCTCCCAGTAGATTGGAAAAGTAACTTCTGTTAAGCGCCACTTGCGGATCTGTGACCAGATTCCCGTGTTCGTCTTTGCATTGTGCGACTCTGGGCTTGAAACCTACTGTTAATTGCTTAATCTTTTGGTAAAATTTTCGAGTCTCACTCATGCCGAATAACATCTCGACTTCGGAACCGCCCGGATTGGAGAACTACTTCTTGCAGCTGCCATAGAATCGATCAGTCGGAAAATTACTTTTAAAGTTTACTTTATGTAAACGCGAAAATAAATATAAAAAAAAAATCTTCAAAACCTGCCAACTTTATTAAAATTTAGAAAGAAAATAATTTGCATTAGGTCCAGTCTTAAGTTGCCATTCATAAAGCTCTCTGCAAATCTTCCATTAAGATCATGGCATTTGGGAGATTCTCAAAATAATCTTAAAATCTCTGGTGCATCGCATTCACCATTTCCCGTAACAATTCTGTTTAACTAAATATTTTCCAAAATTTATTTTGAATATTTTGTTCTTTAATTTAAACAGGTTTGAAAATGGTCTTAAGCATATCTGGAAATTGATACATTGGTAAAAGTAGTTAAATGATATAAGACAGGAAAAAAATAAGATTAAATTCATTTTAACATTTACCTGATAAAATGATCTTTTCGAAAATATAAATTTTTTAATTTTAACAAAAAAAAAAAAAAATTTAAATCACTTTAATGTATTTTAGTTAGTTTTAGAATGATTCTAAAAATATTATAATGTTTTGTTATAAAATATTGATTGATATTAATATTTTTTGTAATTTGGAGTAAAATTAAATACTTATACTTTAATTCTTAACCTTTAACTCTTCCTTAAACCATTCACTCATGTCAGAGTAATCAATCAATGCTTCAACAACATAGGGATCAGTATTAAGCATTTTTCTTGAACCGAAATCATTCAAATATAGCTTAAATGGCAAATCTCGTTGGTTTTGCCCGTTTTGAATGTCCGCTCGCAACAGCTTGATGATTTTGTGCACCAGATTTTCGGTGATATTTTGGCACTTCACCATTCTCAGTTCGCTTATCATGGGACAGTTGATCAGCAATTGTAGCAAAGAACTATCCGTTATTTCGCTGGAGACCAGTCCGAAGCGCTTAAGCTTGGTGAGTTTGCCAAATGCCGTTATGACTTCGTTATCTATTTCTTCTGGATAGCGTAGGACAAGTGTATGCAGTCCAATTAGACTCGTAATCTGTATAATATATTTTTTTTCGAATAGTCCTTCGAGTAGAATCTCTAAATGATCCAGTTGGTGAGGAGCGTCCTTGATTATCTTGTCGAAAAAATCATTTCCTATACTGATGAAATTAAGGCATAATTTTTTCAGCTTAGGAAACTGAGCAATTAGACCATTTACTTTTGCAGCCGAGTAATTTATTTGAAGTACTTTCACGGAGGCAAAAACCTGCGATCTGGCCATTTCCATAAAATCGAGCCCTAAGCAGTTAACTTCAAGCTTCTTAATTTGAGTGTGGCTGTTCAAAATACTTGGAAGACATCTATTCTTCATCCATCCGTGGAGTGTCAACGATTCAACAGAAATGGGCAGACTAAGATTTTCCGTATTCCATTCAGAAATGAATAATTCCTTAAGTTCCTTAAGATGCGCTAACTCCAGCCGGTCGGTTCTAGGCAGGGTTATTAGCGTTAACTTCGTTAATTTATGTGTATGCAACAAGATTCGTTGTAATTTGTGTACCTTCAGGTTATCATCATCCACATACAAATCCTTAAGATTGGGAAAATGAAAGACGGCATAGAAGCAGCGCTTTAAATTATTAATCACAAATCGATCGACGCTTAAATTTTCAACATGAGGGCCGGACAGTTGACAAAAACCCGCGTTTCCCACAAAGTCAGACCATTGGTTGTATGGTCCGAAACTAACTTGTGCTGTCGGGCCGAAATCCTTTGATAAATGTTTCGGAAACGAGTGCAAGTTTGGGCCAAGCGGATCTGATCGGCAAGTGACAGATACTGGAACAAATACTCCAGGCAATCATCGTTAAGCTGCAGAATGTGTGGGGAAGTTGCAAGCTCCAAATCATTCGACTCTTCATCGGCAACCGGCTGAAGCCAACTATAACAGGGTTGCACATAAAACTCATAGCTGCTTACCATGCTTACCATATGCTTCGATTGCCGCAAGACTCTGCAAATGGATAAATCAGATTTGAGAAGAGATTGTCAGTATTTTGTTTAAACTTGTAAATGTGTTCGAAATAATATGAAACCTACTTGGCTGCATCGTGTGCATTGGCAAACAGTGCAAATGCGCTCCAAGTTGTCGGACGTTCCTTTTTTCGTTCTATGCCCAACACTTGGCCATAGTTTCGAGTAAAGAAATCAAGTAACGCCTCTGGGGTCAACTAAAAGATAAAGTCGAATGTCAGATTGATCTAATAATAAAACAGAAATTAAAATAAGTTGTCTTACCTCCATGGGCATACGAAATAGATGCAACTTCTGCACCGGAATGTGATCTTCAGTATATGCAATTTCATTCTTCAAATAAAACCTGTAAAATTTCATATCTGCAGAGAGAATAAACCAAACTTTTGAGGGTTAACTGGGCCTACCGACGAAAATTTGTCTAAAGTACTAATAATTCTTCCGAAGCAATGGCAGAACCAGCTGTAGGCAGACTTTGAACCATCAATGACGCCTCGTCCAAAACAAAATAAAACAATAAAAGTCTACGTGTTTATCAAGTAAATGAAACGAAAGAAACTTTATAAGCGAATATGATTAAGGCCCGATTTCTGTTCTTCCAGATAACTGCTATTTGTCAGATAGTCATCGATTTTACACTGTTTTTTGTTAGTTTATGTAACATCTTCTATAAAGAAAATGTGAAATCGGCCCTTAGTTGTTTTACAGTAATTTGTAGAAAAAGTTTTGAAATCCTTTTTTCAGGACAGTTAGAAAGGTTTTTTGAAATTCACATCAGTTATGACTTGCCCTATAATTTAAGACAACTCATTTTAATTGCGTCCGAAAAGAGCTACAGATCACTTCCCAATGTTTCCAAACCAAACCAAATTGCTGGCAGAGAAGAGAAACTCACTTTCTTTCGTTGAGCCGCCAAATCCTGGGAGATATAAAATCGCCTGCTGACTACTAATAAGCATAAACTTTATGTGTAAAAATTTCCTAACGCGTGTTGAGAAAAACCGGCGGACGTCAAAAATATCGATATCGATATATCGCGCGATCAGTGATGCCAGCTTAGCTCTGTGGCTCCATTTCACACATAATTGTGGCATCCCCGATAAATTCCCTCGTGCGATAGCTGCAGCGACTTTACGATATTAGTCGCATGCTATCGAAATGACGCTTGTTCCATCGCTGAGCTCGAGACTCTCCCGCGAAATTAGTTAAGTAAAAGTTAGTTATAAATAATCTTAACCGTATTTAGATCTTTCTCGGAAATTGTTGGTAAAAGGCTTTTTACACTGAGCACATCTAACATCCTGAGTTATAAATATTTACCATGGCGGAATTTGCTATGTTGCAATATTTACCTATTTGACCCCTTATTATTTTTGTTTTGTTATTATATCCTTGGAGATGGTATATTGAAATTGTCCGGACATTTGTAACGCACAGAAGGAAGCATCTCCGTCCCCATAAAGTATATATATTCTTGATCAGCATCACTAGCTGAGTTGATATAGCCCTGTCCGTCTGTCCGTTCGTCTGTTTCTATGCTCCTCCGTCAGTTTTAAACACGAATTCTTTTGGTACAAATACGCTGCACATTTGTCGGAACCGGCCGGATCGGATGACTATAGCATATAGCTGCCAATCGTCCCCAAACTAGGGTTGTCAATATTTTATCGATATACTGATATATCGATATTTTGGTTGAACGATAAGGGTTATTCCGATATGATATTTTTGTACCAATATAGGCGATTATCGATATTTCTATAATCGAAAGATCGGAAAAAGATTACCATGGTAATTGTAGGAGCAAATTGTTATAACAAGACGGTCGATTTTGTTCTGCCCAAAGCTTATAGAAAAAGCAAAATCTTCGAAAAATTTCGTCCAAAAACCATGGGTCTAAAATTAATTCCTCCAATCAACTTGATCCAGGTACGGTATTTCGGCATAGATTTTGTTCTCTTATACTTTATTTCTTCGTAGAATAAATAATTTCTAAGTTGAATAAAAACGAGAGCGTAAGTTAAAGTCGGCTCTCATCGACTTCGATATACCCGTTACTCATGAAAAAACATGTTTAACAGTGTTCTTGCGTTCTTAGGGTGACCATCTGAAAAGTATGCAACATTTTTTTTAGGGTGGGAGGAGGAGTAGCGAGGGTCTTGGTTCACTTTTTTGCTCATAACTTGAGAACCGTTCATCCGATCTTAATCATTTGCCAATTATTAACTATCTTTAGAAGGAACAAATCATCTATCTTCAAAACTGTAGGAGATATAACGTTTTATCAAAATTGCGGGGGCGGGAGGGGGTGGGCCCAAATTTTTAAAAAAATTTTTTTTTTGTGGGGGAAAAAAATTTTTTTTTCTATTTTAAAACCCTCTTTCTTTTTCCCCCTGAGAGCACATACACACAGACGGACGGACGGACAGACGGACACGTATATATCGACTCGGCTGTTGATGCTGCAAGAAAATATATACTTTGTATGGTCGGAAATGATTTCTTTTAAATTTTCCAAGTTTTTATATACCTTTTTTCCCCACGAAAAAGGGATAAAAAATAGTTGTTTTCAGTCCTGCACTCATAGAAATCTAGAACGAATAATTTGAGTACGAACGCTCTTGAAAAAAAAATCTAGTCGCACTTGAATTTTCAAGAATTTCGCTCTCGGAATCGAGACAAATTCAATCTCAATGTGATTCTAAAGCAAGGGGAGTGAGGAAACGCAAACATTGAGAGAATAACGTTGGCCGCGCTCTTTCAAAGAGAGACAGCGCATGCGCAGTTTGTCATTGTCATTTGACCGTGCCGCGCCGATAATTATGTTAAAGTTGAACATTAAGATTGGGCAAAAGTAAGTGATTAAACGTCTGTATAATATAATAAAAATGTTTAAAACATCACAAAAAAAAATAAAATGAAATAAAAATAAAAAAAAAAGGAAAAAAATAAAAAAAAATAATTGCTGCTACGGGGACTTGATCCACGGTCGAGCTGTTGCGGCTGGCCAAATACCAACCGCGCTGCCTCATAAATATGCTTTCGCCGCTACTTGTAGTTTATCGACAATAGTCGAGTCGGTTAAGCTGCTCGTCCAACTGTGTGTGTTTCAGTCTTCGAAGGTACCGAGTTCAAGTCCCAGTAAAGTAAGTAAAATAAAAAATTTTTATCTGGTATGTGACTAACTCAAAATCAATCACATCTTAGAAAAAAGTGGGTGGGGTGGCTGATGGTGAGTGGCGAGCAGCGCGGAGCAAACAAACACTACGTCGGTCTGACGGGTTGTCCCGGGGTCTCGGTCGTGTCTGTCACACCCAAACCCCCACCCCCTTCAATTATTATTTTTAGTCTTTTATATTGAGAATTATTCGTACTTGGATCAAGTACTGAAACTCTTGAGTCAAGAATGTCGGGATCAAAAATTCACTCTTGGATCAAGAATATTGCTCCTGGATCAAGAATTTTCACTCTTACCCTACTTTTGAGAACGAATGCTCTTGATTCAAGAGTGAAATTCTCTATTTTTTCTCTGAGTGTGTTAGAAAACACAATATCTTTGTCTTTAATAGTTGAGGTGGATTTGCGCGGACAAGAACCCATTTTATCTCGTACCATGGTTTCTTGGTGAGATTTTTTGCACTTATTCCTTTTTTTTCGCCGAAGTACGATCTCTAAGTAAAATATATAAAAACTCTTTTTCCAGTTGCACCGATTAGGAATTCATTTTCGATCAATGGGATCTTCGGATCGTGAAATTTTCTTAGAATTTTCCGCTCCGCTAACCGCTATAATCTCCAGCTTTAATAATCTAGTTTCAGAAAATTCAGTCACTGAAATCATAAAGTTATCCCATTAGAAAAATAAGATATAACGGCGACTAGAAATGGTCATTTGGTGGTAAAGACGTTCCTTAAAAACTTTTAACTAAGCTTTAGAAAATAACGATATATCGATTATCGATATTTCTGGACCCGATATATCAATTATCGATATTGAAAATGTTGATTTTTCATATTATCGATATTGATATTTTAAGGAAATATCGACAACCCTACCGCAAACCTCATATTTATAAGTTTTCTATGCCTTCACATAATTTCACCAAGTTATATGAAAATCGGACAACTATTAAGTATAGCTGTCATACAAAAGATACACAGAGAAAACGAAATTGGCTACACGGCCCGTGTAGAAACGTCAAACCTAAACGCTACGTATTTCGCCCTGTTAAATTGCACACGCGGCGTGTAGAATTCAGAAAGCCACACTGGACGTGTGCAAAAGTTACACGCGGCGTGTAGGAATTAAAAATCTAAATGCAAATGTAGAAAAGTTAAATGCTACGTGTGCAAAAGCAAAGACTACACGACTTTTGAAAATCAGCTCTATTCCCTTAATATTTCTACATTTTTCATGTAGCAATCTGATTACCACACGGACGTTTAGGTTTTCAACATGGACGTTTAGATATTGAAATGCTACACGCGCGTGTGGAAATTCTAAACGAAAAATGTAGCTTTACATCAGTACTAAATTCTTATATTTTTCGTTTAGCAAACTGATTGCCACAAGTGGCGTGTGGGATTTCTAAATGTACTTTTAGATTTACAAAGCCTTAACGCTGCGTGTAAAAAATCTAAACGAATCGTGCGCGAATTTCTGTTGCCTGTATATAAATAGCGATTGCGTTGAATTAGAACTTGAGAACTACAAGCAAGCAAATATTGGATTGTGCCTTTAGCAGATTCAATACAAGTAATTTCTTAGAGGCCTTCCCTTACACGCGTGACGTGGCGGAGACGTCTAAGCCATCACTCCAATCGTGTTTCAGTCCAAGGGGCCGGGACTTCAAATCTATCAGAGTAAGTAAAAAAAATATAAATTTGTTAAAAAAAAAAATTAAAAGCTACACGAAAATGTAGGATTTCTACACGTTTCGACCGGGATTTTCAACCCATTACTTTCGTGTAGCTTTTTTGCACGCCGCGTGTTGAAATGACAAAGCCACACGCGCGTGTGGAAAACCTAAACGCGCCGTGTAGAATTCAGAATGCCACACGCGGCGTTTAGAAAAGCTACACAAAAATAGTGGGTTGAAAAACCCGGTCGAAACGTGCAGAAATTCTACATTTCCGTGTAGCTTTTGAATTTTTTTTCTCTGTGTAGTTTTGAATAAACGTCTTAGTATGAAAAACTTTTTTGTTTTCAATGCTATCGCTCCCAAACTTGTTACTGGTCAATATTATATGCTAACACACATTTCTGCCAAGTTTGATTTAAATCGGATGACTATAGCAAATAGCTGCCATAGAAACGATCGGTAGAAAAAGTAGTTCTAGTGAGAAAATCTTTTTTGTTTTCAAAATTTTGTCAAAATTGTGGTGCCATATAACAAACTGGCAGGCAGATATCATGCTCGAAGGGTATCTAAACTTCGGTCGAGCCGAAGTTAGCTGGCCTCTACTTTTTTATTTGAAAATAACAATTCAGCCAAATTGCGTAAAAATCCGCCAAATCTAACTGCTCGTTTCGCAGTCTAGTGGTTGCAACGTTTAGGTTCTTTTCGGTATTTTCGGTTCTAAAAATATCGGTTCTCGGTAGCGGTATACACAAAATTAAGAATATCGGTTCCGGTTCTGAGTTTTAGTCGGTTCTTTTCGGTATAAGGTTCCGGTTCCGGTTTGATTCCCTGCTTTTAATACATATTTTCTATTTATTTTGATATACATTACAAAACACACCAACACGCACAAGGTTAGTTTTGCTCCACAGAAGACCTGCACTTTGGTTAAGTTTCATAAACATATTAGTGGTATTCCTGAAAGTTGATTTGCTTTTGATTTGCTTTCGTGAAAGCAAAAGCAAAGCAGTTGTTGGAACGACCCTGATTTCATTTTGATTTGCTTTCAATTGGCGCCAAATTTAAACATTCGCGGGTAAGCAAAAAATGACAAATGAAATTGTAAAATTGAATTTTCTAATCTTCTTTAACAATAGTATGTGATCAGAATCTGTAGTTCTAAGAAGTTTGTAACTTAACTAAGGTGAATTCAATTAATGATGTATTTGTTTATGACCACAGAAAGTGACTGGCATTTGACAGATCCAAAGAGGAAGAGGCAGGATAAAATAGTGGAAGAACTTGTAACCTCGAACCTTCTAGGAGAGCTGTGCAAATATTTAAGCCTGAACACCTTTGACCACGTCAAGCACAAGCTCCAAGAACTCGGGCACTTATGACTCTGTCCACTTAAGGCCGCGGGCCTTGTTTCAATAGTCTCGAATGCAGTCTTAGATGCAATAAATAGTTATCATTTAATTGCTAAAATATGGAAAGCAAAATAACTTACATTTTTTATATTTAAATCACAACAAAATTTAAACAAACACCATGCGCGCGAAGCCATTTTTTCTACGAGAACGGTCTCACTAAAACGAAAGCAAATCGAAATCAACTTCGAGGCTGATTTCGCGAAAGCAATTAGTATGACCTTAATTTCCTTACATTTTCTGGGCACACTGCTCATTTTGTATGGAGCAGCTGTGATCAGCTGTTTCGCGAAATCAAATCGAAAGCAAATCAAAAGCAAATCAGTTTCAGGAATACCACTATTGAATATTTTCAAAATATGGTTTCATTTTTTTATTCTACATACCCTGGCCTTTATTATCCATAAATTGCCATAATTTTTTGTTTAACTTTACACGAAGTGCAAGTCCTCAAAATTAACAAACAAATGACGACAATTTTATCCCAGCAATCACTGCACTCAACACATGACTTCGATAATCGATGGACTATGTAGTTTTAAGGGGTATTAATAAAAATGAGTTTTGTTTCCATGAAATTTTCGACTTTATGCCAATTATTTGGCGATTCGATTCACAGCGCCGTGGTCTCGTCTGGGTTCAGTTATTTTCGCTGAGAGCGCTCTCTTTGCCGTCCCCACATAGACACATTAAATTTCATATATGACGTTCTGTTGTTCTTGTTGTTTGTCAATTTAGTCTTTGGTGTTTGTAAATATTCGTCTTGAACTTGTGTGTGCTTTGTACATATGTATGTTGTTATGTTGTTAGTGTTATAAGGTATTATTTTCGCGATCGTTTGGTTGTTTGTTAAATTATCCACAAATGATATAAGTTTGTCAATCGTCACTTCAAACACTCGAAAAAATTCGAACAAAATATTGAAACCTCTCATTTATGGCATTTTCATACACAAGGCATTAATTAGCTTTCGCTTAAGAATTAAGAATTGCAATTGTAATCATATTTTTCTTTCAGTGTACGAATAGACAAATCAGCTTGTCGTACGTGGCCGCTTGCTAAACAACAACATTGAGATTCATGTGGCAGAGTCATGCAGTTAGCCAACGCGTGCCGTCTGGCTTAGCTCCTCTTGTTCTCAGCCTAATCCCCATAGCCACAGCCTGTTTTGCTCTTTCATCTATCTGTGGAGAGGGTCAAGAAACTTAAAGTCCCCCCTCATTTCCTCTTAGCTGTAAATATGTTGAAGAATATAATTCATTTGGCCAAAAGATAATGCGGCTGTGGCGCAGCTGTAAAATATGACACAATGGACTGCGTTTCGCTCTGGCAATTGCATAATAATGCAGTGGGAAAACCCCACACTGACCAGTTTTCATTGTCAGAAATAAAAATTTGCCCAATTAAATTGCCGGCGAATTAAAAAACTTGTTTTATTTTATATAAATTTTTATTTGTTAATTAAATTTTATAAAATGCCCAGACCCAGAGTGCCTGTTGGACGCTTCTTGCCGCCTCCCAAGCCTAGAGTCTGGCCCACTCCTCCCAGAGTCTGTCCCAGGCCACCTCCAAGCTGACCCAACACATTGCCAAGGGCCGCACAGCTGGTGGAGCTTAAAGGTGACAGCGAGGCACCCAAAGTGGACAGCTCACAGAAACGAAAATCATTCGAGGTCTCCAGCTTGGTGTCAATTTTGATAAAAGGCGTGGCTTTGCCCGAGATGCTTTGGAAGAGCTTGGATTTGCCTTTGTTATCCTTTTGACCCTGTTGGGCGAATTGCACCAACATATCGATAAGATTGTGTCTCACTTTCAGATCCTCAGCACTGCTGAGACGCGTGTCCTCCAAGGGATTGCCAAAAATATCATTGGCATCGAACATGTAACCCAATTCATCACCATGAGCCACAGTTTCCGGCTTATCCTGAGCACTCTCCGAGACTATGGGCAGACCATGCAGGAAATTGATTCCCTTGGACTTGGTGCCATTGTACTCAAAGCTGTACATAAAGGCGGGAGCCAATTTGGACCAGACCTGAGTGGTTAGCACCGCCGGCAGATTGAACAAAACATCTGTGGTGGATTCAACCACTTTGGAGAGCACTTGATCCACATTCAAAGCCTGTGGAACCTTCCACACATCCTGCAAGGTGGGCGTCAACACGCTGGTCAGACCCGGCAGCACCGGTTTGGTTATTTCTCCAGTCAGCTTATCTATACGCAAGAAACCAGTAAGTTGATGCAGTGCATCATTAAGTGAACCCAAAAACTTCTCAGCCGATCCAAAGACTTTGTTTAGCGTGTCCACCGACACCGAATTGGCGGTCTCATGTTTGGTAACACCAGTGAGCAATGGTATCCCCGTATAGTTGCCACTGCGTAGTTGTTGTTCCGGTTCACCCACCAGCAAACTGGGCAGAGCACGTAAATCGTCTTCACCTTCAATATGAGGTTGAAAACCCACATTACCAGTCAGACCCTTGACCAGAGCACGACCCGCTAAACGTTCGGTTTGTACCTTGTCATCGTTCTTGATAATCTCCTCTGCGGATTTCTGGAAGGAGTAAAGCAAAGTACAGAATTTTATACCAATCACAAAATTAGAGTTTTATATTTAAGAAACTGCTTTAAATTTATACTTTAAATCGACCTAAACTTAGAAAAATTACTATACTTAAGTTACCTAAGTTAAGTTACTTAAGTTACCCCAAAAAATTAATTGTTTTGAAAATACTTTTTTAAAATTTTGAAAACGAGACTAAAATTAATTTTCTTTATTATCTTTCTTTTTCTATTTTTTTTAGAAAGTCATTGTTAAAAATTAAGAATATATAATTTTTAGAATATTTGAAGAAAAAAAACACTAATTTAATGACACCTTTCTGGTTCCACGTCTATTCAACACAAAACTATTTCAACACGTCAATTCAACACAAGACCAATTAAACACGAACAAATTCAACACAGCAGAATTATAACACAAGATATTTCAACACATAATCTGTTTTATCACAAAGCAATTGAACATCGCCAAATTTCAACACAGTACAATTAAAAAAATAAAACACAACAATTTAAAAAAAAATTATATTTTCAATCCTACAAGTAGCGAAATGAGTCGAACCTGCCTATAATATCCTCCGAAAGTGTATGCACATTTGAACGCACCAGAGATAACATTCTTTTGTTCACAACTAGAACCACTTTCATTCGAATGAATGCTTCTCAGGATGAATTTGATTGTGCTTATGTTTAATTGAATTATTGAAATTGGCTTGCGTTGATTATACTGGGAGTTTGTTTTTTGAATCGGCGGAGGATGAAGAGTGCGAATGTTGTAAAATTTTTACCTCCACCTTTACCTTTACCTTTATACTACACGGTTCCACTTCTCTATTCGACAAAAAACAATTTCAACACGTCAATTCAACACAAAACAAATTAATTAATTTGTTAATATTTTACTAAATTTCAAATTTTTTGTATTGAATTGTGACGAAGTGTTAAATTGTTGTGTTGGGTTAAATGACTGAGTGATGTATGGACGTGTGCTAAAATTGTTTTGTAAAGACTTTGTTAATACACATTCAACTTAAAATTAGAACAAGATGTTGTTCAAATTTTGAAAAAAAAATTTTCCAAATGTTCTTGAAATAAGTAAAGTATTTGCTAATATTTGCTTCATACCAAAATCGATTTTCGGCAGAGCGAGATAAAGAGTGTTGAATTCAACTTTTTGTCAGCTCAACTAATTATAACTAGCCATATATGTAGAAGTGAGTCTGCAAAAATGTGCAATAGCATACGTTGTTCGTTTAGTGCAGAATTTACCGGATCCGATTCCCACACTCACAAAAACAACCAAGAACCTGGTTCTTGAATTAAGTATAAACGGTGTCAATAGTAAGCTAAGTACAAAAATACTTAATTCAAGTACAAAAGTACGATTTCGAGAACGTTTTTTAATCCCGAAAATCTTTAAGACTCTTTTGGGATATTTTACGTACATTTTGTAATAAAATATTCAGTTTGTATGGGGCAAATAAATGAGCGATTGCGTTTAAGCAACATTGTGCTTAGCTGTTTTCTTAAGAGAACGAGAGAGAGTGAGAGAGGGAACGACTCACACTCACACAAATTAGTTATCTTGTCAATACATGAATCAAAAAGTACGAAGTGGTCCTCCCGGGAGGGGGGGCTGCCATGAGGTCAATTTGTTTTGATATTTAGTTCGTAATTATTGGTTCAACGAAACTGGACTTATTTCAAAGTTTTATTCAAAAATATTGCATCTTTAATTTTTGGAAAGGACTCTATACGTTCCCAATTATAGGCAAGCAGTGCTAATATGGGCGCGGAATGGAAATATCGCTAGATGGAAGGGACTTATATATTATTCCGGAATTTTTAGAGCCCAAACTCCACCCAAAAAAGTTTTAAGTGCGATAATAACTACAAGGCACACACCAAGCCACCCCCATCACTTACTTCTCTCATGCACTGCACTATTTCCAGTTCATTCCCTGCGGGACATCCATTTATTTTGGCCACTTCCTGTACACTCTGCACCGGTTCCTTATCCGTGGCATACTGAGACAAGGCCGTTCCGGACATGGCCACCACACCGTGCACCTCACCCGCACTTCTTGCCGACCTGGACATGGATAAATACATGGCACTTGCTGCTCCCGAACCATGCCCTATGGCTTGCACTTGCTTGGGATTACCTCCAAAAAATGATATATAATCCGTGACCCAACGCAAAGCGGTAGCCAAATCAAACATGGCCAAATTGCCATCAAACTCCTTGGTGCCATCACCCATTATGCCCAGCGAACCCAAGCGATATTGTGGAGCCACCACTATGGCTCCTCGCTGTGCCATGGGCGTGGCATCGTATTGAGCCGCCGAACCATAGCGATAGCCACCCGGATGTATCCATACAAAAACCGGCAAACCTGTGCTCTCATCCGGCATTTGTGGAGTGTACACATTGAGCAGCAGGCAGTTTTCACTTCCTATAATCCGTTGAGGTTGCGCCGGATGTGGCTGTATGCAGGGTGATCCATGTTGAGTGGCATTAAATTCACCCGCTAGACGTCGATAGACGGGACGTGCATAGCGCAGCTCACCCACCGGTGCCTCTGCATAGTGCATGCCCAGAAAACTGTACACACCCGTCTGGGGATTACGAAAACCCTCCACGCGTGCATCACGATTGAAGAGACGTCCGAATACCACGGGATCATCCACAGGCGGAGCCTTGGCCTGTTTGCCCCCCACTATGCGCTTGACACGACGATGCTGCTGCTCCGCCTGAGACTGCCTCAAGGTCACCATCAGCATCCCCAGCATCAGAGCTTGAAACCACCAACTGTTCCGCTTCGTCAGTGCGATCATCATTACGCTTCACTCGATTGTCAACCGGCAACTGAGCAAGTTCCCAGCCCGACTTGAATGACAAGGTCGGTGGCTTGGCTCAACTTGACGGCGATAAAAAAAACAAAACACAAGCTTGGACTGAAAAAACGCAACAAAATATGTGCGAGCAAGCTGGCTGTGAGCGTAGTACAGTGTTTAAATGGATAAGACCATGTTTGGGAAAGTTTAAGCATGCTAATCACGTACATTTACAACTATGCCGGGTATATATACATATCGAATTCAACTGAGCTAGAGGATGAGTTCACTGAATCATCAATTCAATTGTAAACTGGGCAACAAAAAGTTTATTGAGCACGCAAAGGTAAAAACCTTTTTTTTAGATAATTATCCAGGTACAGAAATAAATAGAATTTATTTACTGCGAAATTCTAATGAGAGCGTGATACGGCCCTGCCCTTTTTCGAGTGATTGAAATCTAAGAAGTTAAATATATATTTTACTTGCTGAGGGGAAAGTTTTTAAATATTAAATGTGTTCTTTTCTTCTTTTGAGTATTAGCATTAGAAGCACTCACACTAGCGAAGTTTTTTCCAGAACATAAAAATTGGTTAAAACACAAAAAATTGAGGATAGCCAACTTAGGCGCGCTTTTATACTCTGGCAGCTTATATAATTAATAAAAAATAATTATATAATCAGAAAAAATGTTTTGTATTGTTTTTATTTGCTTTAACGTTCTATTAGGGCCTTACAAACATCATGTAAAACTATCAACTAGATCCGAAATTATGTTATACAGCCATGTTCTCAATTCCACTTTCACAAAAGTTTTGTGATTTAAAGTCCCAATCTAGTACTAAAACCGGTTTTAAATCACAAAAGTTTTGTGAAAGTGGAATTCAGAACATGGCTGATAGAGAAATACACAAAAACAACTTTTATTCCCGACTCTCTTAGATGAGAAACATTTTCATCTACACTCGTACTCTAGTAACTCTAAGTGTTTTCTTTTACTAAGATGTTCAGAACTACCCAAATGAAATTTTGGGAAAAAAATTTTACTTGTAAATTTTGAGGGATTTTTTTGTCCCTGCCTTGACGCACTTTGACCCAAAATTCTTGAGAAATATTTAATCGATTTTGATGATTATTTCGGTGAAAGTGAGTTGACCCAAATGAACCCAAATGCATCAAATCCATATTTAAAATCGATCAAAATTTATTTGTATATCATAGAAAACAGTTATCTAAACCTTAAATGCGATTATCTCAGATCCACTTTTTCCAATATGGTTGCAAAAATTTAAAGAGTAACTGTTGGTCGATTTTCAAATTTTTTTTTACCTCCGCTATTTATTAACCGATCCAAAATATCCTAGTTCACACCAGAATTACATCATTGCTTAACAAAACATCGTTTTCAGTTTTACCTTCAGACAATCCGTTCTTAAAAATTTTTTGCAACCATGGGCCCATGTTTTAAAAATCTGCTTAACTTTGAACGGGATTCCAACAGCAACCGCAAGCACAACAACAATCACAACGAGAGCGCAAGTTAAAGTCGGCTCTTATCGACTTCGATATACCCGTTTCTCATGAAAAAACATGTTTAACAGTGTTCCTGAGTTCCTTAGGGTAATCATCCGAAAGGTATGCAACATTTTTTTAGGGTGGGGAGAGGGGGTAGCGGGGGGCTTGTTTCACTTTTTTGCTCATAACTTGAGAACCGTTCATCCGATCTTTATCATTTCTTCGGAAAATCGATTCATTAGGCTAATTACTAACTATCTATAAAAATTCTAAATGTAATTTAATCGAATGAAATAACCCATTTGTTAATATCACTTATAGTTATACCCGTTACTCGTAGAGTAAAAAGGGTATACTAAAGTCGTGCAAATGTATGTAACAGGCAGAAGGAATCATTTCCGACCATATAAAGAATATATATTCTTGATCAGCATCAACAGCCGAGTCGATATTGACATGTCCGTCTGTCCGTCCGTCCGTCCGTCTGTATGAACACCTAGATCTCAGAGATGGTAAGAGATAGAGGTTTGACATGTATGGGACAAATGCTTCTTTTATCTGCACGCAGATCAAGTTTGTTTCAAATTTTGGCCACGCCCCCTCCCGCCCCCGCAATTTGGAAAAAACGTTATATCTCCTACAGTTTTGAAGATAGACGGTTCGTACCTTCTACAGATAGTTAGTAATTAGCAAAATATTTGCCGAAGAAATGACAAAGATCAGATGAACGGTTCTCAAGTTATGAGCAAAGAAGATAACCAAGCCCCCCGCTACCCACACTAAAAAAATGTTGCATACTTTTCGGATGGTCACCCTAAGGAACGCAGGAACACTGTTAAACATGTTTTTTCATGAGTAACGGGTATATCGAAGTCGGTTAGAGCCGACTTTAACTTACGCTCTCGTTAAGATAAATCTACTTTAAAATAATATTTATTCCATTTCGTAGTGGGGTTGCAATTAAAATTTCTCAAAAACATTGCCTGAAGGATTTCTAAAGATAAGGATAAAAGGGGAAAGGGTTGACCCTAGTTAGAAGTCCACCAGCACTTGTTCCTCATTAAGTTGCTAATTCTGTATGTGCTACATTATTGGTACGCCGTCTGCATTTTAGGTGAGCTTGTTGTTGTCCAAGTATACGAATATTTCGGGTGGCATCGTATGAAATAAGCATCGCTCTCATAGATGTGCGCTCTTATTAAAATGTTTACTTTACCGTCCATTCAACTCATTATGTGACTTCTCGTTAAATTAAGCATGTGGTTGTCAATTTTCAGTGGCATCTCTTAGTGTTTTGGTTGAAATATATGTTTGAAAATCGGATCTGGGGTCTTTGAACATTGACGTACACGCTCTTAAAATGTTCCTATCGAATTTCCTCAGCCTTTCCATATACGATGGAGAAATATTATACCATATCGAACATCCGTAGGTTAGAATAGGTCTTAAAAGAGATTGATACATTATTGTCTTAGTTCTGCTATCTATAAGATTACTTTCGAAAAATTTTTTGTATGTGTAGTAAGCGTTAGTCGTCTTCTTTATTTGAACGTTTACATGTTTGTCATAATACAGGAATTTATCCAGATAGATTCCTAAGTATTTGACTTTTCCGGAAAGTAGGATGAGAGAGTTGGAACAAGTTGAGATTTGGAATTTTTGCCAATTTTTCCTAATATTATAATTGCGAAAAAGGATACTTTCGCATTTATTGCTGTTTATTTTTAAATGCCAATTAAGGGCAAAGTTTTTAATCAAATTAAAGTTTATCTGAAGGTGGTTGTTTATTTTAGATACTGTGTCGTCAGAAAGTCTATTTTTTTATCGACTTTATGTAGGAGGTCATTTAAAAATAAGCTGTAAAAGACGTTTACTGTGCCTTGTTGGAGGCCATTAGTTACATTAAAGTCCCTTGTACTCGTAGAGTTATTGATCTTCTGTATACGACTGACAGACTGTCATATTATCAACGCACAGCCTAAACGGCTTATACTACAGGTTTGAGATTTGGCATAGACCTTCGTTTAGTTATGCAGGCGCGCACTAAGAAAGAAAATTTGGAAAACTACACCCGAAAAAGTCGAAAAAGCATCGGAAAAGTTTGTATGGAAAAATGTTATTTTTCATCCGATTGACTTGAAACTTGGTTTGTGAGCATAGTACGCGAAATAATTTGACACGTGTTTTCCTGATTTTGGAAAATCCACCCACGGGGAAAACGGCCGGAAAATTCAGCATGTAAAAAACTATTTTTCATTCGATTGGCTTAAAACTCGGTTTGAAAGGATAGACTACGAAATAGTTTGAAATGTGATTTTCCGATTTTTGACCCAACGGATATTAAATAACACAGTGCAACAAATTTCAACTTTTTTAAAAACTACCAAGCACCACTATGCGTAATCGATAGTGCTACCCGAACTGAGTAAATCCCTATCAGCGTTTGGCTATTAACTCTAATATGATTAACTCTAATATGATCTCAGTTTGTTAAAAAATGTATTAGCTTGTTAAAATAATAACATAATTATAATAACAACAATAACAATAACATAATAATATAATAAAATAATAATAAATTGGAGAATTTCCAAAAAACCGTCCAAAAATTATTTTTTTCTATATTCATGGACTACAACAAGTAAAACACGTAGTGTTTTGCTCTAACAGCTTGAAAAAATTAATTAGCTGCTATTTTGGTAAAAAAAACTTGAGAACATAATGAAGAATGATAACAAAATAGTGATTTTTACTGGATATACACACTTTTGGGGCCGATTTAGAGGATGTGGAAGTGTTCAGATTGTAAAATCTTGTTCAGAACAGATGTTTGTTATCTCAAAAGCTTTATTTTTCCCAAAGAATGTATGCCAAAAATTTTGATTTTTTAAAAGTTATACTCGAAAAAGTAAAAAAAATACATTTTTAAAAAAAGTTTTTTAAGAAAAACTCCCGGAAAATATAATTTTTTTGAAAATCTTTGTAAGAAAAATTTATTCTGCGGACTGTCAGCTACAACTTTGCCGAAGACTGTTTGCAGCTATCACTAAAACTGAATGAGCTGTATTCCCAAATCTGATGACACCTTTTTTTTGTTTTCACACCCAATTTCAAAAACTTTGGGGGTCCACAAAAAAAAAAGTGCTACCAATCTAGCCAAACGCTGATAGGGATTTACTCAGTTCGGGTAGCACTATCGATTCCGCATAGTGGTGCTTGGTAGTTTTTTTGACTGTTGCACAGTGTAATTCAAAACCTTAAAACTGATTTACAAAACTGCTTTACAAATAAACTAAATAACATTTACTGTATAATTCCTGCACAAAACTAATGTATGGAAAATTTAAACTACATTAAAAGTCATTGAAATTTTATAATACAAAAAAGTTTTTCCAGCTTTTTTTTCCCTTGCATATCGAATTAAGCCGCTTCGTATTCTATTGATTTAAGCCGCTGCCATGACCCGTCGCTCAATTAGCACAGCTCTGTGCCAGCTCAATGCTTGGCACACTAATCTCTCTATTGACGTTGGTCTGCCCACAGCCCACAGCCTCCACCTCCTGCCTCCTACTCCTCCTACTAAAAACAGCCGCAACTGAAACGCGGCGATAAGCAAATTTCCGGCGCGCAAAATTTAAACAAAAGAGAGAAATTTGTTGAGAACTTGTGGGCAGATCTTTTAGCCTGGGAGCAGTTTATGGATTAGGTTGATGGTTGGCACTGGCAACAGGGCAAACAATGAGCTGCTGGTGGGTTGCCTTGACGCCTTTGTGCAACACACTCGTACCCTGACTTGAACTAAAGTCAAAAGTCCATAGCGAAAGCCGGCTTATGGAGGAGCGCTGTTTCAAGTGATGATATTAATACTGATTATTAAAACTAATTTTATAAATTGAAGTGCAACCCCCACCCACGACTTAAAGTTGGACCAACAGACGAGGGGGGTGGGGTTGGGGCATTGATGAGGAATTTTCTTAAGCCTCCCAGCTGGCTGGGAGATATATTTTAATTACTCTTACAATGCCAGTGGGTATGATGAATTTTGGGATGAGTTTATGTAAAAAGTGAATGGTTTTCGTTATTTTTGAAAGCAAAGTCTTGCGGAATGGGCTTGGGCACCCCTAATTGAAGGAAAATCATTGTACTCTCTCTCTACATGCATCGTGTTCACGCGGATGTGGTTTAATCAAAAGTCAAAGTGAAGGTGTGCCTTTGCCGGAACCCATACATGTAGATCTAAACTCTTTAATATTCTACTGATCAAATTAATACCCAAAATATCATTTTGATATTTTCTAAGATTATATTGGTTCCCCAAATATGATACTGGGTTTAGTTCTAAATTTTCATAAATTAATCAACAACATTTCTTCTAATATTTTCTAGTGAATCTAACACTTCGTTTCTAGTAAAATCGCATAATAACTGGTATTCTCTTTTGCAATTACAATTGTAAAACTTTGATGTATTAATCATTTAGCGCCGTTTGTTTGCCCCAGCAAATGCCGACATCTGTGACAATATTAATGGCAAAAGATTCTAAAGAAAAGCAGTAAAACTTTACAATTAATTAGCCGTTGGCCCTCTGTGAAACAGATGATAAACGATGATTACTTGTTGGCAGCTTAGAGCCATAAATGGGAGATGTCTCTCTATTGTCTTAATGATGGGCAATAAAAATTGCGCAAAAAGAAAAAAAAAACCCAAAGAGTAGAGTGTAATCAAAGCAAGCTGTTAACCCGCAACCATTAGATCCCCTCCCCCTTCTGGCATCAGGTTTCGGTTTCGGTTTCAGTTCATTATGCCGCAGTTTACCTGTGTACCTAACTACAATTGGCATAAATCACAGCCGTTTTATGGCTAAAGTGTCGTTCAATTTTCAGAAGTTTTTGTGGTAGTTTTTCCCCCTCGCTCCCCAAACTATTGCAATTTTTCTTCATTAATGCGTAGTTACGCAATTTCCGTACACAAGCCAAAAACTTTGCTCCCCCGCATTTGCGTTAATTTTGGTCCAATTCAGTGGCTGAAATTGCATCCCATCTCCACACATCATTCGCATCATTCTCGTTTTGTGGTCGAGGACCAGCCTATTTCGAGTCTTTTGCCAAATTAGTTCCGCCCCTCGATTTATATTGTCATTTCGTGCGTTTCGATTGTGTAAAGCAATTTCGCCGGCAGTGAGTCGTTAGTAAGTAGTAGTTCCTCCAGCCGGAGTTTTTGTCTCTGTCAATTTTCGCAGAGAAGTTACGGCATTGCGCCGTGTACGAATTTAGACTTCTCCTGGTTGTGGGTGTGTACTAAGGTGCATAAATTAGGCTAGTCATTTACGGTTAATAGTGGGTAGGATGGGTAGGTTTAGAAAGCAGATGTGCTCCTGTTGGGGTTGTTGTACATTGAGATGTTGTGTACTTTTGAAATTACTTTGTAGTTGAAACTGGGAGGGATTGGGCTAAGGGTCAAGCCAAGCTATTCTTAAACGCTTGCCTTTTGAGCAACAAATTTTAATTACTAGAAAAAAGGGAAAATGAGGTTCAAGAACTTACAAAAATTAAACGTCATCGGGTCTTAACTTGAGGGAATTTTGTTATATCTTCAAAAATAGGAAATACATCTTCTTGTGAAAATTGGACTCGAACATCGTGCAAACATGTTAGGAAACATTCACAAGTCTTTTAAATAATTTCAAAAATCATTCATTAAATGTTTTTTCTTCAATATTATTTTTTCACACTTCACGCGTAACTCGTACCATTCAGTCATTTTATTTTTGTTAAGAATAGTTCGACAAACCATCATGGAAAGACTCACACCACAACAAAGGCCTCTGCAACAGTTCAAAGAAGATCCGCTGTTTTCGCTTCGTATTTTATTCAGTGTCGAGTCACATTTCGTCAACAAACAAAATTGTCGCATTTGAGCTAATGAGCAACACGAAGAGTCTCTCAAACTATCGTTACATCCACAAAAATGCACTGTTGGGTGTGGTATCATCGATCCGAATTTCTTTAAAAACGAGGCCGGACAGAACATAACCGCCAATGGTGAGTCCCAATGCACCTTGATAAATGACTTTTTATTACCTGAAATGGAAGCCATTTCAGCAAGTCGTTGCTACAGCAACGAGCCGACTTACTCAGCCTACCTTTTTCAGACATTCATAAGAAGTTTTCAATTTAAGAAATTAAATATATAGAGAGAGTGTGAAATTCGAAACACTTTAGAAGATATAGCTTTTTTAGTCGAATAATGTCATCGCCAAAACAAAAAATTGCTGTGAAATAACGGCTGGTTCTTTAATTTCAATGGTTGTTGTAGTCTCAGATCGATATCGATTATTAATCGACTTTTAATCGACAATTATCGAAAGCTTTGCTACACAATGCCCAGACTGACAAAGACGCTCAGAAGCAAGAGCAGCGGCCGCATCTAAAGAAGGCAGAATGGGCACAGAGCAGAGAGAGCTGCTGATGAAAACAGTTTTATTTGAAGATAAGGAAGGTCCGCTGTATGCAGCTGGCATCGCCGACTTATATCTGTAATATTTTTGGTTTCTTTTAAAGCAACTTTTTCGAACTGCCAAGCCACTTTTCTCCAGTTCTACTAAACCGATTTTGATGAAATAATATGCAATTGACGCAGAATTGTCACCATTCTAAAACATTTCATTTATTTTTTTTTTTCTCCAAAAAAAGTACTTTAAACTTTAAACGCGTTTATCTCGAAACCACGTTTTTCGAACTTGCGGCCATGATTTCTCTAGTTACACTGAACCGATTTTGATGATTAAAAGTGAAATCGACGCAGAATTGGCACCATTTTGGTCTTTTTTTTACACTTAACTACAAAAATAGACCAAAAATCGATTTTTTGTTTTATAATAGCCGCCATTTTGTCAAAAAAAATTTCAAAATTTTTTTCGAGGTTCAGACCAGAATTACATTTATACTGATTATAACCCCGTTTTTACTTTTCATTTCAGACATTCTGGAGACGTTGAATCATGGCCGCCAACACTATGTATAATCTTTTTTTTTTGGACACCCACTTTGACGGCCGATAACTTTTGAAACAGCCCTCGCATCGAAGCAGTAAAAATTTGTTTGTTTACTTTAATCTGTTTGTAACATAATAAAATAAACAGAATTGAAAAAACTCTTTTCGTTTTCAAATAAGATTTGTTTTAAAAAGGTCCATAACACAGCCTCGACATGAAGAAGACCCAATTACCTTTTTACTCATTTAATTAATTTGCTTAATATATTCAATAGACTGGCCCTTAAAAATAGATTTCAAAATACCGGGCGGAAAAGGGTTCGTTTTGGTCCCAATAGATATGAAAAAAAGTTTGGCAGCGATCGGACTTCATTTAGTGGACGCGCGTTCGCCCTCAAAATCGAAAATTTGAAATGTATGGGAAATGAGGGGGATGAGATTCGAATTTAATTTCTAAAAATTCCAAAAAAAATTTTATGTGTTAATTCTTTTTACATCCTTTTAGGGGAATATCATAGCAACATTTTAAATATAAATGTGTCTTATTTTGAGAGTCAGCCTGACCAGAATCATATCAAAAGGGTCAATTTTTCAAATTTTTTTTTGGTATTTTTTTCGAAGAATTTTTAATACATATGAGATTTTGATTTTTGCTTTTGCCCGGGCGGCAAAACTATCGTTTTGGTCCCAAAAGATATAATAAAAAGTTTGACTGCGATCGGACTATATTAAGTGGACGCGCTCTCGCCTTAAAAACCAAAAATTTTAAATATGCTACCAATATATGGGATGAGATACGGATTAAATCTGCAAAATTTGAAAAAAAAATTTTTTTGATTTTGCTCTTTAAATCCTTTAAGGGGAATACAATAGCAACATTTTACATATTTTTGTTGGATATTTCGAGCGTAAACTTGGTCAGAATCATATCAAATCGGCCAATTTAAAAAAAAAAATTTTTTTTTCTGAGATTAATTTCGGATTTAATCTCTTAAATTTTCAAATTTTCTTAAAGTGTTAATTCTCTTTAAATACTTTTTGCGGAATATCATAGCAACATTTTAAATATTTTTGTTATATTTTTCGAGAGAAAACTTGGTCATATCATATCAGAACTCCAATTTTTCTCATTTTTTTGGGGTTTTTTTTCTTTAATGATAAATTAATTTATGCGAGACTATGATTTTTGGTCTTGCCTGGGCGGAAGAAGTTTCGTTTTAATCCCAATAGATAAAATAAAAAGTTTGGCAGCGATCGGACTTCAGTTGGTGGAAGCGCACTCGCCCTCAAAATCGAATATTTGAAATATATGCGCAATATTTGGGGTGAGTTTTGGGATTAATATCTAAAATTTTTAATAGAAAATATTTATGTGTTATTTCTCTTTATATTCTTTTAGAAGAATATAATAGCAACATTTTAAATGTAAATGTCGGATATTTACAGCATATCTCGTATATATTATTTTATCTTAAAAAATAAACATAAAAAAAATTATAAAAAAATTTAAAAATGTGCTTTAAAAATTTGATTCTTACCAAATTTATTCTCAAAATATCTAACATTAATATTCAAAATGTTGCTATGATATTTCGCTTAAAGTATATAAAAAGAAATAACACATAAAAAAAATTTTTTTAAATTTTAGAGATTAAATCCGAAATTAATCTCAGAAAAAATTTTTTTTTTTAAAAATTGGCCGATTTGATATGATTCTGACCAAGTTTACGCTCGAAATATCCAACAAAAATATGTAAAATGTTGCTATTGTATTCCCCTTAAAGGATTTAAAGAGCAAAATCAAAAAAAAATTTTTTTTTCAAATTTTGCAGATTTAATCCGTATCTCATCCCATATATTGGTAGCATATTTAAAATTTTTGGTTTTTAAGGCGAGAGCGCGTCCACTTAATATAGTCCGATCGCAGTCAAACTTTTTATTATATCTTTTGGGACCAAAACGATAGTTTTGCCGCCCGGGCAAAAGCAAAAATCAAAATCTCATATGTATTAAAAATTCTTCGAAAAAAATACCAAAAAAAAATTTGAAAAATTGACCCTTTTGATATGATTCTGGTCAGGCTGACTCTCAAAATAAGACACATTTATATTTAAAATGTTGCTATGATATTCCCCTAAAAGGATGTAAAAAGAATTAACACATACAAATTTTTTTTGGAATTTTTAGAAATTAAATTCGAATCTCATCCCCCTCATTTCCCATACATTTCAAATTTTCGATTTTGAGGGCGAACGCGCGTCCACTAAATGAAATCCGATCGCTGCCAAACTTTTTTTCATATCTATTGGGACCAAAACGAACCCTTTTCCGCCCGGTATTTTGAAATCAAAAAAAAAAGTTAATATAAGGGCCAGTCTAATATTCAATCATGCACACGCAATCACTTTGATTATTCAACATATCACATTCAATGTGAAATCATTCAATGAAGAGAAATTCATTTAGTGTACTCAAAAAATTTATTCATATTTATAAGAACTCAATGCTGATCATAGTTTGAGTGCACTTATGCAGACCTTAAATGAAAATCTCGCAAAAAGTATTCACAAATTAGGGAGAAGCTTAACTCTATGACTCTAGGGAACAGCATGCCAGTTTTGAACCGACCCATTTTGAACCCAGAACTCCGATATATATTTCAAGGTCAATGAAAACCCAAGCCAAGCCAATTGTTAGAAAATATTTGAACCGGAACCTTTTTATGTAGCTAAGTTAAAGCCATGCAAATACAATGCAGTCTATATCAAAATTCTGTACATTTGTATAGAATTAATCGGCACTCATTATAGCCTAAGATATTAGATCCTTGATTTAAGGCTATCAAATGATTCGCTAAAGCATTAGGTTACACAACACACTTTTTTTAATGACTACAAAGCTTAAATATGGGCCCTGTTCCGAATTACGACACGATTTTCGTATAAACATTTGAATTTCGAATTCAATTTATATAAATTTATACGTGTCAAGTAAATTTGAGGCTACAATCTCGGCGCAATTTTCTTTCGATTTGAATTCATTTTGGATTAAGCAATCGGTTTCAGCTGCTCCCACAATTTCGAGTTTAGTTATATCTGATCTAGTTTTCAAATTTGACTGCAAAATAATGAAGTTTACACAAAAATCGAGTCGAAATTCGGAACAGGGCAGTATGACTTCAGATTCTCTTTTAGAAGATGCCGCGAATAAGAGCGAATTAGAGAATGATAGGAACTGTAGTCCTCTGATCTTAGTTCGCTCTTTTTGTGCACTTTGCAACGCGGAATCTGCTGAGAGTGTATTTTGCGTATGTATGTGTGTTGCGCGTATGCCTAAGCTACAAGTGTTTATACGTGCTTGAATGATATTTTGTTCCTGCTCTCTTAATCCTTTCCTTTTTAAATTCTCCTGCTTAAATTACCTTTGCTTCTTCGAATTACACGATTTTCGTCCAAAGATTTGCTGAATTTTTTTTACCTTAAAATAAATCTTTTCACTGAGCCCCAATTTCTATGCAGCTTGCATAGAAGGATGTGTCGGGAGCAACAATTGGTCTAATCCAAATAATGGAATTTTCAAGCTGATGCCATTGGCAGGTTCAGTTGCAGGCCTGTCTATCAGTGTCTGTGGGGAAAAAAAGGCAGGCAGAGGGGGTGAGGGGTGGGGGTTGGCCTGTCATCCTCAATTTTGGGCAAGCCACTTGTGGCCATTGTTTGAATTTTGACATAAGCAAAAATCCAATCCCCTTGGAGTGCATGCGTGCGTGTGTGTGTGTGTGTGTGTGTCAGGATTACGTCTTTGTTGTTCGCTTTGACAACGACATCATTTGCAGTCACTTACCCTTACGTTTTTGAGCCCATCATGCTCTAATTAAAATTGATTACCATAATTAGTATTGATTGGACTCGAACACGCACAATGACCACGCACTGGCCCAGGACATCAAGTTTTCCATAATTTCTCTCGTGTTAACAGTTTTGACCCCGCCGATGTCTGTGTCTAACACCTTTTTGTTGGGTCTATTTGAGTCATTAATTAACTGCACGCAATTGGCCAACGCTTATTGATTACCCAGCCTGAAGTTAGCCTTAGTTTTTTTTTATTCGTGTGAGCATGGCCCTATGACTTATTTATACCGTTGATTGTTTTTGACATCTGCTGTAATTGACACTTTTCGCAAGCTTTCCTAATGGTGGTGGACGTGCCAAAGAAACCACAGAAGCCACAGTCAAAAACACACCCAACCACCCACTTGACTGCCCATCAAAAGCCAACCTAATGGTTTGTGGCATTTTCTGGGACATGTAGACGATATTTGCAAAATATCCAATTACAATTTGCAATTGAATGGGGGAAGAAAAGATATTTGCTTAAATTAGATATCAATTCGTCACATTGAACTAATCTAACAAATAACAAAGCGAAAGTGCATAAGTGATATATCCGAGTTGACACTTGGAACCAAAAGTTGGAAAAGTGCTACGAAATGTTTGGTATGGAAAATAGACTTAAATGGAATAAATGGCTTAACATGAATATTTTTAATAGCTTTTGGACTATTCAAAATTTTAAAAACATTTAAAATATTATACTTCGCGTTGGGAGCGGATCGCGTCATGCACGATTCATATGTCTGGTAGGTACGAGTCAAACCTCTCACCTCTAGCTGAAAAGTAAGACAAATTTTCAAAAATTACCAGATACTAGAAATATTCCTGCAAGTGACTTTCTGATTTTAAGTTCAGTGTGACCAGATAACCAGTAGAAAATGAAAAACAACAGTCACACTAAACCATAATCAAATTATATTGCTGGATCAACATGAAGATTATATTTAGCTTTTTCGAATATGAGAATAACTAGCTGCCTGAACATAATTGGGAACGTATAGAGTCCTATGGCTTTCCCAAAAATTAAAGAGAATATATTTTTGGATAAAACTTCGTCTCTTAAGTCTCTTTTCATTCAACCAATTACGAACTAAATATCAAAACAAATTTACCTCAAGTCAGACACGTTCTGTGTTTACTCCTTTCCTTCCTCTCTCTTGTTAACTGCTATTTTTTTCTAACGCATGGCTCTCATTGCAGCTATCACATAAATACAACACATAGCTAATTTGTGTGAGTGTGTGTCCTTCCCTTTCTCACTCTCTCTCGCGCTTTTAGCAAAACAGCTTAGTCCACAATATTGCCTGAGCGCCACAGCCATTTATGTGTGCCATACTAACTACTCTTTGGCCTTTTCACTCTCTTAGCGGACAAATTTTCCAAATTTTCTTTTAGTGCGTGCCTGCATAACTAAACGAAGGTCTATGCCCAATCTTAGATCTTTACGATAAGCAGTTTTGGCTGTGGGTTGAAAATATGGCAGTCGGGACTACAGATTTATAATTATAGTTATGATACTACCAGTGCCAAAAAAGTTTCAAAGGATATTCTCTCAAGTCATTATTCAAAGTATTGTCCATCGCTAGCCACTACTTTTTCCCTTCTTTCTGGAAATTTTCGGATACCATCTGGAATTAATGTTGCGTCTTTTAATCGATCTAATTTGGAAGTTTGTCAAAAGAGCGAAAGGTTAGATCCTCAAGGGCATACGTCATGGACAAAAACAATGCGACCCAGCGTTGTCATGTTGCAAAAAAAATCTTCTTTTCGTGTCTTTGCTTGTAATTGAGTTCGGTGGACTTGCCCTCTGATAGTTTCACCCGGTTGCAGCAGCTTAAAATACACCACGCCCAATTGTTCCCACCAAATACAGAGCATGGCCTTGCTACCGTAAATATATTCAGCTTTTGCTTCGGGCGGCCCGTAGATAATTTGGAAAAGTAAACATTCCCGCAAATTGTGCACATAAAAACTATGTTGTTTACACTTCAGCAAACCACACATACTAAAAATGAACACCCAACATTTGAAAATTAAACAGTGGCAGCAACACGTAGGGGTGGCTATTTGGACCGTCGAATGAACTGATCAACAATTACAAGATATAACTGATTACGGGTGTCAGAATGTCGCAACTGCTTTCTTCTCAATCACAAGACTTCTCAACAACAACAATTGGAGCAGAGACAGGAGCGCCGAAAAGATGTTAACACAATAAAAGACATCAAGCATTTAGATCTCGCATGTTCCCCTCATCCGAAAGTCCTGATTGGTGCTATGGTCAAATAATGTCCCAATAGCTGGCGTTCAAATTCAAATCAGGAATAGTCAACTACCGGAATTTGAGACGCCACCAGAACCATTGTACGGCTTGCCAGAACAGAGCCAGTTACAAACCTTTTTTTGAAGTCCATTCAAACGTTTGGTTCATCCTTTCACATGACTTTGTTCGGAGCAACAGAAATAATGCACAATACCATTTTAATAAAATGCAAACTATACCATTTTGTGGGCTCTTTGCTGCCAATGTCAAACCACATCGAAAAATGTACACATTAACCAAAATCACCAAGTAAGTACAACAGAGAAATAACTCACGCAATCTTTTTGATGTTCGCATTTAAGGCAAACAAAATGGGAACGTTTTTAGAAATTCGTGTCTTCTTAAAGCTCATTGGTTTGATTAGTTTAACCCGCAAGATTTGTAATGATAAAGTCTTGATTTTGTGCAAGTTTTGAGGAAATTCTGGAAAATTTGATCCCCAATTTCGAAATCAAAATGTTTAAACGTTAAAAGCAGAGAAATAAATATTTTAATCACAATAAATATTATGGTCTAAGTTTTGTTCCAAGAGAAAACATAAATCAGCCTTGATATATTTTTTGATTTTAGTTCGTTTTAAATTGTATCTATTCATAATTTTTTCCAAATAAAAGTTTAACCAGAATCAATATAAGTTACCACTAAATTATAGAAAAAAAAAATCATATTGTGAAAGAAACGTTGCAGATTTGATCAATGTTATAAAAAAAATCCATTAATATGGATTCTTCCAATACTTATGGGTATTGCGGTTTGCACTATGGGCTTGGCTTTATGGCAAGCCGCAGGAGGACAAAGAGAATAAAGAGAACAAATAATTTAAAAATATTAAGAAAAAAAAACGAGTTATTAATGTGCCACTTGCCAGGGCAAGAGTCATTAAACAACTAAACTTGCCAAGACAAAATTCTGAGTCAACATTTTTAAAGCAAATTGAAAATTTGGCAAGGACTACTAGATGTGATTGAAGTAAAACCAAATAGTTTTACAAATTAATGTCAAAGTGAAAAAGAGGTCAAATTTATGCAAAAACTATTAAAATACTTTAAAGAAAACGTGGGATGGCAAGGGAAATCTTTCAAATCTGAAAAAAACAGACTCGTGTCAGGTTGTGGGTTAGTAAGATTGTACACAACCGTTCACTTTAAACAGCTATTGAAGCCAGACGTGAAGTAAATACAGTAAATCTCAGTTTTCCTCATCATCATCAGGGAGCCTGCATTTATTTGTTCACACGCGCAAAAAGAAACCGAAACGCGTATAAAGATAATTTAAAAATTTCTTAAACCTTAAACTTTAACACTTTTCCACTCAAGTCCAATGTTGTCGAATCCTAAATAGAAACCTAATCAATCAATTCTCTGCTCATTGATAGCATTCTCTTAGTTAACCATTAATTTTATTTAAATAATAATCATTCATAAGTACTCACATTTACAATTTGCCAGATTAAGTTGGTTCGCTTCCATTTCCTCCTCTCGAAAATCAACGTCCAATGCGTGCAGCTTTTACAAGCGCCGCGGGTGCTTTTCACTCCCAAAATCCACCAACTTGGTAACCCTCAACCCCATCTCTTTGTGCGAATATGTATATGGCTGCTGGGGGCGCCAAGTGCATTGGAATGTGTGGCAGCTGCAATTGTGTGGCAATAAATTATTGTGCAACACGCAGACATGATAGAGGAACAAGAGCTGTGTGGGGGGTCGGTGACTGAGCTGAGCTGAGTGAGTGGCAGTCAGCAGAGTCGTCGGCATGGTAATGAATGCTACAAAAATCCGTCTCCATTTTGTTTTTTTTTTTATTTTTAACAATTTTTTAACTTAAAAATTACGACAGCGCTGACAATTTGCCATAAAAAGCGACAGAGTGAAATGGCTGAGGAGACTGTGGGTTTTGCCCTCGGCTGACTTTTGTGCTGACTTGACTAAAGGAAGGAGAAGAGGGTTTTTGGGAGTGCGCTTCATAAGTGACGAATGACTAGAGATGGGAATATGTGAAATGAGTAAAGAACCTTCTGTAAAATGGTTAATTGGATCATAAAAGGTTAAAAAATCATTCTGGAAATCACATAACTAACAATTTAACATATTTTTTTTTTTTGGTCAATAGAATGAAATAAAATTGTTTTCCGGTCTATTCCTATTTGAACTCGTTAAAGTACATGACCAATAACTTCGCATACTTTGCTTAAAGTGCGGGTTTTAAGTTAAAAATATAAAAGCAGCTTTAACTCACAATTTAAATTGGATACACCCTAAAAACCATTGCATAATTTCAGGCTGAAATTTTTATATCAAAAATTGAGGGATTGTGTAATTCCCAAGTCTTTATTCGGCAAAGTTATCCAGTGTGAAATGCAACAAAGTCTGCTGATGAGCGAATTGGGAAAAATTTCAAAACAGCCTGTCCACACGTAACAAATTTTGTAAGCTATCTCTGTTGAATTGTGTTGATAGTGTGACCTTGATTCAGCAACGTAAAAGGCAAATAACTTTGACCAAAATCATTAACTGGTTACTAAAATCCTAAAATATGTTTTAGGTAAAAATATCTTTAAGAACTAATTTGGGAGTATAGACGAATGGGCGAACGGGCGGATGTGAGCTCTCGGACTGGTTTAAAAACAAGACCGGCGTAAAACAAGGATGCCTCCTTAACCCACTCTTGTTTTCTCTATGCATCGACGACATATCATCGTACCTGCACGGAGGAGTTGTTGTAAATGGTTCCAACATACAGACTTTGATGTACGCTGATGAAAAAGATCTACGACTTCTATCAGCTGTGGAGTCTACAGATAAACGTACAGAAGATGAAGATACTGGATACAAATGACGGTGGTGTTCAAACGCCAACACAGAGTGAAAAAAAAAACCTGTTCAGAAAATGAGTTGCATCAACTTAAAATAGGAACAATATGGTGTCTAAGTTCGTGAGATTAACTGTTCCAAATGTTCTTGGAATGAGAAAAATGTTTTCTCAATCGGATAGTATTTTCCTTAAGCAACAACAAAACGGTTTTAATGGAGATATATACAAGAGAGAGAGCGAGTGAGAACGAGTTGGATTCCTTTTCGATCTCTCAGTTGTCAGCCCAACCAAGTATAAGTAGCCCTCTATCTTACAAAATCTTTATGCCGACAATATTGCAACCGTGTGGGATATTTCCAAACTGTCGGACTGGTTTGAAACGAATACCGGAGTTAAGCAAGGCTGCTTTATTAGTCCACTACTTTTTTCGCTCTATATCGATGATATTACAGAAATCCTACCAGGTGGTTTTACCATTGGCACCCAAGCCGTCAAAACGCTGATTTTACGCTGACGATATGTGCATCCTAGCGGAAAGTTCGCAAGAGCTACAAAATATGCTAAATGCTATGGGGTTTGCAAATAAATACTGACAAATCTAAAATTATGTCTATAAAACCACGGAGAAGCAGGCTTAGAAATATGGAGTGTCTGCACATAAATGGAAGAACGTTAGAGATAGTGCGGTCCTACAAATATTTGGGCGTCACAATAAAAGGGAAGCTCGGAGAAGCAAAAATTGCAGTAAACACTACATGGAGGGCATTGCTAAGTAAAAACAACGTGAGGCCAAGTTGCAGAATACGCCAAATTACGCGATGTATCTTGAGAAACGTCAGATTTTTTATGACTGGACCATCATTTCAAACAACTGAACTCTTTATTAGCCGAGCTAGACAGAGCACTGAAAAGTCCACGTATAAAAGGCTGACTCTCAACCTGGGTCAATCAAACTATTTTCAAGATAGCCTAGGAACAAACTTCATTAGCAATATCTTTAAAGCGAGATGCGAAATGATTGCATTAAACTTTATGCCACACTGAAGGGATTTGGCTGAAACCTGCAGCCTGTGTAATATGCGCGAGAAGGAAAATGTGGATCATTTTATCGGTACTTGTCCTATTCTTAAAGTGGTGCGATATCAGCACTTCCATCGCATCACCTTAACCGAGTTTGAAATACAAAGCATTTTAAATGGAGAAAATTGGTGCACCCTAGCATCCTTTTTAGCAGAAGCCAAAAAATATCGAAGACAAATTGTAAACGAAGACTTTTAAGTTTCTAAGTTTTTATTTTTCTAAAGTAGTCTGTAGAGCTGTCCTCATTGACGGAAGATCCACTATCTCATGACGAACGGGGAAGGTGGGTGGAGTAGTCAAGGCGAAGTGAAAGGCGACTCTCAAAGAAACATATATTTATAATTGTTTATATAGAAAATACACCTAGTATCAACTGACGGTTTTTATACCCTGTTCCCATTAAAAATGGGAAAAAGGGGATCATGAAGTTGTGCAAATGTATGTAACAGGGAGAAGGAAGTATTTCTGACCCTATAAAGTATATTTATTCTTGATCAGCATCAACAGCCGAGTTGATTTAGCCATGTCCGTCTGTCTGTCTGTATGAACGCGTCGATCTCAGAGACTGTAATTGATGAAGCCACAAGTTTTGGCATGTATGTAGGTGAATACTGTACCCACATCGAGTTTGTTTCAGATTTCGAAAATTCCTCCGCCTCCATCTTTAAACAGCGAAAATCTGTCGTTTTCTCTGTACAAGCGCGAGAATATCATAGACTATAAGAGGTAGAGCCACAAATTTTTGCATGTATGTAGGTGTACCCGTAACCAGATCAAGTTTGCTTCTGGTTTGGCAAATGCCTCTACCATCTTCTTCTAACCGCGAAAAACTGTCAGAGCTACAATTTTCAAGTTGAACCTAGTGACTTAATATATATTTTGTTAGTCCCAACATCGATCTATTCTGTGTACCACAATGAGATCCGAACAAAAACATTGAAGATATGCATGTGCGCCTGCTCATTTATTGAAATAAATTTTAAAATTAATGGAATTCAAAGCTATAGGAACCACATTTCTTGGGACAGGGTATTTTACTGTCGGGGCACTCGACCGCAACACTCTTACTTGTTATTATTGTAAAGCCAGCAAAAAGGAATGTAATAACTCCGTTGTCGATATTTTATGTACTGTCTCCAAACTCACTTTAAATATATCCATAATATCTTTGATATGCCCAGCGAAAGACTGCAATTTCCGCATTCGAGTGGTATTGTATTGTATTAAAAATTGATAAATATACCTTATTAAACTGGTCTCGTACACAGAGAAGAAAAAATCATTTAATGCTGTTATTCACATGATTAAAATTGACTTTACGAAAATATTAATACTTGTTGGTTTTAGCGACCTCTTCTTAGCTATTTAAGAAATAGTTAATGGTAGGCTCAAGGTAGTGAATATGCCTTATATCCAAAAAAACACACTTTGTTTTTTTATCTCCAATACATTTCGATATGCCGTCGGCATTCGTCATCAGGGAGAAAGCAACAGCGTCCAATCAGTCAGCTGCTTAGTTTGAAACTGTTTCTTAAAAAAAATATTAATACTTTCATATTATTTTGACAAGAAAATAATTTCTTTTTGAACTAAAATAATACCATTCATGTTAATTGATATTTAATAGTTTCAGAATGATACTATAAATCTTATTATGATATGTTAAAAAAATATCGATTTAAAATATTTTACATATTAATTTGCTATTTTTTCAAGTCGGCCTTAAATTGATATGAATAATATAATGTAAAACAATAAAAAGACGTATAAATGTGCTTATCGAAAAGTTTAAAAATAAGAAAATATACAATTCGTTTTGGGAAAAATATTTACCACAATGACCGTGTCACGTTGTCATTCCTTGCCTTGATTTGCCACTGCTGACTGTTGATTTTTTTTTTGTCCTTTTGTTACACCCCTTTGATGTACCTTGAATTTTGCATGTGAGTGCAATATTTTACTCTCCCAATTGGATGCGGGAGGGCTCATTTGTCAAACGTCACGACTTGATGATGCAATTGTTGTTGTCATTTAGTTTGCATGCAGATTTACGACACAGTTTTCCCAACATATAACATGTATTTTCGTCCTTTTGTTGAGCATCCCATTTATGGCTTATTTACGCAACAAAAACAAAAACTCTGTCAACTGTCAGTCAAAAAGCTTTTTACCTTTATACAGATCATATTACCTCCCCACGAAAAACAAGGGTTAGTTACCAAAGAATAACACAGACGCACACGCACCCCCACATCAAAGAACCACCCTTCCTAGAGGACCACCCTCCCTTAGCCTATGACAATTTATGCGATTTTAAAGACTTTCGTCTCTGTCTTTTTTTCTAGTCTGTTAACGCTCGCCTGCATTTGCGGTTGTGGCCCTAAGAAAATATTATTCTTTAATTTCTGCTTTAGTGCATTCAACTACCTTTTCATTTCAATTTTTTTTTTTTAAGTTGGCAGCCAAAAGGCATAAATACACAATGCATATATGAAGAGTTACCTCTGGTAGAAAGTTTCCAATTGGTTTTGGCTGCGCTCTTTTCCTTTTATTGCAACGCTTACAGAAATCGTTGCATAAGTTTGGGGCGCCACACAGCTAACTTTGGCTCATAAAACTTTTCGTTTTTACTTTGCAATCTGAAAAGATTGAAGATTTATTTTTTTGTATTTTTTTCCACTGACGTCTCAAGCTGTTTAATTGTCAGGCGAAATTGCTTGGTTCATTGAATGCAAAAGTAAACTTTTTATAAGCCCGCGGCAAGTGGGAAAAAAATAATGGAAGATGGGAAGATACGAAAAAGAGATGGTTCTTAAAAACGTTTTCTGGACAATTCCAGAATTTCATTTGCCTTAACTTTAAGGTCATTCTCTGTTTAAAAAAAAGGAGGAGAGTTACCAAACCAGAACTACAACCAACATTACCACACAGCCTGACTGGAGTACTAAGCTCACTAAGCCGCTTGCTGAAGGCCCCCCCTCCTCTCAATAAGTAAGCTGAATCCTTGCTACTGCGCGAATACGTGTAAATATTTTTGCCAACTCTGTTGGCAAAGCGCATTAATCATATTAAACAGCGGCGCAGACAACGAAGAGATTTCGTCTTTCATTTTACGTGTGGCTGTGTGGCTGTGTGTCTCACTCTCACCCCCCACTTTCACATTTATTTGTGTTCGTCACACAGTGCGTATGATTATTACCACTATTATTAATATTATCATGTGCTTGGCTTGACTTGGCGCCCGGAGCTTGTTTTTGTCGACACCGTTGAGGATGTGGATGGCAATGGCATCGTCATTGCAATTATTTACAAAATCAAAGCACGTCCTGGCTGTGCTTTTATGCGTTTACGTGTGTGTTTGTGTTTGCTCTAAAATACTTTGAGCCGTTCACCAGGATAGACGTAAAGAAGGCAAAAGCTTATTTCAAATCAGCCATGGAATAGAACCTTTAAATATATTGTTTTATTTTTATAGCTCAAGATAAAAATACTATTTAAATGGAAGTTTTACCTGACTGAGAAAGGTACATATATGACATTTTCTGTTTTCTAAGGCCTTAGTGGGTGTCATTTGTAGAGCTTTGAGCTCATCGCTTACTCTGCTTTGCTTTCTCAACTAAATAAATAAACCTCGGCATGCGTTCGGCTCTTGACGGTGTGAAAAGCGAAATGTATTCGGCCCTTGAGGACCGAACGTGCTAGTCGCTGCATTAAAGCTGCTGAAAAGAGTAAGAGCAAAAGCTTGGCGTAGACAGAAAAGCTCTCAAAATTATGTGTCAATCGTGGGCAACCGAAAACGAGGTTTACAAGTGCGATTAGAAAAATTAAGCAACAATTTACTTTAAAAAATTTATATAATAATTTATTTAAAAACAATTTTCAGTTTAAAATTGTTTCTTAAGTTTTGCCATTTTCACGTAATTCTTTACTTTCGAAGTAAAATTTAAGAATTTCACTCTTGAATAAAGAGCATTCGTTCTTACAGTAAGTATAGTAAAAGCAAAAATTCTTGAGTAAGAGCAATATTTTTGATCCAAGAGTGAATTTATGAGCCCGACACCTCTGATTCAAGAGTTTCAGTACTTGATCCAAGTAATATGAAGTAGCATGATGCTGAAGATAAGGGCAACGACCATTTTTCAAAAGAAGAAAAGAGGGTGTAGAAATACCAACAACAAGATCATTGGCTGCTGTGGGTTTCCTTCTCTTCTTCAGTTTAGTCATTGTCAAGTCACTGTTAAGTCACAGTCAATTCAGTGTAAGGTCCCTGTTAAGTCACTGTCAATTCATTGTCAAATAACTGTTAAGCCATTGTTAAGTTACTGTTTCGGCACAGTCGAGTCACTTTTAAGTCGCTGTCAAGTCACTGTTTAGGTCCGGTAAAGTCACTGTTTACTCATGGTCAAGACACTGCTAGATCACTGTTAAGTCACTCTTTATTCACTGATAAGTCACTGTTTAGTCAAGGATTAGCCTCTTTCTAGTCACTGTTGCCACTTTTAGTCGCTGTCAAGTCACTGCCCAGTCACTTTTTTGTCATTGTTAAGTCACTGTCAAAAACCTGTTAAGCCATTGTTTAGTTACTGTTTAGTCACTGTCAAATCACAATCAAGACACTGTTCAGTCACATTAAAGTCAGCATTTAGTCACTATGAGTCACTGTTAAGTCAGCCCCACTTTCCCTCCTCCTTCCCTCCCTTTTCCACCATCTGTTCCCCCACTCCCCACGGGACAGTCTGCTAAAACAACATTACAAAATACACATAATGTCAGCGCAGCGCTGCTGCGTCACGTGACGCTGAAATCATGTTTTACTTGTACTAAAATCTTTCGCACCAAAATTAAAAATGTTTAATTTCAAAAATTTTAAAAAATATTTGATCAGGGGAGAGACACCCCATTCTTCTGAATACGAACCCTGATGTGGGATCAAAAAATATTGGGAATAAAAAGCATAAAAAAGAATCCACAGTTTTTCATTTCTTGGATGGGACGGATGCTCTCAAGCCGACAAAACCAACCATTTGGATTTGCACAGATCTGGTCTCTAAAAATCAAGAGATACGGCGCTGTTTCGAATTTCGACTCGGTTTTTTTTTTTAAATTACAAATTGACGTGAAACGTGCAAAGAATGTCTCTGACTAATAGATTAGGCACTAACATTGAGCAATCGATAATAATTGCTTAAGCCATTTCTTTTTTCTTTAATACAGTGTTGCCCAAATGTTAATTGCCCTATCCCGTGTGATAGAAGTCATAATTCTGCCAGCGTCGCGTCCAACAGACCCATTAAGAGAGAATACGTGTGCTCTATAAATAACACGCACACACATTTGTGTGTTTGTTTGTAACCCATAATTGACATAAAGATTTGTACTTCTTGTTGAGCTGCTACACACACATTCGCAAAGCTTGATAGTGTGTGTTTGCATCTAGGAACCATAGATATGACTGTCAACTTCCATATAACATTCCACTTGCAAACGTTTACACGAAAACTGACACGGATTACGGATCGGGGAAGAAAACTTAAATTTATACAAAATTCATGAAAAATAAATAAAAACCAAGTCTATAAGTTTTTTCTTCAATACCCTTAAGTTCATTAATTATCTTTCTGTTAAGCTGTCGGAAATATAGCTAATTTGTAGATATTTCGATTAGATCTTATAGCTCTGGAGTTGTGGTTTGCAACTTTCTTTATGGAAAAATGTGGAAAATTCGTTGAAGCTTCATATTTTCAAAGCACATCTTCTTTTTCCATTGCTTCAGAATAAAATTAACAAAAATTTTATTATGAAATTTTAATGTAATAAAAGTCGTCATCTTTTTGTCTGTGGTTTTCGGACGTTATACCTAAAACGACAACACACACATAAACAAATTGAACCATTATCAATTCGATACGGGAATCAAATCTATTACCATGTATTGTTTTTTTTTGTATCAATATAATACGAGAATTTGTCATATTGATGTTTTGGGTATTATTTTGATACTCAGTCTTTCAGCTTGATATGAAAAAGGATTAAATTGATACAAAACATTTTCAATGTCAACAATTATTATAATACTTCGAAATTTATAGGGTCATGTTCGACGATGCTTGGCATGTACCATTAACTCTTTTGAGCCCAAAACTGCCTCTGGATGGACTAAAATCATAAAATATGTAAATTTTACATAGCTTTTTTAACCTAAATTAAGCCCAAAATAATTTATTTTACTCAGAAAAAGATGTTGACACTAAAGGGTTAAGTGCTGTGATTCTCGACTGAACACATTAGAACTTCGAAATAGGAAAAATATATGAAACTGAACTATTAAGTTGATAATACATAGCTAGGTATCAAAATAATGCCTTGGAATTAATAAAAAAATCAATTGGACATCATCCAAAGATCATTTTAATATTTTCGAATCCGAACTTCGAGTTTTAAAGCGAAAATTATACTCAATCGTTGCAAATTGATGATTTAATTGCTTCCTTAAAAGCTTGATCTCGCAACTTCCACTCAAAACGTTCACTCAGCATTATGTTTTTCATTAAGCAAATAATTTTCCAAAAGTTTTGCAATTTTATTAAGACTTTAGAGAAAAAAAGTTTCAAAGTTGTTTAGCTTCTCTGGACAAGAAGCCTGCTCCTTTAATGACTCCACATTTGCATTTTTCCGCTGCCTTATTTTAATTTCCCAGTTTGCCCATTCGGAACTCCTTCATATTAGCATTTTTAATCTCGAAATGCAGTCATAAACAAAAGTTTTTCTGTTAATCCACGCATGCTGTTTCAGCACCAACCATTTACCCGTCTGGAGGCTGTCTCCTTCATTTGCCCTGCAACTTTTGCGGCCAAGGTTTTAATTTAAATTGACAACATCAAGCAGTTAAGTACTTGCAGAGACATTTTAATAGCTTGTAAGCCCCACGAGTACCCCAAAACTTCCCCTTCGAGTCGACCAGCAAAAGGACACGACACAAAAAAAAAAAAACGCCACATCAAGCTAAAGAAAATAAATACAACGAACGCTTATTTACATATTCCCAAACGTAAATACGCACCATTTTTGTTTGCTTGGCTGTACTTTTTTTTTTATATGTATTTGTAGGGGCACTCAACGAATCCTGGTTGAGTTTTATATACCTGTTAGCTGTTGAAATTGAAGGGTATATTAAGTTGTGACAAGATATTTAAAGTTAAGTTAACTTAAAAATGCAGAAAAGTCGTTAAGGATTTGCCATACGATTATGGCAGCTCCGGCATCGAAGATCGATGACGATTTGGTAGAGATACCAATGAAACAGCTGTACAATCAACTAGCCTTCTTTGTGGCGTGGTTTGATAATAAAAGTGGATCAGCTCCCATTATCCGATTTGATAAACAGGAATGAAAGGCCAAATTTCAATAATAACTCTAACTTGATAAATCGTTTTTCAAATCAACTAAAAGACTATAAACCCTTAACAAAAGTTGTGTTCCTTAAAAGCTAGCTGAAAAGTATGCAACAGTTTTTAGTATAGCTTCTCTTAACAATTTGCTACATATCGTATTCTATTTTGTGCAACATTTTCAAAGCTATTTCGCTTAACAAATATATTTTTACAGGTCATCACTCAAGTCATAACCCTTCGAATTACCCAAGCTTCTTCTTTTTTTTGTGTTCATTTTGCTTTTCATTTTATTTTTAAGAAAAAAAATTTGCATAAAGTGAAAACAAGCATTTTAATTTCACTCGACGTAGCCAAAATGAAATGTACGACAGCATATACGATGAGGTAGTAAACGGTACCATTTACCTCTGCCTCCCCCGTGCACTTACCCTTACCCTACCCCCGGCTCCCTTGAGCGTTAAAAAGTTTTGCAAGAGCATAAAAAACGAAGAGGGGACAGTCGTAATTGTTGGTAAGCGCTTAAAAAAGGCAAATGCCCACTGACAAAACAAACCCATTTAGATATTCCGCTTCGTTCAGGGGCTAATATTCCGGGCAACTTTTGACATTTGCAGTGCACTAAATTGACAGTGGTTTTTGGGATTGGGTTCAATGATAAATGTGCATTTTGCGTAACGTTATGAAAACTATTTCGGACTGACAACCGCAAAGCTCAACGAGAATCCACTCCAGAGTTCATTTGAAATGGGACACATGCCACGCTGACACGCTGCCAGTTTCATATAGTTTAAACCCCAGCCACACATTTCGCTTGGATCGGGAGCTGTTTGTGAGTGTGTGTGTGTGTGGTGTCCCTTTGTTGCTTGTCTGCCATTTGATGCGCAGTCCCATAAATTACCAGGCACTTGACTGGACATCTTCACATTTCAGGTTAGTCATTTACTGGATAAGAGGTACACACGGACACAGCCAAAACTATTAAACTAAAGATGTTCAAATTGAAGGATTACTTATAAAGGAAACGAAGGGGACAGCTACAGTAAACGGCTAACTTAAGAATGGACAATAATATAAAATGGTACAGAAATATCGATAAGCTTCCAATTTCCATAAGCGTTTTGATCGAACACACACAGACTCCCCGCCACGGTTTAAGTTTTTTTTAGATTTGGACAGTTGGTCAAGTCCACCTGTAATATACTCTGCGATGTGGCAGGGAACTTTCCACTACTTGATCTTCTTTAGTTTTCTTTATAACTAACTTTATTTAATAATAACTTTATTTGCTAACATTCAATCAAATTCGATCGAAGCGGGAGAGTCTCGAGCTTAGCGATGGATCAAGCGAGTGTGTGTTTGCCGGGAAACTTCACAAATCAAAACAACACTAAATATAATTGACGTCAGCGCCACGTGACGTTGAAATCAAAGTTTACTTCTACTAAAATCGTCTTCAGAAATAATTACCCATATGCATGTTTGTATGTAAATCTTGCTATGGTTATGTCTGGATTTTGTTGAAAAAATCAAATTAGCATGACACATGGAAATTCTTTGAGCTGTGATAGAAAATCCCTGGAATGTTTTTGCGCCACAGTATATGGAAATCACAATCTTATGTGTCTAGAGCATCACATAAGTTGGGAGTTAAGAAGTCCAAGAAAATATTAAAAAGTCGGATAAAGTGAATTTTTATTTTTAAAATTTGTTATTATTCAGAAATACCTTGGACTAAAGTACATATCTGGTATCCTTTCGCTCTCTCTGGATACATTTGGGTTATGGTCGTCTCGCTCTAACCACAGTGATTTCCTACTGGCACTTTGAAGTATCTTTTTGGGCACCAGCAAAATTGAGAGACAGCGCAAACCTTCTCTAATTCTAATTGCTTCATGTTTGTGTGCGCACAAATTTTTGTTTGTTTTGAGGACGGGATTTGTATTTTATTTATAGCTTGTACTTGTGGTGGTATAGTAGGTGTACTGCTGCAAAAGTGCTGCCCACTTATAGCTACCAGCAGCCGAAGTCAATCGTGTTTTTATGCAAACCTGAGCCGAACTCTTCATTGTGTGAATTGCAAGTAAAACAACTGTGGTCTGGCGAGAGCTCTCTTGTTCACCCACACCAGCACACTGATGTAAAGCAGAGTTCCCCAAAAAGAAAGCACGAATATGTGAGTGTATCTCTCTCTAACACTCAGTGAGGCAAGCATTTGGTATAAATTGGCGAGTATGTTCGAGCCCCAGGGGCTATGGGTGGGAAACTCGAATGTAAAGTATTGAACATTAAATGAAGACGTGCTCTAAAAGATGAAGAAAGAAAAAAAACGTGGTCACTTAAACCATATAGTAAAATATGCGAAAGGCTAGGCTATACAGTGACTTTTATTCAACAGAAGGCGATAAAAATAATTGCAGACTTTTTTTTGAAAAGTGCCTAGGGAAAAAAATTTAGTCATCCATAAACTATCAGGCATGTTCTCAATTCCACAACTTTTTGCTCCGCTTCAATTTCTCTTCTTAAGTTATGAGCAAAAAAAAGTCCAATACCCCCTTCCACCTCCCCAACAACCAACACCACATTTCATTCAGCAAAAAGAGAGCAGCAGCATTGCTGCATTCAGCTTGTAGAAGAGTAATCCAGTTACAGAGTATGATATAGTCGGTCTGGACGGACTTTCTCACTTGTTTATTAATGCTTTATGGGGAGTTGAACGCCAGAAATGGAGAATACGCCACAGAAGAGTTTAAAGTTTGTTTTGAAGAATCTCCCAAAAGCAATGATTCATCTACAGCAATCATTCACACTGCTATAAAGTGGTCAGAGCTCAAAATAATGGTTAAGTTTTTAGAAACCTATGGAATACCAACATATTAAGCTGACCTTTTTTGTCCACTTTATTGACCAATGAAAAGTCAAAGTTTTCAAAAACAATTACTAGTAAGAGGTAGGTTATAGGCTATTCACACTGAGGCATATCTGACATCTAACATCATTATCAAAGACGTTCCATAAGCTTTTCCCGTGCCAAAATTGTATCATTATTCCAACATCTTCTGGGGATGTTCCTTTTTTACATCGTTTCAATTTGTAATTTCACGATAGTTATTGGTCCACCACTAAAAATTTGTCATTCACTGCAAAACATAAGCGATGTCAACGAAAGGGGATGGCACAATAAGCATTATTAATTCAAATATGTCAATAATTCCAAACCAACAATTGAGAGGAACCGACGTTGTATTGTTAAGGTAAGTTTTATTGACTCAATTAGATGAACAGACATTTGACGGATTGTGGTATCCAAATTTCTGGAAGCAACGGCAGGCCACCAGCAAATCGCTTCCAGACTGACCACCAGGCGGCGTTTGAGAGTTTCAAAGGTAGCATCAAAGAGATTTGCGTAATATGCTTAGAAGATAGCATCGAGTCAATCTATATTGCAGTCCGAGCTACTTTGATTGTTGCGGGTGTTAACACTTTCGAACCCTTTGTAACTTGCATTTATTCAAAATAAAAAGCAAATCTGTTCTGACTACACCAGAAGAGTTTTAGGTTATTTTGACTGCTACTGGGGTTCACTTGAGGCAATTTTCCAGCTTATATTGATGACACGATTCGGATATTAAAGATATTGTTCAACATACAGCAATGGAATGAAGTTGTGGCAATTTGTGCCTCTTTTCCTTAACACTTTAATAGCCTATTTCCACTGAACAAATAAAGCTTCATTTCATGAAATGACAAGAAATGAAGAAAATGATATCATTTCTTCCATACGAATTGTCACTTCATTTTGCCTTTCATTTCTGAAAAATGATGAAAAATGATGACATTCCCCACGAAGGAATCTGGTATTTTTTTAAAAAATACTAGCTACTCTCTGGCATTACTCGCTACTCTCTGGAAACGGAAAGTGTCATCACCAATAATTTGTTAATTTGAATTTAAATAGTAGGCGCAATTTTGTTTATAATATAAATTAGTCAATAAAAGTTGTGTATTTAGCTTTCTGTTGATAATTCAGGATGATAACAATGCGTTTGTCCCTGAAAATTGTTGTCATGACGTGTATGTTATTTTTTGCTAAATATTCCACGTGGGTTTGAAAGTGGCGCCTGTTATTTAAATCAAACTTTTCAGCTGTTTTTCACAACGTGTCGTTGTGAATGTTAAACAAATGACAATTTGTCAATGGAAACGGCAAAATTTTTAGAAATGAAAATGACAAGAAATGAAGCCAGTGGAAATAGGCTATAAGCCTGTTGACAAGCATTAAGAAGGACGATTGATCCATCCAAATGTTCTCTTTAAACATGCCAAACCGCTTAAGCCGCTGAATTATAAAAGCATAAAATATAAGTCTGCAAGCGAATTGCACGTATAAAAGTCAGAGTACAAACATCCAAGCTCATCTCGGTATGTGCAAATTTATGCCTCTTATGGTCAGCAGCTCCTCTTCATCTTTGATCTCTGCAACTAATACAGTATTGACAAAATATGCTGCCGTATTCCAAGTTGCTGTTTTTAGCAACAGGTAAAACAACCACCAATTGTTCTTAAAAATTAAGATGTTGTGTATGTGAATCGCTATTTCACATTTTCAAAAAATTCCATGCGATCCGCTGAGATGTACTTAGTGTGATTAGGCTATTAACAAAACACCATAAAACCATATTTCTTTTATTTATTGAAGCTTGACTATGTGTTCTATTATTCTATTCACAAACATTTGGATTTTGGGCAACTTAAAATTTCTGCCCTAGGGTTTACAAATTTTCGGACTAGCCAAAAAAAACGGTTGAAATTATGTGCGAGCCCGCTAAGGTGACATCACTGATCACGACATACATCGATATAAGTATAGGCATATCGATAGTCTTAAAGTCAGCTGGTATATCTAAGCATGCCTTGGAAAATTTATTTACATTAAATTTATGACATAAACAAATGGTTATTAGTGTTTGGCTGCGCAATAGCTCAACTTCACTGCCAGCGTTTTCATTGCCTCTCGCTGCAATCGGCGGCTAAACGGTATGAAGTGATTATTAAAAGCTAAAACTGTTTGTGCCTTGTGACCTAGACTTCAGCCGCCTTTAACTTCCAGCTAGTATTTGGTTGCCGGCAGAACATTCGTGGATGAACGATCTGAAGTATATGTCCTCTTTAGGAGTTTTTTTGTGCATTTTTTTTAAAGTATTAATTGAGCTAATTTATGTATACTTTAAACAATATTCTGAATTTTTTTTATAGAAATATTGTCGCCCAGCCAGTAACATAGAAGAAAGAAGTACTCCCTCCAACGTTTAGATACATTTTTTTTGTTTTACAGCCAAAATTGCAGAATATAGTTAAAAGTATTTTTAATAATGAAGAAAAGGTTTAAATTATTTTGCTTAATCCATACTTCAAAAAAAAATTCACAAAAAAAGGATTTTTTTTACTCTGAAACCTTTCTAAATTCTAAAAAATTCTTTAACAGTTGAGGGACGAACATTACAAGGAAATAACCGATTGAACTGCCATCGTCAAAATTATTGATTCGTATTTGCTAATCAAATATCAAAGAATGTTTTGTGAGTATTATGTACTTTATAAAAAATAAATGCCTTAAACCAGATATCGCTTATATTTTGAATTCTCTATGCAGCTCGGCCCTATCCTGGTCCTGAAACTCCCCGTGAGTTAAAAAAGAAGAAGCTAAACCTGAAACGTAAAAACCTGAAACCACTTTACAAGTTTTATTTGAAGAATGAAATTGCATATACTGAAGATCACATTCCTGTACAGAAGTTGCATCTATTTGGTATGCCCATGGAGGTAAGACCACTTATTTGGATTTCTATTTCATAATAAGGCCAACCGGCATTCGCATTTATCTTACAGTTGTCACAAGATGCGTTAGTTAATTACTTCACTCGAAACTATGGTCATGTGTTGGGCATAGAAAGAATTGAGCGATCTTTAAGAACTGAAGAAGAACAGGAATATCTGCCCACTTGGAACGCATTGGCTATGTTTGCCCATGCACACGATGCGGCCAAGTAGGTATCATATTATTTTGTGTATCTCTTCTCCAATCTAATTTATCCATTTGCAGAGTCCTGCAAAGCTCAAAGCACATGATCAGCAACTATAAGTTTCATGTGCAAGCCTGTTATAGTTGGCTTCAGCCAGTTGCCGATGAAGAGTCCTTTGATTTGGAGTTTTCAACATCCCCATCCATTCTGCAACTCAACAATGATTGCCTGGAGAATGTGTTCCAGTATCTGCCGCTTGCCGATCAGCTCCGTTTGGCCCGAACTTGCACTCATTTCCGAACCATTTATCAAATGTTTTCGGCCAGACAGCACAGATCAGTTAATCCCACAACAGCCAAAGGTCTGACTTTGTGGGAAGCCCGGGATTTTTGTCAGCTGTCCGGCCATCATGTAGAAAGCTTAAGCTTCACTCAAAGCGGAAATTATAATTTTAGGCGTTGCTTTTATGCTGGCCTTAATTTTCCGAATCTGAAATATTTGGATGTTTATGATAATCAGTTAAAGGTACACAAATTGCAACGAATATTGTTGGAAACAAATCAATTAACGGAGTTAACGCTAACAACTCGGAGTAGAACCGACCGGCTGGAGTTAGCGCACCTTAAAGAACTTAAGTTGTTGCACATTTCTGAATGGAATACGGAAAATCTTAGTCTGCCCACCTCTATAGAATCGTTGAGTGTCTACAAATGGAGTGAGATTAGTTGTCTTTCAAGTATTCTGAAGTACCAAACTCAGATTAGAAAGCTTCAAGTGGACGAATCAGCGAACGTTTTTAAGGAAATGGCTGGATCGCAGGCTTTTGCTTCCGTGGAGATACTTCATATAAGATACTGTGATTTTTACATGAAAAATCTAATTGCTGAGTTACCTAAACTTAAAATACTACACCTCGAATTCAGTGTTAAGGACACGAATTTTTTTCCGAGATTATCAAGAACTCTCCAAACCAGCTAGATCATTTAGAGATTTCGACAGCAGAAGAGCTAGACAAAGATTATGTTCTACAGATTACGAGTCTAATTGGATTGCATACACTTGTCCTGCGCTATCCAGAAGAAATAGATGACGAAGTCATATTGTCATTTGGCAAGCTTACCGAGCTTAAGCGCTTTGGATTGTCCATAAGCGATATTTCGGATAGTTTAGTGCTCCAACTAATGATCAACTGCCCCAAGTTAAGTAAGCTGAGAATAGACTGTTGCCCAAATATTAGTGAAAATCTGGTGGACAGTATCTTCAGTCTGTTGCGAAAGGACATTCGAAGCGGGAAAAACCAACGAGAGATGCCATTTAAGCTATATTTGAATGATTCCGGTTCAAGAAATATTGGTCAAACTGATCCCGATGTTGTTGAAGTTATGCTTGATGCCTCTGAAATGAGTGAATGGTTCGACGAAGAGTTTCAAGGTTAAGAATTATTTTCTATTAAGTATAAAAGAAATCAGTAAACTAATCTGGTTCAGAAATAGTTTAACTACTTTTACCAACCTTTCCAATTCGAGTTATGCTTAAGAAAATTTTTAAACCTTTTTAAACTATTCGAATCTGGTTTAGCTGTTGTGAAGATTGGTGTTATCTAGTTTTTTGTAACTATATAAATAAAGATAAAAATATTGAATATTTGTTTGGGGAATGGTGAACGAGATAAAGCAGAGATTTAAAGATTGTTTGGGGGAGATTTCTCAAATGCCGTGATCTGTATAGAGGATTTGCAGAGAACTGCTATATAAATTTGAATGGAATGTGTCTTCAAAATGGACTAAGGGCCGTTTTCTCATGTTTCTGTTTTTGCTCAAATCGAAATCCACCTAGATTTCGCAACTAGGTGGATTTGTTGCAATCGGTTGTCTCATGTAGATTGATTTTAAATTTGGGCATTTGCACTAAACGTAAGTTGGCAGCGCCTTACTACTCGCTGGACTTTTGTTTTATTTGTTGCGCTCCAATTTTAAAAAGTAAAGCATGCATTTCATAGAGGAGGAGAAGGATTTTATTTTTGAACGACTTGCTACCATGATGGGTGAATAAGCAATAGGAATAAATGTAATTTCACACAGGCACATAATTTGGACATATTTTGATGAAAATTTGGCGAAAAAGCCAAATTGTGAAACTTTTTGGCTAATTTGATCTAATTATTTGCGTATGAAACTATAGTTTTAGTTTTAATCCCTGTCTCTTCTTTAGTCAATCTTCATTCACGGCTATTTTATTCAAAATTTACCCAAATAAATTGCCTGTGTGAACTATCCTTAAGCAATGAACTAGGGGAATTAGTATGCGCATCTGTCTCTTCGGCCTTGCATATTAAAGGCACATCCAAAATTTACCATTTTTGGTTTACTTATTAACATTATTTGGATTATACTTATATTAAAGAATTTAGACTTGTTTGACTGTTTTTAGAAGCAGTTGTTTTTTATTTCAAATATTTTTCAGTGTGACCATATGCGCGCATATATAAAAATACATAATTTGGTAAAGCATGTACATGGTTTTGAAATCAATGAGGATGAAGTAGATGGCAACAAAAACCATCTAGATAGCTAACCATGAACATGAGCAAAGCAAAAAAAAACAAATCCACCTAGATTTTCAAAAAGAAAACGGCCCTTAATGCACTTAGCTTTTATAAGAGTCCGTTCATACCCGTCAGAAATATCGTGGCGCAGCTACCTTGACAGGCACAAACAGCTGATTCAATTCCGATGGGGTGAAAGCAGAAAAAAGAAAATAATTTTTCCGACAAAGCAAAAGTTCGACAAAAATCATCGATTGGCATAATTTGAAACCAACGGTAAGAGTTTGAATTGCCCACGACTTCTACATTCCATATATCCTTCAAAAATCCCTAAATATTTGCAAAAACAATTAACCAAATTCAAATGCAAACATATCAGCGCAGTGTGACCGTTTTTCGATGAAGGGTGGTGTTTTGGCGTTGAGCAGTCACACTGCACCCATCGGAATCAGTTGTCAATTCCGCTAGCAGACGATTCAGTTTGTCTAAGTACCAAGCTTTTACTTTGAATACATTATTATTTAAGGCCTAATTCCAGATGGCATAAAAATCAATTTTTATGTTGAAGTTCACATGAATAGAAAGAAACAATTTTGAACAGTTTTGAAATCTGAATGCTATTGCAAAGCAGTCTTATTTGAATGAAGTATTGTACCTTAATAAAAATTTATGTCATCTGGAGTCAGGCCCTTAGCAGGGATCGTAAATAAGAGTAAGGCTGCTTTCACACTGTTCGACACATGACACATGATAGTTTAGTAGTCCTGCTTTTTGCTCTATTTTAAATTTGAATAGCTTGGCAAATTCATAGAATTTCATGGGGATGTGCTGGCCTACTAGATGTCATTGGTCATGTGTCGAACAGTGTGAAGGTATCCTAAATAAAAACCAAAATAAAACAATCAATTTTTCTAAATAAAATCCATTTTTCGACCGATAGTTCCTTTGGCAGCTATAATATATAGTCATCCGATCCGGTCGGTTCCGACATATTAGCAGTGTGCAGTAAAAAGAAGATTCTGTCCAAAGTTTCAGCTTGATAGCTTCAAAACTGGGAGACTAGTTTGCGTAGAAACAGACAGACGGACGGACAAAGTACAATCGACTCAGCTCGTCGCCCTGATCAAGAATATATATCGCTCACTTACTTCAATACTGGCATAACTCAAAATAATCCATTTTGAGAAAAACACGTTTAAAGTTCTCAATGGATTTTTACCTAAAAAAAATGGTTCTTTTAGTTTCAACTTAATTAAGTAAAATATTATAAATTTAGATTGCTTATTAATAAACATTGAAAATATGATGCTTTAACTGAAAGACGAAGTATGTTTGGTCAATATCGACAGCAGGACAACTGAGATATGGCGCTTCTTGCATCAACATAAAAATGAACCTGGAAAATGATATTGCGACATATTCTCATCTCACATGGAAAGTAGAAGAGATAACAATATGAAAATTTTTGCATAAAATAGTACAGAAGAGCGCGCACATTTCTGCATCATTAAGTAAAAAATCGTATTTTTTGAGTTATGCCAGTATTGAAGTAAGTGAGCGATATAGTTTATAGGGTCGGAAATGAATATTTCTATGCGTTGCAAACTTCAGGGCAAAGGTATAAAAACTGTATATAACGCTTTAATTCAAATTAATAACAAGCAAATACGCTTCGATAGCCTCTCTAATCCCGCCATATATCGATAAAAAGTTTGCACAACGATATTCTGACATCCGCCGGTATTTGTCTGCACGCTTTAGGGAATTTCTACAAAGAAAGATTATCTTATTACTGTGATTGTTCGGCTGCATCATTGCAAATTCGTCTCTGTCTTCGATTCGGTTGCCTCTTTCAGCATTTCCGGAAAAACGGTATGAAGTGATCTCTAAGTGCTTAAGTGTCCCTAGAACTGGAAACCTAGAAAAAGGAAAGAGATTCACTCTTGATTCACAAAATAATAAAATCAGTTCTGTTTTTAGATCGTTTATAAAAATTTGGTAGGCGGTAGAGTCCTGCACGAGTAAAGTCTTAAATCAGTTCATGATTTATTCCAATCTGATTCAATAACTTTTGACATTATGAATATTTCGTACGATTTCTATAAAACAGTTTAGATCAAACAGCTCATGTTAACAAAACAACTAGAACAAACAAGCTAAACGTAATGATTACATATTGTTAATCCCAAGTCGATAAGATAAAAAAATCTATTGTTTGTCACGGAATGAACGCAGTGGACTCACCGCTAAATGTTGCCAAAAAGTTTAGAATTATGTTAAACCAAAATTAATAAACTACAAATAAACAGAACTCATAAAACGCAGTACATCTTGGTCTGAACGAAATTAAGTTGAAGCTCATATTGGGAAAATTTATTATAAGCCAGAAGCGGCAACCTCTGCTCATTTTGTATACCCGTTACTCGTAGATTAAAAAGGGTATACTAAAGTCGTGCAAATGTGTGCAACAGGCAGAAGGAATCATTTCCGACCATATAAAGAATATATATATTCTTGATCAGCATCAACAGCCGAGTCAATATAGACATGTCCGTCTGACTGTCCGTCTGTATGAACACCTAGATCTCAGAGATGGTAAGAGATAGAGGTTTGACATGTATGGGACAAATGCTTCTTTTATCTGCATGCAGATCAAGTTTGTATCAAATTTTGGACACAACCCCTTCCGCCCCCGCAATTTGGAAAAAACGGTAAATCTCCTACAGTTTTGAAGATAGACGATTCGTACCTTTTGAATGGACGTCACACTGGGGGAGTGAATCTTGAAATGTCTTTGATTTTGTGTTTTGTATTTGTATTTGCAAAATCAGCTGCTTTTACCATTACCGCGTAGTAGCAGTTGGGTTGTGTGTGGAGTGGGATAGTGTGAGGTGCAAGTGGGGGGAGGTGTCACCAACGACTTGATGGGTATTTGGCAGGGACCTGGTGGGGATCAGGTAAAGAGTTGGTGAGGATCTGGCGGGGATTTGGTGCTGATCTGGTGGTGATGTGGTGGGGAACTGGTGTTTATCTGGTAGGGACCTAGTGAGCTCTGGTTTGGATCTGGTGTGGATCAGGTAGGGGGGATCTAGTGGGGATCAAGTGGTGATCTGGTTGGGATCTAGTGGGGATCTGGTGGAGATCTGCTGGGGATCAAGAAGTGATCTGGTGGGGATATGGTGGAGATCTGGTGGGAATATGGTGGAGATCTGGTGGGGATCTGGTAGGGAGTCGGTGGGAATCTGGTGAGCTCTACTTGGGAGATGGAGGGGCTCTACTGGGGATCGTATCTGGAGTTGGTCGGGTGGGGATTTGGTGGGTTTACGGGGAGTGGGGGTGCAAAGAGTGGCTGCATTAAGGTCAAGTTGTGAACTCTGTGCTGAAAACTATAATGTTTTTTGTTTGACAGTGCCTTAACAGTGACTTAACAGGGACTTAACAGTGACTTAACAGTGACTTAACAGTGACTTACCAATGACTTAACAGTGACTTAACAGTGACTTAGCAGTGACTTAACAATGACTTAACAGTGACTTAACAGCTCCTTAAAGTGACTAAACAGTGACTTTACAGTGATTTGAGAGTAACCTAATATTTGATAATTTAACATTTATTTATACAGAATCCAAATGTGTCTTTTTCCATTACATAAATCGGATTCATCGTAAAGAGCTTCGCTCGTACCGTGCGTCTCATGACACACACTATTTTTATTATCAGTCTGCTGTCTAACAATTAAAAAACTATAATATATTAAACTATAACTATACTAAACCAAGACTCTGTTTTTTTCAAATAAAATACTACTACTTCTTCTAATAGATTACCTCAAAACTAAAAGCAACATTTTTCTGGGTTAGAAATGCGTTTTTTTACAAAATGGATTATTTTTGTCTCAGAGTAAGTGAGCGAAATATGTTCGACACTGAATCTTCTTCTTCTTTCCCTTCTTGGCCCGTTGCTTGCATCACAACCGTTTGACGGTCTCGGCCGCTGTAACTAATGTCCGCCAGTCGCTTCTGCTCCGAGCGAGCTGGCACCAGTTTTTCACGCCAAGCTTAGAAATGTCTTTCCGCACCTGGTCGTCCCACCTTGCCTTGTCCCAGTTCTTTCGCATTCCTCTTGTAGACCATTTCGACACTGAATATTTTATATATATATTCATATTTTAACAACTTGTTTATATATAATAAAACAAAATCAAAACAGAAAATAAAGATAAATATCAATTTTTTTTAAATAATTCTGAGCTGAAAGTAATACTTACGTAGTTTGTTCACCTCTTAAAGATATTTTGTGTTCATTTTCGTGATCTAAAGCCATACTATTTTGTTTAAATAACCACATTTCAAATAAAAAGCAAAAGTCTTACGATTTGGACAACAAATTTGGTCGGAAAGCCGGTTTCAAATCGCAAAACTTTGCGAAAGTGAAAGTAAGAGCATGGCTAATACTGGTGATATCAGAGGGCATGCCGTCTGCAAGTATGTGTGAATGAAAGTTACCGTGCACAAAGCGCTTTCCTACACAAAAAAAGTGTTTTTAAAGAATTTTTTGCCTTATGAGACCAATCCATTTATTAATGTAATTTCATGAATAGATTTTATGACAGCAAATCTAAGTCAGTTAACAGAGCGACCCATTTTGAGCGCTGATTTGTTTTATATTTCGTTTTCAGTGTGACCGATCATTAGACAAATCCTACAAACTCGCGAAAGCAAAACATGCCAAAAGAAGGTGTAAGCATTAATTTAGCTTTCTCAAGTTTTGTCATTTTGTATTTTGTTGACTAAATATGTAGTTTTATTTATTTTTTATTTGTATTTTAAAATGGTGAATTAAATTATGGGCGAGCCCGCCAAGGTTTCATCACTGATCACGCCATACATCGATATAAAGCTTGCATATCGATAGTTTTAATGTCCGCTGGTATTTTTGAGCACGCCTTAGGGAATTTATTCACATTAAATTTATGTGATAAGCAAATGGTTATTAGTTTGACTGTTCGGCTGAATCATAGCTGATCTTCACTGCCAGCGTTTTCATTGCCTCTCGCAGCAATCTGCGGCTAAACGGTATGAAGTGATTATTAGGAGCAAAATTCCTTTGTGATTTGTGACCAAAAGCTCAGCCGCTCTTATCTGCTTGCTATTTGTTTTCCGGCAAAGAATTATAAAGTATAATTTTTAAGTGTTTGAACAGCTAGCACTGAAAAGTTGGAGCTTACAGTTTTTCGCGGTTAAAAGGGGAGCAGGAGGAATTTTTGAAATCTAAACTAAACTTGATCTGGATAAGGTTTTGCGGCTCTATCTCTTATATGAACGAAAAATATACGCTGGTTCGAATATCCCAGTGAACACCTTCCGACTTAAAGGAGGTTTGCATCACTCATCATTGTTCCTTGAGTTCATAAACTAATTAAAAATATTCGCTTCTGAACTTCATTCCAGTTAAGTTGACAGTTGATTTTTGTACAGTTGAGAGACGAACAACAAAAGGAAATATACGAATTTAACACAATATCCTAGAATGTCGTGTGAGTATTACGAACTTTTTAACAAATAAATGCCGTAAACCAAGACATTGCATACATTGTGAATTCTCTGGGCAGCTCGGCCTCACCCTGGTCCTGAAACTCCCCGTGCATTAAAAAAAAGGAAGCCATGCCGGAAGCGTAAAAAACTGAAACCTCTTTACAAGTTTTATTTGAAGAATGAAATTGCATATACTGAAGATCACATTCCGGTGCAGAAGTTGCATCTATTTGGTATGCCAATGAACAACTTAGTTGTATTCCTGTTTCATAATTGAACCAATCGGTTATTCCTCTTTATTTTCCAGTTGACACAAGACGCCTTACTTAAATACTTCACTCAAAACTATGGCCAAATTGTGGGCATAGAAAGAATTGAGGCTTCTGTTTTAGCTGATGAAGAAGAAGAATATTTGCCAACTTGGAGTGCATTTGCACTTTTTGCGAATGCACGCGATGCAGCCAAGTAGGTTTCATATTTATACGAATACATTATCTGATTTATCCATTTGCAGAGTCTTGGATAGCTCGAAGCACAGGATCAAAAGTTATCCGTTTCATGTGCAAGCCTGTTATAGTTGGCTTCAGCCATTTGCCGATGAAGAGTCTAATGAATTCGAGATTTCAACATCCACACACATTCTCCAACTGAACGATGATTGCCTGGAGTATGTGTTCCTGTATTTGTCGCTTGCCGATCAGATCCGTCTGGCACGAACTTGCACTCGTTTCCGATCCATTTATCGAAGGGTTTCGGCTAGACAGCATAAGTCAGTAGATGCCTACAGAACCAAAGATCTGACTTTGTGGGAAGTGCGGGATTTTTGTCAACTGTCCGGCCAGCATGTTGATAATTTAAGATTTGTTCAAGATGGAAATGGTAATTTTATGCGCTGCTTCTATGCTGACTTTCATTTTCCTAATCTGAAAGATTTGTATTTGGATGATCTTGAGTTGAAGGTGCACAAATTACAGCAAATATTGCAGGGATCGATTAAGTTGAAGAAGTTAATGCTGAATACTCTGCCAAGAACCGACCGGCTGGAGTTAGCGCATCTCAAAGAACTTAAGACGTTGGAGATTTCTGAATGGAATACGGAGATTCTTAGTCTGCCCACCTCTATCGAAACGTTGACAGTCTTCAATTGGAAAGAGTTTAGTTGCCTACCAAGTATTTTAGAGGGCCACACTCAAATTAAGAAGCTTGGAGTTGAGGAATCAGCAAACGTTTTTAATGCAATGACCAGATCGCAGGCTTTTGCTTCCGTGGAGGTATTTAAAATCAGATTCTGTTATTTTGGCATGAAATGTCTAATTGCTCAGTTACCTAAACTTAAAAAATTAAGCCTTGAATTCAGTTATATAGACAGGGATTTAATTTCCGAGATTATCAAGGACACTCCTCACCAGATAGATCATTTAGAGATTTCGACCTCACAAAAACTCGACAAAGATTATATTCTACAGATTACGAGCCTAATTGGACTGCATACACTTGTCCTGGCCCGTCCCGAAATAGATGACGAAGTAATATGGGCATTTGGAAAACTCACCATGCTTAAGCGCTTTGGACTAGAAACCAGCGAGATAACGGATAGTTCTTTGCTACAATTGCTGATCAACTGTCCCATGTTAAGCGAACTGAAAATGGAGGACAGCGAAAATATCAGCGAAAATCTGGTGCACAGCATCATCAGGCTGTTGCGAAAGGACATTCAAAACGGGAAAAACCAACGAGATTTGCCATTTAAGCTTGATTTGTACCATTTGAATTTAGATTCTAGAAATATTTGTCAAACTGATAGCGATATTGTTGAAGTAGTCTCTGGGTACAATTTAATTTCTGAATGGTTTGACAATGAGTTTGAAGGATAAGAATTAAAATATAAATATTCCATTCGGTTAAGCGCTTGTTAGCATTTCACTATTTAACCAAATTTTCCATTTCCAGATTTGTTTAAGACCATTTTTAATCCTGTTCAATATATTCGAAACTCGCTTGGTTCTTGTGAAGATTGGTGCTATCGAGTTTTTTGTAATTATTTAAATAAAGATACAAATATTTAAAATGGTAAATGCGATACAGCAGATTATTTTGAGAAATCTCCCCAATGCCATGATCTTAATAAAACATTTATAGGGATCTGAATGGTATGCAACTTCAGGCTGGATTAAATGCAAATTATTGCCTTACATAATTTTAATAAAGTATTTTTCCCTGTTCCTGCAGATCAAGAATCTAAAATCTTATACATAGAAATTTAATTGAACTAAATAACAAACAAATCCGCTAAAATGGCATCACTGATGCGCCATATATCGATAAAAGCTTCCATATCGATATTTTCATCGTTCCCAGTGCCTCTCGCAGCAAACCGCGGCTAAGCTTGTACTCTACAATCTTAATGTGCTCTGTGACCTAAAATCAAAGTTTTTTATTAAAAATACTACAATCAGCTCTCGTTTTTATTTACGTTTACAACATATCGTTTGGCTTTGCCTTATAAAAGGCTAAAAATTGTTGCTTAAGTTTTCAAAACATTTTACTATTTTTATATGCGTGTGTTGTTATTATCATGAATGGTTTTTGTCGAAAAACAAAATTTAATGACTCAGCGAAAGCATAGAATTATAAGAATTTCAAATGGTGATTTCCTGGACTTATGTACGTGAGATGTTTGAGTAAAATTGTGCCTCTCTTAATAATATAAAACTTGATTTGACGTCAATGCAAAATTAAAAGCAATTTAACTAAAACCGACCACATTTTGATTGTTTTTACCATATTTAAAATTTCTTAAATTTAGAAAAATAGTTTTTTGAGTGCAATAGTAATATTAAAAATAGAGGGAAGCTAACTTCGGCTCGACCGAAGTTATATATGAAGTGGAGCTTCATATATGCCTGACAGTTTGTAGGGCAGCTATACCATATAGTTGTCCGACTTCGACGAGATTTTGTGAAATTATGTGAAATCATTAAAAACTTATAAGTACACGCGTTGGGAGCGAAAACATTGAAAACAAAAAAGTTTTTCTCACCAAGACTTTTTTTCAGACCTAACTTTTGTATGGCAGCTATACTATATAGTAGTCCGATTTCGACAAGTTTTGGTGAAATTATGTGAAATCATTAAAAACTTATAAATACACGCGTTGGGACCGATAGCACTAATAACAAAAAAGTTTTTCTCACTAAAACTAGTTTTTCAACCGATCGTTCCTATGACAGCTATATGTTATAGTCATCCGATCCGGCCGGTTCCGACAAATGTGCACCGTATTTGTACCAAAAGACTTCGTGCAAAGTTTGGTTAAGATAGCTTTAAAACTGACGGAGGAGATATCATAGAAACAGACGGACGGACAGACGCACGGACGGACAGACAGACATGGCTATATCAGCTCAGCTCTTCATGCTGATCCAGAATATATATACTTTATGTGGTCGGAGATGCTTCCTTCTGTGCGTTAAAAAACCCGGACAATTTCAATATATCCTCTCCAAGGGTATAAAAATGTTAATGATACAAGTTTAGTTATATTACATTGCAAGATTAGCTGTTTACTTGATTGAAAACTACGATTTGCGTTGATAAGATTTAATTCCAAAATTTTAGAAAATTTTTCAATACGATTATTGGAGATTTTATAATGAACCAGGGATTAAATCTGGGCTGACTCTCGGCATTTGGTTGGGGAAAGGGGAAGTTACTTTTAACCGGCGGTAACACAAGGGCCACTTCGGTCCACTGCTGCGTGTCACACCGGCTGGCTGTCCGGGACTGTTTATTTGTGGGCTATACCCACTTATTCGCAGTTTACCTCCATAGGAAGGCCGTTTTGAACCAGTTAAATGTCAAATTCCAAACAACACATCATCATCAGTCTAAAGCTTAAATAGACTTAGAAATTTACTTTAGAAACTTTTGAAGAATTTGCCAAACCTGGAGCAAACTCGATCTGCTTTCATACAGACAGACAGACGGACATGGCTAAATAGGCTCTCCGATTGATGCTGATCAAGAATATATATACTGCATATGGTCGGAAATGATTCCTTCTGCCTTTTACATAAATTTGCACAACTACATGATCCTCTCATGCTCTTGGAAATTCTTGTTTTGAGTACGAATCGTTTTTCAATTCGATATCGACCGTTAGAAAATCAAAAATTGAATTTCAAGAATTTTTGCTCTTGGAATCGAGGTAAATTCGTTCTCAATTTGGTTCTCAGAGGCAAGGCAAGAGAGGGGAAGCAAACTAAGAGAGAATAGTGTTGGAATAGCGCTATTAGAGAGAGCGGGCGGAGTTTGTGGTTTTTAGATTAAGTTAGAGTTAGCGCATCTCAAAGATCTGAAAAAGTTGGAGATTTCTGAATGGAATACCGAAAGTCTTAGTCTGCCCACCTCTATCGAATCGTTGACATTATCCCATTGGAGTAATACTAGCCGTCTTCCAAGTATTTTGAAGGATCACACACAGATTAAAGAGCTTCAAATAGGGTTTTCAAAGAATATTTTCAACGAAATGGCCAAGTCGCAGGCTTTTGCTTCCGTGGAGGTTCTTTCCCTATTTAACAGTGATTATGATGTGAAAAAGCTATTTGAGCAGTTACCAAAACTTAAACAATTTTACCTCAGAAATTGTTGGAGGTACCCGGGTGAGATTATCAAGCATATTCCTCAACAGCTCGATCATTTTGAGATTTGCTTCCCTAAGCAAGTCCTCAAACGTGAGGTATTACAGATAGTACGTCTAACTGGATTGCATACTCTTGCTTTGGGCCATCCCAGAGATTTCGATGGCGAAGTCATATCAGAATTTGGCCAGCTCACCGAGCTTAAGCGCTTCGACTTATTGGAAAGCAGGATTTCGATGGTTTATTGGTACAACTGCTGATCAACTGCCCCAAGTTAAGCAAACTGAGATTGCAGGATTGCCCAAATGTCAGCGAATACCTGGTGCACTTCATCACCAGTCTGTTGCGAATGGACATTCAAAGCGGGAAAAATAAACGAGATTTGCCATTTTCCCTAGGTTTGTTTCGCAACCATGCCAGCGCTGCCATAATCGTTTGGGAATTCCTAAACGACATGATAGCAAAAAACCGGGAGTCGATGGGGCCAGTACAAGCAAGCGAAGGTCACTGATGATATGGTAGAGATACCATTGAAACAGGCTGTATGACCAACTAGCTTCACTTGTGGTGTGATGTGTTCCTCATTTTTGGAGTTATGCGCAAGCATAACGAGACCTTGAGCCAGCATAATATTGATGGTTTGATTATCATAAAGGTCGTTAAAGCACACACATAAATCTCCCATATTTTTTTCAGTAATGCGTCGGACTACTTCAGAATGGTCAGATCACAATAATAAGGCTATGTTCTTGACAATTTCGATCACAATATCAAGCTAATTCGATTGTGGAGGAAGTGTGGAAGGTAATATTAAATACTCTGACATGTTCGCAATTTCATTAAATTTAAAAAAGTTAATCGAACTAAAATCCTATTTGGTTTTAGTTTCCTGTTCTCGGGGCTCTCAAGAAACATATTTTCAAACGTAAATTTTTGATCTACATAAATCTTCACTTACTTTTCCTATGAGATTAATAATATTATAAAATTTATTCGGACATCTCTTATATTTAATACTTGAAAAAATATGATAAATGTTTCGTCAGTCGAAATTTCGATTTCGAACTTTCTTGGTGAAAGTTTCACAGCAGGTTTCGTTGCAATTGTTCAAGTCCTTCTCATTAATTTCGCACAGATTTCACAATTTTTTTTTAAATGTGTACTTTCAAGTCCTCTAGAGCCAGAGTGTCTAGAAAATTTTCTTTGATTCTCATTCTTTGATTTTGATCGTAACCTGTGGCAACGCCAAAAATGCTCAAAAAGGTTTGCCTTTTCACCATGATTGGAGTAAAAAACGAACAGCGCTTGCATAACATTAAATTTTATAATCAAAATTCGTACTCTGTGTTTTACCGCAAAATTGTCTTCAGCGATGAAGATTTTTGGCTCAACGGGTACGACAACAACCAGTTAAGAAACGCTAACACTGAAAACAAAAAAGCAAACAAAAAAAACAGGGGTGTCATAAACGGGGGTGCCACAGAAACCTCTTCCAACCAAATCCCAACAAAATTTCAATTCTTAGTTGCCACAGAAATTTCATTTGGTTGGTTTCAAACCTCCCGTGTTTTGTTAGGAGATTTGTCAAATCTCTTTTTCCGGTGGCTCCCTCTGTCAATGGCAGCGCCATTTACTTGACAGCCAGCGGATTAAGGGCCTATGTTTACCTCATGTTTGCTGCCAACAAATTTTCAAAATTTTGCATTATATTGATGGAGAATTACAGTTTATAAAATCGCCAAAAACTCTAACCGAAAGTGATGTCATAGCGAATAACGGCTTAAATTATGTGCTAGCCCGCTAAGGTGGCATCACTGATCACGCTATTCATCGATATAAAGCATGCACATCGATAGTTTTAATGTCCGCTGGTATTTCTCAGCACGCCTTAGGGAATTTATTCACATTAAATTTATGACATAAACAAATGCTCATTAGTTTGACTGTGCGGGTGAATCATAGCTGATCTTCACGGCCAGCATTTTCATTGCCTCTCGCAACTAAACGGTTTGAAGTGATTATCAGGAGCTTAATTCGTATTCGTGGAAACGTATGTGTTGTTATTATGAATGGTTTTTGTCGAATAACAAAATAGAAAGACTCATGGGAGGCATAAAACTTTTAGAATGAAACCAACTGTTTGTTTCCTGGACTTATGTACTGAAAAGTCAAATGTTTAAATTAACATACCGAAAGTGTCTTAGTTATCTTTATTCATAAAAAGATCAGACTTTGAAAATGATCAACAAAGTGTAGGGAAAACCCTTAAAGTGAGAAATTTCACAATAGCTTCCTATAGTGATCGGACATTTTGCTAAGAAAGCACCAAAGCGAAAAAAAAGTTTAAATGGCGAAAATAATTTTAAGAAATGTGTTTTCTGAGTGGGTTTTAAGCTGGTCTAATCTGGTTTGGGTACTGGACGAGATCGCGGTGGGATCTGGGTGGAATGTGGATGGTAGTTGGGAGGGATGTGGGTGGGATCTGGGAAGTATATGAGTGGGATCTTGGATCTCACCTTGGTGGTATCTTGGGGGGCGAAACATCATCATTTATCGTGAATCAGCACAAAAAACTTCCTGGAAAATTGAAAGAACACAGCAGCAAGTGATCTTGTTTCTGGTATTTTAACTCCCCTTTAAACTCCTTCTTTCAAAAAAGTGCCCTTGCTGATTTCTATACCATTGAGAGAGCTTGTGATTTGAAAATAAGCTCTTAAACTAAGCGTCATGTTTCACATCAAAGACTCGTGAGTGCTAGCGACGCTCACACCTTTTTTTTTTTAGTCTTTTACTTTAAGAATTATTCGTACTTGGATCAAGAATAATTGCTCTTACCGTAGTTTTGAGAACGAATGCTCTTGATTCAAGAATGAAGTTCTCTAATTTTTCTCTGAGCATGCGGGTAAAGTTTCTGTTTTGAGTGCGACAACTAGACTGCAAAGCGAGCAGTTAGATTTGGGGGAGCTTAAAAGAAAATAAAAGATTTTGGCTTAGAAAAAGTGTCCACTGAAATAGAAAAAAGACCAGTGTCTTTGAAATAACGCATTCCTATGTGGCATTTTCTAAGACAGATATGTATTTAAGATTTGTATCCACTTCTGTTCTGAGGAAAGCAGCCCTGACCCAATTACTTTATCTGAAAGTGGATATGAAGTCGATGTAGACATATGTGAATTTGTACGAAAAGAAACAGGGCAATACAAATAGTTTAGCAGTTAAATGACATTAATCGAGGTTTCTCTCAGCATTAAACATTCATAAAATGAAAAAGAAAATTCGACAAATTGTCAAGAATTGCATGAACTAACAAAAGTTATGTTCCGTGGAATAATTATTGTGCGGTGTGAAGTTGATCATGTCTCCGCTAAGAAAACAGATGAAAATACATTGACCGCTATTATGCTTCTAAGAAGTAATCATTAATTTAGCTTCCACTTTGCTTGGACTATCCTTTAAAATTTTCTATACCGGTAAGTACCGGTATCTAGGTACCGGCACCGGAACCTAATACCGAAATAAAATAGAACCAAAATAGAACCTTTTACCGAAACCGGAACCGAAATTCGATTCGGTTTGATTCCCTGCTTCAAACTGGACTTATTGCAAATTATTGCCTTCCATAATTTTAATAAAGATTTTTTTCCCTGTTCTTGCTGATCAAGAATCTATTTACTTATATATAACCATTTAATTCAAATAACTAACAAGCAAATCCGCTAAGCTGTCATTACTGATCGCGCCATATATCGATAAAAAGCTAGCATAAAAAAAATGGGTTTTAGTTTGACTTTTCGGTTGCGTCAGCGCTCAACTTCACTGCAAGCGTTTTCATTGCCTCTCGCAGCAATCCGCGGTTAAGCTGTATGAGCTGATTATTCGGAGCCTATTTCGCTTGTACTCTACAATCTGTTTGTGCTCTGTGACTCAGCCGCTCTTATCTGTCAGCAAAGCATTCGCGGAAAAACGGTATGAAAATCCAAGAAACGCAAAGGTTTTGATCAAAAATACTACAATCAGTTCTCGTTTCGATTTACTTTTACAATATATATAGATTGGCAGTGCCTTATAAAAGGGTAAAAAAGTTATAATTGTTAAGGACCTCGAAAACACACTTTGTATGACTGGATTTTGTTGAAAATCAAAATGGGATGACTCATGGGAGGCATAAAATTAAAGGGTAGTTCACTTATTTGTTCATAACTTGAGAACCGCTCATCCGATCTTTATCATTTCTTAGGAAATTTGATACATTTTGCTAATTTCTAACTATCTCTAAAAGGTGATTGTCTATTTTCAAAACTGTAGGAGATATTCCGTTTTTTTCAAATTGCAAAGGCAAGAGAGGGCGTGGCAAAAATTGAAAATAAACTTGATCTGCCTACAAGTATAAGAAGCATTTGTCCCATACATGTCGAACCTCTAACCCTTACCATCTCTGTGATCTAGGTGTTCATACAGACGGACGGACAGACGGACATGGCAATATCGACTCGGCTGTTGATGCTGATCAAGAATATATATACTTTATATGGTCGGAAATGATTCCTTCTCCCTGTTACATACTTTTAAATTCCTTTCATAAAGATTGAACCGATACTGAAGATACACAAGCTACTTTGTCGAAAACGGTCCCACTAAAAACGAGAGCGCAAGTTAAAGTCGGCTCTAACCGACTTCGATATTCCCGTTACTCATGAAAAACCATGTTTAACAGTGTTCCTGCGTTCCTCGAAAAGTATGCAACATTTTTTTTAATTCGGCTATTTATCACTTTTTTGCTCATAACTTGAGAACCGCTTATCCGATCTTTAAAATTTCTTTAGCGAATCGATTCATTTTTCTAATTTCGAACTATTTCTTGAAGGCACGATTTCAAGAAATTTCCAAATTTCATGGGCGGGAGGGGGCGTGGCCAAAATTTGAAACAAACTTGATCTGCGTGCAGATAAAAGAAGCATTTGTCCCATACATGTCGAACCTTTATCCCTTACCATCTCTAAGATTTAGGTGTTCATACAGACGGACGGACGGACGGACAGACGGACATGTCTATATCGACTCGGCTGTTGATGCTGATCAAGAATATAACTACTTTATATGGTCGGAGATGATTCCTTCTGCCTGTTACATACATTTGCACGACTTTAGTATACCCTTTTTACTCTACGAGTAACGGGTATAAAAATAATGGGACTAAAACAGGTTTAAACCATTTTCGAACCAGTTCACAGACCTGGGACACCTCTCTCTCTATGAATTAGCCTGATAAATAAACTTGTGCCCGTTTACCCCTCATTCATCATTGTTTCTTAAGTTCTTAACAAAAACAAAAATATTTTTCATTACAGTTTATCTGCCAGTTGAGGGACAACTAAAAAGGAAATATACCAAATCGACTACCATCGTCAAAATTAATTAGTTGGATTTACTAATCGAATATCATAAGATGTCTTGTGAGTATTACGTACTATTTAACAAATTAAGGGCCGATTTCATCTGACACATAGCAGATATGTGGGAGAATAGAAATCGGTACAAAATGTTATAAATCAGACACGTCTTATGTTGTGATTTCTTTGTGCAGGGCGTTTTTGCATTGGTCCTGGAAATCTAGAAAAACGTAAGCCCCTTTACAAGTTTGATTTGAAGAATGGAATTGCATATACTGAAGATCATATTCCGGTGCAGAAGTTGCATCTATTTGGTATGCCCCTGGAGGTAAGAAAACTTAATTTGATTTTTGTTCCCTTCGGACATTCGTCTTTATCCTCCAGTTGACACAAGGAGAGTTACTTGATTACTTCACTCGAAACTATGGTCATGTGTTGGGCATAGAAAGAATTGAGGCTTCTGTCCCAACTGATGATGAACAGGAATTTCCACCAACTTGGAACGCATTTGCACTGTTTGCCGATGCACGCGATGCAGCCAGGTAGGTTTTATATAACAACTCTCCTCGGAATCTCTTCTCCAATCTTATTTATCCATTTACAGAGTCCTGCAAAACTCAGAGCACTTGGTCAGCAGCTACAAGTTTCATGTGCAAGCCTGTTATAGTTGGCTTCAGCCGGGCTCTAATGAAGAGTCCAATGAATTGGAGTTTCCCACATCCCCATCCATTTTGCAACTTAACGATGATTGCCTGGAGTATGTGTTCCAGTATCTGCCACTTGCCGATCAGATCCGTCTGGCACGAACTTGCACTCGTTTCCGAAACATTTATCAAAGCGTTTCGGCCAGAGAGCACAAGGCATTATACTCAAACCAATTCGAAGATCTGACTTTGTGGGAAATGCGGGATTTTTTTCAACTATCCGGCCATCATATTGAATTTTTAGTCTGTTATGTTGAAGAAAATCCTAATTTTGAGCGCTGCTTCTTTGCTGGCTTTAATTTTCCCAATCTCAGAGAGCTATATGTGTATGATATCAAGTTCAAGGTACACAAATTACAACGATTATTGCTGGGAACGACCAAGTTGACGAATTTAACGCTGAGGACTTATCCTAGAACCGACCGGCTGGAGTTAGCGCATCTCAGAAAACTTAAGTTGTTGCAGATTTCTCATTGGAATACGGAAAGTCTTATTCTGCCCACTTCTATCGAATCGTTGACGATCTTCAGCTGGAGAGATACTAGTTGTCTGCCAAGTATTTTGAAGGATCTCACACAGATCAAAAAGCTTCGAGTTCTGTTTACAGAAGAAAATGTTTTTGAGAAAATGGCCAGATCGCAGGCTTTTGCTTCCGTGGAGGTACTTCAGCTGGCTAGAAGTGGTTATGACGGGAAAAAACTAATTGCACAGTTACCAAAGCTTAAAAAATTATACCTCTATGACTATTATTCTAAGAGCTCGGATGTCATTCATGAGATTATCAAGGACAATCCTCATCAGCTCGATCATTTTGAGATATTGAGCCATAGTCAAGTCCCAAAACGAAAGATATTACAGATTTCTGGTCTAATTGGACTGCATACTCTTTCAATGCGTTATCCCGAAGAAATCGATGGCGAAGTCATATCAGAATTCGACAAACTCACCGAGCTTAAGCGTTTCGGATTAGCCGACAGCGATATTACCGATAGTTTAGTACTAAAACTATTGGTCAATTGCCCCAAGTTGAGCATATTGAGATTCCAGGAGTGCCCAAATATCAGCGAAAAACTGGTGCACAACATTATCAGTCTGTTGCGAAAGGACATTCAAAGAGGAAGAAATCAACGAGAGTTGCCACTCAAGTTGTATTTGTGGAAATGCGGTTTCAATAATATAACTCAAATTGATCCCGATGTTGTTGATGTTTTCACTGGACACTCTAATTTTGAGTCATGGATCGAAAAGGAATTAGGCTAAACGCCTGCTAAACGTATGGGGTAATTCAGTAAACCACTTTGCTTCAGAAACGGCTTAAGACTATGAATGAATCCAACTTTCAAATTCGAAATATGTTTAACCTGCTCAAATATATCGCACTCCATTTTTTTTTAAATTTTCTAAGATAATTTGACCAAGGACTCTACCTCATAGTGTTTAATCATATTATTTTAAATAAAGCTTGCAAAGCATTATACGTTAACCAACAACTATTTGAAGTTAATCTTTTAAATTAATGGAACAGAGGAAGGAAAAAAGCTGTGTTCTTGACACATTCGCAAAGACCATTGGCCAAAATATCCAGCTTCTGGCTCTGTGAAATTTCCAGAATGAAATTAGAGCGCCGACGGCGAAATTAAATTAATATCTTCCAAAGTAAATGAGATAATCCAGATAATCTGGTGGGTGATCTGGTGGGGATATTGTGGGGTCAGGTCCCCACCAGATGGATCTGGGGGAGATCAAGTGGGAATCTGGTGGGGATCTGGTAGGGATCTAGAAACTCAACAAAATATAAAAGTGCACTTAAAAGCAAAGCAGGGCGATGCTTGGCTGAAATGCAACTCATCAACGGTAAATCTAAGTATAAATGATTTTGAATTCTTGGAATTTGGGTCAAATTAGCTGCTATTTATGCATTTTTTCATATTTTGGATTTTTATATCGTTATGTTTGTAAGTCTATAAAAAGGGCATAAACCGGCTTGTATGTATATGTTCAATCTACGGAAGCATTCATTTATATTTATTTAAATCTTTCGAAATCTTCGAATTTTTTTAGACGAAAAATCAACTAAAGCAGACATCAGTAGGTGATGCGTTAAAGAATTTGGGAGCCTTTTAAAGTAAATATGAAAACTAAGTAATTGAATTTTTCTTGTGTCTTTTTTTTAATAGTAAACTCAATCCATCCCCACCTCTACTTGGTGAAATGCATTTCTGTTATATTAGAAGTCATGAACCTTAGCCCTCATAGACTCCTTGCATAGTAGATCGCAATTCTTTGATAAGTGTTTTAGTTATTTTTTTGGGATTTATTTAAGTTATACAACTGAATCCACATGGATCTTCACAGGAAGTAAGGATTAAACAAACACTGCCGAACCCTAGGTGCCTTTACTAAAGCTTCTTACAAATCACATAAGGCTATTGTTGCAACTATTGCATTATTAAAGGCCACCATAAAAATTCGCAGTAAATAAGTTTAAATTGTCCCGCCAAATTAAATTTGAACTAGAGATAAGAGACTTATTTCGCAGTTGCTATCGACGAAATAATTTGCAGAGATTTCGCACACTTTTCGCAAGTATCTCCATACCAAGCTTTACCAAAAAACAGCTAAATTTTGTGTCTTCCATATCGATAGTTTTAATGTCCGCTGGTATTTCTCAGCACGCCTTAGGGAATTTATTCACATTAAATTTATGACATAAACAAATGCTCATTAGTTTGACTGTTCGGGTGAAATATAGCTGATCTTCACGGCCAGCGGTTTCATTGCCTCTCGCAACTAAACGGTTTGAAGTGATTATCAGGAGCTAAATTCGTTTGCACTGTTAAGACTTTGGGCGCTAAGTTCGTTTGTATTCTAAAATCTGTGCTTGGTGACCTCGACCTCATCCGCTCTTATCTGCCAGCTTCCGGCATAGCATTCGCGGACAAACGGTATGAATTTTTCTCTTCAAGTGTTCGAGTCGCTAGCACTCGAATCCTAAGAAAAGCAAAGGTTTTTTTATTCAAAATAATACAATCAGTGCATCTTTTGACTTCTTTGACTATATCGTTTGGCTTTGCCTAATAAAAGGGTAAAAAAAAGTGATAATTGTTTAATATTTCAAAAACTTTTACAAAAATGATATATGTGTGTTGTTATAATGACTGGATTTTGTGAAAAAGTCAAAATGGAATGACTCATGGGAGGGCATAAAATTAAATACCGAAAAATAGTTTTCTGATTGCGCTTATGTGAGATCTCAAAGAAGTTAATTTTAACATTAAAAATAGAGGCCAGCTAACTAAGGCTCGACCGAAGTTTAAATACCCTTGGAGCTTGATATATGCCTGACAGTTTGTATGGCAGCTACACTATATAGTGGTCCGATTTTGACAAGGCTTAATGAAATTATGTAAAATTATTAAAAACTTATAAATACGACCGTTGGGAGCGATAGCATTGAAAAAAAAAAGTTTTTCTCACTAAAACTAGTTTTTCAACCGATGGGAGCTATATGCTATAGTCATCCGATCCGGTCGGTTCCGACAAATGTGGAGCGTATTTGTACCAAAAGATTTCGTGCAGAGTTTGGTTAAGATAACTTTAAAACTGACGGAGGAGATAGCATAGAAACAGACGTACAGACGGACAGACGCACGGACGGACAGACAGACATGGCTATATCAGCTCAGCTCGTCATGCTGATCCAGAATATATATACTTTATGTGGTCGGAGATGCTTCCTTCTATGCGTTACAAACATCCGGACAATTTTAACATTCCCTCTCCAAGGGTATAAAAATGTAAATGATACAAGTTTAGTTATATTTTATTGCAAGATAAGCTGTCTACTTGTTTGAGGGTTGATATGATTTAATCGCAATCGCGGATTATAAAGAATTAAGTGGCGTTGTATTTCTAAGTGATAAATCTTTGCAGACCAGCAATAAAATGAATTTTGCACAATTTTTTTCGGGGCTAAAATCGCTAACTTTTAAAAAAAGATGTGAGTGTCGCTAGCACTCACGAGTCTTTGATGTGAAACATGATGATAAGTTTAATAGCTTATTTTCAAATCACACGCTCTGTCAATAGTATATAATTCAGCAAGGACACTCTTTCGAAAGAAGACAAATAACGGGGAGTAGAAATACTAAAAGCAGAATCACCTGCTGCAGAGTTCTTTAATTTTTTGAGGAAGTTTAATGCGCTGATCGAAAGATAAATGATGATGTTTTACCCCCCAAGATACCACCAGATCCCACCCAGATCTTTTTCAGATCCCACACAGATTCCATCCCAGATCTCACTACCCAGATCTCACCCCGATCCTACCCAGATACCACCCAGATCCCACCCAGATCTCGCCCAGATCCCTAACAGATACCACCCAGATCCCTTCCAGATCCCATCTAGATTCCACCCAGATCTCAACCAGATCCCTTCCAGATTTCATCCATATCCCACCCAGATCTTGCCCAGATCCGTTCCAGATCCAACCCACATCTCATTCAGATCCCATCCTGATCCATCCCAGATCCCACCCAGAACTCAGCCAGATCTCGCCCAGCTCCCACCCAGATCCTCATCCAAATCCCACACAGATCTCCCCCAGAAACCACCCAGATCTTACAACCATTCTCACCCAGATCCCGTCCATAACCCTCCCAGATCCCACCCAGATCTTAGCCAGATCTCGCCCAGCTCCCACCCAGATCCTCATCCAGATCCCACACAGATCCCACCCAGAAACCACCCAGATATTACCCCCAATCCCACCCAAAACCCACCCAGTACTCTGCCAGATCTCGCCCAGCTCCCACCCAGATCATCATCAAGATCCCACACAGATCCCACCCATATCGCTCCTAGATCCCTCCCAGATCGCGCCCAGATAAGATTCCACCCAAATCTCTCCCACATACCACAAGATCGCACCAAGATCACACCCAGATCTTTTCCAGAACCCACCCAGTTGCCCCTCTTCAGCATCTTTCCTACCTATTCACTTCCCCCCCTCGGCCCATCCTCTTGTGTGTTTGTTTGCTGCACAAATCAAAACAACACAAAATATGAATGACGTCAGCGTCACGCGACGCAGAAACCAAATTTTACTTCTACTAAAATGGTTTGATACTGCTCTCAGTGCCCTGTCTTTTCAGTACTTAGTAGCACTCACTCTCCCTCTCGCGTTTACAGCAAAAGTTGTGGGAGTACGCTCTCTCGTTGTTGTTGTGGTAGTTTTCTCTGTTTTGATTTCTTTGGCTGAGCCAAACTTAAGGAACTGTAAATGAAATGTTGGGAGTGGGTGTGTGGTCTTAAACTCTTCTCTGCATCTCTCTACGCCCCCCCTCACCAATCACCCCCCTGCTATCACTCTACCACCCGTCTTGTGTGGGTGTGCCGAGCCACTGCATAAAGCAAACACAGCAACAATGGTTGGCTTTGGTCTCACGTGACGCTCAAGCCACTGCACAAAGCAAAGACAGCAGCAATGGTTGGCTTCAGTCTCACGTGACGCTCAAATCAGTTTTTACTCCAACCATCTTGCGTGTGTGTGGGTGTGCCGAGCCACTGCACAAAGCAAAGACAGCAACATAATATGGTTGCCGTCAGAGTCACGTGACGCTCAAATCAAATTTTACTCCTACTAAAATCGTCCGTCAGCGTCACGTGACACTGAAATCAAATTTTCTTCTTCTTCTGCTTTATTGGCCCGATGCATTGCATCACAACCGTTTGACGGTCTCGGCCGCTGCAACTAATGTCCGCCAGTCGCTTCTGCTCCGTGCGAGCTGGCACCAGTTTTTCACGCCAAGCTTAGAAATGTCTTTCCGCACCTGGTCGTCCCACCTTAGAGGTGGTCGTCCCACCTTGCCTTGTCCCAGTTCTTTCGCATTCCTCTTGTAGACCATTTTTGCTGGAGCTTGATCATCCATACGGGTAACATGTCCCAGCCAGCGCAGCCGCTGTTGCTTTATGCGCTTGACCAGACTAGTATCCCCATAGAGCTTATACAGTTCGTCATTCCTTCGGATGCGAAAGTCCTCGCCAACTTTCAAAGGTCCATAAATCCTGCGAAGAATCTTTCGCTCGAAAACGCCAATCGCCGCCTCATCCGCTGATGATATTGCCCATGCTTCTGCGCCGTATTGCAGGACTGGGATGATAAGCGACTTATATAGCGCTATTTTTGTTCTTCGCTTGAGGTTTCTGCTCTTGAGCTCCCTACTTAGCCCGTAATAGCATCGGTTTGCGAGCGTGATTCTTCTTCGAATTTCCAGGCTGATGTTGTTGTCGCCGGTTATCATCGTTCCAAGGTAGACAAAGTCCTCTACAACTTTAAAGTTGTACTCTCCCATTGCAACAGATTGCCCAATTTGTGTGTACTTCTGTTTCGAGGACACTAGGTACTTCGTCTTGTCCTCGTTTACCGCTAAACCCATTAGCTCAGACTGCTTCTCAATCTCTGAAAACGCATTGCTTACTGCCTGTTCGGTTTTGCCGATAATGTCAATATCATCGGCATATGCGAGTAGCATTACATCTTTATTAAAGATGGTGCCCGATCTGTTGGCATTTGGGCACTGGCGCAGTATATACTCCATCAGCAGATTAAAGAAGTCACACGATAAGGTGTCACCCTGCCTAAAACCTCTTTTGGTATCAAAAGGCTCGGAGAGGTTCGTTCCTATTTTGACGGAGCTTTGAGTGCTTCTCAACGTCATCATGCAAAGTCGAACGTACTTTGCTGGAATACCTAAAGTAGACAGGGCTTCGAAAAACCTTGACCTTATCGGCGTGTCGAAAGCGGCTTTGTAATCGATAAAAAGATGGTGATTTTCGATGTTTCTCTCATAGGTCTTCTCCAGGATTTGGCGCAATGTGAATATCTGGTCTGTGGTGGATTTACCAGGTCTAAAGCCACACTGATAAGGTCCAATTAGTGTATCAACAAGCGGCTTTAGACGTTCACAAATAATGCGGGACAGAACCTTATATGCGATGGGGAGGAGACTGATCCCGCGGTAGTTGGCGCAAACTGCAGGGTCTCCTTTTTTAAAGATTGGACAGAGAACACTTAGATTCCAATCGTCGGGCATGCTTTCGTCAACCCATATACGGCACAGAAGTTGGTGCATGCACCTTACCAATTCTTCGCCTCCAGCCTTGAACAATTCAGCGGGCAGCTCATCAGCGCCTGGTGATTTGTTGTTCTTTAGCCTTCGTATGGCTAAACAGACTTCCTGTTGGGTCGGGGGGTCTATCTCAATGTTGTCGATTGGTGGTATCGTTACTTCTCTAGTGGCGGCATCCTGTTCGTCATCGCCTCCCAGTAGGTTGGAGAAGTAACTTCTCCATTTCTTAAGCGCCACTTGCGGATCTGTGACCAGATTCCCCTGTTCGTCTTTGCATTGTGCGACTCTGGGCTTGAAACCTTCTGTTAATTGCTTAATCTTTTGGTAAAATTTTCGAGTCTCACTCATGCCGAATAACATCTCGACTTCCTCGCGCATTCGCCTTTCCTGCTCCAACTTTTTTCTTCTAAAAAGGCGTTTCTCCTCTTTCTTTTTCTCCAGGTATCGCTCTTTAGCAGCCCGCGTTACTCTCGACTGCAGAGTTCTCCTGTAGGCAGCGTTTTTCTCTGCAGTCGCGCGTCGGCACTCCTCGTCGTACCAAGACCGCTTTCGAGGGGGCTCGGAGTAACCGAGTATCTCCTTGGCAGCCGTACTCATGGAGTGCGATATACGCTGCCACTGTTCGCATATATCGGAAGGGAATGGGGAGGTTTCCCTGAGCAGTTGGGCGAGTTTAGCTGAGTAGGCTTCAGAGGTCCCTTGTGATTGCAGCTTCTCGACGTTTAGCTTTCGACGTGTGCCAGAGCGTGAGGCATGTGCCACACTGAGCCGCGTGCGTACCTTGGCTGCAACCAGGTAATGATCCGAGTCTATGTTGGCTCCTCGAATCGCACGCACGTCTAGTACACTCGATGAATGCCTTCCGTCGATCACAACGTGATCAATCTGATTTCGTGTTCGTTGACCAGGGGACTTCCAGGTCGCCTTATGGATGTCGAGGTGTTCAAATCTGGTACTACTTATGACCATGTTCCGGCCCGCAGCGAAGTCTATTAACCTCTCTCCGTTACCGGAGGTTGTTTCATGAAGGCTGAATCGTCCGACTGTCGATCCAAAAACTCCTTCTCTCCCGACTTTTGCGTTAAAATCGCCTAGCACGATCTTTATGTCGTGGTCGGGGCAGCGCTCGTATAGTTGTTCCAGGCGCTCATAGAATTCATCTTTTATCGTGCCGTCCTTGTCTTCTGTTGGCGCGTGAGCACAGATAAGGCTAATATTAAAATATTTTGCCTTAAGTCTGAGCGCGGCTAGCCGTTCATCAACTGGTGTGAAGCTGATGACAGAGCGACGCAGTCTATCACTCACTGCAAAGCCGCACCCAAACTCGTGCTTGGAGACATGCCCGCTGTAGTGTATCTCCCAGGGGGTGGTGGTTTCTGTTCTGTCTTCTCTTTTGGTAGCGTTATTTTCTTGCTCCCATGTCCAATCCATCGCATTTCCTGGAGTGCGGTAACGTCCGATGAATATTTTTTGAGGACTTTCACCAAGGCGATATCATCACCATCTCTTTTGAGGGTGCGGACATTCCAGGTGCATATTCTCAAATCGTGGTCCTTAAAACGTTTGCGTGGGTCGTCGTCAGGGGGGGTCCGTATCCGAGGCATTGTTGTCGCAGTTTTCATTGGTGGAGATTTTTTTACGGTGGTGGGTACCAAACCCGACGCACTAACCCTATATATTATACCCTGTAGGGAAGGGGGGGGACGCCGCTCACGTTAGTCAGCAGCGAATGCGGGTGCATTGCTACTGCTTCCGGTGGTCACCACGGGGAGGTGTGAGTCGACTTGAGACGTAGTAAGCCAGGATCACTCTGGGTTCGCCAAGTTGAACCGATCAGAAGCTTTCCCTGACCACATACGCCCCCATTAGGTCCAGAAGATCTATGACTAGAAGTTCTGAACCACCACCAAATCAAATCAAATTTTACTCCAACTAAAATCGTCCGTACCGAAATTAAAGATGTTTCACATCAAAAAAAATTACAATTTTAGGCAAAGTTGCCGATAAAAGCCTTTATAACGACGAAGTCAAGCACTGCATTAAGAAGTGATGTTTGAATGAATGATAGGGCGTTCAATTTACTTCCAAGAAAGCATGGCCTTTTCATAACGAATGAACAGATACTGAAGACATACACATATTTTGAAAGGTACTTTGTATTCCAATCAGAGAACGGCTTCATTCCATTGCAAATCGATCACACATTAATCAACACCCGAATAAACTGGCTTTGCGATCGATGCATCGAACTTGCATACGCAACATGCCCGCCCTTGAGTTTAATTCAACGCAATTGTTGGCACTCCGAGTATAATCAAGCTCGCTTCATTCCACTCAGCTCGGGTGATTTGATCGCTTAGCTCTACGACGATTATTCTGAGCGAAAATAAATTATCTAAAATGAATAAACTCATGCAAAGACGCAAATGCTAAAACAGTGGCGCTCATGACCATTGCGCCAGCTAACCTGCAACAACAACATCATACGTGTCTCTCTTCTCTCTCTCCTATGACTCTCGCAATGCGTTGGCCTGAGTTGGCTGTATTTTGTTCGATCGAACACACAAGTGACGCGTCAAAAAGTTTTAGTTCAACCGTTTGAGCCGAATGCGGTTTGAATTGAGTTGAGTTGAGTATAGAGTTTTGTGACATGAATAAATGTGAGTAAGAATTTTTGTGCATGACGCAATCAAGAAAAAAGTTATTTTTGCAGTTCTCTAATTCCAATCGAAAATCTACCCTGCAGTACTGGAGAGCTAGTTCGTTGCTGGTGTTATAAGTTCTTACCTGGAAACCACCTCTACTTACTTTACTAACACTAAGCAGTGCGTTTCTTCATTTCGTATTTTGTATGAAATGTCCGCAAATAGGGAAATGTCGCCACCACCTCGTTTACCGTAGAGCTAGTGAAATGGGTCCCCATATTAGGGTGGGCAAAAAGGGTACATACATTGGTACCCATAATATGGGTAGTTACATGGGTGCCCATAATAGGGGTAGTTATGTAGGTACCGTGATAAAATAAATAAAAAAGTTTTAGTTTAAAATTAAATGTTGACTTCATTTGATTTATTTTTTATTATTAATTGTTGTTTTGGTTTTTTTGAAATGGCGCTTGCTCTGCAGCTGCAAGGCTTTCCGTATTTGGCCCTCAGCTTACCCACTTCCATCAACCGAATTTATTGCATCTGGAAAAAAAATTATTTTTTTAAATCTATCAGTTTCAAATGAATGATGTATGTGAATTAAAGCAATCCAATTGCTAACTAAGCTAATTTAATAATTAATTTCAATTAAAATAAAATTGACTACAACTAATTTTGCACAACGCTAGTTTTAATAAATTTAATAATACCTACCGATCATGGCTCCATAACAACATCTTTGGTCATTTGATATTGTTTAGAAACTTTGGCGGTTTAAAATCGACTACTGAAAGCCAAGCGGATCAAAATTGTCAAATAATTACAATTTTCTTTTGATCTGATCAAGTAATCTCTGACATGAAACTTAAGCAATTTTAATTCGAAATCCATAAGTTCATTCGGAAACCGACTTCGATCTGGGAACACACCCTATTAAACAATAAACATTTAATTTTTAATAAATTCTAAATTTGCTTTGATAGATGAGACTGGTTCTTTTTATGAAGACATTTCTATTTCAATAGTTTTATTATACTTGTATATTTGATTTTCAAAACAACAGGGAATAATAAAGATTTTAAAAAACCTAAACTAAATTCAATATGATGGAATTTTAGTTCAGATTTAATAATAATATATCTCCTAGCATATTTCCATCGATATTGAAAGATTTAAGAGCGTCTGACAAAAAAAACTCCAATGTGGAAAATGTTCATTCTACTGACACTTGTGTGGGTGGAACTGATTAAACTATTTGAGCTATGCTTAAGTTAATTTTCCTAATAATTATTACAACATTTAATAATCTTTAGGTAAACGCTAACAATCGATATTTTACTTTTTCATGGAATTGAATCCCTGTTCATGAGTTGTTTGGCAAGCATTTCCAACTCGACTTTACTTATTTAGTTCAAAGAATTATCCGAATAATATTATTAACATTAAATGAGACTTAGCTACCTTTTTCCTTCTTCTGATAGCAAGTTGGATTCCAGGAATGTAGGAAATCGAACTCTAAAACAGGCGTAGCTCTTTTTTCCAAAGAGTTGACAATTACTGAGCTATGTCGTCCTCCCTTTTCTTCAACATGAATTTTGCAGCCCTGCCAGCCATATAAATTTTATTTATTTATTTATAGTTTAACAATGTTCTGTCTAACTTTAAGAGGGCCTACTTAGAAACGACAATAAATTATTTTTTACTACAAACAAGGAGGATTGAAATGAAAAAATGTGTAAATGCAAGTTATAGTTTAAACAAAGGTTCCGGAAGGGTTCGTGATGAGCGTAGTTTGTTACACAATTCTGTAGATAAATAGGATACAAATTTCTAGTAACGCGTTGTGGGACTGCAAGACTTATATTAGATAACAAAGTGATAGAGTCAATATCTCCTGACAGGAGTTTATGAATAAAAAGAACACTATGGCAAATTCGGCGGCTCTTAAGAGAAGGAAGGTTGATTGGGCGTAATCTGTCCTCATAAGGAGGAAGATGGATGGTGGAATCCCAGTTTAAGCCATGAAGAGCGAAAATTAAGAACTGTTTTTGAACCGATTCCAGTTGATATTGATATTTTTGGTAGTATGGAGACCACACACACGACCCATATTCAAGTATTGGTCTCACTAGTGAGACATAAAGTTGCTTAGTGACGTAGGGGTCATTAAATTCCTTCGACCATCGTTTGACAAAACCGAGAACTCCCATTGCCTTGTTTGCGATGACTGATATATGACTATTGAAACATAACTTGGGAACAAATTGCACACCCAAATCATCAACTTTATGGATACGTTCCAAAGGGATGGAATCAATCATATAATCAAACTCATATGGTTTATTTCGACTAAAAGTCATACATTTACACTTGCTGAGATTAAGAGGAAGGCTATTAACCGAGCACCAGGTGTAAAGAGAGTTTAAATCAGATTGCAGGAGTAGAGGAGACGACAAACAAAGTTTGAGGTCATCGGCATACATCAGTGCCTGCGAATGGGATAAGACCTGTGGGATATCATTTATAAAAAGGTTAAATAGTAAGGGGCCTAAATGGCTACCTTGGGGGACCCCATATAGTACATTAATGGAGCTGGATAGTACTGATTTGAAACGAACTCGTTGAGATCGATCGCTTAAGTACGACTTTATCTAGTTCAGGAGGATTGGTGGGAAGCCGAGCAGACACAATTTATGTACTAAGAGCTCGTGATTGACTGAGTCAAACGCTTTACTGAAATCAGTATAAACTACATCAGTTTGTTGCTTATTGACAAACCCATTGTTTACAAGAGTGGTAAATTCAAGTAGATTCGTAGAGATAGAGCGATTCTTCATGAAACCATGTTGAGATGTAGATATTACCGAACGACAATAATGTTGTAGTTGGGGAGTCAGGATCTTTTCAAGAAGCTTAGGAATGTCCGATAGCTTCGATACGCACCTGTAGTTCGAATACTCATACTCTTTTTATATTTATAAGCCCCATGTGGGAAGAAGCGGGGTAGGTAGTTCCAGCAGGGTAGCTTTTCCGCGATTGTTCGAAAACGGCCCCACTAAAATATATTTGGACTGCATTTTTGGATTCAGCAAAGGGATTTACATCTGAAATGACTGCCAAATGGTCGGGATCGGAAATGCTGTAAACTGTGTTATTGATGCTGATCAAGAATATATATATAATATTTATGATCCCCTTTTTCCCATTTTTTATGTGTACAGGGTATAAAAACACACAGACCAAATTTCAAGATATTGCTCGAAGCGTTTGAAACCAGAGCTGGCAAACAAACGAAACGTTTAACAAACCGTTCGCGAAAGCTAAGAAACTATTCATGTGTTTTGTAGCTGTTACTATAGTCAGGGAAAACGAAACCACTAACTTTATATTGCCGAAGAGCGCAAACAAAACGATTGGAGTATTCTGCACTGCCTTGGAACGTTTCGGAACAAAACGTAGACTAAGAAATCGTTAGCGGAATGATCGGCTTTTAGTTCTACTTCAGCTGCTGAATTGAAGAAATAAAATAAAAGAATGATAAAGATCGGATGAGCGGTTCTCAAGTTATGAGCAAAAAAGTAAATAACCCTCCCCCACCCCCTCCCACACTATTACAACTAACACCGCACAATCTTAGGGAGAGAGAGAGAGAGAAAGAGATTTAGAGATTAGAGCAGCACCAGCATTGCATTCAGCTTCTACTCCAGGTACAGAGTATGTTATAGTCGCTTGACCGATTTTCTCACTTGTTTTACAGTTACATTTTCTCGGATTTTGCTAGTATTTCGCTCTGTGCAAAGAAAGAAACGAAACGATTCAGAAACGTTTCGTTTCGTTTGTTTGCCCGCTCTGTTTAGAACAGGTTTAAACCGTTTTTGAACCAGTTCACAGACTTAATACATCTCCTATGAACTCTGAACTAGCCTGAAAAATAAACTTGGGCCCGTTTACCCCTCGTTCATAATTGTTTCTTAAGTTCTTAATAAAAACCAAAAAAAATTTTTTTTTTTATATTATTTTATCTGAACTTTATTCCAGTTTATCTGCCAGTTGAGGGACAAATAAAAAAGGAAATATACCGAATCGACTACCATCGTCAAAACTAATTAGTTAGATTTACTAATCAAATATCATAAGATGTTTTGTGAGTATTACGTACTATTTAAAAAATTAAGGCCCGATTTCACCTGACACATAGCAGCTATGTGGGAGAAGAGAAATCGGTACAAAATGTTATAAATCAGACACGTCTAATGTTGTGATTTCTGTGTGCAGCTCGGTTTTTTCTTGGTCCTGAAGTTTCCCGTGAATTACTAGCAAAAAGGCTACGACTAATGCAAAAAAAACTTAAGCCCCTTTACAAGTTTGATTTGAAGAATGGAATTGCATATACTGAAGATCAAGTTCCGGTGCAGAAGTTGCATATATTTGGTATGCCCATGGAGGTAAGACAACTTATTTTGATTTCTGTTCCAATTGGACATTCGTCTTTATCTTCCAGTTGACACAAGGAGAGTTACTTGATTACTTCACTCGAAACTATGGTCATGTGTTGGACATAGAAAGAATTGAGGCTTCTGTCCCAACTGATGATGAACAGAAATTTCCACCAACTTGGAACGCATTTGCAGTGTTTGCCGATGCACGCGATGCAACCAGGTAGGTTTTATATAACAACTCTCCTCGGAATCTCTTCTCCAATCTTATTTATCCATTTACAGAGTCCTGCAAAACTCAGAGCACTTGGTCAGCAGCTATAAGTTTCATGTGCAAGCCTGTTATAGTTGGCTTCAGCCGGCTGCCGATGAAGAGTCCCATGATTTGGAGTTTTCAACATCCCCATCCATTTTGCAACTTAACGATGATTGCCTGGAGTATGTGTTCCAGTATCTGCCACTTGCCGATCAGATCCGTCTGGCACGAACTTGCACTTGTTTCCGAAACATTTATCAAAGCGTTTCGGCCAGAGAGCACAAGACAGTAGACTCCAAAAAATTCGAAGATCTGACTTTGTGGGAAATGCGGGATTTTTTTCAACTATCCGGCCATCATATTGAATTTTTAGTCTGTTATGAAGATGGAAATGCTAATTTTAATCGCTGCTTCTTTGCTGGCTTCAATTTCCCCAATCTCAAAGAGCTGCATATGTATGATATCAAGTTCAAGGTACACAAATTACAACGATTATTGCTGGGAACGATCAACTTGAAGAAGTTAACGCTGAGGACTAATCCTAGAACCGACCGGCTGGAGTTAGCGCATCTCAAAGAACTTAAGTTGTTGCAGATTTCTCATTGGAATACGGAAGGTCTTAGTCTGCCCACCTCTATCGAATCGTTGACGATCCTTAATTGGAATGATACTAGTTGTCTTCCAAGTATTTTGAAGGATCTCACACAGATTAAAAAGCTTCGAGTTCTGTTTACAGAAGAAAATGTTTTTCAGAAAATGGCCAGATCGCAGGCTTTTGCTTCCGTGGAGGTACTTCACATAGCTAGCAGTGGTTATGACGGGAAAGAACTAATTGCGCAGTTACCAAAACTTAAAAAATTATACCTCTATAGTACGAAATGGGATGTCATTCAAGAGATTATCAAGCACAATCCTCAACAGCTCGATCATTTCGAGATGTTCAGCTTTAATCAGCCCAAACGTGAGATATTACAGATTTCTGGTCTAATTGGACTGCATACTCTTGCATTGCGCAATTCCAACGATTTCGATGGCGAAGTCATATCGGAATTTGGCAAGCTCACCGAGCTTAAGCGTTTCGGCTTAACGGACAGAAAGATTACCGATAGTTTAGTACTAAAACTACTGGTCAACTGCCCCAAGTTGAGCATACTGAGATTGGAGGAGTGCCCAAATATCAGCGAAAACCTGGTGCACAACATTATCAGTCTGCTGCGTAAGGACATTCAAAGAGGAAGAAATCAACGAGAGTTGCCACTCAAGTTGTATTTGTGGAAATGCGGTTTCAATAATATAATTCGAAGTGATCCCGATGTTATTGATGTATGCACTGAAAACTCTAATTTTGAGTCATGGATCGACAAAGAATTAGACGTTAGGGATTAAACCAATATGCTTCAGAAACGGCTTAGGACTTTGAATGAATCAAACTATCAAATTCGAAATATGTCTAACCTGCTCAAATATATCGCATCATATTTTTTTTTTTTTGTAAATTTTCTGAAATAATTTGACTAAAGATTCTACCTCATAGTGTTTAATCATATTATTTTAAATAAAGCTTGCTAAGCATTATACGTTAACCAACCACTATTTGAAGTTAATCTTTTAAATTAATGGAACAGAAGAATCAAAAAAGCTATGTTCTTGACACATTCACAAAGACCATAGACCAATTGTGGAGAAAGTGTTGATTATGATTAATGTGATGTGAGTATTAAACACATTTTAATGGTATATCGAACTCAGTTCCGATTTGGATTCAGTTTCCTGTTCCGAAAATTTTTGACTTATTTCTGCAGTATTTTTAAGTCTTAACTTACTTTTCCTATAAGTGCATAAAAATTATAAAATTTATTTTGTCATCGTCAGTCGAAATTTCGATGTCTTGGTGAATTATTCCCAGCGCAAGACCATTGTGATCAGGCATATGGACTATACTTCTCGGTTTCGTTGCAATTGTTGAAGTCCTCATCACAATTTTTATACCCTTGCAAAGGGTATTATAATTTTGCCCAGAAGTTTGCAACGCATTGAAATATTCATTTCCGGCCCTATAAACTATAGTGGTATTCCTGAAAGTGATTTGCTTTCGATTTGATTTCGTAAAACAGCTGATCACAGCTGCTCCATACAAAATGAGCAGTGTGCCCAGAAAATGTTAGGAAATTAAGGTCATACTAATTGATTTCGCGAAATTAGCCTCGAAGCTGATTTCGATTTGCTTTCGGTTTAGTATGACCGCTCTCATAAAAGAAATGGCTCCGCGCCCATGGTATTTGTTTAAATTTTGTTGTGATTTAAATATAGAGAATGTTGTAAGTTATTTTGCTTTCCATATTTTAGCAATTAAATGATAACTATTTATTGCATCTTAGACTGCATACGAGACTACTGAAAACAAGGCCCGCGGCCTTAAGTGGACAGAGTAATAAGTGCCCGAGTTCTTGGAGCTTGTGCTTGACGTGGTCAAAGGTTTTCAGGCTTACATATTTGCACAGCTCTCCTAGAAGGTTCGAAATCACAAATTATTCACAATTTTATCCTGTCACTTCCTCATTGGATTTGTCAAATTGAATGTCCCTTTCTGTGGCCATAAACAAATACATAACTAATTGAATTCACCTTAGTAAAGTTGCGAACTTCTTAAAACTACAGATTCTGCCCACATACTATTGTTAAAGATTAGAAAATTCAATTTTACAAGCTCATTCGTAATTTTTAGCTCTCGCGCCATTGTTTAAATTTTGCGCCAATTGAAAGCAAATCAAAATGAAATCAGGGTCGTTCCACCAACTGCTTTGCTTTTGCTTTCACGAAAGCAAATCAAAAGCAAATCAACTTTCAGGAATACCACTTATATATATTCTTGATCAGGGCGACGAGCTGAGTCGATTGAGCTTTGTCCGTCCGTCTGTCTGTCCGTCTGTCTGTCTGTCTGTTTCTACGCAAACTAGTCTCTCAGTTTTAAAGCTATCGAGCTGAAACTTTGCACAGAGTCTTCTTTTTACTGCACACTGATAATATGTCGGAACCGACCGGATCGGATGACGATATCTTATGGCTGCCATAGGAACTATCGGTCGAAAAGTGAGTCTTTGTGAGAAAAACTTTTTATTTTTAATGTAAATGCCTCCCGCTTCAACAATTATTTGTTTTACACGCTTTTACACAGATTTGGAAGTTTTGGTCAAAATCGCATGACTATATCTTATAGCTGCAATAGAAACTATCGGTCGAAAGGTGGATTTTATTTAGAAAAATTGTTTGTTTTAATGCTAACGTTCGTAAACTATGATGTATTAAAACATTTGCAAGGGTATAAAAGCTTCGGCAAAGACGAAGTTAGCTGTGAATCAGTCAGTCGACTGCAGTCAACAAATTATTGTTGTGATTTTCATTTTTGTGATGTTTGTTTATAATTTAATTCAATTTTCATTTTAAAAACTTACCAAAAAACAGTTTCATTTTGTGATTAGCGGTTGTAATTTTAAGCGAGCCAGCTAAGGTGACATCACTGATCATAACGATAGTCTTGCATATCGATAGTCTTCACGTCACACGTTGGGGTGACTAGAGCAAATTCCGCGCCAAAATAGATTTTTTTTTTCTTGAGATATTGAAGAAAGCTTAAATACAACTTGAAAGATGATTAAATTTTGTGTAATAATCAAAAAAGAAAAATAGTCTAGGATATTTGGTTCTCCCACAACACGCATTTAAAGTTGACCTTCCGAACTCGATTTCAAGGAATTCATAAAATAGGGCATTTTATTGTATGTTCGCCTTCGTTTTTCATGAATATGAAACTTTTATGCGGATATGTGGCGATTGGAAGTATTACTTTTGACTATTCTTAGTATAAATAAAATTTTCATAAAAAAAAATTAAATATTTTTTTTTAATTTTTGAAAAAGGTCCAAAAAACTACGTTTTTTTGCTTATTGTTGGACATAATGTAATCGCCAGAGCGCGATCGCTCTTTGAAACAAATTTTAAAAAAATGTTTCGATATTAAACTGTATGTCCTGAAACAGTTAGCGTGCCCTTTTTTGCCTTTTCTTCCTAAAATTCCTAAAATTGAATTTTAGTAAGTGAAGTCATTTTCAAAATTCAAATATTGCCAGCCCTAGAAGATACGCGCGCATGTTGAATGTCATTAATCAGCTGTTCTTACATCTGTTTTGTTTGTTTACTTTCTTGATATTTGGGAGTAGATTAAATATAAAAATTCTTTTCTAAAACTACCATGGAAAATGAAGCAATGTTTAATTTAGTTATGTTATTGCCTGACGTGAAATGTCTATAAGAAGGTGGCAAGCCAGATCGGCAGAGGACAAAGAAATTGTTGGACAAAAAATCGGATTCAGATCGAATTCAAGGAAAAACTAGGCTTACTTATTGATCTCCCGAAACCTTGATTTGGAAATAGTAACTATGGTAACACTGCTTGGCGATTTTCTCAAAGCGCAGAATTGCTGCAGAGATAACTAAGATAGACATCGATTTGCTTAAAATATTGCACACTATATTAATGGTTGTTTCATGCAACTATGATATTAATATAGACAAATTCAAAAATTATGCCTTGGAAACTACTAGGCATTTAGTAAATTTGTACCCTTGGTACAATAAGACGCCGACTTTGCATAAATTTTTTATTCATGGCCCGGAAATAATTATATTTGCATTGCTCCCAATTGGTCAATTAACCGAGGAGACCCAGGAAGGACGAAACAAAGATTTCAAGCTTTACAGAGAACATTTTTCGAGAAAATGCAGTCGGAAAAAGTGCAACCTCGATGTTCTCAAGAGAATGTTCATTACCTCGGATCCTCTAGTATCGATGCATTTCAAGAGACAGGAAAAAAAAAATAAATCAAATGCCAAAATCAGCTTTAGATCTGTTAGAAAATGTACCTGAAGAAGAAGAGGAGTACTCTAATTCAAGTGAAAGTAGCGATAAGGAATAAAGAAACTGGTTAAATATAATACGAAATTGGTTATGTTGTTTTTTATTATAATTATCTCTAAAATCTAAAAAGTTTTCCAACGAAAACTATACGATAGACTCTTTCGACTGCGAAAAAATAATTTCAAGTTTTTAGCTTCCTATGTTTCGAAAAAAAAATTTAGTTCGCAGAAACAATTAAAAATTTTTTATACCCTTGGAGAGGGTATATTAAAATTGTCCGGATGTTTGTAACGCATAGAAGGAAGCATCTCCGACCACATAAAGTATATATATTCTTGATCAGCATGACGAGCTGAGTTGATATAGCCATGTCCGTCTGTCCGTCCGTCTGTCCGTCTGTTTTTATGCTATCTCCTCCGTCAGTTTTAAAGCTATCTTAACCAAACTTTGCACGAAGTCTTTTGGTACAAATACGCTGCACATTTGTCGGAACCGGCCGGATCGGATGACTATAGCATATAGCTCCCATAGGAACGATCGGTTTCAATGCTATCGCTCCCAACGCTCGTATTTATAAGTTTTTAATGATTTTACATAATTTCATTAAGCCTTGTCAAAATCGGACCACTATATAGTATAGCTGCCATACAAACTGTCAGGCATATATCAAGCTCCAAGGGTATATAAACTTCGGTCGAGCCGAAGTTAGCTGGCCTCTATTTTTTTATTTTTAATTCTTAAAAAAAAATGTTTCCACTAAATATTTCGAACTTTTAACTTTTTATTCAATACTTTAATCCTCTTTAGAAGATGGCTTCAACAGTTTTTTACTACAGGGCTCCGCTGAATTATGTCGCAATTTTGGCCTTTTCGCCCCACGGTGCGTCAGCTGGTATTTCTCAGTACGCCTTGGCGAATTTATTTATATTAAATTAATGACAAAATCAAATGGTTTTCAGTCTGATTGTTCGGCTGCGTCAGCGCTCAACTTCACTGCCAGCGTTTTCATTGCCTCTCGCAGCATTCTGCGAGCTTAATTCGTTTGTGCTCTATAAACTAGACCTCATCTGCTCTTATCTGCCAGCTTTTTGGTTGCCGGCAACTCTGAAGTGCTCAAATCGCTAACACTAAAAAGCTTTTCAAACAAAAAAAGAAAAAAATATCAGTTCTCGTTTTGATTTACATTCACAATACATGTATGGTTTGGCATTGCCTAATAAAAGGGTAAAAAAAAGTTAGAGTTGCTCAAAATTTGAAAATCATTTCACAAAATTCATAATTCATTAATTTGTATGTGTTGTTATTATGAATGGTTTTTGTCGAAAAACTAAATATAATGACTCATGGGAGGCATTAAATTCTTAGAATGTTATCAAAACACGAAATGGCAATTTGCTGGACGTATGTACGTGAGATGTTTAAATAAATAAGCCGAAAGTGTCTTAGTTATTAATAATACAAAACTTGAATTGACGTCCATGTAAGTCCGACCTTGGATAATTAAAAGCAATTTAACAAAGACCGACCAAATAATGGTTTTTTTATATTTCTATTTAAAATTTCTTATATATAAAAAAATAATTTTCTGAGTGCACTTATGTGAGATCTCAAAGAAGTTATAGAGTGTTTTGCACTTTATTAAAAATGTTAATGATACAAGTTTAGTTACCTATATATTTTATTACCCGTTTGGGAACTAAGATTTGCGTTGATTTGTTTTAATCACAACATTCTAAAAATTTTATAATACGGTAATCAGAGATTTTATAATCAACCGTTCTCTCCACTCTCTTGATCTGGTTCGAACTTATTTGTAACCAACCTACGCACAGTGGTTGCTGCCATAGGCCAAAAATCAAAAAATGAATGTTAAAATGTTTAAACCGTAGGTGTTTAGATTAACGGCTAATTGGTCAAGCTTCACAGTGGAATACTTATTTTGCTTTGATTGTAACGATAATTTCTTTAAATACCATCGGAGGTGTGACCATTTGTTCATTTGCCTTGTACAGTGCACGCCGCTCGCTGCAACATGCTAATTTTGTTTAATTAAATTTTTGCATTAAAGCTATATTAATTCAAAATGGATGGTGTAAAATGGATATTGTTCATAAAGGTATTGACTTAACTTCTACAGTTCAACTTAAAGAAATTTTGTGTTTAATTTTGTGTAAATCGTTGTTTTAGATTAGTATATTGTTGTGTTTGTTTTTGGTTTGACTATCAAATGTTTAGTTAAAGTTTTAAGTGTGTCGCCCTCCTCAGCCCTCACAATTCTTTATAACATATTGTGTCTTGACACATTAAGATTTTAATAATGTAAAGTTTTCTTGCTACCATCTGCTCATGTGCGTATAGAAATTTTGTAGCGTAATGCACGTATTTTGACTTTTCAGTCCGTATGAATGCACAGATCTCAGAGATCGCAAGAGATAGAGGTTCTAACATTTGCAGACAGATCAAGTTTATTTTTAATTTTTTCAACGCCCCGCAAATTTGAAAAAACTCATGTCTTCAACAGTTTTGTAGATAGACGGTTCGAACCTTCTAGACATATTTAGTAATCAAGATTATTTTTCGATCTGCCGGAGAAATGATCATGATCGGATAAAAGATACTCAAGTTATCAGCAGAAGAACGTTCGCTGCTGCAGCGCTGCCGCAGCGGAGAATGCGTGGACATGTCCAAGCACGCCCAAATTTGCATCTTACAGTTTTTACTCTTCATATAGATCTCACAGTATAATTCAAATTTGTGCTTGCTGTTGCTGCTGCTTGCAGCTGGTTCCCGCAATTGTTATACTCTGTACCGAAGGTACATAGAGTATATTAAGTTTGTGCAAAAGTATGTAACAGGGAGAAGGAATCATTTCCGACTATATAAAGTATATATATTCTTGATCAGCATCAACAGCCGAGTCGATATAGCCATGTCCGTCTGTCGTCCGTCTGTCCGTCCGTATAAACAAACAGATCTCGGAGATGGTAAAAGATAGAGGTTTGACATGTATGGGACAAATGTTTCTTATAGCTGCAGGCAGATCAAGTTTATTTTCAATTTTTGCCACGCCCCTTCCCGCCCCCGCAATTCGAATAAAACATTATATCTCCTACAGTTTTAAAGATAGACGTTTGATACCAGCTTCTACTCCGGGTACAGAGTATGTTATAGTCGGACTTGACCGACTCTCTCACTTGTTTTATTATTCCGAAAAACAACGAGTTAAACAAAGATATATTTTATTACATGAAAAACTTTTACTTATTTTGCTTTCCTTTGGAATGAAAACGCAGTGGGGGACTGACGTTTAGACGACTGTACTACGCGCTGCATCTCAGCCCGGGCAACAAAAGGGTTATTTGTAATAGTGGTATTCCTGAAAGTGATTTGCTTTCGATTTGATTTCGCGAAACAGCTGATCACAGCTGCTCCATACAAAATGAGCAGTGTGCCCAGAAAATGTTAGGAAATTAAGGTCGTTTAGTGTGACCGCTCTCATAGAAGAATTGGCCCCGCGCGCATGGTTTTTGTTTAAATTTTGTTGTGATTTAAATATAAACAATGTTGTAATTTATTTTGCTTTCCATATTTTAGCAATTAAATTATAACTATTTATTGCATCTTGCACTGCATACGAGACTACTGAAAACAAGGCCCGCGGCCTTAAGTGGACAGAGTCATAAGTGGCCGAGTTCTTGGAGCTTGTGCTTGACGTGGTCAAAGGTGTTCAGGCTTACATATTTGCACAGCTCTCCTAGAAAGTTCGAGGTTACAAATTCTTTCACTATTTTATCCTGCCTCTTCCTCTTTGGATCTGTCAAATTGCAGTCACTTTCTGTGGCCAAAAACAAATACATAATTAATTGAATTCACCTTAGTTAAGTTACAAAATTCTTAGAACAACAGATTCTGCCCACATACTATTGTTAAAGAAGATTAGAAAATTCAATGTCATTTTTTGCTGAATGTTTAAATTTTACGCCAATTGAAAGCAAATCAAAATGAAATCAGGGCCGTTCCACCAACTGCTTTGCTTTTGCTTTCACGAAAGCAAATCAAAAGCAAATAAACTTTCAGGAATACCACTAATGATTCTGTCCGAAAGCATTCACCCATAAATGGTTGCTTGTAATTCTCAAGTCTTTATTCCACTTTCAATCGATTTAAATAGCGCAGTTTAAATTGAAACCACATATCGCCAATGACTCCCTCTTATGTTAAAAATGCGATAGCTTATGTGTTTTGTTTTTGTAAATCTCAAACTTTCGACAAACTCACATTTTGACGAGGGAGATAAGAAACCGGACAAAATGTTTGCGGGGATACACTGTTTATATACAGAAAAAATATAATGATTAATGCTCTTTAAAGTATGCTATCTTTATTTCTTGATCGTTTATATATTTGAACAAGATAACACCGGCCAAGAAAATTACCATCTTTGTGAGGTGCAACTCTGTTGATTTAAAAATATGTTTAGTTTATGATTATGTTATGTTTAGTTTTCGCTCTTGTTTCCTAGATATCGCGAAAAAATGAAAAAGTGGAATTTTTGGCACTCTTGGATTCATGTAGGCCACACTAGCAAAAAAATGTGAGTGACCAATGATACAGTTTTGTTCAGTGCAGTCTATATAAACATAATCTGATAAAAATAGACCTGGGCCAAAATCACTGTTGACACTGTTGATAGACGTTCAGATATCGCAGTGTCATAAATATTCCAAACTGTACATTCACCTAGATTGTTGAAGAAGTTTAATGAGTTCAAATTTAATTAGCGCTAAGTCAAATATCAAATATAATATCTCTTAATTTTCAATATTAATTTTCATAGCATACTTTGCAGGGCATTTATCATGATATTTACATATTTTGTGTATAAACGGGATATCAGTCAGTTTTTGTCAGTCTCACTCACTTAATGTTTAGTACATTACTTTGTTGTATTTGATCGGATCTTATTGTGCTTTTCAGAATAGATAGTTGTTGGCGTTATGTTATATTATATTGGCTATTATCGATATTTCTATAAGCGATATATCAAAAAAGTTACTATAGTAATACGTTCAAATTACAACTTAAAATCGCATTTAAGAACTAATCATACACGTATGGATGGCGCAATATTGGGTGGTTCTCTTAAATTCTTCGCTTGGAGTTTATTTTCTAAGAATCATCTGTAAGTCTTCAGAGCCTACACTCCGATAAGATACCAATTTAGTTCGTCACAATACTTCACATGAAAAAACCCGGTTGAACTGCTTAGAATATAGAACAATTTTGAACAGAAACCTTACTTATAAGAAGAACAGAAACCTTACTTATAAGAAGAAATGTGCCTAACTAATTTATATCTATTTTGACTACACTCAGAGAAAAAATATCGAACCACATTGAAAATGAATTTGTCTCGATTCCAAGAGCGAAATTCTTGAAAATTCGAGTGCGACTAGTTTTTTTTTTTTTCAAGAGCGTTCGTACTCAAATTATTCGTTCTAGATTTTGATGACTGTACACGCTTTTAAGTTTTAAAGAAATGGAAACTCTCACTATTAATGTACCTTGAAAAAATTTATAGTGTAAGTTCAGAAAACTATTGGAAACTGTTGAGAAGATTAGATATAACGGTTTTTAGATATCTTCACCAGCAGTTTTATGGTGAAGACGTTCCTTAAAAGCTTTTCAGTTTTCTTAAGCTTTAGAAAATAACGATAATATCGATATATCGATGTTTTTGGAGGCGATATATCAAATATCGATATTGAAAATTTTGATTTTTGATATTATCGATACTGATATTTTAAGAAATATCGACAAACCTACTTCCATTTGGCTGAAACTTACATTTGCAGAAGATTGTGATCCCCTTTTATCCATATTTATGGATAGAGAATAAAAGAACATACGGACCAAATTTTTAAGATATTGCTCTAAGGCTGCAAAAAGATTTTCATTCGCAAACTTGTGACTTGAAATTGAACATAGATTCACCAAACTTCATACATCCCAGTAAGCCCCTCCAGATTTTATAAGGGGGTTTGCATCAGTCATCATTGTTGCTTAAGTTCCCAATCCAATCAAAAATATTTATATCTAAAATTACTTCCAGTTTGTCTGAAAATTGAATTTTTTTTACAGTTGAGGGACGAACAATAAAAGGAAATATATCGATTGAACTATCATTGTCAGAATTGTTGATTTGGATCTACTAATTAAATATCATAGAATGATGTGTGAGTATTTTAAACCTTATAACAGACATCCCTTACATTGTACATTTTCTGTGCAGCTCGTCCTTACCCTGGTCCAGAAACTCCCCGTGACTTAAAAAAAAGAAAGCTAAACCTAAAGCTTAAGAAACTTAAGCCCCTTTACAAGTTTTATTTGAAGAATGGAATTGCATATACTGAAGATCACATTCCGGTGCAGAAGTTGCATCTATTTGGTATGCCAATGGAGGTAAGACAACTTATCTTGATTTTTGTTCCAATCGGACATTCGTCCTTATCTTCCAGTTGACACAAGATGCGTTACGCGATTACTTCACTCGAAACTATGGTCATGTGTTGGGCATAGAAAGAATTGAGGCTTCTGTCCCAACTGATGAAGAACAGGAATATCTGCCAACTTGGAACGCATTTGCACTGTTTGCCGATGCACGGGATGCAGCCAAGTAGGTTTCATATTTATACGAACACTTTATTAAGTTTAAAGAATATACCGACAATCTCCTAACGAATCTGATTGATCCATTTGCAGAGTCTTGCAAGTCTCGGAGCACATGATCAGCAGCTACAAGTTTCATGTGCAACCCAGTTATAGTTGGCTTCAGCCAGCTGCCGATGAAGAGTCCAATGAATTTGGGTTTTTAGCATCCCCTCACATTCTGCAACTGAATGAAGATTGCCTGGATTATGTGTTCCAGTATCTGCCACTTGCTGATCAGATCCGTATGGCACGAACTTGCACTCGTTTCCGAAACATTTATCAAAGGGTTTCGGCTAGACAGCACAAATCAGTATGGGATTATATGACCAAAGGTCTAACTTTGTGGGAATCGCGGGTGTTTTGTCAACTGTCCGGCTGTAATGTTGAAAGTTTAACCTGTGATTATAGAGTAAATGCTAATTTTAAGCGCTGCTTCTATGATGGCGTTCATTTCCCCAATCTGAAATATTTGTATGTGCATAATAGTGAGTTGAAGGTTCACAAATTACAACGAATTTTATTGGAAACACCTAAATTAACGAAGTTATCGCTGTATACTCTGCCTAGAACCGACCGGCTGGAGTTAGCGCACCTTAAAGAACTTAAGACATTAAAGATTTCTGAATGGAATACGGAAAGTCTTAGTCTGCCCATTTCAATCGAATCGTTGACAATCGACGAATGGAGTGAGATTTATTGTCTTCCAAGTATATTGAAGGGCCACACTCAGATTAAGAAGCTTCATCTGTACGAGTCAGCGAACGTTTTTATGGAAATGGCCGGAGCGCAGGCTTTTGCTTCCGTGGAGGTACTTAAAATAAGTTCCAGTGGTTTTTTCGGTGAAGAGCTAATTGATCAGTTACCTAAACTTAAAAAATTATGCCTCGAGTTCAGTTATATAGACACGGATGTTTTTTCCGAGATATTCAACGACACTCCTAATCAGCTAGATCATTTAGAGATTGCGCCCTCAGAAGACTACAACCTTGACAAAGAGGATATGTTAAAGATTACGAGTCTAATTGGACTGCAAACACTTGCCCTGCACCATCCCGAAAAAATAGATGACGAAGTCATATCGTCATTTGGCAAACTCAGAGAGCTTAAGCGCTTCGGATTAGCCAGCAGCGATATAAAGGATAATTCTTTGCTAAAATTGCTGATCAACTGCCCCAAGTTAAGCAATCTAACAGTGGAGGAATGCCGAAATATCAGCGATAACCTGGTAGACAGCATCATCACCCTGTTGCGAAAGGACATTCAGAGCGGCAAAAACCAACGAGAGTTGCCATTTAAGCTAACTTTCAACGATTTTTATTCAGGTTCAAGAACTATTCGTCAAACTGATCCCGATATTGTTGAAGTATTACTCGATGAACTTGAAATGAGTGAATGGTTCGACGAAGAGTTTAAACTTTAAGAATTAAAGCATAAATATTCAATTCGGTTGAGCGCCCGTCATCATTTAACTATTTAACCCACCTATCAATTTCGAGATATGTTTAAGACCATTTTTAAACCTGTTCAAAATCTCTTTTGGCTCCTGTGAAGATTGCTGTTATCGAGTTTTTTGTAATTATTTAAATAAAGATAAAGATCAAAATATTCAAAATTTATTTTAGAATTTTAATATACTCTCTCCAAGCGTTAAAACAACAAGCAAACCCGCTAATAGATATAAAGCTTGCACATTGTACACGCGTTAGGGAATTTCTTCATATAAAGATAAAGCGTATCACATAAACAAATGCTTATCAGTTCGATAGTTCGGCTGCGTCATAACATAAAGCTTATTTTGCTGCCAGCGTAAACAAAATTATTTCATCTGTATATTTTTTTCTTCACATTTACAATAAATTGTTCGGTAAAGCCCCATGGGTCATTCTTTTACAAACCGAACAGCTAAAAAATTTTAATGAAAACAGAAATCTTCATTTTCAGTGATGACTACAATTTTTTTGAAAGTGTGCTTCAGTGAGGAAGCCATTCTATAAAATTTACAATCGGTCAGAGATTTTATTATCATGTTTAAGAAGGCTGAAAATCGCTCTCCACATTTCATCTTGTTCGAACTTATTTGGAACCAAGCTACACACCGAATTTCAGGTTCATTGCTTAAATAATTATCTTCGTTCCCGTACTCCTCCGAAACGGCTTGACCGATTCTCATGAAATTTTGTGAGCATATTGAGTAGGTCTGAGAATGGGCTAACATCTATTTTTCATACCCCTTAGGGATAAGGGTTGTCCACCCTTAACATAACATATATCTATATATATAAATGTGTACGCCCGACTGATATGATGACATATTATCAACGCACAGTCTAAACGGTTTATACTACAGGCGCGCACCAACAAAGAAAATTTGGAAAATTACACCCGGAAAAGTCGGAAAAGCGTCGGAAAAGTTTGTATGGGAAAAATTTTATTTTTCATCCGATTGACTTGAAACTTGGTTTGTAAGCATAGTACGCGAAATGATTCGACACGTGTTTCCCAGATTTCGGAAAATCCGTCATCGAGGAAAATGGCCGGAAAATGCTGCATGCAAAAAAAGTATTTTTCATCTGAGTGACTTGAAACTCGGTTTGTATAGGTAGGATGCGAAATAATTTAAAATGTGATTTTTTCATGTCGGAAAATCCGACCCCATGCGTAAAATTCCCGGAAAATTCAGCTTGAAAAATATTATTATTGGAGGTGAGTGGGTGGGATGTGGGTGGAGAGTGGGTGGAGAGTAGTTGGGATGTGGATGGGAAGTGGGTGTGCATTGGTTCTATACTTTTGAAGGCGCAGCGAAGCGCTACGAGTTATTTGCTAATGAAACAAAAGCAATCTTTCATGGTTGTCTATAACAAACAATGATTTGTAATGTACACACATTACGCTTCACAATTGCAACCCAAATTTATACAACTGACACGCGGACGAAGTCGCGGCGGGTTTTGCTAGTAATATATATAATTAATAATCAGTAATCAGTTTCTGTCATTCACACTCACTTAATATTTCGTGCATTACTTTGGTGTATTTGTTCGGATCTTATTGTGCTTTTCAGAAGAGATAGTTATAGTTATAAAACTCAGAAATTATGGATAAGACATATTTTCGCGTTTAAAAAAGGAAGCGGGAGTATATATAATATAAATGTTTTAGCAGTAAATCATCGATGAAACATCGATGTTTATTTCGAATTTGGTAAGTCGGTGATATTTCTTTCTAAAGCACTTTTTTGCTTGAGATTAAATTGAAAACACATAAAGAATTTATAAAATAAAAATAAATTTAATCAATTTTGAAACCAATGTCCTTATATTTGTTTAATATTTCTTATTCAGTCTTTCTAAAAATACTTAAAATTTTACTAACTTTACTTCCTTTTACTAGTCCACCGAGTGGCCAAAAAAATTAGTTCAAGTTTGGACAGATTCAGTTTTTTATTGGTCACAGTATTTGATTTAAAAACTCACAGTTCGCTTACATTTTGAAATCACATCGTAAAGGCAAGGAAGTCGAAAGATTTCTTGAACTATGTTCGCTAGAACATAAAAGATAACTTTCGATTTGTTAAGACCTTTATTTTTGGAAGTAATACTTATAATTCAATTGTACCTATGAAATTATGTCAGATAAAGAATTTAATTAATAAAATAGTAATTGACTTATTTAGATGTCATTTACAACTTTTGAGAGCTGTTTTGTTTAAGTCAATTAGCATTTTATCTTTTAAGAGCTGTTCATCTATACTAGGTTTTTTCGTTCAACTGATACCTGAGATGCTGGAACAACGAGTATAAGTAGTTAAGGCAATATATTTTAAGTCCTGAATTTTTGGAACATTTTGAAATCTCGGGTCTAAGAACATTAAGAATTTCAATATCTCCGATGGTCGGGTATCATTCAGATCCCGTAATGCACTTAAGGATTTTCGCCTGGACCACTGTAGTCTTTGTAAGGTGAGACATAGCCACTATACCATAAATTGGGCCATATCTCCATACCGGAGCCAAATTAGTGACAGCTTGAGTGACAGCTTGTTCTTGGAGTTCAGGAGCCACCCCATGGCAGCCACTGTCTGAGCTGTTGCCTTCATACGGTGTCCAAAAGTCAGTCTTTTGTGCCACCCCAAGGTATTTATGGGCTGCTTTATGTTCTATAAGCTGACCGTACAAGATACTCCCGGGCAATCTTTCGTCCAGCCGCCCACTTGCTAAACATATTCTGGTAATTGTGAAGGGCATCTGTGGCTAAGTATATGCATTTAAGAACACGGAGAACACATAGTAATAAACAATTTTTTGTTGTAGAACTAAAAACAATTACTCGACTTGAAAAGCTAGCGTTATAAAGCTTTAAAGAAGTTGTATAACTAGGCTACAGCAAGTTCTAAATAGTGATAGTATAAAACTGACATAGGATTGGAGAACCTCTTGAATGATTTCAGCTAGATTACAAAAATTCTCTGTTTGGCTCTGTATGTGTCGTTCAGAAAAAATACTTTATTTTTTGAACCGAACGTAATTTTTCGAAAAAGTGGTCCGGTTCGGGTTCAGGTTCAAAATTATTGGAGGTTCGATTCATGGTCCGGTTTGGGGAACCCAAAAAACCCGAACCCAACCGGTTCTAAGGGGTTAGGGTTCGGACCCAAGGGCGTAACCAGCTTTCCGAAAAGGTGGGGGCAGCTGTGTCTGAACGTTTCTTAAATATTTCGGTAATTAAATTTTTGAACATTAATTAATTAGAACATGATGCATTTGATATGAGATGAAATGCCCTTGTTCGGACCGGTTTGCAGCCTTGGTTCAAATCATGGAAAATTTGTGAGTTTAAATAAATTGCACGCTTTTTTGAAAGTGTGGCCGTGTGTTGTACATATAGAGTAGCAGAAACATCGATTGTAAAAAAAAATCATCGATGTCCGCAGCTCAGATAAAAACATCGATGTTCCCATCGATGTTTCTCCAGCTCTAAGCGGGAGGCATATTCGAATCTAAAAAAACAAACTTCATCTGGACACAGTTATGTGGCTCTATCTCTATAAATATAAAAGAGAGTGTCCTGACTGATTCACTGACTGATTGGCAATCATCGCACGGCCTAAACGGTAAAAGATAGAGGGCTGCAATTTGGACAGGAGTTTCAGTGAGTGGTGAAAGTGCGTACTAAGACGGGGTTTTGGAAAATTCCACCCGGAAAAGTCGGAAAAGCGTGGGAAAAGTTTGTATAGGACAAATTTTATTTTTCATCCGATTGACTTGAAACTTTGTAATCTTAGTACGCGAAATAATTCGACACGTGTTTTCCCGATTTTGGAAAATCCGCCCACGAGAAAAATGGCGGTAAAATTCTGCATGCAAAAAACTATTTTTCATCCGATTGCACAGTGGGCCGAACAGCTTTGCTAGCGGAATTTAATTAATAACTTGAGTAAATGAATAGATATTTTAATGAAAATTTAAACTTAAGGTTTGTAACGCAACTATCACTTATTCACTAAATATCAATATTCTAGGTCAACTATATGTCATAGCTCCCGTACAACTGAATAATATACATTTTTGAGTACTTAACATTTTAAATTTCTAATTAATTTATTTAAAGTATATGAAGCAAAAAACCATTTAAATGTGCTAATAATTAAGCAACTTATCAGAATCTGATGAATCTGAATCATTGAAGGAATTTTTAGAAATTGCGAGCAACTCGTAAGTTGTACCAGATTTGAACATAGAGACATCCATAAGGCGACCTGGAAGTCCCCTGATCAACGAACTCGAAACCAGATTGATCACGATGTGATCGACGGAAGGCATTCATCAAGTGTACTCCATAAGAGCGGCTGCCGAGGAGGTACTCGGGTACTCCGAGTCCCCTCAAAGGCGGTCTTGGCACGATGAGGAGTGCCGACGTGCTACTGCAGAGAAAAACGAGGTCTACAAGACATTTTTGCAGACGAAAGCGGATGCTGATAAAATTGTTTACCAGAAGAAAAGGAAAGAGGAGAAGCGCCTTTTTAGAAGAAAAAAGAATAAGCAGGAACGGCGCTTGCGCGAGGAAGTCGAGATGTTATTCGGCGTGAGTGAGACTCGAAAATGTTACCAAAAGATTTAGCAATTAACAGAAGGTGTCAAGCCCAGAGTCGCACAATGCAAAGACGAACAAGGGAATCTGGTCACAAATCCGGAAGTGGCGCTTAACAAATGGAGAAGTTACTTCTTCAGCCTACTGGGAGGCGATGACGAACAGGATGCCGCCATTAGAGAAGTAACGATGCCACCAATCGACAACATAGGGATAGACCCGCCGACCCAACAGGAAGTCTGTTTAGCCATACGAAGGCTAAAGAACAACAAGTCGCCAGGCGCGGATGAGCTGCCCGCTGAATTGTTTAAGGCTGGAAGCGAAGAATTGGTAAGGTGCATGCACCAACTTCTGTGCCGTATATGGGTTGATGAAAGCATGCCTGACGATTGGAATCTAAGTGTTCTCTGTCCAATCTTCGGTTCAGGACCGGTTTGGAGCCTTGGTTTAAATAACCACATTTCAAATAAAAAGCAAAAATCTTACGATTTTGACACCAAGTTTGGTCGGAAAGCCGGTTTCAAATCGCAAAACTTTGCGAAAGTGAAAGTAAGAGCATGGCTAATACTGGTGATATCAGAGGGAATGCCGTCTGCAAGTATGTGTGTCACGGGACGAATTAAGTTATCGGTAGATTTAAGTTTCCCGCTGAATATGGATTTTTTGCCTTACTGAAAAGGGTCACACTGTCTAAGCTTAAGTATATAAGTTACCATGATCTGCAAGAATCTTACTTTACGCCCACTTTAACATGAACGTGCCTTGTCACTGGATTTGTTTCTTTGGACTCTAAAACGGTTAAAATTGCACTCCTACTCCCGGTGTTACGACAATGTGTGAATGATAGTTACCGTGCACAAAGCGCAAATTAGGGTTGTCGATATTTCTCAAAATATCAATATCGATCAAATCAAAAATATACATTTTCAATATCGATATTTGATATATCGGGTCCAAAAAACATCGATATATCATTATTTTCTGAAGCTTAATAAAAGTAAAAAAGTTTTAAGGAACGTCCTTACCGCCAAATGAGCATTTCTAGTCGCCGTTATACCTTATTTTTCTAATATGATAATTTTATGATTTAAGTGACTTAATTTTCTGAAACTAGATTATTAAAGCTAGAGATTATAGCGGATAGCAAACACGGAATCTACAGCAAATTCGACGAAAAATTCACCAAGATCCCATGGATCCAAATTGAATTCCTTATCGGTGCAAATAAAAAAATCTTTGCCGAAATACCGAACCTGTATCAAGTTGAATGAAAGAATTCATTTTAGACCCACGGTTTTTGGACGAAATTTTCCGAAGATTTCGTCTTTTCTATAAGCTTTGGGCAGAACAAAACCGACAGTCTTGTTATGACAATTTGCTCCTGCATTTACCATAGTAATTTTTTCTGATATATCGTGTATAAAAATATCGATAATCGCCTATATCGGTACAAAAAATATCATATCGGAATAATCCTTATCGTTCAACCAAAATATCGAAATATAAATTTATCGATAAAATATTGACAACCCTAGCGCAAATGGGTTTCCTACACAAAAAAGTGTTTTTATAGAATTTTTTCCTTATAAGAACAATCAATTTATTAATGTAATTTCAAGAATAGATTCTTCTTCTTCTTCTTCTTTAATGGCCATTACAACCGTTAGACGGTCTGGGCCTCTGCGATTAACGCTCTCCATTCGCTTCTGTTCTGTGCGAGCTGCCACCAGTTGGTCACACCAAGCTCGGCAATGTCTTCCCGCACCTGGTCTTCCCATCTTAGTGGTGGTCTTCCCACCTTGCCGCCTCCATAGTCAGCCGCCTTCGATTTATACGCCTTTTTTGCTGGAGCTTCTTCCTTCATCCTGGCGACATGTCCTAGCCAGCGCAGCCTCTGCTGCTTTATGCGCTTGACCAGGCTGGTGTCCCCATAGAGCTTATACAGTTCGTCGTTTCTTCGAATGCGGAAATCATCGCCGACTTTTAAAGGTCCATAAATCCTCCGAAGAATTTTTCGTTCAAACACGCCAATCGCCGCTTCATCCGCTGCTGTCATTGTCCATGCTTCTGCGCCATATTGCAGGACTGGGATGATAAGCGACTTGTACAGGGCTATTTTTGTTCTTCGCTTGAGGTCTTTGCTCTTGAACTCCCTACTTAACCCTAAGGGCTATAGCATCGGTTCGCAAGAGTGATTCTTCCTCGGATTTCCGGACTGATGTTGTTCTTGCTGGTTATCATCGTTCCGAGGTAGACGAAATCCTCTACAACATTTAAGTTGTACCCCTCCATTGTAACAGATTGCCCAAGTCGCAATGACTTTTTGTCCGCGGTTACTAGGTACTTCGTCTTGTCCTCATTTACCGCTAAACCCATTAATCTAGACTCCTTCTCAATCTCTGAAAACGCCTTGCTTACTGCCCGTGTGGTTTTGCCGATAATGTCAATATCATCGGCATATGCAAGTAGCATTAGATTTTTATAAATAAATCCGCCGGTTCTGTTGGCATGTTCGCACTTGCGCAGTATATCTTCCATCAGTAGATTAAAGAAGTCACACGATAAGGTATCGCCCTGCCTAAAACCTCTTTTGGTATCAAATGGTTCGGAGAGGTTCTTTCCTATTTTGACGGAGCTTTGCGTGCGTTGAGAACAACGTCATCATGCAAAGTCGAACGTACTTTGCTGGAATACCTAAAGTAGACAGGGCTTTGAAGAAGCTTGACCTTATCGGTGTGTCGAAGGCTGATTTATAATCAACAAAAAGATGGTGTGTTTGGTTGCCTCTTTCATAGGTTTTCTCCAGGATTTGTCGAAGTGTGAAAATCTGGTCTGTGGTGGATTTACCAGGTCTAAAGCCACACTGATAAGGTCCAATCAGTGTATCAATACACGGCTTTAGACGTTCACAAATAATGCGGGACAGAACCTTATATGCGATGGGGAGGAGACTGATCCCGCGGTAGTTGGCGCAAACTGCAGGGTCTCCTTTTTTAAAGATTGGACAGAGAACACTTAGATTCCAATTGTCGGGCATGCTTTCGTCAACCCATATACGGCACAGAAGTTGGTGCATGCAACTAGGGCAGCTTATCCGCGCCTGGCGACTTTTTGTTCTTTAGCCTTCGTATGGCTAAACAGACTTCCTGTTGGGTAGGCGGGTCTATCTCTATGTTGTCGATTGATGCCATCGTTACTTCTCTAGTGGCGGCATCCTGTTCGTCATCGCCTCCCAGAAGGTTGGAGAAGTAACTTCTCCATTTGTTAAGCGCCACTTGCGGATCTGTGACTAGATTCCCGTGTTCGTCTTTGCATTGTGGGACTCTGGGCTTGAAACCTTCTGTTTATTGCTTAATCTTTTGGTAAAATTTTCGATTCTCGCTCATGCCGAATAACATCTCGACTTCCTCGCGCAGGCGCCTTTCCTGCTCATTCTTTTTTCTTCTAAATAGGCGCTTCTCCTCTTTCCTTTTCTTCTTGTAAACAATTTTATCAGCATCCGCTCTCGTCTGCACAAATGTCTTGTACACCACGTTTTTCTCTGCAGTAGCGCGTCGGCACTCCTCATCGTACCAAGACCGCCTTTGAGGGGACTCGGAGTACCCGAGTACCTCCTCGGCAGCTGCTCTCATGGAGATATTTTGATATTTGATTCCATTGTTCACCTATATCGGAAGGGGATGGGGAGGATTCCTTGAGCAGTTGGGCGAGTTTAGCTTTGTAGGCTTCGGAAAAGAATTGATTTCAAGAAAGCAAATCTAAGTCAGTTAACAAAGCGACCCATTTTGAGCGCTGATTTGATTTATATTTCGTTTACAGTGTGACCGAACATTGGACCAACCCTACAAACTCGCGAAAGCAAAACATGCCAAAAGAAGGTGTAAGCATTTTTCTAGCTTTCTCAAGTTTTGTCATTTTGTATTTTGTTGGCTAAATATGTAGTTTTATTAAATTTTATTTGTATTTTAAAATGGTGAATTAAATTATGGGCGAGCCCGCCAAGGTTTCATCACTGATCACGCCATACATTGATATAATGCTTGCATATCGATAGTTTTAATGTATTATTGTGGTACCATATTAATGGTATTTTTGAGCACGCCTTAGGGAATTTATTCACATTAAATTAATGTGATAAGCAAATGGTTTGACTGTTCGGCTGAATCATAGCTGATCTTCACGGCCAGCGTTTTTATTGTCTCTCGCAGCAATCTGCGGCTAAACGGTATGAAGTGATTATTAGGAGCAAAATTCCTTTGTGATTTGTAACCAAAACCTCAGCCGCTCTTATCTGCTAGCTATTTGTTTGCCGGCAAAGAAGTATAAAGTACAATTTTTAAGTGTTTGAACACTGAAAAGTTGGAGCTTACAGTTTTTCGCGGTTAAAAAGTGGAGCGGGAGGAATTTTCGAAATCTGTAAAAGCGTATAATATTAATAATCGCTGAAGTGGGGGACGTTAACATTAAAAACAAAAAAGTTTTTCTCGCAAAGACTCACTTTTTGACCGATAGTTCCAATGGCAGCCATAAGATATAGTCATCCGATCCGGCCGGTTCCGACATATTAGCAGTGTGCAGTAAAAAGAAGACTCTGTGCAAAGTTTCAGCTCGATAGCTTCAAAACTGAGAGACTAGTTTGCGTAGAAACAGACAGACGGACAGACAGACGGACGGACAACGCTCAATCGACTCAGCTCGTCGCCCTGATCAAGAATATATATAGTTTATGGGGTCGGAAAAAAATTATAATACCCTTTGCAAGGGTATAAAAACAATGTATAGTGTCAATTATAAAGGAATAATTATCAAACAAGAATAAATATTTTCACATTAATTCATCATAGTTTGCGTCCATCTATTTCGCGATATTTTTCGAATTTTTGGAACTTACAATACTATACTGCCATTGAGATCGAACGGATTATGTTATGTTATGTTTCCAAAAAACGTAGTCCAACTCGTCCAATTAAATCAGCCTCGAGTAAAAACCTCTGCAGGCACCCTACAAGGAACGTTTTTTGGAGTAAAAAACTAATTTCGAAACGCATTTGCCATCAAACTAGAAAACCACGTTCGACCTCAAAACAATTTTTGTTTCGGCCCATCGAAGTCAATTTGTATTTAAATTTTGGTTAAGAAGATATGTAAAATACGTTTCCGCGGATTTTGCGAAAAAAATTTTCCAACAATGATAGCAACTTTAGCAAAATAATACTCCCCAAACAATTAAGGCCTTCGTCATTCCTAATCAAAATCCTGCGTACTTTCCTTTATGTTACAGAGAAGTTTTTGATGGAAAGAATAAGAAAAACTTAATTGTAATTATAGAAAAAAGGTTAAGATTTAGGAAGGGGAGGGGGGCGGCAAAGTCGACTTCCGCCCCGGGCGGCATAACTACACGCTACGCCACTGGGAGCTAGCATAGAAACAGACGGACGGACGGACAGACGGACAGACAGACGGATAGGGCTATATCAACTCAGCTCGTCATGCTGATCAAGAATATATATACTTTATGTGGTCGGAGATGCTTCTTTCTATGCGTTACAAACATCCGGACAATTTTAATATACCCTCTCCAAGGGTATAAAAAGATTCGCTGGTTCAAATATCCCAGTAAACACCTTTCGACTTAACTGCATCACTCATCATTGTTCCTTGAGTTCCTAAACTAATTAAAAATATTCGCTTCTGAACTTCATTCCAGTTAAGTTGACAGTTGATTTTTGTACAGTTGAGAGACGAACAACAAAAGGAAATATACGAATTTAACACAATATCCTAGAATGTCGTGTGAATATTACGAACTTTTAAACAAATAAATGCCTTAAACCAAGACATTGCATACATTGTGATTTCTCTGGGCAGCTCGGTCTCACCCTGGTCCTGAAACTCCCCGTGCATTAAAAAAAAGGAAGCCATGCCGGAAGCGTAAAAAACTGAAACCTCTTTACAAGTTTTATTTGAAGAATGAAATTGCATATACTGAAGATCACATTCCGGTGCAGAAGTTGCATCTATTTGGTATGCCCATGAAGGTAGGACAACTTAGTTTTATTTCTGTTTCATAATTGAACCAATCGGTTATTCCTCTTTATTTTCCAGTTGACACAAGACGCCTTACTTAAATACTTCACTCAAAACTATGGCCAAATTGTGGGCATAGAAAGAATTGAGGCTTCTGTCTTAGCTGATGAAGAAGAAGAATATTTGCCAACTTGGAGTGCATTTGCACTTTTTGCGAATGCTCGCGATGCAGCCAAGTAGGTTTCATATTTATACGAATACATTATCTGATTTATCCATTTGCAGAGTCTTGGAAAGCTCGAAGCACAGGATCAAAAGCTATCCGTTTCATGTGCAAGCCTGTTTTAGTTGGCTTCAGCCAGTTGCCGATGAAGAGTCTAATGAATTCGAGAATTCAACATCCACACACATTCTCCAACTGAACGAAGATTGCCTGGAGTGTGTGTTCCTGTATTTGTCGCTTGCCGATCAGATACGTGTGGCACGAACTTGCACTCGTTTCCGATTCATTTATCAAGGGATTGCGGCTAGACAGCATAAGTCAGTAGATGCCTACAGAACCAAAGATCTGACTTTGTGGGAAATGCGGGATTTTTGTCAACTGTCTGGTCATCATGTTGAAAAGTTAAGATTTGTTCAAGAAGGATATGGTAATTTTATGCGCTGTTTCTATGTTGGCCTTTATTTTCCCAATCTGAAAGATTTGTATTTGGAAGATTCTGAGTTGAAGGTGCACAAATTACAGCAAATATTGCAGGGATCGATTAAGTTGAAGAAGTTAAAGCTGAATACCCTGCCTAGAACCGACCGGCTGGAGTTGGCGCATCTCAAAGATCTTAAAAAGTTGGTCATTTCTGAATGGAACACGGAAAATCTCAATCTGCCCACCTCTATCGAGTCCTTGACAGTCTACTATTGGGAAGAGATCAGTTGCCTTCCAAGTATTTTGAAGGGCCACACTCACATTAAAAAGCTTCTAGTTGACGAATCAGCAAACGTTTTGAAAGAAATGAGCGGATCGCAGGCTTTTGCTTCCGTAGAGGTACTTAAAATAAGTTCCTGTGATTTTTATATAAAAGGTCTAATTCCTCAGTTACCTAAGCTTAAAAAATTATGCATCGAATATACTGATATAGACAAGGATTTTTTTTCCGAGATAATCAAGGACACTCCTCACCAGCTAGATCATTTAGAGATTTTGACCACAGAAAAACTCGACAAAGATTATATTCTACAGATAACGAGTCTAGTTGGACTGCACACACTTGTCCTGAGCAGTCCCACAGAAAAAGATGACGAAGTCATATGGGCATTTGGCAAACTCACCGAGCTTAAGCGCTTCGGACTAGAGTGCAGCCATATTACCGATAGTTTAGTGTTAAAATTGCTGATTAACTGCCCCAAGTTAAGCGAACTGAAATTATGGGACTGCAAAAATATCAGCGAAAATGTGGTGCACAGAATCATCAGGCTGTTGCGAAAGGACCTTCAAATGGGAAAGAACAAACGAGACTTGCCTTTTAAGCTATATTTGAGTGATTTCCATTCAGTAAATATTCGTCAGAGTGATCGCGATGTTGTTGAAGTAGACTTTACAGACTTTTTAATTAGTAGATGGTTCGACGAAGAGTTTGATGGTTAAGAACTAAAGCATAAATATTCTATTCGGTTGAGCGCCCGGTAGCATTTAACTTTTTAATCCACCTTTCAATATCGATATATGTATAAGACCATTTTTAAACCTGCTCAAATTATTCGAAATTCGTTTGGCCCTTGTAAAGATGGGTGTTATCGGGATTTTTTGTAATTTTTTAAATAAAGATACAAATATTTAAAATATATTTTGGAAAGCATTTAGCTTAACAGAATTCGTTTGGGAAATGGTGAATGTGATACAGCAGATTATTTCCAAGATTATTTTGAGAAATCTCTCAAATGCCGTGATCTTCATAGAAGATTCGCAAAGAGCTGAATGTAATGCAATATTAAACTAGATTTAATGCAAATTATTGCCTTACATAATTTTAATAAAGTTTTTCCCCTTGTTCCCCCTGTACTTATATATGTCTTCTTTAAAAGAAAGAAATTTTATTTTCTTTTAATAAAAAAATCGAAATTAGATCTCGACATGCCCACCAAAACGTAATTTGGGTTTTGCACAAAAATTTTTGTTAATTTTATAAACAATTTCAAAAATCGTCAAAAACGAAAAAATGTAAAAAAGAGTTTTTAAAAACGTGATATCTCAGGATTGGTTTATCGGATAGGTCTCAGTTATATCTGAAGAATTTCACTGTATCTACTCAAATAATTTTATAGATTTTTAAATTATTTAATAATATTGTAATTGTTGCTAAAAATTATTTATAATTTTTCAGTTTCCACCGTATACTCTGGATAAACAGTTTATTGTCCTAAATATAACTTTATTTTGGTGTTTTCAAAAGATGGAGACTTTTATAGTTTAAAAGATATTAATTTTTAAAGTTATAAACAAATTAAAAGATACCCTTAAATATTCTCCTTTTAAAGCTTTTTGATTGAAACTTGACAAGTGCTTTATATTCATCAAGCTTTTCAAAAATGTTAACATCAGGCGGATCGGATGACTATATCATATAGCTGCCATACGAATGTAATGATTAATTGAATTTTGTTGGGAATTTGGGTTACCAGAGCTTGAAAAGTAATTTATAACACTACTAAATTCAGCATTTGTATGGCAGCTATATGATATACTCATCCGATCCGCCTGATGTTAACATTTTTGAAAAGCTTGATGAATATAAAGCACAATTGTCAAGTTTCAATCAAAAAGCTTTAAAACTGACTGCGTGAGAAATTTTTATTTAAGGGCATCTTTTAATTGTTTATAACTTTAAAAATCATAACTTTTAAACTATAAAAGTCTCCATCTTTTTGAAAACACCAAAATTTAAGTTATATTTAGGACAATAAACTGTTTATCCTTAGAAGCTATATCATGGTGGTTAACGCTTTGAAAAAATTATAAATAATTTTTAGCAACAATTACTTAATATTATTAAATAATTTAAAAATCTATAAAATTATAATTTGAGTAGATACAGTGAAATTCTTTCCATCGATATCAACTTGAGCACTGTCCGATAAACCAAACCTAAGATATCACGTTTTTAAAAAACCCTTTTTTTCCATTTTTTCGATTTTGACGATTTTTGAAATTGTTTATAAAATTAACAAAAAATTTTTGTGCAAAACCGCAAATTACGTTTTGTGGGCATGTCGAGATCTAATTTCGGATTTTTTTATTAAAATGAAAAATAAAAAAAAATGACCCATATACGGGAGTGCCACAAAAACCTCTTCCAACCAAATTCCAACCGAATTCCAATTCTTAAATGCCACAGAAATTTCCTTTGGTTGGTTTCAAAACTCTCATGTTTTGTTAGGAGATTTTGAAAAGCTAATTACTCACTAGCTCCCTCTGACAATGTGGCGCCCTCTACATGACAGCTAGCGGATGGAAACTTATAACTCATGTCTGGCGCCCACAAATTTTTAAATTTTGCATTATTTAGTGAGTTAAGCTGGCTCAAGGTACGAAAAAATTGTGTTTTTTTCACAACTGAAAACAACTTATGCATTATTGTACACTAAAAATGAGCTGGTTGCCTATACGGTACCGTTTCATAATTCTCCCGAATGAATTTTCAGTAGGCTTCTCGCTGTCGAAATCATCGCTTCACTTGCCTTTCCATACAATCAATGTTTTAATCATTTGGGAACCCCAAAAAACAATGAAAGTAAAAATACGTCAAGCTACCCTGTTCCAACTTTTTGCATTATATTTATGGAGAATATGACATAAATTTGAATTATTTTTAAAAATTGCTTCAAAAAACATATAACACAATCAAAAAAATTTATTTTATCATTAAATTAACCCACAACTAAAATAAGGGAAATTTTCAATTGGAACATCTGGTGTTCTAACTAGATTTTCTAATTAGAAAATTAAATCTCTCGAAGTTTTGTGGCAACGACGAATTTTTCGAGAGATTTACAGACCAACCGTCAGCAAAATCTCTAGAGATTTCTGTGGCACCCCCGAATGTGATGTCATGGCGAATAACGTCTTGAATTATGTGCGAGCCCGCTGAAGTGGCATCACTGATCACGCCATTCATCGATATAAAGCATGCTCATCGATAGTTTTAATGTCCGCTGGTATTTCTAAGCACGCCTTGGAAAATTTATTTACATTAAATTTATGACATAAACAAATGGTTATTAGTGTTCGGTTGCTCCATACCTCAACTTCACTGCCAGCGTTTTCTTTGCCTCTCGCAGCAAATTCCTTTGTATTCTAAAATCTGTTTGTGATTTGTGACCTAGACCTCAGCGGCTCTTATATGCCAGCAGAGTATTCGAGCGAAAAAAGGTATGAAATATACTCTTTTTAGTGCTTGAATCACTAGCATTGAAAACCCGGAAAATCCGCCCAGGAGAAAAATGAACGGAAAGTTCTGCACGCCAAAAACTGTTTTTTATTTCATTTGGGGATTTGTTTCCCGAAGTTGGAAATACAGCCGGGATGCTCATTGGGAAGTGGGTAGAAAGTGGTTAAGAAATGGGTTGATTTTAAGGGGGCTTGCATCCCTCATCATTATTTCTTAAGCCCTTAGGGCCGATTTCTGTTCTCGTAGATAGCTGCTAAACTCTGGAGCAGCACTATAGCCGCACCTTGTTTTTGCAGTGAACGCAAAGAATAAAGGTAGAAAAACTTTGCGATTACCGTTTGAAAGAGCGTTAAAAATGAGAGAACATAAATGACAAACATCTCTCAGTGCAAAAATTAACCGTTATGTTTCATTTTCGATTTGTGAGAGGTGCACTTATAATAGTGCCCTACCTCACTAAATTAAATAAACTATAGAAAAATGTTAACTAATTAATATAGTTTTATTCACTTTCATAATGAGTGAAACCTGCTTTAGCACTAATGAACTCATAGATCCTATTCGGCATACTGTCTATGAGGTTTTTTAAATCTCTAAGGGACAGTTCTAAACTTTTTCTCATCCAAGGAAATTATTTAGTAAGATAAATTAAAATTTGCATTGCTCTATAAAAACTTTTTACTTTTGTCCAGTCAGTACCCATGTTATCTCTTGCGAACTTCATCCGGACTTTTTTATGGCGGTCTAGTAGCCTTCCTGCCACCTTCAATTTTCGTCCCACTATGTTTTCACATCCCTTTAAAGCCCGTGCAACGGTCCAGCCAGACAGTTTTAGGCCACATTCAACCGCTAGCACATGATAGGTCTTTAAAGAATTCCTTGCAGTACTCACTAATCGGCGCTGGTCACTCTGACATATCTTCGACTTACGTCCTCCGTGTTGTTTTTACCATATTCATTTCAATTTTAAACAAAAATTTCGCACAACTTTGTCGGGGCGAACAATTTTTCAGACAATTTCGCGAAATGAGCAATTCTCACTTTTGAGCTTCAGAATTTGGCCTTTCTCGACATCTGACAGCACTGGCCCACTTGGCATATTTACACTGAGAGTGTTGATGTTTGTCATTTATTTTCTCTCATTTTTAACGCTCTTTCAAACGGTAATCGCAAAGTTTTTCTACCTCTATTCTTTCTATGCGTACACTGAAACAACAAAGTGCGGCTATAGAGTTGTTTCAGAGTTTATGTGTCAGATAGTCACTGTTATTTGTTAGTTTATGTTACAAATAGCTCTATCTAGAAGATGTGAATTTTCCCATAATCACATAAAAAAAATGTATATCTCAATAACATTCCTGTTTATTTCACAGTTAAATTTTCTACAGTTGAGGGACAAACAATAAAAGGAAATAAACTGATTTAACACCAACTAATACTAATTAAATATCATAGAATGTTGTGTGAGTATTACGTACCTTATAACAGATATGGCTTACTATGGGATTTCTCTGTGCAGCTCGTGCTTACTCTGGTCCTGAAACTCCACGTAAATTAAAAAAAAGGAACACATACCTAAAGCTTAAAGAACTTAAACCCCTTTACAAATTTTATTTGAAGAATGATATTGCATATACTGAAGATCACATTCCCGTGCAGAAGTTGCATCTATTTGGTATGCCCATGGAGGTAAGGTAACTTATTTTGATTTCTGTTTCATAATAGGGGCAATTGGACATTCGTCTTTATCTTCCAGCTGACACAAGACGCGTTACTTGATTACTTCACTCGAAATTATGGTCATGTGTTGGGCATAAAAAGACTTGAGCATTCTCTTAGAGCTGATGAAGAACAGGAATATTTGCCAACTTGGAACGCATTATTACTGTTTGCCCATGCACGCGATGCAGCCAAGTAGGTTTCATATTGCAACTCTTACAATCTCTTACCCAATCTTTTCAATCCTATTGCAGAGTCTTGGAAAGCTCGGAGCACTTGGTCAGCAGCTACAAGTTTCATGTGCAAGCCTGTTATAGTTGGCTTCAGCCAGTTACTGATGAAGAGTTCTATGATTTGGAGTTTTCAACATCCCCATCCATTGTACATCTGAACGATGATTGCCTGGATTATGTGTTCCAGTATCTGTCACTTGGCGACCAGATCCGTATGGCACGAACTTGCACTCGTTTCCGAATGATTTATCAAAGGGTTTCTACCAGACAGCACAAGTCAGTAGATGCCGACATAACCAAAGATCTGACTTTGTGGGAAAAGCGGGACTTTTGTCAACTGTCCGGCCATCATATTGAAAGTTTAACCTGTACTCAAATTGGATATGATAATTTCAAGCGCTGCTTCTATGCTGGCCTTCAATTTCCCAACCTGAAAGATTTGTATGTGCGTGATTCTAATTGGAAGGTACACAAAATTCAACGAATATTGTTGGAAACACATAAATTAACGAAGTTAACGCTAATGACTCAGCCTAGAAACGACCGGCTGGAGTTAGCGCATCTTAAGGAACTTAAGAATTTGTTTATTTCTGAATGGAATACGAAAAATCTTACTTTGCCCACTTCTATCGAATGGTTGACTTTCTACGAATGGCAGAAGACTAGTTGTCTTCCAAAAATTTTAAAGGGTCACACTCAGATTAAGAAGCTTCAAGTTCAGAGTTCAAAGAACATTTTTAAGAAAACAGCTGGGTTGCAGGCTTTTGCTTCCGTGGAGGTACTTCGAATAAGATACTGTGATTTTCGCATGAACGGTGTAATTGCTCAGTTACCTAAACTTAAAAAACTATGCCTCGATTGCAGTTTTATAGACAAGGATTTTTGTTCCGAGATATTCAAGGACACTCCTAATCAGCTAGATCATTTAGAGATGGCGCCCAAACACAATTACGACCTCGACAAAGAGGATTTGCTAATGATTACGAATCTAACTGGACTGCAAACACTTGCCCTGTACCGTCCAAAATTTATAGATGACGAAGTCATATCGGCATTTAGCAAGCTCATCGAGCTTAAGCGCTTTGGATTGGATGGCAGCAAAATAACGGATAGTTTAGTCCTTAAATTGCTGAACAAATGCCCCAAGTTAAGCCAACTGAGAATGGAGGAGTGCCCAAATGTCAGCGAAAACCTGGTGGACAGCATTATAAGGCTGTTGCGAAAGGATATTCAAAGTGGGAAAAACCAAAGAGACTTGCCATTTAAGCTATATTTGTGGGAATGCAGTTTCAAAAAGATATTGCAAACTGATCCCGATGTAGTTAATGTATTCTTTAGAAACTTGCATTTCAACGTATGGTTTATGGAAGAATTAGACCAAAAACACTACACATAGTAGATAACGCGTCTTATACAAACTTTTTTATTTTTCGTTCGCAGCCAAATTGCAATATATCGATCCTAATAAGTGAAGATAGAAGCAAACCCCATACTTTGGTTTGAGACTAAGAATAAAAGCATTCATATTTCATACCAGCTTCATTTTAAAGCCTGTTCAAATTTATCGAATGAAGATTGGTCTTAACGAATTTTCTATAATAATTTAAGTAAAAATTCTATCTCATAGTGTTTAACCAATTTATTTTTAATAAAGCATTGTACTTTAACCGATCTAAATGGTAAACTATCTTTTAAATTAATGGGGAGACTTAGAGATTTTTTTAAAAAATCTCCAGCAATTCGTCGGACTGATTCACAGTGGTTAGATCACAGAAGAAAGGCTATGTTCTTGATTCACTTGACCAAAATATTAATGCTTCTTTGATTGTGGAAAAAGTGTTGACGGCAATATAAAATATTTCATTAAATTTTAAAAAGTAAATCGAACTCAATCCCGGTTTGGTTTTAGTTTCCTGTTCTCGGGGCTCTCAAGAAAAATATTTTCCAACGCAAATTGATGATTTATTTGTGCAATTTAAGTCTTCACTTAAATTTTTCTATGTGAGCATTAAAATGATCAAATTTACTCTGGCAATGGAAGAATTTCGAGTAGAACCCCCATCCCAATCTTGTCAGACGACAAGGTTTGACTTGAAAAAAAAATATGTTAAATATTTCGTCAGTCGAAATTGGGATATCTTGGTGAATGTTTCCTAGCGCTAGCCAATTGAATCTGTGATCAGACATACTGAATATATTTCTTCAAGTCCTCCTCACAATATTTTCAAATGTGTGTTTAGCCAGAATGTCAAGAAATTTTTCTTTGATTCTCATTTTTGTGCTATTTGGTCAAATTTGGTCGCCAAAAATGTAAAAAACGAACAGCGCTTTCAAATCATTAAATTTTATAATCATTTTTATGGATTTTTGGCTGAACGGGTACGTCAACAAACAGTTAAGAAACGCTAACATTAAAAACAAAAAAAAAAAACAAAAAGCAGCTGCATTTTGTCATAAACGGATGTGCCACAGAAACCTCTTCCAACCAAATCCCAACCGAATTCCAATTCTTAGGTGTCACAGAAATTTCATTTGGTTGGTTTCAAACCTCCCATGTTTTATCAGGAGATTTGTCAAATCTCTTTTTCCAGTGGCTCCCTCTGTCAATGGCAGCGCCATTTATTTGACAGCCAGCGGATTAAGGGCTACAAGTTATACCTCATGTTTGGCAGTAACAAATTTACAAATTTTGCATTATATTTATGGAGAATTATAATTTATAAATGCAACATAAAAAATATTACACAATCAAAAAATTTCACTTAAACTTCAAACTAACCCATAATTGAAATAAGGGAAATATATCTGCAATAAATTCAACCCTGTGTTTAGAGAAGGAACTTCAATTGGAATATTGGTGGTCTAACTAGATTTTCTTATAAGAAAATAAAATTTCTCAAAGTTCTGTGGCAACGACGAATTTTTCGAGAGATTTACAAACCAGCCGTTCTCAAAATCGGTAAAGATATCTCCGAAAGAGATGTCATAGCGTAGAACGGCTTAAATTATGTGCGAGCCCGCTAAGGTGGCATCACTGATCACGCCATTCATCGATATAAAGCATGCACATCGATAGTTTTAATGTCAGCTGGTATTTCTCAGCACGTCTTTGGGAATTTATTCACATTAAATTTATAACATAAACAAATGCTCATTAGTTTGACTGTTCGGGTGAATCATAGCTGATCTTCACAGCCAGCGTTTTCATTGCCTCTTGCAACTAAACGGTTTGAAGTGATTATAAGGAGCTAAATTCGTATTCGTGAAAACGTATGTGTTGTTATTATGAATGGTTTTTGACGAATAACAAAGTAGAATGACTCATGGAAGGCATAAAACTCTTAGAATAAAACCAACTGTTTGTTTTCTGGTCTTATATACTGAAAAGTCAGATGTTTAAATATATAAACCGAAAGTGTCTTAGTTATCTATATTCGTACAAAGATCAGACTTTGAAAATGATCAACAAAGTGTAGGGAAAACCCTGAAAGTTAGGAATTTCGCAATTTCACAATAGCTTCCTATAGTGATCGGACATTTTGTTAAGAAAGCATTTCCTCAATGCAACTCCCATAGCACTTCAAAACGGAAAAAAATGGTGAAAATAATTACTAGAAATGTGTTTTCCTAATATGACATGATAAAAAATATGATTAGGGTGTTCACCAACCCTTGTACAAAAGTAATTGGTAAATTTACCACACATGAGGTAGTGAGCGCCCCTTTGTGATTTACCCAATTAATTGTTATGGTAAACCAACTGTTTTAAACAGGCACTGTTCTACGCACTGTATGTATAACTCATAAACAGGAAGTCGTGTGTTCGAACCTTTTATTTATTTTTTTCTCGTTTGTTATTGAACATCTTTTTAGACCTCGGCTATATTTTTGGCACTTTTAATAAAAATAAAAAAAATAAAAAAAAAATTATAGATCCATCCTTTACCGGGATTCGAACCCGAATATGAAATATACAAGGAGAAATCATATCCACTAAGCCAACGCTTCACTATCAGAGGTGTTCTAGAAATCTGTAGAGATTTTCGTATAAACGATTGCACTTCGAACTAAACTAACAGACTACTTTACATGCGAAGTGTCAAGAATCGGACCGCCTACTAGATTATGTGGAAGGAAAACCGTACGCTTCAAAGCTACTTGGCTTTAAGCAGGCGGTTTCAAATCGCTTAACTTTTGTCATCTAATCTAGTAGCCGGGCATACTTGAGCCCTTAACATATAAATTTAAACAGCTTTAATATGGAATGCTAACGTTTATACGAAAACCTCTAGAGATTTCTGGAACACACCCGAATATCAAGTATTGTAGTCGATACTTTGAACACTTTAAGTTTATACACTTTTACACTTTTATAAACATATCCCAGGGCAACAAAAAGTTGGTAATATTTTTCCTATGTATTTTGTTTTTGTGACGTAAACTTTTGGAGTTTATGCTATTTAATTTAGGTTTTCACGAGGGCTGGTGAACTTGCTATATAATTTAATAAAAATATAAATTAATAATGGATCAAGAATAATTGCTCTTACCGTACTTTTGAGAACGAATGCTCTTGATTTAAGAGTGAAATTCTCTAATTTTTCTCGAAGCGTACTGGTACAGTTTCGGTTCTGAGTGCAACAATTAGAATGCAAAGCGAGCAGTAAGTTTTGGGGGATTTTAAGGCAATTTGTGAAGTTGATCATGTCTCCGCTAAGAAAACAGATGGAAATACCTTGACCGCTATTATGCTTCTAAGAAGTAATCATTAACTTACCTTCTTGAAACTAAGGTTTTAATAACTTGATAATTTATGTACACATACATGTGTATAGCTTGCTTACCCACTTTGTTTGGACTATCCTTTAAAATGTTCTGTTAATTTTCCCGGTCCATACCGGTACTTACCAGTATACCGAAATAAAAATCTAGGTACCTGAACCGGAACGGAATACCGTAATAAAATAAAACAAAAACTGAACCTTTTACCGAAACGGCAATTTCGGTACTTACCAAAACCGGAACCGGAACCAAACTTCGATTCGGTTTGATTCCCTGCTTCAAACTGGACTTAGTGCAAATTATTGCCTTCAATAATTTAAATAAAGATTTTTTTCCCCTGTTCTTGCTGATCAAAAATCTATTTACTTATAAATAACCATTTAATTCAAATAACTAACAAGCAAATCCGCTAAGCTGTCATTACTGATCGCGCCATATATCGATAAAAAGCTTGCATATCAAAACAAATGGTTATTAGTTTGACTGTGCGGCTGCGTTTATTGCCTCTCGCAGCAATCCGCGGTTAAGCCGTATGAACTGATTATTCGGAGCTTATTTCGCTTGAACTCTACATTCTGTTTGTGCTCTTTGACCTAGAACTCAGCCGCTCTTATCTGTCAACAAAGCATTCGCGGAAAAAACGTTATGAAAATCCAAGAAACGCAAAGGTTTTCATTAGAAATACTACAATCAGTTCTCGTTTCGATTTACTTTTACAATATATATAGATTGGCAGTGCCTTATGAAAGGGTTAAAAAGATAATAGTTGTTAAAGACCTGGAAAACACACTTTTCTATAATATTTATAAGCATGTGTTGTTGTGAATGGATTTTGTTGAAAATCAAAATGGGATGACTCGTGGGAGGAATAAAATTTAATATAGAAAAATAATTTTCTGAGTGCGCTTATGTGAGATCTCAAAGAAGTATTTGCTCATAACTTGAGAACCGCTCATCCGATCTTTATCATTTCTTTGGCAAATCGATACATTTTTCTAATTACTAACTATCTCCAGAAGGTACGAATTGTCTATTTTCAAAATTGTAAGAGATATATCGTTTTTTCCAAATTGCGGGGGCGAGAGGGGGCGTGGCGATAATTGAAAATAAACTTGATCTGCCTGCAAGTATAAGAAGCATTTGTCCCATACATGTCAAACCTCTCTCTCTTACCATCTCTGAGATCTGTTTGTTCATACGGACGGACGGACAGACTGACGGATCAAGAATATTTATATAAGATTCCTTTTTTCCCATGTTGTATGTGTACAGGGTATAAAAACACACAGACCAAATTTCAAGATATTGCTCGAAGCCTTTAAAACAGGTTTAAGCCGTTTTCGAATCAGTTCACAGACTTGTGACATCTCCTTTGAACTCTGAATTTGCCTGATAAATAAACTTTTGCCCGTTAACCCCTCATTCATCATTGTTTTTTAAGTTCTTAATAAAAACAAAAATATTTTTATCTGAACTTTATTCCAGTTTATCTGCCAGTTGAGGGACAAATAAACAAGGAAATATACCGAAACGACTACCATCGTCAAAATTAATTAGTTGGATTTACTAATCAAATATCATAAGATGTCTTGTGAGTATTACGTACTATTTAACAAATTAAGGGCCGATTTCATCTGACACATAGCAGATATGTGGGAGAAGAGAAATCGGTACAAAATGTTATAAATCAGACTCGTCTTATGTTGTGATTTCTTTGTGCAGTTCAGTCTTTGCTTGATAACATGTTCCTTAAAATAATAACAAAAAGGCTACGCCTAATGGAAAAAGAACTTAAGCCCTTTTACAAGTTTTATTTGAAGAATGGAATTGCATATACTGAAGATCATATTCCGGTGCAGAAGTTGCATCTATTTGGTATGCCCCTGGAGGTAAGAAAACTTAATTTGATTTTTGTTCCCATCGGACATTCGTCTTTATCCTCCAGTTGACACAAGGAGAGTTACTTGATTACTTCACTCGAAACTATGGTCATGTGTTGGACATAGAAAGAATTGAGGCTTCTGTCCCAACTGATGATGAACAGGAATTTCCACCAACTTGGAACGCATTTGCACTGTTTGCCGATGCACGCGATGCAGCCAGGTAGGTTTTATATAACAACTCTCCTCGGAATCTCTTCTCCAATCTTATTTATCCATTTACAGAGTCCTGCAAAACTCAGAGCACTTGGTCAGCAGCTACAAGTTTCATGTGCAAGCCTGTTATAGTTGGCTTCAGCCGGACTCTAAAGAAGAGTCCAATGAAGTGGAGTTTCCCACATCCCCATCCATTTTGCAACTGAACGATGATTGCCTGGAGTATGTGTTCCAGTATCTGCCACTTGCCAATCAGATCCGTCTGGCACGAACTTGCACTCGCTTCCGAAACATTTATCAAAGCGTTTCGGCCAGAGAGCACAGGACAGTTTACTCCAAAAAACTCGAAGATCTGACTTTGTGGGAAATGCGGGATTTTTTTCAACTATCCGGCCATCATATTGAACATTTTATCTGTTATGAAGAAGGAAATGCTAATTTAAAGCGCTGCTTCTTCGCTGGCTTCAATTTTCCCAATCTCAAAGAGCTGCATATGTATGATGTCAAGTTCAAGGTACACAAATTACAACGATTATTGCTGGGAACGATCAAGTTGAAGATATTAACGCTCAGGACTTATCCTAGAACCGACCGGCTGGAGTTAGCGCATCTCAAAGATCTTAAGTTGTTGCAGATTTCTCATTGGAATACGGAAGGTCTTAGTCTGCCCACCTCTATCGAATCGTTGACGATCTTCAGATGGCATGATACTAGTTGTCTTCCAAGTATTTTGAAGGATCTCACACATATTAAAAAGCTTCGAGTTCTGTTTACAGAAGAAAATATTTTTGAGAAAATGGCCAGATCGCAGGCTTTTGCATCCGTGGAGGTACTTCAGCTGGCTTGCAGTGGTTATGACGGGAAAAAACTAATTGCGCAGTTACCAAAGCTTAAAAAATTATACCTCTATGACTATTATTGTAAGAGCTCGGATGTCATTCAAGAGATTATCAAGGACAATCCTCACAAGCTCGATCATTTTGATATATTGTGCCATAGTCAAGTCCCCAAACGTAAGATATTACAGATTTCTGGTCTAATTGGACTGCATACTCTTTCAATGCGCTATCCCGAAAATATCGATGGCGAAGTCATATCAGCATTTGGCAAACTCACCGAGCTTAAGCGTTTCGGATTAGCCGACAGCGATATTACCGATAGTTTAGTACTAAAACTACTGGTCAACTGCCCCAAGTTGAGCATATTGAGATTCCAGGAGTGCCCAAATATCAGCGAAAACCTGGTGCACAGCATTATCAGTCTGTTGCGAAAGGACATTCAAAGAGGAAGAAATCAACGAGAGTTGCCACTCAAGTTGTATTTGTGGAAATGCGGTTTCAATAATATAATTCAAAGTGATCCCGATATTATTGATGTATGCACTGAAAACTTTAATTTTGAGTCATGGATCGACAAAGAATTAGACGTTAGGGATTAAACCAATATGCTTCAGAAACGGCTTAGGACTTTGAATGAATCAAACTATCAAATTCGAAATATGTCTAACCTGCTCAAATATATCGCATCTTATTTTTTTTTGTAAATTTTCTGAAATAATTTGACCAAGGACTCTACCTCATAGTATTTAATCATATTATTTTAAATAAAGCTTGAACTATTAGAAGTTAATCTTTTATATTAATGGAACGGAGGAATGAAGAATGCCAACATATATATAGACCAACATAACAAGCTTCTTCAATTGTGGAGAAAGTGTTGACGGTAATATTAAACACATTTTAAAATGGGAAATCGAACGCAGTTCCGATTAAGTCTTTACTTACTTTTCCTATAAGAGCATAAAAATTATAAAATTTATTCTGTCATCGTTAGTCGAAATTTTGATGTCTTGGTGAATGTTTCCCAGCGCAAGACCATTGAGTCTGTGATCAGGCATATGGACTACACTTCTCTGTTTCGTTGCAATTGTTAAAGTCCTCCTCACAATTTTTTCAAATGAGTGCTTGGTGCTGGAATCAGCCAGTCGACAGCAGTCAATAAATTACACAGTGTTACAGCGAAAACATACTGTCGAAATGTCCTAGCACACGCTGTACTACACTGCACTTTTGCGCTGACTGCATATGCGGGCTGACGTCGACACGCTTGGACTTAGTTGTTTTAACTCACTTCAAAGCGATCTAATTACATTACATCGCATCAGCTTGTGCGGGTTCTCGTTGATGCGAGGAAGGAGGCAATTTTTTATGCGTTGAGTTCTTAAACAGAAGAAGGGGCTATGCATTACCCATCGCTGCTTAAGTGCAAGCTGATGTCACTTTCTTCTCATTTTTACTTGGCGCGGTCCACTTTGGTTTTAATTTGGTATTTAATGGTTCATCCATCCTGTTATAGTGGTTTTTATATTCTTCATCATCGGTCATCCATGATATTTTTTCGCGGTTCTCTACAATCGTGGTTAGACAGTTATCACTACAAGGCCCAATATATACAAAATTGTAGACTTGAAAAGTAATTTCTTAGGTACCAAAGGGGTTTATTATTAAATAGAACACGCAGCTTAATTCTCTGCATTAGACCAGATATGTCCAGGCGTGGCCAAGGCTTGCGCCATGAAAGCAATCTGCTTTTCACAAGCCTTAACCGTGCCTACCTGTATACGATTCTTGCTGTGCACGGCTCTTTTGTTTAATATGCCAATTTCAGCTCATTAAAAAATAATAACAACCACTTGCAGCCCACATCTACTCAGTATAGCTCAATTTATCTTTAAGCTAAATAACAGTATTCAGAGACCGTTAATATTTGCGAAGAAATGTTGATACATGAAAGTTTATATATATTTGCATTTTAAGTATTTAAAAATACTATTTGAATCTGGCGCCAAATCAAAACTGAGTTTACTTTTAGGGGCAATTATGTGAAAGCAAAAATAAATATGTTAGCACACTAAAAAAAATACTAGATTGTCGATGTGTACTCAGAAAATCGCGCATAACTTCGTCAAACCAAACCGTCCAAATTCATTGGGACAACAACCGTTCGACGGAGAATTAAATGGTCTTTTGTAATTAAACCAGTGATGGTCAAAGTACAAATTTCTCAAAAAAAGTTGAATATGCCAGATCTGTAAGCCGCATTTCTCAGCCATCGCGTTAATTTAGTCAAACCATTGATTATATTGTTTTAGATCCCTCCCGTGGCTATCGGAATTGATAAGGTTATAAGCAATCAGACGGTCCATTCGCGAGTTATATCTGTTTAAGTGAGGTAAAAAAGCAAAAAGCGGTTTTTGGGCCATAACTTCAGATTTGGGGGGTGTTTGGAAAAAACCAAGTATGAGGAAATGCTATACTCGACCTGCCCAACAATATATACTGGGTCTCGTGAAAAGTATGCGCAGATTTTTTTTTTGTAACACTGTGTTATTGTTGTGATTTTCATTTTTGTGATATTTGTTTATAATTTAATTAAATTTATAATACATTTTTCAAGTCCCTAACTGCATTTTAAAAACTTACCAAAAAACAGTTACATTTTGTGATTAGCGGTTGTAATTTTAAGCGAGCCCACTAAGGTGGCATCACTGATCATATCGATAGTCTTAACGTCAGCTGGTATTTCTCAGTACGCCTTGGCGAATTTATTTATATTAAATTTATGACATAAGCAAATGGTTTTCAGTCTGATTGTTCGGCTGCGTCAGCGCTCAACTTCACTGCCAGCGTTTTCATTCGTTTGTGCTCTGTAACCTAGAACTCATCCGCTCTTATCTGCCAGCTGTTTGGTTGCCGGCAACTCTTAAGTGCTCAAATCGCTAACACTAAAAAGGTTTTTAAGATTTGAAAACCATTTCACAAAATTCATAATTCATTAATTTGTATGTGTTGTTATGATGAACGGTTTTTGTCGAAAAACAAAATACAACGAGAAAGGCAAGGCTAACTTCGTCCGTGCCGAAGTTTTTATACACTTGAAATCGCTTGTCTCAACGGTTAGCGACTTCGACCAAACTTCGCAGATCGGTAATATTGAGAAAAAAACCGTTTTTCTCATTAAAATCCAATTTTCGACCGATCATTTGTATGGCAGCTACAAGACGTCGGTTCCGACATATTAGCAGCGTGCAGACAAAAGAAGACTCTGTGCAAAATTTCAGCTCGATAGCTTTAAAACTGAGGGACTAGTTCGCGTAGAAACACGACAGACGGACAGACGGACGGACAAAGCTTAATCGACTCAGCTCGTCACGCTGATCAAGAATATATATACTTTATGTGGTCGGAGATGATTCCTTCTATGCGTTGCAAACTTCTGGGCAAAATTATAATACACTTTTCAAGTGTATAATGACTCATAGGAGGCATAAAATTCTTAGAATGTTATCAAAACACAAAATGGCAATTCGCTGGACTTATGTACGTGAGATGTTTAAATATATAAGCCAAAAGTGTCTTAGTTATTAATAATACAAAACTTGAATTGACGTCAATGTATGTCCGACTATGGATAATTAAAAGCAATTTAACAAAGATCTCAAAGAAGTTATAGAGTGCTTTGCACTTTATTAAAAATGTTAATGATACAAGTTTAGTTACCTATATATTTTATTACAAGATTATTTGTATACCCGTTTGGGAACTAAGATTTGCTTTGATTTATCTTGGAATCTGTTCTACTGAGAAATTTTTAAGCTCCATATTCGGCTTCAGCGCGTGATTTTACATAAGGAGTTACATAAAATTGTAGAGGATGAAAAAAAGTTTAATTATAAATAATTATTATTTGTAAACTTGTGTAATAAACGTTCAGATATCGCAGTGTCATAAATATTCCAAACTGTACATTCACATAAATTGTTGAAGAAGTTTAATGAGTTCAAATTTAATTAGCGCTAAGTCAAATATAAAATATAATTTCATCAATCAATTTTCAATATTAATTTTCATAGCATACTTTGCAGGGCATTCATCATGACATTTACATATTTTGTGTACTTCAGTCAGTTTCTGTCAGTCACACTCACTTAATGTTTAGTACATTACTTTGTTGAATTTGATCGGATCTTATTGTGCTTTTCAGAATAGATAGTTGTTGGCGTTATGTTATATTATACTGGCTATAAGCGATATATCAAAAAAGTTACTATGGTAGTAGGTTCAAATTACAACTGAAAATCGCATTTGAGAACTAATCATACACGTGTGGATGGCGCAATACGCTGCAATATTGGGTGTCAGTGTTAGAATATATTAAAGATATCGTCATGAACCCAATAGCTTATTGGAGAGCTGCGGATGAGTTGTTCAGGCTGTCTGAAAGTGCATTTCCCTCCGCTTCGGCAAGCGTTTAACTTGTTAATGTGTTAATAGCGAAATGTCTTCGCTGATTTACAGACACCCGCAGCAGAGTGACTGGAGAATACATTAGGCAGCGAGTTCTCTTAAATTCTTCGCTTGAAATTCTTTTTCTAAGTAAGATCTGTAAGTCTTCAGAGCCTACACTCCGATAAGATACCAATTTAGTTCGTCACAATACTTCACATGAAAAAACCCGTTTGAACTGCTTAGAAATTAGAACAATTTTGAACAGAAACCTTACTTATAAGATGAAATGTGCCTAACTAATTTGTATCTATTTTGACTACACTCAAAGAAAAAATAGAGAATTTCACTCTTGAATCAAGAGCATTCGTTCTCAAAAGTACGGTAAGAGCAATTATTCTTGATCCAAGTGTGAATTTTTTATCCCGACATTCTTGACTCAAGAGTTTCAGTACTTGATCCAAGTACGAATAATTCTCAAAATAAAAGACTAAAAATAATAATTGAAGGGGGTGGGGGTTTTGGGTGTGAGGACATGACCGAGACCCCGGGACAACCCGTCCGACGGACTTGGCCAACCCACCCACTTTTTTCTAAGATGTGATTTATTTTGATTTTTTTTTTTACTTACGTTACTGGGACTTGAACACGGTACCTCGAAGACTGAAACATACACAGTTGGACGACTCGACTATTCTCCATAAGCGACAAGTTGCGACGAAACCAGAGCGGTTGGTATTTAACCGGCCGCAAAAGCTCGACAGTGAATCAAGTCCCCGCAGGAGCATTTCTCTCTTTGAAGGAGCGCGGCCACCGTTATTCTCTCAAAGTTGGCGTTTCCTCACTCCCCTAGCCTATCGAACCACATTGAGAATGAGTTTGTCTCGATTCGAAGAGTGAAATTCTTGAAAATTCGAGTGCGACTAGTTTTTTTTTTTTTCAAGAGCGTTCGTACTCAAATTATTCGTTCTAGATTTTGATGACTGTACACGCTTTAAAGTTTTAAAGAAATGGAAACTCTCACTATTAATGTACCTTCAGAAAACTATTGGAAACTGTTGAGAAGATTAGATATAACGGTTATTAGAGACTTCCACCAGCAGTTTTATGGTGAAGACGTATATCGATATATCGATGTTTTTGGAGGCGATATATCAAATATCGATTTTGAAAATTTTGATTTTTGATATTTTCGATACTGATATTTTAAGAAATATCGACAAACCTACTTCCATCTGGCTGAAACTTACATTTGCAGAAGATTGTGTTTCCCTTTTATCCATATTTATGGATAGAGGGTAAAAGAACATACGGACCAAATTTCAAGATATTGTTCTAAGGCTGCAAAGGGATTTTCATTCGCAAACTTGTGAATTAAACCCGTTTTTGAAATTGATTATAGATTCACCAAACTTCATACATCCCAGTAAACCCCTCCCGATTTTAAGGAGGTTTGCATCAGTCATCATTGTTGCTTGAGTTCCTAATCCAATCTAAAATATTTATATCTGAACTTCATTCTAGTTTGTCTGAAAATTTAATTTTGTACAGTTGAGGGACGAACAATAAAAGGAAATATACCGATTGAACTATCATTGTCAGAATTATTGATTTGGATCTACTAATTAAATATCATAGAATGATGTGTGAGTATTTCGAACCTTATAACAGACATCGCTTACATTGTAAATTTTCTGTGCAGCTCGTCCTTACCCTGCATCAGAAACTCCCCGAGACTTAAAAAAAAGAAAGCTAAACCTAAAGCTTAAGAAACTTAAGCCCCATTACCAGTTGTATTTGAAGAATGGAATTGCATATACTGAAGATCACATTCCGGTGCAGAAGTTGCATCTATTTGGTATGCCAATGGAGGTAAGACATCCATTTTGATCTCTAGTTCATAATTGGGATAATCGGTAATTCGTCTTTATCTTCCAGTTGACACAAGATGCGTTACTTGATTACTTCACTCGAAACTATGGTCATGTGTTGGGCATAGAAAGAATTGAGGCTTCTGTCCCAACTGATGAAGACCAGGAATATCTGCCAACTTGGAACGCATTTGCACTGTTTGCTGAGGCACGGGATGCAGCCAAGTAGGTGTCATTTTATTTTGTATAAATTTTAAAGTATAGAAAAAATACTGACAATCTCTTCTTTAATCTTATTTATCCATTTACAGAGTCCTGCAAAGCCCGGAGCACATGGTCAGCAACTACAAGTTTCGTGTGCAAGCCTGTTTCAGTTGGCTTCAGCCAGTTGCTGATGAAGAGTCCAATGATTTAGGCTTTCCAACATTCCCATCCATTTTGCAACTGAATGATGATTGCCTGGAGTCTGTGTTACAGTATCTGAAACTTGCTGATCAGATCCGTCTGGCACGAACTTGCACTCGTTTCCGAAACATTTATCAACGGGTTTCGGCTGGACAGCACAAATCAGTACGGGTTTATATGACCAAAGGTCTAACTTTGTGGGAAACGCGGGATTTTTTTCAACTGTCCGGCTATAATGTTGAAAGTTTAACCTGTGAAATTGGAAGTGCTAATTTTAAGCGCTGCTTCTATGATGGCGTTCATTTTCCCAATCTGAAATATTTGCATGTTAATGATGATGAGTTGAAGATACACAAAATACAACGAATATTGTTGGAAACACTTAAATTAACGAAGTTAACGCTAATAACTCTGCCTAGAACCGACCGGCTGGAGTTAGCGCACCTTAAAGAACTTAAGACGTTGGAAATTACTGAATGGAATACGGAAAGTCTCAATCTGCCCACCTCTATCGAATCGTGGACGATCCGCAGGTGGATGAAGATTAGTTGTCTTCCAAGTATTTTGAAGGGCCAGACCCGTATTAAGAAGCTTGACGTTAAGGAATCATCAGAAAACATTTTTGAGGAAATGGCCGGGTCGCAGGCTTTTGCTTCCGTGGAGGTACTTAAAATATGTTGCGGTGATTTTTACATAAGAGGTCTATTTCCTCAGTTACCTAAGCTTAAAAAATTATGCATCGAAAATACTGATGTAGATAAGGATTTTTTTTCCGAGATAATCAAGGACACTCCTCGTCAGCTAGATCATTTAGATATGTCCGAACATGATTTCCACCTGGACAAAGAGGAATTGCTAAGGATTACGAGTCTAATTAGACTGCAAACACTTGTCCTGCACTATCCAGAAGAAATAGATGACGAAGTCATAACGGCATTTGGCAAGCTTACTGAGCTTAAGCGATTTGGATTGTCCGCAAGCAATATTACCGATAGTTTAGTGTTAAAATTGCTGATCAACTGCCCCAAGTTAAGCAAACTGACCGCGGAGAAGTGCGGAAATATCAGCGGTAACCTAGTAGACAGCATCACAAGGCTGTTGCGAAAGGACATTCAAAGCGGGAAAAACCAACGAGATTTGCCATTTAGGCTTTATTTGAACAATTACGAGTTTTATTTAAGAAATATTCCTCAAACTGATCCCGATATTGTTGAAGTATTACTTAATGGACTTGAAATGAGTGAATGGTTCGACGAAGAGTTTAAACTTTAAGAACTAAAGCATAAATGTTCCATTCGGTTCAGAGCCTGTTAGCATTTAACTATTTAACCCACCTATAAATTTGGAGATATGTTTAAGACCATTTTTAAACCTGTTCAAATTATAATAATTATTCGAATCTCTGTCGCCAGTTGTGAAGTTTGCTGTTATCGAAATTTTTGCAATTATTTAAATAAAGATAAAGATTAAAATATTTATAATTTATTTTATTTTTTTAGTTATAAGGTTTCGTAGGTTGTTTAGGTTGTTAGTTTTAGTTAAAAACCACAAATATCTTAATTATAAAGCTGGTTTTTACCTGGATTGTGGGTTTTCCTTTAACGTATGCTTATATTTGAAATATCATTTTTCTTTTTTTTTCCAAAACCTAAAATAATCCCCTTCTATTTCCAGATATATGCTAGCAATTTACCCCTATTGCCTTCGTCCTGATTAAGCACTTAGTGCCCTGGACAACATTTTTTCAGTAATCTAGTTAGTCTTGGAGTAGTTGCCCAAGGTTAAACCATAATTTTGGTATAATTTACACGTGCTACCTAAAGGTATATATAAGTAGTTATATATAAGTTTTTTCTAGACAATAAATAATTAAAAAAAAAAAAAAACAACAAGCAACCCCGCTAATAAATATAAAGCTTGCACATCGATATTTTTGCCGTCCTTTAGTATTCGTCTACAAGCGTTAGGGAATTTCTTCATATAAAGATAAAGCGTAGCACATAAACAAATGCTTATCAGTTCGATAGTTCGGCTGCGTCATAACATAAAGCTTATTTTGCTGCCAGCGTAAACAAAATTATTTCATCTGTTAATTTTTTTCTTCACATTTACAATAAATTGTTTGGTAAAAGTTAAAAATACTTATAAAAGATATATGAAACTTTTATTGAAAATTTGAAACACATTTCAATGTATGTAGGTAAAGCAGGTAAGTTGATTTGTCAAGAACAGCGAGGACAATAAGTACACTTAAAAACAAGTGAGAAAGTCGGTCAAGCCCGACTATGTCATGCTCTGTACCTAGAGCAGGAGCTGAATGCGACGCTTCTGCTGCGCTCATCTCTAAGTTTCTCTGTCTCTCTCCCACTCTCTTTCACTCACACGTTCTTGAATGAAATGCAGTGTTGGTTGTGTGCTCGTGAGAGGGGGTGGGGGAGGGGGAAATTTATTTATTGGTCATAACTTGAGAACCGCTCATCCGATCTTTATCATTTCTTCGGCAAATCGATACATATTACGAATGACTAACTATCTCTAGAAGGAACAAATCATCTATCTACAAAACTGCGGGAGATATAAGGTTTTTTCAAAATTACGGCGGCGGGAGGGGGCGTGGCAAAAATTGAAAATAAACTTGATCTGCCTGCAAGTATAAGAATCATTTGTCCCATACATGTCAAACCTCTATGTCTTATCATCTCTTAGATCTGTTTGTTCATACGGACGGACGGACGGACGGACAGACAGACGGACATGGCTATATCGACTCGGCTGTTGATACTGATCAAGAATATATATACTTTGTAGGGTCGGAAATGATTCCTTCTCACTGTTACATACTTTTAAAACGACTGTTACATACTAAAACGAGAAGGCCAAGCTAACTTCGTCTTTGCCGAAGTTTTAATACCCTTGCAAATGTTTTAATACAACAGAGTTTACGAACGTCAGCATTAAAACAAACCATTTTTCTGATAAAAGCCACTTTTCGACCGATAGTGTCTATGGCAGCTATAAGATATAGTCATCCGATTTTGACAAAAACTTCCAAATCTGTGTAAAAGCGTATAAAACTAATAATTGTCGAAGCGGAAGGCATTTACATTAAAAACAAAAAAGTTTTCTCACAAAAACCCTCTTTTCGACTGATAGTTCCTATGGCAGCTATAAGATATAGTCATCCGATTTTGACAAAAACTTCCAAATCAGTGTAAAAGCGTATAAAACTAATAATTGTCGAAGCGGAAGGCGTTTACATTAAAAACAAAAAAGTTTTCTTACAAAAACCCACTTTTCGACCGATAGTTCCTATGGCAGCTATAAGATATAGTCATCCGATCCGGTCGGTTCCGACATATTATCAGTGTGCAGTAAAAAGAAGACTCTGTGCAAAGTTACAGCCCGATAGCTTTAAAACTGAGACTAGTTTGCGTAGAAACAGACAGACAGACAGACGGACAGACGGACAGACAGACGGACGGACAAGGCTCAATCGACTCAGCTCGTCGCCCTGATCAAGAATATATATAGTTTATAGGGTCGGAAATGAATATTTCTATGCGTTGCAAACTTCTGGGCAAAATTATAATACCCTTTGCAAGGGTATAAAAACGACCGATAGCCATGATGGTTGAGATGCCGACTCTCGCGTAAATTTAGCAGTGCCAGGTTCATGTTCTGAGTTCGACTCCTAGAGAAGGAAATTGAATTCAAAAAATTTTAAAGCACAAAATGTTCCTAAAGTATGCCAAAAGACGTACATAAAGTGAGCGCAAAATCATAGTATGACACCCGCTGTTCACGGTTCAAGAAAAAGCGGGGTTACTCTACTTTTGTCAACGAATGGCCTTAATTTATTGAGTGTAAGAGTGCCAACTTTGACTTGCTTCATCGACTGAAAAGTTGTTTGCTTTCTTGGCGCAAGCATCGGCAAGCGTTCGGCTCGTGCCGGTGTGTATAGCGAAATGTGCTCGGCCCCTGAAGAAGGTATGGCGGTCGCTTGGTGGATACAACTAATTAGGTATGATCAGCAGTCTAGCATTGCAGGCTGAGAGCTTTTTCTAAAAATTTCAAACCACACTGAAGACTTGCTAGCTGAAAAAATAGTGCATTGGGCGCTGACCAAAACTTTATTAGTACTTAACTTAAATTCAGTGGTGCGCAAAATCGCACTATCAAGCATTGCGCTTGTGTGCGTAGCAGCGAAACACGAAGTAAACGACATGACGTCAAACATAAGCAACAAACAAATGCTTAAAGAAAGCGTTAGCGAAGAAAAAACCGCCGAGCGTGCTCTTTATTGAACACAGGTATTCTCTCTCTCTCTATGCGTGTGTCGGCTGTGACGCCGGCAGAATTATAAGTTCCTATCCCATGGGATAAGCTTTTGGCATTTTGGGCACCACTGCTAAATAAGTTTTGTTGTATTTGCTTGTTTATTTGAAGAGAAGCAATTCTCTGCTTGTTTGTAGAAGTTACAAAGTGTGTTTAAAAAAAAACCGTAAAGCTACATCTACGCCTCACCGACTAAATACGGAGAATTTTTTTACGATATGCCCCGATTAAAACAAAGCTGGTGTAAAGGGAACATTGAAACGACAATATGTGGCAAAGGTCGTTATAGTTATCGCACAGGACCCAGAAAGGATCATGATAGACTTAATTCGATCTGCACACTTGCAAAGACAACAGACAAAAACCGCGAGTTGCTCAGGAGGAACAACCAGCTTCTGCAGAAAAATTACATCTTGACCAGTCCTGCGGTCTTTTAGAGTAGGCAAATTCAGATATCGTAGCCTATCTACATAGAGAGGCAAACTGCGATCAGCATCTCAGTTTAAGCCCCTAAGTGCGAAAAGAAGAAATTACTTTTGAACCGACTCCAGTATATTTTGATAGAAGCTATACTGAGGTAACGAAATGCTTGTGCAAGAACGAGAGACACGTAGAGAAGCCTGGTTATATGAACATGGATCTTCAAACTTCTTAGACCAACGCCTAATAAAACCCAGCAGACTCGTACCTTTGTTGGATGTGGCACAGATCAAACAATACCCTCAAATCCTGAACTGAAGTAATAGTTCAGTTTGAAGAAAGTATTCAAAGCAGGTTTAGTGCTGTAAAACGACATGAACTTGCTTATATTGTGATTAAGATAGAGCTTATTAACGTTGCACTAAGATTAAAGATAATTTAGGTCGAGTAGAAGACATTTATACGAATCAGAAATAGAAAGGGTCATAGACAGCTCAACATCACCCGCAAACATGAAGACTTGAGATGACTTAACAATCTGAGGAAGATCATTGATAATCAAACCAAAAAGTAACGGTCCAAAGTAGGGTTGTCGAAAATATTATCCATATATTGGTATTTTTGAGCAATAATGACGAATATGCGATATACTTTTCCGAGGCGATTTATCGGAAATTCAATTTTTTTTTGGCAATATTTTTCCGAGATATTTTTGTTTGAACGTTCGGTCAAACTGTTGCAAATAACTGTTTTCTGTGCTCTGGATATTTAAGGCAAAATATTTAAAAGTTTAAGTTCATGCACAGAAATCGCAGTGAAAACAGCGCAATGAAGTTTTAAGGCCCAGTGGAAACTCAACAATGTGAAGGCGCACTTAATCGCAAAGCATGGAGATGATAAAATGCAAATTATTTTTAAAAATGGTAAATCTAAGAACCTCTGCACATTGAAATCGTAATTTTTGCTATCTCAACAATTATCAGGACAGAGTAAAAAAATATTGGGGCTGTATTTTTGTTTACCGTTGATTACCCTGATCCGGATTTTTAGTGGAAAATATCGATAATATTAATGTCTTTGACACCAAAATATTTATATCGAAATGATGCTTTTTCAATATCGGCAAAAATAGCGATACAGATATTTTTCAAATAATCGACAGTCCTAGTCCAAAGATGACTCGTGGTTTTCTGTTTGAAGGATAGGAAGATAACCATTTCAATAAATTCGGGGAAAAACCCAAGCTAGAAGTCTATGATTGTCGAATCAAAAGCTTTATTAAGGACAGTGAAGATGACATCAGTCTAAAATTGATTAAGAAAGTCGCGACTTATTGAATTAGTGAACTCTAGAAGATTTGTCGTAGTAGATCGGCTCTTAATAAAACCGGCGAGTGTGTATAGAGAAGTCTGGCTTGATTGGCTTTCTTTCTTGTTTGTTCCTAATTCAGTCAAAAATATTTATATCTGTGAACTTCATTACAGTTGATCTGACAGATGCATTGCGTACAGAAGAGACTCAAATATCTACTATCAGCGTCAAAATTATTGCTTTGGTTTAATTAATTAAATTTCATAAAATGTTGCGTTAGTATAAAGTATCTCAAATATTGTTTACTCTCTAAACAGCTCAGCTTAACCATTGTGTTAGAATTCTCTGTGAATTAAAAACCATGATGCTTAAACCCCTTCTTAAGTATTATTTGAAGAATGGATTTGCGTATACTGAAGATCACATTCCAGTGCAGAAGTTGCATCTATTTGGAATGTCAAAGGAGGTAAGACAACTTGGTTTGGTTTCTTAAAAATATATCCATTTGTATTTATCTTTCAGTTGACACAAGACGCGTTACTTGATTACTTCACTCAGAACTACGGCCAAAATGTGCTCATTGAAAGTATTGAGGATTCAGTCCCAGCTGATGAAGAACAGGGATATCTGCCAACTTGGAACGCATTTGTACTGTTTGCCCATGCAGGCGATGCAGCCAAGTAGGTTACATCATACAACACTCTCAATCACTTCTCCAATCTACTTTATTCATTTGCAGAGTCCTGGCATTCTCAGAGCACAAGATCAGCAGCTATAAGTTTCATGTGCAGGCCGCCTATAGTTGGCTTCAGCCAGTTGCCGTAGTAGAGTCGACTGACTTTAAGTCGTCTCCATACCCACACATTCTGCAGCTTAACAATGTTTGCCTGGATTATGTCTTCCATTATCTGCCTCTTGCCGATCAGATCCGTATGGCACAAACTTGCACACGTTTCCTAAACACTTATCAAAGGCTCTTCGCCAGAGAGCACAAGTCAGCTTGTTCCTTCATTACCAAAGATTTGACTTTGTGGGAAGCTCGGATTTTTTGTCAGCTATCTGGTAATCATGTTGAAAGCCTAAGCTTAAGGATGGGAAGTGAAAATTTAAGGCGTTGCTTCTATGCTGGCTTTCATTTTCCAAACCTGAAAAATTTATATCTGCTTGATAATCAGTTGAAGGTACACAAATTACAAAGAATATTGCTGAGAACGAATAAGTTAAAGGAGTTAAGGCTTAAGACTCAACCTAAAACCGACCCACTGGGGTTAGGGCATCTTAAAGAACTTAAGAATCTGGAGATTTCTGATTGGAACACGGAAAGTCTTGTTCTACCCACATCCATTGAATCATTGACACTCGACGAATGGAAAGATTTGAGCTGTGTTCCAACTATTTTAAAGAACCACAAACAGATTAAAAAGCTTGGAATTATAAATTCCTTGAATGTTTTAAAAATAATGGCTGGATTGCAGGTTTTTGCTTCCGTGGAGGTACTTCAAATAAAACACAGTAATTTTGACGTGAAAGAACTGATGGCTCAGATGCCAAAAGCTTACAAAATTGTGCCTAGTCAAGGGATGTGACCAGAATGCTATTCACGAGATTATCAAGCACTATCCTCAGCTCAATCATTTGGAGTATTTTAGTTCCGATCGCATCTACAAAGAGGATATGTTACAGATTACGAGACTAAGTGGACTGCATACTCTTGTCTTAGCTTATGCCGTAGATATGGATGACGAAGTCATTTCGGCCTTTGGCCAGCTGACAGAGCTTTGCCGCTTCGGATTGTACTTCAGCGAGATTACAGATAGTTTAGTACAACAACTAATGATCAACTGCCCCAAATTGAGCACACTGAGAATGGAGAAGTGCCTAGGTATCAGCGGAAACTTGGTGCATAACATCATCAGTCTGTTGCGAAAGGACATTGAAGGCGGAAATAACCAAAGACAGTTGCCAATCAACATGTATTTGTGGAAATGCAGTTTCAAAAAATCCAATTCAAAGTGATTTCGATGTTGTTGAAGTATTCACTGGTCACTCAAAATTTAGTGCATGGTTCGACGAGGAGTTTAAGGTTAGGGATTAAAGCATTAATGTTCAGGATGGAAAAACGGCTTAAGATTGTGAATTCATTCTACAAACTTCAAGATATGTTTGGAACCACTGTTTAATTTGCTTATATTTATCGAGATCCATTTGGAATTTTTTTTGCATTTATTACAATAAAAATTGTATCTCAAAGTATTTTATCTTTTAGTTTATAATAGGCTTTAAACTCAAACCGCAATCGCGTCGAGCGGTTATACCAGAATTTCATATTTATTCATCGAACAAATATTTTCAATCGAACCAACTCAACTCATACCGCAATCGCATCGATCGAACAAAACTCAGCCAACTCAGGCCAACGCATTGCGAGAGACATAGGAGAGAGAGAAGAGAGCAGGTTAGAGCGCGACAACACCGAAACACAGCTGGCGCAATGGTCAGCGGCGCCACTGTTTTAGCATTTGCGTCTTTGCATGAGTTTATTCATTCTAGATAATTTATTTTCTCTCAGAATAATCGTCGTAGAGCTAAGCGATCGAATCACCCGAGCTGAGTGGAATGAAGCGAGCTTTATTATACTCGGAGTGCCAACAATTGCGTTGAATTAAACTCAAGCCAGTTTATTCGTGTATTGATTAATGTGTGAGCGATTTGCAATCGAATGAAGCCCTTTTCTGGTGTTAACATAATAGGTGTATTTCAAGAATCATTTGAGTTTAGATTATCATACAGACGAAATTGGGCGTTTTAAAACCAACTGCGTACGGTTTTCCCTACATAATGCCCATTCACATATAAAATCCTACAAGATAAGTTTCAAGTTCACTGGATTTTACGATAATCTCAAAAGATCTCTGGGACACTTAACAATATAATCATTTAATTAAATTTAATAACCAGCAAATCCGCTAAGCTGTCATCACTGATCACTTCATATATCGATAAAAGCCTTGCGAGTTTGCGAGTTTTTTAAACATTAAATTTATGACATAAACAAATGCTCATTAGTTTGACTGTGTTCGGCTGCATCAAAGCTAATCCTCACTGCCAGCGTTTTCATTGCCTCTCGCAGCATTCTGCGAGCTTAATTCGTTTGTGCTTTGTGACTTAAACCTCACCCGCTCTTATCTGCCAGCTATTTGGTTTCCGGCAAAGCATTCGCGAACAAACGGTATGAAGTGTAATTTTTAAGTGTTCGAACAGGTTTTCATTAAAAATACTACAATCAGTTCTTGTTTTGATTTACGTTTACAATATATCGTTTGGCATTGCCTAAAACAAGGGTAAAAAAAGTTGTAATTGTTCAAGATTTTAAAAACACTTCCCAAATTCATATGTATGTGTTGTTATTATGAATGGTTTTTGTCGAAAAACAAAATAGAATGACTCATGGAAGGCACAAAATTCTTAGAATGTTATCAAAACACGAAATGGTGATTTCCAGTACTTATGTACGTGAGATGTTTAAATAAATAAGACGAAAGTGCCTCAGGTATTTATATTTAACAGCCCGTTTAATAACTTAACAATAATATCAATGATAATACAATGAATGGCAGAAATTAGAGACTTCGATGTAGTTTCAATTGGACTTAAGAGATTTGTGTTTGTCTGAACAAAAAAAAAATGGTTCGCCTGGCCACCGAAAAATTTCTAGTATGTACAGAGAAAATTTGACGTTAATGAACCTAATCCCTTACTAACGTTAGAGTTTATATTTCTAGCTGCGAAATAACTTAAAAAATAGAGGCAAGCTAACTTCGGCTCGACCGAAGTTTATATACCCTTGGAGCTTGATATGTGCCTGACAGTTTGTATGGCAGTTATACTATATAGTAGTCCGATTTCGAAAAATTTTGGTGAAATGATGTAAAATCATTGAAAACTTTTTAATACGGGCGTTGGGAGCGATAACATTGAAAACAAAAAAGTTTTTCTCACTAAGACTTTTTTTCAGACCTTACTTTTGTATGGCAGCTATACTATATAGTAGTCCGATTTCGAAAAATTTTGGTGAAATTATGTGAAATCATTGAAAACTTATAAATGCGAGCGTTGGGAGCGATAACATTGAAAACAAAAAAGTTTTTCTCACTAAGACTTTTTTCAGACCTAACTTTTGTATGGCAGCTATACTATATAGTTGTCCGATTTCGACAAGGCTTGGTGAAATTATGTGAAATCATTAAAAACTTATAAATACGAGAGTTGGGAGCGATACCATTAAAAACAAAAAAGTTTTTCTCACTAAAACTAGTTTTTCAACTGATCGTTCCTATGGCAGCTATATGCTATAGTCATCCGATCCGGCCGGTTCCGACAAATGTGCAGCGTATTTATACCAAAAGACTTCGTGCAAAGTTTGGTTACGATAGCTTTAAAACTGACGGAGGAGATAGCATAGAAACAGACGGACGGACAGACGGACGGACAGACGGACAGACGGACATGGCTATATCAACTCAGCTCGGCATGCTGATCAAGAATATATGTACTTTATGTGGTCGGAGATGCTTCCTTCTATGCGTTACAAACATCCGGACAATTTTAATATACCCTCTCCAAGGGTATAAAAACATAATAACTTTGTTTCATTTGAAAATTGTTAAAATGCAAATGCAGAAGCAACATAATGAAAACAGAAATCTTTATTTTCAGTGATGACTAAAATTTTTTTGAAAGTGTCCTTCAGTGAGGAAGCCATTCTATAAAATAAACAATCGGTCAGAGACTTTATAATCATGTTTAGGAAGGCTGAAAATCGCTCTCCACATTTAATCTTGTTCGAACTTATTTGAAACCAAGCTACACCCCGAATTTCAGGTTCATTGCTTAAATAATTATCTTCGTTCCCGTACTCCTCCGAAACAATCATATTAAATCAAAAGGCAAATATTTTTTAGCATTTAGTACTTCATTCTTTATTGAATTAAACAAAAAAGCTTTTTCAAATTAACGCAGTCTTTTGTTAAAAAATTTGTTTTCAACGAGCTCTTCAAAAAAGGCATATCTTTAGCATGCACTTGAATAGGGACACAGGTGATTTCATCATTCTGAGTAAAACTCCGCTCAATGAAGCTTATATTTTGACATCATATAAAAGTTTTAAACATAAAAAACTAAATTTGGTGGGCGTTCAAGCACTAACTGACGTAAAAAATGCAAAATAATGGCCTGAAAGGAGTAAAAATTTACTTACAGACAAATTGATGAAAAATATTTGAAAAAGCAAAAGTGTTGTATGCAATTTTCTTAAAAAACCCATCAAATTATGGGAATAATATGAAAGGCCGCACAAAAAAATTTTTCGTGTACTGCAGAGCATCGAATTGTTCAAAAAAACTTAAATTCACATTGTTCAGCTTTGAAAATTAATTCAAAACTTCTATTAAATGAAAGTGTCGATACAGTGCGGAGATTTGTACGTAAAGCTAAACATCTAAGAAGATTAAAACTAAAAAAAAGCCCACCACTTAATACCAAACGTAAAGATCTTCGTCAAGTTATTGCTCGAAATTAATAATAAAATAAAATATAAAATATAAGATGGCACGTCGCGGCGCGCCGTACCATAACACCTTTCTTACGGCTATGGTGACGGGATAGAAAGTGTTCTTCTTATCGAATATCATGAAAATAACACAAAAAGACACACTTTTCATACAAGTGGAAGCGTTTTTTAACGGATAATTCCACGGTATGCCATTCCTTCTACAGAGTCATATAGTTTCGAGCAAAAACTTGACGAGGTTCTTACCGTTGGGTATTAAGTAGGGGTTTACTTTTTAGTTTTAATCTTTTTAGATGTTCAGCTTTACGTACAACTCTCCGTACCGTATCGACACTTTCATTTAATAGTAGTTTTGAATTCATTTTCAAAGCTGCACAATGTGAATTTAATTTTTTTTTTAACAATTCGATGCTCTGCAGTACACGAAAATTTTTTTTTGTGCGGCCTTTCATATTATTCCCATAATTTGATGGGTTTTTAAGAAAATTGCATGCAACACTTTTGCTTTTTCAAATATTTTTCATCAATTTGTCTGTAAGTAAATTTTTACTCCTTTTAGGCCATTATTTTGCATTTTTTACGTCAGTTAGTGCTTGAACGCCCACCAAATTGAGTTTTTTATGTTTAAAACTTTTATATGATGTCAAAATATAAGCTTCATTGAGCGGAGTTTTACTCAGAATGATGAAATCACCTGTGTCCCTATTCAAGTGCATGCTAAAGATATGCCTTTTTTGAAGAGCTCGTTGAAAACAAATTTTTTAACAAAAGACTGCGTTAATTTGAAAAAGCTTTTTTGTTTAATTCAATAAAGAATGAAGTACTAAATGCTAAAAAATATTTGCCTTTTGATTTAATATGATTGTTTCAGTCAAATAGTTGTATATTCGCTTTAAAATGCTTGTCCCTATTCAAGTGCATGGCAGTGTATAAATGTGTACGCCCGACTGATATGATGACATATTATCAACGCACAGTCTAAACGGTTTATACTACAGGTTGGAGATTTGGCGTAGACCTTCGTTTAGTTATGCAGGCGCGCACTAAGAAAGAAAATTTGGAAAATTACACCCGGAAAAGTCGGTAAAGCGTCGGAAAAGTTTGTATGGGAAAAATTTTATTTTTCATCCGATTGGCTTGAAACTTGGTTTGTAAGCATAGTACGCGAAATGATTCGACACGTGTTTCCCAGATTTCGGAAAATCCGTCATCGAGGAAAATGGCCGGAAAATTCTGCATGCAAAAAAAGTATTTTTCATTCGAGTGACTTGAAACTCGGTTTGTATGGGTAGGATGCGAAATAATTTAAAATGTGATTTTTTCATGCGGAAAATCCGACCCCATGCGTAAAATTCCCGGAAAATTTTGCTTGAAAAATATTATTATTGGACGGGAGTGGGTGGGATGTGGGTGGAGAGTGGGTGGGATGTGGATGGGAAGTGGGTGTGCATTGGTTCTATACTGTTGAAGGCGCAGCGAAGCGCGACGAGTTATTTGCTAATGAAACAAAAGTAATCTTTCATGGTTGTCTATAACAAACAATGATTTGTAATGTACACACATTACGCTTTACAATTTCAACCCAAATTTAGACAACTGACACGCGGACGAAGTCAGTAATCAGTTTCTGTTATTCACACTCACTTAATATTTCGTGCATTACTTTGGTGTATTTGTTCGGATCTTATTGTGCTTTTCAGAAGATATAGTTATAGTTGTAGTTATAAAACTCAGAAATTATGGATAAGACATATTTTCGCATTTAAAAAAGGAAGCGGGAATGTTTTAAATGTTTTAGCAGTAAATCATCGATGAAACATCGATGTTTATTTCGAATTTGGTAAGTCGGTGATATTCCTTTCTAAAGCACTTTTTTGCTTGAGATTAAATTGAAAACACATAAAGAATTTATAAAATAAAAATAAATTTAATCAATTTTGAAACCAATGTCCTTATATTTGTTTAATATTTCTTATTCAGTCTGTCTAAAAATATTTAAAATTTTACTAACTTTACTAATTTTTACTAGTCCACCGAGTGGCCATTAAAATTAGTTGAAGTTTGGATAGTTTCAGTTTTTCATTGGTCACAGTATCTTGGGTCGAAAAACACTGAGAATTTCAATATCCCTGATTGTCAGGTATCATTCAGATACCGTAATGCGCTTAAGGATTTTCGCCTAGACCACTGTAATCTTTGTCAGGTGAGACTTAGCCGCTATTCCATAAATTTGGCCATATCTCCATACCGGAGCCAAATTAGTGACAGCTTGAGTGACAGCTTGTTCTTGGAGTTCAGAAGCCACCCCATGGCAGCCACTGCCTGAGCTATTGCCTTCATACGGTGTCCAAAAGTCAGCCTTCTGTGCCACCCCAAGGTCTTTAGGGGCTGCTTTATGCTCTATAAGCTGACCGTACAAGATACTCCCGGGCAAGTTCTTGTTTATGCCAATGTTCCATCCAGCCGCCCACTTGCTAAACATATTCTGGTAATTTTGAAGGGCATCTTTGGCTTAGTATATGCATTTAAGAACACGGACAACACATAGTAATAAACAATATTTTGTTGTAGAATTAAAAACCATAACCCGACTTGAAAAGCAAGCGTTATAAAAGTCACTTGATTATGAATCGTTCAGCTTTAAAGAAGTTTTTAAAAATTGTCTACAGCAAGATCTAAATAGTGATAGTATAAAACTGACATAGGATTGGAAAACTTCTTAAATGATTCACGCTAGATTGCAACAATTCTCTGTTTGGCTCTGTATGTGTCGTTCAGAAAAAATACTTTATTTTTTGAACCGAACGTAACTTTTCGAAAAAGTGGTCTGGTTCGGGTTCAGGTTCGGTTTGGGGAACCCTAAAAAACCGAACCCAACCGGTTCTAAGGGGTTAGGGTTCGCACCGGTTTGCAGCCTTGGTTCAAATCATGGAAAATTTGTGAGTTTAAATAAATTGCACGCTTTTTTGAAAGTGTGGCTGTGTGTTGTACATATAGAGTAGCAGAAACATCGATTGTAAAAAAAACAAGTGAGAAAGTCGGTCAAGCCCGACTATAACATACTCTGTACCTGGAGTAGAAGCTGAATGCAATGCTGGTGCTGCGCTCATCTCAAAGTCTCTCTCTCTTTTTCTCTCTCTCTCACCCTTTTTTTTCTCGCTCTCTCTCTCTCTAAGATTGTGTGGTGTTAGTTGTGAATGGGTGGGAGGGGGTGGGGCAAGGGCGAAGTACTTTTTTGCTCATAACTTGAGAACCGCTGATCCGATCTTCATCATTTCTTCGCCAAATCGATACATTTTGCTAATTACTAACTATCTCTAGAAGGTACGAAACGTCTATCTTCAAAACTGTAGGAGATATAACGTTTTTTCCGAATTGCGGGGGCGGGAGGGGGCGTGGCAAAAATTGAAAATAAACCTGATCTGCCTGCAGCTATAAGAAACATTTGTCCCATACATGTCAAACCTCTATCTCTTACCATCTCCGAGATCTGTTTGTTCATACGGACGGACGGACGGACGGACGGACAGACAGACGGACGGACAGACGGACATGGCTATATCGACTCGGCTGTTGATGCTGATCAAGCATATATATACTTTATATAGTAGGAAATGATTCCTTCTCCCTGTTACATACTTTTGCACAAACTTAATATACTCTATGTACCTTCGGTACAGAGTATAAAAATCATCGATGTCCGCAGCTTAGATAAAATCATCGATGCATCGATGTTCCCATCGATGTTTCTCCAGCTCTAAGCGGGAGGCATATTCGAATCTAAAACAAACTTCATCTGGACACACTGTGTGTGGCTCTATCTCTAAGATCGATGCTTTCCTTCAGACTGGTGCACATGGCTAAATCGTCTCGATTTTTAATGCTGATCAAGAATTTATAATCTTTATAGGGTCGGATATGCTTCCTTCTGGCTGTTGTGACTTGAACCCGTTTTCAAAATTGAACATAAATTCACCAAACTTCCATACATCCCACATGACCCCCTCCCGATTTTAAGGAGATTTGCATCACTCAGCATAGTTTCTTGAGTTCCTAATCCAATCTAAAATATTTATATCTGAACTTCATTCCAGTTTATTTGACTATTGAATTTTGGTACAGTTGAGGGACGAACAATAAAAGGAATTATATCGATTGAACAACCATTCTGAAAAATATTGATTTGGATTGTCTAATTAAATATCATAGAATGTTGTGTGAGTATTTCGAACCTTATAACAGACATCGCTTACATTGTGAATTCTCTGTGCAGCTCCTGAAGCTTCCCATGAATTAAAAAAAAGGAAGCTAAGCCAAAAGCTTAAAAAATTTCAACCAATTTACAAGTTTTATTTGAAGAATGAAATTGCATATACTGAAGATCACATTCCGGTGCAGAAGTTGCATCTATTTGGTATGCCCATGGAGGTAAGACAACTTATTTTGACATCTATTTCATAAGTGGCCCATTCGAACATTCGTCTTTATCTTCCAGTTGACACAAGACGCATTACTTGATTACTTCACTCAGAACTACAGCCAAAATGTGCTCATAGAAAGAATTGAGGATTCTGTTCCAACTGATGAAGAGCCGGAATATCTGCCAACTTGGAACGCATTTGCTCTGTTTGCCAATGAACGCGATGCAGCCAAGTAGGTGTCAGATTATTTCGAATACATTTTCAATCTGATTTATCCATTTGCAGAGTCCTGCAAAGTTCAAAGCACATGGTCAGCAGCCATAAGTTTCATGTGCAACCCTGTTATAGTTGGCTTCAGCCAGTTGATGATGAAGAGTCCAATGAGAGTCAACCACCCATTCTGAAACTCAACGATGATTGCCTGGAGTATATTTTCCACTATCTATCACTTATCGATCAAATCCGTCTGGCACGAAATTGCACACGCCTTCAAGCCGTTTATCAAAGGGTTTCGGCCAGACAGCACAAGTCAATTTGGCACCATAAAATCAAAGATCTGACTTGGTGGGAAGCTCGGGATTTTTGGCAACTGTCTGGCCCTTTTGTTGAAAACTTAGTTCTAACTCATCGTGGAAATGCTTATGTTATGCGTTGCTTTTATGCTGGCCTTCATTTTCCAAATCTGAAAAATTTGTATCTGCGTGATAATCTGTTGAAGGTACACGCACTACAAAGAATATTGCTGGGAACGAACAAGTTAAAGGATTTAAGGCTTAAGACTCAACCTAAAACCGACCCTCTGGAGTTAGGGCATCTTAAAGAACTTAAGAATCTGGAGATTTCTGATTGGAACACGGAAAGTCTTGTTCTACCCACATCCATCGAATCGTTGACACTCGACGAATGGAAAGATTTGAGCTGTGTTCCAACTATTTTAAAGAACCACACACAGATTAAAAGGATTCGAATTTTAAATTCCTCAAACGTTTCAAAAATACTGTTCGGATCGCAGGCTTTTGCTTCCGTGGAGGTACTTCAAATAAAACACAGGGAATTTGACGAGAAAGAACTGTTGGCTTACATGCCAAAACTTAAAAAATTATGCCTCTTCAAGGGAGGTAAACACCAGAACGCTTTTCTCGAGATTATCAAGCACTATCCTCAGCTCGATCATTTGGAGTATTTCAGTTACAATAATATCTGCAGAGGGGATTTGTTACAGATTACGAGACTAAGTTCACTGCATACTCTTGTCTTGAGTTTTGCCGTAGATATAGATGGCCAAGTAATCTCAGCATTTGGCCAGCTGACAGAGCTTCAGCGTTTCGGATTGTACTTCAGTATGATAACTGATGGCTTAGTGCTACAATTAATGATCAACTGCCCCAAGTTGAGCAAACTGAGATTGGAAAGTTGCGGAAATGTCAGCGAAAACCTAGTGCACAACAGCATCAGTCTGTTGCGAAAGGACATTAAATGCGGAAATAACCAACGACAGTTGCCAATTCAAATAAAATTTTGGAAATGCGGTTTCCAAAATATAATTCAAAGTGATTTCGATGTTGTTGAAGTAATCAATGAACACTCTAAATTTAGTGCATGGTTCGACGAGGAGTTTAATGTTAGCGATGAAAGCATTGATGTTCAGGATGGAAAAACGGCTTATGATTTTTGATTATTCATTTTATAAACTTCGAGATATGTTTGGAACCTCTGTTCAATTTGCTTATGTTTATCGAAATCCATTTGAAATTTGTGGCATTTACTACAATAAAAATTCTACCTCAAAGTGATTTTCATTTTAGTGTTTATCTGATTCGGTAGAGGGCGTTCTTAGCTAATTAACGAGCGGCTGGTCAGTTGTCCCCGAGCACCTGGAGAGTAAGAACAGGCATTTTTCGCGCGACGTGTTTCTGTAAGTGGTGCAAGCGAAATGAGCAAGTCCAAAAGAAAAACGATGCTCATTGTCTTTTTTGACATCAAAGGCATCGTACTTACTCGTAATACCCACCCTTCTAGTGGGAACTATGATATTTTGATCGGTCAAAGAAAAATGGAGCTTGTACCAATAGAGTGGGAAAAAAATTGATTGTCGAAATTTAGACTTTCAAACCAGAATTTCTTCACCTATGAACAAAACACCGTCTTCAGTTTTACTTTCAGATAACCCGTTCTCCAAAAATTTTTGCAACTTTGAATAGGAATAAAACAACCGCAACAACAAATTTCTAAATTAATTTATCCGATTTATTTTGTGTAATTTAATTTTTTGCAAACCTTTAAAAAATTACACCTGAAGGAATACAGTACACTTTATTTTGCTCATAACTTGAGAACAGCTCATCCGATCTTTATCATTTCTTCAGCAAATCGATAAATAATGCTAATTACTTACTATCTCTAGAGGGTACGAATCATCTAACTACAAAACTATGGGGGATATAAAGTTTTTTCCAAATTGCGGGGGCGGGAAGGGCCGTGGGAAAAATTGAATATTAACTTGACCATCTCTGAGATCGGTTTGTATATACGGAAAGACGGACAGACAGACCGACATGGCTATATCGACTAGGCTGTTGATGCTGATCAAGAATATACATACTTAATATGGTCGGAAATGATTCCTTCTCCCTCTTTCATACTTTTGCACAAACTTAATATACACTACAAGAGTATAAAAATTAAATTATATTATCTTTGGGTATTAAAAAAGTGTGTGAATGAAAGTTATCGTGTACAAAGCGCTTAATTTAAACTAAGAACGAGTTATTCAGCTAAGTTCGCATCACTGATTACGTCATATATCGATATAAAGTATGCATATCGATATTTTCACGTTGGCTGGTATTTCTTCGCACGCGCTAGGAAATTTCTACACATTTTAGTTTATAACATACATAAACGAATGCTCAATAAGGCCTGTTCTGAGAAACGCGAAAAATTTAGCACGCTAAATTGCACTTTATTTATTTAGCATCCACAATAAATTTTTAGTGTGCCCATAAACAAGCCAATGTCAGCTGTTTTATTTTGTTTATAAAAAAAAATTTAAATGGTGTCTTTTGCCAAAATAACAGGAACACAGGATGCTGGTTGCGTTGCGCCAAAATCCGTTTCAAGGCGGTGAGCGAGGATCAAATTTTTGCCCGTATGAGTCACATTTGTGACTTCGAGCAGGAGCAGATTGAGGAGGAGGCCTACAATTGTACAGATAATGGGCGGTGATCCACTTTGCAGTCCTGCTATCGTCTCAAGGGGGCCGAGCATGTCACCAACAAGGTCAATTTATTTGAGATGTCAGACATAGTCCCGGGCTACCAATTGGAGGCTTCTTTGGATGTTTCCCGTTCAGACAACTATAATCGCTTGCAGAAGTTGGTACAAGAGATTGGTTAACCGGCCTACAGTGTGGGTCAGATGGAGCAGTTTCTGGAGTACATAGTGCATCATGCGGCCCTGACGGATGCCCAGATATGCGACAAGATGAGGGTGGGTGGTAGCATTTTTAAGGCTTGATTCCAAGTTGGTTGACTGTTCATTCTCGGCAGGAATCTGCAAATCATGGACTTGTGCTGTGAAACCATTTTCCTCACATCTGAAACGCTACGCTAGAGATTGGCAAATATACTTTTAGTTTTCATCAACAATTTTTGTTTTATTTGTCGTAAATTCAAAATCCTCCTCCTCGGGAGCCGCTGGATCTGAAACTGCTGCCCACTATACCGGGATGGTATGGTTATCACCTGCTGATTTCCTTCAATTTCGAACGCAACCGTCCGTGCCAACCGACCAAGGCGTCTCCAATCGTCGGACGTTGGCATTGGAGACTGTTTTCAGTGCCGATTTCATCATTTTGTTGGGCTGATTTGTGGCCCTTAGCTTGGCGCTTCAATTTATCTTGTCAAAATAAAGAGCTACAGCTATTTACTCAAATCAAATCAGCTGTTCTTTCAATCCACTCACGACCCACACCGCTATCGATACGTCAACTATCGATAGGCCAACTGGGCATTTATTTAGCGCGTCTCAGAACACGGAAAATAAATTCAGCCGCGGAAACTTTCCGCCACTGTTTTTTTTATATGGAGTGCGTCATAAAAATTTATTTTCCGCGCTTCTGAGAACAGGCCTTTAGTTGTATTGTTTGGCTGCGCCATAGCTTATCTTCAGTGCCAGCGGTTTCATTGACTTTCACAGCAATCTGCGGTAAAGTTTAGTTTTTAGTTTCGTTTAAATTAATTTGTTTGGCATTGCCTGTATAAAGTTAAAATAGAGTTCCATTTAAAATTAAAACATTTAATTCAAAGAAAAGCATAAATAAATATAATGTATGTATGTATTTCTATATATTGTTATGACTTGATTTTGCCGGAAAATCAAATTGGCATGACTCATGGAAATTCTTTGAGCTCTGATACGAAATCCCAGGAAAGACTTTGTGTCACAGAATGTTGATTTCACTATCTTGTATATTTTATTCAGAGCACCTTATCGGATTAGAGCTGGAATGTCAAGGAAAATAGCAAAAAGTCAGAAAAAGTGAACTTTTCTTTGAAGAATTTGTAATTATTAAGATATATCTTGGACTGCAGTACATAGCCCGTATCCTTCCTAAGAACTAATAGGTAATTTGAACTAGTTAATTTAATTAGCAATGCAAAATATTAATATCTGATCTTTATTTCGTTTTATCTCACAGTTGATAGTTGTACGTAATACAAGGAAATATACGGATTAAAAATAAAATGATTCAAGAAGAAATGAATGCATATTCCTCTCAGATTTGTTTACGATCGTTCATGTGTAAGAATTGCATATTAAATATATATCAAAATTCCAAATATCAGACATTTCATATATTGTTTATTCTCTGTGCAGATATGCGTAAAAGAAATGAAAAGAAACAAAAACAACTTAAACCCCTTTACAAGTTTTATTCGAAGAATGAAATGGCATATACTGAAGATCACATTCCGGTAAAGAAGTTGCATCTATTTGGTATGCCAATGGAGGTAAGGCAACCGTTGTTGATTTTGTTTCAAGAAATAACCAACTATTTGTTTCTTCTAGTTGACACAAGACGCGTTACTTGATTACTTCACTGGGAACTGCAGCGAAACTGTGGTCATAAAAAGAATAGAGGACTCTGTTCCAGCTGATGAAGAGTATCTGCCAACTTGGAGCGCATTTGCACTGTTTGCCAATGCACGCGATGCAGCCAAGTAGGTTTCATATTTCTACTCTCTCTCAATCTCTTCTCCAATTTCACATATCCAATTGCAGAGTCCTGCAAAGCTCTAAGCACTTAGTCAGCAGCCATGAGTTTCATGTGCAAGCCTGTTATAGTTGGCTTCAGCCAGTTGCCGATGAAGAGTCCAATAATGTGGACTTTGAAATAACTCCACACATTTTCCAACTGAACGATGATTGCCTGGAGTATGTGTTCCAATATCTGTCACTTGCCAATCAGATCCGTCTGGCACAAACTTGCTCACGTTTCCTAACAATTTATCAAATGATCTCTGCCAGACAGCACAAGTCATTTTCGGACCATATAACTGAAGATCTGACTTTGTGGGAAGTGCGGAATTTTTGTAAACTGTCCGGCCATCATGTTCGAAGCTTAGACTTAAAAAAATGGAGAAATAACAACTTGAAGCGTTGCTTCTATGCAGGTCTTCATTTTCCCAATCTAAGTTATCTGAAGCTGCATGATTTACATTTGAAGTCACACAAATTACAACGAATATTGCTGGGAACAAACAAGCTGAAGGAGTTACATTTAAGCACTCGCACTAGAACCGACCCGCTAGCATTAGGCCATCTTAAAGAACTTAAGAAATTGAAGATTTCTGATTGGAATACGGAAAGTCTTAATCTGCCCACATCTATCGAATCGTTGACACTCACCGAATGGCGTAATTTTAGTTGTCTTCCAAAAATTTTACAGGACCACACTCAGATTAAGAAGGTTTATGTCTACGATTCAGCGAACGTTTTTAAGGAAATGGCCGGATCGCAGGCTTTTGCTTCCGTGGAGGTACTTAAAATAAGTTGCTGTGATTTTTACATGGAAGGTCTAATGGCTCAGTTACCTAAACTTAAAAAATTAAGCCTCGAATTCACCGACATAGACAAGGATTTTTTTTCGGAGATTATCAAGGACACTCCTCAACAGCTAGATCATTTAGAACTCACACAAAATCGCACAAAAGAACGCGGCAAAGACTATATTCTTCAGATTACAAGTCTAATTGGACTGCAAACACTTGTCCTGGACCGTCCCGAAATAGATGACGAAGTCATATCGGCATTTGGCAAACTCACCGAGCTTAAGCGCTTCGGACTAGTCTCCAGCGAAATAACGGATAGTTCTTTGCTACAATTGCTGATCAACTGCCCCAAGTTAAGCGAACTGAAAATGGAGAACTGCAAAAATATCAGCAAAAATCTGGTCCACAGCATCATGCTGTTGCGGAAGGACATTCAAAGCGGGAAAAACCAACGAAATTTGCCATTTAAACTATATTTAAATAATTTCGGTTCAAGAAAAATGCGTCAAACTGATCCCGAAGTTGTTGAAGTATTGCTAAATGTCTCTAAAATGGGTGAATGGTTCGACAAAGAGTTAAAGGGTTAGAAATTAAAGCATAAATATTACATGCATAATGTTATATAATAATGTTACATAATACTAATTATTAACTAGCTCTAGAAAGTACACTTCATCTGTCTACAAAAAACTGTGAAAGATATGATGATTTTTCCAAATGGCGAAGACCGGTGTGCGGCGTGTCTTGATCTGCCGGCAAATATAAGAAGTTTATGTCCAGTACATTTCAAACCTCTATCTATAAGCATTTTTGAGATCTGATTGTTTTCGCGGAAAGAGGGACGGACAGTGCTCTATCCACTCCGTACTTGATACTGATCAAGATTATCAGGGGTGCCACAGAATTCACTAGCGATTTGCCAAATCGCTCAAATATTTTCGCCATGCCACAGAACTTCGAGCGATTTCATTTTTTAAGCTTGTTTGGTATTTGGTTAGTTCTTTTTTAAACAAAACAAACTTATATTTCTTAACCTGAGTTAAATTTTTAGAGCGAAGCTCTTTTACGGACGTCACACTGGGGGAGTGAATCTTGAAAAATTTTGTCTTTGCGACAGATTCTTTTGGGGTATGTCTTTGATTTTGTGTTTTGTATTTTGTATTTGCAAAATCAGCTGCTTTTACCATTACCGCGTAGTAGCAGGTGGGTTGTGTGTGGAGTGGGATAGTGTGAGGTTAAAGTGGAGGGGAGGTGATAGGTATTTGGCAGAGACCTGGTGGGGATCAGGTGAAGATTTGGTGAGCATCTGGCGGTGATCTGGCGGAAATTTGGTGCTGATCTGGTGGGGTTCTGGTGGTGATGTGGTGGGGAACTGGTGTTTATTCTGTAGGGATCTAGTGCGCTCTGGTTTGGATCTGGTGTGGATCAGGTAGGGATCTGGTGGGGATCAGGTGGAGATCTGGTGCGGATCTGGGGGATCTGGTGGGGTTCTGGTGGAGATCTGGTGGGAACTGGTGGGGATTAGGTGGGGACCGGGTGGGGATCAGGTGGGGATCTGTTGGGGATCAGGTGGGGATTTGTTGGGGATCTGGTGGGGATCAGGTGGTGATCTGGTTGGGAACTAACAGTGACTTAACAGTGACCTAACAGTGACTTAACAGTGACTTAACAATGACTTAACAGTGACTTAACTTGACTTAACAGTGACTTAACAGTGACTTAACAGCGACTTAACAGTGACTAAACACTGACTTTACAGTGATTTGATTTTACATATTTTTAGTAATTTTACATTTATTTATACAGAATTCAAATGTGCCTTTTCCATTACTTAAATCGGATGCATCGTAAAGAGCTTCGCTCGTAGCGCTCTTTTTATACCCATGGAGAGGCTATATTGAAATTGTCCGGATGTTTGTAACGCAGGGAAGGAGGCATCTCCGACCACATAAAGTATATATATTCTTGATCAGCCTGACGAGCTGAGTTGATATAGCCATGTCCGTCTGTCCGTCCGTCCGTCTGTTCGTCAGTCCGTTCGTCTGTCCGTCTGTTTCTATGCTATCTCCTCCGTCAGTTTTAAAGCTATCTTAACCAAACTTTGCACGAAGTCTTTTGGTACAAATACGCTGCACATTTGTCGGAACCGGTCGGATCGGATGACTATAGCATATAGCTGCTATTGAGAAAAACTTTTTTGTTTTTAGTGCTATCGCTCCCAACGCTCGTATTTATAAGTTTTAAATGATTTCACATAATTTCACTAAGGCTTGTCGAAATCGGACAACTATATAGTATAGCTGCCATACAAAAGTTAGGTCTGAAAAAAAGTCTTAGTGAGACAATTTTTTTTGTTTTCAATGTTGTCGCTCTCAACGCTCGTATTTATAAGTTTTCAATGATTTTACATAATTTCAACAAGATTTGTCGAAATCGGACCACTATATAGTATAGCTGCTATACAAACTGTCAGGCATATATCAAGCTCCAAGGGTATAAAAACTTCGGTCGAGCCGAAGTTAGCTGGCCTCTATTTTTGTTTTTTATTTCCCACACAAAAAACTCAAATTTTCTGCCCGCCAAAATAAAAATGATACCTTGCAACTCTAGCTGCTGTACAACCGAGAGAACGGCGAACGGAAATGAAAGCAAGAGATTTGTTTTAATTTAATTTAGGGAAGAAGCAAATCCGTAAGGAGACGCTAGTGAGCACCCGACTTTAATCCGCATTTGAACATCATTCTAAGTCATACGATTGATGCTGTGCTCGAGAATAACATTCGCCCATTGCACATTGGGCGGAATGGCTTTATTTTTGGCATAAAGTCCAAAAATTTTTTTTATATTTTTATAATTTTTTTATTATTTCCGTTAAATAAATGCCTATTCTTAATAAAAAGATAAAAAACAATTTTTTTGCCCATCCCTGGTTTTTGGCAGCGCGTTGAATCAGCTGTTTGCGCAAGGCTAGTTATGCCTTGTATGTGTTGGAAATTTTGTAAATGTTTGACTATTAGTCATTCTGACAAGATTATATATAACTGCATTTTGAAATATGCTAAATATTCATTAAGGTATGTAAAATATAATGTAAAGTGGTTAAATTTCAGATGCTTTTGTTTCGTGTTGTATTAAATGTATTGTTGGAACATATTTCATGTAGAACCTAGCCTCAATAATTGTGTTAGCAAGATTACGCCGTATTGCTGAAAGTGCTAATGTAGAAGTGTGTGTTATTGTGTTAACATTTATATAGAGCTGACAACTTAAGCGCATATTTGCGCAATTTCGAAATATTTTGACCGATTCAGACAAGGTTGATATTCGTCGTGTCAGTCACGCAAACTTCAAAAAAGAGGCTATCCCGCTTTTGGAGTCACCCCCATTTGAGGTAGCAGAACAGCAGATGATCGGCAGATCGGAAGTTGGCCACAAGAGAGTCCTGTGAAAATTGGCTCTCCGAGTTTTTTGCCAATAGGGAAGCGAGCTTCTATAAGAGGGGCATTATGAAGTTGGCATCTCGTTGGGAACTCGTCATCGAACAAAACGGTGCATATTTGACTTAAATCGCATTATTATAACCAATTTTATGAACAATTGAAAATTCAATAAAAAATACCGCAAGACTTTTTTGACATCCTTATATATGAAGTTTCAACTTTCTGTCTCTAATTTTGGAGTTTATGCCAAATAATCGGCATTTCCGCCCACTGTGCATTGTGAGATGTATGGCCAAATCCAAGCAAATTTCGCTCCGGACATCTCACTATGATTTTTTTTTCGATTTTTTTTTGGCATCAACTTAAAATTAAGAGATAGGAAGTTAAGTTTTTGCAAGATTTGCCTATCATAAATTCCATTCAAATTTCAATGTCTTACGCAATTGCATTCCCTCAAGCTAAACCATTTGTCCCCAATAATTTAATTTACCAACAAACCCGCAATTGCATATGTTAATGACAAGGTTTATTGGCAACTAATTTCTGCCTGGATTTCGATGAATTTACATTTAATTGCTTGACTCGTGTTTTTTGTGGCACACAATTTATTGGCTTAATTGACAAAACAAAATGAGTGGAACGTGGCCAACAGGTTTTGCATGTGCAATGAGTCACGTGTGAAAAAGTTTTTAATTGGCAAAAAACATTAAAAAGAATACAACCCGGGAAAAGGGAAATGCTGTCAAATCAATGAAATTTATTTTGCCTTAAAAGAAAAATAAAAAAGTTTTTGTGCCACCTTTTGCCAAAGACATTTTCAAGTGCAAAGTTTTTCCTTAAGGCAAGTTGCAAAGCCCTGGGGACCTGGCATCGCTTGAGTGGTCGTCGTCTCTGTCTCTGTCTCAATCGCAGTCCCCGACTGAGTCTCACTTGTATATGGGGTGTGTAATTGGCAAAAGGGGCTGCATTTAGCGAGGGGGAGGCGAAGGCGAGCTCAAATGTCAGGATAAGGGCGAGTGCATGTTTAAGGGTCGTCGCCAGGTCTAAAAAGTCAATCACAATTCCCAGAGCAATCACAAAACGCGTATTAATATTTAAAAAGGTCATCGGAATTGCTTTCCACGAAATCTGAGAGACTTGTGCAGTTTGCCAAGATAAGATGCCAATTTTTGTGGCCTGCAATATTTTCCACTTAGTTGACGATTTGTTGCAACAACCCCTCTGTAGTGTGTGTGTATTTTATGTCTGGCAATTTAGATTTTTATGATTTCTACCATCCAAGTTGATGGTGGACGTCGCTGCATGTCTAATGCTCAGCGAATAACAGAAGATTGATTCCGCATTTGCATTTCTTCCCTCTTGTTGTATTTATTTATGAGTTCTTTATCACAGATACGTACAATGACAGCACTCCGTCTGCTCGCTGTCTGGATGAAGTAAAAGAAACTTTCGCTTTTCCTGCGGGCATTCAATTACCTTGCCATTGCAATCAATCACACTCAAGCTTAAACCGCTTTTCCACACAATGTGTTGAATTCAGTTTTGAATTTATGACATTGATGAGAATGCAGACAGTTAAAATACTAAATATATTAAGAGGTTTAATTTATTTTGGGTTTTCATTCATTTTGACCAAGCTAAGAATATCAAAATTTCAAAATGCAGTCATTTAAGTGAAAAAAAATTTATATACTTCGAACAATTCTCTCAAAAATGTTTCCTTTGACAGAAAAATACCTAACCGGAAGCCGCTAATCATGATTTCTCAGTAACATCTTTTCGAAGCTCTACAGTCGAGTTAAACATAAAGTTACCCCACATGTTTTCAATTGGATTCATGCTTAAGGCTGGATATTCTTCTTAATCCGTCCGTCCGTCCGTATGAACGACCAGATCTCAGAGATGGTAAGAGACAGAGGTTTGACATGTATGGGACAAATGTTTCTTAGAGCTGCAGGCAGATCAAGTTTATTTTCAATTTTTGCCACGCCCACTCCCGCCACCGCAATTCGGAAAAAACATTATATCTCCTGCAGTTTTGAAGATAGACGTTTCGTACCTTCTAAAGATAGTTAGTAATTAGCAAAATGTATCGATTGTGCCGAAGAAATGATAAAGATCGAATCAGCGGTTCTCAAGTTATGAGCAAAAAAGTACATCTCCCACGCCCCACCCCCTTTCACCCATTCACAACTAACACCACACAATCTTAGAGAGAGAGAGAGAGTGAGAGAGAGAGAGAAAAATAGAGAGAGACTTTAAGATGAGCGCAGCACCAGCGTTGCATTCAGCTTCTACTTCAGGTACAGAGTATGTTATAGTCGGGCTTGACCGACTTTCTCACTTGTTATATATGAAAAGAAAAAAGAAAAAAAATTATATTAAGCTATATTAAGCTTTTTATACCCGTTACTCGTAGAGTAAAAAGGGTATACTAGAGTCGTGCAAATGTATGTAACAGGCAGAAGGAATCATTTCCGACCATATAAAGTATAATATTCTTGATCAGCATCAACAGCCGAGTCAATTTAGACATGTCCGTCTGTCCGTCTGTCCGTCCGTCCGTCCGTCTGTATGAACACCTAGATCTCAGAGATGGTAAGAGATAGAGGTTTGACATGTATGGGACAAATGCTTCTTTTATCTGCACGCAGATCAAGTTTGTTTCAAATTTTGGCCGCGCCCCCTCCCGCCCCCGCAATTTCGAAAAAACGTTATATCTCCTATAGTTTTGAAGATAGGCGATTTGTAACTTCCAGAAAAAGTTAGTAATTAATGAATCGATTTGCCGAAGAAATGATAAAGATCGGATGAACGGTTCTCAAGTTATGAGCAAATAGTGAACCAAGCTCCCCCGCCACCACCCCTCCCACCATAAACAAAATGTTGCATACTCATCGGATGGTCACCCTAAGGAACGCGGGAATACTGTTAAAAATGTTTTTTTATAAGTAACGGGTATATCGAAGTCGGTTAGAGCCGACTTTAACTTACGCTCTCGTTATGTTTGTTTTAGTTATTAATAATTTTTTCTTTCTGAAAAACTTATACAAATGTTAATTATTAATCGCCATCACTTTTAAGGTACCACCAATCGCAGTATAAGAACTCAGCACGACAATGATTTCTGCGAGCTGAGTTCTTACATTGCAACTGGTTGCGCAATAAAATTTACGGCAAGCAGCCGAGTCAGTTAAGAGCAAGGCATACTAACCAAGGTAGGCTGACTCGCTCTCTCAGAACTCCGTATATTTGTGTCAAAGAGAGCGAGAGCGAAAGAGTAATATATTTCAATACAAAGCCTACTAAGCTTCTAAGTAAAACACAAAAAATTCGTCTGCGGAGATGCTTTGCTTACAACAGTCATGGAGCAATAAGTACTAGAGAGAAACTTTGCTCAGTCGACACCGCTTCTGTCAAAAAATTGTCACCTGTTGCTCTCATTTACGCTCTCTAGATACTTTTTAATCAGCTGTTCGCTCTCTCTGGCAACATTTGGGTTATGGTCGTCTCGCTCTAACCACAGTGATTTCCTACTGACACTTTGAAGTATCTTTTTGGGCACTATCGATTTTCAGCAACAAAATTGAGCGGCATTCGCAACCTGCCTCTCTAATAATAAGTCCTCTCTGCAACAGTTGCTTACTGACTGAAATTTAACAAGTTGTCAAGAGAGATAGAGAGTGAGTGAGCCTACCTTGTTTAGTATGCCTTGGTTAAGAGGATGCCAAAAGCTTTATAGAACGAGAGGGTTGTGGTTCGAGTCCCAGGAGAGCCGGGTTGTTTTTTTTTTCATTTTATTTATATTTTTTTTGAACACAATAAATCTTAAGTTTTTTAACTGAAACTTTACAGAAAACTGTAGGACGGTAGATAAGTTGCTAGATGATAAATCTTGTTTCTAAGATTTTTAGTCTCATTTTAAGGATTTTTAATCTTGTTATTGTAAGATTGCAAGATTCTCTAAAGAGAGAGATTTTCAATCTAGATTTTAGATTGATTTTTTTTCTCAGTGTAATAAGAATACGCAGGAGCGCATCTTTCTTATAAAACTTAAGAACAAATCCGAATAAATTCAAGGGCGTTTATTTTATGAAAAAACCTTCTGGAATTCATTTTTTTTATGTATATGAAGAGGTTTAAAATATTTTGGTTTCTCATTCACTTTGACCATGCTAAGAATGTCAAAATTTCAAAATGCAGTCATTTAAGTCAAATAAGATTTCTATACTTTAAACAATTCTCTCAAACATGTTTCCTTTGACAGCAGTTGCCAGCAGGTTCCCACTAATGTTAAGCCTATATTCATATTAAGCACGTGTGGAATCGGATAGACTTAGAATTTGCAACGCCATAAGCTATGTCTCTTTCGCTCTACTCGATGTTTGTGCTTTTAGCGCAGCAACAGTAAATATCTTTTTGCTAATAGCTCTATAATTTATCATCAGATCTTTATCAAACCTGGTGAATCGTTAAATAACGAAAAGTTCTACCTTGCAATATGTTGCTTAAATTTTCATTTCAATAAATAATATGAATTTTTTTTAATTGCTTCGAACAACTTGTTTATTATTTGTGACTTCTGGGTTTATTAAAACGAAACTTTTAATTTGCTAACAAAAAAAAATAAGCAAATACAAATGAATGAAAATTATGCCAAAACAAATGAATTAACACCCGTCTCAGCCCTTAAGCTGTACCAACCAAAGTTAACTTTTGGCATATAATTCCTGGGAAAGTTTTATGTTCCGAAAAGGGGACAAGGCGCACACACACACACACACCGGAACTTCCGTGCAACGCTCAAGTTCTGGGACGTTGCGCCGACTGTGAAAAGAAATTTGTGTCCCTCTCGCCAACACCCCACGAGAAGTCTGAGTGCAGCAGCTTTGGGTGAAGGCGTGGCAAAATAAATTTGTATTGTTTTTTTGTTGATTGTGCTGTTCTGGCGCGCCAAAGAGCAAACAATGTGAGAGCTCAAAAACCGCAGCCACTAAATGCATTAAAAGCTGGGGGGGTGGAAGGTGGCGGAGGGGGGGGGGAATGTGGTAATACTGTAACGGCTTTTGTCTGTGTCTCGCTGTGCAAGTTTTGAGTTTGGCATTGTTTTCCTGCACGGATATCCTTAATGAGTGAAACTGGGCTACCGCTTGAGAGACTCGAGACTCGAGGGTGAGTCAGTCAGGAGCAGCAGCTGCCACCCACACAGGGCGAAACCATCATAATTACCCCATCCTGGGTACCGGCTTCGCCCTCAACTGACAAACACACTCGAAACACTCAAGAAGCTGTGCTGCTGCTGCTTCTTATCTCTGACCACATGGGCACATAAATCTTCTGAGAGTTGAAGGGGGGCCTCACCCCCAGACTGGACACTTCTAACACCATTTCAGGGACAGTGGGTTGAGAATGAGAGAAAAATTTTATAAATTTTTTCTTAGCCTTTTCCGAAATGGTGTCAAAAATACAAAATTCTTACTAGTTTTTTTTACCACGTTCCTGCTATTTCCTTTTAATTTTGAATACCTTTGTAAAAGAGGGGTTTTGTTTCACAACTTACACACGGTTTACTATTTACAATTATCTTTAACGGGTTTCTACGTTCATCTCGTCCATTCTCTTTAGACTGTGACCATCGTTCGATTATGATACCTTAAACCTACACTATTTCACTTACTGTCTCTCTTTTACTTAAATTTTCCATCCATCTCATCCCACTGTACTTTGTCTCCCCCTGCAACCTTTGGCGTCTTGCTTGTGTAATTATCATCATGATCACTTTTCAACAGAAAACTTTTATATTAAAAGTAAACTTATGACAAACGAGTGTAGAAAAAATCCTCGCCCTGACCAGGATGGCACATGACACACTCCCACACACACACACTCACGTCTCCTCCTACGTTTGCCTCGGACCCATTGTCAAGAGTAATTTATCATTCAGTCAACGTCCTTCGATTGCAGTTTATCTTGTGAACTTACTTTACTGGGTCGTCACTGTAATTTTTCTCTTTCTCATTCAACTTTCCCTCAACCCTCAGCCGTATTAGGGCAACAACAATAACAAGAACAACGATACCGTAAAATGAATGGAAAATCAGTTTCTCTGACCTCAGGTTGTTATTTTTGCTTTTCTTGCCAGGATTTTTTCTTTAAAGCCAAATGGGAGTAAAATAGCAATTAACATGGATTTTGAAGCTTCTTCTGCCGACCATAATCGGAAATAATTGAAGAAATGAGAGAGGAGGAAAAAAACAAATTACTAAGCAGTGCGAGAGAAGGGAAGAAGCCCCTTCGAAGGATGTTTTTGTACGTGCAATTTGTAACGTTTTAATTGTTGTTTATGTAGCTGCAAGCTAAAGGGCGTGGCGATGGGTAGAGGCAGCGGGAATTGGGAGAGTAAATAATTTGAGACCACAAGCCACTGAGCTAATTTTAATTGTGGTAAAGTCCAAAGCGGCATAAGGTGAATGACGTTAGTTTCTAATTAACTGGGTCAATAATATTTGTGGTTTATTTTTCGTGTGGCAAAATTTTCTCTTGTGATAATGGGTTTAAAATTTTTTTGGTTTTAATGTGAAACAATTATAATAAAGTCTTCCTGAGGAAGGCGCGAAATAATAGTGAAAAAAATATAACAATTTTTTTAAATTTTGCATTAATCCACATTAGCAAGGGAGGAAATAAACGGAAGCATCATTTTAGCTTAAATAAGTAAATACTTTGTAAAATTTGCACCAACAATTATATTCGTTTTAAAAGACAATCAAATCAGGAGAGAACAAATAGGGTGTATGAAATAAGGATGGTGTTACCGCGAAGGGGGCTGTATATAGCTAAATTATGTCTCAGATGGTGTGATGTCCCTTTAATTAAGTCACCGAATCTTTTGATCAGATTAACACAAGCATCATCTAAGTAAAATGTACAAAAATGTTATGTGTGTATTACACTATAGGAAAGATTTCCATTTCTTAGACATAAACCCCTTTCTATAGAAATTAATCTTGGTGTGCTGGTGTGTAATTGTGGGAATCCGTGAGTCATCTCCGAAATAAAATCTTTGAAGAAAATGTAACTTTGCAAAGCCCTAAGCCTTATGTAGAACCATCAATTCCTCATCCGCATCACGTTGTCTCAATGTGTTTATTTTTTTGGGCATTCTCTGCTAGTTTTTAATTAGTATGAGATAACATCAATTTGGGCAGTGTTGACTTTGCTTTTTAGTTTTCTTAAATGTTGTTATAATAAATAAAATTCATTTTGTTACAAATTTGGTTTTATATATACTTATACAGACAATAAAATTTTATGGGCTGAAGATGGGTACAAACTTCAATTTTTAAAATTTAAAAGTTCCTAGCTTCAAGATTGAAAGAAGCCAAGCCAAGTATGGCTAAACACTACGATTTGAGTGAATGCACAGTTTGGATTCGGTCTCACGCTGCTGAGTTTCCAATATTACCTGGTAAATTAGAGGAAAGCTATCTATGGGTCAACCGATGTTTACACAGAAAAAAAAACGTCGAGATATTTTCAATCTTTTAAATCTTGGAGTAATCCCGGCACGAGCTTGAAAATTCAATCTCGATTTCCAGGATATTCTACACAATTCAATCTTTTAAGGATTGGTCCATTCCTTTCGAGCTTGTATCATTCCAAATGTGCTTACTATAATCCCTTTCGAGATTACATGCCCATAAATTAGAGAGCGAGAGCGAAGAAATATAAGTAGCCTTTTAGACACACTGCAACAACCAATGGGTATGGTGGTGAGCGATGAGATGCCGTTCCATTCCTGTTCAGTGCGAATGGTCGTGTGTTCAAATCCTAGTGGAGCCCAAAATTTTTACATTTATTTCTTTGTTTTTCAGATTAACCAAAACTGGTGTGGGTGGTCTTTGAAGTGTATGAGGATGTCCTATGGCAAATGGAATGGCGGCGGAGGAGAGGAAGAATAGTTATCTTTCCTGAGATCAAATCAATATTGCATATCGAGCTTAAGTTAACCTAGAATAGGCATAAAATGATCCAGCTTTGGGATTAAATTGTGCTCGAATTTTTTGCACAATTCAATCTTTTATAGGATTACCCCGGGATATATGTAATCCTTCTTAGGATTAAAAAAGTCGGACCAACTCAATCTTTTTTCAGATCGGGTCAAGCATATCCGGGATTACGTTGTTTTCATTACCGCTTAGGATTGATTTGATCCTATATGGATTGATTTTTTTTTTGAGTGTAGGTTTAAGTTCGGTTTATTGGAGACGGCGTGTTGCCAGTAAGAATGAGTGTAATAGAATGACGGCGAGGTAAGTGTGTCTGTGAGTTAGAGATGTTAGATACCGCCCCGGAGTCGGAGACTCCGAGATTTTCGAGAATCCCGAACCGAACCTGAACCGGAGCAAAAAAAAATTTTGCGGCTAAACCTAAACCCGAACCGGAGCAAAAAAAAAAAATAAAAGTGGTTCGGTTCAGAAAAAAATTCATATTACTTTTTTCGGGCTGACTTATGTATGGGTGCTTTAGGGTTTGAATGTTCGTAAATACTTAGAAAGTTCTTAGAAAAACGTTTTTACTTTTTACATTCAATCTCAAATAAAATCATAAAACTTTTTTAAGCATGCTCTAGGTCATTTAAGTTAGGATTTTGTCCATAACTTGTCTAAAACAAAACACTCACAACAGCACAAAGGAGGCTGGTTGACAGTATAGCTATTTCATGAATATCAATTCAATCTTCAGCTGTCTTCGTCTGTCCTTAGTGTGTTGGCAGAAAGTACCTCATGACAGAACTGCGATGACCGCTTGGGAATCCCAAGGCAGGCTTGTAGCAAAATCCGACATCAGCAGCATAATAAAATAAATTTTTTGTTTTTAATCCAAGAAACTTAATTTTTTGACCTTGAAACAAAAACAGCTTGCAAAGAGACAAATTGCTGAATTGTATGAACCTCAAAAAGAACTCATTAATAAAAGCATCACTGATTATTTTTATGATCATGAAATGTAATCCTTAGCTAAAGAGCTATAATATAAGGAATTAGTGACAAATGCATAATAGTGAACTACTTCGTAGCTTCATTTGAAGGAATTCCAAGATTGCCAAAAGATTCTAATGTGTTAAAGGTTTGGATAAACTATCATTGTAAATAACAAAAATATGTTGCAACACAAGTATCAGGCAAATTTTTCTTCAGTCAGTTTTGTTTTTTCATTGTTTTATTCATTATTAACTTAAGCATAGTTCAAATATTATTTGGAAAATATCAATAGTTGGCTAATGTTGTTACAATTTACATTCCTGTTTCTTAAGCTAGCATACTCTTATAACTTTTTTGTTTTTCAAACGATGTTAATGATCTTAAACCCAGCTCTTTTTTGTCCGAAAACAAACTGTTTGGCAGCGGATGATCTATAGACCGGAAGAGTATTGCAGAGTATGGAACATGAAAGTCAACTTGGCCAAATCAATGATAATGGTCTTCAGGAAAGGTGGGCGACTGTCCAGTAAGGAAAAATGGACCTTCAATAACGAGTACATAAAAACAACGTCGGAATATACATACCTAGGTGTTTTATTTACACTATCCTTCAAGAAAAATATTGCAAAGAGAAATGAAGCTGCTAAAAATGCAATTAACATGACTTGGCAAAACTTTGTCAGGAATGGGAATATATCGATCGATGCTAAATGGAAGATATTTCAAGCTGTTTGCAGAGCCATACAGACGTATTGCGCTCAGGTATGGGGCTTTAAGTTATTTGAAAAAGTGGACAACTTACAGTGGTATTTTGTTAAAAAGATTTTACGACTACCAATCACTACTCCCACATATGCCTTAGCCTTAGAAACGCAGCTTGAAGGTAATCATTTATACACACTAGGAATGCATTTAAAGTATATAGGAAAGACGCTGTATACCTATGATGAGCGACGACTACCCCATTTTTTGACAAAACATATTTTGAACAAAAACATCTTCTGGGCAGAAGAAATAAACAAACTGGGAACCGAGTGTATTATATTGCGTGTATAATATTGCGCAGTCAGTTTGGTTTGAACAAATTTTAGCTCTGCAAAACCACCTAAAACAAGCCTCGCTTAGCAGGTATATTACATCAAAGGAAGCAAGCAGTACTAGAATATACAAGCACTTGGACCACACTGTTAGCAACAAATACCACGGACTCCCAATAGACCATATAACTTGGATTATGAAGGCTAGATGCGGTCTCTTATATCTAAATGGAAACAATTATAATCGTGAACAGAACAGACAGTGTTCGTTGTGCAACACTGGAGAAGAAGAGAATATGTGGCATCTACTTGGAAGATGTCCCATACTTAAAGAGATTCGTGTGCATTACCTCAACAAGGCAGTTCTTACGGATGTGGAAACTATCGCAGTCCTCAATAACGCAAATAATAATCAATGGCAAAACCTAATTAATTACCTTAAATCAGCAATAGGATATAGAAAAAAAAATATTAGCAGAAACTTTTTAACTTATAAGACGAAAACTATATACTAGCCGAGCAACTCAATCTCCGACTGACGACATAATTTTGTCATAGTCGCATTCTTCTATGTTTCTTGTAGTAAATGTCAAAAAATTAATTTACTGTAATTATGTATTATCAACATTATTATTTTCTATTGTTTTTTGGTAAATGTTAATTTTCAAATGTATAGTATATTATAATGTATTCTATAAAAATAAAAGAAGATTATTATTATTATTATTATTACAAACTGTTTGGCCAAGTTTTGTCTTTTTAAATTTGTTTGGATCATTAACATCGTTTTGAAAAACAAAAAAGGTATGAGAGTTTAGGGTTTAGAGAGTAGGGGTATTGAAAAAAATGCTCATCGATAATATCTCGATAACGCGTCGATAAAATTTTTTATTTCGATTTTCGTGATCAGCGGGCCAATTCACTTTAGAAAATGTTGGTTTGGTCCAATGTGGGAAAATCGACTTTCGTTTTGTCGAGCAGTGTATGTTATCGGCATGCTGATTTAGAATATATACTGCCATCAGAAACCATCGCGGAAATCCGTATTTAACATTTAGTTTCTTCTAACTCTTTAGTCGACGAATTCAAATAATTCGGAACCCGTATGTATGTATTTTTTGTGGTCAGAGATGTTCCCTTCTAGATAATTTGAATATTCCCTCTGTAAGGGTATAAAAACTGATTGTAGATGTTGTGCCCTTTGGTTCGATTTTGGTTCCCACTGCAGCCAACGCCGTCCATAAGTTGCAGTATTATATTGGAGAGCAGAATTGCTGTAGATATTTCAACAATTGGTTGTTTGTTATGTCGGTTTACCTAACACAATCTTACAAAATTTTCCTTATCAAATTCCTTAAAATATTCGGGTTACGTCATGACTTAGCGGTACGGTACGGTTTCGATTTAATCGTTTCAAAACCGGTTTGCATCTTGATGGTTAATCGAAATGGGACTCTTTCTTTTGGTAAAACTTACTCTTCGGAGAATTTTAGTAACGGACTCTTTCGGATTATGTGACAAGTAAAACGGCAGCCTTACTTCCATTTCCATTTGTAATATATTTTGAAATGTTTTAGGTTTGCTTTAGTAGTCATAGATATGAGTCTCATTCATCCTTAGATGCAGCGAATTTAAGCTTTAACAGTGTTCAGGTGCTAAAAGTAGAGCAAAATTTGTGGTAAAAAGCGCTAAGAAATTCTGTTTCGAAATTCGAGGCGATTTTCGTGTGAATGTTTTATGAATACGACCACACGAAATTCGTCTCAGAATTTAAAAATAATTTTAATTGTTAAATTGGTTCAATAAAATATGCCCGACCTCTAATGAAATTTGCACTGCATTGGTATTTAACGGTAATTCTGCATATTTGAAATTCTTCTCGTTACTTTGCACATTCTTGTGCTCTCTCAAATCTCTCTCCTTCTCTCACTTAATTCAGCAAATTGTAAGCTTCATAAAGAGCAAAGGAATTCGTTGACTCCGAAAACTCCGAATTTTAGTGCGCAGACTCAACAATTTAGCCGGCAGGATTCAGCAACAAATGTTTGTGCTACAAAGTTTGATAATAAACAAAACGTGGCCAAAGCAAAGGCAAAAATTTCAAAACATTGAAAAAAATTTCAAAAATTTGTTTACTAAATTTAAAAAATTTCTAAATTTTTAAAATATTTTACAAAATTATTAAAATCATTTTTTTAATGTTTTGAAAGTAACTTTGCTTAGGTCTAACATTTACTCTCCCGGACTGGCAACAGCTGACTTAGCCCGCAGGAATTTCGCTAGAGCTTCGACTCCGATTCCTACCGACAGATAGCCCAGAGACGTCCCAGACACGAAGGCAAAACTCACCACCTTACTGAACATAACTGTGGACTTTCGGCTCGAAGGTTTCTGGTCGTTTCAGTTGAGTTTTGGTTACTGCCGCCAACGGTTAACAAACGTTCCGAAGGACGCGCGCGTTGCCTCAAATGGAAAAGCTGAAAACACTTGCGTGTTTAGTGGAAAAACATAAACAAACATTCGTAAACGAGTGAAAATTGATCACAGAGTGCTAATCGAGTTGTATTGAAATGCTGAGAAACTTAAGCCAAAGGCCTCTCGTGAACGGAAGCATTTAAGTCCATTTGCTGTTTTGTGTGCAATTTACAATAGAAGAATGTGAGCGTAAAAGGCGAGTTTCACATACAACAAAAATTGTATTACAGTCCTTCTCACCCACCAACAATCGTTGTGTCCGTCGCGTGCTCGTGTGTGCTTGTGTGTGTGTGTGTAAGTGTGTGTGCGTGGCAAGGCAAATAAATGCTCTTGCAACGCTTTTTTAGCCATTTTATCTTAAGGCGAAATACTGTAAAAAATTGTAAAATGGATTTACGTTTCGTATTCATCGTTTTCCTGCTAAAGTGGACGTATGCACAAGGTAAGTAAAGAGAGTGAAATAAAAATAAGAAAAATAAAAAACCCCCCACTCGCTTGGCATTCTATTTGTGCAGCTGCACAGAGACTTCAAGTGCATGTGCTCTCCCTTTGCCATAGAAAATGTTTGCTCCATATATGAATAAAATGCAATGAATGTGTGGTCCCTAGTAATGAGTTGCATTTAGCTTGGAAGTTTAGAAGTGTTTGCAGCTGCGAAAGGTGTTGAATGATGGCTAAAGTTGATGCCAGGGAAACTTTTTAAAAAAGCAACGATAAATGTAAATGAGTTGCAGTGATGAGTTTTGTTGTGAATGAATGACTCTGAATGGTTGGATATTGATACAGTGTGAATTGTGAATGTGATTGATGATGCACACACACTTTACTTCAGCTGCATGTCTGGAGAGAGGAAGACATCAGTAAAGGAAAATACATTAGAAAACAAGTTGTTGAACTCATAAAGATTACCAACACATGAATCAAACAATTTTGTTTAAAGTATAAAATTGAGTATAGATTTCATAGTTTGAACTACTATCCTTAACACGCTGAAGATAAGTCTCAATATTTTGCTCAGATGCAATCAAACAAATTTATAATCTGATTCACAGTTAAGGGAATTTACTCAGATGAAATACGAATTTAGTTAGGCACAATACTTTACTTTAACAAGAAGGCTTTTTGTAAGCAATCAGATTTTAAAACTTTTCATTACTGATTGTATTAATAAAATTTGTAAAGTTTTATAAAAACAAATTTAAGGTTTTGTTTTAGGAAATCAGCTCAAAATATTTTTTTCTTCTTAAGCTAAGACTTTTCCTAAATCTTTCTGGCATTATGGGGAATTTAAGTTTCAAAGGAACCAATTTGTGCCTTCCAATTCCATGTGCCATTTATTGAAACTAGTGAAATTCGAGGTCTACAATCGATCCCAAACCATGTCAGAAGCAGGTCAAGACTGGATTTTCTCAAACCAAAGTTCCAGAAGGATTGATTTGAGTACGAATTTTTCAATCCCGGTATTCTTGTCTTGATCCCGACACTAGCTCTGTTCTAGCTTTCTTTTCTAATTCTTAAATCTAATGGATTTTGTAATGCATCTGAAATATATTTAAGCTATTTTCTTCTGCTAAAAATTTCCATTAAAAACCATAAATATTTAAATTTTGAAAAAATCAAGTGTTTTTGAACTTAAATCAAAACTTCAGTGAGAAAATAAAATTTTGATTTAAGTACGGAATTTCTGGATGCAAGACCGTTTTTAAAATCCTCAAATTCTTAATTTCAAGAAGGTTGCACGATTCGGAAGATGGATATTTTTAATAACTTTTAGACCTGAAAACAAGCTTGATCTAGACTTATTTGTAGTAAAAGTATGAGATTGTTTTTACATCAAGAACGAAGTGATATTAAAAGAATTAAATTCAAATTTTTTTAAAATTTTTACTGTCAATTTCGAATTTAAAAACGATTCGTACTCAAAGTAATAATTTTCAAAAGCGAATCTTTTTTACCGAATTCTTAACCGAAACAGGATAAAATCAAAAGCATTTTTTCAAGATCGAGTTGTTCTTATATCATTATATGTCAGTATATATCATCACTAGCTTCGTTTAATTTAAATTTTATTCATATTTGTTTCGTTCCAATCTTCTGTGAAAGTAATGAATCCAAATAAGAAAGATTACCAAATTTGCTTGAAACATTTCACAAATTGGAAAGTAAAACTAAGATGAAGAAAAATTGGAAGTTAGAGGACAAATATTACAATCAGTTTTCTTCGAGAGACATCAGTTTCTTATTAAAATAACCTTAAGTGATGATTGCACATTAGACTGAACGTCTCTTATATGAAAAAATTTTTTTTGGAAATCTTCTGTTCCTCAATGCGCAAAAAAATCGTAATATTTTCTAGTTAACGTAATCAAAAACAAAACTTAAAAATTTTTAGGTTTAGTGCTGGCGCCGTGGGTTTAAAGTAGCTTCATTTAATTTTGATTTCCCCTTTTTCATTTTACGTTTTCATTAAAGCAACCTGGGATGCCAAACGTTTTGGTTCAACTTAAAAACGGTTGATGTGCCAGAAACGATCAGTGCTGTGCCTGAATTAATACTACAGGATCGGCATACCGTGAGATGAAGTGGTCCTTGGGCGTAAGCCTTTTTCACTCAAACATTCCATGTTCCGCTAGCTTTGTTCGCGTGGAATTCTTCATAATTTGACCATTGTCCAAGAATGAAATAAAGTGTTGAGCAAATCTAAGCGCTGTGCTTTAAAGGTTTTGTACTAATCATGGATATGCATATGAGCCGAACACCAAACCAAAACTAAAATGGCTTCCTCACTGAAGCAAATTTTCAAGAGAGAAAATGCAGATTCCCGTCCTCATTGTGTTGCTTCATCATATGCATCTTAACAATTTACAAAATGGCTGGCAACAAAGATAACAAATGAAACATAGAAATTCAGTTTTAAATTATATCGCTGCTAGAAGAATAAACTCAAATGTTCGTAAGGGCTTAAAGCGAAAATGCTAAATGCAGTTGTAGTGAGGATCATCACTAGCCATTCCACAAAAGTTAGCTGGCCATAAACTTCGATGCAAACGGCCGGCAATAAATAAAAAATAAATTAAAAAAATATAAGTTAAAAGTAGTTATTCAAATTTATTCTTCAAAATCCTTTTGATATGGATGGCGACTACTTCCACTAGATAGGGACTCCTCGTCATCGGACCTCTGTCTATTAAAAGCAGCATCAGGACTTAATTCAATCGAACTTTTTAAAGCAGCATCAAAAATTTCTTCTAAATGGTCCATAAAACTCCTTTCTCTGTTGCGGTACAGCTCTTTATCGCTACCAGCAGTCTTTCTGAGGAACACATATTGATCATAAAGTTTCCTCAAGCTCTTCCTAGTTTCATGGTAAGCCCAAGTCATTTCAATACACCATCAATTTGAAGGACAGTGCGGTTTAGGCTGTTCCTTAATGTGTATTTGAATCATCTTATATTATGCAAAAGAACCGCTTTTCTAGATGGTAGCTTTCTGAATCCAGCACAACCCGCAACGCGCCAATCAAATAAATGCTCGAATGCTCCTCTGTATCCAGCATTTTGCTTTGAATAAAATATTTTTAAAAATATATTTTGATTTCAAAAAGTGTTTGGCATCTCAAAGGTTACTTCTACAAAAGAGTAAAATAAGAAAGGGGAAACTGAAATTTAATTTAGCAACTTTTAACCCACGGCGCCAGTATTAAACCTTAAAATATTGAAGTTTGGTTTTTTATTACGGTAAATAGAAATTTTTACGAATTTTTTGCGCCCTGAGGAACAGAACATTTGAAAAAAAAAATTTCCCATACGATTATGTTCAGTCTATTGCACATATAATGCACTGTGCTTATTGCAGGCAGCTAAGGAGTGTGAGTCAGTTTACGCGCGCGTTTGTGTGTGTGTGCTTGCATGTGTGTCTCAATTGTACAGAGCATTTTGAAATCGGGCCACTCGACTGCAACGGTTTTACTTGTTGAATTATTATGTCATTCTCATTGCGAGTTTGGTGTAAAGCTAGGTATCGAGACAAATGAAATTTTTGCGCAGCGGAAATTGATTGATAATTTCCTGAGCCGGTCAGACAATGTAGTGTGATCAGGCGACAGCAACAAATTCAGCTGTAGTTTATTTATGAAATTGGCGGGCTAATTCAAATAAAATAAAAGAGCTAATAGAATTGATAAAGGAAGTCGCTGGGAGAATTTCAAAAGGTCATAGACAATGCCATGGTCAATTTCATGGATGCATTTTGTGTGTGGGTGCAGGTATAAGCAGTGGACTGGACGATCACACTCGCCGTGCGTTTTAGTTGAATACCTAAAGGAAGCCACGGGAGCGGCTGGAGCAACGGAAACTACCACAGTAAGCCGGAGGAAACACTGCTATAATGGGCTATGGAGACTGTGAAGGTTCAGTTCTGTTTGGCCGTGGGCTGTGGAGACTACGGAGGTTTGGTCTCGGGTGGTGTGCACACATTGGGCGAATGGCATACCAACCACATCAACGGGAGTGCATACCGAAAAAGTTTCTCAGCCACAAGTGATGCAGCGGACGGAGCTGCCCGTATCAAAACACTTTTATTGGCCAGACTCCATAGAAATGGTAGCGACTGGCCCACTTTGATCAGCTCCACACGTTTGTCCACCTCGGAGCTCTCCAAATAATTGTAGCTTTGTTTTTTTAGTCTTCTTTGCTTTAACTTTTTTCATTGCGTACTCAATTTTCGTAGGTACCTCTGACAATTATCAAACAAGTTTCATAATTTCATGACCCCCTTCGACAATTTATCAGCTGTTTTCAAGAAAACGAGTTGGCAGGTCCATGTTAATTATCGAAGCGAATTTCGAGTGTCAGTGTCTCGGTACTCGCTCAGGAAATGCGCTCTGACAATTTTCGCGAGCAGATTTCCTGAGCTATGTAATTAGATGGGTTCCGCAAAAATTTCGAGTGTCTCGATACCTAGCTTAAGGTATAAATTGGCTGTACAGCCCCAAAAGGACAAACCAAACTTCTCTCAATCTCTTATCGAAAGGGACCTACAGCTTAACGTCGAATCCGAACGTCACATACTACGTTTATACAAACAATATTATTTGTGAGTAATGGCCTTCTAAGTATGCAAACTTTTTATTCTTTTATAATCATTAATTTCAACGTAGGTAATTGCAGTTAGATATGGCAGCGTCATGCAGAGTCTTCACGGAATATTCACCCAAACTGTCGGACCAGTTAAAGGTATAAAACATAATTAAGTGTTTAGCCAAAAAAGATTAAAGATTATTCTCAATTATGTCTTTTTAAAAGCATAGCATACTTTTGAAGGCCTTAATCACAAAAAATTTCGTGCGTATAAACGTAGTAACAGTCAACTACCGAATAACAAAATCGGCCTGGATACTCACAAATGCCGATTCCACATGAATCAATTAAACTCGGAAACGGGAAGAGGCCCAATTTTTACCATAATCAAATTTCAAATAAAACCTCAATTATTTTGGTTGGAAAATTTTATTAATATATTTAGTTCAGGTGGGATCATGTGGGATGGGAAATTAGAATAAAGCTAAAGTTAAAATAAAATTGTACCTTTGCAGTAACATGTACGTCACATAAGGATGCTTCTTTATGTTTGTTTGTAGCACAACATTTTCCAAATACCAATGTGGATTAACAGACAAATCAGTTTTGTAATAATAATACAATAATTGAGCAAAAATTTGTAGAGCTATCTTTTATAGCTATTTTAAATTAATGTTTGCTATTTTTAAGCATTTTTAAGCATCGACTTTAGCTCGATGTTTAAACTCATTTTGAACCCAACAAAAGCATCTCGCAAGAACAACATTCTACACGGAGAGAAAAAACCGACAACATTGGACTCAAAGTTAACACACACCAAAAACACAACGGGCTATCTCATTTGTAGTACAATGTTCTTACTTCAACAACAATTTTTTGAGAACGCAAAAACTCAAAATAAGTTAATATTTTTTCGCTTTGAAGAACATTTTAAACTCAATTGGGGAAAAATAAAGTTGGTTGATATTGAACCACGTTTGAGCAGATTCCTCACATTTGGGTGGAATAGAAAGCGGGGACATACCTCTTTTGATTGGAAGTGAGGGGAAGCAAGACTCCTGGATATGTGCGCTGCTGCTTCTGGCTTTTTTATATATTCCATATGAATCAGAAAAATCGCTTTAACGACTCACTCCGTCTGACGCGTTCCATTTAAGTTTTTCAGAAAAACACAGAAACATTTGTTCGGGGGTTTGAGTGGGAATTTAACCCGGTACCTTATGCTTTTAACGTATGGAATGACGCGCCTGCACATTTAGCCGTTGTACACTTTTGCAGATTTACATTAAGAGGAAAACTTATGCTTGATACAGCTGTCAAGTGAGATTTCAAAAAGAGAGCTCTCACTCGCTCTCTCTCTTTTATATCTCTCTGTTGAAAACCAATTTTGTTGTTGCTTAAAATAAATATTATACGATTGAGAACAACTTTACTCATTTCAGGACCATTTGGAACATTAGTTCTTAAGACCATCTTGTTCTTATTTTAAGTTGAAGGCATCTTATTTTCTGAACAGGTAAGGTGGCAAGTTCTTACCGGCTCGAGGTCATTAGTTAGGACTATTGAAGTCCTTTCAATAGACTTGACTTATCGTTTGCAATTCAGAAACTGACTTCTCATGCTGGTTAGGGTATTCTAAGGCAACAGTTAGTGCACAAAAGCCACACTTCCAATAAATCCTTAGCTGTCAGCTGAGAGAAGGTCGAGATCAAATTCAATTTTTTTGAGCTTAATTTTAGCTAATCTTTTTTTTTCAGAGTTCATAACCTTTGATTGAAATCTAACTTGGTGGTGAGCCATTAAATAAAAAACGAGAAGTCGAAATGAGGAAAAGGTGCCTAGAGTATGGTGATTGTGACACCAATCCGTAGCAAAATTTATATACTTTTGTGTACTGGTGTATTGGACTTACTGCTTTATTTTCTGTTTGTCAAAAGCGGTGACTTTTCTCTCAATTTGATTCGCTTTGATACGAATCTAATCTGACGATTTCAAGGAAATTGTTGCAAACATTTTACCAAAATTAAACCAGCTGCTTGACCGATTCCAAATTTTTGTTTCCATTTCAATTTCTGATTTCTATGCAACATTTTTCCCCCTGTGTAGTCGAAGCTTAATTAAACTTGTAACCTACTCGTCTGTAAGTTTATTTTTAGAAAATATTCTCTTAGCTCCACAAATTGCCATGTAAAATCAACTTCATTTCCATTCAAAGCAAACAGTCAATTTACAAAATATTTGTCGGCATAATAGACTTGAAATTAAAACCAAATTCCTAAGAAAATTTATTTAACCTTTTGCAAAATAAATATCTAACGTTCTTTGTTTCAATTGACTAGAAGACAAAGGAGCTGAGCGTACATAACAAAGCTACTTACTTATTACCCCCGAATAAATTCCAGCAACAAAAGAGCAAGCCCCAAAAAGTCTTAAAGGCAGAAACCCTTTTCATATAAAATAATTTTACCCTTTTTTTTAAAGCAATTTAATGCCCAAGAGGACATGGGAAAAATGTGTATCTCTGGCTGCCATTGATACCACAGGCCACTAGCAACAATAACAACAACAACATTAACTACAAGGAGAATATTTCATGCCACTTATCAAAGGCAACAATTTAGGTTAAATACTCATTAATATTCCGGTCTGCAAAAGTTTTTGCCAAATAAATTTATGCCCCTTGCCTAGGGCCGCCGCCAGGCACGAGACTGCCACAGAGAGAGAGAGAGAGAGAGAGTTCCCCAAACAAAAATAAATAAGCACACGCACATGCCCTACACACAGATAGAAATTAATTTTGTATAGCCTACTTTTTGGGTGGCCTAAAAGACAACATGAAAATGATAATTGCCCCAATGGAGTTGAGCAAATGAATAATTTATAAATTAAGTGCAAGAAGCTGGCAAAAAGTTGGCCCAAAACAAAAATGTACAAAATTTAAATTGTTTCCACTGAAATGCCAATAAATTGTGCAGAAAAAAAAGGAATTTATTGCACACACGACGCGCGCGCGTTGTGGGGATTTATTTATACTCCACACATCCTGCCATGGCGGATTTTTGTTGCGCTGATAAAAATTTTTACATGCCAAACGAGTGGCGCTGCTGGAGCAGGAGGTAACAACAAAATGACAGGATATTATTCAATTGAATTCGTTTACATGCTCGAACTACATAATAAAAATGCCCTTTAACCAACATAAAGGCAAAAGGAAAAGTACGCAAATTGAGCAGCAGCCAAGCCAGTATGAAATATCTTTTGTATCAATTCCCCGGACCCGGCAAAACGCTTTTGTTTATGTCTGCCCTGGCCAGCATTTACATATTCATTTTGCGTGGGGCTTATTAAATGCGCATATTTTATGGACAAGGCACGAGTACTCATATTTACCCACATGCGAACCCATAGCCATATTCATACTCATTTCTGCTTAGTTCTGGGCTCTTGCCCAGAGGGCTCTTTACTTGTTTTACTCAACTAATTTGTTTGGTTCCAGCCGTCGGAGAGAGAGACAGAGTACGGAAATTGTTCTGCGGCTGGCAAAAGTTTTCATATGAAATCCAAGCTCATAAGTTTATTTGATGGCAAAAGCGGAAAGGAAAAGTAAATGAGAGATAAGTAAGAGTTATGACTTATTTCTGGGCAAAAACTTTTAGGGGAAGTAATCAATGCATTTTAATTTATGTGTAAATGATTTTTGGAAAGATATCAAAGTGAGTGGGCTGGCTGTCAAAACTCTAGAGGCTGGACTAAAACTGGGAAAGCTACAACAGCAACTGACAAAGCTTTCTAATAGCTTTAGACTAGAATAACATGACTTTCAGCAGACCAAGATGGTTTTCAATCTCAAGTCAAGGAACTACAGTACAACGTGTATCAGCATAGAAATGTTCTTATAGTTTTTACCACATTGATAGAATTAGCTTTCTATACTGTGCTTCTTCTTGCAACGTCGGCTGCGGTCGGGAAAAGCCTTTAAAATCTCTTTGCTATTCAGTTGCCTGTGGCAACTTTACTGCTCACATGGGCGACCCCAAAGAACGAGCTTTAAAGCTCTCTCTGATTATAGGACCTGAGAATACATCTTAGTAAAACACAGAAGCTATTCAAAGCCCTTCTAAAAATATTCTCTCAGTTGCAGCAATGATTCATCTAATAAAGGTATGATCAGCGCCTAGTGCGCTGGTTTCTCATCTCGCACGTCTTCAGTGTGCAGAAATCACTTGTTGCGAAGGGCTGCTTAAACTATCAGGAAAAGCACCCAGCTTGCAATGCTAGGCTACTGGCCACACCTTTATAGCACGGACTTTCCGAGTGTGTTCGACTCCAGGCAATATGGCTGAGGTACTCTGCTTTATTCACCTTGCTTGTTCCCTGATGAAAAAGTTCAGAAAAAACCTTTCCCTTATTTTATGTTGGCAAATAAGTGCGAGTGAGATATGAAAGCTTTTAAAAAACTTGTGTTAAAATGTCAATTTCCTGAAATGATTACATTTTTCTTCTCTCTCAAAAGACACCTATGCACTAAGAATTATGTTCTATTCCAGGATATGTACTACTATAACAGGTAAAGTAACCCAAGTTTATTGGGTACTGACAGAAATTTCTGAAATCGAAAGAGAGAGAATGAACCAGACTTACAAAAATATATGGGGTATTCACTTTGTTGAGCACTTGAACAGTTTTGCCTGACTAGTATTGTGAGCAGCCCTCTGTGCACGAAATTTGTGCACAACTACGTTTGAGATATGATTCGGCAGTAATCCATGGTTCATTCAAGCAAGCTGTGTACAATTTGTTCAGAGTAAATTGTTGTTGGAAATGTTTGCACTCTTCCCCAAGTGCTCAACAAAGTGAACACCCTAATAGTATATGCATAAATAAATTTGTGTGGTATTTGGTTGGCACTTTTCATAGAAAGCTTGCGATAATTTTTTTTGCCTTCTGTTGAATAAAAGTCAAATTTTACTATATTGTGTAAGTGAACTCACTTTTCTTCTTTCGACTGAAACTGAGGAGTGCCGAAAAGAGAGCACACTGAGAAAGCGCCATACTTGTAATAGATGTTTTAATTCTCACCGGCCGCAGCTTCGAAAAATCTGTCAAAGACGAAGCTGCGCGATTTTGATTTCACAGGAAACACGTTGGCTGGGTGGTTATTCAAAAGTTGCAAAATGCAAGCCCCAGCACTGCTTTCATTTGTGTCACCATATAGCAAGTAAAAGTTTATCGTTTCCGAGTAGTTTTGGAACTCGATACTTTGCAACCATTCCAGTTGAAAGAAGCTGCCATCTGTTTCTGAAGCATTCTGCAGGTTTTCGCATATTCGACAATGCTGCTGAAAAGGCATAAGGGACTAAACGAGAGAGCCGCGCACACGTGAAGTAATTACAGTAGACTGCCTCGTTTTGGGGTATCAGTTAAATGATGAATAACGCACTGAAGCAAAGGGCTAAAAGATAGAGGAACAATTTGAAACTCTTCTTTTTTTGAGTAATCTTAACTTCATTGTCATAAAGAGATATTTTATTGTAACAACAAAATGGTTTTTTCAAAATTATTGTCGACATAGGAAAACACTTTGGTTAGAGGGAGTCGAACATAGTCAAAACACGAGAGCGCAAGTTAAAGTCGGCTCTAACCGACTTCGATATGCCCGTTACTCATGAAAAAACATGTTCCAGCGTTACTTAGGGGTGAACATCTGAAAAGTATGCAACACTTTATAACTCGTCTATTTTTCACCTTTTTGCTCATAACTTGAGAACCGCTCATCCGATTCTTATCATTTCTTCGGCAAATCGATTAATTTTGCTAATTACTAACTATCTCTAAAACGTACGAATCGTCTGTTCAAGAATATATATACTTTATATGGTCGGACAAGATTTCTTCTGCCTGCTACATAAATTTGCACGACTTTATTATACCCCTTTTAATCTACGAGTAATGGGTATAATAACTCAGAGAGATAAAAAATAACTGAGAGAGTTAATATGACAGCGAACAGCTGACTAATGTTTGAGTGAAAAGTTGTCGGCACAGGAAATTGTGCTTCTATGTTAAGTCTTTTTTGCAAATGATGATGACAATATAATAAGAAAATTTGTAGTTTTTGGGAAGTGGCTTTATAATGCTGGCCTAAAATGCTTACGTCTGCTGTTTGTCAAAACATAATAACAAGCAAATTCGGGTTCCAGCATACCCAGAAAGGAGACGACTATTGCAGCTTGCGGTAAACCAGGGTTCCCTATTTATATCAGTGTAGCTCTACAACATTCGTGAAAAGGATTGTTATGAATGCCTACTACCACTGACTTACAGATATTCAATGATGTCGTCGCGTATTCTTTTTTAATGTAAGAGTGGGCCGCCTCCGAAATACCCTGTACAAATGACAAGAAAAATTGTTTTGTGTTTAAGTTGGCCGTTTTTGTTCGAATCTTATTGCGCTTATCAGAATAGATAGACATAAGTCCACGAGGTTGTAACTTTAAATTAGTGGCTCTGACATTTTTTTGCGGCTTAAAAAAAATTTTGCAAATACGAAACAAACTTTATTTATCATTTTGTTCAATCTTACTTAGAACTTGTTCTTTCTATCGAATTGCAGTGTGACCAAATTACAGTGTACTGGCGTTGAAATTATTTGCCCGACGATGTACAATTGTTATCGAATATTAAATCAAAATTTCGACTTCATTTCTTTTATCATGGGTTTTACAAAAATTTTTATGCTTCTTTATTTATTTTGCTTGTCTTCTTCTTTTATGTAAACAAATCGTAACACTGTTCATATGAACCAGATGATTCCAATGAATCAATGGTTCTGCAGATGGCTCATCTGAGCTTTTCAGGCATGTGCAAAAGCGAGACTGAGTTTATCAGATGAGTTTTGATCTGACAAAAACAATGGCAAAGTTGCTGAGTTATCAGGTTGTGTAAATGGAGCTTTACTAAAAGTCTTAAGGTATCTAATAGATACTATCTATACCCCGTTCATTAATTGTTATAATACAAAAATAACTAAAATACTAGACTTAGGGCGTGATAGCTTCTTGTGGACGATTAAAAACATGGCTAAAAGCATTGCACAACTTGAATAATTGTTTATCGATTTCACATATTCCAAATAACCCTTTCTAAAAAATTCTAAGTTAAACTGAAGCCTAAATAAACCACAAACCTCTTAAAAAGATTAAATTTCTGAAATCCAATTGAAAATTGACTTGAGTAATTAATATGACTGCATAGAATTTAGTTGGTAACATTTCAATTTAATTCCAAATGTAAACTGTATGAAAAGCAATAGACACTTTTCCCATACTCAATAATCCAATACCTACTGAAAGAGAAAAGGGAAAATGTAATTTGTGTAAGCTGCAGGGCAACAGAGAAACAAGATTCTAATTAATTTCTGCCTCAAATAGATGACTGTCATAAAACAAATAACATATCTAGAGATCTGACAAACAGACGCATTTATTTACTTATTTATTATTATGTCAAGCAAAGGGAAAACGCAGTAAACAGACAAACAAAAGGACACACACACACAAAGGCATTTTGCCATAATGGCAATATTTTGATTAAGTTAATTAAGTGATTTCTTGTTGAGCACAAAAACAGTTTGAACAATGCCCATCAACCGCAATACCTCGCTAATCCTGTACGAGTACGAGTACGTACTCAACAACCCGCTGAGTTCTTTGTGTGCAAGTGTTTTGCCATATGAAAACATAATTCATTTCATTATGCGCGAAACTAGGCCAAAGCAGCGGGAACAGGCCACAACAACCACAATGGAGGAGGCAGAGGCAATTGCTCTTAATGAATTGCACTAGAAAATTTGTTGAAGCTGCTGGCCAGGCGCACGGGGGTCATCAAAAGTTTAAGCTGCTTGAGAAATAAAAACAAAAAAACAACAAAAATTAGCAGCAAAAACAACTTAAAGTTGAACAATGAAAGAAACATTGGAGGGGATGAAGGCGAAGTTTTTTTACTCTGAAAATAAAATTTATAATTTAAACTGGTTTCTCTAAAAGCTTGAGTAGGGTATTTGCAAGTGGTCTCAACTCTGTTGGCATGAACAAGTGTTGAGCATATTTTTTTATGACACTTTCCGTTGTTGTTGTTGCTCTGGCGCCGTCCTGCAATCATAAAGCATTGAGTGACCGACTGGAAAGCAGCAAAAAAATAAGCAGAGCATACCGATGTCTGGGCTAGCCGCCGTTGTCGTCACTCGCTCGCATTTCTCGCGCATTTTTCAAATGTTTACCCTTTTCGACCCTTGGCGGTTGTCCTTCCTTTCCACTTTTTTTTTTTTTTGCGCTCCTTGGCAAAGTGTCATTGACATTTTAATGTGCTAATGAAGATGAGGACCGCTAAAAATATAATAAAATTGTTATAGAAATAGTCAAGCATCGTCGCCTTAGCAAGTTGGGTTCATTATGCGGTTAAAAATATAAAAAAAATAATATTTTCCATAAGCTAGCAAGCTGGCTCAAGGACTTGCGCCATGTTTATGAGCTTTCTTCCACTTTTCGCTTGCAGTCAATTATGTCAAAGTTGTCAATTCATGAACAGAAATTAATGGGCGTTAGCGTTAGCCTGGAAGGGGGAGCAGAACCAAGCAAATGTTAAATGTAGGTTATAATTTTTGAGTGCACCAAATTGAAATTCGTTGCCACAAGCAGACAAGAAAATTGCAGTGCGAATCCAGAAAAAATTTATGAAATTGTGGGAAAGGGAAAATAAAGGTGTTTTTATACTCTGTACCGAAGGTACATAGAGTATATTAAGTTTGTGCAAAAGTATGTAACAGGGAGAAGGAATCATTTCCGACTATATAAAGTATATATATTCTTTATCAGCATCAACAGCCGAGTCGATATAGCCATGTCCGTCTGTCCGTCCGTATGAACAAACAGATCTCGGAGATGGTAAGAGATAGAGGTTTGACATGTATGGGACAAATGTTTCTTATAGCTGCAGGCAGATCAAGTTTGTTTTCAATTTTTGCCACGCCCCCTCGCGCCCCTACAATTCAGAAATAACGTTATATCTCCCACAGTTTTGAAGATAGACGTTTGGTACTTTTTAGAGATAGTTAGTAATTAGCAAAATGTATCGATTTGCCAAAGAAATGATAAAGATCGGATCAGCGGTTCTCAAGTTATGAGCAAAAAAGTACATCTCCCTCGCCCCACCCCCTCCCACCCATTCACAACTAACACCACACAAATTTAGAGAGAGAGAGAGAGTGAGAGAGAGAGAGAAAAAGAGAGAGAGACTTTGAAATGAGCGCAGCACAAGCATTGCATTCAGCTTCTGCTCCGGGTACAGAGTATGTTATAGTCGGGCTTGACCGACTTTCTCACTTGTTATGATTGCTATTGTGGGATGTGTTAGCCGTTATTCCCCTTATTCCTTATCCTCCTACGCGTTTCGATCGCATTTGTGGCCTTCATCAGGAAGCCTGCATTTAGTTGTTATATAAACAAATATTACAATGATTTTTAAACATGCATATATCTGTTATATCTGCTATATTTATGGTTTACAACCCACTCTCCTCGTTGTTGCATCCAAAGACTTTCTACTGTCGGTCTTGTTCTCTCTATCTTTTCTACGTCGAGCATGTCTTTGGTATCTCCTTTATATTCCGCTATCCTAGTTTTGTCGTCCAAGCCTCTCCTTCTTTCCCTTACATGCTATTTCGAACACAACATTCTGTTGTTGTTGTTTGGCTATTTTGTCTTATATGTTTGTAAACTGTTTCTTGGTTTTGTGTGGGCTTTGTATGAGAACGTTAGATTCGAATGTTGTTTCAGTATTATGTTTGCAATTGTCCATGCATGTTATTTTATCTGATGTATTGTGTCTTGATTGAATTGAAACGATCATATCAGAGCCGTATCATTGTACCGGTACAGCTTTAGTTCTGCCGCCGCTTTTAACTTGTGAACGTTGTGGCTTTGGCAGATTCGGTTAAACTTCAGGCTAGGTCAGCTGGGCACAAATTACTTGCTTTAAGAAAAACCAAAAGATCAATACTGGAAATAGTCAACTCTTAAATGTAGTACATCTAATTCCGGTGTGCCCAAGCCCATTCAGCAAGCCATGCATTCGTTGATACTTCAACACATATACAATTTCAACATAATCAATTTTATCACAAAGCAATTGAAAATTGCCAAATTTCAACATTTCAGATTTCATTACGATTTCAACGGAAAACAATATTAAACAATTTAAAAAAATTATATTTTCAATTCTACAAGCGGCAATGTCAGTCGAACCTGACTAAATTATCCTTCGAAAGTGTATGAACACTTGAAAGCACCAGAGATAACATTCTTTTGTTTACAACTTGAATAACTTTCATCCGAATGCAGGCGTTGTAAATATTGTTCGTGTTTAATTGGTTTTGTGGTTAATTGACGTGTGTTGAATTGACGTGTTAAAATGGTTTTCAGGATGAATTTGTTTGTGTTCAATTGTAATGAGCTGAAATGACATATGTTTAATTGACTTTTTGAAATTTATGTGTTGATTCTACCGGAAATTGGTTTTTTGAATCGGGCGATTTTTTCCAAAAAAGTGTTTCCCCTCTATCTCTGATCGTACTACACACTTACATTTTATTATTTAATTACTGATAAAAGTCATCGTTAATCAACTTAAGGTTCCACTTCTATTCAACACAAAACAATTTCAACACGTCAATTCAACACACGTCAATTTAACACAAAACAAAGTCTTCACAAAAAAAAGTCAACTCACGTCTATAAGTCATATTACCCAACACAACAACACAAATTTAAATTTAATAATAAATAAATTATTTTGTTTTGTGTTGAATTGACGTGTGTTGAATTGGCATGTGTTGAATTGTTGTGTTGGGTAAAATGAATTAGTGATGTATTAACGTGTGTTGAAATTGTTTTGTGTTGAATTTGTTTGTGTTGAATTGACGGATTGTTGAATTGTTGTGTTGGTTGAAATGACTGACTAATGACTAATAGCAATCATTTATATTCCACCCAAGTGAACTCGCTGTCAAGGACATCCCTAAATAATTTTAAGAAACAAGCACAAGACGGTTTTTAACATTCCTTTAGTGTTACCCGATTTTCCACTCCCATAAAAAGTTTGGAATTTATCAGCTCAAAATAACTCAAAACTTTTTGTTGTAGATTCACCTCAGCCTATTGTTTTCGTTGAATCAAAAAATGTACTTCAACAGAGGATTGGCAAACGCTCGATCAAATTTCCTGAATTTATTGCGGTTTTCAACGTCTCCTCCAATTTCAACGAAATTTGTTCCCCTTTCTGCTGATATCAGAATTTCAGTTGATGCCCAACAATATTTGTCATTAAGTCAATAAGCGCATTGTGCTTAAATGCACATAAAATAAAGCCCACAATGAGCAGATGCCAAAGAGCCAAAAGGCCATAAAAAGAGTAGCTGGTCCACCTTCCATGTTGTCTCTGGCAACAAAGCCGATTTATGCCCAATTGGATTTGCTGCTAAGAGCCACAATTCATGTTTTTATGAGCGGATGCCTATTACCCAAAAAAAAAAAAGAACAGAATGAAAGAAACAAGGCTGGGAAAAGCTTTCTTTTTAATAAATATAAAATGTCCTGGCCAAGAAGAAGGTAAGTCAACAAAAGAAATGCTTAGGCCATTGATAAGCAGCCCGGACTTTTGGGTCATTTTCTTTCATATCAACCATATCCTTGTCGTCGTATTCTTTTCATTCGATTTGCTTGTTATAAAGCTCAAATTTTATGGCCTTTGCCAAAGTCCAACAAGTCCAAAAAAGTATATCGATTTGCCCAGCAGCAGCTGGGCGGCCGTTTACAATCTGCTGGACAGGCAGTTCCTTCTTTTGGGACGTTCATCATCAGCAACTAGCCTGACATTGATAAATTATGCAGAGAGAAAAGCAACAAATGGCCAAAAAGGCAACCAGAAGAAAAAGTGCTGTCCGCTTTTAGGCGCAACTTGCTGAGATTTTCCAGGCAATGAGTTGGCAAAAATTATGACTGTTTGGTGCCAAAGTCATAAAAGAAATGTGCCGGAGAAAGGGTTTCGGTTTGCTGCCCGGGCATTTAAAATTTAAGTGCCCCCGATGAGCAGCTGAGTGGAGCATAAGCTGGGGTGAGATAAGCGAGTGGGTAGAGCTGGTTAGCGACTTAACAGTTAAGTTGTCTTTCAGTCATTCACACTGAAAATGGTTATGGAGCAAGAAGAACATAATTTATGAACAGAGAAAATTATGCATTAAAAGGAGAGGTTTAAAAGGGCAAATCTCTATACATTACCAAGCCATTTTTGTTTCGGTGTAAACACCAACTCCCTGATATACCATATTCATGAAAGCCCAATATCTCCACATTTAATTATTTGTATAACGTTTCATTTATTTGTATTGATTTCCAATTCATTCCCTTGCTCTTACTCTGCAAATTGCATTATATTGTGCATCCGGGCACTTGTTACCGAACATCTTACAGTTCTCAGCCCTTAGCCCGTTTTTCAAGGATGTTTACAAATTTACGAACGCGAAAGTGAATTTTCCTTGCGCCAAAGTTGTCAGTGGCAGGACTCCGTTTACTTGCCTGGCAGGCAGGCAGTCAGGATGCGCGCCTAAGTAGTTTTTGTATAATTGCACTCGTCATTGTCGTCGTCGACGACATCCTTGTCGTCTGCTTCTGCTTCTGCCCGCGGCATTGGCAACAACAGCAATTAAGGAATGTTAACAAGCGCACTTTTCAACTTTTGCTCACGGCTGTTGCACTTCAAAGGTGTGTCTGTATGCGAGTGTGTGTGTGTGTGTGTGCACCTGCCACGCCTATCCCCCACTTTTTTTTTTGCACACAGTTGCTCTGTGGCTTTGCCAAGTCAACTTATTTGCTTTGTGGTGTGTGAGTTGTTTGTGGCTGATTTGAATGGGATTCGGCATTGCGGTTAGATACCTTAAAAATGTAGTTAATGCGGATGATGATGGAACAGAGACAACTTTGAAATGAAATGAGAATTTATTTCAACTTCAAAGTTTTAAAAATGAATGGAGAGATGGCATCAAAGAAGCAGATGAATGGATGAACTAGTCTTTTTTACATAGAATGAAGACTGGTGATCTTAAACGGAAAGGTTGAGTGCAAATTTTTTGTCCGACCACGGATTGGCGGTAAATTCTTTAGAAGTCAAAAACTTGAATTGCGATTATTTTCTTATCTTTCGACGGAAAGTATATTTTCCAGACTTTCAAAAAACGAGAAGGATAAGCTAATTCACACCCTTGCCAATTCAGAGTTCAAATTAAACATTTTTCATACTCAAACTCATTTTGGACCAGACTTTAACAAAATTTACATACACAAAGCTTAAAAACTAAAAAAGCTTTTCTTAGTAAAACCCATTTCCCGACAGATCGGTCCTATGGTAGCCATTCAAATATGACCAAAGTTTGCAAATGTGAAATTTGAAAACATTAGAAGAGAACATGCTTACACTGCTCGACAGAGTCGATTTTCCCCCATTGGACCAAACCCATTTTTTCTGAAGTAAATTGGCCCGCTGATCACGAAAATTGTCAAAAAAAATTCTATCGACGCGTTATCGAGATATGATCGATAATCGTTTTTTTCGATTTTTCCAAAAGTTGCCTTCACTTAAATTCCCATAACTTTTTCGTTCTTTAACCGATTTAAAAGCTCTAATCAAACTTAAAAATTAAAAGCTGGGCCCAACGTTTCGTTGTCGAACAGAAATGAGCTGGGGTGTGTGCTTTGTATGCTATGGGCTCAAATGGAGAAAAAATATTTTTATACCCTTGGAAAGGGTATATTAAAATTTACCGTATGTTTGTAACGCACAGAAGAAAGCATCTCCAACCACATAAAGTATATATAATCATGATCAGCATGACGAGCTGAGTTGATATAGACATGTCCGTCTGTTCGTCCGTCCGTCTGTCTGTATGAAAACCTAGATCTCAGAGATGGTAAGAGATAGAGGTTTGGCATGTATAGGACAAATGCTTCTTTTTTCTGCACGCAGATCAAGTTTGTTTCAAATTTTGGCCACGCCCCCTCCCGCCCCCGCAGTTTAGAAAAAACGTTATATAAAAACGTATATTCAGCTTTGAAGATAGACTAAAGATAGTTATGATAAAGATCGGATGAGCGGTTCTCAAGTTATGAGCAAAAAAGGGAACCAAGCCCCCCACTATCCACCCTAAAAACATGTTGCTTACTTTTCGGATGGTCACCCTAAGGAACGCAGGAACACTGTTAAAACTGGTTTTTCATGAGTAACGGGTATATCGAAGTCGGTTAGAGCCGACTTTAACTTACGCTCTCGTTTTTCTTTAAAATTGAATGAAATTAAAATGCCTAATGAATGATTCATAATTTTAAAAAATTCTTAAAAAATTGGACAGTAAAAACTACTTAATTAACTTTTAAATAAGCCCTCAAACGCTGAAAAAGCATGGCAGTTTTTTTTTTAATTCTTTGTTATATATTCACAATTTAGGCAAAAAAGCTCCAATAGGAGACCATAGTTCATTTCAACTTAATCTAGTTCTGCATGGATTGCCGGGGTCGACCCCTCTGCCGACTGTCTTGTGAGCTTCATTGTAGAGCCATCTTCGCGATGCTTTCATCTTCCCTCCGTAAGGTGTGCCCAATTCGATTCCATTTTTTGTTGTATCTCAGTTGCGATAGGTTCGTTTCCAGAAAACTCCAGGAGATTTTTATTTGTGATGGTGAGAGGCCAAAATATGAGGCAAATTAATCCCTCGCTTACATATTCAGATACCAGCTAGGTTTTTGAGCTATATAACAACACCGACTTTACGGTGGTAATAAAGATACACAGTCTCGTTTTCAGTGATATGGAGCGGGAGTGCCACACCCTTCCACATCTATCATAACGCCGCCATTATTCGTCATGACACTTTTCAGATAATAGCATTTTTCGACATCCTCGAAGTTTTTGAGACTGCCATTACACCAGCATTTATGTGGACTGCTCCACTATTATGGTCTACAGAGGATCGGTTGTGCCTGAAACCATTTTGCTCTCGTCTGAGCAGGCCATTTATCATAGATGAGATTCTGTCCAGGATTATAAATGCCACGATTTCTTAGAAAGAGTTGAGAAGAATAATACCTCTAGCTCAGCTGGAAGTTCGTCCGGACCTGTAGCCTCAAGAGCGTAGCCAGCTTTCCGAAAAGGTGGGGGCAGCTGTGTCTGAACGTTTCTTAAATATTTCCTTAATATTTTTGACATTAAGTAAACATTAAAAACTTAAGTTATAAATGAAAAAGTGAATTTTCCGGGGCAAAATCTATGATTAAGGGGGGCAGCTGCCCCTTGCCTTTTCCAGGCTCCCTAACTTTACGGTTTGTGCTTATCGTCTCACCTCTTTGATCCCTTTGGGCCTCAGGCGGAGTTGTCCTAGTACTAGGTTATGGTCGCTGTCGTAGGAAACTATGTGTAGTTGGGAGTTATGGAACCGTCTACCTATAAATGTGTGATCAATCTGGTTACGTGTACGCCCTTGAGGTGATTGCCACATGTATTTGTGGATGTCCAAATGAGGAGATGAATAAGTGGTGGTGAACACCTAGTTCTATTAGACTCATTAGACTCTACAATAGACAAAATTGGTCGCGGTGCATTTTCCGACCGATGGTTCCTATGGCAGCTAAAAGATATAGTCAACCATTTATTCATTTCAGGAGGTAACTACAAATTAGTATTAACATCGACACGAGCCGAACGCATTTCGAGCAAACATCTTTTCTTATGTTGGTCAACGGTCGTTGAAGTAGGTCACAGCTGTTTTGCGTCGCTTTTGTTGGCCTCACAATCATTTTCCCACGATCCCCTATTAGCCCATCATTCCTTTGTTCACCCTTTGTTTGTCCAATTAGGCATTCCAAGTTTCAAGTGTCCCAGTTGCATTCTTAATTAAAAGTTGATTGAAACATCGCTCGAGAGTTGGCGGCACTTAAAAGTCAATTTGTAGCTAGTATGTCAAGACATTTACCCATTGAGTCGTTGGCTCTCATATGCAAGGCATAATTAAACAAATCTGAAAATAATTGAAAGTTTTCCATCATAAATCCCAGACATAAACAAAGACCTCTCTCCCTTTGCCCCCCGGCCTTCCCCCGGCTGGTTAAAACTATTCTAAAAAATTCCCTTGTTGACAATTAAGTTCACAATAACAACAACAAATGGCCCCCGTCCAGACAGTGTAGCAACAACAAAAATGCGTCAAAGGCACGCAACCCCCGCAGGACATAGTAAAAGGACGTTGACAAGCCAGTCAGAAACTGGTTTCGGTTTTGGTTCTGGTGCTCGGTGGTGATCAACCCTAATTTACTTTTAATAACTTCATAGGCAAAAAGCAAAAAAAGCTTGAACAGGGAAGCATTAAAAGTGTCCTTTTTCACATGGACAAGGGGACTAAATACATAAAGCGTTAATTTCGATTTTGCCTAACGAGGGTTAAATGTGTGTAGGCAGTGGGTGGAAAGGGTTCACAGCCCAAAGACAGTTTAACAGCAGCCTCAACTAAGCGTATGAGCGATATCGATAACGATAATTACACAGGCAGACGGTTGGTGAGGGGGAGGGGGGTAGGGCTCACTCAGGTGAAAAATTCAATTTCGCAGGGGTAAGGCCATAGGCATGTCTAAGTGCGTGTTTGGGTAAGGGTAATGGAGAAACTGAAAGGGCGACTGCATGACAGAGTGACTTTTCTGTCAGGACATAGATTTGTGCAACCCAAAAAATCAAACCAAGAAGTAGACAAATGACAAGCTCAAGTGTGACACAACTAGAGATGGGTAAAAATTGAAGGAAAGTGGGAAGGTTTATTTAAAAATTGAACGAAAGATTTATTAACATCCATTTTATATAACTATAACCAATTTGCATAACCTTTGGACAGTTTTCAGCTCCTTTGGTTAAAAATGTAAGATCAATTTAACATTAAATGGATAGTACTATTCAGTACAAATGGACGCCAAAATCATCCAATTATTTGATTAAAAAAATATTTATTTCGTTATTTTCTTAAATTTTATTTTTACCCCAAAAAGTATGCTACATTCTCGCATTTTATCTCATCTCTAAATACTTTTCATTGTGGCAGAGACATGTCATGCCACAGGCACCAACAAGAAATCGAAAAGACACCAAAACGGAGACGGACTCTGAATGCCAGATTTTGTGATGCCATGTGAATGGTGACGCTGACACTCCGTTCCCTTGCTCCCCCTCCCCCTCCCACGGCTGAATGTCTCTGCCAATGCCACATTGCCTGCTTTTGACAGTCGTTTTGCAAACATGTCGAAGCCATTAAGACAATCATGCGTTCTCCTCGCTTCCACTCTTCATTTTTTTACATCAAGTGCTTTCTTCTCGCACTTTTACATTCCATTTTTGTTGTTGTTTTTTGGGTATTGTGATGCATGTTTTGTTTTTGAAAAATGGCTGTCGCGTCACTTGTATTGTGTTTTTGAGTGTTTGTCCTTCTCTCTCTCTCGGTCTCTCTGTTTTAGTCTGTTTGGCACAAAGATTTATGTGCTGCAATTTACACATGAAAAAAATCCCAAAAAAAGAAGAGAGAAATAAACGTTTGTTTGACGCTTAGATTGAGTGGAAGTCGCTTTTGTGGGCAATGTGTGTAGGTGTTGAAATTGGTTTCACAGTGGAAAGGCAAATGAAGGTGTTCTGAAGCACCCTAGACGTGTCTAGTGATGTGATATACTGGACCAATGTTTGGCTAAAGAGTATGATTTGGTATTCATCAGGGTGTTTGACCATGAAAAGTGAGAGACGGATGATTTATGTAGAGCTCAAACCAAATCCAAACTGAAAATCCAACAAATAAATAAAGCATCACAAAGCTCTGAGTTTGCATTGGATGTGGCAATCGATGCCATATATGAAAATCATGATACAATATTAATAGCGCTAGCGGAATTATTCCATTCTACAGAATTTATTGAACCCAGGGGCTGAAAACACTCTAAGTGCAGGGCCACAAAGTCGTTATTTTCATTTTCGACAGTATTGGACGCCGTGGAAATTTCATATTGATATATAGAACTACAACCTAAAATCATAAAATCTTCTATATGTATTTCATGACTTATAACAGTGTTTATATTGTCACAAAGTATGCTTATTGTGTCAAACGCATATAAAACTTTTAATATTTGCATTGATTTTTTTAAATAAAGATGCTAAAAAATCAGAAAAAATTAAACACAAGAGATTAATTTTAACTATAATCTGCTTTGGAGAATACTGAAGCAGATTTTAGTTTTTTGCTTTGAAGTATACAAGTCACTCTATCAAATTATTGCCAAGTCAAGCAAGTAAGAAGGACTCTTATAAGTCAATAAAACTGCACAATTAAATCATCTCTTTTGGGCAACTGACCTGAGACACCGCCAACTTTCATTTTTTTTCTAGAATTTTTTGTGTTTTCCCTGAATTTCCGTATTTACAAAAGGCGTGAATGATGAGTCGAATTAGTTTCCATCGGAGTGGTCCCTCAATATGTATAAAAAAATGGCTTTGAAAACAATTTTTTATTAATTCCTATAGAGCAGTGGTCGGCACTCTGAGCAGAGAAGTAAGCTCTGGCAAAAAGGTCAGCAAACTTTTTTTATCGGCCACTTCCGACTTCAGAGTATAAGAGCAAAGATTCCCAGAATCAGCTTACGGCCGCATAGACACCACTGTAAATAAGGAAATTCTTTGAGAAGCAACAAGAATCGCATCGCCAGAAGAATAAAAAGGGAAAAGGCATTTGTGTTTGTGCGAAGTCGATGCATACATACACAGGAAAAAATTTTTTTTTTCATATTTCATATATTCATATTTTTTGTTTTTTTAATCTTAGAGAAATCCCGGAATGAGCTTGTAAATTTAATCTCGACTTCCAGGATATTCAAGTTTTTTGAGGATTGGTTCAAGCCTTTCGAAATTCCAATCATTCCAAATGTGCATACTCCAATCCAAGATATACTTAACAAGATAGCCACTCTCGCTCTCTCACAACTCTTTATATTTATGTCAAAGGAGCGAGAGAGTAATGAATTTCTGTAAGCCTAAGTTCCCTGAGGCACGAACATACTCGCCAAATCACACCGAATGCTTGCCGAAGTCATGCTTCACTGTGTCTAAGAGAGAGACACAGTCCATTTTCGCGCTCTCTTCTTGAGGAACCCAGCTGTAAGCAGAACACAAAAATTTCGTCCGCGGAGATGCGTCGCTCACAAGGTTTGTTCATCGACTGAAACTTAACGAGCTGTCAAGGGAGCAAGTGCGGCCATCTTGATAAGTATATCTTGCTTCAATCCCTTTCGAGATCCCATATTCGTAAATTAGATAGAGAGAGCGTAAAAGTATTAGGTGTATTTTAGATATGTGACACCAATCGTTGGCGATGAGATACTGTTACAATCGTGTTCAGTGCGCATAGACGAGGGCTGGAATCCCGTTTAAGCCCAAACATTTTTATATTTCTTAGGTTTTTTTTTTTTTGAATTAATCATCATCAATCAATTTTACTTATCGAGCTTAAATTAACCTCGAACCAGCTTAAAATAATATTGCTTTTTGATTAAATTGCGTCGGAATTTTTAGCTTAATTCTGCTTTTTAAGATTACCCCGGGATAATGTAATCCTTTTAAATGTTACAAAATTCGGATCAAGTTCATTGAGTAACTACCACTTAATTACTTGTTGTGAAATTCAATAGCTTTGATATTTACTTCGACAAATTAATTATTAAAAAATATTAATTTTATAACTAAAATCCAGATTATAGTTTCGAAACCAAGAGAATCGGTCTCAGTAAATGACAGAGACGTGATAATCTCAACCCAAGATTATAGATATTCTCAATTTAAATCTAATTGGAGTCGCCCCAGAGTGGCTCGTGTTTCAAAAGCTCGTTGCGAAAATCAACTTTTGAGTGGTTGAATTTGGTCAAATTATTAATATTGGGATCTATCTACTGAAATCCTGTCAGTATGCTGCCAACAACAAGGGGTTATTTGTTATATGCACTGATAGTCTCTCGACCATATCAGCTTTACAGAACTGGGATCATAGCGACCCCACTGTCCAGGAAATAAGGAAACTTACTACGACTCATCAAAAAAAGTGATATTCTACAAGTTGAAGGTAATAAATAAATAAATTTTGTAGTACTTCGCTGCCCCAGCAAGCAAAAGCACATAACGGTTGTATCAGCAAGGCCAGGATACCCCAAAGTCACAAAAAAGTCTTATAATATCTTTAAACAAGACAGTAATAATTTTATTTAATTATTAAGTTTTAGTAATAATAGTTTTTTAATAGATTCTGGTGATAGATTGCACCGTAGATCTGAGAGAACCAGCTTAAGAGCAAAAAAATGCTCTCTCTACACTAACTTGTGTAGCTGGGACGCATTGCAAAACTTTTGCCAATTGAAAAAGCCGAGGGTACGTGTATATCTTTTCCTTCCAGTATTCCATTATGTCATCATTTGTGTTAATGGACTGTGGAGAATATCCATTTATTTCGGCTATAGCCAGTTGCAGTTCCGGGTCGACATTGGCAGTAATTTTCAGAGACCGCAGCAATAGAATCAAAAATTTATCTAAAAAAAAAAAAAATGTAGTATAACCTTCCTCCAGTGGGACTCGAACCTAGTACTTATTCACCAAGCGCTGACTCTATCACCTCTGCTCCATAGCGCACCTTCTCAAACTCGATATTTAAGCGTACCACTTGAAAAAATATGTTTCTCTATGAGACGTTGAACAAGGCAGAGCAAATTTAAAATGTTACGAAAAATGTTGACTTTTTAGATCCTTTAAGGACATGTGATGTACCAAAAGAAAGGTATTGAGCCATAGATCATATATGTGTTTACGTTTTAGTCCTACGCCGCTTGGTTCAAAAGGTTTTTGAATTCAATCTTTATTTTTGATTTTTATAATAAAAATCATAAAATTATTTTTAAATGTAATTTTTATTATAAAAATTGAAATTAAGAGTTATTATAATATATAAATAAAAAATTAATCGTTATTTTACAATTTTTATTTTTAAATCAAAAAATAAGAGTTATTTCCGATTTAAATGAAAAAAACTAATAAATAATCCTTAAATCGTAATTTTTATTTTTAAAATTGTAATCGTTACGATCCCTGGTTACAGTTATAAATACAAAGTGATTGTTCTAGTGACCTTTTGATTGAAAATCATAGAACTTTTTTAAGCAGGCTCTAGGTCAGGTTTAGGATATTGTCCAAAACTTGTCTAAAACAAGACACCACAAAGGAGGCTACAGAATTGCGCTAATTCATGAATACCAATTCAATCTTCAGCTGTCTCTGCCTGTCCTTAGTGTGTTAGCAGAAGTTACCTGTGTATTCCGTGTATCACCGAACCATCTTAATTCCCGAACGGTTGCAATAAAAGCTACATTAACTATTTGGCTTTGTAGTTTTGTTTTAAGATTTGTTCTAAATTACTTAAATCTTCTGAATTCCTATATGTAGACTGCGCCACGATCGCAGCAGCGTCGCCAGGATTTTGGTTTGAATATCCTTTTCCATTTTGTGGAGAGTTAAGTGACACACATACTCATTTACGCTCTGGTTGAACACTCAACACCTCTCTCCACCCCCTCCCTCACTCTGCTCTACAATTTTCTTTAGAAAAAAACAGCAAACCACCCCCTTTCCCCCCAACTACTTCTACTCGCACAAAACCCAAAATGAGTGAAATTAAACTTTTGTAAACGCTTCGTGTTCGTGTGCAGCAAATTGTTTCCGGGGATGTTGTGTTGAGAACTTTCTGCCGTTGTTGTTATTTAGTTATGAATCATAACGACCGACGCACAGTCCGTGTTATAACAACCGAGGACAACAATGTGGCTATAAATTGTGCCTTTCTATTTTTTCCTCCCAGCAGGGGGGACGAACGGTTGACAGGGGTGCATGACTCAGCAGTTATTTTTTTAGGTGGGTGTGTTTTTTTGACACTCTTACTAATTGCCGACACAGACACTCAGACAAGAGTCAAGATTCCTGCGGTCGAAGTGCATTTCGCATCAACTGTCAGCTGCAAAATGTTTTTCTTTTTCGCTTCTTTCAACTTTGGCTCTGCATGCAAAGTGCAAATAATATAAATAATTCAAAGCACACACACACAAGAGACAGCACACATTTGCATTGACACACTTCAAAAGTTTTTCGCCTCGAACCTCGAAGCTCGTAAATGCATTACAATGCCAGTAAAATGCAAAAACCGCCCACCCGAAATGTGCAAATAGTTCTTTCTATCTATATTGCTTTTAAGGCCCCGCATGTGGGTTAGTTTGTCTCGAGAATCATTGCCAACTGGAAATGTGTTTGCACTGCTGCTCCACATTTGGGTAGGCATGGCCACCTGCGACTACAAACATGTGTCCAATATATGTGCATACATATGCGATTGCACTTGGTTTTTGGCCAGAAAACTAAAACTTCAGCCTTAACGGTAGCTTAGTCTCCAGCCAGCCATTTCACTCCTCCACCACCTGGCAAATGCAAAGTTTTCACATTGAATTTTCCGGCGCAGCGCATCGAGCAACAAATCCTTAGATGGGGTGAGGGGGAGGCAGTTATCCTACTTACAATTTTGTGTTATTTTTTAGAGAGTTTTGTGATTTTGTGGGCCAGGTTGTTTCGTGCCCCGCAGCTTAATTATTTTCTTTCTTAGAGTATCCAAAAATTCACCTTTATTTTACATTTTTTTGCCCACAAAACTTTGTCAAGCGGAAAATGTAAAAGCTTTGCTTTTTTTGCTGTCAGCCACAAGGATATTTTTATTTGCACATGGGGACAGGACATTTGAAATTCCAGTTGTATAATGGCTCATTAGGCAGGAGCATAGCATGTCTCCTCATCCGTGTACCGTGTCAAGCTGCTGTGTCAAATGCTAATTAAAATCAAGCGGCATTCGCTTGTTTAAACAGGAATCAGCTGAGGCAGGTAAACTAAATGCTGAGGACAGCAATCGCCCTGACCATCGCCATCATCATTATCCCTGTCATCGTCAACAGCAATCAAGATAAAAGATAAGTTAAATGCCAAAGTGGCGCAGGTCCACCTCCTGCTTGCTTGTTTGTTTTGTAATAAAGTCCTGGCGCCTGCTTTCCACCTCCATCTCTGCTGCGGCTCGCATCAAAGCAAACTTTTCACAGGCTGGGGCTAGTGATTTGAACGCTTGATTGCTTTCGGCCAGGACAGCATGTACGTGCAAAGCACCCACAGAAGAACCCTCGGTTCGGTTCGGTTCGGTCTGGTGTGTTCATGTTAATTTCTATCTGCCTGATTGCGGGGGTTGACGGTGACGCCCCATTACAAAACACGTTCGACTCATAATTTGGAGTGAAAATTTTCAATTAAACTTAATTGCATTAAAAGCGAAGGGTTCAATCTGTCCCCGTTCTGGAACGTCTCTTCGTTTCAGCAAAAGGACCCCCTCACACACACACACACACACGCACACACAGAAGCTTTATAGTTTTCTGGCTTTTGTTGTTATTGTGTGTTGCTTTTTATGTTCACCCCGAAACTTTTGGCTTTTGAGTATGGTTGTGTATCTTGTTAAAATATGGCTGTAATTTTATCATTGAAAATTTTTTTAACCACCATTTTGAATTGGTTATTTAAAAGAATTATATTTTGATTAAAATTCAAGCCCCATCGTTTAACATATTTTGGGTTTAATGAGGGAATTTAATCAAATTTCTGGTTAAGGGATAAGTTTTATTTGAAAATGAAAGTTCAAAACAAATGATATTTTTCAAGGTTTAAGCGATTTAAATGGTGGTATAGGTTACACGTCTTTTCAACACAAAACAATTTGAACACGTCAATTCAACACACTTTAATTCAACACTGCAAAATTATAACACAAGATATTTCAACACATATACAATTTCAACATAATCAATTTCATCACAAAGCAATTGAACATCGCCAAATTTCAACATAGTACGATTTCAACACAGTACAATTTCAACACTGAAAAATAGAACACAACAATTTAAAAAAAATATTATTTTCAATCATACAAGTGGCGATGTCAGTCGAACCTGACTTTTAATCCTCCGAAAGTGTATGCACATTTGAAAGCAACAGAGATAAACTTCTTTTGTTCACAACTTGAATAACTTGATGCAGGCGTTGTAAATATCGTAAAATTTTTGCCTGCCCCTATGTCACCCTTCTTTCCCAGGATGAATTTGTTTGTGTTTAATTTGTAATGTGTTGAAATGACGTATGCTTAATTGACATTTTGAAATTTATGTGCTGATTATACCGGGAGGGGATGGAGGCTCCGAATTAGGAAAAATTTTTATCTGCAGCTAGGGTCTGCCTTCTATCTCTGATGGAACTACACACTTGCAATTTATTTACTATCACTAATGAATATCATCGTTACTCAACTTTAGGTTCCACGTCTATTCAACACAAAACAATTTCAACACGTCAATTCAACACAAAACAAAGTCTTCGCAAAAAAAGTCAACACACGTCTATAACTCATTTCACCCAACACAACAATTTAACAATTCGTCAATTCAATTCAGTCCAAATTTAAATTTAAAAGTAAATTAATTATTTTGTTTTGTGTTGAATTGACGTGTGTTGAATCGTTGAGTTGGGTAAAATGACTTAGTGATGTGTTGAAATAGTTTTGTGAAGACTTTGTTTTGTGTTGAATTTATTTGTGTTGGGTGAAATAACTGGGTGTTTTATAGACGTGTCACCGTGGAATTGTATAATATTTGTCTCTGAAAATAATTTTTGTAAACAAAAAAATCAATCAAGGTTTCAAATCGCCCTAAAATTTTGAAAAGATTTCCATATTTAAAGTTGCTCTGAAAAGAAAATTAAAAAAAAATTGACCTAAATATAAAAATTATTTCTAAATTTTAAGGCGATTTCCACCATTGACTGAATTTTCTTAAACTTAGAAGAAAACAAATTCTTAGTGTGGAGCAAATGATACTAAATAATAAATATTTTATAGATATAAAAAAACAACCATAATTATCTCCAAAACTGACGTTTCTTTAAAAAAAAATCAAAAAACTTCATAAGAAGTAATTCGAGCAAATTTACATTTAATGATATTTTCATTTGAGACAAGTTTTAAGTCAATTTTGAAATCACCAGTTATGTTTTAAACAACATTTTCAGCTTCCCTTAAAAAATTGTGAAGAAGTCTCTAAGGCTGAGGTAAGCTCAGCGGGGTTAGGGACACATAGCGCGTATCAAACGCAACACGCGGGTAACCAAATCGCACAAAGCGGCCGGAAACTGGTAGCTAGTCCAGTCCTACCAGCTCCACCTCGCCCCCAAGTGAAACCATAGCGAACGAGGAGGATTTGGTAGTCCTGTTATTGGATTTACGCCATGTGTCACCAGCCCCAAAGTGAAACTTAGCGGGGTCTGGGACACCTGGCGCGCATCCGACACCACGCTGGTACAACCAAAACTTGCTATGCGGATCGAAAGAAAACACTAGGAGGCGGTCCAGTACCACCAACGCCGCCTCGCTCCAGGTGAAGCCGTAGCGAACGAGGCAAAGTTGGCAGTCCCGTTGGTAGATCCCCCACCATGCGCCACCAACCCTCAAGTGAAACTTAGGGGGGCTAGAGGGGCATGGCAGGTCCCACTCACACATGCGCACACAAAACGAGATCCTTCGGTAACACTCACTTGGGCAAACACCAACACTGCAGCAGAGGGACACACACTCCAAATTTAAATTTCGGCCATTTTGTTTAAATTTTACTTTGTTTTTTAATAATTTTATTTTTTTTTCTATGACACCTATCTCCTAACACCGTACCGAGAGAAGGCTGACACGAAAAATCCTAGGCACGCGGTGCAACTTCGTTTGTGATGCGCGGTGACTAAGCAGTGACTGGATTATTTGAGGCTTATATTTATGCTTAAATCTTACAAGAACTTAATTAAAATTATAACAAAAATTGTAGTGGGTCATTTGTACTTCATGTTTTGTTTGCCGTTTTCCCTCCAATGGGTCGTCAGTGCTTAATATTATCTGTGTTTGTGACGCTTCAGTGCGTAACAAAATTCATTGACTTTTCCAATGGTAGGCCCTTCGCTTCCAAGAAAGGTTTGATTTCGTTTGATTTATATATATAAAATCTCGATATTGTTAGGGACTTTTTTATCAGCTCTTTTGCTAGCTTTATAAATTCATTATCATCTGGGTTCAGAGTTTCAAGAACCTAAAATGCCAACATAAAAAAAAAATCATATTTCAATCACCATTCCAACCTATACTAAAAAGAGTTTCAGTAGAAATGCATCTTTTTGGCTGTAAACTAGTGTTATTAGACAGAAAATTTACTGAATCGACACAGCATCTGTCAGAAATTAGTCAGCTGTTTGCTCTCACTTACGCTCTCTGGATATATTTTGGAATATGGTCGTCTCGCTCTAACCACAGTGATATCATACTGTCAGTATAAACTTTCTTTTTGAGTACTATCCAGCCACCAGCAAAATTGAGAGGCAGCGCATTTTTCTTTTTAATTCTTGTTGCTCCATGGCTTTGCATTGCATTATTTTCACACACCAATACACTCTCACTTTTTGGCCTCGTTCTTCTTGGCAAACCCTGCTGTAAATCGTCTGCCGTCCTACAATTTCCATTTGTTGAAGAGGTAGTTGGAAAGAGTCTAGAGCTATAAATTGAACTACCTAAAAGCCGATCAATCCTGCCCATTTTCTTAGAAAATAGCTTTTAAACATCCGGTCACCGTCACAAGCTATTGGCGCCATCTGTGAAGTAACTGGCTATGCAAAACTGAAAATTCTCAAAACTTTGAGGTTTGAGGAGTGCATATTCAAACATACATTGGCTTAGGTCGCGGTTTGGTTTTGTCATAACAAGGTTTTAAAATTAGGCAGTTACCAACTTAGGCCATCTGGGACTTGACTGACGTTGGCCAGTTCACTTTGGAGTTAACTTTTGATATTCTGAATGAGCAAAGATAGAGTGATTCTGTATTTTTTGTAAAAGGTAGGGAACAACCACCTAGTTGAAATGCGGGACTTAGACACTTTTGTATCTGTTGGGCTGGGCATTCCAAACTATGATTGCTTGTTACAGATTAGGAGCACATATTAGCGGTTCAGATCGGTTAACAACCGGTTTGGAACTCTGCAAAACAAAATTGATTATGTACTGACCAAAGAAATACAAAAGGATACGATCATAGAAGAAAGTTCTGGTGTAGATTTTGTCTGGTTCGAAGATCTGCTCAAGCTGTCACGAACAAGCTCGCTCACCCAGTCTACATATGCGATACGAGGAAGCTCAATGATCCAATCTCGTTGTGGATATAATACACACATGTGAACGATTCACAATCGTCAATAGCAGAGTGCACGGTTCGCTGGAGGCTCGCTTGACTTAAGCTTAAGCGAGCTACCTTATGCAATTACTCTTACAGAGTAAGCAAATTGCTCGTTCTGACTCTTCGTGGAAGCCTTAAAGTGAGAAACTTGAAGTTTCTCACCCACTAAAACCTCTGACTCCCACTTGCGGTACCACCGCTAAGAATAACTTCACAAGGATGAAATAGCATGAAAGCTTATACTAAATCCCTCTATAGGATTTGTAGTTGATTTGAGTTGTATTTCAGAGCGACTCAAAGTATTTCAAAATTAAGTAAGCTTTACTAAGCTTGAAGCAATTTTCAGAAGCCACGACTTTTTTGAGAGCTCGACTTTTTTTTAGAACTATTCGCTCTTTTGTTGCCCTTTTAGCCTAGTTTTTATTTTTAATGGGCTTTCCTCAAGCTAAATTAAAAAATAGTTTTTATTAAATTCCTGCTTAAAGTGAATTTCTTGAAATTTTCCTGCCCGAATTTCTCATAGCCCACTGACATCCATTTGCAACGGTCTCAAGACAAATTTCTTTCGTAGCAACAGCTGTTGCTGAGTTGCCTTTACGTAAATTATGGCAAAAATTTAATTATCGCCCGGGACGCGTGCTACTACTACTTCAACGTCCAACGCACTATGGGGAATTTTCCCAAAAATCAGGCATTAATTAATAACTTAAAAACTAAGCAAGATATTGCGGTCTAGTTTTTTGCCTTATGTTAGGTATACCGTTGCTCTATACGTGCTAAAAAGTGGGCGTGGTAGCAATTCAACCCGCCTTTAAAAAAAATAAATAAAAAAATATTATTTTTTTTTACAAGATAAAATTGGTTTTTCTTGCAATTTTGCATAAGACTGAATGTACCATTATTGACGCGTAATAGGAAACATATTTTTCGGCCGCAAACTTTACGGATTCCTGAAAAAAATGCGTCTCATTTATTTTTTTCGATTTCTGTTCTGTTCTTACTGTCATTTCTAACTGCACAATACTAGCACATAAAATTTCGGATCATTTTTGCCTTATAGAAACTATCTTAAGAACTGCTGCATGGTCAGCTAGTCGTTTTTAACTTATTACGAGCAGCTGTGCTTGCTCTTCTACCATTTTATCTCCAACAGCTTGAATTCTTCGATTTCTAATACGCTTTAGCGTTAATGACCATCGGGAACGACTCTCTGTGTTCATATTCTGCTCAATGGCTTAGAATTGAACTTTTGCGTTCAATTTGTTGCATTATTCGGTTAAATTTTCGCGATTCATATCCAGAATTGCACAAAATATGCTTCCTTTTTTCTTTTAAATATCTTTTATATGCGACTGAAAGACTTTGGCCTAACCCTTCTCTAAAGCAATCAAAAATAACATCTTCCCGACTCGTCACATTTTTTCATTTGGGCTGCAAGTAGGCATTGGAGAAAATGAGGTTGTGTCCTAAAAAGTGAAATTTTGCAAAGAAGTGCGCATAGATGCGGTTGAGCAAAAGTGAATCAGAAGCGGAATTAATAGCTCTAAAAGGTGGTAAAAGTCCCAGCTCTAACAAATCTAAACAAAATTTGGTAGGACTTCGCAAAGTTGAATTTTCTTTCCAATTTTTTTTTGTGAGATGAATCACGAATACCGCCAAATACAGGGACGCCACGATTAATTTCTACAGATCAAAGGCACTAAAACATAGCACATACCACAACGATTAGTTTCAATCAAAAATATTCGACAAAACTTTCTGTTTTCATTAATATTTGGCAATTACAAATTGCAGCAGAAAACACACACTTAACATTGAACTGTCATTCGTTAGCATAACCTGACTTTACCAGCTGCTCACTTAACAGAGCTCTGTTAAATCAAAATTCGTGGTATGTAACATTGAAGACTGATGTATTTGTGGTCTAATGAAACAAAAAAATTTAAGTTTTAAGCACTTTTGGAAAAGGGGTTTATGCCTAATATTTGGCAAAATTCCCCATAGTGCAACGTCTAACTGTGCTGGTGTAAATGTATACGAGTTTCCAACTAACATAGTTTCAACGAAAAGTGTTTGCCCCAAAAAGTATGCTACTAAAACAATTAGCAGGGCGGGGCAGGGCCATAATTAAAACAACAACAACAACAGCTCTGCTTTCGGCTGCCTTTGATTGATGATGCAAACGAAACACTGAAGTAGCTGCACAAGCGCCTGAAAGTATGCAAAGGCGTTGAGAGGCAAACGGCAGGCAACTATGCAGGACACACATGCAAATGCCCTCAAAGAACAAAAAGAAAATGTTTAAGGAAATTGCTGCAAATATTTTGCTTGTTAAGTGAAACCCAGTTGCCGAAACGTTTTCAGCCAGCAATTTCTTCAGGCATTTGGCCAACGCGCTGCAACGTCTTGGGGTTTTCAGAGAGCGAAAGAGAGAGAGAGAGTTTTACTCCCGCCTTTTATGCATTTTGCATGAGCGCTTTGGAAAATGCCTTTGCCCGGCTTTTATGCAAATTTCGTGCATTTTCCATGTTGTTACATTCTTGCCTTTATGCTGATATCCACAGAAAACTTGCATGTAAACTTGGCATGCAATTAAAACTAAATTAGTAGGCCTGTGGGCCAGTTGAGCATGTTGTGAAATTTTGCTGTCTTAGTTTGCTAATTGAATTATTTATGTAGTTGCAAGTGGTTGATTAAAAACAAACCCCTTTTTTTCGTTGTTCGAGCGTAATCAAAACAAAGGAACCCAACCCGCCCAACTCGCCCCACCCCCCCATACCCTGGTGCCAGAAAAAACAACCTTTTTTTTAGGTGTTGAACATTACCACAGGGCACAAACCACAGGCCAACTTGGTCCTTCTCCCTCCTCTCTAGCCTGGTCAGCAAAGATATGCACAAATAAAAAACACAAAAAACTGTCCACGGACCAGCAACTTTTGGTTGTCCAATACGCCCAACCTCTCTGTCTCCGCTTCGGTACTCAGTGACCACCCACATGCGACATTTAACCCTCGAATTGGGCACAGCGGGCACATTGAATATTTTGATTACACTTTGAAAGGGGAATACTCTACGTATTTTCAGACAGTTGGTGACGAAATAATACATGCACATAGAAATTTTAACATTTTTAGATTATAAATATCAGGAAAATTTATGAAGTTTAACTTAAAATTGAGAACAGTAACTCCTAACCACTTTGTTGTGTTAAAGAACTCAATTGTTATTGGAAGGCCGCTGAAATTTAACAAAAATATGTGATTGACCATTCGACATGGTGTTGAGTTTTAAATTAAAATCAATATCGACACTTACACCTATCGTTCACCCATATCGGCTAGTGGAGAGTAGACATAAGTTCACCTTGCCAGCTAAGAACGTCTTAGTCCAGTTATAACGTTCACCAGCATATTGCTGGAGTCTATGTAAATAGGCTGTGGGCCTGTTTCTGCTTTAAGCAGCGGCGCCACATTGACAACATATATATTGCGCTGCCTTTGTATCATCAAACTAATATCGAACAACTGAAGTTAAATTAAAAACAAGCATATTCAGCTTACATAGTTTGGTCCGAAAAAGTTTTCATGTCTATTAGCATTTGAACCCCAGTTAATGAAAAATACCAAAAACTTAAAATTTCGCCGTTGTTTATTGTTAAGTTTGGTCACACTATTATTATGTTTTATGATGACAAAATATTTTATATGACGAAGTAAGTTAAATTCCTTAGCTCTGAAGTCGCTTAGTCTTTACAAGAATTTCCCATGAAGCTTCAAGTCATAAAATAACTAAGATAAAGAAGTTTGTATAAGATAGGGTGTCTTTGGTATTATCCAAACTTACGATAAGAGACAATTTCTATATGCTTAACTGAATAAGATTTAATTAACAGGCCTTTGGACAGAACCTCGTTTGGTGCATCCATTTGTGTCAGAAATCTGTCGTGCATTCATCTTGTTTCAAGGCACAATTCCAAATTTGAAATTTTAATATGTGACAGTACACTGGCTTTTCGCAGAACTTGAATGTTATCCTTACATTTTACAATTTTGTCTAAGCTCAATCAATTTATTTTTAGATAACCAATATCGTTTCTTCTTTATTATACTATTCTTTACAAAAGATATGCTTATTGGTGTCATAATTTAAATGATGTTTGTTCTTGAATCTTGTAGGCTATAAAGAGCTAACCATAGATGAGAAAAGCTTATTTGTGGAGTCAAGTCAATGCTTTATGAACATCCACAGTTGCTGAGAATCGCAAATACACAGCGTAACTTTTATTGCTCTTGCTTTTTCTCTGTTCTTTAATAGCCTATTTCCACTATAATCACATATTTCGAAATGTACATATATTTTTTTTTGATCGTTTTCATATGATACATATTTTGGAGTTTCGGGAACATGTGAATGCCAAATTGATAATTTGAATTTGAATTAATTGAGTATTACATCTTTGAACAAAGTTCTACAGAGCTTAGATCAATTACTTCTACTTACATATTGCAAGAAATTCTTATTATTATGACACTATGAATACTTCTCAAATTGACGAAACACAATTTCAAACATGACAATGTTTCACGCATTTTTTGTTTTGCTTTTATTTGTGTTTGCTAAATAAAGATAAAGACAAGTTTATTAAATTATTGGCTTTCTCCATCACCAGAGCCTTCTTATATAATGTCATCTAGGCCATGCCTTGTTCAGAAATCTCGTTTAAGGTTCAAATTTATGACTGTTTTGACGGGCGTACCTTACCGCGACCAAGTTCTAATACCGCATGTCTGAGCACGAATTCATATTAGTCCTGCCAAGTCACAGATTTGCTTATAGCGCCTACCTGCGATCGCATCAGGGTTGATGTTTTGTGTTATCGATAACAAAATAGCTAGTATTGATTTTTACAACACTGAAAACATTCGGGGTGAATGGACACATATTTTCAATATGTACATTTTTCCTATGGGAAATATGTTACATATTTTTTGATATGTGATAATATGTGAAAATATGTACATAATTGCTATAGTGGAAAAAGGCTATAAATAAGCAACGGAAAACGCCGTTAAGTTGTAGTTAATATTTTAAAAGAGAGAGAAATGTGAGATAGAGCGTTTTTGGGGTGATTTTCATTAACTCTGCTTGTGCCAGTAAAAAAATTTAGCCGCACGAAGGGGAATTATTGGCACTCATAGTCGAAGCACATGTATGCCATTTTCTGTGGTTGGAGACACTCAAGTGTGACAAATATCAATAGGGAATGCAGTACGCTCGTTGTTGTGGTGTTCTCGTGCTCATGATCCATATCAGAGTCCTTCCATACTGTTAAAATTTCATAATATTCTAAATTCTTTGTATTATGTATAGATGAGTTTTGCAAATAGCTTTAAAATTAAGTTATTCTCCGACTTCTAAATGGGACATTTTTCGAATGTCAATTCAACTGAGTTAAAATTACTTTTCTCTAGTTCAAATTTCTGTAAAAATAATATAGTTAAATCGCTTATCCCATATTTCAGCAAATTTTTCTTAAAATTTTGAATTTTGAGACAATTTTTTGTAATATAAAGGGTGTGCCATATTCCACTTGTCCACGATCTACATAGTGCTAGCTTGTCCTTACATTTCATTTCCTTTCATATTTTTTTTCTTTTCTGGTTCTGTTTCTATGTTCTGTTTGTTATTTTGCTTGCATGTTGATTTTTGGGCTGCCATAACTCCTCCCCCCACCAAACACTTCAATGTTTTATTTTCATTTTCATTGTTGAAATAACATTTGACATGCGTCTTTTGCCTGTGAACTCCCGCCCCCAAAAACGACCAGAGCAGACCGACTTCAACTCCAACTTGAAATTCGATTTTCAGCTTTCGACTTCGTGTAGCGTCTGTTGCATGACATGCAACTTTTGCCTCGAGCTGTTGCAATCAACAACGAACTGCAAATGTTTTGGGGTGGGTTTTTGTACTCTTTTTCCTTTTATTGAATAACGTTTCAATATTGCAACATTTTCTGACATATCAATTTTCACGCGGCAAGTCTGGGCAGAGATATAGATTCATGCTGCGATATGAATAAAGTTTAGCGTCTGGTTTGCGCGTGTGTATGACAGCAAATTGTTTAGATATGGCATGAAAATTGAAATTTATGTCTTTGCCATTGACAGATTGCTTGTGGGAAGTAGTGTAAAAGTTGCCATTGTGGTTGGTAAAATATTGGGGGATAATGGAAAGCATAGCTTCTGGACAAAGGGGCAGCAGGAAAATTAGGGGAAAAGACTTTCGAATTCCTTAAAGATTGTTTAGTGCCCCACGTTGAGCGCCAATTTCTTAACAATCTCTAGTGTTACTTTTATTTCTCAAGGAATCCCATGATATATGCCGAAAGTTGATTAAGTCCTTACTTCTTATAAAATTGTAAGAGCCCCACGTTGGGCGCCATTTCTTGCTCTTTACATTTCCTAAGAAAAATGAATTCAAATTCATTTTCAACTCAGTAATTCACCACTTTCAACTCTCCTTTGTAATGTCTCTGTAGAAAACTGTGCTAATCCTTGGCTTATCTAACCTATCAACCATGTCAGTCGTACGAAGCCAAAAGGTTTATTTCTACCTTCTCCCCTCTCCTTCCCATCGCTCCTTTAGCCTCCGGTTAATTTCCCACATTTCACATTATGCAAAACAAAAAACTACTTAACTGCTAAGCTCCCACCGTCGTTGGTCTGTGCCATCATATGCAAATCTAAACAAATTAATTCCAAAGTGAACCTTTGTGCTGGCTTCCAGGCTTGGGTCTGCAGTTGAAATGCAACTGCAACTTCATTTGCGCATTAAGAACCAAACCGCTGACGGTGACGCAGCGGAAACGACAGAAAGCTCTCCCTCCCTCCCTTCACCCGAATCCTTTGCAATTTTTATACCATTTATATTTTCTGCAACTCTCCACTCACAGACTCTCTTATCCCACCGTTGCAGGTTCACATCCGCCGCGAATAGTGGAGCATCCCATAGATACGACAGTGCCACGACACGAGCCAGCAACGCTTAATTGCAAGGCAGAGGGCAGCCCCACGCCCACCATTCAATGGTATAAGGATGGGGTGCCACTGAAGATACTGCCTGGCTCACATCGCATTACCCTGCCGGCAGGTGGATTGTTTTTCCTCAAGGTAAGCAAAAAAAAAAGAGAAATATATTAAAAAATGAATTGCAATTGAAACTGAACCGACGAATACTCTAAATGAATGGTAAAATACTTGTGAAACTGTTGCAATTAAAATCAAATTTGAAATAAAGAGAATTTGAAATTTGAAGAAATATTTTTCATAATTTAAATCGATTCGATCCTACCGGATCCGACAGATTCGGGTGAAACCCTAGGAACGTTAAATACCGAAGATTACTAAACTCGGTTCTGAAAAGAAAAGAAATGCAATATAAGCCAATATCTTAAAATCTAGCAACTATGTGTCAGATAATCTTATAACTGACTTTGATATATGAAGGTTGGTCAGTATATAAAAATTTTATTGTCGATATCAGGGAATCAAACCGGAGCCTGAATAGAAAACGAGAGCAAACGACTTAGGCTCAGAACCAGAATAAAAATACTAGAAAATCAATATGTATTAAACCGAAATAAACGGAAATATAGCACCTTGTTTCATTTTAGTTTGAAAATATTTCAGACATACTTATATAAAGACTACAACTTACACAGCAACTATTACTAAACAATTTTTGCATCAGATGTGCAAACCGATTCCCGAAACTCCGACTATTTTTCATTGGAGCTGCACCTTAAACTAAGCCACATCTAACAAAACTGATCCACCTGAACCGATTCCAAACCAAACCATTCTAAATCTGGGTAACTGTCCAGCGATTTTATGTTTTCTTGTAGATATTGTGTGACTTTCTTAAAAGCAAACCACAAAAGACATTGTTTAATCTTTTCGTTTTTGTATAAAGTCGCCCATATATGCTATCTCAGTCTTATACAAAACATTTTCCGCCGAATTCAAACATCAGTCTGATACGTTTACACCATATTGAAAATATAGAGCAAAAAATTGTAGGTACCAAGGAAGAGTGTGTTTTTTCAAGATACTTGACTGCAAAGTTTATAAAAGATTCACAATAAATTGGGAAATCGAGTTTGGCCTATATTAATAACGCATTCACTAAAAGGCGATGCAAAAAAAAAAAAATTACTATTAAATGTAAGCAGAACCTAAACATAACCATCGCCGATAAGCCTCGATCCTGCACTATTGATAAACCTCAAACAAGAGCGTTGCCATATTGGAATGAGGTTTTGGAATGTACCATAATCATACCCTGGTGCCAAACCGATTCGCATCGATTTTCTCAAACAAACAATAAATGTTACTACTATTTTTTCAAAATAGACCAAGATACACTAGACATGGTCTCGAAAAATAACTTCTGTCTGAAAATAGCTTGGTATTTTATGTTCGATTTTGTTTAATTTTGTCAAATGATCAAAAAAGTCCCCCAAAAATATAATACACATCAAAATGACAATTTTTAGGCACCAATTTGAAACTACACTGAAAAAAAAAATCATTCCATTCCGGGATTTCCGGGACCAATTCATGCCAAAAGGGTACTGAAAATGGGTTGATCCTGGAAATTCATAAACCATTCTCGACAGGAATAATTTAGGTACGGAAATATTTTCAAGCTTTGATCCCGGTTTTAGCCCAGCCGAACCTAAACTGATCTCTCTTTTCGAACATAACTTACTCCCTTTCGAGAAAACATTCTAGTTCACTAGAGAATGATTTGTTCCCGATATCCGAACTCAGTTTTGTTCCATTCGAGATAAAATTCTAGTTCGGCTGAAAATGATTTGTTCCCGATATCTGAACTCAGTTTTATTCCATACGAGATAATATTCAAAAAAAATCTTTCCAAGCATTCCCTTATAAAAAAACCTCTTGTCTTTAGCTAGTTCAACAAGTGCTGTTATCACTGAGTGCTGTTTATTTCACCAACTAGTTATTTTATAATTAATTGTTCGAAATGCTGCACATCCTGCGTTACGCGTATCTATGTCCAGATGTAGCACATCAGCTACGTTGCTTTGACAGGCACTTTGACAATTACACACAAAAACGAAGACGGTGAGACAGAAGTCCAGCACAGAAACCAGCATCAAGGTCACTAAGGTGATCTGATCGTAGCTGAAAGTCCGATTGAGCACATGTCAGTAGCTGATAGTTGACTAGCACTTGGGTGCAATTGGACGGCGGCTTGGGTTGTTGTACAATGATCTCATGGTGTTGCACCTATAAAATAAAACATCATACATAAGACATCCATCCACAAACGATGCCACCGAAAACTCACCTGCTTGTTGAGGAACAACCGAATGACCAGATTTTTAGCACTGTACTCATCTTGGCACCAGGAACAACTGTGGCACCAGACAGCCACTCACTAAATTAAATGTTAGGCTGATCAAAGCATTGACAATGCTGGCGAAGACTTTGGAAGGCAAAACAGTGCCAGAGTTTGGATGAATGTTAGATAGACCAACACGTAGCCTAGAGGAATGATACAACTTTTAAGTAATGTCCATTATCAATATAGATGCTTTCACTTACCCATATAGATATAGATGCCTATGTCACTGTTATTAGAATAGGTTTAGTCTCCTACCATGCTATCAGCGGGATGCAGATTGGCCAGCCAGATCCAAGGACTGGGAAAAAATAAAAAAATTAGTTTCCAAGTTCCCTCTAGTACGGCTGGGGTCAGTCAGTCTATATACGTCAACCCAGCGTTGCTCTTTGTACGGTGATGAGTCGTGACGCCTGTAAAAATTGTTAGAGAGAGGGAGAGAGGCGTACGCTCTAATTTTTTTCCTCTCTTGGGTTGAAGGAACGTTGCTTATGTCGCTCCATGCATGACATTGGTTCTACAGAGCGTGCCTTATGTCGCTCCATACATGGCATTGGGTCGAAAGAGCGTGCCTTATGTCGCTCCATACATGGCATTGGGTCGAACGAGCGTTGCTTATGTTGCTTCTCTGCATGGCATTGGGTCGAACGAGTGTCGATAAAGTCGCACCATGCATGTCATTGGGTCGAACGAGCGTCGTTTACGTAGCTTCTCTGCTGGCAGTGCGTCGACCTAGCGGGCCTGGAGAGTCGTTAACGTATTGAGCGGACATCCCCTTGCAAAATACGTCAGTCGAGCTCATTGTGAGGGAAATAAGCGTGCGTCGACGACTGTCACAATATCGTCGACGGAACGTTGATATAGCGTCGGACGGCCGTACTAGAGGGTTGTGAGTGTGAGGCGGAGGACACATACGTAGAGCACACATCCAATCACACATATGTAACACTGTACATGTGAAAAAGCAAAGCATCGCTTGAACACCGGCTATTAGACATGTACATATGTAGGTATACACACCCAAGCCGAAAATCACAAACGCGCACTACAACTAAAACAAAGGCTAGCATGTACAGTGTTACATTGTACACACGTTAATAAGTGCATGCTACATACGCACAAAAAAGAAAAAATTTGCGTAGATCACACATTTTGCTACCGCAACAACACATACATACAAGCACACACATACACCACCACAGCAATTAGAACACTCTGCACAATTTACTCGAAACTCACCTGCCAAATTTTGCACAACATGGTGCAAGTTGTTGTTCTCGCACCACTTTTTTAATTCTTCATCCGCCATTTCCCTTTTTTTTCTTTTTTGTCAACACTCAACTTCATTAACTTCTTCTTGCAAGCGTCACAGCAAGAATCATGCCAAGCCAAAAATCGCTCGATGCTGCTGGCAAAAGGCAGATCAAACAAGGATGAGAGAGGCAAAGAGAGCGAATTTGCTTTTGCTCTCAGGTTGTTCGCTATCTCACTCTCTCAATTGGTGTTTACGTTCGATTCGTGAAAAATACAATCCTTTTTGGAATAAACTGTGCCCACTCGTGCTTAAAAATTTATTCTTACTGTCGGGATCAATTCACAATTTTTAGGCGTGAAAAATTCCCGGCATTTTTTTTTCTGTGTATTTAGTATCATATTCTCTAAATATCAAGTCGATATATTCGAAAATATCAAAATGATATTTCGAAGATCAAATTGATACAAACTTGTATTAGGTTGAGACTTTTTTTTATAACTTTTATCAATTTAATATATCAATTGTCAAACCCTGAGTATCGTTATGATCCAATACTTAAACAAGTAAAAAAGTCGGTCAAGCCCGACTATAACATACTCTGTACCTGTAGTAGAAGCTGAATGCAATGCTGGTGCTGCGCTCATCTCTAAGTCTCTCTCTCTTTCTCTCATTCTCACTTTCTCTCTCTCTTTAAGATTGTGCGGTGTTAGTTGAAATAGGGTGGGAGGGGTGGGGGAGGGAATGTTCTTTTTTGCTCATAACTTGAGAACCGCTCATCCGATCTTTATCATTTTTTCCGCAAATCGATACATTTTGCTAATTACTAACTATCTCTAGAAAGTACGAATCATCTATCTTCAAAACTGTAGGAGATATAACGTTTTTTCCAAATTGCGGGGGCGGGAGGGGGCGTGGCAAAAATTGGAAATAAACTTGATCTGCCTGCAGCAATAAGAAACATTTGTCCCGTACATGTCAAACCTCTATCTCTTTCCATCTCTGAGATCTGTTTGTTCATACGGACGGACGGACAGACGGACGGACAGACGGACATGGCTATATCGACTCGGCTGTTGATGCTGATCAAGAATATATATACTTTATAGGGTCGGAAATGATTCCTTCTCCCTGTTACATACTTTTGCACAAACTTAATATACTCTATGTACCTTCGGTACGGAGTATAAAAACGTTGTTTTCTTATAAAAATATCTAAAAAGAACTACATAGTTTCCCTAATTTTCTTACATGTATTTTAAATTATTACCAAACTTTATTTATTTACTTAAAAATACATTACAATAAATACATCTGGTGTATGTAACATGCCCTTGACTATGGGGGACATTGTTTTGGTGGTGGGGGGAAGTGTTCCATTAAAGTAGTTCATCATTGCATTTTTCTCTTCGGGGTACTGAGTCTAGAATCACACTAGACATGGGGCCCATTCAGCAGAAAATTCAGATTTACGATTTGCGATTGATGTTTGCTGATTTTACCTGCTGCATACATTGATTGTTAAATAGAAATCTTACAAAACGAATAATTAGTATGATCAAGCCTACCTTTCTGCAAAATTTTCTTCTTATAAAATCCATAAATATTGAGTTTTTTGTGTGACTGTTTTGCACTGATAAAAATTACTAAGTATCAAATTAAAGACATTCAGCAGAGACTCATTCGATTAAACTGACCATAAAATGGAAGAAGCGATCCATGAACATTCTTAACAGAGCACGCATTTTGATAATAAAATTCAATACTTGCAAGCGATGTTCGTTTGTAAGACGATTCATGGTTAAATTATGGACCAAACTGAAGATGTTTGATAGTGAAACAAAACACGAAACGTGCGTGAGCTGTTTAAACCAGTGTTGTCAAAAAGATAATAGCTAAAAAATCATCCTAATTTATGATAAAATTTTTTTAAAAGAACGACATAATATGCATAGATTTTTATACTCTGTACCGAAGGTACATAGAGTATATTAAGTTTGTGCAAAAGTATGTAACAGGGAGAAGGAATTATTTCCGACTATATAAAGTATATATATTCTTGATCAGCATCAACAGCCGAGTCGATATAGCCATGTCCGTCCGTCCGTCCGTCCGTATGAACAAACAGATCTCAGAGATGGTAAGAGATAGAGGTTTGAAATGTATGGGACAAATGTTTCTTATAGCTGCAGGCAGATCAAGTTTATTTTCAATTTTTGCCACGCCCCTTCCCGCCCCCGTAATTCGGAAAAAACGTTATATCTCCTACAGTTTAGAAGATAGACGTTTTGTATCTTCTAGAGATAGTTAGTAACTAGCTAAATGTATCGATTTGCCGAAGAAATGATAAAGATCGGATCAGCGGTTCTCAAGTTATGAGCAAAAAAGTACATCTCCCTCGCCCCACCCCCTTCCACCCATTCACAACTAACACCACACAATCTTAGGGAAAGAGAGAGAGAGAGAGAGCGAGAGAGACTTTGAGATGAGCGCAGCACCAGCATTGCATTCAGCTTCTACTCCAGGTACAGAGTATGTTATAGTCGGGCTTGATCGACTTTCTCACTTGTTTAAGTTCGATTTCTTACAAAATAATTTTTCTCTTATTTTTCGTCTGGTGTATGTATCTTCACTGAGAGAAACATTGCTTGGGTGGTGGGGGGAAGTGTCGTGGCTAATCTTGCATCATCGCTTTCTTCTTTTCAAGTTATTGCTGCGTTTAGTCTAGTATTACATCACAGTCTTTAAAAGTGTTTATTTTAAGAGTATCACATTTTTGTATCAAATTAAAAGACTAAGGATTAAAGCAAGACCCGAAATATAATCATACCCAGCAAACATTTTTTATCGATGAAGATAAGAATGTCACTCTACCAGTAGGTGTCGCTTCACTCTGGTCATTACGCATAGCTTTCGCATTCTCATCTCCCTTCGGGAAGAAATTTGCCACTTCTTCTGGACGAAACGAAAAAGTCTCTTCCCAGGAATAAGAAAGCGTTTTACACAAAAAATAATTCACATTTGTGATTATTATTATTTTATTATTCCGAAAAAAACAAACTTAAATTTATTACATGAAAAACTTTTACTTACTTTGAGGGGACTCGAAATCGGTTCCCTTGGACTGAAAATACGATGGGACAACTAAGGGGTAAAATAAAACAAATTGTATTCTTTCCTTAGCTATAGCTTCTACGCATCCCGTCACCTTCATCTGCTATTGGCGCAGTGCGGTACGATGTCTTGGCAATTCGATCCTCAGTAAAAGCTGGGACAAGAAATTATAAATACGTTCTGTTTCCACAACTTAAGGTATAGAGAGCTAAAAAGAAGAGCATAGAAAGTAGTTTTGGATTTACAGCCAGCCATTTGTAATTCATTTGTCCTTTGTGTATATATAAAATATCAATTTGATCTTAAAAATATCATTTTGAAATGGTCGAGAACTGCAATTTGATATTTTCGAACAGGTAGGTCAATTTTAAAAATTTTATATCGACTTTTTGTCGATATGAAAAAATATAATATTGAGCCCCAGATCTTTCTCTATTTTTTCGGCGGTTTGTTTTTCCACTTGCAACCGTGAAAATTAGAATGAGAAAAATATATTTAAATTCGACTGAAAACCATAGAAAATCGACCTTGGTCTTTCACCTTGAATCCGAGTGTATTTAGCTCTTGAAAAACTCCTGTGCAAACGCCATGACCTAACCATTGTGCACTCAACTCGTGTACGTAAATGAGACTGTGGCGTATTTACATTATTTTCACGGGCTGGCATTTTCTTTTCATTTTGCTTGCATAATTATTATTTTGCCCTATGTTATAATTTTTTTTTTTTTTCACCATTCACAATGAAGTGCAGAGTTTGAGCCAAGCTGTTTAAAAATTTTTCATCTGCTGAGTGATGAACAAACTAATTGCTTTTATTTTTTCTTCTTTGCTCTGTGTGTGTGTGTGTGTGTGTATCTTCTGCAAAAATATTTTTGCAAGCATTTTCACTTGGCAGCGGCCAACAACTTCATTAACGCAAGGTAAACAAACATTAAGAGGGAAGTGGAGGAGGAGCAGACAAATAAAGACGAAACGGAAGCAACGCCAGCAAAAGTCAGACAGTCGTCTGATGAGCAGGACTTCACCGACTGTGACTCCTGCTCTGCACTCAGCAAATTTACGACGCAAAAAGCCAACGGCGCGCGTTGATTATGCTGATGATGCAGTCCACGGAGGAGCTTGCCACTTTTCACACTCGATCTGCAGCTGCCATTTGTGTGTGTGTGTGTGTGCCACTGTATTTGTTTATCACTTAAGTGGAAAAAAGGATTTCAGAATGCCGCAGACTACAGTTTCCGTTTTGTTTCTTTTTGCACACGTCTAACGACTTTTAAATGAATTAATTTCCTTCACTTTTGGTGGTTGGCCAAAATTATATTCTCCATTTTTGCACATTTTCGCCTTCAAACTTTAGCATCATAATTTACATTCTAATAGCAGTTAGCATTTCATTTTGCATCTCTGCTCCATCAAAAACAATTCATCTTACTTAGAAATGCTCCCAGACCACTTCAACCAGGTCATTATTCCAGCCCCAAAAAGTAGGCAACACTATAGCAAATTTTTCTTCTTGAAAAAGAAAAGACAACTTTAATGTGGCTGAGGAGCAAGACAAAATATATGTACAAGAGAGTGCAATAAAATACAAAAGCATATACAGAGTCTCTGTGTGTGTGGGAGAAGCCCAAAAAAAATACCAGCTGAAGTGTAGGGAAAACTGACATGGAGGAGCGAGCTTTGGGAAGACAGACAATAATTTACGTAAATGTAAGGGAGTAAAAAAATTGAAGGCACCAAAAGCAGACAAGTTAGTCGCACACACACATACATACATGATTTGTAGCAACTGTGCGAGAGCACTTTGGTTGGCCTTCCGCACATCATCAGCAGCAGCAGACTTCAAGTGGAACCTAGAGATGACCAAGTGACTCACGACAAACATTCAAATTTTAAAATAAATATTTCAAAATTATTTTAAAATTTAAACTGTTTTACTTTCTCTTCACTCAAAGCTTATTTAACTTTTTCTACGTGCTCCCATCCCTTTTTAATAGTCATCAGCTCTTGCTTCGTCCTTGACTAAACTTACTCCAGCTACTATATTTGCTCTGTCTGACTCTGAAGTGTTTGCGACTTCCACTCTTACTCCCTAAACCTAATGTTTATTTAAATGGCTGTCACATTTGGCAACTTTAAAAAGCCAAAAGGCAAATAAATCCCAGTCTGCCTTTGCCTGATTGCATTTTGGGTCTTAATTAAAAAACAGCCCGAACACTTAAACTGAATCTCAATTGCAACATCTCCCGCTGCGTCTCGAAAGTTAATGCCAGTTACTTGCTGTGTGCCCCGCTGCCTTCCCATAACTTTTTCCACTGCATGTACTGCGAGCACATTTTAATGAGTTTACAAACGCTTGACACATTCGCGGCTTCATAAAAAAATATATATAAATAAATAAATAAACAGAGCTTAAGTAGAGACTGCTGCGTCTACACGGGGCGTATGAGTTATGTTGTGTTTTTTTTTTTTTTGCTTATTAACCTGAGGTGTTTGTCAGGAATGCTTTTGAGTTTCGTTTAATGAACAAATGGGGGGGCTTTAAATATGCAAGTGAAGCTGCAAAAGAGAAGCAGTCTCAAAGATTTGTTTCGTAGGCCTGGGGTAGGGGAAAGAGGCAAGAGAATATATTTTTCAAGTTCAGTCAAGCGATTGGATGGACATATCGATTTAATAGTGTTAGGTGAATGTAAAATTTTAAAAATTTTTTGAAATGGTATCAGCGCCAAGCCTAGGGGTTCTCAATCTGTAATCCACCTACTATATCCGTTTTTGATCTTTAAAAAAAATTACCACTACCATTACCATTACCATTACCATTACCATTACCATTACCATTACCATTACCATTACCATTACCATTACCATTACCATTACCATTACCATTACCATTACCATTACCATTACCATTACCATTACCATTACCATTACCATTACCATTACCATTACCATTACCATTACCATTACCATTACCATTACCATTACCATTACCATTACCATTACCATTACCATTACCATTACCATTACCATTACCATTACCATTACCATTACCATTACCATTACCATTACCATTACCATTACCATTACCATTACCATTACCATTACCATTACCATTACCATTACCATTACCATTACCATTACCATTACCATTACCATTACCATTACCATTACCATTACCATTACCATTACCATTACCATTACCATTACCATTACCATTACCATTACCATTACCATTACCATTACCATTACCATTACCATTACCATTACCATTACCATTACCATTACCATTACCATTACCATTACCATTACCATTACCATTACCATTACCATTACCATTACCATTACCATTACCATTACCATTACCATTACCATTACCATTACCATTACCATTACCATTACCATTACCATTACCATTACCATTACCATTACCATTACCATTACCATTACCATTACCATTACCATTACCATTACCATTACCATTACCATTACCATTACCATTACCATTACCATTACCATTACCATTACCATTACCATTACCATTACCATTACCATTACCATTACCATTACCATTACCATTACCATTACCATTACCATTACCATTACCATTACCATTACCATTACCATTACCATTACCATTACCATTACCATTACCATTACCATTACCATTACCATTACCATTACCATTACCATTACCATTACCATTACCATTACCATTACCATTACCATTACCATTACCATTACCATTACCATTACCATTACCATTACCATTACCATTACCATTACCATTACCATTACCATTACCATTACCATTACCATTACCATTACCATTACCATTACCATTACCATTACCATTACCATTACCATTACCATTACCATTACCATTACCATTACCATTACCATTACCATTACCATTACCATTACCATTACCATTACCATTACCATTACCATTACCATTACCATTACCATTACCATTACCATTACCATTACCATTACCATTACCATTACCATTACCATTACCATTACCATTACCATTACCATTACCATTACCATTACCGTTACCATTACCATTACCATTACCATTACCATTACCATTACCATTACCATTACCATTACCATTACCATTACCATTACCATTACCATTACCATTACCATTACCATTACCATTACCATTACCATTACCATTACCATTACCATTACCATTACCATTACCATTACCATTACCATTACCATTACCATTACCATTACCATTACCATTACCATTACCATTACCATTACCATTACCATTACCATTATTATTACCATTACATTTTTTATTTGTTACTTGGAATTACAATTATTCAGTGAATATTTAATTACTTTAACAATTATTTAGATAATTGTAACTGTAAAGGGTGATTATTGAGGAATTGTGCTTGAAATTTTGAATTATTTATGAAGTCTTAGGTATCAAATTAAATTAATTAAGCCCAATTATCGAATTCATGGTTTATTTATTGTGTTTTTGTTTTAATATAATAATTAGTTTATTTCATATTATCAATTAAATTCATGTTCGCCTTCATGACAATTAATTTTTCAAACGAAAAATTGGAAATTTTGAGCTGCCTTAATAATATTTGCAAATGAAAACATTCTTTAAGCTGGGGCTGACGACATAAGTGGCGAGTTATACCTAATCGCTATCGTACTAAGCAAAAAATCTCGAAATTTCTCGACGGATATCTGTTCTTTAATATAGTATTTTATTGCACATAGTGAAGCGTCAATACCATTAACTATTGGTTGGTTTCTTCTAAAATTTTTATTTATTTTACTAAAATGTCCCTATAATAAATGTGAAAGTTTGTCCGTTTGGCCGTTTGTTAGTCAAACACGCACATATGGCCTTATGAATTTGGATGAAAGCCATTCAGATAGTTAATAACCTGCAACTCAAAATAATTCAACATTTCAACGACTGATCTTGTAAGCCGAGAGAAGCATGGATAAGCTAGCAAGCAGAATCTCGTCAAACATATATGGCTAGATCAAGATTCCCCAAGAAGAGAGATCAAAAATGTGACTGTGTCTATTTCTCACACACAGTGAAGCATGACTTCGGCCAGCATTTGGTGTAAATTGGCTAAAATGTTCTGCCCCAGAGACAAGATTTCAAACCGATTCTAATGCCATATTTTATAGCAAAGCCAGTCGTGTTATAAAAAAGTCCTTGGATGAGTTAAATTTAAAGCCTTCTCTCTTCACTTAAAACTAAATTTCAAATTTAAACAGCAAATAGTTCTTCCGTTCAGTAAACGTCAAACAATTCATTTAAAAAAGTGTGCTCTTCGTTTCGTAATAAGCTTTCGTTCTACCTTTCCTTATCATCACTTATGCACTATCAAAGTCTCCTTTTGTTTACCATCTCCACTGACCCACTGCACTATCAGGCTAGGGACTCGGAAATAGCATATTAAGTATACGCACTGTTTTGCCCCCCCCTTTACAAAAAGAATAAAAAGTTAGGTAAAAGCTAAGCTCATTAGTTAGGCACAAAGCAGCTGCTATTAAAAATTAAAATGAAAAAGCATCCTTGGCTATCCTTTTCCCTTCATTCAAAGAACGCGTTGCAATGGCAACCATTGAGAAATAAAATGAATGAAAATAAAAATAAATAATACGCTTTAGTCCAACAGACAACAGACAATGTTTTGTAGTGGAAAGCTCTCCTGCTCCCTTTTTTTGGTGGAAAAATTTAATTTTGTTTGTGAGCCCCGGAGAAGTCACATAAATTTATTTATATCTTTAATGACTTGAGCCACGCGAATTGTTGCGAATTGCCGACGCTTTGTGGACTTTGTTGTTTGTGCGTGCTGCCAGGGAGCAGAACATTGAAACTGATTTGACATTCGCCCCGTGTGCTACGTGCATCTTTGGCTCCCCCCCGGCTATAAAATATATTGACTCTGTGTCGCTGTGTGTGTGTGTGTGTGTGAAGTCGCGCGTTGAAAACACGCTTCCGTTTTAATTTAAAATACCCATAAATTTTCAAACATTTCATTTGGGAGCCATTTCGTTTTCATGTTGTTACATTTTGTAATTGTCTGAGCGTGCGAGAGAAAGAGATGGCCTATAGAGTGTGTGTGTTGTCTCTTTCCTCCCACCACTTGAGTGTTTTATAATTTGGTTGGAAATTTAAAGTCTGTAAAATGTGACGTGTAAATGCTTTTAATTGAGCTTGAAAATGTGGCAAATGAAATGGAATTAGGTAAATCTAAAAAGGGAATGGAATTGCCGATTTGCTTGGTGATAAACGAATGTGGAACAGGTGAAACGGGAGCAACAGGCTGCTTATGTCTGATTTGAGAATATTTTTCTTAAATTTAATAGGTCACCTTGAGTGTACTTTAAACAGTACAAAGCTCAAACAATAATCAGCTAGACAAAGGACTAACTCATACCCTCATACTACATACATATGACAACTTTCTGTCTTGTGTTAAGTAAGCTCTTTGAGCTCCTGCTCCTGCTGTTGTTGTTGTTGTAGGAGTATGACAATCGAGTGCGCCTCAAGCGCTTCAACTTATTTGTTTTATAAAGCACACTCGCGGCACAACACACACACACACACACACACACACACACAGACACACACACTTGCACCCAAAGATTAAATGAAAGAATAATACAGCTGAAGAACCCTTTTGTCATCTTCACTTAGCGCAACACTTAATTTCACTTGGATGAGAGAGGCACAGAAGTTGTGTAAATTGTGCAAACTTTGTTGCCTGCCGCTGCTGCTTTTCCTTCTGCAGATAAATATGGCTCACACACACAAACACACACACACACACTTAGTTTGACATTTAATTTTAAGCGCATGTTGGGGAATTCTTTTGTGCTCCAAAAAACAAATAAACAAACAGGGAAAGACACAGGAAAGGACAGACTCAAGTAACTATAAAGTTGCACGAGAGACATTTTATGATTTGAGCACTTGAAGGCACCAGACGCGCAACAGACAACAGATTGCTGACTGTTTTATGGTTCGCTCGCTCCCTCCCCCTCCCCTTCAGTGCAACAAAATATGGGGTTGAGATTAGGGGAAGGAGTGAAGGAGGGTTGAGTCTGAAGCAGACTACAAATCGACGTCTTAGAGCATGGTCTTGCTGTACTTTTGTAGCCATTTGTGAAATTACTATAATCGGAATGATTTTTCTTTGCCATAACTACGACTGAAAGTTACCCTTAGAATATGGAGCCGGGGGTATTGGTTTATATAATATTTCAGGACTGCACACCATTTGAAAGCGGAATTCCAAAGTTATTCTATAAAAATATCTGATATAAAGCCCAGCAGCATTTTGAATGCTCAATGTGGTGCTCCGAAGTAGCGGTGGTCAGTCTCGTTGCCCTTTTTAGCAGGCCTGTTGTTTATCTAAACTCACAACGCAATAGGAATTTAATAAGCACCCGCTGATCGAAAGCAAATGACAAGAGAAAAAACATTCCGACCTTTGTTCTCGTGGGTAAATATGGACTTGCTCCCTTTGTACATACGATTGCATTTTGAATTAAACTTAAATTAATTTATATATAAAGTTACATGAAAAAGTTCGGTTACTAGATACTACGAATGCAAAACCGTACAACCTCAATCTACTTGGCTTTGTACAGTTAGTTTCGAATTATCAAACTTTTCTCTTTTGATCTAATAGTAAGCGATCAAATTTATGTCAGTTTACATATCAAGGCAAACACACGGAGAAAAAAATGCTCAAGTTCATTTTGATATTCGCAGGGGTTCCACGTCTATTCAACACAAAACAAATTCAACACGTCAATTCAACACAAAACAAAGTACCGAACCGACAACATCGCAGAATGACATTGTCCTGGCCGCGTTGAATCATCATACAAGACGCATTAAAAATGAGCTCACTTTCTTGTTTTTTCATATGACAATGTCGGCGATTTACTCCAGATTATTGTTTTTCTTGCAAAACAACCACCCACATCCACACGATTGACGTCCTCACTGCCCTTAATGAAAATGTATTTACTTCATTTTACACATCTTCTTTCATTTTGAAGGTTAAATACAGTTGCTGATTATTTGCCGCTGTATTGTGCATTATTTCTGTTGATATGAAAGTAGTCATTTAAAAGCATAAAATTAATATACAAGTGGACTTCAGAAAAACTTTTGAATCCGGATCCGTGCCGATGAGAAAGCCGTTCAATGGTTCTGGGGGCGTTTCAATATTCTGTGCTTGCAATTTTTAACACACTTTCCGACGGACTCATTTTTGAATTTGGGCACATAGCTATTGGGACATTCTTTGCCCATAGAACCAATCAGGACTTTTGGATGAGCGGTATTTTCGATAACGAAGCAGATGTAAATGCTCGATGTACTTGTTGGCGTGGTCGGTCAATTCTTCTACGTGTCCGTCGGGCTTGTGTCTGCTCCAGTTGCTGTTGCTCTTGTGACAGAGAAAAACGCCGTTGCGATAATCTGACACGGGTAATTCAATGTATTTTATGTAATCGTTGATCCCTTTTGGCTGCCCTAGCATTTCGCTTGACGGCCCAAATAGCCACTCATTCGTGTTGCTGGCATTATTTACTGTAACACACACAGATCGTTCAAATTGAAACGATTGATGGCTGCTCACATCCGTCTAGATGTGAATCTGTAAAAGTCTGCAATGGCTGAATGGGTTGGCGCGTCATTCCATACGTTAAGTGCATAAGTTACCAGGTTCAATTCCCAGTCAAGCCCGTAAAAATGTGAAGAGTCCGGACTCTTTCAAGACTTGAAATTTTAACATGATTTAAAACCATCATTTTGGATAATTACACAGTGCTACAAATTTCCAAAAATTGTAATAACCTGGGTATTGGCATAGCCTACGCTGTAGAGCAGGTCGCGTATAGCACTTCCTCATACTTGGTTTTCCTCGGGGACCCCCAAAATCTGAAGTTATGGCCCAAAAACCGCTTTTTGCTATTTTACCTCACTTAAATAGATATAACTCGCGAATGGACCGTCTGATTGCTCATAACCTTATCAATTCCGATAGCGACGAGAGGAATCTAATACATTTTAGTCAATGGTTTGACTAATTTAACGCGAAGGCTGAGTAATGCGGCTTACAGATCTGGCATTTTCCATTTTTTTGAGAAATTTTTACTTTGACCATCACTGGTTTAACTATTTTATTCTATGCGATTTTTCCTTAAAGTTTGTAGTAAAAGCCCATTTAATTCTCCGTCGAACGGTTGTTGTCCCAATGAATTTGGATACCGTTTGACGAAGTTATTCGCCCATTTCTAAAAACACCTCGACAATCTAGTATTTTTTTTAGTGTGCTAACATATTTATGTTTGCTTTCACATAATTGCCCCTAAAAGTAAACTCAGTTTTGATTTGGCGCCAGATTCAAATAATATTTTTAAATACTTAAAATGCAAATATATATAAACTTCCATGTATCAAAATTTTTTCGCAAATATTAACGGTCTCTGAATACTGTTATCTAGCTTAAAAATAAATTGAGCTATACTGAGTAGATGTGGGCTGCAAGTGGTTGTTATTATTTTTTAATGAGCTGAAATTGGCATATTAAACAAAAGAGCCGTGCACAGCAAGAATCGTATACAGGTAGGCACGGTTAAGGCTTGTAAAAAGCAGATTGCTCTCATGGCGCAAGCCTTGGCTACGCCTGGACATATCTGGTCTAATGCAGAGAATTTAGCTGCGGGTTCAATTTAATAATAAACCCCTTTGGTACCTAAGAAATTACCTTTCAAGTCTACAAACCAGGCCCAATGATAACTGTCTAACCACGATTGTAGAGAACCGCGATAAAATACCATGGATGACTGATGATGAAGAATATAAAAACCACTATAACAGGATGGACGAACCATTAAATACCACTGGAAAGGACATGTTACCCGAATGGATAAAGAAGCTCCATCAAATATGGCGTACAAGACGAAGGCGGCTGGCATTGCCGACCTTGTTGTGAACAACTGTCGCCAGCTGACGTCGACACTCTTAGATTTATTTGTTTTAACTCACTTCAAATCGAGTTAATTACACTTGTTGCGACGTCAGCTTGTGCAGGTCCACGCCTCAAAAGAAGGCAATTTATTATGCGCTGAGTTTTTAGACAGGATGACAGGCCGGGCGTTGCGGCCCAAGCGAGCTATGCATTACCCATCGCTGCTTAAGTGCAAGCTGATGTCACTTTCTTCTCATTTTTACTTGATTTTTATTTGGTATTTAATGGTTCGTCCATCCTGTTATAGTGGTTTTTATATTCTTCATCATCAGTCATCCATGGTATTTTATCGCGGTTCTCTACAATCGTGGTTAGACAGTTATCATTGGGCCTGGTTTGTAGACTTGAAAGGTAATTTCTTAGGTACCAAAGGGGTTTATTATTAAATTGAACCCGCAGCTAAATTCTCTGCATTAGACCAGATATGTCCAGGCGTAGCCAAGGCTTGCGCCATGAGAGCAATCTGCTTTTTACAAGCCTTAACCGTGCCTACCTGTATACGATTCTTGCTGTGCACGGCTCTTTTGTTTAATATGCCAATTTCAGCTCATTAAAAAATAATAACAACCACTTGCAGCCCACATCTACTCAGTATAGCTCAATTTATTTTTAAGCTAGATAACAGTATTCAGAGACCGTTAATATTTGCGAAAAAATTTTGATACATGGAAGTTTATATATATTTGCATTTTAAGTATTTAAAAATATTATTTGAATCTGGCGCCAAATCAAAACTAAATTTACTTTAAGGGGCAATTATGTGAAAGCAAAAATAAATATGTTAGCACACTAAAAAAAAATACTAGATTGTCGATGTGTACTCAGAAAATCGCGCATAACTTCGTCAAAGGGTATCCAAATTCATTGGGACAACAACCGTTCGACGGAGAATTAAATGGGCTTTTATTACAAACTTTAAGGAAAAATCGCATAGAATAAAATAGTTAAACCAGTGGTGGTAGATAAAAAAAAGTTAAAAATGCCAGATCTGTAAGCCGCATTTCTCAGCCATCGCGTTAAATTAGTCAAACCATTGATTATATTGTTTTAGATCCCTCTCGTGGCTATCGGAATTGATAAGGTTATGAGCAATCAGACGGTCCATTCGCGAGTTATATCTATTTAAGTGAGGTAAAATAGCAAAAAGCGGTTTTTGGGCCATAACTTCAGATTTTGGGGGTCCCCGAGGAAAACCAAGTATGAGGAAGTGCTATACGCGACCTGCTCTACAGCGTAGGCTATGCCAATACCCAGGTTATTTTGCACTGTAGCACTGTGTTATTATTTTATATCTATTGGTAAAAAAAGGTTTTAAAATAGTCTGATGTTTTATCGTTCTATTAAAAAAAGTTTTGAGACAAATTCAAACACAAGCATTCATGCGTTTTCTCTCCAATCTTTATACAAATACTTTGATCTTTATTTTCCATGGGTGACACAAGCTGTATGTTGATAATGGCAAAAATACCGCAACAATTTTTTTTCCAATTTTTTGGGAGACAGCTAACTTTGCAACCCTGAGTGGCTATTTAGTATCAGTATTTTGTCAGTATTTCAAATTCAAAATTTTTAATAATTTTTGAAGAAAGAAATCTTTTGTTTTTAGACTTTATGTGACTCAATGTGATGTTCGGCTATAAAGAGTCGTTGGCGCTGTTAATAAATATTAATTTTATTTTTCATGTGCAACAACAAACTTCTAAACAAAATGCTGCTACCCAACTTTACTGTTTCATCTTTGTTGATCATTTCAATTAAAATTGTTCACATTTGACCTCCAGCTTCAACTCCTCAGCTCAACTTTTGTTTGCTCATCTTTTTGCAGGTTGTCAATTCGCGTCGCGAAACAGATGCCGGCGTTTACTGGTGTGAGGCAAAGAACGAATTGGGCGTGGCACGCAGTCGTAATGCCACGCTGCAAGTTGCGGGTAAGTCGAATCCTCATCCTTATTCAATCTCTCTGCTTGTGTGTGGTGTGTGGGTTTTTAATATTCTAAATTGATGTTGATTTTACAGAGGGGGAAGGGGGACAGATCTTGGGGCGCTGCCTTTTCCAGTTGCCCCGCCCACTTAACTAACTAGCTGCCGGAGCTGCGTTTACAAGTTTGCCGCTTGAACGCACCCACTTGTCTTGTCAGAAGTTCTGCCTTGTGCTCTTTGGGCTGGCTGCCTCTATTAACCCGTTTTCTATTTTTTGCTTTGCTATTTTTTGACTTTTGAAGCCTTTTCTTTTTTTTTTTTTTTGACTGGTTAGTTGGTCGCTTGGTTGAGTTGATGGGTTCAGTTGAGCCTTTTTTTTTTGGGTGTGTGTGAGTGTGATTTATTGGGGCAGGATTTATGGGGAGTTGGGTAAGGTCTGATTTAGAATTTAATGTGGGAAATGTGTGGCTTTTTAACGGATTTAAGCTTGAAAGTGGTTAAGTGTATAGAAAAATCAAGTATTTTGTGATAGATTCTGGTACAAAGATTACTTTTAAAGAATGTTTCCGTGACTGAAGAATCAGCAAATCGCAAATAAGTACAAAATGGGACCCACCCGTGTAAAAATGTAAAAAAGAAGTGACACAAGGTACATGATTCTCGATTGTAACTAAGTACAAGAGGCTATTTATTTTCTCGTAAATAATATCAATTTGTCAAATGATATAAGAAAGATTAGAAAGATATTTTTTAATTTTCGAAAATGCGAAAAGGAAAGAGACATATAGTATTTTATTTTTTCTAAACTTTTCTTAAAGGCTGGTTTTCAGATAAGATAAAATTGAGTTCGGCAAAACTTTCTGTTGAAAAGATTTTAGATTTCAAAGCAGTTCAAAAGTATTTCTTTTCATATGAAGTTTGACATAAAAATGATTTTTAAATTTACCTTATTTGAAAAATTATCGATATCAAAACTTTTTATGTCCCAAACATAATCATGCAACTATTAACGGTACTGTGAGTAACCCAACTTTGATAGAAATGTGTTGAACACAAATATGTTGTTCATAATTTCTAATGTTATCTTACTAATTTTTATTCACGGAGACATTTTAATGATACGCTGAGAGAAAAATCAGTTATTTTTATACTTTCATCAAGAATTTTTAGTTTCCAAATAAGCCAACAAATTCTTGATTCAAGAGCGTTTTTAAAAATCCTGAAATTCATGATTTCAAGATCTTTTTGGATATGTATAAGCACGAGTCGGGATTTTTGAAGAACTTTTAGAGCTCCAAATAAGCACACTCAGAAAAAATTGGGAAGAATTTCACTTTTTAATCAAGTGCATTCGTTCTTAAAAGAGTGTTGCCGACCCAACCGACGCGTGTAGTTGGTCTTCTTCTCACACTCACCATTAAGCACTCACTTTTTTCTAAGCTGTTTGATTTTAAGGTAGCCACAAAGACAACATATGTTTTTTTTCACTTACTTTACTGCGACTTGGATCTAAGGATCACCAAGTCCGACGGCGCTTTAGCTCACTCGGCTATTTGGCATCAGCGAAACCTCTCTGTCTCTCTCTCAGTGAGAGCGCGTCATACACTATTCTCTCTTAGCTTGCTTTCCCTCTCTCGCCTTGCCTCTAGAACGAAATTGAGAACGAATTTATCTCGATTCCAAGAGCAAAATTCTTAAAATTAAATTTTTGAATTTTTAAAGGTCAATTTCAAATTTACGAACGATTCAAAGTAAGAACTTTGAAAAGCGAATCGTTCTTACAAAATTTAGACCGAAACAGGATAAAATCAAAAAGGTTTTTTTACAGCATCTTTTTGCGAATCGTTCTGCATTTTTTTAAAGCATTTTCGTAAATGTGATAACGGGATAGAATTCTCGAAGTTTCGTACTTGGAATTTCAAGTATATTTTGTTTTTGAATGTACTTAAATTAAGAACGAAACATTTTAGAATAGAAAAACGACTGTGTCTTGAACCAAGAATATTTCGTACTAACAAAAATATTTAAAAATTTAAACCAAGCTCCTACTTAGTTCAAGTACAAAATTCTTGTACTAAGGTCAGAATAGACTTAAAATGCAAGCTCCAAAAAGTGTGCTACGAAAAATGCGTATTAGTTTAAGTTGAAACTGTTCTTGAATATCCTTCGGGTTATAACACTTATGTGCTTTTGCATTTATTTTGACAGACAATGACCAAAAAGCTTTTTAAATAGTTAAAAAATTTACTTAAGATATGCCGAATCAGTCTTAAACAAGTATTTCGGGATGGCAAAAAGATTTCTTGAAATAAGGATTTTGTACTTAAATCAAGTATTTTTCTACTTACCGCTCCACTGACTCCTTTTATACTTGATAAAAGCATAAAGTTCTTGGTTTTTTTCTTCTAAATGTTCGCCTTAAATCATTCACTAAAAAAGGGGATAATTCTACCTTCTTTATGTTTAATGTCAGGTCATACATTGCGTATGCGTAATGTTGACTTTGCTCAAAGCAACATTACGCTGACAACTTCAAATATATGCAACTTATGTTTATTATTGACAAAGCCCACCTTCATCCCAAACCTCACCCCGTAAGCAAAGTGAACAAGCGAACCCGCCTACATATTATTTTGCCTCGTGCTGCTAACATTTTTTTTTTTTTTATTGCCTAACCCAATCAATGTGAACGCCTTTTGCCTTTGCCAAGTTGCTGATCCTGTGCTTGCACTCCAGCTCCTGCCACAATAACGACGTTTTAACCAAGCAAACAAATTTGACGTGCTTTTCGTGATTTACATGCAAATATTGAAAAATATTCCCCAAGGATACCGCAAAAAGCAAACCAAACTGTGTAAGAGAACATGAAAAAAATAAACTCCAAAGTGCTGAGGCCACCGCAGAGCAATATCGATTTTCATGTGGGCAGAGTTAGAAGAATAAAGCAAAAAAAAAAAGGGCTGGGTAAATACAAGAAATATTAGCCCAGAAAAGACAAAGTGGCAGTCTATAAGGAATGAAGTTAAAAGCCATGAGAAGGAAGCGAGCGAAGATTTGAGGTTCAATAAATCAGAATTATGTGTGGATAAACTATTCCCAAATACGTTCAAGTAGTTATCATCTTTTCATAAATCTCCCATAACCCCATACAAATGTTATAAATATAGATTAACGTTCATTTATTAGCTCATTATCAGCGGCTCTTGGGCATTTTGCACCTTTTGCCGCTTGGCTGAGTCCGGTCCGTGACCTATACTCCTCCGCCTCCAAATTGGCCCGGCCTATACACAACTTTCGCCCGGTGGCACTGAACCTGACACTGATTATGACTTTGATTAATTTATTGATGGTTGGCGTGTTTCCTGCTGAGCTGTGCAGAGCCCAGCACAGCGGAGAAAGTTTCGTGTTCACTTTCTTTGCGCTGAAGCGTTGAAATTTCCTTTGATTTATGTTGATTTATTATGTTTCAACTTTAAATTTAATAAAAGTCAGGGCTTTAGCATTTTTTGCATAACCCTCTAAAAGCCAAAAAACTAACTAACAAAAAACCGGGGGAGGCGAAAAAGCTTATTCACTTTGTAGATTAAAAAAGCGAAATTTAATTTAGGTAAAAGCTGCTTTCGCTGTGGATTTATGTATATATAGGGAAGATTTATATATATATACACTTTTTCGTTTGTGAGTGCACACAAAGGTGGCTTTTCAATGTAAAAAATTTACTTTGGCTCTGCTTTTCAAGTGCTTGAAAGTTACTTGATTTATTATCCTCTTCCTCTGCTTCCAAAGCCACGGTGATATGCACCAGAGGACAAATATTCACCTGGCAAATTTATAACCGAACAAATCGAGCTACGTCAGGTGCAGCTGCAAATTACAGTTTTCCCTTTTCGACCACAGAAATAAAATCCAAATGGGAAAATGGGGCTTAAAGTCACCTTTGAAGCTGATTAATTGAAGTTTTATGCCAACAATCAATATCTTAATTCAATATCAAATTGAATTAAATTAACTAAAAAGCCTCTGATGGACAGTTTTTTTTACTTGCTTTTTTACAAATGAGAAGCTGTCGTCCATCACGGTGTGTGTGAGTGTCACCGTATAAAAATCACATTTATGCCATTTACCAACAATTTATCTTTGCTGTCAGGCCGCAAACACCCGCACACACACCCGCAGGTTAAGGCAGGACAGGGACAGCGGGCATTTATCATGCAAAAACCAAGATAATTTATAACCTCCGCCCCATCATCCAAACACCCAACCATCCAACCTACCGACGCACAAAATGGACAGGGGCCAAGAGTGCAAATATGTATGTACATGCACGTCAAGGCAGGGGCGCAGGCAAAGAGGGGGGCAAACGCGTTTTTTACTCTTTATCATCTTCCATTTTAAGCATAAGTCAGAATTCGGGAAAGGATTATACAATAGAAAGAAAATTTTAATATGAAAGGATAAACAACTGTAGATGGGAAAATAAATTTCAGAACCTTTTTTAATACCCTTGGAAATGCTAAATTTTTAGCAGCCAAAAATACCAAAAATTATTGATTAGCAAAACTTTAAATCAAGAAAAAAAGTGAAAAAAGTTTCTACACAGTGCATATTGGACAGAATTCCTCTTTTATGACATAAAGTCGAAAAAATATTTGTTGAATACTTTAATTATTATTAGTTCCATTTAACGATTGTCCATTCTTTTAAGATTGTATAATGCTGCCTTATAAAATATGCAAAATATTCTGCGCACTTTTGCTCAATTTCGAAATATTTTAATATTAATATAGACAAGGTCGATTGTCTGGAGAAATTCCATTCCTCATCAAAACGAAATTAAACAAGAAAGAGTGCTGCAGTCGAGTGCCCCGACTGCAACATGCACTGTACCAAGTAATATGGCTTACGCAACTTGAATTCTAGCTCAAAGTTTAAATTAAAATATAGAAAAAGTTTCACTTCAAAATTTAAAAGGAAAAACTATTTCTCCACTCGAACATTAATATTATTTTTGTTAAATTTCTTCAATACAACGTCAACAATATTTCAGCTGTTTAGGTTAAGTCCTTTGGCCTGGACTTGCTAAATCTGTAAGCCCGACTGCCCGACTGACTGATATATTATCAACCCACAACCAAAACTGCTTATCCAAGAGATCTAAGATTTGGCATAGACCTTCGTTTAGTTATGCAGGCGCGCACTAATTAAGGAAATTTGGAAAATTTGTTCGCGAAGTGGGTCAAAAAGTCAAAGAAAAGTTGGTATGGAGCACATAACAAGCTAAGCTGTTTTGCTAACAGCGCGAATGAGAGAATGAGAGAGTAAACGACTCGCTCTTACACAAATTATGTTTGTACTGGTTTTTTATTTTTTTTGTACAAAATAAAAACAAATATCGAACAGTTTCATCCAAATAAATTAAATCCTATGACACATACTAAACAAAAAATAAAAAGAAAAATAAAAAATTTGTTGACCGTATTTCAAAATACTGAACTTGTAATTTAACAATGCTAGCAGCCAAAAAAGTTTCATGTCGAAAATTTTATCGATAAATCGAAATATCGATATTTTTGCCTAAAATGACGAATATCATTATCGCATATTTTTCAGAGGCGATATATCGCAAATAGAATATTTTTTGGTAATATTTTTGTTTTAGCGTTCGGTCGCACTGTTGCGAATGACTGTTTCTTGTGCTCTGGACATTTCAGACAAAATGTTTAAAAGTAATTTTAAAAATATATGATATACATATATGTAATACCTAAGGAAATTAATTTTTTAACCACACTTTGTACATCATGGCATATTCTAGATAGTTTACTAGCCCAACCCAACTTTCATCTGTGTCACCGTTTAAAATGTTTAATGACGTAAATATACGAAAACACCTTACTCGAAATTCGTTTAGTTCTGCTGTTAGAAAACGGTGAATTGATTCCTTCTCCGTCATGTTGCACAAGTTGCAGAGCCTTGAAGTTGTTTGTTGATTGCCTTTTAGGTTCAGCAAATCGCCCCTAGCTTTAAGAATCCATGTTATGTGTCTTTGAGTGTTTCTGTCGTTACAATATAGTGCTCCTTTTGTATATTTGAGATGTTTGTATATTCCACTGTCGCAAGCTCTTGGTTTTTAAGTGTAGTTCGTTATTTGTTCCTGTCTAAGCTTTTCTTGAAGATTTCCGCACACTCTTCTCCAATCCTCTCGTTGCATTGTTTCGTAACTCGTCGCCGTAGTGTTCGATATGTCTCTGTGTGTCTTTTTTCCAAGCAATGTTTCTTTCAAAAACTTTATTAGACAAAATATGAGGGAGTCTATTACTTCTGAATTCGTACAAAGTTTTTCCGACAAAATTCAGGTTAAGGGATTAAAATTATAAAATCCATACTTTTAAGCGTAGACAAATTATAGTTCTTATTACGCGTCAAATGACGCCTCAGTTATCTCAAAAGACCTATTCATAGTTCAGATCCTGGTTTTTATTTAAAAGTATCGAAAATAAGGATTATATCGATGTTTTCGACACCAAATTATTTATACCGAAATGATACTTTTTCTATATCGCCAAAAATATCGATATATATATTTTTTAAATATTCATACATATGTAGCCAAAGAAAAGAAGCGAAACTTTGGCGCTTAGATAATATTTTGGACTAAGCTGTTTTGATAAAAGTGTGAGAGAGAGTGACCATAAGAGGGATCTACTCACACGCACATAAATTAGGTATGTGTGCGGAGGGGAAAGAGTGAAGAGCGGTGGAAGATGGAAAAGAGGGCGGGGAAAGAGTGGTGAGCGGGGGATGACGGGGTGGAAAAAGAGCGGTAAACCCAATTTGAATTGATTTATAATTGAAGAGAGCTAATACTGCTGTACAATGCACAGTCTTCATATAATATCGCTAGACCTGAAATTCACTAAATGGTCTTGCGGATGAGATATGTTTTCATTCACTTGACTGGCAGGGACTAATATATAATTCCGGAGTTTTCGAGCGCCTAGAAAATTTGGTTGTGTCCTTTAGGACGGGATAGAAAAAAATTTACTTAAAACTAAAAATTTTGATATATTTGTACCAGCTGTGAACTCGAAACTGCCTACAAGATAAAACAAGACAATTTCTTAAAATCTTAAACGCGGACAAAGTCGCGACGGTTTCAGCTAGTAATATATATAGAAACAAAGTTTGGACTAACAAAATTTTATATAAAATCTAAGAGCAGGTCTAAAGTCTCAAGCCGAATACTAATCAGAGCAGAGGTTTTAATCAAATAATGTCTGATTTCAGTACAGAACTGAACTGAAGCTTATGTGGCAACCAGCAATTGCATTTTCTGTTTATCTGAGATCGATGAAATGTAACTCAAATAATTAACCAAAAAGTCATACTTGGTTTTTAGCTACCTGCGGGTTCCATCGTAAAAAAAGAATTAAAAAAGTAAATATGGAACATACTTTTCCAAAAAAAGGGCAGGCGAATTGCATTTCATATAGTTATTATCAGAAAGCACTATGTACTTGTTGACTCCATAATAATTTTACGATTTTTGACGAGAAGATATACCATTTGGAATATAGAACTACGTTTAACAAATGCTGAAGAACTAAGAACAGTTAATAACAATTTTGAAATTTTTCAAATGTATGGCTAAAAGAATTTTTGAAGACGTAAGAAAGGTTGTAAGAAAAAATCAAGATGAAGGTTAATTAACCTAAATTTACTTAACTTCAAAAACTTATTTTGGTCACGCACCAGTTGCGTGTTCACTTAGCTTTTAATTCCCATGCAGTAATACCTGAGGACTGTGAAGTGCTCCATTTGGTTCTTTACAGTTATGGCTCTTATTTTGTCTTCTGACCCCCAGCCCACAATATTTCTTAAGCCCCTGTTGAATAAATTTTTGCAACTAAGCCCTTGTCGCACTCTGCTCCCCAAACACTTTGCTCATCTTTTTGTCCTCCACCTTGTTCTCCCTTTTGTTTTTTAGTCCTACGCGATGAGTTTCGCCTGGAGCCGAAAAACACACGCATCGCCCAAGGTGAAACAGCGCTGCTAGAGTGCGCCGCCCCACGTGGCATACCTGAGCCGGCGGTGACATGGAAAAAGGGCGGACAGAAATTGGATTTGGAGGGCTCCAAGCGTATACGCATCGTTGATGGCGGCAATTTGGCCATACAGGATGCACGTCAGACTGACGAGGGTCAATACCAGTGCATTGCCAAGAATCCAGTTGGTGTGCGTGAGTCCTCGCTGGCCACTCTGAAAGTACATGGTAAGTCTCTCTCTCTGTTCCACTTTCTCTCCCTCCAAACCACGAATCAATGTGTCATGTTCAATTTGCTGGAATGTGACTTGGGTTAGGCATACGCTAAACATTCCCATTATTGTTTTTGCCTTATCCTTGCAATTTGCAGTTAAGCCCTACATCATACGAGGACCCCATGATCAAACGGTCTTAGAGGGGGCCTCGGTAACATTTCCCTGTCGCGTGGGTGGCGATCCCATGCCCGATGTTTTATGGTTGCGCACAGCTTCCGGAGGGAATATGCCCTTGGGTGAGTCGATTTTGGGTAAAAGGAATTGGCAGGTTATTGAAAGATTATTATGTGCAGATCGAGTAAGTGTACTGGAGGACCGCAGTTTACGTTTGGAGCGGGTTACCATAGCGGATGAGGGCGAGTACAGCTGTGAAGCGGATAATGTGGTGGGTGCCATTACTGCCATGGGGACTCTGACGGTTTATGGTGAGTTCTTTTTGGGGTTTTCTAAAATTTTTTGTCTTAACAGAGAGGGACAAGCGGTTCAAATATAAATTAAAAATTTATTTTAAGACTTTGGAAAAATATGTGATGTCCCAAAATAGTTCAAAATTCTTTAAAAAAAATTAAAAACAAACAAAAATTTTTTTAGAAATTTTTAAAAGTTCAAATAGTTTTTTTTGTTGTTTTTATAGGGTAAACTTAATATTTAATTTTTTAAAAATTAATAAAAAATTGTGTTTCTTTTTAATTTTTGAGAAAATTTTTTTTTTTAATAAGGTTAAGTAAATCAAACTTCATTCATTCAAAAATTAAAATTTTATATCAAAAACAAATCCAACTTTTTATTAATTATTTAAAAATTATTTTAAGAAAAATATGTAATTTATTTTAATTTGTAAGACCAATTACATACATTTTTTATTTAGAAAATTTTTATATAAATGAAAAGTAATTTTTTTTTAATTTAAACACACATATTTTTGTAGAATTGGAAAATTTTTTTTAAATAATGGAAAAAAAAGAATGGAATCAAAATTATTTAAGGAGTAAAATTTCATATACTTTAACTATAAATACCAAGCGAAAATAACTTCTATTTAAAAAAATTTATATAAAAAATAATGATACACAATTTCTGTTTTATATAATTTTTTTTACTTAGATAAAAAACAAATTTGAAAAATTATTTTTTAACCATTTGCATAGTTCAATAAATTCAATTATAATTACAATAAAAAAAACCATTTAAAATATTTAAAGAAATATTAAATTTTATAATTTAACTTTGTTGTTATGGATAGCGACCTATGTTTTTTATTTGGGATTTTTTAGCCGGCTCGAGGTCATAGTTTTTAACGTGCTTATTAAAAACAAACAAACACGAGTTTTTGATATATATGAATATATTACATAATTCTAGACACTTACGTACACTTACGTACAAAAAGGTACAGCCTACCTGACACTGGATTTTTAAGCAAATATGTTGACGACCTATTTGCCATAGTAAAGTAGGACCAAATAGAAAACACCCTGACAATATTAAACTCATATCATAAGGACATTAAGTTTACCCTTGAGTTGGAAAAGGATAGCCAGTTACCATTTCTTGACTCCATCGTTCACCCTTAAACTGGATTGGTACCAGAAACCGATGGCATCCGGGAGGATGATTAATTATTATTCTAGTGATCCCAAGCATTTGATAATGAACACGACCAGGAATTTTGTAAGACGAGTCTTAGACACTAGCGACCCAATTTTTCACCACGACAACAAAAATAAAATATTCACAATCCTCAAAAATAATGACTTTCCAATCCACACGATATACTCTCTAATGAATTCATATAATTTTAATAATATTAATCAGAAAGAAACTTCCCCTAGAGCATACAACAAGAACAACATTACAATAAACGGTTTACCTTGGAAATGCTTCACATCATATCCACACCAATACATGGAAGAATGAACTTCAAACAAGACACAGAAAATTGCGCGCATTTATACAGACATTTACTTGACCACAACATAAAATCAAATTAGTTATGAACTCCACAGCTGACTAAGCGGACGCTGTGCCTTTTTTGTACGTACACTTACAAGATTTTGTCAAGAATTGTGGTTTTTTGTGTTAGCTACTCTAGGTTACAGACAATCTGGAGAAGACGAATCCCGAAGGGATTTGAAATATATTGGAAAATCAAAAACTCGTGTTTGTTTGTTTTTAACAAGGACGTAAAAAACATTGACCTCAAGCCAGCTTAAAAGTCCCAAATAGTTAATTAATTTAAAAAAAAAATTTTTTTTTTGAAAATTCGGAAAAATAATAAGAAAATTTTTAAAATTGAAAATATAATTTTTTAAATTTTGTACAAAAATAATTGAAGAGAAAAATTTATTTTACTACAAATATTATTCCCAAGCCAAAAAAAATATTTATTAAAAAAAAAATTTAAAAAAAATAATAATAAAAAACATTTGAAATAAAAAAAAAACATTTTAAATAAAAAGAGAAAAACAAAAGTTTTTAAATGAATTTTTAAGCATTTGCTTAACTCAAACAAATCATAAAATCCATCAATCAAAATTACAAAAATAAATAGCCATAATTAAAAAATATTGAAAAATATGTTAAATTTTTTAAAAAATGTTTTGACACGATTTTAAAAATAATTTTTATTTAATTGGAAACTGAAATAAATTTCTTTAATTGGGTTTAAAATTATTTGAAAATATTTTATTTACTCTATTTGAACTATAATTCCCAAGCCAAGAAAATATTAAAAAAAAAATTTTTTATTAGAAATAAAAAAAAAAATTTTCTCAATAAAATTTTTTAAAAGAGAAAAAAATGGGTAAGAAATAAATTAAAATTTTATTTCAAAATTAACTCTGTGAATGATTTTTTGAATTTAAAAAAAATTTGTAACTTAAACCATGAATTAAAAACTTAAAAAATTAAACAAAAACTCCTCTTAATCTCATAACGAACCGACTTGCCCCTCTCTTTGACATCATATATCTAGCGCTAGTCCTTTAGATCACACACACAAATATATATACTTAGCTAACTAGTTTACCCCCTTTGATGCTCGTTTACTCCCAATGCACACCCACACACACTGTAGCTCCCCCGAAATTTATACAACGTCCGGCCAGCAAATCTGTGGAATTGGGTGCCGACACTTCCTTTGAGTGTCGTGCCACCGGGAATCCCAAACCCACTCTCTTCTGGACTATTAAGAACAATAGCACCTTAATCTTTCCTGGAGCACCGCCTTTGGATCGCTTTCATAGCCTCAATACAGAGGAAGGACATTCTATACTAACATTGACCAGATTTCAACGAACCGACAAGGACTTAGTCATACTCTGCAATGCCATGAATGAAGTGGCCAGCATTACATCAAGAGTCCAATTGTCTTTAGATTCACAAGAAGATCGTCCACCGCCCATTATCATAGCTGGACCCGTGAATCAAACACTGCCCATTAAATCCTTGGCCACTCTTCAGTGTAAGGCCATTGGTTTACCCAATCCTACCATATCCTGGTATAGAGACGGCATACCCGTGCAACCGAGCAGCAAATTGAACATCACCACAGCCGGCGACTTAATCATTTCCGACTTGGATCGTCAGCAGGATCAAGGCTTGTATACCTGTGTGGCCAGCTCCAGGGCAGGCAAGTCCACCTGGAGTGGATTCTTGAGAATAGAATTACCCACCAATCCGAATATCAAGTTCTATCGTGCACCCGAGCAAAGTAAATGTCCCACGGCTCCGGGACAACCGAAAATCCTCAATGCTACCGCCTCGGCTTTAACCATAGTCTGGCCCACCAGTGACAAGGCTGGAGCCTCTTCCTTTCTGGGTTATAGTGTGGAAATGTATTGTACAAATCAAAGCAAAACCTGGATACCCATAGCCTCGCGTCTGAGTGAGCCCATTTTTACCGTAGACAGTCTCACCCAGGGAGCGGCCTACATGTTTATAGTGAGAGCAGAGAATTCGCTGGGATTTTCACCACCCTCACCCATCTCAGAGCCCATTACGGCCGGCAAACTGGTGGGAGTACGGGATGGTAGTGATAGCTCCCATTCGAATTCCCAGCTGCTGTTGAGTGATGTGGAAACATTGCTGCAAGCCAACGATATTGTGGAACTGCTCGAGGCCAATGCAAGTGATGCCACCACCGTGCGTCTAGCCTGGGACATTGACAGTGGACAATACATCGAGGGATTCTATTTGTATGCCCGGGAACTGCACTCAACGGAATACAAAATGTTGACTCTAATGAACAAGGGACAAGGTCTGAGCTCCTGCACGGTGCCGGGCCTAGCCAAAGCTTCTACGTATGAGTTTTTTCTTGTGCCATTTTACAAGAGCATCGTAGGCAAACCCTCCAATTCGCGACATGTGCGCACCCTGGAAGATGGTAAGATTGTGCTAGTGATAGACGGCTAGTTTAAATTTACTTGTAAATGAAACTTAAAAGGACTTTTTAATTTAATTTAACATTTTGGTTTTAATTTGCAGTGCCAGAAGCTCCACCTTATGGCATGGAGGCCATACAATTTAATCGCACTTCGGTCTTTTTGAAGTGGTTGCCACCGCAACCAAATCGGACGCGAAATGGTAAGTATTCAAGTAAAAGAAACTCAAGGGGGAGATACTCTAGATATTAAAGAGGGGTACATTTGATTTTATGAAGCTGATAAAACTGTAGAGTCAGTGGAGCAAAAAACCCAAAAACTGAGGATTCGAAGTATCTATTTACTGAAATTAAACATCTACAAAGGCAGAAACAAAAGTTAGATGAAAGTTAGCTTAATTGACTTTTAAAGCTGCAATTGCATGCCGGCTCGAGGTCTCGTAATGCTTGCACATAATTTTAGAAATAGGAACACACAAGGGAGGCTAGTTAACCGTACAGCTGTTTCATTTGTATTTCTACCAAATCATCAGCGGTCTTTGCCTGTTTTTACTGACAGCTACCTCTCTAAACTATTTAACAACAAAACCCGGCTTTTTGAAAACAGCCCTAAGCCACCAGTACCCTTTGTATGTATTTTTTTTTTACAATTAAAGCACAAAAAATTACGGTGGAATTTTTTCAATGGGCTGACAGAACTACCTCTGACATTTACCATTTAAAGATAGTTTCATTCAAATATAGACCACTAATGGTCCAGTTTTGGATCACATTATGAGAGTAATTGTTGGCTTCGAAATCTTGATTCGTAGCTGGCTTATCGACGAAAAGTTTTCGTTGGTCCAATTTCCTGGAATAATTTGCTGGTATTGCATTTTATTTTGAATTATCCTCCTATGCGTTTCGGTCGTATTTTGCGCCTTTATCAGGAAGCGTGCTTTTGATTTCACGTAGCACCATAGAAAAAAGTCCAGTGTTGTGTTATCACTTGATCTAGTACGGAACGGCTGCTCTCCGAAATATTATTCCCTAGATACCAGATCGTTCATCTGTGTTTAGTAAGGGTAGCACGTTTGCAAGCATGTAAGACTAATTTAATACTTCTTAAATTACTGCTCGATATTTTAATGCTAGTTAGTCCTCTCTATCATCCAGACTTCTTATTATTCCTAAAGCATAGCAATCTATGCTCCTTTAAAATTGGGTATCTTCCTAGGAAATGCTCAAGGTCACCCAGTTCTCCAGTGTTGCATAGCGGGCAGGCTTCATTTTCCTGACGGTTGTAGGTGTTAGAGGGTGGAGCTTATAGCCTACTGAGTTGTCCAAGTGTTATTTATTGTGTAGTCGATTTTGTTTTATTTGAACTGTACTCTATAAGAATAGTTTCAAAAAAGCGAGCATGGAATTCATTGATTGCGGAAGTGTAAGCAGCTTAAAATCTAACTGCAACTTAAAAAAATTAAAACTACGTTTGTGTGACAGATGTTAAGGAAAATCAAAATGAATATCTAACCTTATAAATCTTTAGGCCCTTAGGCAAAACTGCTTATCGTAGAGATTTAAGAATTGGCATAGACCTTTGATTAGTTGCGCACTAAGAAAGAAAATTTGGAAAATTTGTCCTCGAAGCGTTTTCAGCGCCAAAGAAATGTGTGTATGTGCCATATAAAATATACTGGGAAACTCACGCAATATTGTGGACTAAGCTGCTTTGCTTGAAGCGCGAGAGATAATGAGAGAGGGAACGACTCACACTCAGACATATTAGGTATGTGTTGTATGGATCTCTCTCCGAGACAGATTGCAAGATATCAATTATCAAGATAGAAGAGGAGAGGAAGTAAACACAGAACGAAATGAAAGGGCGTGGGCATGGTGAGGAATGAGGGGGGACGGGAAAGAGTGAAAAAAGGGATGGCTGTCATGAGGTCAATTTGTTTTGATATTAAGTTCGTACTTATTGATTCAATGAAACGGGACTTGGATATGTCCAAGTTTTATACAAAAATATGATCTCTTTAATTTTTGACAAAGACTTAGGAATCTATACGTTCACAATTATGGGCAAGAAGCTATGAAATCATCTTGGGAGCGTGAGGGCTTAGCATTTGATCAAATATCACTTAGACGCGAGCTGTCTTAAAAAGCCTCATACATAGTCTCAAGTTATATATCTACTGAAAGTATTTGTGGCCGCAGTCTTCATACATGCTGACCCACTGTGTGGTGGGTGGACTTTACCTAAAATATTTCCATACAGAAATTTAAGTCAGATCGAATGAAAAATCACATTTCGCCCAACAATTTTCCGCCAATTTTCCGAATTTTCAAAAATTTTAATATCACGTTGGTAATATATCGTTATGATCGGATGAAAATCTTAAAAGATTCGTACAACAGTTTTATGCCCATCTTTAGACTTAGGGGTAGATTTTCAAAAAAAAAAGGTGTAAGTTTTGTTACAACTCACGAGGCTTTGATGAGAAACCTGATGCCATTTAGTCACTCTTTAGTCATTGATCCACCTCTTTTCCCCCTTTTTCATCACCTCTTCTATCACCTCAATTATCATCATTATCTTGAATTAGCTTTTTCGTCACCTCAGTTATCACATTTTTCATCACCACATTAATTCTTTCATCTTTTTATACTCTGTACCAAAGGTACATAGAGTATATTAAGTTTGTGCAAAAGTAAGGTAAAAGTAAAAGTAAGTTGTGTAACAGGGAGAAGGAATAATTTCCGACGATATAAAGTATATATATTCTTGATCAGCATCAACAGCCGAGTCGATATAGCCATGTCCGTCTGTCCGTCTGTCTGTCCGTCCGTCAGTCCGTCCGTATGAACACCTAGATCTCAGAGACGTTAAGAGATAGAGGTTTGACATATATGGGACAAATGCTTCTTTTAGCTGCACGCAGATTAAGTTTGTTTCAAATTTTGCCACGCCCCCGCAATTCGGAAAAAACGTTATATCTCCTACAGTTTTGAAGATAGACGTTTCGTATTTTCTAGAGATAGTTAGTAATTAGCAAAATGTATCGATTTGCCGAAGAAATGATAAAGATTGGATCAGCGGGTCTCAAGTTATGAGCAAAAAAGTATATCTCCCTCGCCCCACCCCCTTCCACCCATTCACAACTAACACCACACAATCTTAGAGAGAGAGAAAAAAAGAGAAGTGAGAGAGAGAGAGAAAAGAGAGATGAGCGCAGCACCAGCATTGCATTCAGCTTCTACTCCAGGTACAGAGTATGTTATAGTCGGGCTTGACCGAGATTCTCACTTGTTTTTAATAATTTCTTTTGCCTATTTCATCAATTCTTTCGCCTCATTCGTCACCTCTTTCATCGCCTCTTTTATCACCTCTTTTCTTACCTGTTTCATTTATTCTTTCATCACCTCTTTCTTCCCCTCTTTCCCCCCTTTTCCACCCACTTTTCCCAGCGTCACGTGACGCTGAAATCAAATTTTAATCCTACTAAATTATTCCGTACCGAAATTAAAAATGATTTACATCAAAAATTACGTATGAAAATCACGATGATAGTTTTTTTAGAATTTTCCTAGTTTTCCGTCAGAATCTTGTAACATTTTATCACACCGATCTGCACCATTCTCATATTTTTCCATATATTCTAAAAATGTCATTTTCTTAAATTCCTTTTTACTTCTTCTAACAGTATGGAAGATGAGAAAGAAATGTTGCTTTAAGAATTTGAAATTTATAACAATATTTTATTTCGTAATTTTAAAACTTCATTGAAAAAGGACATCTCCCACTAGAGATGATTTTAAGTATTGTTAATCATAAAGAAGCAATAAACTGCGAAGCATTGCGTTAACCATTTTAGCTGCTTCAGTTATTAAGGTCATTCTTAACACTGAAATTCATTTGGTCGATTCTAGGATCAAAGTTGGAAACAAATTTGTTAGAAGATATTATGCTTATAAACTATAACTATAACGACTTTGGCTCTGAAAATCTTATCTTGAAAGTAGGCCGAAACCTAAATGAAACCCGTGATCTCTTTTTGAAAAAGAAAGGCTGTGGAATTAAATTCCTGGAGTAGAGTGAGGGCTTAGAAGCTGAACCCGAACCCCCTTCGAAATTGTAGTAGCTTCCACAATCTAATATAAATGTTATATCTACTCTACTTACATCAATAATCACAAGATGCAGTGTAAGAGCGACTTGAGAAGCGCCAGTTTAAAGAAATTAAAGATAAAGGGTTAAATGTAATTAAGAGTCGTCGGAACGGCCCAAAAATTTCGACAGAATTATGTATCACTTCTACCAGTTCTTGAAACTTTCAAAAATTTCATTATAATATTTCAGCGACTATTTTCAATTCGATTGTTCACCAGACTTTATATCGTTTTAATATGAATTCTTTAGAGTATCTCCACTTCGGCTTTCATTTACAACTCAACAGCCTCTCTTTTGTTTACATTTAATTTCATTTGTCTCCCATATGGCAATTCTTTCTGTCTGCTTTATCAACAGGCATCCTGACCAACTACAATGTGCTCGTCAAAGGCCTGGATGTGCACAATACGACGCGAATATTCAAAAATATGACCATAGATGCCGCAACGCCAACTCTGCTATTGGCCAACCTCACCACAGGAGTCACCTACTATATAGCAGTGGCTGCGGCCACGCGGGTGGGCGTCGGACCCTTCAGCAAACCGGCTGTGCTGCGCATCGATGCACGCACCCAATCACTGGACACAGGCTACACGCGGTGAGTGAGAATGGTGGGGGGTGTGGGAGGGTGTGGGCCACGCCATTGTCGTTTGGAACGAGCTCATTTGACTGCCTTCACATCAATCCATTAATGGCAAACGACAATGGCAGAGGCGACACTGGCGACGACTTTGTGACCATTAAACTAAGCCCCGGCTAGTCACGTACTTCCTGTGCTCATTCCGTTGCCTTCTTTGCCCCATTGTCTACTCTGTGCAGATATCCCATCAGTCGTGATATAGCCGATGACTTTTTAACGCAGACCTGGTTTATCGTCCTGCTGGGCTCCATCATTGCCATAATTGTGTTTCTATTGGGCGCATTGATTCTATTCAAGCGGTATCAATTTATCAAGCAGACCTCGCTGGGCAGTTTACATGGTGAGTTGAATCTATTGTAATTTAAATATATTTATTTTTTCTGTGTGTTGTGGATTAAGTTTTGGTGGCAGACGGTGGGGAGTGAGGCCTGATGGGGGGGGCTTTAAAGTATGGAGGTAATTGCTTGTGGGGTAATTTATGTGATGGTTGAGTGGAGATGTTTAGGGGAGAGTTTAATGGACAGTTTGAAATCGAGTGTTTTTTTGCTTTTATCTTTGTACAACGTCTTTCTACGGTGTGACTATCATTCAATGACTTTAAAATCATTAAAACTTAAAATGGACCGAGCTGAGAGAAAGACACGCATCTCAAATAGTCTGTTTGTTAATTGCCACATGAATGCGGAACTAAGACAATTCATCAATGCACCTGGAACCAGCAGTTTTCTTTTCCTGAGCTTGACTCGGTCAATGTGCTTTTTTAAATGTGTGCCATGATCTCCCTATAAAAAAGGAAAATACATTAATATTTCTTCTTATATGTCATTAATGTTTTCTTGCATACAGGTATATGGACATATTAATGTGCACATATGAAAAATATACACACACAGATATGCGAACATTTGCATGTACTTACATACATAAAGGCAGGCTAATTAACTTTCTAAGAGCTTAAACAAAATTGTTTCCCCATACAAACTTATCCGACTTTTATGGGTAGAATTTTCCACAACCGAAATACAGCCCTCTATCTTTTACCGTTCGGGCTTTGCATAGATTGCGAATCAATCAGGACACACTTCACATATATAGGGATACCAAAATATTTCTCAAGGAAATTTGATTTTGGCCTTGGCATTTTAATTTGAAATTCCTAGTTTCTCAGCACAAACTCGAAAATAAATCTTACAATGATTAAACGCTGGCCATGTGTTGGTGATTTTACTACTGAGCTCATACGTTTTTCATCCATATGCTACCGAAGGCTTAAGCTTAGCAGAAATCGAACATGCAAAAACAGAACTTAAGTGGTCGAGCACCAAATTAATACATGCTTTTGTTGCTCTTTGTGTGTTAGTCTTCCACACAGAAACATAAATACACAGACGTCAGAAACAACTTAATCTTTCGGCATAACGGTTTGATCAAGTGACTTGTGATTTACCCCACACCTGATTTGTAAACGGGGGTCTTTTCGAATTCTGTCTTACAGTGTGACCATCATTCAATGTCTTAAAAATACCTTATCATTAATTCTTATCGACATATTTTCAGTTAAGATGTCAAAATTTTAAGATATTTGTATGAAATTTCTTGGATATCAAGGTGCCAAAAGCAATGAATTTGTGCAATTTTCTTAAATTATTTAATATCTTGAGTTTTTGCGAATTTTTTATCAATGTTTATTTTTCTCCTCAGTAAATTTACCAAGTAAAAATAGAACCACAACCACAAACTGCTTTCCGATAACACACTTACTCCAATATGCAAGTCCTTCTGCTCTTTTCTGCCTCCTCCTGGAGCTCGTATAATCTATGATTTATGACCCACAACAACAATAATGTTTATGGCCCTGGTCTCAATTAGGCTGCCATTTTGTTAAGCCACAAAACTGCAGATAGACTGAAACACTTGCACGCACATGGAGTCAGCTCCAAGGTTAAACCAACTATAAAAAGATAAACAAGCCAAAAAAAAAAAAAAACAAAATGCTCACGTGAAAATCACATCAATTGTCTGAGCAAAACTCTACCAATTGAATATAAAAAGTAATTTCCGTCTTTTATTATTTTGCCCAGGCAAAACTCTCGTGTTCAGTTTTTAACTAACGAGCCGTAATCATAGCTGGAAAGCCGTTACTCCCTTCATTCAGACTTTTCTTTTGTTTTTATTTCAGGCAATCACGCAATTGGCACCGTGCGAAAGTTTCCCACATTGCCGCTAAACGGTGCCGGCGGAGGAGGCGGTGGCTCAAATGCCAATTCCTCAACGGGTTCCAATGGTTTGTGGATCGATCCAAGTGGTGGGGTCTGGCGACATCCAGTTGGGGGTGGTTCGTCTGCCAAGGAGCAGCTACCGGGCTATGCACAGGCCACCGCCCAGCAGCAGCAACAACAGCAGCAAGCACCCACCCTGTTGCCGGATTATGAGAGGTGAGTGTCTATCTGGTTTAATTACCAGCAATTGCATACTATTTACTATAAAAAACAAAAAAACACAGAATTTGTTTACCAACCCCCTCGCCCACAACAACAAACGCCATTAAACTGTTACACTTGAACGGGTTTTACTTTGGGCCATGGAACGAGTTCGCTGGGGTTCCTTCTCCTTCTTTTTATTTTTATTTTTTTAACGCACTCCGGGCATTTGCCTTGCCGTTATTTAATTTCCATTCACGCACATGAATTTCATATTTCATTTACAATTTCGTGTCTGTTTTTCGTTTCTTTTATTTTAATTTTTTTTTGGGGTTCTGTTTTTTTAATGAATTTTTTTGTGGGGGAGTTAAAGTAAGGCAAAATAAAGTTCTAGCAGTGAAACAAAATTATATTTAAAGCGTATTCTAGAATTATACACTAAAGGTAAGCACGGTTGATATTTGGAATTTGTATTGATTTTATTTTCTACTCTTGCGAGCGACCTTGTTATTTACTTGAGATCAGACCGCTAGAATCATATACTAATACACAAAAAAATATTATAAGCAAAAACAACTACAAGAAACAGAAAAAGAAAGCCGATTTTTGTTCGTGTGAGTGTGTGTGCCGACGTGAATGGCCAAAAGCGTTCGGCCACTGCAAGCGAGGTAAGCAAAATCGTTGTTTTAATTTGCCAAAACTATAGGAGAGAGAAGAGAGACACACAGCAAAGAGAGGAGAACACGCATATGAATTTGTTGTTGCTTTATGAAGGCTATGGTGCGCGTGTCTCTTGCGACAAACAACAACGAATGCGTGGCTTGCGGATTGGGCTTGGACACCCCTGCTATAAATATATTATCCCTTATTATTTCGGACCGATTCTGAAAATCAATTCGGGTTTAATCCCTGTTTCCTTGTTTCGAATCCGAACCTGTTGGCAGCCCTGGTTGTAATTCACAACATCTATATAAATGATCGGCGTTCGTATAATGGGAAGGGGAACAAACAGTGCATATCAAGTGGTCCTCTTCACGAAGCGTGTCGTACATCGATTCACGAATCAATTCATCCCAATATCACCACTTATAATACAAGCAACGCCGGCGAAATTCGTGCTAAGGCTATGAATAAAATCATACAAGTTTACAAAAATGGGTAATATTCTTGACGAAGTCAAGGAGGAAGAAGTGTGTGGAATTTTTTCTCATCGCTTGCACCGTGGTCAAGGAAACTGTAGAAAATGTGGAAGTGCTTATGAGACCTGTGTTAATACCACAAATTTACTCAATCATTTAAAAAGGGCGCACCCGCTTATCCAGTATAAAGTTCCTAAAGCAGCCCCACCTTCTTCTTTTCTAAAAACTAAGCAACAAGTTCAAAAAGAAAAAAAAATTACTTAGCTTTGATCAGAATGATTACTCCAGACGTTCAACCTTTTCATATAGTCGAGGACCCCGGAATTAGAAACTTTGTTTACTGTCTCGATTCTAAGTATACATATCTAAGTAGAAACACTTTAAAAAATGTTCCTTCTACGGAGAAGTACTTGGTCATGCTGGGAAACCTAAAAACCAATACTTAAGACAACTAATGGGTGGACTTAGACTAAGATTTCAAATTAAGAACTGTCGTTTTGCCCACAAACAAAATGCCTCATGACTCCAACCACCCTAAAGCTAAAATCTGTAGAAGGTACCGAAAATCCTTCTGGTCCTTTTCAACAGATGCCAATTTAATAGAACAGTTCGTTTGCAATGTGTCATGAGTGCTTCTCAATAGTTCTAGTCTAAGGCTCCCCCGCCGCTTACTGCCAAGATTATTTTTGTTTTGAACCCTTTGACAAGGCCACACATTAGCCCGAAAGGCATCCATATACAAATAGACATCTAGAAACATCGTTAAATATTAAATATATTAAATAGAAGGCTTCATCAACAACAATACTGCTGATAAGTCAAACAAATTTCCTTAAGACCGACAATTTTCTGTCCAACTGAATCTCCTATTTTCACACGTCCTTTAATAAAAAACGTGTTAATAGAATCTCACCATAATATGAACTTGTATTACATGATATGATATGATGTAACTTAAGTTAAGTAACGTTAAAACGAAAATAAATTTGATTTTTATTGTTACAAAATATTTATGTTCTACTTCCTTTATGTAACAGAAAAAAATTTACACAGTTATTTATTATGTAATAAAAAAAAAAAAAAAAACAAATTTTAAAATTATTTAAATCGATTTTTTCTTAAAAATAATGGAAAAAAAAAAATCAAATTTTTTGCGATTTTTTATATTATATTTAATATGATAACAAAATGGGACAAATTTATGTTGCGTCCTATGAATGTATTGTAGTCAAACCTTATGTTCAAGTTTGAACACCTTGGGCCAAAATTGGCAAAGAATCCATTTCCTTTTTTTACGGACGTTTGACTGGGGGACTAAAACAAGAAAACAAATTTTCTTGGGTACGCTTTTGTCTTTACAAAGTCAGCCGCTTTGCCATTTGCCGTTGCAGTGCCCAGAAACACAGAGTACTGACTATCAAGTACTGAGTAACGACTAGTATCGAGCACTGAGTATCGAGTACTGACTAAGCTCTGAGTATCAAAGACTGCTTATCAAGCACTAAGTAAGGAGTATTTCATATCGAGTACTGAATATCGAAGACTGAGTATCGAAAACTGAGTATTAAAAATCGAAAATAGTTAACGAAACTGAGTACTGAATAGTGATTATCAAAAACTGAGTATCAAGTACTGAGTACCAAAGACTGAGCATGGAGCACTTAGTTTCGAGTACTGGTTATCGCAGACTGAGTAATGAGTAATGAATAAAGTATCCATACACAGACACAAACATTCTTAAAGCAAGTATTAAAATTTGCAGGCATCTGGGTTGGTTCCCAAGGCGTTAGTATTATTTTTGAATTAGCATTAAATTTAAATGATAGTTCTAAATAATTTTCATTGGCATTAGAAATTTTAATTCCAATTGAAATATTTTGAATTGGCATTGAAATAAAATAAAATAAAATAAATTAAAATAATTTTAATTCAAAATTTTCTATTGACATTAAAATGAAATAATTAAATATAAATTTTTCAACTGGCATTAAAATGAAATAATTTCAATTTATTCATTTTTAAATTATCTTCGGTGGCAGCTGGAGGCACTCAGTCAGTCTGGCTCGGCACAGTGGACACATTGGAAACGATTGTGACAAAAATGAAAAATGATCGTCCACTGGCTGACCAAATGTCCGCAGTTGTACAGACGAACTTCGTATCCTTGAAAGTGTTTTGCAGATGAACTCTTAAAAAATCGAATTTGGTATTTAGCAACTTCGTAACATATTTTCGACTTGGCACCTGAAATCGCGTCCCATCAAATGAAGCCACAAATGATGGATGATCCACAATTGACAAAGACAACAAATGTCAACACTTTTTCGACAAATTCAGCCTGTCGAATGCCATGTTTTCTTGGCTTCCTTTTTTCTCCAAATATTTCCCATATTCCTTCACATGCATTTTTTTAAGTGTTGAATAAAGTTAGAATTGACGGTCTGCGCACTAACATAATCAAAAGAAGCAATAAAATTGGTTGTTCTCTGAGCGCAGACCGATAAATTCAAGAGCCGACCTGAACGGTTCATCTCTGACCCTTTGCTCAAAGGGTCCATATACAACAGTTATTTTTGAACAACAAAAAAAGGTCAACAGTTATTGGCGAGCTCTGAAATATCAATCAGGACATCAGTTGAACTAGTGCTAGCTTCGGTGTCTGCGGTTGATAGCATGGATCCTTAATACTATCGTCGGAATCGACATCGATTTTGGTTTCGAAAGAAGTCATATTTATTTCACAATAAAATTCACTGTTCGTTTTCTTACTCAATCGTGTTAAACGCGTTTTAACATTCAACTTTTTACCATTCAATTCATTTATTCAAATAATGCCAGCGGCACAACCCTGGCAGGCATGTTCTCAATTCCACTTCCACGGCAACTTTCCGAAAGTGGAATTAATTCATATTCTCACAACACCAAATCGAAAAAGATTTTCGTTTTTAATAGTATTGCTCCATGGTCGGTGAAATGAAAAGTAATTGCCAAATATTGCGGTCGTGAAGTTGCTCAATGTATACAAAGAGAATTTTTCTGAAAAACTTAATTGATTTACAAAGAATTCTTTAGGTTATTGTGTCCAGAATTTTGCTTTGCCAGCAAAAACAAAAAGTGAAATCTAAGTCAGTCTCTTTCATCTTCGACTGTTACATTTTCGATCGTTTTGCTGGGGTTAGTGGTTTCTCTCTTATGTACCTAGTAACATTTTCGCTTGGTCTAGAAACATGAGAGTAATTTAATCGAAAATCGAAACTGAAGCAGAATTGCGTAGTGGAATTGAGAACCTGCCTGTTTAAATCAGATTTCTCTTCGGAAAGAGCTTCGCTCGTATCGGGCGTTCTTAGACACCCACACATTTTATTTAATTTTAAGGAAAGTCCATCTCATCTTTGAATACATCATTTACTGCCCAATTTTGACGAAACAAATTACAAAAGCAAACCCAAATTTTTATTAACAATTTAAATAATATCTAGGTGAAACTATTGTCCAGGCCAAAGTGGAATGGTTAATTAATAAAATTGGTGAATGGGTCGAATCATCATTTGGACTTCTCTGTAATCATTTCTATTCCCCCATGTGAGGCCACGTTCGATTTGTCCATTCGGGCTGCAAAAGAAAGTATATAAAGTTGATAAAACATTTTTGTGTAAATCCAAATAGTTCAACTCACTTGTTTCTGCATTTGTTATACCACCAACCGCCTCGAAATAGTTGTGCACAATCTTGGCTTTCATCCCTATCGTAGGTGGAAAATGTCATTCCCGCAATATTCGACATTTCATTTGTAGCACTGCCAGAATACTCCCCAAGACGATTTATGTAGTATCGGTCTGCTTCGCCGCTAATGGAAAATAGGCTGTAGTTCGCATAGGAAACTTCATTGTCAAAGTTCACTAAATTAATAGACAGCTCATGGGGTTTTTGAGAAGTGATTTGATGTAGTTTTTCCAAGCCGATGAAGAATTCCTTTGTTGAATGATGCTTAAATCCATTTCTATAGCTTGTCCAGGGTTGATTAAAACTCAAACCATTATATTGACGGCGTTGTATAATAGTCCACTCAGTACCAGATAATGATTCGCTGCGACGGATGTCAGATAAAGGAGCAGGGCGTATCAAGGTGGGCAGTTGTGGGGAATTAATCTTATTTCTCTTGGATTCGCAATGAATTAACAGCTCTTTTAATTTATTTATTTCATTTTTATGAGTCGAGTCTAGGTAAGTTATTTGGTTTCTATGGATGTCTAACTGTTGATTCTTTTGTGAAATACTTTCATTCATTTTGGTTTCTAAATCCATTATCTCCTGCAAGAGTTCTAACATATCTTTCTCAAGCTGATCAATTTTAAATTTTTGTTGTCTTATTTGTATATTTATTAGCCCATTTTGAGACTCCTTCATAAGCTTCAAACTTTTACTACAATTTTCGAACTGTAATAAAGCAATTTGGAAATTTTCATAGTGATTTTTATGGCAAAATTTTAAATTGATTTCACAGTTTTCTAACTGTATAGCTTTTAGTTGAGTGTCAGTCTGTAGTTTGTTGAATGATGAACTGCATTGAACTAACTTTTCTGTAGAATCTTTTGCTTTAGTTTGTTCTTTCTCAATTTCTAGTTTACAGTTTTTAGTATATTCTTCTAGTTGTAAAAGATTTTGTGCTACTTTTAAATTGTTCTGTTCCTTTAAACAGTTTGTCATATTCGTGGTATAATTCTTCTTCAACTCTTCCATAGTCAACTCTGCTTTAGTCTGTTTTTTCGTAAGTTTTTCAATCTCTTGAGTCAAATTATATTTCTGCATTTCTAACTGAATCATTGAAGTATTCAAATGATTTTGTTTGAGGTTTAATTCGTTTATTTGTGATGTTAAATTACCCACTTTCTCACTACAATTTGTCGTTTCAGTTTTACAATTCACAGTCTCAGTTTGTTGTTTGGTCAAAGCTAAATTGCATTTATCTAACTCATCTCCTAACACCTTTTCCTTGGCTTGAAGTTTTATAAGTCCCTCAATATGTTGAGTCAAATTTTTTGAACAATTATCGCTTACAATTTTATGGCTTTCAGCCTTTAACTTGGCTTCACTTAACTCACTTTCACATTTGTTCGACGAATTTTGTGCTTTGACTAGATTTTCTAAATCGCCTATTTTCTTATCTTTTTCGTCTAATTTAGTCTGCATTTCCTGATTTGTTTGCATTGTCTGTTGAAGCTTAATTTCCAGGCTGAAACTATTCTCCAAAAGCTGTTTATTCAGTTCATTAAATATAATTGTTGAGTTCTTCAAGTCCAGTTTTAGTTGAGCTATCTGACGATCCCTTTCGCTGATAATTGCTGCCAGATTATTATCCAATGTTGAGATCCTTTTAGTTGATCTATTAGGACGGAACTTTAGAATATTTGAATCATCGATTTGCTCTTGAAATGGAAGCGGAACGAGCACATTTGGTTTATTATATGCCCATGTGGTTGAACATGATGACATGAGTAATAGTTTTAAAAATATTAAATATTTTAACATTTTTCCGTGATTGACGATGTTAATATAATCGAAAACAGTTGTGAACTGAAATGCTGAAGGAATTCTCAAGAACCTTTAAAAAGAGCCATAGAAATAAGGTGTGTACCCAAACTTAAAGACATTTTGATGTTGGGCAAAATGTGCTATGCTTTTATACAGGGGCTCACACAACAAAATTTTGTTCTAATTGTCACATAAACTAACTAATAACAGAGTAACAGAGTAGCGGAGTAGATAAATCTGCCCTTAATATATAAGTTTTTAGTTATTCATGGTGTGTTTTAAAGTTTTGATCAGCACCTTATGTGGCGAAACTCAAATGAATTAGCTGATAAGAAACAATGTGGTCGTTTGCGGCGAACATTCAGATTAGAATTCTCAAGCAGCCTTGAATTCTTTTTACTGGAGCAAAATGTTTAAATTTCAAACTTTTTTAGATTAACATAAATGGTTTGATTTCCAACGAAAAAACAAGTGAGAAAGTTAGTCAAGCCCGACTATAAGATACTCTGTACCTGTAGTAGAAGCTGAATGCAGTCACTCTCTCTCACTCTTTCTAAGATGTTTGTGATAGTTTGGGGGTGGAGCGGGGGTTGGTTCACATAATTGCTCATAACTTGAAAAACGGTCATCCGCTCTTTATCATTTCTTTGGCAAATCAATACATTTTGCTAATTACCAACTATTTCTAGAAGGTACGAATCGTTTATCTATAAAACTGTAGGAGATATAACGTTTTTTCCAAAATGCGGGGGCGGGAGGGGGCGTGGCCAAAATTTGAAACAAACTTGATCTGCGTGCAGCTAAAAGAAGCATTTGTCCTATACATGTCAAACCTCTACCTCTTACCGTCTCTGAGATCAAGGTGTTCATACGGACGGACGGACGGACAGACGGACGGACATGGCTATATCGACTCGGCTGTTAATGCTGATCAAGAATATATATATTTTATAGGGTCGGAAATGATTCCTTCTCCCTGTTACATATCAAAGGCGGCCATGGAATGGAGCTGTCATTTTCTGAATTCGTACTGAATGGAAATGTTGTGAAATTGTTTAGTTCAATCTGGGCTGCCAAAGAAAATCTAACATAGAAGCACACTTTGATACGCCTCTCTTTCTTGAGTGATGTTAACTCAATCCTGACAAAAAGAACATTCATTGCAACAACTCAAACTTTTACTCAAAATGTTTGTCGACATAGGAAACCATATTTGTTAGAGGGAGACGCACATAGTCATTAAAATAACTCAAAGTGTCAAAAAATGACTCAAAGAGCCAAAATGACAGCAAACACCTGATTAATTTCTGAGTGAAATTTATATAAATTATATTATAATTATTATTTGTTTTTCCTTATAATATTTTTTTCTTTCCAAAATCGAGAAGAACTTAAGTAATAGCTGTTTCAATTTTCCATGATTCCGAAAATCTAATAAATTTAACGTTGTCTTTTTCGACCGAAACATAATTATTATTTCTCAAATTTTTAAAGCTTAGTTCACATCTTTTAAACGCTTTTTCGCATTTTCCGATTCGGGAATTTCAGTTTGTTGACTTTTACGTTTTCTTTTGGCTGGAGTTACCAATGGTACTGATTCATTTAGACCCACACTTGAGCTGTTGTTCTGACTCTCATTTTGAATTGATTCCCGATTCGGGTTAGTGTTCTCTTCGATCTCATTTTGGCTAGGAACCTTTCTTTCTGTCTTTCTTACCTTCTTGTTTTGACTCTCAATTCTACTTTTTATGTTTTGTCTCACCATCTTACGTTTACCCCCTTGAGATGGAGGAACATGTGGTATAGGCCTAGTTGCCTCAACAGGGATTTTCTTCAGGCTGCAATTCTTGACGATTATTGCGTGTATTCTTTGAATGGGCTGCGAGCGTCGAGTATTTTTCTGTTTCTTCTTTTGTAAATGATTCACGCAATGACAATCGCTGTTTGCCTCACTGCTCTAGCTTAATTAAGCGCAAGTTGTTCAGAAAAATTTGCATAGGATCTGGCGAGGTAATACGGCGCAACGTTTTCTTCTTTTGAAAGTTTAAAGTGACATAACGTTTGGGTTTAAAAAATCCTACTCAGGCGTTCCACCATTTCTTTATGATTTTCAATACCAATTTTCAGGGTTTACAATAGAAAAGCTAGTCAATACTAGTTAACAACGACCAGAGGCCAATGCAATAACACTGCGATCAGACTAGGAATTTAATACATATTTATATATAAAAATTGTTATAGCTAATCATTTTTGGGCAACAAGAACTTTATGTTGCGTTAGAATGATTCTGCTGCTTCTTTTCGTGAGAAATTTTCTAGAACTCTTTAAAATTATTTGAAGCGAGTGCAATTACTAATTCGGTCATACGGTTTTCTCATTGAATTAAAATTATTTTTCTTGTTGTATTTCTTCAGAAAGTTTGAGATTGAAACCCATTTTCCCCAGTGGAATATATAAAATAAATTTATTTTTATATTTAAATAATTATCAAGAATTTCAAGCTTGACGTTCGCTAACTTCGGTACCACAAAATTTATTATCAGCATTAGAATTTCGCTGGTTCACTTGATGTACAGTATAAGGTGCTGATCATAATTATACAACACCAACAAATTATACTTGAAGCAGCTGTTAACCCGGTCCCTTGAATTAAATGAATTTGCACTAATATTTGAACCCCCAAACCCAAAAACCAGAATTACAGAAATTTCTATGTTTCATATTACATTCTAAATAATCTCTGAGATGTTTACTTTAAACACTCTTAAACTGGTTCAACCGGTTAATTAACAAGTTATCAGTTCATAGCTTAAATAATTTTTGAGATTCGGCACCGAATTACTATTAAACCGGTTTGATACCACTTCAGATAGCTTCAAACATTTAACTCCTTACCATAGAAAAAAACTGAATATTTGTTAATGACCCTTTGGATGAATTTAATATCCATTTGGAGTGAGTTTAATTAATATCAAAAAAAAAGGAGTGAGTGTCGTAAACACTCTCGAGGCTTTGATGTGAAACATGATGCTTAGCTTAATGGTATATAAATCAGCAAGGACACTCTCTCGAAAGAAGAAAACTAACAGAGAGTTGAAACACCAACAACGAGATCACTTGTTGCAGAGTTCTTTCATTTTTTCGGGTAGTCTTGATTATTGTACTGATCCGTAGATAAATGATGATGTTTCACTCAAGGTAAGATTCCAAATCCCAACCAGACCCCTAGTGGATCCCTCCCAGATCCCACCCAAATCCCTATCTACCCATATCTCTACCCATATCCCACCTAGATCTCACCCAGATCCCTCCCAGAAACCACCTTGATCCCACAAAGGTCATAACCAGATCTAACCAAGACCCCACCCAGATCTAACCTATCTAAATCCAACCCTGATCCCACCCAGATCTCACCCGAATCCCACCCAGATCCCAACCATATCCCACCCATACCTCAGCCCGATCCCAACCAGATCCCACCATGATCCCATCCATATCCCAGCCGGATGCCAGTCAGATCCTACCCAGATCCCACCTTGATCTCACCCCGATACCACCCAGATCCCGCCCATATAAGACTTGACCGAAACCCTCTCAAATACCACCAGATCCCACTAAGATCCCAACAAGATCTCACCCACATCTTTCCCAGAACCCACCCAGCTGCCCCTCTTCAGCATCTTTCCTATCTCTTCGCTTCTTGTGTTTGTGTGTGTGTTTGCCGGGAAACTGCGTAAAACAACAACACAAAATATGAACGACGTCAACGTCACGTGACGTTGAAATCAAATTTTACTCCTATGTACTAAAATTGTCCGTACCGAAATTAAAGATGTTTCACATCAATAAAAGGATATTCAAATTCAACTACACAACAGATTTCAAGTTGACAGCTTAAATAAGTTTTGGGATATGGCTATATATGAGCATTTCCACCAAAACGGCTAAAACTAGTTTTGCAACCGATCCTTCATATGGCAGCTATATGCTATAGTCATCCGATCCAGCCGGTTCAAAAGACTTCGTGCAAAGTTTGGTTAAGATAGCTTTAAAACTGACGGAGGAGATAGTATAGAAACAGACGGACGGACAGACGGACATGGCTATATCAACTCAGCTCGTCATGCTGATCAAGAATATATATACTTTATGTGGTCGGAGATTCTTCCTTCTCTGCTTTATAAACATCCGGACAATTTCAATATACCCTCTCCAAGGGTGTAAAAAAAAACCAGGGGGCAGAAATACAATCAACAATACCAATTTCTTCTGGCATCTTCTTTCTTTTCTGTAATTCTGTTAAGTCACTGATTAGTAGCTGTCAAATAACTATTAAGTGACTTTTTAGTCACTGTCAAGTTACTGTTTAGACACTACAAATTCATTGTTTAGTCACTGTTACGTCACTTTCAAGTCACTGTCATTTTCAAGTCACTGTCAAGTCACTGTTTAGTAAATGTCAAATCAATGTTGAATCACCCCTGTTTTCCCTCCACGTTCTTTTCACTTCCCATCGCTTTCCCTCTCTTTCGGCCCACTTTCCCTCCTCTGTTTGACCTTCTTGCTCCCCTCTCTCTCTGGGACACTTCACTGAAACAAAAACACAAAATATGCATGACGTCAGCGCGTCACGTGACGCTGAATTCAAATTTTACTCCTTCTAAAATCTGCCTTACCGAAAATAAAGATGTTTTACATCAATAACCAATTTGTATCTATTGAGCAAAATCAAAACTGCGTTTTTGGTATTTCAATAAGGTTATTCAAAAAGTTTTTCATTAACACACATTTCGTTAAAAAAAAAGTTTACTTAATGTGGACAAGCTTGTGTAAGAGCTCGAAAAATAAGTCTTTAATGTACACATTTTTCCCAACATAGAAATGTCGTTCATTTTGGTTACGCACCTAATTTTAATGGTTTTTGTTTTCTTGTATAAATTCTTTGCAAATTCCTCAAGCAATTCAGTACACAATTGTATTCGTCAGCATCTACATCGTCAAGCGCGGAACAAAAAATGTACAAGTACTTAATATTTCTTAAACTTTTACTGATGTCATGTCCAACCACTTGGGCAGACAGTGAACAAAATGCACTCGTTCGGCAGGCATCCAAAAAGCTAATCGAAAAAATTGAAAGTAAAATTATTGCTCAGGAGCTGGAGATTTTAAGTCTGGTAATCAAAATGCAGGCAGCCGCCACCAAAGAGGAAACGAATATTGAGAAAGTCAACCAGGAACTGATTCAGGCCTTAAAAAGCAAGGATATAAATGAAGCCTTAAAACTATTCGAAAATAATGATACAATTGAATGGCAAAAGACATTTTTAAATCCATGTGAGCAACTTGAAGATATCGAAAGAATCTCAACATTGGAAAATGTTTTGGAATCGAAGAATAGGTTGCTAGTAAGCTACAATTTACTATCAACAATCCAGAAAGTTCAAATAAAAATTAACGAAAATAAATTTAAGCAATTAGAAGAAGATTCCAGTAATGCAATTGAACGGGAAATGGATCGGAACAATCAGTCAACTACAAAGATTTTAAATTTGGAGAAAGAAGTGAAAGATACAAGAAGTTTGCTAGCAAGCTATGATACATTAATGATCAACATGGGGAGCCAAATTAGAAAGAAACAAAATGCAATTAAGGAATTAAGGGAAAGTTTAACAGAAAAAAATAATCAATTGAGTAATTCAACGAAAATGATTAGCAAAAAGGATCGTGAGATAAGTGAACTACAAGAACATGTGACAAACTCAACTGTTAGATTTAATAGACTAAACCAACAGTTTTATGAGTATAGTAAAAGCATGGAAATTAAGGTTCATGAAATGAAAACTAAAATATATGAAAAAGATAAGAAAATTAAAGACTTGGAAGATGAGCTTAAAAAACAAAAATATATGAAGGAATGTGAAAGTGAATTAGGTAAGGTCAAAACTCAGTTTGAAAAGTGTGAACAAAATTTGACCCAAATTATTGAGACACTCCAAAAGGTTCAGGACAAAGATAATGTGACAAAAGAAAAGTTAACTAAATGTAATATAGCTCTGGCTAAAGAAAAGAATGGGACAGAGTCTTATGAAACCGAAATGACAAAGTGTGGTGAGAAATTAGTGAATTTAAAGTTACAGTTTGACAAATTGAACCACACACAAAATCAGTTAGAAAACGATAAAAGTAGTTTGAGTCAAGAGATTAAAAAACTTAATAAAGAATTAACTGATTCAAAGAAGTCTAAAGAAGAGTTATTAAGGAATTGTTCAACCAATACTACAAACTGTGGCAAAGAAAACTTACATTTAAAAGCAGAAATAGAGAAATTAAAAGAAGCTAAAAAATCTTTAGAATCCTTAAAAACTCAATTAGAAAATAATAATAAAAATTTGACCCAAGAAATTGAAAAACTTAAGAAAGAACACATTGAGGCAAAGGAGTTGATTAGGAATGACACAACAAATATGACAAACTGTGGTAACAGTTTAAACGTAGAAAATGACATATTAAAAAATGCACTAATATGGTTCACCAAACAAAATCCTTTAAAACAAACTGATGCAAAGAACTCTACAGAAGAGTTAAAAAAATGTCAAACCAATCTAACATTCTGCTATAAAAATTTCCAATCTATACAATATAATTTCGAAAATTGTAATAAAAGCTTAGCCCATTTGATAAAGTCTCGAGATATCCTAACGACAAATAGAAGCGATCAAAACACCCAAATTGAACAAAAAGTTGTTCAAAAAAATCAGCTAAATAATGATATTTCAGACCTCTACAAAGAGATTTGGAAGATAATAGAAACCAAAATGCATGAAATTATTTCAAAAAAGAATAAACATTTATCCATCTATAAAGACCATATAATACACCGGATTTTCACTGTCAACCGAATTCGAGAGCAGTTAAACAATTGTGAAAACAAATTCAATGCAATGGCGATCAGATGCTCGACACACACTGATAAACCTACAACTTCTAGTACACTCGCCCCGCCACTCCTTCATATTTCAACTGACGGTCGCATCAAATCAATATCTGGTGCTGAATGGACTATAGTACAACGCCGTAAACGAATTGGTTTAAGTTTTAATCAATCGTGGATGAACTATAGAAATGGATTTAATCACCCTTCAACAGGGGAATTTTTCATCGGCTTGGAAAAACTACATCAAATCACTTCCCAAAAACCTCATGAATTATCCATTTACTTAGTGGACTTTGAAAACCTAGTTTCCTATGCAAACTACAGCCTATTTTCCATTGGAGACGAAAGAGAGCTCTACAACATAACTCAGCTTGGGTATTATTCTGGCAATGCTCCAAATGGTATGTCGGATAGCAATGGAATGGCATTTTCCACCTACGATTACGATTCTGACAAGGACGAAAGCCAACATTGTGCGGAACTTTATCGAGGCGGTTGGTGGTATAACGAATGCAGAAACAAGTGAGTTGAACTATTTTGACTACAAACATATTTCGATTTAATAAATCTAATTCCTTTTGCAGTCCGAATGGATTAATCGAGCCCTATAGAGGCATCACCTGGGGGATAAAAATAACTATAATGAAGTCAAAATTATGATTCGACCCACGCAGTTAGTTAATTAATTAAGCAATCCAGTTTATAACTTTAAAATATATTAAGATTTGATCGAAATTATTAATAATAATTTTAGCTTGCTTTTGTAATTGGCCGATTTCGAAATAAAAACTGTAAACTTGGCATTTGATTTAAGCTACCGAAATTAAGAGTCTGACCTTTTGAAATTATAATACCAACAGTTAAACTTCAGTTTTACTTTGAATGCGACAATACTTTTGAGCTTAAGCAGAGGATATTATTGACACTACTTTTTATCAGAGCTGCAAATCTGCTAAAAATCGGAAGGAGTTTACAGCGGCACTCGAACTTGTCAAACTTTTTAGGGAGCGGGAGGCTTATTCACATATTCCTTTTTTTCATATAATTTATGAGCTTTGTTTAATTAATCCATGGATCAAACAAATATAATTGAAAACATGTGAGAAAGTCGGTCAAGCCCGACTATAAGATACTCTGTACCTGGGGTAGAAGCTGAATGCAATGCTGGCGCTGCGCTCATCTCTTAGTCTCTCTCTCTCTCTCTCTCTCTCTCTCTGTCTCTGTCTCTCTCTAAAATTGTGCGGTGCTAGTAAAATGGTGGGAGGGGGTGGGGGGAGGATGACTAACATATTTGCTCATAACTTGAGAACCGCTCATCCTATCTTTATCATTTCTTCAGCAAATCGATACATTTTGACAATTACTAACTATCTCTAGAAAGTACAAATCGTCTATCTTCAAAACTGTAGGAGATATAACGTTTTTTCCAAATTGTGGGGGCGGGAGGGGGCGTGGCAAAAATTGAAAATAAACTTAATCCGCCTGCAAGTATAAGAAGCATTTGTCCCGTACATGTCAAACCTCTATCTCTTACCATCTCTGAGATCTGTTTGTTCATACGGACGGACATGGCTATATCGACTCAGCTGTTAATGCTGATCAAGATATATATATACTTTATATAGTCGGAAATGATTCCTTCTCCCTCTTACATAATTTGCACAAACTTAATATACTCTATGTACCTTCGGTACAGAGTATAATAATCATTTACGCATTTGCTGGAAATTGTAATGCCACGTGTGATAAAACATTATATTGACGGCGTTTTGCTTTAGTCAACTCAGCAAAAGATATTGATTCGGTGCGACGAACACATAAAGAAGCAGGGCGTATCAAGTTGGACCAGTATGTGGAATCGATCTTATTGATGTGAAACATCTTTAATTTCGGTACGAAGGATTTAAGTAGGAGTAAAATTTTATTTCAGCGTCACGTGACGCTACAGCGCTCACAAGTGGAGAGGGGGGAGAGAAAAGTGAAGGAGGAGGCATAGTGGTGGAAAGAGGCAGAGAGTGGGAGGAGGAAAGTGGGGGTAACTAAACGAGTGACTAAACAGTGACTTGACGTGACTTAACAGTGACTTGAGATTGACAAAAAGTGACTTTACATTGACTGGACAGTGAATGGACGGTGTCTTAACAGTGATTTGATAAAGACTAAACAGTAACTTAAAAGTGACTAAACTGAGTGACTTAACATTGATTTTACAGTGGCTAAAAAGTGACTTGACTGCTACTATGCACTGACATGACGAGACTTAACAGTGATTTGAGATTGACAAAAAAATGACTTGAAAGAGAGTAAACAGTGACTTAAGCTGTGACTGGACAGTGACTAAATAGTGACCTGACAGTTAAAATGACTGTGACTTTACTCTGGCTTGACAGTGACTTAACAGCGAATTGACTGTGACTTAGTGGTGACTTGTCAGTGACTAAAAGTTACTAAACAGTGACTTGTGACAGTGACAGTGTGTTAACAGCATTACAGAAAAGAAGGAAGAAAACAGCAGCCAGTGAGCTTGTTCCCAGCAAGCATTTTATGAATTCTCTGATCACATTCGAGTCTTTTATGAATTCCTTAGTCTGATTAAAATAGTCGCTATAAATGCGCTCGTTTTCTGTACGTAAATAATACTTTTGTCGGAAGAAAGTGGTATCCTAGTTGCGACTCTTCATCAAGAGTCGTTTTTACCCCTTTTTCAGATCAGATATATTTCGATTCGTTTTTTGATCAATCACTGTTTCAGCAAATGCATGAGCCATTTCTGAGTCTTCCTTAAATTACTTATCTAATTTTAATCTTTAAAAGATCTTAAATATAATTCGCTTAGATTATTCTTATTCAAATGATCTTCCAAATGCTCGCTCCTTATTTTCTTCTTTTAAAAGATTGTGCTGATTTAATTACCCTTGAGAGGGCTTGTTCTTTTAAAAATAAGCCCTTAAATTTAGCATCATGTTTCACATCAACGACACTCACATCTTTTTTATTTTGCTTTGGCAATCATTTATCAGCTCTCTAAGGCCGTTTACTTTCTCTAAATGTTCCTGTCTTAACTAATTTCCTTCATACTAGACTATCATGTCGAACAGTGTGAAGGCAGCCTAACAGAGTAAATTTGAGGTAAATCTGACACTTAGCAGCTATCTGGGAGAAGATAAATCGACCCTTAGTATATAAGTTTATAGTTATTCATTGTGTGTTTTAAAGTTTTGATCAGCATCTTATGTGGCGAAACTCAAATGAATTAGCTGATAAGAAACTATGTGGTCGTTTGCGGCCAATTAGAAGATTAGAATTCTCAAGCAGCCTTGAATTCTTTTTACTGGAGAAAAATGTTAAAATTTCAAACTTTTTCCGATTTCCAACGAAAAAACAAGTGTGAAAGTCGGTCAAGCCGGACTAAAACATACTCTGTACCTGGAGTAGAAGCTGAATGCAGTCTCTCTCTCTTTCACTCTCTCTGAAATGTTTGTGAAAGTTTTGGAGGGGGTGGGGCGGGGGTTGGTTCACATATTTGCTCATAACTTGAGAAACGCTCAGCCGATCTTTATCATATTTTTGGCAAATCGATACATTTCGCTAATTACCAACTATTTCTAGAAGGTACGAATCGTTTATCTTCAAAACTGTAAGAGATATAACGTTTTATCCAAATTGCGGGGGCCGGAGTCGACGTGGCCAAAATGAAAAATAAACTTAATCTAACTGCAAGTATAAGAAGCATTTGTCCCACACATGTCAAACCTCTATCTCTTACCATCTCTGAGATCTGCTTGTTCGTACGGACGGACGGACATGGATATAGCGACTCGGCTGTTAATGCTGATCAAGAATATATATATTTTATAGGGTCGGAAATGATTCCTTCTCTCTGTTACATACTGTAGTATTCGGCACTAACAAAGGTGGCCATGAAATGGACCCGTCATTCCCTGAATTCGAACTGAATGGAAATGTTGTGAAATTGTTTAGTTCAATCTGGGCTGCCGTACGATACGGAGCTAAATTTATATAAATTATTAGACCTCGGATTTTGCATACTTCCATAATTTTCATCAGATTGGTACCAAACTTTGTATTTAGACCTTTTATCATTCAAATACAACAAATTTTAATGCATATCGAAAATATGCAAAATATATGCAAAATATATGCAAAATATATGCAAAATATATGCAAAAGATATGCAAGCAAATATGCCAAAAATATGCAAAATATATATGCAAACGAATTTCCCTGAAAAAATGAACTCACCTCGCTTAATATTAAAATGCGAGCAATATAGAGGAATGTTTTCTTTTAGAATTATTTAATCTAGCTGGCTTTGCAAACAAACGTGAAACTAACTAATAAAAAATTATATTACTTTCATTCTGTATCTAAGAGGTGATCAGCGAGAAGCAAAATGTAAATCTTAAAACAAACAAGTTATTTTTCCAACAATTAAAATGCCGAAAATCAACCAATATAAGAAAAATTTGATAGGTAAATGGTTCAACAGCTTATCCGAAAAGTGCTTTAAAATTGATGGCAACAATATAATTTGTAAAACTTGCGACAAAAAGGTAAAGTTTTTAATATTCAGGCTTAAGCAAACCAATTTTTAAATTTGTTTACGAATTTCTAAATTTATTTCGTCGAAATATTTGTTTGCAGTAAGCCTGATTGTTAAATTAATAGTACGTTCTAATGGATTGAATATTTTAGATTCCTTGCGAAAAAACTTCACAAAAGGTCAAAAGCAGCAAATAACAACAACGACGAAAATGCGCATACTTCTAGCAACACGTCCAGCACCTTTTCAGATAATTCCAACAATGAATTTAAAATGGACTTATGTACTGCGTTGGTTGCGGGAAATATACCGTGGAATGTGCTTAGCAATGCTACATTTAATAATTTTTAAAAAAATACACAGGACAACCAATTCCAGACGAAAGTACTCTCAGAAAGAGCTACTTGAATAAATGCTACCAAGAATCAATCCAAAAAATTCGAGACAGTATCAAAGACGAAAGCGTTTGGATTTCAGTGGACGAAACAACGGACAAACAAGGGCGATATGTCGCGAATTTGATTATAGGAGTATTGAGTGATAAAGAATCTTCATGCTCATTTTTATTATCGTGTAAACAGTTGGAAGAAGTAAATAATGCAACTGTTTCTCGATTTGTGAACGACAGCATTCGTGTACTTTGGCCACACGGGAATGAATCTAAAATCTTGTTGCTCTTAACGGATGCTGCGGCTTATATGATAAAAGCTGGCAAAAATTTAAACATTTTTTATCCGAATCTAATACACATAACTTGTTTAGCACACGGTTTAAATTTAATTGCTGAAAAAGTAAGAACATCGTTTCCAGTCGCTAACTCGTTCATATCCTGTGTAAAAAAAATTTTCGTAAAAGCTCCGCTCAGAGTACAACGCAAATACTCAATAAGGAGTTACCACCAGAACCGGTCTTAACCAGATGGGGAACATGGTTGAAAACGGCATCATTTTATGCAGATAACATGGAGGGAATAACTGAGGTAAGATAGGGTTTATGAACAAACAACATAACATTACTGGTAATTTCGGAAAGGACTTAAAAGAGAAATTTGAAGCCATTTTGAAGAAAAATCCTGATTTTCAAATCATTTCCAAAATTAATAATATTATAAATCTGAGTGCTGAAGATTTGTCTGGACTTGAACCCGTCACAAATGAAAATATCATTAAATATAAATTTGCTCCCATTACTTCCTGTGACGTTGAGCGAAGCTTTTCCGCTTACAAGATGGTTTTTGCAGAGAAACGTCAAAGCCTCTCAATTAATAACTTAGAGAAAATTATGATTGTGTATTGTAATTCCAATTATATTAAATAATTATTAAACATATAAAATTTGTTAAGTATCATTTGCTCTACTTTAACATCTGGCAATAATTAAAATTTCCATATATATACCACCGTTTGAATCGGATTTAGATTATTTTTTGATTTGTTTAACATAGGAAATTTTTGCATATTTTGCATATGTTTAGCATATTTTGCATATTTTGGCATATATTGTGCATATGCATTATATGCAAATATGCAAAAAAAAGTAAAATATGCCTGTAGTTTTCAACTCTATTTTTAATGAAAGGAACTTTGGTGTCATCAGTATTTTCCTATCTTAATCCTTAAAAAATATGCAAATATGCAAAATCCGAGGTCTATAAATTATATTATAACAAGTGAGAAAGTCGGTCAAGCCCGACCATAACATACTCTGTACCTGGAGTAAAAGCTGATTGCAATGCTGGTGCTGTGCTCATCTCTAAGTCTTACTCTCTCTCTCTCTAAGATTGTGCGGTGTTAGTTGTAAAATGTTGGTAGGGGGAGGGGGGAGCTCATAGCTTGAGAAGCGCTCATTCAATCTTTATCTTTTCTTCGGCAAATCGATACATTTTGCTAATTACTAACTATCTCTTGAAGGTACGAATCGTCTATCTATAAAACTGTAGAAGATTTAACGTTTTTTCGGAATTGCGCGGGAGGGAGGGGGCGTGGCAAGAATTGAATATAAACTTGATCTGCCTGCAAGTATAGGAAGCATTTGTTTTATACATGTCAAAGCCCTATCTCTTACCATCTCTGAGATCTGTTGTGTTCATACGGACGGACGGACGGGTAGACGGACATGGCAATATCGACTCGGCTGTTGAAGAATCGACTCGGCTGATCAAGAATATTTATACTTCATAGTGTCGAAAATGATTCCTTCTGCCTGTTACATACTTTTGCACAATATTAATACCTTCGGTACAGAGTATTCTGATGAACGAATTATTAAAACCGAAACAGACTTCTTAGAAATTTTTTATTAGCCTTTGAAATAATTAAAATCGAGAATAATTCGGTCGAAATATTGAATCACCATCACTTTTCCTGAACTTCGAATCATTTTCTAATTCTAAGTCATCATATCTTGAAAAGTTCGTGGAATATATTAAATTGATTTATTTTTTTTTTTATAATTTTGAAGAATTTTAAGCTTGGCGTTCGCCGTAAATGAGTTCTGATTCACGAAATTTATTATCAGCTAATTCATTTAAATTTCGCTTGTGTACTTCATGTGCAACATAAGGTGCTGATCATATTTATACAACACTAAGAAATTATAAATAAAGTAGCTGTTTACCCTGTCCTTTGCATTGAATGGATATGTTTCTTATTTAAGTTTTAACTACCAATCATGAAGGATGCTTTTATATGAGAAAAACTACCATTTTAAAATTTGTTTAGCAAAACCCTGTCTACGCCACGGTATATATAGATTTATTTGGTTAAAAAAAATAAAAATAAACATAAAACGAGAACGTAAGTTAAAGTCGGCTTAACCCGACTTCGATATACCCGTTACTCATGAAAAAACATGTTTAACAGTGTTCCTGCGTTCCTTAGGTTGACCAACCGAAAAGTATGCAACATTTTTTATAGGGTGGGTAGCGGGGGGGCTTGGTTCACTATTATTGCTCATAACTTGAGAACCATTCATCCGATCTTTGTCATTTCTTTGGAAAATCATTCATTTTGCTAATTACTAACTATCTCTAGAAGGTACGAATCGTCTATCTTCAAAACTGTAGGAGATATAACGTTTTTTCCGAATTGCAGGGGCGGGAGGGGGCGTGGCCAAAATTTGAAACCAAATTGATCTGCGTGCAGATAAAAGAAGCATTTGTCCCATACATGCCAAACCTCTATCTCTTACCATCTCTGAGATCTAGGTGTTCATACAGACGGACGGGCAGACGGACATGTCTATATCGACTCAGCTGTTGATGCTGATCAAGAATATATATACTTTATATGGTCGGAAATGATTCCTTCTGCCTGTTACATACATTTGCACGACTTTAGTATACCCTTTTTACTCTACGAGTAACGGGTATAAAAACCCGGCCCTCCTGGGACTCGAACTCCAACCTTTTCGTTCTAATGATGCAATGCCGCCCATATCCCACCCCGGTCCCACCCAGATCCTACACAGATATCTTCCAGATTCCACCCAGATCCTTTCCAAGTACCATCTAGATCCCGCCGAGATCCCACCCAGATCCCAGCTAGATCCCAGTCAAATCCTACCCAGACTCCATCCAGATCTCACCCCGATACCACCCAGATCTAGCCCATATAAGACTCCACCCAAACCCCTCTCAAATACCACCAGATCCCACTAAGATACCACCAAGATCTTACCCAGATCTTTTTCAGAACCCACCTAGTTGCCCCTCTTCAGCATCTTTCCTACCTCTTCGCTTTCCCCTCCGACTATTCTCTTGTGTTTGTGTGTGTGTTTGTCGGGAAACTCCGCAAAAGAACCACACAAAATATGAACGACGTCAGCGTCACGTGACGCTGAAATCAAATTTTACTCCTACTAAAATCGTCCGTACCGAAATTAAAGATGTTTCACATCAAAAGTTTTGTGATGCTAAAACAGCTTATCTGAATGATTCTTCTTTCTGTATGAGAGCTCGCGAAATAAGTCTTTGTTGCACATAGTAAATTTTACACAACATGAAAATGTCGTTTATTTTTGTTACGCACCTAATTTTAATGGTTTTTGGTTTCTTGTATAAATTCCTTGCAAATTCCTCAAGCAATTCAGTGCACAATTGTATTCGTCAGCATCCACATCGTCAATCGCGGAACGAAAAATGTTGAAATACTTAATAGTTTTTAAACTTTTACTGGTGTCCACCACTTGGGCAGACAGTGAACAAAATGCACTCGTTCGGCAGTCACCTCAAACGCAAATCGAAGAACTTGAAAGTATAATTATTGCTCAGGAACGGGAGATTTCAAAACTGGAAACAAAAATGCAGGCAGCCGCCATCGAAGTGAATAAGAATATTGAGAGAGTCAACCGGGAACAGCAACAGACCTCGGAAGACAACACAGATGACTCAAGTCCACAGGAAAATGATGATTCATGTGAATGGCTAAAAACAATTCTAAGATCATATGAACAACTTCACGATGTTGAAAGAAATTCAACATCAGCATTGGAAAATGTTTTGGAAGCTAAAGACAGTTTGCAAAAAAACTATAATTTATTATTGAAAATCCAGAAAGAACAAATAGAATATAATGAAAATAAGACTAAAGAGTTAGGGGAAGATTTAAAAGAGAAGGAACATGAATTCATAAATTCAACGAAAATGATTAAAGAAAAGGATCGTGAGATAGGTAAACTACAAGAACAAATGCTTAACTTAACCAATAGTTTTAACGAACTGAACAATCAGAATTTAGAGAAAAGGAAAATTATGGAAGAAAAGGATAAGAAAATTCAAGACTTAGAAAAAGAAAGTGAGAATAAAAGTGAATTGTGTAAAGCCAAGATGCAAAATTACGAAAATAAAACCAGAGAATTAAGGGAAGAAATAGAAAATCAATCGATAAATTCAACAAAAATGATAAGCGAAAAGGACAGTGAGATAGGTAAACTACAGGAACAAATGCTTAACTTAACCATTATAATTAACAAACTAAACAATCAGACTTTGGAGAATAGTAAAATTATGAAAATGAGGCTCCAAGAGATGCAGACTAAAATGGAAGAAAAAGATAAGAAAATTCAAGACTTAGAAAAAGAAACTGAGTTGAGTGAAGCCAAGATACAAAATAACGAAAATATAATAAAAGAATTAAGGGAAGATTTAACAGAAAAAGAAAATCAATTGAATAATTCAACAAAAATAATTAGAAAAAAGTATCATGAGATAGGTGAACTACAAGAACAGATGCAAAATTTATCCATTATAATTAACAGACTAAAAAATCAGACTTTGGAGAATAGTATAATCATGGAAATGAGGGCTCAAGAGATGCAGACTAAAATAGATGAAAAAGATATGAAAATTCAAGACTTAGAAAGTGAAAATCAGTTGAGTGAAGCCAAGATACAATATTACAAAAATAAAATCAAAGAATTAAGGAAAGAAAATGAATATCAATTGATAAATTCAACGAAAATGATTAGCGAAAAGGATCTTAACATATGTAAACAACAAGAACATATGCAAAATTCATCCATTATAATTAACCAACTGAACAATCAGACTTTGGAGAATAGTATAATCATGGAAAAAAAGCTTCAAGAGATACAGACTAAACTGGATGAAAAAGTTCAGAAAATTCAAGACTTAGAAAATCAGATTAAAACCCCGAAATGTGTGAGGAAATGTCAAAGAGGCTCTAGTAAGGAAAATAAAAATTTTTCAAGTGCACAAATTCAGTTAACAAATAGTTTACAAAATAGTCTAACCATAAACATAAGCGATATAAAAATTGCAATAGATCAGCTAGAGAAGAATATATCCATACTCTACAATGAGATTAGGCAGCCAACCAAAATCACCCATAAACAAGACTTTGCCGATTTGGAAACCAAACTGAATGAAACTTTTTCCAAACTAAATGAACAGTTAGCCGGCTATAACGACCATATAACTAACCTGACTTCAACTTACAACCATCTTCGAGAGCTGTTGGACAATTGCGAACGCAAAAACAATAACAACGATTGGACTTTGGTACAGCGCCGCCAATTTGATGGTTCGAGTTTTAATCAATCATGGATAAGCTATAAAAATGGATTTAGTCACTCGTCATCGGGGGAATTCTTCATCGGCTTGGAAAAACTGCATCAAATCACTTCCAAAAAACCACATGAGCTGTTCATTTATTTAAAGGACTTTGACAACCAATTTTCCTATGGACACTACAGCGTATTTTCCATTAGCGGCGAAAAATCTCAATACTACATAACTCGGCTTGGGAAGTATACGGGCAATGCACCAAATGAAATGTCCAATATTTCGGGAATATCATTTTCCACCTACGATAAAGATTCTGACTGGGATGAATACAAAAATTGTGCACAAGATTTTCAAGGCGGTTGGTGGTATCGCAATTGCATAAACAAGTGAGTTGAACTATTTTAATAACAAACCAATTTCGATTTACTAAATGTACTTTTCTTTTTCAGTCCGAATGGAATAATAGAACCTGGCTCTGGCATCACCTGGGGCAATAGAACGGACTATAAGGAATTTAAAATTATGATACGACCATTTCAGTAATTTTTTATTACTTAAAAATATGTTAAAATATTATTCAAATTGTAAATAATATTTTTGGCTTGCTTTTGTAATTTGATTTAAGCTTTTGAAATTAAGAGTCTGAGCATTAAAAATTATTGTACCGACAAATTAACTCCAATTTAACTTTTAAAGCGACATTATTTTTGAACCTTTGCAGAGGATATTATTGACAGAAACCTCTCAAAAATCAGATGGGGTTCACTCCGGCATTCGAACTGGTCAAACTTTTTGGGGAACGATGAAAATATTCCTGTTTTTAATATAATATTAGAGTTTTGTTTAAGTAAATCATGAATAAAACAAATATAATTGTTGAAATAGTTGGAAATAGAGTTTTCAGAAGTTCAAATTACAGTTTTTCCACAACTTTACAACATCAGAGTTTCGAGGAAATCTTTGTATTCCTTCATATAAGAGAAAGCATGAAACTGCCCTTTGAGGGTAACCATCAAGCCTACACGAGGGGGAAATCGGTGGAAACACTCCCTAGTAGACACCATCAAGAAGGCACTGTACCATCATTTGCTTGACGATTAATGTTAGGTCTATGTTAGATCACGAAGTCTAGACTGCAGTAACTTTGTCCATCCAACAGAACTCAATGCAACAAAATTTATTAAATTAGAAGAACCATTAGGCTATATGCTTAAGTGATTTTAATTAAAATCCAACCACCTCAAATGGCTGGTACACGACGAATTAGTTTGAAAAATTTGCTATAAATTAATGAAAATTTTTTTGATCGGTGTTACCTCCATAATTTTATAATAGCCAAAAATACTGCCATATCTTGAGAAAAACCTAGACCAATTTTGGAATCGGTGCACATAACTGCATCAGAATTTCTCATCGAGAAGGCTGGACCAAAATGGCTGTTGGCCTGTGATATAATGTTTGTGTTTTCCAAATTAAATTTCAGTAGAGTTATCAGACGATCCCATGCGCTGATTATTTTTTTCCCTTAATTTTTTGATATCTGTTTCGTTACTTCTATTTTGGACTAGCAATCTATTCTTAACTTCCAGGTCAATATCCAATGTTGAGATCCTTTATTTGAACCATCGATTTGCCTTTAAAATGGCAGCTGTTCGTGCATATTTTGTTTACTGTTTGCCCATGTGGCTAGACTTGAGGATATGAGTAATACTTTTAAAAATATTAAATCCGTGATTGACGATGTGGACTTAAGCGGAAACAATTCTGAACTGAAATGCTTAATGAGTTTCCAAGAATATATAAAAGAAACCCCCGAAGCCAAACAAATAAGGTGTGTACCCAAACTTAAACACTTTTTTATGTTGGGCCACATGTACTCACACAACAAAATTTTTTTCACTAACTTTTAACAGAGTAAGATTACGGTTTATCTGACACAAAGCAGCTGTCTGGGACTGTATAAATCGGCCCTAATAATATAAGTTTGTTGTTATTTATTATGCTTTAAGGTTTTCATCAGCACCTTATGTGACACATTAAGCGCACTGGCTGAAAACTCAAATGAATTAGCTGATAAGAAATTATGTGGTCGTTTTGGGCGAACGCCCAGCTTAAAATTTTTATCAGCTTTTCTAAGTAATTGTAGATTTGAAAAAAAAAGATATAGTTCCGAAGTTTTTCATAGTATGATTAATGGTTCGAATGAAAACGAGAGCGTAAGTTAAAGTCGGATCTAACTGACTTCGATATACCCGTTACTCATAAAAAAACAAGTTTAACAGTGTTCCTGCGTTCCTAAGGGTGACCAACCGAAAGGTATGCAACATTTTTTGAGGGTGGGTAGCGGGGGGGCTTGGTTCACTTTTTTGCTCATAACTTGAGAACCGTTCATCCGATCTTTATCATTTCTTCTAACTATCTGTAGAAGGTACGAACCGTCTATCTTCAAAACCGTAGGAGATAAAAGGTTTTTTCCAAATTGCGGAGTCGGGAAGCAGCGTGGCCAAAATTTGAAACAAACTTGAACTGCGTGCAGATAAAAGAAGCATTTGTCCCATACATGTCAATCCTCTATCTCTTACCATCTCTGAGATCTAGGTGTTCATACAGACGGACGGACAGACGGACATGTCTATATCGACTCGGCTGTTGATGCTGATCAAGAATATATATACTTTATATGGTCGGAAATGATTCCTACTGCCTGCTACATACATTTTCACGATTTTAGTATACCCTTTTTACTATACGAGTAACTGGTATAAAAATATGAGAAGTTTCAATACACATGAAATTGAATCCTCACCAAACGCTTCAAAAAAGAGTAAAAGAAAGCATTTTTCTTAACTTTCAGCTCAAATTACTAATAATTTCTGAAATCATATTGGTGTTCAGCACACGAAAGTCATTTAGAATCACAACCAACCAACCAAATACTGGTAAAAGTCTAATCTTGTTGCCTAGTGTAATTTGTTCGCAACACTATTTTATTGAATCAAAATCACATTTCTTGGAAATCGAATCATTTACTAATTCAAAGTCATCATTTCTTGAAAAAGTTCTAGATTAAAACACTTTTCCCCATTTTAAATAAAAATAATTATCAAGAATTTTAAGCTGGGAGGAACCACAAAATTTATTAGCAGCCAATTCAGTTGAATTTCAGTTGTGCACTTCATGTACAATATAAGGTGCTGATCATAAGAAAAGAACACTTACAAATTATAACTAAATATGATGTTTGGTGGAAGGGGGAGCTGAAAGTCGCCCAAGGGATATAAAAAATGGAATATCCATTCCTATCCATCAAAATACAAATACGATTATAATATATTTTCCAAAGAGATATTATTCGATCTTTTGTTTTCTGTGAACAGCTTAATTTCCACACCTTAAATTGCTTCTGAGATATTGTTATGAAACACTTCGAAACCTTTTACCTAATTTGCCTCCTGATTTCTGACTTTTCATCAAATTCAATCAAACTGCTCTGGGGTCATCGTTTTGACTCGATTGAGATAATAAAAGAAACTTCGCAGAAGGTTTGGAAGACTTTAATAATTTTTATACCCGTTACTCGTGTGTACTAAAGTCGTGCAAATGTATTTGACAGGCAGAAGGAATCATTTTCGACCTTATAAAGTATATATATTCTTGATCAGACATGTCCGTCTGACCGTCTGTCTGTATGAACACCTAGATCTCAGAGATGGTAAGAGATAGAGGTTTGACATAAATATCTTTTATTTGCACGCAGATCAAGTTTATTTCAAATTTTGGAAGGGCCCCCTCCCGCCCCAGCAGCTTGAAAGAAACTGTATATCTTCTACAGTTTTGAGGATAGACGATTCGTGAGATAGTTAGTAATTAGCAAAATGAATCGAATGCTGAAGAAACAATAAAGATCGGATGAGCGGTTCTCAAATTAAATAAAATCAAAAATAAGCGAACTAAGCGCCCCCCCTCGCTACCACCCTCCCACCCTAAAACGAGAGCGTAAGTTAAAGTCGGCTCTGACCGACTTCGATATACCCGTTACTCATAAAAAAACATGTTTAGGATGATCATCCAAAAAGTATGCAACATTTTTTTTTGTGGTGAGAGGAGGCGTGCGGGGGCTTGGTTCACTTTTTTGCTCATAACTTGAGAACCGTTCATCCGATCTTAATCTTTCTTCAGCAAATCGATTCATTTTGCTAATTCTAACTATCTTTAGAGAACAAAACGTCTATCTTAAAAACTGTAGGAGATATAACGTTTTTTACAAATTGCGGGGGCGGGAGGGGCGTGGCCAAAATTTGAAACAAACTTGATCTGCGTGCAGATAAAAGAAGCATTTGTCCCATACATGTCAAACCTCTATCTCTTACCATCTCTGAATCTAGGTGTTCTACACGGACGGCAGCGGCAACGACATGTCTATATCGACTCGGCTGTTGATGCTGATCAAGAATATATATATACATTACATACATTTGCACGACTTTAGTATTAGTATGAGTAACGGACTTTAACTTACGCTCTCGTTATAAGTGTATAGCAGCGGAAGTTGATTTCTTTGAAGGGGATAAAAAAGATTTAGATAAATGAAGAAATGTTTAGAAAATATTAAAAAATTTGCCTTTCAATTTAGTAACAGTAGTATAAACTTTATAAACTAGATTGATTCCAGAATCGTACGATTACGAGTAAAAGTAATCGTTGTGTTAGGTGAGTAAAAATCATTGCATCGATTTGATTTAGGATAAAATAAATATTTTCGATTATAGCATATGAGATGCATTCGTTGTTGATTTGCGCATAGCAAATGCCGCGCATATAGGCACTCACATATAGTACAAGCAAAAGTATATTTCAGTGATCGCCAAACATAGCCCCTGCAGGGCCAAACACAGTTGGAAGTTCACACCGACTGCTTGCCAAAGTCATGCACCACTGAGTGACACATAGAGATGATCACATATTTCTCTCTTTTTTAGGGGAGCCCTTGTATATTTCAAGTGCAATTTCGTATGTTCTCTCTCTCTCTCTCTCTCTGTTTTCTCTTTTTATACCCTGTACCCCTTGAAAATGGGTAAAAGGGGATCATGAAGTTGTGCAAATGTATGTAACAGGTAGAAGGAAGCACCTCCGCCCTATAAAGTATGTATATTCTTGATCAGCATCAACAGCCAAATCGATTTAGCCATGTCCGTCTGTCCGTCCGTCCGTCCGTCCGTCCGTCCGTCTGTCCGTCTGTCTGTATGAACGCGTAGATCTCAGAGACTATAAGAGATAGAGATATGCATTTACATAGGTATAGGCCGTACGCAGATCAAGTTTGTTTCAGATTTGCAAAATTCCCCAGCAGGCAATAATCGGATTTATATATCTTTATGTTGTCGGTTCTTACGATGTGGTATCAATTAGCTTCTTATAACATCGCCATTCATCCCATACATCTTAGAAGTCCCGTTTATGGACTATTTGCAGGCTTTAGTTTTATTTGAAATATTTTTTTTTTGTTTAGAATTTAATTTTCAGAAATTAAATAATTTTTCTGAATAAACTCGGTTAATTTTTTGCAAAAACTTTACGCGACATTTTACCCAACATAGAAATGTCGTTTATTTTTGTTACGCACCTAATTTTAATGGTTTTTGGATTCTTGTATAAATTCTTTGCAAATTCCTTAAGCAATTCAGTGCACAATTGTATTCGTCAGCATCCACATCGTCAATCGCGGAACGAAAAATGTTAAAATACTTAATATTTCTTAAACTTTTACTGGTGTCCACCACTTGGGCAGACAGTGAACAAAATGTACTCGTTCGGCAGTCACCTCAAACGCAAATCGAAGAATTTGAAAGTATAATTATTGCTCAGGAACTGGAGATTTCAAAACTGGAAAGAAAAATGGAGGCAGATGTCACCGAAGAGGAAACGAGTATTAAGAAAGTCGACCAGGAACTGTGGCAGGCTTTGCAAAGCAACAATCCATGGGAAAATAACGATTCATCTGAATGGCAAAAGTCAATTCTAAAATCATATGAACTACTTCAAATCTCAACATTAGAATTGGAAAATGTTTTGGAAGCTAAAAACAGTTTGCAAAAAAACTATAATTTATTATCAAAAATCCAGAAAGAACCACTTAAACATTACGAAAATAAAATAAAGGAATTAAGGGAAGATCAATTGATAAATTCAACGAAAATGATTGGCGAAAAGGATCGTGAGATAGGTAAACTACAGGAACAAGTGCTAAACTCATCCATTATAATTAACGAACTGAACAATCAGACTTTGAAGAATAGCATAATCATGGAAATGATGCTTCAAGAGATGCAGACTAAAATGGAAGAAAAAGATAAGAAAATTCAAGACTTAGAAAATGAAAGTGAGTTGAGTGAAGCCGAGATAAATAATAACGAAAAAATAATAAAAGAATTAAGGGAAGATTTAACAGTAAAAGAAAATCAATTGAATAATTCAACGATAATAATTAGTAAAAAGGATCGTGAGATAGGTAAACTACAAGAACAAATGCTAAACTCATCCATTATAATTAAAAAACTAAACAATCAGACTTTGGAGAATAGTTTAATCATGGAAATGCAAGATAAAAAAATTCAAGACTTAGAAAATGAAATAAGAAAACCAAAATCAATAAAGGAATGTGAAAGTGAGTTGAGTGAAGTCATTCAGTTCGATAAAAATTTAACCCAGCATATTGAGGCAATCAAAAACGTTCAGGACAGAAAAAAGGTGACAGAAGAAAAGTTAACTGAATGCAATTCTTTTTTGACCAAACTACAGACTGAGACACAATTACAAGCTGTTCAGTTAAATAATTGTAATACCAATTTAACATTTTGTACAATAAATTATAGCAAAGCCCTTATGGTAGAGTCTCCAAATATAAGCGATATAAAAATTGCAATAGATCAGCTAGAGAAGAATATATCCATACTTTACAATGAGATTAGGCAGCCAACAAATGTCACCCATAAACAAGACTTTGCCGATTTGAGAACCAAAATGAATGAAACTTTTTCCAAACTAAATGAACAGTTAGCCAGCTATAACGACCTGACTTCAACTCACGACTATCTTCGAAATCTGTTAAACAATTGCAAAAGCAAAAGCAATAACATTGATTCCACTGAATGGACTTTGGTACAGCGCCGCCAATTTGATGGTTCGAGTTTTAATCAATCATGGATAAGCTATAAAAATGGATTTAGTCACTCGTCATCGGGGGAATTCTTCATCGGCTTGGAAAAACTGCATCAAATCAGCTCCGAAACACCCCAAGAGTTGTCTATTTACTTAGTTGACTTTGATAACCAAACTTCCTATGCAAACTACAACCGATTTTCCATTAGCGGCGAAGAATATCAATACTTCATAAACTCGCTTGGGGAGTATTCGGGCAGTGCTCCAAATGGAATGTCGAGTGCGGGAACCACATTTGCCACATACGATAAAGATTCTGACTGGGATGAATACCAAAATTGTGCACAAGATTTTCAAGGCGGTTGGTGGTATAACAAGTGCATAAACAAGTGAGTCGAACTATTTTGATTTGACAAAAATGTTTCAATATGTACTTTTCTTTTCAGTCCGAATGGAATAATAGAACCTGGCTCTGGCATCACCTGGGGAAATAGAACGGACTATAAGGAATTCATAATTAAGATTCGACCCATTCAGTAATTGAATTAATTAAGCAATCAAGTTTATTACTGAAAAGTATGTTTAGATTTTATCCAAATTGTTAATAAAAATTTTGGCTTGCTTTTGTAATGGGCTAAGTATAGGATGTTATGACTAGTGTACCAATATTTGTCAGTTATTTATTTTTTAAGAAATCGCGATTTCCGCTGGGGCTTCTTACTTGGGGTTAACCCCCAAAACCACGTAGTGCGTACGCCACTGCTTGTGAGGCCCATTTTGGAGTTTGGTTCGTGTATTTGGAGTCCTCAGTCACTTACCCTGTGTAAACGCATTAAATCTGTCCAGAAACAGTTCCTTTTGTTCAGACTTCCTCCTTATATCTCCAAACTTGAGCTTTTAGACTTACCTTCACTTGAGCATAGATGGACTATGTTAGGTATAATGTTTCTAAACAAACTTATAAATGGTAATATAGACGCTGAGTTCTTACTCAGGCGCGTGAATTTCAATGTTTCCTTCAAGACAAACACGATACTGTATTCCCTTGAGGCTTCCTTTTGCTTCCTTTTAGGGACTACAATAGAATCTTTCCTCTTCTCAGTGGTAACCATTCCGACGAAGGCTGTAGGTCTTTTATTCTTCACACTCTTGCACTTGCATAGCGATTGCAACGCTTTTACTTGTTTGTATTGTTGGTTTTACAGCTGCGTTTTATATTAGGTTTTTCTCGGACACTCTAGTTTTAAGTTTAGACTTCAACAACAACCGCAGCGACAAATCCAATAACAAAAACATATTTACTTAATTTTATCTGTTTTCAATTTCAATAGTAGATTTTGTGTGATTCAATCTTAAGAGGTCTTTAAAAAATGACCCCAAGGCTAGAAAAGATCTTTAAAGAACGTCTAAGACAATATCTTTCCCATCTTTACCTTAACATCTTTAATCCAGCTTCACCTTCTCTGCATTTGTTTTTCCTTTTTACTTAAAAAAAAAACCATCCTCCATCTTTTGGTTTTATTGCTTGTGCCAAAGCAAAAAGTTTCCTTAAAGCTTAATGTACCGTTGCGGCAACAATAACACAGATGGAAAGCTACACAAAAAAAAAAAAAAAAAAACAGTCGAAACAAGGCGTAATAAAAAGACGCAACTGCTGGCGACATATTGCTGCTTCTCTTGGAAACTTCCACGTATTTATTTGCGGCATTTTACGCATTTATTTGTTTTGACTTTTTTACAATATCTTTCCTCCAACTTCCCCCCTCTAACGCTGTTGCCACTTCCTTTACGCGATTTTCATTATTTCCGTTTCAATTTGGCAACTTGGCTGCTCCTTTTGTTGTAAAGTCGTAAAAAGCATAACATAAGCAAAAACATTCCCATTTTATTTTTTTATTTTTTTTGTTTACATAAACACTTCAATTGCTTTAACTTGCCTCTGGCGCGTCATTAAAAATTTCCAATTAAAATATTTAATTTCTTTTCGGGTTTGTCTGATTTCACAAATCATCCCCCTCGTCCGCCCACGCACTTGGTTTGTTTAGTCTAAACGCAATTTTCACCGCTAAATTAACAATTAAAAATTGATAGCCCAAAGGAAGCATTCGCCTCCAGAGGACCTTAAAATGAAAGAGAGAGGAAAAACAAAATACTTTTGCCATTGGCATATGCAAATGCTGGAACGACAATATTCCCCTGTGTCGGTCGATGCTTAATTGCTGGAAAATTTCAAATTCCGTTGCATATTTACAGGCGTCTTTAAGTCTAATGTGTGAGAGGTATGGGTTAAATTTTGACAGAAATTGTTTAATTAGTTGGTAATGGGAACTTTTTTTAAAAAAATTCTTTCAAATTTATAATTTAAAAACGTAATTGAAACGAGGAGGGTGAATTTGCAGGGGTGGAATTAAGTCAATAAAGCGTCTAGCAAAAAGGAAAACCATGGAAATTCAAGTGCTCTGATTTTTGGACTCCACAAATTTGATTTCAATAAAATTGGTTCCTAAATTTAAACTTGGCGGTTTCGTACAAAAATTTTCATACAGTTTAAAAAACAAAAAAGACTCATTTTGACTAAAACAGTGTTAGTAGTTTGAAATGCTTAATTCGAAAATCGATTTCAGAAAATTTTGGAATCTTTCACCGCAATACTACTTGAACGAATTACAGAGTTTGTGAGAACAAAAAAGCTACTCAGCGAAAACCAAAGCGCTTTCCAAGAAGGGTATTCCACACTTGACAGCATTATTGTGCTCACATCCACAGCAAGAGACTACTTGTCTCTTCTTTATAGATTTTAAGGCTGCCTTCGATACGATAGACAAAGCCTGTATACAGATAACCGAACAACGGTATGGAATAAGGAGTACCTGTCGGAGGAGTTTGTGACCAACCGAGGAGTAAAACAGGGATGCCTTCTTAGCCCTCACCTATTCGCTCTTTTTGTCGACTACATAGCATGTGACCTGGAAGGTGGAGTCAAACTAGGAGACCAAAAACTTAAGATCCTCATGTACGCAGACGACATGGTAATCATGGCAGAGACCCCAGCAATGCTGGAAAGAATGATAAACGCAACATATAAATACTGGCAACTGTAGAACCTCAAGTCAAAGGTAATGATTGTGTGGCAAGGGGGCGGGCGACATGCTTCAAATGAAAGGTGGAAATTAGCTGGAGATCCGTTAGAAGTGGTAAAGACTTAGGAATAATCCTAACGCCAAATATGAAGTTTGACACCCACCTCCAAGAAAAGCTTCAAGACACGCGAGTAGCTATTAACATGGTCGAGCTTAATGCAAGCAAAGAACGTAAGCACGAGCGTAAAATACAGAATGTATCAGGCTACGGCAAGGGCATAACTTGCTATGCAGTACAGATCTGAGGAGGCAAGTAATACGAGGATGTAGAAGAAATCTTATATTCTTGATCAAGAAAATTTTTGTCCTGCCCTTCAACACACCTAACTACGCGCTTTTTTTTGCGCCTTCACTTTGATTACATCAAAAAAGCTATCAGAATGCCAGATAGTCGGTACCCAAAAAGGGTCGCAGCCTACTTATTGCAACATAAGGCACAATTATTTCAGAATTGGGCAGAGCTTGCGTCACGATACAAGATGCAGATATCCTTAGATAACCAAAGTAAATGGAATGTTGAGCAAGAAAATATACTGACCAACATCAAAGGTCTTTCAAGGCAATGCTGTTTAAACGCCGCCCGACAAAGCCTCACAAGGATCACTTACAGCAGACTGACATACGACCTAGAAGCAAACAACTATTTCCAGGATTGCATGTCGATTGCGAAAATATCGCTTATTTTTAAAGCGAGAGCAAAAATGCTGCATTTGAACTACCGCCCACGATTTATTGGCGAAATTTGCATGTACACTAGTTGGCATAATTATTTTGACAAAAAAATTCCTAAATTAACCATTATATCTTTTAAATAACAAATCCTAAAATTTTGAAATTTATATCGGGGTAGGTTTTTTTGCATTTGGCAATTTTGCTTTAAGAGTACACAAAAGTACCTCTCTTAATTTGCTGGCAATATTGCTCGTTATTTTCTTAAAATAACTATATAACTAAATTTTTCGTAAAATTGACATTAAATTCTACTCCCATTTGATATTAAGCATGTTCTGTTTAACAGTCAGCCTAGAAGTATGCTTTGTTTTTTAAACTTCGGAATATAGCACATGTACATAGGTATTTTCATACGAATCCAATTCGAATGTGTTAAAATATGTAGCATACTCTTTGAAACACTGAAGGTAAATTGTAATGTTTAAAAAAAAATTAGATTTTAAATTAATAAAATGTTTGGAAGTTCTTAATAAATTGACCAAAATTATTGTATGAACCGAAACTTTTCTAGAGCGAAGCTAATTTACTGACGTTCGCCTAATTGACTTAAACTAGAAAAAGAATGTCTTTGCGACAGATTTTTCTGGGAACGTCTTTGTTTTTACAAAGTCAGCCGCTCTTGCCATATAATGTAGTCAGGTTGGTTGTACCGAGGATCGATTACTAAATATCGTGCTCTGAAGACTTTGTGTCGTGTTCTAAGCATCGAGTACTGCGTATCGAGTTCCAAGTATCGAGTACTGAGTATCTCGTATTAAAAAGAGAGTACTTACTATCTAGTGCTGAGTCTTGCGTTTTAAGTATCTAGTATCGAGTAGTAAGTATTAAGTAATGAGTATCGCGATCTAAGTAACTCTAAACCAATTTAGTATCGAGTAATAAGTATTAAGTACTGAGTATCGCGCATTAAGTATCGAGTACAGAGAATCGATAACTGAGCATGGAGTTCTATGTATCGAGTACAGAGTATCGACTGCTGAGGATGGAGTTCTGACTTGATTACTAAGTATTGTGTGCTGAGCATCAAGTACTGCGTATCAAATTCTTAGTAATGAGTACTGAGTATCTCGTATTGAAAAGAGAGTTCTGAGTATCAAGTGCTAAGTCTTGCGTTCTGATTATCTAGTATCGAGTACTAAGTATACAGAAAATCCTTCTCAGGATGGGCAGTCAAAGTTAGTAACTGTTTGGGTTCATATCTCGTAAACCATTAGATTAATTTTGTTAAGTTATCTATGCAAAAATCGGGTAGATCCAATAACAAGTTTTTTTTCTATAATTAAAAAACGAAAAAGTTGAAGCATTTTTTAACTTTGGTCTATCTATATGGCATAAAGTTTTTTGTTTGTCTATATCTATAATGTCAGTCTGTATAATTTCGTCATCGTTCACTTTATTTACAGTGTGACCATCATCTGATTTCTTAAAAATACCTTACCATACCAATTTCAGATAATTTCAAAGTCTACACCTAAAATGTTCCATTTTCAAACATTTTCAACAGCAAAACTATTTGAATTGCTCACACATTCGCACTTCCCCTTCCACTTCCCGCTTCTCTAATTTTTACGAAAAGTCATTGAGAGAGCACAAAAAAAAAGTGCAATGGATAAGCATTATCTCATTAGCTAATTAGTGCACAAAAATTTGTGCAATAAAAAAGTTTTTCTGGCAAGGCAAATTTCGCAACACCCGAGGAACAAAAAAAAAATAGAAATAAAAGTTTGCCACCCTCCTCCACTAATTAGAAAGTTTGAATGCTAATGGTGGCTTCACACCCCGCACCCCTACCCCTCCGCTGTTAGTGGGCGGGGGGGGAAGTAACAATCGAAATTTTTAATGAGAAGGTAGCAAAGCACAGAGCAATTTCCGGAGAGTGCTACATTAATGCATGGCCAAACAAAAGCAATTTCCTACAACTGATTTATGAACACACACAACACACACACATAAGTACTTATTTACGGTGTTAACCAGGTTCCACCCCCCTCTCTCTCTTTCCCTTCCAGACTCTCACCCCTGAATATGCCCGATTATGCGGAAGTTGCATGTTCAACATTCAAAAGTGGACTGGGCCTGGGCCTGGTCGTCGGAAATGCGCAACAAACTTCCGGACTAACTGGAGCTGGTGCATCATCATCATTATATGATAGCTGTGGCGCCTATGCCACCACCAATGTGGTGGCCAATGTGAAGCTCTATCAGAATCGTTATGCTGCCACCGGCGGCAACAACAACAACGGCAATCCCTCCTCCAAGGACTATCAGGCCACGGGCATGTACTCCGCCCCACCGAGTGCCCATTACGGTTGCTTGGAGCCCAATCCCATGACCACCTCAACAGCCTCCACGGCCATATTGAGTGCATCGCCGGCCAAGCTGAAAAAGATCAATATCACGGAGAACAAAATGGAGCAATTGGACACCAAATCGGAACGAACTAACCCATTCAATCAGCAGCAGCAGCTGCTAATGGCCAGCAATGCCCTGAAACAGGGTCTGGGCGCCTATGCCAATACCACTCTGGCTGCCCAAATGGCCAATGGCGGTGGAGTGGGCACTTTGCGGCGCCAGCGCCAGCCCAAGACGCTGTTCAAGAGTGAAAACAATATTCTAGGCAAATCGGCCCTGCGTCATAATGCCACAAACAATGGCAATCTGGATTTCCTTACCGGTGGTCCACCCGCCACGGACAATCTGGAGGCGGATTTCCCCTCCGCCCTCTCAAACTCCACCAATCAATTGCTCAACGATTGGGCCTCGAGTGCATCAATAGCTGCTCCGGGGGATTACCATTTTGGGAGCAAGCAGCCGAGCAAACAGCATCTCTATGTGAAGGCCAAGGATGGCACCTGGTCGGCGGTCAGTTCGGATGCATATCAATCGTTCAAGCAGCAGCAACAACAACAATTGCAGCAGTTCCATGCTGGCTCAGGTGATCATACCAAATCCCTAGCAGTAAACGCCAATCCCTCCTCGCTTAGTGTGAATAGTTTGGCTGGTGATAGCAAATTTTTGAGTAGTTTCGGCAACAGCGCAAATGTCTAATTAAATGAAGAGAGGACGGAAAAAAATAAACACAGAAGGAATCGAGGAGATTGCTCACTAGACTAAGTTTAAGACGAAAGTTGTGAACGGCTACCAAGTAAACTTGGCTTGCAAAGTGGAAGTTTAGAAAGAAAGGGATTGAAAGTTGGGGTAAAAATAAGGGCATGACTTATAAAATTATGCAAGTTTTTCTTAGTGTTTCAAGTTGTTCCCAGAGCAGTTAAGATCAGATCAATGCACCCCGAAATCTTTAAGGAAACCTTTTTAAAAAGTAAAAAATGTTTGTTATCGTAGGTTACTTCGCAGTTAAAGTTTTTAGTCGCTTTTCCGGCATGTAAATAATTGTTTAGAATAAACCGACATTACTGGATGACACATTAAATCATCTTAGCAATCATCCCATGTAAGAATAAATTGCTTGATCTGAAATCTTTTCAAATCAGAAATGTTTTCAATGCTGTTCCGGACAGAAATATAAAAAACAAATATGTTAAAGCCTGTGCATTATAGTTGTTGAGTAAAACGCATATATGGGGCGAGTGATTAGTTTCACTTCTAGAAGCTAAGAAGAGTTGGTTCTACCCCAAGCAATGCACTTGACATTCCATATGGTTGTATGCAACTTGGATTTCTAAATTATTAATATCAGATATGTCCTTTTTTTGAGGGTTTTTAAACTTAACACATCTTTAAGCGGTTGCCTATGAGTGTGTGACCAAAAATAAATTACTCACTAAACTGAACAAGTGAACAAGCTCTTCTTCAATTGTTCATCATAGTTTACAAATTCCCAGTCACTTCTGTTCAATCACATATCGCTCACTTACTTCAATACTGACATAACTCAAAATAATCCATTTTGAGAAAAACACGTTTAAAGTTCTCAATGGATTTAACCTAAAAAAAAATGGTTCTTTTAGTTTCAACTCAATTAAGTAAAATATTATAAATTTAGAATGCTTATTAATAAATATTGAAAATATGATGTTTTAACTGAAAGACAAAGTTTTTTTGGTCAATATCGACAGCAGGACAACTGAGATATGGCCGTTCTTGCATCAACATGAAAATGAACCTAGAAAATGATATTGCGACATATTTTCATCTCACATGGAAAATAAATACATAAAAGCCGACATTTCTGCATCATTAAGTCAAAAATCGTATTTTTTGTAAGTGAGCGATATGTTCTGTGACTTGTTTTCAGTGATTCTTATTCATCATCATTTTCTTCACTCGGTTTTTTTCAGTGACTTTTGTTCAGTCACTTTTGTTAAGTGAGATTTCTGTCACTTTTACTCAGTAATTCAAGTTCTGTCATTCCTTTTCAGTCTCATTTGTAGAGTGGCTCTTGTTTAGTTACTCCTGTTCTCTAATTTTGTGATACAGGCTCTAATGGTCTGTCACTCTGGTTCAGTCACAGTTGTTCTGTAACTTTTGATCAGACAGTCTCAGACAGCTACTCAAAGGTTTTTTGTTCTCTTTTCCTCAGCTTCGGCCTGCGTTAGGCTCGTGTTTGAGTAAATAGCGAAATGTTTTCGCTTCCTGAGGGGAGCCAGCGGTTATAGGTGATGTAGTTCAGTCGCTTTTATTCAGTAACTCTGGTTTAGTCAGAGACTTTACTTAAATAACGCAAATTGAGTGACTCTTGTGTAGTCACTTTTATTCAGTGACTCTTGTTCAGTCACTTTTATTCAGTGACTTTTGGTCAGTCGATTTTTTTGGTGACTTTTGTTTAGCCACTTTGGTTCAGTTACTCTTGTTCAGTCACTTATGTTCACTGACTCTTTTCAGCCACTTTTGTTCAGTGACTCTTGTTCAGCCATTTTTATTCAGTGACTCTTGTTCAGTCACTTTTGTTAAGTCACTTTTATTCAGTGACTTTTGTTCAGTCACTTTTATTCAGTGACTTTTGGTCAGTCGATTTTTTTAGTGACTTTTGTTTGGTCACTTTTATTCAGTGACTCTTGTTCAGTCACTTATGTTCACTGACTCTTGTTCAGCCATTTTTATTCAGTGACTCTTGTTCAGTCACTTTTATTCAGTGACTTTTGTTCAGTCACTTCTGTTCAGTGACGGGTGTTCAGTCACTTTTATTCAGTGACTCTTGTTTAGTCACTTTTATTTAGTGACTCCTGTTCAGTCACTTTTATTCAGTGACTTTTGGTCAGTCGATTTTTTAGTGACTTTTGTTTGGTTACTTTTATTCAGTGACTCTTGTTCAGTCACTTTTATTCAGTGACTTTTGGTCAGTCAATTTTTTAGTGATTTTTGTTCAGTCACTTTTGCTCAGTGATTCTTGTGCAGTCTATGTTATTCAATGACCCTTGTTCAGTCACTTTAAATAAATGACTTTGTAAAGTCTTGTTCAGTCACTCTTGTACAGTGAAATTTGTGCAGTGATTTATTTTCAATGGTTTGGTTCAGTGACTCTTTTTCAAGGACTCAATAGTATTTAATCTTGTTTTTGTTGTATTTTAGTGACTCCTGTTTAGTCTCACTTATTCAAGGCGTTTCGATCAAAAACTTCTGTAAAGTCACTCTTCATTAGTAACGCGTTGACTTTTGCTTTAACTTTTTTCCGACTCTTCTTTATTGACTCTTGATCACTAGCGCTTCTCTAGTAACTCTAGTCAAGTAATTCTTGTTGAGTTTGTTCTATTCTGTGATTCTTAATTAGTGACTCTATTTCAGATGTAACTTTTTTTAAGTCACTCAAGTTTAGGGACTCTAGGCTTTGTGACTTCAATCTTTGTGAAATGCACCAAAGATGAGGCTTAAATTTCAAAGGTACGGATTCGGAAAAGGTTTAATAATGTTAAGGACGTTTTAGATCCTTGTACTGCTTAAATGCGTGTTTTAGAAAGCAGATAAGAAACAAAATAAAAAGTTCTACTAATAAAATTAGTACTGATATAGCAAAGATATCTCGCTCTAAAACAAAGACAGCTTTTACTTTAATATCTCTAAATATTTGGAAAATTTTGCCATCTTTCATAAAATAGGACAGGCTATATTTGAAAAGAGTTTTTTCTTTAGAGAAGCTTGACAACCGTCTATTTAGCTATATAAACAGAGTAAAGGAGGTTTTATCAATCAGAACCTATTTTGACATTTCTTAAAGCGGCTTAGATTTCTGAATTTTTTGAGATGTTTGCATAGCACTATTGTTCGAAAATCCCTTTAGAGATATACGACAAAAGTAAAGTTAGCTTAACTTAGACTTTAACACAATTTCAAGGGGTTGCAAAGATAAGATTTATACTTATTCCCTTAGACCCTGCTCTAGCTTATAGAATATACTATACCCTATATATACCCTTAAGTCCCTAGCTCATTCCTTGCTCAAAATCTAGCCTAGACTTCCACTTAAACCTGCAAGTTTTACCTACCAGATATTTACCCATAAATAAAACAAAAAACCACCACAACGAAAATAAAAATGTAAAGAAATTAAACACACACACACACATACACAAAATATTGGCTTGTAAATAATACCCAAAACTTTAACCCTATAAAGCATATAAAATTATTGCATTCATAGCAAAAACATAAAAAATACACTAAAACTAGCACACACGTAGTTAAAGTAAGAAATACAAAATTACACAAAAGTTTACGGTAGATTCCAAAAATGTTAAGCCAAAGAAGAAATAGACAAGAAATGTCCCTAAGAAAAACCCTAACGAAAAAACCCAAAAACTAGACTTTAAACTCCGCTCAGCATTTAAGCAATAAAAAAAAAACAAAAAACCACATAATCTCCCGCAGAATGCTAATGATAAGGCTGTTAAATGTAAAATATCATAAATAAAAGAAAAGTACATTTAAACCGTGTAATGTAATTAACTGACACCTAGATTTAGTTTGAATAGCTAAAAGAAAAAAGTAAAACTACAAAAGATTACAGCAAATATTTAAATATAGCTGGAAAAGTGTAAGTAATCAATTAATTGATAAATTATGCCCGAAATTAAAGCCTACAAAATAAAAGTCTACTAACTAATGATAAATATTTAAATGCATTTGGCATTTGCATTTTCATGGGAAAACTTTTGCTCTAATTGGCGAATTTTATGTGTTTTTCAGCTGCCACCATTTGGCGTCGCCATAGCTGTGCCTACATGGTGCTGGACAATTCAATGGATTTTGTGATTTGAAGGTAAACCGAACTATTCCGTGGCTTACCCCTGCTCCTGCATCGTGGGTCCGCAAATTAATTATGCACTTTGACCAGGCAAAAATCCCCAACCCAATTTGTCCAACAAAATCATTAATGTTTGTTGCACCAAATGAGACATTGTTTGCCATAGTAAGCTCCACTCCGCAATTCCCAGGCAATTGTAAACATTCCAATTGGAAATTCATGATTTCCCTTCGTTAACTGCGACTTTGTTTTTGTTTTTACGCAAAACAATTTTCCAAATTGTTATTGACAATTTATGTTCACGTTTCTCCCTCTCGGATGCCATTTGAATATGAATTACAAAAACAGAATAAAAAATAATAAAAACGCAAATAAAAATCAATTTCATCAAATGAAGCGTATTAATATTTTCTGTTTAATCAGTTATTTTTTGTGGCATTTTAATCATGTGGAATGCTTTTTTAAAACAGTCAACCAGGAAGCTTTTAAATAATGGCATCAATAAGCATTGAAACATGAAAATATAATACATAAATAATGGTCAGTAAAGTGAATGGGAGGTGTTAAGTAGGCTAACTTATTGGATTGACAAGTTTGGGTATAGTTTGGAAAAGAGGTGGATTTATTTGGGTTTGAGGAGAACACGACCTCATTAAGGACTAAATTGAAGGAGGAACTATCAACCTGACTACGAGTAAGTAGCTTAAATCTAAAAAGTAAAGGACTGCATACCACATTTCCAAATGCTCCGGTCAAGTCATGATACATCTATAACAGGTATGGCGCTCGGCGTTTATCGAACTCTGTCAGCTTTGGCCGAAATTGAGAGAGAAAGAGAGAGAATAAAACAAAACTCAAAGCACCCTCAAATTTACAAACATAGAGTATATAAATAAATAAATTTTATTGGAATTCGCTTAACACTTTTATAAAGACTGCGATTATCTTTATTCGCCTTCTGTTGAAGACTCTCTGTCTCTGTCTTCGAAATGCCATTCTAAAATGTTACTGTATTGTTTAACTATTCTTCTTTCTTCATCTTTTGGAGCACGTCACAATATAATGTTGAATACCTTACATCAGAGTTCCCCAGCTATAGCCCCTAGGGTTAAAACATACACCGAATGCTTGCCGAAGTCATGTTTCACTCTGTTTTACAGTTCGCGCTCTCTTCTTAGGAAACCCTGGTTAACATCAGTACTTCTCAAATGGAGAGGACAGAAAAGTGTGCTTGTGTTGGTAAGCAAGAGAGCTCAATCCAGGCCAATTCAGTGCTCACCGATTCACACAATCAAGAGTTTGGCTTGCAATTGCATAAAAACACGACTGACTTCAGTTCCTGCCACTGCTTAACATCGACATAGGCAACAGTGTTGGCTTGACATTTTCACATCTATAAATAAAATAGAAGTCCTGTCGGCAAAATAGAAAAAATCCTGCGAACGCAACCTTTTCAATCGTATGACAGCTGTGGATTAATTTATACAGTGTGTTCACTAAGGAGAGAGAATTCACCCCACTAATACAGAAAGGCCAAAATGGGATACACCCATACACAACGTCGTCTGTTTTGCACTTGTTCTGCCTTAGTAATTCCCAAAGATGGCCTCTGACTTGCAAAAAAAAGGCAGTTGCAACCGAGAGGTTGTTGAAACAGCTGTACAGTCGACCGTCCTTCTTTATGGTGCCTTGTACTTAAAAGTTATGAAGAAACATCAATTTAGAGTTTTTAGAGTTTGCGAATATGTCCGGCTCGCTCTATCAACTGTGATTTACAATGCGAAATCTTCCTTTGGACGACTATCGCTTAACACCGCTCAATATTGAGCATCGTAAATTTAACCTCTAATTCTCATTGCACCAAGATGAACCATAACCAACCTTTTAAACTTTTGTTTTTGTTTATTCGAAAACCAGGGTGAACCCCTGTCGATTTTAATGAGGTTTGCAGCCCTGACTTTAGCTGTAAGGGATGATTATTGAGTAAATAGGTGAAAATTATGATTACAGTGAATATCGCTTATACGCAAAAGCTATAATGCAGCAATATTTTTGCATATAAGCGACATTTGCTTATAAGCGGTTATCGGTTGTATGCAAATCATTTGCATATAAGCAATCTATCGGTTGTAAGCAAAAACTTGCATATAAGCGATTCAGTAAATTATGTTGATTTTATTTAAATGAAATAGTAAATGTATTTAAATTAAAATAACAAATTTTTTAAATATCGCATAAGTATTTTATCCACTAAATATTCAAGAATTAGGGCCTGATTTCACATCTTTTACATAATGCTATCTGTCACATTATCTCAAAAATAACAGAGTAAATTGTAAGATTATTTGAAGCAAAGCAGCTATTTGGAGAAGAAAAGAAATCGGTCCTTAGTCATTTAGTAGTCAGGACCTCAATGTCTTTAAATGCCTTTGAAGCTGTTATATCATTATCAGAAAAGTAGTCTCGCAGTGAATCTAAATTTAGTCGGGCCTTTTTGATTGAAAGATGTTTTATATTGAAATCAGTTTGACCAAAATATTTACATATCTTAAGACTAGATATAAATACAAGCTAAGTCGTTGACGCGCTGAATGTATTCGGATCTCTATTGGACCTTTCAATATTGGACTTTACAATACAATATGCTCGTTTGCTTTGCACGGAAACCCCAATGACAGGCATTGCTTCTGGGTTTTAAATCCTTTCGGATATTTCTGCCTTTGTATCATTCGTTTAGCGGAGTCTTGTAGTACAATCTAGTTTTCAATATGCAGTCTGGAGTAAATTTGTCTAGAGTATGCTGCAATTGATCTTAAAAATAAGCTGTATTAATTTTACTGAACTATTGCACCAACTCTGAAGCCAGCTCCGATCTGGCGTATAGTGAATATTTAGCTTTATGGTGAACTCCTGTGCAAAGACGGGTCCACTTACAGTTCAATGTTGGAAACGTGTTTGGTTATAACACGAGAAAAATGATGTTTACAAGTGTACATGTGTGATTTTTCAATTCCTTTTTTTATAAGGATTAATTAAAGTTGCTGACGTCTACTTTATCCTTTGCAACCAGCATCTTTTTATTTTTGTTTGTTTTGCAGTTAGAATTTGTCGTGACATTCTTGCTGTTGTTTAGTGATCTAATGAGCTCTTAGGAACAATATTGGAATATTTGCTTAGAACCGATTTAATTTGTATGTAGAAATTTCAATTTTAGTGAAAAAGGTTTGCTTACAACCGATATTTGCATATAAGCGATTTGGATACAAGCAATTAAATTTTTATATAAATATTGCAAACAATGCTCTAAATTTTTAAGTTTTTGCATATAACCGGTATTTGCATACAAGCGGTTCGTCATATAACCGATATTTACTGTATTTCTTATCAAGTTTGGAAACACGAAATTTAATTGATTGCTGATCAAGGTAACAAAACGCAAGCTTATAATAACAATAGTTTCCTTTATTTCTTTCCTGAGAAAGAAAGGTCTGAAATTAATTATTAAATACCAGGATTGGAACAAATTGTCACAAAATGGAATTTAAGATATGATTCGGTTTGTCGTAATTTATTACATAAAACAAATCTGGCAGAGCTGTGAGACAATTCTGTTAAACATAATGCAAAAATTTCCCAACGAGATATTGAATCTTCTTCTTCTTCTTTATTGGTCATCACAGCCGTTTGAAGGTCGCTCCGAGCGAACTGGCACCAGCAGGACTCGGACGATAAACGACTAGTATAGCACTATTTTCGTTCTTTGAGCGAAGACTCTGTTTTTGAACTCCCTACAGAACCTGAAGTGGCATCGGTTTGCGAGCGTGATCCTTCAACGATACTTCGTCTTGTCCCCGTTTACGGCTTAGTCCTTCAATTTAAACTGCCTCTAAGTCTCTGAATCTCATCAGTTTTGCCGATAATGTTAATATCATCGACATATGCGAGTAGCACTACATCTTTTTTAAATATGATAAGGTATCGCCGAGCCTGAAATCTGTTTTGGTATCAAATGCTTCGGAGAGGTTCTTTCCTGTTTCGACGGAGCTGTGTGTATTATTCAACGTCATCATGAAAAGTCGAAAAATTTTGGACCTTATCGGTATGGCTGAATTATAATCAACAAAAAGATGGTATGGTTTGATGCCTCTGTTGTAGGTATTCTCCTGGATTTGTCATAATGTATATGAATATATGGTCTGTGGTGGATTTACCAGGTCTAAGGTAGGGTTGTCGATATTTCTCAAAATTTCAATATCGATAATATCAAAAATCAACATTTTTAATATCGATATTTGATATGTCGGGTCCAGAAAACATCCATATTTCGATATATCGTTATTTGCTAAAGCTTAAAAGTGAAAAGTTTTTAAGAAACGTCCTTACCGCCAAATGAAAATTTCTAGTCGCCGTTATATTTTATTTTTCTAATGTGATAACCTTTTGATTTAAGTGATTTAATTTTCTGAGCTTCTGATTATTGCAAGTAGCAAAAAGGAATCTACGGAAAATTCTAAGAAAATTTAATTAAATATTATAGATTTTTAATGATTTTGTCTTTTTAAACGGGACTGGAAAAGAATCCAGAAGAAGAAGAAACTAAAAATTCGAGTTAAAATATGTTTGTAGAACATCAAAGTGCTTTTTATTTGATTTTAATAAACAAATTTTTTAGTCCAATATGATTGTGTTAGTTTTTACGATGCGGTTTTTCCCTTGAGCTTACAATGAGCTGTAAATAAAAGTCTATCCCAGTTATGGTATATATACAAACCATTTATTGTTGTTCGGTATTAAAAGGATACAAAATATTATTTACATTCGAATATATTTATTGTAAAATTTCAACTACTAAACCGATTGGAAAATACTGCTTTAACATTATTAGTTTTTTATTCGTACATTGTTTGACTTCATCTTACATTTCATTCCACAAAAGAAAAGGAAGAAAAAACTATTTTAATTTATTATTAGCTTGTTTATTCCTCAAACTTTTCTCTCACTTTGATCTCATCGAATCCTTTGTAGTGGGCTTTAATTATAAGTTTGTGTCTATATTTTCCCCTCTTCTCTTCCTCAATCAATTTGCCATGCAGCAGGAGTAGACTTTCCCATCAAATTATAATGATATTTTGGCCTACAAACGATTTGCCGGGAGGCTAATCTCATCAAATTGCTTTGCACAATTTTCTTATCAACAGGCATCGGCTGGTCGATGGTCGATGTCGATGGTCACTGGCCGCAAAGCTTCCTTCCTGTCATGTGTCCCATGCACATCCACACACGCAGCAGGACAATTTTTATGGTCACTCAAATGCGCATAAAACTGTGTCTCTGCTCCTGCTCCAGCTCCTTGTCCTGCTGAGGCATATTTACGAGTTTGGCCAAAGAAAAAAAGCTGCTGATTAAACTTTATGGCAAACTTGCTGAATCAGTGCTTTCCCCCTCCACACACACAACACTCGACTGCCTAAACATAATAAAATCTAAAATTCCAGTCCTCGCTTGCAGGACAGCAAATTGTTACGACTAATTTATGTGAATACCCCTAATAAGAGTCCACTGAGCCAATTTTTGTTTGGTTTTTATTAAATTATTATTTACAAAATGCATTCAAATTTTATTTGTCACATGTGTTGCAAAGTTTTCAGCAAAATGGCTGGAAATTGTTTCCCCAGCATTATCCTGGTCATTGTCCTGGGCGGCAGCAGCTGGCTAAACAAATTGAGAATTGATTCTTTATAGACCATTAGTTTTGATTATACAATAGTTGTCGAGGAAGGGGTGGATGGGGGGTGGAAGTGTGGGTATGGAAGGGCAAGGGAGCCCAGACGACATTCAATTGAACGCTTCAACGCCTATCGACAAATTTTGTGCCAAAAATTATGAGCGCTGTTGGCGTCGACTTTGGCATTGCCATTATAGCCACGATATATGGATAGTCCAGGGCCATGTGTGCCTGTGTGTGTGCTCATGTCCATGATAAATTTGGGTTTATTTATCGGCCCTGGCCCAGTGGCAATTGGTCCCAACACACGCACACAGATCCGTAGAGTGTTTCGGACACTAACGCTATTTGTAGTTAGACTTTGGTCTGGGGGCAGGAGAAGCTCCGGGGAACGAGGGTGTTAAACCTAATGCTAGATTTTACATTGGCTACAGCTGCTGTTTGCTGAAGCAAAACGCTTAAGGTTCAGTCAAGGCAGCAGGGGAAATCCCATGAAAGTTGAGAATGCCCAATAGATTTTCTTTCTTAGTTTTCATTCTATTAATTTGTTGTAAAAATAATTTTAATCATGCTTAGAACATTGTATTCTGAACAAAAGATTTTGGGACTACGTTCTCGAAATCACCAAAGTAGATGCAGAAATGTGTAGAGGTTTGTTTTGACTTGGTTAGTTTGCAAATAGGTCCGCCGGTGTCACATAACTTTAGCCCTAACTACAAGCTGTATACACCTCCTCGTGGTGACCACCGGTAACAGAGCAATGCATCCGCAAAGCTGCTGGCTAACGTAAGCGGCGCCGCGACGCGTTCGACTTAGCATGATGACGTTAAAAAATATGCAAAGCTCCTTCAAAACGTTCTTACGAAGATATAGCCTTCTTTTTCTTCGATAAAACATGCAATTTTTAATTTACTTTAAACGCAGTAGAACGCAGTGGAGTAGAAGCTGAATGCAATGCATGTGCTGCGATCATCCTTAATTCTCTCTCTCTTTTTCTCTCTCTCTCGCTCTCTAAGGGTGGGAGTGGGTGGTGGGAGGGTGCTTTACTTATTTGCTCATAACTTGAAAACCGCTGATCCGATCTTTATCATTTCTTCGGCAAATCGATCGAAATTTTGCTAATTACTAACTGTCTTTAAAAAAAGGTACGAAACGTCTATCTTCAAAACTGTAGGAGATATACCTTAGAAATTAGCAAACTGTATCAATTTGCCGAAGAAATGATAAAGATCGGATGAACGGTTCTCAAGTTATGAGCAAAAAAGTGAACCAAGCGCCCCCGCTAACCACCCCTCCTAACCTAAAGAAAATGTTGCATACTTTTGGGTTGGTCACCCTAAAGAACGCAGGAACACTGTTAAACATATTTTTTCATGAGTAACGGGTATATCTAAGTCGGTTAGAGCCGGCTTTAACTTACGCTCTCGTTTATTTCACTAAACTGCACAAAAAGGGCCCAAATCGAATATTAATTTTTCAATGAGCGCCATATTGTAGAAAAAAATCACAAAATTATGTTTGAGGGTCATACTAGAATGAGATCTATACTGACTATAAACCCGTTTTTATACCCGTTACTCGTAGAGTAAAAAGGCTATACTAAAGTCGAGCAAATGTATGTAACAGGCAGAAGGAATCATTTCCGACCATATAAAATATATACATTCTTGATCAGCATCAACAGCCGAGTCGATATAGCCATGTCCGTCTGTTTGACGTCCGTCCTTTCGTCCGTCCGCCCGTCCGTCTGTATGAACACCTAGATCTCAGAGATGGTAAGAGATAGAGGTTTGACATGTATTAAACATATGCTTCTTATACTTGCAGGCAGATGAAGTTTATTCCAAATTTTGGTCACGCCCCCTCCTGCCCCCGCAATTCGAAAAAAACGTTATATCTCCTACAGTTTTAAAGATAGACGAAAGAAATGATAAGGATCAGATGAGCGGTTCTTAAGTTATGAGCAAAAATTTGAAAAATAGCCAGGTAAAAAAAGTGTTGCATACTTTTCAGATGTTCACCCTAAGGAACGCAGGAACACTGTTAAACATGTTTTTTTCATGAGTAACGGGTATATCGAAGTCGGTTAGAGCCGACTTTAACTTGCGCTCTCGTTAGTTTTCATTTCAGACAACCTGGAGACGTGAAATCGTGGCCGCCAGCACAATACCTTTTTTTGGAAAAAAAAAATTTTCTTTTTTATTTTAATCTGTTTTTAACATAATAAAACGAGAAAAAAACATTAAAAACAAAAAAGTTTTTCTCACAAAGACCCACTTTTTGACTGATAGCTCCTATGCAGCTATAAGATATAGTCTTCCGGTCCGGTCGGTTCTGACATATAAGCAGTGTGCAGTAAATAGAAGACTCTGTGCAAAGTTTCAGCTCGATAGCTTTAAAATTGAGAGACTAGTTTGCGTAGAAACAGACAGACAGACAGACAAAGCTCAATCGACTCAGCTTGTCGCCCTGATCAAGAATATATATAGTTTATAGGGTCGGAAATGAATATTTCTATGCGTTGCAAACTTCTGGGCAAAATTATAATACCATTTGCAAGGATCGTATCGTTATCATCCCAATGAATTTTCAATTTTTATTTTTTATCATCAAATCGTAAAGATGTCGACAGACAGAATACTTAATTTGGTATGTATTTAAAAATAAAGTATTCGTTGCATTGGGTGATTTTTTGTATTTTACTATTTATTTTGAACTTATTTAGGAACAGAGTTCTATAAATAGACTTATAAGTTGCCTTACCCTGCAAAATATTTTCCTTGGTCTTCTGGTCAATATAAATTTTAAATAAAAGTGTGAACTCTACTCCTTTTTTTTGTTTAAATTGCCTTTTGGCCTCATTCTATCTCTGCGAAAAGCAATTTAATTTAAACTCCCCAATGGTCAGACAACAAAAAATGTAAATGCTTCTCCAACAAAGTCGAAAAATGCTAAAAAGAATGTCTAAAAAAGAAATAGAAATGCTCAGTGAGAAAAAAAAAACAATGGAAAATCTAGTGGGGAATTTTTTCTTTGTAGGCAATGGCAAAGCAAACATTTTAATTTGGGCATTATGTTATTTTTGATTTTTTGACTTTTTCTGGCATTTTTCCTCTGGCCCATTCAAGGCTTAATTGAAAATGGTCAGCCAGCCATGAGTCTCAAGGGTTGATTACACATGCTTCCCCAGCTCGAAAGGGGTCTTGCCCTTAACACCCACCCACAGACACACACACATAGAGCAGAAACACTAATTAAATGGCCGAAACAATTTTGGCTAGTAAATGAAATGCTAGACCTGGCTGGCTTCGGCTTTAAATGGCTAAACTTACATGTTGAAGTTAGTCAGAAAGTTTAATTTGCCTGGTGGGAAGGACGACTGGTTCTCCTCTTACACGGTCTTCTGCTGGTTTTGGGTGAGTAATTAGTAAAATGCATTAAAATAAATGAGCTTAAGGGAGTCTGGCTGAAAGTTTGGATGGGTGAGGAAACTGGTAAATGTTGAATGATTTAGAGCTTAATAAATAGTTACTTAGAAACAATATTTAAAAGCAAAAATATTTATTTAAGCTAGTTAAAGCTTTAAGTATGCTAGTGGGGTGCATGTCAAACTGTAAGGTACCGAGTGATGCTCAAACTGTAGAAGAACATAAAAGCATTGAGTTAATATCTGAAGACGTCCATAGGTTTGACAAAGATCCTCATTAACACAAACAAAATGTTAAATTTAAATTATATTTTAAAAATTAACTATCGTATTCGAGTGCTTGTCAAACTGTACAGTACCGAGTGATGCTCAAACTATAATCTTAAACCGTAACTTCCCCACTGAAAGTCAAACTGTTTCTTTTCATTTAAATCCACTTTTGTATTCTTTTTTTCACTATCCACCTAAACTGTCTCCTCGTTCGCATTTAGCCTCCGGTCTTCCCCATAGACAATCAAATGTCGGTGTGGGCGGCTGGGCCGAAAACCCGAGACATTTAAACAGGCCATAAAATACATTTTTGGACACCATCGTCGCGCCTTGCCTTTGCCTTTTTGTTAGCCATTTTGCCTTCTGGCGTTTGCCGTTGTAATTTCTTGAATGTGTCAGCCTCCCTTCTCCTGTCGGCATTCTAATTGCAAAATATGGCGACAATTTCAAAGAAGTTAAGGACTTTGACGCCGTGGATAATACAATTTCCAAATGACATTTACGGCGCACAGATGTAATAAATACTTATTCCAGGGAGTGAGGAAGTCACTTGAACCTCGTTATATAATGGATACTTAGTGACCGTTAAGGAGAGACACAAAAATGCAAACCAAACTATTAAACGAACATAGAGCAAACTGTAAGTCCAAGGCCAATGTGTGAGTGTGGCTCGCTTTATGAAACGTTTTATTATACTAATTTGTAGGATGGCAATGGTCTGAATGGTCACCAGTTTCGGTTACATCGAATGGCCAACTAAAAATGGCAATTTGCCATTGCATGAAATGAGCGGGCCAACGGACGGACACTTCAGTCAAGTCTCTATTAGCACACAATGCTCTTGAGAGGGGAGTGTCTGCTTTTCGGTTTGATGCTGGCCAGCCAAAACTGTCTCTTGAAACATATGGAAAAGGTAGTTATGGACTTTAGTAATAAGTGTGAGAGAGGGTAGATTTGATATTGGGTTTCTTCTTTATGTACCAAAATTTATGATGATTTTATAATTCTCTAAAGGAAAGCAGCCCGAATCACTAGGGTAGTCGACCTAAGAAGAATAAATAATTTAGGAATGTATCATTTGGCTCTACCATTTATATACCGTGTACGCCATTGGCTTTAGTCATGCATCCGTTAAAAATATCTTTGGTGCAGAGAGTCATAGTGCAGAGGTGCCTATTCCCTAGCTGCATCAGAGTGATTTCAAGAGATTTCAACATTTTTCATGGCACCATTTTATAATAATTTTATTTTTCATTTTTGGTATGCGCACTTTCATATTAAGCCATATCCCACTGAAAAATGTCACATGGAGCAAAAAAAATGTATGAATCGAAAGGTAATTAAGCTGCCAATAATAATAGGTTTAGGGCCGATTTCTGTTCTCTCAGATAGCTGCTATAGTCATCGATTTAACACTGTTATTTGTTAGTTTATGTGACAAATAGCTCTATCTAGAAGATGTGAAATCGGCCCTTAGTAGTTTGAGTTCAGCAACCCAGAATATTTAAAAAAAAATTGTTACTTTGCTCGAAAATGCAATTAGTATTCTTTTAAACGCCTAGGAAAAATATAAAAAAAAATCATTTAATTATTTTGATTTTTTCTTTGTAAGAATAGCTGAAGTAAGCGAGAGTTGGCTCTCTTTTTGATCTCCCTTTTTTTCCAACTGAACTTTTTATCATCTCAGCCAAGCATAAGTAGCCCTCTAGATGTAAATCTGCAAAAGTCTACAACGGCTAAATGTGTTGGTGCGTCATTACATACGTTAAGTACATACGGAACCGGGTTCAATTACCAGTAAAGCTCGAACAAATTCTTCTGTGTTTTTCTGAACAACATAAACCAGTCAGGTGGAGTAAGCGATTTCTCTGATCTAACGGAACTAAATAGTTGGGAGAAGCAGCAGAGTATACTCACCCTTCCCTTTCAATCCCAAGAGGAATGACCACACGCAATTTTCCGCATTCTTCCAAAATGAGAGGAATCCGCTCACTACTGGTTCAAAATTAAACAACATTTTTTTCACATTTGAGTTATCTGTCAATCTGTACTTATTTATATGGCTTAACTTATTTTCGATTTTTTTTTCGGATTTTCACGAAATTTTCACAGAATGCTCATGGCGATCAGGAAAGAGTCATAGGCTTTAGCTGGTCTATAGCTGAATGGTCAAAAAAACCGCGAATTTGCAAAATTATTATAAGAGTATTTATGAAAGCGCTTTCACGCAAAAATGGCAGAAAGGATTCGAATAAAATTTGGTTAAAGGATAGTGGATATAGCTGTTATTTTAATAATCAAAAAAAAGCGAAAAATTTGCAACAATTTATTAAAGGGTTTAATGCTTAGATAACGATGAAGGAGTTGGTCAAACATCTTTAGTTTGGTCTATAATTTAACCATGAATCGTCTTACAGACGTTTAATCGACCCACTGAATCGGCTATTCGGGCTATTGTGACTAAATTACCAAATTTACATTGTTGGACATTAAACTACCAACACGTTTACGTAGAGTGCGAACTGAAGAAAATATCGCAGCTGTATTGGCCAGTGTTAATGATGACTATCAATTATCGATTCGTCGCCGGTCGCAGCAATTTGGCCTCTGTTACTCAACAACCGGTCAATTGGCCGCCTAGATCGTTCGAATCAACGCCTTTAGACTATTTTTTGTGGGGCTATGTTAAAGCTCATGTCTATACAGACAAGCCCGCTTTAATTGACGCATAGAAAAACAATGGATGGATGGATGAACCATTCGAGGCGCAGACACGGTCAACATTTGCATAAAATAATCTTCAAACATTAAATTATATGGACCGTACTATCGACTCAAATAAAGATTTCATGCATTTTTCTGAATTTTATGTGTTTTTTTTTTTAACTTTTCTATAGCTCTTAAAAAATCACCCGTTATAAGAGGTGTAGAGCAAGCCCAAGATTTGAAAAATTTTCATTCAAGTATTTACGAAAGCAAGGTGCATACGGAAGCACGTTCAATCACCAGATCATGGAAAACACAAAACTAAACAAGTTTTTTTGAGTTGTCTGTCAAGAGATCTGCACTTATGAATATGGCTTAACTCATTTTCAGGTTTTTTTTCGACTTTTACGAAATTTTCACAGAATGTTCATGGCGATCAGGATAGAGTTATAGGCTATATTTCAAGTCAGTGAATGGTCCAAAAACCGCACATTTGTTGAATTATCATGAGAGTATTTATGAAAGCGTTTTGACGCACAAATGGTTGAAAGGATTCGGATAAAATTTGGTAAAAGGATAGTTGATAATCTGGACTTGAAAATATGCGATATAAATGTGAAATTTGCACGGTTCTTGTGCTCTGGACGTGTAAAATAAAATGTTATTTTATTAAAGTTGATGCACAGAAATCGCATTGCAGACTGTGCAATAAAGTTTCAGAGACCAGTGGAAGCTCAACAAATACAAAAATATGTCGAATTGTGGATATTAATATCGTGATGCACATTAAATATACAGGTATTGTACTGGTATTAAAAATCTTCATCTTTTAGACGCAACATCAACCGAAGCATATATATAGATATTTTTTAAATATTCGACAACCCTAGATTTACGTAAGCGCAGACATTAAAGAGACCAACATAAACGTCGAATCTTGCAAATTTCGGGCCAAAAAATCGGGAAAGAAAAATTCTCATTATAGGTTAGATTATCATAAAAACGGTAAATAGGAGGATTAGATCAAATGGCATTTAAGTATTTACGAAAGCGAGGGCTGAAAATAAATATTAAAATCTATATTAAATTATATTTAAATATAACGAAATGTTCTTTGTCAAATGACTTGATAGGTCTAAGATTATAAAAATTTAGTAGACAAGAACGTAGAAAAAGTTGAAGAAGAAACTCAAACAAATCGCAATATTTCGAACATTTTCATAGGACCTGAGATTATTATGTATGTAGAACCAAAAACGCGAATTTTTCCGAATTGGCATTTGAGTTTAAATAAAATATTGAGCAGTCCAAAATATTGCAAAGTTTGGAAATGGCCATGTACACTACCCGTCTAGAAGGTGTTGATCAAAAAACAAAAAATTCAATTAAACAATTATAAATGCGAAATTTGCACAGTTTTCTCATACCTGAAATTATATTGAACATTTAATAGACAGCCGACCGATCTGTTCCAAAAATAGCGAAATTTCTTTATAAAATTGTATAATCGGGCCTGTTCCGAATTTCGACTTGATTTTCGTGTAAACTTTAGTATTTTGCAGTCAAATTTGAAAACGTTGTATAGAAGACGACAAATATACCTGCGGCTACTAGATCAGGAATAACAAAACTCGGAATTGTGGCAGCAGCTGAAACCGATTGCTTAATCCCAAATGAATTTAAACCGAGAGAAAATTGCGACGGGATCTAGTAGCCTCAAATTAACTTGACACTTACGTTTAAATTTATACAAATTGCATTCGAAATTCACATGTTTACACGAAAATCGAGTCGGAATTCGGAACAGACCCCAATGAGTTTAGAATTTCATACAGATTTGATAAGTGTCGATCATTCGATTTTCCAATTTTAGAGATTTGCAAAACTTCTTTTAAGAGTTACCACGGAACAAAAAATCGTAACAATTTCAAAATTTTAAAATGATTTTAGATGATTTAGAAGACAGGAAATAGACGGATGGTGAAGTTCGAAAGGTCAAAAAATCCCAAACTTTGCTTGATAATTATTTGATAGATGGCAATTGTCAAGTAAACTTTACTTCTTCGTATTGTGTTTAAAATTCACTCTTAGAGTACCTGCTAGGCTTAAATATAATCAAAATAATATTAATTTTTCATATCAACCCAAACATATGGACACTGTAATATTCGGCCCTGTTTCGAGTTCCCAGTCGGTTTTCGTGTAAACGTTTGCAAGTAAAATTCCAATTCAACAATGTTACATTGAAGTGGACAATCATTTCTACGGTTACTAGATCGGGTTTGAGGAAAGTCGGAATTGCTTAAGTAGTTGACACCGATTGCTCAATGTCAAGTGGAATCAATTCGCCAAAAAGCGACGACCTAATCTAGTAACCACAGATTTTCTTCCCACTTTTTATATCGATTTAATAATTTTAAGTAAGAGAAAAGAACGTTTACACGGAAACTGACTCGGAACTCGGAACAGGGCCGATTATCTTGATATTATTTTCAGATGAAGGCCGATTTAATACAAAAATACCTGAATGATACAAAATATCGTGATATTTTCTTCTGTATAAGTTTTGACTTGCACCGCTCATAGAAACACGTAGCGCGAAAATGCCCTTGCTAACTCTCTAGGAGCTCAGAGACAACTGACCAGCCGCTCATTCGTTAGCTAGGAAGGGCCTCTACCGAATTTAGTCGGTGTGCGTACGCTCCAAAGTACAGTCGCGGCTGAAGAAAATCAGTCCTATTACTTTCTGGACAAACCCTGAACAACCAAATGTCCTTAAAGATCCATTAAGAGAAGCGAACTTACTGACGATTTCTAAAAGCTTTCGTAAGTATGAATTGCTTTTTAGAATTGCTTTTTAAAATACTCAGATTTTAAGTGGCTCGCTAACACCTGCCAAACCGAGGTAAGACGTGGTCGACTTTTCAATAAAATCTTTTACGAAACTGAAAATGTTTTTAAATATATGTATGTATATGTGTGTGTGTGTGCGCTTGTCTGAAGGGATTTTCGCCTGAGTTTTATTAAAATGGCATAGCCAGGAATTGTCCCAGGTCCAAAACGCCAAGTGGCCAAGTGCTCTACGCATATTTCTAACCCAAACCCACCCACTTTGCCACTCAGACAGAGACGGGGACAAATGCTCGTTTGGTGGATCGTTAGTGTGCTGTGTGCAATGCCTTGCATTGTGTGTGTCTGTGTGTGTGTGGGGAGCGGGTAGGGTTGCCAAGTTTTAACGACTTTGTTTCCGTTACGTATAATTTAATGAAATTCGTTTTGCTTTTTGGTTTGCCTCGTACTCGTTTTCGCTTTTCTTTTGCCAAGTTTTGTGCATAAAATTTTCCAAAAAGGAATTCTAATGACTTGGGCGTCGCTGTAGTTGTTGTTGTTGCTGTTGTGGGTAATAGTTGGGTCTGAGGTTTAGTCTGGTCAGTTTGTTTTATAATATTTTGTGGGGATTTTTTTAATGAAGACATTGCCTATAATTGTGGGGTTTGAGTGGGCGTGTCTGGTGGGAATTGAATGTTATGTTAATGCAGGAGGCGTTCCCTAGAAACGTAAACGGTAAAAGCTATTAAGCTACAAATATGCCACAAGCTTTCATTTATGACACCCATAAGTTGACTGCAAAATCAATTTTGTGGCATGCTGCACTTTGGCCATAAAGTTGCCCACAAAAAACGATAAGTTATAAACTATTTGCAGTAAGTTGGAAATAAGCAAACTGATTTGCATTTATGGAAAACACACACACACACACTCAGATATATCAGAAGGGGGTGGCAGACAACAGCACGTAATGGTGTAAAAATGCAAAAGGAAAATATAAATGTCCTGCAGAACTTGGAAATCCCCCTTAAATAGAAATGTCCACTGGGTGTGTGTGTGTGTGTTTGTGTGTGGCAAAGTAAATATTTATGTTTTATGTTAATGAGAATATGTCTGACTTTTTGCCATTTGAATATTGGCAAACGGCTGCAGGACTTGTTTGTATGTCCTGGCCAAAGAATGACAAATGCGTCGGGTGTTTGGTTAAAACTGCGGTTGCAGCTTGCATATTTTTCTGGCAAATAAATGGAATGGAATGGGGTAACCGCCAAACGAATGCGACTTGGTTGCGGTTGCTGCCTGTACATAAGTGTGATTGGAGGGAGGGGAGAGCGGCTGGTGGTTGGTGGATTACTTTATGGGTCTGACTTTCGCTTGCTAACGCAGTGGCTGTTTGTTTATTTGCCAATAATTGACAATTTAATTTGCCAAAGTGGTTGGAAGAGTTTGCATGCTCTTAAATTTGGGTATTAAAATGAGGGGAAAAACACTTAAGAAATATGAAAATAGTTTAAGTCAAGACCAGGAGTCGGCCAAACACACAATCACATTTTAGCATGGCGTATGTGGGTGTAGCCGCTGACTATTTAACTATTTTCAGAGCATTCATTTGTCGCCTTAAATTTTTTTAATAATTTTGTAAATATTTTTTTCCTGCTTTTGTTGCATATTTAATTAGTTGGTTGTTTATTGCCTTCACTAAAGCTATCCTTTTGGTCTCTGTTTTTACAGTTTATTTAACCCTCGTTTTTTTTTTTGCTGTTAATTTATTAATGCAGCACTGATATGTCGTTTAAGCTGACGTTTAATTAATTTTATTAATTTTGTAATTAAAGTGTGGCTTTTTCTGTTAATGAAAATTGCATTAAAAATAGATGGAAAATTTTGAAATTTCCCTTTGTCTGCTTGCGATTTCATCTATGTAGTTCAATAAACTTTTATGCTAAAACCTTGTGTCATTCATTTATGGCCCAAGACCTAAGAACGATACAACAAAAGCAGGCATAAGTATGCTCAGGCATGTTTCCTTGGTTCGGGGGGTGGGAGGATTGTGTGGACACACATTGAAACCGAGATTGTCAACAGGGAAACAAGCGAAAGTGATACGGGGATTTTCCACAAGCGAATTGACGTAGACAGCGAGAAGCTTTCTCAGCTGATGCTGCTGCTGATGATGCTGATGATGACACACAGGTCCTGCCCCTGACTCTCTCGCTCTTAGAGCCGATGCTGAAATATGCATTATAGTTATGGTAATGGCATGCTCAAAACTACCCAGGCAGCTGCCTTAAGATCTGTAAAGAGCAAGTGCTGGTGTGGGAGGTTGATGTCAAAATGATGACAGGCATATTTACGCTCGTTTCGGTTTTTATGTACTCAAATATGAAAGGGTATGTCAGTTTTGTCAAGAGTTTTGTTCACTATTGTTTGGATGGTATCTTACCTTAAAATTAATAAAAGTTTAAATTGCAAGTATTTAAATTAATCATAGTGTTTTCTTTTGATCGATTCATAAGTTTATTTTATTATCTCTACTATAACAAAAACCTCTACCGTGTAATCATTTCGCAAATTGTACTTTGGCTTTAACCAATGCACTGTGGGCCAGAAATCTAATTTTTTTGCCCAAAATTCGTGCATTCGGAAATTACAATATGTTCTTAAGAGACTGATCTTGAGTTACATAATTTAAAGAGGTAAAAATAATTTTATTATAAATTTATAATCCAAATCAAAGTTGGAATATTTTTCCGATATTTTCATGCACGCAAAGTGTTTGGAAAAGATGCGGCTAATTTATTGAGATTTTTTAAAGTGTGGATCTTTTTGCTAGACTAAGAAACAATTTTTTTTTGAAAAAAACGTTTTTCCTAGGGGGGCCACACATAGACCTTACGGTTCTTAGTGAGGCCGGGGGCCATTTCCTTTAGAAGTCCTGGAGCTAGATGTGGATGCCTAGCTTTATCGCGTGAGCGGCTGCTAGGCAGTGGCCAGTTAATGTGCCTATAAGTATTCTACAGAGTCTTCTTTGGAGCTGCAGCGTATAGTGCGTGAGTTTTTTGTCTCATTTTTGCACATAATTTTAGAGATTCGGCAGCCGGACGTGTTCTTCCACTTTTCCTCTGCTTCTTGCTCCGCTATCTCTTCCATCTTGCTGTATAGCGTCTGTAGAGAGATAAGTATGTTTAGTGTTGCCTCTTGGCTAAGTGTGACCCTGGCTTTTGCAAGAGTGTCTTAGCACCCTTACTGGAGGTGCTAAGGGAATCTATTGCTTCACTGCTTGCCAGAACATTTTTGGAGTTGATGGCGTGACTCTGCATGGCTTTGATTGCCGCTTGGCAGTCAAAGTATATGATAATTTGATTGTTTAGTGCGTGCAATTCTGCCGCAGCTGCTTTCCTTATAGAGAAGACCTCCGCCTGGAAAATAGTGCAGTGGTTTGGCAGTTTGTAAGAGAGTCTCAATTCCGACTCCTGAGGCCATCTTTGAGCCGTCCGTGCGCCAGTCCTGTACGCCAGTCTTCTGGTCCCAGTAATGCTGATGCGCCTGTGAAGTTGTCCGTTTTGAATTTTTCTGCCCGCCATGTCGAAGAATTTTAGGATTTGTATGTTAGTTTTTCTCTAGATTTATTATACAAATAATACAAAATTATATCGAGAAAAAGAAACAGAAATCGACTTTGTATTAACCTCGACCCGGAGAGCATACGTCAACAATTATAAAAGGCGCCAAATCACAATGTTAAATTAAAAAAAAAAAATACTGTTGTTTCTTCAGTTCCAGCCAAGTATGCTACATCTTAAAAAAAAAGTTTCGATGTAGCCCGCGGCAAAAAATCTTAAAATTAATTTTGCTAATATAAACTCCAAATTTTATTAAACAAATTTTGACAAAGTTTTTCCTGGGAAATTTGGAAATTCATAAGAAATTTCATACATTTAGGCTGTACGAATATAAAAAAATACAACATTTCCAACTCGATTTTCTCAAAACCAAAGAAAAACCGCGCAAGAAAAACTGCTTTATAAAGAAAACAATAAGCCATGTTGCAAGTGAATTGAAGGGGGTACTTTCGGACACTCTTAACGCAAACTTGTCCAATACGAGAACAACCACAAAATTTAAGTTTTTTTTTTTTAATTATTAATGTAATTTCTTACAAATGGAAACAACTTTATATTTCTTTATTGCTAACTAGTCCAAAGTTGAAAATAAATAAACTAATTCCGGCAGCTGTTGCATGCCTAGTTCTGGCTGTTATATTATAAAATGGTTTCAAACTTTGTCATAAAAATTATATTTTTTTAATTTTTAATGCTTCATCTCTTTTTTAAATTATTCAATAAGTTTTATAATCAACGTTCTTCAAAACAGAAAATATTAATTACTAATAGAACTCCATTATAGGCGTATACGGTTGGTGGACCGTGTTCCCGTTGGGGCGAGGGGTTGGTCCCTCTTCGTTCACAATTTCTTCCTTACCGCAGGAGCTCGAAAAGGACAACGTAGTGGGATTTTTCGCACTGCTGTGCGATTCGCATCTCTCCGGTTCATCTCAGCGGTTAAGAATATCCTGCTTATATTTATATGCTTTACTTTTCTTCATGCTTGAAGGTCCTTTTTTTGGGTCTTCCAGATGGTCGACCACCGGCCTAGGCCCACCAGCTATAAAGCTACTTAGAAAAGGCGGTCGCCACTTACCAGCCCCCTGTTGGAAACTGGACTATTTGTTACCTTGGCCTCCAGCTAGGCTTTCTTTCAGCACGGTCCAAATGTCACCTTAGTCCGACCCGGTATGGGTATGTAATGTGTACGAATTGGGTGTATGGGTTATAAAAGACGGTAACACAAGCGCCTCGTCGGTGCAAAACTAACCGCAAACTAACTTGCCTTTTGATGAGAAGCGATTCTGAACCACTAGTTTGTGATCATTGTGTGATATTGTGTGTGTGATTTGGTTTTGAATCCGAAAACTTTAAAGGAAAGCGGTTCGGTTTAGTTCCTTCATGGACTAACTGGATAACGTTTAGGCCCTATTCTCAGACTTCTAAAACAATTTTTTCCGAGAGGGGGAGTTGAAAGAGGAGACCAAGAGTTTGGGGGCTCCTTCTACTAAGAGCTGGTCAATGGCAAAGAAGATGTAGTAGTGTCTCCTTCTCCTTACCATACTTTGCTTAAATAGAACAAATGTTAATAAGCGAAAGAAAGTCGAAAACTTTTCAAAAGTGCTTGTATCGATCAGTGAAAGTGCAACTTCAAGAGCTCTTGACCTATACTATAGCATGAATTGGATTCGGAATTTTTTCATTTGGGATTCCTAGCCCCTTTTACAAAACTTTATTTCCCCAATATCCGGCTCGAAGGACCAACTTCGAGATGCTATTGCATGAACGAAACTGGTATATTTTGGGCTCGCAGGAGCCGAACACATTTCGGTATTCATTACGAAACGAGCTGAAAGCATGCCGAGGCTTGTGATAAGAGAGCAAAAGCAGTTCAGTGATACATTCTCATTTTTCGGCCTCGCACTTCGGAGTATTATTTGGTCCACATGAAGAGTATTTCCCATTCGTTTAAATCGTGATTATCTACTTAACTTGTCTTTGCCTTTTTCTTTGGCTTTGCGCGTCGTCTTTGGTTTTATGGCTTTTCTTTTCATTTTCCATGCCGCTTTGCGCAAATTTACAGAGTGGGTGGAGGTGGGGTGGGATGGAATGGACGACGCGTCCTGGCAGCGGTGTTACTGACAGGCCGTGCAAGGTTAAAGTGACAAGTGCGATGATGTGGCGCCGCCTTGCATAATGTTAAGGTAACCAAAACGGTGGCGGGAGGGGGAGGAGGAGGGTAAGTTTGAAGTTCGAGTCTCGTTCAGGGGTAACATATTTGCGTCGCGACAAAACAAAATTACGTGCCACCATTATTGGAGGGGGTGGGGTGTGGGATGGGGAGAGGCATAAAAACTTTTTTGCAGTCTGGCGAACGAGAATTGCTGTAGTTGTTAGTGCGCTGTTTGACTGCGGCTTTTGCCTTTTGTTTTTATGCCATGCTGAAAACATTGAAATGCGATACTATTGTTGCACAATTGTTGTTGTTGTTTTTGTTGTTGTTGATGTGCATTACCAACACCTCCATGTTCGTTGTTGTTGTTGTTGCTTGTCTCGCACAATGTGTGGCCATGTTTGCCGGCTGCCAGCATGAAATCTATGGGATTTAGCAAGCACTTAAACTTTGTCATATGCTGGCCATAGACGAGGGAATGACGACGATGTCAACATACGCTTTGGCATTGCTTTACACCTCATTCCAACCGAAACCGAAACTTTTACGTATAAACATTTTGCACTTGAAAATGGGGTAAAGGGAAATGGAAAAGACAATGGCCACAAACGGTTCGTTTACCTTTGACATTTGTTAGAAATATCTGAAAATGTTTATTAAAAAATATTGAAAATATTGCCAACTGATTTCGTATTCAGCTCAAAATTCACGCAAATCAATTTTATTCGAAAAAAAGGCAAGAAATTCCCTCAAGACTTTCATCAAAGTGAGAACGGAAATCGTGCATTCAGCCAGCTGTTGACCATAGGACTTCCAAGTCCCATATCAAAACTGAAACTCCAAAGAAAAAAACAAGATTGGCCAATTTCCACCAGAGTGCGGCAAATGGCACTTGGCCAAAAATGAAAAGAGTGTTGTTGTCTCTCGTAATCCGCGTGGATTATGTCAAAATTGGTATATCATAAAAACGTCGCGCACGTGAGTTGCCTGCTAAATCCAAAACTCCCCTTTCAATAGCCCAAACCCAAACCCAAACTCCTATTAACTTCGTATTGGTCTCTGGCTGTCTCTCAAACCTTTTGTGACCAAATGATTAATTTGTATGCGCCAGGCGGTGACTTTTGCGGTCTTGGGACAAAGGCCAAAAGTGTTTGGCATGTAACGGAAATGCGCGACCAGCCACCGAAAGGACATCCAGACATCCAACACATTGCAGGACAGAGAGAGAGATATAGGCAGCGCTTTGAATATGCACTGGGCAAATAAAGTTTTTCGCAAACCTTTGGCTTAAGGCCAACAACTTGTAAAAAAAATAACTCAAACTTTCTTCTTACAACTTGTAAAGAGCAAAATAAAATTCATTGCTTGACAATTTGCTGGGAAGTTACTCATACTCGAGGGCCTTTGTTCGTGTCAAGATTTCATTAAAGTTTTCCCCCACCCAACCGAATGCTTAACCAATTCTTGCAGCTTATAAATATTGAAAAGCATCTCGGAAAAACTTGGCTCATTAATTGAGTCGCTCTATTAGGCAGGGGTCCAAGTGGAGAACCAGAAAAAATATTCAAAACAAAGCGAAACAGTTTTCACATAAATTTAAATGATGGTTCAAAAAAACAAAGAAGTGTGAATCCAGAACATAGAAGCGTAGATACCCTAAAAAAGCATATATTCGATTGTTTTTTCAACTAACCATAGTTAAGCCATATTTGACTATCACAAACTGCGTTGAGCCAGGAATCGAACAACAAACTTAAGCGCAGCCTTAGGTTCAGATCATATGTATCATTAAAAGTCATCAACATTATGAGTATTTATTTTAAAGGCAAAATATATATTAGGAGATATATCTAAAACTAGCAATCAAGAGTGTCTCCATCATTTCTTTTCCTTTAAGGTTGATTTATTGCTAAAAATTTTAATAACATTTACGCAGAAAACTCGACCGACAATAAATAAAAGTAATGGTTACGTTCAGCAGCACAAACCGATAACAAACAAGTAAGAAAGTCGGTCAAGCCCGACTATAACATACTCTGTACCTGGAGTAGAAGCTGAATGCAATGCTGGTGCTGCGCTCATCTCTAAGTCTCTCTCTTTTTTCTCTCACTCTCACTCTCTCTCTCTCTCTCTCTCTCTTTAAGATTGTGCGGTGTTAGTTGTAATAGGGTGGGAGGGGGTGGGGGGAGGGAAATGTACTTTTTTGCTCATAACTTGAGAACCACTCATCCGATCTTTATCATTTCTTTGGTAAATCGCTACATTTTTCTAATTACTAACTATTTCTGGAAGGTACGAATCGTGTATCTTCAAAACTGTAGGAGATATAACGTTTTTTCCAAATTGCGGGGGCGGGAGGGGGCGTGGCCAAAATTGAAAATAAACTTGATCTGCCTGCAAGTATAAGAAGCATTTGGCCCATACATGTCAAACCTCTATCTCTTACCATCTCTGAGATCTGTTTGTTCATACGGACGGACGGACGGACAGACGGACATGGCTATATCGACTCGGCTGTTGATGCTGATCAAGAATATATATACTTTATAAGGTCGGAAAAGATTCCTTCTCCCTGTTACATACTTTTGCACAAACTTAATATACTCTACGTACCTTCGGTACAGAGTATAAAAATCGATGGATCTAGTTGAAATGGAATACCTCCCACCGTTTTCTAGATAGATGATTTGAACCATTTAGAGATATTTAATGGTCTCGATTAGTTGGTAATGTAAGATATACTAAGGCGGGAGTATCGAGCATCGATAGTTGTTACCGATGTGTGAACCAGTTAAATGAAGTGGATCTGTGATTAGAGCTAGATTATCTGGGACCGCCACAGCCAATTCCCCTTAAACGATGCGTTAAGTTGACTGTCCTATCGGGGAAGTTGACGCTAAATGCTGAGTTGTATTTTTACAATATGTTGTGTGTGGTTCCAGTCTTCGGTGACTCAATCTAAGGAACCACAGGGGTGTTCTAGAAATTTCTAGAGATTTTCGTATAAACGATTGCACTTCGAACTTGAAAACCGTACAAAACAAATCTACTTCGATTTGAGCAGGCGGTTTCAAATCGCTCAACTTTTGTCATCTTATCTAGTAGCCGGGCATACTAAAGCATCTCAACATATAAATTTAAAAAGCTTTCATATGAAACTAGCAAAACCCGCCGCGACTTCGTCCGCGTGTCAGTTTTAATAGACAACCATGGAAGAATACTTTTGTTTCATTAGCAAATAGCCCGTCACGCTTCGCTGCGCCTTCAACAGTATAGAACCAACGCACACCCACTTCAGGCCCACATCCCACCCACATCCCTCCCACTTACCGCCACATCACACCCACTTTCCGCCCACTTCGCACCTACATGCCACCCACATTCCACACACTTCCCACCCTCTTCCCGTCCACTTCCCGCCCAAAAACCACCCACTTTCCTTTTACATTCCACCCACATCCCTCCCACATCCCACCCACATCCCTCCCACTTCCCGCCCACATCCCACCCACTTTCCGCCCACTTCCCACCTACATCCCACCCACATTCCACCCACTTGCCACCCACATCCCACCCACATCCATCCCACATACCGCCACATTCCACCCACATCCCACCCACTTGCCCACAGACCACTTCGCGTACTATGCTTACAACTTATGTTTTGTTATGTGTAATTTTGAAAATGAGTTTGACGCTAATTGCTGGCAACTATAGTTTCGCCCATACAACCTTGACCACCCACTTTCCACCCAATTTTCCGGAAGATTGGTATGCAGTTGTGGTCGAATTTTCATAAAGATCTTTGAAAATGAGTTTGAACTTGATCGGATGAAAAACAAAAAAGTTTCATACAACAGTTTTCCGCGAATTTTTCCACTTTGGGGATAAATTTTCCAAAATTTGAAAGTCGCTTTTTTATGTTTTGTTATATGTAAATTTGAAAATGAGTTTGGAGCTAGTCGCTGGCAACTTAAGTTTCGCCCATACAACCTTGACCACCCACTTTCCACCCAATGGGGGTGAATTTTCCGGAAGATTGGTATGCAGTTGTTGTTGAATTTTCATATAGATCCTTGAAAATGAGTTTGAGCTTGATCGGATGAAAAACAAAAAACCGCGAATGTTCCACACGGGAACGCTGTCGAACGGGATAAAAAGTATCTTATGTCCGTCTCCTGGCTCTAAGCTACCTCCCTACCAATTTTCACCCAAATCTGTTCTGCCGTTCTTGAGTTATAAGTGGTGTAACTAACACGACTTTCTTTTATATATATAGATTCTAACGTTTATACGAAAACCTCTAGAGATTTCTGGAACACACCCGATAATGTTGAAATATTTAAGTGACTTTTTTTGTTGTAAGCTCAATAATTCAATGGATTTGACAATGGATCACATCAATGTTGCTGACGTGAAGACAGTAGCTGGATGTCTTCGGGATGATTGTGCTGTGCTTCGATGCAGAGAATCGGACATGTCTGCTGTGCAAGTATAGATCCGCCAGCCACCGGTCTCTTTTTGACTAGGTGAATTCGACTGGACCAAGAGTACTTGAGTGGCTATTTAAGTCAAGCTGAAGAAGCTCCTAGAACTCTGATATGACGTCTTCCTGTAGCTGCGAATGGTTAATCGTCTGCAGTTGATGTTGAGCTCCGACTATGATTTGAGAAGCATTTGGTGGGACTGACACGATGTAGTTTTAGTTAATTAAGGATACTGTATACTCTCAGACAACATTTTTGGGTTTTTTTTATGTGCTTTAATGTTCTATTAAGGTCTTATAAACCTCTTGTAAAACAGTCAAGCAGATCCGAAATTATGTTTTAGAGAAATTAGCAAAAACAATTTTTATTCCCAACTTTTTTATATGAAAAAATTTTTCATCGACACTCCTATTTTTAGTAATTCCAAGTTTTTTCTTTTTTTAGTCGAAAAACATCAAAAAAAGTACTCAAATGTTCGAAATTACCCAAAAAAAATTTGGAAGAAAAAAATTTTTTTTGTCTTGCCGCACTTTGACCCAAATTTCTGGAGAACTATTTAACCGATTTTGATAAAATTTTTTTTGGTGAAAGCTAACAACCAAATACATCAAATCCACATTTGAAATCGATCAAAAATAACTTTTATTTTATCGAAAACAGTTTTCGAAACTTTGAATGCGACTATCTCAGAACCACCGATTTTCTAATTTTTTTTTAACTACTCTTAGTACCCACCATTCTGGTCGAATAATAACGCAGCTAGAACCAAAAACCCCATAACTCCGCTGCTCATTGACCGGTTCAATAAATATCCTAGTTCACACCAGAATTACATCATTTCTTAACAAAACCTCGTTGTCAGTTTTACCAACACACAATACTTCAATGAGTGCATGTTGATGTGTAAATGTCAACTATTTCACAGGAACTCGCAGGAATACTGTACAAGCAGACGAAATTTTGTTCAATGTTTTATGCACATTTCACTTTTGTTATGCTGTTTTTGTTGCAATGCGTTTGTAAGTTTGTTTCTGGGCTTTGGTTTGATGTTTTTGAGCAAATTTCACTTTCGTTGTGTTGTGGCTGTTGCAATGCGTTTGTACCGCCACATTGTCAGAGTAGTGGTGCCATCTATTGGATAGATTTGAAAATCCCTTAACCAGCTTTGTTCAAAGCGAGTAGTGGTGCCATCTGTTGGTCATCGGGATTTCAGTCTCTTCTTTACGTGTATCTGTAAAGAAAAAGAAAAACGTAGGGATATTTTGAATATTTTTTTTCTCAGAGTAAGACCGGCATGTGCTTGAAAATTCAATCTCGACTTCTTGGATATTCTACACAATTCAGGCTTCTAAGTATTGGCCCATGCCTTTCAAACTTGTTTCAGTCCAAATGTGATTACTTCAATCCCTCTCGAGATCAACTGTCCATAAATTGCAGAGCGAGAGCGTAATAGTTCTTATAATTCTTCAATTCAAAACTGGTGTGGTCTTTGAAGTGAAATATCAAATGGCCTACAACATTTGGACAAAAAGGGGGATACCGGAAGTTGTTGATGCTATTGACGACTGTCATTATAATTAAACACTCTGTTCTCTATAAATGTGAAAAATTTAAATTTCCGCTAATATAAAGTAGCGAGTTTCTCGTCAGCGATAGCAATTTATCAAACCTGATATTGCGAAAACCAAAGTACTCAAATTCTGGTAACTTTACTAAGAAACTAATTATTCGTTAACCAAGATTCTAGTCTTGAAACCATGACGAAAGGCAATCTGAATTCGACAGAGGTGAGATAGTAAGTCGGTTCTATTTATTATCATTTTTCTCTTTCTAAAAAACAGTTAAAAATGTTAATTATTTATCCGCCGATATTGCGACTTGAGCTCGGTACCTCGGGGACTGAGCACACGACATGGCCTCTTAGCATGCAGCGCCATCGGCCGTCACTTTAAGGTCGCGGTTTTGATATATTTGTTTTTGATATTTTTAAACTCGTTTCAAGTGTTATAAATCTTTTTTTTTTTTAGATTTTTTTAGGAGATTTTTAATGTTAGAGTAAGAATGTTTTTTTTTTCAGTGATAAGTAACTAATTTGTCGAGAGCTCAACAGGACTTTAATAAATTGGGCCATATACAGACTGACGGATTAATTTCCTTTAAATCATCAACGCACAACCTAAACGGTATAAGATGGAAAGCTGAGCTAAGAACCATTTTATTTTCCACCGATCTATTTGAAATTTGAGCATGAAAAAAATTTACATGCGTTTTTCCAATTATATAAATACGCATTAGGTCAAAAAATTATTATTGATCAGCTAAATAATTACAAATCCTTTCTTTCCTCCTACTTGATTCCCAGTTAATCATACCTCCCTTGTCAGTTAGTGTATTCTCTCCCCCGTCCCACGCCAAGTATTTCCCTTAAGGAAAAAAGGCGCTTCCTATTTCAATTTCGTATATCAGCAATTTGAAAATGAACTTTACACTTGCCTGCCTTTTGCGAGTCTTGTCTGGATCTGTATCTGTATCCTTTTCTTTTTATTGTATTACCGCGAGTGTTATGCTAATTTCCGGAACCCGGCATGCCGCCCCCACCCTCCCCCCATTACGATTCCACACCGCCTCAGTGGTTTCGACAACGTCCCGGCATCTCCAGCAAAAAGCAAAAGCAGCAAGTCTTGGGCTAAGGAAATGAAATTTAACTGAATTTGCATTGGAATTCGATTAAATCGTTTATGCAAACATTTCGTTTCATTTCATTTGCGGGTTTTTCGCTTTCTCGACTGTGGCCATGTGGATGTGAGAATCCTTTTCTCTCTCCCTCCCTCCCTCCCTCCGTTCGTCTCATTTTGCGCCATTTGATTTTCTTTTCAGCAGGCTCGCGCGTAAGCAGGAGAAAATTACGCAAAAGCCTCAAGTTGATTTTAGCGTTTATATAAATTTGCATAATTCTCATATGTTTGTTTGTTTGTTATTATAATGCCTTGTTATTTATGAATTAATATTATTCGCCGTGTAAATGCATCAGGGTAATCGAGTGAGCTGAGTTTTGAAATTGTTAATAAAAATTTGCATACAAAATATGAAATCAGAGAGGGAGGTGGATTGAAGCGGAAATTGAGGGAAGTAGAGTGAGTTAATAATATTTTCCAGTTTTGGGTTTGAAAGGCAAGGACACAGTGCATATAAGCTAACACCACACTTGCTGACACCAGCTATCGCATCCGGTGCTTATGTCAATATGAATGTATAAAGATCATTTCGGTTCAAATTTTAGACTTTCTTCTATTGTTCTAGCAACCGAGAGTTTATCAGAAGAATGAAGGGTAAGGTGTCCTCCAAAGATAGAGCTCATGCCTTCAAAAAACACAATTACTGGTTCACCTGTCTTCCTAGTATAGTTGAGAAGATCAAGAGGGCGGTTTAAGTCTTAAGTCTTCACTTTAAGTTTAACCCATTTTTTTTCCATTTTCCCCCACTAAATTTCATCTATTCTTATTTATTTGTCAGCTCGTGAATGGAAGAAATGTGTAACTCAGAAACTCATTGCCCATAATTACACAATACAATGGACCATCCTGCGGCTGACACGCCCCTTTTCCTCCTAGCCCTCCTCTCCCATCGACTATGTCATTCAAATATAACTTGAATAGGAGGGGGGGCGAGCACAATGGAAGAAAAACTTTCAAGAGAAATTCAATAGGGCATGCAATTCAAGAAATTATTGTGCAATTTCAATAACTTTCAATTGGGTTTTCAATTTGCTGCACACTTTTCTTCATCTTTGGTGAACTTTATCTTATCTTTTGTGACCCGCCCACAAAAAAATAAAAAAAACCGAATAGAGCATAAAATATGAAAACTTTATCGTCTGCATTGAAATTGACGATTTCCTGGTTAAGTATTGAAAGTAGGAATTTAAGCAGCAACCATTTTAAGAGCTTAACTATGTAAAATCCTTTTAATATGGCCAATGGAAGCATAAAAATTGCATGTGCCGAAAAGAAGCTAGAAAACATAAACCAGAATGCACACACACACACACACACAGAGAGAGTAAGAAATGCCAAGCCAAAAGGCAAACAATGCAATTTCCCCCTAGACAACGACTGGAACCCGAAATATGCCTCACGGCGCGACGCGAAGTTGCTTTCTTTTTTGCATAAACATGAGAAAAAACATGAAAAACAGCAAACAAACTTGCAGAAACTCTGGAAAGTAAAATAAGGAAGCCCATGAAGGAAACCTTGGCCGGGTTATGCATAAAAGAGAGAGGAAGGGAGCAGCGACATGATATAGTGGATGTACATAGCTCAGGTTGAAATATTTGCATTTGCCAAGTGCAACGGCAAAGATACGTGCGAGTATCTCATGGATACATGAGCGGCTTGCCGCTAGGTACACTCTGTGGGTGGAAAGTTTTTGCATTGAAACAATATTTGCGCACTTCTTGAGAAGGGGGAAGTACGTACACACACACATCGACGTCTGCTTTGGCAGCACGTGCTCCGGCTTTCGCAGTTTCTAAACCAAACCATTAATCAAACAATTAGACCTGGTTGAGTTTGCCTCGACGACGCCAACTTACCTCGCCGCCCTCATTCATTTGCATAAATTATGGCTTCATAATAACCGCTATTTATAATTTTCGACGCGGGTGTTTTGTCAAATACGCCCACTCTCAACACCCGGAAGGCAATACGGAGTACTTGAGCTAGAAAATGGGGTTGCAACTTAATGGTCGTCGAGTGAAAATGTGATAATGGAGGAGCATATGGAGAGCAGAGAGAGAAATGTTGAACTAAGAGACTTAACTATATTTTACAGGTTTTACCAATTTATCTTATTCTTTAAATGAAATTAATTTATAGTTCAGAAATGAAATTCGCAATGGCTTGGGGCTAGTTTTACGGAAATATCCTCTACCAGCTATTCTTCCCACGAAATATCTTTTGAAAAATTGTTTGCTTCGAAATATCTGGAGTGTTCCTGCAAGTGATCTTTAATCTGATTCAGATTTTAAATTCGGTGTGACCAGATAACCTGAGGAAACGGGCAAAATAAAACCGTTACACAAATTCATGAGGATTTTTCTGTCCAACAAATTTTAACATAAACATCGAATTTTAAATTAAAAGCGCAATAAGGTTCAGAAGCAATCGAAAACATGAAGGACCGAACTAAAACTTGAACCTAAGCTTTTACTTTTAATAAGTTTTGGTTTAAACTCGCCAAACGAAGCACTCAATCTTTTTCTTTTAAAATATCCGTTTGATCTGTTTTTATTATCCATTGGATCTATAGGACATATCCCATCGAGCCATTATTAATTTATTAAGCAAAATTTTAGCTTTAGTTATAAGCAGGGCTGCAAGAAATTTTTGAGTTAAACATGTTCGTATTTCATACAGTTATCCGAGCCTTGTATGGCCGTATGTGGCCCAGTGGTTAGTGTGCTGAACTGCTGGGCGGGAGGTCGTGGATTCAATCCCGCCTCTGAACGTCTAATAATAAAAAGTTTTTTTCTTTCTTTAAAAAATAGCTGTTACACAAACGGTCACCTTCACCAGCTATTGCCGCCAGCTGTAAAGTAACTAGCCATGAAAAAGCTAAATTCTCAAACTTTATTAACTTTAATTTAAAGCACACGCGCCAAGAGATTGAGAGAAGCTGGGCTTGGCCCCGTTCGAGAAGCTGTATAGCCAATTTTACATTTTTACAACAGAGCCTTAAAACGAACAGAGCGTGCCCAAAAAGGCTAAGCTTGAACCTGTGCGGATCCTACATTTACGATGCGATTTATTAAAAATTTAAAGATCTGACATCAAGCCCAAATATTGCTTAAAATCTTAGCGGTATTTTGTGAGAGAGTCTCTAATTCTCCAAGCATGTAATATTAGAACTTTCTATAACAATGCTAGAGAGCCTTCAGAATCTAATGGTTTAAAGTTTATGAAAATTCATCATCATTCATAGTTAAAAACTAGTATAGATAACTTTGAAGTGTATGAAACATTGTTGTTTTGCATGGTCATACTTCAGTTTTGCGACTAGATCCTTGCACTGGTTCCGAACCGAATCTTAGTAGTTGAGAGCCCACGCCGTTGTGTAACTACTTACTAACGAATTTTTCGAAAACTAAGACATACATTGTGCTTCTTTTGCTGGTTACAAACAGAGCGGGCAAACAAACGAAACGAAACGTTTCTGAATCGTTTCGTTTCGTTCTTTGCACAGAGCGAAACACAAACAAAACCCGAGAAAATGTAACTGTAACACAAAATGAGTTCTGTTCAGTTTGCGTTCGTCAACGCAAACTAAACGTAAGGCGAAATGCTCTCATCTTGATTTGCGGACAAAGGGAATCGGAACGATATGCAACGAGCGCGAATAGTTCGGAAACGTTTGCTGCTCTATTTGTATTTGTATTGTTGTTGTTTTTTTCTGTTGCTTACTTCTTTGTTTCTCTCAGCTTTGTTGTTGTCGTTCCGAAACGCTTCAAGGCAATGCAGCTTTCGTAAGAACAATATTCCAATCGTTTCGTTTGCGCTCTTCGGCAATATAAAGTTAGTGGTTTCGTTTTCCCTCACTAGAGTAACAGCTACAAAACAAATAAATCGTTCCTTGGCTTTCGCGAACGGTTCGTTAAACGTTTCGTTTGTTTGCCCGCTCTGGTTACAAACCATGTGTCCCTTGTTAATGTGTTCGTTAAGTTTAAATACCGAATATGTTGGGTCCAACTGGAAGAGCGGAGATATGACTAAAAATGTGAAAACACGATTTCTTAACATTTTGTTTCATACCTGCGATTCATAAATACATTATTTATATAGACACACTGAAAATTGTTAAATTTTTTTATAAAAGGAAGAAGAAACTAAAAAAGATGATTGTTGCTAAACGTCTGGTAAAACAAATAATGCTTCAAAATTACAGTCCCGCAGTCAGAAAAGTGTACAACAGGCTAGTAAATTGCATCAGTAAGGAAGTTAAACAGACAAGGCAAAGGAAGTTGGATGGTCTTTTGGAATCGATTGATTCAAGCAACAAGTACAACATGCAAAGACTCTGGAGACTCACCAATAACATCAAAAGGCAACCTGCTCCCAATTTGCCTGTTAGAAAGTACAATGATGATCATAGATGGTGCCTAACGACTCAAGAGAAGGCGGAATCTTTTGCACAACGCCTGGAACAGCGATTTCGGCCAAAGATTACTTGCTTACAATCTGATAGAAGACTCATTGAAAGTCAGATATTGCTTTTGCAGAGCTCTGAGACACCAAATTTCTCCCCAATCACTGTTGAGGAGGTAAAAGCTGAAATCAAGGCACTGAAAAATAAGAAGTCTCCGGGAAGAGATCGTATTGATAATCGCACGATAAAAGCACTACCTATGACTGCTATACTCTATCTCATACTGATATATAATAATATTCTGCGTCTTGGATACTTCCCTTGTCGTTGGAAATGCGCAAAAATAATTATGATCCGTAAGCCTGGTAAACCCTCGGACCAGCTTGGCTCGTATAGGCCAATAAGTTTGCTATCGGGATTTTCAAAAATCTTTGAGAAGCTCATATTGCGACGAATGTTTTCCTCGGACAGTGTAAATAATGATATACCCAATCATCAATTTGGGTTTCGACGTGAACATGCTGCTGAACAACAGCTTGGTCGTGTTACCCAATTCATTCTTCAGGCCTATGAAGAACATCAGTTTTGCTCAGCAGTATATATGGATATACAAGAGGCGTTTGACCGAGTCTGGCATGATAGTCTAAAGTTTAAACTAAAAAATTTGCTTCCAGAAGTTCTCTACCGTGTTATTTGCAGTTATCTGTCTGAAAGAACATTTATGGTTGAATGTAGTGGTGGAACCTATTCAAGCCTCAAAAGGATTAATGCTGGTGTGCCTCAAGGTATATACGTCCGACATGCCACAGCCGATAGCAGAAAGAAGACGATTTTTTAGTTTTGATAGAATGATGCTTGCAACGCACATTGGGCGGAATGGCTGTTTTTTTGGCAAAAACCCTAATTTTTTTTTTTTAATTTTTATGGTTATAATAATTTTTTTCATTGAGCAATTGTCCCTCCTCATCGAAAATATTTAACTTAAATTTTATTACACAACCGTTGTTTAACACCAGCCCTTCAAAGTCAGCTGACTTTGCCACGCTGTATCTGCAAGCGGTCTGATTACAAAATTTGTAAATATTTGACAGTCTCCCATTTTTTAAACAGTTTGACGGATTGAAATAATTTAAAATGGAAAATAAACGTGAAGGTGTGTAGAAAAGAGTTGTATATGTGTTAAATTATATAGGCTTTTGTTTCGGTATGTTTTCTATGTTATACATAAATCATAATTTTTACGAATCTAACCTCAATATAGTTGTGTTTCGTGGAGCATATCTAGCAAGATACAGCAGGATTCAAAAAAGTGCATATGTGGTAGTATGCGTTATTATGTATATATTTATGTAGAGTTTAAGACATAAGCGGATTTTTTGCGGTTTTTCGATATATTTCAATAAGTGTGAGCGAGGTTTCTATTCGTCGTGCGATTTGCTGAAAGTTTGCTTGGAAATGCGTTGCAACATCAACGCCACTTTCGACTGATGAAAATGCTTTAATAGACATTAAAATGAAAGTAAAGATTTTTTTTTTGTCAAAGTCAAGAGACTTGTGAATAAAGGCCAAAGAAATGTTCGACGGGTTAAGGATCAAAATGTTTGCTGGCTTCCATTAGATATAACATTTGGTTCAAAAAAGGATAGTTGTGGCAATAAAGGTGGGAAACCACCTCTATCATATGAAAAAGGAAGTTCTCGTCAAAAAAGAAAATTGGTTTCCAAACTGATCTCCTTATTCGTGCAGCGTCTAAGTCTGCTAAGAAGACAAACGATAATACAATACCATTATAAAACGAGAGCGTAAGTTAAATTCGGCTCTAATTTGATGTCGATATCTTAATAAATGTGGAAGTTATTCAACATTTTTTATTGTGGGGGCGGGAGTGGGCGTGGCAAAAATTTTAAACAAACATTTTTTATTGTGGGGGCGGGAGTGGGCGTGGCAAAAATTTGAAACAAACTTGATCTGTATGGTGGCTCTGGCTCTTCTAGTCTCTGATATCTAGGTGACGGACGGACAAGTCTATATCGACTCGGCTGTTGTTGCTGATCAAGAATATATATACTTTACTCGACTTTAGTATACCGTGTTTCTTTACGAGTAACGGGTATAATGAATAAAAACATAAAAGTGATGCTATTTTTACATTAATATTTTTGTAATATTGATGCATATTTTAATGAAAATAAGTTCTGTTTTTGACAATAGATTTCCAATTATTCATTCTTTTTAGAAAATAATTTATAATATATTACCTTAAAAGATAAAATTATAAAAATAAAATTATGTTTCGATTTGTCATGAATTTTCATATTTAATGCAGTTCTATTATGTGGGCGGCGGGCACGGTATCTCGCAGTGCTAAACAAAAAAAAATCAAAATTCACAAATAATATGAGCAGCAAATTCCCAAAGTTTCAAGTTTCTAGCTTCAAAATTGGAGTTGTTGCCAAAAAATCGGTCTTTCCGCCCACTGTGCAACGTATGCTGATGACACGGCCATTCTATCAGCTTCTAATACACAACAAGGTGCAGATGCAAATTTAGAGTTGTTCCTGATTACTTTATCCGCCTGGGCTAGAAAATGGTGTATTGGAATAAATGTTCAAAAAACTGTAAATGTTATGCATTCATGCTACGATTTGGAGCTGCCAGTTCAATGGCCAAGCATCATGGACCAACAACTTAAAGGAGAAGAAATTCATCCTTATCTGGTTGTACAGATGGATAGAAAGCTATTATTTAAGAAACATGTTACGGTAATTGTCAGTAGACTTAGGACATGAGCTAAACAATTGGAATGGCTAATCTCTGCAAGAAGCAAGCTGTCATTAAAAACCAAGAGAATTATATATAAGCAACTTATTGCGCCCATTTGGCAATACGCTCTCCCGGTATGGGGCTCCCTAATATGTCAATCCCAATTTGATCGCATTCAGACAGAACAAAACAAGATACTCAGAACTATCACTGGTGCTCCTTGGTACGTGAGAAATCAAACAATTCACACAGATTTGGAAATTGCGCCTGTTGAAGTCATCTATAATGAGGCCTGTTCGAAATATTGGGATCGTCTGCGATCACATATCAATGAAGAAGCCAGAAAAATTGCTGATAAGCCCTGTATACCAGTCAGACATAAGAAAACACGCAAAAGATATTTGGAGATGTTGCAATGTTATAACGCACAGTCTTTGCAGGTTCAGCACCAACAAAGTCAACAGAGGCAGTTGGTATCCAGCTCGGATTTGGTGCAAAGACCACTTAATTTCAGAGACCAAATTTTATTTGATCAATGGGAAAGAATAAGAGCACGTGAACAAGCAAAAATTGAAAGCGCGCGAATGAGCATCCAACAAAGGCGGCATTATGGTACACAGCCTCAGCCACAGTCTTCTTTACCAATAAACTTAGTAACGCAGAACTTTACAAACCCAGATGACCAAAATATCTCTTCTGATGAGGTTGAAATTATTTCAGTAAAATATGTTCCGAAAAGGCGAATAATCTTGCAGCGACGCGTTTCGACACAACCACATTATGAAGGTGTTTATGGTCGACAACATTCATCAACAACAATAATAAATCAGCAAAGTTCCTTAAATGTTCCACATGCAGATGACAATTTTATTGAACATCTACAGACAAGAAACCCAGCAGCATGCAAAACACAACATACAAATCATAAATTCGGCTTGCACACTTGCAATGATATTCACAATAATACAAGAACTACATATGTAACTCAGTGCCCTCTAAAAATATGAAAAAACGAGCAAAAACAAAGTTTAAAATTTAAAATCCCACCCAGTACATATCACTTATGGAAAGACAATTGCAACAAAAAAGAAAATATAGTACGAAGTCTAAAGGATTGGAATGGCGAAACTTTACACCAAACTTTAGATGGCTATCTAACACTCGATGTCAAAGAAATATCTTCATTCAAAAATCAAGATTATGTCACCCAACGCTCTGGAGGCTCTCATTAAAACAGATGATTTCCAACTATTCAAATTTAAACCTATGGTATCTGGACCAAAAGTGGTCTACTTGGAGACTACAGCTTATAAGAATACAACGGCTTTCACATTGGCTCAAATCAAGACACATAAGACATCCATAAATACAGTAACCAGTCAAAAATCGGATAAGATGGCGAATTATTTGCATCTATTACACATTATGTCCTTCAATTGTCTAAGGCCCAGAAAAAATAGCTAATTTTTATTTTGTTTTTGCAGCTTGTCATTTATTAGTGTTTCTTTAGTATTAGCCCTTTTTTAAAAAAACAATCTTAGTAGGCGCAACCACATTCAATGTAAATACAACAATGTATAATTTGAATAAAATGTCACATTTCCTTTGCTGATATCCCATGTCTCAATCATTATGTTCGTTCAAGTCGACGAGCAAACAAAAAAAAAAAAAAAAAAGAACTAAAAACAAACGGTGTTTCCTTGTTCCGCCATAACACAACCCTTCAACATAAAAATACCACAAACTGTGAAACGGTCACACTGCGCTGCTAAAGGCCTATTCTCAGATGACATAAATTTTATTTTCGTCACAATGCTTCATATGAATAGAATCACTTTTGAACATCTTAGCAAGCTGAAGCATTGTGACGAAAATAATATTTATGTCATCTGAGAATAGGCCTTAACACTCCGACAGAAAAAGTACAACCTATTTTTTCAGCAAGGTTTGAATCAGCTGTTTGTGCCTTCCAGTCAGCGCCCCTACCTGTCAAGTTAGCGGCGCCACTTGCTTTCCAACGCTTAGCAACGGAACTTTTTTTCTAAGTTCGCCCGAGCGTAATAGGCCTGTCGGAATTTTCCGAATGCAGTGCTTAATGCTATATCTGCATGAAGTTTGTGTGAAGTTTTTTTTAAAATCGATAACTTTAATACAACTCTTTAAGTAAAACATGGTAGGCGGACAGTTGACACTCACAAATTCAGGTAAAGTTTTGCAAAATATTTGGTAAATTTTAAAGCAAAGCAAACAACATCAACAGCTTTAGCCATGTTTCTGGACGCCTTTGGAGCCCCCCTAGAGGTTACACCTCATAATTTGGATGCATATCCCTATAACTTGGTAAGGCTTCAATTTATATCCATTGCGTTTTACCCTCTATAAACTTCCTTAGCATGAAACCATGCTGCTAACCTCGGCTGATCATGAGGTTTATTTGCCACCCAAGTGGCATGGTACCATCTACAGTACCGAGGAATTGCTGCTCAACTATCGTCAGCGCTTCAAGGTGAGCTTTTTGACATACTCAATTCAAAAATTTTTCATCATTTTCTTCGAACAGCCCGATCCTTCTTCTCTTACTTTTCATGCCCTTCAGCCTTATGAACCTGAGTTAATATGCTGCGAACGTTGTGTGGTGGAGATTACTGTCCTCCCCGCTGGTCAGTCGCTTTACAGCGACTCGGATCTTGTGGTATTCCTGGTCAAGCTTACTTCGACTAATAGCAACACTTTGATCACCAAACAGTTGGGCAGCGAAGTGAGTTTCTTTCCACACAATCATCACTATCATGCTCGCATTCTGGAGGAGGGCATAGACATTGTCTATGTGGATGATGGGATCTATCAGGGTCCTCCCTCTGCAAATTATCAGCATCAACGTGTGTACAGCATGCTGAGCAAACTGAAGCCCTACACGGTGAAGAGTCTGTCCGGAAACCCTTTGCCCGAGGTTTTGGGTAACTTATGCCGCAAACCGATGACCAACAAGAAGAACAATTGATTTACTGAATTTGTTGCCAAATAATCAAAAAATTTCAATAATGAAAATAATTCACAAAATACCTGTCCAATCCCAGACGGACATAATCCGCTTAAAATCAGTCCAACAAATAAAAATGCGTGAAATGCGTGGGGAATTTCAAAAATCGCACTCGAAACTCATTACAACAAAAGGTCCTTCATCAGGGGTGGTGGGGGGCAGCGCACAGGCTCACTTAAGTCCCGGCATCCGGTGTGGGGGGGGCGGGCCACTCCGCGAGCCGTAATCAACTCGTTGCCCGGCTGCTGCCGTTTGTCGAACACCTTCAACGGGGACTCGGGGCCACCTTTTTCATTTGCACAAACTCGGTGTAAGAGGAATACAAAAAGTGAAAAGAACAATGGGTCGATGTCGACACTGAGGCTCTGGCGTCCATTGCAGCCATCCCCACTCTGCATCAGTGCATTCTGCTCCTGTCAGCCTCACAATGCCAGGGCACTTAAGCCATTGCTTTTTGATGCCACAGTCTGTCCTCCTGCCCATGCCACCCTTTTCTGGCCATGCCGCTGGTGTCCCAGTTTCCGGTGTTGTCCATGTGAGGATTTTTCTCATTTTGCGTTGAGAGTTCAGCGTGTCAGGGCGAAACCCATTTGCCTGTCTTCTAATACTCCCCGTGTCTTGGTCATGTAGACAGCTAGCAATAATTCTGATAAGGCACTGAGAGAATAAATGCATAATTTTCAATGAAAATATCCAAGCTTATAGCTGAATTTGCTATCCATAACAAATGTACACAAAATGGATGAAACTTTCATCCTTCAATAATGCATTGTAAATGCTCCAATTAAACTCGAAAACTCCGAAATTTTGCATTAATTCCTTCCGGCACTCTCTCTAGTGCTCCTTACAAAACAGCTTAACAAAATATTGCCAGAGCGCAACAGCTCATTTATTTGCCCCTTACAAACTTTTCTTTGGCGTTTTCACCCACTTCGCAGAAAAATGTTCCAGATTTTCTCTCTTAGTGCGCGCCAGCATAACTAAAAGACGGTCTACGCAATCTTTCATATCTAGAATAAGCAGTTTTGACTGTGGGTTGATAATATGTCAGTCTGTCAAAATGTCAGTCAGTCGGTCCTACAGATTTCAAAGTATAGATATCAGGCGACAAACTGAGTGGATTTTGCTTCGTCCATCCCACACACAGAGTCCAAGTTCCATTGCTTTAATGGCTAAATGGCTTTATATAATGATTAATACTATATGCTATCGGTCGGAACACGGGTTTAAGTAAGTTTAGGTAAGAACAACTTTTTTGTTTTCAATTTTAGCGCTGCCCAGCTTGGCCAGTATTAATAATGCTTTCGAACAGATTTACAGAGATTGATAAAATTGGCCGGAAAATGAATCTTATTGAGAAAATCTTTTTGGTTTTCAATCCCACATGGCTAATCAAAGATCGGGGCAAAGTTGCAACCCTGAAGCTTAATTCGTTTGGTCATGAATGTTTGGTTAATGAATCAGTCAGTTAGTTCCCCAAAATTAGGTCTGAGTTCTATTGCATCAAAGTTAGGAATTCAAATCGTTTGTTTTGGTTCATCTCATAAAAGAGTTTGATTTAGTATACCCTTTTTACCCCACGAGTTACGAGTATAAAAGTATATTTTCAGGCAGTATTGCGAGGTTCATCTCGGTTATGTAAGGATTGTCGATATTTTCCAAAATTTCAAAATCATAATTTAATCAATCGATACTTGAAACATCGAGTTTACATAATATCAATATACCGCTATCCAAAACTTTTAAAATTTTAGAAAAGATTTTAAATAAAATCTACACATGTCTTGTGAAATTCAAATCCAGTTCATCTGTAAGATAGGATATGCGGCAATTAGACAACGCTTGCGTTAACTCTTCCACAGGTAAAATTTTCCAAACAGCCTTAAAATATCATGTGCGTTTTTGTTTTGTGCGTTTTGTGCAAATCTGTTTGAAATCTCGACTAGCGGCTATATCTCAAGGCTATAACACAAGAAAAATCGAAATCGAAATGTTGCATATCGTTTAACAAAAACATCGATTTATTTATATGATGGACTCGATACTATCGGGACTGTTCCCGTTTTCGACTTCGATCAATCGCTTTCAACAACCGACTGAGATATTTAAAATTCCCATTACCTTCATTTGATCCTCTGTATGCCAAAAGATTCAACCGAATTCTTTAATCCTTTCTTAGAAATCACAGCTTTTGCCGATTCCGAACAATCGGACTCGGACAAAAGCAAGCAAAACTTTTAGATTTGAGGCTCGGAACAGCCAAACGTTTTCTTAGAGAAACCGATGCATCCTTCAAAAGTGACTTTTTGTGTGGATTATCGAGTGGTGCCACAATCGGCAGATGATTCTGGAAATGAAGATACTCATCATGGAGCCCACTTCGCATTCATGTTGACTGATGATGTATTGCCTTAAATCGACTCTACTAATGTGGAAGACTTTTGGTTTCGTGTCTTTTGTAGGGTCAATATTGAGGAAATTTTAATGGTGGCTACTGTGGGTTACGTTGGCCGTCATTTATCATCCAAAATAAAACTTCATTTAATTTTTTAAAATTTGTTTAATGTGAAACATCTTTAATTTCGGTACGGACGATTTTAGTAGGGGAAAAATTTGATTTCAGCGTCACGTGACGCTGACGACATTCATATTTTGTGTTGTTGTTTTGTGGAGTTTCCGGCAAACACACACAGACATAAAAGGATGGGCTGAAGTGAGGAGGTAGGAAAGATGCTGAAAGGGGCAACTGGGTGGGTTCTGGGAAAAATCTGGGTGGGATCTGGTGGTATTTGGGAAGGATTTTTGTTGGATCTTATATAGATGTGATCTGGGTGGGGTCAGGTTGAGATCTGGTTAGCATTTGGCTGGGATCTGGATGAAATCTGGGTGAGACCTGGGTGGAATCTGAAAGGGTTGTGGGTGGGTTCTGGGCGGTATCTTTGTTGGATCTGAGTATGATCTTTGTGTGATCTTGGGTTGGGTTCTGGGAGGGATCTGATTAGGATCTAGATGGAATCTAGTTGGAATTTGTGTGGTCTCTGGGTATTATATGGGTAGTATACGGGAACGATCAAGGTGGGATCTGGGAGGGTTTTGAGTAGGATCTTGGATCTCACCTTGGTGGTATCTTGGGGGGTGAAACATCATTATTTATCTGTGGATCAGCGTAATAAACTTCCTGAAAAAATGAAAGAACACTACACAGAAAAAAATAATGATATGATATGGGGCTCAAAGTTATATTTTTTCATATCATTAAAAAGCCGATATGACCTGGTCGAAAATATCAAAGTGAACTTTTCAACCATAACGAAATGATATTTTTAAGATCAAATTGATATTTAATTATTTCATTATTACAGAACGAAAAAAAATCAATTACAAATGGCAGGTCGTACATCCAATACTACTACCAGGCGTTCATTTTTAGCTAAGAACTATTAATTATTGTTTTATAGAAACATAAAAAGAACGAATTTATAATTCCTTGTCTCTGCCTTGACTGGGGATCGAACTCGGGACCACTTGCACTTCGCAAATTGGCATGGCCTGTTACCGCACTGCGTTATCGGGCATGTGGGTGCACTCATGGCTAAAAGCCTATTTACACATTTCTTTTCGTTGCTTGAAGTTTTGATTTGCAAAACTATCTGTCTCTTTTCTGTTCGCATTTTCTATACATCCCTTTCCAATTGTGAGAGTTTCAAAAATTCAATAATATCTTTCTAATCTTATCTAATATCATTTGACAAGTTGATATAATTTACTGTTAAAATGAAACATTATAGTTTAGAAATGATATGAATATAATGATATTTCACAAAATATTAAATAAACCAGCCCATATCAAATTGATATGGATCTTATTTTTTTCTGTGTACTACCCGTTAATTTTCTGCTTGCGAAGGTGTGCCCTTGCTGAATTAAATACCATTGAGAGAGCTTGTGATTTGAAAATAAGCTCTTAAACTAAGCGTCATGTTTTAAATCAAAGACTCTCGACTGCTAGCGACACTCACACCTTTTTTTATGGCGTCACGTGCCATAAAAAGTGATAAACAACTGAACTCTTGCGCACCAGATTTTATAATAGAATAAACAGACCCTCTCGCAGTTCCGATTTCTTTTTTTGAGTTGAGCCTTAAAAGACCGTAACAAGGCCGACAATCACGAAACAATTTCAGATTTTTGCAAGTGTTATAGGCGAAGTTAGCAGCGAAATCATCAAAAATGTGCTCATCAATTAGAGAGGATGAAATAATATGAGGCCGCTAAACAGCGGTCAGATCATAAGATCTAAGGCTGAGCTTCTAATACATAGTATGTAAAGGTAGATCTTAGAATGTAATTTAAATAGGGAGTCAAAATGAACAAAAGGTTTCTCTTGGGATTCTTTGCTTTCTAAACACACAAAATATTGTTAACAGAATATCCTTTCCGAAGGACATGTGGAACTATTCGTCCTAAGGGCTAAGTTTTAAATAAAACAAGCCCTGAACCGAAATAAAAATGATAGACAAACTATTAGTATATACAGCTATGGAAACCATATCGGTTTTAAACCGCAAAACATTTGCGAAACTGAATGTGTGAGCACAGCTGATTATAATATTTTTGCGGTACAAGTATAGAAATAAAATGGTCTTTAATTCAAAATGGTCTAATAAACCGAACCAATTTGCAAAAACTCACTGACTTTTCCTCCCTTTTGAATTTTTTAAAAATTTCTCCCAGTGTAGATCCCGCTTCTCTTACTTTCACCCATCGGTGTGGTGTAGCTTCTTCAGTTGTCATCAGGTAGCTGCCGCTGCCGCTGCTGCTGGTTGCACTCAACATTGTCTCTGAGCCTGATGACTGTGTGCGTCCTATACTACCCAGTCCTCTATGACAATGATGGCGTTGGCGTTGACGTCATTGGCATTGGCGTTGTTTGGACGCTCCTGCCGTTTGGCATTCATTTACCAGAGCAGACAGCCTAAGGACAGGAGAGTGGGGGAGCAGCAGCAGCCAGCCTGTTCAAATGCAGCCCCATTATTTATGCTTTTTACGTACGTTGAGGGTAAATTGTTTGCAGGCTTCTGCCCAGTATCCCGTTTATAGGTGTCACTTGTCGAGTCGATGGGACTAGGCCCAGGACGAGGTTCCTACTTCAGATTATGTGTATGCTGGGCACACAACGCCATATTGGCAAACATCTTCAATTTGCAGTTGTCGTACAATTTAATTGTTATTGTTATGCATCCCTGGTAGCAATATGGGGAGACTATCTTAATTGTCGTTCAGTTGGGTTTTAATTTGAATGGGCCTTTTTGTGGGGCCAATTACTTAGCTGAGGAATCGAAGTGAGTTGAGATTTGGTTAAGGAAAGTGCAATTTGTGCGGCGTTAGAAAAAATGGTGGCAGGTGGGCAAACTAGGAGAGATAGGGAATTTTTTAAAATTTGCTTATGCTTTTTCTACTACTTACACGGGTTTCTATATACACACGGTTTACTATTTATAATGTCAAAACTGGGTTGTCTTGTCTCCTTTGATCGTTTCTGTCTGTCCAGTCTCCACTCTTCTCGCTCATTCTTTATACAGTGTGACCATCTTCTCTGTCTTAAAATACCTTAATGCTAAAAACTGCCTTCAGGCAATATTAAATTAAACCAATTGACGAATGTTTCACTAAATTTTAATAGCTAATTGATCCCAGTTTCCATCTCCAGCCTTTTCAATTCAGTCTCTTTTTGAACATCAGCATTTCCATACCCCCATGCTCTTGTCCTTTGTCTCCCATCTAAACGTAGTTTGCTGCTTTGGTGTACAATTTGGCCCCATAAGTAGTGGGTACGCTTATTGCATTTGAGCTTTTCAGTTGTCTAACTCATCAATAAGAACCGGCAGCAGCAGCAGCAGCTGGCCCCGTCTGCTCCATCCCACACAGGCCACTGCTCTTCCAAAATTGATGATGCATGCGGCAACTAACAGCTAGGAACAACAACAAAAAGTCAGAGACAATGACAATTGCATTGACATTTCGACAGAGCATCCCCACAGCACCACGCATCCCCCTGCCAACACACCGAAACATGACCATTTACTAGGTGGCATGGGGTGGGTTGGGCATACATATCGATTGCTGTTGCTTGATTTTGTCATTGGGATTTGTTGTCAGTTTGATTTTTGTTCCGAATCGGGATAGTCCAATGTCAGTTGAGTAAATTTGTATTGGGTTTTTCCTCCCCATCCAGTTTATTTAGTTGTCATTGCAAAAATGTTTGCTTATTGTTAGTGAAGTTCCTCACATATTTATTGCACATTCCCCTTTCGCCAGAGGCGATTCAATTTCATCGTTTAATTTTACAAATTTTAAAAAAAATTAAAAAAACCAAATTTGATTTTTCCCCCATCACAATTAGCATTTTCCCTCACATTGAATTGAATTCGATTAACAGTTCATTTGATTTTTGTTTCGTCTATTTGAAGCTCATTTAAAGCCGAAATTTGTTTTAATTGCGTGTATGTTTGTTTTTAAATTCCAATTGAATTAGCTTTCATTTATGGAACCAGCGCAATTTTGAGTCTCGAAATGTTATTTCAATAGATGCAAAGAGAAAACTAATTGGCGGATGATGGGAAATTTTGCAAAATGGTCGGGTAATTGATAAATAAAGCAAGTAAATGACAGAAATTTATTTCTCAAAATGGTAATTTTTTATTATTATTATTAAAATATTCCAAAATTATTGTTTTTTTTTTTGTAGATATTAAACAGTGCAATTGAGTTCAAGTACCTGCACGAGATGCTTTTGGGACTCAAGGATAAGCCAAAATTCAAATTTAGATTATTCGAACTCTACTATTTTTATTTACTATTTGCTACCCGGCTTAAGAATTTTATACTATTTCATACTATTTTGTATATTTCCAGATTTTTTGGACGCTTTCGTCAATTTACCCATTATAGTCTAACTCATAATTTTTTGTTAAGAAAATTTCACAATTTTTTGGACCGTTCAATCTTACCATTTACACGTCTACAACTTTCATTTATCAAATCCTTGTGATTCCCAAAACTCATAAAATGTTTCCTATTTTGCGAAAAATCTAAGCTCATATATTTTGGTTCCTCACACCTCTTATATATGGGTCTTTAATTTTCATTTAAGTAGTCTTCATCATAATCTGAGGTCCTTAGAAAATTTAGCAAATTGTTTACTTTAGAATTTTTAACATTTATAATAATTGCAAATATTGCGTTTTTTACCGTTTCAATATAAGTTATATAGCTAATGGCAAACATTCTAACTTTCACACTTATAATATTAGTAAGATTATTATGCGTATCAATGCGTAGAATCACCTCCTACATACCTCAACAAAAGATATTTCAATAAAGGTTTTCACGTCAACTGGGTCATCAAGAAATCTTTGATGTGAAACATGATGCATAGTTTAAGAGCTTATTTTCAAAACCACAGGCTCTCTCAATGGTACATAAATCAGCAAGGGCGCAATGAGTTCTTTCATTTTTTTTCAGGAAGTCTTGTTTAATGTGCAGATCCATTGATGAATGATGATGTTTCACCCACAGATACCACCCAGATCCCTCCCAGATTCTACCCGCAACACGCAACACTGATCCCACTCAGACTAAGCCCAGACTCCCTGCAGAACCCACCTAGATCCCACAAAGGTCATAGCCAGATGCAACTAAGATCCCACCCAGATCGTTCCCAGAATTCGGCTCTCAGACCGGATCCTTTTCTTATAGAACCTAAAGTTTTGGTTCATGTTGGGTACAAATTTTGATTTCATCCATTTAACGAAGTTATTAAAAACCTTAGTCAATACCAAAATTAACCTCACTTACTTTAAAGCTATTAAGGCTATCAATCGATTTAACCACCAGCAAATAGTTCTTTTAGTGTTCAGTTAATCTAGTAAAATAATAAAAATGTAAAATGAAACGCAGTCGGAATAAGGTGATTCTACAATGACATAAAAAACGAGAGCGTAAGTTAAAGTCGGCTCTAACCGACTTCGATATACCCGTTACTCATGAAAAAACAATTTTAACAGTGTTCCTGTTCCTGCGTGACCATCCGAAAAGTATGCAACATTTTTTTAGGGTGGGTAGCGGGGGGCTTGGTTGACTTTTTTGCTCATAACTTGAGAACCGTTCATCCGATCTGTACCATTTCTTCGGCAAATCGATTTATTTTGCTAATTACTTATATCTCTAGAAGGTACAAATCGTCTATCTTCAAAAGTGTAAGAGATCTAACGTTTTTTCCAAACTTGATCTGCGTGCAGATAAGAGAAGCATTTGTCCCATACATGTCAAACCTCTATCTCTTACCATCTCTGAGATCTAGGTGTTCATACAGACAGACGGACAGACGGTCGGACGGACAGACGGACAGACTGATCAAGAATATATATACTTTATATGGTCGGATATGGTTAATCCTGCCTGTTACATACATTTGCACGACTTTAGTATACCCTTTTTTACCATAAAACTTTCAAATATCGTTGTGTATGTTAGTGTAATATACTTTAACAGCATTTTTGTGCATTTTTGCAGTAGAATTCGCCACAGAAGCTGATCTTGATGAAGACAATCAGCGTCGTATCATCGTTTCCGCCGATCCCAATATTGGGCGAGAAGAAGAGATGTTAACCTCCCCCGAACCATCCACTTCAGGAGCGTCTTCGGCTAGCCGCTTATCACTGTTGGATGAAATTGAGCCGGTGCAAGGAACTTCTCCGAAAAAAGCCATCGAATCGCGGTCGCAAGCCAATGCAAACCACTGTGCTAACTTCTCCGGAAAGCGTCGAGGTTTTGCGCGAGAAGGCAATCAAATCAGCTGAGAGCGCAGCCAAGCGTGATTCTTTGTCGCACCAGAAGACGACCCCCCAGAATCGTGGCCGGCCAGGAAAACGACAACGCGATGACAAGAGGGCGTCTTTGTCATCGGAAGAAGATGTCGACTTCTGTTTGATTGCTGCAAATTCGATTTATTGCGATCGCTTGGGCATTTGAAGTGCGCATGCAAAATAGCATTTCGGAATCCTTTTTTTTTTTTTTTGCCACTGAAGGCTTCTTAAATATATAATCGTTATTTTTTCATCAATTCATGGCCATTTTACAAAAATAATGTTGGCCAAAAATCATCACTTCATATACATGGCTGCAAATTTTATTCCATTTGTCTATGACAATAGGTTACTTCAGAGGAAAGTTAGCTAGAGTCTCTAGCTTCACAATGATGTTCATATCACCGCATAATGTTGACTTGGAAAAAAGTTATTAGTGAAAAACGCAAGTATGTCCACAACCGGAGTCTCTACCCTACTGATAGATGCGTTAAAACTAAAACGGTTCGTTTCATCGACAAGTTTGTGCAAAAAATGTCTAAAAGTTGGAAAATTGTGTTAAAGATCTTGCATCGCTATGGCGTTATGAAGTTTTTCCAACTAACTCTTAAAGGTTCTGAATTCGTTCAATTGTGGACTCTGTTTTACATTTTCATGCATAGTTGAAAGTTACATAAGTTACAAAGTTACATAATGCATTTCCTGAATAGTACTAAAACGGCGTCGGTATATGCTAATTGATAGTTTTGAATATGAATATTAAGGCGAATGCTCAGAGTAAATTACCGAACATAACCGAACCGGTACCCTCTTTCATTTAAAACCATGTTATAAACAAAACCGGGGGTATAAAAACTCCATAAGCCACTGAACCGAACAAGTCCAGCAACTTTGCATTATATTAAGGGTGCAATATTTTCAAAGAGACTGGTCTCGCGAATTTGTATTGCATAATACAAAAGTTTTGCTAAGTCAGATTATTTTCGTAAAGCTTATCAAATCTTACATACGCAAACATAGTGTGAGCTTTACAGTCTGTTGTTTGTTGCATTTAGAACCGAAACTGTACCGGTACAATGTTAAGGTTCTTTTCGGCTTTTTCGTTCTCAGAAATATCGGTTCCAGTTCTACGTTTAATTCGGTTCCTTACGATATACGGTATAATTTTTATTCATTATGTAATACAAATCGCATGAATATTTTACTTATAAGAACCGAAATTTTAAAGATGTAAAGAACTTCTTTTAAAATTGTATTTAATACATTATATTATTTAAATTCAATTTCATCCACAATTTTTTCATGTAACTGCAATGCCAGCACTCACATTTCTCTCACAATTTAAAATTTTTGTTTTAACTTCCCTCTTAACTGGCAATTTTAAATCAACTTGAGCACGTTTCACTGTTGGACACGTTTTTGTCGTTCCCCCACCCCTCAGGAGCCGAAAGTTGAGTTGATTTCCATTCGTTTGGGGTGGGCTTATCATTAGACCAAACATCTGGTTTTTGCATCTTTAATTGGAATTAAATGGGATTTCTTTTTGCCTTATTATTAATTATTGAAGTGGACAAGGCCAAGTAACTTAATCGATGAGCACATCCGGCCACCGCCTCCTGCCGCCAACCTATCAATTTCAATTATATAATAATAATCATTTCCGTCTGGCACCCCAAGGTTCTCTCTCATATTTTCTAGCCCAGCTGGTGGGACTGGCTGGAGGCTGTCAATCATTAAAAAAAAACATAAGACGCCTGAACCGATCCAATCAAGTCGAAGCAAGCTGTTGGCATTTCGCCTGCAAGTTCAGGCCAATTAAGACTAATCAAATTATTTATAAATGCTTAACCCAATTTCTGGCCTGCAGTTCGCCTCCTTCGTCATAACTCAATAAAAACTGCGCCCCAACACTTTCGCTACTTGATGCCGTCGTTGCCTTTCTGCGAACTTTCGCAATAACCACTTAAAATTCACTCAGCTGTGAATTATGCTCACGACGAAAGTGTTGTTCTTGTTTCAAGGAGCAGTGGGTGGGTGGGGCAGGAGCGGAGGTGGGACTGAAGGCCTTGAATGGACGCATGTGGCGTTGAGGTGCGACGCAATGCGACTGCATGACTTCTGTGAAATGGCTGAGAAATTTAAATAAATTGAACCTTTCACTCTTCCTCTCGCTCTGCACTTTGCCAACTAACTTAATTTGTCAACTCAACTGTAATTTATCTAAGAAAAACTCATTCATTACTGTAATTTATTTGCAGTTTGAAAAATGCCAAATATTTATTTAATTTCCCAAGTATTCTTCAATTTATTTGTTTGCACAAAGCGAATTCAAACAAAATCTCCGTCTGAGTGCCTTGCCTCCGCACCCCAGTTGAGTGACATTTGGCAAGGCATATCGATGGCGATTAGTAGGAAAATTGAAAATTTTCCTTCGCACTGATGTCAGAGAGAAAAAGCCTCAAGCTGTATACGAATTTAGAAAAAAAAAATCAAAAAAGCAAACAAACTTTTGCTTGGGAGCCTTTGGCAATGTTGACACCCAATGGCAGCAGCCGCCACAGCCGCAGTCTCCAGTTTCCCCTTGACACCCCCCCCACACCACACTTAAATTTGCCTTCTTGGTGTAACCGCTGTGAAAATATAGCGTGGAAATATCGACACCAAAACTGTGGTTCAATATACCATATAAAATTTTGTGTGAAATATCGAAACAAAAACGTAACAAAAGTTTGTCAAACGCTTTTAAATACATATCTCCAGATTCTTTTTAATTGAAGAAAACAGAAAATAAGTAAGCCTTAGACGTCGACCTGCTTGTCTTGACACGCGGAATGCCACTGGGGAAAAGGTATGAATATAGTATCATAATACTTTTGTTTCGCCACTAAAAAACAGTTCTCGTTGTTTTGTTAGTAATTAAACAAGGCCAAAAAGCGAACGTCAAATTGCTTGCCTTGATGCGCGGAATGCTATTTAGCCAATGAAAGTTATATGACTTAAAAAAATCGTAGCCATCGTGATGGCCTTAAAAAAAGAAGAGCAATACCTAAGCTCTGATTCATATTTTAAACTAGTCCGGGCTATCCCTAGAGTTCCCCAAGTTTTTTACTCTTTACTTTCTTCATCAATGATCCTCCGTCAGTCTAGACTGACTCTCAAATGCCTAAGTACGCCGATGATGATAATTGATGTTCAACATAAATTAATTTGGTTTCCCGCTTATATTTTCAAACTGACTTGGATCAAAGACACTACATATATAGATACCGCATCTCGAACAAACTTTTTTACTTGGGTCCAATGTCAGCTCCCAAAAACAATCGTTTTTTGTTTGACATGCGTCATCTATAATAAATATCTATAAATCTTTGCTTGGATGCATTTCAGTGTTGGTGTAAAGATAATATCTGAACCCTTAATGGTATAAAATTATGACATTTCACAGAAACTTACCACAATTCTTCTCTTATATGCTTGATAATGAGTGTTTGAATGATACAGTCAATGAGGTAAATGATTTTGGGGTAATTTTAGAGCAGCGTCTTAGATTTGATTCTCATTTCAGTGCAACGGTCAGGAAAACTACCAAGCTACACCCGAACTGAGTAAAACCTTATCAGCGTTCGGCTAGATTGGTAGCACTTTTTTTTACACATACGGTATTTAGAAAATTCTGTATTTTATCTGCAAAAATGTTGCCAATTTAATGCTGTATAAAATATTTTAACAAGCTAATACATTTTTTCACAGCTTGAGATCATATTAGAGTAAATATTTTTATTCTATTTTAATTTATTTTATTTTTCTATTATTTATTTTTAAAACAAGTTGAAATAATTTGAGCCTAAATATTTAATTTTTTGTTCAGCTGCGCGGTAGGTGGGTTTGCTATATCGCCTGTGGTTCGCGTGAACAAGCCCTGGCTTGGTATCGCATGGGCAACTTGAACGTTATGCGGATTGTACGATGACGTTATATTAAATTCTGATACCAATGGTATACAATGTTATCAACAGCGAACGAAATGTAATGCAGGTATCCGTAGGTGGTAAATCGTTTACTAGGAATATAAGACACCTCAAATAGAATGAAAATTCAAGTTCTTGGAATTTTCTTCGAGGGAAAGGAATAAATGTATTAACTTGCAGTTATTGAGAAACCTGTATCATTTGTGTATACAAACTAAGTTAGTTTCTCCAATTGACAATTAAAGAAAAATTGCCGAATATTAATATCTCCACCCTGAAACCATTGGTTGATTACATGTCGTCTCCACTTAATTTTGGAATAATGAAAACAATATTTACCACTCAAATTATTACAGCATTAACATTAATAATATTATCAAAGGCAAAAAATGAAAAATATTTTAAACTTAAGTTTTCTTTTTACATTCAATTAGAATTTGTTACTTTTCTAAGATTTTATTTTATAGCATAACTCTAAACTCTAACCATCTAACTACATCGCAAACATTCACTTACGCACTTGGCCACTTGTAATTCTCAAGTTCAAATTCAATGCTTGACCTATATAAAAAAAGGCAACTAAAATTTCCGCAGCAGAAATCAAGAGGGTTAGCAGTTTAAAATCTGAGCCCCGTACACACAGAAAATTGATTTTCTATTTTTCAGAAAAATGAGTCCAGGATTATATTAAGACTTATTTTTTTGAATTTTAGTAAAGTTTTCCTGAAAAAGAATATTTAGAAAAAAATGTTTTAAATATAAAAAAAACTATTTATTAAATTTTAATGCCATTTTAACCCTTGACTGAATTCTCTTAAATTTAGCAAACAGTTTTCTGAGTTAGTAAGTCAAAAATTATTGGCTAAAAACGGGAAATGTTGTATTTACAATTTTTTTGTATACCCAATTTGTTCTCAAGGACGTTGTGGTTCGTCCCAAGTTTAACCCAAATATCTTAGAAATGTAAATTTAAGCGATTAATATTCAAAATAATGTTCATAATCAGACAAAACTAGTGTAGAGGTCCTGTCAACTGGGACTTCATTCTAAGACGCTTAGCGGAATAGCCTTAAGTTGTTTCATGTTTATATTTTGAAGGATTCGGTTAGTGTAATCAAAGGTCAGTTATTGGTTTAGTCTTTAAAACACTTTGCTTTGTCATTTACAGAACGTGCAATTGTTTATTTTACACGTCCTTCTAGAAACTATAATGAAAATCGATTTCGAATGTGCATAATATGGTTGAACCAAACAGAAAATGTAGATTCGGATTAGGTCAATCTTTCTAGCCGGCTTGCAGCTCCGATTTAGTGAACACCGATTAAGTTGGAAAACTATTCAAATAGTGAATTTACATAAATTCCTACAATTCTTTGGACAGCTTAAAACCGCTCAGCACTTTTTTTTATGCATTCTTAACTTTTTTTAAATTTCTTAAAGAAATTCTTACAAATTTTACTGACAACTGAAAATCTTAAACCACTGTGCCTGTGTTACAATAGCAACGTCATTTCATAGTCTGAAGTCGATTTGTCCCCACTATGGTCTTTGGGAGCTGCCCCTGTTTGGCTCTGTTCCGCCCTGGGCGGCATTCTTCATCCTGGTCGCGCTTTTCTATTTGAAAACCATTTTGTTTGCCTTATGGATTTGGCGGGGCTTAAAGTGGCTTCGTTGCTTCGTTTGCTTCATTTTGCTATTGTTGAAATTTGGAAGTTCTGTCAAGACCCCTGCCCCTGCCCCTTCTCCCACACCCAAACCCCGCTCAAGTGTTTTTGTTTTATTTTCCCATGTTGACTATTGGCTTAGAGTTATGGTCTAAGGGCAAACTGTTTACCAGCAAAGGCGATGGATGGCTAGATGGTTGGATGACTGGATTGTTTAGAGCGTTAAGACTTTAATTGGGGGCGCCAAAAGTAAAAGGCGCTAATTTTGAAAGGGAACGTTTAGGTTTAAGAAGAGGGGATTAGCCAAAGGCGAGTGTTTGGGTTGGTTTGGCAAGGCTGTTAATCGATGGCCTAGTTTGGCTAATGGCAACAGGTTATTGATTTAAAGTCTCTTTAAATATAACCCCAAAAAGTAGGCAACAGTTTTTGTAACTTAATAATTTTATATTAGACTTCTCATTTGATAATTTAAATCCTTTCTTAAAATCTTCATAAATCCCCATTAAATATCTCCAGTTAATTGCCTTTAACTAAAGTTTACTCCTTAAATCCATTCACCCGCAATGCACTTCAGTGTGTATGTGTGTGTGTGTGTGCGTAATTGTGTGCTAAATGTAAAATATTGGCATTGTACAACATGCTCATTAATTATGCCTGCATATCGCAGTTTATCAACACAATCGTCTCTACTTTGAAGAGCCTCCTTTCAACTCCTGACTCCTGCGCCTGCCCCTCCACTTGGCATTTAATTTATAACCCGAAAACCCAAAGTTATACATTTTAACAGGATATGAATAAAGTTGAAGACAATAAAAGCAAATAAAACAGACAGACAACAACTCAACAGTGATAGAGAAAGATTCATTATCTAGCACAACATTTATAAGTGTGTGCGGTAAAGGAAGAGGCGATTCTGTATGTATGAGAGTGTGTGTGTGTGAAAGTACTTCTTGAGCACAGGGAAGGTGGTGAAAAGGGGTTTTTTATTGTTATTCCAATAATGGACTTAAGACATCAAGTAAAAGTATCCATCTGAAGTGGATTCTAACGACGCTAGCTAAATCTGTCCTAGCAAAAAAAAATCAACCAATTTTGTTTGCTTTAATGCTCTTGTTAAACGAGAACTGCACATATTGAACAGTACCAGTCTACACCCACCAAATGGATGTTAATTGTCAATAAATAATTTAAAACCCTCTAAAGCTGACGGATTTATTCTAAATGAGAATCACACACAAATGCATTCATGACTAAGCAAAGATTCTTAGCAACTGATTTCTTGTATTGTCAGAAATATTGAATTAACCCATTATTCAAACTTAATTTAATCCCAACGCAAGAGCACTTTAAGCATGTTCCAGAATAATTTGAACTCAATAGTAAGTAATAATGGTAAGTAAATCCAGTTGAATGATACTTTTTAGCAAGTTACAGTCTTAATTCCTTTATTCTCCTTAAATTCAGAGGACAACACAATGCACTTTAAGACCCACTCCTGTATTGATTCTTATATCATAAAATAAAACATTTAATAGTCAGACGATCGTTATCACTATTCTTAAAAATTCTGAACTTAACTAAAATTCTACATCTAATTCCCACACATATTTAACCAGATTAGTTGGAAAGAGCATTATTTATTTCTTTTCTCTATTTCTTTATTTATTTCTGCTGCTCAAATTTCAGTTGCCTCTTTTTATATTAGTCGAGCTAGGAGTTCGAACTGTAGAATTACAAGAAAGCAATTATTGGATTATGTTCTTTGGCAAACTCAATACAATCAGATTCTTGGATGTGTTACCTTTAAAGCGTGCAGTGGCGCAATGGATTAAGACGTCATTCCAGTCGTGTTCGGTCCAGGGGTCCAGAGTTATATCTTTAAATATACAAAATATGTAATTTGTTAAGAATAAAAAAATATTTAAGTAAAAAAGAACAGCGTGTAAAAATTTATACATATTTTTTTGTATAATAAAAAATTATAAATAAATAAAATTATAAATTTTTACAGGTCGCGCAAATCGAATTTTTACCAAAAATCGGTTATTCCCTACTGTTTTTGAAATTTTCCTACAACCACTATTTTCTTAATTTTCAAATCAACATTTTAAAGAAAAATGTCAAAAATTTACTTTTATGAGCGCAAACCTTCAGTTTTGGCTTTGCTTTTGCTCATTAATTTTTTTTTAATTTTTTCTGTGTTTAAAGACGATATCAGAACAACAAGCTCGCTCATGGGCTACAATAGTTACTTGGCTCACCTGATTTCAAGAAATGAATCATTTTGGGATTTTTTTAAAGTCATCTGAAACTCAATTTTTTGGGAAAAATTCGATTTGCGCGACTTTTAAACATCTTTCGAAAAATCTGATAAAAATCTCCAAAATTCTTTACTCTATAAGCTTTCAGAAAATGCCGGCAAGCATAAGCTTTGGTTACACATTTAAAAATTTTTCGCAATTTGTAGTGACATTATATACACAACGCAATAAAATAAGAATTTTTCGGGAACATTGAAGGGTTGGTGGTGCTGAACATGAATCTGAATTCAGAAAATGAACCATGGCGAAATTTTGAGTAATTTCATATAGAATCAACACAAATCTTTTAATATACTGGACCTTGTTGCCTAGTGATATTAATAACGACAGTAACAAGGAATAGGATTGACAAGACAATAATTGTGAAAAACCACCCTTTAGACCACCGATTGTCAACGAGAGCGAGGCCAACAAGTGAGAGTTTTGGTGTGCGAAAATAAAGCGAATGACGGGTTTTTGCTCTTTTGACCAGAGACCATCGCTGCTTAGTTCCAAAGCCATATCATATATACTGTTGCATACCTAAGATCAGACTCCGGGAACCAGGTCCCAGGAACCGGATTCGGTTCTGAAGGCTGCCTCACCGATCACTGATCAGGGGCGATAACGATTTGTCCATCGGCATAACCTGCCCTCCTTAGCTTTTCTTCTCGTAAAGCACAAACATGTGCTTAACCTGATTGTCCAATTGTTAAGGCTGGAAAATAAAATAAATTATTAAGTGAGTTGACACCACCTTATTTATTTCTTCCTTTGGATAAACTTGGTTTAAAACTGCGTTTCATGCTGTTCTGTAAAATTTGCCTAACGTGTGTTTTCGCATATTAAGTGGACACCAAAATCACTACGAAACACACGCATGATTCTTACAAACACATTTAAAGCTAAGTTAGAGTTAAGTTGAATTATTTAGAGTATAAGCAACTTCAGTCGAGCTCATTAAAAGAGTATCTTCTTCTAGTTCCAACCCCGTGTGGGACATAGGGCATCAACCACTCCTCTCTTCCAACTAATTTAGTTGTTGGCCGTTGCTTTCAGTTCTCTCCAGGTCTTCCCGATGATTTCCGCTTCTCTACCAACAGTCCTCCTCCAAGTTTCTTTGGGTTTGCCTGGTGTCCGGCCGAATCCATCCAGTGGGTTCCACCTCCATTGCCTTCCTGGCGATATTGCTCTTATTTTTACGCAATGTATGCCCTATCTAGCTCCATTTCATTCTGCGTATTATGGTGTCGACACTCTCCATATTTGCGCGTTTTAGTAGCTCGGAGTTCCGTATTCTGTCAGGCCAGAAAATACAAAATATCTGACGCAGGCATCGGTTCACGTATGTTTGAAGTTTGGACACTATGGAAGTTGTAATTTTCCAAGTGGAGGAACCGTATAGGAGCACTGGCATTACGTTAGACTTGAAAAGCCTTATTTTGAGCCAGTGTGGATATGATGAGCATCGCCCAACGGCCGACATCACCCCAAAAGCACCCTTAGCTTTCTGAAGGCGCGACTCCACATCGAGCTCCGTACCTCCATCCACAGCGACTACGCTGCCCAGCTAGTTGAATTGCTGGACTTGTTCAATGGGCTGATCATCCAAAACCAGAGATTGGGATTGTCCGGAACGAAGACTAAGCGATTTAGTTTTGGTGGTGTTGATTTTTAGACCACAACATTCAAAGATTATAACTCTCTACAATTGTTGGTTCTTTGAGACGGATGTTCTATTTTCGACCACGCCAGCAGGACGCCGAGTCGCGATACATGACGGCCACATATGCTATCGAAGCCGATAGTTTTGCATGTGTAAGCGCAATAAATAAATCTATTGCATTTCCTTCTTAACTAGCTCAATCTTTTGATTAAGCTAAAAAATGCTTCGTGGAATTGGAAAGAGATTACACATATTATAAGACTTAAAAAATAAAAAAGCTCGTTTCCGATTCTTAGATTTTAAAACAATAAAATTTTTGGAACATTTATTAAACATATAGAACCGTTGAAACTCCTAGGTAAATATTAAATTGATAGATAATAGAGGGAAAAACCTGTTCAGAAGAGAGATTGCCTTCTAATTAAAATAAGAACAAAATTTTGTCAAAATTCTTGACAACAAATGTTCCAAATTTTAAAGTTATTGTTATTGTATTGTAAATACAAGAAAGCGAGCAAGAGTGAGTTAGCTCACTTTTTGATCTCTCTCTTGTTCTTTTTCAACTCATCTACTTGTTAGCTCAACCAAGCCTAGGTAGCCATCTACATGGGAATCTGCAAAAGCCTGCAACAGCTAAATAGGTTGTCGCGTCATTCCACGCTCTGTTTTTGGTAACGTTTGTGCTCATCTTTTTTTACTTCCAATCAACTGAAAAACATCTTGCTTTTATCAATATAACTTATTAAGTTTCTAACTTTTTAGCTTCCCTTCTTGAGGACTCTCCATAAGACCCTTTTTTGAAACCAAATGAAACTACTTCTCTGCTTCTACTTACAAACAGTACATACTTCTGTATATGACTTCACGTCAGCTTGTCTGTATGCGTATTTAATGAGCAGACGTGCGTGCAAATTTCAGTCTAAGCCCCAGATGGGATCCCTGCTTATGTCCTTATGCAACATTTTCTGTGTGTCTGCGCGTGTGTTAGTGTGTGTGTGTGTGTGTGTGTGTGGGTGTCAAATACGTGAAATGCCAAAATTAAACCAAAACTTTTCATGCTCGATCGCCGTGCGAACAAAACAACAGCAAAGCAACAGCAAACAGAAACGTGCATTTTGGCCACTTAGACTCAAGAAACTACGTGGCAAAAGTTTTCCATTTCCGCTTTGGCAAACATTAAAGCTAACCAAACGAATTTTAAGTACCAAGAATAACGGCTACACGCACGAAGGAAAACAGCAAAGGAGATGATAATCAAGGACCAAAAAAAGGAAATGAGCAGCGCGTATAAATCAAATGTTAAAGCCAAACAAAAATAGTGAAACAAATGGGAAGAAATTTATACATTAAAGTGAAGCGTTTAAACTGTTGAAATAAACTTCATGAAATTGTCGCAGGTGTGAAAAGTTTTTAGAAAGTGGAAATTATTCGAACCAGGGGCCACTTACGGCAGTGCAGACACTGCACTCTTAGTAATTAATTTAGCATTGAACCACAAATTTTTTGTGAGTTTGGGTAAAATGAACTACGAAACATCAGGAATCATTTCAGCACCTTATCTTACAAATAATACAAGTCTTGAACTCAATGTTATGTACTTCTACCAACTTAACCTACAATGTACAAATATTTCGCTTTGAAATTTTCATTGTTGCTTTTCTTTGCTGGTTGCCCACATGCAAACTTCAATCAACACTGGCAAATATCTAGTCTGTCCCACCACCTGCCTTGCCACCTGCCCAACCCAACAACAACACAAAAACTTAACTGACCAAACTGTCCCGCATTGTGTAATTTTTCAACTGGACTAAGAAAACTTTTTGTGACTTCTTATCGTTTTTTCGGTGGTTTTGTTCGTCTACATCTTGGTCTTTGCCTCTGCCATTGTTTTATTTACCTGGCCTCTAACTTCAACTTCTTCTTATTTATATCGCATGATTGAATCTTGGCCAACAGGCAACTTTTTCTATTAACTTTAACGCCGGGCAACCAAAACTATCCAAGTGTGTGTGTGTTTTTGTTTTTTTGTCTCCAGTCAGTCGCCTCCACCTGTTTCCACCTGCCTGTTGTCTCAACGCGAACGCCAAAGTGGTCGTCGCCTCTTTAGGTTTTGTAAATGAACTTGATTTTATCGTTTTCTTCTATTGGTATTGATTTCCAGTGTCTTCCACTTGGACGCAGTTGACTTGTTCAAGTGGTTGCATTGTTTATACCCTTATTTGATCGAAACTATGTAATGGGCTTGGAGAAGGCAAGAAATATAAGTACTTTGCGCTATCATTAATTGAAGACCAAGCCGCTATCAATATTTCTCTACGGAAATGTTGCCTTGAGACAGATTGACACAACGATCAAAGGTGTGTCCAAAATTTAAATAAACCAACTATAATTTCGATAACTGAATGTAGTGAACTATATAAAATAATTATGGGGATTGATTTCAATTGCAACAAAAATATTTGCAATACTTTTAAATAATATAAGACAAAAATATTAAAAGAAATAAAAATATTTTTTAGTAACATCTGCGTGAACTTTGTTTCATATTTTTTTTCACGCTTATTAAAAAGTGGACAAAAGTTGTAATTTTGTTTGTTATTTAAGACTTTTTATCCTGAGAGATTTCTTCGCGCTTGCAAAACTTTTATTTCATAGAAAAAACTAAGTGAAAATTAGACATACATAAAAATTCGAATAAAAATTATAATAAATTAAAGGACGCCACAGCGATAGCTTTGATATGTACTTCCAAAAAAATTCAGATAGAATTAAAAAAAAATATTTATTTTTTATTTTCAATCTTTGATATACTATAATTTTTTGTGTTATAAATATAACTTCCAACCCTATGACTTTCAACCCTATTTTTAGTTTGCTCTGACCTCGTCACTGACAGAAAAAATCTTCATATTCTAATGTGTTTGCCTTAATCGAATGTGTGCTGCAATCGCGCTTGCTCTGATCGATCTAACTACATCACAATAATAGGCCCATGTCTGTCAGGCGCTCATAATATGTGTGATTTTCGAAGTCCAAAAGGTAAGAAGGTTAGTTGAAAAGGATGCGAACTGCAACGAGCTGGCCCGAGTAAGCTCAACACTCGAAGCCCGCTGAGTTCGTACTTCTTGTACACAAAAGAAAATTTAAAAAGCACTACAAAGGAAGATATACCTAACCTAACCTACCTATACCTACCTACCTTGTTAAATTCCAGTCGGTAAACAAACCTTGTGCGACTTATCTCCGCGGACTTTTTGTGTTTTTGCTATGCAACAAGAAATTGTTAACAAAATTTTATTAAAAAAGAAAAAAATATAAACATAAAAAAAAAATTTTAATTCCTTCTGTTGTATTTATTTTATAATGCTTCTCTTAGTTGTAGCTTTTGACACAAGCGAGAACTGAAAATCATTAATCTCTCGCTCCAGTTCTCTTTGACACAAATATAACAAGTTGTGAGAGAGCGAGTGAGGCTACCATGTTACAACAAAGAAGGTGAGGCGCTCAGCGAAACTTTTAGAACTAAGCGCTTTTGCTTAGAGCGCGAGAGAGAGGGGGAAAGTGAGCGCTAGAGCGAAGGACTCACAGCGATCAGTGCACTGTGGGCCAGAAATCTCATATTTTGGCCTAGCTAGAGAGTTGAAATTTACGACGAAATGATCTTAAAATATTGAACTTAACGCACATAATTTTAAATGCAACAAAAAAAATGTACAGGATATTGATAATTCAAATCAAAGTCGAAAAATATTTCAACTTTTTCATTCAATAATTATAATTATAGAAAAAAAACTTGTAATTTGATTTGCAATTCTATGCAATTCTTGCATAGAAGTATATATAAGTACCAGATATAAAAAAAAATTAAATATCTTGATATTTCTAATGGTTTATAAGATATTGACCCAAGCAGTTTTTGACCTTGACTGCCCACCCTGTCGGGGACTTCCAGTCAAGCTGACAACTATCTCAGAATTTTCCATCTATTTAACCTCCTCTTTAGATTAAATACTTAAAACAACTAAAAAGTAATAAAAATTTAATTATTTAAAAATTAAATTTTTTTTTGCAATATTTAAATTATTCTTCACTGCTTCTAAGAGTTGCTACACATTCAAATTGGCTTCACGTAAAAATATTTTTCCTTAGAGTGCTTATCCAATACTCCGAAGTTTAGAAAAAGCATACTTCTAGGCTGATAAGCATCTTGATAATTTTTTATAGCAATCTAGTGCGAAGTCGAAATAAGAAATCAAATTGCGGCAGCCGTTGCTTTCCTAACTTTGACTATAATTTTTTTATTTTGTGCATCAATTCTAAGAAAAATCAACTTTGAACGGCTGGCATTCAAAAACTATTTTGTAAAAAGGTACCAAATTTTGCCATAAAATAGCTATAGGCCGAACCTCGTTTTATTCAGTTTCCCAAAAAAAAAAATTATAACTTTTGGCCAAAATTTCGGGCTGCTGGCCCAGTGTGCAGTGTTAAAAAAAAACCCACCATTTTGATTTCCGTCGGCAAAACTAAAATGGCAACTGCACACTAAAATTTTCAAACCCAAGCTGGCAGTACACTCAGAGAGCTCCGTACCTTCTTTGCTGTATCATTGAGGCTACCTTGTTGAGTATTTCTTGCTTCATAGCACAAACACTCACGTTGACTCGTACCTCCGGCCGCAAGTCAATACAAGCTCTTTTTGGCGAAATCAAAGATCTGCTGCGGGCAGTAACAATTCATAGCTTGTGCACGAGTAACCCAAGCAAGCAAAAGCAGCAACATGTGAGAGCAATAGAGCAATCACTAAATCGTAATCACTGACAAGCTTTTGCAATTTTTACTCTTGCTAATAAAGAGATCCTTTCGAGTGTGTCGAAGCTAAGCGGCGATCACAGACGAGACGAGTGAATGCGTGAGTATGATAGAAATTAAGTGCTCGTTGTAGGTCTCTGATGCAGACTCTAGAGCAGTGTTGACAATTTCGGTATTTTCACCACAAATTCTATTTCTTAGTTGTTCTCTTCCTTATTTCTTATAGTTGATGGTTTATTTCTTATATATTTTAAAATCTATAGACACTGCAATTCTAGCTTTATAAAGAAACTATACTAAAGCTATTTTGAAAATATATTTTCAAATTTTTTTTAGCTATTTTAAACGTGTTTAGACTGATGAAAAATACCTTTAGAAAATTACACCATCAGTATTTATCAAAAATGGTTATGAAATTTTGACTTTATATAATAGTTTTCATTGTAAATGCTAAACTTTTCAGACCTGTTTTCGACTTCGTAATTTTTTGGGGCATTTATTAATTCCAATTCAGGATTATTAATAAACTGTTGTTGAAAATTCAAATTGCCCAAAAATTAACGCATTACTTTGAGTGCCAGTTTGTAGCACAACATTGTCCAGTTAGCCCTGAAGATTCCCTGACAAATCTCTTCTGTGGAAATAAACCAATATTGAAGCATACATTGCATAGCCATTTTATATATTTTGCGATATTTTATTGTTGATCCAATATATTTCAGTTGCTCCTCGGCAATCATCTACTGGGACACTACAACACAATTTTTCAATTAGAATGTAACATTGATTTAATCAAAAAACACAACACATTTTTACATTTATTATTTTACACGTTTGTTCCGTACGGCGAAGAGTTGGATGACTGTGCGTTTTGAAGTTTAGTCTCTTGTCCAACTGGTGTGGTCTATAATATGTAACATCTATCGAGTGAAGCGGTTGCTAGAACGTTTTAAGTTAAATAACTATTTTCTTATAATAAGGGTTAGACCTAAATTTTTAGCTTCGTTCTTAGTTCACCTTAGTCACCGCTAGTTGAAGCTAAATAAAGTAACACATTAAAATTCCGCTCATTATTTTGCTTATTATCTTTTAGCTCTTTGGTAAGGGTATCTGCACGTTTCAATTCAGTCATTTAAAAAATTACCCGAATTGTTTTTCTGTCCCGATTGAGTTTGGTTTTTGCGCTAATGAAAAAGTTCAAAAGTCAATGCTTTTTGTACTTGTTTTGGGTTGAGGTTTTTACTTCTTTCAAAGTTTTTCGGCGAGCAGTTTTTATTGAATTTCCAAGTGGAAACGTCAGGAATTGGCCAAATTATTGATGACTTGTCAAAATAAACTCGGCTGGAGTTAATTAAAGGTAGGTTACAAACAAAACCAAACTCCGCACTTTTAAAGGGATTATTCAGCCGTCTCCAACCCCTGGCTCCACTGAAGCATGTGCCCGCATATTGAAATCCTATTTAATTCAATTACGGAGCACCACAACTTAAAGCAAATTTCAATACAAAAGTTCTGGGCCAAGGGTCAGTCCCCAACTCCAGTCCACGATTCCATTCCCTTGGCTGTTTCACTTACGATTATTGCCTACTTTTCAGGGCAAAGACGGCAGCTGATGGCGCTTGTACGACACGGCTAAGCTTCACATGCAACATGTCCCCCACTCTCGCTGTTTCTCTGGGCTCCCCCTCTTATGTATACATATCTGGGGTATATACTTTACATGCTCGAATTGTCATTGAAGCGTTTAGCCATTTTATTGGATTGTTCTGTCGTCTTGAAGACCAAGGCAAAGAAATCGCCCCTGCTCACATTTTGGACTGTACCGAGATTTATGCGCATATGCTAAGCACAAGCTCAGTTGTGTTTGGGGGTTGGTGGGTCGGTACAAGGGTTGTCCTGCTGGTTTGACTCCTGGCTGTCTGCCCCGGCTATGGGATTCGCTTGTCTTGGCATTTTCTACGGATTTTTTTTCTTTTTATTTTTGCTTGTTTTCTAAATTAAAATTGATTTGATTTTTGCTCTTTTGTTCGTCCTTAATATGCTTAAAGTGCACATGTGCTGGCAGAGGATACATGGGTCCTTGTTGGCATCTTTGGCATTTTGGTTAATAAGCAGGACATGGCATTTTAATTTGATAATGAAACGTGCTTCAAAAAAGGAAGCCAAGTGAAAGCAGCGAAATGGAAAATCTTTCGATTGGAGAGGGGGATGAAAAGGAGATGTGAAAGGAAAGAGGGTTTGTTTCTATATTTTTGGATGGATGCAAGAAAGTGTATAAATATTTTTAAAAAAAATTGGCATGAGCAGTGCAAAAGAGGCACAAAAAAATTATTGTTTTTATGTGTAAGCCAGAAGAAAAATAGTTTTTTGTTTAAAGAGAGAATATTGAACTGAACGAATCGAAAACGAGTTCCATTTCCACGGTTTTCTATTTACAATGTCTCTTAAGAGTTTAGTTTTCCACACGGCTTTCAATATTAGCTTTCCTCTTTCACTCTATAATGCTACTCCATCAGAGTCTGCTTCCAGTGTGACCATCCTTCGAAGTCTTAAAAATACCTTAAAACTAAATATTTACATCTTGGCGGTAGTTTGACAGTTATAACAAGCAACTGGACTTGAAAATCAATCAATAAGTTAACCCCTTTCTCATTATCCCCTAACACACTGCTCCAGTATCTTAGGAATTCCAGTTAACTGCTCCACGCTACAAAAATATCTACACATATTCCCCCTTGCTAAATATTCATTTAATGAAGTATCTGGCAAAATGCAAAATCTCACTGGGATTTGACAAGCACAAAATTAATCTGAAATCGAAAAATCATTTACCGTGCGCTTATCGTGCCAGCGACAGGCGATTGGGTGGGCTCCAAAAGTAGCTTATTTAAATTATCAACACGTTCAACGTGCTGAGGGTTCCCATTTGCCATATGTTTGGTCCATTAAGATAAGCGTCAATCGAACGGAGGATTCTTTTCAGTTGCTGTTGTTATTTTTTCTTTTTTTGTTTTGGACGGGGGCGCAAACAAAACTGTAAATCCGGTGAATGTGTAAAATTTGTAGGCACGTTTTAAAATTACCATCAATAATGCAGGCAGTTCCATGTTTGTATGTATTGAGCATAAGGGTGGAAGTTGTGGGGAAGTTGAACTTGATGTCACTGACACTTGGCCCCGTGCCTGTTGACTTTTGACTAAGCCTTGGGAGGAAGGACTTGTTTGCCAGTTTGATGGCTTGATTGAAATCTCAACTGGGGAGTTTGGGCAGACATTTTATTGTCTCCAACTCGTTTCGTATTTATTGAAAATGTTTTTTGACATATTTGAGCATAAGAGTATTTTCACTTTGGGGCAGGTTTTGTAACACATAAATAAGTAGAAGTTTGGTCGATGTCTTTTCTTTATCAATTAAAACAAAAAAAAAAAATAAATAATAGGTTTTTAGACAAGGGTTATTCCGATATGACATTTTTTATACCGACATAGGCGATTATCGATATTTTTATCGATAAAAAATCGTAATCGTATTATTTGACGTTAAAGACGTTCCTTAAAATCTTTTCACTTTTATAAAGTTTTAGAAAATAATGATATATCGATATATCGATGTTTTCTGGACCCGATATATCATATATCGATATTGAAAATATTGATTTTTGAGATTTTCGATATTGATTCTTTGAGAAATATCGACAACCTAGTGCAAGGGTCAGGGCTTAAAATGTTAAGGCATTGAATTTTTTGAACAGAATTGTATGAACCAAAAATTACTCACACAGGAAAGGAAGATCCACCTGAAGATCAATTTATTAAATATCCTTTTCCCTTTTTTCAGCTCCTTTGAATGAAGAATACAGATCAAGAATTATTCTTCTTTCTGATATATCATTTTTGAACGAAAATAAATCGACTTCAAAAATATCCAATGGATCCCAAAAAGGATAGTTAACTATCCAGTCCAAATATATACCGAGTGCAGCTCACCAAAACGTGGCTCGATTTTGAGATGTATACATAAAATTTGCTTTTATCAAATTGATAGACAGAGAAAAAAAATATCAATTTCATGCTGATTAAAATTAACTTTACAAAATATTATTTTTTTTCATATAATTTTCACAAGAAAATAATATCTTTCTGATCCAAAATAATATCATTCACGTAAATTGATATTAATTGACTTCGTTCACGATTGTTAAATAGTTTCAGAATTATATTAAAAATGTTAATATCATATGTTAAAAAATATCGATTTGAAATTTTTAACATATTAATTTGATTTTTTTTGTAATCAGCTTGAAATTAATATGAAATAATATAATAATGAATCTGACTGACCCATAAATGCCTGCTTGTAGTTCTCAAGTTCTTATTAATTATTCTGTGTACAGACAGTGCAATTAAATATCGCTAATTTACCCTTGTATGTTAAGAATGAGATACCTTATGTTTTTTGTTTGTGTAAGGCCCATTTTCTCAATGTCCGGTTAGTCAAACTTACCGGCAGGTTAGCCGAATTCGAGTGTCTCATTCTGTCTTTGGCGAAAACCAGCTGGCAACTTTAACCGCAGCCTCATGATGGGGTCAAATTTTGACCGACCGGCAAGTTTTGATAAATCTATCGATAATTTCACTCGATAGACAACAGCTGTGTAAATAAACGAATTTGTTGCATCCACGAAATGAAATTGGGAGGCAGGCAGTCAGCGACATGCGGCGATCTAGAACAAAAAGTCCAGCAGAATTGCAGCCGCCGCAATGGCAGATGTCTAGACATCATACGCCGGAATTCGAAATGTCGTCTGCGAAGTCGAAAGATCAACTAGGCCAACGCCCTTGTGATGTGGCATACTGATTAAGATCCAACTACAGACTAATCATAAATATAACTGTTACTGTAGCCGCTTTCTACACACGTGTTTAAGAAAATAAAAAAATTTAGCTCTTCAGACTAAACCTAAACCACGCCACGATGACACTCAATGCGAGAAGTTCGATACAAAGTCAGCTGCTTAAAGAGGTGGGTTTTGCGTCTAAGACTCAGGATCTCTGACGATTTATTTTACAAGGGAAAGTAACAAAGAAAAAAAGCTCAAGCAAAAACAACCACAAGAAATAGAATCCTGATTTTTGTTTGAGTGTGTGTGTGTGCTACCACTGCCTGATGCATAGGCAGCCAACATTTTTGTTGTTTCTCTTTGTAGTCTTATGGCATGCGGAATGAACTTGGGCACCTCAGGTGTAAGTTAAATGCATTTGTAAGAGCTCAAGATAAAATTAAACAGTTGTTCAAATATAATGTTAGCTCAAACGACATTTTGTAGAGACCTGAATTGATACTTCAAGCTTAGGAAGAAAATATTAAATTGATAAAATTACTATCAAAATAATAATAAAATTATTTATTTTGACAATACTTAACCCCTAACCATGGATGACCAACAATGAAGAACATAGATAAAGCATAAAAATCGTATCAGTTTCACAATTTTTGCTTGTAAATAAGAAGAGAGTCCGGCACTGATACTATTGAAAGAACTGTTTCTATAGAATTTACCTTTACAAGCCGAACCTTTTACAGAATTTCAGAGGCTTTCAGCCTTGGTTAAGAGTCATTTCTTAGAAATGACTTAAGCTTTGAACTGAAAACTTGATGTTTAGGCCGGCTAAACCATTTCAAAAGTGAAACGTGTTGATCATAGCTCGTCACCGGATCATCTCAAAAAAACAAAAAAAATCGATATGCGGTTTAAAAGGTGATATGATTTTCGAGTTAAAGATGAAGAGATAGTTCTAATATTAAAATTGCCCGAATGTTTGGAACGCACAGGAGGAAGCATGACGAGCTGAGTTGAAACTATTTTAACCAAACTTTGCACGAAGTCTTTTGGTACAAATACGCTGCACATTTGTCGGATGACTATAGCATATAGCTGCCATAGGAACAAAAAGTAGTTCTCGTGCTTACATACACTGGGACTAAAACACTGATCTGCTAATTCACTTTGCAGGGCTTGACTGACTTTCTAACGTGTTTGAGTTATGGCAGGTTTGAAATAAGTGAGCGAAATGTATAAACAGTGGCATTGAATCAATAAAAAATATTCGTATCCTTAATCCTTATCCTTGATCCTTCAAGGACATGTGATGTATCATTGGAAAGGTATTGAATCATAGATCATAGATATATGTCTACTTTTGTAATGCGCCTTTTAGTTTAAAAGATATTCAAAAAGCAATTTTTATTATCAATTTTTATAGTAAAAATAAGAGTTATTTTTCGATTTTTATTTAAAAATTTAAAATAAAAGTTTATCCTGATTTTGGACTGCTCACTCCAAAAGAGTCTAGGACACTTATTTGGCTTTGATTTTTTTAAAGTTCATAACTCTTATTTGCGATCTCTGCTTTATACCTGAAGTATTAAAGAGAATTCGATACTCAATAGTTTCAAACTAATATTCGGTCATTTTAATAATTCCTTTTTTTTTGGGGTATTTCGTTAGACGATGATGATATTCTGAGTGTAGAGTTTTATTATTAAACTTGTATACCACTGATGGTTATCAGTATTAAAATTTTTACTTAATTATTTAAAATTGAAAGAGCATCAACTTGTCGAATTTTCGTCTCTTATATTTTTAAACTTTCAACATTTTCCAGTTGCCTTCACCTGTCCCCGGTATGGAGCACTCTCTGCTGCAAAGCCGCTTTTCGTAGTATTTTGTGCTTTAATCCGCGCAACTGTAGTCAAAGCGTAGTACCGTTTCCCTCTCAATATTCAAGCCGCAGGTAAATGGACTGACCAAGCAGCAGCGCATTCCAAAAGCTCGCAATTCAATAAAAATGCCAGCCGAGTTGCGGCGTTTTCTATTCGCGCTTGGCAAATTTGTTTGGTCGCCGTCGACTTTTGCATTAATCACTTTTGCAAAAAAAAAAACCAAACACAAAAAATGGTAGCAGAAAATCCCTACGCAAAGGTACGAGTCTAACAAATGGAGAAATGGAGAGAGTGCAAAACCCCGACGAGACCCCTTTAATCCGCTGTGCAAATGAGCGCGGGCAAAGTTCGAAATTTATGGGCTTCGAATTCCGTTTTTTGCCGTTTGGGTTTAATTTTTTTTTTTTTGGCTGGAGTCTCGCCATCCATTTGGTGCTTTTATTTATTTTTTTGCAACACTATTTGATTTTTACTTGGGGAATTGGAATTGGTACGATTTTCGAATTGTGGGTAAAATATGGATGGGAAATTCGATATGGTATACGCTAATGGAAGCTCTTGAGGGCATTCAAAAGTTCAATCAATTAAAGTAAACATTTTGTTGACTTGCTGTTTTAGTCAGTTTTGAGGGTTTTGTAAAACGGGCTGAACCAGGTATGGAAAATAATTAATAATATTTTTCTCTGCTTTGCTTCCTCTATTCAAAGAGACGCGTATGTATGATTAAAACATGAAAGGTCACGCTGATAAAGTCACAGAAACATGACGAATTATTTTAAAAAAGGGCGATCCACAAAATAATAATCTTAAAGATGTAAAAAAGTCAATTTGGCCCGTATCCTCAAAGTTTGTATATAATTGATCAATTTAGGTTGGCAGCCACACCAACTGGCAAAGAAGCCATTAAGTGTGTAAAGTGCTGCCCATCGGCTTTGTGGCCAGTGCTACCCAATATAAGATTTAGTTTTAAGTCATGAGAAATCTGCATACATGGTAATTTGGCCAATTTTTTAACAAAATTTTGGCAAATTATTTGCCTGTGATACCTTAACGTGAAAAATGGTAACGGTAATAAATTTCAAATCAATTTCAAAGTCGTTAAAAAATTTATTTTTATTATTAATGTGAAATTTGATAAAAAGCATACATGGTTTGTCCGGTAAGTAAGTCCGACTGTACTTCGGAGAGTGTGCGCACCGACTGAATTCGGCATAGGGCGTTACTAGCTAACGAACAAGCGGCTGGTCAGTTGTCTCCGAGCACCTATAGAGTCAGGACAGGCATTTTTGCGCGAAGTGTTTCTGTGAGTGGTATAAGCAAGCAAATTCTGTGTGAAACTCGGTAAATCTGCCACAAAAACGTTTGATATGATCAAGCAGGCTTACCCAGATGTTGCTATAGCTAGAATTGATGTGTTTCGGTGGCTCCAAGCCTTTTTGGTGGGCCGGGAAGAGGTCGCCGATGTTGACCGTGCTGGAAGACCTTTGACTTCAACAAACACCGACAATGTGACTCGCTTGCGCAAAGTTTTGAACTCAGACCGTTGACTAAGAATGATACCTTTACCAAAATCGGTGGATCATGACATTGTGACGGAGTATTTGAACATGCGCAAGGTGTGCGCGAAGTTGGTCTCAAAAGTGAACTTGAGACCACAGAAGGGATCCAAGATCATGAAAACCCCGCGATTTTCTTTGCGTGAAAATTCTTCATAATTCGTGATCTTTTGCAGGTAATTGTTTTAGTCAGAGAACGCCAAATTAGTATTCCTTACTATTGCCTTGCCAGCTTATTTATTTAATTATTTGTTTAACAAAATAAAGTCAACTTTTTCCGATTTTTTGCTCTGTTCATCGCTTTTGTCCCTATTATTTCCCATTTTTAAACCTTGTACTTTGACGCTTCCAGACATACAAGCAATTATGCAAAAACAAATTACGGGCTTATTTTTGCGATATGGAAGAGAAGATTGGCCAAATTGCAGACAGTAAATCCTTCTGGACCCTGGTGAGGAGCCTAAATGGATCTAGCGCGAACAAAATAATATCTGTTGAACCATCAGCCATAGCAGAACACTTCAAAAGTCTCCTTTGGACAAACGATCACACCAGTAGGATAAGTTTCGCTCTACCTAACGTCTCAGTGGATGATCTGGATTGCATCATCACACCACAGGAGATTCAAAGCGCCCTGATAAGGAGTAAACACAACAAAGCCCCCGGCACAGATAGAGTCCCCAGTGAGTTTTATAAAAATGCTTCTGCTTTCAACAATATTTTTGAGACCTCCAAAGTTCCCGTCAGCTTTCAAGGCATCATCTTATACCCGATATATAAGAAGGGAAGCCCAAACGAAGCTCAAAACTATAGAGGAATCTCCTTCTTAAATGCTGCAACGAAAGTGTTTGCGTCTGTACTTCTTGCCCGCCTAGTAAACTTTACCAATCAATACCAGCTCTTAAGTGAAAACCAGATGGGCTTCAGAGAAGGATATTCTACAGTAGACTGCATTTACGTTCTTACTGCAATAGCAAAGGAATACCTCAGCAAAGGGAAAAAGATGTACTGCTTCTTCATAGATTTTAAGGCAGCCTTTGACACAGTAAATAGGGACAGCCTTCTGTATAAGCTAAGCAACTTGGGCGTATCGACCAAAATGATAAAAACACTAGAGAGCCTATACAAAAATAACATTACAAGGGTGTGGGATGGCCGAAGACTGTCGGAAGGATTCACCACAAACCAAGGCGTCAAACAGGGGTGCCTACTCAGTCCCCTACTATTTGCCCTCTATGTCGATAATATTGTAGAAAAACTGGCTGGAGGAGTCAATCTAGGTACGCATCGATTCAAGGTGCTGATGTACGCTGATAATATTGTCATGATGGCGGAGACACCAGAAATGCTGCAGGAAATGATAAATACTACTCAGACATACTGCAATACATGGAAACTTGCTATTAATAGCGGAAAACCACAAATGCTTGTAGTACGAAATGGAAGAGTAAGATTTGCCCGAAACGAAAATTGGAGCCAGGCACACAGCTGGAGGTTGTAAAATCGTTTAAGTACCTAGGTGTCACACTGACGAGCAACATGACTTTTCACAAGCACGTCAAAATCACAATTTTTTTAGTCAATGGCTCAAAATGGCAAGCGATTATGATTCTCCGTTGACACTGGAAAACCCAAGCTTGTGGAGATTGGAGCGGAATAGGCTGATTGTTAGCCTTGACTCTAAGACAAGGCAGACGTGGGAGGATCAAGCCAGAGAGAGTTCGGGGAGACTAGTTTATAAACGATTAACATACAACTTGCAAGAAAACAATTACTTCCAGGACGACATCGGCTCATACAAGATAATGCTAATTTTTAAAGCAAGAGTAGAGATGCTCAATCTAAATTACCGAACACACCTGCAAAATCATGCTAATGAATGCTCACTGTGCAACTTGAGGAAACGCGAGGATATAATGAACTTTTTGGGAAAATGTCCAAACTTAAAAGAAATCAGGGCAGCATGCCTCGGAACACAGTATCTGAATGTGAAGGACTGTATCAACTTATTGAACGGGAGCAACTGGAACAGCCTATCATCATATGTCACCCGAGCACAAAAATATAGGCAACAGATAATAGAAGAAAGTTTTTAGGGAGATTATTTATGTAAATTAATTAAATTTTCTTTAAATTGTTAAAGACCTGTAAAATGCTTAAATTATAACTGGAACTTAATAGTAGTTTTAAGCAACAAAAATTGTAAAATTGTAAAACTGAAGAGTCGGCATTGGGCTCACTGCAAATAATGCCATGCCTGCTATATGCCAGAAATATACTACTACTACTTTGACGCTTCCTAATTTTATGGAAAAAAATTTAATATGTATTTTAAATTTTTGATGTATTTTATTATATTTTTATTCCTCCATGGAATAGAAATCACGTTACCTGCCTTTTCCACTGGTGAAATGAAAGTCTGTGATGACCTGATATTAATACAGCTTTATTGGATATTTTTGATTAATATGGTTAAGATTGTACTGTTAACATTAGTTGGGGCTGGTGACCTTTATGTTGCATCTAATAGTTATTGTTTTGGCCGGCTCAAGGTCAGGTGTATTTTGTGTGCATCAATTTGTTAAATTAAAACACATTTCACCTTTTTTCTATCAGATATATTTCGAACCCCGTCGGGATTTGTCTATAGGGAGTGCACAGCGCCCGCTCTGTCAGCTTTGGAGTTGGGACTGTCAGTTGGAACTGTCAGTTGGATCTGTCAGTTTTCAACTCCACAGCTGGCAGAGCGGACGCTGTGTACTCCCTGAAGACCAATCCCGACGGGGTTCGAAATATATCGAAGAGAAAAAAGGAGAAATACGTTTTAATTTAATAAATTGATTCACATAAAATACACCTGACCTTGAGCCGGCCAAAACAATAACTATTAGATTAACTATTAACTGAATATAATATAATATAATATAATATGGTTATTCCTTTGTTAATCGATATTTTGATATTGTAGTATATTTTGAATAATCGAACGAGTGGATTGCCTTAATTGATTTACAACAGACAAAGTGATGTTTGGAGTTTAGTTCGATCAAATAGTATTGGGGAGAAGTAGATAAATTGACATTGATATAAGGATATTGATAAATTGTATAATAATGTAGAAGTATGTGCACATAACTTGTTATCCAGAAGAAGGTGCTCTTCAGCCAGATAAGGAAATTGGCACCATTCCTTGAATATTTGTTTTGTGTTTATAATTTTGGGCTTTACATCATACTTGCAATCAAACTGAGTTCATCGCTATCATCAGACATTTTCTCATACTCTGCTCTGTATTTACTTAACCACTCCCGGAGCAGGTCAACAGCACTTTTTGAATCATCATCAGGTAAATTCAAAAAATTCGCATGCCATTTTAGTGTGGCTAATTTTACTTCATTCCTTTCATAGAATGAGTGAAGTTTCTCGCCTTTTGTTGTCGGTTTAATCCTGCGCTTCTTGTCAATTTCAATGTAACCATTGTCAAGAAGAGACTGAATAATAAATGGATGAGTAAATGCTGAACCAATCTGACGGTCTTTCAGATTCCTGATTAACACTGCCTCGGTGAGGCAGGTTTCAGCTGGGAAAACGGCTCCCTCTCTGTTGAATTCAAGAATTACTTCAAAAACCCTTGTTTTATCGAGATCTTTTCCAGAAATTTCATCTTTGATAGGAAAAATGCTCTGGCTTTGTGAGAATTTATTAAAATCCGATATGGGATAGGTAATAAAGCCTTGTTCGTAGAGCTTTTGGGCTTGTTTCAGAGTTTCCCATGGCTCCAATTGAAGCTTGATGGAGCACAATTGGGTCAACTCCCACGTTGTAAGAAAATGTACGTCTCTTGACGGTTGAGCATTTGGTATTTTCTTATACAGAGACATCACTAATGCGAACGTAGTATTGAAGCCGATTTCATCGATGGACCTCGATCTTTCCTGAAGAATCGAAAAGGCATGACTAGTGCGAAAATTGATTTCATTACGCACACGCATGACTTTCTCTTCTTTAGAATTAAATTTATAGGGACTCAAACTGACTTTATACGGTATTGGACCTGTTTCTCTGAGGGAAGCGTTAGCTCGAAGTAGCTCAATATCCTCTTTGAGCCCCTCGCAGATATACATAATGTCGTCTATATTGTAAGAGGTCCAAGCGATCACACCATGACAAGTTTTTATTATGGGCTTCAGTTCGTTTATCAAAGACTCTCTCATTGGATGTTGTAGAGGCGTCTTCGAATTAAACATATCAATTGGTTCAATGGGCTCTTTAAATGAAAAGTCTTTGAATTTAAATGCTGCAGTAAACATAACTATTTCAGCCTTTTTACCAAATATTTCAGATTCAAATTTATGCATTAATGTAGTCATCTGATCTGACTGTAAAATGAAACAAAAAAATATTTAGTTTTTTGCAATATTTGGTGTTTGCGTTCTGTAATACTTACCGGTGTATATTTTCCATTTGAGAGCACAAATGAAAGCCTTTTGGCTGAACAATTGTCGTTGACCACGTTTAAATACTTCTTCATCTTGGTTTGGAATAACTACAAAAAAAAAAGAAGAAATGATGTTAAAACTACTTGGTTTTTATATGCAAAATAATGTATTAAGAAAGAAGCATCTAAAGAAAAATTTGAAAATTTGACCCTACATAACAACAATTAAAAAAAAAATGTCATAGTTGGACCGCAAATTATAAAGAATTATTATATATTTAAGTCGGGGCGGTCATCCAAGGTTTCTTTTTTATACCCTTGCAAAGGATATTATAATTTTGCCCAGAAGTTTGCAACGCATAGAAATATTCATTTCCGACCCTATAAACTATATACTATTAAACAGAATTGGATGTTTTGGTTAAAGTCGGATGCCTATATCTTATAGCTGCCATAGGAACTATCGGTCGAAAAGTGGGTTTTATTTAGAAAAAATGTTTGTTTTAATGCTGACGTTCGTAAACTCTGTTGTATTAAATCATTTGCAAGGGTATAAAAACTTCGGCAAAGACGAACTTAGAGAACTTAGGACAGACGGACGAACAGACAGACATGTCTATATCGACTCGACTGTTGATGCTGATCAAGAATATATATACTTTATATGGTCGGAAATGATTCCTTCTGCCTGTTACATACATTTGCACGACTTTATTATACCCTTCTTACTCTACGAGTAACGGGTTGAAATTGTAAAGCGTAATGTGTGTACATTACAAATCATTGTTTGTTATAGACAACCATGAAAGAATACTTTTGTTTCATTAGCAAATAACACGTCGCGCTTCACTGCGCCTTCAACAGTATAGAACCAATGCACACCCACTCTCCACCCACATCCCACCCACTTCACGTTTTTTTGCATGCAGAATTTCCTCGATGCCGGATTTTCCGAAATCGGGCAAACACGTGTCGAATCATTTCGCGTACTATGCTTACAAACCAAGTTTCAAGTCAATCGGATGAAAAATTATATTTTTCCCATACAAACTTTTCCGACGCTTTCTCGACTTTTCTGAGTGTAATTTTGCAAATTTTCTTTCTTAATGCGCGCCTGCATAACGAAGGTCTATGCCAAATCTTAAACCTGTAGTATAAGACGTTCAGGCTGTGCGTTGATAATATGTCAGTCTGTCAGTCGGGCGTACAGATTTATATATATAAGACTAGCAAATAGCCCGTCACGCTTCGCTGCGCCTTCAACAGTATTTAACCAACGCACACCCACTTACCACCCACTTCAGGCCCACATTCCACCCACTTTCCGCCCACTTCGCACACACTTTCCGCCCACTTCCCACCCACATTCCACCCACATCCCATCCACTTCCAGCCCACATCCCACCCACATTCCGCCCACTTGCCACCAACATACCGCAAACTTCCCGACCTCTTCCCGCCCAAATCCCGATCACTTACCATTTCAATCCCACCCACTTCCCACCCACTTCCCACCCACTATCCGCCCACATCCCACCCACATTCCACCCACTTGCCACCCACATTCCTCCCACTTACCGCCACATTCCACCCACCCACTTCCCACCTACATCCCACCCTACAACCCACCACTTACCCACATCCCACTTGCCGCCCACTTCCCACCCACATACCACACACCTCCTGCCGTCTTCCCGTCATCTTCCCGTCCACTTCCCGCCCACTTCCCATTAACATCCCACCCACATCCCTCCCGCATCCCACCCACATCCCTCCCACTTCCTGCCACATTTCACCCACTTTACATCCACTTACCACCCACTTCCAAAACAACTTTCCACCCACATCCCACCCACATCCCATTCACTTCACAGTGAGCATCCCGGCGATAGTTCCAACATCGGAAAATTAAAAACAAAATAAATTCTCATTTTGACCTTACAATCCGAGTTTCAAGCTAATCGTATGAAAAATAGTTTTTGGGCGGCTTTTCCGACATTGAAAAATCACATTACAAATTATTTCGTATTTTGTCCTTACAAACCGAGTTTCAAGCCAGTCGGATGGAAAATAGTTTTTTTTATGCAGAATTTTCCGGGAATTTTTCGACCGTCAGGTCAAATTTTCCAACTTCGGAATATAACATTTTAAACTATTTCGTATTCTATACTTACAAACCGAGTTTCAAGCCAATCGTATGATAAAAACTTTTTTGGATTTATAATTTTCCGGCCAATTTCCTCTTGTGCGGATTTTCCAAAATCTCTATTTCGCGTACTATGCTTACAACTTATGTTTTGTTATGTGTAACTTTGAAAATAAGTTTGGCGCCAATCGCTGGCAACTAAAGTTTCGCCCTTACAACCTTGACCACCCACTTTCCACCCAGCGGTGTGAATTTTAAGGAAGATTGGTATGCAGTTGTTGTCGAATTTTCATATAGATCTTTGAAAATGAGTTTGAACTTGATCGGATGAAAAACAAAAAAGTTTCATACAACCGTTTTCCGCGAATTTTCCACATTTGCCGACAGAATTTTCCAAAATCCGTTCTTAGTACTCACTTTCAGCATAAGATAAAACTACTGTGAAAATCTCATCTTCCTATCTTTTATGGCTTAGGCTGTACGACGGTCACCAGTCAGTCAGTCAGTCAGTCAGTCAGTCAGTCAGTCAGTCAGGTTGAACTTTTTTATATATATAGATATCGAAAGAATAATAAAACAATTTAAGAAATATGTTTTAAAACAATTAAGTATTCCATTCGATTCGACAATTCAGTGAAATTTTACATTTATATGTAGCTTCCACAATTTTAATTTTTGTTTGTTGCTTTTGTATTTCATTTATTTGTATGTGAAATAATTTGAATTTAACGTTGCCCTCTCTTGCGTTTTTTATAGAACGGTTAACTCCACATACCTGGTAATACTGCCACGCCGAAAAATCTTTCGCTGGTTTAGCATTTTGCTCTCTGGAACTTTATGGTGTTTGGTGACAGCTGTGCATTTTTTTAAAATGTTTAGCAACATGTTGCTAAGCCGCAATGCACACGCGGTCTTCACACACACACACACAAACAAAAAAAAATGAAAAAAAAAACATAAGCAAACTAAATGATTTTCACTTTCTGTTTTCTTCTAGAATTTTCACAGTTGTTTTTTTTACGGGTTAATTATTTTCTTAAATTATTCATGAACTTTTCTGCCTCTCTTTGTTAATTTTATTTTCACTTTTTCTTTGGGCAGTGTATAAACTCAAAAAAAAATACAAAAAAAATTAACTGCTGAACTTGCGGATACAAAATATATACATATATATTAACAAATCAACTCTTGCACAATTCGCACTTGTTTTGTTTAGTTAAATTAAACATTTTGTTGGATTTTCTTCTGCTTTTCCTTCACCCCACTTTTAAGCATGACGAGCTGAGTAGATATTGTCATGTCCGTCTGTAAAAGTGCGAATCTAAAGTAGAAAAAATTATTAATAATTTTTTTTGGATTTTTAAAATATTTTTTTCTGTTGTTCAAAAATGAAATTTCTCGCACTTCAGAGCAAAATTTTAATTATTTTTATTTCTCTTTGGTTATTGTATTATAATTATTGAACCGATATTAAGACAAGGGTACAGGCGTTCACTAGCAGCTCAATTACCTTTCGATTCATATCTCGCTTGACTCTATCTGATAATTATGAAGTGAGATATGGCCTAAAATGAAAGTGCACTCTCTATCTTAGCAAAACCCTGTGGCCGGATGAGAGTAATTAACTTACAAGAGCTTCGCAGTTGTCAGCAGTTTGTGGATTCGAGGTTGAACTTGTGTTGAATTGGTAGGTTTTAAATTTCTTGCTCTGCTCTGTGGTCCTTTCCGTTTTTCACTGAAACTATACTTTTGGAATTTGCTGGATACAATGCGACTGGTTTATTCAGTTGACTTTACAGCACTGATCTTTATTCCTAAACACAAGTTCTTGAATCGATTCAGTTTGTTGCATGCAAAAAAATAGACCGAAGTTTATATACACTTGCAGCATGATAAATCTTGGTGGAATTATTTCAAAGCATAGAAAACATATAAATACAAGGTTAGGAGACGTTTGCATGGAAAACAAAATAGTTTTTCTTACTAAAACTAGTTTTTCATCCGATCGTTTATATGGCAGCTATATGCTATAGTCAACCGATCCAGCCGATTCCGACAAATGTACAACGTATTTGTACCAAAAGACTTTGCGTTAAGTTTGGCTAAGATCTGATCTTCAAAACTGATGAAAGATGTCATGCTGATCAAGAATATATGTATACTCGTTACAAAGCGTTACAAGCATGCGGAAATTTTTATTATACCCTTTCCAAGGGTATACAAATTTCTAGTCTTTGCAATTATACAACGTGAACCGCAACAGCGAATCAACTTTTCAATGCTAATCTTTTATAAATAGAGTCTGGAGACCGGGGCTGCAATGCGAACGGTTCCGTTTCAGGCCCTTACAATATGCACGATATTCAGTGTAGCAACCGGTTTTATCAAACCAATAGCTTGCCGGACTTCGCCCACTTTTAACTTTTAGATAGTTTAATTTTTAACTACGTATTTTATTATTTTAGACATATTTTACCGCCCTCCCCGTTAAACTGCATTTGCCTGGTTATCAGTTCTGTGGTCCAGGAACCAAACTGGAAAAGCGCTTAGCGAACGGTGATAAAGGGATAAATCCATTGGATTCCGCTTGCCGGGAGCATGACATAGCATATTTAGACAAAGACTTAAACAAACGACATATAGCAGATTAAATTTTGGGTGATAAAACTTGGGCGCGTGTGAAAGCAAAATGAAGTGCAGTTGAATTCTTCAAAATTGTAATACTACCTTTGTTTCCGCCTACAGCCCCAACCCCACCCACAAAAAAGTTTCTTCTCAAAATATTTATCAATATTTCGATAGCTTCGGTAATTTGCAACCACCAAAGGAACTCATTAGATATTTGGATAAGAATATCACCTACAATTATGAGCAAGAGCAACGATTTAATGTGGACACTTGTCTCTCAAATTTTTAATGTCTTTAAACTAAGTAAATAAAACTAGAACTTGCATTCTTTTTCTTGTCTTCAGAAAATCAAATACTGTACCAGGACTCCTTTTCCTACTTTTGGAATAGCTAGAGCGGGGGAACTTGATATAGCATATGGCACGTTCAAAGATGAAAGCGGATAGCTTCACCTATACAAAAAGATTCTTATACAAACTAATGCTCACAAAAGATTACATAGGGCTAGTGCTCGAATAACGGGAACACGCTCCAAGAAATATACCAAAATAATAAAACCCCTCTTCCCGAAATCTTCATCAACACCGAATGCCATCTCAACTCCGCAGAGCCAAAAATCTATTTATATGGGAAGTGGACTTTCGAAACTCAATTCAAATAAAGCCAAGTATATTAACTGGGATGACCCAAATGAAATTGTTGAAAGATAAAAACTTTTAGTTGCATCCCAAGCAGCCGGACATAGTAACCATAACAATACCAAAGCATCATACTTTTCAAATAAAAGTTGGGAGAAGATTAGCTTAAGTGGTATTTAATCTGAGGATATTGATAAGAAACCATTATCAAGAGTAAGAGAGGTTTAATTAATAAGCTAATTCGGAGCAGATTTGGTTGAGATGGGGAACTACTCGTCGTCAATCAAAGGTTACCGATTTCTACTAACAGTAATTGATACATTCTCAAAGTTTTCATGGGGTGTTGCGCTTAAAACCAAAACTGCTGTTGAAGTTACAAAGGCAATGTCTTGTGTATTCAAGGTGGGTGGCATTCCTAAAAATTTGCAGACTGATGATGGAAAAGAATTTTTTAACAAGGAGTTCAAGTCTCTAGTTGATAAACACAACATAAATCACTACTCCACCTACAGCGGACTAAAAGAATCGATTGTTGAATGATTTAATAGAACGCTAAATGAAGAGCTTAGCTTCAATGGGTCATATCGATGGATTGATATTTATAAACAATAAGCCAAAAGCCCGTCGCGCTTCGCGGCGCCTTGAACAGTAAGAAACCAATATCAGAATCAGTTTGAAGTCATTCAAAACATTCAATAAATTTGTTTCCTCTGTAGAGCCCAGAAATCGAATCATACTTCCATAGGCTTGAAATCAACGTTTTACTACTTCGCTTTTTCACAGTTACGACTTTGCTGCTGCGTTCTTATCACCCCCACCCACACCCCACCCACTCCCCATCTACTTCTTACACAACATCCACCCGTTTCTCACCAACATCCCACCCACCTTCCACCCACATCCCTCCCACTTACCAACCACATCCCGCCCACTATTCTCCCATCTCCCAGTGGGAATCCCGACGGTATTTCCAACATCGGAAAATGCAAACACTATTTATTCAGTATTTCATCCCTACAAACTAAGTTTCAAGTCAATCGGGAGAAAAATATTTTTTTGCATGCAGAGTTTTCCAGGAATTTTCCAGCCGTTGGCGGGTTTTCCAAAATTGGGAAAACACGTGTCGAATATTTTGCGAACAATGCTTGCAAAGCAAGTTTTAAGTCAATCGGATGAAAAAAAATGTTTACCATACAAACTTTTCCGACGCTTTTCCGACTTTTCCGGGTGAGATTTTCCAGAAAATTGGAACACAGTTATTGATGAATTTTCATATAGATCTTTGAAAATGACTTTGAATCTGATCGGATAATAAACAAATAAGTTTCATACAACAGTTTTCCGTGAATTTTCCGACTTTGGGGATAGATTTTCCAAAATATGAAAGTAACTTTTTTCATGTTATGTTAGGTGTAATTTTGAAAATGAGTTTGGCGCTAATCGCTTGCAACTAAAGTTTCGCCCATACAACCTTGACCACCCACTTTCCACCCAGGGGGGGTGAATTTTCTGGAAGATTGGTATGCAGTTGTAGTTAAATTTTCATATAAATCTTTAAAAATGAGTTTGAACTTGATCGGCTGAAAAACAAAAAAGTTTCATACAACAGGGTTCCGCGAATTTTCCACATTTCCCGACAGAATTTTCCAAAATCCTTTCTTAGTACTCACTTTCAGCATAAGATAAAACTACTGTGAAAATCCCATCTTCCTATCTTTAATGGTTTCGACTGTGCGACGGTCACCAGTCAGTCAGTCAGTCAATTAGTCAGGTTGAACTCTTTTATATATAGAGAGACTGGCAAATATCCCGTCGCGCTTCGCTGCGCCTTCAACAGTATAGAACCAATGCACTCCCTAATCCCACCCGTTTCTCACCAACTTTCCACCCACTTCCCGCCTACATCCCACCCACTTACCATCCACTTACCACCCACTTGCAACCACCTCCCACCCACTTCCGAAACAACTTACCACCCACATCTCATTCAAATCCCACCAACATACCATCGGCGGTATTTCCAACATCGGAAAATGAAAACATAAATGAATTCTCATTTTGACCTTACAAACCGAGTTTCAAGCCAATCGGATGAAAAATAATTTTTTACATGCAGAATTTTCCGTGCATTTTCCTCGTCGACGGATTTTCCAAAATCGGGAAAACACGTGTCAAATTATTTCGTGTACTAAGCTTACAAACCAAGTTTCAAGTCAATCGGATAAAAATAAAATTTTTCCCATTCAAACTTTTTCCACGCTTTTCCGACTTTTCCGGGTGGAATTTACCAAAACCCCGTCTTAACGCACTTTCACCACTCACAAAAACTCCTGTCCAAATTACAGTCCTCTATCTCTTACCGTTTAGGCTGTGCGATGATTGCCAATGAATCAGTGAATCAGGACACTCTCTTTTATATTTATAGAGATTGTCTGCTTACAAAACCACAAAACCATTGGAATGGCACCCGTTGATATAAATTCCTCAAATAAAAAGGAATTGTCAAACACTGTCTACAGTCATCTTAAAACATTCAATGGATTAAAGTTTCGTGTGGGCAATCACTTCCGCAGAAGCAAATAGAAGCACATTTTTGAGATGAGATATTTTTAAAATAAAACAAATTAGAAATACCAATCCTACTATGTACAAATTGGAGGATTATCAGGGATCACCTTTTAAAGGAGGATTCTATGAAGAGTAGTTGAGAAAAACGCGCTTCCCCAACATATACCTGGTAGAAAAGATTATCAAAGCAAAGGCAGATTTAGTTTCTGGTTAAATGGTTACACTCCAAAAAAAAAACAGGCCAAATTGCCCTAAAATTTGGAAATTCGCCCTAAAAAAGGGGTCAAAGGCGATTCGCCTTATTTTTAAGAAAATGCTTTTCTAGATTTCAGGGCAATTTTTTTAAAAAACACTTAGACAATTTTAGGTGTTAGGTCGATTTAAAATTCCCAAGCGGTTATGGCAGAGCTGGCATAAGGAGGAAGCAGTTGACAGTTGAAATTAGTTTCTAAAGTTAAGAAATTATTTTCTAGAAAATCTCATCTAAGGGTTATGCTTTCTTAATTTAAGAAAAAAAAAAACAATTTAAGACAATAACCAAGAAATTTTTCTACAATTAAGAAAAAAAATTATTTTATGGCGAATTTCTAAAATGTAGAAAATATTTTTTTTTGAGTGTAGGCTTCCCCAATGAACACAACTCTTGGAAAAACAAAGACGATGAACTATTATTTAAATTTATTGTGAAATAATAAGAAATGTACTCAAAAATAAAAAGCATTTTGGTTTTTCATTTAAGGCGTCCATATTTTATGGGTATTTGTCCTCCCCCTTTTTGCCGGAGTCCGTCTGCTTAGTTGGATTGTATGGGACTTGAAGTTGTCGCTCCTTTGTTATATCCCTTCTTCCCGTTAAAAGCCGTTGTGAATCATCGATAGCTGTTTATTGTTTTAGTAAATGCCTATGATGCTGCTGACAGTTAAAATGAAACTAAATTAAAGATCTGAAAAGCAGCACACACCCTCCTCCCGGTTCCAAATAAAATAAAAATTGAAGAGTGTGTATAAATGAATCAATTTTTTATTGCATATGGGCTAATCCTGCGTTGCGGACGTTACATTTGTACGCAAATTTGCTTCTTTAAATTGACACAGCTGGCGTCCACTTTGGTATATTTGAAATACTTTTGGTGCAAATGCAGTTCTTTGGGAGTACTTTCAAACCTAATTTAAGATAATAGGTTATCTGTTTTTGAAAAAAAGTTATGCTTGTTTAAAGTTCCGTTGCGGACGTTACAAAAAATGGAAGTCGACTTTGAGGCTTATGTGCATTTCCACATTTTTTAGCGAATTTTGCGTAATAAACAAAAAAAAGCCTATTAACAAAAAATTTTGTAGAATATATGACCAATTCAACCCAGCTTTCAAAAGAATGATAAGTGGTCCCGTTATTAAAATATCTTAATTTTTGTGCTGTTGCGGACGTTACGTTGCGGACGTTACACTTTTTCCATTGACCCAAATAGTATAACAAAATATTTTTTTTCATCCCACTGACTTGAAACTGGGTTTGTAAGCTTAGTACGCGAAATAGTTCGACACGTGTTTTCCCGATTTTGAAAAATCCGCCCACGAGGAAAATTTCCGTAAAATTCTACTTGCAAAAAAATTATCTTTCATCCGCTTGGCTTGAAATTCAGTTTGTAATGATTAAACTCGAATTCATTTGGGTTTTCATTTTCCGATGTTGGAAATTCCGATTTTTGTCGATATTTATTAATTATTAATATTATTTAAACACACTTTTTGTTACTTTGAGGTTATGTTTTTGGATTCTCGACAACCTAGAGCAATTTAGAGCCCAGATTCAGACTCAGCAGGCAATAAACCATTATAAACATCTATTTCGACCTCATATTAAAAAAAAAAATTTTTGAGTATTTTCTTGCCGTTGCGGACGTTACACATTTTGGCATTAACTTTTTTCAAAAATATGTGTAATGAAGGTATATTTTTTTTTCATCAGTTAAAAGGGCATAAAAAACTCTGTTTATAAAGCAAGTTTGGATAATCGAATTATTAAAATTCATTCTGCTAAATTAAAAAAACCCAATTTTCCGTTGCGGACGTTACACACAGTAATCCGATTTTTAGTTTAAATTTTTAATATATATAAGATATCCTACAAATATAATGAGTACCTTAAATTAAAGGAAATAAAACAAACTTTAAGTTTTGCTAAGCGGAAAATACTATAACGACTGTTCTTACCATTTTTGTGACCAATAAAAAAACCCTTTTTTTCAAGAATTAATAGAAGCAAGAGGAAGGTGTAGGTATGCCTCTGCCAAGAGCGGACAAACCACCGTAGAACAATATTGCTTACATATTTTGAAGCTTGAAAATGTACCCTATTATTCCATTAACAAACATTTGGATTTTGGACAACTTTAAATTTCAACCCTTGGTTAAAAAATTTTCGGATTAGCCCATATACATAGATTACAAAACCCATTCTAATTCTGCTTGCTCCAGATAGAGCTTCTCATCCATTTATTTGATTATTTGATAGCTACCATCACACAGAGCGTCTAGCGTAGAGTTACGTATGGTGATGTATCTATGTGGCAAGTACAAGATATGCTCTCGAAGTTCCAGAGCAATGGTTTCTCCGCACTTGGTCTGCTTTGCTACTGTTGCCATTGCCATTTTCTGAATGAAGCTGCAAATCCGGCTGAAAGCCCATTTCGTATCAGATTTGTTTGTTTACAATTTCAGATATTTTTTGTTTATTTTTTTTTGATTAGTAAGCTTTATTTATAAATGTTAGGTATAATTCTATACACATTTTCTTAATAGCTACAATATGTTTAAAAATTTTTTTTTTTTGTTTTTGTTTTTCATGTTTTACAATTTACAATACTTCATCAACTTCCATGTCTTCTCTCAACCTTTCTACTTTTAAACGCTTCTCCGCTGATTCGCTGACTTCCTCATTCTTCCTTTTCCTACTCTCGGGCGTACTCCTTAATCTGTAATGACCCCAAGCATATGTACTAATCTTGTCCTCACGAATTTTTCTCTTATCATATAATATTTTGTTCTCGAAAAGATATTTTAAATAACTTCTTAGAGTAAGTTTATCTAACGCTAACTTTTTTACTCCCTTTGATTTTTTAATATCCGTATCACCATCGATAGAAAGAGAATACATTTTGGGTCTCAGACCGACAAACTCTTTAATTTGTTTCCCATTGTTCTCATCCTTCATCATCCCCAACACTTCATTATTGCATCTGTCAATACCGAATTTTTCAGCCAACTCTTCAGGATACTCAGAAGTATCAAATCGCTTAGATACGTCTTCACGAATATCAGCAAAGAAATCCTTAGTTTTGATTGAATATATGAATGAATCGGTATCCATGTACTTCAATGAAAGGTTTGAGGGGAATTTAGGTTGCATGTACTCATAATGAAAATCATACATTAACCATTTTGATAACTCCAAAACTGAAAATCCCAGGTACATTGGCTTGTTGAACACATTATGTAATCGTTTCCTTTGAATGGCGTACATATCTTTCGCGCACCTAGCTGAGCTATGAAAATTTGTCTTTGCAATTAGTGCACCTGCACCGATGCTATTTCCATTTGTCTCCCATCCCGTTACAGTTTTTACATCTTTCTGCTTTTCAACATTTTCCATGGTTTTTTCATAGACAGCATTGTTCAACAGCGTGAAAAAGTATTTCCCGAACATATTTTCCTATTTTCCGCTTTTGTTCTATGCCGAGTGTTGAGATCGATATAGGACTTTAGCCAAGGAGACTGCTTGAACCGTAAAACACGATGAATCTGTTTTAGCTTCAACCCATGCTTTATACACTGCTGCAGATTTCTATAGTGTATTGGATACCTGTATTTATCCCTAAGATCGGCAATTAGTTTTTCAACTTTTGCGTTTTTGGTGGGCTTTTGGTTGCTGGGGCAAAAAGGTAGGTCATTGTGTTTATCGTGAAGATCATCTGGATATGACAAATCAACCTCAAGAATGTACCCGAAATCGGAGGTGGGAGAGATAGAGGTAAAATCAAGTAAATGAATTTCTTCATCTGTTAGCCATTGGAAGTCCCCATATGGGAGATACTGAGACATTGCCCATCCATACAGGTTATTTGCGCTTAAATACATTAAAAAGTCAGAATCTTTAGTGGGATCATGATCACTTAGGTATTGGTGATTGGCTTTTGAGTACCTTTTACAGCACTGAACTAAGCCCCCTCTAATTCCACTCTGGATAAAACTATACATGTCAATATCCGTAAACAATTGTAATTGAATTTTAGTGGTCTTTAGCATTGCATCCCAAGATAAGTCCGGAGTAGTATAGTAGTGAGAAGGATCTAGGGTATATTTTTTTTTGCAAATCGTTCGAAAGTTTTGAAAAACATCTGTCAGCAAAAGAACGTTAGTCTTGAGGTATATTTCCATATACTCCTTTAAGTTATTACAATTAAAAACGTTCCACACTTTTTGTGCGTGCTCATAATTTTCTATAGTACACTCCTGATTAGCTAATGTGTTAAAGAAGTTTTCTCTTGGAGGAAGGGAAGTTTCATCTAAGCGTTCTGGAGAATCTATATATTCATATGGGAAAACTCCCTTCTTGCGTACGAGATTGAAGTGCTGATCTTCAGGAAAGTACTTTCTGATGGTCTCAAAGCTTTCCAGTTTCAAGTTTGAACTCAAATTATCCAAGCTAGCAGGCATAAATCTAAACGAATCTAAAAATCGAATTTCCAAGTCTGAATGCTTACCCTCAATAGGAATATATTTTGAAATTGAGATGTACAACTCTTTGTTAAAAGGTAACACTTTTATTTCCCCCTCGGTCTTTAATAATTCCCTAACAAATACATTAGCATCGTAGCGAGATAAATTGTGAAAAAACACAGGAACAAAAGATGCAATTTTATAGTTAAGATTACAAGCCTTATGAGCTGCCCCTCTAAACTTGCCAGTTAAGTGACAATGATCTCTTACACGAACTTTCTCAACTAAATCTTTTTCGCAAATATGACATTTTGTTGCGTTTTCAAACTTATTTATGTCTTCATCGTTCATGACCAATGGCTCTATCGTTGTGAGGTATTTGGAGCAAACTTTAGTAATGTCTCTAAATAAGGAACGAAAACCTGCAGCCTTTCCAGTTTTCATTACGAATTTATCTAATGAGGAGTCAAAAGAAGACTTAATGAAATATGAGATGGCTGGTGGAACGTGACGTTTTAAAATCTCTAATTTTTCGCTAACTGTTTGGTTTTCTGATTGAACTGAACACTCAAAGTCGGCATAAACTACAAATGGCACATCTAAGGCACGGGAAATGCTCTTAAGCCTTAGACTCGCCTCAGCCTCTGGTGGAAGCGTAATCACCACCTTGCCGCACTGCTCCTTGTGTCGCTGAAGTAAGTTCTTATCCTTCGTATAGTATAGACATTGGTTGCAAAAACGTAGCTGATTGCCATTTGCTGTAAGTTGACTACGTACAAGTCTAAAAATATATGAAAAGAAATAAAATATTTTATTAATATTGTAATGAGATATTTTGGATCAGTGAACGGGAGTTCACGAGTCAAAGACAGAATCATATGTGTAATTCGATTTGAAATTAAAACAATTAAAATACTTACGCTGATAGTCGACTGATCCAGACATAATGGGAACGATCACCTTCTTCCAATAGCATTAGATTGATGTGTGTTGATCGCTCTTGCTGAGTTAAATGTAGTGGACCAATCACCTGGTTATGTTCCTCATCATATCCAAACACATTCACACTGATGAGGGGATTCTGTTCTTCGAAAATGTTAATCTGCTTCAAGGGAAGGGGGAAATCCATGTTCTCAAAATTTAGTGTAACATTTTCATTTATGTTGATGGATGAAGCCTCAATCGTATCAGATGGTTTAAGGGCTGATATAATTGCCCATTTAAAACAAAACTGATCATTGTTCTTAATGTTGACGATCGCCTTTTTCCCCCACAACTTTTTTGGTGTTTTAATGTAACTGGAGGCTTTCAGTGGAGTGTACTTGTTTATGTTCATTTCAAGTCTTTTTATTTTGCACAAAGACCATCCACTGTCCCTCTCCTGAAATTCATCCATTTTAGTGCGTATGACTAAAGAATGCTCCGCGAAAAGCTGCTCCACATCCGTTGATGACAATAAGAGAGCCATCTCGGTTTGATGTGATTTAACATCAAGGGACAGCTCAACATCATCATCTATAATCTTCTTGTACTTTCCAAATAACTCGAAATTTACCTTACATGATTTATGCACTTCTAGAATATGTTTCATTAGCGGTATCAGTGCTGATCCTGCTTCACTTAGAAACTCCTCAGGAGCAAGCACATCGTCCCTCGAATTCTCGAATGAATAAATGTTTACGCGATTTTGAAAACCGGATGAAATCCACTTTACTTGCGGATTACTACCGTTTATCTGAGGAAACGCACGAAACTTATGATTATTTGACCGTACATGATAAAGCCACTGCTTGCTGTTGATATTTTGCTTACAAGCGGTACAAAATTTCACTTCAGAAACGCAATTGCTTGTCGAAGCCATAGTTTAGTTATTGAAGAACAAAGTCAAACTGAAGGCTTTGCATTTCAAAATCTTCGTTTTATAGAAATCGAGTCTCTACACGGACACCCGCACACACACATACACTGATCTTGAGCGTGGAAATTTCAACCGAAAAAATGCACGATCGTCACTCATTCATCTTCGTAGAAGCATACATAGTTCTCACTCACATTCAATTCAATGGAAATTGTAGCTATCCATTCAGTACGGCTCACTACTGAATCAGACCTGAATCAGTTCCTACTTCTCAGGTCTGATTCATCACTGACAAATTCAGTACTGACACGTTGAACTGCAGGGTGTGTACAAATGTGTCATTGATTGAAAAATGCATCATTGACACTTAAAACTCACATTGTTTATCCACCAGAATCTCCGGCTCCAAACCCCTCCTCTCTTCACTGACCACTCTGAGTCTAAAAATCCAAATTTCCTAATATAAGCCAACAAAAAATTAATTGCATACTTTGGTTCAACTATTTCTTTGATTGGTCACTTGCATATTTAACAAGCGTGAACAGCCGGCTAAGAAATCAGCAAACGAACTGCACTCTCACACAAACCAGTTAATCGAAAGCCGCTGCATTTGATACAAAACAGGTTTTCAAATTAAACTGAGCTTTTGCACCAGAGAAGATAGGAAACTTGAATGAATTTAAATTTATTGTACGTTTTTCCCCATATTTATGTAAGTGTGAGGCTTTCGTCATTGATTAAAATTGTGCATCATTCGTTCTTGTTATTAAAAGTTAGGCATCGACTTAGAAACAACCGAAACACAGCTTTGGACATCGAAAAAATATCTCAACTGCGCTTTTCTAAGGCATGCTCTTGACTCTCCGCTCAGCTTGGCTGTTTTGCTTTTGTCGACTTTCATTGATTGTAGAAAATGCTTCGCTCGCACGTTGTTTGGCTCTTATGCAATTTGATTAACGTTTGATATACTTCTCGTGCTGTTCTTGGTGATGTCTTGGTGTTTATTTTAGTATTTTCAGTTTCTGCAATAAGTAGCCTTTCCAAACAAATCTTTTGTTTCTTTGAATAAATTCTTCTAATTTATGGGGGGGACTTTTAATTACAATTTCCGGAAATTATTTTTATCAGCAGAATATTTTTCACAAATAATTATTGTTTCCTGGTTTAGGGGACTTTTTGGGATTTGCAAAATGCAATTGGCGAGAAAGCACTTTTCACTTTTTTGATGCATCACTCATTCGTTGCTCGAAACGTTCACGTAAGCCGTTCATCATCGTAGTAACACGGATCTCACTTAGTAATTCAATGGAAAGTGAAGCTATCCCTTCATTACGGCTCAGTACTGAATCAGACCTGAATCAGTTCCTACTTCTCAGGTCTGATTCAGCACTGACAAATTCAGACGTTGTACTGCAGGGTATGTACTAGAGAGGTGCACGAGACTATGTACAGACTATGTTACAGTCGGGCTTGACCGACTTGCCTTTTGCTAATCATTTTTTTGTTAGTTCACTTTTCAGTTCACTTTTTTATTTAATAATAGTTTAAGTTTAAGCTTTTAATAAATTCACACCACTTCAATTTTTACTGCACTTACAAATGTTTCCTTTCGCAATAATGACGTTTGTCTCAGGGGCGTCCAAAAAAACAAGTAAAGCATCAACAGAAATCTGTAACAACGTCATTCGTTTTTTCGGCAGCGATTAAGCAGAACAGAACAGAAGAAATGACAAAGTACGAAAAACATTTGGGACCTGCCTGCAAATTGTTAGTGTGATTCCGAGCTATCGCCAGCTGCAGTCAACCACGCACATATGGGGCATTCCATACAAAAAAAACTTTTTTCTGGGATGATGTCTCCGAATTGGATGATGAGAGCTCCAAAGGGAGCTTATTATGAGAGAAAATTGAGGAAGTTATGGCCATTTTTGTCATGTAATCTCAAAAATATTAGTATGAAAAATTTGTCAAAAATTTCTAATAAATTTTTTTTTTGTTTCTTAATTCGGCCCAAAAATCTTAAAAATCTTCTTTGAGCTATTAAATAAAATTTTAGGACCCAGAAAAGAATGCATTGGATTTGAAGCTTACAGTAAAATATATATAAATATATATATATTACTTCGTAGTGGAATTCCCAGTACATCGATTTTAAATTATTCAATCGGTAGAGAATTCAAGCAGCGACCTGTATTGGCACGGTGTGTAATGCGACCGGGCGTGCTCGACTGTTCTTTTCTTTCTTGTTCTTTTTTATACTCTGTACCAAAGGTACGCAGAGTATATTAAGTTTGTGCAAAAGTATGTAACAGGAAGAAGGAATCATTTCCGACCCTATAAAGTATATATATTCTTGATCAGCATCAACAGCCGAGTCTATATAGCCATGTCCGTCTGTCCGTCCGTCCGTCCGTCCGTGAACAAACAGATCTCGGTGATGGTAAGAGATAGAGGTTTGACATGTATGGGACAAATGCTTCTTTTATCTGCACGCAGATCAAGTTTATTTCAAAATTTGGCCACGCCCCCTCCCGCCCCCGCAATTTGGAAAAAACGTTATATCTCCTACAGTTTTGAAGATAGACGGTTCGTAGAGATAGTTAGTAATTAGCAAAATGTATAGATTTGCCGAAGAAATGATAAAGATTGGATGAGCGGTTCTCAAGTTATGACCTGATCAAGAATATATATAGTTTATAGGGTCGGAAATGAATATTTCTATGCGTTGCAAACTTCTGTCCAAAATTATAATACCCTTTGCAAGGGTATAATAAACTACATTCTAACTAATTTTGAAATTACACTTCTTGATGTCGTCTTGACTTTAAGTGAGGAATCATTCACAGGAACCGCATGATGAATTCCAAGCGTCCCTTTGATTGTTTTACAATTTTCGAACCTGGTTTTCAGATATTCTTCACACTGTTGGTAATCTTTTTTGATGCAAAAAAAAAGACATTGTTGCTTTTCAAATGATCACTTGCCCATTGATAAAGGTTTTTAGCTGTTAGTATTTGATTTCTTGATCCTTGCTGCAGGCAGTACTGCCAGCAAGCCTTTTAGCCGCTCCTCTGCCCCATCACAAGCACATTTTCCGTACTCTTGATTGCAGTAATATATGACAATTTCTCTTGAAACCACTTTGCAAAAGTTTACCATTGTACGTGGTTAAATTAAGAACCGAAAATAAAATTTATTAGAAATTTTTGATAAATTTTTTATACTGATATTTTTGAGATTACATGACAAAAATGGCCATAACTTCCTAAATTTTCAAGCAACAGAAATGCTTTTTATACCCTGTACCCATTGAAAATGGGTAAAAGGGGATCATGAAGTTGTGCAAATGTATGTAACAGGAAGAAGGAAACATTTCCGACCCTATAAAGTATATATATTCTTGATCAGCATCAACAGCCGAGTCGATTTAGCCATGTCCGTCTGTCCGTCTGTCCGTCCGTCCGTCTGTCTGTATGAACGCGTCGATCTCGGAGACTATAAGAGATAGAGATACAAATTTTTGCATGTACATAGGTATAGGCCGTACGCAGATCAAGTTTGTTTCAGATTTGCAAAATTCCCCCCCCTCCCCCCTTAAACCGCAAAAAACTGTCAGAGCCACAATTTTAAAGTTACAACATCGTCGCTTAATATATATTATCTTAGGCCTATAATCTATCTATTCTGAAAAGCACATTGAAATCTGAGCAAAAACACAGAAGTTATTAACGAAACAATTTTTGCACCCCCCCTCCCCCCACGCTTTGCTAATTACGCATTACGTTTGCTGCTTGCGCCCGCGTGTGTGAGGGCGCGTTTGTGTGTATGTGTGCGTGTGTGTTTGTTTGTGTATGTGTGTGTTTGTCAATTGTACAGGGTATTTTGAAGTCGAGCTAACTCGACTGCAATGGTCTTACTTGTTAATCCAACACATTTGGAAAATAATTGCCAAGCTCTATCTTAAACCGTTTTCGAGTTATTGAAAATTTTAAAAATTCACAATATTAAACTTTTAAGCGTGGAACTTCCGCAAAAGAGCTCCAAAAAAGATCACATTTTGGGGTTAAGCTTCTCTCATAATAAGCTCCCTTTGGGCCAATTATCATCCAATTCGGAGACATCATCCCAGAAAAAAGATTTTTTTGTATGGAATGCCCCATATACATATTGCTATTTATATTTTGGCATTGCATCGCTTTTCGACTAAGTTTAAATACAATAACCACATTCGGCAAATCTCCGTCTACCTGATTCTACATATGCATTTATCCTAGGTACTTACTGTAGTACTTACTTGTAAAGCGATTGGGTGGCGATCGCCACCAGGAAGTAGTTCATGTAAGTAGTGCAAAGTAGCTATCGCCACCAGCCGTACTGAAGGGTCTATTTGCTCCAGATAACCAAATAAACCGCTAAGAAGATTATCTTACGTAAGTAATTTACCCAGCGCCTGGCCTAATGATTGTGAAAGTGCAAAGTTTCGATTGCTCAGTTGTTTTTGTATAATGAAACCGGATGCACGTGGTACGCTCCCTTACTCCCCGTTCTCCAGATTCTATTTATTAAAGATAAGCAGTAAAAATTTGATTCGCTGTTGCTGTGATTTGCTGTCCACGTGGTATAATTTTTTTTAATTTTAGATATTTAATCCGAATCTCATCCCATACATTGGCAGTATATTTAAAATTTTTGTTTTTTTGGGCGAGTCCATGCTATCTCCTCCGTCAGTTTTAAGGCTATCGTAACCAAACTTTGCACGAAGTCTTTTGATTTATGAAAATCGAACCTCTAGCTGCAATACAAAAGATAATTTTGAAAAAAAGTCTTAGTAAGAAAAACTTTTTTGTTTTCAATGCTATCACTCTCTATGTATAAGCGCGTTGATCTCACAGACTATAAGAGGTAGAGCCACAAATTTTTGCATGAATGTAGGTGTACAGTGTACACCGTACCCAGATAAAGTTTGCTCCAGGTTTGGCAAATTCCTTCTCTATCTTCTTCTAACCGCGAAAAACTTTCAGAGCTTCAATTTTTAAGTTGTAACCTAGTGACTTAATATATATTCAGTGAGGCCCAACATCTATCTATTCTGTGTACCACAATGAGATCCGAGCAAAAACACTAAAGATATGTACATAAGTGCGCCTGCCCATTTATTAAAATAAATTTTAAAATTAATAGAATTTAAAGCTATAGGAACCACATTACTTGGAACAGGGTATTTTGCTTTCGGGGCACTCGACCGCAACACTTTTACTTGTACTTTGACGCTCCCTAATTTTATGGATGCAAATTTAATTTGTACTTAAAATTTTTGATGAATTTAATTATATTTTTATTCCTGTATATATTGGAATGCTCGTTATCTGCCTTTTCCATTTGACGAAATAAAAGTCTGTGATGGTCTGATATTAATACAGCTTTATTGGATATTTTTGATTAATATGTTTAAATATGTATTTAAGGATTAATTGTTAACTGAATATGGGTATTTCCACAGTCGCGAACGCGACATTCGTACGACTTTAAAGTGCAAAAAAATATAGAAAACAAAAAAATATTTGTTGTTTGTTTTTATTTTTTGGTAGAGTTTTGGTAACAGTATATTTAGTGCAAAAGATAGGTTCAGTCGATTTGACGATTAAAATATAAATTGAAAAAGTTATGTGATTTATCACGCGACAAAAATGGAAGTCGTTTTTGGCTGCAAGTAATAAAATTCATAAATCTGGGAATAGTAAACAACAATTTTAAAGCAGTTAACTCCTAAATAAAGGTGAATAATGCAGCTTTTTATTCCGTGCAATTATATTCAGTTATTTACATTAGCTTTGTTTTTATAAGCTTTAATATTATGAAGAACGCGACATTTAGCACGCGACATATTAAAACGAGAGCATAAGTTAAAGTCGGCTCTAACCGACTTCGATATACCCGTTACTCATGAAAAACATGTTTAACAGTGTTCCTGCGTTCCTTAGGGTAACCATCAGAAAAGTATGCAACATTTTTTTAGGGTGGGTAGCGGGGGGGCTCGGTTCACTTTTTTGCTTATAACTTGAGAACCGTTCATCCGATCTTCATCATTTCTTCGGCAAATCGATTCATTTTGCTAATTACTAACTATCTCTAGAAGAAACAAATCGTCTATCTAGAGTCATTTCCGACCCTATAAAGTATATATATTCTTGATCAGCATCAACAGCCGAGTCGATATAGCCATGTCCGTCTGTCCGTCTGTCTGTCCGTCCGTCCGTCCGTCCGTCCGTATGAACAAACAGATCTCGTAGATGGTAAGAGATAGAGGTTTGACTTGTATGGGACAAATGTTTCTTATAGCTGCAGGCAGATCAAGTTTATTTTCAATTTTTGCAACGCCCCCTCCCGCCCCCGCAATTCGGAAAAAACGTTATATCTCCTACAGTTTTGAAGATAGACATTTCATACCTTCTAGAGATAGTTAGTAATTGGCAAAATATATCGATTTGCCGAAGAAATGATAATGATCGGATCAGCGGTTCTCAAGTTATGAGCAAAAAAGTATATCGCCCTCGCCCCACCCCCTCCCACCCATTCACAACTAACACCACACAATCTTAAAGAGAGAGAGCGGGAGTGAGAGTGAGAGGAGAGAAAGAGAGAGAAACTTTGAGATGAGCGCACCACCAGCATTGCATTCAGCTTCTACTCCAGGTACAGAGTATGTTATAGTCGGGCTTGACCGACTTTCTTACTTGTTTTTTTAATGGAATCAGAAAGGCTTTAAATGAATTATGTTTTTTATTTTAATTTTAGTTTTTCATGTCATGTTAAGAAAAATAATTTTTTAAAAAACTGCTTTGTCGATCTTGGTGGACCTTTCTGTGGAAATGCCCATATAATATGGTTATTCCGATCCCGAACATTTGGTAGCAATTCCTTGTGTAAGTCCTTCCGCTGAGTCCAAAAATCCAATCCGCAAATTTTTTTATGGGGCCGTTTTCGAGAAATCGCGGAAAAGCTAGTTGGCTGTACCGACTTGATGTTTCTTTATTTGCTCGATTAACTCTGCCTTGGTGAGGCGTGGCGGGGGAGTGGGTGACGTCTTGGGGGATATTCAAATAGTTTACTTTAGCGGAAAGCTCCTCATCTTCACTGTCAAGTTCCCACTTTCTCTCCAGCTTTTGAGCACCTTTACTAACGCAAGAAAGAAAGTGACGAACAATCAGCTCATAGACCTTCCAATTGTTTGGACCAAGTTGATCAGGTGTTGCATATTTTAAATGATAAATGGGCTCTAGTTGGGCTTGCGTATGATAACCCTGGCTTGAAAATTGACCTCATCACGCACTTGAAAGGCTCATAGTGCTGGCAAATTAAAATTATAGTCTTCCAACTGACGGACGGCATATGGTGCTGGACCTGTTTCGATGATCGAAGGGTTAGCTGAATATCCACCTTTTTTTTTTAATTCTTTGAATTTATTGAATCTTCTCTTAATGAGACTAACAATAAGTTTTTTAATCTTAATCTAGAAACTATTATAAAACCATTCCCTATTGGAGGTAGTTTATTTTGCGCGGCTCTTTAATTCAGTCGCAGGGTTGGTAGATCTTTATTTCGGAGGCGGGAATGCGTTGATTGCAGGGTGAGAGATTGTGCATGTTCATTAGGGTGGGCAAGAAGCTTCTCGGAATATTTGCGTTTAAGGTGCTGTATTTCAGTTTCGCCCAATGGGATTCTTAGGACGTTGTGGATACACTCGTTGCGAATGTACTATGGCGCTCCAGTGAGTGTTCTGAGAATCCTTGTTTGAGATCTTTGAAGAATGTCCACACTGCTCGCACGGGCATTTTCCCATAGCTGCGATCCATAAGTCCAGACAGGCTTTATAATGCTTTTGTACAGTAATACTTTATATTCCAGTTAGTTAGTCAGTGCAGGCTGTTAGCCTTCAGCTTTATTTGAAGTTTTTTCTGGTTGTATAACAGGCGTCTCCATGATTAGAGTGGCTGCACTGTGGGCCAGAAATCTCATTTTTTGGCCAAAACTCTGGCATTTCTACACCAGGCTAGCTAGAAAGCTGCGATTTTCGGCAAAATGATCTTAAAAGATTGAACTTAAGTCACATCATTTAAAAAGTAACAAAAAAATTTTATATGATATTCATAATCCAAACCAAAGTCGGAAAATATTTCAACTTCTTCGATAAATAATTATAGAAAAAAAAATTGTAATTGGATTTGACCCAATTCTTGCATAAAAGTATATATAAGTACCACATAATTAAAAAAAATTAATGTGTCTTGATATCTTTAATGATTTGTGAGATATTGACCCAAGAAGTTTTTGACTTTGACTGCCCACCCTGTCGAGGATTTTCAGTCAATATGACTACTGTAACCGTTTTTTCTATCTATTTTACCTCCTCTTTAAATTCAATACTTAAAACAACTAAATTAAAATAAAAATTTAATTAATTAAAAATCTAATTTATTTAATATATTACACTTTAGCTTGAGTACGTCTAAGAGTACGCTACACATTTTGACACATTCAAATTGGCTCCGTTTATGAGTGTTTTATTACAGAATTTATCTGTTATATTCCGAAGTTGAAAAAAAAAAGCATACATCTAGGGTGGCTGTATAACAGAACAAGATTGATTTCAAATAGGAATATAATTTTAAATGCAATTTTATAAAAATTCAAAGCAAAACCGCGCAAAAGCGCATACCTACAGCTATAGTGCAATATTCAAAGAAAATATTTTGCCATGTTGCAAGAGAATCGCGAAGGGTACTAAGGGGTACTTTCAACTGAAAGTAGCCAAAAGTAAAAAACCCCAATATATTTAGGATTTTTTCCAGTTATTATGTAAACGCTTACGAATGAAAACTTCTGTATATTTTTTAATTAATATCTGGTCCGTAGTCGAAAATAAAAAATCAAACTGCTTCAGCTGTTGCATTCCATTTTTCCAATAATAATTAATTATTTTTTGCATTGATTTTGAGAAAAATTAACTTTGAACGGCTGTCTCGCAAAAACCATTTCGAGAAAAGGTTCAAAATTTTGCCATTAAATAGTTATATCTATTTAAAATCATTGCCGATCTTCGTTTTGTCCAATTTCCAAAAAAAAAAATTGGGACTTTTGGCCAAAATCTCGGGCTGCTGGCCCAGTGTGCGCCGGAAAACTCAGTATATGGCTTTCTATGTCTGAAATATCTTGTTCGCTTAGTTTATTTTTTGGACTTTTTTTTCCGCGTAAATCGTTCATGGGATTGTTTGGAAAACTATTTTTTTTCTTGATCACCCTTCTAATGAAGCTTTTCGTTTCTCCAAAGCATTTTAAAAAGCATCCCTGACATACGTTAATGCGATCCCCATTGAATTCCAAAAAATAGTAGTTACTGTTCTGACGATTTCTGGCAAGTCTTTCGCTCTTCTTAAGTGTTTGCGTTAATTTTTCTTCAATTTGTATGAGCGAAGAAATATATAAAATTCTTTTGTTATAGTCTGCAAACTTCCAATACTCATCAAAAATTTGTTTCTGCTCTACGTAGGTAATTTTGTCTCTGCATTTCTTGCGGCACATTTCTAATGGAACGCAGTTGCGCTTTGCGATTCTTTTGCCTCGCGTTGTTGTGTACATTTCGCCGCTGTTCCTTTTCTTTTGTCGTTCATTTTTCGTCAAATAACCTTTTTTGGCAGCATATTCACCATTCAGTTGTTGAGTTGCACTCAAATGGCTTGTTGACGCTTCATTATCCAAATCGTTTTGCGATATATCCTCTGAAATACTGCTTTCCATGGAAAAGTCTGGATCGTGTAAAGAGTCGTCTGACCCAAAATCAACTTCGTTGCTGCCAGAGTCGTCTGACCCAAAATCATGTTCGTCGCTGCCACTCTCCATATTCTTAAAAAAAATATATATAAATAGTTCGCGTAAAAATATTTGTTTATATCGGAGATTCGTATTTTGCATATTATTTTGGGTATTTCTTACCGGTTTATGTAAATTATTTATTTTTATATTTTTGCTTGTGTTGACTACTTGCTGATGTTTACTACTTGAACACGCCTGGCAGAATGTTTTTAATTATTATTTTTCGTCGGGAGAAACTTTCAATCGGCTGCTTTGATTTCATTTTTAAGTCGCATACTTGTTGTTATTTTTCATTAACATCAACATTATCAACTGTAATTACAGCATAATTCAAGTTATGTATTAAACTTTCAGCAAACTGATTTTGGAACAAAGACACAATTAAAGATGTGTACCGAAAAGTTATAAAAGTATTTTGGAAAAAAGGCACATTTAGAGTTATGATCCATAAAATAAAAACATTTAATATGGAATAAAAGCTTAAGTCCAGATATGCCATCAGGTAATCAAAAATGTCAATGTGGAATAACAGCATAAGTCACAGTGTGTATTTTGGAATAAAAGCACATCTCAGATGTGTTATTTTTTTATATAAAAATAAAATAGGAATTCTGTCAAAAATCAGATTTTGAATAGGGAAGAATAGCACAACTGAGATATGCTGTTTTGCCTTTTATAAACTTAAGCAATTTAGACTTATGTTGTTTGGTTTTACCGTAATATCTTTGTAACCAATCACCCGATTGTCCTGAAATTTTGACACAAAATAGATAAGAAACCGAGGAAGCCATTGGTATTAATATCTCAATTTTGACATAACTCGAGATATGCTGTTATTCCTTATTGCCACAGATATCTTAACATGTGATACCTTAACATGAAAAATGGTAACGGTAATAAATTTCAAATCAATTTCAAAGTCGTTAAAAAATGTATTTTTATTATTCATGTGAAATTTGATGAAAAGCATACAGGGTTTGTCCGGTAAGTAAGTCCGACTGTACTTCAGAGGGTGTGCGCACCGACTAAATTCGGTATAGGGCGTTCCTAGCTAACGAACAAGCGGCTGGTCAGTTGTCTTTGAGTGTGTAAGCCGGCAAATTCTGTGTGAAACTCGGTAAATCTGCCACAAAAACGATTGAAATGATCAAGCAGGCTTACCCAGATGTTGCTATAGCTAGAATTGATGTGTTTCGGTGGCTCCAAGCCTTTTTGGTGGGCCGGGAAGAGGTCGCCGATGTAGACCGTGCTGGAAGACCTTTGACTTCAACAAACACCGACAATGTGACTCGTTTGCGCAAAGTTTTGAACTCAGACCGTTGACTAAGAGTGATACATTTACCAACGGAGTATTTGAACATGCGCAAGGTGTGCGCGAAGTTGGTCCCAAAAGTGAACTTGAAAAGTGACTTCTTATGAACAGCTACCTGACCAAGGCCGGCATCCCCACGCTTCCGCAGCCGCCCTACAGCCCAGACGTGGCCGCCCCGGACTTTTTTTGTTTCCTCGCCTGAAAAGGCCTTAGAAAGGCAAGCATTTTGAGACCACAGAAGGGATCCAAGCAGCATATTCATGAAAACCCCGCGATTTTCTTTGCGTGGAAATTCTTCATAATTCGTGATCTATTGCAGGCAATTGACTTAGTCATTTTCCGAGAGAACGTTCTTACTATTGCCTTGCCAGCTTATATAAATATTAATTATTTGTTTTACAAAATAAAGTCAACTTTTTCCAATTTTTTGCTCTGTTCATCGCTTTTGTACCTATTATTTCCCATTATTAAACCTTGAATTTGACGCTTCCTAATTTTATGGAAAAAAATTTAATATGTATTTTAAATTTTTGATGTATTTTATTATATTTTTATTCCTCCATGGAATAGAAAACCCGTTACCTGCCTTTTCCACTGGTGAAATGAAAGTCTGTGATGGCCTGATATTAATACAGCTTTATTGGATATTTTTGATTAATATGGTTAAACATTTATGTAAGGTGGCAACGCTCAAGAGGACTGCCAACCTATCGCAGTTGGTACGGTGGCGTCAGGCCGAAGCAGTAGTCGTTTGCTGGTACTCGAAGTCGTCGGTTGTTCGCTGTCAGTTGAAGTCGTCCGTCACAGTTGCAGCCTTAAAGCGTCGAGTCAATTGAATTTGTTATAATTTAAGTTCATTTCACTTTTGTTCAGAAACTGTATCTGGTACATAATCATTATCATTATTTATAATAAACTTGGATCACATCCGATCCTACATTTGGGGGCTCGTCCTGTCCTGAACATTAGTAAAAGTGAAAGTTGGCTCGTCGTACAGTTGTGCGCGCATCCGCTCGCTCATGTCGTGAAAAATAAAGTTGATCGCTGACCATAAAGTTGTCTGTGCTGTAAAGGCTGTTGTTCATTTCTAAATGTGAGAAGTTGAGCAGTTGAAAAGTTGAACAGTTGAAAAGTTGAACAGTTGAAAAGTTGATAAGTTGAGAAATTGCAATATTCAGCCCAAAAAGCCAGAAAAAAGTTGTACAGTCGTGTTAAATTCAGTCGATAGAGTTGAGAAAGTGCGTTGTGAAATTCTGAATTCCTGCGAACGAAGAGAAGCTGTCCAAAAAGACGATCGCGGTTTAAATTGTGTTGTGAAATAACTAAAGACAGATCAGTGCAAAAGAGACTCCAACAGCCGAACATACGCCGTTTGATACAGATATGACAGGCAGAACGCCGAGACACAAAAAAAAAATTGGCGCCAATGCAGACGTCGCCAATGCAGACGACAAAACAAACGAAGACAGAGAGATACAGGAGAGGAAGAACGACGAAATGCTGTCAGAGAACAGTAAAGGTGCAGAGTGCACCAATGACGTCAGTGCCCAACTACAACAACTTATTCAGTTGTTCGCACTAAAAGTTGAAGTTGACGAACGCAGAGACAGTCGGGTTAAAATTTCTGTGGACAATTTCGAGAAAGTTGTAGGTGACTTTGATGGTTATTCCATACCAGTTGACACATGGTTTGACATTTTTGAGCAGAACGCTAAGGCATATGAACTGACCGAGAAGCAGAAATACGTACAAGCGAGAGGCAAAATGTGTGGTGCTGCCAGACTGTTTCTAGAATCTGAATGTGTGAGTGACTATGACGGCCTGAAAGAAAAGTTGACCGAGGAGTTTGAGTGTAACTGGAATAGTGCAGACATTCATCAACAATTGCGCGAAAGAAAGAAGAAAAAGTCGGAAACATTTCATGAATATATGCTGCACATGAAGAAGCTAGCAAGTGTCGGAAATATTGAAGAAGCAGCCGTATTGCGTCATATTGTAAATGGCCTACAAATCAAAGCTGAATTTAAATGTGCTATGTATCGTTGCCACTCATATAAAGAACTACGAGACGAATATGAAGTGTATGAACTGGTTCAAGAGAGCGAGAAAAAGAGCAACGAGAAAAATACAGTGGCCAACACAAGTAAACAGCCGGCAGTGGATAAACGAAAGGAATTTTGTTTTAATTGTGGCTCCTCAGAGCACGAAAGAAAAGACTGTAGAGCGGAAACAAAATGTTTTCACTGCAATGAAAATGGACACATTTCTCGTGATTGTAAGAAAAAAGTTGATAAAGTGCGTGTAATTTCGGATAACAGTCGCCTAAAAACAATTATGATTAATGACGTTAGTGTCGAATGCCTCGTGGACACAGGTTCAGATGTGACAATTCTTAAAAAGTGTGTGCTAAACAAGTTGAACAATATTGAGTTGTGCCAAAATACAACTACATTGCGTGGTTTAGGCAATGCAAGCACAAAGCCGATTGGATTTTTTAATGCACGTGTTAATGTTGATCAGTTGCAAACAGAGCACAAATTTTTGGTGGTTGCCAATCACCAAATGGACTGCAATGCTCTTTTGGGTTACGACTTCATTAAAAAATTTAGATTTACTGCCGATTTGAATGGGTTTTCATTTCAAAACCTCGAAGAAGAACCAAAATCCACAGATGAGTATCCCATTGAGGTGTATAATGTGTTTCAAGATTCCAATCCCATTACAGCTCCACCTCAATATCAGAAGAGTGTCGAGCAGTTGATTGAAAGCTGCTATCAGTCGTCCGTGGAACACCTTGAATGTCCGATCGAGCTGAAGATTGTTCCCGATGGAGTTGTGAAGCCATTTCGCCACTCACCAAGCCGCCTATCAGCAGATGAAGCCGAAGCCGTTAAAAAGCAAGTTGAACAGTGGCTCGACGAAGGTATTGTGAGAAAATCATCTTCGCACGTCGCCAGCAGAGTAGTTGTGGTCAAAAAGAAAGACTATACATTGAGGATTTGCGTTGATTATCGAACGCTGAATATGATGGTGCTGCAGGATCGTTTCCCAGTACCTATGATCGAAGAGGTGCTTGAAAAACTACAACGAGCGAAATTTTTTACAATTTTGGATCTGGAAAATGGGTTTTTCCATGTGCCAGTTGAGGAAAGCAGCAGAGTGTATACCGCATTCGTGACACGTGAGGGACTTTTTGAGTTCACAAAAGCGCCGTTTGGGTTCAGAAACTCGCCAGCAGCCTTAATTCGATTCGTGAACCACATTTTCCAAAAGCTTGTAAACGATGACATTATGCAGCTCTACATGGATGACATAATCGTGTATGCTGCAACAGCAGAAGAATGCCTGCAGAAAACAAAACAAGTTTTGGAAACGGCTGTTAAGTATGACCTGAAGATTAAATGGAGAAAATGCAGTTTTCTACAGCAGCGTATAAGTTTCCTGGGTCATTTCATTGAGGATGGGAAAATTTGGCCTGGATCTGAGAAGACATCAGCAGTCAGCCGTTTTGGAAAGCCAAAAAATATAAAAGCTGTTCAATCGTTTCTTGGTCTGACGGGATTTTTTCGAAAATTTATGCCGTGTTATGCGCAAGTTGCACGTCCTCTAACAAATCTCTTGAAGAAGGATGTCGAATTCAAAATTGGACCTGAAGAAATGCAGTCGATACAAGAGTTGAAAAGTTTGCTGACAAGAGAGCCGGTTCTACACATATACGCAAGAGATGCACCTACAGAAGTTCATACTGACGCATCTAAGGAGGGCTTTGGAGCGATGTTGCTGCAGATGTTTGAGGGAAAGCTCCACCCGGTATATTTCTGGAGCAAGAAAACGTCGCCAGCTGAAGAGAAGCAACACAGTTTTATTTTGGAGGTGAAAGCTGCTTATCTGTCGCTAAAGAAGTTCCGCCACTATCTTCTTGGCATTCGATTTAAGTTGGTCACCGACTGTATTGCGTTTAAGCAGACTACAAACAAACACGATGTTCCAAGGGAAGTAGCACAGTGGGTGCTTTATCTACAGGACTTCACTTTTGATATGGAGCACCGACCAGGCGTAAAGATGAGACATGTTGACCACTTAAGCCGATACCCACAACATGTGTTTTTGGTTGCAAACGAGTTGACGGCTCGTTTGAGGAAGGCGCAGCTGAATGATGATCATATCAAAGCGATCATTAAAATCCTTCAAGATGTTCCATATGAAAACTTCAAGCTGAAAGGTGGACTGCTGTTTAAAGAAGTTGACGGCAGCGAACTGTTGGTCGTACCGAAGCTGATGGAAAGAGAGATGATCAAGAATGCTCACGAAACGGGACACTTCGCCGTGCAGAAGACGATGCACAATATCCGGCAGCAGTTTTACATTCCACACCTGGAGGCGAAGGTATCAGGGTTTATTGCTAATTGTATTCTCTGTATAATTCACAGCAAAAAGTTGGGCAAGCAAGAAGTCTTCTTGCAATCCATAGATAAAGGAGATGTGCCACTTCATACGCTGCACATCGACCATCTGGGGCCAATGGATGCCACTTCAAAGCAGTACAAATTCATCCTGGCTGTGGTCGATGCTTTTTCCAAGTTCGTATGGCTGTTCCCAACGAAGTCAACGGGTCAAGAGGAGGTGGTTAAAAAGCTGAGAGAGTGGTCAGGTGTCTTTGGTTATCCAAAGCGAATTGTGAGCGACAGAGGCGTTGCCTTTACTTCCAATGCGTTTGCAGAGTTCTTAAGCGCAAACATGGTAGAGCACGTAAGGACAACTACAGGTGTGGCCAGAGGAAATGGGCAGGTCGAGCGGGTGAACCGCTCTATCCTTTCCATTATTGCAAAGCTGTCAGCAGAGGAACCTGCCAAATGGTTCAAGCATGTGCCTGATGTCCAGAGGGCCATAAATGCGCATGTGCACATGTCGACCAAGACATCCCCGTTCGAGATCATGTTTGGTACAAAGATGTTTAAAAAAGCCGATGAACGAGTTCTAGAGTTGCTGAATGAAGAGCTGGTAGAAAAGTTTAACGATGAGCGCGAACTTTTGCGGGTTGAGGCCAAACGCAATATACAGAAGGCGCAGCAGGCCTATAAGAAGAATTTTGATAAGAATCGTCGTCCCGAACATGGATACAAGGTGGGCGACCTAGTTGCCATTAAGCGTACTCAATTCGTTGCAGGTCGAAAGTTGGCAAGCGAATTCTTGGGTCCGTACGAAATCGTAAAGGTCAAACGCAGCGGCCGATACGATGTGAAAAAAGCAGCCACAAACGTCGAAGGACCAAACGTCACAGCAACCAGCTGTGATAACATTAAGTTGTGGAAGTTTGTTGCGGAAAACGAAGATTTGCTTTCATCCGGGACGGATGAAGATGAACAGGATGGCCGAATGTAAGGTGGCAACGCTCAAGAGGACTGCCAACCTATCGCAGTTGGTACGGTGGCGTCAGGCCGAAGCAGTAGTCGTTTGCTGGTACTCGAAGTCGTCGGTTGTTCGCTGTCAGTTGAAGTCGTCCGTCACAGTTGCAGCCTTAAAGCGTCGAGTCAATTGAATTTGTTATAATTTAAGTTCATTTCACTTTTGTTCAGAAACTGTATCTGGTACATAATCATTATCATTATTTATAATAAACTTGGATCACATCCGATCCTACATTTATTTAAGGATTGTACTGTTAACATTAGTTGGGGCTGGTGACCTTTTTTGTTTCTAATAGATTCTGTATTTTCTTGTGCATCAATTTGTTAAATTAAAACACATTTCTCCTTTTTTCTATCAGATATATTTCGAACTCCGTCGGGATTTGTCTTCAGGGAGTGCACAGTTCCACTGGATAGGTCCACTGGAAACTGACAGTTCCAACTCCACAGCTGACAGAGCGGACGCTGTGCACTCCCTGAAGACGAATCCCGACGAAATATATCGAAGAGAAAAAAGGAGAAATACGTTTTAATTTAACAAATTGATGCACATAAAATACACCTGACCTTGAGCCGGCCAAAACAATAACTATTAGATTAACTGTTAACTGAATATATTATAATATAATATGGTTATTCCTTTGTTAATCGATATTTTGATATTGTATAATCGAACGAGTGGATTGCCTTAATTGATTTACAAAAGACAAACTGATGTTTGGATTTTAGTTCGAACAAATAGCATTGGGCATAAGTAGTATAAGCGATAAAGATATATAGATAAATTGATATTGATATAATGATATTGATAAATTCAATAATAATGTATAAGTATGTGGAAATAACTTCTTTTCCAGCAAGACAAGGGAAAAGGCAACATTCTATAAATATTTGATTGCACCCCCCCAAAATTATTTTTGTGATTAATATATAGGGCTTTAGTTTCCTCTAATCATGCTGTGCAGTTCATCGATATGATGTTCCATCTTACGATACTCTGCCATGTTCATTTCTAACCACTCCTTGAGCACTTCTTGCGAATCTCTTACACCAAGGCGAACCTCTTCAAGTAACAACAAAAACTGGCCATGCCATTCTGGTTTGGCTAATTTGACTTTATAGCGATCGTAGAAAAAGTAAAGTTCCTTGCCTTTTTTTGTCGGCGTAATCCTGCGAGTCTTGTCAATTGTAATGTAACCGTTTTCAGCAAGGGACTGAATATGACCTGGATGAGAGCCTGCTGTGCCAATTTGATGTTCATTCATTTGCCTGATTAAAGCTGACTCGGTGAGGCGTCTAGTTTTGATGACTTTCGAACCGAGGCAAGCTAGAAAGTGACAAACAATCAACTTATAGACCTTCCATTTTTTTCGACCAAGTTGATCAGTTGTTGCGTTTCTAATAGGAAAAATGGGCTCAAGTTGGGCTTGAGTACGACCACCCTGGGTTGGAATGAGCTTCTGTTTCAGTAACTCTTTGGCTTGTCTTCCCCACACTGGATTATCAGACTGTTCCTTTACCAATGCCTGCAGATCCAACGTTCGTGAGAATTGCTTCGAATTTGTTTTGGGATTGCTGATTAATCCTTCTTTGTAGAGCTCTATGGCATACTGCAGAGTGTCCCGTGACGACATTTTATAGTCACGAGAGCACATATTGGTCAAGTCCCACGTTGTAAGAGGATAAAATACGAGATTTTGTCTCTTTAGTTCCCGCTCCATCACTAATCCCAACGTGGCCATGTAACAGCTCCCATACTTTACTTCGATGGCTCTGTTTCTATACTGAAGGCGCGAAAAGGCACGACCAGTGCGAAAATTGACTTCATCACGCACTTGAAAGGCTCTTAGTGCTGGCAAATTAAAATGATAGTCTTCCAACTGGCGGACGGCAAACGGTGCTGGACCTGTTTCGATGAGGGAAGCGTTAGCTCGATATAGCTCAATATTCTTCTTGAACCCCTGGCAGATATCAATAATGCCATCCACAGTGTAAGTGGTCCATGCGATCACACCCTCACAATTTATAATAATTGCTTCCAACAACTGATTCAATGGTTCTAACGGTTGTATCACCGGCGTCTGTAAACTAAGCAGCTCAATCGGATCAATCGAATTCCAATTCCAATTGTAGGGCCCTTCATAAGTGAAGTCTGTGAATTGCAATGATCCAGAGATCATTACCATTCCAGCCTTTTCACCAAGCACTTCTGCTTCAAATTCAAACACATAAAAGTTTTGTTCAATTCGCTGTAGTAAGAAATAAAGAATTTTAAATTTTTCCAGTATTTGGTGTTTGCGTTCTGTAGTACTTGCCTTATCGAACTTGCCATTAGAGAGCAAAGAGGCTAGCCTTTCTGCTGAAACATCACTAGTGGCCACGTTTAAATACTTCTTCATCTTGGGCTAGAACAGCTAGAAGAAAAAAAGAAATGTTGCTAAAAACTGATTCTTAATCTTATGGACCTCACAAACGAGGATGCATTTGTATCAGGGCTGCAAACCCCTCTGAAATCAGTGGAGATTCACTCCGTGAAATTTTTTGGGTTCGGGTTCACGGAGCGGGTTCAGTAGGTCGGTAAACCTTGGTTCAGGTTCGAAACGAGGTTCAGAACTAATATTGTTTTTGCTAGCTTAAGAAACAGGAATGTAAATTGTAACAACATTAGCCAACTTTTGATATTTTCCAAATAATATTCGAACTATGTTTAAGTTAATAATGGATAAAACAATATTAACTGACTGAAGAAAAATTTGCCATATACTTGTGTTTAAGGAACAACTAATGCAACATATTATTGTTATTTACAATGATAGTTTATCCAAACCTTTAACACATTAGAATCTTTAGGCTATCTTGGAATTTCTTCAAATGAAGCTACGAAGTCGTTCACTATTATGTATATGTCACTAATTCTTTATACTTATATACTTTAAGAATAATCAGTGATGCTTTTATTAATGAGTTCTTTTTGAGGTTCATACAATTCACCAATTTGTCTCTTTGCAAGTTGTTTTTGTTTCAAGGTCAGAAAATGAATTTTATTATGCTACTGATGTCAGATTTTGCTACAAGCCTGCCTTTGGGATTCCCAAGCGGTTATAGCAATTCTGTCATGAGGTAACTTCTGCCAACACACTAAAGACAGACGAAGACAGCTGAAGATTGAACTGGTATTCATGAAATAGCTATACTGTCAACCAGCCTCCTTTGTGGTGTTGTGCGTGTCGTGTTTTAGACATGTTATAAACAAAATCCTAACTTAAATGACCTAGAGCAAGCTTAAAAAAGTTGTATGATTTTATTTGAGATTGAATGTAAAATGTAAAAACGTTTTTCTAAGAACTTTCTAAGTATTTACGAACATTCAAACCCTAAAGCACCAATACATAAGTCAGCCCGAAAAAAGTTATTTGAATTTGTTTCTGAACCGAACCACCTTTAAATTTTTTTTGCTCCGGTTCGGGTTCAGGTTCAGCCCCGAAATTTGTTTTGCTCCGGTTCAGGTTCGGTTCGGGATTCTCGAAAATCTCGGAGTCTCCGACTCCGCAGCGGTTCAGCTCCGGACCGGTTTGCAGCCCCGATTTGTATTGCATTGTTTACTTGAGTTTTATTCCACCCTAAGCAGCTGATCGATTTTTTACGTTTAAAAGCTCATAAAAGCTTCAGTAAAGCTTTTGAAGCGTTATTATACTCTGTACCAAAGGTACATAGAGTATATTAAGTTTGTGTAAAAGTATGTAACAGGGAGAAGGAATGATTTCCGACTATATAAAGTATATATATTCTTGATCAGCATCAACAACAGAGACGATATAGCCATGTCCGTCTGTCCGTCCGTCCGTATGAACAAACAGATCTCAGAGATGGTGTGTATGGGACAAATACTTCTTATACTTGCAGGCAGATCAAGTTTATTTTCAATTTTTGCCACGCCCCCTCCCGCACCCGTAATTGCGAAAAAACGTTATATGTCATACAGCTCTGAAGATAGACGATTTGTATCTTTCGGAGATAGTTAGTAATTAGCAAAATGTATCGATTTGCCGAAGAAAAGATAAAGATCAGATGAGCGATTCTCAAACTATGGGCAAATAAGTAAACCACCCTTTCGCCAGAGAAAGAGAGAGAGAATTAGAGATGAGCGCAGCACCAGCACTGCATTCAGCTTCTACTCCAGGTACAGAGTATGTTATAGTCGGGCTTGACCGACTTTCTCACTTGTTTATTAAAAACTCAATAACATGCATGATTACAAAACATTATGACAAAACATTAACATAAATTTTTCGACATTATGCCAAAAAATCGTCCTCTTGCACCATAGTGCATCGTGTCAGAGTCGTTATTAGTTTATTTTGTTAGTTTCTTAGTTTTTCTTTGTTAGGCTTCCTTAGTTGATAAGCCTTTTATATAACGTATGCATCATTTTGTTGACAGCCTTTTTCTGTCGACTTAATAAATATATAACAGAAAAAAATATTTAAAAAAAAACAAAAAATTAGCACTCGACACTCTTTTACACAGATCAGTACACAGTATTGGTCAAAATAGAATGACTATATCTTATAGCTGCCATAGAAACTATCGGTAAATTTAGAATAATTGTTTGTTTTAATGCAGACGTTCGTAAACTCTGATGTATCAAAACATTTGCAAGGGTATGAAACTTCGGCAAAGACGAAGTTACCTTGGCCTTCTCGTTTCAATGGTCAATTGCAAATTTATCAAGCGTGAACTACCGTCTTAGAAATCAGCAAACCAACTGCACTCTCACACAATGAAATTTTTTTATATTTTTCAGCCAGCTAATCGAAAGCCCCTGCATTTGATACAGAACATGATTACAAATAAAAGTGAGCTTTTGCGATAGAGAAGATAGGAAACTTGATTGAAATCAAACTTATTGTACGTTTTTACCCATATTTATGTAAGTGTGGGGCTTTCGGTAATGATTAAAATTGTGTTGCGCTCTTGACTCTCCGCTCAGCTGGGCAGTTTTGCTTTTGTCGTCTTTCATTGATTGTAGAAAATGCTTCGCTCGCACGTTGTTTGGCTCTTATGCACTTTGATTAACGTTTGATATACTTCTCTTGCTGTTATTGGTGATGTCTTGGTGTCTCCAAGCCACATAAAGCTGTGTTGAGCGGTGTTTACTTTTGTGTTTCTGTTGTGTTTTTAAAAAAAATTTTTATTTCTTTGAATAAATTCTTCTAATTTTTGGGGGGAGATTTCCGGAGATTTTTTCCTATTAGCAGCATATTTTTCAGAATTATTTATTGTTTCATGGTTTAGGGGATTTACACCTTTCTGAGATTTGCAAAATGCAATAGGCGAGGAATCACTTTTATGAAGTGTCGCTCATTTGTAGCTCGAAACGTTCATGGAAGCCATTAATCATCTCACTTAAAGTGCGCCTCGCATCCAATTCAGTGGAAATTGATCGTGTCATCGATTAAAAATGCAAATGAAGCAGCTGATGTAGCATGAACATCAAGTTGCCATATTTTTCGAAGATGTTGAATGTCCTTTCCACTTTTTGGGAGTTCAGGAATGCATAAAAAGCTGGCAAGAATGCGGTCGAGATGTTCAATAAGCATTAGACAACACCCATCCACCAAGTCGCAGTATTGCGGCAGTTGTACCGAAAGCGCAAAGTAACGCTATATTTGCGTACACTTAGTAAAAACTTGTAAGAGTGTCCATGTCGAGTGCCCCGACAGCCATATACCCTGTCCCAAGTAATGTGGTTCTTATAGCTTTGAATTCCATTTATTTTAAAATTTATTTCAATAAATGGGCAGGCGCACTTAAGTACATATCTTCGGTGTTTTTGTTTGGATCTCATTGTGGTACACAGAATAGATAGATGTTGGGCCTCACTGAATATACTAGGTTCAAACTTAAAAATTGTAGCTCTGGCAGTTTTTCGCGGTTAGAAGAAGATGGAGGAGGAATTTGGCAAATCTGGAGCAAACTTTATCTGGGTACTACCTCTTATAGTCTGTGAGATTTACGCGATTATACAGATAAAAAGACAGATGGAGGAGGAGGATTTTTCGAAATCTGAAACTAACTCGATGTGGGTACAGTGTACACCTATATACATTCCAAAACTTGTGGCTCTATTTATTACAGTCTCTGAGGTCGACGCGTTTACACAGACAGACAGACGTACAAACGGACATGGCTAAATCGACTCGGCTGTTGATGCTGATCAAGAATATATATACTTTATGGGGTCGGAGGTGCTTACTTCTCCTTGTTACATACATTTGCACAACTTCATGATCCCCTTTTTCCCATTTTTAATGGGAACAGGGTATACAAATAAGAACTTTCGTACTTAAATCAAGAATTTTAAGTTTCAAAACTTCAATAAGCCAGTAAATTCCTGATTAAAGTACAGAATTTCTTCATTCCATAGCGTTTTAAAAAATCCCAAAAATTTTATTCCCGTTACTCGTAGAGTAAAAAGGGTATACTAAAGTCGTGCAAATGTATGTAACAGGCAGAAGGAATCACTTTCGACCATATAAAGTTTATATATATTCTTGATCAGCATCAACAGCCGAGTCGATTAAGGGTACTGTATACCTTCAGGTGTCATTTTTTAAAGGTTTACAAAAAATTAGATTACTCAAAAACTATAAGTGGTATTAAGAAGCGGATTTTTTCATTGGATAGGTAATCGGTTAAACTAAATTTAGTAATTTTTGTTGTTGTTGTTGTACCTTGGGTTGTTGTTGTATTTCTGTTCAAAGTTAACCAAAAATTTAAAACATAGGCCCATGGTTGCAAAAATTTTTTGAGAACGGATGATCTGAATTGAAAACTGAAGACAGGGTTTTGTTAAGAATTAATGTAATTCTGGTGTGAACTAGGATATTTTGGATCGGTCAATAAATGACGTAGTTATGGGGTTTCAAAGTCAAAATTTCGAAAATCGACTATTTTTTCCCACTGTATTGGTCCTAGCTCCGTTATTTGTTGACCGATCAAAATATCCTAGTTCACACCAGAATGGTGGGTATTAGGAGTAATTTAAGGGAAAGAATTTGAAAATCGGTCAACAGGTACTCTTTAAATCTTTGCAACCATTTTGGAAAAAGTGGTTCCGAGATAATCGCATTTAAAGATTCGACATCTGTTTTCGATGAAATAAAAATCGTTTTTAATAAATGTATAAATCGGATTTGGTGCATTTGGGTGTTAACTTTCACCGAAAAAAAAGATTATCCAAATCGGTTAAGCAGTTCTCCAGAAATTTAAGTCAAAGTGCGTCAAGACATGGTAAATAATAAAATCTCCAAAAACTTCCATGTAAAATTTTTTTTTCCAAAATTTTTTTTTCCATATTATCGAACATTTTATAAATATTTATAAAGTTTTTGACCAAAATAGGGAAAAAAATAGGAATTTCTAAAAATACGAGGGTCGATAAAAACAATTTTCATATAAAAGGGTCGGAAAAAATAATTGTTTTTGTTTATATCTTTAAAACTGAGTTTCGGATCGGCTTGAACGTTTTGCAGGATGTTTATAAGATCCTAATAGAACGTTTAAGCAAATAAAAAAAAAATCAAAAAAAAATTTTTCTGAAGGTATACAGAGTACCCTTAAGACATGTCCGTCTGTCTGTATGAACACCTAGATCTCAGAGATGGTAAGAGATAGAGGTATGACATGTATGGGTCAAATGCTTCTTCTATCTGCACCCAGATCAAGTTTGTTTCAAATTTTGGCCACGCCCCCTTCCAGCCCCCGCAATTTGGAAAAAACATTATATTTCCTACAGTTTTGAAGATAGACGATTCGTACCTTCTAGAGATAGTTAGTAATTAGAAATTAAGAAATGATAAGGATCGGATAAACGGTCCCCCGCAAAAAAAATGTTGCCTACTTTTCGGATGGTCACCCTAAGGAACGCAGGAACACTGTTAAACATGTTTTTTCATGAGTAACGGGTATATCGAAGTTGGTTAGAGCCGACTTTACCTTACGTTCTCGTTTATTTCAAGTTCGTTTTAGATATTTTAAGCACAACTCAAACGATTTGTATTGAAAATTTGTATACCCTTGGAAAGGGTTATAAACGATCAATAAACGATCTTATGAAAAACTAGTTTTAGTGGGAAAAACTTTTTTGTTTTTCATGCAAACGTCTCCAAACCTTGTATTTATATATTTTCTATGCTTTGACATAGATCCACCAAGATTTTAAAAAATCGTACAACTATAAAGTATAGCTGCCATACAAGAGAAAGGTCTGAAAACAAGTTTTAGTATGAAAATCTTTTTTGTTTTCAATGCTATCACTCCCAAACTTATTACTGATCGATTTTATATGCTACCACACAATTGTGCATAGTTTGATCTCAATCGGTAGACTATAACATATAGCTGTCATAGGAACGATCAGTGGAAAAAGTTGTTCTTGTGAAAAACAATTTTTTGTTTTTAATGGCAGCGTCTTTATACTTTTATTATCTGTTTCGAAACAATATTTGATGGTTTGATTATATTGTATAGCTGCTATATAACATATGGGAAGCCATGTTATATTCTTCGGTCGAGCCATCAGCAACGGCTCACATCTGCAACCGACAGACCCCAGCGGCGCAAATGCATATTACGAAATCGAGCTCCTCGTAAACACTTTGGAGGCTGTGTGGCGTACAGCAGAATTCCCCAGCGATAGCCCCGGGAGCACGAACTTGCTTGCCGCAGTCACTCTTCATTGTGTGTTAGAAAGAGACACAGTCACTTTTTAGCGCTCTCTGATAGGGGAACCCTGGCATACAGCATTGATTACAATGCAGTATACTTTAACATTAGCATGGCCGCAACAAGTGGGCGATGGCCGAACCCTTTTCGAAGCTCCATTACAAGTGCATGTAACAATCTAAGAAATGTAAGGGACGGTGTGTATGGGCCGCCCACTAAACGATACACATCGTATGCCCTGTTGTAATGTACTTTGGACTTAAAGTTATGTAGACTGTATTTATTGTTGTGTTATATTTATTATATTATACAAAATATATAACAAATCGACTAAAAGCTTTTTCGACACACGATGACATGACATTTCGGTTGCGAGAGTGCTTCATACTTTGTGGGCTGTTGTAATGCATGATGTGGGCTACTGCGCATTCGCTCTCTCTTCTTATCTACCTTTAAGAGCGTGAGCGCTATTCTCTTAATCTTTGCTTGCCCTCACTCACACTTGCTTATGGATCATTCTTTTATAAGCCGAACAGCTAAAAAAAATTTTATTTTTCATTTTAATAAAAAAAAATCCGAAATTAGATCTCGACATGCCCACCAAAACGTAATTTGCGGTTTTTCACAAAAATTTTTTGTTTATTTTATAAACAATTTCAAAAATAGTCAAAAACGAAAAATTGCAAAAAAAGGGGTTTTTAAAAACGTAATATCTCAGGTTTGGTTTATCGGACAGGTCTCAAGTTAATATCGATGGAAAGAATTTTAATTTATCTACTCAAATTATAGTTTTATAGATTTTTAAATTGTTTAATAATATTAAGTAAAAGTTGCTAAAAACTATATATAATTTTTTCTCAGTGTTAACCACCATGTTATAGCTTCTGAGGATATACAATTAATTGCTCTAAATATAACTTAAATTTTGGTGTTTTCAAAAAGATTGAGACTTTTATAGTTTAAAAGTTACGAATTTTTGAAGTTATAAACAAATTAAAAGATGCCCTTAAAAAAAGCTTTGCCATGCAGTCAGTTTCAAAGCTTTTTGATTGAAACTTGGCACGTGTCCTATATATTTATAAAGCTTTTCAAAAATATTAACATCAGGCGGATCGGATGAGTATATCATATAGCTGCCATACGAATGCTATGATTAATTGAATTTTGTTGTGGATTAGGGTGGCCAAAGCTTGCAAAGTAATTTATAACACTACTAAATTCAGCATTTGTATGGCAGCTATATGATATAGTCGTCCGATCCGCATGATGTTGACATTTTTGAAAAGCTTGATGAATATAAAGCACACTTGCCAAGTTTCAACCAAAAAGCTTTAAAACGGACTGCGTGAGAAATTATTATTTAAGGGCATCTTTTAATTTGTTTATGACTTCAAAAATGAATAACTTTTAAACTATAAAAGTCTCCATCTTTTTGAAAACACCGTTTTTTAAGTTGTGTTTAGTACAATAAATTCTATATCCCCAGAAGCCAAAACATGGTGGTTAACACTGAGAAAAAATTATATGTAATTTTTAGCAATATTTACTTAATATTATTAAATAATTTAAAAATTTATAAAATTATAATTTGAGTAGATACAGTAAAATTCTTTCCATCGATATCAACTTGAGACCTATCCGATAAACCAATCCTAAGATATCACGTTTTAGAAAAACCCTTTTTTTCCATTTTTTCGTTTTTGACGATCTTTGAAATTGTTTATAAAATTAACAAAAAATGTTTATGCAAAACCGCAAATTACGTTTTGGTGGGCATGTCGAGATCTAATTTCGGATTTTTTTTATTAAAATGAAAAATAAAAAAATTTTTTGCTGTTCGGTTTATAAAAGAATGACCCTTATAGAAATTTTAATTTGTATTTAGCTCAATTCCAAGACCGAAATTATTGAAAATTCAAGAAGAAATAATGTTTTTGCTTTTTAATTATTTATTCGTTGTAGTTTTTTTTAAGTTTGTCTTTGGGACAGAGTATTCAAAGTGTATCAATGAATTAAGATCCTATAAAAAAAGGTACGAATCCAAGACTTAGGATCGATAAGTTAAGAAATCGGTTCGCAAACCAAACTTAATGCTTTACGACGGGTTCAAAACATCTGCAAAATATTTCGGTTTGCAGCTCTGGTTATTAATGCATTTTGTGGCATTTTGCTAAATCTCTTGTTATTATTTGAAGATGGCAGTTCGCTGTTTGACATAAATTTTGTTTACTTTATTATTTCCATGCTTCAAAGAAATTCTTGTGTAAGCTCAACTCAAAAATATTACCTTAAACAAACAATGCAAAAAAAAAAAAGAGGAAAACAAACTGCCGTCCGTATTTTTCCCCTTCACTCAATTTTCAATTTTGTATTCATATCTGTTATTGACATTTTATGCATGACATTCTTCCACTTGCGGTTTTTATTTTGTTTTCTTGCCCCCATTTCACCCTTAACCCATGTCAAAAAAAAGAGCAGTTGACGGAGCACACAAAAAAGTATGGGACTTTGGCCTGAAAATGACGCCAGTTGTCAATGCGAATTAAAATAATTGATTTATTTTAACGCAAGTTAAGCGAATAAACACAAACTTGAAGCTGTCCGCGGCAGAATGTCAATAAATAAGCAATTAAAAGGGAACTAATTATGAGAAAAAGGGTTTTTTTTTTTGCCGAATGTTGTGTAAATTGTCAGAAATATTAATTGCTCTCGTCATTTATTTCGAAATGTTTTGAAACCCCAAATAACCAACCCAGTTTAATTGGCCCATAAATGCCGCTGGGAAATGAGAATTAATGCCGCTTGTTAACCGTAAGCGATTTGTTATCGTTAAAAATGTTCCTTTAGTATTGGGTTAATCGGTACTTTGCCTGCTGCTGCACATCATTTGGCTCTGTCTTTTTATTAGTTAACATTAACATTAATATTTTTATAGGGAGGGAAAGAGCGGAAGGGGGGAGGCGGAGTGGCAAAGTTTTTGCGGTTGTGGCGGCTCGTTAATTGAGTTATTAAATGCAGTGGAGGCCAAGGGGCAGTTTAACTGAAGTGAGGGTGGGATTGAGGGCTTAAGGAATTGTGGTATAAAATTCAATAAATTCGTTTAATATTTGTTTTTATTCACTGAAATAAACAAGTAAATTAAGCGGAAGCTGCTTATTTTGAATTGCTCAAAATTCATTCATTTACAAGTTTTTTGTCAACTTGCCTGGGGTCAGGTCTTAGTTGCCTTGTAAATTGCTTAAATTAATGCTAAATTTGTTGTAAAATTTTCTTCGGAAAAACTTTCTCTGATAATGGCAAAGTTTTGTCTGATGATTTGGTTGTGCCATTAAGAAATTTCCCTTATTTAAAACTTTTGCTATTTTATTTATTTTTTGTGCAGCCTAAGAAATGCAATTTTATGTTTCACAAATTGGTTTACATACCTAAAACCCAAAATGGAGAATGCACTCACTCGCATATGAATGTATGTACTTATGCTTATTTATGAACTGCTTCATAAACCGCAATAAAACAGACATTTCGCTTCGCTCTTCTGCTCCATTTTTGGCTCATTGTGGCAAAATTGTGCAAGGATAGCTGGCTGGATGATGGGGAGGTTGAGCGAGACAATGTATGGCCGCATTGGGTTACTACATAGTATCCTCGTATACTTATGTGACTCTTGTGGTTTGCATTTGAATGCCATTTGCGGACTTGGATAGGAAAAACTGTGGCAGTAGGCAAAGTGTAAAGAAACCCAAAAGTAGATTGTGGTGAAAATAATGTGTGTGTGTGTTAAGAGCTGGAGGAAAGAAACCAAAATTGTAAGAAAATCTTAAACTTAAACGATTGGAAAGTTTAGAGCCAAATTAGGGAAAAACTTAATTTCAGTCAGTTTATTTTTCCATAAAGTATTTTTCTATCGTAATTAAAAACAAGGTTGCAAAGCGGTCTAAAACCATTTAATATAAACTTTTTGGGTAATGTTTTTGCATTTTGGCTGGCTTGAGGTCGGTGGAGAGTTACAATTCAATGTAATCAACACAAATCAACAGAGATTAATTTCAACAATTTGGAATAGCAATTGGTATGTCTGTACAACGATCGCTGTTTCAAAGATAACCACATCTTATCATCAGCAGACTTTTGTATTGCATATTCACATTCAAACGACCACACAGACTCCCTTATAAATCTTCATATCGCCGAATAACGAGTTGGGGACTCCAATTTGCTATGGGACGAGACCACGATTCAGCCTAGAATTCTGCTATGTTTATTTGAACGTGTTGCTTTTGCTTTTCCAATTGTTGTAATTAATTTCTTTTGCCTTTGAGCTCCGCAAGGTGGTTGAACAATCTGTCCAATGATCCTCCATAGCAGAGTCACGGCGTTTTTTGTAAATACACAGGGTATTTGTTTTTGTTTGTTTTTCAATAGGGAAACCGTTTTTTGGTTTTTATTGCAAACATTATGGCGTGCCGTCCATTATATCAAACTTATGTGGGTTTTTTTTGGGTAATCATTAACACATTTTTTGAACAAATAGAGTTACCTTTAATTATAATTTCTTTTTTAAGAATTTCACTTTTACTCTTTTTTTTTTGGGTTTTTTTTTTGGGTTCAAGCTTTCCAATAGATTCGAACCTCCGTACCGAATCTAATGAGCAAATTGTCAAAGCTTGTCCTCGCTGATCGGTGAACCGATTTGAACGAAAACAAATCGATTTTATGGGTCGAGTGATAAATTTTTATGAATTTCGGTTCCAAAGTTTGAAAGGAAGATGGATAGAGGAGCTCCTTATTACATTCGATCAAAAACTAAAAACAAACCGCTGTTGTGTGCGAAATTAGGATCAGTAATTTTACTGAGACTCCTAAAAGGAGCCAGTCAGTGTGTCTTTAATCTCTTTGTAGTTCAATAAGTAGAATCAAACACCACCCACTTTAAAACCACTTTCCACCCATTTCCCATCCAATTTCCTCTCACTTCCCACCCAATTTCCACCCACTTTTTACTCACAGCCTTTTCCGCCCACATACTACTCACTTACTACCCATTTCCCACCCACAGGTGTGCTGCTACCTTCGTTTGACGCCCCAAATAGCCACCTCTACGTATTGCTAAAGTTGTTTACTTTAATACACACACACACATAGATATTCCAAAGGATGAGTTTGCAAAAAGGTTCTGCTCAGGGACATCCAAATCACCTAGCGCTACTAAATATCAAACCATCAAATAAACGAAATAAAGTTAAAATCCTGAGGTACATTTGCCAAATATAGACAAAGAATTTCATTGAAATCGGTCAAGCTATTTCGGATAAGCTTTTTAACCAACGAGATTTTTATATATGTATACAGATGAAGTACACAGAGATCAAGTTAATTTTGATATTCACTTGATTAAACTGAACTTTTTCAATTTGGTCAAATAAATAACTTTGATCCGAAATAATATCATTCATTTGAATTGATATTAAAAACGTTTCCGAATGATACTCAAAACTTTATATTGATATGTTAAAAGATATCAATTTAATATTTTTCATATCGGAGTAAAATTGACATAAAAACGAGAAGGCCAAGCTAACATCGTCTTTGTTTTTATACCCTTGCAAATGTTTTAATACATCAGAGTTTAAGAACGCCAGCAATAAAACACACAATTTTTCTAAATTAAACCCTCTTCAAAATCTTTGTAAAAGCGTGTAATATTAATAACCCGAGAAGTGAAAGTCGTTTACATTAAAAACAAGAAGTTTTTCTCACAAAGACCCACTTTTCAACCGATAGGTTCTATGGCAGCTAAAAGATATAGTCATCCGATCCGTTCGGTTCTGACATATTAGCAGTGTGCAGTAAAAAGAAGACTCTGTGCAAAGTTTCAGCTCGATAGCCTTAAAACTGACAGACTAGTTTGCGTAGAAATAGACAGACAGACGGACGGACGGATATACAGACGGACGGACAAAGCTCAATAGACTCAACTCGTCGCCCTTATCCAGAATATATATAGTTTATAGGGTCGGAAATAAATATTTCAATGCGTTGCAAACTTCTGGGCAAGGGTATAAATATGAATAAAATTTTAAAAGGTGAACATAACCTAATACTTATTTAATTAGGAAATTCTTGTTAACCCGTGGAAGCTCTTGGTACTTTATCTGCACTATTCTCTTGTTAATTAAATACAATTTTCCTAACTTCTGCAATATATCGTTATGCGGCTTATCGATATGTATTCTAGAGCTTAAAAAGTTTTTAAGTTTTTTTTTTTTTTTTTAATAAAAACACTTCCCTCCTCTGAGTTTTGGGTCAATTTTTGGAATGAAGTTTAAAAAAAAATTTAAAAAATATAAATCTGTGGTAACTAGATGAGGATTAAGTAAACTTATGGCCATGTGTGGCCTAGTGGTAAGTGTGCTGCTGGGTGGGATACTCATATACTCGATATACCAGTTACTCATGAAAAAACATGTTTAACAGTGTTCCTGCGTTCCTTAGGGTGAACATCTGAAAAGTATGCAACACTTTTTAACTCGGCTATTTTTCACATTTTTGCATATAACTTGAGAACCGCTCATCCGATCCTTATCATTTCTTCTGCAAATTTATTTGTTTTGCTAATTACTATCTCTAGAAGGTACGAATCGTCTATCTTTAAAACTGTAGGAGATATATTGTTCTTTCCGAATTGGGGGGCGGGAGGTGGCGTGGCTAAAATTTGAAATAAACTTGATCTGATAAAAGAAGCATTTGTCCCATACATGTCAAACCTCTATCTCTTACCATCTCTGAGATCTAGGTGTTCATACAGACAGACGGACGTACGGACAGACGGACATGTCTATATCAGAGATGGGCATGCACACATATCGTCACATTTTTCACACGCATACAAGCACAAGCAAATATAGATAGATGATTTTGTGCAGTCGGCTGCGGCAGAGCCCCAATGCACACGATGCCTCGTGTGTATTGGAACGTCGCGACGCGCCCATCTCTGGTCTATATCAACTGGTCGGAAATGATTAGTTCTGCCTGTTACATACATTTGCACGACTTTAGTATACCCTTTTTACTCTACGAGTAACGGGTATAAAAAGTTTTTTCTTTCTTTAGAAAAAATAGCTTTTACACATACGGTCTCCTTCACCAGCTATTGGCGCCAGCTGTGAAGTAACTAGCCATGAAAAAGCAAATTCTCAAACTTTGCCGTTCGGATCCGGCGTTAAACTGTAGGTACATTTCTCTTGTGCGAAAAATTTAAAGCACACACACCAAGAGATTGCGAGAAGCTTGGCTTGGCCCCGTTGGCGGAGCTGTATAGCCAATTTTACATTGTTCAGTACACTCAGAAAAATATTGTTTTGTATTTGTAAAAAAGTCAAGAAATGATTTAGCCCTAAAATTTAGAAAAAATAGTGGAAGGACGCCCGGTACGAGCAAAACCTTTTGCGACTATAAATCTGAATGTAAATTTAACTGTAAATACACTGCTTAGTCACTGTGAAGTCACTGTTAGGTCACTGTTTTGACATTGTCTAGTCACTATCTAGTCACTGTTAATTGCCTGTTAGACACTGTCCAGTCACTGTCAATCCCATTTCCCATCCGCACATACACAAACACACATCCCTCTTGCTGTTACGGCAACTGGTAAAAGCGATAAAGCGATTGACGAAAGAATCTGTCGCAAAGACAACATTTTTTTAGCTTTAGTCCTCCAATTTGAAGTCTGTAAAGAGCTTCGCTTTTATGATTTCTACATTTAGGACATGTTTATTCATAAAATATTTTTTATGGTCTGTTTTACCAAATTTCAGACAAAATATCATTAATATAGAAATTGTTACTTGATATTAGGGCAATTTTATTTCATGGCTGAATTTTTCTTAAAAGTGTAGTGTTAGGAAGACAATGCATACTACTAACGATGGAGTCCACTAACGATGCTCAAACTATCGGTGGTGCTCGACAACATTAATGTAAGATTAATTAGGTAAAATCAATAAGAACAAATGCTATATCAACAAACCTTAGCCAAAAAGGGAAAACGTTGAATTTGCAATATGCTTTTTATATATTTCGAGAACATCTGTTTTTGTATCGATCGAATATTAACAGTAATTTCTCCTACTTAACTTTTAAAAATATAAATTCTAAGCCGATCGATCTGGAACTTTTGAGTGTGCACCAATCCAAAATATATTACAAAATATATCAAGCATGGTAAAACAGAGTTGCTTCAGGTTAAGAGCTTAAGGTGTTAGTTTTGAAACTGTGAATATTTTCCTCTTAAGTTCAGACTGCTTAAGATTTGGATACTCCGTGGAAATTTGGGAAACGAATGCACGTTCAGCGGAAATCTCGTTCCAAGGCTCTTCTCAAGAGCGTTAATTTGCAGCCGACAAACATTCAAATAAATTATAGGGTACTCGAATGTTCTGACTAAGCGTGTTCATTTAGAAAGGGGAGGGACATGATTGAAAACTGACTTCAAAATCAATTGGCATGCTTTGCTTGCCTTCTGCGTTTTGCATACGCTGAGTAAAATTTAAATACAATTTGGTGCGAAGCATTTGCACAAAAGTTTTCCGCAAGTCTGGTTGGAAATTACAGCCTGCCACGCCCACAGGCACTGCTAACTCTAACTCGCCCACACACACGCACACACAGGAAATGCCATTTGGCAATTTCGCTGTTGTATCCTTTGGCAAACACACACGCACACAGGCACACACACACACACTTGATATATCCATTTCGCTTTTGGAGGATTCTTCGCGTGCCTTGTTAAGAGCTGCAAAAACAGCAACAACAACAACAACAATGAGAGTAACAAAAGCCCCGTTATTGTGTATTACATGCGTGTGAACCAAAAACTCAGCCAAAGAGCATTTCATCCAGCATCCCACACACACAAAATGGAATTGTTCATTTGCTTCAAAACTTTTGGCATTGGGTTTTTGTGTATGTTTATTTATTTAAGTGTTATTTCGTTTTATTTTGGCAAAATTGAGTTATAAACAAGTTTTTGAAAATTGTTTAAATGGAAAAAACAGATTGAATTTCCCTCCACCCCCCCGCGTACAACTGAAGGAGTCGCAGCCACTTGAGCGGATGTCAAGTGGAAAATCGTTTTGTTATTGTTATGCGGGCGGACTATGAATATGTTTTGTGATCAAGGTTTATTTATATAAATGCAAATCGGTTCAAAATGGAAATAGAGGTTTCCTTTTTTTTTGGTTTGAAAGGGAAAGTTTTAGAGGGATAACTTGATAACTTTTTATACTCTGTACCGAAGGTACATAGAGTATAATAAGTTTGTGCAAAAGTATGTAACAGGGAGAAGGAATCATTTCCGACTATATAAAGTATATATATTCTTGATCAGCATCAACAGCCGAGTCGATATAGCCATGTCCGTCTGTCCGTCTGTCCGTCCGTCCGTCTGTCCGTCTGTCCGTCTGTCTGTCCGTCCGTATGAACAAACAGATCTCGGAGATGGTAAGAGATAGAGGTTTGACATGTATGGGACAAATGTTACTTATAGCTGCAGGCAGATCAAGTTTATTTTCATTTTTTGCCACGCCCCCTCCCGCTCCCGCAATTCGGAAAAAACGTTATATCTCCTACAGTTTTGAAGATAGACGTTTCGTACCTTCCAGAGATAGTTAGTATTTAGCAAAATGTATCGATTTGATTGATAAAGATCGGATCAGCGGTTCTCAAGTTATAAGCAAAAAAGTACATCGCGCTCGCCCCACCCCCTCCCACCCATAACTAACACCACACAATCTTAGAGAGAGAGAGAGAGAGCGAGGGAGAGAGTGAGAGAGAGAGAAAAAGAGAGAGAGACTTAGAGATGAGCGCAGCACCAGCATTGCATTCAGCTTATACTCCAGGTACAGAGTATGTTATAGTCGGGCCTGACCGACTTTCTTACTTGTTTTAATGTGAAAAATTTAAGCTTATCGCAGGTTTCCAGTTGAATGCAAATTGGTTCTTATTGACTTACCCATTTTGATGTTAGGAGATGAAGGAATTTCCTGCGTGTTAGCTTTAATTACTTATTAAATTCCTCCGCTTGTCACAGGTTCCCATATTTTTAGCCTCATTATAAATACTCGCTGCCATTTAATATTAAAAGTTCTCTGCATTCCCCCCACTCTGAGAGGGGAAAACTCTTGCACTGATAAGCTGCAGCTCAGCTAGGAAATTAGCCGAGTTGATATCTCCCCCCCAACCCCTTCCCCGCACCCCTACATCTTTCCCATTGTTTTTGCCTTTCAGTTCGAGGCACTTGGTTGCCGCAATTTATGCATTTTCCATGGCATTAACGTTGAAAGGCGTCGCAAATGAAATGCCATTCAAAATGCTCCTCGGAGCTGCTTGTTTTGTCTGGTTAGTTGGGTTACCTGGTTAGCTGCCGGCTCGCTCTCAACCCAAAAAGGTCACGCAAATTAGTCCAGCAACAACGATAAAGTTTCATGAATAGAAAACTGCACACTGGATACTGGATGCTGGATGCTGGGCTTGTAATCCTTGGCAAAAACTTGTAAAACTTACCAGATAACCACCAAGCAGGCAGTAGAAGAAGAAAACCAACTAAAAGTGATGTCCCAACAGGAGGGTTAAGAGAACTGAAATGTAATGAAGGGGGGAAGTTGGGAGAAAACAGTTTATTGACCCTGGTTGATAGCCATGATATTGCACTTGGATGCAGGGAATTAAGTAAGAAGTTGGGCTTATCAAAGTTTTAAAATGTGAGAAACTTACGAACTATATTTATGTAGGATATTTAGTTGATTCTTCCAGAGGGTTTTATTGAAATTTTACATCATTATATAGTATATTGCAGTTTAGATTGAAATATTTCAATATTAAAAATGAAATATGGAGTAGGAATCGAATATATTTTGGTCGGCAAACTAACACCTCATTTTGACGAAGCGAGTCTATTCCTAACGAAGAGAAGCGTTCTATCCCCGTATTTATATGCGACTTAATTTATAAGACTGTCCATTTCAGAAAGTGCGACTAGTATAGCTGGGAGAGTGGAGTCCGCATGGTCAACGAGCGGAGTTCCAACAAGGGCTATGTCCGCAGGAACGCACGGACCTTCTATTCAAATCAGACTTAACAGTGGCAATTCGCCAAACTTAAGCAGGAACGGCTGCAACCGTGATAAGCAGCACTTCAGTTCAGTTTGTGTGGGACCTCACTTTAAAGATATCCTTATAGCCTCTTAGTGTACGGCTAAAACTCGCTTTCATCTAGAAGTGAACAGCGCAGAATAGTAGAATTTTGGTCGTTATATACGATTTTTATGATATATAATTTGAGTTAATATCCTGAATATATTATTTTTAATTTTCTTAATCATATAAAAATCTGTTTTTCCAATGGTCATTGTACCTTTCTGTCAAATGTTATGACTTCACACCAAGTCTACGCCAACTTCTTAAAAATTAAACATGCTGGCAACGGCAACAGTACGTAAGAATGATAAACTTTAAATCTAAGTCGCAGACCCTAAAACTAATTTTTTTTGTAAAAATGTTGTTGTAATGCCTCTTTTACTCAAAAACGCATTGTTTAAGAGGGTCCCTACATTTTTTCATATATAAGATGTCCTCCCTAATGTATTATATATATGTATGTCTAATCCTCCACAACTATAAAACGAACAACAGCGAAAAACCAAATCCACACGAACTTGAGAAAAGCTGCGAATCAATTCGAAAAACATGGTATTTGAGAAAAAAGCATTTAACATTTTGATAAATGTTTTCGATTAAATAAAATGTATTTTTAATAGATTTCAAACATAAATTTGATGCATTATAGTGTTAGCTTTTCGGTTCCACAGATCTCGAGTATGAAAAAAAAAACCTTCAAATTGTCCACTCTTGGCTCTGAGCTGTGAGCTACATTCCGAGAGTCGGGACCTATCAGCCGGTTCTCGATTTATAAGCCACAGCTCTCAAGAGGAATCTCTTGCTTTCAGCTGATGTCACTCAATTCTTGACTCTGAGCTGGAAAGGTGGTTTTCGGATCTAAATCGTATAAAAGTAAGGTTTTTCTCAAAAAACTTAAAACACGTGTCCAAACTATTTTTTAAATTTTCAAGCCAGATTTAAGGTCTAAGCCATACCAATATTTCGGAACATTTTCATCCAAATTTTCTTTCTGCGTGCCCACAACACTGATATATCTTAGATCTTTGTAAGTTCACACTGGCAAATAATTTTAAAAAATTTTAGAGAGTTTCGATAAAAACTTCACTAAATAGACTTGATTGCAAAATTTTGAGGACTTAAAACATAAACAATGGATTTACTAATTACTAGTTTGATTAAATATGGCCGAGCAGTTCTCTTTGGTCAATAAATCAAATTTTAAACAAAATTTAAAAATTTCAAAAAAATTATAGTTTAAACGCCCTTTTTGATTGAAAATCATAGAACTTTTTTAGTGTGATGGCAGAAGGTACCTCATGACAGAACTGCTATGACCGCTTGGGAATCCCAAAGGCAGGCTTGTAGCAAAATCCGACATCAGCAGCCAGGGGCAGCTGAAGATTGAATTGATATTCATGAAATAGCGCTATACTGTCAACCAGCCTCCTTTGTGGTGTAGTGCGTGTCTTGTTTTAGAAAAGTTATGGACAAAATCCTAACTTAAAAAAGTTTTATAAATATAATATAAATAAAATTTTTGGCGAAGTTATGTTCGAAAAATAAAACAATGATCACAACCCCCCACTCTCCCCTACATCTTCAGCAATTATGCCTCTATTCAGACTACATTTCTTTCTAGGAGGTTGCTAATTATTTTGTGTGAATAATCCGTTTCTTGTACGCGACAATAAATTTTAATATTTTTTTGTACGAAATTTAACGCTTGTAAGTAGCTCTGATATAAGGACTATCAGGCTACTCAAATGTTTTATAGCTGGCTGTGTGTATCAAAAGCAACCAGAGTTGGCAGCAACTCTATAATGTGATTTCTCAATGTGATTTTTTACTCTTTAAATCCATTTAATATCATTTATAAATTTACATAAATATTACATAATATTAATTAAATATGTCATATCAAATAGCTAAATAAAATAGAATCCGTGTTGTCCGAATTCCTTAGTTTACCCTAAGCAAGCATTGCAAAAATTGAAGTCGACGAAAAAAAGTGGGATTCTGGACAGCTTGATTTCATGCAAAGTTTTATTTATCTTTAAAAATTAACTTCAATATCAAAGAAATGAATAAAGCCGTTTTTAAAATTATAATCTTATTTAGCATTATTATAATAATTAGTTTATAATTTATAATAGGGGTTTTCACGTCAAATTGGTAATCAAGTTTTGTTTAAAAATTAAAATTCATCTTCAACTGTAGTGAACACTTTTGTGTGCTTATCATGATAACTTAATAATTGTTCAATATGAAAAAAAAAAATTAAGAAAAAAAACATTTTTGTTCGTGACTGACCGTGAACTTAACCCAGGTCTGTTTGACCTTCAATCTCATACCTTACTCCCTACACCACAGCTACCAAGATAGAGAGATCAGCTAAATGTGCTATAAAACTCGAAAGCATCTGTTCTATTTTTATTTAATCTTTTCTAGAAGATAACGAAGTGTTTATCAACACTGAAAATTATATTCAACCAGTTAATCTCACGACCTGGGACTGGGGTGGTGAAGTCAGTTTATTTTTTCCCAGTACACTTTGTTGGTGGATATTTAATTTTTAAACCGATTACTTGATAACCAGGTTGACGTGAAAACCCTAAATATTTATTTTAAAATAACAAGTATCAATGACAAATTTAGTCGAAATACGGAATTTAGATCGGCAATCAGCTGTATTAAAAGCTCTTTTGTGAATTAATTTAAATTTCTAAATAATTTACAATCTGGGCTCCGATTCCATGAACTCATTTTCTGATTTCATCGGTGATGGACGATTTCGAACACAGAACACATGTGCTAATAAAGAACTATCTTTATTTCCAACTAATTACTTTGCGGTCTTCCTTCTTTTGGTTGAATGTTAGTTATTATTTGGCGGAGTACCTTCGCTTACCTCTCTATCGCTTTGCGTGTCTGGCCAACCAAGATTAGTTCCGCTCGGCCAGCGACCCCAACAACTACACTAGTTGACTTAAATCTCGCTGCACTATTTATAGTAACATATTATGTAGAGTATATATTGGATGAATCAACATCCAGACATTACCTTTTCGACATATTAAATTCATTCATTTATTTTAAGTTTTTTTTCCGAAATTCCAAATTCTCCAAACTCCGTTTTTAAATTTGTAACAATGTTTATTCTAATCATTTTTAATTTGTCATAACAAAATCAATTGCGTGACTTTCAACATGTAAAGTCCAACTAAACTCCGTCCCTGTCCCTACTTATTCTACTAAAATTAATATCAATTTCACATTTAAATTACTTCAGCTATTCAACAAATTATTTTGCAAATATTTACTCTATAAAGAAAACCAATTATAGAAAATTGTCTGTCTGATCAATTACCTGAATAATTTAATTTTGCACCCGTGGGGAGTATAAATAGATGGACTTGACCATTTCAGCGCATAGTAAAGAGGAGAGCAATGAAATTTGCATGCGCTTTCATATTGTGTGTGTTGGTGATTGCCATACGCAGTCAGGAAGAGGAGGTGAATGTGGAGCGTTTAATGAAGGATATGAGCGTGATACCCGATGTGTTGAAGGAAGCGCCCAAAGAGTTGCTAAAGGTAAGTAAGACGTATACCCATTGAGCTTATATTAAACTTTTTTTACTTTAGCTGAGATATGGCAATGATATAGACATCAGAGGGGGCAAAACCTATACACCCACTGAACTGAAGCTGGAACCCAAACTGGAATGGAATGCAGATGCCAAGACTTTCTATACCGTGATGATGCTAAGTCCCGATGCACCCAGTCGTGATAATCCCATGTATCGTTCCTGGTTGCATTGGTTGGTGGTCAATGTACCCGGCAAGGAAGTGAGGCAGGGTCAAACTATGGCCGAATACTTTGGACCCTTGGCACCCAAGGATAGCGGTCAATTGCGTTATGTGGTTTTGGTTTATCAGCAAAAGGAAAAAATGGAATTTGAGGAAAAGAAAATTGAACTTAATAATGCCGAAGGACATAGCAACTTTGATGTGGAGAAATTTGCACAGAAATATGAAATGGGTGTGCCGGTGGCTGGCAATGTTTTCCAATCGAAATGGGATGAATATGTGCCGGAGCTAATGAAGATGCTGTATGATATGAGTGAGTGAGTGAGGTGTGGAGAGTGAGAGGCCCAAAATATTTACTATCTTATGTTAAAAGTTTAAATAAAAGTAGTTAGCTGATGGCATTCCATTTTAAATTTGTTGTCCTTTGGCCTTGCCCCTTGCAGTCTAGACTTTCTGCCAAGTCAAAAGTTGAATGAAATAAAATCATAAATTAATTTCCTGCTTCGTGGATTACAGCAAATCCCTCTGCCTCTGCCTCTGCCATTTACATGGCAATTATAAAATAAATATTCCAAGTGCTTGGCTTTCGTTTCTTTTTTCTACCATTTTAAGCACTAAAACTTCACTCTAGTCAAAACAGTAAAAAAAGTTTCGAGGCAACATGTGCGTCTAATGTGCTCACATTAGCAACACAAATGCACTGTGGGAGGACCAGAAGAAGCCTTCAAGCCAGGCAGAACGCCACTCAAGCAAACGAACGCACTTAATTTATGCAATTTGGTTAACAACGTTAAAATTGTAGACAAGCAACCGAGCGAGCACACTAGAATGATGTTGCCAGAGTACTCTGCCCAGGGATTCCGGGCATAAATCAAAATGGAAACAATAACCGACCGAGCGAGCGAGCGAGCGAGCAAGAGCTGAAGCACCAGCAGAAAGGAGTAATAAGGATAATGAAGCGGCATGGTCCATGTAAACGATGATGAGCACCGTAATGATGATGGCATTTGAATGAGCAACATGTGTGTGTGGATGCCAACAGCTTCAAATTTGCCATCACCTTCTCCCCCCTCCTCCTCCTTCCAGCGTTGGTCCTGGCATTGACATCGTAATTCCGAGCAAGCAAATTTGCCATTTTCTCCATATTGGCTCATTATTTGCCCTGATTGTATATTAATTTGCTTATTAATTATTTTAGCTTCCTGTGCGAGTGACATGTGCAAAAGTTTTCCAAGCTTTGGCTATTTGGCAAATTAATTGGCAAAAGAAATTTGCAAGTTTAATTGGGCTGGCAAAGGTGAAAGGCAATTTTGGCCTATTAGAAGAACATTAACTACAAGACTCAAGAGAAATTTTTATTATTCTTTCAAATACAAATACAAATTGAAGGGAGCTGAGATGAGATTTAACCTTTACTTAATTTAGATTACTTTAATGAAGAAATATGTTTTATGTTCTTCGTAAATTTTCCGACAGAATGCAAGCCAAAGTCAAAATGTGGGCAAAAATGTAAGCCTAAGAAAAAATTTTAAGCAATTCAGTCCGAATCGGAATTGTTTTATGCCTGATCGTGACACGTTACATTTGTATGCATGTCTGCACAAAGACGCTGCGGCTACAAAACTGTATTCTGTTTCTGAGCTCCGAAATACTTTTAATCTTTATACATTTTTTCCATATATAGTAGCTACATTCTCCATTTATATACAATAAATAAAGGAAAAACTCATGATAGAAACAAGCGCAAACTGAAAAAGAGTTTGAAAAAAAGCGCATTAGAGGAGGAAAAGTTGAAAACGAGGATGAGGCAAATTTAACTTTTATTTCCGATTTCATAAAAAATAAACTTCCTGTTAGTGGGAGCATGATTCAGCGGAGGCACAAAAACATGGGGAAACCATAAATTGTGAAGGCCTTAAAGTCAGCAACGGGTGGATTAACCGCTTCAAGAAACGATCTGGGATGAATTGACGCTGCTTAACTGAGATGCAGCGGAGGCTGACCATAGTATATCTGCTGATTGGACTGATACTAACTTAAGTGATATTTTTAATGTTGATAAAACTGGTCTTTTTTCGATTGGCGGTCGAAAATGAAATGGACGTGTCTGAAAAGGCCAAATAAATGTTATTGTGGGCTGTTGTGAACTAAGCTGTTTTGCTAAGAGCGTGAGAGAGAGGGAGTGAGAGTGTGCTGTGAGCGTGTAAGTGTGCTCATTAGGCCGGTCCCCAAAACGGCAAAATGAAAAAAAAACAGGTCTCAGCATTCCCAAAGCTAGAACAAAATTCAATTTTATTTTTTGCCTGGGACTGGGACCAATAAATTGTGAAACTAGAGGCATCAGGTAGCAACACCTCATACCCAGTTTTTCTGGAGCACGTCAAGTTCGCGTTTAATGGGCACTTTTATACTAGCAACACAAAGCTACAACCTCTATTGCTGGTTAAAAGAAGATGAAAGCTAAAATTTTGTAAAATTCACCAAAGATAAAGGGAGTTACCACAATTGTTATAACAAATTCCCACCGCCAATGGATAAGCGGTTAGTACCCCGCCCATAGAGGACTATCTTAGAAAGTGGAATTAATTAAAAACCACTCGATGGAATTTTTTAAGATTTTAAATATATTGAGATACTGTCCAGTTAAATGTGTCCTTAAGAGATGGTAACATGCATCGAAAAACCGCGATGGTAGGTACCACATTTGACAGCACCCATCATCGAGGCAATATAGGCCATAAACTAGAGATCAAAATAGACCGAACTGCGTTTTTAGATTCACCATCGGATCCTTAAGTCACGGGCTATGGCTATCTTTGTACAAGCAATTGCCTCAGAGCAACATTGACCATAAGGGTATCAAGAGCGTCTCCAAAATTATGCAATAAATCCTATGAATAAAAGTCGTCATTTCCATTAAGAAAATAAAAAATTTAGTTTAAAAATGTCTTTGGTGGACAAACCGCGATACGCGAAGATGCCTTGAACTGATGTATTTAATTGATCCGATCTGTTTTTCTGCTGGTATTGAAGCACTTTACTCATAAGATTAATTCTATAATTTTGGTGAAACTGGTTTCACCTAAATGGTCAATGTTGCTCGAAGGCAATTGCTAGTATATAAATGCCTAAGAACCGCTAACCAAGTCTTTATTGGTAAAACTGAAAACGCTGTTCGGTCTATTTTGATCTCTAGTTTATGGCCTATATTGCCTCGATGAAGGGTGCTGTCACATGTGGTACCTACCATCGCGGTTTTTCGATGCATGTTACCATCTCTTAAGGACACATTTAACTGGACAGTATCTCAATATATTTAAAATCTTAAAAAATTCCATCGAGTGGTTTTTAATTAATTCCACTTTCTAAGATAGTCCTCTATGGGCGGGGTACTAACCGCTTATCCATTGGCGGTGGGAATTTGTTATAACAATTGTGGTAACTCCCTTTATCTTTGGTGAATTTTACAAAATTTTAGCTTTCATCTTCTTTTAACCAGCAATAGAGGTTGTAGCTTTGTGTTGCTAGTATAAAAGTGCCCATTAAACGCGAACTTGACGTGCTCCAGAAAAACTGGGTATGAGGTGTTGCTACCTGATGCCTCTAGTTTCACAATTTATTGGTCCCAGTCCCAGGCAATTTTGAGTGTTATAATAAATTATTGTAAAAATCAAAAAATTCTATTAAAACATTAATTTTTTTTTGAGTTAAGTTTAAAAAAAAAATTACTCCTACAACACGTTCATTGAATACAAATTTTTAGAATGAAACTATTTTTTCATTTCAATTGCTGCCATTTTTTTTAAAATATCACGTAGTAGTCATGATACAATGTAAACAAGGTAGTGCAAACAAATGCTTCAGTTCACATGCGCAGGTATTTGTGAATCTGTGACTTCATTAAGGATGGGAATCTGTTTTTTTCATTTCGTTTCGTTTTCATTTCTGTTTGCGTTTAGTTCACTTTCGTAAAATAACACAATGAAATGTTCCGTCCCTTGCTTTTAAAATAAATATAATTGGCGAATTAAGGAAAACAATCAAGCATTTTTCAAATTTCCTTAAGATGAAAATTGGAAAAGGCAGTGGTTGGAATTTTGTAACTTAAAAGCTCCTCCGAAATCATGTTGGCGAGTATGTGCTGAACATTTCGATAAAAAGGACTTGATTGGGAAGTTGCAATGCGATCTGAGTAAGTTATATAATAAAATAGTTCGGCACAGAGGTCAGAAGCAGAGGTTGGAAAAATCGGACACAGATTGCCTTTGTCAGAAAATAACATTTCTCGCCCGGCATATTGTATTGAGGTACCGAAACTACCCTTAACAGCGTTTACTGCTTCTCTTCCTCTGCATATAAAATTTAGGTGTACCCAGGAAACTAGGTCTAGTAAAAGATGCAGTACCTACAATTAATCCGCGTTGTTAAGCGCCGCCTTGTACTACCTAAAAATCAGCGACGACTATTTAAAAATGGAAAAAATATATGATAATATGATTTTAAAGCAGCGACAATTTTACCACAAGAACAAGAGCTACAAATTAGTTATGCTACATATTATAAACGTACGAACAGACATGCTAGAACTGCACTCACCTATACAGACACTTACTCGCCAACTAACAAACAGTTTAGTATTAGAAATAAATCGGAAGAAAGATTCATAAAAGTGTTTTTTGTTTTTTCTATCAACCTGACCTCAAGCCGAAGTACACACATCTACAATTATAAAAGTTGCAAAAAAACAATTGTAAAATATATAAAACTTACTTAATAAGCAAAATTTGTTTAGTTGTATTATAGGAATTTTAGGAAGATTTTTACGAATCCTTCCTATAAGGACGATTTTAGTGTTTGAAAGGCATCAGTAAATCTTTTTTGCCTATATTATTATACCTATGACCTGATATATTTCCATAGAAGAATCACTTTCAATCTTGAAGTGGTTAATTAACAAAGCTGAGGTGCCCAGAATCAGCTTACGGGAGCGTAGACACGAATAAAGATTTTAGCAACAAGAAATTGAAATGGAAAACCGGGTTTGGTTTGTGTGTGTTAGCTCATTTGCCGCCAACAACAAAACCTTAGCTCGGAGAAAAATAGAGGAGAGAACAATTATGGAGGTTTTGTTGCAAGTCGAATAGATAACACCAGGCAGAGTCATTTGTTGCCACCAGAAATATCCTAAATAAAATATTGACTAAGTCCTTGAAGTGCTTTGTTTAACGACTTACACTGAGATATTTCCAGGATCATCCTAACTTGATTAATATTACAAAATAAACCCAACCATATCCACGATCTACCCTCCCCTTAAGCAAATCTCTAACAATTGCGGTCACTTATGTGTTTATGTGTGTGCTTTTAATGGACTCGCAACTGAGCTTCCTGCTTTTCTTTATCGCACAGACAATTGTCTTGGTCTTGGTCTCACTCCCTGTTCCCCCGCTCCCCACCCAAATAAAAAAAAAGATGCCACTAAATATGTCAAAATAAAGGCAAATTTATACACAAACTGATAAACAACAAATATAAAGGACGAAAAAAAAAACAGAACGAAGAAAGCTGCAACAATTGCTATCTTGACATTCTCATCTCTACGAGCTGAGCTGGGAAATTGGCTCGACAGTTGCCTCCAGCTCCGGTTCCATTTCCCCAGCTGTTTGTTGTTGCCTTGGCACGCCTATCAGTGGAATTGAATCAAATTACCTTGTAATCTTAACCTTAAGGTTATTTGCCATTGCCCACAAAGCGCTTTGTGCCCGCTGCGTTTAGTTACTATTTGATTCGCCGCAGCAACAGCAACCCACCCAACAGCTTGGCAACTTGCCTGCTCCTTGCGCTGCACCTTTAACACTTGTTTGGGGGAGGGGGCGGGGTATAGAAATGGAAATCTAACATTACGTCTTATCGTGATTGCAAAGTTTAAGTGACTTTTGTGTGCAAGTGCAAAGGAATATCTTCTATCAACGCAGTGGAGGGATTTGGGAAATGTAACAAGTCAATCAAAGTGTGGAGGAGGAACTTTAATTTAAGCAATGAGATTTAAGTGGTCTCAGGCTCAGTTTAAAGTTTTTTTTTTCTAAATTTCTCACGCGTCTTTGTCGCCTGCTTAGCTCTAATTTCACGCTTGGCTGGCCACACTATTAAATGAATCCTTTCTTGACGCTGCTCTTGGCACTTGCCTGCGCTCAGGGCGTATGAGTAATCTGGCGGCCCCAGCTCCATCACAAATCCCACTGCACTCCCGTTCTCTCACTTCCTTTGCTACTTCCTTCCTTCCTCTGGCCTCTGGCAATTTTTGCGCACAAAGTTTTTGGCCAAAAACTTTCTTCTTATTATTTATCCCATGTGACAAATTTGCTGCAGCACATTTCTTGCCTCGCATAATAAATTATATGAAAATGAAAAGATCTTTTCATCTTTTTGGACGACTCAAGTTTTTTTCGGGCACGTTTTTATTTAATAATCGGTGGTGGCAAATCTTCTCCCCGAAAAGGGAGGTGGAAGAATGAGATTGCTTAATTGCAATTGCACATCCGTTTAATAAATCATGCAATAAATAAACAAGTTAGGACACTTGTTGCCAATGCATTATTTATGCTGGGAAATCAATAACTGTGACACTTTTGCTTGCATTTCGAATTGAATAACAAATTTCAAATGCATGACTGCCAAAACCAGGAGCAAAAGCAGAAGCAGGACCAACAACAACAACAACTGACTCCTGTCACACAGTTAAAATGTGATAAATTCCATTAAGTGGCAGAGAGACGCACACAAAACGCAAACCCAACTTGAAGTTGGCGATGCGATCGTGAGTGATAGTTATCTTGCAATATTGTTGGTATTTTCTTGCAAGACACAAGTTAGCTGTACTCAATTTTGCATTTCAATCAATCCGCCTAATGCATTTAAATGAGACTTAAAATCGAGTATCGACTGTTTCGTGGATTTTAAGGTATGGGAAGGGTCTCTTTGGGGTCAAAATGAGTTTAAATATCAAACTCAAGTCAATCTCAATTTTACTGCAATCCTTACTCATTTTGAATATCGGACTCCATTTATTCTCGGCAATTCTTGCAACAAGTAGAATTGAGATCACACCAAGTACGAAAATAGAGATTATATCAATCCCGGAACTTCTTGTGTAAATCCGACATGATCAATTTTTTTTTTTTTTTTGTTCAGGATGAAAAGCTTCTTATTCGCAAACAAACACTTTTTGGTATCTTTCTAAAATACCGTAGGGAAATAAGAAAGTGATAGAAATGTGATTTTGCAAGCGTGAATTTAAAATACATGAAAAACCATTGTCAATGTAAGTTTCCTTCAGAAGTTTAAACACGAAAGTGACGCTTACTTTTCAATTGCCATTTATTCAATTTTCATGATAATCTAAACTCAAAAGAACTTTTTTGAAAACTTGTTAGTTTGGTCGATCTACACCTTCTATTTATCAGTCTTCATGTCAATCTAACCTCATATGGGAATAAGGCAAATGTCCTTAATCCGATTAACCGAAACTTCCTATTTAATCGTCCTTAATTGCAAACTTGTAAATCTTCACCATAATCTCAAGTAATCATGAAATATTGAGTATTTCCGGATTCTTTGGAACGCTTGATTTTACCCATCTGCTTTACAGTAACCAAAAATATTTTAAATTTTGCGACTTTTTGAATCGTTTGATCTAACCATTTATGTGTCTACGATTGCCAGCTATCAAATCTAAAGGATTCCCTTAACTCATAAAACTTTGCAAATTTCGCGATAGATCTAATGACAGTTTTGGAAATTTCGCGATTTTTTTAACAGCTCATTCTGTATGTCTACACTTCTAATATTTACCCGTGTGCCATTAAATCTTCATAATAATCATTGATCATATGTTAATTTTTGCGATTCTTTTAATAGTTTGATCAACTCCTCGTATTGATTCGCCTACATTGCCCTCCATCAAATATTCACAACAATCTTAGATTATAAGAAAAAGTGAAAAATATCATAATATTTTGGAGAGCTCAATCTTTACTTCTCGCCTGCGCTCTCGTAATTATTCAAATGAAAACTGGCGAATTTCGCGGTACATCCACACATCTTATACATAGAAAACGTCTTCAATTAGCATTTATCCAAACTTCATAATAATCTTAGCTCCTGTTAAAATTTTTCAAACTCGCTATCTTTTTGAGCATTGGATCAACACCTTTTATTTACGAACTCCTGCATTGTCCTCTAATCATAAAGCGCTTTAATAAATACTTCGAAAATAATATTGCAAATTTCGCGGTTTTTTGACCATTAGTTACATAACCCATGTTCAAGTCAAGGTTATCAACTATCTATTCGAATTTCAATTCAACACACGTCAATTATAACACAAGATATTTCAACACATATACAATTTTAACATAATCAATTTCATCACAAAGCAATTAAACATCGCCAAATTTCAGCATAGTACTGGAAAATAGAACACAACAATTTAAAAACAAGTGAGAAAGTCGGTCAAGCCCGACTATAACATACTCTGTACCTGGAGTAGAAGCTGAATGCAATGCTGGTGACGTGTGTTGAATTGTTGTGTTGGGTAAAATGACTTAGTGATGTAACTACGTGTGTTGAAATTGTTTTGTAAAGACTTTGTTTTGTGTTGAATTGACGGATTTTTGTGTTGGGTTAAATGACTGTGTGTCCCCACACTCTAACATACGTAAAAGACACTTTGCAAGTCGGCTGTTTGCTGCAAAACGGTAAGTAAAAGACATACGCAAATCAGAAACGATAGAGCACTCTTTGGATAATGGAAAACTGCTGTCTTTTTGTAATCCTTTGTCGTTGTGTTTGTAACAGATCAGTTTTTTGGCGACCCGCTAAAAGTGATGACTGTTTTTTGCAAACTCTGTAATGAATTAAATATGAAAGCCTAAAAGAGGAAGAGGATAGAAGAAAGTACTTAGCTATTTTATTCCTGAATTTAAGTGCCGATTTATATTGAAATGAAAAGGAAAAGGGTGGCAAGGATCTATAATTTCTACAAGATACAATAAAGTTTACTTTGGAAAACAAGGTAGGACAGCTAATGCAGCTAATAATCTAAAACAAGGTCATTGAGAAAATTTAATAACGCAATAGCTTTTTTTAATCTTCTACAGTTAAGAGATTCATTTGCTAACATTTGGTTGCAATGAATCAGAAAATATGAGAGCCTTTTTATATAAGCATACTCCATCTTGGAGCTTGCAAATGCACAGTTAAGGAGCAACATAGTATAAAAGTCCTTAAAAAGAGTCCTTGGTAAAAAAAACTTAAGTGGGTATTCCTCATGTCAAGGCTGTTTTTTGGACCTTTTTTAAAAAAAATCTTATTTGAAAACGCAAAGAGATTTTCCAAATCTGTTTTTTTTTTTTTTTATCAAACAGATAAAAGTTATCGGCCGTCAATGTGGGTGTTCAAAAAAAAAAAGGTATGGTGCTGGCGGCCATGATTCAAGGTCTCCAGGATGTCAGAAATGAAAAGTGAAAATGAATGAAAGTGAAAATAATCAGAATAGATGTAATTCTGGTCTGATCCTCCAAAAAAATTTTGTGATTTTTTTTTTGACAAAATGGCGGCCATTAAAATATGAAAAATCTATTTTTGGCCCTTTTTTTGTAGTTTAGTGTAAAAAAAAGGGTAAAATTTTTTTTAAAATTATGATTGAGGTTCAGACCAGAATGGTGACAATTCTGCGTCGATTTCAGTTTTGATCATCAAAATCGGTTCAGTGTAACTGGAGATATCATGGCCGTTGGCGGCGGAAAAACGTGGTTTCGAGATAAATGCGTTTAAAAAGACTATATCTTCTGAAGTATTTCGAATTTCCTTTCGGGGCGATATTCTCAAATATCCAAGCTATAAAAAAATGCAAAAAAAAAAATCGAAAAAACATTTTTGCACATGAGGAATACTCTTTAAAGGGCTCTTAAAAGATAAATCCCAAATCTATTCCTCAACTATTCGTGGGGTTGTAAATGTAAAATTGGCTTTACAGCTCCTAAGGGGCCAATCTCTCAATCTCTTAGCGTGTGTTCTTTAATTTTTCGCATAAGAGAAAGGGACCTACAGTTTAACACCGAATCCGAACAGGTTGTCGCTTTATCATATTTGATTTTGCTTTTGTTCAGTGGCGTAAGTCGAAGCAGCATGTGTTTGCTTTAAGAGTTTTATCTAGGAAATGACTGTTAGTTGCTTTTTCTATTCATTTTCTGACTTTCCTCCATTCACACCATACCCAAACTAAGCCCTTCGAGCTTAGCTGCAATCGTGACTGGCCTCAGTCTAAACACAAGTCACTTATCCATCTCTAGATTTAGAGTGCTGGTGCATAGAAATGTTTTGAACGGACAGGCAAGAAATCCATTTCATGTGTGGCACAAAATCAAAATGTACACACACACATATACACACACCCACACAAACACGAGACATCAACTTGAAAATGTTCCATGTTCTCCTCGTACATTGAAAGCCAAAACTGACACCAGCAGACATTTAGTACGCATCGCATATTGAAATTGTAATTTGATTTCTGCCTTTTGCCACCAACTGTCCAACTGTCCAGCTGTCCAACTGTCTCTCCGGCCATCTCACTGTATATTTGTCTGTCTATCTGTCTATGCTATGCGGGCTTTCGTGTGCATTGTTTGGTTGCAATGCGCGCCCCGCGGGGGCATGTAGTTTGGTTTTTGCCTGGGGGCATGCATTTTCAGTTGAATGGCCAAACAAATAGCCGCGAGCTTTGCAGCAAATCATAAACTGGGTCAACAAGGAAATGGAATCAATTGTGTTGATCTTGCCGCTACAAAATTTAAATAAAAATTCCTTATTTAATTTTAATTTAAAATGCATTTCTCTGCATCCGTTTCGCCCACCCCCTCCCCCCTTGCTTTTGGCCTGAAACAAAGGGTTCGGGCAAATAAATATAATAAAATGGCAAACTCATTACAAGGCAAGTGGCGAACGGACGATGATGATGACAAGTGCCAACGTCACGGCAACAAGTCGGAGTTGGCATCGTCATTGCTGCCAACAATGGGACACACACACACACACACGCACACGTACTTACATAAGTATATAGTATATAAAAAAAAGGCCAACAATGGAGCCGCTCAAAAAGGCACAATGGGGGCCTCCAGTACACGGTTGTTGAGCTCCCACTCGACTGACTGCATTGTTGCACCGTGGTGGTGACGGTCCAGGCCCCAGAGGCATCTGGGGCATTGAAGCCAGGTGACAGACGAGAAAAATAGCGAGTGTGGATAACGTTTTTCAGCCAGTTTCAAGCTAATTGCTGGGTTATTTACGGTTAAATTAAAATTGAAGAAAATGGCAACGCAACCTGTCAACCTTTATACATATTAAGTTCTCATTTCAACTAGAAAAAAATTCTTATAAAAAAAAATCTTAATTGTTCCCAAAAATCTTTTAAAAATGGCTCTCAAATTGTATGTTTAGTGTTGGTAAACACTTTAGAAAGAATTACCCAAAAAAATCTTTTAATATCCAGCTTACGGCAGCGTAGAATATAGAATATATATTTTCGAACAAGCCCAAACATAACCACTATTATCAGGTTTCTTAGAAGAATCAATTAAATTTTTGCATATTAAAAAAAAGTTTATCGTTAAAAACGGTACGCCTGATTTGGATTTTAGGCCAGATTCAGGCCCGTTCCTATCTTCTGTGTATAAAACACCGCTGTGCGGCAGCGAAGTCGACATACCAAAAGTATACGAGCTTAATCTGCACTCTTTTGCAACAACAAAGAAGAGCTAAGTGAGCGCGCCGTTAGTGGCTTAACACACACACGCAACGCCAAAATGAGCATGTGTGTTTTGCCAGCCCCTTCTTTAGACCCATGGTTTCTTGGAAAAACCTGCTTAGAATTCCTCGTAGATTACGATTTTGACAAACTCTTGGTGAATTTTTTCTAAATCCATACAAATTGATTCAATCTATAGAGTATAATAACACAAGTTAACACAATTTTTGTTTTACTTCAATTTGATGTCATAACTTAGGTAAAATCAATCTTTCAATCATTCATTCTTCTTCTTTATAGGCCATAACAACCGTTTGACGATCTGGGCCTCTGCGATTAATGTTCTCCAGTCGCTTCTGTTATGTGCGAGCTGGCACCAGTTTGTCACACCAAGCTTGGCAATGTCTTCCAGCACCTGGTCTTCTCATCTTAGTGGCAGCCGCCTTCGATTTATACGCCTTTTTGCGCCGACTTTTAAAGGTCCATAAATCCTCCGAAGAATTTTTCGTTCAAACACGCCAATCGCCGCTTCATCCGCTGCTGTCATTGTTCATGCTTCTGCGCCATATTGCAGGACTGGGATGATAAGCGACTTGTAAAGGGCTATTTTGGTTCTTCGCTTATGGTCTTTGCTCTTGAACTCCCTACTTAGCCCGTAGTAGCATCGGTTTGCAAGAGAGTCTTCATCGGATTCCCAAACTGATGTTGTTGTCGCTGGCTATCGTCGTTCCGAGGTTGACAAAATCCTCTACAACTTTAAAGTTGTACTCTCCCATTGTAACAAATTGTCCAAGTCGCAAGGACTCCGCGGATACTAGGTACTTCGTCTTGTCCTTCACCACTAAACCCATTAGTTCAGACCGTCTTCTGTATCTCTTAAAAAGCCCAGCTTACTGCCCGTTCGGTATTGCCGATAATGTCAATATCATCGACATATGCAAGTAGCATTAGATCTTTATGATTAAAAGCGCCGGTTCTGTGGGCACCAGCGCAGTATGTATTAAAGAAGTCACACGACAAGGTATCACCTTGCCTAAAACCTCTTTTGGTATCAAATGGTTTGGAAAGGTTCTTTCCTATTTTGACAGAGCTTTGCGAACTTCTCAAAGTCATCATGCAAAGTCGAACGTACTTTGCTGGAAAACCTAAGTTAGACAGGGATTTCAAGTACCTTGATCTTGTCGTTGTGTTGAAGGCTGACACCCTTCTGCCAAAGTGGACTTAAGAAAGAGAAATACCACAGAGAATACCACATGATGGTAAAACTGAAATTGCTCATTTTTTAGATAAACGTAATAATTTCTACAATTTCCAACAGATTTCGATGAATGAACACTTTTTGAACTTCTTATACCTTAGGTTACATTATCCAACAGAGAAAGAAATTTTAAAATATTTTTTTCTTGGTGAAAGTAACGGTGTAATTTTCGGTTTTTTCAAATTTTCAATAAAAATGAAACAAAATTATCGATATCTTTGTAATTAGCAGCTACACCACAAACTTGACAATAAAATGTCTGATTACCAAAATGTGCTGGTAAATTTATAGACAGATAATGGTTGATGTTTCAAAAGATTGTTTCCGGAGAGGGACCAAGTATAACTGACTTTCAATTGCCAAATATAATTGAGCAAATGCTTATTAAATCTTATCCTTATTGACTTTTCATAAATATTTTTGATACAATACATTTGGGTGATCATTTACATCCTCATCTAATACAAAAACTAATTCTGATATTTTTTTAAATTTATTTAAATTTTTTTCCATAACACGCTTACTTATCGCACATAAACCAGGCTGTACACACCCATGTCAAAATGATCTATGCAACTAATCAATTGCAAAATGCAAAAAAAAAAAAAAAGCAGAAAATCCCAGACAGCAAACATATAAACATTGAAAATTTCTTCCATCCCTTGAAAATAACTGAACAGACAACCCACAAATGGTGGAAAATAAATGGGGAAACATTAAACAGATTTAAGCAAATTTGTTTTGGTGCGTGTGGCATCAATAACTTTTGGCAGCAGCATATTTGACTTGTCTCCCCCGCAACAGCCCGCTCAACTTATGGCAAGGGTTTAAAAATATTTACCCCTTCTATATCTGTTCTTTCTTTTTGCTTTTTTGGCAATTTCATGCAAATCGCCCCCAAAAAGTATGCTACACTTGGCAAACTGCGTGGCTAATTTTGTGTTTCCTTTTCTTACACTCGTTTATGCTGGTAATTTGAAAATCGATAAGCAACAGCACACTTTAGCATGAAAATCACGAAGTTGATGTCAAAAAATTTGACTTTATCGACTTTTTAGGCTGCGGAAATTGTTCGCAACGCAATGGCGGCCACTCAAATATTACCACAAAAGGTGGGCGGGCGGAGGCTCTTTTGTGCTATTGCGGTAAAAACAATTTCCAAAGTTGTCAATAATAAAAAAACTGCTTGAATTTGTAAGTGGGCGAAGTGGGAGGGCTTTTGCCTGACTTGTCAAATGCAGAACCAGCACAAGCGACAAACGCTGAAGGATTGACATATTTCAAGTGCCTGGGAAATGACGAGCACACATTTCGTATGCATGGAGCAGGGCAGAGGTATGAGAGGTTTCCTATATATTTTTTGACAATTTATTAGGTGGGGCGAAGGTTTGAATTATTATTATTATTCTTACCTTTAACTTTCTTTACAGACTTTATCAACTTTTAAACCTGTGACCATACGACAGGACTCAATTGTAAGAATGAAAAATAACTTCATAACCGCATGTTAAATCTTCTGTCTCTCTTCCTTTTGATCCTTTAGCCGGCCACATCCTGCAGAAAAGCAGGCGTAGAGGCAACACAATTGCACAATATTTCCGGGCCAAGGTAATAAATAAATTGCATACGTAATTAAAATCGACGACTGTGCCCAAGCACTGCTCCACAAGGCAATTGTTATAGCAATTACAGCAACAACAAAAGTTTTCTGACTTGACTTGTGCTTCCCTTTAACATCAACTGCTTGTGTGTGTGTGTCCTTCTTTTCTGCTGTTGGCAGCTCTTTTGTTTTTCTGCTTCTTGTATTCAAAAGTTGCATGTGAAAACATGGAAAATTGTTAATGGGGGTAATAGGGAAATGGGTTGGAAGGTAAGCAAAGTTAAGTTTCGCTCTGGCTCTGTTGGCCCTCTACTTGTTTGTTTTTAATTTTATATCAGGAAACGTCTTTGGTCCGCCTTGCTTGTTGAGCAATTTGCATGACAAAAGTTCACAATACACTGAAGTGAAGTGTCTTTTGGGGCAGCAATGGGGAAACAATAACAACTCTCAATGTTTGATGGCAAGTTGCACTCCCATTGTTCGCCACAAGTCACGCCATTCGTGTGGCATTTGTAAATGCGCCTCAGAAACACAACAATTCCAAATGAAAGCCAGCTCATTTCATTTTTCACAACTTAACAAGAAAGGTTGAGAGTTAAAAGCTATTTTAGATCATCTATTAATTTGGGAATTGTTTTTAGAAAAATGTAAAAAATAAACAATTACCCACTTTATTTCATTATTTACACCATAAACTCAATAAAAGTCTGAGAGAAAATATAATGGGGCTGACTTATGACGGAGAGAGAGTGTAAAAGAGATTCATATGGCACTGAATTACACTTCGGACATCTATAGTATACCAATCCTAAGCCGATTCGATCTTGCGGCTACTCAAAGATGCTAAAGCCTAAAACCATTTCATCGCCCAAAAATACACTTCATTTTTAATTTAGGAGTTGCCCTGCATCGTTTTACTCGTTTCGTTTCCTTAAGATCATTTTTTTCCTACTTTTGATAAAGCCAACTTGGCAGCCCTCAAATACGTTGAATTGATCTGTTCAATAAGAGAAGAATCAAAAATTTTCGTACTTAAATCAAAAAATTTCAGTTTTAAACTTATATGAGCCAGAAAATTCTTGATTTAAGTTCAAAAATTCTTTATTTCAGAGGGGTTTTGAAAAGCCCTAAACTCTTGATATCAAAAACGTTTTGGATATGTTAAGCACGATTAGGAATTTATTTAAGAACTTTTAGAGCTCAAACTAACAATATTTAGACTTAATTTAAGAACCAATAATGATTGAATATAGAACTTTGATACTAAAATAAGAACCAAGCGTTCTAAACTCAAGCCTTTCAAATTTTAAATTTAAACTTCTTTGATCTTAAACTAAAACCGTTCTTCAACCAAATAATTTTCGCACTGGATTCCTTCCTTTTGCGCTGTCAAATCAGTCCTGTTCTTTTCTTAAGTCCATCCCGATTTATTCTCAAATATATCTCGAGATGGTCGTAAAGTCAACAATTTCTTTGCTTCTTGAAGTTTTGAAAAGGAAAAAATTCTTAATTCTATCCCGACTAGGCTTAAAATCTAGCTGGATTATTATTGTATGTATTTTAATCAAATTGGAGCTTCAGAGCGTCACAATTAATATTTTGTTCGGTATATCTTAAACTTTTTGTTTTGAATATAGATATATTTGATAGATATATTTGAACCCATTAATGTTTTTTATAAATATTTTATCAATTGGACAACCAATTTCATATGCACGGAAATGGATTTCAAAAGCTAATAAAGGATTTGTTGTCATGAAACTAAAAAACCTATTATCTAATATAATTCAGAGGTATTACCATCTATAGCTTAATAGTATTATATTATATAAAAGATACCTTTACAAATCCTTTTATAGAAAATTGTGCACTTAGAACAACCAATGACTAAGTCTTTTGTGTTTATTATTTTATTTTAGTAAACTTCATTTGAAAGATTAAAAATTTTGTAGAAGTTAAAGGAAACATTTCGTGCATATCCCTTGTCATGGTCAACTAAAAACTTGAAGAGTTTCAAACCAGCCTTAATGGATATCGAATAGCTCAGATTTCTTCTTGAAGTGATGTGAGTTTTTTAACAACATCTCAAAAGACAGCAAGTCGGTTTTTGGCTTTTGTCCATCTTCTGCAACTATCTTATCGTTTCGAAATTTATAAATCTGTTATCATCTCTCCTTGAAATTAATAGATAGCATTTCTTCTTGCTTTTCTTGACTGTAAGTTTGGATTGGAATATTTGTGACTAAGTGCTTTGTGTGCTTGTCTGTCACAGAGGTTGATTCTGAACTTCAAAAATCATGTGATGATAGAAGAAAAACCCTGGTTATATGCAAAATAGAAGTTCCACATTGAAATTTTTCTTTCCCCTATGACTATTAATATTTTGAAACGAATTTGCTGCCACTTTTTTTGCCCATCGAATATCTAGACAGCACGTTTGTTCAGTCGAAGCCATAGTAGCACAGCTGACAGCGAGGAGGGACTGAGCAAAGGCGCTATCTGTACTTCGCTCATCTGTGGCCTTGATTCCATTACAGTTTACCTCTGTGTATGACCTCATCAAAGAGCATTCGAATCGCCTGACCAGAATCACAGTTCTCAAACGGAGGTTAACTAAAACATTTGGGAATATCAATGGTATATCCGTACAGCACTGTTTCGAGATTCACCACAATCCTCTCATCAGCAGACTTGTTGCTTTTCACGCTTCAACAACTTCCAAGCTTGGCTTGTATACTACTTGTGTTCGTGAATAAACACTTGGACATTCCAATGGTGTAAAATTGCATCCCGATATTATGCTGAAGGGTTTTGTCTTGCCGGCTAAGTCAAACTTTGACTTAAATCAAAACAGATCGCTAAAACAAGCAGCAGGTTCTTAACACCTTTCAGCTTTTCAGTCTTAGAAAGAACTCAACCACCCAAAATTCATTCCTTGACTTACTTGAACCATGCCTGAGCACAGGGATGGATACGTCCGAAAAAAATGTCTGGTCTGATTTAAATGTTTTGTCAGCATAATTTTATACAATATTTTTTGACCTTGATTCTTAATGACATTTCTCTTTAGTAACAAATAAAAATATGTCACCTTTTCTCCCACTTTATATGCATATTTCTAACTCCAGAACAATAATTTATTTTCGAATTTATCTCAATATTTCCTAGTCCAAAGATAAACTGGCAAATGTTTTCAAATCTCTTAGGCATGTTTTTATTATTATCCTCGTTGTCTCCACTTGGCCATTTAGCAAATGATTTATTTGCGTACAGGCCCACACACACACACACACACACAACGTACCAAAAATAGAAACCATTTTGTTAATGCCATTTAGGTGAAATTCGTGCGTGTTGCCTACTTTTTGGCGTTTATGCTTTTGATGGCCACCAACAACAGCAAAACAGAAAAAACAACAAAAATTTAAATGTTTAATGTTATTCCAACGTAATTTGGCAGTTCGTTAGGCGCTTAGACAGGCCCGTCTCATAAATATGAATAACAACAACAAGGAACGAAAAAGTGCCACATTTGCGGTCGCTGTGCATGTGTGTGTGTGAGTATGTGTGTGGAAGACAGCCTCGTTATGACTCGCATGACACATCGTTATGCTTTGTTAATGGACCCCACTGTCTCTTGCCGCAAAAAAACAAAGGATACAACGTTGATAATGAGCAAGATAATGATGAGTAGACAATGCCTCAACTCAAAAGCACATCAAATTATATTTAATTATTCAAATCATGTTAATTTGTATGCATTCAAAAGAAGCCAACAGTCGCAGATTACACCAGGCAACACAACAAAAATTACCAAATACTGAAGGGCAGAGAAAAGTTTAGGATATGCCATTTCTTATAAATTTCAAACTAAATTTTTTTAATAAAAATCTGTTAAAATTCGTTCGTGTTGCAATTAAAGCAATTAAAGGGAACCTCCCTTAAACAAAAAGCTGATATCTATCGCCCACTTTTTTAGAGACTGGAAGGAAGGAAAGTGTTCAAAAGAGAGATGATGGTATTAGAAAAGAATACACTCAAGTAAAAGAGAAACCTAGAAATATGGATACCTTTAATTCAACTATTTAAGCATATTTTTTACCTAAACGACCAGAGTGTGTGTTCAATATTTAGTCAGTATTTTAAAGAAAAATGCACCAAAAATAAGGTTCCACGAAAGAATGCATAAAAATCTACCGTCTGCGCCACGCGTCTCTTTACAAGCTGAGAGATTAACAAATGACTGGTCTCTATATGGTACTTAGACTCCACGTGACGCTTATCGACCTTAACGGCCATCGTTAGTGTTAAGTCACCGGAGTACCTGGGTTCAAATACCTGAAGGTCGAGCTGAAAATAAAACTTTGAATAAGTTTTCCACAAAGAACGAACCATTTGCTTCCCTGCTATAGTTTTCTTTGAATGGAAATAATTGGTAAAATTTCTGAGGAATATTTAACCTCACTTTTTGCAAAAAATTTTCAATATTTAGGCAGAAAAAGCAAGTGAAGTATTAAAAGATAATGATTTTAAGAAAATATGAAAGCTTAAGGAGGTATTCTCCATGTCCAGGCTGTTTTATGGACCTTTTTGAAAAAAATCTTATTTAAACTAAAAAAGGTTTTCCAATTTTGTTTTTGATGTGGAACATCTTTTATTTCGGTACGGACGATTTTAGTAGGAGTAAAATTTGATTTCATTGATTGACGTTGTTCATATTTTGTGTTGTTTTGATTTGTGGTGTTTCCCGGCAAACACACACACAAGAGGATGGGCAGAGGGGGGAAGCAAAGAGGTAGGAAAGATGTAATGGGGGTGAGATCTGGAAGTGATCTGGATCGGATCTGGGTGGGATCTGGGCGGTAACTGGATGGGATCTGGGCAGGATTTGGGTGGGATCTGGGCGGCATGTGGAAGGGATCTGGGTGCGATTAGGGCGTGATCTGGATGGAATCTGGAAGGGCTCTGGGTGGGATCTGAAAGGGATCCAGGCGGGATCTGGAAGGGATCTGGGATCTGGATCTTTTAAACTTAGGATCATGTTTCACATCAAAGACTCGTGAGTGCTAGCGACACTCACACCTTTTTTTTACAAACAGATTAAAGTAAACAAACAAATTTTTACTGCTTCGATGCGAGGGCTGTTCCAAAAGTTCTCGGCCGTCAAAGTGGGTGTCCAAAAAAAATGTTATAGTGCTGGCGGCCATGATTCCGCGTCTCCAGGATGTCTGAAATGAAAAGTAAAAACGGGGTTACAATCAGAACAAATGTAATTCTGGTCTGAACATCGAAACAAATTTTGTGATTTTTTTTGACAAAATGGTGGCCATTAAAAAATAAAAAATCGATTTTTGGCCCTATCTAGTTTCTGAGCGGTTTGATCAGTCTGAGCATTGTGAAGGATAGCCTTCGATAATTATCGATTATAAGCCGATTAATAATCGTTCTCGATCTGGGCAACAATATGTTACCATTTAAATTCAAGAACCAGCCGTTATATCACAGTTATATTTATTGGAAATTTATTAACTCAAAAATTTCTCGTTTTAGCGAAAACATGGTTCGACTAAAAATGCTATATCTTTTAAAGTATTTAGAAATTAAAAAAAAAAAGTAAAAAAAAAATCGTAATAAAAATTTTGCACAATACCCCCTTAAGTAAAGCGAGCGAACTGAAAGAATAAAAAAAGGTTAGAAGAAGGGAACAAGGTAGACACCCTGATGTAATGCGGTGAGGTAAGGTAAAGTAGGAAAGCGCAATTTTCTAAGCAAATTCCTTTTAACATGCTTACTTTGGAGTTGTCCACACGCTTGAACCAATCGCAGAACACAACCATAGCTCTTTTCACTTGAATCAAGTTCAAACGGTGGCGGAAGTACGGTAAGTACGAATATACTTGATTTAATTACAAAATTTTTATTCCAAGTTTAATTTTCTCAATCCCAAAATACTGAATTTAAAGCACTTTCGGGATATATTACGAAATTTTGGAACTATTTATACATTTTTATGGTCGTACTTTAAGGTTTTAATGGTCCCAAGTACAAATCAATTTACTCATTAGGAAAAATTTAAATATTCTTCGTTGAAGTCGTCGACCATGTAAAATAAAATATACCTAAGATAGGTATAAAAAGTCCTTGGTTTAAGCCCATAAATTTTAAAAGCTATTTCCAATTTAGTTTTCAAACTCGATCAAATCTTGCGGAATCGGATTTGTTAAATACGCTGCCAACCCAATTCATAATCATTCGACCCTTTTGATGCCAAATTGAATCGGTCAAATTCTTTAGTCGTTTCTTAGAAATCAAAACTTTAACCAATTTCAATCTATCGAATCGGAAAGAGAGAACAGGCCTGATGATCTCTGAATTAAAGCAACAAAGGCTGTAAAAATCGAAAGCCCACGAATAAACCAGAGACTAAGATTGTATCTTTGTTGGACAGGAATCTACCGTCACTCGCAAACTATTAAAACCAGTTGAAAATATTAAGTAAATATTCGTCTTAAGATAATTTGCATTTTCTGTTACTTAGAGGAATTTTTTAGGAGTTTGCATTGTAAGTCCATATTGTTCTCAATCCAATATATTCTGTCACACGGTTCTGTCATTACGGTTTGTCGAAACGGATTTTTCTTTCTGTCTGTCTATTTCTATGTACAGCGTTCCATTTCGTTTTCAGAGTCTAAATACAGTGAGATCATCCTTCGAGAAATACGTTAGCACTAAAATATCGTTATATTTACTTGCTTGCTTTAAAATAATTCCAAAGACGACAATTTCATGACTTAAAGACGTTTGTTTGCATTTCATTTATATTATAATAATAGTCGTTCTTCGATTGTAGAATGTTTCTTATCTAATTTTAGTGCATTTGGCAGGTGAAGAATATGGTTTTAACTATATTCCGTAACGCTACCTTTACCTCTGCCGTACGTTCTTTTAAATTTACGATATTTTAATATTGTGAAAATTTTGTAAATTACTAAAATATGGGAATATCGTTTTTCATCAATATTATCAATTTGGTCTTCCTGAGTTTGAGTGTGTATTACAGTAAAGAATGCCAGCAACACGTAGGAGTGGCTATTTGGGACGTCCGAAGTCAACAACAACCACCAGCGCGCCGGACAAGCGTTAACACACGCGGAGCAATTGACCGACAACGAAAACCAGTTCAACGAGAATTTACATCTGCTTCTATCATTCCTCTCGCATTAGATTATGAGCCAGAGATTGAATATTCCGCTTATATTTATATTTATCTTAAAGCTCCAATTTTCGTCAGAGACTCTGGCACAAATACACTCACCTAAGCAAATAGTACATTTTTGAAGCAGGTTGTTGTTGCCACGCCAATGCCTCTCCCCCCTCCCAGCCAACCAAATGTGGAAAATGTAACTTTAAACTGCCAGCAGCAAAGGCAACACCAACACGAAAAACAACAACAACAACATCAAACACTTTGCTTCCAGCGTCAACTCGAAAACTGCATGCGTGTGTTTACTCTGCGTTAATGAAGTTGTGCGATGTCTGGGAGGGGAGGGGAGTGGAAGGAGGGATTTATATATGTAGGTGGAGGAGTAGGTGGAGTCATACGCCTACGCATGCAGACAGCTTAGCAGCGGAAAGGTAACAGTAACTGTAACGTTGCACACGTGAAGCGCAAATGAAATGAAATTGGAAGCAGATAACTCCCACTCAATCTATCTCGCTCTTTCACACTGACGTTAGACATCAATGTCAGAGTCGTGTCTTCTATGCAATTAGTACTTTTGTTGATTATGTTGCAAATGTGTGTGTGTGTGTGTTGTTGGGGATTTTGTCTGCCTTTCTTGTCTTTTTTGTAGCTTTTCAGCCTGCTTAATTATTCAAAAAGTTTAATGGATGAAGGAAATAAGGGGGATGATTAAATGATATTTTGATGAACTGCATACTGCAAAGACTGAAAAAAATGAAGCAAAATTGAAGTGAAATGTTTAGAATCAAATCTGTCATTTTCTTAAATCAAAGAGAGAATGGAAGAAGGTTAAGAGCTGATCTGTTTCAATCATTTCCCATTTCATTGACCGCTTTAAGATAAGGGTTAGGGCCAGGTTTAAATAATTGTTGTTGTTACCGTCGTCATGCGAGCCATTAAAAAATCAAAACAAGTTAACAGCCATCAACTAGCTTGGCCTGGCCGGAAACCGGAAGCGACTACAGCACTGCTTGCCGCAAGTTTGCGGTAGCGGCTTGCGGCATGTGCAGGAAGTAAACACACACGGGAGACGAAGCTAAGGCAACAAGACGACAATAGTCACCCTTGTTGTTGTTATGTCCTGTGGCTTTAAGCGCGATAAAAACGAAAATAATGAAAAGTTCAACAACTACTAGTTGAGCCCTGGTTCGTTCAACATCATCAGCTAACGAGAGTCAACAACATTGAACATTTGTTGCAGCTTTAAATTTTGTGTCCCAAACTAAAAACAAGCTCCAAGCCATCAACCAGTCAAACTGACAGCCATTTGCCCTTGGCTAATGCTGCAATGGATGGGATTACTCCACGCTAGGATTAGAGTACTGGAACAGGCAGCGTTTTTGGCATTATAATGCCATTAACTTTGTCATAATTTAGCACTGCAAATTTTCGTAGCGACAATTTCGGTATAATGAGCTTGGTCCACACACACTCACACACACACACACACACACGCACACGCATAAGCACCCTCACATACACTTGTAAGTGCAACTGGAGCAGGTTCTTGTAAGGCAACCCAGCAAACACATTTTTGAAGAATATTATTGAATGTATAAAACGAATAACTTGCTTTACAAGTGTCCGCTGTCTCTAGGTAAAAACTTTTGCCCTCTAGAAACCTTTCGCTGACGTCTGATTGTCACCGAGGATTCTCGAAATTAAGGTACCTTGGTTTGCTCAGGTCAAGTTAATATCTACACAGAAAAATAGAGATCTGAGATATCTTAAATGAGGTCAAAAGTCGACCAAACCCGGATTTTCTCAAACCATGCATGAAAAGGATTGATTTGAGAACAAATTTTTTTTTAAACCCAGAATTATTGTCTTGCCAGTCTTCAGCTCACACGGGATTGCTATCTTGTTGTTCGAGCTCGATTTGATCCCTCAGTCAGATCCAATCAAGATTGTCCGACATTAATTTGATCTCGAAGTCGGCTAAGTGATATTAGGGAGCTTTACTAGATGCTAGAACTAAATGCAATCCGAAAAGTGATTGCATCAAAATTGACTGAGATTGACTTTCGCATAAAGTTGAAACTCATTTTGATCCCAAAAAAAGCCACTCACAACTTTAAGTAACTTGTTTACCTTCTTTTTTGATTATCAAAACAGCAAGTTCTAGCCAGCTCGAGGTCATTTGTTTGCATACAACTGTGGAAACAGGACACAAACAACCTTAACAGAGAGGCTGGTCGCTATTGAAGTCTCTGCAATTCAGCAGGAAATTCCAAGGAAACGGCTAGTACAAAAAATTCACACTCCTTAGGCTGCCTTCAAACTGTTCGACACATGACCCATGATATCTAGTAGGCCTGCATTTTCTCAGGAAATTAAATTAATTTTAAAAGCTATTCAAATTTAATACAGAACAAAAAGCAGAACTACTAGACTATCATGTGTCGAACAGTGTAAAAGCAGGCTAAGGCTCTACCTGATCACTCAGCTGATTTTCATCTGAGTTGCTGTCAGACCGTGTAAAAAGACGTCTGATAAGACATAAAGCTACTCTGATGCGCGATCAGACGAAATAGAACCGGTTCTAATTGGCCTAATCACTCAGCTGAGTGGCATCTATCGAGTTACTCTGTGATTTAATTGCCGTGTGCTGGAAAACTTCAGGATCCTTGTATTGCATCTCAGCCTTCTACTCAGCGTCTAAGCCAGTCACGGCTCCACGTTTGCTTGCTTTGTATACTTTCTTTTGTTTATTTGTACCTTCCATTTTTTATCTTGTATATCACTATCTAGAATGGAATCTATAGTTTTTAATGCTTTTTTATTCATTTCGCTTTTTATTTTGCTCGTCTTCTTCTTATAGGTAAACAAAACGTCACAGTGTTCCTATGAACCAGATAATTCCGAAGAACCAATGGTTTTTGTACCCGTTACTCGTAGAGTAAAAAGGGTATACAAAAGTCGTGCAAATGTATGTAACAGGCAGAAGAAATCATTTCCGACCAGCTAACAGCCGAGTCGATATAGACATGTCTGTCTGTCTGTCCGTCCGTATGTCTGTCCGACCGTCCGTCCGTTCGTATGAACAAACAGATCTCAGAGATGGTAAGAGATAGAGGTTTGACATGTATGGGACAAATGCTTCTTATACTTAAGGCAGATCAAGTTTATTTTTAATTTTTTGCCACGCCCCCTCCCGCCTTCGAAATTTGGAAAAATCGTTTTATCTCCTACAGCTTTGAAGATAGATGATTCATTTCTTTTAGAGATAGTTAGTAATTAGCAAAATGTATCGATTTGCCGAGGAAACGATCAAAATCAAATGAGCGGCTCTCAAGTTATGAGCAAATCAGTAAACCACCCTCCCCCACTCCCTCCCACCCTTTCACAACTAACACCGCACAATCTTAGAGAGAGAGAGAGAGAGAGAAAGAGAGAGAGACTTAGAGATGAGCGCAGCACCAGCACTCCATTCAGCTTCTACTCCAGGTACAGAAAATGTTATAGTCGGGCTTGACCAACTTTTTCACTTGTTTTATCTTGAATTTCACTTGCTAAAATGGAAACTATAGTTTTTAATGCTTCTTTATTCACTTCGCTTTTATTTTGCTCGTCTCTTCTTCTTATAGGTAAACAAAACGTCACAGTGTTCATATGGCCCAGATAGTTCCGATGAACCAATGTTTTTTTTCGCTCTTTTGCTTTGACAGTGGAATTCCGTAATTACTACAATCTCGAGTACGGATCATTAAGGACCATTAAGCACAATCCGTGCTTAAAATTAGCATTTACCGATTGATACAAATCTTTTACAATTGTATACATTTATTTTTTTTGGTTCCCAAGGCAAGGTATGCTGAGAAAATAATCATGAATTTTCAGTTTTAATACTTCAATAACGAAAAAAATTCTTGATTGAAGTATGAACTTTCTGGATTCAGAGCGTTTTTCAAAATGCTTGATATCAAGAATGTTTTGGATATGTTAAGCACGATTCTGTTTTTTTGGAAGAACTTTTAGATCTCGAAATAAGCACACTCAGAGGAAAAAGTTGAGAATTTCGCTGCTGAATCTAGAGCATTCGTTCTTAAAAGTAATTTAAGAATGTAGTTTAGAGAAACGACCGACCGGACCAAGCAATGCGTGGTGTTGGTCTAAGCTGATTGAATTTGAGGTAGCCACTTAGAAGATAATATTTATTGTTTTTACTTACTTTACTAGGACTTAAACTCGGGACCCCCAAGACTGAACACACGTACGACTTCGCGTTAGTTCACTCGGCGACTTGGCATCAGCGAAACCTTTCGTCCAAATCATACTTAAGAATATATCTAACAACAAAGTGATTGTTTTAGTGACCTTTTTGATTCAAAATCATAGAACTTTTTTTAGCAGGCTCTAGGTCATTTAAGTTCAGGATATTGTCCAAAACTTGTCTAAAACAAGACAGGCACAACACAACAAAGGAGGCTGATTGACAGTATAACGCTATTTCATGAATACCAATTCAATCTTCAGCTGTCTCTGCCTGTCCTTAGTGTGTTAGCAGAAGTTACCTCATGACAGAATTGCTATAACCGCTTGGGAATCCCAAAGGCAGGCTTGTAGCAAAATCCGACAAAGTGCGTACGCGCTCTCTTTTTCTCTCAGTGAGAGCGCGTTCAAGGCTATTCTCTCTTAGCTTGCTTCCCCTCTATCGAATTTATCTCAATTCCAAGAGCAAAATTCTTGAAACTCTATTTTTCAATTTCTAACGGTCAATTTCAAATTAAAGAACAAAATTATCTTACAATTTACGGAGCGAAGGCGGAAGTTCTATATTTTTACCGATAACTCAAAAAAAAAAAATTTAAATTAAGAACCGCCTCGGGTTTTAGGCGGAGGAAGTGGTCGTCCAAAAAGCTGCCTCCTACCCGAGGTAGCTCCGCTTGGTGAACAGACTACAGTGATCAGAAAGGCGGAAAGATAAGTACAAATATAGGTTGGGGTGGAAAACTTTCTATCCTACTTGACCCCAATATGAAGGGAACGTGTTTCTACACCCAGAGTACTTCACTTCCACATCTTCAATGCGATAACGCTTACTTAATGTGGTCTTTTCTGAATGAGATCGCACGCCACTTAATAATAGTCTTTATACCGCAACCTTCGATTAAAAACGTACTAATACACTTTTACTTCGCAGAAAGGAGCACAAATCACTTCTGGTAAACCCTCACGATTCGCAGGTATAAAGAAGAGGAGGGAATGGTACAACACCTTTTCTGCCATTGAAAAGAAATCTTTCTACTTGCGGCACTTTGTCAAACTCGTCTACTAAACCTTCCAGAGACCTCAGGATAAGAGATTCCAACTGTACTTTTGGGTTTTAACAAAACACAAATAGTAGGAAAACAACTGAACAAATAAGAGCAATTGTTTCAGCAACTCATCAACACCCCGGAAAAGTATGCTCCAGAATGCACCCTGGGTAAACTGCTTGTATGTATCTTCAGCTTGTCCAAAATGAGCTTATTTGCCCGGCTGCACCTCCCCCGTGGGTAACTAACTCGCTGCCACTGACGACAGCAAGTGGCAGTATTTGGCAGTCATCTAGCCAGGCAACTTGCAACTTGCAGCTTGACGTCAACTAAGCCCGGTCACATTACTGCGAAATATAGTTGCATACAAATGCACATGTGGAGGAGGAGGCAGTGCCAGAAGGCAGCAGGTGAAATTTCTTGGAAACTTCATACAACTGAGATGGAGTTTGGGTTTTGGTTAGTTGATGACTTGCCCTGCAGTTGGCTGTGCGTGTGTGTGTGTGTTTGACTTTGCTCTACGACTTGTAAACGTCAGCGAAAATTTTTGTTATTTGCTTGCATGGTTTTTGGGTTTTTGGGTTTTCCTCTCGTAATATTTATGACACCAAAGCACATACAGGGAGAAAATTTTACATTTTGCATATTTGCACTGGGCAAATTAATTTCGCCTGCTCTATTTGCATTTGACTCTGCGTTTGCGTCTGGGACTGGTTCTGGTTTTGCATATGAATTTGCGCATTTGGTTAATTAAAAATTGCTGAAAGTTATTTGACTTTTATCATGATGCTGCGCAGGCTGCTGCCCAAAAAGGCTTAGTTTAATGTGTCAAATGATTAAATAACTGGCACATTTGTAATCCGACACCAAAAAAAGAGAGAGAGAGAGAGAGAGAGAGTGGGATGAAGATAAAGCATGATTTAATTTGACAAAATTCAATTTCACCGAATTAAACGAATTAAATATTTCCCATTCTGAGGTAAAGTTTTTAATCTTTTGCACACACAGGAAACTTAAATCGAAAAGCTGACAGAAAACTAAGTCAAACTTTTCAAATTGATAAAAAAAAAAACGAAAATCAAATGTTCGATTCCCTCTCGCTCTGTGCCAAAACATTTTGACTTCGTCACATGCCAATGGCTGAGAGCTTCCTTCTCAAGTGCATGCTGGAATTTAAGCTGAAAACTTTTATCCCCTGCTGTTGCTTGTGACAAATGCAAATGTCAGACAAAAAATAAAAACTTTTGTGCCTCCAAAAAAACTTTCAACTCGTGTGGACCAACAATTGCATGTGGAAAAATGTGAAAACTTGCTACTTCAGTTCCACTTTTTAGCACTTCAAGGTATAACATTTTTTTTGTTTGTTCTTTTTTAGGATTAACAACAATTGAAATCTTAAAGAGAAATTCTTTTTGCTTTTCTATCGAATAGCTAGTAGTGAGCCGTTTGTCTAAGGAAAAAACCAAGCCGATCGTGCTTGATATCAAGCAGTTTTGATGTCAAAAGTACGGTGAAACGGAATATTCTTGGATCTAAGCCGAAAATACTGAAATCAATATATTATGTTTATTTTCAACTTTATAAGGAAGAAAATTTTTAACAAATTTTCATAAAACAAATTGAATCTCAGAGTCCCTGCTCGGGCGCCATCTGTAAAGTAGTTTCTAACGCTGGGATTTTTGTTTGAATATTTGTAAAATGCTGAGATTTCTGACAGTTTGATGACATATATGGTATATATGGTATATATGATTCACAAGCCTGGAAAGTCTCATACTAGTCCAGACTCTTACAGACCGATAAGCCTACTCCCCTCATTGTCAAAAATTTTTGAAAGATGCATGTTGCGCAGAATCTAGCAGGAAGAAAGGATTAAAAAAAACAATCCCACTTTTCCAGTTCGGTGTTCGAAGGAGCAATGGAACCCCGGAGCAGCTCAATGGTGTTGTAAACTTCATACTAGAAGGATTTGAAGCAAAGGAGTATACAGTTGCAGTGCTCCTTGATGTGAAACAGGCATTTGACAGAGTCTGGCACGATGGTCTGCTGTACAAAATAAAATCACTGCTCTCACCTCAAATGTACCTGCTTGTTAAGAGCTTTCTGACCGGAAGGACCTTCACGGTAGTCCAAGAGGGAGAAGCATCACAGACAAAGCAAATTAGCGCTGGTGGTCCACAAGGAAGTGTCCAAGGCCCAACTCTATACACCCTCTTCACTCACGATATGCCATTTTAGGATCGCTACCCTTGCAGACGATACTGCACTGTTGGCAAGTGATCCCTGCATTTATACCGCTTCTGACATGATGCAAGAGTTTTTAAGAAGAGTCGGAAATTGGGGCTCAAATTGGAATATAGGACTAAATCACTCTCAATATAGGACCTACACTCTGAGGAAAGACGATTGCCCAGGGGTTTTTCTCCATGGAGAGCTATTGGACCACTTTGCAGGTTACCGATACCTTGGAGTTTACCTTGATCGAAGGCTCAGATTCAAATCGCATATTAGCGGTTTGGTTACGCCCTAAAATTTAGAAATGCTTTTCTAAAAAGTAAAAAAATGTGTTTTAGATTTTAGGGCAAAACAACTTAGACAATTTTAGCTGTTAAGTCGATTTAAAATTCCCAAGCGGTTATGGCAGTGCTGGCATAAGGAGGAAGCAGCTGACAGTAAACACTTAAAAAAAAAGGTTTTAGGGGGAGGTAGGGTAGAACCGACCACAGACCAACCCGCGTTTAATGGTTGTGTTTTTAGATCCACCCCGCCCCAACCCTTCGGTTTTTAGGGTCTTTAATGAGTCTTTAATGGAGTCGAGCGATGAGGACATGTCAGAGGTGAAGAGGCTTGAGGCTCTCCAGTTCGAATCCTCTTCTTGTGGGAAATGATCTAACCATAAGGAAGATTTGGTTTGATCCCTTGAGCTTGAAGAGTAGGTCGTCATGCTAGACCCGATCAAATGCCTGTTGGATATGCAACAACGTACTCTTTGGCGTGAAATTCTTCCAGGAACACCCTGTGTAGCTATTCCGGTGTGCCATGTCTGAGGCGTAATCTTTCGTTTGAGTGCTGGTGTTTTTAGGGTTCTCCGCAGAAGGCATCTATCCAGCAATTTGTCAAAGGCTGAGAGGTGGCTTATTGGCCTACAGAATTCCAGTTCTTCTAGTTGCTTTACAGGCTTGTGGAACATAAGGCGGATTGCTGCATTAAAGATGAAGAATAATATAGCCTTACGAGGGAGGAAGATTCTTATTCTATTGTCCATCTCATCTTCTCCTGTTCTTAAGAGAGCTTATTTCTTGTTTGACCTTCTCAAATTTTATGACTATGGGTTCTTGTATTCGAACTCAAGACGGCTCCATACTGTTCCTCCAGTTCCTTGAGGCGGGCGAGCGTTGCTGGTTTGTGATCTTCTCGCGATGTAAAGCCAACAGTCTCCAATGTTTGTGTGGCTTGACGACAATATATGTGTGCCACTGTGTGCTTTACTTTGGTATATATGTATCAACTTTCCCAGCTCTCCGTTGTACGGTTGCCTAGTTGTGACTGTGGGACACATGTGTGACTTGACTCGGACTAGAAATTAGGAATAATGTTTTTGTTTGTTGGCATAGGTGTTTTCTGAGACTGTACTTGTTATGCTCTGCGATGTGTGCTTGGGCTGAGTCTGATCAAATACTTTTCGCGGCTGCCGATTGACGTACATATATACCATTGCTTGCAAAATTTTTCTAGATTTTTATTTTAAACAAAACATAGTTTATACTAAAATTTTATCTATGTTTTTTCAGGAAAAAATTTTATTTTTTTTTAAATTTTCATAAAATAAATTGGATCTCAGAGTGCCTGCTCGGGCGCCATCTGTAAAGTAGTTTTCTAGGCTGCGGTAGGACTCAATCTTACAAAAATAACCGTAAAATGCTGAAATCTCCGAGAGTTTGAGCGATGGTTTCAAAAAAGGGTGGGGAAATGGACCACAAGCACGAGAGCACCTGAAGAAGAAATTTGAATGTGTAGAATATTCTCAACACGTACCCTAGTCCACCCTAAATCTTAAAGTAACTCGGGAACGGCGTAGTTTATAGTGCTTATACCCGGTTTATACCGAGATGCCGACCGACTCGGGGAAGGAAGAGTATGTAGATTATGTACCCTGTCCACACAAAGTTTACGGTGCTAAAAGGGAAAAAGAAACTCTTGAGCGGTCGTATGTCCAGCCAAATTTCGCGGTTCACCTTTTGTATATACGCGAGTTCAATTGCAATCTATCCAATTTTCATAACTATTATGTCCTTTAAAAATTTTCCAAATTTAGAGATTTTCTCTTGACCATTTAATCTACTTCTCCTATTTACCAGTCGGTTTGGTTTACCTGTCTTTATGATAATCTAAACTCAAATGCCTTTTTTTTAGATCTCGCGGATTTTTTTGGCCTGTAATTTGCAAGTTCTTCTTCTTATTTACCGAGTATCATCAAAATAGTTTCAGCCATTTGTGCGTGAAAAACGCTTGAATAAATACTCTTTTAATAATTTGGCGAATTTCGCGGTTTTATGGACCGTTCGCAGACTTAAGCTGCAGAATATGACTCTTTCCTGTAATACACCTGAAATTCCACAACTAAGCAGCCCTGAACTATTTCAAATGAGAACTTCTAGAGTTGGTAAAGTGTTACCGCGGGCTTGTCAATTCCTGGCTTTCAGTCGACAGGGGAACTGCTTGTGACATCTCCATTCAAGCGTTCGAGACGTTGAGAGAGACCTAGGCACTCTTCTGCAGATATAGAATCTCTCTTTTCCAAGCTCACACAAACTTTCTAGAAAATGAGCTGCCGACAAACGGAGACGGCTTAAAAGGCCTCATCCGTCCGACCTACAGAATCATGGAAAAGGACCAACTGGCCGTTACCAAATTAATTTTCCAATATATTATCGTCTTCAAATTGGTGTGAAAAAAAACGTACCAAGTCGTTAAATGCACCATTTCCAATTGTGGGATTAATTATAGAGTTATGTGAGCTATACACTTCTCTGATGTTTTCGACGTCTTCGTCCCATTCCTCATATTCTTAAAATGTATGTTAAATACATAAAACAGAGCCAAACATTCCCTCATCTTTTTTCATAAGAATGTTACGCTGAAATCTCTCCATCCACCATTCAGCACATTATGTACTTGCCATCTTCAAAGTATTTTGTGCCATTCTTTTCAAATCACAAACAAAAAGTGTCAACTAATGCGCTTTTATTTTATTTCCTTTGTTCCAGTCCTTGTGTTGTAGTCCTTCGATGATTTGAGCGAATTTGCCAAGTCAACTGTTATGTGGCTTCTGGGAGTGCAGAATACAAAAAAGAAAAACTGTGTTAGCAGTGACAAAGTGGAACAGACTTTAATCTGACGCAAATAGATGTATGTATATGTATGAGTGCATAATGAATCAGCTAAATTTATATATGAATATGAACCATGCACGAGCATTATGGTCCCTGCCCATAACACAATAGCGTGTGGCCACTAAATTAGCGTTTCATTAAAAAACAAGCAAAATTTGTTCGCAATGTTGTTCCCTTGTTAGATCCTCTCACTCCCCGCGTCCAAATTGGTTGCATTACTTGATTAGGGCAAGCACAATGGCCCGTTATTAAAATTCGATTTCCTTCCGGCGAGTCGAGAGTTAAGCTGCGTTCTGGCAGCACAACGTTGCATGTCTAATCGAATTTAACAACCTTTTTGCATTTTGCATTTGTGATAAACTAACCAAAAAAAAAATATGAATGAAAAGGAATTAATGAATTTCATATTAAGTGCAAATTCCGGCATTGCTCTCTCCGCCTTTTGTCATGCAATTTTGATTTAATGGCGTGACCAGCCTTCCGTTTCATAATGTAATAAGAAAATTTAAAAAAATTCAAGGTTGGGCTGAAATTTCCTTAATTTCTTTCTTCTAAATGGTTATATTTTAAGCATTAATGAAATATTTATTATTCATAATTTTTGCAATGTTTGATGGTTCCAGGATTGCAATTGTGGCTAGCCCCCCAAATTAAATAAACTTTTACTTACGATACTTAAATTTCTCTATTTATACTAATAAGTCTGTAGGCCCGACTGACTGACAAACTGACATATTATCAACCCATAGCCAAAACTGCTTAGTCTACAGATCTAAGATTTCGTTTAATCATGCAGGCGCGCATTAAGAAAGAAAATTTTTAAAACTTGTCCGCGAAGTGAGTCATAAAGCAAAAGAAAAGTTTGTATGGAGCACTTGGCATAATAGGGTCATTGTCGAACGTATACATGTTTAGTTTTATTTAGCTTAGCTTTGTAGATGATAACTTTACCCGACGCCTGCATTATAGAATGCCTAACGCGTTTTCAGAAATACCAAAAGATGGAAAAATATCGATAAGAAACTGCATTTCCTCCTAACAAAATCATAAGAAATTAAAAACGAGAAAGGCAAAGCTAACTGCGTCTGTGCCGAAGTTTTGATACACTTGAAAACGCTTGTCTCAACGGTGAGCAACTTCGACCAAACTTCGCAGATCAGTTTAAAAACTTTTAATATTAACCATGACCATGGTTGAGAGCGGTAATATTGAGAAAAAAACAGTTTTTCCCATGAAAACCCATTTTTCGACCGATCATTTGTATCCGGTCGGTTCCGACATATTAGCAGCGAGCAGTCAAAAGAAGACTCTGTGCAAAATTTTAGCTCGATGGCTTCCAAACTGATGGACTAGTTGGCGTAGAAACAGACAGACGGATAGACGGACGGACAAAACTTAATCGACTCAGCTCGTGACGCTTATCAAGAATATATATACTATGTGTGGTCGAAGATGATTCCTTCTTTGCGTTAATACACTTTTCAAGTGTATAAAGATAAAAATTGTTCTAAATACTTATCTGCCCACAGTATACGAGCTAGTACTGAGCTTTTGCGCAACCACAGTGCAGTGGGAAATAAACTTCGGATCAAAAGCCATATCAGCATGTGTGTTTTGCCGACCCATGCTTAAAAGCGCTTCCTAAAACAAATACAGTGTGACTGTTCAACTTTAAAACACCACCCTTCATCAAAGTATCACTAAATGATTTGCTTTCATTTAATTTTGGTTAATGTTTTCTTTAAATATAATATTTAAGGATTTTCAAAGAATAAATGGAATATAGAAGTCATGTGCATTGCAAACTCTTGTCATTGGTTTTTCACTTTATTCATTATAGCAATCAATTATGTATTTCGAACTTTTGCTGTCCGACGGGTCGGTGTTAGAAAAATTACAAAACTACTTTTTCTGCTACCATCCCATCAGAATTCAATCAGCTGCTTGAATCCGTTAAGTTAGCGGCACCACGAGTAATAGTCAGCGGACATACCAGTCAAGTGATCGGCCCCACGAGTTTTCCGACGCTTAGGAACGGAATTTCTTTTTTTTGAGTTAGACCTAGCGTAAAAGGTCTGTCGGAGTTTTCGTTAGCATTTCGACACCCTTTTTTAAAGCGCATTCAGTTTTAAGTCACTCCGACGGGTACGTGTTTAAATATATATACCTTTCCCCTATTCTGCTCCTGAGTGCAGAAATTGAATCCTATTCTAGTCAAGTTAGCGGCGCTAAGAAACGAAAATTTTAGTTTGTCTGAGTTCGACCAAGTGTAAAAGACCTGTCGGAATTATACGAAAGCTTTAGGACACTATTTAAAAAAAAAATGGTGGACAACCGTCGAAATCAATTTAGTTTGTCTGAGTACTAAGCTTTAGCCATGTCGATCATGTCGCTCTAGACTTCAATGTTATTTTAAAAATTTGATCTAATTGTGTGAAGAATCTTATGATGGAATTACAATTTACACACAGTAATTTAATCCTTTTTGAAACCTACAACCCTTCGAATCAAACTACTACATAATTATATCTCTTACATTTCAGGATCATCGACATTTGAATTGGTTGATACCAAAAAATCTCTCAAGATACTTCAAACACATTTGCATATCGATTTATTCAAGGGGCTATATTATATAATAACAGTAGGTACTATATTATATCTATCTTTACAAAATTTTTATTTAAAAAAAAAAAAATCCAAAAAAAAATTTTTTACATAAAGAATCACTTGGAACTGTTTTTATTTTTTACTCTAGAATTTAAATCAGCGATGGTCACCCCCAAGGGTGCGAAGACATATCTCTATTTACACATGTACGAGCCAAACGAATGCCGAAACTGATGAGAAGAAATCAAATAGCTTTTCAGTCGCTGGCTAGCCTTTGATGCGATCACATCGAAGCGATTTACACTGTTACTTTTTGGCCTCGCTCTCGTTGCCCAAGGCCAAGAAAAAACATTTTTTTTTGGAGCAAAATGTTTGCGAAAGTAAAAATGGAATCACGGCTCGATCCAGCATTATCCACTTACTACTTTATGTGCTTTTTAAACACGAATTAGGTTTTAAGGGACAGAAATTTCATGTAAATTCGGGCAACTTGGAATAGGTCAGTAATATGCTGTTTACACTGAGGTTGTACTACCTTTTTTGGTACCTATATTTTTCCTGAAGCTTGGTATGGAGATACCCGCGAAATACCCGCGAAATGAAAAAGTCCATATAAAAAAAATGATTTCACACGGATTTCGCAAGTTGCTGTTTCGTGAGTTGGTAAGGAGTTCACCCGCGAAATTGGCATATCGATATCACAGCGTTGCCACCCGACGCCAACGTGTCACGCGATAGTCAGCCGATAGGCACGTGATGAGATATGATTTCGAAGGTGTGAAATATATGTAAAACATATTTTTCGTACTCTACATGGCGGTAGACACTCATATACATACAAGTGTTGTGGCGCGGAGTTTTTAAATGAGTCGGAAAACCATACAAAAACGTTAAAAAGGCTGAACATCTTTTCATTGGAGGAAGAGGTGATGGCGGCTTGACAAAAAAGATCTGTAAATGTATAGATATTTATTGAGTTTAATTATGCTATTCACAATTGATTGTTTTTGCTAGGAGAACATTGCAACGCAGCTTGGGCTTCGTTAAAGAACAGCGCCACCGTTCGCTGGCGGCGTCCTAAGCACGCCAAGAGTGAAAGCGGTGGTGGCGTATCCATCGCAACGATCTAAAGTGGCAGTTAGCTCCATTTGTGTCGTTTTTGATGTGTGCATGCATATGAACAAATAAATGCTCATTCTCTTTTGAAGAACCTTAGCTCCTCGAACGAAAGGGGTGATGATGAGGAACTTGGTCCAGCACAAAGTGATTCAATTGTGAACGACGGCGATTCCGTATGTCGACCGGATGAGCCGCAGATCTTTTCAATGGTCAGACCTGTGACTATTTTGTCGCCGCAAGTCGTGGACAACATCTTCTTATCTATGATATTGCATTATAAGTACATAACGTCGGGATGAAATGGCCACAACAGTCGATTCTGCCATTTCCCTAGTCGTGTCCAAAGAGCACCAATTACCAATTGGAGCAAATGATTGAAAAGTTACAAATAAAAATAACGATGAACCTACAAACGCTTAATTGTTTTGCGATTTATTTAAGTTATACATACCACATGGATCTTCACAGGGAGTAAGGATTAAACAAACACTGTTGAACCCTAGGCGCCTTCACTACAGCTTCTTACAAATCACTTAAAACTATTGCATCATTAAAGGCCACCATAAATATTCGCTGTTAATTAGTTTAAATTGTCCCGCCAAATTAAATTTGAAAACAATGCAACTAGAGATGAACGACTTATTCCGCACTTGCTATCGACGAAATAATGTGCAGAGATTTCGCACACTTTTCGCAAGTATCTCCATACCAAGCTTGAGACTGGTTGTTCAGCCATTATAAACTATGGCAGTTGAGTTTGAATTTGGGACGGTCGGAAGCACCGTGACCGAACAAAATCAAAGCTACCAGACCGTATTTACCGCAAAAATATGGCAGCCCTGTGCAATTATTATCGATAGCTATCGTAAGAGGCTACAGGGCGCACTTAAAAATATAACATTCGTAATTTTTCTTCAAATAAAATATTCAGATAGATTAATAAATGATTAATTAAAATGGCAGTCCTTATAGTTTTGGCCTAATCTAAATATATTTGGTTATCGGCAGCACCTGCCATCATCTCCATATCCGCAATCCCGTAAAGAACTGTTCGCTGAAGCTTCAGAATAAGTCGTGAGACCGCTGTTCGACCCATCTCTAATCGATACGATACTTCGTTTGTTCATCACTTAGCCAGTGGTACCATATTATGCAACTCAATGGGCAGCACTGAATGCCAGCTAAGTTCATCTCTATCGAACCACACCGCATGTCATTTTGTAAAAATTAAAGAAACAAAAAATACCTAAATCTAAAAAAAAAAGACAGCGTAGGAGCGAAATATTACTCAAATTCAATCTGTAATCGTTTTCCTAACGAATTACACCTTTTTGTGAAGGCAAAATTTCATTTTCTACACCAGATAGGCGTGTGCTGGTTGGTCCCCCCTCCCCTAACCCGGCGAAAACTAAAAGGTAATCAAATTTTAACTTAAAATTATACAATTGCTCTGAAATTCGTTTACCAAATTAGCAGGTATATAATTTTCTTGAAAGAGCGTCACAATGTCGGATCGCAAGGCAGTTATCAAGAATGCGGATATGAGCGAGGAGATGCAGCAGGATGCTGTCGATTGTGCCACCCAGGCTTTGGAGAAGTACAACATTGAGAAGGACATTGCGGCCTACATCAAGAAGGAGTTCGATAAGAAATACAATCCCACCTGGCATTGCATTGTCGGTCGCAATTTCGGCTCATATGTGACCCATGAGACGCGCCACTTTATATACTTCTACCTGGGCCAGGTGGCCATCTTGCTCTTCAAGAGCGGTTAAAGCGCTCAACAGAAAGAAGGCTTCACATACTACAAACCAAACATGAATACCCAAAACACAACTCTGATTTGAAATGGCACCCATACCCTATTCCTCTCAAATCACCAACAGATGACGACGGCAACACATGGAGAGAGAGAGACAGCAAAAGAAGTGATTTATCTTAAGCACACACACACACACAGACACACATCTACCGGTAAAACAAAAACTTCTTTTGTCAAATTTCAAAACTACACAATTCCACATTTATGAACACTTTTTTGATCATTCAAAAAATTTCTCAATTTGATTCAAATTAAACCAAATGCCAGCAGTTAAAATGGAGTTGCATTTGATTTCCTATTATACTTAGGAAAAAAGGAGGAATCGGAGCTTAATGCTGTGCTATGTAGCCCTACAATAACCACAATGCGTACAAGTGTCTAGGCAGTACTTCTGAGTAAAATTCCAGAATCACGCCTTTCTTGCTTTCAGCTGGCTCAGCTATCAGCACGAGTCGGTTGCAGCGTACCGAAAGTCTTGAACCTCTTCTCATCCTCAGTAACGTCACGAAGCTGAACCACAGGCAGTTTCACCATTGCACACCTTCTCTTTGATGGAGAACAGAATCAAGTTGCTTTTGTATTCCTTAAGGCGCTGATTGTCGCGCTGACGGACTCTAGCAATTTGTTCATACGGCGACGATCGACGGCAATGCCAACTCTCTTCAGCTCCTCCAGGGTGAACGCATGGCCTCCACGCAATTTGGTGAGATATCGAATGGAAAGGCAACGGATCATTAGGCGCAAGGGACCGCTTTAGAAGGTACGAAACATTGCGGTTTCTTGAACAAATTGGAAAATAAACTTAAAGCTTAAGAAGTTTATATCCCAATTATGTTAAACCTCTATCTCTTATCATTTCTGAGATATTCTCGTTCTGACGACAAACAGGAGGAAGGACGTGACTATATCGAGTAGGCTGTTGTTGCTTCCGTTCTCAACTTTTCCGCATTCTCAAATCGTTCCAAATCTACGAACAAATTAATTGTGTCTTGAAATATGACCGATGCGTCCGTCATGATGATAATTACTATGTCCGGAAGTCATAGGACTGATTTTCTTTCGCTGTGACTGTACTTCAGAGCGTGCGCGTACCGACTGGATTCGGTAGAGGGCGTTCCTAGTTAACTAACAAGTCAGTCGTCTGCGAGCACCTTATGAGTTAGGACAGGAATTTTCGCGCAAAATACAGCGTTCGTTGGAACAGAGGTACGCGATTAAATTCTGTGTGAAACTCGAAAGAGACGTTTGATATGATCAAGCAGGCTTTCCCAGATGTTGCTTTAGCAAGGCTAGGTGTTTCAGTGGCTCCAGGCCGGGAGGAGGTCACCAATGAAGACCGTGCTGGAAGACATTCGACTTCGACAAAAACCAACATTGTGACTCAGACCGTCGACTTAGTATTCGTTTAATTGCGCAGATGTTAAATTTAACAAAATATGTGGCTTATGACATTGCGACGGAGCTTTTGAACATGGGCAAGGTGTGGGCCAAAATGACCCCAAAATCTTCCCCGTCTGAAAAGGCCGATGAAAGGCAATTATATAATATAAGGTTGTCAAAAAAGTCTTGCGGTATTTCCGCAAGCTTGTCTTTGCAAGCGCGTAGTTCTAGTTGTATTCGTCGCATCGGTTCACGCTAGAGCTTTTTGGAAAGCTCTTTTCACGCGCTAACACGTGTTTGATTTATTGTTGTTTGTTTTTGGTCGTTCGTGAGTTATACCGTTGCATGGAGCAAAATAAAGAGAAAATACGGCATATTTTACAGTACTACTACGATAAAGGCAAAAATACATCTCATGCTGCCAATATAATTTGTGCAGTTTATGGACCCGATACAGTTTCCATTTTCACCGCACAACGATGGTTTCAACGTTTTCGTTCTGGTGCAGAGGTGATCGAAGATGCGCCACGGTCCGGAAGGCCTGTCGTCGAAAATTGCGATAAAATCCGTCTGTTTCTATGCTATCTCCTCCGTCAGTTTTAAAGCTATCTTAACCAAACTTTGCACGATGTCTTTTGGTACAAATACGCTTTACATTTGTCGGAACCGGCCGGATCGGATGACTATAGCATATAGCTGCCATAGGAACGATCGGTCGAAAAACTAGTTTTAGTAAGAAAAACTTTTTTGTTTTGAATGCTATCGCTCTCAACGCTCGTATTTATAAGTTTTCAATGATTTCACATAATTTCAACAAGATTTGTTGAAATCGGACCACCTTATAGTATAGCTGCCATACAAACTGTCAGGCATATATCAAGCTCTAAGGGTATATAAACTTCGGTCGAGCCGAAGTTAGCTTGCCTCTATTTTTTTTTTGTAATTTGAAGAAAAAAGATAATCAGGCATGTTCTGAATTCCATTTCGACGACAACCTTTCAAATGTGGAATTGATTCATGTTCTGGCAACACCAAAACGAAAAAGTTTTTCGTTTTTAAAAGTAATCCTAGTTTGTCGGTGGAATGAAAAGTAATTGCCAAATTACGCCCTCTTACAGTTTAGACGTACATAAAGTTAATTTTTCTTAATTCTATGATCAATTTAAAAATTGTTAGTGAAATTTAATTGGCATTTAAGTCTTTAATAGATTTATAAAGATTTTTTTGTTTAATGTGTCCAGAATTTGGCATTGCCCAGCCAAACCGAAAAGTGAAACCTACAAGTCAGCCTCCCTCTTTTCCGGCTGATCCATTTTCGATCGTTTTGTCTGAAAATCTGGTTTCTCTCTTGTGTATCTAATGCCACTCCCGCTTAGTTCAGTGGATTGCGAAAAGTAAAATGAGAGCAATTTCATTTGAAATTGAGAACACAAAAACAAAACCGAAGCGGAATCGCGTTCGATTTATTTTTTAAAAAGTAGTGGAATCGAGAACATGCCTGAATAGGTTGTATGAACAATTCGTGGGTCACATCGTGGAGTTCCAAAACTCAATCAAAAGCCAAGCACTGCAGCGTGATATTAAAAAGGCATAGTTTTGACTTAAACAATGTGTCACTGTGTCACATCGATAACGTGTCGACGTTTGTTCCACCGCTAGCTCGCCAGAGTCTGGCCTCGAATTGTGGCCAGAATTGTTAGTATTTAATCACAGTTTTACAGTAACTAAATGAGCACTGTGAGGCGGTAGCAGCTTTTTAAACCCACTCGATGATATTGTGCTATCAGTTGAGCTTATTAGCCCAAGATAATTGACATTTTTGTCCGGAGTTTCTGTATTTTCTTGTAAAATATACAAGCTGGGTATTTGAAGGGTTTATGCTCTAAACGATTGGATAGGATTTTAAGAGATTCAGGGACTCAATCACGAAGCATTTGAGGTAATTTTCTAAAAAAGAAATTGGCATCGTAAAAGTGAGTAAGAAGACTCCATCAAATTTTATGTGTTAACAAAGATTGATATAAAACTGGAAGGCACATGGCTAATGAACTTAGCTGAGTTTGCCGATCATTTTAGGGGTCGGAAACGCTTCCTTCTATGCATTTCAAACAACTGGACGAAACTATTATTTACTTTTTAAAAGGGTATAACAATTTTTCGTATACTAAGAACAATTTGTTAGTTTTGTAAAACTCCTTATCGTCGTTTAAAAGTGGTAAGGACTGGTTCATCTCTAGGCTTTAATTTTCACCTTGAAACTTACAAATTGCATTCCAATTTAAAACCCACCAACTTTCAGCATTAATACCATTTATCCATCCATTTGTTACTCGTTCTTAAGCTGCTTTTCATGCCAGCTGCACTTTCGACGATAATGTGGCATGTGTTTTCCTTTCTTTTCTTTTTTTTTTTTTTGGAGTTCATCATAAGGCAAACAATGCGAGCATGTTGGGTCGGTTGGCTCTTTACCTGATGATGGGCAAATAAAAATGGCTTAATTAACTTAATTAAAATATTGTTGGTGTCCTTGTTCCGGAACAGCACGGATGCTGCTGCTGCCGCTTTACCGGCATTTATGTATTTTTATTATCTCGCCGATTGGCTACCAACCTTTTGGCCCAGGGACATTGCACGTAATTATGCCCGAGCACACACGCAACAATAACAATAATATTAATAAAGTTGCAAAGAATGAAAATATATATTTTTTGATTGTAAAAACTTTGCCCGCATATGCAAAATTGTATATGAGCCGCTTTTACAGTTCGACGACTTTTGGCCTTGTCTCCAATGTTGGACAGCTGACGTGATTTTCGGCATCCGTCAGGTCGGTCAGACTGATGCTCATGCATATTTCATGGCTGGCTTAAATACAGAAATCCTTTTCTTTTTTTTTTTGCCTCAATAAAATTTTGAGTGCCCACGCACTTTAGCCGCTCTTGGGTACTTGCAATCACGTTTATTAATATTTTTTATGTTTGTCAATTTATGGTAATATTTTTTTATGGTTAAACATTAAAAACAAAGCCTGAAACATAAAGGTAACAAACAGAATTATATCTTTGACCCTTAACTGACAGCAGATGATGATGGGAGGTGTGCTCTGACTCCTCTGGAGTTTTGTGGTGATTTTGTAGCAGCTGTTGGCCGGCCGTTAAATTGAATTGGAGCCTGAAATTAGCTGAATGAGTTGAGTTGAGTTTGCGCAAAATGAAGTAAGCTGTTCTCTCCCGAGGGCGCTAGCGAGTAATGAAATTTGAAGTTCTCGTTAATTTGTATTTTTGAAAGTTCTTTAAAACTCGAAAAAATTAATTTTTTTAAAATAAGCGAGTGAATGTCAAACTGTAAGTGTACTACTAAGTTCGTCTCAAACTGTAAACCTTAAAGCGAATGTAAAACTGTAAGTATGAGAGTGAGAGATTGTCAATTGTTGGCCTTAAAAGTAATTTTTAACTTATGAATTGAAAAAAACTAATGCTTTATGACAATAAGCCTGCGAAGCCATATATGCCCAGTGGCTTTAAAACTGTAAAATAGCTTGACTGTGGAATTTTCAAAGTTGTCTACCTAATTTATTTAGTTTAACTTTAAGTTAAACCCTTTATTTCAAATTCTAAATTCTATGCCTCTTTTTTTAGTTTGAATCCACATTTTGGTCTTATAAGCTTACCAACTTTTATTACCAAATGGTTAAACAAATATCATACTGCTTTTTAATCCTAGACAAACCAAGCATCATCCAGCAACTATAAATGAGCAAAACTGTTGATCTTTTTTTATTGTGTTGTTGGTTTCCACTCACACAAAACTTTTTTATAAATTACTGTCAGCTACACTGACCTCAATATAAAATTACACAACATAACTTAAACACACACACACACACACACTCGAGGCACGCAGTGGCAAATGGGAACAATTGCGAGTGCAATAGATACGAATGTAATTGCATTTCACTTTGTTTGCATTTGCTTGGCTGGGGCAAAAAGCTAGAAAAACCACTGAAATATACGCACATGGAGAATACATGGACATGGCACTCCATGGAGTACAGTAGTACATGTGAACATGGAAACTTTTTGTGCACTTTTTCAGTGGCAATTATTATTATTTTTTGTTGTTTTTTTTGCAGTTCATTTGTAATTGAAATAGAAACAGCACGGCGCAAACAAAGCGGGTCAATCTACATTAGACTGACAGTGACAAACAAAAAAGGAGAGATAAACTTAATGAAGCAGAGCGGTGGCAACTTGCTAGCCAAAAAACAAAAAGGAATACAATCAGCAGAAATTATGCAAAATGAAACCAAATAAAATTCTCATTTGTTGGGCCATTTAACAACAAAGCAGAATATGAAAAAGGGAAATTTGAGATTGTTTTGAAATTAACATATGTGTGCTTCAAAAATTTAGAAAGAGAATGGTATCAACACTGGCGATGCAGTGCACCCGTTATCAAACATAGAGTTCTCTAAAATTATAGAGCGAGCATAACATATGAAGCCACATGTTTTGATGTTAAAATCCGAAAAACCCCTTACCCTTTAATTTATACTCAATGTAAAAGTTGTATTCCGAACAGATTTATTCAGATTTATCATTAATATAACCGTTCAGTGGGACTCCACAATCGCATTCGAGTACACTACATAGCACCAGCAGTTTAGTCTGAAAGATAAGTATTTTGCTCCGTTGGGTTTTGCCAACGATCCTAAACACCTGGATCCTGTATCTACAGATTGGCCTTATGAATCAAGACTTTGCTTTTAAGAGACAGCTTGCTATTATCATAGATTAAAAAGGAAGGGAGGAACTATTATTTACAAGCGCTGCGCTTCCATGCGCTTCCAATTTTCCATAGGATTAGAGAAATACCAGTACAACAAAATTTGACGACCTACATGTTTCAATTGAGACATTCAGAAAAACACAGAAAGACTTTTTCGAGCTTGACTGGGAATCGAACGCTAAGGCATTATGCACTTAACTAACTACGTATAGAATAGCGTGCTGGCACACTCCGCTATTACTTACTTATGAAGGTTGACTTCTAAACTGCTACTGCTGTTAAAAAAAAAAGCGTACAATTCGACCTCAAAAATTTGAAATTTGCCTATAAAATCCATCCTAAGGCGACTCACCCAAAAATTTGGAACGAATATTATCTTAATATTATCGTAATCTTACCTAAGACGTTGTGCAATTTTTTTCTTAACAGACGGACAAAAAACCTTGAATATAGCAAAAGATTCTTAAAATTGTAAAAGAAAATTTCTAAAACATTGGAAAAGTTTTCTGTGGCTAGACTTAGATGTGACTGGCCCGGCGACTAGCGCAAGATTAAGCGGAATGGTCCAGGCATAATCCCGATCCCAGTAACATAACTAGGGAGTCGGACACTTGTGTGGGATATGTTGAGGCGATTGAAGTTAATTAATATTCAAAAAAAGTTTCACTTCTCATTCATTTCCAAAAGACACCAATTTCGAATTTTATACATTTCCATTTTTGGTCATAGCCGTGACCTCCCAGATACTTTGCTTTCTTTCCTAGTCAGTCAGATGTGCTTGTGAGTCTTAATCAAATCAATGTTTAAATATGCTTGAAATCTCATTCAAATCTAAATCGCTTTTATGAAGGCCACTAATAAACAGCATAGTGCAGACTAGCTGCCATCCTACTATTAGAGCGTTTTCAGCCCTGCAGGTGTGACCGTGGCTCAAATGCCCAAATTGATAATCAACCTACATGAGACAACCAATTGCACAAAAACCACCTGGCTGTCAAATCTATGTGGACTTCGATTCGAAAAAAACAGGAACATGACAAAACGGCCTTAAGTCAGTGATTTTTCACCAAAAATTTCAATAACTGTACCGAAACTCTAAAAAAATCACACGAGCGAAATGGGACAGAGTTTCTATGCGCATTTTAAAAAAACAAAATTTTAAACAATCTGTGGATAGCATAAATTTGTTAAATTTTATATTTAGCACTGTTCATTTAACGTCACATAAATTTAAATACGGACATTACAACCATGGGCTTTATGGCCGGTCAAAAGGACCAGAAAAATTCTGAGTTATATATATTTTGTCGTGTCACCTTTTAGAAATAAGATTGTTAAAAGGAGAATTTTTTATATTTATTTATTTAAGGGGGTGTTCTCCCCCATGTCAAGGCTGTTTTTTGACCTTTTTAAAAAAAATCTTATGTGAAAACGCAATGAGTTTTTCCAATTCTGTTTTTTTTTTTATTATGTTACAAACAGATTAGAGTAAAGTAAAAAAATGTTACTGCTTCGATGCGAGGGCTGTTCCTAAAGTTATCGGCCGTCAAAGTGGGTGTCCAAAAAAAAAGTTATGTTGCTAGCGGCCATGATTCCAGGTCTCCAGGATGTCTGAAATGAAAAGTAAAAACTTGGTTATAATCAGAATAGATGTAATTCTGGTCTGAACCTCGAAAAAAGTTTTGTGATTTTTTTTGTAAAAATGGCGGCCATTAAAAAGTTAAAAATCGATCTGTGGCCGCTTTTTTTTGTTTTTTTTTGTAAAAAAAAATATAATAAAAATTTTTTAAAATAATGATTGAGGTTCAGACCAGAATGGTGACAATTCTGCTTTGATTGCATATAACTTTATCAAAATCGGTTTAGTAGAACTAGAGAAAAGTTGCTTGGCAGTCCGAAAAAGTAGCTTTAACAGTATCCATAAATTTTACAAATATTATATACTTACAGATATTAGTCGGCGATGCCAGCTGCATACAGTGGACTTTCCTCATCTTTAAAAAAACAGTTTTCAGCAGCAGCTCTCTTTGCTCTGCGTGCCATTCTGCCTTCTTTAGATGCGGCCGCAGCTCCAGTTCGTGAGCGGTTTAGTCGGTTGTAGCATTGCATAGGATAGCCTTCGATAATTATCGATTAAAAGCCGATTAATAATCGATATCGATCTGGACGACAATATCTTACCATTCAAATTCAAGAACCAGCCGTCATATCACAGTTTTATTGACTGGAAATTTATTTACTCAAAAATTTCTCGTTTTAGCGAAAACATTGCTTTACTTAAAACGCAATATCTTCTAAAGTATTTCGAATTTCAAAAAATCCTTTTGGAGCGATATTCTCAAATATCCAAGCTATAAGAAAATGCAAAACAGAAAAAAATAAAAAAAAAATGTGCTCATGAAGAATACCCCCTTAAGGGGGGACATCTAAGTAGCTCGAAAAAAAAATGTGGATTTTCAGAATTTTTTTTGGCCAAATGGAAGGGCCAATCGAAAATTTGTAAATGAGGTATTATAGTTTGATACATTTACTCGAAATGGTTTTCGGGTTTTTTGTATCAAAAACAAAATGGCGGTCGTGTATCATTTCTCCGTTGACCCTATTTTTCAGCTGGCCGGACACATAACTCAAGCAAATATTAACCGATCGATCTGAAATTTTAAGAGTAAATCGTAAATACCTATGGCTATCGATCCACGTAGGATTTTTTCGATACTACGTTTATACATACCAAGCTTATAATGATTAACGCTTTTCAAAGTATGTTTACTGTATTTCCTTTTATAATTGAGAACACAGATATTAATAGCCAGCTATGGCATCGTCATACATAATCCACACTATAACTTCATACAGATTTTCGGTTCAGTAATAGGTTAACAATGTAATCTTGTGTAAAGCCAATTATCAAATAAATATTAATCTAAAGCTCTGAATCTACCGATGGCAAAATGACTCAAATTAAGTAAGTGTAATTAATATGGTTTGAGGTCTAAGAGCAACCGAGGTATTAGTGTTCGACCTATATCTTAAGATGAAACTTGACAACAGCATTTTTTTAAACTACGACTTAGTCTTAGTGCAAGTTTCCTTAAAGACTCTGCTCAAACAATGAAATACATATTTGCGAAAGTGAAAATGAGTGTATGTGTCAGATTTTCTTTTATGATAACCTTCCCTTTTCTATTACAGTCTCTTGCCTTCTGCTTTCACAATTGCTTGCTTTTGTTTGTCATTTCTCCATTTGTCTCGTATTTCCAAAGCTTCAGCATTCATAACTGGAATAACCAACTGCTTACAATCAAAACTCCTGCGGCGTTTGGTTGCTTAATTAAATTAAGAAATTAAAAACTCAAGAGATCTTGTTTGAGCATCATACTGCTAGATGCTGAGATTATATTCTGCACTTTCGTTTTTGATTTTTCTTCTTTTTTGCAGATTTTTTCTGAGCTTTTGCCCTTGAGTGCTTCCTGTGGCGTTCGTTCATTAGGCAAAACGGAAGAAACAGAGAGAGCGAAAAAAGAAAAAAAAAGAATAATGATTATAAAATAAAAAGCAAAGTTACTGCACACAGAGCAGCGCAGCACTCTAAAGAGTTAAAAGGTTTATTCACTTTACTTTTATGCCAAACCCATGGCTGGCATTTATGAGGGATAGAGAGACACATTTCCAGAGTTGCCAGTGTCTGGATGCTGAACATTAAGTAATTATAAGTTGCTCCGGCAGCCGTTTGGCAGAAAGTTGCAACTGTGCAAACACACACACACACACACAGACACACTGCGTATGCGTAATGTGTTGAATAATTAAATTTGCCGAAACAATTGAAAATGAAGACGATGACAGCAAAATGTGCAAATTTATTTAGATTTATTGTGAAGAGAAACGCTTAATCAGCTTTAATTGAAAAGCATTTGATGAGCCGGCAAAATTCCCACAGAATAAATAAACGAATGCTTTTTAATCTGCACTTTTGAATTTGCATTTCAATTTGATTTTTGAAAATTTTAATTGATTTAGATCAAGACTTAGCTTTAATGCCAATTTGCAATATATTCTTTGCAATTGCAAAAGCTTTTATGCAGATTGCCTGGGCAAATGATTAACCACAAATCCATTGAGCTGTAATTTCAATAGGAATAATTCGGATTCAGTGTGGAGTTTGTTAGTTGCTTTTAAAAATATTTATTTATTTTAACCTCCGGCCGTCTTTAAATTTAAACTTCTTCATTCTTTGCGCCTGGATGAGCCTGCATGGGCAGACAAACGCTGACATGTGTCAGCTGACGCAAGGCCCACAATTTATCAAAAGCAACAATAACACACAAAAAGACAATAAAGAAAACGAAAAAGAATCCAAACTACTCGGCACAAAGCTTTAAAGCGACAAATGGAAACCAAAGCGAGACCAAAACTGAATTCGAGTCCGAGCCAAGACAAGAGCTTACTCCAAATGAAAAAAATGACGACAATGCGAATGGCCAGGCACAGAGGCAGAGGCATACAGTTGGAGATTGAGGTTGGGAAACAAGTTCCAAATGAAAAATTGACGCCAAAGTGAGACTCTGCACTCCATATGATGGGTTCGAGGGCATCTCCGGGCTCATTCATCACGCCAAACAGTTTCCGCCGTCGTGTGTAAAGCGGAAACTCTGCCAGAGAATCTTATTTTTGACTTTATGTGTGTGTGAGTGAGTGTGTGCTTGGCTGGGCTGTCGTCTTGCGATTAGTATGGTTTATGTTAGGTGATTATCTGGCTAGGGCGAAGTGTAGTAGACCCACCCACACAATTTGTATTAAATCTCTTCATTCAAATCTGTGAATTAACTTTTTGTTATGTTTGTTTTTTGCCCAAATATGTATTATGATGTTTGCCCTGAAAAGTATGCTAAGTTCTTGAACTTTCATATATTAGGAAATATTTTCTTACCACTTTGTATATTTTTTTTAATGACACTGAAACAACACACAATCAATTATTTTACGCAAATAGATCATTAAAAAATAAGAAGTTAGCATTCTTTAAGGGGAACAAATTGTAATTGTTTATTTTTTAAAGAAACTTTTAATTGGCTAATTGAATAATATTTTATACCACAATAGCACGTGCTGAACACGGAACTGTTTTGGGAAATGGTCCATCACCTCTGAACATATTTTTTTCTCTGAGTGTAGAAGCTTTCCCACTTAAGTTCTGTGTTTTCATGTTCGCTTTCTGCTAAGAGGCTTCTGTCGCTTTTGTATGCAAAACGAAAGAGCTCTGTAGTCAAGTCGGCTAAACATGGCCACTATTCGTGATTTGTAATGCGAAACTGCAATTAGCAATTAATAAGTAAGTAAGAATTACAAGTTATTCCGAACGATCACTTAAAATGCCAAAGCCAAAATCATATATGTATCGGCAGTATTTCGCCTTTGACATTGAAGATGTTGTAAGCAAAGAAGTAGAAAAACGCGAGAGCAGTCCCTTTGAAAATTATGTATTCCTATGTGGCATTGTCTCAGACCATGGCGATAAGGCTATAGTGTTATTTTTACCAGTCCATACCGGTACGTACCGGTATACAGAAATATAAATCTATCTGCCATGTTCCGGTTTTCACTAAAGTGAATTCGAAATTATTACATCTTCTCTTCTCTATTCAAAAATTCAGGAAATCCGTATCAAACCTACAGTTTCAACTTACTCTTTACTCGACTAATTCAAGTTAAAACGTTTTAATCTGATTAGCCAAATCAATTTTATGCAACAGAATATTTAACGAATTCGAATTCGACAATTTTTGTCGAAAGTGAAAACCGGAACAGGCCAGTACGAAACCGAAGACCGCAATAAAATAGAACAGAAAACGGTACGTATCAGAACCTGTACCAAAATCGTTTCGGTTTGATTCCCTGCGTTGTACACAATTATCTCGGAAATGTTGATGCTCAATATATATTGTAAAATTGGCTGTACAGCTCCAAAAGGGCCAAGCCAAGCTTCTCTCAAAATATAATACAATAAATAATAACTTGTGATTCACAAGTTGTGAGTCATCCCACATTCTAAGCATTCACCCAAAAAATTTAAACCATAAATTCTCAGCTTTTCATATATTTTGGAGTTTAGAGTTTAGTCTGATCACTCAGGCCTGTTCTAAATTCCAATTTCACGGAATCTTTTTAAAAGTAAAATTAGATTTTTGGTTTTGCAACCCTAAACTGGCAAAGAATAACTTCAGACAGGGTTCTCCAAGAAGAGAAGAGAAGAAAGCTAACATCCGAATGCATTAAATCCATGTTTCATATCCATTAAAAATAATTTTTATATTTAATCGAAAACAGTTGTAAGAACTTTCTTAGTCTTTTTTCTCGGAACCTGGATTATTAAAATGGTTTGCAGCTTTTCTCAAGTTCTACCGAATCGAACTTGATGATGAAGGGCTGAATAGACGCAGAATTACCGTGCAAATGACCCGAACCTCGATCATTGGCCTTTAAACCGCTTGATAAATCAGATTCCAAACTGGGATCTGCCCAAAAATAAATCTGTGTGTTGCATTAACAGATTTCCGGGGCTCAAGGTTATCTGAAATCAAAATGGAAAACGTGGAAATAAAAATAAAACAATGACAACCTTCCGAAAAAGAAAAGGTGATATTCGACTAGTTTGTGAAAAAAACGTGGCAAGAGAGATGCCAAATGGTGAGAATTTATTGGTGTAAGAATAAATAACTACGATTAACTACAAAGCAGCTCTGACCTACTATATCGACCTTCGTGGCCTGCGACTGAAAAGTTGTTTGCTCTCTTGGCACAAACCTTAGATCAACCTTAAGTTTTGCCTTAATGTCGTCATAGCGCAATATTGAGTGGGCTTTGTGAAAAAATCTCGACCTCAAAAGAAGGGTCTAACAAAAGAAAGATTCAATGTTAGTTAACAGCTTTCCGGAACTCTAGGTTTCCTGAATACAAAACGTAAAATTGGTAAATCTAAATCCTTTTAATGTCCCCCCTCAATCTTACAAAAATAAAATAGAAAAATCGAAATTTGACCTACTTTTGTACTCTAGTTTACAAAAATAAAAGGTCTAAAGTGTCGAGAGCCAAACTAGTCACCTTAGCAAAGACATTGCACAACAAAAATGCCTGTACCTTTTAGAATAATATTTGTAAAATTTTTTTATGATTTCAACTTGCTGTGCTCAGTCCTGTTTTATGCTTACATCAGAGAAAAATCGCTCGTACCGTAAGATCAAAAAAAGATTCATTCTGAAAGTAGGAATACGCCAGAGCCAATCGATCATACCCAATACTAGAACGAAGCGAGATAAGTTTAAGAGCGCTTACAACGTTTTGATCTGTTTTTTTTTGTGAGCATATCCACTCAATCACCCTCTGTGGGTAGTAGTCGGTTTCCATTAGTGAGAAAGTGAAACTCTGTAGTAAATCTCGCAGAAACGTTACCTATTATTTATAGTGTTTTGTCCTCTTAATGTCGTCATAGCGCTATATTGAGTAATGAAACTGGTTTTGGGGTCCAATTTCCGCTTTTTGTTTCAATTGTTTCAGTTACCGAAATTACAAAGCCTCTCTTCATGTGGCATTACCTACGGTGGGCAGGATGTGGATTAACATGTGTCGGCGCTGTTGAAAAGCTTTTCCAAGTCCTTTGCAGCATTCCACTAAATTAATGTTAAAATGCAAGCAGGATGGTGACAGCTGGAACTGGGACGTGGAGTGGGCGGGGGTGTTTGTGTGCCTTGTTATAAAGCATTAATCAAGCATACCTGCTGGGCAGAGCCCGAAGGCTGCTGTGGCTTTGGCCTTTGCTTGTTTGCGGTGGCGACACACACACACACACGCATACAAAGGGGCACTAAATTGGTGCTCATTATGATGGGCTGGCATATGTAAGTATGTGCGTATGTAGGTACTTGTACATATGTAGAATGTGTGGCCCTTCCAATTTTCCAGCTAAATGGCATACATTAATTAACGGTTTTGTTGCGACAGGACTCGGGCATTCATTCGTTCTCTCATTTTGTCCCCGGCTCACGGAAAAAGATTAATGGTGCGCTATTAATGTGTAATGACAAATGTTAGTGGCCCCATCAGACCACACACACACACACACACAGAGAACACATCTTACTCCTACTCGCTGGATAGGATTTGTGTACCTTTTCTACGTGCGTGTGTGTGTCCATTTGCCCGAAATGATTGAAATAAATATTTAATTAAAGTGCCAAAACCGAAACAACATTGAGAAGCCGAACAAAAAAAGCACATTGCTCTAAATTTTCATAAAAAATTCAATGGCACGTTCCGACAACATTCAGCGACAACGATATGCAATAAAGTGCGGCCAGCAAAATGTGTCACAAACTGTTACAAATAAAACAAGATGAGCGGGATTGAGGCCACAATTGACACAACGACCAGCAGAATATCCTTAATGAAAAGAATTTTTTTGTCATTCTTTAAAAAGGTGTCTCAAACGAATTTCGAATATTTTATTAAGAATATTAAGAAAAACTAAGAATAAAATTTAAGGAAAACAAAATAAGAAGTGAAAAATTCGGAAACAAAAATTGGGAAATCAAAATAAAAAAAATCATTTAGGGACGATTTCTGTTCTCCCAGGTTGCTGCTATGTGTCAGATAGTCATCGATTTTACTATTGCTATTTGTTAGTTTATGTGACAAATAGCTCTATGTAGAAGATGTGAAATCGGCCCCTAGAGTACCAAAATTAATGAACAATCTAGTTTATAAATATTAGAAAAACGTAGTTTTTTTTCTGACTCCGGTTGAGTTTTTTTTTTCACACCTTAAAAATTGGATTTGGTGCATTTGGGTGTTAGCTTTCATCGAAAAAAAAATTATCAAAATCGGTTAAGCAGTTCTCCAGAAAATCGGGTCAAAGTGCGTCAAGACATGGTAAAAAATAAAATTTTCAAAAATTTCCAAGTAAAATTAATTATTTCAACAATTTATTTTTTCAAAATATCGAACATTTTATAAATAGTTATAAAGTTTTTGGCCAAAAAAGGGAAAAAACTAAAAATTTCTAATAATACGAGGGTCAATGAAAACAATTTTCATATTCAAGGGTCGGAAAAAATACTTGTTTTTGTTTATTTCTGTAAAACTGAGTTTCGGATCTGCTTGAAAGTTTTGCAGGATGTTTATAAGATCCTAGTAGAACGTTTAAGCAAATAAAAAAAAAAATTAAAAAAAATTTTCTGAAGGTATACAGTACCCTTAAATAAATTTTTATTTCATTGTGCTGTTTCAACTGCAAAGGAGTGTAAACGATATCCTGATATAAAATATGAAGAGGAAAAGGATCTTAAGGCATCTTAATAGGGCTAAGACAATGGACACAATAAAGCAAACAGCCAAAACTACAAAGGAAAATGTTCGATTGATCCTATCATTACAATATTAAGAGTTACAAGCATGTTCTACTTAGAATGAGGATTTCTTTTGGAATAAGATTTTAACCAATATATTCATCTGTTTCTATCCTCATACTTCGAGAGGTTTTTAACTCGGCATTTACCCACTCAACTTTCCGATAGGAATAGTACCTTTTTTATCCAAGGCTTTCGAGCAGCAAACCACAAATAACACTAGTTTACAAAAAAAAAAAAAAAAAAATGACCCATTTCAGCTGAAAAATTTTCTTAGTATAGTTTGGAATGGTGACCTAAAAAATCGATTTCAAAAATTTTTTCATGGCTCCGTTTTTGAAATATTAATTTTTTAAATTTTTTTGGTAGGTACTCTTACATTTTAAGCCATATCTCAGTTCATAATTGTCAGATAGAGTCAAGTAAGAAATAAATCGAAAGGTAATGGAGCTGCCAATAATTGCGTGGAGCATTGTTTTGAAATCGGTTCAGTAGTTTGAATTCAACAACCAAGAATATTTCAAAAAAATCGATTTTTTGCTCGAAAATCCAAGAAATTTCATTTTTAAACGACTAGAAAAAATATAAAAAAATACAAAAAAATTATTTTTATTTTTTCTACTTAAGAATCGCACTCTTGCGAAGAAAATAAGGTATTGGTGAGGAAAATCGTGTAACACGTACCATAGATGGATCAAATTGAGTAGAGGAACTAACAGTCAAATTTGAGTATATTGTGTGTTTTCAAAAATTAACATTGTACTTTTCTTCGTTTTTTGGTCAAATTATGAAGTGAACGAAAAGCCAGAACAAAAATAAAAATTAAAAACGGAACAAAAGTCGAAGCAAACGAAAATTTATTTTAAAATATTCAGGAAAATATCACATTTTTTTGCACTAAATTGCTTACAGCTCCTGTGTTTGTTCACAGATTTTGATGATCGATATCTGTTTTTCTTCGTAGAAGTGCGGTTCTTACGTAGAAAAAATAAAAATAATTTTTTGGAATTTTTTTATATTTTTTCCAGGCGACCAAAAATGAATTTTCGAGCAAAAAATCGATTTTTTCGAAATATTTTTGGATATTGTTGTCAAACTAATGAACCGATTTAAAAACAATGTTCTACCCGATTACTGGCAGCGAAATAACCTTTCGATTCTTATCTTGCTTGACTCTATCTGACAATTATAAAGTGAGATATGGCTTAAAATGTAAGTGCCCCTACCAAAAAATAAAAAAAAATTATATTTCAAAAACGGAGCCATGAAAAATTTTTTGAAATTGATTTTTGAGATCACCATTCCAAACTACACTAAAAAAAATTTTCAGTAGCAATGGGTCTTTTTGGCTGTAAACTAGTGTAATTAGCCGAATAACAACCACTCTAGTTTTCGTAGTGGAAGAAGCCGTACAACAGGCATACTTAAAATAAATAAAGATATCAGAAGAAAATTGGACAACGGGGATGTCACTTTACTTACACAGAGGGAAAAAACGTGTTCAGAAAAAAGTTGCCTTCATTTAAAAATGAGAACAGAACGTTCTCAAAATTTTTGAGAACAAATCGCTCACTTACTTCAATACTGGCAAAACTCAAAAAACACGATATTTGACTTAATGATAAAAAAAAAATAGTTCTGGATTAAAACCATTGAGAACTTTAAGCGCGTTTTTTCCAAAATGGATTATTTTGAGTTATACCAGTATTGAAGTAAGTAAGCGAAAGGTTCTAAATGTTCTTGGAATGCGCGAGTTGGCTGTATTTTTGATCTCTCTCTTGTCAGCTCAAAATAAAGAATAAGTAGCCCTCTGGACGTGCATCAGCAAAACTGTTCAACGGCTGAACTGGCTAGCGCGTCATTCCATACGTTGAGTGCATAAGGTACCGGGCTCAAATCCCCGTCAAGTCCGAACCAATTTTTCTGTGTTTTTCTGTAAAACTTAAATGAAACGATTTAGGTGAAATGGGTCGGTTAAGTCGATGTTTATGATTCCTATGGGATAATAGTGAAATCCACTTGTATGCAGACGATGTCCAAATGTATGTTAATAGTCCGTTAAGCCAAATTAGTAAGTGTATAAATGTGTGCAATAGCAAGCTTCAATGTATAAACAAATGGAAGAAAGAAAATGCCCTTGGGCTCATCAACCCTTCGAAATCCAAATGTTTAAAAATATACAAAAAGAAATTAAACCCAGAACAATTTTCGATTCTGAATATGGATGACTGTGTCAGTGAGTATGTTGACCAAGCTGTCTATCGTGGTTTCTTATTTACCACAACGATCTCAAGGGACGATCATGTAATCCGGGCAGTTGGGAAAACCTATGGAATGCTTAACTTGTCAAGGGCGTATCTGTCTCGAAAAATCCTCTCTTACTAAGGAACCGCCCTACCTTTTCTCTATGTTAAGCTTTAAAGCAGTGGTGCACAAACTCACATTATCATGATTTGAGCTGGTGTGCGTAGCAGAGCAACACAAAGTAAACGTTGTTATGTCAAATATAGGCTACAAACAAACACACATATGTGTGTGCGTGCATTTTATAGAGCACACGTATTCTCTCTCTCTCTATGCGTGTGTCGGCTGCGACGCTGGCAGAATTATGACTTCGTATCCCACGGGATACGAAAAATTAAATGTGTGTCGTCACAAAGGACAAAAAATTTAGTTTGTCTTATACCAGGCAAAAAAGTTTTGATACGTTCGACTTTGGAACTAATTTTATCATATCCTTAAAGCAATTACTAGCGCATCTCTATTTAAATCCAAAGTTTCTAGTCACCTAAACACCACTTAAAAAAAAAAAATGTACTACTTAAGTTATTCTATTCCACCAAAAAAACTACATATATAGGTTTCGCATCTCATACTAACTTTTAATTGGGATCTAATGTCAGCTCCCAAAAACAATCGCTTTATGTGTCAAATGCGACATCTTAAATATCTATGAATCTTTTGCACTCAGCCGTATAGGTTTTACATAAAATGTATTGTAAAACGTATGTATCCTCGCAAAGTTAGCGAGAAGCAAAAATTGGGATCCAAATACAGCTCCCAGAAACTATCGTTTTTTGTTTCACATGAGTCATCAAATACAACGTTTATGCACACAAAATGTATTGAGAGTAATGCCCTTCAAAGTATGCAAACTTTATATCCTTTTATAATTATCACTTAGAACTTAGTCAGATATGGCAGCGTCATACATAATCCTCACGGAATATTCACCCAAATATAAAACATTATTTAGTGTTATTTTTCCAGTCTTAGATTTGAAATTTAATACGTTTCAATTTAGCAATCAAATAAAATCAAAAAATATTTTGTTTAATCTTAACTATAATTTCCTTTACTTGATTATTTTTCATATCATGTTTAATGTTATAATAACAAATTTATTGTCTTCCCAAAGTCAAATGTACCAAATGTTCTTATTGTTGACTAGCACAATATTTATAAGTTAATAAATTTTCGTTCGAGAATGTAAAAATCTAATAAACTAAAAAATTTGTGACATGGATTTTTGGACTCAGCATTTTCTTAGGGCTACCGGGATTACACCCTAACAAAGAGTACCCCATATATTCTTGATCAGGCGAATGAGCTAAGTGAGATTGAGCTTTGTCCGTCTACGCTAACTAGTTTCTCAGTTGATAATCTTAATTCCTATTTTTCTTACTTGTCAACCAATTTGATTCTTAAAACGCATATACCCTCTCCTCTTGGTCGTATTACAAAAGGCACACTGCACGTCAGCTTCAAAGTGACAACAACAGACATTAGAGACGCACACGAACGAGCACACTGGGAGATGGAGATAAGACTTGGAGTGAGCATTTGGGGCCAGGCGGCGGCTGCTGTTGTGGCAAACAAGTAAATAAATGACAAACTAAAGCCAAATTAAGTAAATAAAATTGTTGCCGCTGTCAGGCGCATAAAGTGACGCCTGACATGGACACGGACATGGCCCAGGCTGACAGGACATGTTGTGCTCAGGTTCAGGCAACAGTCCGATGAGGTAACACTTGGGTCGCTCTCGGTTGTCAGTTTGTGCTGTGTGCACTGACAAGCAGCAAAATGTCAACAAGTTGACTGCAGCCAACAACAACCAAAGACGGCACAAGGGTTGATGGTGGGTCAGCCAAAGGTCAAAGGTGTTGGTATCCTTTATATTTAAATAATGTCAAATTGATCTTAGGCTTTTTTTTATTCTCAAACTAAAATTTATTCTTCTTCATCCTCCTCTTCTACTTCCCCCTCATCCGCTTTATTTGTGGTGGTGCTGGGACTATTTTTCAATTTTTGACTATTCCTTCTACTTGTACCTAAACTCGCACTCTTCCTGCCTCTTTTGCGTTGAGATTTCCGAATTGGTTTTGTCGGCGGCTTATCACAATCGTAAGGAGGTATACCAAACTCCTCTGGCTGGAAATCTTCCAGCGTTTCCAAACGCTTAGTGGCCAATTCGGACCAACAGCAGGGTAAATCCTTTTCCGGCAACATTATGACTTTCAAACGAGCATCATGGGCGGCCTGCACCCCCTTGGGCGTGCCATCAAACACAAGTGTACACTCCGTGGAAGCCTCACCCAGGCGACACATGGATATCAAATATACATCCGGTTCGGGTTTGGGTTGTTTAAGCTCCGGATCATCGGCACACAATACAGTGCAGAAAAGCTCAAAGAATTTCTCACGTCCAAGAATTTTTTTACCAAAAAGCTCCGCCGGACACGAGGTAACCAGGGCCAGACCAATGCAGCATGTTTTCAAATGGCGCACCAGTCGCTCCACTCCAGCCATCAGCGGAGGATTGGCAATCAGCACGGCGGTAAGTTCATTCAGTTGCATAAGGAATTGCTCCCAAGGAACGGGTATTTTACACTTGCGACAAATTAACTCAGCCATTTCCTGAGTTTCCATGGGTCTAATCTGCAGCAGAAGAGCTTCACTTAAAGTGCGATTATAGCTATTCACCAGGTCGACGCAGGCACGTTGATAAATGTGACGGGTGTCTGAAATGAAAACGGATATAAAATATCAAAATAAATAAGTAAGGATAGAAGAGTTTACCAAAGACAGCACTCTCCAGATCAAAGATGCAATAGGAAACTCCAGGCTCACAGCAAATGGGCGGACAACGCAAACATGCTGGAGGTGGACGACATTGTCTACAGTTTCTACTACACATTTAGCGGGAAAAGGACTTTGGAAATAATTCAGAAAAATTTAATAAACAATACAAAATTTGGTTAAACTAAAACTGACAATATCAGCAAGGTCAAAGTACACTCAAATTTGTTGGAAGAAAGATGGGTAACCCCCGCACAGTGGGCGATGCCATACAAGTTGGCACACAATAAGTCAAAAAATAAATTGTGGAATTTTACTAATTTTGTTTATGGAATCGATATAAAACTTCTCTACTACATCGAAATCGATTTTTATATATTTTTCCTATCGATACTCACGAAGTTGTAAGCACGCAAAGTTGAAATTTTTTTCACATCTTTCTCGCCTTTTTTGGACAAGCTGATTGAACTTGTGAAAAGTTAAGTTTTAATAATTTTGGTGAAATTAGTGTTGCAAACCCACATAGTTGGTATGTATTTGATGTAAAAAATATGTGTGTGACCAGTGTTTATGTGTATTAGCTGAAAACTATCTTTAATGTTAACGTTTCCTATAGAATGATTTTTTTCACGTACTAAAAATTTTGTAGGATATAACTTTTAATAATCGCAAGTATTCGCCCAGAACTCTTTTTTATTTATACTAATGGCCTTTAGTGAATCGTCCAGTGTCAAAATGAGCCGCCAATACTTGCCACTCACATGTACAGATTATTTTATAGGGCATGTCTGCATCAATAAGAGCACTTTTTGAAGTGGAGGAAGTGCAACAGATCACTGGCATATTTTGAAAAATCAAATGCTGAATGTTTAAACGGTTTATTAATGCTAACTGAACCATGCACAATCAATAAGACTGGACGTCCGGCTAAATCGTTCTCAGATTGCACAAACAATCGACAACTTCAAAGAGTATCTCATATATTGAAGGCAACACCGTGCGAAGAATTAATGGTAGCCGCTCGGGTAAGCATGTATAATTGTGGAAAAAGGAGTGGTTCCCGAGTACCATCAGAAAGCCCTGCAAAGCTAAATAATACAGAGTCTGCAAACCCATGAAATTTCACCCAGAGGAAGCTTTATCCCTTTTTGTTGATGGAGACTTCACTAAAAATTCATACCGTTTGATGCAGAGCTCCGTAAAAGAACATGGATCAAAAATGTTTCCGTGCTACGATATGTTGAGAGTTGCGAAAAAAGCGTGCTATCCAAACGGCATCCAAATATCGGAAACTTCAGCTAAAGTAAATTTACAAACTTTGGTTGACCACAATGTTGTCAGGATAATTCAAGGAAATGAAGCAGATTTTAATGAAATGGAGAACTTTTCAGCTTTTTTGGAATTAAAAGCCATTTATAAATGGGGGTGTGATGGCAGTAGTGGACATTCCACTTACCGTCAGCGATTTTCAGACACCGAAGTTGGCATAGTGGACGACCATATTTTTTCTATTTGCTTGGTACCGTTGCAGATTTTGGGCAGGAATAATAGAATACTTTGGCAAAACGAGCGTCCCTCATCCACTCGCTTTTGCAGACCCATAAAAATAAAATTCCAGAAAGAGTCCGCAGATCTAATTCGAGAAGAGGTCGCTTATGTGGAAAATCAAATTCAAGAGATTCTTCCAACATCGTTAGATCATTTCCAAGTCAACAATGATTGATGGAAAGGCATTCAACTCTATTTCAGAAACGCCCTCACAAGTCTGTGGGATTTGTAATGCAAGTCCCAAAAATTTCAATAATCTGGAAATATTTTATTGTTGTCCATCTAAATCATTTGTACAAATACGGACTATCAACCCTTCATGCATGGATTCGGTGTTTTGAGTGTATAATGCATATTTCTTATAGATTGCCAATTAAAATGTGGCAAGTCCACGAAGCCAATAAAGAAGTGGTTGCTGAAAGGAAAAAAAAAATTCTAACTGATCTTAAAAAAGAAATGGGAATTTTAGTGGATATACCTACGGGAACATCAGGAAATACCAATAATGGCAATACGGCCATTATCTGATATTACTGGAGTAAGTGTTGATTTAATTTAACGACTCAGCGTAATTCTACGAACAATGGCAAGTGGATATGAAGTTGACATAGAATCTTTTCGTCAATATGCATGGGAAACAGCGAAACTGTTTGTAAAGGAGTACCCTTGGTTTTATATATCGTCAGTACATAAAATTCTTGTGCACGGGGCAGACTTCCCTGGTCTTCCCAAGATATCAGACCGTTCAGCAGTAAGGGGCTTGGACTAATGCGCCCGCATTTTATAATTTTTCCATTTTATTTTTGACTTTGCCGCCTTCTAAATTATTTCTAAAATTTCCTTTCAGTAAACCAAAGCTTTTCTCAAATAGGAAACCAGCCCCTCCCAGTTCTCGCTATGTTTATCGTCAAGTATATCATGTAGGTCCTGCTTTGTAAGGTAGGTAAGACATAAATCTAAATCTATCCTCATTTTCTCCGGTATTGCAGATTGGGCATGGCACGTTTATCGATCTATTATACGTACTTGACGACAGCGTAATAAGGTCAAGCCGCGCTTTCATCACCCATGTGATATTACTGTTGGCAAGTTGCTGTAGCTTAAGGGCAGCTGTGTGGTCGAGGAATCTGTAGATTCTTGTTTGGCTGGATCCTTTCCGAGTCATGCGTTCCGCATGCGTCTTCTGTCTAAGAGCCTCCATTATATCGAGTCTAGTTCTATTCTTCTCTCTTGAGCGGACCGAAGGCCATCTTTCCAGTTAAGATTGAGAGGAGCGCATACCTTATCTAGCTCTTGTACCCAGAAAACGTTTTTCCTGCACAGAGAAAAAAAACCACGTAAATCCAAATATTTCATATTTGATTTAAATATTTTTACCAATAAAAGTGCACCACAATGTGTTTTATTAAATATAAAGTGTGTGCCACTTAAATCTCACATTTAATATGAACATAATTGATATTAAGTGTCCTGCTATTCTATTTGATGTGACGGCATATTAAAATTAAAGTGAAAACTTATTAAATTTAACTATGATTCATATTAAAAAAAAAATAAAATAAAAAAAAATTGCAATTATGGCGAGGTGGTGTGGGAAGGGGAGGTTGAAAGGGGAGGGGGGAAGGGGTGCGGAAAGGGGTGGGCGTGGCGAGGGGAAGGGGTGGGGCAAGGGGAGGGGGAAGGGGCAGGGAAAGGGGCAGGGAAAGGGGAGTGGGAAAGGGGGGAGGGGAGGGGGAAGGGGAGGGGGAAGGGGAGGGGGAAGGGGAGGGGGAAGGGGAAGGGGAAGGGGAGGGGGATGGGTTTGCGGAAGGGCTCAGACTGAAATATTTTTTTTTTTTTATTTACCTTTACTGGGACTCGAACTCAGGACTTCGGGCTCTTAAACTCAAATGCTGGCGTCTTAGCCTACACGACTATTCAGGGCTCGCGTGACGGTGCAGCAAGACTCAATTAAGAACACAGATAATTGTTAATTATGTTCAACATAAAACTAAAAACTTTTCATAGTTAAATTTAATTTGTCTCATATTAACCATTGGATTTTTTGATTAAATGTGTTTAAACTTTAATTTTAATATGATTACCTTATACTTCAAGTATGGTAAAATCTATATTTAAATATGAAAAATATTCAATTTACATTTTTGCATAATACATTTATATCTACTACGGAAACCTTTGATTTTAAGTTGAACAAAATATTCAAATTTAATACGAAACATTTTTAACTTTACAACGTTTCTTTTAAGTGTGTGCATAATATAAATGAATATGACGTAACATACAATTCAATATGACAAACTTTAAAATTAACTGGATTACACTTCGACTTTAATAATTTTCATATTAACTAGATATTGCTAATATGATTTTATTTAAACTTAAGTCATTTATATTTAAATTCAATATGAAAACTGGCATAATAGAAATTAATATGTTTCTATTAAATTATACTATGCACTTTTTTTTGCTGTGTGACTAATTCGGAAGTAAGAAAGTGGGGAAGTCGACTCGGGTTTTTCCTACGTTTCCAAGGTGTAAATCCAAGGTATAGAGGTGGGCTACGTCCACGCAGGTCTTCAAGGCTAGAGCATATCCAGGGGTATTCGGTGGCAGCCTAAGGACTTTCTTCAGGAAATATGTCTGCAGACTATCCACCACCTCGAAATAGCTGTATCCCCAGCCCTACATACTGAGATAAAAAGTATAGATTTTGCTCCGATTCTTACATTGGGTTTTGCCAAAAAAGGGCTCCATACGCAGTTGATACTGGCTTTAGCTTCTGCGTTTCTTCTCAGTATATGTTCCCTGAAAGTAAGGGTAGGCGCAAAGCATACTCCGAGATATTAATATTCCGTGGCAATTTTTATGGCGTCTCCTTTGAAGGTCCATTTTTCCGCTGCTGCCAGTCTACCACCTTTTCTAAAGACCATTACCTCAGATTTTAATAGGTTGACTTCCATTCCCCATTGGTCGCAAAATTTCTCCAAATTGTCAATCATTTTCTGCATCACTTCCACCTTATCGGCTAAGATGACGACGTCATCCGCATAAAGGAGCAGGCGAATATTTGCTCTTCCTAAAAACAACAAGAAGCATTCAGCTTCTACTCCAGGTATATAAATGACTTTCTCACTTATGTTTAATAGAAAAGACACCTTTTTTTTATGTAAAACATCTTTAATTTCGGTACGGAAGATTTTAGTACGAGTTAAATTTGATTTCAGCGTCACGTGACGATGACTTCATGCATATTTTCTGTTGTTGTTTTAGCGGAGTGTCCCAGAGGTAGAGGATTACAAGTGCGTGGAAAGAAGAGGGAAACTGGGCGAAAAATTGAGGTGACTAAACAGTGATTTGACAGTGACTAAACAGTGACTAGACAGTGACTTGGCAGTGTCTTAACAGTGACTAATCAGTGACGTGACTTAATAATGAATTAACAGTGACATGACAGTGACTAGTCGGTGATTTAACAGTGACTAATCGGTGACTTGACAGTGACTAGAAATTAACTAAACAGTGACTAATTGGGGACTAAACAGTGACTCAACAGTGACTTGAAAGTGACTAATCAGTGACGTGACAGTGACTAAACAGTGAAGAAACAGTGACTGAATAGTTACTAAATAGTGACTTAAAAAACGTTAAGCAGTGACTTGACTGTGACTAAACACTGGCTAAACAGTGACTTAAACAGCCCCTAGAACTTTTAACAGGCAAAGACTGCTGATGATTAAATCTTAAATTTTGTGAATCCTCCTTTATGGTGTGTGAGTGTTTCATTTTAAAAAGTTATGAAGAAACATTACTTGTCGACCTAGAGTCGGCTAAAAGTTATATGATTGATTTTCAAAGAGTTCACTAAAACTATTTGTTTATACATAAATGTTCTTGTTGTTCTCTTCAAAGAAATTCCTATTAAGTTAAGTTCACACAGGCAAATAATCTTAAAATAATTGGAAAATTTGATAAAAATTTGTCTATATCTGATCTTAAATTACGGAGGTGGCACAGAAATCTCTACCTACCAAATTCCAACCTAAAACCAGGACAGTTGGTACATCATATTTCAACTTTAAAGCAGCGGTGGTCAAATGATTTTCCTCTATTTACACGTATACGAACCGAACGCATGCGGATACTGAGACCAAGAGAGCAGAAAGCAGTCAATCGCTCGCCAAAGTTCAAAGCGATTAGGTCGATGCAAGTCTCCCACTTTTTGGCCTCGCTCTCGTTGGCCCACCCTGCTTTAAAGCTTTGTTGTGAGAAAATACCTACTTGAAAATACTTAAAAAATGTCAAAATTTGCCATTAAACCAAATGATGCAAGTAAAACATGAAAACCTATCCTAACGAACCGAGATGCGTACCATGAGACAAACGAAGGACAAGAACCTTGTCTAGAACTAAGCCTTGAGGCTGATTATATGCTTGTTTGTTCTGTACCCTGTGCAGTGAATAAAACCCATGTTGGAGCCAAAAGAGAAAGAGAAAAACAAAACATAAATCACCAACCGCACTAGAAACGGATGCGCATAGATAACTCCCCGACACTCGTTCCATTCTCAACAAAAAAAAAAGGACAATTGTGAAATTAAACAGCGAAAAGGCAAGAGAATTGTCCCAACCCCCACGTCCAATGGGGAAATTTTATGCAACAACGATTTTAGAAATTTCCACATACATATACATATATATTTTATTTGCCGTCTTCTTCCTTTTCTGTATTTTGGCAGACCTCCACCTGCACCTGCACCCCCGCGGCAGTTCAAGTTCGAGTCCAAGGAGCCGAGTTCCACCCGCTATGCATACAAAATTTATTTTGTAAACAAAGTAATGCTATTACAAACAAATTGGACTTTGCACCAATGCTTTTTATACTTTGTTGTTGAGTCGTACGATTTGGGTGCTCTTCTTTGTTTTTTTTTTTTTTTGGGACCACTGGGAAATCGGCCAAGAAAAAGAGAAAGAGTGAACGAGTCGTGGTTTAGATTGAAGAAAGATGTGACTGACATTTGAGCCACGGCATGGACAATATTTATTGAGTGTCCAAGATGCTGTCGTCTGGTAATGTGTGACCAGCCAGAAGCTATGAGAAATTTTTGTGGTTTTGTATTTGTTTATTTAATTTTGTATTGCTTTTAAAGCAGGAATGAAAGAGGAGAGATGATTTATGTTAAGGTAAAGCAAGAAAAAATATTTAACGGAATGGAATCCTTTTTCTATAGGAGGTATAAATGTCAAAATGGGAAAAATTAAGCTATCACGGCCGTGACTCTCAATATTTTGAAATGGGTTATAAGTAAATGTAGGATTAGTTTAGTTCAATTTATTAATGTCCCTCAGTAAATACGATCAAATTAAGTGTTCGGAGTTAAACCGCTTCGGAATCGAACCCGAATCTAAACCGAAGCAGTCAACGTTTAAAAGGGTTCGGTTCAAACGATGTTCTGTTAGTTTGCCATTTCACACAATTTTAAGCATTGGAAAAGAACTGCTTTCAAGGAAACATTTTGCATTATTTTATAATAAGTTAATAAGTTTTAAGAATGGTAAATAAAAGAAATGATGATTTGACCCACTATTCTATCAAGTATGAGTTGTCTGTTTTGCACTTGTGCTTGCTTTGGAATTCCCAAACAGTCATATCAGCTCTGTCATAAGCGGCCTCTGACCACTTGCAGAAGATAGGCAAAGCCAGCTGATAATACGACAGGGAGGTTCTGGTAACAGCTGTACAGTCGACCATAATCAAAAGACCAAAAGTTGCGAAGAAACATAAATTTATCAATTAAATATAGACTTAAGGTTGCGCAGTCGAATCCGTTTCTGTCAGAGCTTAGCCAGTGAGTGCGTTTAGAAATAACTGCGTCTTGCTCTAGCTGCTGTGATTTCCTATGCAGACAATAAAAATCTCAAAAGCGGACTATCACTTAACATCGCTCAAAATTCAGCAGCGTGATTTTGATCTTTAATAGGGGAAGATGGGGGTTAGTTTAGTTTTTCGAACATAACTTCGCCAAATATCAATATTTTTTCGTTCTGTAAATTAAGTATATTAGTTAAAAAATGCATGAAACTTTGCTCATCATTAGTTTTAAAAACAAATTTTTGGGGATTTTTATTTCATATTGAAAAAAAGCATAACTCGAAAATAACTCTCAACACATTTTTCCATGCGTTCAGTCTCACATACAAACAGAAACAATCAAAACACACACGCTCTCTAACTGCCCCGCTCTTGTGTTTTCTGTTTCGTCAGTTCGCTTGAGCAAAACGAACGAGTCTGACTCGCTCAAAAGTCAAGACTCAAGAATGAGTCTTAAAACTTAAAGTGTCAGAAAAAAGTGTTATTTGTTTTGTTTGGCGGTGGGCTCGTGTATGTGCAATTTTCATCAGAGAAGCGAAAAAAGCGCTCTATGGTTGAGCGAAAACAGCTATTGAGTAAAACAGAATTGAATGTGTCTTTTCGCTCTCTCCACTCGCTGTGTCTGTACCAAAACTGTTTTGTGCTGACACGCTAAAGGTGTTGACAGTTTTCTCCGAGCTCTAAAAAAAGTGATTTTTGCAGGGTCCGAAATAATTATAATTAATACAAATTTTCTATCCGTTTCATTATACAATTTACAATTAATATCAACAGCCTTGAGTGTCGCGTTGCATGGAGCTTGGATCCCCTCTGTCGTCTCAAAATGCTTGCCTTTCATCGGCCATTTCAGGCGAGGAAACAAAAAAAAGTCCGGTGGGGGGCCACATCTGGGATGTAGGGCGGCTGCGGAAGCGTTGGTATGCCGGCCTTGGTCATCTTCGCGCACACCTTGCGCATGCTCAAATGCTCCGTCACAATGTCATGAACCACAGATTTTGGTAAATTAAACATCTGGGCAATTTATTACTTAGTCGACGGTCTGAGTTCAAAACTCTACGCACACGAGTCACATTGTAGGTGTTTGTTGAAGTCCAGCACCTCTTCCTGGCCTTCAAAAAACGCCACTTCTCGCTAAAGCAACATCTGGGTAAGCCTACTTGATCATATCAAACGTCTCTGTCGCAGATTTACCGAGTTTCACACAGAATTTAATCGCGTACCTCTGAGCATTATCGGCTTGCACCACTCACAGAAACACGTCTCGCGAAAATGCCTGACCAGACTCTCCAGGTGCTCGGGGACAATTGATCAGCCGCTCGTTCGTTAGCTAGGAACGCCTCCTACTCAATTCAGTACTACCCCGAAGTACAGTCGCTGCGTAAAAAAATCAGTCCTATGTAATATTCTCTCTTGGATCCACAAGCTCTTTAGAGTCATTCTCGTCTTCCAGTATTCTTACATACACGAAGTCAGCTGTATGTCCAGTTGTAGGGCTATAAGTGTTTCTCTCCTCTGAGCATCTCTTTCATGTTCGCCTGTTTGTGTACTTAGAGAGCGTTTGGTGGTGCCTATGTACATCCCATTGTATTTTCTCCCCATTAAGTTCGTTTGCTTGCATTCCGGCGCCAGCATGGCGCACAAGCACACCAATCTTAATAATCCTTTATCGTTCATGCATAGTTTAAACATTCAGACAAACCCTTGGAAGCATTTCTTTATCTATTTTTTCTTATCGTAACTAACTCGTTTCATTTCCTAAGTTCAAAATGCTAATACTTTGTGTCCAATTGCCAGAGTCAAACTTTGATTTCCCTGCAGTTTTAATTAAACAATTTTTGAGTTTGTGACGTGCAATTTAAAATACTTTGGGGAACTTTTAAGATTTGGCAATGTGTGTGTGTGTGGGTGAGTACCCAGCTGTTGCCAGTGGATGGTGCAGCTGTCACTTTTGGTGGCGCCTGTGGGATACTTTGGATTTTATACTTTTTGACTTAGTGTGTAAATGCATGCAATGCACGCTTCAGGATTTTGGGTGCATGTTGTTACAAAGTTGCGTAATTGATTAAGCAGTTGCCAGCCAAAGCCACAAGACGGTGCGACGCCAAAACTTTTGCCAAAGTGTGGGGGACATTGGCATTAGTTAAAAGAGCAGGACCACACTTGGATACAAAATGATGGCTTAATTTAAATTCGTATCGAGTTCAGCATTTCCTTTCACAGAAAATTCTATTGAAATCATTTTTGTGCTGACTTAAGATTTATCCCAAAAACCGCAGTGGGTAAAATTAAATCCTCCCACTCCTCCGTGTCAATAAAATGCCTTTAATTAATCGTACTGCGTCAGCTGTTGCCACACACAAAAACATGCAACAAATTGGGTAATGTCCGAGCATTGTGAATGCAGCGACGAATTGTGTGCATAAATTATGCAGCCAACCATTTTGGGCCCAACATTTTGTTTCTGTTCTTTCTTTTTGTTTTTGGCCACACGACTACCTTTGGCCACCAACAATATGTTGTAAACGTTTAATTTGAGCGCGTCTCTAATCGCTGTCCTGGCAACGTGTGCCGGTGCCCGTCCTGCCCCACCTCCCCCGCTTGTAATTGCGTTCATTGAATTGTTAACTGGTCTCGTTGTCTACGGCAGCCGCGCCTGAACTCGCCTCGCTCTCCACAAAAACCGCAACTTGCAGCAGCGGCCGCGGCAACGGCTAAAAGCCGTTGTTATCCTTGCGGTCGCTGTGGCTCTGTTGGTCCCTTGAGTTGATTTCCACCGGCTATGGCCCATTGGGAACGCCCCCTTAAAATCCCGGTCAATGCACATCAAACTTTTTGGCTCTCTCTCTCTGTCTCTGCGTTTGGCATTTATTGGTATTGTTCCAATTAAAGTTCGACTTGGCCATAAAATATGCAAGCCAAATGGTCGAAAGCACGTAAAAAGTTTGAGAGTTCTGGGTCTGCGGATTTGGCTTGGGCACACCGAGAACATTAATGCGTTACGGTCAATGGTTTTGACTGCAGCGATTGAGATGGGACAACTGAAGCAGATTGTGCCAATAAAGGGTCATAAAAAGTGCAACGTTCGTTGATAGCGAATAATGGGGATGGTCGTGATGGAGAATATTTTCGAATATCGTATTTAGCAAAAGGCTTATAGAAACGCATACTAAATGAAAAAATATGAAAACTTCAATGTTCAAGTTATTTTATGGATATTTTAAAAGACAAAAAGACCAGTTTGTACTTCTTTTGAGATCTTAGATTGAAGGGATAGAGGATATTAGCGGGTTCGAACCAAAATTTTAAAAAGGTTAATATTAGAAAATTTTAGTCCCAAGGTTTTTGGTTCGGCCAATATTAATAGAAAGAAATATTCGGAAAAATATTCAAAATTTTTAGGTGTTTGATCAAACCTAAGAAGCTATAAACGTAAAAATCTCGAAGATATTAAATCCTTTATTTTGTAATTCTTTAAAAAATGTATTTTATTTTCGTCACGATTTTGAGATATAACTCACTGTTAAAAAAGGTGGAGTTCCGGTCTTACGACGGTTAAAGTGAATATCGTAAGTCTTCCAGGTCTAATATCCTGAGAGACAAATGTCGTAGCTAAAATATACTGAAGTAAATTTGTTGAATACATTACGTAAAAACCGAGGTAAGGAAATGTGCAGCTGTCATAATCGAAATTGACCTTGGTTTAATAATTCGTTTACCCCACATGGAATAAACTCCACACATTACACCTTTAGAATATCGACTGGATTGATAGCTAAATCTACAAAGAAGAAGAAAGAAAGAGAAGAATAGTGACCGCAGTATAAGAACTCAGCACGACTATGATTTCTGCTAGCTGGGCCGAGATTTCTGTCAGCTAACTTTAGCCGAGTGAGCTAAGCGGATGCCAAAGGCTTTATTGGAAAGAAAAGGTTTTGGTTCAGTCCCAGGAGGTGCGGGTTGTTATATTCTTTTTTATTATACCCTTGGAGAGGGTATATTAAAATTGTCCGGATGTTTGTAACGCATAGAAGGAAGCATCTCCGACCACATAAAATATATATATTCTTGATCAGCATGACGAGCTGAGTTGATATAGCCATGTCCGTGTGTCCGTCCGTCTGTCCGTCCGTCTGTCCGTCCGTCTGTTTCTATGCTATCTCCTCCGTCAGTTTTAAAGCTATCTTAACCAAACTTTGCACGAAGTCTTTTGGTATAAATACGCTGCACATTTGCCGGAACCGGCCGGATCGGATGACTATAGCATATAGCTCCCATAGGAACGATCGGTTGAAAAACTAGTTTTAGTGAGAAAAACTTTTTTGTTGTTAGTGCTATCGCTTCCAACGCTCGTATTTATAAGTTTTCAATGATTTAACATAATTTCACCAAGGCTTGTCGAAATCGGACAACTATATAGTATAGGTGACATACTAAAGTTAGGTCTGAAAAAAAGTCTTGGTGAGAAAAACTTTTTTGTTTTCAATGTTATCGCTCCTAACGCTCGTATTAATAAGTTTTTAATGATTTTATATAATTTCAACAAGTTTGTCGAAATCGGACAACTGTATAGTATAGCTATGTATGGCAGCTGTCAGGCATATATCAAGCTCCAAGCTGACCTCTATTTTTTTGATTAATTTCGGTAAGGACGATTTTAGTAGGAGTAAAATTTGATTTCAACGTCACGTGACGCTGACGCCATTCATATTTTGTGTTGTTTTGATTTGTGGAGTTTCCCGGCAAACACACACACAAGAGGATGGGCAGATGGTGGAAGCAAAGACGTAGCAAAGATGCTGAAGAGAGGCAATTGGGTGGGTTCTGGGAATGATGTGGGTGGGATCTGTGTAGGATCTGTGTGGGATCTGGGTGGGAGCTGGGCGAGATCTGGCAAAGTTCTGGGTGGGATCTGGGTGGGATGTGGGTGGGATCTGGGTTGGATATGCGGGTGAGATCTGGGTGGTTTCTGGGTAGGATCTGAGTGGAATCTGGGTGAGCTCTGGGTGAGCTCTGGGTGAGCTTTGGGTGAGCTCCGGGTGGGTTCTGGGTGGGATCTTGTCGGGATCTGGATGGGATGTGGAAAGGATGTTGTCGGGATCTGGAAAGGTTCTGGGTGGGTCTTGAAAGGGATCTGGGCGGAATCTGGGTGGAATCTGGAAGGGATCTGGGCGGGTTCTAGAAGGGATCTGGGTGGGATCACGAAGGGATCTGGGCGAAATCAGGGTGGGGTCTTGAAGGGATATGGATGGGATCAAGACAAGATATAGAAGGAATCTGGGCGGGATCTGGAAGGGATCTGGGTGGGACTTGGACGGGATATGGATGGAATCTGGAAGGGATCTAAGTGGGATCTAGGTGGGATCTGCTTAGCGTTTGGCTGGGATCTAAGTGGGATCAAGCCGGGATCTGGGCGTGATCTTTACGGAATTTGGAAGGGATCTGGAAGTGTTCTGGGCGGAATCTGGTTGGGATCTGAATGGGATCTGGAAGGTATCAGGGTGGGAAGTGAAAGGGATCTGGTTGGGATCTGGAAGGGATCTGGGCGAGATCTGGGCGGGATCTGAATGGGATCTAGGTGGGATCAGGGCAGTATTTGGGCGGTATCTGGGTGGGATCTGGTTAAGATCTGAATGGGATCAGCAAGGGATTTGGTGTGGATCTGGAAAAGATCTGGGTAGCGTCTGGGGTGGGATCTGGGAGGGATGAGTGAGTTCTTGGATCTCACCTTGGAGGTATCTTGGGGGGTGAAACATCATCATTTATCTATGGATAAGCACAATAAACTTTTTGAAAAAATGAAAGAACACTGCAGCGAGTGATCTGGTTTCTGGTATTTCTACTCCCTGTTAGTTTTCTTTATTCCAAATAGAGCGCCCTTGCTGCTTTCTATACCATTGAGAGAGATTCTGAATTGAAAATAAACTTTTTAACTTAGTCTTATACGTTCACAGGATCGATAGCTATTAAATCAACCTTATAAGGACCACATTCAAAAATGTTTGGATTTCGAAATTAACAACCTTATTAATGGACCATTCTACATCAATGAGGAGTACATAAAGAAGACACTGGAACTAGGGTTCATTCCACCAGAGGCCTTTACATATCTGGATAAGCATCATCTAGGGCAAAATGAAAATGGTGTGCCTATATTGTACCATAGATATCGCAGGGCTACGGACAAAACTATTAAAACATCTACACCAGAACAAACCGAATTCAAATATAGAGTTTTTAGAGTGTGCCAGTCTTGAAGTAAGTCAGCGTTATGACACAGAGTTTTAAAATTACAAAATATGAAAAACAAAGCTAAATGAAATAAATTTGGAAAAAATATTAATTGCGCTTCAGAGTTTTCGCTCGAGTTTACAAAATGGACATTGGCATTCCTTGCCATCGGATATCATGTGTCAAATTGACACGCCAAGGACGCTTTTGTAACTTTCGCTATATCAGCACAAATAACAATAGAAACACACCTAGAATAAGATTTATCGAAATTTCCCGGTTCTTAGGAAATGTTAAGAAAAGCTAAGATTTTCATAGAACTTGTACATATACTGAAAATTTACACCTAACAACTTTAGAACGAGACCCAATTTTTTACACATTTTCTGGAAATGGCCGCAATCCAAAGTATTCCGGCTTAAAAGCTTCCAGTGAACGTACACGTAACGTAGCCTTTGCACTCAATTGCGACGAAAGCAAAGGATCAGGAACTAACACCACTTGCATACCTGCAGCCAAGGCAGCCTCCATGCCCAGCAGCGAATGCTCAAATACCAAACATTTCTCCGGCTGTGGTGGATCATCAAATCGCGAGGCAGCCAATAGAAAAATATCCGGAGCTGGCTTGCTATACTTCACCTGCAAATCCGAACTGCCAAAGACCATATGATGAAAGTGCTTGAATAATTTCGAATGAGAGCGTGTTTTCAGCTCATAAAGCTCTTTTGAGGCGCTACTTCCTATGGCCATAGGCACTTGGCAAGCAGCCAGGTGACTTATAAGACGTTCCACTCCAGGCATGAGACGTACATTGCGCCAAAGATCTCGGCTCTGTACATGCTGCAAACGCTGAAAGTGAGCCCGATTATAGGGCAGATTACAGCTGGTTATTATGGTGTCAGCTATTTCCGAGTCATGTTTGCCCACACAGCGCAACTTTAGATCAAAGCTATAGATTTGGCCAAAGGGATCGAGTATTTTCTGCACCGATTGCGTGTGCAAGCGTCCACTGTCTAGCAGCAAGTCGTCCAATTCGAAAATGCAATGTGTTATGGGATGAAAGCAACAAAGTCGCGACGATCTTACATTAAAATCGATCTCTGACATTTCCCAATTAATATTTTTTTAATATTTACTGAAACTGAGAATTTGTTGAAATATTTTAGAAAGCAGACTAGCCAAACTCAAATTTGGAGCAATTGTCGTAGGCGGGCAACCCAAAGTCCTCGGGCTCAAATTCCGCCATTGAGCGTAGCAATTGTGTGGCACCTTTTCGGTGTTCCTGCGGAACCCTCGCATCGGGTATCATTACCACTTGCATGCCCGCTGCCAAACCCGCCTGTAAACCATTTGGAGAGTCCTCCATCACCAGGCAACATTCGGGACGTGGCTCTGGATTAAAGCGTGAGGCAGCTAGCAGAAATATATCCGGCTTGGGTTTACCACGTCCGGGCTTCAGTTCGGGATCATCACCGCAAACTATGTGATGAAAGACGGGCAAGAGATCACAATGTGGTTTCGCCTTGACACGGAACATGGCCCCAGCCGAACTGGTGGCTATGGCAATTGGAATGCGATGTTCGTGCAGGTGCAGCAGCAGGTCCTTTACCCCCGGCAACAGTTTGACATTCTGCACCTTATCCTTAATAGAGGCCTCAAAAATTTTCAAACATTCCTCCGGTCTCAAGGGTAATTGTTGGTTTTCCACCAGCCAACTGACGGCCTGTTTGCCTGGCATACCCATTATTTGTAGCTTCATATCGAAGGTGTAAGTCTTGCCAAAGCGTTTCAGTAACTCGTCTACCGCTTCGTAATAAAAGTTTTCGGTATCTGCAATTAAAAGTGTTGAAGTTTTTAAGGGGACCAGCTCAATGAGGACTCACCCAACAAAGTGCCATCGCTGTCGAAAATTATGTGAGTGACCGGCTTGAAACGTGGGCTATGCGACATGATGAAGGAAGAGTTTCAGTGATGGTACTTTTAGATCCCTGGGTGGCCCTTTTTTTTTATCAGAACATTTTGCCAAATTTGGAAATGATTTTTGAATTTATTTGAAAATTTGGATAATAAATAAAGGGTGATTTGTCATGAATTTGTATTTTGAAAGGAGTCTAGACCAAGTGGTGCCCAAACTCACATTATCAGGCTTTGCGCTTGTGTGCTTAGCAGCGAAAAACGAAGTAAACGTCAACAATCAAACGAACAAATGCCTTGTGAGAGAAGAAAAAGACGAATGCACGTGTAGTGAGAGAGCAAGCCGCCGAGAGTGCTATTTATAGAACACACGTATGCTCTCTCTGTGAGTGCGGCAGAATTATGAGTTCCTATCCCATAGGATAGGCTTTTGGCATTTTGGGCACCACTGGTCTGGTCACAGTTAAGGCTAAAGTGCCGGTTATAAAATGGTATAAATGAAAGAAAATAAATTGTGTATGAGAACCTTAAAGCTGATTCTCTGAACCTATAAGAAAAATCGAAGAATAGTTTCATAAAGAAAAATACAAAAATTAATATAAATAGAATTTATTTATTTATTTAATAGTATTTATTTATCGACAACGGTCCTAAAATTGAGTAAGCAGCACCCATCGAATAATGGACCCTTTTAAGTACCTGACGCTTGTCAACCCATAATTAAATCTAATGTTACACATGACTTATCATCGGCGGGGTTTTGTATATATGACTTCTAACGCTTAATGTGGCTCCAAGTTTCGTCTCATACTCATGTTTGATCATTTTCTGGGGGCCTAAAATGCGAAAGTCACTCATTCAGCGTATGTCTTCTTACTCAACATTAGGATCGTTGTCGAGTTTTATGTTCAAGTTTGAACACCCTGCAAAATTTAAATATACTAAAAAAATCCGCATGTACACCCTGAACTTTTTGTCTGAAGAACATGAGAAAGACCGTAATGAATTAAATACAATATCCTTTTGGGAATCTTTAATACTTAGGAAAGTTTAGTTGAATGTATTATTTTTTTTGATACTATTTTTGGATCTCATACCTAAGTGAATTCTTGAATAAGGACAGAACGGAACAGAACTATTGATGCAACAGTCTTTAAAATAAGTCATATATACGGCAAATATGATAGAGTCTATGACGATTTTATTCCCAACTATAATTGCTCAGATGTTATCCCAACGGAAAGAGGACTCTGGCTGTATTCCTTTACTAATGCATGATAGAGTTGTAAATATTTCTTAAAATCGATATATTGATATTTTCTAAGAAATCTGAAATGTTTTTAAGAAATGTCTTCACCATAGTTTTAAAATTTAAATTACTTAACTTTCTGAAACAAAATTTTACATTAGGTCTGGGGTCAATTTGTATAAGTTAATGCTGTCAACATAGCCTATAGAAAAAACGAATTCTACGGAAAATTAAAAAAAAAAATTCCATGGGTCTTAAATGATTCGACATCAAAAATTAAGGATATTAGGGACACAGGATTGAAAGAATAATTTGTTTGTAGTAGAAAATACTTAGAATTCGTGCTACCTTCCGTAGTTTGATCAAGTTAAATGAAGGAATTAATTTTTGATTCATGGTTTCTGAAAAAAATTATTTTAGAATTTTCCGTAGATTTCGGATTGTCTACACGCTTTGTAAGAAAAAAATTACCATAGCAACTATTTCTGTAATATATGGTTTATAAAAATGTTGATAAAATCGAATATCGGCACAAAAAACATTATATCTGAATAACCTTTATCGTCCAACTAAAATTATTGATATATCGATGAAATATTGACAACTCCGCAACCATGCAATATGCTTATTAGGCAATATAAAATTCTTGAGATCAAATGTTGGTCGAATAATATTTGCTTTATACCAGAGTTTCCCAGCGATAGCCCCGGGAGCACGAACTTACTTGCCGAATGCTTGCCGAAGTAATACTTCATTCACGCTTTAGCGCTCTCCCCTTGGGGAACCCTGCTTTATATAACCCGAAAACTGGTTTTTGCCGAGAGATACAAAAAAGAGAGAGAGCAAGTCTCTTTTTGATCTTTCTCTTGTTTTTTCAACTCAACTTCTTGTCAGCTCAAGCAAGCATGATTCAAGCTGTGAATCTGCAAAAGTCAGCAACGGCTGAATGTGTTGGTGCGTCATTCCATAAGTTATGTGCATACGGTACCGGGTTCAATTCCCAGTCAAGCCCGTAAAAACCAGTGAGGTGGAGCAAGGTATACTAAACAAGGAATGCGCACTCGCTCTTTTGACAACTTGTTAAATTGGAGTCGGTAAGCAAACGTTAAAAGCTACCCATCTCCGCGAATGAATTTTTTGTGTTTTTGACACCAAGCGAGTACAGAAAATCATTTCGCTTTCGCTCTCTTTGACACAAATATAAGGAGTTGTGAGAGAATGCGTGCGGCTACCTTGTGGAGTAGGTGGGGTCTCTGATCTTACGGAATATTTGCATGCTGCGGCTACGCCTTAGGTGGTTCATCAATAAGCTCCACTTTTGGCATATTGTTGATGGGAATTTCGGGAAGTAACTCACCAATGGCAGCTTTACAGGTCTTGCCCCTGCACTCGAGAGACTTCACATTGCACTACAAACGAGAAGGCCAAGCTAACTTCGTCTTTGCCGAAGTTTTAATACCCTTGCAAATGTTTTAATACAACAGAGTTTACGAACGTCAGCATTAAAACAAACCATTTTTCTGATAAAAGCCACTTTTCGGCCGATAGTTTCTATGGCAGCTATAAGATATAGTCATCCGATCTTGACAAAAACTTCCAAATCTGTGTAAAAGCGTATAAAACTAAAAATTGTCGAAGCGGAAGGCGTTTACATTAAAAACAAAAAAGTTTTCTCACAAAAACCCACTTTTCGACCGATAGTTCCTATGGCAGCTATAAGATATAGTCATCCGATCCGGTCGGTTCCGAATATTATCATACAGTAAAAAAAGACTCTGTGCAAAGTTTCAGCTCGATAGCTTTAAAACTGAGACTAGTTTCGTAGAAACAGACGACACGGACAACGGACAGACAACGGACAACAGACGGACGGACAAAACCCCGTCGCCTGTCAAGAATATATAGTTTATAGGGTCGGAAGTGAATTCACATATTCTTGGCGGCCAATTCAATGTGAGTTAATTGCTTAATAAACTCGCCTCTCAATCGGTCCATGGTTTCGCGTGACAAGTATTATGTGGCACCGTCTTGTTGAAACCACATGTGAATTCAGCTTAAATCGGTCGGTAATCATCGCAAGGTACCTTTTTCTTTAACTGAAACATTGAGATTTTCATTACTTTTACACCACACTAAACAGAGCATTTTTCAGAATGCATTGGCAGCTCGTGAATTGCCGCTGGCTGCTCTTCAGACGAAATTTGGTCAAGCGTGACAAAAATCTCCAGAGATTTACAGATTGGACTAAAACATAATTGCTAATGTTTTTTTTTTCTTTTTAATTTTCATAAAAAAATTTTATAAAAATTTCAAAAATACGCTGATTGAAGCGCATAGCCATTCTCTTCCTGAATTAAACTTTTCCTTTGCAGTCTTTAGTTAAACCTTGTGCCATTATTGTCAGATTTGCTGCAACAGTCATAATATTTGGGGCAACAGTCATGCTGATTTGTTTTGACCATAAAGTTTCGCGATACTTGATTATCATCCAAAATCTTCTGGGCCGTGGCAATCGTTACGTTTGAAGGATGACGCTCACGGGTTAATATCCAGGCAAACTCTGCGAATTAAAATTATTAAGAATTATGTCAGTCGTCCCAACTGAACAAAATAAAAGTAACTCGCATACTTACTTATACTGGCCACGGTTACATTTGCGCAGCTGTAGACAACGGAATATGATTCGTAATCAGTTCCCAGTACCAAATAGTTGGGAGTAGTAACATTTTCTAGAAATAAAAGTAAATTCAAAATATCTTCTCATAATTTAAAAGTAACAAAAGACTTACGATTTGGTGAGAATGAGACAGCCAGTTGAGCGGGTGCAATAACTGTGCCTTTGCCGGTTATGGTTTCGGGATAATCAGTTCTAAGGAGAATTATTATAAAGTTAAAGTATTTTGAAGTAGCAAAGGTAATACTTACACGCGATTAAGGCCGCCATTATCCACAGAGATTGTGCTGTTGTCTATGACCTCATAATGGGCATAAATGCATTTCTGGCCCATTTCAAATTCAAATGGATATTTGGAGTGCTCATACCAGGTACCCAAGTACTGTAATCACATAAAGATTGTATTTTTGTGTTTGTTTAATTAGTTTTATAGATAATAGTTTGAAGGCGATTGTCAAGCCAATTAACATTCTTTCAAATTGAAATAATTTATCTTATCTAAATGATAGTGAAACTTAAAATGTTGGGGAAAAATTCTTTTATTACTAATGCTTGATGATTTATATTGTTGTAAACAAAAAAAAAAAACAAGAGATAGTTAAGGAGTCAAGGTTCTCGACTTTTAATTTTTCATTCCAAAAAGAAGCAAATTTCATTTTGAAAGAAGATAAAGTTTCAGTAGTCTTTGGAATTGTTTGAAGATGTAAATATGTCAATATTTTAGTGTTAAAGTATTGTTAAGACATTGAATGATGGTCACTCTGAAGAGACTTTATAAAATGGAAGATGACGAGACAGACCTTACATCTGAGAACAATCCCATTTTGTAGATATTACTAAATTTCTATTCAGCTTCCAAATCATTTGTTAGTTTAGTATAAACCAAAATTCCAACTCACCGCTGACACATTGAAAGTATTCATAACTTTAACTTTCGGACATTTTCCGGGAAAGGGTACCTGAGCTTCGGCCTGCCAGTGTACATAGCCGCTCAATAAGATAAGAGCCAATAGTGGAAAACTGTCAAAACAAAAATGAGTCAGAAAAGAAAAAAATTTAAATTAATTTGTTTTTTGCTCAAAAACTTACCCTAAGTTATGATTCATTCTGACCTAGATTTAATGTGCGACAAGTTAACTTGAATAGTTTCGACTCGAGTTGTGAACGAGAACTGCACCTCATGGGCCCGGCAGTGGATCATTTATACCCATTCCCAGCGGCGCTGAGACCCTTGACTCTTACACTTTCACTTGTTTTTTTAAATTTAGATAAGATAAAATATTTCAATTAAAGAAATGTTAAGTTTCTATGACAATCGCAATCAAACTATTATCTATTTAACTACTGAATATCAACAAAACGATCAACAGGTGACCACCAGTTGACCACCTGAGGTACTTATAAGCGATTGATGCCCCCATTATCTAGAAGAAATAATCAACTATTTGGGATTGGAATTCAATATTTCCGAACTTGATAGCTAACTGATCCTGCAATTACTGAAACCAAGTATTGATGAGAAATGAATTGAAATGAGTACAAAACATATCGAAAAAAATGAGAATATTCGAACTTACTTGAACGTAGTGCGTTTTTAAATAAAACGAGAGCATAAGTTAAAGTCGGCTCTAACCGATTTCGATATACCCGTTTCTCATGAAAAAAAATGTTTAACAGTGTTCCTGCGTTCCTTAGGGTGACCATCAGAAAAGTATGCAACATTTTTTTAGGGTGGGTAGCGGGGGGTTTGGTTCACTTCTTTGCTCATAACTAGAGAACCGTTCATCCTATCTTCATCATTTCTTTGGCAAATCGATTCATTTTGCTAATTACTAACTATCTCGAGAAGGTACAAATCGTCTATCTTTAAAAATGTAGGAGATATAACGTTTTTTCCAAATTGCGGGGGCGGGAGGGGGCGTGGCCAAAATTTGAAACAAACTTGATCTGCTTTTAAGCTAAATTTTTATTTATTACTTCACCTTGTGTGGGATTCGAGCTCAGGAACTTGGAGCACATGCGACTATCAACCTTACGCAAAACACAGAGACAGATTCCTTAAATAAGGTCTGGGTGATTTGCTTTTGATTTGCTTTCGATTTGATCATACTAATTGATTTCGCGAAATCAGCCTCGAAGTTGATTTTGATTTCTTTCGTTTTATACTTCTTAGAAAAATTCTCCCCGCATGGTGTTTGTTTAAATTTTGTTGGGATTTAAATAAAACAGTAAAAAGTCGTCAGCCCGACTATAAATTTTAGTGAGAGCTTTTTTCCTCTCTTTTCTCTCTCTTTCCCCCCCCTCCCCCCCCCCCCCCCCCCCCCCCCTCTCTCTTGATTTTTTATGTGGGGGAAAAATAGAACCGCGTCCGATCTTTATCATTCTTCAGCAAACGATATATTTGCTATATGGTGTTTGTTTAAATTTTGGTTGAAAATAAACTTGATCTGCCTGCAGCTATAAGAAATATTTGTCATACAAGTCATTTTACATCTCATATTTTAGCAACTCCGAAATTGATAATTATTTATTGACATCGTACGGACTGACGACAGACAGACGAGACATACGGAAAACGGAAGGCCAGAACGACTCGGCTGTTGATGCTGATCAAGAATGTACATATTTATAGTGCTCGAAATGTTCTCCCTGTAGAGCTTGTGCTTGTACGTCGGTCACAGAGTATAAAAATACAGGTTATTGCTTACATATTTGCTTGCTAACCACTACCCCTTATGGACACCCCGTGTCAGATGTTCGTTTACAGCTCTCCTAGAAGGTTCGAGGTTTCAAATTCTTCCACAATTTTATCCTGCCTCTTCCTCTTTGGATCTGTCAAGTTGCATGTCACTTCTGTGGCCATAAACAAATACATAATTAATTGAATTCACCTTAGTAAAGTTACAAACTTCTTAGAACTACAGATTCTGCCCACATACTATTGTTAAAGAAGATTAGAAAATACAATTTTACACTTTCTTTTGTCATTTTTTGCCTGCTCCTGCGCCAATGTTTAAATTTTGCACCAGTTGAAAGCAAATCAAAATGAAATCAGGGTCGTCCCACCAACTGCTTTGCTTTTGCTTTCACGAAAGCAAGTCAACTTTCAGGAATACCACTAATATAACCTCAACCTCTTACTTCTAAAGGCCTATACAGACATCCGAAGTAATTTTGCTAACTTTCTCATTTGTTTTGTCACCGTGAAACGTAAGAGCAGTGTGATCAGACTCTAAAAAAAATTACGCCGAAATTGTAGGTTTGTGTTATTTTTCGTTTTGCTGTCGGTATCCAGCTGATTGATGCAGGTAGAAGCAGATTCCCTATGCTACTTCTGCTGCTCGAAGAACTATAAGCCCCTCAGCCCATTTACATAATCTCCACAAATGTGCTGTTAAGCGTAACATTGACTGTTAAGCTTAACATTTAACTTCTCACCTCTGTACTTGCAAATTGTTCAAGTGCCGAAAGCGTAAATTCTCATTACTTCGGATGTCCGCATGGTCGCTCAAATCGCAGTTGAAGTATACATTTTGCTTTTATACTTTTTTACACAGAGTGTATTAAGCTTGTCCAAAAGTGTGTAACAGGGAGAAGGAGTCACATTCCCTCAGCTCGCCCTCAGAATAAGTACCTGAGTTAAGCGTTGCCAGATAGTATTGTACTTGGCTGGTGGACGCGCTTACATTTGAAATCTCACGTACATGTGACCTTTAACGACCTTAAGAAATCCGATGTCTATATCGACTCGGCTGTTGATCAGCATCAAGAATATATATACATTACTAGCAAAACCCGCCGCGACTTCGTCCGCGTGTCAGTTCTATAAATTTGGGTTGAAATTGTGAAGCGTACTGTGTGTACATTACAAATCATTGTTCGTTATAGACAACCATGAAAGAATACTTTTGTTTCGTTAGAAAAGAACTCTTCGCGCTTCGCTGCGCCTTCAACAGTATAGAACCAATGCACACCCACTTCCCATCCAAATCGAGTTTCAAGCAAAAAGGATGAAAAATAGTTTTTTGCATGCAGAATTTTCAGTCCATTTCCCTCGATGCCGGATTTTCCGAAATCGGGAAAACACGTGTCGAATCATTTCACGTACTATGCTTACAAAAAGAAAAATTTTCCCATACAAACTTTTCCCACGCTTTTCCGACTTTTCCAGGTGTAATTTTCCAAATTTTCTTTCTTCGTGCGCGCCTGCATAACTAAACGAGGGTCTATGCCAAATTTCAAACCTGTGTATAAGCCGTTTAGGCTGTGCGTTGATAATATGTCACCATATCAGTCAGGCGTACACCTTTATATATATATACATTATATGGTCGGAAATGATTCCTTCTGCCTGTTACATACATTTGCACGACTTTAGTATACCCTTTTTACTCTACAAGCAACGGGTATAAAAAGTTTTGCTCACTAAAACAACAAAATATTGATCAATACTGAAAACGAAAAAGTTTTTCTTACTAAAACTTTTTTACAAACCTATCTTATGTATGGCAGCTGTACCATATAGTTGCCCGATTTTCATAAATCTTGGTGGAGTTATGTGAAAACATAGCAAACTTAAAAATACGAGGTTTGGGAGGGATAGCATTGCAAACAAAAAAGTTTTTCTCACTAAAACTACTTTTTCAACCGATCGTTCCTATGGCAGCTATATGCTATAGTCAACCGATCCGGCCGGTTCCGACAAATGTGCAGCGTATTTGTACTAAAAGACTTCGTGCAAAGTTTGGTTACGATAGCTTTAAAACTGACGGAGGAGATAGCATAGAAACAGACGGACGGACAGACGGACGGACAGACGGACATGGCTATATCAACTCATCTTGTCATGCTGATCAAGAATATATATACTTTATGTGGTCGGAGATGCTTCCTTCTGTACCCCCTCCAAGGATATTAAAAGGCAAGAAAAAACCACTGTGCACTGTTTGACTTTTTTTTATTTCTTAAGATCACAATTGTGATTTCATTTTGAAAGGTCCGCCTCTAGTCTACCTTTTGAGGAGTTGCTTTTTATTTATCGATATTTTGTTCATCGCTTGGTATTTCTTAAAGACGCGTTAGTAATTTTATGACTTTGGCGTCCTGAGAGTTAATGGTAATCACATACAAAACGGAGTACTAAAAAAAAGTTGTCAGAAATATGAATATCAATATGAACCCATTAAAACGAAAGGGGGAGGGTAAGTGCAAGTTTATCTTCATCTGCTGGTACAGCCGGGTAAATCTTTGATATAGTAACACTCACAATTTGCACTCTCTTCTTCAGACTTTCGTCAGATAATCGATAAATACTACTACAACAAAAATTTTTATATTGAGAATGGAATTGCATATACGGAAGATCACATTCCGGTGCAAAAGTTGCATCTCTTCTATATATCAAATGAGGTATGACCTGAAATAAAACTTTTTTTTTTTTGAGACGCAATCGAACTTTTCTTTGTCTCTGCAGTTGACGAAAAGCGACATTTTGGATTACTTTACTCAGAACTATGGACAAATTGTGGACATGGAGATCTACAGTCCGAGTGACAAGGGTTTTCATCAGGCCAACTTTCCACTGAAGAGAAGAAGTTATAACATCCACTCGCGAGACAAAGTTGGCTTTGCTTTGTTTGCCAATGTGCGGGATGCTGCCCGGTAAGTGATGAGCACACATCTATATGACTTGCATTATTTATTTATTCATTCGCAGGGTTTTGCTCAATACAGAACACATGCTCGGAATGCATTGTTTCCGCGTCCAACCTAGTGTAAGTTGGCTTCAGCCCGAAGCAAATCAATTGTCACCTAAGCTGGAGTCCCAGCCAGCAGCCCTTATGGAACTCAACGATGATTGCCTGGAACGCGTGTTTGATCATCTTCAGCTTCCCGATCAGATCCGTTTGGCCAGGACTTGCTTACGATTAAGTGTCATTTTTCAAATGGTCTCGGCCAGACTGTACAAGTCTATTCATTTCGATCAAGACTTATCTCTGACTTTGTGGGATATTCGCGACTTTAGTCGGCTATCCGGGAGTAGCGTTCTACATCTATCAGGCTTTGCCGTCGGCGGACAATATTCCCCAAACTTGAAACATTTTCCAAATTTGAAATCATTGGAATTGTGTTTAGATGGGTGCTTCCCATTTCAAATGCATGAAACATTTAAGGGAGTGAATTTGTTGGAGGAACTGACGCTATCTTACTATCATTCAATTGTATGGCAGGAGTGGCTGCCCATGGAACATCTCAAAAGACTAAAGAAACTAACGCTTTCCAACAGCTCTCTGAATAGACTACGTCTGCCTACATCGATTGAGTCATTAAGCATCTCCAAGTGCTCCAATGTGGATCGCGATCTGCCACAAATATTAAAAATGCAAAAACAGCTTAAAGAGCTCGCAATTTCAGAGTTGCCTGCAAACTTGATGAAACAAATGATCAATTGGCCATCTTGTGCCTCTTTGGAGGTTGTTACGACCACTGTGCTATCTAACCACGATGAGTATGAGCTAATTCCGCAGCTTCCAAGTCTAAAAAAGTTGGTAATCGATGGATGCAGAATAAGCTCTGAGCTTTTCACCCAGTTGGCCAAGCACAAGTTTCACCAGCTGGAACATTTGGATGTTGAGACCAAATACAGCCTTGATACTAAAATCCTCTTGGAAATTGCCAAACTGAGTGGGTTGCGCACTCTGAACTTAAGACGTTCCATTATACAAGATGACACGACTCTTTTAGCATTTTGTCAGCTTACCAATCTGGAGATTATTGACACAAACACTAAGAATGTCAGCGAGGACACTGTGCTTAAGCTTATTTCTGAATGCACTAAATTGTTTGATCTGAATTATTCGTTTGAAATAAGTGAAAGTCTGGCTTTAAAAATCTTAAATCTGCTCCGCCTGGAAGTCCAGAATGGAAATAGCCACAGACAGCTCCCTATTAAGCTGTATATGGAAAAAGAATCCACTTATTCTGCAGAGTTCTCTCGTAATTTGTTGTCATGTAAAGAAACTGTGGAAATAATTCTTATTAAGAAATTGTCATCAATGCGCGCATTGAGAAATTACAAAGATATACAATATTAACAGAGACAAAAGTAAGGAATATGCGAAAAGTATTTTAAGTTTTTTGAAAGAAGTTAATTTGATTAAGGATATGGCGAATAAAAATGTAAGCCTTGTAAGCCGAGTTGTTCCACATATTTATTGCGCTGTCGAAAGGGGGAAAAGGTATCTAAATGTGCTGTCAATGATGCTCTGATATTTAATTAAAAAACTATTATTTTAAAATCTTTTCATTTATGTAAAATTAAAAGAATATTTATGAGAGTCTAAGCCGCTGAACCTATCAGCGGTTATAAATGGTCCATAAAACCGAGAAATTTTCAAAATTATCAGCTGTGCTCCTGCTTTCACTTACTTTTGCGATTTCAACAAATTCTTACGAAGTCTATTTAAAGAAGGGCTGCAAACCGGTCCGGTGCTGAACCGCTCCGGAGTCTGAGACTCCGAGATTTTCGAGAATCCCGAACCGAACCTGAACCGGAGCAAACAAAAATTTCGCGGCTGAACCTGAACCCGAACCGGAGCAAAAAAAAAGTTAAAAGTGGTTCGGTTCAGAAAAAAAATCATATTACTTTTTTCGGCATGACTTCTGTATTGGAGCTTTAAGGTTTGAATGTTCGTAAACACTTAGAAAGTTCTTAGAAAAACGTTTTTACTTTTTTTCGTTCAATCTCAAATAATATCATAGAACATTTTTAAGCATGCTTTAGGATTTAGTCCATAACTTGTCTAAAACAAGACACGCACAACACCACAAAGGAGGCTGGTTGACAGTAAAGCTATTTCATGAATATCAATTCAATCTTCAGCTGTCTTCGTCTGTCCTTAGTGTGTTGGCAGAAAGTACCTCATGACAGAGCTGCTATGACCGCTTGGGAATCCCAAAGGCAGGCTTGTAGCAAAATCCGACATCACCAGCATAAAAACATTTTTTTTTTTTGAATCCAAGAAACTTAATTTTTCGACCTTGAAACAAAAACAGCTTGCAAAGAGACAAATTGCTGAATTGTATTAACCTCAAAAGCATCACTGATTATTCTTATGATCATGAAATGCAATCCTTAGCTAAAGAGCTAGAATATAAAGAATTAGTGACAAATACATAATAGTGAAAGACTTCGTAGCTTCATTTGAAGGAATTCCAAGATTGCCTAAAGATTCTAATGTGTTAAAGGTTTGGATATACTATCATTGTATATAACAATAATATGTTGCAGTATCAGGCAAATTTTTCTTCAGTCAGTTAATTTTGTTTTATCCATTATTAACTTAAGCATAGTTCGAATATTATTTGGAAAATATCAATAGTTGTTGTTACAATTTACATTCCTGTTTCTTAAGCTAGCAAAAACCAAATTATTTCTGAACCTCGGTTCGAACCTGAACCTAGGTTCACCGATCTACTGAACCCGCTCCGTGAACCCGAACCCAAAAAATCTCACAGGTTCGAACCCCGGAGTGAACCTCCACCGATTTCAGAGGGGTTTGCAGCCCTGATTTAAAGTGCTCCCAAACTCGCAACTTTTTGTAATCGATTCTGTCTTTTTGATTTTAGGTCTTTTTTTTTGTTTTTTGTAAAAAAAAATATTAAAAATTTTTTTAAAATTATGATGGAGGTTCAGACCACAATGGCGACAATTCTACGTCGATTTCAGTTTTGATTATCAGTGTGACTGAAGATATCATGGCCGCCAGTTCGAAAAATGTGCTTTCGAGATAAACGCGTTTAAAGTTTCAAGTTCGTTTCTTGGAAAAAAAACAAAAACGAAAAAATTCAGTTCTAGAATGGTGACAATTCTGCGTCGATTGCATATAACTTTATCAAAATCGGTTTAGAACTGGAGTAAAGTGGCTTGGCTGTCCGGAAAAGTTGCTTTAAAAGTAACCAAAAATTTTACAAATATTATATACGGCTGTATACAGCGGACCTTCCTTGTTTTCCAAAAAAATTGTTTTCAGCAGCAGCTCTCTTTGCTCTGAGTGCCATTCTGCCATCATTAGATGCGGGCGCAATTCTAGTTTCTGAACGATTTAGTCGGTAGTAGCATTGCGTAGGATAGTCTTCGATAATTATCGATTTAAAGCCGATTAATAATCGATATCGCAACTGGGCGACAATATCTTACCATTCAAATTTAAGAACCAGCCGTTATATCACAGTTTTATTGACTGGAAATTTATTTACTCAAAAATTTCTCGTTTTAGCGAAAACATTGCTCTACTAAAAACGCTATATCTTCTAAAGTATTTCGAATTTCAAAAAATCCTTTTGGGGCGATATTCTCAAATATCCAAGCTATAAAAAATGAAAAAAAAAAAAAAAATCGAAAAAAAAAATTTTGCGCATGGAGAATACCCCCTTAAGAGACGCAAAAAGAAAATGGATTTAAATTTTATAGAAGCTCATTACAGCGACATAAAAAAAGGCACAGTCAAGTGTAATTTGTGCGGAAAAATAATTAAAACAAGCGTTAACACGACCAAATGACCCGTGTGTTGAATTTATGGAAGCTCATTTTCGATTGCGATTTTTAAAAAGACCTTTCCAAGCAGAAGTCGCAAAATAGTAGGCTAGAGTTATACTTTAGGTTGTCACAAACGACATGGAAACGTAATCCCTTAATCTTCTGGAATTCACATAAGGCGACCATGTCGGGACTATCCAGACTAGCCCTAATGTATCTTATTACCCCAGGTAGCTCAGTGCTATATTACATGTAACGCAACGCGTGTTTTTAAAGTTTTTTAAATCCAAATATTGGAATTAAGAGTACATATTGAATATGTATAATACAAACAAGACTCGAATTTCATGAAAAATAGTAAAGTAAATACAGATTTTGAATTGAAACGTTAAGAAGCTGTAAGCAGAGGTACCGCTTGTTCCTAACTCAGGGCCCGTTTTACATCTTCCAGATCTCTGCTATGTGTACAATAAACTGTGTGTAGAAAGTGTGAAATCGGCTCTTAAGTAGTTTTATAGCCTAATTCCATTATGGAGTTAATTGTGTATTTTGTGAAGTATCATTATATTCATATCATTTTAACAGTTAACAATATCAACTTGTCAAATGATATTAGAAAAGATTAGAAAGATATTTTTAATTTTCGAAACTCTCACAATAGGAAAGGTATGTAAAGCAAATGCGAAAAGGAAAGAGACAGATAGTTTTGCAAATCGAAACTTCAAGTACCGAAAAGAAATGTATAAGTAGGCTTTCAGCTATGAGTGCTCACACATTGTCCGATAGCGCAGAGTGGTAAAACGCCATGCCAATTTGCGACGTGCAAGTGGGTCCCGAGTTCGATCCCCAGTCAAGGCGGAGTCAAGGAATTATAAATTCGTTCTTTTTCTGTTTTATCAGGGGTGTTCTAGAAATCTCTAGAGATTTTCGTATAAACGATTGCACTTCAATCTAAACTGGGACTACTTTGTTTGCGAAGTGCGAAGAATCAGACCGCCTACTAGACTATGTGGAAGGAAAACCGTACGCAACAAATCTACTTGGCTTTGAGCAGCCGGTTTCAAATCGCTTAACTTTTGTCATCTAATCTAGTAGCCGGGCATATTCGAGCATCTCAACATATAAATGCAAAGAGGTTTAATATGAAATGCTTACGTTTATACGAAAACCTCTAGAGATTTCTGGAACACACGCGTATAAAACAATAATTAATAGTTCTTAGCTAAAAATGAACGCCTGGTAGTGGTATTGGATGTACGACCTGCCATTTGTAATTGATTTTTTTTCGTTCTGCAATAATGAAATAATTAAATATAAAAATAAAAATATCATTTTGATGTGGTCGAAAAGTTCTCTTTGATATTTTCGAACAGGTCAATTTCAAGATTGTCATATCGGCTTTTTAATGATATGGAAAAATATAACATTGAGCCCCATATCATATCATTATTTTTTTCTGTGTAGATAGCTGATAACACTGTGACACATTTTTGAACTTAAAAATGTTAATACGGTCGAGACCAAAAAATTCTAAAAGGGTGTGATGGAAGGATAAATACCCTGCCTGCGTTTGGTCAGATTAGCTGCCGTGTTCAGCTTCAGGATTAACGATTACTATATCTCTAAAACTATTTAGAATTTAGCTTTTATGTCTTTAGCAAACTTGTTGCTGTTGGCTTGGCCTACAAAACATTTCTTTGCAGCGAATCAAAAAAATTACATCTTCCTACTTTAAATTACAAAAGATGCCAAAAAAACAAGTTTTCACAACTTTTTTCCAGTTTTTCAACTTTTTCCTGAAACCCGTTACAAATTTGGACAAGAAATGCAGGTAAAAAATGTGGCTTTGACCAAAATTAACAAACAGTTAGTACGAACAAACTTCATTTAAGTACTTTTTCATATATTATAATATTTAAAAACCCAAAAGAATGAAAAACTGTCATAAAAATTCGAAAAAACGAATATTATCTCAATTTCTTTAATTACATTTTTTAAGTTATATTTTTTCACAATTTTATTGATTTAATACAAAACAATCGAAATTTTTGATTGCGTCAGCTTATTTCTACCAATTCTCCGAGTTTTGTCTAAAATTATACATCTTTTAGGTCCCTAAACTTTATGAAGGACCAATCGAATGAAGTTGGTATGTTCAAACCGATTGTTCACTTTAGTTTAAGCTACTTTTTCGTCCTTCAGTGCTTAGTCAAATTCGTTATAGTTTTCAAGAAAAAAATGAAAGACAGTACAAAATGAGGGAAAACATGATGGTGAAAGACATTTTTGCAATTTTGAGTTTCAAGATGTGACTATTTCGATTTGTTACTTAGAAATGTTTTGCAAACTAAGACAAGAGCAACAACTTCCTTTAAGACGTCAAAGCGAAATTCAAATAATTACAAGTCCCAATCAAATGCTTAAAACTTCAAAGTGCTATATAAAAAAAATCGTCAGCTAACCAGACCAAACCCAGCGAATTATTTTGTACTACCATCTTACCGTTTCACAATCAACTTTTAGTGTTGCACAGTGTAAGTGTCAGATAAACGTACAATTAACTCTGTTATGCGTTAGAATATGTGACAGCTCTATGTAGAGTATGTGAATTTGGTCCCAAATCTACATAATATTAAAATTTAATAAGCTTAACTAGAAATAAAATAAAATCAGTTTTTTATAATAAGAACTTGAACGATGAAGACAACTGTAAAAAAATTTGGTTTATTTGTACTTTGTCTCCAAAATGTCTTCTCTTATTATTATTAATAATTCAACAGCAGCAAGCAGCTTTAAAAATTTAGTGATTGTTTTTTAGCAAGCTTTTCGTTGATAGATAATACATTTCTAGCTTTAGGCTAATTTGTAGAATTTGGTTGATGTCTTTACGATAAGCTTAACTATGATGATCGGATCCAAAGCTTTACATATGTGCTTGCGCTTAAAGCTTAGGGCGCAAAATACTTTTGACTAATGAATCCCCATTGGGTGTTCCCCACTCCTCTGCTTCGCAAGCTGGTTCTAATTAAATCTACAAATCTCATATGTAAAATCTGAAAGGGGCATGAGTTTAATTCTTAATCCTCAAGCGCTTGGCTGAATGAGACAACAGAATAAGAGTTGGAAGCTCAAAGGTCAAGGTTCGTATATGTTCGCTTTAAGAGAAAAGTTAAATTAAAGTTTAATGCGAATAACACTAGTTTACAGCCAAAAAGACCCATTTCTACTGAACATTTTTTTTAGTGTAGTTTGGAATGGTGATCTCAAAAATCAATTTCAAAAATTTTTTCATGGCTCCGTTTTTGAAATATAATTTTTTTTTATTTTTTGGTAGGGGCACTTACATTTTAAGCCATATCTCACTTTACAATTGTCAGATAGAGTCAAGCAAGATAAGAATCGAAAGGTTATTTCGCTGCCGGTAATCGAGTAAAACATTGTTTTTAAATCGGTTCATTAGTTTGACTACAATATCCAAAAATATTTCGAAAAAATCGATTTTTTGCTCGAGAATTAATTTTTGGTCGCCTGGAAAAAATATAAAAAAATCCAAAAAAACTATTTTTATTTTTTCTACATAAGAACCGTACTTCTACGAAGAAAAACAGATATCGATGATCAAAATCTGTGAACAAACACAGGAGCTGTAAGCAATTTAGTGCAAAAAAATGTGATATTTTCCTGAATATTTTAAAATAAATTTTCGTTTGCTTCGAATTTTGTTCCGTTTTTAATTTTTATTTTTGTTCTGGCTTTTCGTTCACTTCATAATTTGACCAAAAAACGAAGAAAAGTACAATGTTAATTTTTGGAAACACACAATATACTCAAATTTGACTGTTAGTTCCTCTACTCAATTTGATCCATCTATGGTACGTGTTACACGATTTTCCTCACAAATACCGTATTTTCTTCGTAAAAGTGCGATTCTTAAGTAGAAAAAATAAAAATAATTTTTTTGTATTTTTTTATATTTTTTCTAGTCGTTTAAAAATGAAATTTCTTGGATTTTCGAGCAAAAAATCGATTTTTTTGAAATATTCTTGGTTGTTGAATTCAAACTACTGAACCGATTTAAAAACAATGCTCCACGAAATTATTGGCAGCTCCATTACCTTTCGATTTATTTCTTACTTGACTATATCTGACAATTATGAACTGAGATATGGCTTAAAATGTAAGAGTACCTATCAAAAAAATTTAAAAAATTAATATTTCAAAAACGGAGCCATGAAAAAATTTTTGAAATCGATTTTTTAGATCACCATTCCAAACTATACTAAGAAAAAATTTCAGCTGAAATGGGTAATTTTTTTTTTTTATTTTTGTAAACTAGTGTAATTAAGCTTTAGCCAGCATTAAGTGGGGTCGCGGGTTCAATAAAAAAGATTTGTTTGGCTGAGAAGAGTCTGGAGATGGAGCTTTTGGTGGCATTTCCAAACAAAATTAAGTAAGAGTGTTGCAGTCGAGTGCCCCGACTGCAAAATACCCCGTACCAAGTAAAGTGATTTCCAGTTAACTTCTCCGACTGAATAAATTTTTAATTTAATTTTTTAAAAAGCCCTCGTAAATTGAAACAATTCTTGAATTTTGGGTATATGTTTTGAGTGCCAAAATATATTTTCGTTACATCGTTTTTACGCATATGGTCACACTAAGCTTTTAAAATTTGCTTATGTTTTAAAAGAAAAACTTAAGCAAACGTCCAGGAAGTTTTTATAATCTGGTCACTCTATTGTCGTAACAGTCAACGTTTGGTTATTACCTTCATATGGTCACACTTAATTATATAATTTTTCAATTTAATTTTTAATCATTTAAAAAATTCATAAAAATATCAAAAAGACGCTGATTGAAGCGTCTTAGCCATTCTCAGGCCTTCCTAACCGCCTCAGGTAGAACTTTGGAGGTAAACTCTTCCACTGCATCAACATTATCCAGTTTGTAGTGCAACTCGGTGCCATTATTTTCCAATTTAGGGCAACCATCATTCTGAATTGTTTCGATTATAAAACTTTGCGATATATTATTATCATCCAATATCTTTTGGGCCGTGGAAATCGTTTCGTTTGCAGGTTGACGCTCACGCGTCAATATCCACACGAATCCTGCAAATGAGAAATTCCCAAAAGGTCAGTAATCTATGTAATTGGCGTGTATAGCAACGCCCCCAAAGTCGTGTCGAGTTAAAATCGTCATTAATTATGGTCTGGCATTAATTATGCCAAATGGAATAATTGATTTGTCGTTGGCAAGCCAAATTAGCCCAAGAACAACTTGTCTCTACTGAATACCAATTGGGTTTTTGCATTTCCTCAAACTTACTCAGATTGGCAAAGGGGGTTAAACTAGAGCAGCTGTAGACAACGGAATATGAATCGTAATCAGTTCCCAATACCAAATAGTTGGGCTTAGAGGCTCTTTCTAGAAATAAAAGAAAATTCAAATATCTTGCTTTGTGTAACAAAAGAACTTACGATTTGGTGAGAATGTGACAGCCAGTTTAGCGGGTCCAATGATTTTGCCTGTGCCGGTTATGCTGGAGGGACTACCAGTTCTGAAGAGAATTGAGAGACTTATAAAGTTAAAACATTTTAAAGCGTTACCTGTGCTACTTACAAGCGATTGATGCCACCATTTTCCACAGAGATTGTGTCGTTGTCTAAGGGTTGATAATTGGCATAAATACATTTCTTGCCAATTTCAAATGCAAACGGATATTTGGAGTGCTCATACCAAATACCCAAGTACTGCAATCAAAAGAAGATAATAGTTTGAGTGCGTTAGTCATGCCACTTAACATTCTTTCAATTTAAATATGTTATCTTATCTGAATGATAGTGAATCTTGAAATGTTATGGAAAATAATTTAATTACAAATGGTTGATGTTTTGTTTTGCAAGAGATAATATTTTTATTGTTGTCAAAAACTAAAAACAATTGTAGGGGGGGCAGTCAAGGGTCTCGACTTTAAAATACCCTCTACAAATTGATTAAGTTACTTTACAAAATGGTATATTATTTCATGCCATTATTAAACAAAATTTAGAGGTCGTAAAAAATTTTAAAAATTCGTTCTTGAAATTGAGCTTAATTCGTTCTTAACCTAAGTTTTGTAGACGAGGGGGTGAGCTGAGCGGAGAAAGCAAGCGATACTTTCAAATTCTTGAATCACAAAATTCGTAAAAAATATTCAGCTTGAATTAGGAAATTGGTTCTTGGATCAAGAAGGTTCTTTTTCGCCGTAGTTCTGACATCATACATTCTATATTCATTTTTATCTGCCTTCTGTATATATTGTAGCTTCTTTCTTTTACACAAAATTATTTTATCAAGGCGGTGAGATTCTAGTTCAACAAAAGCAAATCAAATTTAGTCTCCCAAAAGAAGACGTTACAAACGTCGAAACCAAGGAAGTAAACCGGAGCCAAACCCGAAACCGCATACCGAATTGATTTTACTCAAATTCAAATCTATCCTGATGGATCGAATATTGCGGAGAAGACACACTTGATGCATAATCAAGAATCGGTCGTGGTTTTGTTGCTGATGTGCGATGTATGCATGGGTAAGTTTCCGTTGAAATTTCACAATTTGAAGAATAAATTCAATGGGCACACATTTTGACTGGAGATGCAGGGCGCGAATGAGTTCTGGTAGAAGCGTAGCATCCTCGGCCATCGGAAGGATTGTGTGCAGACGCCGCAAGTATGTGCGGGGTTGTGTAGTTGCTGCTGCTGTATGTCTCTGGGTTTTTGTTTAATGTTTTTTTTACATTTCACTGTGCATACCAATAAACTGTTGTTAATTGTTCTTTTAGACGAGGTCACCAAATGTGGGCTATTTAAGCCACGCTTTAGTTCGGTTTATTGAGCGTCGTGCTGCCAGTGAGAACGACTGCAACACAAAGGCCAAGAGATGTTGATGTGAGTCAGAACTATCGATGTTCGATACTGCCGCCTTTTTATGTATCTTACATCGCTATCTCACACACATACTGACCTTTATGTGACACCCATTCTTACCGGTAGCACGCCGCCTCCAATAAAACGTAGGGGAGAATGGGGGGTTCTGAGCCGCTGGGGGTTGTGAGCCACTCGAATATTGGCCACAAAAAAAATAAATTTAAACTTTTTGTTTATGTCAAGTGTTTCCCTTCTTATTATCTAACTTTTGGCTAGCAACCGATCAGTCAACACGTTCTTTAAGTTTGAGAACCAGAACTCGACTTTTTTTTCAAAAAAAAAAGTTTTTTTTTTCATTTTTGACTTGTGAATATGATACAAAATTTCTTTCGTAATGCCAAAAGTAAGTATGAGGGAAATATCTTTGGTCATTTGCCTTTTTAATAGAATTATTTTTTTTTTAAATAATTTTTTTTTTTTGTTATGTGACGTCACCAAAAAAAGTGAGATATGGGGGGTTGTGAGCCACTTTGGAAAAATTTTGGTTTTGACTTCCAAAGAGGATATTGCAATGATACGCAATAAAACAGAGGAAAAACCCTCCAAAGAAGTTAAAAACCCATTAAAAAAGGCAAACAAAAGAACAGCCACCAGCAAAAAGTGCTCCTATATAAAAGAAAACAAGCCTGATGCCGTCAATAAATTTTCACTCTTCATTGATATTTCTTAATTCAGAATATGAGAAAAAATTTTATTTTTTTCATTTAATAAAGAATATTTTCTTAAAAACACGAATTTTGAACTTTTAGAAGGGTGGCTCACAACCCCCCACAAATTTTTGAAATTTCAAAAAGTCACTTTATTTTCAATACCAAATAAAAAAACCCCAAAAATTTATTTATTTAAACTAGTGATGAGGAAAGTTTCGTGCATCTTTTACCTAAAATACAAAATATACAGAATGAAAATATATTAATTTTTGGCTAAGTTATGTTCGAAAAACAAAACTATGATCACAACCCCCCCACTCTCCCCTACTTAATTAGTGTTTTAATCTAACTAGTTAAGGTGGCATAACCACATCATTGTGGCATCATCGATCAATTCTTATAGGCGATAGCTACAGCCACCAATCAATATAATTGACAAGCTATCGATGATATGCGCAAATTTCGACATCGCCGTATTGAATCAGTTCTATTCATCGTATTAGCAAGTAATATTATTATTAAATAAAGTTAGTTACAAAAACTAAACTATTTCTAAACTGACTTTTGATTGGAACTGCAATTTGGCCATAACTGAGTATTGTTCATGTTGAACGTGACCGTGGTACACATTGAAAATTAAAAATATGTCAAAATAAAACGAATTTTTATTTCGCTTTTTACTGTATAATGTAGCTCATAGAAAGTGAAATTCGGTTTTCAAAATAATGACAAAGTTGAAAGCTATTCGAACGTGACAAAAACAGAAGTGGTTTTCGTTAAAGTTTCGGTTAAAGACAAAGTTTAACGAGACCTAACCCAATCACTAAGCCCAAATAGTTTTAATTTCGTATGAATGAATAGTTCTTTGAAATGAATATTATTTGATTTCAAAATCTTGAGTACTATTTTTGTAAAAAAATATTTTTCATGTCGAACGGGACATTTTTCCATCATTATATTTATGTGGTTTTTGCTATAATGCGAAGCAAAAACTTAAAGTTAATTGGATTTGTATAGTTCCTAATGGTTTCTTATGCATTTTTTTAGATAGTGAAAGTATTTATCTCTTATCATATCCGATATCTGTGCGCTCATACCAAGGCTGCAAACCTCTAAAATTTTGCAGAAGGTTCGGTCCGGGGGTTCGAACCCGTTGTAAAGTCAAGGGTTCGGTTGGCGGACCGGTTCCTGGAACTCGTGAACCCGCGGTTTTGGTTCGAACCCTGGTTCGCTTAAACAGAAATGAATAGTTTCGAGTCGTTAATACTTATTTTTAAAAATAATACTCTTTCAGCAAATTCACTAGCTGACACTATCAACTTTCAGAACTGCTTAGATTAAGTTAATAAGGATTATACCTACCAGCTATTGGATCTATAAGAACAAACTTCAGTGCTCAAAAGGCTCGTCCAACTGATGCCTGATTTGCTGATAGTATAGTTAAGGAAAAATTTCAAAAAATTTTTAACATTTGTCAGTCATTTGTTCTCTTAGACAATTTTCCAAGGAATCTATAACATAATGTACAGATTTTATATTTGATATTTGTTAATTGCTTTTATAAACTTTTCTTTTTTGTATGTGGGAGTAAACTAAATGAAAAATAGAAGAACAACAGTGCACTCCAGAAATTTCTTGAGATTTATGTAAATGCTTCGTAACTAGATCAGGTGGATCACGCTAAGCGAATTGAAACCGTATATTCAATGCAAGGTAGAATTCATTCAGACGGTGTTGTTCTATATATTATAGTAACTAATGCTTACTAACCATACATTAACTAGTCAATATACATCAAAATTTACCCAATTCATGTTCAAACTACAATCGTTTATGCTAAAATTTCTAGAGATTTCCAATATTTCCCCTTATGTGACGTTGAAAAAATTACTTAATTTTGTGAACCGAACACAATTTTTTTTTTTGTGATCCGGTTCGGGTTCAGGTTCAAGGAGTCTAAAATCTAAGGGGTCCGGTTCCTAAAAAACACGAACCGAACCGGTTCTAAAGAATTCAGTTCCGTACCGGTTTGCAGCCTTCGTTCATACAGACGGACAGATATCGACTTGTCTGTCTTAATATAATCTGTGTACCTTTGGTACACTGCAGTGCACTGTAATCAACTTTAAATATGGTCGAACAATCATCAGGAAATGTTGAGAACTCATTATGTTATTCTTCAAATATTTGCACATATTGTTCAAAAAAAGCCAAATGCATTTTTTAGCAAAACAAAAACACTCTTAAATGTTTTGTTAGTTTGTAAACACTGGAAATTTTTGTGATGCTAAATAAATAAAGAGAAATTTCATCTGAAACATAGCCAAATGATTGCATTGGGAAAACCAATTCAAATTATTACATCAACAGATTATTAAATTTCTCTTCTATGTCATAATCATTTGCTATCACTTACCCCATCCACATCGAAGGTGTCCATTACTTTAACTTCCGGACATTTGCCGGGAAAGGGTACCTGAGCTTCGGCCCGCCACTCTCCATAGCCATTCAAATAGATAAGAGCCAATAGTTGAAAACTGTCAAAACAAAACAAAAATATGAGTCAAACAAACCAAAAAAAACATATGCAAATATTGATTAGTTTTTTGCTCAAAATCTTACCTTAAGTAATGATTCATTCTAAACTTGATTTTAAAGGGAGACAAGGTTCGCTTGATATTTTCGTTTCTAGTTGTGGTTGAGAACTGAAACTCATGGGTCGAGGCAGTGCATCATTTATAGATGCATCTGCTGGAAAGCTCACTAAAAGCTTTTCCCTATTGCGCCGACGCTTTGTGGAAAAATGAAAAGTGAAATGTTACCGATCTGATTAAGGGTGTGCGGCGGGTGGTTATGTGTGTGTGGGTGGGAAGGGGGAGGCAATGATTGGCAATGTTCTCGTTACACTTGCTGAACGCGTCGCTTTTTATTATGTGCAAAGAAATTTTAATTACATTTGTGGGCGAAATATGGTCACAAGATTGTTTGATAAGGTCTTCCGCTATGTAAAAGGTTTATGTTTTTCCATTATGCATGTGAACCAGATTGATATTAGGCACGGCCAAGGTATGCAGAGCAGCAATTGTTAGTCTCGTGTCATGACCCAGGCACCCACATTTGGTAATTTTATGCACTAGATCATTTACTTTAATGATGATTCTTTTAGTTAGTTAAGTTAATACCAAGAAATAATAACTTACTTCCATTGCTCATTTTCAATTCCGCCAAATAGTTCTTCATATCGTATGACAGACTATAAACAACATTTTTTAAGTATAAATAAACAATTTGTAAACAAATTGTCTTCACATTGACAAACAAAGACAATTTACCCTCGGCTCAATTCTTGTAAATTTGATAGATTAGATACCTGACAGTCAAGTTTGGACTCATCATCAAGCAGTTAAATTGTTAGCATAACCAAAACGTCCTTGAACATTATTTAGCATTTTTATACCCTTGGAAAGGGTATATTGAAATTGTTCAGATGTTTGTAACGCATAGAAAGCAGCATCTCCGACCACTTCTCTATACCTATAAAAGAGAGTGTCCTGGTTCACTGACTGACTGATTGGCAATCATCGCACAGCCTAAACGGTAATAGATAGAGGGCTGAAATTTTCACAGGAGTTTCTTTTAGTGGTGACAGTGCGTACTAAGACGGGGTTTTGAAAAATTCCACCCGGAAAAGTCGGAAAAGCGTGCGAAAAGTTTGTATGGGAAAAATGTTATTTTTCATCCGATTGACTTGAAACATGGTTTGTAAGCATAGTACGCAAAATAATTTGACACGTGATTTCCCGATTTTGGAAAATCCGCCTACGAGGAAAATGACCGAAAAATTCTGCATGTAAAAAACTATTTTTCATCCTATTGGCTTGAAACTGGATTTGAAAGGATAGAATGCGGAAAAGTTTTAAGTGAGATTTTTCGATGTTGGAAAATTTGACCCAACGGTCGGAAATTCTGTATGAAAAAAATATTTTTCGTCCGATTGGCATTTAACTCGGTTTGTAAGGACAGAATACGAAATAATTTTATATGTGATTTTTTAATGTCGGAAAATCCGCCTACGAGGAAAAAAGCCGGAAAATTCTGCATGGAAAAATCTATTTTTCACCCGATTGGCTTGAAACTCGATTTGTAAGGGCGGAATACGAAATAATTTGAAATGTGATTTTCTAAAGTCGGAAAATTTGACCTGACGGTCGGAAAACTTCCGGAAAATTCTACATGCAAAATAACAATTATTTTTTCATCCGATTGACTTGAAACTCGTTTTGTAAGGTCAAAATGAGAATTCATTTTTGTTTTGATTTCCGATGTTGGAAATACCGATGGAGAAGACAGAAAAGAAAACACCACCCCCCTGTGAGATCTACTAAAGCGGTCATGCTTCCAAGCATGAGTTTGGGTGCGGCTTTGCAGTGAGTGATAAACTGCGCCACTCTGTCATCAGCTTTACACCAGTTGACGAGCGGCTTGCCGCGCTCAGACTTAAGGCAAAATATTTTAATATTAGTCTTATCTGTGCTCACGCGCCAACAGAGGAGAAGAAAGACCCGATAAAAGATGAATTCTATGAGCGCCTGGAACAACTATACGAGCGCTGCCCCGATCACGACATAAAGATCGTGCTAGGCGATTTTAACGCGAAAATCGGGAGAGAAGGAGTTTTTGGTTCGACAGTCGGACGCTTTAGGCTTCATGAAACAACCTCTGGTAACGGAGAGAGGCTAATAGACTTTGCTGCGGGCCGGAACATGGTCGTATGTAGTACCAGATTTGAACATAGAGACATTTATTAGCCGACCTGGAAGTCCCCTGATCAACGAACTCGAAAGCAGATTGTTCACGTTGTGATCGACGGAAGACATTCATCAAGTGTTCTAGATGTGCGCGCGATTCGAGGTGCCAATAGGTATCTCCTCCGAGGAGATACTCGGGTACTCCGAGTCCCCACAAAGGCGGTCTTGGTACGATGAGGAGTGCCGACACGCTACTGCAGAGAAAAACTAGGTCTACCAGACATTTTTGCAGACGAAAGCGGATGCTGATAAAATTGTTTACCAGAAGAAAAGGAAAGAGGAAAAGCGCCTTTTTAGAAGAAAAAATAATGAGCAGGAAAGGCGCTTGCGCGAGGAAGTCGAGATGTTATTCGGCATGAGTGAGACTCGAAAATTTTACCAAAAGATTAAGCAATTAACAGAAGGCCCAGAGTCGCACAATGCAAAGACGAACAGGGGAATCTAGTCACAGATCCGCAAGTGGCGCTTAACAAATGGTGAAGTTACTTCTCCAACCTACTGGGAGGCGATGACGAACAGGATGTAGCCACTAGAGAAGTAACGATGCCACCAATCGACAACATAGAGATAGACCCGCTGACCCAACAGGAAGTCTGTTTAGCCATACGAAGGCTAAAGAACAAAAAATCACCAGGCGCTGATGAGCTGCCCGCTGAATTGCTGAAGGCGAAGACTTGGTAAGGTGCATGCACCAACTTCTGTGCCGTATATGGGTTGACGAAAGCATGCCCGACGATTGGTATCTAAGCGTTCTCTGTCCAATCTTTAAAAAAGGAGACCCTGCAGTTTGCGCCAACTACCGCGGGATCAGTCTCCTCCCCATCGCATATAAGGTTCTGTCCCGCATTAATTGTGAACGTCTAAAGCCGTAAATTGATACACTGATTGGACCTTATCAGTGTGGCTTTAGACCTGGTAAGTCCACCACAGACCAGATATTCACACTTCGACAAATCCGGGAGAAGACCTATGAAAGAGGCATCCAAACACACCACCTTTTTGTTGATTATAAATCAGACTTTGACAGCCTTTTAGGTATTCCAGCAAAGTACGTTCGACTTTGCATGATGACGTTGAGAAGTACGCAAAGCTCCGTCAAAATAGGAAAGAACCTCTCCGAACCATTTAATACCAAAAGAGGTTTTAGGCAAGGCGATACCTTATCGTGTGACTTCTTTAATCTACTGATGGAATATATACTGCGCGAGTGCGAACATGCCAACACAACCGGCGGATTTATTTATAAAAATCTAATGCTACTTGCATATGCCGATGATATTGACATTATCGGCAAAACCAAACGGGAAGTAAGCAAGGCGTTTTCAGAGATTGAGAAGGAGTCTAGATTAATGGGTTTAGCGGTAAATGAGGACAAGACGAAGTACCTAGTATCCGCGGACAAAAAGTCATTGCGACTTGGGCAATCTGTTACAATGGAGGAGTACAACTTTAATGTTGTGGAGGATTTCGTCTACCTCGGAACGATGATAACCAGCAAGAACAACATCAGTCTGGAAATCCGACGAAGAATCACTCTTGCGAACCGATGCTACTATGGGCTAAGTAGGTAGTTCAAGAGCAAAGACCTCAAGCGAAGAACAAAATTAACTCTTTACAAGTCGCTTATCGTCCCAGTCCTGCAATATGGCGCAGAAGCATGGACAATGACAGCAGCGGATGAAGCGGCGATTGGCGTATTTGAATGAAAAATTCTAAGGAGGATATATGGACCTTTAAAGGTCGGCTATGATTTCCGCATTCAAAAAAACGACGAACTGTATAAGCTCTATGGGGACACCAGTCTGTTCAAGCGCATAAAGCAGCAGCGGCTGCGCTGGCTAGGACATGTCGCCAGATTGAAGGAAGAAGCTCCAGCAAAACAAACGTATAATTGAAGGCGGATGACTATGGAGGCGGCAAGAAGGGTAGACCACCACTAAGATGGGAAGACCAGGTGCGGGAAGAACTGGTGGCAGCTCCCACAGAACAGAAGCGAATGGAGAGCGCTAATCGCAGAGGCCCAGACTATCAAATGGTTGTAATGGCCAAGAAAGAAGAAGAAGAGTTGATTAGATGAGTTTTCGTCATACGAAAGCGATCAGGTTGTTTAAATGGAGCTTTTTTCATTCAACAGCGCCTAGCATCTTTGAAAATTTAGTAATTGTATTTTGGCAAGCTTTTCGTTGACAGATTATAAATTTTAAGCTTTAGGTTAATTTTTAGTACTTGGTTGATGTCTTTACGATAAGCTTCACTATGATGATCGGACTTAAAGCTTTACACATGTGCTTGCGCTTAAAGCTTAGGGCGCAAAATACTTTTGACTTTTATTTATTTATTCGCCAATTGAACAATGCTCTTTACTGGCTGCCCTAACATATCATAAATTATATTACTTAACTTAATGCCTAAAAGTGGAAAAGTATTCTGCTAACAAAGTTTTTATTTCAGTTTTATAGAAATCGAAATCAAATCGCATGCTGGCGGATGAGGAGTTGAAGTTTTTAAGGGCCCTAGATATGGGTTCGTTAAGGGAATAATTGGTTCGGGAAAATTGGTTTCGAAGATTTCAGCTTAGTACATTAAAATTTATGATGCCAAACAAGGTCATTCAGAAATAGCAATGACGCAATAGCCCGTCTATCATCAAGAGTCGAGAGATGCAGCAGTGCACATCTACCAAAATATGGCGGAAAATTTAAGAAATTTTTTCTGTACCCTTTAAAGCCTTTTAATTTGAATTGCGCTAGAAGGATTCCAAATAAATGATGCATACTCCAACTTGGAACGCACAAAAGCTAAGTAAAGTCTCAAACGAGTATAAGGGTCCTTAAATTGGCTGGCATGGCGCTTGACAAATCCAAAAATTGAATAGGCCCTTGGCAAAATATAATTTATATGATCATTGAACAGAAATTTTTTGTCAAATTTCACTTCCAAATCAATAGCCTCAACCCGACTAGATAAAGTTTGGTTAGATATGGAGTAAGTGGCCGTAATATTGTAGAAGCATTTGCTAGTATATCTAACAATAAAGCATTTGTTGAGATTTAAAGGGAGTAAATTGAGAGCACACCAAAAACTGACCCTATCTAAATGAGATTGCAGCAGTCGACTATCACTGATGGATTTAATAGATCGAAAAATTTTAAGATCATTAGCATAAAGCAGAAACTCTGAATTAAGAAAATGCACGCAAATGTCATTAATAAAAATGATGAAAAGTAAAGGACCGAGGGCACTTCCCTGTGGAAGTCCCGAAGTAGCCACATATTGAATAGAAAGCGAATTGTTTATTCTGACTCTGTAGGTTCGGCGGTCCAAGTAAGATTGAATCCAGGACAAAAAGGAGGAATGAAAACCTAGCCTAAAAAGCTTGGCGAACTCATAACTAAAAAAAAAAAAAGGGTTTAAAGAGTTAGAAAGTCTTAATTAAAATGTAATTTTGCAATAAAGAAAAGAACGATTATTTTTCAATGAGTTTGTTTTTTTTAATATAATATTAAAGAGCTTATATATTATGGTACGGATCCTCTAAATTCGTTATTTAAAGAAAAAAAAAATTGTTTAGTCCGATGAACATTTCTTCCGATATTAATGGCAAACCATAAACTAATATCATTCATAATCTAATTAATTATAAGTTTCCTTGGATTTTTAGCAAATTCGTCCAAAACTTGTTCTTTCAGCTCAACTTTTTTCTCAAAGACAAACCGTCTATGCGCACTCAGCATACATAATCCTTAATAAAGAAGAAACACGTGTTAACTCTTCAAAATGTGTGTTGTATTTACCATCAATCCAATCTCGATGATTGAGTCATCGTTGTCCTCAGCCATGTCTTAACCCTTCTCAGAGTGCTAAATGATCGTTCCACTGTTGCCGTTGTGCATGGTAGAGCAAGCAAAATGTCTATGGCCTGCCTGATTTTTGGGTAAAAGTCTGTGTTCTCGTAAGCGCTTATCAAATCTGTAAAGTTTTCTTTTTCACATGTTTTGTACCACAATTCTAGCTCATGCTCTATTCCATCTAAGCCATAAAAAGAGCTAGCATCTGTCATTTTTGCTTTCAAATTGTTCACACTCACTTTCAAAATACGAGATGGATGCAGGGCAGTCAAAGCAAATGCTGGATTATTTTCTTGGGAAAATCTGAGTGTAATTGAGTTTATCAATGAATCAATGTAAGGCAAAATATGGCCCTCTGATAATATACGCACCCAGTTGTAAATGGAGGATTTGTTCTATGTTTTTGCTTTTCAGCAATTCTAGGTGTAGTAATTTTAATAGATGACTTGTTTGCCAAATCAGAGGCTTCTTTGAAAATATCATTAAACACTACATCAGCGGTCGATCTGTGCATTTGAACTATATCTAAAATGTCTCTTATATGCTCGGCGCATTTAATAATGTCGTTACTTTTTGATTGCATTATGTTGACAACTGGTTCAAGCACGGCGTAGTATTTTGAAATTATGCAGAGACATATAATAAACATGCTTTTACAAGCAGCACTGTGTAACTGATATGCAAGCTTTCTGGTGGAAGCATTTCCCTCAATACTTAATTTTTCTAAGCCAACAATTATTTCCACAAAATTTTTGTTAAAATCGCTTATGCTGGCGTATTTTTCCGACCACCGTGTCTCACAAAATGAGTGAACATTTGGAACATATTGTCTTCGAATAACTGATTCCTTAAAAAAGTTGATGATGTCTTTTATGGTAGAAATGGTGTTCCGTATTTCTGGCTCTGCGTTCAAATCATTCACCACCAAATTAAGCCTGTGACTGGCGCAATGGAAATGATTGCCTTAAAATTTTCTGCACACCACCAGTACTTCCAGCCATTGTAGCACATCCGTCATAACCTTGTCTGACTCACTTTAACGGATCAAGATTCATTTCGGTTACAAAATCTTTTATAGTCGCAGCTATATTTTGTGCGTTCATTGACTTTAGCTCAGCAAAGCCGACGAGCTCTTCGCGTATCAACATCTGATCTGAATCAAAAAATCGAATGCCAATAGATAATTGCTCTTTTCCACACATGTCTGCTGTTTCATCAGCCAAAACTGTACGCTGCAGCTTTTTTTATATCTTCACATATATAGGATTTTAGTACCTTAGAGCATATTTCTATCAGCTCATTCTGTATTTGCGGCGACATGTACGTTGCATTTTTTTTGCCCTCAAAATTTGTTTTTAGTGCTACATCACCAGCTTCAAGTCTCAGCATAAGCAAACTATGCAATATACCTGAAAACAAGATGAATTCATATTAATATTTCTAGTTTTAAATTCAACAATAACTAACTTCATCATTAAATTTTCCCCGAAGTGGAAAAAAAATTATTGTGGAAACAATAGATTTTAAGAATAGCCGATTTCCTGCCATAATATGTTCATGGCCACTTTTCATTTGGACGTCAACTGGCTTCTGTTTCAAAAACGAATTTGCCGATTCTATGGCCTCCTTGTGAACATTAGATACCGCGTGAGACTTACAGTGTTCAGGCAATTTCTTGTAGTTTACGAACGGTTTTACCACAAACGAGGAAACCACTCCAAGTCTCCTGGCTACGCCCTTGGTAATTAGAGTCATCGCAGCTCACTACAGCTTGGAAGATGTCATCCTCGGAAATGGATAAAGTGCCAATGTTAAGCAAATGGGGAATTGAGTTTAAACTATTCAGATCATTCCCAGAAGCAGAGGGTTCAAAGTTAGAATAGAAGAATTTTGCGAACAAATTTGAAATACCGAGGTCTGACGTTGCAACTAAGTCATCCAGTGTCATAGATGAGGGTATTGGAGAATTGGTCTTTTTGGATTTAACAAATCGCCAAAACAATCTAGGGTTAAGTTTCAAGCCATTCTCAACATCCGCAATATATTGATTATTAAGAAATTTGTTAAGAAATTCAAACTCACGCTTATGTTGCCTATATCTCTCCCAATCAGCAGAATCTTGCGTCTTTATAAAACGTTTATAGAATTTGTTGCGCAAATTTTTATATTTTTTTTAACCCTTAGTGTACCAGACAATCTATAAGAACCCTGAACCCTTATAAAAGCATTCTTTTTGATAATGCATGACAAAACGTTAAAGATATTCACGCTGTCATGCGATAAGACTGAACTCCAATCTACAGCAGAAATTTCGACACGAATTGCATCAAGGATAGTCTCGTTAAAGTTAAATTTAAAAAATTCTCGCTCTGATGGAACAAAAGTATAAAAGTTAAGTTTTAAGAGCAAAGACATATGATGAGAATCACAGTTTGAGATAGGAATCGCACAAATATCAAGATTTCAGCTGACATCTGGACTTATAAAAACTAGGTCGAGTAACTTGTTTAACTTGTTAAAGATATTATTAATTTGTAATAAGCCCATACAAAATAGCTCATCTGCTAGACTGATGGACATTGCTAGGTATCATTGATGAAGTCTCCGAATCGTGCGACCACACAAGCGATCCCATGTTGAAATCACCAACCACACAAAGGTACTGAGAGTCCAAAAGAGAATCATGAACATGGGATATGTTCAGAATATGCTGCTCATAAATTTGATAAGCACTGGCCGGCGGTATATACGAAACGACAATGAAAATATCACCAGAATATCACTTTTAAATCCCCATTTGGTGTACCCCAGCTTCTCAGCTCCTCGCAAGCTGGTTCTAATTACATTTCATATATAAAATGTATAAGGGTCATCAGTTAAGTTCGTTAATTAAATTAAAGTAAAATTAAGTAATAACCAGTATTAAGTGGGGTTGCGGGTCTAGGAAAAAGTATTGTGCAACTAAGTGTTGCAGTGGAGTGCCCCGACTGCAAAATACTCTGTACCAAGTAAAGTGATTTCCATAGCCTTGATTTCCTAAGTTATTCCTAATATTAAGTTAACTTCTTCACACCAGCCCTCGTAAATTGAAACAATACTTGAATTTTGGGTATATGCTTTCAGTGTCAAAATATATTTTCGTTACATCTTTTTACGCAAATGGTCACACTAAATTTTAATTCATTTTTTACTTTAATTTTAAATTATTCAAAAAAAGACCTTTAGGCCTTCCTAACTGCCTCAGGACTCAGAACTTTGGAGGTCAACTCTTCCACTGCATCATTTGTATCAATTGTTGTCCGACTCGGTGCCATTATTCTCCAATTGGGGGCAATCATTCTGAATTGTATAGGTTAATGAGCTTTGCGATATGGTAGTATTACCCAAAAACTGGTTGATCGAGGCAAGCGTTTCGATTGCAGGTTGACGCTGACGCGTCAATATCCACGCGTATCCTGCGAATGAGAAATTCCCAAAAGGTCAGTAATCTATGTAATTAGCGTGTATATCAACGCCCCCAAAGTCTTAATTAATTATCCCAAATGGAATAATTGATTTGTCGTTGGCTAGCCGAATTAGCCCAAGAATAACTTGTCTTTTGCATTTCCTCAAACTTACTCAGACTGGCCAAGGGCAAGAGGTTCAACACATTAGTGCAGCTGTAGACAATGGAATATGAATCGTAATCAGTGTCCAATATCCAATAGTTGGCCCTAGTGCCTATTTCTAGAAATAAAATTGAATTCAGATATCGGGCTTTGTGTATCAAAAAAAAACTTACGATATGGTAAGTATGTGACAGCCAGTTTACCGGGTTCTATGATTGTGCCTTCGCCGGTTATGCTAGAGGAATTACCAGTTCTAAAGAGAATTGAGAGAGTTATAAAGTTGGAATATTTTGAAGCGTTACCTGTTCTACTTACAAGCTATTGATGCCTCCATTTTCCATTTCCACAGAGATTGTCTCGTTGCCTAAGATTTCATATTTGGCATAAATACATTTCAGGCCACTTTCAAATGAAGTTGGATATTTGGCGTGCTCGTACCAGGTACCCGTGTACTGTAATCAAAAGAAGATAATAGTTTGAGTGCATTAGTCATGACACTTAACATAAATGATAGAGAATCTGGAAATGTTGTGGAAAATAATTAAATTACAATTGGTTGATGATTTGTTTTGCAAGAGATAATACTTTTATTGTTATAATTATTTCCAGCTTCAGTGGCTTTTGTCAAATCTGATTTAATATTTAGCTGACTTTGAAGGTTAAACAAATTCTACAAATTTGTTCTTGAATTCGAGCTTAATTCCTTCTTAACTTATTATACTCTGTACCAAAGGTACATGGAGTCTATTAAGTTTGTGCAAAAGTATGTAACAGGGAGACCATATAAAGTAAATATATTCTTGATCAGCATCAACAGCCGAGTCGATATAGCCATGTCTGTCCGTCCGTCCGTCTGTCTGTCCGTCCGTCCGTATGAACAAACAGATCTCGGAAATGGTAAGAGATAGAGGTTTGACATGTATGGGACAAATGTTTCTTATAACTAAAGGCAGATCAAGTTTATTTTCAATTTTTGCCACGCCCCCTCCCGGCCCCGCAATTTGGAAAAAAGAGTGTGTGTCATGAGACGCTCGGTACGAGCGAAGCTCTTTACGATTTTGTATAAATAAATGTTAAATTATCAAATATTAGGTCACTCTCAAATCACTGTAAGGTCACTGTTAAGTCACTGTTAAGTCACTGTTAAGTCACTGTTAAGTCACTGTTAACTTACTGTTAAGTCACTGTTAACTTACTGTTAACTTACTGATAAGTCACTGTTTAGTAACTGTTAAGCGACTGTTAAATCGCTGTTAAGTCACTGTTAAGTCACTGTTAAGTCCACCAGATCTTCACCATATTCCCTACAGATCCCCACCAGATCCCACCAGATCTCCACCAGAGCCCCAGCAGATCCCCCTAGATCCCTATTAGATCTCCACCTGATACCCACCTGGTTCCCATCAGATTCCCACCAGATCCCTACCCAATCCCCACCAGATCCCTACCTGATCCACACCAGATCCAAACCAGAGCTCACTAGGTCCCTACCAGATAAACACCAGTTCCCCACCACATCACCACCAGAACCTCACCAGATCAGCACCAAATCCCCGCCAGATCCTCACCAAATCTTCACCTTAATCCCACCAGGTCCCTGCCAAATACCCATCACCTCGGAGGTGACACCTCCCCCCACTTGCACCTCACACTATACCACTCCACACACAACCCACCTGCTACTACGCGGTAATGGTAAAAGCAGCTGATTTTGCAAATACAAAATACAAAACACAAAATCAAAGACATACCACAAAAGAATCTGTCGCAAAGACAAAATTTTTCAAGATTCACTCCCCCAGTCTGACGTCCGTAAAAGAGCTTCGCTCTAAAAACGTTATATCTCCTACAGTTTTGAAGATAGATGATTTGTACCTTCTAGAGAAAGTTAGTAAAGATCAGATAAGCGGCTCTCAAGTTATAAGTAAAAAAAGTAATTCAAAGGCAAACGGCGACCAGCATCCCATTTTAAGCCCCTGAGAGCTAAGAGAAAAAACAGTTTTTGAACCGATTCCAGCATATCTTGATAGAAGCTATATTGAGGGGGCTTGAGCAATACTCTAGCGATGGTCGAACGAGAGACACGCAGAGGAGCCTGGTTATATATGGATCTTCAAAATCCTTAGACCAACGCTTAATGAAACCCAGCAAACCCAAGCAAAGCTTGGGATCAAATAATAAAAATAATAATAATATCTCAGAAGTTAAATCATTAAAGATGACTCGTTGTTTTCTGTTTGAAAGATAGGAAGATAACCACATTAATAAATTCGGGGGAAACCCCAAGCTAGACAACTTATGAAAGAGAAGTCTATGATTGACCGAATCAAAAGCTTTACTAAAGTCGGTGAAGATGACATCGGTCTGTAATTGATTAAGAAAGCCGCGACTAATTGCATTAGTGAACTCCAGAAGATTTGTTGTAGTAGATCGGCTTTTAATAAATCCGTGTTGACAAGGCGAGATGAGTGAACGGCATTGATGCTGCAGTTGTTCAGTGATCAGTTTTTCAAAAAGTTTTGGGAGAGCACTGAGTTTTGCAATGCCACGATAGTTTTCGATGTTCAACTTATTGCCCTTTTTGTGCAGCGGTATAATAAAAGATTCCTTCAAATGGGTGGAAAAAAGCTTTGGTCAATCCAAAGAGGATGTAAAACCTTGTTCAGAAGAGATGTTTGTTATCTCAAAAGATTTATTTTTCCCAAAGAGTGTATGCCAAAAATTCTGATTTTTTAAAAGATATATTTCAACAAGTAAGAGTGTTGCGGTCGAGTGCCCCGACAGTAAAATACCCTGTTCCAAGTAATGTGGTTCCTATAGCTTATAGCTATAGCTTTCCATTTATTTTAAAAATTATTTCAGTAAATGGGCAGGCGCACTTATGAACATATCTTTGGTGTTTTTGCTCGGATCTCATTGTGGTACACAGTATAGATAGATGTTGTGTATGTCACTGAATATATATTAAGTCACTAGGATAAAACTTAAAAATTGAAGTTCTGACAGATTTTCGCGGTTAGAAAAAGTTGGAGGAGGAATTTCCCAAACCTGGAGCAAACTCGATGTGGGTACAGTATACACCAATATACATTCCAAAACTTGTGGCTCTATCTATTACAGTCTCTGAGATCGACGCGTTCATACAGACAGACAGACGGACGGACGGACAGCCGGACAGACGGACATGGCCAAATCGACTCGGCTGTTGATGCTGATCAAGAATATATATACTTTATGTGGTCGGAGATGCTTCCTTCTCCCTGTTACATACATTTGCACAACTTAATGATCCCCTTTTTCCCAATTTCAATGGGAAAAAGTAAAAAAATACGATTTTTTAAAAAAGTTTTTTAAGAAAAACTCCCGGAAAACAAAATTTTTTTGATAAACTTTGTATGAAAAATTTATTCTGCGGACTGTCAGCTACAACTAAAATCCTATCACTGAGATCCTTAAAAAAAAAGTGCTACCAATCTAGCCAAACGCTGTTAGGGATTGACTCAATTCGGGTAGCACTATCGATTCCGCATAGTGAAGCTTGGTAATTTTGAAAAAAGCTGAAATTGGTTGCACTGTGTAATTTATCGCAGAAAGACACCTTAAAACGTCCGACTCTTGAATTATGGGTTTATTTATGGAATCTGTATGAGGTAGTGTATAGGGATAATTAGACTCACTGATACAACTATGAGATGAATAGGCATACTGAAAGAACTCGGCAAATAAATTGGCTATGCCCAAGTCATCAGATGCTGTACTATGTTCTTCTACAGCTTGGTCAGCCCAGTTTCGATGCAGAGCCTTTTGTTCAACAAAGTACCGCAGCAGACTCTCGACGACGATTTTTATGAAAACTTTGCATTTCAAATTTGGTTTCTCTTTTAGTCGGCAATTGATGCTAATCAAGAATATACATATAATGTACAAATTTGACCAATAGATGGTATCACTACTTGATTTTCAAAACTGACCAATAGATGGCAACACTACTGTGACCATTTCAAAACTGTTTGAGCCGCTACTGTAACCATCTAGCTATTTTATTCTTAAATCACACACACATTTCTCTCCGCCCTTCTGTGACACTCATTCTTACCGGCAACACGCCTTTGTTTTAATCTAATAGTTATATAAGAAAGTTGCTTTTTATTTATTTATCATCCAAATAGCAAGCAAATAAGACCATTTAAAGTTTTGTTTGGTTAAAAAATGCAATTGGTTTTTTGGAACATTATGTGCAAATATTTGAAAAACAACAAGAACCCCATATTTGTTGATGATTGTTCGACCATATTTAAGTTTTTATACTCTGTACCAAAGGTTCTTGTTCTTCTTCAAATATTTGCACAATTTGTTCAAAAACCCCAAATGCTATTTTTTGGCAAAACAAACACACGCTTAAATGTTTTGTTAGTTTGTAAGCACAGCTGTCTTATATGAATGGTCACTGGAAATTCCTAAATAAATAAAAAGCAATTTAGCTAATAAATTCTTTTTCGCACATCTAAGACAAGGCCAAATGATCGTCGGGTTGGAAAAACCAATTTAAATTATTAGGTACATCACTTACCGAGTTCACATCAAAGGAGTTCATTACTTGTACTTGCGGACATCCTCCGAGAAAGAGTAACTGAGCTTCGGCCCGCCACTCTCCATAGCCACTCAATAAGATAAGAGCCAATAGTTGAAAACTGTCAAAACCAAACAAAAATTTGAGTCAAACAAACCAAAGAAAGATATGCAAATAATGATACCTTAAGTAACGATTCATTTTAAACTCGATTTAAGAGGAGACAAGGTTCGCTTGATATTCTCGTTTCAAGTTGTAGTTAAGAACTGACACTTATGGATCGAGGCTGTGCATCATTTATAGTTGCATCTGCTAGAAAGCTCACTAAAAGCTTTTCCCTGTTGCGCTGGCGAAATGAAAAGTGAAATGTTACCGATCTGATTAAGGGTGTGCGGCGGGTGGTTATGTGTGTGTGGGGGGGAAGGGGGGAGGCAAAGGAACGCGTCGCTGTTTTATGATGTGCAAAGAAATTTTAACTACTTTTGTCATTTTTACATTTGTGGGCGAAATATGGTCACAAGATTTTTTGATAAGGTTTTCCGTAATGCATGTAAACCAGATTGATATTAGGCATGGCCAAGTTATGCAGAGCAGCAATTGTTAGACTCGTGTCATGACCCAGGCACCCACACTTGGCAATTTTATGTACTAGATCATTTAATTTAATAATGATTCTTTTGGTTTTTATTATACAACGTTAGTTAGTTAGTTAAGTTAATACCAAGAAATAATAACTTATTTTCATTGCTCATTTTCAATGCCGCCAAATAGTTCTTCATATCGTATTACAGACTATTTACAACATTTTTTAAGTATAAACAATTTGTAAACAAATTCTCTTCACATTGACAAACAAAGACAATTTACCCTCGGCTCAATTCTGATAAATTTGATAGCTTAGATACCTGACAGTCAAGTTTGGACTCATCATCAAGCAGTTGAACCAAATCGTCCTTGAACTTTAAAGCCAAATTATTACTTTGCTTTTTTTACTTGTAAGTTCATCATTTATGTTGGGGAAACTTGTTTGAAATTTTTTTTTACAAATTTTCCCAAATTTGAATTATTTTTATTTAATTCGAATTCGTTCCAATTTTGCTTCACAAATCGCTTACTTGCCATCCACATCACCCGAAAAGCTTTTTACACCCAAGTGGATTCCATTTGTGGCGCCCTCTGTTAACTGCTTTTAGCTGGCGCCATCTATTGCCTGCTGTTTTACAAACCAGATTTGTGCGGTTAATTAAAAAGAATAAATATTTTTGCATTTTCATTTTAATAAAATTAATTAAACGTAAGCCACAAATTGAGTTAAATGTGCAAAAATGTGCCGCAAGGTAAATACTCAGGCAAAAATTTCACATATGGAGCTGACCATCAGGTTGTTGGTTGATATATGTGCAAGAGGGATGTTTTAAGAGTTCTGTAGATGAGTGTGCTGTATTGAAGTTTTTAAAATCTTAATTTGATTTCTGCTTTTCTGTTTTTCTGTTCACTTTAAAATTAAAATTTTATATTTAGGGTATTCACTTTGTTGAGCACATAGGCAACTGCTCAAGTGCCTGATTAGTATTGTGAGCAGCCCTTTGTACACGAAATTTGTGCACAATTACGTTTGAGATATAACTCGGCAGTAATCCATGGTTCATTCAAAGTTGGCGCTTTCTCCATTCAATTTATATGAATGTTTGATTACACATTTGATTTTAGCTTGTATAACATTTATAGCACTAAGGTAAAAGTGCCCGACTTTTCGTAGCCAGGGTCTGGGTTGAGCAAGCTGTGCACAATTTGTTCAGAGTAAATTGTTGTTGGAAATGCTTACACTTTTCCCCAAGTGCCTAAGTGCTCAACAAAGTGAACACCCCAATTGACTTGCAAAATTTTTCTCTCCAGAAAAAAAAGATAAAATTTATTTCGATTTTTAAGCTTAGTACTCAGACAAACTAAATCGTCCGCTAGCTAAATTGACAACTTTTTCCGATGGGTTACCCAGCGGACGATGCAGTGTGACTGTACAACGCCAAAATACCACCCCTCATCAAATTACCACACAATGTGAAACGGTCACACTGCGCTGATTTGCTTGCATTTGAATTTAGTTAATTGTTTTTGCTAATATTTGGATATTTTTGGATGATATATGGAATGTAGAAGTCATGGGCAATGCGAAATCTTACCGCTGGTTTCAAAATATGCGCAATCAATGATTTTCGTCGAACTTTTGCTGCTGACATTCCGACGGGTAGGTGTCGGAAAAATAACAAGCTATTTTTTCTTCTAGCACCCCATCGGAATTGTAGCAGCTGTTTGTGTTTGTCAAGTTAGCGGCACTACGAGCTTTCCGACTCTGAGGCACGGAAATTTTAGTTTGTCTGAGTTCCACCGAGCGTCAAAGGCCTGTCGGAATTTTACGAAAGCTATGGAGTTGAGCTAAAGCGATTTAGTTTGTCTGAGTACTAAGCTTAACCAGATTAAAATGAACTACAAAAATATCACTATTTTCATTTCTTTTTGACAAAAAAATAATATCTTTCTGATCCAAAATAATATCATTCACGTAAATTGATATTAAATAGTTTCAGAATGATACTAAAAATATTAATATGATATGTAAAATAAATAACGATTTGAAATTAGAAAAATATTAATTTGATATATTATCAACGCCTTCCACAACAGCAAAGACTGGACCATTCCGTTTTAACTTGCGCTAGTCGCCGGGGCAGTCACATCTAAGTCTAGCCATGCCGAATAGGCTGGATTTCAGTGTTTTTATTAAACTGGGGAAAAGTCCGAAGAGATATGGGTAATATGTCCGAAATTTATGTGGACATTACGCCCATATCATTTTGTAGTTTAATTTCGATGCTTACTACGATTAATTTGAATATGGGCCTTTTGTCCGTGGGCGTTTTGTCATGTCACCTGAAAATATATCATTTTATTTTTCTGTGTTGCAATCAAAGACGAAAAAGTGTGACTAAAATTGACCCTAAAACAATTCTTTAAGCCTTTTAATAAGCTTTGGATATAAAGATATAGATGCTTTTATAGGTGACGATTGTAAAAGTTCCGAAAGTCTTTCTAAAATAATTTATAAAATAACTTTATACTTGCCTGGCGACTTCAGACTCTGTGGCACAATATCGAACAGCTAACACAAAAAGGCAATGGGGAGTTCACAGAAAACAGATGGTAGTAATAGTTGTCATTTAGTCACAGTTCAAAAAAGTGTACATGATGAACAGAGTTCGGAAGGCACGGATTTAAATAAATGGGGACATAATTTCTCTTTAGCCTTGCCTGAGCCGCAATGCTGATTGGGTTAAGCAGAGAGTTTAAGTCAACCTCACATGACAGAAGGCACAGGTGCCTTACCTGTACTTTTCCATCATAAAGATAAATTTAAATATTCTGAAACTTGAAATCGGAAGCGGTATTACTATTGGAATTAATGCTATACTTTGCATTATTTTGGATATAATATCCAAAAAGCTTCTTCACTAATCAACAGACTGGTCCAGACTTAAAAAATTCTGAAAATTCAAAAATATCCCGACGGATTCTGAAAGTTTGACACAAAAAAATAATATCCATATTTTTTTCGGAATTTTAGTTGTAGATAAACCCATGGCAAGAGGCCTTTGAAGTTCGAAAATTTGACTTAATTTTGGTGACCACGGCTTAAACGGTAAAAAGCTGCAACTTTGCACACGTGTCTGTTTCATGCTCTGCTTTAACATAAACTTTTATCTTTCGCTTACCGCGCATTTTTCGACTAACTCCCATAGAGACGATTGCTCTTAAAAAATAGCATTGAGGAACAACTTCTTTGTTTGCGGTGGTATCCAGCCAAAATTTAATGGTATTGATATTTGACTGTCCTCTACAAAATATGTACGATTCAGTAGAAGCACATAACTATTTGACATCAGCAACCAGTTGGATGAAAATTTCTTCTATGAAAATCTCTTACCCTTAGTAAGCTACAACCACCAAATTATATATTTATCAGTTCTAAACAGAGATTAAAACCGTAACCGAAACCGTAACCCTTAACCGCAAAAAACACTTTAAAACTTGTAACCGAAACAGTAACCGTAACCGAAAAAAAATTTGTTCTTATAACCGTAACCCCATAACCTGTATTACCATAACCGGTTATAAATACCGAAACAGAAACAAATAAAACGGTTTATTTCGGTTTTCCTCTACTAGTAAAAATTTCGATAAGCGTAAATCAATGCAGGGTTAATGTAGAGGACAGAAACATGTGCTTGTGTTAGTGAGCAAGATCTCTCTCTCTCTCTCTCTCTCTCTCCAGACTACAACCGTTTTACATGCAATTCAGTTTTCATCGATTCACACTACCATAAGTTCGGCTCGGTGACTTCGGCCCCTGGTAGCTAAGGTTAGCCGGCATTGGTCTAGACCAGGACAATCCAAATGGAGAGGACAGAAAAATATGCACTTCTCTCTTCTACACTCAGTTATGCATGGCCGGCTCTGACGTAAATTTATTTGATGTTGGCACGATGAACGTTTTACTTGCATACATTACGCCGAACTGTTGCTGACGGTCACAAAGAAAAGAGAGCGAACTAGAAAGAGCGAGTGCAGCTTACTAAAATCTTTACCCTCCTCATCTTTCTTTATACATATGTGACAGTACATCCAGCATCCAGATACTGGCTAGTTTTGCCGATCCAAAAATATACAATTTTGGTTCAAATTTTGTTTTCTTTTAGGATTTTTCAGTAACCTAAGGTGTGGGACAATATTAGCGAAATTGTTACAGTAACAGTTGGATCAACAATAATGTAGAGCGAACTGTTAGTCTTTGGTATGGTTTATTTTATTTGGAAAATCAAAATTTTGAAATCAAAAACAACGACTGAACATAGACCAAACTTTAGTCTCACGAGTTAGAAGATTTGAGCGTTCGTTTTAAGGAGTATAATTTTTATTGAATCCCCGCTTTTGCCAGCATGATTAGTCAAAGTGATATTTTATACTGATAACCGTAACCGTAACCGTAACCAATACCCGAAACAGAATTAAGTTAATAACCGAAACCTGTACCGAAACCGATATCCCACAACCGTAATATAACCGTAACCTGAAAAAAGCGATCGACCAAAACAGTAACCGTAACCCAAACCTTTATTCGTTTCGGTTTTAATCTCTGGTTCTAAATGCTCCCCCACAATATACTTAAGTTTCAGCCTAACTACTAGATCTTATCAAGTAGCTGCCCTAGAAAGTGTTGCTCTTGAAATTGAATCTGGTGAGAAAAACTTGGTACATTGATAAAAATTCATAATTATTGATTTTATGTACTCCCCAGTTATATAAACAAAGGTTGGGATCATCGAACCCTACCTAAATTTCATTCTCTTAGAATTGACATTCCTGTTGGCGGTATAACTAGACTGAAAACTCTATTACTCTAATCGGATTATTCATTCAGCGCTTGGCACATCAATTGTTTTTCATCGATGGGAACTTTGTCTTCAAAGAAAGACAGAGCTACAGCTTCTTCTGAAAGGTACCACAAGTGAGTGCTAATTTTCTTGAGTACTATAGAAGAGTTTGCTGAATCAACAATTGCGTACTCCCGAATTGAATTCAAGAAAATTAGATCTAGGTTCGGTGCCTCCACTGCCTTAGGGAAGCCCATCTTTGCTTTTACATAAAAATTTTTTAAATCTGGACCAGTCTACTAGTCAATGTACCCAAACATAACATTTTTATATTTCTATTTAAAATATGTATAAAGAAATGTTTATAATTTCTTCAAAAGCGACTTAAGTAAGTTTTTTCTTATAAAGGGACTGGTTTAGGTCCCTCTTAACACTTTATTATAAACAATTGCAACAGTGAAATTAACTCTATGAACAGCTTAAGGAAATTACTTTTATAACTTAACGTACTTTTAGGGGTCCAATAAAATATCAGTCAAAATAGTATAAGAAAAATTTCTTTATAATGACAACACACAGAATCTTTTATAGTGAGTAGAGTAGGTGGTAAAACTAAGATAAAAATTGAAGAACTGTCACCTCATAACTAGACAGCGGATTTTGCATATTTTCAAACAGATTTTAGTCCTAGTAGGTCAAAATAAAGTACCCAAAATGACAAAAAATTTGATGTGCAAAATCCGCTGTCCACTCATAACTATTTTATAAGAGATGTAAAAAATATGTTTACTATATTTATTAAAATATATGTTTTGGGTGTTTGGGATCTTTTGTTAATTTCTATATTCTAAAATGTCTGTACGCTGCTATGAGGATTTTTTGACGAAGTAATTTGTTGTTTCTATTTGTGTCTAGATTTTAATTGGTTCTTTTTTATTTTCCGCAAAAATAAGACTCAGAGGGACTTAAATCTTAAAAATTCTATTTACGATTCGTATTTCTTAAGAATTTCACATTTTATAATTCATCTTGTCATTGTAAAGAAAAATAATAATATCCTTAAATTTTAATTTCAAACTCTTGCAGCAGCCCTCTTCTTCCTGCCACCTATTTTCATACATATGCGGTTAAAGTAGATTCTGAATGCCCAGGTCAACTATTTTTGAAAGAGAATTTATGACGGAGCCCACTTTCAGGACCCAGCGACAAAATGAAAGGATTGCCTGGGCTGTTGGATGGACGAATGGACAAATATGGATGTGGACGGTTGGATGGTGGCTGGCTGCTTGGATTTGCCGTAGTTGTTGTTGTTGTTGCAGGCAGCGTGTAGTAATTAAATTTAAAATATGTACACATTTGCCGGACATCTGAGTTTAAAAACAGGTGCAATTTGCGTCTGGGAGGGATAATTTGATCAAAAGGAGTATAAACCATAAGCCTGGTCTTTTTCCAGGCCACACACACACACACACACACACTTGCCACATGGGGCATTCACATGCATTTGCACACAATTCAATCATTTTTCCTCCGTTTTAAGTGCATGAATATTTTGCGGTTTGGCCGCTTTATGGGCATTTTGTTCAATGTAATTTGATTTATTCAAAAAATAAAATCAGTGTCCTGGCCACAGGATATGTGTTTTGGCTGTGTACCATTTAATTAAGTGGGCTACCTTTAACAACTCATCTCGAGGGAATGGGCTAAGCTAGTGGGTGGAACATTTCACAAAAAGGTCAAGGAAGAAACCGTGGGAATTGCAAAATATGACGCAATTTCTGCTCACAGAGAAAACTGAGATACTGAGATATGGCCATTATTTGCCTTGGCTGCTGCTGCGCTTTTTGCATGCCAGGTTGCTAGGTGCCAGCTGAGGGAAATTACTTGGGCATTTGTCAAGGAAAACTCTGCACAATAATAAAAAGAAATGTTGTGAAAAATATGAGAGCAAAATGCCAGGTAAATGCACAGCTGCAATTTTGTGGTATTATAGAAATCTCTGGGAGATTAGGAGAGACGATATCAAGTGACAGTCTTTTAAGTACTCCCGTGGTGGACATTATTTGGGTAGCTTAAGCGTAGAAAAACGGGACAGAAATAATGTACAAGTTCAGCCAGTTTTTCAAACTGACAGTTCACTCAAAAGGTAGACTGCTTATATATATACAATCCAACAATTTTATAGGTTAATTCTTTAAACCTTAAATAAGTATGGTAACCAGTATTATTTAAAGATCCTCCAAGTATAGAAACAATCAGATCATAGCTACAAAATAAAATTTTTGTATTAAAATATATATAATGGTATAACCATTCTGAGAACATCGAATAACAAAATAAATCAAAAAGAATGTACGCTGAGCTGTCAAATTGAATGACCGCCTACTGCGCCACTTGTTAAACTGTTATAAAATTGAACTGAAAAACACAAAACATTTCCGACTTTTCTTTTGAAAAATAGTAGATAATCTGGTCTTGAACAAATGCGATATAGTTTTTATTTTAATGGTCCGAAAAACCGCTAAATTTGCAAACTTATTAAAAAACTATTTTATAAAGCGCTTAATGCTTAGATGACAATCCAGGAGATGGTAAATAAAAGGTGAGTCTTTGATGTGAATCATGATCCCAAGTTTCAAAGCTTATTTTCAAATCACAAGCTCTCTCAATGGTAAAGAAATCGGCAAGGGAACTCTTTCGAAAGAAGAAGTTTAACGGGGAGTAGAAATACCAGAAACAAGATCACTGGCTGTAGTGTTCTTTCATTTATTCAGGAAGTTTGTTGTGCTTATCCATAGATATATGATGATGTTTCACCCCCCAAGATACCACCAAGGAGAGATCCAAGATCCCACTCATATCCCTCCCAGATTCCACCCCAGATGCTACCCAGATCCCTTCCAGATCCACACCAGATCCCAGCCAACCGCTAACCAGATATCAGCCAAACGCTAACCAGATCCCACCCATATACCGCCCAGATCCCATCCAGATTCCATCCATATCCCACCCAAATACCACACAGATCCCTTCCAGATCTGGGCCAGATTCCTTCCAGATCTCTTCCAGATCCCTTCCAGATCCCACTTTGAAATTGGCGTTTGAATGGAAAAATTAAGGGAAAATCCTTTTCGAGGCCATCAAACCTCAATATATCTGTTTTTGGATTTTTGACATATTTTCTTTAAAATATACAGAATTTTTTGAGCCATGTTGTGCTTAGAACTAGAAAAAAAAATTACTTTTCATATAAGGCATGTACGGTCCAGAGAACTGCAAAAATAACTTTTTTCTTGATTGCGTCATGCACAAAAATTCTTACTCACATTTATTCATGAAACAAAACTCTAGACTCTACTCAACTCAATTCAAACCGCAATGGCATCGAACGGTTGTGCCAGAGTTTTTTGATGCAACATTTTTGATCACATTTATTCACGCAACAAACATTTTCAATCAAACAGACTCAATTCATACCGCATTCGCAACAAACGGTTGAACTAGAACTTTTTCATGCGACACTTGTTTGTATGTTCGATCAAACAAAATTCAGCCAACTCAGGCCAACGCATTGCGAGAGACATAGGAGAGAGAGGAAGAGAGAGAGAGAAAAAAAAGAGGCACATATGAAGTTGTTGTTGCAGGTCAGAGCGGAACAACAACAAAACACATGGGCGCCAGTGTTTCAGCATATGCATGAGTTTATTCATACGAGATAATTTTCGTTCGCTCAGAATAATCGTCAAGCGATCAAATCACCCGAACTGAATGGAATGAAGCGAACCTGATTATTAATCAGAGTGCCAACAATTGAATTGAATGAAACTCAATGGCGAGCATGTTGCGCATGCAAGTTCAAAGCTTTGATCGCAACGCCAGTTTATTCGGGTGTTGATTAATGTGTGAGCGATTTGCAATCGAATGAAGCCGTTCTCTGGTACGGTCTAATGTACATATCTTCGGTGTTTTTGCTCGGATCTCATTGTGGTACACAGAATAGATAGATGTTGGGCCTCACTGGGCACTAGGTTCAAACTTAAAAATTGTAGCTCTGACTGTTTTTCGCGGTTAGAAGAAGATGGAGGAGGAATTTGACAAACCTGGAGCAAACTTGATCTGGGTACGGTATACACCTACATACATGCAAGAATTTGTGGCTCTACCTCTTATAGTCTGTGAGATTTACGCGTTTATACAAATAAATAGACAGATTTTCGCTGTTTAAAGATGGAGGAGGAGGAATTTCCCAAAAGTATACACCTATATACATGCCAAAACTTGTGGCTCTATTTATTACAGTCTCTGAGATCGACGCGTTCATACAGACAAACAGACGGACATGGCTAAATCGACTCGGCTGTTGATGCTGATCAAGAATATATATACTTTATGGGGTTGGAGGTGCTTCCTTCTCCCTGTTACATAAATTTGCACAACTTCATGATCTCCTTTTTCCCATTTTTAATGGGAACAGGGTATAATGATAAATGCTCTTCACAGTTTGCTATGTTTCCGAATGTTAATAATTTAGAAAAATTGTTATCTTGTATTTGCCACTAAAATAATTTATATACCTTTAATTTTTCCGGTAATCAGAATGACATGGCGATAACTAACTATCATATCTCAATAAAATACAAGTTTATTAATAAAGTTTGCATACTTTGAAGGGGATTCATCACAAGATTTTTTTAAGGTGTAAAACAGAATATGAGACTGACTTCTTTCAAGTTTCATCTACACTTTTGGCTCGACTATTATAACGTAAATAGTAATTCATTTTAAGCACCAAAATTTTCAACTTTTTCTTTCCGATATTCCAATCATAGACAATGTTTTTATTTTGTGTATTTTTTCGCTCGACAAATAAATAATTTAGCACATTGTTTTTCAACTTGCCTTGTGGGCATCAGTTGTTCAGACTGAGCGGGACCGTGTGGGCGAGGGAAGAGGGGCGGGGGATGAGGCCACCCTCAAAAGTATTTTGATTTGTGAAATGCTCGTAAGTATTGTCGTTTTTGGCTGGCATTTGCCAGCAATTTCTTACATTTTTTATAGCGCATAACCTGTCTGGCACACATGCGCCGCTCCTTCCCCCGCCATAGTCATAGCCATTATGCTGGCCGTCGACTTAGCGCCGTTGTTTGTTGTAAGGCTCAAAGTTACAGGAGACGAAGACGGCGCGTCGTTTGGCAACGCTTATTGCATTATCCCAGAGAGTCAGCGCCCCGTGTGCGTGCCCAGATAGGACAAGGCTACACACACACACACACAGAGAGAATGAGCAAGGATATATCCTAGCCAAGTGCAGCTGATGCCACTTTTGGCTCGTGGCAGCCGCGAGCTGTTTGCCTGTTTGCTGTTTGTTGGTTATGGCGTGCAAAAAAAAAAACAAAAAAAGGAAAATGTATAAGGAAACTGCAAGGAAAAAATGAGAAAATTGCAAGTGGTTTTTCTTCGAAAGGAAGAAACTTAGATACTCTGAAATTGCCAATAGAAGTTGGGAATTATGATTTATTGGCTTGAATTATTCAGAGGGAAAAGCCTGAGTTTTGGCGATTTCGATAGGTGGTCGTTTCCATCTGGAAATCGTATTTTATTTAGTTTATAGTATTTGAAATTATTTGAATTGTGGAAGTCTGTACAGATATATCGAAATTTTAGTGCTAAGGTATTTTTAAGAAATCTGATGATGGTCACACTGTATAAAATGAACGATGACAAGTAGACAGAATATAAACCTTAAAGACAGACAGTATAAAGTCAAATGGAAGTCGAAGTGATGGCTTAGTAAAAGCGTGTGTAAATAGAAAACCGTTTATAATTAAAGAAAACCCCAAAAAAAAAACATAAAAAAACATCCTTATTTACAAATTAGAAAATTATTTTGAATTTGTTATTCACACATTTTACAAACAGACGAGTTTAACTTTCACATTTCCTTTTCGGAAATAGTGTATACAAATATGAGAATTGGCACGGCTTTTGCTATACCTCCTCACCCACGCCTTAGCCGAGAAATGTTAATACCAAAAACGAACCATTTGCCGCAATGAAAATCGCGTAAATTTCATACTGATTGTAAGTGTCGCCGTTTTGCTTGACATGGCTGTGAAGGAAGCGGGGAACAAGCTTTGGGATGGAGATGGAGACGGAACTGCCATTGCCGTCTGCTTGTCTAGCTGCCGCTTGTTTCTGCCTTGCCCTCTCTGCCATATCTGGCTGTCGCCTGCAGATTGTCAGCATTGTCACAATTGCAATTTTTTTTTTTTTTTCATTTTTGCTAGATTCTGATTTGCTTGCCATTTTGCGGGCATTTACCATAAGAAGAGAAATTAAGAGGGAGAGACTGAGAGAAAGTTGAAAGAACTAAGAACCGAAATGCCCTTCAATTGCGTTAATGGGCATAAGGACCAACGGCAGTTGGGTGACATTGTTGAAATTAGTAAAGTTTTTGGTACATTTTTTCCATTACAGGGGAAGATTGAATTGAAAGTATGTATTAAGTGAAAGTTCGAAAATGAAACAGTTTTATTATATAAATAATATTAAAGGCTACTTTCATTTAGTGCTCCCCAACTCCATGGCGAATGTTTAGAAAATCTATTTTATAGTAGACTCTAAAATAGCTGTCGAAGATAACCGGTTGTTCATAAGTTTTATTTTCAATCACCATCATATTACAATCACAACGGCCAAAAATAAGTTAAAAATTCTTAATCAACAATTATATTTTATACTAGCCGGTATCCTTTAGGATTGGAAACACAAACGAAGAAGTATAGCTTATTTGACAATTACCATCTATCTTTATTTACCCGTCTATATGAGAATCTTACATCATTATAAAATTTTGCAAATTGTGGGATTTTTCGCCCCGTTTGATCACCATTTCTCATTACCTCATATAAGAATTTTTGCTAATTTCTAATATTTTTAATTACATATCCCATTAATTTATTAATAATATCCTTTTTATACCCATTGGATCTTAATAACATTTCCCATGAACCTATTGTTTATATCCTTACAATATCCATTGGATCTGAGAGACATGTCCCATGGATCTGTTAAAAAAATCATTTCAAAATAAAAGACAGCACAATAATTTGTATAAATTTGTTTATAACATACATTTAATATAGAATACACAAGATATCGGTTGCTTAATCTTTTTTCTTCTTATCATATGTTTACCTTTACATGTTAAATACAAATTTAAGGAAGGTCCCTCAAAGTTAACTACTTCAACAAATCTTTTTGTTTCAGTAGCGGATCCAATCAAGTAACATCTCGTAATATCTAACATTAATATTCAAAATGTTGCTATGAGGATTTAGAGAGAAAAGCACTTTAAAAAAATTTTAAAATTTTAGAGGTTAAATCCGCGAAACTCATCTCAGAAAAAAAAATTGCTAAATTGGCCGATTTGATTTGATTCTAACCAAGTTTACGCTCGAAATATCCAACAAAAATATTTAAAATGTTGCTATGGTATTCCCCTTAAAGGATATTAAGAGAAAATTCACTTAAAAATTATTTTTTAAGTTTTAGAGGTTTAATCCGAAACGCATCCCATATGTATATATTAAAATTTTTGGTTTTTGGGGCCAGAGCGAGGCCACTAATTGTAGTTCGATCTTCGAAAAAAATTCCAAAAAAAATTAGAAAAATTTTCCCTTTTAATATGATTTTGGCCAAGTTTACGCTCAAAATATGACACATTTATATTTAAAATGTTGCTATGATATTCCCCTAAAAGGATATAAAAAGAATTAACACATACAAATTTTTTTTAATTTTTAGAGATTAAATCCGAAACTCAGGGGTTATTTCCCATATATTTAAAATTTTCGATTTTGAGGGTGAACGCGCGTCCGCTAAATGAAGTCCGATCGCTGCCAAACTTTTTACTATATCTATTGGGACTGAAACGAAACTTTATCCGACCGTTATTTTGAAATCAGAAAAAAAGTTAATATAAGGGCCAGTCTAATGTACAGTCTTAGAAAGAGTCTGTATGAAGTAGAAGAAAAATACTAGTTAATGAAGTGATCTATGAGATTTATTATATAGGAACTTTTATAATAATGTTGAAGTGATAAGTCATTCTGGAGTCAATCTGGTATCAATCTTGAGTCATTCTCTAATCAATCGTTCTGGATTCCCTCTTTTATATCTTGTGCCATTCTCGCTTGCTTCTGTGATTTGCGAAGAGTAAAAAAGAGAGCAAATTCAGTACAAAAACCAAACCGAAATGGAATTGCGTTCGTTTTACTTTTCGTAGTAGTGGAATTGAGAACATGCCTGCCCAGAGAAAAAAAAGATCCCCGTGGATATTCAAATATACACTTTAAGATCAATTTTTTTTAAATATCCTTTTTATCCCCTTTTCAGCTCCTTTGGATGAAGAATAAAGATCAATGAAAAATGTATTTCCTGATATATCCTTTTTAAGAGAAAATAAATCGACTACGAAAATATCCAATGGATCCGAAAAAAAGGATAGTTAGTTTTTCTATAAGCTTGAAGTCAAACCGTTCTTATATGGTTCCTGAAATTTTTATTCAATTTCTAAAAGAAGGTGAGGCGGCTAGCTAGCCATTTTAAAATAAAGGAACTTTTGTAACGCCCGGTAGGGGACGTATGAAGTTTAATCGGGCAATGATTAAATGACCGCTTCCTTAAAAAAATATGACAAACTATAGACATTAAGATGTGTTCGAACCCCGGATTAATCCTATTTAGGAATTTAAGTGTTCATGAACAGAAATCATTTGTTCACTAAACACAAAAAGTGAACCTGTTTTTCGTCAATTCTTCTCCCTTTTTCAGATACACTCCTGCTCAGTGACTCAGTCACTCTTGCTGAAGGACTTGTTCAGTGACTGTTCACTCAGTTCAGTTAATCTCTATTCAGTGATTAATAAGCGATTTTGTTACAATGGATGGCCACACTGGTTAAAGCAACTTGATGGTGTGGCCGTATCAATCGTTTTTCATTAAATATCTTTGAATAAAATGTTGTGTCATATTTAGAACCATTTCCGTGAGTCAATAGGATCGTTTACAAAGGATTAGCATAAGCTCGAATGATCGCTAATTGTTCATTTTAACTCCAGGTTAGTTGACGAGCAAGTGAACAACTGAACAATAAAGAAACTGAACAAACTAACAGCTATGAGAGGGTAGTATTAAAGAATGTATGTTTTTAGATTAAATCTTAATAAATCCAAGAACCAGGGAAGCAAAACAGTTTGGAATTAAACCGAAAAAATTTAGTGAGTTTAGCAGGCTCTAGGTCCGAAAAAGTTGTGTTTGTTCACAACTAAGAACAACTTATGCATTATTGTACACCAAAAATGAGCTGGTTGCCTATACGGTACCGTTTCATCATTCTCCCGAATGAATCTTCAGTAGGCTTCTCGCTGTCGAAACCATCGCTTCACCTGCCTTTCCATACAATCAATGTTTTAATCAGTTGGGAACCTCAAAAAACAATAAGAGTAAAAATAGGTCAGCTCATTTTTGGTGTACAATAATGCATAAGTTGTTCTTAGTTGTGAACAAACACAAATTTTTTCGGACCTAGAGCCTGCTAAACTCACTAATTAAACATTAGAAAGGTCGCCAGATAAATTACAAACGAAAAATTTAGTTTCAACATAATTTTCTGAAGTGCTGCACCAGAAACTATCAACTACAGGCAATTTCATCCCCTGCAAATGCAATCCCTTTTGTCCAAAGCTCTACCCGGCATCATAAGGGGTTTAAGTCGACCACAAAATAAGCCTAAGCATTGTCGAAATTCGGACATACTAAGGCCGCTTAATAGACATGTCCAGCGACCGACCGACCAGGCGACGACATACTCATAATTTATGACCATATCCCCGCTAGAAGCTGAATGTTATCTGCTGCTGAAAAAGGAAGAGAGGAGAAGGATGCATGTGTCTCGGACTCACTGCTGCCTGTTGTGGCTGTCAGTGTCGTCTGTAATTGTTTTCCTAATGGAAAGGCATCCCGAAAACATGACCGCACTTAAGTTGTCAGCCGAGTATGTGGCTCTGAAGGCAATTTATGAGAGTCCAGAACAATCGAGCTAATCGGTTGGTGGCTGCGACTAGTTCCCATTCGAACTTATGACGAGATTAGTCACAGTCCAAACATAAATTATATAAATTATACAAAATGTTTTGCCACATTCCCCAACTCACGTAACGACTTGGACTTGCCACCGGGAGGCGGCGTCACATGTGTGTCTAAGTGATTTTCAATAAGTTGACGTGGGTTTGGGTCAAAGTTTTTGGGGCACGATTTTTCACAGCTCCAGATGTCTATATAGGAGCATAATTTATGGCGCTTACGGAGTTGGAGTTGGAGACATGTGTGCGAGAGCGAACTAGCGAGTTTTCACAGGCTTCGATAATGACGAGCGATTTCTCAGAGCCCAAAAAGTGTGGGGTGGGGGGTGGGGGGAGTGCGCCAGTTCCTCGTTTCGCCAAAGCACCAGCCATTTGGCACAGCTGCGACCTTTGACATCCTGGAGCCGGCATCGCTGAGGCCACGTTTCAAGTACATGGCACGTAAAAACAAACTTGATTTTCGGCCATCAAAAAACGCCATCAGTCTTATTTCTCGCCGCCCGCCTCAATTCTCACCCTGGTGTGTCTTACAAATGTTGAGCAAATACAAAACGTGCTTCAATATTTTTGTAAAATGATTTTTTAATACGAAGTTGGGACTAGACATCAAAGTCAAATTGAAATCATTTTAAAAGAAGAAAACGTCCGTCGGAGTTCGATTATGGAAAGGGGGATCTTCTGTTCATACCCTTTTTCTGAGAGGGTTCACGGGTTGAAATTAAGAATCTTAAGGTTCGAGGTTGAAGATTTTCTTTGGCTTTAGTCGGAAAATCAAAAAACTAAGTAAAGACGATGGTCACACTTCAAATAAGAATATATGACGCGACCAAGAGTAAAAGTTGACAGACGAAGATGACCGAAGATAGAAACTGTTTATAGAATGGAAGAAACAAACCCGTATTGACATTATAAATAGAAACCCTTGTAAATAAAAGTTCGAATCAAATTTTATAAAGCAAAATTCAATAACTCACAAACCATTTAATAAATCAATTAATCTACAAAGTATTAATCAGATATTTGGTAGGAGTATTTTAAATCAGACAGTTACACTATACAATGTTGCTTCTTGCGGCACAAGTTGACCAAATCTTCGGGTATTTGAAAACCAGAAAGACTCTTCACAGTGTAGGGCTTTAGACTGCTCAGTATGTCGTGCCAAAGTGGACGATAAAAAATCTGAGCAAAACGACCCCCATATACATCTATATAGACAATGTCAATGCCTTCCTCCAAAATGCGATTATGATAGGGATGATTCTGTGGAAAGAAACTCACATTGTGGCCCAACTGTTTGGTAATCAAGGTGTTGATATTACTCGAAGTAAGCTTGACTAGAAAGACCACAATATCAGAGCCACTATAAAGGTCCTGTCCAGCGGGGAGGACAGTAATCTCCACCACACAACGATCGCAGCAAATAAACTCCGGCTCGTAGGGCTGAAGAGCATGAAATGTCAGCAAAGTGGAATCGGGCTGTAAGAGAAAGTATTAAAATAGACCAAAATTTAAGGAATGAAAGAAGGATACCTCACCTTGAAGCGTTCACGATAGCTGTTCAGCACTTTCTCGGTACTGTAGATGGTACCATGCCAGTTGGGTAGCAGATGACCCCATTCAGCCGAGGTAAGCAGCATATTTCCATGCTGAAGAAGTTTTTGTGAGTAAAAGAATTTGTTTTCAAGTGTAAGATTGATGGGGGCTCCAAATGCGTCCAGAATCATGGCTTATGATGTAGTCCGTATTGTGCTGCTTCGAAATTAATTTCACAAAAATGTTTGCACAAACTGTACATGAACTTGACCTTGTGGTGTCAACCATTCAGAGATGTTTCTATTAAAATAATCGATAATTTTGGTTCTTAGTGATGAGAGTTTATCTTAATTTTCACGAGCTTATTTGCAGGAATATAAAATAAATATAGCTTAACTTTTGGTTTTGGCCTAAAATTTTGTAAAACAAGAAAAGGACGTTTGTAGGGGGTGTCGGAAGGATTATGATTGTCTTGAGGATAAAGGGTGTGTGCACGAATTTTGTCAACCCTGAGTCCTGAGATTTTCTTGGCTATTTGGGCGCCTTTTGCGCCCCAGAGGAAAATCTTATCAAGGGAGATGTTCATTTTGAAAAAGTAATAAATAGATGTACCACAAATATGTCATTGTTCAACTATTTTCCACACCATGCTTTGAAAATAAAGTTCTACGCGCGTTTTAATACTCTGTACCAAAGGTACACAATGTATTTTAAGTTTGTGTAAAATCGTGTAACAGGGAGAAGGAATCATTTTCGATCCTAGAAAGTATATACAGATCTCAGAGATGGTAAGAGATAGAGGTTTGATATGTATGAAACAAATACTTCTGATACTTGCAGGCAGATCAAGTTTATTTTGAATTTTTGCCACGACCCCACAATTTGGAAAAAACGTCATATCTCGCACAGTTTTGTAAAAAGTGGGTTTGTACCTTCTATAGATAGTTAGAATTCGCATTATTTATCGATTTGCTGAAGAAATGATAATGATCGGATGAGCGGTTCACAAGCCAAAACCATCCTTCCCCATCCCCTTAACACAACCAAAACGCATTTCATTTAACAAAGAGAGGGAGGGAACACTAAGCGCAGCGCTGTATTCAGCTCCTTCTCCTGGTACAGAGTATGTTGTAGTCGGCTTTGACCGACTATCTGACTTGTTTGTGGTATGTAGTATCCTCAGAAATTGTAAAATGTAGTTTTGTTCTCCTTCCTTGACTCCTTTATAATTTTCTTATAAGGTTTTTATGTTCAAATAAACGAAATAAATCCATCATTGGCTATAATATTTGTTACTCAATTATACAGCAGCGGAAGATGTTATGAATTCTGTCTTTGTGATTCGGGAACCGTTTGTGAAACATACATTTTGCGAAATATCCGAGAAAATGTGGCAATTCGGCCTTAACCTCCCGCCAAAGTCTTTCTACTGGGTTTGTCCGGTAAGTAAGACTACTGAGACGATTTAAAAAAAAATTATTTATTTATTTCATTTATTCCTATGCGCTGTAAAAGGACAACATACGAACCAAAGCTATAGTAAAGATCTTAAGTTATACAGTTAGGATATTTACATATTGGATATTTAGTGTTTATGTGTTTATGGGTTAGAAACAGAGATTAAAACCGTAATCTAAACCGTAACCCGTAACCGCTAGAAACACTTTAAAATTTGAAACCGAAACCGTAACCACAACCGAAAAAAAATGTTCTTTTTATAACCCTAACCGTATAATCTTTATTTACATAACCGGTTATCAGTACCGTAACCGAAACAAATATATGTGTTAATTTACTGGATGCGGAATTGTTTGTAAAATGGTATGTTTGTGTACTGGTAGTGTAATGCTGATTTTTTTTTAGCAAAGAAACATAACCTTTGTGGAGTTGTTGGTTAGCGACCTTTCTAATTGTAGAATATGATGCTTGCTGGCTCGAGGTCAAGAAGAAAAAAAAAAAAAAAAAAAAAAAACTCAGTTAGTGTTTGTTTCCAATATATTTCGGATGCACATCGGCATCCGTCTTCAGGGACACTACAAAGAACAATTCACCAATTATAACAAAACATTTGTAACAAACCTTTGTGTTTGAATTCCCTATCACAAGTGCGAAGGCCATTGCCAGTTGTGGCTTTGTCTAACTCAGTCTAACTTTGTCGTATGCGTGATCATGGTGGAATTAATAAGGTGAAGCTAAGTATACATATATTGGACCTCAGCAGAGGCTGACGACTTCGCCTTGTTAATTGCACATGATGCGTGTTTAGTTAAACGAAATTGAACACGTTTGATTGTTAGAAAGATCACACACACACTCGCACTTGCGAGTTAATTGGATTGAATTATCTGGGGAATATTAATAAGATTAATCAGTTCCAATTTACAGTCACACTTTTTCATTTATTATGTTTCTAAAACAAAGGAAGGTAGACATATTGGAATGGTGGGGAAAAAAACAACAATATTTTTCTAGATCTATTTAGGTAATCCACCACAGTTGTGCTAGCTGAACCGCCCACACAAGTAACTGTTGAGAGTGAAAACTTATAATGACGCCTTCCAGGACTCTATTTGCTATTATGACATTTCGGAGTAATTACAATCTCGATTAAGATGCCATTTCTGAGAATAACCATTTGTTATATGAAGATACATAACGACAAATAGTATAAACGTTGAACAATGTATATTTATCTAATACTTTTGTGACTTTCGATGACTATCCCTTAATGGATTAAACAGTAATAAAAATATTGGTTTCATTTAAGAAGTTGACGATAAGCATCATATTTTGTTTATTGGGGTTTGAGAGTAGGGGCAGTGCATTGAAGTTTGGGAAGCATTCGGAGCGGGAGTTGAAGAAGTGGGTAGTTAAGCAGAATTTGTTGGATCTTACGGACGTAGTAGATATTGTTGGTCGGGTTGAATATGGCAACCAAAGACGAAAGAGAGTCATTTTTTCCAACTAAAGTTAAGGCCTAATGGATGGCAATTATTTCAGCAGAGAATATAGAAGAGTAAGGGTAGTTTTTGGTCAACTTTTAACTCAATTGTGAAACTTATATCTTTCTGATATTCGTTAAGCTTTTTAAGTGTTTCCTCAATATCGTTTTGATTTACTATTGCGAATAAGTCATCCACATAATTGATAAGAATCTTCCATTACAATATCCCTTATAATTGGTGATGCTGAAGATCCCATAGGCAGTTCTTAAATCTTCTCGTCAAACTTTAAATAACTGTTTTCGGTGAAGCAGAAGATCAAGATATACATGAATAACTTTTTTGGTATATTTGTGTTTTCGAAAATTTCACCCCATCTCGTTTGGATCAATTTGATTGCCAAATCCGTCGGAATGCTGAAAAAACAAGAAAAACGACTTCAAACGATATCATCACTTCGTCGTAATAAGTAAAAGTCATTAATCCTTTCCTTCAAATCTATAATTTTTCTCACATAATATTTGGAATCTTAGGTTAAATTGAAATTAATTATAGAGCAAATCAAACATAGACGGATGTTATCTCTATGTATTTTTGGAAGAACGTAAATTCCTGGGTGATAACGTTGTGCTGGTCGAAAGTGTGTATTTCTCCTTATATGTAATTATTTCTAGGCAAAAGTATTGTTTTTTGTTTGGAGTCTCAGGTTAGGATCAATTTTAAAGACTCTGTATGTGTTGAGATCTCAACTCTCTTCTATTTTTGGTTTAAGTTAAAAGCTAAATTATAAAGATGGTTTTTCTGAAGCGTGAACATTCAACAATTTCGATTCCCCATGCTTTAATTGAAAAAGGCAACAGCTCAGTATAGATGATTTTAAAAAGTTATGCATTGAAGTGATTCCTGCAAATAAGCTCGTGAAAATTGAGAGAAACTCCCATCACTAAGCACCAAATAAATCGATAAATTTAACACATACATCTCTGAAAGGTTGACACTCACAAATTCATGTACAGTTTGTGCAAACATTTTTATGAACTTGATCTTAAAGCGACATTAAGCCATGTTTCTGGATGCATTTGGAGCCCCCATTGAGGTTACACCTGCTAACTTAAAGGCATATTCCTATCATTTGGTAAGCCTTCAACTTATGTATATCCCAGGTAGTCTAACCCACATGAACTTCTTCAGCATGAAACCATGCTGCTTACCTCGGCTGATCATGAGGCTTATTTGCCACCCAAATGGCATGGTACCATCTACAGCACGAAGGAATTGCTTGAGAACTATTGTGAACGCTTCAAGGTGAGCTGTCCTCCTGATTATTTTGCTATATTTTAATACTTTCTCTTACAGCCCGATTCCACTTTGCTGACATTTCATGCTCTTCAGCCCTACGAGCCGGAGTTTATATGCTGCGAACGTTGTGTGGTAGAGATAACTGTCCTCCCCGCTGGACAGGACCCTTACAGTGGCTCCGATATTGTGGTATTCCTAGTGAAGCTTACTTCGAGTAATACCAACACCTTGATCACCAAACAGTTGGGCTGCAAACTTAATTTCTTTCCACATAATCATTATTATCATGATATCATTTTGAAGGAGGGCATTGACATGGTCTATGTAGATGAAAGGATCTGTCAGGTTTCTCGCTTGTACAGCATGTTGAACAAACTAAAGCCCTACTCGGTGAAGAGTCTTTCCGGAAACCCGCTACCCGAGGTGTTGCGCATTTTGTGCCGCAAGAAAAACAATTGATAACTGAATTTGTCATAACCCTCCTTCACCCAGCCCAACTCAGTCTGGGCACAAATAAACTTTGTGACTTTAGTTAAAGTACTTGTTGGTTGGAAATAGTATCTGATGGAGACGCATTAGTTGCAGCCGAGTGAGCGACTGAGGTCTGCGCTTTGTCTGCAAAATTGATTAGGACAAGGAAAATGTTTGCTTCGATTGGTAATAAAAAAAGTAGGAACAAATTATGTTTTAACTTGCAATTGTAAAGCCATGTACTTAGTCCTGTCCGTTTATTATCCACTTCTGGCCATGCAAATTGAGCCCCGCCTTTTTAACTCACACACTCGTTTCCCCCCTCATATTATTAGTATTCATAACAAAATGTCATATATTATATTTTGCCCAAAAATCCCCTGGGCACCGGCACTGCGTGACATCTTTTGGTCGCATTTTGTTTGTGGTTTGACCTCAAATATAATCTCCTGTTTTTTGGTCCTTTTGGTATGCTGCGGCCTTTGGCTATTTTATGGCTTTGCAATCGTTTCCTTCTCGTACTGTGCCTGGAATATCTAATGGATGCGTGCAGCTAATTGAGAGTCTCTACTGTTTAAGGACCACTGGCAAAAGGATTGAACAAAGATTCAGTTTTGCATTTTGCAAAGTATTTTTGGGAATGAAAAGGAAACCATTTTATGGGATAAATGGCTTTTGTGTTGTTATTTTCTTGGGCAAGCTTAGTCTTTAATGAAGCGGATGGAAAGATTTTACGTCCCCTTTCGAACGGAAAAGGACTTTTATATGTATATTTGACGCATATCAAGAAGTTTTTCTTAGCATGGCTTAAAAACTTTCACAAGAGGGTTTACTGAGAAGTTAATGATTAAGTAAAGAAATGAATGAAGAATATTTTATTAAGAGAGCACGCAAAAAAAAGGCGAGGCAACTTCAGACTAAAAGCATGAACCGACCCCCTAATATTTTTGAATCCTCAACCCGAACCGAACCGCTTTGTGATGTGAAATATCTTTAATTCCGGTACGGACGATTTTAGTAGGAGTAAAATTTGATTTGAGCGTCACGTGACTCTGACGCCATACATATTTTGTTGCTGTGTTTGCTTTGGGCAGTGGCTTGTAGAGTGATGGCAGGGGGAAGATTGGTGATGGGGGTCGGAGAGAGATGAAGAGAAGAGTTTAAGATCATACACCCACACCCAACATTTCATTTACAGTTCTTTGCCTATGGCTCAGCCAAAAAATCAAAACACAGAAAACTACCACAACAACAACGAGAGCACAATATAGAGCGTACTCTCACAACTTTTGCTGTAAACGCGAGAGGGAGAGTGAGTGCTACTACCCTGCAGTGAAATTGTCAACTAGTAACACAAAAATACTGTACTACACCTAGTTAAAGTACAAGTAGAATTAAACTGGTAGCAAAATTGCAGAATTCGGGTGAGTTGGGCAACAACAAACATTAGCTTCCGAAGAAATGCTCGTATAAAATACTTATATGAGGTAGTTGTAATTAAATTGTAATTGAGCTGGTTGCAAACGAATCGGTAATAACTGAGTTGACCGACAGATATCGATATACCATTATACTGTGCAGCAAGATAAGCACACTGTCATAAAGAAGACACAAGGGTCGACTGGTATTTAACTATTGGAAAATGGCTAATGCAGGCGACAGTTCTCTTGCATCTATGCCATCTGGCATTAAACTGGTTGCAAATGGCTGCTGACGGGGACAATTGTCACATTCCTATGACATGCCGGTGTAAAATGGACGAATTCTATACATGGATTTGGATAGGAAGTCCAAACAGTTGCAAGTTTTTAGCGACCGATACATTTCTGGTTGTAAACCAGACACTTTCCCTGCAGGGTAAGTACTGAAAAGACAGGGCACTGAGAGCAGCATCAAACCGTTTTAGTTGTATCATGGTTTTCTTCTTCTGACAAACTGCCATAGCTGATTTGTATACCAAGGTGAGAGCTTCTTTTTATTGTGAAACATCTTTAATTTCGGTACGGACGATTTTAGTAGGAGTAAAATTTGGTTTCTGCGTCGAGTTTTGTTTGTTTTGTTTTGATTTGTGCAGTTTTCCGGCAAACACACTCACAAGAGTATATACATATATATTGATGAAATTTTTATGAAACCTTGTATTCGCTTTTTGATGTCTGTGTTCCACTTGAGCTCCCTCGCTGTCCTAATAGGCAGCCTTGGTTCACAAGAGAACTAATTACTTTAAAAAACAAGAAGTCAAGGTATTTCAAAAAGTATAAGATTTCGAAAAAATCATCTGATTTCTCTCGATATGTGGATGTTCGTTCTAGATTTAATGTGCTTAATGCACAGTGTTACAAAGACTATCTTAACCGATGCGGGCTGCAATTCTCACAAAATCCTAAGCAGTTTTATTCCTTTGTTAACTCTAAACGCAAATCTTCCCCTATCCCCTCATCTGTGCGCTATGGTAATATGAAAGCGAACACTGATCAGGCCATAGTCGATCTGTTTGCGGAGTTTTTTACGCCAACCTACTCGTCCACTAGCTTTCCTGCGAATCAACCATACCCTTATCGGCTAAATAAATCTAATTGTATTTTTAGCCCTGTGATAACTGAAAGCTCTCTTCTTTGTGATCTTAACTCTGTAAGACCTGTCTATGCACCGGGACCCGACGGAGTACCTGGTTGTGTACTTAGGTTTTGCGCTGATGCACTTTGTACATCAGCTTACATCATTAGTGATCAAAGGATTCTTATGTAATATGCAAACTGACGTGATTTATACTGATTTTAGTAAGGCTTTTGATTCTGTCAATCACTGCTTGCTGCTTCACAAACTGAGTTTAATTGGATTTCCAACCAACCTTCTTATTTGGATCTCTGATTACCTTAGTTCTAGAACACAAAAAGTTCTTTTCAGTAATTCATATTCCAAACCAATCCAGGTTACATCCAGGTGTACCCCAAGATAGTCACTTGGGTCCATTGCTTTTTACACTCTTCATAAATGATCTTCCGTGAGTCTTGACTCACTCTCGTGTGCTTATGTACGCCGATGATGTGAAACTATGTTTAACATATAATGATTTGGTCTCCCGCTTTAATTTGCAAGCTGACTTGGATGCATTTCAGTCTTGGTGTAAATGACATGTGTATGACATTTTATAGAAGCTTACCACAATTCTTTTCTTATATGAATAATAATGTCCCACTAGAGTGTTTGAATGATAAAGTCAATGAGGTAAATGATCTTGGGGTTATTCTTGATCACCGACTTAAATTTGACTCTCATATAACGGCTACTGTTTGTAAGGCCAGGAGTATTCTTGGGTTTATTAAGCGCTGGTCGAAGGAATTTGATGATCCATATACAACGAAAATTTTGTACATTTCTCTTGTCCGCCCTATACTATACGGATCTTGTGTGTGGTCTCCGCAATATTCGACCCATCAAGACAAAATTGAATCTGTGCGAAAGCAGTTTTTTTTGTTTGCTCTTCGTGGCTTAAACTGGAATCCTAAAATCCGTTTACCGTCATACTCTAGTAGGCTACTTTTGATTAATGTTCCCTCCCTCATCTGAGTTGGTTGGCCAAATTAACCTCAACGTTCCTAATAGACCGACTCGCAATTTTATACCCCTATCACTAAATCGTTGTACTACTAACTATGCTTTGCATGAACCTTTTCGTGTTCTCTGTGCTGATTACAATAAACTCTACCGAGTAATCAACTCGGAAGCTTCTCTTCCTGCTTTAAAAACTACTATTTTAACATATTAAGCCCGTAGTTGACATTTCTTTATGTTTTTCCTTCGCGATTCGTCTCATACGTTAGTTTTTCTGCCTCTCGGTCGGTTCGGCTACTATTTTGGGCTACTAACACTATTTTCGGCTACTGTTTGGGCGCGTAACAGGCCCTGGCTTGGTGTCGCATGGGCCACTTGAACGTACTGCGCATTGTACGTCAACGTCCAGACAAAAAAAAGATGATGGGCAGAGGGGGGAAGTGAAGAGGTAGGAAAGATGCTGAAGAGGTGCAACTGGGTCGGTTTGGGTGGAATCTTATCTGGGCGGGATCTGGAGCGATATGGGTGGGATCTGTGTGGGATCTAGATGAGGATCTGGGTGGGAGCTGGGCGAGATCTGGCAGAGTACTGGGTGGGATCTGGGAGGTTTCGGGGCGGGATCTGGGTGGGAATGGGGGTAAGATCTGGGTGGTTTCTAAGTGGGATCTTGGCGGGATCTGGGTGGGCTCTGGGTGGGATCTGGGATGGATCAGGATGGGATCTGAATGAGATCAGGGTGGGATCTGGAACGGATCTGGGTGGGATCTGGATGAAATCCGGAAGGGATCTGGGCGAGATCTGGGTGGGATCTGCGTAGTATCTGGGTAGGATCGGGGTGAGATCTGGGTAGGATCTGGGTGGAATGTGGGCGGGATCTGGGCGCAAATTGGGCGGGATCTGGGCGGAATCTGTGTGGGATCTGGATGGAATCTGGGTGGGATCTGTGTGGGATCTTGTGGTATCTTGGGGGTGAAACATCATTATTTATCTTTCGATCAGCGCATTAAACTTCCTGAAAAAATTAAAGAACTCTGCAGCAAGTGGTTCTGCTTTTAGTATTTCTACTCCCCGTTATTTGTCTTCTTTCGATAGAGTGTCCTTGCTGAATTATATACCATTGTGAGTACTTGTGATTTGAAAATTAGCTCTTAAACTTATCATTATGATTCACATCAAAAACTCGTGAGTGCTAGCGACACTCACATCTTTTTTTTCTGCGGGTCCACCTCTAAGGGTATCGCTTGAAGAGTGGCTATTTATCTATCGATATTTTGCTCATCGCTTGGTATCACGAAAGACGTGTGCTAGTCCTAAGAATTGGGTTTAAAAAGCAAAGTAATAAGAATTCACCATGAATGGCTATAAAACTAAAATTATCCGTTTCAATGGGGCATGTAAGTTAAAGCTGCCTTGATCAATAGAGGGATTTGTAATTTTCAGCCTCAGCTTCTGGAACAATCGGGTAAATCACTGACCACTCACAATTCCTATTCTCTTTGCAGCCAAATATGTTTACCACACAAATAAGTTCAAAAATTATTATATTGAAAATGGAATTGCTTATACGGAAGATCACATTCCGGTGCGAAATTTGCATCTGTTCCATATTCCCAAGGAGGTATGAAGTGTCGTAAATCTTTCAGCAATTAAACTGTTCTCTTTCTTTGTAGTTAAAGAAATGCGACATTCTGGATTACTTTACCCAAAACTATGGCCAAATTGTAAACATGGAGATCTACGTTCAGGGCAAGATTTATAATGAGCCGGCTAAGCTGTTTGTCGATAATCAAATGAATGTTGGCTACGCTCTGTTTGCCAATGCGCGGGATGCAGCCAAGTAAGCATGGTGCATAAATCTTTACGATATGCAGATGATTAATCTATTTTATTTTATACATTCGCAGAGTTTTGCTCAAATCAGAACATAAGCTAAGCATGTGTAAATTCCGGGTCCAAGCTCGTTTCAGCTGGCTTCAGCCAGAAGCAAATCAACTGACACCTGAGCTAGAGTCCCAGTCAGCAGCCATACTTAAGCTAAGCGAATATTGCCTGGAACAGGTATTCGAGTATCTACCGCTTGTCGATCAGATCCATTTGGCCAGGACTTGTACACGATTTCGCCATATTTATCAAAGGGTCTCCGCCAGACTGCACAAATCAATGGATTTCAATGTAGACTTATATCTGACATTGTGGGACTTACGCGATTTTTGTCGGCTTTGCGGGAGGAGTGTTCAGCACTTAAAAGATACCGTCTTGGGAATAGATTCGCAAAGGCTGAAATATTTTCCAAGCTTGAAATCATTGGATCTACATTTCACGTTCGACTGGGAAGCAACTACCGAAGAACATCAAATATTTATGGGACTGAACTTGTTGGAGGAACTAAGGCTAAGCCAGTATTATTTTGCACCAAAGAAATGGCTGCTCTTGGATCATCTTAAAAGCCTAAAGAAACTAGTGCTTCACGATTGCTCTGTGGGTGGACTGAGTGTGTCTACCTCCATTCAGTCGTTAACCATTGTTAAGTGCTCTAATTTGGATCATTGTCTGCCTCAAATACTTCAAATGCAAAAAGAAGTTAAAGAGCTGTCCATCTCAAAATCTAATGCAAACATGGTGAACAAAATAACGAATTGGCCATCTTGCGCGTCCTTGGAGACGCTTAAGATAGAACTGCCAACTAACCAGGAGCAGTATGCCATAATAGCTCAGCTTCGAGGTCTAAAAAAGTTAGTGCTCCATGGAAACAGAATAATATCTGAGATTTTTATTCAGTTAGCCAAGCACAAGTCCCATCAGCTCGAACATTTGGAGACTGTGAACACAAACGACCTAACGCGTGGGAATATATTGGAAATTGCTAAACTGGCTGGGTTGCGCACTCTCCTCTTGAAAAATTCATTTGTTATAAAGGAGCGTTCATTGCTGGAATTTGGCAAACTTACCCATCTGGAATGCATCCACATACGCAATACACTAAATATCAGCGATGACACAGTGCTTGAACTCATTTCGAAATGCACTAAATTGTTTGATCTGAAAACACGTCCTGGCATAACTGAAAGTCTGGTGAAGAAAATCATCAATCATGAACGCCAGCAAATCATCAACGGAAAGAGCCAACGAAAGCGACCCATTAAGCTGTATATGGAAAAATATGTCACCTATTCTACAGAGTTCTCTCGTGATTTGTGGTCATGCAAACAAATTGTGGAAATAATTTTTATTTAGGATTGAGCCTGATTTCCTTGACTTAAAATTAAAATGCTTACAAGCGAAAGTGAATGAAAAAATCCGGGCTGCAAACAGCACATCAGTCGAAGAATAGTTTGCTCTATTTAAAAAAATAGTAAAAATAGAGGCAAGCTAACTTCGGCTCGACCGAAGTTTATATACCCTTGGAGCTTGATATATGCCTGACAGTTTGTATGGCAGCTATACTATATAGTGGTCCGATTTCGAAAAATCTTGTTGAAATTATGTAAAATCATTGAAAACTTATAAGTACGAGCGTTGGGAGCGATATCTTTGAAAACAAAAAAGTTTTTCTCAATAAGACTTTTTTTCAGACCTTACTTTTGTATGGCAGCTATACTATATAGTAGTCCGATTTCGAAAAATTTTGGTGAAATTATGTTAAATCATTGAAAACTTATAAATAAGGGCGTTGGGAGCTATAACATTGAAAACAAAAAAGTTTTTCTCACTAAGACTTGTTTTCAAACCTAACTTTTGTATGGCAGCTATACTATATAGTTGTCCGATTTTGACAAGGCTTGGTGAAATTATGTGAAATCATTAAAAACTTATTAATACGAGCGTTGGGAGCGATAGCACTAAAAACAAAAAAGTTTTTCTCACTAAAACTAGTTTTTCAACCGATCGTTCCTATGGCAGCTATATGCTATAGTCATCCGATCCGGCCGGTTCCGACAAATGTGCAGCGTATTTATACCAAAAGACTTCGTGCAAAGTTTGGTTAAGATAGCTTTAAAACTGACGGAGGAGATAGCATAGAAACAGACGGACAGACGGACGGACAGACGGACATGGCTATATCAACTCAGCTCGTCATGCTGATCAAGAATATATATACTTTATGTGGTCGGAGATGCTTCCTTCTATGCGTTACAAACATCCGGACAATTTTAATATACCCTCTCTAAGGGTATACAAATGTACTAATCTGCTGTGACATTAGATGCTCAAATACTTTAGACATCGGTCTATATTCGTCATTTGCCTTTGGTAATGGAACTATCTTAGCTATTTTTCAATTTTCTGGAAAAGTTGAAGTCGTAAACGCAGTGTTGCAGATTTATGTTACATGATTAATGATTTTTGGTAAGATTAGCTCAAAGAATTTAGGATGCATGTCATCCAACCTAACAGCATTCGACTTAATTTTGAGGACGCGTTCAAGAACATCACATGGGTTCACACACATAAAGCTAAAAGCTATTATATATAATAAATATAAAGCTATTACTCGTGCAGCTCTCTAATCGCTATACCTGTGATAATTATCACAGGTATTATTAACTACAACATCTAGGTAGGATTAGAGAGCTTCATTAGTGATTCCGGCATCGTATGATTACAGGTAAAAAATACTCATTTTTGAGTACAACGATGCGGAGTAGGTAATCATGTAATCGTTTGAATGATTACAAGTATTTTTGATTACTACTCGAGTATTTTCCGAGTAATACTCGTAGCATCGTTTTAACAATTGAATCGTTGTGAGGCAAGTATTTTAATTATTATGCAAGGTTTGGTCAAAAAGTATGGCGAATTTTGCGTTTTCTTTGAAATTTATATATTTGCTCATTATATACAGCTTAGAGATCTCCACGGTAATAAGACCGTGAAATACTTAAGAAACTGAATTTTACGGCCACAAATGATCACACAATACAACATTACCATGGTTATGACAATACTAAACCGCGATAAACACCATGGATGACTAATGCTAAGGAATAAAGCAAAGATAATAAAGAGTGTTTTAAGCCACTTTCTGTCACTGACAAATCATTATTTCACGGACAAGTACCATAGAGGATTAAAAATAGTTAGAAGGCAAAACTAAATGTTCTTCCAGTCAAGTGGAAAATCAAGTCAGGATCAATGCATAAGCGCAATTTGCAGGTGGTTGATCTCCATAGTAATAAAACCGCTAAATCCTTAAGAAACTGATTTTCAGGGCCACAAATGATCACATAATACAACATTACCATGGTTATGACAATAAAGAATGTAGTACAATATCTTTTATTTAATAAAATAAATATAATTTAATTGGTACAAGAAGAATCAAGAAGATATGGTCGATAATTGTGAATTATTTTAGTATTTAATAATAATTAATATAACCAAGTGAGTGGTGAAATCTGTATACGTTCTGCAGTGTCTTTTAAGTAGAGTCGTTTTGCTAAGAATGTAGAAATAATATGGCATCTACATTTTCGCCTTTTAATTTGGTCCTTCGGTATTTTAATTCTCGGTTTACAGCTGGAATGCATATAATGTGTCGTGCCTGTGCTTGAAAATTCTTTTCCATGTATCTTCCACCAGTCCATAATATTTCGCTCTGAAAAATTAGTTTACTTGTACATTTCCATTGTACTGTACCATAAGGCAATTAGAATTGGAGAGAACGTTTACGCTGCCTCTCAATTTTGCTTGTGCTAAACAATAGTGCCCAAAAAGATACTTCAAAGTGCCTGTAGGAAATCACTGTGGTTAGAGCGATATATCCTTATGTACAGCAAAAATGTCATCAGCCTCCACCTCTGAAGAAAAACTAGAATTTAGCATTTCATTTGTACACTCCGGTTGGCTTTTTTGCAACGGAATGGCCGAAGTAACAGCCATTTCTTCATTCACCAGATTAAACATCCTGACGCTCAACATCGCTTAGGTATCGAAACTATTTGTATTCCGACCACAAAAATGCTGCTTTTTTTTTAAATTTTATTTGATTTTCAAACAAACTGATTGAAACGAACGAGAAAAGCTAAAATTCCGATAGCAAAACATATATGACCAAATAAAATATTGAAGTATAAATCAGACGATGCTACGAAGCCACATTGCCTAATTTTATAGAAAGTAATTATACATATTGTAATCGTACTCGGCGAGTAATAACCTGTTACTATTTTACTTACTCGTTCAGTTCTCTAGTAGGGATTAATAATAGCTTCAGGTACATTCGATTGCTCAAATTTCAGGTTAAGTTCATTTACATCAGCCGTGATTTTCTTTGAGATAACTGTTTTTCCAATTCCCAATTTTTCATCCCATTTTTGATTGGTGGATATTGCACTTTGGAATTTACAAGAGTTTTGCAGAATAAATCATTTCTGAGTGTTCTGAACCGCTGATAGTGCTCAGACGTCTTATACCTTTTCCACTTTTTATAGGCAGCGTCTCGTTCAGCAATTTTTAATGAAATGTCCCGCGTGAACCAAGGATTGTGTCTGTGCTTACAAACCCTTCGCTTCAGTGGTACTGTCTCTTCATAAATGATATTGATGAGTAAGCACAGTTGACTTAATTGGGAATTAACATCTACAAATGAGTAAATTGAGTTCCAGACACACCGGTCTAAATGGTCAATTAGTAGCATTCTGTCAATGTTTTTGAGGTCTCGATACCACACGGTAGCGTCGCTTTGAGAGGGATTAAAGTCATACGTTAGGAATATAAGGTCATGTTTGGAAAAAATTGGTACTTCAACCTGGTCATATAGAAGAATTTGACCCTTTTTACTCTACGAGTAACGGGTATAAAAATATCGCATACTCGATATTTGGACAAAAAAATATCACAATATAAATTTATCAGTTTTAAAAATATTATCGATATATTGATATTTTGATATATTTTCGACAACTCTAGATGAAATCAACCTACCAGAAACCCAAACTATCATTTCAGTTCCTAAACTTGATTACAAATGAGAAGCTGTACAACTGGAGAGTGGAACTCTTTAGTATTTGTAGGCTTGGCATAACTTCTTTCTTAACATTTAGATGTCGGACGTTTTGCTATTCTCTGGTATGTACTACAACTAATTCCTTATTCACATCAGCTTTCATTTCACTTTTAGTATTGATTCAGAGCAACCCTCGCTTATCGAACTAGTCAACGCAAATAAACATCAAATGTCAAATGCTTCCTGGTTGGCATTTCTGGAATAGTTGTCACGGCTGGGACTGTCCCTTCTTATCTTATCCACCTGTTACCCTTACCAGTTCAATAATTGATGTAAATCTGTTGCCACTGTGAAGTGTCACAGACATTTTCATTCCTGTTGTTTGTTGCCTGTTGAGTGCCTTGTTGATCCTTTTTGTTCACAACTTTTGAGGGTACTTGTGGAAACAAAAAAAAAAAAAAACTGCCATGGAAACTTCACAGCTGTGTGTGTGTGTGTGTGAAAAGGGGGGCTAGTAGCCAGGGACGACAGACAGGCCTATAAGCAAAAGGAATTTTGGGGAATGATAAATAGCCCAGCTCAAGAGGCCAAGCGGAGTTGCAGGATTGTGCAGGGCCAAAAGTCTCTCACCTTTCTCCTTTTTTTTTTTTTGCACATGCAAAGCCAAAACCCGAAAAGTAATGAAAATGAGATGAAAATTATTGCAACGTAAATCAGGCGTATCCTGGGCATCCTGGGCGCCCAGCTGCGTCTCTGCCAGGCTAAACGTTTGCTACTGCTTAATTTGGCTTTCATTGCGTGTTTTTTTCACTCGATTTTCTTTAGTCTGACATGAATTATTTAACGATCTCCAGCTGCGTTGATGCGATTTCGCAAAGGATGCCTCTAAATTAAAGCCCTAACAAGCTTAATACAAGACAACCGCAAAATCGGGCAAAAACTTCATTTAATGCAACAGTGGATGGGAGATCCATAGAGATTCGCAGCCATGTGTGGGGTAGCTCTTTGTGTGTGTGTAAAACATTCATACACTCACAAACGCACACACACTCTGAATAACAAACACAAATGTCGACATCGACTTTCCAATTTCAAGTGAAAAATCCCGCGAATGAACATGTAAACAACACAATGCTAGGTGGGCTATGGAAACAAAAGGCCAAAAACCAGAAAGAGAGAGCGAGTTAACTAAAAAGAAAAAGGCCAAAACAAAATGCAAGAAATATGCACGCTATGCAATAGTCGACTAACAGATGATGTGGTCAAGTGCAAAGCAAGGTGAGCAGAGCAATCTATGATATTACGGTTATTAATAACCGTCAAATATAGGCAACATAACACGAATACTAAAAGCTCAATAAGTTTAATGTTCGAATATAATGATACAAAGTATTCATACAAAAAATTTAATACTCGGAAAATTAAGGCCCGCCTCGGACCATTACGTTTTTGTTTAAAAAAATGGGCTGATAAAAGACACCGAGGGTAGGGAGCAAACAATAAAGATACAAAGCAGCTTACCAAAGTATTTACCTCATCTTTAATTATATTTTTGATGTGAAACATCTTTAATTTCGGTACGGACGATTTTAGTAGGAGTAAAATTTGATTTCAGCGTCACGTGACGCTGACGTCATTCATATTTTGTGTTGTTTTGATTTGTGGATTTTACCAGCCAACACACACACAAGAGAATAGGCAGAGGGGAGAAGCGAAGAGGTAGGAAAAATGCTGAAGAGGGGAAACTGGGTGGGCTCTGGGAAAGATCTGGGTGTGATCTTGGTGGGATCTTGTGGATTTGGGTGGAATCTTATCTGGGTGGGATCTGGGAGTGTAAAGGGTGGGAATTGGGTGGGATTTGGATGGGAATGGGGGTGAGATCTGGGTGGGATCTAATGATCACAAAATAGGTGTGCGTGTGGTGAACACTCACAAGGCTTTGATGTCAAACCTGATGCTAAATGTAAGGGTTTAATTTCCAAAGCACATGCTTTCTTAAGGGTATTAAAATCAGCAATGATGATTAAAAAGAGAGAAGTTTCATGTGCAATTTAAGAAATACTCGGAAAGGGCTCATGCATTTGCTCAAAATGTGAAAAAAACGGGGTATAAACGACACTTGATGAAAAGTCGCAGCTAGGGTACCATTTTCTCCCGACAAAAGTATTATTTTTGATCATTCTTATATTAATCAGATATTATAAATTTTAATAAGACTGAGAACTAAATTTTTTTTTTTTTGGAACAAGGTCACGGGGTGTTATGTTCTTCCTTTAAGGACACTGGTTAGTCATTGTCATTGTTTCATCACTGTTAAGTCAATATCAAGTTACTGTTTAGTCACTATGAAGTCACAGTTTAGTCACTGTCAGGTCATTGGTAAGTCATTGTCGAATCACATTTAAGTCACAGTCTATTCACTGAAGAGTTACTGTCGAGTCACTGTTTATTTTTCGTCAAGTCACAGTTTAGTCACTGCCATGTTACTGTGTACTCACTTTCAAGTCACTGTTTAGTCACTTTCAAGTCACTGTCAAGCCACTTACTTTCAAGTCACTGCTTAGTCTATCTCAAGTCACTGTTTAGTCACTTTCAAGTCACTGTCAAGCCACTGTTAATTTACAGTCGTCACTGTTAAGTCCCTATCAAGTCACTGTTAAGTCAATGTTTAATCACGATTAAGTCACCCCCACTTTTCCCCTACCACTTTCCCACCACTTCTCACCGCTTTCTTCATCTTTCCACCACTTTCCCTGCTCTTTCCCTGCTCTTTCACCCTTTCAAAATATGCATTACGTCAGCGCAGCGCTGCAGCGTCACGTGACGTTAAAATCAAAGTTTACTCCTACTAAAATCTTCCGTACCGAAGTTATAGATGTTTCACATCAAAAATGGATCTTTAAGTGGATATTTTGAATATCCAATCTAATGCTATCTTTTTTTTCCCCTGTGTACTTTTGTACTTGCAACACACAACGAAACATACCATCATTGTGTTGATTATAAATCAACCTTCTACACACCTATAAAGTCAGGGTTCTTTGAAGCCGTGTGTACTTTTGGTATACCAGCAAAGTACGTTAGGCTTGGCATGATTACATTGAGAAACACGTAAAGTTCCGTCAAAATAAGAAAGAACCTTTGCGAACTATTTAAACCCAAAAGAGGTTTTAGGCAGGGCGATACCTTATCGTGTGACTTCTTCTATCTACTGATGGCCAGTGTCCAAATGTCAAAAAAACGGGACATTTTCTTCGACATTATCGGCAAAAACGGACGAACGGTAAGCAGGGCGTTTTCAGAGATAGAAAGGCAATCTGTACTGGTGGGCTTAGCGGTAAATAGGGACAAGACGAAGTACTTAGTATCTGCGAAAAGAAAGTACACGCGTCTTGGACAATCTCTTACAATGATTTGAATTTGAAAAACTGGGTACGAACTGATGCTTACAGAGGTTCCTTTTAACAGAATTTACGGGTCTTACGCCGATTTTTTTTATAGGATTTTTAGTTTTCGTTTTTGAGTTTCTAATACATTTGATCATATAATTTTCTCTGAACCCGAACCAAATAGGGAAGAAAATAATTAATATTTTGGACAGACTAACAAAAATGCTGTGTATTTATTTTCAAAGTTTAGACTCTAAAATTGATATACTGCTCTTAACTTCAAGCCTCGTCCTATACCCTATGTTTTTTTTCCCAAGTTAACTTTCCGTTCTCTCAACGGGAGCTTTGCATTCAATGCCAACGCTTGTGTGAGTATCTCTGCATCTGCAACAATGCCCTCCCCCTCTCTGTGTGCGTATGAAAAATTTGCAACAAACTTTTGCCGTGGCAGGGCGAAAATCCTAAAACCAAATAAAATGCGCTCTGCAGAGTTGAACCCACTTGAAATATATTTTTGGCAATGAAAATGACCCGACACAACAACAGCAAAAAACACCATACAAAAAAAGAGCGCAAAGATAAAACGTAGTTATAATAAATGGTATAAAGCGCCAAAACGTTGCATGCTGCAACAGTGCAACGCCTGTGATGCCCCGGCTGCTGTTGCCTGTTAATCCCTGGAAATTTGTCTAAGCCCCCACGCAATGTTCGCCCGCTTTTTGCGTGGGGCATTGTAAGGCTGATGAATGACGTCGCTGCTGTGCAAATTATAAGAGCAATTTGCATTATGTGGGTCGCCTTGGCGCCCCCCAATTTTGGATTATGTATTATAAGCGGCGCACAGTGAAGCTGGGAAATGGATTCTTTTGAAGTGCTCGAGGAAGTGGAAGGGGTGTGAAAATGGTGCCAAGTTGATATTAGTTATGAGGGGATAAGTACATGAAATTGGTTTACACTCAAGAGAAGTTTAGCTTTTTAGGTTTGCATTTCTCAAACATAAAAATGCGAAATTTTTCTAGGACGGAAAACATAGTTTTTTTTTAAAGTGGCTTAAGATGGTGGGAAAAACAATCGGAATGTGGAAATTCATTTACAAAATTACACTAAAACATGTCCTTATTGGTTTTGCAAGATCTAATTAAACAACCAATTATTTTGGGTGACTAAACACTAAGTATCGAAGGTTTCAAGGGCTTAAGTCCGATTTTGAACCGAACATTTTTTTCTTATCCGAACCTTAAAACTAAGTTGAGAAAAATGTTGTAAATGATTCTGTTCCGAACCTTATATTTCTGTTCGGTTTAACAAAATTAAATACAATTAAAATATAGATTTAAAAACCTAGCAAATTTTTTTGTGTTAGTACACAATTCGCCCAGTAGTAGAAATTCGACAATCAAATTTTTAGAATTACCACTTAACACAAAATTAATTAAAAATAAGTTTGGTGAAAATAATTGGTCAAAATAGTCTTAATTATTTGAAGTTTTTGGTCCATAACAGAACTAGATCTGACCGGGTGCCACCCTGGAAACGCGGTATTATTACTTTAAGCTGAAAAATATAAGATTGCTTATTTGAGCTCGGCCGAAATTTTATTCATATTAATGAAGATCTTAAATGCAAAAGTATGTAACAAGGGGAAGGAATCATTTCCGACCATAAAAAGTATATATATTCTTGATCAGCATCAACAGCCGAGTCGATAAAGCCATGTCCGTCTGTCCGTTCGTCCGGATGAACAAACAGATCTCAGAGATGGTGGGACAAATGTTGCAGGCAGATCAAGTTTATTTTCAATTTTTGCCACGCCCCCTCCCGCCCCCGCAACACGAAAAAAATCTTCTACAGTTTTGAAGAAAAATGATTAGTACCTTCTAGAGAAAGTTAGTAATTAGCAAAATGTATCGATTTGACAAATGATAAAAATAGAATAAGCGGTTCTCAAGTTATGGGCAAATAAGTTAACCACACTCCCCCCACCCCCTTCCACCCTTTCGCAACCAACACCGCACAATCTTAGAATGAGAGAGAGATAAACAGAGAGAGAGACTAAGAGATGAGCGCAGAACCAGCACTGCATTCAGCTTCTACTCTAGGTACAGAGTATGTTATAGTCGGGCTTGACCGACTTACTCACTTGTTCTTAATAGCAAAGGCAGAGCTCGTAAAAATATGGTCAACCAAATTTTTCTATGCTGTCTGCCATATTATATACCCTTGCAAATGTTTTAAAACATCAGAGATTAAGAAAAATTTTTCTAAATAAAACCTACTTTTCGACCGATAGTTCCTATGGCAGCTATAAGATATAGTCATTCGATCCGGTCGGTTCCGACATATTAGCAGTGTGCAGTAAAAAGAAGACTCTGTGCAAAGTTTCAGCTTAATAGCTTTAAAACTGAGAGAATAGTTTGCGTAGAAACAGACAGACGGACAGACAAACGGACAGACGGACGGACAAAGCTCAATCGACTCAGCTCGTCGCCCTGATCAAGAATATATATAGTTTATAGGGTCGGAAATGAATATTTCTGTGCGCTGCAAACTGATTTTCTAGTGTTTTCTGTTGCATAGTAATCGATGAGAGAAACAGACGAAGCTGTCTGACTGTAACAATTTCGTTCGAGTTTCAGCAGCTGAGCATAAGCAACCATGATATAACCAAGGTATACTAAACAAGGTAGACTCACTCGCTCTCTCACAACTCCTTACATTTGTGTCAAAGAGAGCGAGAGCGAGAGAGTAATATATTTCATTACAAAGCCTACTAAGTAAAACACAAAAAATTCGTGCGCCGAGATGCTTTGCTTACAACATGGAGCAAAGAGTATTTGAGAGGAACTTTGCTCAGTCGGCACCGCTTCTGTCAGAAAATTGTCAACTGTTCGCTCTCCTTTACGCTCTCCAGATACATTTTGGTCAGCTGTTCGCTCTCTCTGGATACATTTGGGTTACAGTCGTCTCACACTAACCACACCCACAGTGATTTCCGACTGGCACTTTGAATTATCTTTTTGGGCACTAGTGAAGAAATTGATCAGAAATATAAATTGATTAGACATTGATCAGAAATTGAAATTGATCAGAAATAGAAATTAATCAGAAATAGCTCCAGCAAAATTGAGAGGCAGCGTAAACGTTTTCTCTAATTCTACTTGCTTACCATGGCTTACTGCCTGAAATTTAACAAGTTGTCAAGAGAACGAGAGATTTTAGAGATTTGTTCTAAATTTTGATTGTTTGGCCAATAACTAATTGCTTTTTTGAATTTGTGCCTCTGTCCTCTCCATTTGGATGTCTCTACTCCAGACCACAGGCGTCTTACTTCCAATTCAATGTTCACCGATTCACACAATCAAGAGTTCTTCTCGCGTTTGCATAAATCCAGGACTGACTTCAATTCCTGGTAGCTATGGGCCGGCACTGCTATACATCGACATAAGCAACAGTATTGGCTCGACATTTTTACAAACTCCAAATAGAATCGAAGTCCCGTCGGCAAATCAAAAAAAATTCGTGCGCACACAACTTTTTCAATCAAATGACAGCAACACAATGAAAATTTGGAGTCTCGAAAAGAGAGCACACTCAGAGAGCACCTTACCTTTAATAGTTGTATTATGGACGCAGCTGTTGTCTATCGAGTGAAACTATCGATAGTTTAATCAAAACTTGCCGGCCGGTTAAAATTTGACCCCATCATGAGGCTGCGGTTAAAGTTGCCGGCTGGTTTTCGCCAAAGACAGTATGATACACTCAAATTCGGCTAACCTGCCGGTAAGTTTGTCTAACCGGACATTGAGAAAATGGGCCTAAGTGCGATAAAAATAGAGAATAGTTTTGCAATATATTTAAATTTGCATTGAATGTGCTACATTATTCAACATTGTCTTTATTTTTATTTACAGAAAAAGAAGTTGGAGAGGAAATCCTGTTTGAATTTCTCTTATAGGTCACATTGTCTTCGGAGATTAGCGTCCAGCAGTAGTCGGTCTCATCACGTTTTAACCATGGTATCTTTTTTCCATGTTGGACACAACCAGATAGATTTTTTTTACGTATGCTATGCGGTTGGAAGAAAAATCCAAATTGTATAATTATGAATTCAAATTTGGCAAAAAACAACAATTTTTTTCTCCATTTGAGCCCATAGCGCTAACAGCTCACGACCCAGCTCATTTTTGTCCACGAACAAACTGTTAATCTAAGTTTTGTCTTTTTAAATTTGTTTAGATCATTAACATCGCTGAAAAAAAAACGTTATGGGAGTTTAGTTAAGGGTAACTTTTAGAAAAATCGAAAAAAACGTTTATCGACAATATCTTGGTAACGCGTCGATAGATTTTTTATGGCGATTTTCGTGATCAGCGGGCCAATTTACTTTAGAAAAAGTTGGTTTGGTCTAGTGGGGGAAAATCGACTCTCATTTTTGCGAGCAGTGTTATTATACACTTTTCAAGGGGTCAGGGTTTACTCAAAAAACACGTTACCTGCCTTTTCCACTGATGAAATGAAAGTCTGTGATGGCCTGATGTAAATAAAACTTTATTGGATATTTTTAATTTATATGTTTATATGTTTAAGGATTAACTGTTAACTTAATATAATATGGTCATTCGATTGTTAATCAATATGTTTCGATATTGTAGTATAATTTGAATAAACGAACAAACTGATGCTTAGAGTTAAGTTTGATCAAATGGTATTGGTTATATGGATATAATGAAATAGATAATTTGAATAATAATGTTGTAGTATGTGGAAATAACTTCTTTTCCAAAAGAAGGTGCTCTTCAGGAAGACAAGGGAAAAGGCAACATTCTTTAAATTTTTGATTATTTTTGTGATTATAATATAGGGCTTAAGTTTCCAGCTATCATCCCGTGCAGTTCATCGATATGATTTTCCATCTTACGATACTCTGCCATGTTCATTTCTAACCACTCCTTGAGCACTTCTTGCGAATCTCTTACACCAAGGCGAACCTTTTCAAGTAACAATAAAAACTGGCCATGCCATTCTGGTTTGGCTAATTTGACTTTATAGCGATCATAGAAAAAGTAAAGTTCCTTGCCTTTTTTTGTCGGCGTAATCCTGCGAGTCTTGTCAATTGTAATGTAACCGTTTTCAGCAAGGGACTGAATATGACCTGGATGAGAGCCTGCTGTACCAATTTCATGTTCATTCATTTGCCTGATTAAAGCTGACTCGGTGAGGCGTCTAGTTTTGATGACTTTCGAACCGAGGCAAGCAAGAAAGTGACAAACGATCAACTTATAGACCTTCCATTTTTTTCGACCAAGTTGATCAGTTGTTGCATTTCTAATAGGAAAAATGGGCTCAAGTTGGGCTTGTGTACGACCAGCCTGGGTTGGAATGAGCTTCTGTTTCAGTAACTCTTTGGCTTGTCTTCCCCACACTGGATTATCAGACTGTTCCTTTACCAATGCCTGCAGATCCAACGTTCGTGAGAATTGCTTCGAATTTGTTTTGGGATTGCTGATTAATCCTTCTTTGTAGAGCTCCTTGGCATACTGCAGAGTGTCCCGTGACGACATTTTATAGACACGGGAGCACATATTGGTCAAGTCCCAAGTTGTAAGAGGATAAAATACGAGATTTCGTCTCTTTAGTTCCCGCTCCATCACTAATCCCAACGTGGCCATGTAACAGCTCCCATACTTTACTTCGATGGCTCTGTTTCTATACTGAAGGCGCGAAAAGGCACGACCAGTGCGAAAATTGACTTCATCACGCACTTGAAAGGCTCTTAGTGCTGGCAAATTAAAATGATAGTCTTCCAACTGGCGGACGGCATACGGTGCTGGACCTGTTTCGATGAGGGAAGCGTTACACAGTGGTCGGTCTTGTATGGAATCAGCGGCCAAAAATACTTGCACTGCCTATATCAAAGTTAAATTTTTTTCTTAGCTTTATATAATTATAATAAGTAATAAACAATAATATTACCATCAATCAACTATTACCACTACCCACGGCACCTCCCTCCCATCGAAAGGACTCATCGAATTCATTAATTACATCGCTTTGCAACTCTAATATCAGCGACGCAGTGTGATCCAAAAATTTTTGTAACTCAACTTCTGCTACAGATACTGAAACTCTTTTCTTTTTCCTTTAAAATGTTATTATAGCAGGGTAAAAAGATGAACTTTATTGTTAGCGAAGCTTATTATAAGTAGATTCTGATGCTTTTTTAAATTTGCTTAGTTTATGAGTGATATTACTTCACACGCCTTTGCTAGGAAGATCGAAGGATCGATGAAATTATGAAAATGATAATACTAAAACCAAAGCACAAAAATGACGAACAAAACACAAACAATGAAAACACAAAAACAAAATATATACGTAAGCAAGAATGTACACGCACGATAGTTCACGCACGATAGTACACGCACGCACATACCTAGGCACATATAAGCAAGACAACACAAAAATGGGTGGTAGAAAAACACGAATAACACAGAGGGAGGCAAAAGGTGGCGGCTGAGTTTAATAATATAGACAAAGAAAACATTAACTAATATTAAGAAAAAAGTTTCATTTGAGGGTAAGACAGGGGTCACAACATTTTCTCTAACTCAAATCAATGCATTAAGAAAAATACACCACTCGACAGGTCATCGGTAAAACAATAATTTTAAAACAATATGTAAACATATTATTTCACAAAAATCACTTAGTAAGTAGTCAATACCTTAATTTTCAATATTAATTTTAGTTGACGTCAATTAAACGCGATTTAATATTAAAACTTAATTTTCTTGTAGGGCCAAGATTAAAGCTCCGTTTACTGCACATTCCGCTTTGATTTGTTGTCACTTTTCTCTCTTTATTCGTAGCGCGTTCGGCCGGGATAGTTTAAAAATGAATTTACCGTTTGTTTAACTGTTCTTTTAAGAAAAAATTTTGATACTTAGAGTGGAAAATTTCTGAAGTTTTTTTTTTTATTTTTGGCCTATGAAATCGACCACTGTGCGTTAGCTCGATATAGCTCAATATTCTCCTTGAAACCCTGGCAGATATTAATAATGCCATCCACAGTGTAAGAGGTCCAAGCGATTACACCCTGACATTTAACAATGAAAGGCTCCAACACCCTTTTCAGAGCATCTCTTTCTGGTTGTACAACAGGCGTCTGCAAATTAAGCAGCTCAATCGGATCAATCGAATTCCAATTCCAATTGTAGGGCCCTTCATAAGTGAAGTCTGTGAATTGCAATGATCCAGAGATCATTACCATTCCAGCCTTTTCACCAAGCACTTCTGTTTCAAATTCAAACACATAAATGCTTTGTTCAAATCGCTGCAGTAAGAAATAAAAGTATTTTAAATTATTGCCATATTTGGTGTTTGGGTTTTGTTATACTTACCGTTGTGTACTGGCCTTTTGAGAGCAAATATGCTAGCCTTGCGGCTGAAGATGCGTTATTGGCCACGTTTAAATACTGCTTCATCTTGGGTTAGAGTAGCTAGAAGAAAAGATGCCAAAACGACAGTTAAGCAAAGTCAAAGAATTGGTTTCCAAAAATCACTGACTTCTGGGTAAAATTACACAAATTCGGGGAATTAAAACTATTTAAAAAATTTGTCATTAAAACTTGCAACCGAAATTAATACAACTATTTTTAGTTGACTTCAGTTTAAATTAACAACAAATTTTATTGCTCCACAGAAAAATTTTGTCGGTAAACTCAACCATTTGTGTGGTTAAAAAGCTCGAACCCCTAGTCGAGGGTTGAACTTACCGTCACATAACGGTTCCGAACACATAATGTAGTGATTACGGTTGAAAATGCTCCAACCAACAAAAATAGCTATTCTACCATTGCAATGGTCGTTTTAACTTATAGTGTAGTTCTCATCGTTATTTATTTATTTATTTAGTTGACAAAAAAAGGCTGTCAAGTCAATTACACATACGTTATAAAAAAGCCTTATTGACTAAGAAAGCCTAACAAAGAAAAACTAACAAAATTACAGAATAACTAATAACGACTCTGACCCGGTGGGGGAAGATTTTTTGCCAGCCCGGCAAGCTGTGACCGTACTCACAGCCAGGAGTGATCAGAGATTTCCCTTAAGATAATTATAGAGAGACGTTTTAGAGAGAAGAGAGAAAGATCTGTTGAGAGCAGGTGTTAGAGATCGTTATAATTTTGGCATAAGACTCGAAATCGATTGTGCTTTGCATAATCAGTTGTGCATCTAGGCAGTATTAATGGAAAATAGTTTCTGGTTGGCCTAGAAGGAACGGAGAAGTTAAGCCGACCTAAAAGTTGGGATGAATCTACATCACCGATAATCTATATATATAAACAAGTGAGAAAGTCGGTCAAGCCCGACTATGTCATACTCTGTACCAAGAGCAGGAGCTGAATGCAACGTTTCTGCTGCGCTCATCTCTAAGTTTCTCTCTCTCTCCCTCTCTATTTCACTCACACGTTGTTGAATAAAAATGCGGTGTTGGTTGTGAGCGCGTGGGAGGGGGTGGGGGAGGCGGGAATTTATTTTTGGTCATAACTTGAGAACCGCTCCGATCTTTATCATTTCTTCGGCCAAATTATACATTTTGCTAAATACTAACTATCTCTAAAAGGTACGAATCGTCTATCTTCAAAACTGTAGGAGATATAACGTTTTTTCCAAATTGCGGGGGCGGGAGGGGGCGTGGCCAAAATTGAAAATAAACTTGATCTGCCTGCAGCTATAAGAAGCATTTGTCTAATACATGTCAAACCTCTATCTCTTACCATCTCCGAGATCTGTTTGTTCATACGGACGGACGGACGGACGGACAGACGGACATGGCTATATCGACTCGGCTGTTGATGCTGATCAAGAATATATATACTTTATAGGGTCGGAAATGATTCCTTCTTCCTGTTACATACTTTTGCACAAACTTAATATACTCTGTGTACCTTTGGTACAGAGTATAAAAAGTTCAACCTGACTGACTGACTGACTGGTGACCGTCGTACAGCCTAAGCCATAAAAGATAGGAAGATGAGATTTTCATAGTAGTTTTATCTTATGCTGAAAGTGAGTACTAAGAACGGATTTTGGATTATTCTGTCGGCAAATGTGGAAAATTCGCGGAAAACGGTTGTATGAAACTTTTTTGTTTTTCATCCGATCAAGTTCAAACTCATTTTCAAAGATCTATATGAAAATTCGACAACAACTGCATACCAATCTTCCGGAAAATTCACCCCGCTGGGTGGAAAGTGGGTGGTCAAGGTTGTATGGGCGAAACTTTAGTTGCCAGCGATTGGCGCCAAACTTATTTTCAAAATTACACACAACAAAACATAATTTGTAAGCATAGTACGCGAAATGGAGATTTTGGAAAATCCGCACACGAGGAAAATGGCCGGAAAATTCTGAATCCAAAAAGGTGTTTATCATACGATTGGCTTGAAACTCGGTTTGTAAGTATAGAATACGAAATAGTTTAAAATGTTATATTCCGAAGTTGGAAAATTTGACCTGACGGTCGAAAAATTCCCGGAAAATTCTGCATAAAAAAAACTATTTTCCATCCGATTGGCTTGAAACTCGGTTTGTAAGGACAAAATACGAAATAATTTGTAATGTGATTTTTCAATGTCGGAAAAGCCGCCCAAGAGGAAAATGGCTGGAAAATTCTGCATGAAAAAACTATTTTTCATACGATTAGCTTGAAACTCGGATTGTAAGGTCAAATTGAGAATTTATTTTTTTTTTAATTTTCCGATGTTGGAACTATCGCCGGGATGCTTACTGTGAAGTGAATGGGATGTGGGTGGGATGTGGGTGGAAAGTTGTTTTGGAAGTGGGTGGTAAGTGGATGTAAAGTGGGTGAAATGTGGCAGGAAGTGGGAGGGATGTGGGTGGGATGCTAATGGGAAGTGGGCGGGAAGTGGACGGGAAGATGGCAGGAGGTGTGTGGTATGTGGGTGGGATGTTGGTGGGAAGTGGGCGGGAAGTGGGATGTGGGTAAGTGGTGGGATGTAGGGTGGGATGTAGGTGGGAAGTGGGTGGGTGGAATGTGGCGGTACGTGGGAGGAATGTGGGTGGCAAGTGGGTGGAATGTGGGTGGGATGTGGGCGGATAGTGGGTGGGATGTGGGTGGGAAGTGGGTGGGATTGAAATGGGAGGTGGATGGGATGTGGGTGGAATGTGGCGGTAAGTGGGAGGGATGTGGGTGGGATGTAAATGGTAAGTGATCGGGATTTGGGCGGGAAGAGGTCGGGAAGTTTGCGGTATGTTGGTGGCAAGTGGGTGGAATGTGGGTGGGATGTAGGTGCGAAGTGGGCGGAAAGTGAGTGGGATGTGGGCGGTTAGTGGTTGGGATGTGGGCGGTTAGTGGGTGGAATGTGGGTGGAAAGTGTGTGCGAAGTGGGCGGAAAGTGGGTGGGATGTGGGCGGGAAATGTGCGGGAAGTGGGTGGGATTTGGGCCTGAAGTGGGTGGTAAGTGGGTGTGCGTTGGTTAAATACTGTTGAAGGCGCAGCGAAGCGTGACGGGCTATTTGCTAGTTAATTTATAAAGAAAAGAAACACCTAATACTGTTCTACGGTTAGCTAACGGAAGGTCAATAAGCAAGAGTCTGTTAGAGTACGATGGCAGACGAAGGTTAGGGTCCCAATTTAAGCCATGTAGGGCAAAAAGCAAGAATTGCTTCTAAACAGATTCAATACGATCTATATGCAGTATTCAAGTATTCAAGTACAGGAAGGACTAGAGCAGTGTATAAAAGCTTTGTGGTATTTGGATCATTAAACTCTTTTGACCAACGTTTGATGAATCCGAGTACACCATTTGCTCTATTAACAATAGAGGAGATATGAGGATTGAAACTCAATTTGGGGTCAAAAAGAACTCCAAGATCAACGACTGTAGAAATTCGTTCCAAGGGTTCCAGCGAAGGCTTGCTTGATGGAAAGTCATGAAAGTCAAGTCGTCGTTAGCCTTTTGGTCGCCCAGAAAAAAAGAAGAAGGTAAAGAAGAAGACCTATGTTTAGAGTTTACAAAGCTGTACACTCAAAAAAAATATTTTCTACATTTTAGAAATTCGCCATAAAATAATTTTTTTTCTTAATTGTAGAAAAATTTCTTGTTTATAGACATTTTTTTCTTTAATTAAGAAAGCATAACCCTTAGATGAGATTTTCTAGAAAATAATTTCTTAAATTTAGAAACTAATTTTATTTTTCTTAAATTTAGGGTAATTTTTCTAGATATTTTCCTAAAATCTTTCTTAATTTTAGGGCAGATTTATTGAATTAAGAAAAGAAATGCATAGCAAAATAGAGCGACCGCCATTAAAGTTAGTAAAACGCCCTTATTTTGAGAAAATCATTTCTTAAATTTAGAAAAATTTGTTCAGAAACTCACCCTAAAATTTAGAAAGATTAATCTAGAAATTCGCCCTAAAATTTAAAAAATGTAAAAAAGAGAGACGTGAGAACGCGACACGCGTGCTCCCAGCTGTGTACATTATTAACTATGGTTAAGTCGCTACGTTTTACTTATGGCAAATAGTCGAGTGGGCTAAGGCGTCGTCCGAGTGTTCAGTATTTGAGAGAGGTCCCGTGTTCAAGTCCCAGTAAAGTAAGTAAAAAAAAATTGTTAATGCGCTTATTTCTAAATTAATTATATATCTATCTATAGCTGGTTTGGCGTGAGGAGGTGGTGCTGGCGATGGGGGGGAGGAGGATGGGACAAACCCTAAAATCCAAACGGTTGGGGCGGGGTGGATCCAAAAACACAACCACACACGGGTTGGTCCGTGGTCGGTTCTACCCAACCTCCCCCTAAAATTTATTTTTAAGTGTTTACTGTCAACTGCTTCCTTCTTATGCCAGCGCTGCCATAACCGCTTGGGAATTTTAAATCGACCTAACACCTAAAGTTGTCTAAGTGTTTTTTAGAAAAATTGCCCTGAAATTTAGAAAAGCATTTTCTTAAAAATAAGGCGAATCGCCTTTGACCCCTTTTTAGGGCGAATTTCTAAATTTTAGGGCAATTTGGCCTGTTTTCTTTTTGAGTGTACAATTGCTTAGGGTCCTCTGCGAATTGAATTTTGCATCGGACAAGATATTATTTTCTGTAGCACTTGGCATGGAAAAGTGTAAAGTTCGATTTTGCAATTGAATACTTAGAAAAGTCAACGGCAGAACCAGAACTTTTATACTTTTTGAAGCATCTAGACTTAATATTTTTTAAATTAGAAAGTCTAGGACAATACCAAGTTGGATTAATGGACGCGGGAGAGGGAGCGCTATTAGGAACACAGAGATCGAAAAGAGAATTAATGGAAGTAGAAAAAACTAAAAGCAAAGTCCCGTCTGTTGTACAAATAAGTTGATTTAATAACGTAAAGTTTCCTTTACGAATACAACGACGAGGCTTATTGGAAATCTTAACAGTCGAACAGGTAGGTCCAATAGCTGAAATAGAGATTTCAAGCGTAGGATGGTGGTTCGGGCAGAGATAGAGGGGCAGACCTAGAGACGACATCGTGTTATTAAAATTATATTTTTTTTACATATAAATTCAACAATTGAAGTGAAACTTAGCAAAAACTTGGTGGGGGCGAAAAAATAAATAAAAAATGGATCAATAAATTTTATTTCATTTTTTTTACAAATCTATGAAGAGTTGCTAGGTATAAAAATAATTTTTTTAATATGTTTGGCTGTAAGGCTTTCCCTCCTCTCCCACAAAATATTTTTATATATCTGTTTTTTTGTTGAAATGCCAATGATTTCAGTTTTTATACCCTGTACCCATTGAAAATGGGTAAAAGGGGATCATGAAGTTGTGCAAATGTTTGTAACAGGCAGAAGGAAGCATTTCCGACCCTATAAAGTATATATATTCTTGATCAGCATCAACAGCCGAGTCGATTTAGCCATGTCCGTCTGTCCGTCTGTCCGTCCGTCCGTCCGTCTGTCTGTATGAACGCGTCGATCTCGGAGACTATAAAAGATAGAGATACAAATTTTTGCATGTACATAGGTATAGGCCGTACGCAGATCAAGTTTGTTTCAGATTTGCAAAATTCCCCCCCCTCCCCCCTTAAACCGCAAAAAACTGTCAGAGCCACAATTTTAAAGTTACAACATCGTCGCTTAATATATATTATCTTAGGCCCGTAATCTATCTATTCAGATCTGAGCAAAAACACAGAAGTTATTAACGAAACAATTTTTGCACCCCCCCTCCCCCCACGCTTTGCTTATTACGCATTGCTTGCTGCTTGCGCCCGAGTGTGTGAGGGCGCGTTTGTGTGTATGTGTGTGTTTGTTAATTGTACAGGGTATTTTGAAGTCGAGCTAACTCGACTGCAATGGTCTTACTTGTTTGTTTTTAAAAATATTTAAAAAAGTTGGTTACTGAAACTAATTGCATTTTAAAGGATTAGTTGGCAGATTTCAGGCATGGATTTTATAAAATTTTTTAAAAATTCTTAATATTCCTACCAAGACTTAAATGCTAGATTCAAAGTCCAGAGGGCCCATTAGACCATAAAGCCGTTTTTTAAAGTTGTTTCTTAGACACTTTTGTAAAAGGTGATGATGACAACTCAGAGATAAATTAAGATTAAATTGGAAACTTTAAAACCCCACGCTGCTATCAAAACTAAAAAATTCAGATTTTCGTAAAGCTCTCTATAAAATATTTCGAATTTTTGAGTCATGTTTTGCAAAAAACTTTGCATGTTGAAAATCTCGTTGAAATGTGCTTTACGTGTGTGTGTTCAGCCATGCGAGAGAGCACTCAGTTAGCTCGTATACTGTCGGTGTGTTGACGTTGCTGCCGCACAGCTTTATACATTAAGTAGCGATGCTCTGGACTCTGGTACAGAGTTATTCTGTCCAACACATTATTCTTATAAGATACGATATTTAGTTTACTGTTGTTTTTGCAGTTTTTTTTTAGTTTTCAATATTAAATAGCACTCATAAGTGTTCTCGTACCATTTTTTTTTCAAACTTTCATATATAATTTTGTTTGCAAAAAATTTAAATGTATAAAACAAAAAAAAAAAACTACACCCCGTCTGGGAATCGAACCTGGGTATCTTATACTCGTAGTCAAAAAGCTAGTCAAAGCGCTAGAGAAAAATTGCAGTTTTAAGAAAATAAAAGAAGATACTCGTATGCTTTTACACATACTCTTATTCTTTTTATTCTAAATATGCCAAATATGAATATGAAAGAATAAATTATTCTTTTTATGTGTTTTTTGTTTGTATAGTAAAATGCTAAGGATACTTTATTATTTTATTGTTGTTGGTTCTTAAACATTCTGCAGAGGGCCAGTATTTTTTTTTCTTATTTTTCTTATAATATATATAATTAATCCTAAAGAAGCATGCGCCGAGACGTGATGCAAATTAAAACCTTTCACCTACTCGAAGTAGAAAATTTTTATCCAAAAATGGATTTAAGCCCAATATTTTACTCTTTGTTTCAATTTCTTTTTTCTGCCTTATGCTATGATTATGATTTCTGTGCCGAACTGTACTGCTTGTTGCTTTTTTAATATCAGAATCCTTGTTTTCTCAAGTTCCCATACAGTCAATAAATTTCAGTCTGTATGCTACAATTCTCTCTAATCTTTGTATGGAGGAATATTTCTCCAATACATGATATGTTACGTATAGAAAACTCACAACAATATTGTCATGCTCTTTCTCCTTTACCGGCCAATCATTTTTAGCTTAAGCCAGTCATGACGGCCCTTTCCACCAAAATTTGTAATCTTTTAATTTGGTACAACAAATTCCCCTGGATGCCACATCTGCAGGATTATCTTCAGATCTGACATGATATTTCGAATGTTCTTCGCTTAATAAACTTATTCTTATTAGCTCCATCTTTTATCCAAGCTAACGTTATAGAAGAGTAACTCCACGCAAAAATCTCTTATAATTCTGAGTTAATTTCGACAAAAGATGCGCTGCACACAACTCCAACTTAGGAATAGTCTTTCTGTTTGTCTTCGGGTTTACTTTAGTTCTGCTCGCTATCAACACAACTGAATATCCTACTTTGGCATATACTACCGCTGCATACGCTTTTCCGGAAGCGTTAGCGCACTCATGAAGCTCAACTGGTAAATTAATCTGAGTTTTAACCCATCTCGGTATGCTCTCCATTCGTTTGCATCTTCATCAGAAAGCTCCTGATCTCAATTTTGTACTGTTAACCAAAGTTTTTTCATGAACAATTTTCCTACAATTGTTACTGGCGCTAACCAACCCAGAGGATCATAGATTTTCGCTAGCGTCGACAACACTTGCCGTTTACTTAACTTCTTCTCGCTTTCATAATGAACATGAAAACCTTAATTCGTACTTAATAGGTTCCCACTGAATCCCCAAGGTTTTCATCGATACATTTTCTTGCACATTTATCACCTTGTTTTCCTGAGTGCCATCTACTGTCTGTCCTAACTGTTTATCTTTTTTCATGACGGTCTCCCCAGTCTTGCAAAAAAAATAGAGGCAAGCTAACTTCGGCTCGACCGAAGTTTATATATCTCTGAAACATGATATCTGCCTGCCAGTTTGTTATATGGCACCACAATTTTGACAAAATTTTGAAAACAACAAAGTTTTTCTCACTAGAACTACTTATTTGACCGATCGTTTTTATGGCAGCTATATGCTATAATCATCCGATTTGAATTAAACTTGGCAGAATTGTGTGTTAGCATATAATATTGACCATTAACAAGTTTGGGAGCGATAGCATTGAAAACAAAAAAGATTTTCCTACTAAGACGTTTATTCAAACCTATACTTTGTATGGCAGCTATACTTTATAGATGCCCGATTTTCATAAAACTTGGTGAAATTATGTGAAGGCATAGAAAACTTATAAATACGAGGTTTGGGGACGATTGCGTTGAAAACAAAAAAGTTTTTCTCACTAGAACTACTTTTTCGTCCGATCGTTTCTATGGCAGCTATACGATATAGTCATCCGATCCGGCCGATTCCGACAAATGTACTGCGCATTTGTACCAAAAGACTTCGTGCAAAGTTTGGTTACGATAGTTTTAAGACTGACGGAGGAGATAGCGTAGAAACAGACGGACAGACGGACATGGCTATATCAACTCAGCTCGTAATGCTGATCAAGAATATATATACTTTATGTGGTCGGAGATGCTTATTTCCCTGCGTTACAAACATCCGGACAATTTCAATATACCCTCTCCAAGGGTATAAAAAGGGTGTGTGTCATGAGACGCCGGGACAAAAGACACATTTGTATTCTGTATAAATAAATGTTTAATTATCAAAAATTTAGTCACTGTCAAGTCACTGTTGGGTTACTGTTGGGACCGTGTTAATTCACTGTAAAGACACTGTCGAGTCACTGTTAGGTCACTGTTAAGTCACAGTTAAGTCACTGTTAAGTCACTGTTAGGTCACTGTTTAGTCACAGTTAAGTCGCTGTTAAGTCACTGTTAAGACACTGTTAGGTCACTTTTAAGTAACTGTTAAGACACTGTTAAGACACTGCTAAGTCACTGTAAAGTCACTGCTTAGTCACTGCTAAGTCACTGTTAAGTCACTGTAAAGTCACTGTAAAGTCACTGTAAAGTCACTGTAAAGTCACTGTAAAGTCACTGTAAAGTCACTGTAAAGTCACTGTTAAGTCACTGGTAAGTCACTGCTAAGTCACTGCTAAGTCACTGCTAAGTCACTGCTAAGTCACGGGTGATGGAAATTAGACCGCGTGAATTTAGACCGCCGTCGGCGGTCTAGTTTCATTTTGCAAACTGAATTTAGACCGCCATTACAAAATGAAAAAGGGCCGCGCGGTCTAAATTCATTTTGCAGAATGAAATTAGGCCGCCATACAAAATGCACCGCGGTCTTAATTCACGCGGTCTAATTTCACAGAGCCCTAAGTCACTGTTAAGTCACTGTTAAGTCACTGTTAATGCACTGTCAAACAAAGAACATTATAGTTATCAGCACAGAGTTCACAACTTGACCTTAATGCAGGCACTCTTAGCACCCCCACTCCCCGTATACCCACCATATCCCCACATGACCAACCCCAGATCCCCATATGATCCCACCAGATCCTCACCTAAACCCCCAGATCGGCACCAGATCTCCACCTGATCCCCACCTGGTTCCCATCAGATTCCCAAAACTTCACCTGATCCCTACCAGGTCTCTGCCAAATACCCATCATCTATCCACCACTTGCACCTCACACCATCCCACTCCACACACACAACCCAACTGCTACCACGCGGTAATGGTAAAAGCATCTGATTTTGCAAATACAAAATCAAAGACATCACCCAAAAGAATCTGTCGCAAAGACAAAATTTTTCAAAATTTTCCCCCCCAGTCTGACGTGCGTAAAAGAGATTCGCTCTGAAAATCTTTTACTCTTGTTTTGTGTTTATAAACTCTGTCTCTTACCACTGGTGGGGGAAAACAAGAGTTTTTTATAACTAGCTCCTACCTGGCTTAGCTCTGAGTATCTTACCACTGGTGGGGGATTACTGCAGAGTTGTTGAATTCCAAATCTGAACTGATCTAATTGCTCAAAATCTCGGCCTTAAATAGCTAACATGAGAATCTTAGATTTCTAATCACAATGCAGCATATGTCATTAATGTCATAAATTACAATGTTTATTGCCCACGCACCTGTGCGCAGGTGTCTTCCTTTTAGGGACGAGCATTTTCAACGTGTGCATAGGCTTAGATCAGGTAGACCTTCTTGTAATGTGGTCGTGCGTATTTATTAAGGACAAATGTGTCATAAATTAATCTTTTTATGTGTTTTTGTTTGTATTGTAAAAGGCTAAGGATACTTTATTAAGTCGATGTTGTTTGTTCTTAAACAATGACATCCCTGTCTCTTTTCTCTCTCTCTCTCTCTTTCTCTCTCTCGCTATCTCTTTCTCTCTCGGGGGTAGGGGGAGGGTAGTGTACTTATTTACTCATAACTTGAGAACCGCTTATCCGATCCTTATCATTTCTTCGGCAAATTGATACATTTTTTTAATTACAAACTTTCTTTAGAAGAAACGAAACATCTATCTTCCAAACTGTAGGAGATATAAGGTTTTTATCAAAATGCGGGGGCGGTAGGGGGCGTGGCAAAAATTGAAAATAAACCGTATCTGCCTGCAAGTATAAGAAGTATTTGTCCTATACATGTCAAACCTCTATCTCTTACCATCTCTGAGATCTGTTTGCATTCTCTTTCACATTAAAACTAAACAAATTAATTTGCCTTTAAGCCCCCAACTTAAATTTAGCTGAAAATGAATTAGGGCCATTTTGTAATTTCACCTAGGAAATTGGGCAACTAATTGGCCCCGCTAACAAACAAAAGACGTCAACAAAAGCCGCAGAAAACTTTTAATAAATCTGCAAATTACTTTATAAGCAACTCGTTTAAGGCTCGACTGAAGGGTTGGGTGATGATGATCACAATGAAAGCGATAAGAATTGTGGGAACATAAACAAAGGCAAGACATAAACTGGCCTGTTTAGCATTAAGTTGGAATTTGTGGCAGATGGCAAAGGAAAAAAATAGAACAGACCAGGACACACAGGACTGCTGCGTTGGCAATTTTTATTTAGCTTTTGTTAGTTAATTTGTGCACTATTGTTGTGTGCCTTGGTAATGGCTTTTGTATAAACGTTCGCCTTTTGCACTTTTTAATGTAATTCAATTTCAATGAAATTTAATCGTCCGTACAGGCCACCACGACCTCCTCTCGTCCAGCTCTTAACATTATTTGCGTCATTTTGTGGTGGTTAATTTGCAGTGCAACGCTTTTACTATTCAATTATGTTGCCGCTTGTCGCCTCATCGCAATTTTTTATGCACTCTCTCTGTGCCTTGTTTATGGTGGACAAGAGTCGACGTCCTGTTCCTGTGGCTGCTCCTTTTGTCCTGCCTGGGGGCAGGCTCCGTTTGTCACATTGTGTGTGTGTGAGTTGTAGTTGTTCCCATTTTCATTGTTATGAAAAATTAAATAGGCATAAATCATGCTAATGGCGCATTCAAAATTTATTACGCTTTAAAGCCCGGCCCCACGCACACCAGGCGAACGCATTTGCAATTATTGGATCACGAGGGTGGATTTAAATGGTGTCTGATGATGATGATGATGCCTGTGAGTGGGTTAGTGCGGGGTAGTTGCTGCTTGATCTCCCATCTTGATTTCAATTAGATGATGATGGATATTTTTATGATATTTGCGGGATGATGTCACTGATGCAGCTGTTTAGGGGAACGATTCTATTATTCATTTGAATTTTTTTTTTTTAAAGCTTTCTTAATTTATTTGAATTGTTAGATAATAATAAAGATTTTTTAAAGGTTTGGATACAAGATTAAAAACAAGTGAGAAAGTCGGTCAAGCCCGACTATAACATACTCTGTACCTGGAGTAGAAGCTGAATGCCATACTGGTTCTGCGCTCATCTCTTATTCTCTCTCTCTGTCTCTATCTCTCTCTCTTTCTTTCTCTCTTTCTCTCTCTCTCTCTCTCTCCCTTTCTCTCTCTATAAGGGTGGGAGTGGGTGGCGGGAGGGTTGTTTACTTATTTGCTCATAACTTGAGAACCGCTCATCCGATCTTTATCATTTCTTCGGCAAATCGATACATTTTGCTAATTACTTACTATCTCTAGAAGGAAGAAATCTTCTATCTTCAAAACTGTAGGAGATATAACGTTTTTTCAAAATTGCGGGGGCGAGAGGGGGCGTGGCAAAAATTGAAAATAAACTTGATCTGCCTGCAAGTAAAAGAAGCATTTGTCCCATACATGTCAAACCTCTATCTCTTACCATCTCTGAGATCTGTTTGTTCATCGGACGGACGGACAGACGGACAGACAGACGGACAGACAGACGGACAGACAGACGGACAGACAGACGGACATGGCTATATCGACTCGGCTGTTGATGCTGATCAAGAATATATATACCTTATATGGTCGGAAATGATTCCTTCTCCCTGTTACATACTTTTGCACAAACTTAATATACTCTATGTACCTTCGGTACAGAGTATAAAAAGAGTGCACACAGGGGAAAAAAAAATTCAGTAGGGTGTCCTAAAAAATCAAAGTCGCTTTTTTACGCATACCCTCAAAATTTTTTATACTTAAGTCAAAACAGTATCAGTACTTGCTCACTAAGGCTGTCGCAAAATCAATATAATATTATATGAATAAAATTAATAATAATAATAAATTTAAGAATTTAATGAAGCACATTAGCAGCAAGAAATTAAAAAAATATATTATAATTACTTCAGCTCAGGTTATCTTGTCTGTTTTTCCAACAAAGAAAACTCTAGTTAAAATTTTAGTTTTTCTTGGTGGAAATGACGAATTTTACTCATAAGATTAATTTCATAATTTTTGGGAAGCTTGCAATACCCAAATGGTCTAAAAAACCTATAAACGGCATACCAAGGCTTCGTTGGCAAAACTGAAAACGCTAATCTGTCTATTTTTTTGGATCGGACTAATGGCCTATATTGTGCGCTAGTCTACACATGGTACTCCATATCGCGGTTATTTGGCTGTGGGATATCATTTCTAGGGGCCCATCTTAAAATCAGATTTTAAAAAAATTTAAAGATTTTTAAGAACGAAGGCTTAACCCCTTCTGAATTGCACGATTGAAGTAAATTTTATTTTATTTCGCATTCCCAATGACCCTTTCCACATGTTCTGAATTTTTGCCGCCCCGGCAAATTTTAAGGGACGACAAATTTCAGGCGCAACAAATTTCAGGGGTGGAAAATACTTACAAAATTTTAAAGTGGTGTTCCTGAACATTATTTAGACTCTGCTGTCATTTCAACATAGACAACATAGCAAAACTCTGCACTTCAAGATCTAGTTATGAAATAAATATTAATTGAATGCAAATCGCCCAACTGCTCAGGGAAACCTCCCCATTCCCATCCGATATATGCGAACAGTGTCAGCGTTTATCACACTCCAAGAGTACGGCTGCCAAGGAGATACTCGGTTACTCCGAGCCCCCTCGAAAGCGGTCTTGGTACGACGAGGAGTGCCGACGCGCTACTGCAGAGAAAAACGCTGCCTACAGGAGAACTCCGCAGTCGAGAGTAACGCGGGCTGCTGAAGAGCGATACCTGGAGAAAAGGAAAGTGGAGAAACGCCTTTTTAGTGGAAAAAAGACACAGCAGGAAAGTCGAGATGTTATTCGGCATGAGTGAGACTCGAAAATTTTACCAAAAGATTAAGCAATTAACAGAAGGTTTCAAGCCCACAGTCGCACAATGCAAAGACGAACAGGGGAATCTGGTCACAGATCCGCAAGTGGCGCTTAACAAATGGAGAAGTTACTTCTCCAACCTACTGGGAGGCGATGACGAACATGATGCCGCCTCTAGAGAAGTAACGATGACACCAATCGACAACATTGAGATAGACCCCCCGACCCAACAGGAAGTCTGTTTAGCCATACGAAGGCTAAAGAACAACAAATCACCAGGCGCTGATGAGCTGCCCGCTGAATTGTTCAAGGCTGGAGGCGAAGAATTGGTAAGGTGCATGCACCAACTTCTGTGCCGTATATGGGTTGACGAAAGCATGCCTGACAAGTGTTCTCTGTCCAATCTTTAAAAAAGGAGACCCTGCAGTTTGCGCCAACTACCCCGGGATCAGTCTCCTCCCCATCGCATATAAGGTTCTGTCCCGCATTATTTGTGTACGTCTAAAGCCGCTTGTTGATACACTGATTGGACCTTATCAGTGTGGCTTTAGACCTGGTAAATCCACCGCGCCAAATCCTGGAGAAGACCTATGAGAGAAACATCGAAAATCACCATCTTTTTATCGATTACAAAGCCGCTTTCGACACGCCGATAAGGTCAAGGTTTTTCGAAGCCCTGTCTACTTTAGGTATTCCAGCAAAGTACGTTCGACTTTGCATGATGATGTTGAGAAGCACTCAAAGCTCTGTCAAAATAGGAAAGAACCTCTCCGAGCCTTTTGATACCAAAAGAGGTTTTAGGCAGGGTGACACCTTATCGTGTGACTTCTTTAATCTGCTGATGGAGTATATATTGCGCCAGTGCCCAAATGCCAACAGATCGGGCACCATCTTTAATAAAGATGTAATGCTACTTGCATATGCCGATGATATTGACATTATCGGCAAAACCGAACAGGCAGTAAGCAAGGCGTTTTCAGAGATTGAGAAGCGGTCTGAACTAATGGGTTTAGCGGTAAACGAGGACAAGACGAAGTACCTAGTGTCCTCGAAACAGAAGTACACACAACTTGGGCAATCTGTTGCAATGGGAGAGTACAACTTTAAAGTTGTAGAGGACTTTGTCTACCTCGGAACGATGATAACCGGCGACAACAACATCAGCCTGGAAATTCGAAGAAGAATCACGCTCGCAAACCGATGCTATTACGGGCTAAGTAGGGAGTTCAAGAGCAGAAACCTCAAGAGAAGAACAAAAATAGCGCTATATAAGTCGCTTATCATCCCAGTCCTGCACTACGGCGCAGAAGCATGGGCAATATCATCAGCGGATGAGGCGGCGATTGGTGTTGTCGAGCGAAAGATCGTTCGCAGGATTTATGGACCTTTGAAAGTTGGCGAGGACTTTCGCATCCGAAGGAATGACGAACTGTATAAGCTCTATGGGGATACTAGTCTGGTCAAGCGCATAAAGCAACAGCGGCTGCGCTGGCTGGGACATGTTACCCGTATAGATGATCAAGCTCCAGCAAAAATGGTCTACAAGAGGAATGCCAAAGAACTGGGACAAGGCAAGGTGGGACGACCACCTCTAAGATGGGACGACCAGGTGCGGAAAGACATTTCTAAGCTTGGCGTGAAAAACTGGTGCCAGCTCGCACGGAGCAGAAGCGACTGGCGGACATTAGTTACAGCGGCCGAGACCGTCAAACGGTTGTGATGCAAGCATCGGGCCAATAAAGAAGAAGAGAAGAAGAATGCAATTTAGAAAGATTACGGGTCGTTTTAAAGGGATTAAGGGATCACTATTCTACAATGGACGGAGTCAAAAATGCTCCAGTTTTTAGACTTTGTGTTTGACTTAATCAAAGATGTTCGCGATTCCACATCTTACACAATTTCATTCTGTTTCATTCTATTAAGCACTTCTTAGATATTGATATTTTACATTTCTTATGAAACAAATATAATGATCAGTAGCACAGTTTTACAAAAAATGACAACTATAGCAATATAGAAGATAGAAAACTTTCTAGATGTATTTTTGGTCGATGAATTCAAATCCCTTTACCCACAGCACGTCAGTTCCTATAAACATGCGTCAAATTAATTTTTGTTGCGGTCTATCAAAGTAAATTTTTATAATCTGTACCAAAGGTACATAGAGTATATTAAGTTTGTGCAGAAGTATGTAACAGGGAGAAGGAATCATTTCCGACCATATAAAGTATATATATTCTTGATCCGTCCGTCCGTAGAACAAACAGATCTCGGAGATGGTAAGAGATAGAGGTATGACATGTATGGAACAAATGTTTCTTATAGCTGCAAGCAGATCAAGTTTATTTTCAATTTTTGCCACGCCCCCTCCCGCCTCCGCAATTCGGAAAAAACGTTATATCTCCTACAGTTTTGAAAATAGACGTTTTGTACCTTCTAGAGATAGTTAGTAATTAGCAAAGTGTATCGATTTGCCGAAAAAATGATGATAAAGATCGGATCAGCGGTTCTCAAGTTATGAGCAAAAAAGTACTTCGTCCTTGCCCCACCCCCTCCCACCCATTCACAACTAACACCACACTATTTTAGAGAGAGCGAGAGGGAGAGTGAAAGAGAGAGAAAAAAGAGAGAGAGACTTTAAGATGAGCGCAGCACCAGCATTGTATTCAGCTTCTACTCCAGGTACAGAGTATGTTATAGTCGGGCTTGACCGACTTTCTCACTTGTTTTATCTGTGTTTCGCACTGAAAACATTTTTTATGTATATAAAAATTGGTTTTGTAGAAATATTTTTATGTTGCTTCTGGGAATTGGGAACCATGTTATAAATACATTTGATGACACACCATATTTTTATACTCTGTACCGAAGGTACATAGAGTATATTAAGTTTGTGCAAAAGTATGTAACAGGGAGAAGGAGTCATTTCCGACCCTATAAAGTATATATATTCTTGATCAGCATCAACAGCCGAGTCGATATAGCCATGTCCGTCTGTCCGTCCGTCCGTCCGTCCGTCCGTCCGTATGAACAAACAGATCTCGGAGATGGTAAGAGATAGAGGTTTGACTTGTATGGGACAAATGTTTCTTATAGCTGCAGGCAGATCAAGTTTATTTTCAATTTTTGCCACGCCCCCTCCCGCCCCCGCAATTCGGAAAAAACGTTATATCTCCTACAGTTTTGAAGATAGACGTTTCATACCTTCTAGAGATAGTTAGTAATTAGCAAAATATATCGATTTGCCGAAGAAATCATAAAGATCGGATCAGCGGTTCTCAAGTTATGAGCAAAAAAGTATATCGCCCTCGCCCCACCCCCTCCCACCCTTTCACAACTAACACCACACAATCTTAAAGAGAGAGAGAGAGAGAGCGGGAGTGAGAGTGAGAGGAGAGAAAGAGAGAGAAACTTTGAGATGAGCGCACCACCAGCATTGCATTCAGCTTCTACTCCAGGTACAGAGTATGTTATAGTCGGGCTTGACCGACTTTCTCACTTGTTTTGCTTTTATAAAATGATTAAAAATTTCAATGCTTATTTTTGTGAAATTAGTTGGAAATTGTATTCGAGTGAATAAACATCGTTTGAAGCAAATTAATAAAATGTTTAAATATTTTTTATTTTGTTCAATTTTTCTTATATCATGCCCAACTTTTTGGGCAGACAATGAACTGCAAGATCCACATCAAGAGGAGCTAAAGAAATTACTGCAAGAGGAAAAAGAGTTGAAAAAGGAGTTACAAGAATTGGAAGTTCAAATGAATATTTTTATCAACAGCTTGGAAAATATTGAAAACTGCGAGACCGGCATATGCGATAACAAGAACGAAAAAAGTAACAAAGGGGACAAGCTGGATAGTCAGACAAGTCAAACAGAAGTCGATTTGGCATATTGTAAAGCCAATTTAACATCACTGAAAGGGGAGCAAAGCCTACAGAAGAGAATTATTGATCAGTTGGAATCAAACCTCAATGAAACTCATATCCGCTTGGGAAAGTCAACAGCTGAGGTAAAAGAGCTGAAGAAAATGAATGAAATACAACAACAGAATAATATCACTCTTAATAAAGAAATAATGAGTTTAGAATCGAAATTAAACTCACAGGCCGCTAGCCTGAAAGATAAGGAAAATCAAATAGCTCAACTTGGAAAAGATGTGAAAGCCCTACAAGAAAATCTGCGTCTTGAAGAAGGGAATAAAATTAAACAGGAGAAGTTATGCACTCAACAGCAGGAATCGAAAAATGCAGATATCAAAATTTTAAGAAATTTGCTAAATTCATTAAGTCCCACATTCTGCTTACCCGCTGATAATTCAACCAACTATTTTACCATGAAGCTAGCCAATTTTCAGCCCTTTGATGTTGTCTGCCTCGATAGCGAAAAAATTGGCTCTGGCTGGACCTTAGTACAACGAAAATTACATAAAGGCAGTGTGAACTTTAACCGGAATTGGGAGGATTACCAGAGTGGATTTGGCAATAGTCCGGGAGAATTCTTTTTGGGACTAGAGAAGCTGCATAGAATTACTTCAAGTCAATTGCATGAACTGTACATATATCTAAAGGATAATCAAGATCGGATAACCTTTGCGAGATATAGTTACTTTCTAATTGGAAATCAAAACGAGAAATACAAGCTGAAGTTACTTGGTGAATATACGGGCACAGCAGAAGATGGAATGCGTATTAATGAGGGAATGCAGTTTTCAACACCTGATGCAGATCATAGTAAGAAAAAGTATTATAGTTGGGTCAATAAGAACTGTGCCGAACATAATGAAGCTGGTTGATGGTTCAGTGATTGTGGATTTAGGTAGGTTTGAACCCCATAAATAACCAACATAAATACATTTTTTGTTCTGTTTCAGCAATCTTAATGGTCCCATGATAAAATGGATCTACCCTTACCCTAAGTACAAAGAAGTGCGCATGATGATTCGTCCAGTAAAATATTAAATCGCTTAATTAATGAGACAACTTCAGAAATTTTGTTTAATGGCTTAAAATTTTATTTCTAAATTTAAATGATTTTTCACAGCAGTTTTATTTGTATGTATTATTTTGCCAATCAAAATTTTAAGCTCACCTGTAATCAAGTTTTACGTCAAAGTATTAGTAAAGCTTTTGATTTTCACCGAATTAATAAAGAATTCAGACAAACAATTGTTTAATTTGAGCTAACATCAAAGTTATTTAAATGGTATTTACTAAAAACGTAAACCTAACCTAAATACATCCGAAACATCCGAACCTATATTTCGTAATATGCAGCTTAAAGCTAGAAGCTCAAAATTTTGTCGGAGCCCATCTAATTAAATAGCGGAGGAATTTTCAGATGGGATACTGAGCAACCTACAATTTGCTATGATAATAAGTAGACCTCGGATTTTGCATACTTCCATAATTTTCATCAGATTGGTACCAAACTTTGTATTTAGACCTTTTATCATTCAAATACAACAAATTTTAATGCATATCGAAAATATGCAAAATATATGCAAAGTATATGCAAAAGATATGCAAGCAAATATGCCAAAAATATGCAAAATATATATGCAAACGAATTTCCCTAAGAAAAATTGAACTCACCTCGCTTAATATTAAAATGCGAGCAATATAGAGGAATGTTTTCTTTTAGAATTATTTAATCAAACAATGCAAACAATCTTAAAACAAACAAGTTATTTTTCCAACAATTAAAATGCCGAAAATCAACCAATATAAGAAAAATTTGATAGGTAAATGGTTCAACAGCTTATCAGAAAAGTGCTTTAAAATTGATGACAACAATTTAATATGTAAAACTTGCGACAAAAAGGTAAAGTTTTTAATATTCAGGCTTAAGCAAACCAATTTTTAAATTTGTTTACGAATTTCTAAATTTTTTTCGTCGAAATATTTGTTTGCAGTAAGCCTGATTGTTAAATTAATAGTACGTTCTAATGAATTGCATATTTTAGATTCCTTGCGAAAAAAAATTTCAATTGCAGCAGCATATTGCTACTTCACTTCACAAAAGGTCAAAAGCATCAAATAACAACAACGACAAAAATGCGCATACTTCTAGCAACACGTCCAGCACCTTTTCAGATAATTCCAACAATGAATTTAAAGTGGACTTATGTACTGCGTTGGTTGCGGGAAATATACCGTGGAATTTGCTTAGCAATGCTACATTTAATAATTTTTTAAAAAAATACACAGGACAACCAATTCCAGATGAAAGTACTCTCAGAAAGAGCTACTTAGATAAATGCTACCAAGAATCAATCCAAAAAATTCGAGACAGTATCAAAGACGAAAGCGTTTGGATTTCAGTGGACGAAACAACGGACAAACAAGGACGATATGTCGCGAATTTGATTATAGGAGTATTAAGTGATAAAGAATCTTCATGCTCATTTTTATTATCGTGTAAACAGTTGGAAGAAGTAAATAATGCAACTGTTTCTCGATTTGTGAACGACAGCATTCGTGTACTGTGGCCACACGGGAATGAATCTAAAATCTTGTTGCTCTTAACGGATGCTGCGGCTCATATGATAAAAGCTGGCAAAAATTTAAAAATTTTTTATCCGAATCTAATACACATAACTTGTTTAGCACACGGTTTAAATTTAATTGCTGAAAAAGTAAGAACATCGTTTCCAGTCGCTAACTCGTTCATATCTTGTGAAAAAAAAATTTTCGTAAAAGCTCCGCTCAGAGTACAACGCAAATACTCAATAAGGAGTTACCACCAGAACCGGTCTTAACCAGATGGGGAACATGGTTGAAAACGGCATCATTTTATGCAGATAACATGGAGGGAATAACTGAGGTAAGATAGGGTTTATGAACAAACAACATTTTGAAATTTTTAAACATTTTCACTTTAGTTTGTTTGCATTTACCGTTTTTTTTACTTCTAAAATTGCGTTTTAGGTTCTGGAAACACTGAATCCAGATGCGGAATCTATTAAGCTGGCCAAAGAGCTAATACAGAATCCCCAACTATATCGGGATTTTATATATATAAAATCGAATTTCGAGAGAGTGGCCGAAATCATAACTTCCTTAGAAGCGAAGGGTCTACCATTGGCGAAGTCAATGAATTTATTTATGGACGCTAAAAATATTGTCTATAACATTACTGGTAATTTCGGTAAGGACTTAAAAGAGAAATTTGAAGCCATTTTGAAGAGAAATCCAGATTTTCAAATCATTTCCAAAATTAATAATATTATAAATGTGAGTGCTGAAGATTTGTCTGGACTTGAACCCGTCACAAATGAAAATATCATTAAAAATAAATTTGCTCCCATTACTTCCTGTGACGTTGAGCAAAGCCTGCTATTAAGGCTGCTACCAATTGCTATTCCAAATTGTTGTAATTAATCTCTGTTGATTTGTGTTGATTACATTGAATTGTAAGTCTCCACCGACCTCAAGCCAGCCCAAATGCAAAAAATATTTTGCATATGTTTAGCATATTTTGCATATATTTTGCATATTTTGCATATATTGTGCATATGCATTATATGCAAATATGCAAAAAAAAGTAAAATATGCCTGTAGTTTTCAACTCTATTTTTAATGAAACGAACTTTGGTGTCATCAGTATTTTCCTATCTTAATCCTTAAAAAATATGCAAATATGCAAAATCCGAGGTCTAATAATAAGTATGATTCTGCCAACTCGAAATATCGAAAACAGCTGATAAAATGTCGAATTATGTAACTTGTTACCTTTGAGAATTGAGCACACAAAGCAGACTACAAAATAAAATTACAATAAATTGGAGAGCTTCCAAAGTGGCACTCAAGTGCAGCTGATCAAAGTGGGCGAGTCGCAACCATTTTTATGGAACCTAACCAATAAAAAGCATTTCGATACCGGCAGCTGCATCACTTGTGGCGGAGAATCTTTTTAGGAGGCATTGCCGTTGATATGGTTGGTGTGCCAATTGCCAAATGTGCCTCCATAGACTCCACAGCCCAAGGCCAAACAGCCTTTAGCCTTTGCAATCTCCACAGCCCTTTATAGTAGTGTTTCCTCTGGTGTACTGTGGTAGTTTCCGTTACTCCCGCCGCTCCAGCGGCTCTGGAAATTATCACACAATTTCCGTTCCGACAAAATTTCGAATATCTGAGTGCAGAAAATGGTGACACGTCCATAAAAAACACAGTCTTTTCACCCAACACAACAATTCAACAATCCGTCAATTCAACACAAACAAATTCAACACAAAACAATGTCTTTACAAAACAATTTCAACACACGTCAATATACCAATAAGTTATTTTACCCAACACAACAATTCAACACACGTCAATTCAACACAAAACAAAGTAATTAATTTATTATTAAATTTAAATATGATTTGAATTGAATTGACAAAGTGTTAAATTGTTGTATTGGGTGAAATGACTTATGGACGTGTGTTGACTTTTTTTTGTGAAGACTTGGTTTTGTGTTGAATTGACGTGTTAAAATTTTTTTGTGTTGAATAGACGTGGAACCTAAAGTTGAGTAACGATGACTTTTATTAGTGATACTACATAAAATAAATTTTTGCCAGCGGCGCAATTTTTCCACATTCGCAGCCTCCATCCCCCGCCGATTCAAAAAACTAATTCCCAGTATAATCAACACATAAATTTCAAAAAGTCAATAAAACATTCGTCATTTCAACACATTACAAATTAAACACAAACAAATTCATCCACTTGTAGGATTGAAAATATAATTTTTATACTCTGTACCGAAGGTACATAGAGTATATTAAGTTTGTGCAAAAGTATGTAACAGAGAGAAGGAATCATTTTTTTTAGACAGATGGTTTGTACCTTTTAGAGATAGTTAGAAACTGTCCAAATGTACCGATTTGCTGAAGAAATGATAAAGATCAGATGAGCGGTTCTCATGTTATAAGAAAAAAAGTGAACCAAGCTCCAAGCTAGAGAGAGAGAGAGAAAGAGAGTGAGATAGAGATAAAGAGAGACACAGCAGCAGCGGACATGGCTATATCGACTCGGCTGTTGATGCTGATCAAGAATATATATACTTTACATAGTCGGAAATGATTCCTTCTCCCTGTTACATACTTTTGCACAAACTTAATATAACTACTATGTACCTTCGGTACAGAGTATAAAAATTTGAAAAAAAAAAATCGAAGATACGCTTCTAAATGCAAAAAATTCAAAAATCTATATGCGCTTATTTTATTTAATCGTCGGCGTCACTATTTTCGTTTATGACAACATTCGCTTCATCCGACTCTAAATTTATTGGTAAAATTGCTACTGGACGGATAATGTTATGACACACAGAAAAATAAACGTCGAGATATTTTTAATCTTTTCAATCTTGGAGTAAGCCCGGCACTAGCTTGAAAATTCAATCTCGATTTTCAGGATATTCTACACAATTCAATCGTTTAAAGATTGGTCCATTTCCTTCGGGCATGCATCATTCCACATGTGCTTTCAGACACGCTGCAACAAACATTGGGTATGGTGGTGTGCGATGAGATGCCGTTCCATTCCTGTTTGCGAATCGTCGCGTGTTCGAATCCCAGTGGAGCCAAAAATTTTTATATTTATTTCTTTGTTTTTCAGAAGTCTTAAATGGTCTTTGAACTGTATGAGAATGTCCTATGGCAAATGGCATGGCTGAGGAAAGGAGCTTAAGTTAATCTAGAACAGGCATAAAATGATTCAGCTTTGGGATTAAACTGTGCTCGATTTTTTTGCACAATTCAATCTTCTATAGGATTACCCCGGGATATATGTAATCCTTCTTAGGATTAAAAAAGTCGGATCAACTCAATCTATTTTCAGATCGGGTCAAGCATATCCAGAATTACGATGTTTTCATTACCGCTTAGAATTGATTTGATCCCATATGGATTGATTTTTTTTTGAGTGTACAATTTTTAAGTTTGAACCTAGTGACTTAATATATATTCAGTGAGGCCCAACATCTATCTATTCTGTGTACCACAATGAGATCCGAGCAAAAACACCGAAGATATGTACATAAGTGCGCCTGCCCATTTATTGAAATAAATTTTAAAATAAATGGAATTCAAAGCTATAGGAACCACATTACTTGGGACAGGGTATTTTGCTGTCGGGGCACTCGACCGCAACACTCTTACTTGTTATTGGGCTTTTGAGCTTTTATTTACACGGTTTTCTATTTACATACGGTTAACTATTTACTTTTGTATACAGTTATTTCCATATTTGCAAACATTTCCTCGTTTCCACCAACAAATGCATATCTCCATACTTCCTAACACTCCCCATTCAGCTGATAAATAAAAAAAAAAGAACTCATCATCCAAAAAAAAAGTACAACAAGAACACAATAAATCTACTTCACGCAGCAAGTCCCCAACTTCTGGCAAGTTTCCCCCCCAACTGAAAGCAGCGGGAAAAGATTTATGAATACAGTCAAGTATTTTCTATTTAAGTTAATAACCAACATAATAATGGAACTATGAAAATTGAAGAGCGGGAGTCACGCCCCGTAGAACAGATTTACTCCAGATGATAGATGATGTGTGCATAAGCGCAAATAAACACCCGAAAAACTCCTTACGCAGCGTTGCATACTTTGGGGCGGCTGGCTCATAAATACACATGAACAAGCCACTGTTAGGTGTGAGTGTGTGTGTGTTTGTGTGTGTGCGAAAAGTCTTTGCATATTTGAGCAGTCGTCTTGCCATATTTTGTGCATTTCTGTGACATTCACTTAAAAATTCCATTACAGTAAGCTCAAATTACAAACAAAATAATAGCCAAGACAACATACAGACAGAAAAATGTGGGCATTAGGGCAACATCTTATTTCAGGCGGCATTAAGCACAGAAATATGAAAACTCTCAAGAGCACTCGACCAGCTGGCAACTCATCAATCTGCTAAATTTTGTACCCCAGCGGCTACACTTACCACTCAAACACCTTCAAAAATATTTGATAAATTTTGACACATAATCAACCCACTCCTTACAAGAGAGGGAAATATAAACCCCGGGGCCATCTTGGGGCAAAATGCTTTGTAACTTTGTAATCAAATTAAATTAACAAACAAGTTCAACAGCAAAATTGCTGGAGTTGAGTTGGCAAAAATCAACAAAAAACCACAAACTGTATTTTGTGTTGTGCCCTTTGGCAATTTTTGGCATTTCCAAATCAAAAGTGCCAGACGTTGATTTTTCCAGAAAGTGCACACTTCAAAGTTGTCTGTTGTGTCATTAAATTTTTAATCATCCGAGTCCAGGACGAGTCCCGAACCGTAACCATAACTGCCAAATAGCAATTATTGTGTTTCGGTGGTGGTTTGAGGCTAAGTGAATTTATATACATTGAAATCCATCAACTCTGTTTGCTCGGTTTTGTATGCTTTTGTCTGATTTGGTCAGTGTTTTGGGTCAAGTCAAGTCAATTATGCCAAAGCGTGCCCATACATCAATTTAATTATAATTGTTAGACTGGCTTTTGGAAAGCTTAAATCATTTATGTGAGCTGCATGCTTGATTTGCTTATGGAAGGCGGAATTTTAAAATGGGTCGGGTTTGGCTTAGCATATTTACTTGTCATTGTATTAGTGAGCTTTGAATAAAGGCAGCGCTAGATGGGTTATGAATTGAAAGCTTTCACATGCGTGAGCTGTGTGCGTGTGAAAGCTTCGGCTTTTTTGGAATTTTTGGAATTAAATCTTCTATTTGAGTATTTGAGTCAGTCGTGTTTTTATGCAAACGCGATCCGAACTTTTGGTTGTGTGAGTCGGTGAAGACTGCATTGCAAGTAAAATGGCAGAAGTCTGGAGCAAGCTTTTCTGTCCTCTCCTTTCGGCAGCCTCTGGTATAGAGTATCAGTCCAGAACCCACAGATCCGGTTTGATTCGAGATTTTGTGGACCCTCGAAACGGACCATTCAAACTAGGGATGTCGAACGATATTTTTTCGATATTTTTTTGTTGGGTATTTTTGTTGGTTTTGGCGATGAGAAGGGAGGTTCTTCTGAGGGCATTATCTGATATTACCAAGATCCAAGAAAATGTTCTTCGAAAAACTTCCTCTTTGTGGCCAAAACAAAAAGAATATCGTCAAAAATATCGTTAACGATATTTTGACGATATTTTTGTGAATATTGGCCACAAAAAGGAAGTTTTACGAAGTTCACTCTTTTGAACCTTAATAATATCAAGAATACTTTTAAAACTTAATGACCTCCCGAGCCTGATCCCTTCTCTTCGGTTCAAAAAAATCACTATTGGCACTCTTCTAGAATTGTATAAACTTGTAGAGGGTAGCATCTTTGGTTAACAACTAATGCCACCGTACCCAATTCTATTTTAAATAATCCATTTTCATAATTTTTACCAAGTTCGATAATTTATGGCTAAATCGCCATTTCCAATAGCCTTGGCTGGTCGGTTTTCAACCCGGGAATGAAATGGTAAAACAATCAATCAAAATCGATTTCAAAAATCTAAATTTAGATTTCGATCGACTGTTTATTTGCTGTACTCTTCTAAAACCATGTTCACAGACTTGGCTGGACGTTTTGAACCCAGGAATATCAAAAAATCGTGCAAAAGTCGTTTGTTTTTAATGCTATTGCTCCCAAACTTGATATTTACTAATATTATATGCTTTCACATAATTTTTGCCAAGTTCAATCCAAATCGGATGTCTACAGCCAATAGATGCCATAAGAATGATCGGTCGAAAAATAGAAGCCAAGCTTCTCTTAATCTCAAGGAATAAGAAAGGGACCTACAGTTTGACGCCGAATCCGAACGGCAAAGTTTCAGAAGGATTTTTTATGAATAGTTACTACACAGCTGGACCCAATAGCTGATGAAGGTGACCGAATGTGTAAAAGTTTAAATAAAAAAAAATGTTATTAGATGTTTCGAGGCGTGATTGAACCCAGACCTCCCGCTGCACCACACCCTATCTTAATTCTATGCTGCTCCGCTCATATTCCATGGACTGGAAATGAGTCCGGTATTATTTTCTGGGTTCCACGTCTATTCAACACAAAGCAATTTCAACACGTCAATTCAACACACGTCAATTCAACACAGCAAAATTATAACACAAGATATGTCAACACATATAAAATTTCAACATAATCAATTGAGCAATTGAACATCGCTAATTTCAACATAGTATGATTTCAACACAGTACAATTTCAACACTGCAGTGTTTAGCTAAGGTAAAAGCTCGTTTTTACATCCAGAACGAAATGTTCTTAAGTTAAAAGGTTTTTTTTCTTGAATGAAGAATTTAATTTCTATTTTTAAATTTTTAACATTATTTTATTTTATCAAGAATTTTATTTCCAATTCTAAATTTATAACGGTCAATTTTGAATTAAGAACGCTTTGTATTCAAAATAAGAATTTTTACTAGCGCATCGTTAATACCGATTGCTAGACCGAAACAGGATAAAATCAGGATTCTTTTAAAGACCGAGTCGTTCTGCTTTTTTTTTGTATATGTAGAACGAGATGTGGTTTTACCTTGCTTTCATGCAATTTTCCTTAACTGTATATCTATTGAAAATATGAAAATTTAAAATGAAGACACTCATTACAAGGTGTAACTAGTTGGGAACGTTAGATTGCTGGATTTTAATGGAGACTTTATATATGAAGGAGACTTTTTATATTAAACTAGCTAAACACGCCGCGACTTTGTCCGCATCCAAGATCTTAAAAAATCTTGTACACAGTTTCAGGATCACAGCTGGTAAAAATATAAAAAAATTTTGCGAGGTAAACATATCTGTCCCGCACGAAAATATAATGAATTTCGGATAATATTTTTTTTTATAAATCTTTGATAATAGTCCCAACTCGAATCAATGAATACGAACTAAAGATCAAAACAAATTGACCTCATGGCAGCCACTCTTCAATTATAATTCAATTCAAATTGGCTTTCCTCCTCCTCACATACCACACATACACAATTTGTGTTAGTTGTTCACTTTCATGCTACCTCTCTCGCGATCTTAGCAAAAGAGCTCAGTCCACAATATTGCCTGAGCGCCACAGCTCATTTATGTGTCCCATACAAACTTTTCCGTGCCTTTTCGCGAGTCCTGGAAAATGCTGACTAAAATATACATTTTCTTAAATATTATATTTGCCAGAAATCTGTATGATTTCTTAACTACAAGTACACAGTGAGTAAAAGCATAAGCGGTGTGATTGGCACCCAAAATTTAAACTCATATCATAACGCACTTTTTATCGTATTGGTATTTTTGTGACTTTCGGAATTTTAGCTTTCTGAAAATGTAGAGGTAGAGTCAAAGAAAAATAGGGTTCCATCCACACTGTCATTGGCTCTGCTTACTCGAAGCACTAATCTGCTAAGCGTGGAATATAGACTGCATAGATTTTTTTGCAGTGGATGAGACATTTGGATGGTTTTTTTGTATCCTTTGGATGATTTTCAGATACATAAGATTAATGGATAAAATATTCATAATAACTATCTATCCAGTCCAAATGTTTACGGAAATTGGCCAATGGATCATCTACAAATATAAATCTTATTTCTGTGTACACTTGTAGTTACAGGACACTCGTGCGTACTCGCGATAATTATAAAATGTAATGCCTTTAATTGGGAATGATATTAATGACAGATCCATGGGATACATCATTAAGATCAATTCGATATTTGATAGGAAATTAATAACTGATCCTTGGAAAATGTCATAAAGATCAAATGGATATGGAGAATTTAGTAGTAGTAGTACTTCTTCTTCATTGATTTTGTAGATTTTCTTCTTCTTATAAAATTCATATTTTAGGTTAATGTTATTCCCAGATACTTAAACTCTTTGACCACTTCTAAGGCCATGCCATTTTAGCTCCACTGTTCTGTTTTCGCAAGGCTCGTTCACCGAGCCGTATAAAGAATTTATATTAATAAAATATCAAATGGATATTTCATAAAGATCAAATGGATAAGCAAGAACAAAAATTTTTAAATATTCCATTTGATTTGATATTCTACTTTGAAAAAATATAATGTCCTCTTTTTCTCATTTTCTATGATCTCATGAACAAGTAAGATTTTATATATTTTATCCACAACTAATTTTTAATTCTAAACTTAAATTAAATTTTAATTTAAAATTTACGACTTAAAATACTTAAGAATGAAAAGAAGTGTTTGGAAATCTGCTATCTTAAAAAGTAACATATGGCCTAGCATATCTGCTTCTTAAAAGCCTCGCTCTTTAAACCACACATTCATCTTCCACTATTTTGACTTTCTTTCTTTCCCAAACATTCGTTGCAAAACTTTTACCGCCATGTCTGCGCAGTTAAGCAAAAGTTCAATTAATTACGCTCCTCCCACCGCTCCTTAGAATTTGGAAATCTTTGAACAGCACGCACATTTGTCACACGCTCGCTTTCATCAGCTTTGTCATCTTCATCTTCGTCTTTCATTCAGATTGCATGTCGTTTACCCTTATCCATGAGCTTTTCAATATTAATTGCATAGCTTCGCATTGGCAGACGCAGACTAGGGGTCAGTTCGGACGAGCACAAAAGCCTGTGACCCATGTCCTTTTCTTCCTTTTGACTTTTGATGAATGGACAAGAATTCGACATGACATGAATGAGCATTTTAAATAAATTAGTTGTATTACAGAAATTGATGGAGTCGTGAGATTTCGATTTGATTAGCAGAGAGGAAATATTAAAGCAACTTGAACTTAAATTGATGCCTGGAGGCAATTAATTAACCGAATAAACCACCAAAAATTGTTATAAGTTAATTAAGCTAAATGAAAAGCTTTTAAGCACGCCCGAGCAAAAAAAAAGAGATAAATACACAGACAACGCCGAGAGGGCCAAGACAAATGTCTGGCAATTTGGCTAAATGGCAAACTTTGGATAAGTAAAACATGCACAGGAGCATAATCAAGACAATAATTATTATTGTCATGTGTGTATTTTCAGCCAAAAGTTTCAGAAAGAAACTTTAGCTCCGTCTGGCAACTGCTCCTGACTGACAACGTGTGTTAATTATGGCCATCTGCTTGGAAGGGAACCGAGAGAAAATCGCATTAAGGAAATTGCCTTGAATGGCACATACCTATGCAAGCATAAATGGTTGTTGGTTGTTGGATGTTGGCTGTTGTGTCTCTATTGTTTTGGCCATCAAAACTGTCTACTGCCTATTTGTCTTGCCACTGAGAAGCCGCTTAAAGGCTTTGCACTTATTTTAAATTGAGCCGCTTAAGTTTTGGTTGCAGTTGCCAGTTAACAATACAGGAAGAACAATCAGATCCGTGCCTTCCAACTAATTAGACATTGGCATTGTTGGCTGTTTGGCATATTGAGAGGATTATGATGAGGCTAAAGGAAATGAATGACTTTGATAATAATTAATATTTTGGGAACGATTCGAATTAAGCAGAAAATTCTTAACTAAGAATTGATTTGCCTGCTTGGAAATGCGCCCTAAACAGTGTAGATACCAAATCAGAATAAGTTGAAGTCAATCTCGAGATATTATTCGATTTTTCCGACTTGGAAATTTAACTAATTTGAAAATATTTTTTGAATGTGTGTTTCCCCAGAAACAGATCGAAACTTACATATACCGGCTTGCCCTTTTCCCGTCACGACTTTTCTTCCAAGTGGTTAAGTTTTTCCATTTATTTGCCCTGAAAACATTACAAACGGAATTTTATGATTGGCCTAGTGTCCAAATTTCAGCCTTCTATCTCTTACCGTTCAGGCTGTACGTAGATTGCCAATCAGTCAGTCAGGACATACTGTTTTATATATATAGAAAAGAAAGGATAGTTTTTGATGATCCTCTAGATGATTTTTTGGTATCCATTTAATCTGGTTAGTTAAGTATCCTTTTTTTGGGATCCATTGGATGTTTTCGAAGTCAAAACTTAGTCGACTTTATTTCGTATATTTTAAATTTACCCATTTTAACAGTGTAAAATATCCTTTTCTTCTATATGTAGTGATATATTAAATATCCATTTGATCTCAATTCCATATCCCATGGATCTGTTATTAATATCCAATTGATCTTAGGGAAGTATCTCATGGACCTGTCATTAGTATCCTTTCCAAAAAAAAAAAAAACATGACAAAAATTTTGATCAATTTATTTTGTTTTTAATTTACATTTATCAATGATGTGAACTCCGGAAATACAGCTGTTCACAGAATGCTATCCTATATAAGCGATCCTTCGTGAAGACACACGAAGTATGTAAACATAAAATGTTAACCCATTAACGCCGAGTGTTGCGAAAACGCACTAAAAAAAGATGTGTTTTTAAAAATTCTTAGAAAATGTTTCGTAATTAATATCGCTTTTCTGTCTTTTGCTATGGATAATAGATGAATGGGCTTACATATTTGACCTGGACTGTTTTTTCAAACGACGCCATCTACTTGATGATAAACGCATCTCCAGGTGCAGGTTTTCCGACATGCAAAAAAAAACCTATTATACAGTTGAAACATATAGAAAAAATTTTTTTTTAATATGTAATGATAGGGATCGGTAGCCCTCTGCCCTATATTAAACTCATATTAATTTCGAATTTGTGCATACATACGTCTTTGGCCAGGTACATGCTGTGCATTTTCGCACCCGTCGGCGCTAATGAGTACATTTTAAGTAAGAAAAATTAGTTTCGGTTGTTCTTATGTGCGAACGCTAATGAAGCGCTCCCAATCAAAACCATTATAGCACCGTCTGCTCTCTGACACGATCTCTTCTGTACAGCATTTCAAGCGTCGAGATATTTTCAATCTTTTAAATCTTGAAGTAAGCCTGTCACGAGCTTGAAAATTCAATCTCGATTTCCAGGATAATCTACACAATTCAATCTTTTAAGGATTGGTCCATTCCTTTCGAACTTGTATCATTCCAAATGTGATTACTACAATCCCTTTGGAGATCATATGTCCATAAATTTGAGAGCGAGAGCGAAGAAATATAAGTAGCCTTTCAGACACGCTGCAACAACCAATAGGTATGGTGATGTGCAATAAGATGCCGTTCCATTCCTGTTCAGTACGAATCGTCATGTGTTCGAGTCCCAGTGCAGCCAAAAATTTTTATATTTATTTCTTTGTTTTTCAGAAGTCTTAAATTCAATCTTTTATAGGGTTACCCCGGGATATATGTAAGCCTTCTTCGGATTAAAAAAGTCGGATCAACTCAATCTTTTTTCAGATCGGGTCAAGCATATCCGGGACTACGTTGTTTTCATTACCGCATAGGATTGATTTGATCCCAAATGGATTGATTTTTTTTTTGAGTGCAGTAACGTCAGCGACTTTACAAATTAACGCGTGCCAAGTGCATATGACGCCAGCTACCAGAGCAGAGACGGAAAGGATTATCAGTTCGTAAATTAGACTTATAATTGAGAACGAATGGTCTGATGATGACGAAATCGAGCCACAAAAACAATTGTCGAACGCATTGGCCATTGACATCGTTTTGCCGCCGGATGATGTGGACGACATGACAGACACCGAAGATGTCCCTGACGACCTCATGCTATGTAATGGTGCTGGACCTAACAAAACTTATGGTGGCTTGGAAAGAGTGCCCGAAATTTGTGGATCCGTCGAAATGCACGTTGATCACGTAAGGTTTCGACGCTGCAATGGTCAATGCTTGAAAGCTCTTTTGCGCTATTTGTAGTTACCAGCGCAAAAACGTAACGACGTATTGGGATGGCTCCATAATGGAATTCAAGAAGATGGGACAATTCGAATTCCCCAACATTGTGACTGATTTGTTGCTGCAAAGTGAGAAAGTGGCATATCACCGTGGTCCCAAAACTCAAGACACACCAGCTCAAAAACGATTGAAACTGAATAATGTAGGGCACATCATTGAGAAGGGGACAAAATGAATTCGCTGTTGGCACTGTGCCTCGCAAAGTGGCAGGGCATCCGAAATGTTTCTCAGAATACCATAAATAAATTTAACCTTATCTTCAACCTATTCCATGTATTTTCCTTAACAATTCAACTAATTCATAAAAAAATTTTCAGTAATAAAATTGTACTCACTAACGCCGACGGGTGCGAAAACGCACCACCCCCTGCACGGACAATGGGTAGAGATAGGGGGCTGAATTTTCGTGAGCGGAATATGAGTGTCATTATGGCATCCTTCAGTAAGTTTCAACCTTTTTCTCCCACTAACAAGGGAGCCGGCGTTAATGGGTTAAAATATATAACACTGGTTTACAAAATATCAAAAATTAGGCGATCCCGAACATTTGGTAGCAGTTTCTTATGTAAGTCCTCCCGCTGAGTCCAAAAATCCATTTCACATTTTTTTTAGTAGGGCCGTTTTCGAGAAATCGCGAAAAAGCTAGTTTTTCGATTGGGAAAAAAAGTACCTTCAGAAAAATAGGTATATTTTCAGTAACATGTCTTTTATTATGAAAAGGTAATGCTCTCTTGGAAGTAATCATTCATTCATATACCACCTCTTAATCCGGTGCTGGACATCAGCGTTATAAAGGTTTTTATCTGCAACTTATCAATTTTTAAAAAAAGCTAGTTTTTAAATGCGATTTTCACCACGAAAAAAATTGTGGAAAAATTTATTTTATTGCTTCTCACTAAAGATTTATCTATTAAAAATACAACGCCACATAATTTATTAATATCCGATCAAAAATAAAGAAGTTATTGGCATTTTAGTAAAAAATGGAAGGTTTTAACTTCAAGCAAATTGACTTAGTTTTAAGCGTAACTCAACATAAAGCAAGGAATCTTAATAGTTGTCTACTGTACAGGCAGCCTATGATAGCAAACATGCACTGACCCGCCATAAGAGGGAGTAGAAGTTTCAAATTAAATTATTAACCTCTCTGCATTTCTTTCTAATTGATTCTGGTTCAGTCAGAGCCCTCATACCGATATCAATCAAAGCCCTCATCTACGCAAAGTTCTCATGAAGGCAACTCAAAGTCGTCATCGAGGCAAAGCAATGTCCTCATAGAAGCATATCAAATTCCTTATCGAGGCAACATAAAGTCCTTATTAAGGCAAACTAAAGCCCTCAATCTAGTAGTAGTAGGAATTAATTTCTTTATATTTAATTGTACAGTAAACGCTTAACTTAAGGTGAATAAAATAAATAAATTTAGGCATGGCTTTCAGCCATCAGTCTTTTAATTTAAGAAATAAAGTATTTAGTCATGTTATAAATTTTTGTACGTTGAAATACGTTGGACATAATTACAATAATACAAAAAAAAAATTTGTTTTTTATACTCCCATGATGATGTTTTTTGGAACCTAACTAAATTGGTCCAATCGTTTGGGCTTGGATAGTTCAGCAAATCAATTAGGGTGCAGGACTCTTAATTTCCTTAGTATAGGACATCTTCGTAGAAAATGCAGGATATCTTCAGATTCTCCTGGATGGTTTAGGGGACTTATAGGGCTTTCCACTAGCTGGTAACTGTTTTCCTAGAGCAAAAACATAACACATCTGACTTTTATCACCAACGAAATGTCACTCGGCGGTGTAATCACTGACACTTGTAGAATCTGGTGATACAAATGTTTTTCTGTAGCACATATACATCCTTCTGGTCCATTGAGACCTAGAGATTTCTAAGTCGTGCTAATTTAAGCAATCTAACGACCGCCACGCCTGAAGCTCAATATTTTAGACTTTGTCATATTAACCTCCACATTCCAGCGGTCGACATAATCTGACAAGCGATAAATCTTGTTGCCTTGAAGTCGACATATAATCCATGGTAGAGTAATTTCATCTAAAACTTCACTCAATCTATAGATGCACAATAAAGCTTTCAATCATTCGAAGCACATTGGATTGCTCAATCGAAGTATCAGTTATCACAAAAACTATAAATTGCAGCCCTTAGAATTACCACCGCCGAAACCGTCACCACCGATCACCACCGTCCGGATGCCATTTCTACCATCATATCCTACAGGATCAATCTTTGTTTTTTTCGTTTCCTTCTCTGTCTAACCAAGTGTGTAAAAAGGCTAACAGAGTCAGTCACACACAATTTCCTCCGTGGAACGTAAGATGCAAACGTTCACATATTTAGTGTGAAAAATCTAATTTTGAATTATAGTAAATATATCCCAGAGTTTTCTCTAATCTCTCTCTAATGTTCACTTGAGCTCCTCCTTTTCGATCTGAAATTCAAATTCGTTTTGCCGATAACAAAATTCGATACCAAAATAGGATCAATTTGACCCTATTTAAAATTACCTAGGATCTTTTTCATGTTAAATGACCTAACAAGTTATATTAAAGTGATCTTAAATCGTCTTCCAATGAAGCTGAACAAAGTATAAAATAATGCAAAATATGGATCTAAAAATAGATAGTTCGAATATATATGCTTTCACTTTTTTCTGTCTAAAGGTAACAAGGTACACATACCGAAGATGAAACTGGAATTCTGTACAGTCCTTCTCTAGTTTCCAAGTCCTACTCAGAAACATAAAAAAATATCCATTAAGATCGGTTTGAAATTGATATTTTTTCTTTGATATTATAATATCCTTTGAACGGTTTAAGCTCCATTGTATGATAATCTAAGATCAATTTGACATAAAAAACATTCATTTAAATTGAAAAGTTTTATCAATTTTTTTTTTCCGATATTTGCTGTGTTCTGTACACCATTATCTTTCTGCCCTCCGCTTACAGACTGACAAAAAAACCCTGATGACCTGCAACCATTAAACACTCGTTAACTTCAGAGTAAAACTGTTTAACTAAAATTAACAATTCATTGCCTGAAATGTTTTCAAGTTTTTGGTTGCTCCCCCATTGAGTTGGCATTTTTATTGTTAGGTGGAAAAAAAAGTGTGGACAAACGAACAAACAAACAAACACAAAAAGAAAACAGGAAACTGGCAAACAAGCGGAAGTCTCTGGCACTCAACTAATGGCACCATAATGCGTTTATTGTGGAAATGAAAATGGGGACTTCCCCTCCACCCCCCCTTCCTCCACAACAAAACACACAACACAAAAAAGAATGAGCAAAGATAACCCAGCGTAAATGTCAACGCAAAAGTCAATCAGTGCAGTTGGCGGTAGAGTCTCTACAGGAGGCGTGGCAGACACACAACCAGACGAAAATTTATAGAACTCCCCGGGGAAAGGCGGGGGGCACGCACTTTTCAATGGACCAGACAGCCAGCGTGCATTCAAAATCAATTCGATTGAAAAGTATTTTCTTTCTTCTTTTTTTCGTTGTTTTCCAGGCGGGGGTGGCTTTTTTTCTGATGACAGCTTGAAAAATCACTTCAAAAATTTCATTCACTTTCATTTCTGGGCTGGAAATGAATGATTTCCTTTAACGGTAATGAGACGTAATGTGACGACCATGACTAGTCGTAGATAATATTTGCTGTCTCATCAGGTTAGCCAGCAGCAAGGAATTAATTGCCTTCGTCTTTTGGAGAGGCGCATCGTTTGTCAAAAGTTTTGTTGCATACTTTGCGGCGAAATAATCATCCATGCCAAATGCCTCAACAGATACTTATAGCTCATTAGGCAAACGCATTAATAACGCCAGTCATGCCACGCCCACACAAAATGCACACAAAAAGCGACTGACAAACGGACTGACAAATACTCAGAGTTTTGAGAAAAGCTAAAAAAAAAGGAACAGAAATTTACAAGTAATGCTAAACAAATTTACAAAACTCTCTTTTTAACTTGAAATATTGCTTTAGTTGAAAATTAATTTTAATTAAAAATTTGTTTGCAGAACAGCAAAAGAGTAATAGAGAATTCGTAACAGACCCAAGCTCACATGAATTGATTTATAAAGTATAGGAACAATCCAAGCAAAAGCATGGTACCAATCCTAAGACAGAAAGAGCATTTTAAAAGTCAACCCAAAAATCTGATACTTATGCAGTTAGACCAAATGGTTACCCACACATACACAAATTCTTTTGTCAACTAAGGTTTATTCTTGGGGCTTGCGTTTTTGGCAACTTTGGTGCCTTGAAATTTCGTATCTGTTATAGCACTCCCGACATGCTGAGTTAAAGTCGGTGGGGCGATTTTGAGATCAAATCGAGCTTAAGTCTATAAGTCTGAAGGACTTGTGATTGAATCCGAATGTGAATAACAAGATAAGATCAATGATAATTTAGAAATTCAGTTAAGCTTATCCAAACGAAAGACTGGATCAAGACAAGAATTTCAGCATCCATACTCAAGTCAAACCTTTCGCATTTGGTTTGTGAAAATCCGGTATCGACCGACTATTGATATCGTTTGGGATTGATTTTAGTATTTCGGATTTACTTTAATGCGTAGATTCTGAATTTATATCTTTAAAATAAAATTATATTTCGCCTAAGTCATCTAAGTTTGTGCACCAGAACGCGACTAATTTCAAAAATCAAGTTTTTTTTTATCATTTTTGACTTGTTAATGTTAATCAAAATTTTTTTCGTAATGAAAAAAGTAAGTACGAAAGAAGTATCTATCGCCTTTTTGATAGAAATATGAACTTAAGTCCCTCTTCTGGTCTAGAATATTTTTTTTTCAAAATTTTTTTTTATTTTATTTTTTAGCTTAGATATTCAAAAATATTATCCCAAAAGGATTTTACGAAATTCGAAATGTTTTAGAAAATATAGCCGTTTTTGTTGACTAACGTCTTCGATAAAACAAGCAATTTTTAATTTCCTTCAAACATTGAACGCGTTTTTCTCGAAACCACGTTTTTCAAACTGGTGCCCACGTTTTCTCCAGTTCTATCGAACTGATTTTGGTGATGTAGGGCTTTATGGATGCAGAATTAACGTGGCTATCGTCCCTACCTGAATCTTTAAGAAAAAAAAATTTTAATTTTTCTTTTTGTACAATGCCAAGAAAATGGTAAAAAAATCGATTTTTCGTTTTTAAAAGGCCGCCATTTTTTCAAATTTAATTTTATTTTCACAATTCTGCTACGAACGATAAAGGCTAACCAACTTCCCATCCTCCGTTTTGCTTTCTGCCTACTTTGGATCCCGAGAACTTTTTTTTTTTAAAAAACGTTTTTTTCGTTATATAAAGTTAATAAAAAAAAGTTAGATATGGAGGTTTTGACTTCCAAATAGAATATTGCAAGAATGCGCAATAAAACAGAAGAAAAACGCTCCAGAGAAGTAAAAGAAATTCATTAAAAAAAGGCAAACAAAAGAACAGCCACTAGCAAAAAATAAACGTATTTAAAAAAAAAGAAGCCGGCTTCAGTCAATCAATTTTCACTTTCCATTGATATTTTTTTTATTCATATGAGAAAAATAGTTAGTTTTAAGAATAATTCCTTAAAAACACGAATTTTTAACTTTGAAATGGGTGGCTTACCCCACCAATTTTTGAAATGTCAAAATATCACTTTATTTCCATATGAAATAAAAAAAACCACAAAAATTTGATTTTTAAAAATAATGATGAGGAAAGTTACGTGCATCTTTTCACTGCAAAATTTTCAGAACGAAAAAATATTGATCTTTGGCGGAAGGCACGCTGTAAGCATACAACCACATCAACATGGGATATGCTGACATTAAAAAGGAACTACTTTAATTTTAAGCCAAGCATTAGCAAATATCAAACGACATCCACAAAATTAGTTAAGCTCAAAGCCAGCATAAAATTTCTTTTAAAATGTCGAAAATCAAAACTAGTTCCAAAGTTCATAGCCAATACTACTAGTTGTAAGAATATTTTCATCGACGACCATGACTTTCGAACAGACATAAACAAAACACTAGCCAGACACACGCATTTCTTTCACATGAAAATATTAAATCTACTTATTAAACACAAACATAACATAGCTAAAAAGCAAACGAAACAGATGGCAGAAGCAACAACCACAATCGAACAACATTTGAGCACAGCTGATGCTACAGCGTTTTTTGAGAGCGAGAGAAACGTTGCAGACAAACTAACAACAACACTTAAGAAACGACGCGAAACGAAACATGAGTTGCTGGCCAAAGGTCCAAAGTTCGCGCTACCGGTGGAAAAGAAGAGATTCCCTCTCTTCAAGTACATTGCGGACGGGGAAGAGTTGGTACAAACTCTAACAGACAAAGAGACACAAGAAGCAGCTCGGACAAAATTCTCTTTATTAATTAAAGACATCAAAACAAGTAACAGGGAAAGTGCAATGGATCGTGCAATACTGGACACAGTGGAACAGACGCGGAAATTTCTGAGAGAAAATGACAAAGTACTAATTTTAACATCTGACAAAGGGAACAAGACGGTTGCTATGGAATCTGACGACTACAAGAGGAAAATGACGAATATATTAGGAGATTTATGCACACATAGAACTGTAAGACAAGACCCTACATCAAGACTCCAAACCAGAAACAACAGTTTAGTGGATCAACTAGTCAAGCTGAAGCTGATTTCAAAGGCCGAAAGGAGTCAGCTAACAACGAGCACAGCGCTACCACCAAGGATCTATGGACTACCCAAAATCCATAAAGAAGGAACCCCACTACGACCGATTTGCTCCTCGATAGGTTCACCAGCTCTCGAACTACGTAGATACTTAGCGAAGATTCTTAACCATTAATGTAAAAAACGCGACAGAATTCAAAGAAAGAGTGAACATACCCATATATGTGACGATGAAGTTCTTGTGTCCTTTGATGTTGTGTCCCTATTTCCTAGCATACCGATAGACTTAGCAATGGACACCATTAGACAAAAATGGCCAAAAATTAGAGAGCATACCCAAATTCCCAGACAACTTTTCATGGACATAGTAAAATTTTGCATTATGGAGAGTAGATATTTTAAATTTGAGGACAAAATATACACTCAGCTGAAAGGAATGCCCATGGGATCCCCAGCCTCACCCATCATAGCAGTCATTATCATGGAGGAACTTTTAGAAAACACTATCGGGAAACTAAAACATCAACCCAGAGTACTCACCAAATACGTTGATGACTTGTTTGCTATTGTGAGGGAGGACGAAGTACAAACTACTCTAGAGACGCTAAATAGTTACCACAGAAACATTAAATTCACATTAGAATTAGAAGAAGACGGAAAATTACCTTATTTAGACACCACAATAAATAGGCACGGCAACATTTTAAAAACAAGGTGGTACATGAAACCAACAGTTTCAGGACGGATTATTAACTTCAATTCAAAACATCCAAGAAGCATGATAATGAATACGGCACTTGGGTATATTCAACGAATGACTAATATTAGCGACAAAACATATCAGACAGCCAAAGAATCGGAGATAAAAGTAATTTTGTCAAATAATGATTTCCCTATGTGGGTAATTGACTCATTATTGAAAAGACACAAAAACGCAAATAATAGAGTAATACGAGAACCTAAGAAATACCGATCACTCACATACGTACCTAAACTATCAGAACGATTCGCACGATCAAACTGCTACGACAAACAAAACATACAAATTGCGCATAAACCTTCAAACACGATGAAAGGATTTTTCAACAGGGCCAAAGCAAAAATAGACAAATCGGATGTCAAGAATGTCATCTACAAAATACCATGTGAAGGATCTAATGACGATATGTGCAACAAAGTCTACATAGGAACGACAAAATCCAAGTTAAAAACCCGAATAGCCCAACATAAATCTGACTACAAGCTACGACATCAAACACACATTCAAAAAACTGCGCTGGCAGCACATTGCGTAGAAAGCGCCCACTCGCCAAATTTTGAGGCAGCGACAATACTACAACAAGAGCAGCATATTGTTAAAGTATGAATGTTTAATATTGGTGTATAAAATTTTTGTAGTTTTGCCCTGAAGACGGATGCCAAAGAGTAACCGAAATATATCGGAGAAAAAAAACATAAATCGTTTTTTCTATCAACCTGACCTCAAGCCGGAAACTATACATTTATTTGGCAAACTTATAAAGTTATACAGCTTCAATTAAGTCAAACCATTTAGTAGCTAGTGTGGCCGTATGTGGCCCAGTGGTTAGTGTGCTGGCCTGCTGGGCGGGAGGTCGTGGGTTATTTTTATTTAGTAGCTAGTAGCTAGCAAAAATTGGAAAGCAAAAACAACACATTCAAAAAAGCATAGCAGAATTCCAGGCTGAAACGTTGATTTCGACGTTGACACAAGGGCTTATTCGATGAACCTAAGTTACTTAAAGGAAAATTGTGTGCTTGTTTGAATGTGAATAATGCAATAAAAAAGTGCGCTGACGAGGAGATGTGGTTATCTCTGAAACAGCGATCGTTGTATGGACATACCAATTGCTATTCCAAAATGTTGTTATTAATCTCTGTTGATTTGTATTGTAACTCCACCGACCTCAAGCCAGCCAAATGCAAAACTTCGATAAAAAAAACTTACAAAACTTACTTAATCATCGCAATTGAACATCAAAATTTTATCAGGAAATTTTTGAATATTTTTTTTTACCAAGTCTTGACGCACTTTGAATTTCTTAAGAGCTATTTGACCGATTTTGATATTTTTTCGGTGAAAGCTAACATTTATTTTTTTGAGTTTCGTTCAGAACTGATGTAATTCTGGTGTGTACTAGGATATTTTTGAAGTGGCAAAAGCAAGGCGATTTCGAAATTTTGACTTTTAAACCCCATAACTCCGCTATTTATCGACGGATCCAAAATATCCTAGTTCACACCAGAATTACATCAGTTCTGAACGAAACTCAAAAATGACACGTGGAGGTATACAGTACCCTTAAACTGATTTTACAATTTCATCCAATAGAGCTGAAAACCATGCAATGATTAAGGATCCTAAAATAAATTGCATACTTAAAGGCTGCAAACAAAATGTAACATCCTTCACCTATTCAATTATCCTCTCGCAATTATGTAAAAAAAATAAATACGTCCATAAAAAGTTGTCATTAATATGTTAACAATTATGGGCAATTGTTTTGAAAGTGCCTTTAGGACATCAGACAACACATCGTTATGATGTTGCCACCCTCTCCCTACCCCTCTCTCTCTTTCTCTGACAGCATAAAAATAACACATAATCATTTTATTAGCTCAAGGAACGTAGCCTGGGTGCACTGAAGCGAAGCAACGTTCCGGCGGATTGTTCATTTTGTTGGCAATGACTCTGAGCCCAGTTGAGTACGTGTTGGCGTTAATATCGTAGCAAGTTGTTGCTGCTACTTGAGTTAACATGTTGCATTAGGGGCTCCAATCATGTGTCATGTGAGTGTGTGTGTGTGTGTGTGGGTGGAAGGGTCTGGTGTGTGTGTCTGTTGGACCAGTTAGTTGAAGTTTTCTCGTTAGTGAAACTAATTATCCGTTGTCGCTGTCAGCAAATTTATCGTTAAATGTTAGGTGACAAGCTGAAGCCAACGCAAACTGTTCCATCCATGACTGGAAGCTATAGTTAGTCTGGACACTTGTTATGCTTGTCTATCCATGCCATGTGAGCAGAGTAGCTTGTATAAACAAACTCAATGCCTTTGTTTTCCAACATAATTATATGATTAAGTGAAGCGGTTTAGATGGGTAACATCTAACTATAAAATGTGATTTTAAAACAAGATAGAAAAGGAGTGGAAATTGGTGAGGCTTGAAGATGTATTTAGAATTAGAGGCTTGCTCTTTATCCCCGTATTAGAGATAGGGAAATTTCACAAGTTATTATTTGTTTAACAGATTTGTATATGTATCAGGAGAGGAGGAAGAAAACCCTTAAAAATATTCATCGTTCTTCTACTCATGTCCGTCTGTGTCGGCTTCCAATTCTCTATCTCTCTTCTCTATCACTCTCTATACAGTGAGACCATCCTTTCTGCCTCAAAATACCTTAACGCTAAAATACTTTTTAATATGTTTAAACATAAAGCATCATTTTTCAAAATTACATTAAAAACAAATTAAAATTTAACAATTTTTTTCATTACTATAAAATTACTTCACTTTCTATCGAATTTCGATTTCAAGCCCAACTCTTCAATTCTTAAATTTTCTTCTCACTCCCTTCCACTTTTGTCTTTCGCTGATTAAATTTACATTAAGCATTATGATAAATTTTTTTTTCCACATTCAAAAACCGCACTTCACAAATGTTGTTCCCGCCTCCAACTCCCACTCCTGCACCGGAAATGGTTGTCGATTTGCAACAAATGGCCGCCGGATGTTGCCACATGGCGGCGTACGTGAGAGCGCAAACTGTGAAACATTTTTTTTGTAACTCTAACCCCTTGGCCATTAATTGCCTAGCACGTAATTATTTTGTAGTTAAAATGGGCGCGGTCGACGCACACACGCAGCAGCCAGCGACTCTTCCATCTGCATAAAAAGCCATGCATAATTTGGGTTTCGGAGTTTTGCAGCTAATTAAAAGCGCGTCGTTTTTGCTGAAATTAGTCGCACAAAAAAACACAACGAGTTGGCAGATGCGTATGTTTTGTGGGCGGACTATAGGATTATCTACCAACAGTCGCAGGTGGAAATGTTGTGACTTTTCAATTAAAGTACACGAAAATTCTGTTGCATACTTTTTGGGATGACTGAGCAAATGACATTGTTCGCTAATTATAAATTTTAAAATAATTTTCTTTCATTTTACAATCATATTGCTGTTGCTAATACATCCACATTTGTTCTGTCAACTGCCCAAAACAACAATAAGGATTTGCCTGCTGAGATAAAAGTGCGGAACTACTTGGATCTGAAGGGAAGAGGATATTGAGCCGGTGGAGATTTTTTTAACAGAAACTTAATGAAATTGTAAATTTCTTCTCTTATATATTCTTTATACGATTTCGGATTCTAGTATAATGAATCTGGAAACTGTGTAAAACATTACATCAATCAGTGCATTGCAGTGACTTCTCTTAGGAGAATTTAGCTCCTCAAAACATTTGATAGCAATATTGCTACATATTTCATTTCTACATTACACTAATATTATAAGTACACTAAATATTGTATGCGCATTTCCAAAACTAATTACCAACGAATTAAAAGTTCTCAAAATATTTCCACTAATTTGAATCATTTTAACATTCACTAATTTTTTATGATGCCCAGATAAGCAATTTAATAAAAAAAAAGACAAAAGTTGAAAGTTGGTTTCGTTCGACGTCGTACGTGTAAAATTTAATGATAAAAAAGTTACATGGGCTTCTTAAGCGCTAAGCCAATCTTCATAAGATTCTTACAGTATATTTGATTGATTGATTGTCTTCCCGGTTCAAAACCTGATTCAACCGGCTGAAAAATAACTTAGAGCTAATCTTAGAATTTCAGAAACGGTTCCAAACCATATATAGAGAGTTGTAAGGTCCCGAGCCAAGCTACATTAAAAGCTCTTGACGGTTATGTTAACAACATCAAAACTCTTACGGAGTGCCGCAGATCTGTTAATGAGATGGCTCAGCACTTTGAAATTAATCTCGTTTGGGAGCCTGGACACTGCAACAAAGAAGGCAACGAGATAGCCGACCACCTCGCTAGACTTGGCACCACCACTCAGCTCCTACCGGATAAGAGCAACATAGGCGCGCCTCTTGCGACCTTTAAGCTGCAAACAAAGGAAACTACATATCAAATAACCACGAATCGATAGCAATCAATTCACACTTGTGAAATATCTAGGCTTACATGGCCTACTCTTAACATCAAAAAATCTAGGGAGTTGCTCCGCCAAGAAAAAGTAAGCATTTCCCTTTTGGTAGGGGCCCTTACTGGCCACTGCCTTATAGGAAGACACTCCGCTAGACTCGGAGTCATGCACAATGACTTCAGTAGAAGCTGCAAACTCAGTGGATGAGGAGGAGAGTGTACAACACCTCCTCTGTTATTGTCCAGCTCTTAGCAGTTCTGGGACGTCCTTTTCTAAACGATCTGTCAGACATATCTGAAATAGATATAGCATCGCTGCTCAAATTTCTACTATTTTCTAAATGGATAAACGGGGAAGACCCGCCCTCTACGATGACAGCGTAGAAAGGGTTATATGGTAACACAACGGGCCTTCATTGGCCTAAGTTATTCTAACCATTGCAATGCATTGCAACCTAACCTAACCTAAGGTCCCGACCAAAAGTACAAATTGCCTGAAAAGTATCTTAAATACATTGGTCCTAAAAGTGTTAAATAGCATTTAGTTCATGGTGTGTTCTGAATTTACTCCCTTCAAATCTCAACAAATGCCTTATTGTTAGCTTTAGCATATGCTTCTACAATATTACGGCCACTTATTCCCTTTCTAACCAAACTTTATCAAGTCGGGTTGAGGCCATTGATTTGGGAGTGAAATTTGACAAAAAATTTCTGTTCAATGAGCATATAAATTATATTTTGCCAAGGGCCTGTTCTATGTTTGGATTTGTCAAGCGCCATGCCAGCCAATGAAAGGACCCTTATTCAGTTCGAATTATTACTCAGCTTTTGTGCGTTCCAATATATTTGGAATCCTTCTAGCGTAATTCATATTAAAAGGCTTGAAAGGGCAGAGAAAAAATTTTTAAAATTATCGCTCCTCCCACTTAATTTTTCTGATCCTTTGCCGCCATCTTTTGGTAGATGTGCACTGCTGCATTTTTCAACTCTTGAAGATAGACGAACTATCGCGTCATTGCTATTTCTGAATGATCTTGCCTTAGGGTGCATTGACTGTCCCATCTTGTTTGGCATGATAAATTTCAATGTACCGAGCAGAAATCTTCTAACCCCTCAACCATTCTCCAAAAAATTTTCCCGAATCAATTATTCCCTCTAATGAACCTATTTCTAGAGCCCTTAAAAACTTTAACTCCTTACCCGACAGCATGCGATTCGATCCCAATAAAACTGCAATTAAAATTTTGTTAGCAGAGTACTTTTCCTCTTTCAGCCATTAAGTTAAATAATGTAATTTAAGTTAAAATTGGGGTAATTAAGAGCATTGTTTAATTGGCGAATAAATAAAAAAATAACAAAATATTGTTTTGCTTGATCATTATACATATGTCATTGATTGATTAAGGTAAGTACTCAGACGCCGACAGTTTTGTCGAAGATAAAATTGTTTGAGCCGCTCTGACAATGTAGTTTGACCGGAATACAGGATAAAAGTCATCTTTTGATTCTTAAAAATTTGTCGGGTTAATTCAAATAAAATAGTGCAGCTTATAAAATTAGTAATTGAAGTCCTTAGGAAAAATTTAGAGGCACTTTCATGTATGTATGCACTTTTTTAATTATTTGAAAAAAAAATTCATATTCATTTCATTAAACCATTATATCATTTAAACAGAAAATCCCAAAACTCTGAAATTTGTATCGAATACTGGTATAAAAGTAAGCTTTCAATAAAACAAACATAAGTAAGGGACGATCAGCTGCTAAGGTTAGAAAATATAAATCAAAATGTGCTAATTGGGTTGGCATAAGTATTTTGACAACATTTGAAAATTAGTTTATTCTCAGCGCAGGACCTCATATGCTAAACGAATGACAATTTTTTTACGTTGAACCCAAAACTGGCATTAAAAAATCTACACATCTAATTAGATTAAATGTAAAATGAACATAAAAATTCAGAGAATGGCTTATTTGCTCATGTCCTAGAAACGGGTTACTTTTTAGAAAATTTTAAATGTCAAATTTAAGTATTGTGATGGTAATTGTCTTCTTTTAATTACAAGCTAAATGTAACTTTAGTGGTTACCCAAAGAGAGCCGATGATGGTACCGGGAGGTTTCTGAAACAACTGTACACTCGACCAGACTTCATCGTGGAGCGGTGTGTTCCTGATTATTGTTTTGTACAAACATAACAAGACCTCGAGCCGGCTAAAACTTGCTGTTTGAGTATCGAACAAATTGTTATATCGACTACCAGCCCTGCTGAAGAATCTTATTAAAACATTTGGATACAAGTTTACTTTATTTTTTGACGTTAACTCAACCTGTCAATTATTCTAGTTTTTCTGGCCTTTGGATGGTTCACTTTGGTATTTTTACAATCGTTCAACATCTTTTTTTAACCTTTAACTTATTCTGATTTCACAACGCTTTGTCACATAAAAGAGTAAATTTTAAGTTTAGCTGATATATTGCAGCTAATTAGCAAATGAGAAATCGACCCTTCGAGTGACTTTGTTTAAGTTGCGATATTTTTGTTTGCATGATTTGTCAAAGAGATATTTTATGCTTACAACCATAACCGAAAACCGAATCAGAATTAGGCGAAAAACCGTAACCCGTACCGTAACCGATATCCCACAACCGAAATATAACCGTTACCCGGAAAAAGCAATTGGCCAAACAGTAACCGTCCAATCCGTCATTCGTTCTGGATTTAATCTCTGTATACAACACATTTTACCTCATGATTTATCGGCAGGGATAAATATTTTTTTGTAAAAGAAGTACTCAAGTTTATCAAAAAAAAAAAAACACTTTTCAAAAAACTGTTCATTGATAAGATTTTAAAACTATTTGAGCTTAGTTATTGTGTCAGGCTTCGCTACATCTTGTCTTTATCTGGCTGCCCGAAAACCATGTCTGTTTTTGTCTGTTATGTTCGAATGGCATCCAATTTGGTCATTATTTTGAAAACCAATAAAAACTAATTAAAAATCAAAATCACTTTCAACTAAATGGAAGTGCACATATGCATTATTTTGATAAAAAATATTGTTTTCAATTTTTTGTTCTTAAACTCGGTGATGATTATTTTTACAAGCTTTTAGCGTAGTATACACTTCCACCAAAGACTTGCCAAAACAAAAAACCTCCATATAAAAAAACTCACAAAAATTTTTGGGCCAATGCCCTTTGGCGATCCCTTTGTTGGCAGTCCACACTTCCGACATAAAGGCCTCGCTTAAATACCGATAAAATACTAGATCCGTATTTTCGGTGACACGTCTTTAAAACACACAGTCATTTTACCCAACAACACAATTCAGCAATCCGTCAATTCAACACAAACAAATTCAACACAAAACAAAGTCTTCACAAAACAATTTCAACACACGTCAATACAACACTAAGTCATTTCATCAAACACAACCATTCAACACACGTTCATTGAAAAAAAAAAATTTCAACACGTCAATTCAACACAAAACAAAATAATTAATTTATTATTTAATTTAAATTTTAAATGACTTATAGACGTGTGTTGATTTTTTTTTGTGAAGACTGTTTTGTGTTGAATTAACGTGAGTTGAATCGACGTGTGTTGAATTGACGTTTGTTGAATTGACGTGTTGAAATTGTTTTGTGTTGAATAGACGTGGAACCTAAAGTTGAGTAAAGATGACTTTTATTAGTTGTTTGGGCTGAATCGTATATATTCAATTTTGATCTTAATAATTTTACATTTATCTATTTTCAATTATCTACTATGTTTAAACTCAATATTTGCATTGTTAATCCCACTGTCATAGCTATCGATATCCATTTCTCTCTTATAATTCACATTCATATGTATGCAATTGCGCTCTTAAAACCCACACTGAAGTGGTACGTATTTTGTTCATTAGCCTAAGCAAAAGAAGTTGAAAACAGTCACAAATAAAACTTGAAGAAACACAGTTGTCTATTGTCGAGAAATCCAATACACAAAAAATTAAACAATTTATTTACTGGCTCAACATTTTGGCGACCGTGACAGGACGACACTGTCTGGAAGAGGACAGAATGTCCATTTGTTAAAAAACTTGCAGTTTTACTGGAGAAATTATCGCCAACCGGCATTAATAATACTAGCGCAGGGTGCTAGTCATCAATTACCCACCAATACTAGTGCAGGGTGCTAGTCATCAACTACCCAACTTGTTGCTGCCGCAGACTCGCCAGGAGTTCGGAGCATCTGGATCATTGGATCATCCCCCTCTATCGCTTCTAGGAACAAGCAGTAGAGACAGTCAAGACGGCCTGGGACTGCTGAGAATATCGTCACCAGCCACATAGCTTTGCCAAAACAACATCTGCATGGAATACATACAGATCGCACGCAGCATCAGTGACCAGGGCATAGCTGAATCAAGTCATTGTTGGACATCACCCAAATCGCTCGCCACTCGCATCATCGCTGGACACTCCAAGGTGAGCCAAGGTGAACTCAAGGGTAGCCGCCAAAGAAGTTGTCGACCACGAGATCATCGAAAACGGTAAACTTCACATACATATTGCACATTTACACTCAAATATACATGTACTCAGCGCTGCGCTGCATATATATCCACATACAATCGTATGCAGCTGCGCTTGCCGTTGTTTCTAATTCCTTTGTACATTCGCATTCCGTCTAACCTGCACATCAAATCGACTCAAGTAGCGGAGCTTCTTTCTAGCTGTGGATTGTAACAAATTACTCAATTTACATTTGAGTTCTATTGCAAGTGTTGCAGATCAGTTCCACTCATAAAAGAAATTGAGTCAATTGTTAATTATGGCTCCAGGCAAGGAAAGCGAAAGGCTAGCCGCACTCATTAAGCAACGTGCAACTGCTAAGAAGTATTTGACTAAATTGTCTGCGAAAATTAAGAAAGAAGCAGATGAGCCCAGTTTCGCAGTTTTAGAGTGTAGGTTGGAGCTGTTGGAAACATATTTTGCAGAAGCTAGGCAGTACCAATTGCAAATCGAAAATCTCAACCCAGACGATGATGAATGCGCAGATTTAGAAGATGTGTATGTCGAAGCAAAGGCACAATTGTTCAGCTGCTTAAAGAAGCATACCAGCACTCCTAACAAAACTGTAACGCAAGGCCGACTTCCTTCATTAAATTTGCCAACGTTCGACGGCAAATATGGCGAGTATAAGAGATTTATGACCTCATTTGAAAATTTGGTTCACGATGATCCATCCATTCCAGTAATTGATAAGTTCAATTACCTGCTCAGGTGTTTGTCTGGAACAGCACTAAGTGCTATCGCATCGTTCGAGGTTACTGAGAAAAACTACCCTAAGGCGATTCAACAATTAAAGACACGTTATGACAAAAGGGTATTGATCTTTTTGGAGCATATTTCAACCTTGTTTAATCTTGAGCCGATGTCACAGAAGTCAGGTTCTTCGCCCCTTCGTTCAATTTTAGATACTGCAGCAGCAATTCGTAGTTCCCTGTTGTCATTAGGATCAGAAGGTGAAATAATGAACTGCATTATCATTCAACTCGTATTATCCAAAGTAGATGCAAAGACCAAATTAGCGTATGATTCAAAGCAAGACTATGAGACTCTACCAACTTGGGACGAATGTTATAAAACCTTGTCAAGGCATTGCCAATTCCTTGAAAGCCAAACTAAGCTTCCTTCAGGGGACCAGAAGAGAGAGCAAAAGCCAACCCCTACCCAACGAAAGGTATATGTGAATACGCAATCGAATTGTCTACACTGCCGTAGTGCAGATCACAGTCTAGGAATCTGTTCCTCATTTTTGCAGCTGTCATATGAAGAAAGGTTCAAGTTTATTCGTCAGATGAAGTTGTGTCTCAATTGCCTTCGCCCAGGACATGCCTGGAAAATGTGCAAATCTAAATTTCGCTGCCAAGTGTGCAAGGGCACACACCACACATGTTTACACAGATTTGCAACCACAGAAGTGACATCGCAGACAACGTCTTCTCAACAAAGTACCCACGGAGGTACATCACAAGCAGTAGCCACATCATTAGTGCTACAAACAAACCGTCGGGCAATGATTCCTACGGCACTTGTTCTCGTTAAAGATAAATACGGGTTATATCAGCCAGCTAGAGCTCTCTTAGATTCATGTTCAGAGATCAACTTTATGACGGAAGAACTTGCAAAACGTCTTCAGCTCAAATTCAAGAGAGCTAGGCAGGAAGTTTCAGGAATTTCTGATGTGCGGACAGAGCTACAGTTTTCAGTGACAACGACATTAAAGTCACGAACGTCTTCACATAGTTGGTTGTCTCAGTTTGCCGTCACCAAATCCATTTCGCTAAATCATCCTGATCGTTTTGTTTCTACCGCAGCTTGGCACATTCCCGATGGAATTGAATTAGCTGATCCGCTGTTTTTTAAGCCCCAAAAGATTGATTTGCTAATTAGCACGCAAGAATTCTTTGACCTGCTGAATGGAGGTAAAATATGCCTAGAAGGACTGCCATGCCTAGTCAATACAGCGCTAGGGTGGATAGTTGGCGGAAAGTTGGATCTGCCAGTTGAAGAGCACAGACATATCGCTACTTGCAATTTATCCATATCTCAGTCGTTGGATGAAGCCATAGAAAGGTTCTGGCAAATTGAGGAATTTAGTCAGGAGACAGATGTCAATAGTGAATGCGACAATCACTTTAATAAAAATGTCGAGGTACTTGAAAATGGTCGAATTCAAGTAAAGTTGCCATTTAAAGATGCACCGGAAATATTAGGGGATTCATATGTAAATGCAGAGCGTCGGTTCTTGATGTTAGAACGGCGACTTAATCGGAATCCTGAACTTAAAGGAAAATATACAGAATTCATGTCCGAGTATCTTCAACTAGGCCACATGAGTCCAGTCCAGGAAGTAGATCAGACGAAACCCCACTACGTGATCCCACATCATAGCGTTTTGAGGCCAGATAGCACCACAACATCACTACGAGTAGTCTTTGACGCATCGGCGCGGACTACGTCTTCAACTTCTCTTAACGAAATTCTTATGGTTGGACCAAAACTTCAACAAGATCTTATAATCACACTGTTGTCCTTCCGTTTACACAGATATGCTCTCACTGCAGACATATCAAAAATGTACCGCCAGTTTCTGGTACATCCAGATGATCGAAACTATCAATTGATATTGTGGCGCGATGATACTAATAAATCTTTGCAATTATTCCATTTAAATACAGTTACCTATGGGATGTCTTGCGCCCCGTATTTGGCCATCAAAAGTTTATTGTATATCGCCCACCTGTACGAAGCCGAATTTCCAATCGGAGCTGCAGTCCTACAGCACAACATGTATGTTGACGACATGTTAACAGGAGCAGATGACATTGAAATGTTGCAAACCAAGGCGGATGAAGTAACACGGATTCTTGCAAAGGCAGGACTGAAATTGGCCAAATGGAACTCAAATCACCGACAGTGGATGGATGCCGCTCAAGAGGTAAATTTTAAGTTGGACGATCGAGATATCGCAAAAACACTAGGCATGTCGTGGAAGCCGCAAACCGATCATTTTTGCTTTCGATACAACATTTCTCCTATGCACATGCCAACTAAGAGATATATATTGTCGGTCACAGCACGCATTTATGATCTGCTAGGATTACTTAGCCCAATTGTGATCAGGTGCAAAATTCTATTCCAAGAGCTTTGTATTAATCGTGTTAGCTGGGATGAGCCATTATCAGAGCACTTAATCTCCATTTGGAAGCGTATTGAGGCAGACCTGCAACAGTTGCACATTATTGAAATTCCGAGATATGTCAATTTGTCTGGGATGCACGATTGTGAAGTGCATGGGTTTGCAGATGCTTCACAGCGAGCCCTCGGCTGCTGCATCTACATACGGGCAAATGTAAACGGAAAGTTCATCACTTCATTGCTCATTGCTAAATCGAAGGTGGCACCGCTTAAGGCTATTTCTCTGCCAAAGCTAGAGTTATGCGCAGCAGTTTTGTTGTGCAACACATGGGATAAGATTCGAGCAAACATCATGGAGTACACTACCAAAATATATTTCTGGACAGACTCGCGCATTGTGTTACAATGGCTAAAAATGCACTCCGCAACACTCAATTGCTTTGTGGCAAATAGGGTCTCGAGCTTGCAGACAAAATCACAAGGAGTGATCTGGAATCATGTGCCAGGAAAGGAGAACCCTGCCGACATCGTGTCACGTGGGTGCACGGTTCAGGAGATGTCTCAGTCTATATGGTTTACTGGGCCAAAGTTCTTATCACTAGATCATTCAGAGTGGCCTAAACCAAGTCTAAATGCTACTCACAAATTGGATCCATGTCTGGAGCAACGAAAGGCAATCTCGTTTAAATGCACTACGGCTAAAACTGAGGATCACGTTTTCAAGGAAATTATCGAAAGAAGTTCATCATATCGGAGAATTGTCCGAATTTGTTCATTTATACTAAGGGTACGGAATGGGATTCCACCTAGTCGTACGCTGTCCAAAGTGGAGGCAGCCAAGGTTATGCCAAGTGAATGGCAAGCTACATTTTATCGAATCATTTCACACGTTCAACATGAAGTATACAAGTCGGAAATTGAGAACCTGAAAGCAAAGAAAATTGTTCGACCAGAGCTTCAAGTTCTTACACCATTCTTGGACGAGCTGAGTACACCATCTGGAATCATCATCATAATGCGAGTTGGCGGGCGATTGGCGCAAGCACCTCTACAGTACGACGCAAGATTTCCAGCCCTCTTACCGAAAGATCATCGGTTCTCTAAGCTATATGTGGAATATTTGCATCAGAAGCACCTACACGCAGGTTCAAAGGTCCTCATAGGAATTCTGCGATTGCAAGTCTGGATAATCAACGCGAGGGTGTTGGTCAGAAAGGTGGTCCGCAACTGCGTTCACTGCTTTCATTATAAGCCTCGCCTTCTTCGTCAAGTGATGGGTCCACTTCCGGCAGATCGATTTCAAGAAGGACGTCCATTTATGGTTGCAGGGGTTGACCTGTGTGGACCATTCTACACGTCTTATCGCATCCGCGGTAAACCTCCGTACAAAACATATATCGCCATTTTCGTATGTTTTGCTACAAAAGCAGTTCATGCGGAATTGTTGTCTGATCTGTCTACTAATAATTTCATCCTTTGCTTAAAACGTTTTATAGGTCGTCGTGGCATTCCCTTGCGTATCTATTGTGATAACGCCACGAACTTTGTGGGTGCGTGCAACCAACTGGACGACTTCAAAAAACGTTTCTTCAGTCAGCAAGCAGAGGCGGACTTGCATCAATTCAGCAGTGGCACAGGATGTGAATTTAAATTCATCCCCCCTCGAGCTCCACACTTTGGAGGCCTCTGGGAGGCCTCTGTTAAATCCATGAAGGCGCTGCTGATCAAGACTATGGCCAATTCGAATCTCACTTTCGAAGAACTTCAAACGGTTGTGATAGAAGTTGAGGCAATTTTAAACTCTCGACCGATATCACTGCCATCCGAGAACCCGAACGATGGCGAGGCTCTAACGCCAGCACACCTTCTTATTGGTTGTTCACTAGCATCATTACCAGAGCCTCAGGTGGATGACACAAAGATCTTAAACTTGACTCGGTGGCAACAAGTCACATATCTCAAACAGCGTTTTTGGGACATTTGGAGGCGTGACTATTTGCACACGCTCCAGCAGCGATCTAAGTGGCTGACGCCACAACCAAATATTCAGCCAAATCAAGTTGTCATGGTCCACGAAGATAATCTTGCTCCTCAAAGATGGTTATTGGGCAGGATTATACGAGCTATCCCAGGAACAGATGGCCGAGTTCGTGTAATCGACATTCAGACGCAGAGGGGCACCATACGCAGACCTATCCATAAGGTGGCTCCCCTCCCACTTCAACCAAGCGATTGAAAGAGTCTTCGTCCTTTCAATGGGCGGAGAATGTTTGGGCTGAATCGTATATATTCAATTTTGATCTTAATAATTTTACATTTATCTATTTTCAATTATCTACTATGTTTAAACTCAATATTTGCATTGTTAATCCCACTGTCATAGCTATCGATATCCATTTCTCTCTTATAATTCACATTCATATGTATGCAATTGCGCTCTTAAAACCCACACTGAAGTGGTACGTATTTTGTTCATTAGCCTAAGCAAAAGAAGTTGAAAACAGTCACAAATAAAACTTGAAGAAACACAGTTGTCTATTGTCGAGAAATCCAATACACAAAAAATTAAACAATTTATTTACTGGCTCAACATTAGTGATAGTAAATATAATGCGAGTGTGTAGTACCATCAGAGATAGAAGAGGGACAAATCGCGCGATTTTAAAAAAAAAAATTTTTTCCTGTGGCGCAGTTTTCCCACAGTCGCAACCTTTATGCCCCGCCGATTTAATAAACCAATTTCCGGTATAATCAACACATAAATTTCAAAAAGTCAATTAAACATACGTCATTTCAACACATTACAAATTAAACACAAACAAATTCATCCTGGGAAAGAAGGGTGCCACAAGCGGCAGGCAAAAAATTTACGATATTTACATCGTCTGCAATCGGAGGAAATTTATTGAAGTTGTGAACAAAAGAATGTTATCTCTAATGCTTTCAAATATGCGTAAATTTTCGGAGGATAAGGCTCCACGTCTACTCAACACAAAACAATTTGAACACGTCAATTCAACAAACGTCCATTCAACACACGTCAATTCAATACAAAACCAATTAAACACGAACAATATTTTCAACGCCTGCATTCGGTGCTTTCAAATGTGGATACACTTTCGGATGATAATAAAGTCAGGTTCGACTGACATTGCCATTTGCAGGATTGAAAATATAATTTATTTTAAATTGTTTTTTTTCCAGTGTTGAAACTGTACTGTGTTGAAATCGTACTATGTTGAAATTTGCCGATGTTCAATTGCTTTGTGTTGAAATTGATTATGTTGAAATTGTACATGTGTTATAATTGTGCTGTGTTGAATTTACTTGTGTTGAATTGACGTTTGTTGAATTGACGTGTGTTGAATTGACGTGTTGAAATTGTTTTGTGTTGAATAGACGTGGAACCGTATTTTCAGTGTTTTTATCGATAGCTCCCTGACTAATTAATTTTAATTATTTCAAGAGGTATCGGACATTGTCGATTCACAAATATGCGTAGTCGGGTGAAATTTTAATAATTTTTCCATCAATTATTGAGCGCACCGCGAGAGTTCAATCAAACTTTAACTGTGTTATAATTATAAATTTAATCATTGCTAAAGAGTCATATCTGCTCATATCGGCTCCGTAGTTAGGGGTGGGCCGTTAAGAACGCATGTTAATCATTTTGATTATGGTTTAAAATTAAACCAAAAGCTACGCTCTTGGCAATGTGACCATATTACATGCATACCTCTTACAATCTGGTCACACTGTCCCAAAACAAGAGAATTGTCACTTTTGGTATTTTTGTTTTGGCAAGTCTTTGGTGGAAGTGTATACTTGGCTTTTAAACAGATTCCCAAAATTTGGTCAAAGCACGATGACTCTCTAAAGGTGGGTATTATTACATTTCTAGTGATTTCATTTTGAAAAGTCCACCTCTAGGAGAACTGTTTGAAGAGTTGCTGTATATTTATCGATACTTTATTAATCGTTTGGTATTTCTTAAAACGCGTTAGACATTTTATGAAGCTGGCTTGCTGTGAATTTAAGTCTTAAAAGCTTGAAGTGAAATTAATATATTTCATAATTGAAGTAAGTAATAGGTTCTGGAACAAACCGATAATCTCTCACAATGCTTCTGCCCTTTGCAGTTTTAATAAACTTTCAACTAAAGTCTTCGACGATTACCCAGCTACGATTGTAAACTTGAAAATATTGAAGAAAAGGGTACAGCACCACAACACAGACGCCATGATGGATTTTGATAATGATGAAGATTTCTGTGACAACTTCGATTCGGGAAACGATTCATCGGGCGACGATTTTGACATTCGCTTGGAATGCCCATTGGAGACGGATGATTATATATATAAGATTTTAACCACAGATGAAATAGTCCAGCATCAGCGTGAGATAATCGATGAGGTTAATCTGCTGTTAAAGCTCTACCCCTCCATTACGCGAATATTGCTGAATCATTTCAAATGGGATAAGGAGAAATTGCTGGAGAAATACTTTGATGATAGCCCCGAGGAGTTTTTCAAATGCGCACATGTCATTAATCCCTTCACCCAGACCAGCGAAGCGGTAAGGCAGAAGAGGATCACTAGAAGTCAGAGCGAAGAGTGCCAAATTTGCTTCTCATTGCTGCCGCCAGACGAGATGACCGGTCTGGAGTGTGGCCATCGTTTTTGCCGAAGCTGCTGGAGCGAGTATCTGACCTCGAAAATCGTTACGGAGGGACTCGGTCCCTCGATTACTTGCGCCGCTCACGGCTGTGACATTTGGGTGGATGATGTTACCGTCTCTAAGCTGGTGCCCGATGCTCGTGTCAAGGTCAAGTACCAGCAATTGATCACTAACAGCTTTGTGGAGTGCAATCAACTGTTGCGCTGGTGTCCCTCCGTGGATTGCAGCCTTGTGGTGAAGGTTCCCTCTGCCGAGCCACATCGCGTTCTTTGCAACTGCGGACATGTCTTTTGCTTTGCCTGCGGCCAGAACTGGCACGATCCTGTGAAATGCCTGTGGCTCAAAAAATGGATCAAGAGGATCGATGACGATTCAGCGACGTCCAATTGGATTGCGGCCTATACTAAAGAGTGTCCCAAGTGTAAGGGGACCATCGAGAAGGATGGCGGCTGCAATCATATGGTCTGCACGAATCAGAACTGCCGGCATCAATTCTGCTGGGTATGCTTAGGCCCCTGGCAGCCGCATAGCTCATTCGGGTACGAATGCAATCGTTATAATGACGTTGAGACGAAGTCTGCACGCGACTTGCAGGAAGAACAAAGATCTTTGCATTCTAGATATGTGCATTATTATGATCGTTACATGAACCACAAGAACTCAATGAAGCTCGAGAACAAATTGTATGAATTTGCCCAATACAAAATGGGGGAAATGCAACAGCATAACATGTCCTGGATTGAGGTCCAATTTCTCAAAAAGGCTGTCGATACACTGTGCCAGTGTCGTCAGACCCTGATGTACACATACGTCTTTGCGTATTATTTGAGAAAGAACAATCAAACCAAGATATTTTTGGATAATCAAAAAGATTTGGAGTTGGCCATAGAAACGCTGTCCGAGTATTTGGAACGTGATATATCAACAGAAGATGTGGGTGATATTAAGCGTAAAGTGCAGGACAAATACAAATATTGTGAAACCCGTTGCACTCTACTGCTGAAGCATGTCCACGAGGGATATGATAGGGATTGGTGGACGTACACAGAATGACGCGAGTCTGGGATGGATGGATAACTAATAAAAGACTTGAGAACGATAGGGAAGAAGGAAAGCGGAAGATAAAACCAGCACACAGAACCCCATCTTAGTTTACATTTGAAAATCTTTATATATATTAAAACAAAGGAAATAAATTTAAAATCTATCCTGTTCAAAAAAGTCTTAAAGAATTTTTTTTGTATTTTGAGTCTTTATTTTGAAAAGCTATTTAAAGCAACAAGCTAAACCAAAGACAGAAAAATAAAATGGTTCGGTTCACTTCAGCTAGGTATTAAGTCACAGCTTCGAGCTTAAAAAAAAACGAAAATAAGTGGAAAAACCAAAGTTTTTCTATAAAAGCTAAGGACACCAACCAGAGTTGAAAAAATCCAAATCTTGATTGTCTTAGCCATTGGAGGTCAACTTACTTATGGGGGTATTCTTCATGTCGAGGCTGTTTTTTTGGGTTTTTTTTTAAAAAATCTTATTTGAAAACGCAAACAGTTTTTCAATTCAAAATCGATTTTGGAACCCTATTTTGTAGTTTAGTGTACAAAACAAAATAGAAATTTTTTTTTACAAATAATGATTGAAGGTCAGACTAGTTGTGACAATTCTGCGCTGATTTCAGATTAAATCATAAAAATCAGTTCAGTGTAACTGGAGATATGGTCGCCAGTTCGAAAAACGTGGTTTCGAGATAAATGCATTTAAAGTTTGAAGTAATTTGAATATTGCATGTTTTATCGAAGAGATTGGTCGACAAAAAATAGTGGCAAGCTAACTTCGGCTGTACAGTGTTCAAATAAAAAAGTTTTTTTTACTAAAACTACTTTTTCGACCGATCGTTCCTATGGCAGCTATATGCTATAGTCATCCGATTTTGATCAAACTTGACAGAATTGTGTAGTAGCATATGGTATTGATCAGTAACAATTTTGGAAGCGAAAGCATTAAAAAGAAAAAAGTTTTTCTTACCAAGACTTTTTTTCAAACCTATCTTTTGTATGGGAGCTATACTATATAGTTGTTCGATTTCGACAAATCTTGGTGAAATTATGTGAAATCATTGAAAACCTCTAAATACGAGCGTTGGGAGCGATAGCACTAAAAACAAACAAGTTTTTCTCACTAAAACAAGTTTTTCGACCAATCGTTCCTATGGCAGCCATATGCTATTGTCATCCGATCCGGCCGGTTTCGACAAATGTGCAGCGTATTTGTACCAAAAGACTTTGTGCAAAGTTTGGTTAAGATAGCTCCGGACAATTTCAATATATCCTCTCCAAGGGTATAAAAATGCCCATGATCCCAGAACCAAGGCGTTGGTAAATCTGGAAATGCAGATCGGTGTGCTTTTTGGTCTTGGCTATTGCCTATATGAAGTTGTTAGTGGCTGCATAAAAAAATGGTACTCATTTGGCGGTTTTTTGAATTTCTGGAAAAGTTATGGTCGTTCTATCATAAAGATCACTAAGAATATCATGAGGATTAGTCCTAATCAGGGCTGCAAACCTTCAAAAATTCGGAAGGGGTTCATTTCGGAGTTTGAACCCGTGAAAATTTTTGGGTTCGGGTTCGCGGAGCGGGTTTGGAAGGTCCTTGAACCTAGGTTCGGGTTCGAGCCGGGGTTCGGACACTTTTGTATTTTCGAAAAACGAGAAAAGTGTATGTATATTCACAAAAAAATTAAACACTTTATTTATAGTATGAAAATGAAACATTTTTTCCTAAAAGTTTAAAGGTTTAATGCTTTTAATATAACATTTTAGCTTAGTTTAAGTTAATCAATAATATGTCTTCCATTAATTGTTCATGTATACTGGCTCTTTGGCTGCATAAAACAAATTTAAGAGTAGAAAAAAAGCGCTCGACTGAAACTTGTTTTAAAATATTCGAATTTTGAGTTAGTCTTTTAATTCCGTCAAAATGTTAGTCACGGGCTAAAGATTCTATTTCATCTTCACCTTCATCTTCTGATGGTACGAAATCATTAATGACTTCGATCATTAATTCCTTTTGACGATTATACAATTCGGCAGTATGTTTCTTTGCAAGTTGCCTTTGTTTTAAGGAGAAAAATATTTGGTTTCTGGGATCCAAAAAAACAGAAGTTAGAATTGGGATTGAATTTAAAATGTGAGAACGTTTTTCTATACACTCTAATAGAGCACTGCTTTTTTTGCAGAGGACTCTACAACTTGTGTGTGACAAGTGAACCAAGCTGAGTAAAAATCACTATGAAGGAGTTGCGCTTCTTGTAATTTTACTGATGTTTTGTAAATAGAATGCAACAACTTGCACAAATTTTCAACCGAATCCCACTCTGATGATTTTAAAGGTAGCTCTTTTATACCGAATTCTTTTATTCAGTAATCGCTCGCACATTTTGTAAGTCGAGTTCCAGCGCGTGACGCAGTCAAGCACTGGCTTGATAAGATTTTCAATCGAAGTAGATTTAAAATTGTGGGAGTTCTTACACAGAGTCCGAATCGTTGAAAGTGTTGGTGGCGTTTTTGATCCTTATTAATGTGCGCACAGCTGTCATATGTATGTATAATGTGCGTGATACATGTAAACTTTACATTGTAAAGACTCTAGAAATCACAAAGATGAGTGACTGCAATTTAAGAATATCAGGGAAATTTTTGGGTGATTTAAGATAAGATTATGAGTGCGCTCTGTTTGTCCAAATTTTAAACTTAAATTTAATTGTCAGACTTCGCACACACACAGCAGACACTTTTATGTTTACATTAATAGCAGCTGGACAAAATCGTTAAAAACAATTTTTTTTTGAACCGAACCCATTTTGAATTTTTTTTTGCTCTGGTTCGGGTTCAGGTTCGGTTGCGAATTTTATCTTAGCTCCGGTTCAGGTTCGGGACTCCCAAAAATCTCGGAGTCTCCGACTCCGGAGCGGTTCGACTCCGGACCGGTTTGCAGCCCTGGTCCTAATTTTTATGAAAAATCTCAAAATGGTCTTTTTTTTACAAACCTCGACATACATTTTTTTTTCTCAAGTTTCGGCGGTTTCTTCCTCCAGTTCAACTATCGCAAATATTTGTACCAGAAAGTAAAGGTAAAGCAATATATTTTTTTTAATTTCAATATATTTTTAGGCCCATTAAATATTTAGTTATAATTAACTTAAACAAATATCAAGAATCGTTAGATCATTGCATCACACAATGGTAAAATTCTAAAAAGTCTTTTAAAAATCGTTGAAAACTCCGGTTTAATTTTGAAAAAAAAAAAAAATAAAATGTTTGGAGACCATGGAAAAAAATAGTTGACGACTTTAGAAATAATTACCCATAAATAAGTTATGAAATTCGAAATTAGATGAAGTTTCCTGTAGAAATTGTATTCGGAGTTCTCTCGATGTCTAGCGACAGGAGGCATGAGCCACACTGTGCCGCGTGTGTCGCGTTCGTTGATCAGGGGACTTCTAGGTCGCCTTATAAATGTTGCGATGTTTAATTCTAGTACTACTTATGATCATGTTCCTGCCCGCAGCTTAATCTATTAGCCCCATATATAGCTCCATTACGGGAGATTTAGTTTGATCCAGGTTAGAGATAATCAAAATTATTAATACCATTGGAATATTTTAAAATTTCTTATGATTTCGTTTTGGAAGGTCCACCTCTAGGTTTACCGTTTAAGGAGTTGCTGCTTATTTATCGATATTTTGCTTATCGTTAGGTATTTCTCAAGACGCGTTAGGCATTTTATGAATTTTGGCATTCTGTCAATTGAAGTTTTCATTTACAAACCGAATAAATTAACTCTCACCATTTATTGAGCTCAAAGTCAAATGAATAATTTCCCTACGAATCGCCATCTGGCTAATTTAAACAGGCCACGTAAGTAAAATAAGTTCACTTAATCAAACTAAGAAGCTGAGGCTTCTGGAACAAATAGGGAAATCCCCGAAATAAACATTCTCCATTTGCAGCCATAAGAAACTACCGACTGTTTCATCCATACCGAAATTATTATATTGAGATGGGAGTTGCATATACTGAAGATGAAATCCCGGTGCAGAAGGTGCATCTCTTTGGTATACCCAAAGAGGTATGACGTGTGGCATAACACTTTCTTTGGTTTTAAGACATATTTGAACTGTTTTTTCATTTTGTAGTTGAAGAAAAAGGACATACAGGAGTACTTTACTCAAAACTATGGCCAAGTTGTGCGTATGGAGATTTATAGTCCGACCATCAAAAAAAAATGTAATATTCAAATGAATCTTGGCTATGCTCTGTTTGCCAATGTGCGGGATGCAGCCAAGTAAGAATTGTGCACACATCAATACGAAAGCGCAGTTAATTTATCTAATTTTTTTAATTCATTTGCAGAGTTTTACTAGATTCGCAAAATATTTTCAACACGTATAGATTCAGAGTCAAAGCTAGTTTCAGTTGGCTTCAACCGGATTCAAATGAATTGTCACACCAGCTAGAGTCCCAGCCAGCAGAAATACTGAAGCTCAACGATGATTGCCTGGAACAGGTGTACGATTATCTGCCGCTTGCCGATCAGATCCATTTGGCAAGGACTTGCACACGATTTCGAAGTATTTATCAAAGGGTCTCAGCCAGATTGCACAAAAACATAGATTTCAAAGTAAACCATTTTCTGACTTTGTGGGATATAAACGACTTGTGGCGGCTATACGAAAGTCGTGTTCAACATTCCCTCTATACCCTTAATTGAAGTCATTGGATCTGCTATTCGAGGAAGATTGGATAGCTACGGACTTACATATAACTGGCGAAATATCTGTCCTTGAAACATTACAAAAGTCTAAAAAAAGCTTGGCTTTAATGCTGAAATATTAATTTCATTCTTCAATAATAAATTTCTACTTACTAATTATGTTAATTGCCCCCAAAAAGTCTTAATTTCCTTTTCAAAACCACCCAACCGCCTTCATTAAAAATCAATAAGCAACATAAACACATTTAATGTTCTCTTCTTTTTTTTCTGTTTAATTTCATAATTATGGCATTTTTTTATTATTTGCATTTTAATTGCTACATTGTAAATACGTATTCAATATCAATAATTACAATTACACATAGACACATACACTTAAATTCATTTGCGATAAACAACATGCTAAATATGTATAATGTTTTATGTATAGAGGGGAGCTTGAATTTATCTGTAATACATATATACGTTAGCTTGTCTGCCTTAAGAGTACAGTTCATAAGTGCGGGCCAATCCAGAAAATTGGATACCAACGGTTGTTTGGCTCTAAATTGAAGGAGTTTTTGTCATATATGCCTTGCTTATGTTTTGAATAAAACAACAACTAAATAATGGGCTGCTATAATTACTATATGCACAATTTACGTTCACATTCACATTTGCATAATTAAATTTTAGATATTATTATTTACATTTATATGGCTAGAATTAAGTATATATATATGTATAGTTGGTATATGTATGTCTGCGCAAACGTTTTTGTCAACTTATGCATGACGTTTTTTTTGTTTTTTTTTTATGTATCTTTTTCAGCTATCTAAGCAGCATACTAATGTTTTGCCGGCATACACATTCGGAGGAACTTATCATACGTTTTTTGTTGTGTTTAACATGTACAATGCTCTCTAGAAGCTAAACTAAAACTATAAAAGCAGAGATATAAAGACGGGGGAAAGATATACATATTTATATAGTGAATGAGTGTGAGGGAGAGAGAGAGAGAAAGTAGTAAGTCTATCACTAGCATAGAGCTGATCTAGTTTAGGGATCAACTCAAGGTTATTGAGTGTGGAAACGAAACCATTTTTTGGTTTTTTTTTTCTTGTTTATAATACTAAATTAGAAGCATAATTCACGCTCGCATATCCATTCAGTCTCAGTCTTGGTCACTCTACTAGAGTGACTAATGCATTCTGGGGTGGGAGAGGCAAAGTGGTGGATTTTTGAGAATTTTAAGGATTAATCGATTAGATGTGATACAATTAAAAATGTAGATCTAGACTTCTGCTGCCATCTTACGGCGGCGTAGACATCAATACCATTGAAGAAAATAATTCTGATACGTTCACACCATACAACAACCATAGGACTTGACCCTTTGGGGCTGCTAAGCCCATTTTACATTTTCAACAACCATAAGAATTAGAAACAGTAAGTGTGTATACTCGTGGCTGTCGGAATAATTTAAAATCTACGCTGAAGACGACGCATACATATTTGTTGTTGCGTTCGATTTTGCAAGAGTCTTATGAGTAGACAGCGGATTTTGCATATTTACAAACAGATTTTAATCCTAGTAGGTCAAAATAAAGTACCCAAAATGACAAAACATTTGTTTAAAATTTTTCTCCCCTGCCTGCTAGGATTAAAATCTGATTTAAAATATGCAAAATCCGCTGTCTACTCATGAGCGACAAACATACACTCAAAGTCAGAGTAATGGCTTGGGTTTTGGTTACTGTTTTGGCCGATCACTTTTTTCCGGTCACGGTTATATTGTGGTTCTGTTTCTGTCTGGTTTTGGTTACGGACAGAGGGAGTGTCTATGTGATATTTCTTGCAAAATCTTCGCAACAAAAATCGAAACATTATCAATTTCGTTAAGCAAAGTTGATAGACTGATGAGGAAAAGCCACAACAACTGGCACAGTCCTATGCACATGGGATTTGGAATTGAAATTTTTTTCCATTTCTTAATAAAACACAAAATTAATAATTGCATGCTATGGAAAACCATTAGAACACAGCCAATACACATGAACACTTTATTCTACTTCTATCTTCTTTTCATGTTCAGCATTTTTTTCTACACTTCTCGGCATTTATTTCTATATCAAAAGAAAACAATTCCCTTAAATGATTGTTTTTGATCGAGACATCGCGCACATTTTACAAATGCTAGGATAACAAACTTGTAAAGAATGGAAAAGCGAATAAAAATTGCTTATTCCTCTCTTTGCAGCTTGTCAAGCTTACGGCGCCAAGCTGTCAAGATGATACACATTTTCATTCACATTCAGTCGAAGGGGGAAAAAACGGTTCAGAAAATGAGTTGCCTTCAACTTAAAATGAGAACAAGATGATCTCAAAATTCAAATGTTCCTGAAATGAGTAAAGTTTTTCCCAATCGTATAATATTTGCTTTAAACAACAACAAAAAAGGCTTTCAGCAATGAGATTTACAAGGGAGAGAGCGAGTTAGAGCAGCTCAACAAAGCATAAGTAACTTTCTACACGTAAATCTGCAAAACTGTGCAACGGCTGAATGTGCTGGCGCGTCATTCCATACGTTAAGTGCATAAAGCCCGAAACAAAAATTTCTGTGTTTTTCTGAAAAACTTAAATGAATCTAGTCAGGTGGAGTGGGTTGTTGATGCGATGTTTGTGTTTCCTATTTAATAAATATATATGTGGAGGGAGAAGCAGCAGGCGTCTTGTCTCCCTTCACTTCCAAATAAAAGAGGTATGTCCCCGTTCCCTATTCCACCCAAATGTGAAGAGCCTGTCCCAAATGAATCAAATTTTTTTCTCAATTGAGTGTAAAATGTTCTTGAAAACGAAACCATATCAACTTAAATCATGCACTCAAATAGGGCACAATATCAACTTAATTTGAGTTTTTGCCAGAGTCAGAAAACGACCGCTCTCGCGCGACCACATTCAATATAGATACCGAAACAACCTTTAACTACTTTCGCGTCCTCTCTTTGATTGTGAGAGGAGAGAAACACTTTTTTTCTCTGAAACCTGTAACGGTCCTTTTGGCCAAATTCACGCATTCAAAAGGTTTGCTTTGGTATGTATGCATCGGTTTGAACGCTAATAGCACAGGCTCGTCTAACAATATGAATGTTTGCGAAAACTATAAGCGCTCTCTCGTTCTCTCTTCCACTGACTCGCTCTCTGCTTATGCTAAACTGGTTTTCGAGAAGACCGCATTTTATGAGAGATTGACTGACTTGGGCCAGTTATGTCGTTGCTTTCAGACCGATCAGTGCTGTGTGTTCAATCACAGCCACCAAGCAGTGAGCGAGATTGCACATATAATTCGGTTAAGGGAAGCCCGAGCGCGTTTTGTTTTGGATTTGAACTGAACATTGGCTTGAGAGTAATTTACGAGCGTTCTCAAAAACTGTTCTTGAAGTGAGAACATTGTACTACAAATGAGAAAATCCGTTTATGCTCTGTATTTGGTAACGTTTGTGCTCGTCTTGAGTTCAATGTTCTCTGTGTACTAATACATGAGAATTGGCAATCTAGTAGGCCTGGATTTTATTATGATTTTACTATGAATTTGTCATCCTTTTTAAATTTAAAACATAACAACAAACAGGACTATTAGACAATCATGTCTAATGCATCAAGTATATGATATCAGAGTGAAGGCAGCCTAACATCAACAACATGTGTGAATGCTTACGTTTTCATTCCAACAAATATTATAAGGAATAACAATTATAAGGAAGGATAAAGAAGGTAAAGATTTTGGTTAGCTGCTGTGTTTCTTTCTTGTTCGCCCTTTTTACTTTGTGTCCATTAGGAAATCTGCGGCGTACAATAAATAAGCACTTAATTTTTGTGAATAAATATGAGTTTTCATCGAGAATAAATCAAAATTTTTACCATCAAAATTTTTTCTGAATTTTAGTAAAGTTGTCCTAAAAAAGCATTTTTTAGAAAAAATGTGTTAAATATAGAAATTATTTCTACATTTCAGTACAATTTTACATTTGACTAAATTTTTTGAAAATTTATTTTCTGAGTGTGCAATAAATTTCTGTGCATGTGAGTGTGCCGCCGTAAATATGCCGAGTACGCTAAGCAACCTTGTTGTTGCGTTCGAGATTGCGAGAGACATCGGAGGGAGAGAAGAGAGACTCCTTTGCGTCAATCAAGTACAAATGCGTGGCTTGCACAATGGCATGGGCACCCCTGTTCTAGAACATTAATTTTAAAGGAATTTTAGTTAATTTCAATAAAATATTTCTCAAATATAAAATAAATATATTTTGAGTGTACAAAGTGGTTGCAATATACTTTGGTTTGTGTTGCGGGCATTCCTGGTCTTAACTTTAGGTACACAATCAATCTCACTGTTATTATAACAGAATCGTTTTGTGTTTTCTAAATGAAGTTTCTTGCACAGAATGTAAAAAACATTAAACACTTTGGGGTTGACTTCAAAAAATGGAAAATTTTGAGACAAAGAACACTTTCTGTACGGTTTCTGATTCTTCCTTGTTCTAAGCGAAGCCAAAAATTTAAATTTTCTGTTTTGCTTAATTTTTTTCTGTCTTTGATGTTGATTTTTTAGCTTTAATTCTCACCCTTACCACTTTGCCGTCTTCCCTTAAAATTTACCCGCATTTCGCATTTCACGCATTCATTCAAAATTTTCCGCTCCACCATTATTGAATCGCTCACACCAGGCCAACAGTTCACGCACTTCCCTTGCATATAACTGCTCTTGGGATTGTGTCTCCTCCAAAGGTCAGACATTATGGCATGTGGGCTGACTGCTGCTGCCGCTGCCCGAGTTGCTCAACAAACTTCTCTCGCTGGCCACACTGCCCGGAGCATAGATCAATTCGTTGGTTTCTTTCGACAGCTCCTGACCCGATATGGCCTTACGACTGCCACGTGAGCTTTGACCACGCCAAGATTGATGCTGATGTAAATGGCCCAAGTTGGAGGCTGTCACCAGTTCGCCCGGATGTTGAGGTACCAGGGGTATCAGCTGTTGCTGCTGTAAGGGTTGCTGCTGCTGCTGCTGTTGCTGTGGTTCCTCCACCTTGACGTAGAGTCTTTCCATGTCATCTAGATCACCATCGGCTGTATGATATAGAGCCTGCTCATCTTCGTGAGACATTAGCATGGCCATGGGAGAGGGGGAACCACCACAACCGGAATCGGCCAGGCCATTATAACAGAACGAGGAACCATCTAGATCCAGGAGATTCTGCTGTTGCTTGGCATCCACCAATTGAGCTGTGTTGAGCACTTTAAACCTGGCGCTATCTCGTCCAATGCTGCAATTGGGTGGCAATTGTTGACGTCTGACGCTGGCAAACTGACCCGAGGAAGTGATGGCCTTGGGACTGGGTCCTCCGGGGGCAGCTTCATAGGTATGACAGTTGCTCAACTTGTTCTCAGTTATGTGCATGTGCATATGCTTGTCCTTGGGGTAATAATATTGCTCGGAATACACCGACCTGGCGGCAGCATTATTACTGGGATAAATCTCGCTGGTGGTGGACATTTGCTGGTAAATGTTGTTGGAGGGATGTGGCTGCTGCTGTGGCTGTTGCTGTTGTTGTTGTTGCTGTTGGTAGTGCGGATGCATGGGACGTTGTAGGCCATAACCGGGCATTGCCACTGCACCTGGTCGTTGTTGATAACGTGGCTGCTGTTGCTGCTGCTGTTGGTTAGGATTGAGTATGGCCGAGGTGGCATAGGGGGCAGGTGAGCCACGACCATACTCACTCGGTGCCTTGCCGAAACTGGACACCTCGGCATAGTCGGTGGGTATATTGGAGTACTCGCCCACATAGCTGCAAATGAACAGATAAAAAAAAACAAAAAACAGTTATTACTTTTACTCCGGCCAGAGACTTGTTTATTTCCCACCCCTTTTTCGGTTATAAATTTGTCGGTTGTGTGAAATTTATGTCGGAGCAAATTTGCATATTTTCTTGCATTTCTTTTCCAATTTTTTGTGCTAAACTCAAATTTATTTCTAACTCGAGTCCAGACTAGAATCATCCATTAAATAAATTACCAGCTTAACAAGAAAAAAATAAACTCTCTCACCCACAATTTTAGCATTATTTTCGTATTTAAATACTGAAAGCGGATTAACCTGGCGCACAGCATACCCAAAAAATGACCTGAAAAATGAACGCAGCTTTCAAAAGCTGCTGCAAATATACGGCGTATTGATGGAGTCGCCATGGAGTCGCTGGGAAAAAAAGGAGTCTCTTAATGCCCTTAATGAGTGTTCGTTTAATGGGGGAAAACTGGAATGAATGGCCATCAAATGAGTGGAGAAAGTTATGCCCAGTAGCAAATGAGTTTATTTAATGTCAAAGCATTGCAATTTGTTAAGCGGGAGAGGGATAAAAAGTACTTTAATTTTAGGAAAATTCTATAAAGGAATCTTGGGAACTTGTAAAGAAGCCAGTGGGAAAGTCAAACTATTTCAAAAAACTATTTGTAGAATTTTTTGAAAACAAAAGTAGGTCAGTAACTTTTGATGAAAGGTTTATGGGAACCTGGTCTCCGACTTCGTGCACCGTATTGCTGTGTCATGAGTGGAGTAATCTATACATAGAATTCAATCGATGACAACTTATCCTCACAAATTTTTTTCTTGAACAGACCACTTTAGCTTTCTAGGAACTTCCCGAATTTTTAACTGATGATATTGCCCCTCTTACCTAACAAAAATTAGTTCCGTTCGGCTAAAGCACCAAGGCGTACTTAACTGATTTGTCAAAAAAATCTCATATCGATATTTCCCAGAGCTCCAGCGTGTCTCAGAAAAACTGTTCATTACGTCTTTCACTGATCGTTTTTACGTGAGCCGACTTTCAAAGTGTCTTTTTCGTATGTATACTTTGCCCAAAAGGGCAAAATGGACAAAACAGGTCTCAGCATTCCCAAAGCTAGTATTTAGTTTAATATTAATAATTGTGAAAATCAAAAAAATGTATTCTAATTTTAATTGGACGCGATAGAGCCATAAAGTTTAAAAAAATATTATTTATACCAAACGTTTATTGAATACAAATTTTTTCAACGAAATTAATTGTTCATTTCAATTGCTGTCATCTGTTGAAATAACTCATATTCGCGTATGTTCCAGAAATCTTAAGAGGTTTTCGTATAAATCGTAACATATCATATTAAAACTGTTTGCCGCAATATGTGAAGGATCACAAAAACGCCTGGCTACTAGATGATAAGCTGTCAAGAGTTGAGCGTTTTGCAATCATCTGCTCAGAGCCAAGTATATTTATTGCCTACGGTTTTCCTTCCATCTAGTAGCCGGTAGAATTCTTGCCATTTCCCAAGTTTAGTTCGAAGTAAAATCGTTTATACGAAAATCTCTAGAGGTTTCCCCTGAATAGTATTAGGGTGTTCACTTTGTTGAGCACTTGAGCACTTGGGGAAAAGTCTAAACATTTCCAACAACAATTTACTTTAAACAAATTGTGCACAGCTTGCTCGACCCAGACCCTGACTACAAAAAGTCGGGCACTTGTACCTTAGTGCTATAAGGGTTATATGTACAAGCTAAAATCAAATGTGTGATCAATAGACCGGACATTTCTCCATACGATTTTCAATATGCGACGATTTTTGCACAACATGGCTCAAAAAATTCAGTATATTTTATAAAGAATTTATCAAAAATCCAAAATCAGATATTCGGATGTTTGATGGCCTCGAAAAGGCTTTAAAAGATCAAATTTCCCCTTAATTTGTCTTTGAGCTGCCTAGGCACGTCATAGTAGGCAGACAACAATTTTGACAAAATTGTACAAAAAAATTATTATAAAATGTCCTACATTTGTGAAGCTACTCAAACGGACCTGGTGAAATTGATAATTATTGCTGATTATGGACAATATACAAGAAGAACGAACGTAAACTCAAGGTTAGCTGTTTACCTTTTACAAGCTACAGCTGAAACTCTGGGCCACGATACTAAAAAGCTGGTCATTAACAAGACCAGCATTCTGTAAATTAGAAAGACTTTGCGAGTTTCACTTAAGAAAATGCTTGGCCACTTGTGGTATTTGTCTGGAGAAGCTGTTGCACTAGCTTTCTTTGATGACGACATAAAATCAGAGGAAAAACGGGAAATGATTCAGGCATTAAATAATGAGGATACTGGGCTAAGTGAAAAGAGGCTTAAAGTGCAATATACAAATATCGATTCAATTTTGATTGAGTTTTTTTTTCAATTAATTTTATATTAATATTCCTACTTCCATATCAAAAGAGAAATCATTTTCCGAACTGATAACGAAGAGCTGTGTGAAATTTTTCAAGCGGTTTGAAATTTCAACGGAGTTTTTAAAATGTGACCCCGAATCATGGCCGACCAACACTGAATATTTAGCAGCTCAGTCCATGGTAAAGTACTTAAAGGAAGTCAATGATGTAGCAGAAAGAAGTGTCAAGCTAGTGGAAGACTTTGATGGAATTATTTGCAAGACAGGCCAATCGCATCTCCTACATTGCGTTGAAGAGCATCGGGAATTATTTCCAAATTGCTAAAAATCACTATTTCAAAACGGTTTAATTAGATTTTTTTATATATAATAAAATTATAAAAAAAAGACGGTGTTGAACCAACACAGTTGATGTTATGTGTTTTTTAAAGGCCATTTTTTAGATTGCTTATCAATTGGAATTACCAGTATTCAATATCACTGGACCGCTCAGTACTACGGGACTTTTTATCCCAAACATTGGTATGTTTTTGAAAGTTTTTAAGGTATTTAAGACATTAAAGAAGTAACAAGAAAGAAAGACGTTTTTCCCAAATATACAAAAATTTTAAATGAACTTGATCTGAAAGTATAAGAAGTATATGTCCCATACAAGTTAAGCCTCTATCTCTTATCATCTCTTCGTTCGAAAATGATGCTTTCTACACAAACTTAATATACTCTGTGTACCTTTGGTACCGAGCATACATAATAACACGGTAAAAACCAAACCATTTTGCATGCGGGGCTCCTTTACAGATTTCATTCTAGTATTCTTACTTTAGTTGTATGTAAGCTGACTCATCCCAGCTGAGTTCGCCTTGTTACTTAAGAGATTAGCAAATTATGCCTGCGACCCGTCTTGCTTTTATATTAATTTAATTTTACAGAATTCACTTTTTTATAACTCAAGATGTTTTAAGTGACCAGCGGTCACTTGGCTAAGCTGCACCAAGTGACTGCTTATATACCATATAGCAGCACAGCAAGAACCTCTCCTGTTGATGGTAGTGTATTCAAATCTATGAACGCTTGCATAGATCCAACCAAATAAACTGGGAAAATCGAACGTTCTTCTTATATATTGTCCATAATCAGCAATCATCATCAATTTCACCAGGTCCGTTTGAGTAGCTTCACAAATGTAGGACATTTTATAATAATTTTTTTGTACAATTTTGTCAAAATTGTTGTCTGCCTACTATGACGTGCCTAGGCAGCTCAAAGACAAATTAAGGGGAAATTTGATCTTTTAAAGCCTTTTCGAGGCCATCAAACATCCGAATATCTGATTTTGGATTTTTGATAAATTCTTTATAAAATATACTGAATTTTTTGAGCCATGTTGTGCAAAGAACTATACAAAATTTAACTTTTCATATAAGGCATGTACGGTCACTGATCAAACATTCATATAAATTGTATGGAAAAAGCGCCAACTTTGAATGAACCAGGGATTACTGCCGAATCATATCTCAAACGTAGTTGCGCACAAATTTCGTGCACAGAGGGCTGCTCACAATACTAGTCAGGCAAAACTGCTCAAGTGCTCAAGTGCTCAACAAAGTGAATACCCCATATATTTTTTAAAAGTTATTTTTTATTCGAATAGTTTTTAAATAAAGTCAACGCCGCCTATTTATTAATAAAAAAATATCTGATAGTCGGTAACGCAGCGTATGGGCTATAAACAAAAACTTTACAGACTATTCGCGTCCGTTAAAATTTGACTTTTTTATTACTTTTGTACCATGACATTAAAAATTTAATACTCAGGGGGTCCGACCTTGATTACTAAGTAGTAAGTGCTTGGTTTTTTATGAACGGATGAAATGGTGACAAATAAAATTTTTCACTTCCACATTATAACACCACAGCTATCAGCACTGGTCTTCGTGTAAACGTTTGCCCATAGAAAGTAAATTTAGCAATGCTATAAGGAAAGTGACAAGCAAATCTAAAGCTACCAGATCAGACTTAAGCAGTTAAAACCAACAGCTCAATGCGAGGCGGATTTAATTCATAGAAAAGTGAAGATTTGATTCAGTAATCATAGATTTCCATGCCATCCGCATCACGCTTCCAACTACTTCCCACTGTTCCCTCTTCTTCCAATCCTCGAACCCTTCCCCACACCCACAAACACACGCACAATCCACCTTGCTGCTACGGCAAATAGCAAAAGCAGCTGACTTTACAAATACAAAATGCATATACAAAGCGTACCCAAAAGAAATTTTTAGCTCTAGTCCCCCAGTCGAAAGTCCGTAAAAGAGTTTCGCCCTAAAAAAACATAAAACAGTTTATAAGATGGAGAAAGCCAGAGCTTGAATAAACTCGTTCAAAGCCATTGAATATTTTTAAAAAGCCTTAAAATATCATGTTTGTGCTTGTGACTGTGTATTTCTCTAACACACAGTGAAACATGACTTCGAGTTTTGAAGGGAACCAGGAGAATCATCCTTAAGGAACTATAAAGTATTATCACGGGCGATACTTAAGCAAGTATACATGAATTCGTTCGATGAAATGAGACAAAATTAATAAGACTGCAGTGGAGTGCTTGATTAAGTAAGACGGTATAAATGAACTGATCAGAGATCAGCACGAGTGCACAGCAACTACAAGTATACTGCATTCGTACTTGCTATTTTTCATACTCGAGGGTCTCAAACTACTGCAAAAAATGAACGCGGTGTTTAAAACACACATGCCATTTTTGTGCTTCGGCTATGAGTGCTAATAGTACCCACTGTCGCTCAAGCGGCTAAATTTGTTTACTTCCACAAGAAAAGAGCTTCCCCAAAAACGCTTTTTGAATTTCCCTATCTCTCTCACTTGTCTCTCTCTATTTATATATAGATCAGGGTTCCCGAAGAAGAGAGCGCTAAGACGTGACTGTGTCTCTCTCTAACACACAATGAAATATGACTTCGGCAAGTAAGTCCGTGCCCCCGGGGCTATCGCTGGGAAACTCTGATATAGATAACAAAAACAAATAAACGGCATTTGCGGTTGAAAGGAGAAAGCGAGAGCAATTAAAGTTATGGATACTTATGTTTTTACTTCTGTGTGACTGTGGCATGCGGCACCCCTTCATACAGAAACAACCGTTTTGACAGATGATTAACTGAGACACTCGGCCCCAAAAATACTAATAACCGAAAGAGAGTGTGTTTGACTCAACTGTAAAATTTCTAGCGCTTATGCATTTACAGCAAATTTTGATGCAGCCAAAAAACAGGCACTCTTTCAGATCTCTGAAACTGTTTGAAAATATTCAGTTTTTCAGATATATCGCGCTTGTAAACGCCTGTTTTTCTCGGTTGTCGTGCTTTTATATGAACATTTTGTTCACGGTTTACTATTTACAATGCCGATACGGGTTTGTTTTGTCCATTCTATATAAAACGCTTGTCCTTGTTCGTCTCAGTCAGTCTACTGTCGTAAGTGTTCTCCTCTCGGTTTCGTCATCGTCCATTTCAAATACAGTGTGACAATCGTCTCTGTTTTAAAATACTTTATCATTATCTTATTAGCTAACATTACCTTATCACTAAAATACCCTTTAATACACTTGCGCATATGGGCAGTTTATGTTAAATAATTCAAAATTCTACACCTTAAATAAGATATTAATTATCAGCTGTAGCAAATAAGTGTATTGCATTCCGTTCAACAAAAATATCGATTGACGCACATTAACATTTTAAGAGAAGTTGTCCAACACAGTTGAGAATTCCAATTCAGTATTTAGATCGAGTTAAATAATCTAGGATTTTCGTAAGTGGAGAAAGCGTAATGGTATCATGAATCAAGAGTGGTCCTTCGAGCCGGATATTCTGGTAATAATGATTTGTAGGAAACGAAAAGTCCCAATGAAAAAATGTGTTATTAAAAGTTGTTGAAACTTTTGATGCTTGGTCATAAACTCTATTAGTTTTTTGGTTCACTTTCATTTTAAGCGCTTTAAATGCAGCAAATTGCTCTGAATTCAGAAGACCGATGAATTTGCTAGTAATGTAATTTATAGCCGAAGCGATATCTTTAGAGGTTTTTGGTTCAGTTCATGAATTACATATTGACACAAGTTTAATTCTCACAAAATAGGGGTTCTCTTTCAGAGACAGTTTGCATACCAGAATTTTATTATCTTTATATTGTTTCATTACTCATTTTACTCTACTGTTAATAACTGTGCTTAAACAAAATGTTTATATTATTAAATGTATATATTTAACCGTACCGCACTTACATTAATATTTTTCCTGAAATTTCTTTTCGCACATATGACACTTATTATTGTCTGATTACTTTTATTGTTATTGTTATTACCGCACTTCTGTGAGTGTGGGTTTTTTTTTCGCACACTATTTTGTGGCAATTATTATTAATATTTGTGTTAAATTGCAGTACGCTCTCCCTGACCCACGGTATGGGGTATTTTCAATTTGCGTTTTTAATGACTAATTAAGTGTGCAAAATAATTATAATTATCTGGGTAAACGAGACCGAGAGAATTATTATTTACGGTAGTCGTACAGTAAAATAAATAAATGCGACAATTTATTTAAATCCATAGATATATTGAGTTTATTTTGTTGGTTTTTTATTTTTTTTGTGAAATGACTCTTCAGCTTTTGACGCTTGATTGGCATTTAATTGCAAATTGTTGAACGCCAGTTGCCGGAGAGTTGGCATGAATGGAAATTTGTGGATTTTATTTATGAATAGAATTTAGGGAAATGTTTTTATGGAAAAAGAAAGAAAGTGAAATTATTTGTATATTTAATGCATCAAAAAGTCAAGTGTTATAGAAGCCAGAATTGGCATAGTTTTTTTTTTTTTTTTTTCAATGCGCTCAAAAGTAGGCAACACTTTAAGAAAATTGTTTAAAATTTAAAATTTTTTTCATCTACTTCATTAAAGTTTATTCTCCTCTTTTTCGTTAAATCCCCAAAATGTTTTCCATTTACCCAGCATTTCCACTTTTCCGTTTATTTGCACAAAATTAGCCACAAATAAATAACAATTACGGTTTTTGCAATTTCTGCTCTCAACATTTTTCAACCAAATCTACAAATGCAAAACATATTTTATGCATGTTGTCCTTCTCCTCCCCTTGAATTCAATTTTCATTGCGTTTGCCACTGGCCAGACAAATAAATTAGAGATTCGAGGCCTGCAATTGCTACATAATTTTAATGCACCCACAAAATGTATAATTATATTTCCCAAAAAAAAATTGCCATAAAGTTAAAGCCTTGCCAAACTCTCAACTACTGTCCCCGGGGCCTAGCCCCAAAATCAACATAAATAGCGTGGCAACATTTCTATTCCTAACTTGATTTTCATGGCGGCGACGGGAGTAAAACAAAAAAAAAAAAAACGCGACGGAAAGAAACAACATTTTTTTCCGTGCCGCGCCAGAAAAATGCAATTTCACAGTTTGGTGAATTTTTATTGTCGTCGCTTTGAGTCCGAACTTTTATTTTTTTTGGGTTAAAACTTACCGCTGCTGATTGCGTTCACTGCCATGTCCGTGAATGTCATCGACGCAGCCGCCGCTGCTGCCATTGCCACTGTTCCCGCTGCCGCTAACTCCGCTGCCACCACTTCCGCCGCCTCCGCCGCCCGCCCCACACACTGGAGCATAGTCGGCTATGTGATCCTTTTGCATCTCGAGTGAGTTGCCGCTGGGCGAGGGACGCCACACCATGCCACCAGTTGAGGCATCCAACCAGTAGCCATTCCCATTGCGCGTCGATAGACTCGGCATTTTGAGCACGTCGCTTGTGTGATTGCCTAAAGGTGAGAGGGAAGAGGAAGAGAGAAGGAGTTGATGGTGAGACAGAGCAATTAAATGTTGTGCAACAAAATGGTGAGACCAAATAAATTGTAGCCGGAAATTAATAAAAATACAAAAGAAATGAACGAAAAATGGGCAGGTTCCAAAACACATATTCAGCCATTTTTTGATAGTAGTCAGGGGTTGGGTTGTGAAAAGCTAATGTCTGTCCTAATCCTTGATCAACGAATTCCCTAGTGAAAAGAGGTTAGCCGTTTCTGTAAGCAGCTCAAAGGGAACGTTATCAAAAACTATGTTCTGACTTTAAGAACTTAATTTCCGATTTTCAGAACACTTTTTATCTCAAGTCAAATTTTTTTAATCTTGGGATAGGATCAGAAACATCTTTTTAAAATTATTTCAACGATTTAACTCACCTAAATTGATGTACTTAGGCCTTTCAGAAAAAGAAACTAAATTTTTTTTTAAACTGTTCTTAAGAATTGAATTTAAGACGTTGTTCGTTATCGCATGGAATAGTGTGTTAGAACACTGCTCCATCGCTCATTTTTGTAGCTACACCTCTAAGCTTCTACTTATACTTTTCTCTGTAGTCGTTGAGTTGAGATGAATTGTGCCCATTTTATGCATTTTGTGCTCATTTTTGAGAAAGTTTTAGTTGTTCAAGGCAATTTATTTACTAAACCGGATTCTTTTCTCTGTGTAGTATGTAGCTTGATAAGTACCCAATCGAACTGGGGGGATCAGGGAGTATAAAGATGAACCAGGATTTGGCTCAACCATCGGAGAAAGTCCATCATTATGAATTAGATTACTTTTAGGACTCGAACAAAATGGCAAATTCAATGAAATCCATGTTAAAATTACGACTGAAAAAGTCTGTTAGGGATTCACCCGGCCTCATATAAGAGCAAATAAAAGCCGCAAACTTAATTAGATTTCGACACAAATACAAAACATTTAGGATAAAAAAGAAGGAAAAAATGTAAAAGATGAAGTGTTTTAAAATTATTAAAAAAAAAAGTATCGGGAAAAAAATCACTTGGTGTCGCGCCATTTCAAGATTTTCGTCTTCAAAATATACGGTCACACCAATAAAAATTTAAATCAAACGATCACTCAGTCTGTCACATTACCACTCTAAACATAGTTGCCTTTTTCTCTATTAATGCAGCTTCTTCAAACTAACCCCAGGATAAATTCGACAATCGAAGCGAACTGACTCTTAGTGACACGGAGCATTTGGATAAAGTGACCATCATTAAAAAATGGTAGCACATTGGTTCGCTATTTGACTGAATTCCTCACCGACAGTATGGAATTGCAACAAGTTCCTCCATAAGTTCGCCCATTCATCAACAGCATCATGACCCATACCTAAAGATTATTTACCTTCAATTCATTCTATTTCATGAAGCGCTAGGTCTATTCTTCACTTAATCAGTGCTTCTTGAACACTTTCTCTTGGCATTTTTATTTTGATTTACATTTACGCACAAGTGACATCAATAATCACAGCCTATCAAAATAAGCTGATGTACGCCAAAAATTACAATAATAAACAGAAGAAGCGCTCAATGGCTGCGTCGCGTAAATGTATACAGTTACGTCTTTACGAGGGCTAGTGAAAATATAAAAATTCTTTTTCTCTTCTTTACAAATATATCATTGATCATATTTATTTGTATTTTTCCTTAAATTACTTTAAAAGTTTTAAGCCTAAACTGTTCATTACAATATTTTTCTAGGGTAAGTGTGACCAAACTTTATCTAGAGGTACTTTCCCTAAAAAGTCACTAGTTCAAGGTGACCCAAAACTAAGCGACAAATTTGATAATCTTAACTAAAATTATTTCGAATATAATGGATTTATTATAGTAAATTCTTTAAAATTCAAAAAACACAAAATATAGAGGAAAATTTAATTATTTCTTGAAGAAGTGATCAGAAGTCAATTATAAACTAAAACTTTCCTCGGAACGATCTTGGTCCTGCTTGAAGAGAAAGAAATTTTAAAAACTCACAACTTTCAAACTGATTTGGTTTTTCGGTATTCGGCATCTAGTTTACATTTGCAGGTGTTGTATTTAGAAATGTCAGACCAACTTAAGCCTGATCACTCAGTTGAGTTTTCGTCTGAGTTGCTGCCAAAAAATGTGAAAAAATCAACTGAGTAGTTGTATTTGGTCTGAGCACTCAGCAGAGTGTACGTTATCGAGTCACAGTGTTTCAACCAGATGATTCCGATGAACTAAGGGTTCTAATGGTAACTGGCTCATCTGAGGCATGTGTTCAAGTGAAACTGAGTTGATCAGATGAGTTTAGGTCTGAGTTGATGATGATATAGAAAGTTCGAAGGCCCAGTTAATGCCACTTAACATAGCGGAGATTACTTTCCAGATCGTCATCTTTTAAAATAAGGTTAAAGGATTATTTTAAAAGTAAACTACCAATGATGCTAAGAAATAAACGTTTGTTTGACATGAAAGGGACATAAACTTATTCACAGTGGAACACTCAAAATAGCCTGACTGGGACCAAAAAATTGTGAAACTAGAGTCAAATTTTGTTCACTAGTTTATGGTCTACATTGCCTCGATGAAGGGTGCCGTCAAATGTGGTACCCACCATTGTGGTTTTTCGATGCTTGTTCCCACCTCTTAGAGACACATTTAACTGGTCAGTATCTCAATATTATTAAAATCTTAAAGTATTCTATCAAGCGGTTTACCAATTATTCCATTTTCTATGTTAGTCCTCTATAGGCGGGGGAGTAACCGCTTTTCCATTGGCGGAGGGAATTTGGTATAACAATGGTGGTGAATTTTCCAAAACTTTAGCTCTTTTCTTGATTTAACCAGCAACAGAGGTTGTAGCTTTGTGTTGCTAGTAAAAATATGCCCATTAAACGCGAACTTTACGTGATCCAAAAAAACTGGGTACTGGAGTTGCTACTAGATGCCTCTAGTTTCACAATTTATTGGTCTCAGTCCCAGGCTATCCTGTTGAATTTTGTGGCACAGTGTTATACCTCCCGCCTCTGCAATTCGGAGAAAGTTATATACCCCACAGTTTTGTATATAACTATCTATATAGTACTTTTCAGAAAAATTTAGAAATCAACATTTTTGATCGATTTGGTAAAGATCAGATGAACGGAATATATTACAGTTGGGCTTAACCGACTTTCTTAAAGTTTAATAAATAATTTTTGTTGAACCAAAGCGAAATCTTGACTTCCAAACACACTTGGTTCGGTTCACAGTCAAAAATATGTAAATTTTTGAGGCAGTTTGGAAAAGCAGTTCAAAAATACTGAAATCTTTCTATGCTTCACCCTTGTTTCTTCGGTGTCAAATTGAACCTTTTAATCATCCTTTTGGTAGGGAAATAAATTTCTGGAACATAAGCAAAATCTCTTAAAAATCCCCAGACCAACTTTGCAGTGCTATAAATTGAGCGCATTAAAATAATATTATGCTGGCAATGGCTGGCTTAATTCTACCCCTTTTATTACTACGCGCGCACACACACACACACCGAGAAACAAAATCAAATAAATTATTGTCAATTTTCCAGTTGACGCCGCAGCCCGAACAAAAATGTGTTGCATATTTTCAAGCGCACAAAAGAAGCAAACAAAAATTGCATAAAAAATGCACCAATTAAACTGTCCCCGGGTTATAACTGCGCACACATCAAGCGAGTGTTTTATGGGCCGCCACAACTCTGCTGGTAGTTTTGGCCATTTTTGTCATTTTTATTTTATGTCTCTGGCTATTCAGGTGGCGAATGAAAAGCGCCTTTTGCTATATCCGACTGTGGCTTGTTTACAACAATAAAGTTTTGCGGCATTCTATGCCAATTAAAGCGTACTGAAATCTGTTATCTGTAATAATTTCCCAACTCAACTAATGCAGCTAATTTCAATTAGACCACAAGCTCCCAGAGCCCTGCCTGTGCCAACTAGTTGGTTAATAATGCACACAAAACTAAATGCATAATTGCAACGGCAGTCCCAATCACGTGCAAAATGTTAATTTCGGAAATTCGTGCCTGCTAAAATATTTATTCGCACCTAAGCAGACCCAGCCAGTGTGGAAGACCAGGCCAAAAATTAGCGTTATTTATAAATGCAAATTTGTGTGTGTGTGTGTGTGTCTGGGCTGAAAAATGGAAGGAAGTACTCACCACGCATGGTATTCAGAGCCGACTGCTTCATCATCATATGCTTGCGCTTCACAAAGACCATGGCACCAAAGGATAACATCAGCACGGCCAAAATAGCACCCAGGAGTATTATGAACCAGGGCTGTGTCAACACATCGTTCACATGATCCTGATTGATGGGATAGCTGCAAATAATTTGGATCAAATTTGGAAATAGAATTAGTTATTTTTGGGTGTGGAAATGTTAAAGGTGGCGTTAAGAGTTACATAACAGTAAATTAGCGGAAATAAAAATTGTTCATTCCTCTCTTCATCCATTGTCAAGATTACAAAGCCACTTGTCAAGTTAGCGGCGCCAAGCTGTCAAGATGACGGCGTGCCAGAAAAATTTTTCTTAGACACATAAGTATGAAGGTTTTCTTTTTCCTTCACAGAAGAGAGTATCTTGAAAAAGGCGATCGCGCCAACCACCACAATATGTGTGAGTAATTTAGCTTTCATACGAAATATGAGGAAGGTAAAGATTTGAGTTAGCTGCATTATCATTTTCTTCTGCACTCTCTTCCTCTGATTTTCTCTGATTTTAACTAATTGTCAAAAACTTAAAATTTACAGTAAAGATTAACTCAAAACACTCACCGTTGATTGATAAACGGATCCAGCCGCTTAGTAATAGGATCCAAGCGTAATGTAGCTGGCACACAATAAGGACCAATGCCTGCGTTATTACCCGCAGCCACCCCCACTGTATACATTACACCCTCCGTTAGATTGGCCAACACCAAAGTGGGTGAAGCCGCATCAATGGTAACATTTGTCAAAATTCTCGAAAAATTATGAGCCGTATCTATGCCGCGTACTATCACATGATAGTTCAACAGTATACCTAAAAAAGAAACAAACACACACACAAAAGTTGAAGACCACTAATGATGGGTTGGCAGATGAAAACTTACCATGCTGAGCCTTCATTTCGGGTGCCTTCCATTTCAAGAACACAGCCGAGGAGTTGAGTAATATGGCCTCCATGCCAAATGGCGCCTCATTGGGTACTGCAAGAACAAAAAGTGAAAGATGCGATTTTGATTAGACATTACAGCTGACGTTTTGTCGTAATGAGATTTTGTGTAATTAATTAACATTTAGTTGCTGGGTAGTTCCGGGTAGCTTCAAGTGCCTCTTCACGCTTCACTAGACAAAAAGGAAAAAAACTGAAACCCTTCTATCTTCCAGAGCTCAGAACTCACGTTGCCACACTTCAAAAGCTCATCTTCATTTGTTTATTTATTTCCTGCTGTCGCTTTTAACAAGCGTCTGCAGCAATTTTCTTTAAATAAACACACGTGCAACAAAAAGCAAAGTCCCTAAATAGGCTATGTCTGAGCTGAGGTTTTTCTGCAGGGAGCGTGAAGTTCTTTTTGGGCTTTGTTGTTCCACCTCCACTGTGTCTGTGTGTGTGCCTGTGTCTGTGTGCTACATGCTAAAGTGCTTGTCGTGCTTTTGTTCTTCTTTCATTTTGTATTGCAGCTTGATGCTGATGCACGCTTAACACGTAGCTGCCATTGTGTGGCATAAATGACCTTAAGGCAATTGTTTGTAAAGACAGTGGAGAGATACAGGCAATTGAAATTTTCTAAATATAGGGGCGATCATTTTTAAGTGTGTAAGCGAAAGAGAGAGCTTATCTGGGTGTAATTCGAAACTAAAATAGTTAGTCAACTTTCAATGAGTCACTGGCAAAAGATATTTGCACGTCTGCGTCATTTGCAAAGGGCGACACACCTTTGTGTTAGGGTAAACAGTGAGACAATTTTTCTGAGGTAAAGTGAACAAAATATTTTGGGTAAGGCTGCCTTCACACTGTTCGCCACATGACACATGATAGTCTAGTAGTCCTACTTTTTGTTCTGTTTTTAATTTGAATAGCTTGTCAGATTCATATAATTTTATGGGGAAATGCGGGACTACTAGATGTCATGGGTCATGTGTCGAACAGTGTGAAGGCAGCCTAATATATACAAAATTATTTAAAAGGACTTCCAAAATTAGTAAAAAAAGGTTTTAAGCGTCAAAATGAGGTCAAAAAAATTATGGAAAATTTTTGAAATTGGTGAAATGATGACAAAATAATATATGATAAAAAAAATTCCTTTAAAATACAAAGAATTATTTTTAGTTGGCTTTAAAGGATCAATCCAAGCTCAACAGCTTCTAGAAAAAGTAAGCATTTGTCAAATGTGGCAAATGTTGGAAATTGGTGACCCCGACGTGCTGACTAATATACAACATGACTTAAAAAAAATGCCAAAATTTTAAAAGTGCACTCTTAGCTAGCTTATAGATTAGGCAAAGCTGAAATGCTTTAACAGAATAGAAAGATTATGTAAATGAATGAATGAAAATGTTTAAAAAATACCTCACAACTGAACCAAAATGGCTTCAACTGTCAATTAATAGCATAGTTCCATTGACGCATAAAGATACATTTTTAAATTTGGTGATTCTACTTGATAGTTACATTTTCAAAAGAAAAACATAGTACGTTTAGGATGATGATGTTAATGGTTGCAACATAAAGACCTTGATGTACGCGGATGAGATGGCGTTACCGACTGATTCCCCTGAAATGCTCCAGAGCATGATAAATGAGTGGAGTCTACAGATAAACGTGCAAAAGACAAAGGTACTGGATATAAAAGACGGCCGTGGTCGAACGCCTAAAGCCGATAAATAGTTTTTAAGTGATGGCGATATGGAGACGTTAACTAGGTTTAATACCAGGGTGTCACTCTACCAGGAAACATGAATTTTAGGCCTCACCTCCAAGAGAAATTACTGGACTCGAGGAAAGCGATAAGCTGCTCTTGGAAAAACCTTTTTGGGAACCGCTTATCCTGGCAAGCACAAAATTTCGACTGTTTGAAGCTGCGGTTAGGTCTGTGATGTGCAATGCGTCGCAATATAAAGAAGTTGAGCGACTTCAAAGGATGTTTGTTAAACGGATCTTTAAAACTCTCACAACTCCAAATTACGCCATCCACTTGGAAACCGGCCTGCCAGCTCTGTACTTGTACTGTCTTCACACGTACTTCAAATACATTCGTAAGATCTTGGATTTGCCCAGCGAAAGACTGCCCAGAATTGTACCAGACATGATGTTAGCTAGCAAAACGCAAGTGTTCGAGAAATGGCAAGCCATAGCATCTACTTTCAATGTCGATATTAACCTTGATTGTCCTAAGTCTTGGGATACTGGAGAGCATAGAGTTACAAGAAAGAGAAAACTTCAAATGTCTGGCGTTCCTAAGTGAGTCAAGAACAATATACAAAAGCTTGAACTCTGAACTACTTCCAAGACCACTTTGGCATCCAAACGATCTACACTATATGCCGTGCTCGTTGTGAGATGCTTAATCTGAATTACAGGCCGCACGTAAGCTCCATCAATACTGACTGTACTCTCTGAAACCTCCCTGTAACTGAGAATAATGCACATTTGGTCGGGGTGTGCCCAATCTTGGGAGCGCTACGAAGTTTGTACCTCAAAAAAACTGGACTATCAGAAACCGAGATTGTAAGCTGGTTGAATGGTGAAAACTGGATAATGCGCTAAAATATCGTCTACTATCTTAATCAAATACTTATACCTAGTCACTAACCAATGTCTAAATGTCATTTCTTGCTGTTACATTTGTTTTTTAAGTTTGTAACTCGGATTTTCCATCCATTTCCACCCATAGTTTTATATTATCAGTGCGCTGTCTAAAAATTAAGAAATTATACTATTGTTTATTATAAGTTATGGCTGATGGTTCAAAACCAAGCCTCTGTTTTTTTTTTCAAATAAAATACTACTACTACTAGTACGTTTAGGAAAAATACTCAAAGTGTACGGCTAACAATATATTTTAATATTGTGGACAAATGAGGGAAAAATGCATATAGGAATAAGTAAACTTGGCCGATTGTACACGTATGTGTCGGTAGAAACAGCCTATTAGGCTTAGGTTGCTCCCTAAGGCGCTTAAATAATTTGATTTTTCGGCCAATTTTCAAAACTGGTGACCCCGACGCACAGTGGTCCCAAATCCCAAAAAGACGGGTAAAAGTAGAAAAACGTATTTGATTTGGCGGAAAGTCTGTACTCGGGGGTCTTCGGGTTCGCTGATCACGAATCCGAAGTCACAATTTGGAAATACAAAATTGCAGATCCAATATGGCAGACAATTTCTTCGAAAACGTATTTGATTTGGCTGATACATCGAAAAACCCTTTTATCGATAATATCTTGATAACTATTCGTCAGATTTTTTTCATATCGATTTTCGTGCTCAAAATACTTTAGAAAAAGTTGGTTTGGTGAATTGAGGGAAAGTGTTGTCGAACAGTGAATGAATGTTATGACGCTACAGTTCTCGCACAAAAATCATCACCAAGACTAAATCTGCAGCTATCCGCAGCTAATTTTTGGCTATGTTCTGAAGAATTGTCTAAACAACAATTTCTATTTTGTTTGAGAGTGGGATATGATGGGAATTTTGACTTATTGCTTTTTCCAACACGACTTTTCAAAATGCGACCAAGAAAAAACCTGTACTTTGATTAACGATTCACTATTTCAGACATTGTAAATAATAATTTTGAGCAATTCGTTCAAATTTTTCTTACTTTCAAGAGTAGAATCCAATTTGCAGAACCCAAATCGGTTGATTTTTCGCGAGTCTAAACGCTTCTGAACGTTGTGTTCTTTTGGACGCATGACGAGTAAACTATGAGGTTCGCTCGACGGATACGAACGGAGTTCATAACTGAGCCAGGGTGGGACACTTCCTTCTAATTAACGGTCAGCGTACAAACTATATGTACCACTATAACTATTCCTATCATTAAAAGTTCATAAAAACTTTTTTTTTCTACTTTTGGGCAGTTTTTGGGATTTAGGAAACTCAAAATGATTTAAAAATAAATCAAAAATTAATGAAAATCGTATTATCGAAATTTCAAAATCAAGCTTAGCTGAAAAGCAGGAAAAATGTTAGAGTTTTTAACATATGAGACAATTTTTATAATTGGTGACCCCGACGTGAAATGAGCAAAAAAATAGGAATTATTAAATAATAGCTTTTAAATAAAAAGACTGCTTAAAATAGCTCAAAAATGTCAAGCTTAGCTTTAAAGCTTTTAGAAAATGTGATTTTTGGCAAGCGAATCAAATTTTTCAAATTGGTGACCCCGACGGGGAACATAAATGTTTCACGATGAACTTCAAAGAGTGTCATATACTGTCATATTTATATTAAAACAATTAAATTGCTTTTAGTATTAAATTCTAAACTTTCTGTACAATGAACAACCTGAGCTAGAGTAAACTAAATTTTAGACCAAAACTAAAATGAAATGAAGTAAGTTTTATCCCTCGGTTCAGCTTATCCTAAATACTTAAATTGCTTTCCCGTGGGTCCCTGTATAGACCGAAAAGGGTCCCCGTAACGCAATAAGATGCTAAAGAAGAACCCATTTGACAGATACAATATCATTTTCAATTACATCTTGTCAAAGGAATCATAAGCAGGAATTGGTGGGTACCAATGAAGTCCCTAGTTTTGTTTCGGTTAAACAAAAATAGATACAAGTTTTTCAATTTCTCTATTAATATTTTGCTTTTATGATATTGTTTTTGCATCTTTTAATCTGACAGAAATTTTTTTTTTCGAAATCTTTGAAAATTTTCTCATAATTCGAATTTAAGAATAAAAATTCTCAAAAATATTTTTCAAAGTTCAAACAAAAACTTCTTTCCAATGTTCCTTAAAGCCCTAATGAATTATTCCGTTTGCTTCCCTTCTTCACTATTAAAAACTCCTTTCCATTACAATTCCTCACAGAGCATACCATAGTCAGCTAGTTCTCAATTCCCTAACCAACCCTCTTCCGCCACATGTGCTCTAAATTTCCCCAAACAACACACCTTTATTTGCCAACTTCCGTTTTACTAAGCGAACTGAGTGAAAATGTTTCCTGTGTGAAGGAGGGTTTGCGTTTCTCTCTCTCTCTAAGGCATACGCGCATCAAATTTGCATTGCTTGCATTGCACTTTTTTTTGTTGCGGCCCCACTGTGCTCACATTCAGTCGAGGGTACCGGGGGGTAGGTAAGTAGGAGTAGAGTGCTTCATACTATACAAGTAGCAGCAATAATTGTTGTTTATCTTTACACAATTGCGTTGGCAATTTCTTTGAGTTTGCTGTCAGCAAGTGGAAATGTGATGCATACGAAATGAGTTTTGATTTGAAGTGAGAGGGAAGCGACGCGACGCGACGCAACGCGACGTTTGTGCATTTTATATTGCAACGCGTCGTCGTCTGTTGACTTAGTCGCTGTGGCATTCCTGGACCTCTTCCTTTTTAGACTTTTCACTTTGTTTCGCCGGGTTTTGTTTTTAATTATTTTTGCACCCAAAATGTCGCGCTGCTTCATTGAGAATTGTTCACTTTTCGTTGCATTTCTGCCGTGGCATCCTTGGGCAAGTTTTTCCTCAGCGATAAAATAAAGTGATAAACCTGTCTGGAAAGTTCTTTTTTTTGTTTTTTTGTGTGTGCAGACATTGCTGCTGTTGAGTTGGCATTTTTCTTGTCTAGAAGTTTTGGACAATCTTATCGAAGAATATGTTGGCTGCCAAAGCTTGAAATGGGATTTAGTTTAGCGAGTGGAGTGGAATATGGTTAAATTGTGGGTAATTATGTGGTATGCTAAATTTATTGGAGTTCAAATAAACTTATTCTTAGAGCAGGAGTGCCCAGGCCCTATGCGCACATTACTGTTTTAGAGAAATGCAAGCTAGAGGAAGCATCTCAACTAAAGTAAAAATCCGCCAAAAGCAATCTTACTAACCCCTTAATCATTTTTTTCAAGTCCCCAAAAATTAGCATATTTTTGCTGATTCTTTAAAATTTAAGAAATAATTTTAAAAATTTTTGCTCAATTGTAAAAAACTTGAAATTGATAACAAAGTCTGCTGATGAAAGGCAGGGATTACGGTGAAAAGTTGAACTTTGTGTATAAATTCCTTGAGAGCTTTATTGTTACGGTCTGCTGAGCCTTGACTTAAGAGTGACATTTGTCCTAAAATCTTTGATGAAGTAAACTAATCTTACAAAAAAACTGACCTAAAACAAAAAGGTAACGGACACCGCTTAAGTGACCTCAGTTGTGATTCAGCCAAATCAAAAGCCCAAGAAATTCAAGTAAAGTCAAGTCAATACCTGGCCACCCCACCTTATAACACATGTAAATCTCCACATCAAGTATTCCGCACACACACACACATACTGGCACACACACACACCGCCTGCCCCCACATCTGAGTGGATGGCTTTAGCCTCTGATATCCTTCCTGCTGCTGAGGCATTGTTCTGCATTTACTTACGCATGATTTGCTTTTTGTTGTGTTCAATGATTGACATACTTTTTATTTGCAATATCCCGAAAAAGGAAAGCCTTTTTTTGCGTATCGAACCCTCGGAAATTATATGGGATTATGCGACCCGCATGAGGCAGTTAGGCTACTGTTGCCTTCTGCATTTGTCACCCAGCGCAGGGGTGAGAGGGGGTAGTTTTGTGCTTCATTAGAATTTACTCACCATCTTCTAGTGTGCGCGCCACACGTGAATTTGAAGGTTTGCCCTCGACGGATTTGTAAAATGGCACAATGAAGAATTCATAAAGCGTATACTGCACCAGGCCGGTTAGCGTGCAGGACGAGGCTCCGCCTCCGTTCAATATAGTCAGCATGCGATACTTGGTACTCAGAGCAGGGCTAGTTGTTGTTGTTGCCAGCTCGGGGGTCGTCTCATCACGTTTGCCGGCAGCGGCAATATTTGGTTTTGTCGAAATCAATGCCGATGCGGAGGCCGTCAGCGGATTGGGATTGGCCGTAACTGGGGGCGCAATATTTGCAATTGGATTTGGTAACTGGCGAGCATAGATGTAGAAGCCCTCGACGTATTTGCCATTGATGATCTGCATGAATAAGTGAGGGGATGGATGGATGGATGAGTGAATTACGCGTAAGGGAGAAGGAGGGGGAGAGGGGCTTTAGTAACTTACCTGCCAAGTGAGCTTCATGCTGGTGGAATCCACCACGCTGGCATTGGTAAGGTCTACCACATCACCAGACAACAGACTGGCGCGTGCTTCGCTTAGGTCTAAGCCGCTGTTGAAGTAACGCTGCGGGTGAGAGAAAAAAGGTCAGGATTAGGTAATAATAAAACAAAATTTGTCAAGAATATAAGAAATTCGCCTTGTTTTAAAATTTAATTGCTCTTATACATATTTAGAAAAAAATTGTAATAAAATAATAAAAATATGTCTTAAGCCAAAAATAAGAAAAGACTTTTCTGTGAACAAGAAACGAATTCCGAATATTTTTGTAAGAATTTATAAGGCAAAGACAAAAAATCATGAATAAAATTTAAGGAAAACAAAATAAGGAGGGACAAGTGAGGCAAAAAGGGTTGGAAAACCAAAAGAAAAAAACATTCAGAGTACAATAACTAAAAAAAAAATATTTTAATTAATAACAGAGAAATGTAGCTTATTAAATTAAGCAAGATTTTAAATTAATACAAATACACGCTGGAGAGAAGACTATTTGGCTATTTTAATGATTTATATTTTGCGTATTCTAATGATCCAGATATCCTCCGCACGGAACATCGTAATAGCCCTTCAACCACTAGAATACAATCATATGGATCCATAGATCAAAATACATTCATACTTTTGTCCAAACCCAGCCAACATTTTATGAGATTTTTTATCACATTCGAGTCTTTTTCAAGTCCTCAGTCCGATTAAAATAGTCATAAGTGCGCTTTTGTCGGGAGCCGCGACTCTTCTTAAAGAGTCGTTTACAACCCATTTTTCTAATCAGTTTCGAATCAATTTCGAGTCAGTTGCGAGTCTTTTTTGAGTCGTCTGGACGAGTCGTTTTCGAATCTTTCCTAAGCCGCACATAAAAAGAAAGAAAAAGACTCACCAAGGGGATTATTGTTAAAATGATCTTCCAAATGCTGGGTGGGAAAATGTTCCTCAGAAAGAAAATTTCGAAGTAATTGTTATTATAATTTTTTTAATAACACTTTTTTATTTCAATTAATTTTTAAATAAAAATTTTTTTATATCAATTAATTACTAATTTTTATATAAAATTCGAAATTTTTATTATAAAATACCTATTATATTCGGTCCCTGTAAAATCTATACTTATACATCTGTTGGCCCGATTGACTGACATATTATCAACCAACAGCCTAAACGGTTTATACTAGGGGTTGAGATTTGGCGCACTAAGAAAGAACATTTGGAAAAATTTTCTCCAATCTTTTGAAAAGGCCAATGAAAAATTTGTATGGGGACATAACGGTTGTTGCGCTCAGGCAATGAGTGCGTGTATATGTATGTGTGTGTTTTTTTTCACATCATCCAATTTCATTGAATCTTATGGCACATACAAAACACATCGATAGCTTTAACAATATGTTGAACGTATATCTCAATAAAGAAGAAAAAATTACACTAAGCTATAAGCCAAAAATGGTGTGTGTTTTTTTCTGTTATATGCACTACAGACACAGGGTGCCAGGCGTCATTTTGCTTCAAGATTAGGATGAGTCTCAGTGGAAATAGCCTATCACTCTACTATGCTTTATTTTAATCAAAAGTTTTCTCTGAACACTTAATAAATTTGGTTTATTTATTCAGATTTCGTGTGTCTTTGAAAAGTGTCATCCAAATGCAGACAACTTAACTGCTAAGTGGGTTTATTTTCAAATACTTTCGTACAAAAGTGGCCGTATGTGGCCCAGTGGTTAGTGTGCTGGACTGCTGGGCGGGAGGTCGTGGGTTCGATCCCGCCTCGGAACATCTAATAATAAAAGTTTTTTTCTTTCTTTAGAAAATAGCTTTTACACATACGGTTACCTTCACCAGCTATTGGCGCCAGCTGTGAAGTAACTAGCCATGAAAAAGCAAATTCTCAAACTTTGCCGTTCGGATCCGACGTTAAACTGTAGGTCCCTTTCTCTTGTGCGAAAAATTTAAAGCACACACGCCAAGAGATCGTGAGAAGCTTGGCTTGGCCCCGTTTTAGGAGCTGTATAGCCAACATTTACATTTACATTTACTTTCGTACAAAAGCTTAGGTATGTGAAAAATTATTTTATAAATTATCTGTACTTATTTATGTTTTCTGTTACTTTGTGTATTAAGATCAATTTGGAATGGATACACTAAGAAAAAAAGGATTGTATTTGATGATATTCAGGACATTTTCGGTATCCATTTGGACTGGACAGTTAACTATTTTTTTTGGGAACCATTGGATATTTTCGAAGTCGATTTATTATCGCTAAGAAATGATATATCAAAAAAAAAATATATTTCTTTGATCTTAATTTTATATCCAAAGGAGCTGAAAAATTTGAAAATGATATTTAAAGAGATGGATCTTAAGTGGATATTTTTAATATCCATTCACGGGGGTGTAGTCTTATCACATCTTTATTTTTACATTAAAATATAGATTTTTGATATCCTTTGAACGATTTTAAGTTTAATTGATTGAATATCTAAGCTCAATTTAACATTTATTGGATCAAAGAAATACCAAAACTCTCTCAAAAAATCATCCAAAATAAGAAATTATTTGATATAAGAAAAAAAAAACAATTGGGATGGAAAAAGGAAGAACATTACAAATTTGGAAAAAAGTGTGCATGTCATGGGACACCCGGTACGAGACAAGCGAAATTAAAATGTAGACTCTTAGTTAAATCACTGTTTAGACACTGTTCAGTGACTGTTTAGTGTCTTACTGTTACTGTTCACCTCACACTCCATACACCTACAAGCTGACAACGCTAACTGCAAGCTGCTAAGGCAAATGGTTAAAGTGTTTAGCTTTGAAAATACTAAATGAAAAGACAAGGTGAACCCAGAAGAATCTGCCGCAAAGACAAAATTTTTGTCAGTTTCATAGAATTTCATGGGGAAATGCGCGCCTACTAGAGGTCATTCGTCGAACAGTGTGAAGGCAGCCTAATGTTTTGGTTTTTTTGTAAGCTTCTGAACACTCTAAAAAAGGAATTTGAAAATAACTTATAAGTTAGTCGCCATCTGGTGTCTACATATAAAATTCTACAAAATCTTTTTCTTAGTCATGACACTTTCTTATTTTTGAATTTAGTAGAAATGCGACTGTATGTCATTGGCTTGTTCAAGGGCTTTTAATAGAAGGAAGAGGCAGCATGGCCTGATAGTATTCTTAATATTTTTAGAATTAGGGCTGAAAAGTGAACTTAGGTTACGCCCTTGAGCTTTTTTGCACGCTTGAATCACAAAGTCTTGGGCTTTTTGGGGTATCTAAAGACAGAGACGATGGTCACACTGTACTTAGATATATCGAGCAGCTTAAAGACAAACAAACGAGAGACCTAGGCTAACGAGGACAGACCTTATTCTTAAAACTGTGTGTGTATATAGAAACCTACATAATATACTACATAAATAATATATAAAACAATTTTCAATTTAACAGAAGAATTCTTACTGATCAAGGCGAATTGGTGTCTTTTTTTTTACTATAAATGTACTTACCGTGCCCACTGTAATGGGTTCCGACATGGGACTGGGCAGCGACAGTCCATGCGAGTTCTCGGCTCTGATCAGAAAGAAGTAATTGACACCCGGCACCAATCCCAGCTGTGTATATGTGGTATTCTGCACTCGAGTACCCACTGCCACCCAACCGTCGGTCTCATTTTTACCAAACATTTCCACCACATAACCCACCAGACTGGAGCCACCCACTTTGTTGCTTCTAGTCCAACTCAAAGTCACCGAATCTTCACTCTTCTCCACCACTTGAGGTTTACCCGGTGGCCCCGGATATGTGGACAACTCGGGAGCTCGGTAGAACTTAATATTCGGATTGGTGGGCGTGTCCAAACGTAAATATCCACTCCAGGAGGATTTGCCATTGCGATTGCTGGCCACACAAGTGTAGAGACCCTCATCCTCATGACGCTGCAAATCGGAAATGGTCAAAGCACCCGCTTCCGTTAGATTACGTCTTTCATGCTCCTGCACATCAATGGGTATGCCATCCAAATACCAGGCTATCTCTGGAGCAGGTGTACCCAGTGTACGACAAGGTAAAACCACAATGGATTTCACGGGCAGCGTTTGATTCACCGGTCCTTGTTCGATGATCGGTGGTGGCAACTCAAATTGTGTGTCCACACTGACCACCGTACGACTACTGACACTGCCCACCGCATTGAGCGCATTGCACACCACCACTTTGCCCGAATCCTCACGGGCAAAGCGTGCTATGGACAAAACGGAGCGCCCCTCGGGGGTGAGCGTTACTTCCAGACGTCCATCTCGATAGCCGGGCAAGAGCAGAGAGCTGTTACCCTCCACGGACCAGTAGAGCGTGGGACGCGGATGACCGCTGGCCTGACACTCGAACAGCACTTCATCACCGATCTCAACCAGTTGATTTTTGGGGCGTATCAGGAACTTGGGTGGGGCTGGAATCGGAATCGAAATAGAAATAACATCCCCTTTCCGTCTTCGACTCAAACAATTAACTCACCGTGAACGGTTAGGATGCCCGTGGCCGTAATTGAGCCCACCGCATTGTCCGCCTCACAACTGTACTCGCCCATGTCCTCCAGCGTGACGTCGTCCAGCTTCAGACTGCGGTCCTCAAGTATGCGCACACGACCTGGGGAAGGAATCACATGAGTTTGGGAAACTTTCACGTTGTCTTCTTCTACTTCGTTAGTAGCTCAAGTAGCGTAAAAATGGCAGCCAAGAGGTGGGAGGACACACATTGGGCAGCAAGTACCTTTTGTGGTTTTTCTTGGCTTTGACTGGGGAAATAGGTTTTAAATGTGAGGCTGCTCCTGCTCCTGCTGCTTCTACTCCAATTGTTTGCTTAACAAAAGTTTAGGACAACAACCTGGAGGAGACACTGGAGGGCAGGGCAAGTACTATTTTCTTTTTACGGCTTTGACTACGCTGGCAATTTAAAGAAGCGTAAACTAGCTGTGAGGGTGACGAGGATGATGATGATGATGAAGTCTCCCACCGTGCGTTCTGTCTGGGAAGGACAACATTGCAACAGTCGAGTGTTGTGCAAGCAAAATTGTTGATTGCTGCCAACAGAGATTGGCAATTAACGGAATTAAAAGTTACAGTTGTGTTTGCCCAGTTGGGTGACCCAGAGCAAAAACCCTCCCGCAGGATGGAAAATACACACACACAACCACAAACCCAGGAACTACAACTACAACAACAACAAAAGCAACATCAACAACTAGAACTGTGTGGGAGGTTAACTATTTGTAGGTGTTGCCAAGCACTGAGAGAAAAGAAGTGGAAGTTGAGACGCTTTGGAGTTTGCCACGTTCATATCTTTTGCGCATACAAGAGCTGTCTGCGGTAGCGACGTCGACACAGCGACAGTATACTAGCTTATACTGCTCTCTTTTGCCACCACAAAGTCGTTTATATGAGCGCTCTCTCGCTAGGCTTAACACATACACTCAATGCCAAAATACGAATGTGTGTTTTAACCACCCCAGCTTTAAATCACCGAATGTCACGCGAACATAATTCGCTAAGCAAATTGCTTTTCAGTCGCTGTCTAACGGTAGATGAAGTAGATCAGAGCTGATTTGCTTGCAATCTATTCTCACTTTTTGACCTAGCTATTCAAAGATTATCTAGACGTTATCTAAGATTTTACTTTTTGCCACATCCTAAAAAACTATTTCCTGTGCTTATTCAAAACGCAAGTTTTTCACTTTGTTCTTTTTGTGATTTATGGTAATGCGAAAGCGAAACACTGATCAGATCATTGCCGATCTGTCAACCTACTCATCTTCTAGATTATTTAATTATTCTCTTATGTGTTGAATAAGTATAATTGGATGTTATTTACGTGATCAAATCAAAGTTCGCTGCCTTGATCCCTAAATTAAGAAAGGAATCATTTATCATTCCTTTTCATTGAGGTAGTTGAATAGTCCTATATAGAGTAAATTATAGGAATAAATTGTTTCTAGTAAATATTTTGGTGAATATTTCGGTTGTTAAATAAAAGATTGCTAACAACAGCGTGATTGTCACTTTGTATTTTTAATAATTCATTGTGCTCATTCAAAAGGGAACCCACCTAGCCTACGATGCTCTAGGCGTTAGGAGAATTGGGGTTACTGTAGCCGCAACGTGCATCCACAATATTAACGTCCTAACGCCCATAAAGTAGATTTGTAAAAATTATTGTTAATCGTTTGGCATTGGCAGCGATGAGCCTCCTTTAAGGTACAATTGGCCTTTGATTTTGAAGGTCTAATTAAATTGCTGTATTGTGCATTATTTCTGTTTCTCCGAACGAAGTCATTGGAAAGCATGAATTAAATTTACGAATGGACTTCAAAATCAGGTTTTAATCTGGATCTATGCCGCCCAGCAAGCCGCTCAATGGTTCTAGTGGCGTCTTAATTTTCGGTAGTTGCTTATTTACAGACGCGCAACACATCCCAGCGAACTCATTTTTATACCCGTTACTCGTAGAGTAAAAAGGGTATACTAAAGTCGTGCAAATGTATGTAACAGGCAGAAGGAATCATTTCCGACCATATAAAGTATATATATTCTTGATCAGCATCAACAGCCGAGTCGATATAGACATGTCCGTCTGTCCGTCTGTCCGTCCGTCTGTATGAACATCTAGATCTCAGAGATGGTAAGAGATAGAGGTTTGACATGTATGGGACAAATGCTTCTTTTATCTGCACGCAGATCAAGTTTATTTCAAATTTTGGCCACGCCCCCTCCCGCCCCCGCTATTTAGAAAAAACGTTATATCTCCTACAGTTTTAAAGATAGACGGTTCGTACCTTCTAGAGATAGTTAGTAATTAGCAAAATGAATCAATTTGCCAAAGAAATGACAAAGATCGGATAAACGGTTCTCAAGTTATGAGCAAAAAAGTGAATCAAGCACCCAACCCCCTCCCACCCTAAAAAATGTTGCATACTTTTTGGATGTTCACCCTAGGGAACGCAGGAACAGTGTTAAGCATGTTTTCTCATGAGTAACGGGTATATCGAAGTCGGTTAGAGCCGACTTTAACTTACGCTCTCGTTTAATTTGAGCTTATAACAATTGGAACAATTGGAATTCTTTGTCCGTAGTACCAATGAGTATTTACGGATGAGCGAAATATTCGGTGTCTGACTCATAATCGAATGTGAGACAAAGGAACGAAGCAGAATGCTCGATGTACTTGTTGGCGTTGTCGGTAAATTCTTCTACGAGTATTTACTTTGGAAGGCAAGTGTCTCTTGTGACTGAAATGAACGCAGTTACGACATACTGACACGCGTAATTTCTTTTATTTCATGTACTTGTTGATATGTACTTGCTGCCCGAACTCTTCGCACGTGTGCTCCTGCATTCGTTGGACGGCCCAAACAGCCACCCCTACATAAACCCCTATTAAATATAAACGATTGACGAAAAACGATATGCCGAAACACAAAGTTACACAGTCTGCTGCGTCGTCAACTCAAAAGAATGTTCTGTAGTGGGATCAACTAGCGTTACGAATTATAGTTAAAACCTAGAGTAAACCTTCCAAATAAATGGAAAAAAAATTTTTTTATTAAAATCGGTCAAGCCGTTTCGGAGGATATTGCTAACTAACAAAGCTGTGTAACCTCTTAAACTAGTTATAAAAGGGTTGTCATCAGGCCTGTTCTCGTTTTCGACTTCGATTGATACGCCATTGCAAGTCTCTCTTTCTACTCCCTTACATGTTATTTCGTACGTAAAATGCTGTTGCTGTTCTTTCGCTACTTTGTCTTTTGTGTTTGTAAACAGTTTCATTGTGTTTGTGCTGGCTTTGTATGCAAACGTAAGATTTGAATGTTGTTTCGTTATTATCTTTGCAGTTGTCCACATATGGTACCTCGATGTATTGTGCCTCTTCTCTGTTGTGTCTATTCATCTTTTTTTTTGAATGATGTTTGTTATTAGTCTTTCAATCAGCTGGTCAGGATAAAAATTTTTTTTCTTATATTGTTCAGGTCTTTATGATCTGTCGTTTAAGGTGTATGCTTTGATAATCATATTCTTTGCTGTGTTGATTTTCTAGGATATGGGCTGATTTTAGTGAAATCACATTATTCTTCCTGAAGCTATGGTTTTTGAGCCACTTGAACCATAATTTTCGGTCGTGTCTTTTTATTTCCGTGTCGAGGTAGCATATTTCAGTATGCTTCCCCGCTTTCATTGTGAACTGAATCCGATGATGTAGCTTGTTCAGTGTTTTTAGTAAGGTTTGTTAGGTGTTTCACTTCTTTGTGTTTCTTCTCTAAAATTGCCATTGCATCGTACATTTGATTTGGTCCTGTATAATATTAGCTTTGGTCGGAGAATGGATTGGCCTTTGTCATATGCCACATATTTATTTTCCATTAACACGAAGTCCAGAATTTTTTTAAATCTAGTCTTTTGGTATCTTCGTGTACTATGCTATGTCTCTCCACTTGTGCATTATATTTATAGATTTTTGTAAGGTTTCTTGACGCTTAAGATGTTTACAAAGTAACTTTGTTTGTCGGATTTCTGATAAGATAAAGCTATAGGGTTGACTGGACTTGTGCTGTGCGTGTGAAGCTGATGTCGTAGATGTAGATGATCGGACCTGTGAGCTGTGCAAATATAGATCCGCCAGCCACCGGTCTCTTTTTGACGAGGTGGATTAGACTGAACCAAGAGCTTTTGAGAGGCTATATAAACTTGGCTAAAAATTCTCTTTGAATTCTGATATGACGTGAAAGATGATCGTTTTTTCGCAGCGAACAGGTTGAGACTGTTGGAACTGGAACTCTTAAAGCCTTTTCGAGGCTCTCAATCTTCAAAATATCTAATTTAGGATTTTTGAGAAATTCTCTATAAAATATATTGAATTCTTTGAGCGAAGTTATGCAAAGACCTAGTTAGATGAACTGGATATGTGATTGAAGTTGGATGAACTGGGACTAGAGTCGCCACGGGCCATTCAAAAGTGGAGCCATCTATTAGTGAGCTTGGGAATTAACTCAACTAACATTGTTCGAAGCGAACATGAAATTGTTCTATCAAAATCATTCAAAACTTTTATTTCTATACAGTTGACAAGCGCTATATACCCTATATAGACTTTGTTTTTTGACTTCATATCCCCCCTTTTTCTCAGTGCACACACAACCCAAGCGCAGCACCAAAAGCCACAGGGCAAAGCAACCGCATAAACTAACTTTTTTTTTCCCTCCTGCTGCTGCGGTAGGGTAAACAAAAAGCTTTAATTTCATTTGAAATAAACGCACCCAAACGCACTATAAAAACATTCACTTGGCTACATCGGGGCTATATGTTTCCGGTTAATTGAACCCCGAGAGAAGAACTTACTCAAAGGCATATTTCCACCGGAGGCGGCGCGTCGCCACAAGACATCTGGCAGGGGATCGCCTCCAATGCGACACTGGAACACCACAGAGCTACCCACAACAGCGGTCTGATTCTGGGGGCCGCGTATCAAAAAGGGACGCACTAAAAGGGATAATCGCATGTCATTAAAATAAGTCCAAACGCCCCAAAAAGAGACCTCAACTTACCGTGCACCTTTAGGAACGCCGTGGCCGACTCCCGTATGCCCACCACATTCTTAACCACACACTGATAACGGCCATCGTCCGATTGCCGGGCGTCCTGGATGGCCAAATTGCCGCCATCCACAATGCGAATCCGTTTGTTCCCCGCACTCAGACTCAACGTTTGGCCATTCTTACGCCAGGAGATTTGCGGCTCGGGTGAGCCGCGCGGTGCACCGCATTCCATCAGGGCCACTTCACCCTGGGCCACTCGCGTGTTTTGCGGTTCCAAGCGGAATTCGTCGCGCAGAACTGAAAGGAGGAGAGTGAGAATGAGTAAAGCTTTGATTGATTCAATATTAATAACTGTCAGTTGAGCAGGTAGCCCAGGTAGTCCAGGTAGCCCGAGCTCACTTGCTTTATCCCCTCTTCATATTTTATGCCAAGCCATTTGCCAATAAAAGCTTGATAATGATGGCCAGGCTTTTGCAGGCTTTGAACTCGCTTCGTTTGCCCCGGGCAGCAGCAGAAGCTGCAGCAGCTGAAATATTAATAAGCTTTGGCATTTGCAATGCGTATTTTTCCTGCTTTTCTTTTTGATTGAAGCAAAATGCAAAAAAAAAGTGCACTTGAATAAACGCATAATAAGGTCCAATGCACGGCAAAGGCAAAAGAGAGACTTTTCAAATGGTCAAGTTACTCCGCTTTAAAGTCCTTTCAGGCTTTAACCAATTAATTAAAACAAACCCATGCGTTGGATATCAATTACCGAAAAAAACAATTTCACAATTGCTTTATTTTATTAATTAGAAAGCAATGTGCTTTGCTATGACGTGCATGACAGGACATAAAATGGGGAAAGGAGCGAAAAAAAACAACAAAACAAAATTCAGGCAGGAAATGCAGCTGCCAGCTTTTGGATGGGCGGGGGAGTATCATGAAATGCAACCCCTCAAAATGGTTCATTAGCTAAAATTTGTACATGCAGCCATCAATCAATGTCGTTTATTATTTCCAAAAAAAAAAACTGCATTAAAGACTTTTGTATACTCTGAGAGAGAGATGAAAAATTCTAGAATTCTAGAACTAAAAGCTCGGAAAATTTATATTTAAGAAACTATTATATTTTTATTTGAATTTGAGTATGGTCATTGAAATATGAAGTATCGACACTCTCTTGTGCTTGACTTGAAAGCACAAGAGCCAAGAAAGTAAGAGCAGCTTGGCTATCAATTTTGAGCTAATTGTATTGGGAATTGTATTGATAGAATTGCGTAAGGACACAGCTAAAAAAAACGCGGCATGAGAAGTAGCTTTCCACGTTCTTGCACGTCACTTTACATCGCACCTGTGCCCGACTCCGGAACTAATCCCCTGAACCCACTCGATTCGATTTCGATTCTTAAGGCCGTATAAAAAATTCAGTGGCGAAAATTGTCCGATGCTGAATTTATTTTCTGTATTCTGATGACACTCTTTACACAGACACGATACGAAAGCATGCCGAATCTGGGGAGAAAAGAGCAAAAAGCTAATTTACGTCATCAGTACTCTCACTGTTTGTCATCGCTCTCTTTGGCCAACGCTGGGTTAGAGTGAAACGAACATATTCCCAAATGTATCCATTGGAGAGGACAAAAAAGTGCGCTTGTGTTGGTGAACAAGAGAGAGCTCTCTCTCCAGACAACACGCGTTTTACTTGCAATGCAGTGCTCACTGATTCACACAACCATCACTTCGGATCGCGTTTGCTGAAAAACACGACTGACTTCGGCTTATATGGCCGGGTCTGATCCAGAGAGAGTAAGTCAGAGCGAACAGCTGACGAAATGTATCCAGAGAGCGTAAGTGAGAGTAAAAACATAATTAATTTCTGACAGAATCGGTAATCGCAATCGTTAAGTCTAGATCTTGGTGGAATTAACAATGTGAAGCCGTCAGCTTCTGCTGAGGTCCAGTTGATGTATGCCTGTGAGATAGAAAGAGACGTCAGATCAATTGTTTAACTCTGCTTGGGTTGTGCCGTTTGCTTCTAGCACTCACAACGCAGTGGTACTTTGGCCCTACGTACAGAAAGAGCGCTGTCTCGCTTGGCTTCATCTTACTAATTCCACCATGGTCTACATATCTTAACCCATTGCTAAATAAATACCCAATTGGTATCGATACCGTAGTGGGTTGTAAATGGATTGATTCCATAATTCGAACATATGGAAAAAAGTAGACCAAAAGGAAATGAACGGAAACTATAAGCTAAGGGACACAAATGTAATGTAAAATTCGGCACACAGCCCCAAAGGGCCAAGCCAAGCTTCTCTGAATCTCTTGGCACGCTTAGAAGTGTTACGCACAAAAGAATGGGACCTACAGTTACAGCCGGTAAAATTTGAGAAACTTTTTCATAGCTCACAGCTGACCCAATAGCTGGTGAAGGTGACCGGATGTGTAAAAGCAATTTTCTAACGAAAGAAAGAAACCTTTTTATTAGATGTTCCGAGGCGGGATATAACCCAAGGAGAAAGTATTAGAATTTACCGAAAATTAATCACAAATGTAGTATGAAAACTAAAAATATGTTTTCCAATCTCTAGCGTGGCGTTTCACTTGAGAGTCTAAATGATATCAAAGCCAAATTCATTATTTGTAGATTTTTCGAGCCGCCGTCCTGCAGACGATAACAGCAAAGAAATGCACTGTCAACCAACTTGGGATCAAGCCTTTAAAGTGCTACTACCTACCCCCATCTTGTCGCATATCTGGGCATACGCCAGAGCCGAATGCAGTAAAAGCAAACTGCTTCATCTGACCTACCCTGTAGGACGAATAGCCAATGTTTTGTACAAACTTCTCCAAACGATTATAGTTGCCCTTACGGCAGAATCCAAATAAGCCTCCAAGTCACAGATTTGCCTCAAACGGACAATAATTTGATCCTCGCCCAAAACCTTGAACTGTAATTTGGTTCTACGCGATAGTATCAATCGGCATCAGCATATCTGTGTTCCTTTTGCGCTGTATATTTGTTAAATTATTTTTGGCAAAACACACTTAAAATTTAAAAAAAAAATATTTTTAAGGAAAACTGTTATTACCTATCAGGGGACACCGTTAAGCTGCGCACGACCTGTGCTAAAATTAGAGTCGAATTTGGGTGGAATTTAATCACACTCAGCCTTTCTGTAACAAATGCTTGGTCTAGTTTTGATTAGTGATAAAGGATTTTTCTTGTTAGAATATTCTTTTAAATGCTGATGAATATGCCCTCTTTACGACAATGTACCGTGCATTGACAAACGACCTCTGAGAGCGAAGATATTGATAAAAGTTTGTCAACTAAATTTGCTTGTAAAATAATTTGGCAAATTTTGTATGGAGAAGGTAGGTCGGTCCACTGTAAATAAATTTCAAAAAAACTGTGGGGTCAATTGTTATTTAAAACACTTTTGAAAGTGCCTTTTTTACGTGAATATACCGTGCATTGGTGCAAGACCTCTGAGAGAGAAGTAATTGATGTAAGTTTGTCTACAAAATATTTGTTTGGGAAATTTTGTATGGAGAAATTTTAAGATTGGTCCACTGTAAATTGATATGCTGAAATAAAATAGTATTGGATAGTATTTTTTACTCTGGTGTAGATGCCAGATGTTCATCCTTTTGTGAAAGGGTAATTTTTTATTTGATATCTGAAAACAGTACCTGAAATGCTCAAAGCCACAAAAACTTAATTTAATACAGCGATGACCTCTGGTTCCCCCTAGGGGCGAAAACAATCGGCTATTCACACGTACCCAACCCGAAAGCATGCCGAAGCTGAGACCAAGAGAGCAGAACGCCGTCATTCGCTCTCCAGAGTTCGAAGCGAGTAGGTCGAAGCAAATTCACGGAGCTTTATTTTCGCACACTAATACATTCTCACTTTTTGGCTTCGCTCACTTTGAGCATCGCTGATTTTATGTCATAACATGTACAACTAATACTGTATGGCACTCTATCAGTGCGCCCCCAAAATTTCTGTGCGTAGTTGATATTTGAATTTTGTTGTTTTGCCGACAGGATTTCTAATTGATGGATTTCTTATACACCGATCACTTTATTGTTTTAGCATTGCTATTTTTTCTATAGACATACGAAATTGTGTGTATGTGCGTCTTTTAATCTCGCGCTGACTCTTCCTCTCTCAGCAAAAATCGCTTGATCCACATTGTTGGCTGAATGCCATACCGTATTAGTAGTATCATGGAAAAGGTCTTAAATGCTTAGGTCATGTATCCAGTCATTGATACAGCTTTGACAGTTGTGTGATCGATCACCAATAACGGTTTATCTTAAAATATTTCTACTATTTCCAATCTCTTTTATCCCTTCCTTACTTTCCTATTTAACTTTAACTTCTTTATCTCTTTTAATAAATATGGCAAATGACTTAAAAGCTTTCATCAGTGAATTCAAAGTCTTAAAGACTAAAATCTGCCCTAGTACAATAGAGATACTTACATGCCACTTGTAATGTTGCATTTCTGGAACGTGCCACACCAAACTCATTCTTGGCCTGGCACCAATATGTACCCGCATCGCTTTCCCGTCTTGAATGTATGACCTGAAAAAGAATAATGGTTACGGAGAAAGAGAGAGGGATTAATACAGATTTGGAGTAGTTTTTAAGGCGACACGTGTCAACTCATGAGATCAAAAAGTCTGTCCCATCCGAAATCAAATAAAAGCGAAACGTGTCTGCTCTTCCTGCTGCTGTTGTCCGGCCTGCGTATACGCAATTTAATTTAATTAAAAAATGACTTTAAGCATTCAACAACCAACCCCAATGAGGGTCCATTTGGCCACTTCAGTTTTAATTGGCAACAAACTGTAAGTCACTGCTCGCAGGAGGTGGAGCAGATAAAATTAAATGGCAAGGGTCAAGTCAATTTAGGGGAATGATATGAGTTTTATAAATTTTGTTAAGCAAAAAAATGAAAAGCTCACTCGTCTAGCAATAATTTGTGATAATAAAAATGCAGAAATTGTTGCAGATAGAGAGGGTTGTAAAAGAATTTAATAAAATAAAAAACTCAGAGCGAGACAATTGCAATAAAGACAAGAGACGCCCTTGTGTTGTGGTGGCAGACTTTGGGACTGGGGGAATTCTCGTTAGCTAAAATTGCGAAATGTGCACGCACAACCCCCCAACCGCCACCTTAAGTAGGCCTTGAAATGTTTTCCTTTCCGATCAAAATGCATTCAAACGGAAGCTCATAAAATAATATGAAAACTGAAATTTATGCACAAATGTGGCGTTTCTCATGAAACGTAAGACACGTTGAGTGGAGATGGCCTTTCCACGAAACTTGGCTGCTTCGACAGCTGAAAACGCATATTAATGATAGAGTTGTGGTTCACTTACCTTCAGAAAGAATAAACCACCCGCGGGCAGCATTATGCGATGCGAGCCCGCATCCGTTTTCAGTTCGCGTCCATCCTTAAACCATTGTATGCTTGGTGTTGGGTTGCCCTCGGCTTTGCAATTAAATGTGAATGGATCATTTTTTGGCACTGTTGTATCCATGGGATGCTCAATGATGCGTGGATTTTCACCTGCAAAAAAAAGAAAGAGAAAATAAAATTAAAATGTTGCATTCGTAATACGAGCCAGCCACTTGAAAGGATCTGGAGACAATGCCACCACCAAGAGGGTCTTCTTCTCAAGAGCTCACACATGTTGCAGAGACTCCAGGGACTAACAACAAGTTTTGTCACTTAAGGTCCAGCAATTAAGACGCCATTAAGGTATCCCAAATGTATGTTAGGGCCTCGTCTTGAGCTATTCCTCAAATTCAATTAACTTCAACAAAATATTTGCCCGCCCAGGGCGCTCTTTGGTGGAAGACTAAACATAAATTTCGAGCATGTCGATGAGCAGTGAAACAAGGGACAAAAAAAATCGCTAGATAAACTTTATTAAAAGCAGCAGGAGGAGCAGGAGCAGCATCTGCCAGTAGGTAGCTGGGAACAACAGTTTTGCAGTAACTGAGAACAGAGCTGAAATGTAATTACAAAAAGCGCTTAAAGGTGAAAAAGTGTGTCTGTTTTGTCTGTGTGTGCGTGTGGAAAGGGAAATGGAAATGGAAGAAATGGCTGAGAGAGAGTGAGACAGGGATAGGTTCTGGTTAGTAACATCATTCAGCCGGAAATTAAGTTTTGCAGATTTATTGAAAGCGGATAGTAATGAGAACAGTCACAGAGAGAGAGAGAGAAAGAGAGACAGAGAGAGATTGACTGCAAAACAAATCAAAGATAGCGTTGAGCAAAATCACCATTTAAAGGGTTCAAAAAGCATATAAATCACGTTTGATATGCAGCAGTAAAGGCTTAAGGTATGTCAACTGATTCAAGTGGCAGCAACCTTAAAGTTTACTGAAGTCAATTTATGGTTTTTAAATTGCAATTGAAGTACTTTTAAGTCATAATCAACAATTAAGTACGTACTTTTAACTAGATTTCTAAGTCTCTGCTGTATCAATTGTTTAATTTTTTTGAAGTAATTAGTACAATATTTCTGTAATTTTTTGGTATTTTTGCATTTTCACTTAGGACTGCACTTATCAAACACAGAAAAATGAAGCAAAACTCAATTTTTCTTTTAGTTATGTGCTGTTCTCAGTAAATTTCAATTAATATTGACACTTTTCATTTATTATTGAATTTTCACTTAGGACTGCATGCATCAAAGACAGAAATAATGAAGCAAAACACATGTATATTTTTGGAGTTATGTGTTACTGTTAAATATTTTCTGTAATTTTGAGCCATTTTGGCTAGTTTTTGCATTTTCACTTAGGACTGCACACATCAAAGACAGAAAAACTGAAGCAAAATGAACTTTTATTAAGAATTCTGGTATTATAAGTAAATTTCTATAATTTTTGACAATTTTTCGTATATTTTTAGCATTTTCACTTAGGACTGCATACATCAAAGACAGAAAATAATGAAGCAAAACACATAATTCTTATGGAGTTATGTGTTACTGTTAAAGATTTTCTGTAATTTTGGGCAATTTCGGTTAGTTTTTGCATTTTCACTTAAGACTGCACACATCAAAGACAGAAAAAAATGAAGCAAAATGCACCTTTTTCAAGCATTCTGGTATTATTACTGAATTTCTATAATTTTTGGCAATTTTTCGAATATTTTTTGCATTTTCACTTAGGACTGCACACACCAAAGTCAGAAAAAAAATGAAGCAAAACACATATTTTTGGAGAGTTACGTGATTTAATTACTGATTTTCTGTAACTTTTGGCATTTTTGGCAATTTCTTCATTTTAGGTCTGCCCACATCAAAGACAGAATAAAATGAAGCAAAACCAATAATATTAGGTTTAGGAATTCCCAAACGATTATTTCAGCTCTGGCATGAAGTGGGTGATGTTGGGGCCAGCACAAGCAAGCGAAGGTCGCTGATGATATGGTAGAGGTACCATTGAAACAGCTGTACGACCAACTGCTTTAATTGTGGTGTGTTGTGTTTCTCCATTTTGGAGTTATGCGCAAGCATAACGAGACCTTGAGCCAGCTCGTTAAAGCACACACATGAAGCAAAACACTTTAAACAGCCACTGTTAAGTGGATTTGAATAAATATACAAAACTGATGGTCACATTGTTTTGTCTTGTAGAAGCCAAGTACTCTTTTTGAGATTATTGCGAATTTTGCTTTGTATACAGACTGAAACCCAATCCCCACTATTCCCACTTCAATTTCAAACTCCAAGCGCCACTTTTTGTTTGCAACTTTATTGCCAAAATATGCAAATCAAATGACATCGTGACATTGTTATCACTATGAAAAATCACCGTTCAGTGATTTTGTTTCATCCCAAGCAACACACTGCTGACATTTGTCAAATGTGAGTAAAGTGTGAGAACAAGAAGTTGGAGGAATACAGTGAGTGCACCTTGGACATTTGTCAATTGTGTTGTTGTGCTTTGCTGTTCTGGTTTTTGCTTTGTGATTGCCACCAACCAGGCAGCAGCAGCAGCCGCCTTTTGTTGTTACTTGCCCCATGAATAGAGCTTTGAGCCATTGTCTGATTTTGGCCCTGATTTGGTTCAGAGCCATTGTTAACTCTGTTGTCATGGCTTCAGTTTCCTCCTGCCCAGTGTGCGTGCTAATTTAAATGATGAAATATTTTCGAAGTAATACTTAACTATAGCAGCAGCAGGAGCAATTCCTGTTTATTAAAACTGCACATACACGTAAAGGTGCCTCTCTGCCTGGCCACATAAACCCAAGTAAGAAAATTCCTTTGCCTTTGCTAACAAAATATTTAATTAAGCAAAAATATGTGTTGCACACAAACATAAAAACCACATAGAATTCTGGAAAAGGTTGGCAAAAGAGTGAAGGCAAAACTTCGATAAGTTAGTCAGCAGTAAAAACAAATCAGGTAAAAAAAAATATATGGAAGAATTTTAATGCAGACAAAAAAAAGAGAGAGAGAGAGGGTTAAAGTTTCACATATTAATATGTAAAAAATGCCAGAAAAACAAAAGCCACAACTTTTTACAACCAACGAAACTAGACGAAAACTCTGAGCAGGAAATGGTAGACATGAAGCAGAGTTCATGGAAATGCCAAGGAAATAAAAACATTTTTGGAAAAAAAAAATTACTGAAATAGATCAGCTTATAAATTTAAGCCTCTAGCTAAAAAAAGATTTTTCTGTACCTGAAGTGACTATGCTAATCAATGCTTCCCAAACCAACAGTTTTAGAGTCACTTAAACTCATAGCTAAAGTCTAATTTTGAAAACCAATAATAATATATGTCACGAATTGTCCTGTAGTTGCAAGCTATAGGGGGTCACAATGTCCTAAAAACACAAAAAAATATCCGAAATGGCAGTCAATGGTCACACTGATTTGTCAGCTGTTTGAGTTCAAAATGTGTTTATCAAATTAAAGTTGAAACAATTTCAAAATCATCTCACAGCTTTCAAAGTCACACGACGATATACAGCTGTATCTGATCCTTGATAGATAAAGTCTTCCACTGAGCTTGCAATTCACAAAAGCTATTGATGTGGCAACGCTATAATATATTAGTATCAGTTCGGGAAATCAAGAAAATAAATATATATGACTAAATAAGAAGTCATCTGATGTTCAGAGCTGTTTTTTTTTAATGAAGCTCTGAAAATCCCCCTTAAAGTTGAAAAAGTTTCAACCAGTAAAAATTTTGGAAAGGAAAAAGTACCGAAAAATTACGCAATTTGTTAAGATTTAAATTATATATTTAAAATTAAAAGTATACTTAGATAAGTCAAGTAACAGCTTTAGATAAACAACGTATCAAAAACGACAATTTAAAATGAACTTTTTAGAGAAATAACAGTTTTGGAGTCACCTGGTATTACAGCTACAGTTTGGCAATCACTCGGTGGTAAGAACATATTCTCTCCATGTAAAGAAATAACTATTCGAACTCCGGCTAAGGTGCCGAAATTCGCTTTAAAATAAAAAATAATAATATTTTGAAAACCACTTTTAACCATCAAGAATTTAAATTTTGGCTCTCAATCCCAGTTACTACAGTTTGACAGTCACACGGTCTTGCACTTTGGGGTTTGACATTTAGTGACACTAAAACTGTTAAACAGGCAAAAACTAAAATTTAGTGACCAAATCTAGTCTAACAAAAATATTGTCCAAAAAGTGGGGTTTGTTTCCATAGCTTTTTACTTAGTTATTACCTTAATTCTACTAGTTTGACCTGTACTCTTTCTCAAAATAGTTCGAAAGTCACTTAATGAATTGAGTTCTAAATTCACTTTAATTCCATAAAATTTCTTAGAAATTTAATATTGCGAAATAAAATTTACTAATGATTTCAAAACATTTCGTATACAGCCTAAATGGAAATCTAATCTGAGAAGACACTTCCCTCTCTGTCTGTTCATATTAGCTAGTAACACATATCAACTTAATCAGTGGCCTTCCTCTTCGTAGCCAACATCATCACATATTTACATACACACACACACACACACACGACAATTTCCCACCTGCATCCCATCCCTCCCCCTTTTCACTCACAATTTCAGACAATTTCCAACTTCCACTTAGTTGCGGCTATTTGTTTGTTGTTTGATTACAAGCTGTCTTGTGGGTGCGATAACAAGCAGACACACACAACCAAAGAGCGAGTGCAACTAGCCAAGTTATTTGCATATGCATTTTAAGCAGATGTTTGCGGGAACGTTTAATGTTTTTGAGAAAGTTGTGATTTTTGTTATTGGCGGAACTTCTCCGCAGAAGCTTTTAGCACCTGCTGGTAGCAGCAAATTAGCAGAAATTCAACAGCAGCATTAGCAGCATCAGACATTTTCCATGCTTATGTTAGGCAAACAGGGAAAAAACATCAGCAGCAGCAAACAACTACAGAAACAACACACATAAACTAAGATAACAGACAGAGCAGCATCGGCAGCAGCATCCAACGATTTCTTAACAGCAACAACAAAATGCATTTCCTGTTATTATTGCTGTTGGAGTTGCTGCCGCTGCTGCTGCTGCCCGCAACTTCTACACGTTAGTGGCGCATTATGAGCTCCGTGCCCCATCCCTCGCTCTCGCTGTGTTTGCTTAGGTGCAGGCCGGCAGCACTTTTTGCTTCAGCTTCTGCTGCTGCTGTTTATTTACTCAAGACTTCTTTTACATTTCTGAGGTTTTTTTCTTTTCAACCAACAACCCATCCACCCACTGCATATTCATGGCAATTGAAAAGCCACATGAGCGTAGTTAAGTGACGAAGAGCAGATAAATTAAATTCTTTAAAAATTATTTTCAAATCCATCAATTTTGAATTAATTCTCAAAGGTTCGAAAATTATTTTGTCTCAAAGTTAAGAAGTATTTAGAAGGATACCAAAGAAATTTAAGAAAATAACAGTATTCCCACAATCATGCTCAGTTCACGAAAACCATCTTGAATCACCATCAGCCCTTTAATATACTGGACCTTGTTGAAATTCATTCGATATGAAATGCGAATAATCTTTAAAATATTTTCCAATTACACATTTATATGTACACTACGCAACTTTGTCTGCGTCTAAAATGTTCAGAAATTGTGTTGTTTTATCATGTAGATAGTTTCGAGTTCCCCTTCATCCCGTCATAAAGGACCAAACCAAATTTTCTAAGCGCTCGAAAATTCCGGAATTATATAGTAGTCCCTGCCAGTAAAGTAGATGCTAAAAACATCCTTCTCCGGATGACCACATATAATTCATTTCAAAGGCAAGCAAAAATTGAACACATTGTGCCAACAAAGTTAGCCTTGAACTGTAAATGATTGCGTAAAACAAATTTGGTATTCCCACATGAGCATATGATATTAAAAAATTTGCGCAAATGTTTTCCTTCCGCAAATAATTTGCGTTAGTATTTACCCAGTTGGGGGCAAATTTTTATTAAGCTTTTGTTTGCCCATTAAAAATGAAGATCTGGCTACTTTTTTGCAAACAAAATATTTTTTTTGGAAATAACACATCAGAAAAGGCATAAGCTTGGATAGCAACAAATTTGATTGCATAATGATTTTATGATGCAAAACTGCATTTTTTGGGGAAGAGAAGAAGAATCAAGCTCGTCCTTGCCACAGCGTGAGATTGCAGCTGAATACGTTATGGTGCTCGAAGATGCTTATGCTGTTAGCCAAAGACTCATTGAACCATTCCCCTAAAGAAATTCATCATACACGATATTAACTGTTGGGCTAAGACAACTAAAATTAAATAATTGTTTAGTTGTGTATTTTTTGCGGTGATTAAACGACATTTTAAACGACAGGGTGTTTCCATGTGGTTCAAATTATAGGTTCACAAACATAGGCTAAGGTTACTTGGCATTTGTTTGCGCGCACACTTTGTTAAGGCAATTAAATTAGGCAAATATTTTGAAAAATTTTAGCATATTATTTGCCTGGTGGACTGTACCTTAAGCCTACTACTATTTATTATTTCAATTGAAATGATCTTATTATTTGCTTGTATAAACTTGCATTTGATGAACGTGTCGTATTAGTAATATTTTCAAAACTTTAAGGCCCTGGCCCCTCTCATTTAAAATATAAATACATTTTTTGATTTTTATAACAATTAATTATACAACAAATATTTGCTTTGAGAATGCTGAGACCTACTTTTTCTTTATACTTAAAGTTCATTGAATCAATATTTTTATCCATTTTCAACGTTAAAATTTCGTTTGAATTTATTATTTTTGGTATAGTTAAAGCCACAGTTTTGTTGATTATTCCGAACATATATCTTACTTTGCATTTTCTTTTAAATTTGTGCTAGATCGGTAAACTTTAAATCATTTTTGACTTTTGAAAGAACTGTGACACTTTTTGGGGGGAAGGCTGTTAAAAAATTAACAAAGCCTGACAACGGGCATGTCCGGGCGCCATTCGATTTCTGTTTCCGTTCTGTGTTTTGCCTTTGTTGCAACTCAACAATAATTTATAAGCTTTTAGTGCAGCGTGACTTGAAGTTTTCTTGATTTGCCGCCAGCTGTTGTTGTTATTGTTGCTTCTATTTGCAACTTTTGCTACCATTTATTTATTTATGCCGGAATGTTAAATGTTTAATGTGCATGCAAGTTGGGCGAAAAAGGGTTGTCCTACTGGGTGGATGGGAGCTTCAGGAGTTTGTAAGCCTTTTGCACAACTTTTGCCACTTAAGCTTTGTTGTAAGTAAATATGAGAGAGTGGGACAAAATGTGTGTGTGTGTTTGTGTGTGAAAGGAAGATTTGTTGTTGTTTTTTGCTTGTTGTGAAGCTAAATACGCCAAGGCGCTTATAATTTTTTCACCCGCTTTTTATGCTTCCTGTTGATGGCGTTAGGGTAGAAATGAGGCATATTGAGTTTCTTAAAGAAATTGAGTTAGCAAAGAATTTTGCAAGTAAATTGAAGGCATATATTTTTTGAAGCATACTTAAAGGGGTAAAATGTTTGGAAATTGTTTTTGATAAAGTTTGAAGTAATTTTTCGAACCTGGTTTAATTTAAGATGGTACACAAAGTAAGTGTTTATTTATTTTTGGAAAATTTTTAAAGGTGCTTAGAAGAAACTTAATGCAGTTGCCGGCAAAGCACACATGCTCATTCTAGCGTTGCGTGTGTGTGTTTAGCCATGCTCTTTTGACACTTCGATGTTGTTGCAAGTGAGAGCAGTATAAGCTTGTGTACTGTCTGTGTGTCGACGTCGCTGCCTTAAAGCAAAGTTGTATACACACAAGATTAAACCTGGCTAAAAGCTTCAGACTCGCATTAGACAATCTAAGACACACTTCAACTTTACTATAAAGAACACAATTAAAATAAGAATTCAATTATTTAATTTTTATTTTAGTCGATTTATGTCAAAGCTGAAGAAATTGTAATTGTAAACTAATTAAAACCGCTATTCAGACTATCTGATCTCCTTGCTTGGAAGTTGCTTTCTAACAGCGATCTAAAATTTTTAAATTTTAAAAAATTATCTAAAATTTCGATGGGCGATCTTCACTTCTCCAGTTCGATGTCAAGTTGATAGGAAAAACAACAATTTACTTCTTTTTGGCAACCGTCTTCAGAGCTAAGCTACAAAAATTATACAAAATTCACAAAACAGCTTACGTACAATTTTAACACGTCAGCACTGTGTAACGTGGAGTCTTAAACTAATTTTCAGTTCACGAGTTGGTATCCGTCTAAGTTAGCGCTGTTCACCGTGTCCGTTTTGTAGTTAAGTCTTCTTTCTGTTGGTGTGTTGATTATGTGTAGCATTTCTAATTCACATTTTAATTTAATTTACATTTCCCTAGGTATGTCTTTACGATGTGACCACTATTCGTTTTCTCAAAAATACCTTAACACTAAAATATCAATAGATTTAAATAGATTCCAAACACTACACTTCAACAATGTTTGCTTTCCCTTTTAAAAAAATAATAATTTTTTCATATTGTATACATTTTCTTATTCCGATTCATTTCAATTTTGTAGTGCATTTCCAACTTGTCATCATTTTCCCAGCCAAAATATAATGCTCCTGATTTTGTTTTTATTTGTTTGTCTTTGTATTTGCGTGCCTGGTGCCTCTTGCGTCTTATTGTTCTGTTTGGTTTTGTGTGTGTTTAGGTGCAATGCTTCCTGAGACGGGAAGCTGCCTGGTTGCCAATTATTTAAATGCTGGTATTTACCTACCAACACGGCGGATGTGGGCCAAGACGCCAGAGAGAAAACGCCAGCTCAGAGCATAAATCATTATCACATTTATGTAATATGCCAGCCAGTAAAACAAAAACACAAGAAAGAAAGAAAAAAATAAATTAAAGAGACAGCCAGAAGAGCAGCCAAATATTTGCCCCTCTCGACCCAGGAAGGGCGGCAATAAAAACCGCAATAAACCAACAGGGATTATGGTTCATAATGTGAGGATTTTCAACAAGGACCAAACACACAGCACACACATACAGATGTGCAATGAAAGTCTAGGCAGACTTTTATTGTTTTTATTATTGGACAAGAAATCAAAAAATCAAATAAATTATTCAAAATGCTGTTTTTGGAATATTAATATAACAAACACATATTGGTTGATATCCTCTTTGGCCAGACAACCCCTCAAGGAAGGACCCTTTTTGGTTGCCATTTGATTAGGCAAAACAAGAAAACAGAAACCGCAGGCAAACTCCCTGTAGAGTTTACAAACTAGACTTGAATGACGAACAGTGTAATAAAAGAGAAGCAAATTTATGTAGGGGAAAAAATTAATAAATAAATAAAAAATTTAAATTAATAAATATTTTGATATTAAAAAAAAATTAAAAATATTAATCTTTTCCAACTTTATAGCTCTTAAAGCTTAGGTGTAGCTGGTCAATTCGTCTATTTATTCTTCTTAACTTTATCTTTCCATTACTCTTTCGAATGTATTTTAGTATAGAGATGAAGTTGTAAATGAATGAACGCTAGTTGCAGTGAGTGACTTGCAAGTCGTGTTGAAGCGTGACAGCAACAAAGTCTGCTGATGAGAGAACCGGGAGGCCCTTGAAACAGTACTGTACAGATAGTTGGTTATTGAATTATAATCATCTGTTGACCTAGAGCTGGCTAAACAAACATTTTGACTAAGAAAATAACTAAATAAAATATATAAAAAATTACCTCGAGACGGTTAAAAATTTTTAAAAATGTCAGAATGTCATAGATGAAACCAAAAAACCGTTAAATCAGGGCCTTTAAAAATTACTTAGTCAATAAGTCTTCAAGTTGAATTTAGACTTTATTTCATTTACTAATTTATAATCCATTTTTCTTTTTCAAATAATTTTTCCTACCCTCTATACCACTGTTAGTCCTGACAACTGCTCAGTATTTTCCCCACTTGCGAGCACATTTTCAATGTCAAATTTATGCCAAAGCACGCCAAGAGTCTTGGAAACGTCGCTAATGAGCCAAATCGCCCGAAGGTGCCTGGGAAATGCTCAGACAGTGCTCAGCCAAGTCAGTCACAGACGAGTTTCTTGGTCTTGTTTTTTCGCACATTGTACGCATATTGTTAATTTGGCGCCGCCGGCCAATTCCCAGAGTCGTCTCCACCCACTTGAAAAAATTTTCCATTGTCTGCTTTGTGGGTTTATTTTTTTTTTTTGCCCTTCTTTTCCTTGGCAACTTTTGCTCTGTTAATTAAATTCGACATATGAGAATGGGGGGAAACCACTTTTCTTTTGGCTACAGGGAATTGAGGTTTTTTGGTGGCTTATCAACTTTGTTCAAAAGGGTCCACTACTCCGCTCTCTTATCAATAATTTCATAAATGAATAACACTGAAATCCTTTTAAAGTTTGTCTGGCAAAAAAGCAAAAAAATCATAAAAAGGGACAGCAAAGGCAGCAGCACGGCAGCACCGATCAATGTCATATTTTTTGCCTTTATCAACTCTTTATAGTTTATATCTTTGTTTGCTATCTCGTTTTTTATGCTTCTGCGTGTGTGTGTGTGTGTTTGCAGGAATTCACCTTTTTTGGCTTATGGATAAATTGCATTGGCAACGGGCAACAAAATGGAGTGGCTTTTAAGCAGGAACTTTTTTATCGTCAAGATACGCGCACACAACAACAAAAATATGTAAATATGTAAATATACGGGTATTTATAGAGTGATGTAAGTTGAAGTCATTTTTTGAAAGAAAACATTATGTTAATAACGAAATATGCATTATAATGGCAGAACATTTGTCAAAAGATAAGACATCTTTGGAATATATGAATTATGAAATATTTTGTTAACGTGTGGACATACGAAATTAAATCTAAGGTATTATGATTCTTTGTTGGAGTTTGTGATTTTAATTTTAATATACCACATGGAATTCTTGCTGAAGACTACAAGGTTATTTCCTTTCACTTTAGATATTAACAAACAATGTCGAAAAGACTACTGATGATTCAACCGGAAGGTTGATGAAACGGTACTGTATACTTTTATTGTACAATGCTTTAGAAGTTTAGTCATATATACAAATAAAAATATTTCTGAAAATATTAAACTAGAGACTATTTACTTAGGATCTGTCACATAAACTAACATATAACAGAGTAAATATTGAGTTAACTGTCACCCTGCTGCTTTCTAATAGAAAATAACTCGGAGATAAAATCATGTTTTAACTTGACCTTCGGATTGAAACAAGTATGATACGATTTCAAGTACAGATCATACTTGATAATCAAATAATCCTGCATCGAGATTAAAGCAAATACAGAATTCCAGTTAAAAATATAAACGCAATTAGAAACCCAGAGCAAATTTTAAACTAAACTAAGAAAATTTCTTTTACTAATACACTAACGCTAAATGGGTACACACATATACTCAAATTCTTCTGTCGATGTCGGTTTTTGCCCTTATTCTGCACTGGAATTCCCTACCAGTTATAGCAGTCCAGACATGAAAAGGCAGCTGCTGATTTTCAATTGATAGGCCATGTCTATTGAAGATAGATCAGGGCCGAACTTGAAAATCATCGCCCAGTTTTCATTTTGGTGATTTAGCAGTTTTTCGTTGGGCTGTTTATTATGTTGTGTGCAACAACTAATGACCTCGAGCCGGCTAAGACCTGCTAGTTTCGTAATTAAAAAGGTCAATAAACAGTCCTACAACCTGTTTCACGTCAGCTATCAAAGCTGTTTGATTATATGTTATGGGGCAAAGCCCGGCTACAGTTAGAGACAATTGAGAGACTTGAAACCGCCCTCAGTCAAGTGATTGAAGCGACGGTTCACCCCGATCATAGGCAGTCTGATTCTTGGCACTTCGGAATAAAGTAGTCCCTGTTGTTCGAGCAATCGTTTCGAAGCTCTAGTTGGACACCCGATAGTGTTCTTGTAGGAAACTTCTTTTTGGGACCCAAACAAGTTTAAATAAAGTTCAGAATGAATGTTGTTCAAATGTAGAGCTCAATTTAATTTTTAACAAGTCGATTTTAAGATCAAATCAAGTTCAAATATGGAACTAAAGTCAATGTCAAACCTTTTTGATTGAATTTGATTCAATTCCGTGCAGTCAGAAAAAAATAAACAGAAGATTTCTAGATCGATCGGGATAGAATTTATACCGTTTTGTATTTAAAAGTTCAGGAATGTTTTTTTTGAAATGAGAACAAACGTTCTTGAATCAAGACCATTTTGTCAAGTACAAAATTCCTTGAATTGAGAACAAAATGAAAATGCCAATTATTTTAAGTCAAATTAGAGAAGTAATTTCAAGAACAAATTGGGAATGCTTCAGAATTTTCTAGGCTTAAACCAAGAACATTTAATACTTTTTTTAATGTTATTTTGTTTCGAAGATGTTTTGGGTTTGACTTAAGAATTAAGTAGACTTCGATAAGAAACAGTTTGCACTTATTTCGAGACTTAATTGTATGACCATAAAGACAAGGAAAAGAAACAGTCTTAAAACAAGTATTTCGGGATTGAATAAATTGTAATTGAAATAAGAGTTTCGGACTTGATTTTGGTATTTCCTTACTTGCCGTACTACTGACACCATTTTGTACTTGATTCAAGTACAAAATATCTTGGTTTTTTTTCTGAGTGTATATTAAGCTAAAGTCAAGCTCTACCGAGCTAAAGTCGGGATCAGGACAAGAAAAATTCGCACTTAAGTCAATTCGCTCGAACTTGTTTGAGCAAATCTGGGATTTACTAACTTCTGACCTCGACTAGGATTTGATTTTTATTTTGTGTAGAGTCTTGCATTTAGTGAAACTTGTGGCGTTCATTTGGCTTGGCTTGCAATGTAAGGCAGTATTTTATAAAGCTTCTAGAAGTGGAATTAGTGTCTTGTTTGTTTGACGTTATCAAAAACCGTTGTTGCTTAAGAAATTATTTCATTTGAATTGGATTTGGATTGATTGTCAAACAACTCATATTAGAGCTCAGTTAGACTATGACCAGAATATTTTTCTAATACAAGCTTCAAGGATTGACAATAGCACTATCTGAGCAACTCATTTGATTTTTTTGACAGTCAACTCATACAAGATCTCAATCAAGCGCGTTAACACCTTTTTTTTTTAATTTTATATAATATATTTTTGGAAGCAAAACCCGATAGAAAGCGAGTTTTTCTCAACGTCTGGGCTCGAATATTTCGCACAAGAAAAAATTTTGTAGTTAATACAAATCTGCCAATTCTGTAGATTCTTTAGTATTTTAGTAACTCAATTGTTCGCTAAGAACCACGGTTTTGTTTAGGTTAGGTAGCCAAATATATTATTGTACGGTTTCCAAACTCCGTGCGAAAATCTATATATATAAAACTGTTCAACCTGACTAATTGACTGACTGGTGACCGTCGCACAGCCAAAACCATAAAAGATAGGAAGATGAGATTTTCACAGAAGTTATATCTTATGCTGAAAGTGAGTACTAAGAACGGATTTTGGGAAATTCTGTCTGCAAATGTGGAAAATTCGCGGAAAACTGTTGTATGCAACTTTTTTGTTTTTCATCCGATCAAGTTCAAACTCATTTTCAAAGATCTATATGAAAATTCAATAACAACTGCATACCAATCTTCCGGAAAATTCACACCCGTGGGTGGAAAGTGGGTGGTCAAGGTTGTATGGGCGAAACTTTAGTTGCCAGCGATTAGCTCCAAACTCATTTTCAAAACTACACATAACAAAACATAAGTTGTAAGCATAGTACGCGAAATAAGTTGACACGTGTTTTCCCGATTTTGGAAAATCCGCACACGAGGAAAATGGCCGGAAAATTCTGAATCCAAAAAAGTATTTATCATACGATTGGCTTGAAACTCGGTTTGTAAGTACAGAATACGAAATAGTTTAAAATGTTATATTCGAAGTTGGAAAATTTGACCTGACGGTCGACCAATTCCCGGAAAATTCTGCATGAAAAAACTATTTTTCATCCGATTGGCTTGAAACTCGGTTTGTAAGGACAAAATACGAAATAATTTGAAATGTGATTTTTCAATGTCGGAAAAGCCGCCCACGAGGAAAATGGCCGGAAAATTCTGCATGCAAAAACTATTTTTCATACGATTGGCTTGAACCTCGGATTGTAAGGTCAAAATGAGAATTTATTTTGTTTTTAATTTTCCGATGTTGGAAATACCGCCGGGATGCTCACTGTGAAGTGAATGGGATGTGGGTGGGATTTGGGTGGAAAGTTGTTTTGGAAGTGGGTGGTAAGTGGATGTAAGTGGGTGAAATGTGGCAGAAGTGGGCGGGATGTGGGTGGGATGTTAATGGGAAGTGGGCGGGAAGATGGCGGGAAGTGTGTGGTATGTGGGTGGCAGTAGGTGGAATGTGGGCGGGAAGTGGGTGGGATGTGGGTGAGATGTGGGTGGGATGTGGGCGGGAAGTGGGATGTGGGAAGTGGGTGGGATGTGGATGGAATGTGGCGGTAAGTAGAGGGATGTGGGTGGGATGTGGGTGGGATGTCGGACGGATGTGGGTGGGATGTGGGTGGCAAGTGGTGGAATGTGGGTGGGATGTAGGTGGGAAGTGGGCGAAGTAGGTGGGATGGAAATGGGAAGTGGATGGGATGTGGGTGGAATGTGGCGGTAGTGGGAGGGATGTGGGTGGTATGTAAATGGGAAGTGGGTGGGATTTGGGCGGAAAGGGCGGGAATTGTGCGGTATGTTGGTGGCAAGTGGGTGGAATGTGGGTGGGATGTAGGTGCGAAGTGAGCGGAAAGTGGGTGGGATGTGGGCGGGAAGTGGGTGGGATGTGGGTGGTACGTGGGCGGGAAATGTGCGGGAAGTGGGTGGGATGTGGGCCTGAAGTGGGTGGTAAGTGGGTGTGCGTTGGTTCTATACTGTTGAAGGCGCAGCGAAGCGTGACGGGCTATTTGCTAGTCTTTTTATAAAAACATTTCGACATTTCATTTGAGTTCCAGTTCATAAAAAACATTTCAAAATCTGAAGTGCAGAGAACATCTATTATTTTTGTGACTTAATGGATACAATATATATCCAAGATGTTAATAAAATCAGTTAACAGTGGCAAAGACCGCTGAGGATTTTGCAGGGATGCTCTTGAAACAGCTGTACGGTCAGGCAGCCTTTTAATTGGAGTGGTGTGTTCCTGTTTTAAAATCACTTAAAAGCAAAACGTGACCTCAAGCGGGCAAAAAATTGAAGTTTAAATTCACAAAATTTAAAAATTGCATTGTTTTTATAAAACGGCTTTCTTAACAATTTTTGAGATGTTTTCTGACATAAATCGTATATTCATCATACATATTTCAGATATTTTTTTTTCACTGTAAAGCAAAGACTGCTGATGAATGAAACAGCTATACACTCTACCTCTTTATCTCTTATTATGTAAAAACTTGTATCTTGTCTTATGTGCCTTGACTTTTAATTAATAAGCACTTTAATCATAAGTTCTCTACTCTGTCACAATATTTGCTAAAAACCTATGACAACATTTCCAGTCCTACCCTAACTTTACAGGTCTCTCTATCAACCACATAAATAACAAAAAGCACAAAAATCAAAAGCCTCAAATCCAATTAATCATTTGCTTAATCTCTTAATTGTATTTTATTTAGATTTTAGTTTTGTTTATTTCGTAAGCCGATTTGAACAAATTTCATAGTTCACACACCGCGATAAGCTACGTTGCTTTTTTTGTTATTCATAAAATTTGTCAAAAAAGAAAAATGAAAAAAAAACTTGAAATTAATTAGATTTGTCATTCCCATTGACATTTCGACAACTTTTCTATTAATTATTTTTGATAGATATGGCGACTGTTGGAAAAATGTGTCAATGGGCTGCTGTGATTTATGAGTGCGACACAGTTTTAAGTGCTCCACATCGCTGATTCTCTTTTATCTCACGCATCACGTCGGCCATTTGCTTACCTAGAAAGAAAGTAAGAGAAAACGAAATGGAAATTAATTAGAAATTCCAGTTAAGTAGTTGGAAATCTTAGAAACAAAACAAAAAAAACGGTAGCTTAAAAGTCATAAACAATTGCAAGTCGCATGTGCAGCATAAATTATGTCTGCCTTTTCGTTTTGACATCCCTTGACAGATATGCATCTCTCTCTCTCCTCATCCCTCTGCCTAAGCCAGCTGCCGCTGCTGCTGACTCTGCCTGCCTGGGGCACAACACAAAGAGATCATTATCGAAGGGGGCAAAAAAAAAAAAATGCTCACAGATGTCGTTTATTGAATATCGATTTACGTTGACTTCGTTAGAGAGAAAAACGCATGTTAAATGTGAATATGAATAAATGAGCTGAAAAACGGCAGCCGAGGCACTGAGGGTCGACCAAGTCTGGTTTCAATGTCACATGTTGCATGTGTGTCCTCCAGAGCGCGAAACTCAACACTGGCCAAAAGAAAAGCATTCCGGCTTGGCGGCAGATTTCCAAGTCGGATAAGCAACAAAGGCAGGACAACCGACGCGACGCGACGCGGCTTCAAAAATGAAATATAAAAACATAAAAAAAGGGCTGCCCAGCCGTTGTCGTCTCTGGCGATGATTGATTTCATGCCAAAGTTGATTTCAATCAGCAAAAATATTATGCAGTTTTTTTGCTCCTCCAAGTCGGTCGCCTTGGGGGTTGGCTTTTGACAAGAATTATGACACCAGCCATATTTGGTAGTTAATTGCTCAAAAGCTTATAATTATTATAAGAATTTTTCCAACAATGTTCAGTGAGCCTATTACTTCTTCTTTTTTATGATACCAGCAGCTTAGAGAACAACAACAACAAAAGAACAAAAAATAAACTCAATAAAAAAAGCAGAACAGGAGAAAAACCAAAAGCAAATCAAAAATGCTAAGCGCTATTATGGAAGAGCAGCCTCTCTTGATACAAATTGCTGTTATTAGAGACACAGACACCGAATGAAGAGGGGCGAACGATGTCAATACAGGAAGGAAGTCAACTTGAGACACCACATTTAAATATAAACGAAACCAAAGGAAACCGTTGTGCTGGACCTGTTTGAGTTAAGTCAAACAATTGCAAAAGTATTCCTAAATGGGAGTTTTTGAGAATTTGAATGGAATTATTTTCAAATTTAAGGAGCTCAGAAAAAGTGTAAAATTAAATACATTAAAAAAACTGTAAAAATAAAATTTTGTAAAAATAAAGTTATTGTTTTGTAGATAACAATCGGTAGACGATTTGCTTGCCTTGACGCGCAGAATGCGACTGAGTTTAATTTTTTGAAGCATGACTTTATTCTAGTTCAGCTTCCGATTTTATTTGGATTGTCACGATAAGATGAGATTAAAAAGAAGGGATCAAAAATTTTATTTTGCTCAAAAGATAATAAATGTTAAAATGAAGGAACATTACTCAGTGGCAGATACTATCATCCTGCAGTGACGGTGAATTTAATAGGTGGTATTTATACTATTTGTACAGTTTACTGTAATCCATGGAAAAATTAACTATTTTTATAGGTTTCAACCCTCATTCCTGTTAGGAATCTTCTGTGCTTCCGTAATAATTGCGTTATGAGCTATGCAACTTTTACTGTTCCTATCGGTAAGATCAACTTACGATTATGGGTTGGAGCATTTCTATCACAGAATTGGTTGAATTCAACGAGCAAATTATTTCTGTTATTTATTCTAGTATTTCTATTATTTGTTAAGGTCGTTCTGTAAAGAACTTATTCTTGTGTTTGGTCTTTGTGTGATTACATCGAATACAACGATTTTCAAGCTTAAAAAAATTTTTTCCAAACAATTCTACGATTTTCTTAATCAAAGATATACCATTTTCAATGCATGTGTAAGATGTGGCCTTATTTTGTATTGCCCATAAGTATGCAATAAAACTTAATAGCCTGTTGTACTATATTAGCAAAGCATAACTTTGGGCCCTAGATATTTTTGTCTATTTTCTGCACATGAATTCAATATAGTATATCTTCGTCTACAAAAATCGTAGAGTTGTTTGGGATAGTTTATTTGAAAGTTAACGAGTGCTACTTTTGGATAACTTCAATGAGAGTCAAAATAAGATAACAGATTCCCCACGAAACGCTCCTAAAAAGGGTCAAAAGACGCATTTTAACATGATGGACCATTTACGAAAAAATATTACTGTTTAACACACGAACATAATCTAGAATCACCACCAACCCTTCATGTACTTTAAAAAAAACTAATTATGTTGCCTTGTTTAATACAAGCACAATTTTTTATATCACGCAATCCTTGATTTTACACTTATTCGGGTTTAATCAAGTTCATTCAGAAGTATCTTAAAACCGTGTCTGACCCGATGAAATCTTAAAAGAAACTCAAAATATATATACTTCAATTAAGTATTATTCTTGAAAAACAAAAGTTCTTGGCTTAAGCCCTTAAAATTCTAAAGATATTTCCAATTATATCTAGAAATTAAATCAAATAAGGCTGAAAACCTATACGGGCCATGAATAAGCCGGAGAACATGATAAGAATAATTAAATATTTCAAAAAATAGTTGTGAATTTTAAAAACGGATTTGTTGTATGGTAGTTTGTCTCTGTGACCATCGAATCGGATCCAGCACCGAACTTTCCAAAAATTCCCAGACTTGAATGAAGATTTAACTCAAAGAATAACTTTAGTTAGTAATTTCAAAGCGAAACTCTTTTTTCTTTTTTGTCTTTGCGACAAATTCGTTTGTTTCCGCTATGTATTTGCATTTTGTATTTGCAAATTGAACCACTTTTACCATTTGCAGTAGCAGAAGGTGGGTTGTAGGGGTTGTGGTTTGTGGGAGGGTGACTAAGCATTAACTAAGCAATGAGTTAACAGTGACTTTACAGTGTACTTACAGTGCCTAAACAGTGACTAAGGAGTGACTAAAAACTGACTTAAAAGTGATTTAGCAGTGACTTAACAGTGAATAAACTGTAACTTAACAGTGAGTTAACATTGTGTTAACATTTAAGTTTACAATTATATTAAATTTTAGATCAGGAATAATGTATTCGTCAAATTTTTTTGTTTTTCAATTTTACTTTTTATTTTAAACTCCAGGCACTATTTCAAGCCTATGTAGTGAACGTATGAATGTGTTTCATTCTGGTATGGATAAATGCTTTTGATAGTTTCGTAAGCTGAACTCTATCTTCTTAACAAAAATACGTCTTCCTTTATTTATTAAAAATTGTCTCAACAATCTAGCAATCCATCAACCAATCTTCCAACCAAATTAGGCTCGATAAGTAAAAGAACCGGACCGAGAGCCAAACCTTAGACTTTCTAACGGGTTTGTACCTTCTTTAGAATATGAAAGGTTACCATACCATTTAAAACTCAATCCAACATATTTTGTTCTTAATTTTAACAAGGCCCTTTCGCAAAAATTGTCTGCTGACGGTAAGTATAAAATGTGTTTTGCCTTTAAACTTTGTTAGTGAACGTTCAGATAATGATTTAGAAGAACTTTGAGAAAGCTAGCACATCAATTCAGCCAGTTAGCGTCGTCTCTAAGTCCCTAAGCGAATTAGTTTTCCTTGCAGTCTTTTTAATAGATAAATTTTACATCTCTCATTATTTCCCCCTGTGGTTGCCACCCTCTCACTAACTAATGTCCTGTTCCGCCTTTCTACCTTTAAATAAACGCAAAGATATAAATGCCATTTCTGAAATTAACTTTCATTTCATCTTCCCCATCTCTGACACTTGATGAGCCCTGTCATAACATTAAAGATCCCCTGAGCTAAAGCTCATTAGTCTTGAGGGGAAACTTTGTTTACTTTTTGCTTATTATGATAAACATTCGAAATAAATAAATAAAAGTTTACTTTAACTTATGAGCTAAAAATGCACTTTAACTTAATTTTTTTTTGCCCCCCAAGGAAAAAAGTAAACTTTGCTCTAATTGATTGATTGATGGATTGAGCGAGTGGGTGAGTGATTGACTGCCTGTTAAAACAGCCATATGCCAAAGTCGTAGGTGTCAAACGAAGTTTTTTTCTTTTCTTTTCTTTTTACTGAAATATTTATTTGACTTGCTGAAATCATTTTTGGGGGAGACTTTTTCTCACTTGTGTAAGGGAAGGGGGGAAATTCGATGCGCTTAATGAAAGCGACACTTGAAGATATTTTAACATATGACTAATCAAAAAATTATGAGACGATTTGTTACAGTAAACTATTAAAATCCATTGACTTTAATGAGAGGGCAGACATTGTGGTCGCTGTGAATGTGCGGAAGAATGGAACTTGATTGAGATGTGGGCAGAAATAAATAAGCTGAGATGTGTGAAACGAATTGGGTAAAGAAAATGAAATCAAATACGCCAGAGGAATGAAATGGAAGCAAGATGTAATGTGGGGAATTTCTGTGGAATTTGTACTTTCCATTTTATATTTTATAAAGGTTTCAGTTTGGTAGCTTTATATATCATCATATCATTGAGGTTGCGAAACCGCAGGTTGTTTCAAATCGTTCAACTTTCATCATCTTATCTAGTAGCCGGGCTTATTGGTGCCCCTTCACATAAAAAGTCAGTCAGCTTTAATGTAAAATGTCATCTTTTAAACGAAAACCTCTAGAGATTTCTGTGACACACTCGATAAAGTCACCAGATAATTCCGTCCAGTTTCTCACACTAATTAGCCCAATCTTGAGGTTAAAACCTGCAACATTTTTGTTCAAACCCAAGTGCAGCTAATGCTGCTCTGTTTGATTGCCATTTTGCTCAGCAAATGACTTCCGTTACAGACACAAATTATAATGTAAATCGATGCAACATGAACATGAAATATAATTGAATTGAAAATGTTGCCACACACAGCAGCAGCAGCGGCGGCAGCAGCAACAACAGCAACAAAGCTGACAAGCGACAGCAGCAACTACCCAAGTAAAGGGCAAAATGCTAATAAATGCTAAAAAAAAACTCTAAACACAACATTGTGGCTCGTTTGGCGACTCGAGGACGTCATGTAACATGTAACTGGGCATCAAATATGGATAGACCAAAAGCACCGAGCTTGAGAGAGCAGCAATATATCATCCAAGTGGATGATCATCAAGCCTGGAAGGAGCAGGGGGGGGGGGAGGAAAAATCAATGCAATTTCTATTTGTAAATGACCAAAATGAGCAAAAAAAGAGGAGATGGAGAATGTGGTTGTCTCTTTGACTGCAACATGTGGCTGTGGGGCTGTTGTAACTGCTGAGACCACCTTGAAGATGCCACCACAGCAGAGAGTTTTGCCGTTTTTTTTTTGCATTCATTTGCCGAAAGAAAATCTATTTCAATTCGCCATAATTAATAAACACATGGCAAAACAATTTATCAGGTCTGGCTGCTGCTGGCAAATCGATTAAGCAATCTCTCTGGGGAAGGAATTAAAAATGAAAAAAAAAAGCATGTGTGAGAGTAAAAACCGACTGCTAAAGGGCAGTAACTGGCAACGTGGACCAGGCAACTTGTCTTCTCGTTTGGCATATTTGTTTGCCTTTGCTTTACTTTGGCGGCTCCACAAAAAAAATTCAATTTAAAAATTATTGCTGCACGGCAGCAACATGTGCCTCCGCCTGCCCCCACCACCACACCCCACCTAAAACATGTTGATTATTTTAAAAACGACAACAGAGTCGCGCATGTTGCTGCCGTACGCAGCAGCAGCAACATAATTTGTTGCCAGCAACATGATGGTCATGTTTTCCATTGGGGGGACCCTTGGCTTAAGTTTAATTTCGCATTTTTGCATTCTCGCATTTGGCATTTGCGCTCATTTGCATTTTACTGTCAAATTAATCCAATTTACAGGAGTAGAAGATTGGGTTTGGCCGTTGTTAGGGTCTACGCAAAATGCTGCCTGCCAAAACGAACAACATAATTACCGTTAAGAATTGTGCGCAAGCAGGCTACAAAGGAACAGACAACAAACAGAACGTTTTGGGCCTCCTTAATTGCCTTGGCCAGTGCAATGTTTTGACCAAAGACCATCCCATTGGGAAGAGAGAGAGTGGAGTGGAGAAGACGCAGGCAGCTGCCGCCGATGTTGCTGCTGCTGCCTGTGGCCAAGTGCACGATTTTCTGCCTTCTGACTCGCATTAGCAATATGGGAAACGAATCGCTGACCAGCTTCAGGTACTCTCCACTTGGTTAGAGATGGGCAAGTGAGCTTAAAGCAAATGAGGCTGGATATGTGAATCGATTTAAGTGAATTTTAGATGGCAACAATTTGGGATTTTACGGTAAAGTTAAATGTAATAAAATTTTGAACGTAATGACATTTACGATATTGAAAATTCGATTTCTTTTAGTGATTTCTCTTCATAGTTAAAAGTGAATATAATGAGGTGCTTACGATATTGTAAAGTCGGTAGTAGGGTGGAGCTTACGATATTGAAAACTTGGCGGTGTTTACGATCTAAAAAATAAGTTAATCGGGATTTACCGGGTGAAGCAAACTTTATAAAAGTTTGGAGCTTTCCTCTGTAAGAAAGAATTGTAGAGGGGCAAGCGATGCCTCCACACCTCTTTCCTATAAGTCAGAACTTCATGAATACCGTGTAAATCCCGACTTAGTCTTGCAATACTGAAAATGCGGTGGTTGGGATATTGAAACATTGTGTCCTTTACGGTAAAAGTGGAGTTGATGATACCAGAAAGTCGGAAATAGTGTGATGCCTACAAAAAAAAGTTCTTCGTCTGTGTTTACGATATTGAAATAAACTAATTAATGCAATATTTAAAATGTTCGGTTATTATTGCAGTGTTTACGATATAGAAAATATGCTGCTTTTGTTACTATTATTATTTGCTGTTGGGGAAATAGCGTACCGCTTTCAATCCTGGTCTATTGTGCCTCTTACTGAGCTTACAACTCCCCTAGCAGCCATATTTCAAATACAAAGGTCAGGATTTTTGTGGATTCTAGGTTACAGATATTATTTGGGCTTGCCTTGGAGGGAAGGTATCTTTCTTGGAATGTTTGTCCCCGGTGGGAGGTGTATCCTAAAAGTTCGTTAGTTATGTTGGACTTACGATATTTAATACTCGGCATGCGGTATTGAAAATAAGTTACAAGTGACTTTTTGAAAATGCGGCTGTTAAGAGGTAATGCGGTATAGATAGTAATGCAGTGCTTACGATATTGCAAATTCAATAGGGCTTACGATAAAGAACATTCCATGTTGATTGCAATATTAAAAACAACTGCAAACTTGAAAATGTAGCGGTTAGAAGGTGTTTACTATTTTAAAATTAAGTTTGTAATGCGGTGATACAATTCAAGAATGCATTAATAGTGCGGTGTTTACGATATTAAAAACTCAATAGTTATTGGGGGCACACATCATATTTATAACAAGCTACGGTGATTGGAATGTTGATCAGAAGTAAGAAGTATCATATTGAAAATGCGGTGGCAAAGTGGTACGGAAAACAAGGTACTAATGCGGTGTATACAATATATGAAATATATTAGTAATGCGGTGCTTCCAATATCCAAAATTGAATAGGTATTACGGGCTTACGATATAGAATTGATTGTGATATTGAAAATAAGTTAGTTGCCATACTGAAAATGCGGTGTTTACTATATCAAAAATTATGTAGCAGTGCAGTATAAACAATGCATTAGTAATGCGGTGCTTACGATACGCAAAATTTGAAGGGTATTAAGGGCTTACGACATAGAATTGATTGTGTTATTGCAATACTGAAAATGCGGTGTTCTATATGGAAAACTAGGTACTAATGCGGTGTATATTATTATTGTATTGCGGTGCTTACGATTTCGAAAATTATATAGGTAGAAGCTTACGGTTTCAGGGGCTTCTCAAATAAAAGTGCAAAACTCTAAACCGCCTGGGTTAAACGGTATTTTGACATTTTCTATAATTTCCTACTAAAATCTTTCCTCTTCACCTGCTCCTCCCTAACTGTGGCAACATAGCTGCCTGAGCAACATGTTGCTACACAGCCTCTTTGGTTGTCTTTGCCCGCTTTGCTGGTCCATGTCGTCTCTAACCTGGACATTGGCCGCACGTATCGATCGCATTCCGCGTTCCTAATTCGCTAGCATTTTAGCTGCAGCCGCAGCAGCTTCTTTACCATATTCAGCAGATAGCAAAGACTTGCGACTTGACTGTCGCAAATCAGATACAAAACAAAAAAAGAGCGAGGGGAGATAAGTAGAAGAAAATGGGGGAAAGGAAAGAAAAGACAAAGCTGGACTTGGACCCGGGCCAAGCCCGAAGACTGTGTTTAGCATATGCAGATGGTTGGCCGGTTACGCACGCTTGATTTGCCACAAAATATTTGCATACGTTAGCAAAATATATTAAATTTAAGACTCAGACTCAGCCAGCAGACGAAACGAAATATGTTAAACGCGTGACTAATGTGAGAACGTTCCATGAGATACATTCGCTTGATCAATGATCGGGCACCGACACTAACCCCAAGAGTTGGCTAATTAGATATGCAAACTATGAGATACACAACACAAGATACCAGGTATCTGAGTATACAGCGAGGCATGCCTGCGGCTACATGCGTGTAATCCATGGTGTCTTTTTTTTGCTTTTAGGAAAGAAAGTTTAACTCGATTTACTTCCAATTAGCTGCCATTTTCGGTTTATGTGTGGGCGCCAAATTTGTGGCTTCAAAATGGTCTATATGAAGGCTGTAATTTCAGTAAACACCGATATTTAGCTAAGTGGAGCCGACTGGCTGAGTTAGCTTGGCTTAGGCCTTGTCGAAAGATGCTGGAGTTTAACAAACGTTTAAGCCAACAGATTTGTGTGCGTTGAACATGATAACTGTTCATTTGGCAAGTACTTAAGAGCGCAGCCAGTGAAATTGATCTCTAATCAAATCTGAAACAGCTGCATTAGTTTAGACTGATGAGAAATTTTTTTGTTTAGTGTGAAATCCTCTGTTTTGGTTCACCAAATTGGTTTCAAAATTTTACACAATTCATTAAACTCAAATAACTGCCTCTCAAAGAATTGTTTATAACACAGATTTGTTTAAGGTGAAGATATTAACAACTTAAAACACATCCCCATCTCTCGTTGTGTAGAGTTTTAAGCCAACCAAATTCGCTTTGATAAGCATAGTATGATTTTAGCAAGTTCACTAATAGAGGGATTTTACTTTTGAGTTCCTGAATTTTTTTACTGATTGTTTCAATTTCAGAGCTATGTATTTCTTTCCAATCTACGTAATTTTCTAAGCTGTGTCGGATTAAAATAATTTTGGTTAAGCAGTTTGATTTATTCACACACCTACGTGCCGAATGACTGGCGAATTCTTGTTTCAAATATTTTTACTCAGTCTCATTCCGAGCGTCAAAGCAAGCAGCCAGACTCATAAGAAACTGCGGCGCAATTGTCATGCGAATCGGCGAACGGCGCCAACAGGGCGCACTCGCAGATGGCGCACCAGGCGCTATCAAGACTCGCTGATAAGGGTTGCTTTTTCCGTTGTTGTTGTTGGACTGCTTTCAAACTCAAATGATTTTCTTGCATTAAAGGACTTATTTGAGTCAAATATTTTAGGAACTACAAAAAATTTGGATAAAGTGATTTGCGGTTTTTCTCGTGTTTTCAGACTTTGATTTATACCCTTTTGACTCGGGTTTCGATTTACACACAGTTTACTATTTACAATGATAATACGGGTTTGTCTTGTTTGACTTGTCCACTCTTTATTTAGAGCCTGCCTTCGATCGTCTCTGTATATCGCTTCCTCCATAAACTGTGTGACCGTCGTTTCTGTCATAGAAATACCTTAACTCTAAAATATTTTGGGAACTATAAAAGAATATTAATAATGAGATCGACGGTTAATTTGATCGACTGTTTATTTCAGGTTATCGGACTTTTATTTGCACACTATTTATACGGGTTTCCATTTACACACGGTTTACTATTTACAATTTTATTTAGTGTTTGTCTTATCTGTCTTGTTCATTCTATTTATAAACAGAGTCTGACTACTTCTCTCGACGTACTCTATATACAGTGTGACCATCGTTTCTGTCATATAAATACCTTAACGCTAAATTATTTCCATTTACCCACGATTTACAATTTACAATGATAATACGAGTTTGTTTTGTCCATTCTAAATTCAAAGTTTGTATTCGTTCGTCCCTGTCTCTTCTGCATTCTCTATATACTGTGTGGCCATTGTCCTAAAAATACCTTAACTCTAAAATATTTTAGAAACCAAAAATTTTGTTGGATAATGTTTTCGACACTGTTTACTATTTACATTTTTAAAACAAGTTTGTCTTGTCCGTTCCATAAGCAGAGTCTGTCTGTCTTCTCTTGGCGTCGTCTATTTAAAGTGTGACCATTGTCTCTGCCTTTAAAGTACTTAAACGCTAAAAATTGATCAAAATACTTAACACAATCAGAACTTGGCGTCTATTCAAGTAATTTCCAAGTCCACAATAAAACCTACTTTCTATTCAACTTATCCAACTCCTTTCTTAAACCATCTAGCTCTATCTTTCAACTCACTAAAATTGTTCCTCCGGCCCTAACACCTGCATATCTTTGAAATACTTTAGATACACACACACAACTAAAGACCGCCTACCTACCTAGATCTAGAACCTTTTTTTCCACTTCTTTTATTTCTATTTCTTTTTTCTATCTCTGTGTTGTCGTGTGTCGAAATGCATCTTTTGTTTGTTCCAAGCGATACTTTTTCGACTATTTGGTTTTTATTATTTGTGTGTGTTTTCTTTTCTCGTAAATTTATGACCTCGCTTGAATCTTGAGAATGCGTTTCTTGTTGCGTTTATTGTTTGAGTTTCTCTACCTACGCAAAAGTCTGGCTTTAAATAAAGATTTTTCCCGCTTGTCTTGTCTTCTCTTGTCTTGGCGGCGGCACAAATTGCCTTTGACCTTGCTTTTCCCGCCTTTTCTTTGTTTGCCCTGCTTCAATTAGGCAGCATTTTAAGTTCGAGTAAAACTTTGCACATTAAATGAAAATTGTTGGGCTCCCTCAGTGTCTGTAAAACAGATAAACGTAAAAATTAAGCAGCTTCCTACTGTTAAATTTTATTAGTAAAGTTGAGTTTTCTTTTGTTTTTAACATCAAAAGCAGCTGGGAAAAAATATAATCATAAATACTTTTTCCTATATAGATTTCGATGTGTGTCTGTGTGTGTGTGTGTGTGGGTTTTACCTGACTCTGTGTGGGATTATCCCTGCCAATGCGAAATTGTACAACTTTCTGGTCAGAATGGGCTTTTGTTTTGTTATTGCTTTTGCTTTCGGTCTCGTTCTGTGAGTTATTGTGTGTGGGTGCAGGTAAGCGTGAAAATTTGCTAAGCCAACTTAATGCAACTTCTATTTCCTCTTCTTATTATTTCTTTACCTTTACCACGCATTCCATTTGCCTGACCTCACTCCCAGATCTGGTGCCTTGTACTCGTTCCATATCTTGAGTGAAAAATTTAATTTATACATTTAACCCCTTTGGTCATGTTTCGCTCTTTTAGCAACCGCATCGTGTCACACGATTTACATTGCATGTTGTCACGTCACGGTGTCAACAGTTTTGCGCTGGCCGTGAATTATCCACATTGCACCTGGACAGAGTCAACACAAAAAAAAAAAGGGAAGAGAAATATGCTTTTTGCTACCGAGAGTAATTAAGTGCGCGTCCTCAAAGGCTTCAATCGTCAAAAGCCGCCCTAGGCCTCCATTGTAACCAATTTCTTTGCCCAATTAAAGCTCTATAAAAATCACTTAACTTTAATAATCGCTGGCAACCTTGACCCGCAGGAGGGAACCCAGGATTTGGGGCCAACAACAAAAAAAAAATAACATTGTAAAGTCAAAAGTTAAGGGCAAAAAGGGAAACAAGTTGCGATAACAACAACAACAACAGGAAAAAAGGCGCAAAAAAATTATGAAAAATTAATTTCTGCCCGACGGCTGAACGGTTTTTTTTTTGTTTTTGTTTCTTTTGCGAGTGTGCTGGTGGGGGAGATAGACAGACAGGGGTCAACCATGATGATGATGATGTTTATGCGTGTTGGCATAATTGAATCAGTGAAGTTGGCGAGATGATTGTGTGAAGTGATGGCGAAATTTTAAGAAATGGAAAAAAAGTGTGTATAAAGTAAAGGCAAAGACTGCTGATGATAGTACGGGGAGGTTCGTGAAACAGCTGTACAGCCTGGAGCCTGCTAAAAGTTATATTCTGTGATTGATATTCAAAGAGTTCACTTAAACAGTCACATTTTTAAAAATATAATATAGACTAGCTGTGTTGTTTTATCTTGTAAACAGTTTCGATTTACCCGTCATTCCGTCCTAAGGGCCTAAGCCAATTTTTCTATGCCCTCGAAAATTACGGAATAATATGTTAGTCCCTGCTAGTCCAGTGGATGCTGAAAACATACCTCTTTCGCACGACCACACAGTGCATTTCGGATCTAGAAATATTTTATGAAGACTGTGCATTTGAGAGCAGCATCAGCACCCTTGAATCACAATTCAATTCATATTGACTTTTTCCGATTTTTCCATATCCCCTTTTCATCTGCTCAAAACTCTCTCCTCACCCTTCTTTCCATCTTCCACAGCTCTCTACTCTTCAGTAAAACAGCTTAGTACAAAAATTTGCCTGAGCACCACAGTTTCGTTACTTTTCTATGGGTACATATGTATGTAAATACATTTTCGGGCTGCTAGCTTTGTAAAATTGCAACTTCATTATTTTAAAATACGGTCAACATATTTATCTTTGAAAAGCTATCGTTGTGTTTAATATGTGCCATAAGATTCAATTCAATTGGATGAGACTAAAAGCTTATCAGCTCCATTTAAACTTTTCTTTGGCTTCAAATTTTCCAAATTTCCCTTTTAGTGTGCGCCTTCATAACTAAACGAAGGCCTGTTTTTAATCTTAGATCTGTAGGATGTCAGACAGTCAGTCGGGCCTACAGATTTATAACTATAGATAACTTAAAGGTTTTCCTAATTTATTTTTCGTCCTAACCATGATACAGAACAGTTTCACATTTAAAATATTTATAATAAAACATTCACAATAATTTATAAGGAATCCTATGGTTGAAAATGTATTTGTGATTTCAACCAAGGTATACTAAACAAGGTGGGCGCACTCGTTCTCTCACTCTCTTGCCAACTTGTCGAATTTTAGACAGTAATCCATGGAGCAAAGTGTATTAGAGAGGAACGTTGATCAGTCGACACCGCTTCTGTCAGAAAATTGTCAGCTGTTCGATCTCATTTACTTTTTGTTCAGCTGTTCGCTCTCTCTGGTTACATTTGGGTTATGGTCGTCTCGAAATTAAAAAGCAGCGCAAACGTTCTCTCTAATTCTAATTGCTCCATGAGTAAGCAACTGTTGTAAGCGAAGCATCTCCGCGGACGAATTATTTGTGTTTCACTTAGTAGCTTAGTAGAATTTGTATTGAAAATATTACTCTCTCGCTCTCGCTCTCTTTGTCACAAATATAAGGAGTTGTGAGAGAACGTGTGCGCCTACCTTGTTTAGTATACCTTGATTTCAACAACTTTTTTTTGTGTATCAATAATTTCATTTTGTACGTGTTTTCAAAGATTTTACTTTTTTTAATACCATCATACTGTAGGGTTGTCAAAACCTTATTAATTCTTCAAGTGTTTCCAAGTTCTTTAAGATCCAATTTTGTAGATTCGCTTTGAAATCCAAAAAATTCTGAATAAGTCAAAGATCAATTAAAATATCTCATTGTACACATTTTGGAAGCATTTTATAGAGTTTTGGCAGTTGTTTAGTGTATTATTTTGGGTTGGCTAGTTTGCTGAAGCTTTGTATTTTTTCGTATTAAATAACCTTATTTTTCTATGATGACTTTACTCATCAGATGTCATTAGAGAGATATAATTTTTTAAACAAATTTTGTACAGAGTTGCCGCAGTGGTTTAAAGATTGTAAAGTTGCCCAAGCTAAGCTTCTCCTAATCTTAAGAGATAAAGACCTACAGTTTATCGCCGAATCCGAACGGCAAAGCTCAAAAGCTTTTTCATTGCAAGTTACTTCACAGCTGGAGCCAAAAGCTAAAGAAGGTGACCTAGATAGGGACTGTGATAGCTTATTATACTTATTTTAAATGTATTTCAACTTAAAAGTTGTAGTAGAGTTGCCACCCTGTTTGTCTTTAGTAAAGTAGTTTTAAAAATTCATTTCAAAATGAGTCTAGATATATTTTTTTCATTTTCCCCAGCACTACCAATAGCTATAATTGTAGCATAACACGAGTTTATAGAGTTGCCACCTCCATAATTTAGTAAAATACAAATACAGATTTGTAAAAGTTTTTAGTTTCACAGGAATGCTCCGCGTCGGATTGTTTCTTAGCTATATTTTCGTTATTTAAATTTGTGCAGAGTTGCCACCTGGTTTTGAAAACTTTCTCTGCTCTCTAAATTTTAATGAAAAATTTTGATCAGGACTAAATTGTAACCAATTCTTTTAAATAATTTCACAGCTTTACCTTTTAACTCTTATTCAGCCAATAGAGTGCAGAGAAGCTTGACTTAAAACGTTTACCCTTTTATTATAATTTTCTACCCGCATAAACCCCTTTCATTACCCATTGCAGAAATTCTCCCATCACGTTTGGACTCTTCTCTTCTCTTCTCATCTCTTCTGTTTTGTTATTTTTTTTCGTACCCTTACTTAGTTGCAATTGCTGTGTTTTCGCTGTCTGCGCTGCCAGCCATGTGCTTGCTCTTTTGTGTTTATGTTTTACAATACATTCCACTGTTGTGGTAACGATGACGATTGCTGTCGATGCCACCACCACCACCAACAGGCAACAACAGCAACATCGGTGGCAACTTTGGCCTGCAGGCGAACAGCAACGACTCATACTCATCCTCAGACCAGGCCCCGGCCCTGGCGATATGGGCGCATTCTGTTGCCTTCCTTCGATTTGTTGGTCTGTCATCATGCCTCATCATTGTCAGAGCCGCCTGGGCCTTCTTCAGCATGAGCAACATTTTCATCATAATTATTTTATGCTGCAGCCGGCTACCCCAAAGGCTTCTTTCTCCTGCTGCCTGCTTTTTTCTTACTTCACATATTTATGCATTATTGAATTTTTGTTTATAAAGCGACATGACTGAGCTTCACTTTGTTTACTTTCCAAGTCTTGAGAATGTTGTTTGTTTAGCTAAATATTTACACGAGTTCCACGAAAAATCCCCCCGCAACGATTTCCATTTCCTTTCGAAAATTAACTCATCACCCGTCAGAAGTTGGCAATTGTCACAAACTGGAGAGCCAATGGAGAGCCGAGTGCCAAACAATGTCAGTCTTCTGAGATCTTACACTGATCTGCTGCCCGATCAGCGCTGATCTGCGTCTGCATCTTTTGCACGCCATGAAGCAACGGACATTGATTTTTATTGACAGCTCACAGCGGTTTATTAATGATCGTGCTGGGTTTAAACAGAGAAGATCAAGTAGATAGAAGGACGAGGCCTCGTCTGCACGCGATGTGCATCAATCTTGGACAAAGATCACTCAGCTGTCTGTATGCAAAAATGCTTGCGTCTCGCTTTCGCTTGATTAATTGCCTTTTGCAGATTTTTAATTAATTTTCTAAGGCATGACTTGACATTTTCTAAGAATTTCCAATTTCAAAGACCCGCCGCCATTTGCATCCGAGGGAATTAAAAAGCATTTCCCACCGGCACACAAAAGGTGCGTCACTATTTAAATATTTACCATGTGTGTGTGGGGGGCCCGGCCGCACCCTGGTCTAACCCAGTTCTAAATTCTGATTGCAATGTTTGTCTTTGTAAACAATTCTATGGCTGTAATTCGAACCCAAACACACACACCAAATGATGGCCCGGCTCTTCAAATGTAAATAATGTTAAAACGAGGAAAAAATACGACAAGTTGAGGCCTTATCTTAAATGCATGCCTCCAATAGAGCGAGAGATGCTCGGCGTCTCTTGGAAAGTGTCGCTGGCACTCTCAAGTGATTGGCATATCGCATTTCCCCATTTGCCCCGACAAAAGTGCAATAAATTACAGAGAGAGAAAAAAAGGAATAGAAGGAAGAAAATCAACTTAAGCCCGCTTGACACTTGTCTGCAGCCAGTTTTGGATTGGTTCTGGTGGCAAAGACACAAACCTCTTTGAGTGCCCATCAACTAACCAGCTAAAAACTTAAATTAATTTTATGACAAACTCGTTGAACGGCTAAAAAGGCTACCAACACATCAGACGATGCCACAAATTTACGTGGGCCGTAAGCTTGAGTATGTGATGGGAAATTTCTAAGAAATTATTAAACAATTTTCATTTCTCAGCCTAACACATTTGGTGGCTTTGATACCCTGTTAAGGTGGGAGCTGTTGAACTTTTTGACAACGAACATGCGAACTGTTGAATCAATAGTTTGTGCATTTAAAAAATTTACCTAACCTCAGGGAATCCAATCTGAAGACGAACCGACTTGAGCTCCAAGCCGAAACACAAATTCGCTCTACCGAAAAGAACAGTTTCGGTACAGGATTCCGTAAAAGAATTTCTTATAAAGAACGACAGAAAAATAGAAACCCTTTCTAGTAGCAAATGAACATCAAAGCAAAGCCAAGGTGTTCTTATTATATGAAATACTTCGACGAAAGGAATTTTCTAACATTCTGCTTACAGGGCTTAAGAATTTTTACTATAGCTGAGGGCTATACATTTCTTATTTGTAACATAATCGGGGGTGTCTCAGAAGTCCCTAAAGAACTTCACTTCAGTGTCACAGAAATTCACGAGATTTTATTTTCCTAATGGAAAAACTAGTTGGAAGGTTTGTGTCCATGCTATATAATCTCTAAACAGGGTTGCCCTTTTCCCCAAAAAAAAAATAGGTGTGAGTGTCCTGAACACTCACGAAGCTTTGATGTAAAACATGATGCTAAGTTTAATAGCTATTTAAGTACGGTTTAAGGTCTGTTTAGCCACTTTTTAGTCACTGATTAGTCAATTTCAAGTCACTGTTTAGACATCACAGTCACTGTCTAGTCACAATTAAGTCACTGTTAAGTAACTATCAAGTCACTGTTAAGTCACTGCTTAGTCACTGTATAGTCACTTTTAAATCCCTGCTAAGTCACTGTTTAGTCATTGTCAAGTCACTGTTAAATAAATTTTTAGTCACTGCCAAATCACTTTTGAGTCACTGTTAAGTCATTGTCAAGTCACTATTTAGTTACTGCTTAATCATTCTTTACACATTGGCAAATCACTGTTAAGTCACTGCTTAGTCACTGCTTAGTCACTGTTTAGTCACTGTTAAGTCCCCGCTAAGTCACTGTTTGGACATTGTCAAGTCTCTGTCAACAAACTGTCATTGATTAGTCACTGTCAAATCACTTTTGAGTCACTGTTAAGTTACTGTCAAGTCACTATTTAGTCACTGCTTAGTCATTGTTTAGACATTGGCAAGTCACTGTTAAGTCACTGCTTAGTCACTGTCGTGTCATTGGCAAGTCACTGTATACTTACTATCTTGTCACCGTTCAGTCACTTTTAAGTAACTGTTCGGTTACTGTTTACTCACTCTTTAGTCACTCACAAGTCTCACTTTAGACACTGCTCAGTCACTGTTCATTCATTGTTTAGTCACTCTCTAGTTCCCGTTAAGTCATTGTTTTGTCACTGTTAACTTTCTCTTTAGTCACTGTTTAGTTTCTGGTTAGTCACTGTTCAGCCACTGTTAAGTAAGTGTTCCGTCACTGTCTAGTCACTTCTAAGTCACACCTTAGTCACTGTTCATTTATTGTTTAGTCACTGGGTGTCACTGCTTAGTCACTGTCGAGTCATTGGCAAATCACTGTTAAGTCACTGTCAAGACACTGTCCTCTTACTCCTCTTCCCCTGGGACACATTGCTAAAGCAACAACACAAAATATGCTGACCTCATCGTCACGTGACGCTAAAATCAAATTCTACTCCTACTAAAATCGTCCGTACCGAAATTAAAGATGTTTCACATCAAAAATGATTCCCATCTTCTAGTTATGAGCTAATTGTATGTTTGAAACTAAATTAATTGATTATGTTATGTGTTTTATGATGCATTTTTATTAAATTATAATTAAAATTAAAGTCATATTCCCCAAAAATAAAATGCAAAAAATAAATGTCAGGACCAATAACTCACTCTTGGATTAAGAATTTCACTCTTCGATTAAGAATTTTTACTCTTGCCGTGCCTTTGCTCTTGATTCAAGAGTGAAATTCTCTGTTCTTTCTCTGCATTAAAATATTTGAAAAGTTGATGCAGTTTTAGCCATAAATTTGGTACTCGAGTCTTAGCATAGGGTTCATAGGACCTGTTAAGTTTTGCTTTAGAACACGAAATGGCCCTCTATTTGTTCAACAAATTGGTATTTCGCAAGTGGCCTTTTTGGAAAATAAACATTTTCAATATTTCTTTCTTTTCATTTTGTGCAAACAATTCTCCGCCCAGGTAATGGCTGTCAAGTGCTGTTGCTGCACCATGATTGCCGCGAGTGTGTTGTGGCCGCTTTTTTTGGGGGAAAACAATTTTCTAATTACAGTTATACATGGCCAGGTTCTGGGCTAGTATTTTCCAACTAAACAATAATTAATTATTTAAAAAAACAACGGCCAAGCGTAGTCAAGAATCTGTGAGAGGCGAGTCGGACACGGACAAGAAGGCAAAGCCAAGTTTTGCCTACGCAAATACGCGAAGAGTATTTTTCCTTTTTTGCTCTTTTTGCTTCCTGGTGGAGCTGGGTGCTGGGGACCGGCTTTGGAAATCTTGACGTGGCCGCCACACGCCAACAGCCGCTGCCAATTGTGTGTGTGTGTGTGTGTGTGTGTGTATAGCCGTGGGTTTTTTTCGTCTTGTGATATTAAAAATAAAGGAAAATTAAGCCTGGCAGCCGCGTAAAATGCAAACTTGCAGCCGAAAATGTTGCAGTTATGCCATGTTGTTGCCCACATTTTTGCATGCAATGCCATGAAAATGGGTTTTATTTTTCTTCTCATTTTTTGTTTGCAACATTTTGAGAAGGCGTTACTGGGTTTTCAAAAGTTTCTTTTTTTTTGTGGCTTTGGCTAGCTGGAAGCTAAATCTGAGCAGAGAGCGTTGATGATGATGATGACGATGATGTCGGCGGTAACGGTGGATGGTGAGAAAAGGTTTGCAAATTGCATTTGAAATGGTTTTAGGGAGACAAAATGGGAGGATCAAATGGTAAAGTTATGGGAAAGAATCGAAAAGTTTTCTTTAATTACAATCCAACAGTCAAGACTTTGTCTTTGATTTGCATATTTGCACTTGATGAAGTTGCAGTTGAGGAGTTGCCTCTGGCCACTGCCAGGCCAAGATTTTCGGATTCAGCCTACGCGCCTGCGCAGCAGAAAATTATGAAAAATTTTCACAGCATTGCCTTGAGTCATCGTTGGCGTCGCGACGTCGAAACGTTGGCGGAAAACTTTATAATTTGCTAACAAGACGATCGCGACGGGCGCCGTTGCTCGTGGTCTGCAATTATGACAAGTTGACAAACGGCTTAATCTTAATCTCTCTCTGGGGATAGAGATAGAAGGAGAGAGGGAGAAGTCCTCAGCTAAGGCGGCATTTAAATCAATAAAAGACTCGCCTGGGCGCTTGGACATTTATCGCATTTCGGATATCTAATATCAGACCTGAAGCTGCAGCCACGTTCACGTCCACGTCCTCAGCCATGTCGTCGTGCGACACATGCAAATTGGTCAATGTTGCTAAACAAGTTTCCAGTGCCTGTACTCACCTGCGTACAACAACATGCAAAAATTGGACTGCGGCTGCGTGCAAATAAGGCAAAAAGCAACAGCAACAACAGCAACAACAGCCTGTTGCTATAAAAAGGCTGTGTGTGCTGTGTTTCGCTGCATTTGCTGCTTGGGACAATCAGCCATAAATCTAAATGACTGTCAACCCAAACGGTTCCACGGCAACATGTTGCCAAGAGTGCGACAACTCAGACTCAGACTCATTTGCTGCCATTGGCCTGATAAGACGCTAAAATATGCTAAAAAAAAAAAAAAATAACCACTCTGCCAATTGATATGGCCAGAACGTTGCATTTATCATAAATTTGAAGCAATTGGAAATTTGAGAAATGCCAAATGATTTGTAATTGAGTTTTAAATTTATAAATTATGACACACATTCCTAGTCAAGTTAATGATAAGCTAAGGAAAGAGTTCTGAAAATAGTTCTGTCTGTACTCTTTCAGTAAGTTAAAACCCACTAAAATCCTGATCTTTGTTTAGGAAATAGGGCTATTAGAAAAGTTGTAGGCTCAGTAGTGTGGCACAATAGACTAGGATTGGTCGCCGAGGGTGACACGTCTATAAAACACACAGTCATTTCACCCAACAATACAATTCAACAATCCGTCAATTCAACACATACAACACAAAACAAAATCTTCACAAAACAATTTCAACACACGTCCATACAACACTAAATCATTTCACCAAACACAACAATTCAACACACGTTAATTGAACACAAAACAATTTCAACACGTCAATTCAACACAAAACAAAATAATTAATTTATTATTAAATTTAAATTTGAAATGACTTATAGACGTGTGTTGACAAAACAATTTCAACACGTCAATTCAACAACCGTCAATTCAACACAAAACCAATTAACGAAGAAAAATGATTACAACGCCTGCATTCGGATGAAAGTTATTCAAGTTGTGAACAAAGGAATGTTTTCTCTGGTGCTTTCAAATGTGCATACACTTTCGAAGGATATTAAAGTCGACTGACATTGCCACTTGCAAGATTGAAAATATAATTTTCTTTAAACTGTTTTTTTTTCCAGTGTTGAAATTGTACTGTGTTAAAATCGTAATATGTTGAAATTTGCCGATGTTCAATTGCCTTGTGTTAAAATTGTATATGTGTTATAATTGTGCTGTGTTGAACTGACGTGTGTTGATTTTACGTGTGTTGAATTGACGTTTTTTAAATTGACTTGTGTTAAATTGACGTGTTGAAATTGTTTTGTGTTGAATAGACGTGGAACCCTCGCCGAGCCCCCTATAATAATAATAAGAAAAGTTAGCAGCATTTAATATAATATAGTAATAATATTGGTGCCCAAAATGCCAAAAGCCTATCCCATAGGATAGGAACACATAATTCTGTCGGCGTCGCAGCCGACACATACATAACGAGAGCGAATGCGTGAGTTCTAAAAATAGGACGTTCGGCGGTACGCGTCGTGAGAGAGCGTCTTTTTCTTCTCTCACGGAGCATTTGTTCGTTTGCTTGTTGCTCATGTTTGACGTCATGACGTTTAGTTCTTGCGCAAAGCTTAATTTTGTGAGTTAAGGCACAACTGGTTTAAAGTTAGAATAAATTTTTGGGTTAAATATGCTGATAAGATGCATTTGGTGTTGTAAGCAGCCACTACCTTAAGACCATTTTTCTTAAATGCGGATATTAGTTTTGCACAAATTTCTTTTTTTTCTTACTTTAAAACTAGGAAAACAAAGGATCGATTGAGGTGACCGTGCCAGAAACAACTTTCTTGGCAATTACTTCCTAAATCTATTCCTTTCAACAAGCATATTGGAATTTCAATTTGTTTCAAAGGTTCCCTCAGTCAAATTTCAGCCTGCAGCTGCTTAGCCTTCCATTTGGCGGCAATCATGTGATTGAAGAAATAATATGTTACTCGCCGTTCGGCACTTGACTTCATTTACATGAACAAAAAGAAAAAAAAAAGGAAAGAGAAAAGAGAAAAGAAAGTACCCCAAAAGTAACCCAAGTAACCCGCTACTTAGCCCAATTTTCGCATAATGCACATGAGAGCTGAGGCTGAGTCTGTGGCGTTGCACAGTCTCCGGTTACTTGGAAAATTACACAAAAGCCAAAAGGCAAAATGAGCTGCAGCAATTGTAACACTTTTTTGTTGCTCTTGTGTTTCTGAGTCCAAACTAGGCACTATAAAAAATTGTTTCATGAAAATTCCCCCGAGACAAACTGCAGCAGAAGGAAAAGAGCTGGAAAAATGCTCCCCGGTGTAACATTACAGAGAAGCAAGTTGTTGCTGTTGTCGAGGGCGATAATTTTTATGACCTGCTTTGGCTTTGATTCTCAAGCTGGGCAGGATTGACCCACCACCCAGAAATTGGTCACACACCCTTCGTCGCGTCGTCCGCAGCTCGTGTGCCAGTGTGTAGATAATTTCATACAATTTATTATCAACGGGCGTCGCGTGCAACACTTGCCACAGTCACAGCTTCAGCGTCAGCCTCGGCTTCAGCTTCAGCTTGCATGTTGCGTGCTTAAATGTTTTCACGTGGCGCACATGAAAAATCCAAATCCCAAATCGGTGTTGCGTGTGTTCGGTTTGCCTGGACGTTGTCTCTGTGTTTATCAGGCGCTTGCATTAAAAAGCGTTTAATAAGCATTAGATTACAACACATTCACGCGGGGGTAGGGGTAGGGCGGCGGGGGGAATCCGAAAAATTTATAATGATACCATCAACATAAAAAATGGAAAGTCAATCAGCTTAAGCTGGTTAAGAACTGAAAGGCGTAGCACAATTTCTTGGAAATTTTCTCCCTAGACGGACCACAAAATTATGGCTTATCTTGGATCTCAATTGCAATGCATTTTCTAGACCGCAAAAACCACAAAAGAAAACTTTAGTTGCTTCATTAGACGAAAGAATTTGTATTTGATTTGGTTTGATATAATTATAAAAACTAGAAATCGTATATTGTGGAGCTAAAGAATAGTTTTGCTTTTTGGACAACTCATTTATCACTTTTGATAGTTCTGGGTGCAGCGATCCGTGGCATTTTGCTTAACCTCCCCTAAAAATTTGTGACCCTCATGTATCTATTTCTATTTTCCTTTTTTTTTGTTGTATCTGTGGTGCAACGATTTGTTCTGTTTTGGGTTGCTTTTACTTTACTTTTTCTGTTGTAATTTGATCCATCAACGGGCAAAATTTTTGGCAGCACATTAAATGAATTTGCTTAGATTTTATTAGAGAGAGCCTAAAATGTACAATGATATCTGAGGGAATTTGTTGCACGGAATCGGAGCAGCGATGGGCACATAGCGTACTTTTGCGCACACGCAGCCTAAAATAGCCTATAGGGTCTATAGTCTAGATAACAGAAATTTGTTGTTGCACTACGCCTAGTCATAAGATATGCGTTAGGGCTGTACGATCGGCTATTCCAATGCGCATAGGGTCTGTGTACTCCTGGTTTTAAGACAAAGTCGAGCTCGTGATTATGAACTGAAAAATTGCTATAATTTTAGTTTTACTTTTATTAAAATCTTATCAAAATGGGAATTCTAAAAGATTAGGAAATTTCTTTTTAATGCGTCCATAATTCTTACGCATATTTTTGGAATTATTCAATGTTCCTTATCGCGGCCTCAGTTTTGAATTTATACTAATGTTTTGTATCATCTAAAATATTTTCAAGTTTGAATTCAAGCTCTTTCATTCTGTTTGTGGACAGTAGCTGTAAAGGTGACAGCTGCTTGAAAGACAAGCCTTTTTATTTGGAGATTCGAAAGCCGGAATTAAACTTAGGCCTTCAGTAACACTCTACTAGTAAAACCCTGGTCATTCCAATTCAGAGTAGATTGAATAAAAAACGTGAGCAAAGAAAAGGGGACGCACTTCTTAAACAATTACTTAAGGATTTTAATTTCGATGCCAATTGTGTTTAAAGTCAGGTCAGGTTGTCAGAACTCGCTGTAAGGATTATGATTAGGTTGGCAGATCGGTTCTAGTATTTGTTAAACCTTAGGTTTTGGTTAGATTCTTCGAAAGTTGACTCATATTTTTGGTCAAATTAAAATTTATATCAAATCAGATCAAGGGGCAGAGCAGAATTATCATACAAAGAGCCAAGGTCTTTAAAATTGGATGATATTCTCAACTATGATGTTTGTTTTGACATTGTACAACTTTATTGAAGGTTTATATTCTTCTCAAAGTTATAATCTGTCAAATTTGTCGCTGATTTTTATGGCGCAACTTCAATTGATTCTGCAAATCAGAGTTGCCCAGAGCCAGCTTACGGCGGCGTAGGCTTCAATATAAATGAAGTTGACTCCTATTTCTGACCACAAAAAATATAAAAAGCGAAGCTATTATAGTGTGCGTGAGTGAGTGAATGCTAGTGTCCGGCACGTTTCCAACTTCTGTGTATAAAACTGCCCTCTGCAGCAGCGACGCCGACACACCGACAGTATACGAGCTTACACTACTCCTCTCTTTTGTGATAATAAACAAGTGCTAACTGGCTAAACACACACACGCAATATCAAAATGAGTTTGTGGGATTGGCCGGCCACTGATCTACGCGACCCAAAAGAATTTGTAGTTGCGTTCGATTTTGTAATAGACATATGAGAGCAAGTGAAGAAAGAAAATATACAAAGCTCTTAGTGGCAATATGCTTTGGCTTGTACTATGCTTTCGCTATGCGCAAAACAACAACGATTGCTCGGCGTGCGCTTATGCTGTGGGCTGTGTTTGGAAGTACCTAAGTATATATTCATTTTCATTTACCTTGTCAATAAGTAGTGTGCTTCATACTTTTCGTAGTTTCGTCAGATTTTTTCGCGCTCAAGTATCAATATCAATTGTTTTGGGATTTTAAGAATAGAAGAAGACTACATTGTGTTGCTTAGCCAAATTTGTGCAGAAATTGTATCAGCATTGTCTTGTAAAATTTAAACTATATTATTGTTAACATTGACTGATTCTTCGCTAAATAATGAAGAGAATAAAGATTTAGCGCTGATCTTTAGTGAAACATTTTTCAAACCAAATGGCAAATGTCAACTTTGTGTAAACAAAACTATTAAGGTTGATCAAAAAACCTACTGAAAATTTACTCAAGCATTTGAAGGTAAGTACCCACACAATATTCACCAAAAAGAAAAAGATTCGATACTTTTGTTATGTTTAAAGAATATAAGAAACATTTTATCAATAGAACAGAATATGAAATCAAACAGGCTTATATTTTGATTTAAGCCCTTACCGTATGATTCTTAAAATGCTTGTGATGAAGTACATTTATTTTGTTTATATTATGTTTTTGTGTGTTTCATTACTAATAAAAAAAGAAGAACCTGGGTTTTAAATTTAAAAGTAATATTTTTGTACCCCTACCTTTTATCTTACGTAGGTATATTTTCTGACGTTTACCTTATCTCGGTAAGAAAATCGGCCATAACTGGCTTAAAGTCTTCTTAAAATTTATATCCGTGTTACAAACACAGTGAAATATTTAGGCTTTTACCTAGATAAATTTCTGTATTTCAATAAATACCTAAATAATCAAATATCTAATGCCAAAAATGCATGTTGTCTGTAAAAAAAATCTCCTCCACGCAAGGCACTTTAAAAGTGTAATTAAAAGTAACAAGTATCAATCATTAATACGTCCCGTTCTGATGTATGCACAATATACATAGTACAGCACATTCCCTTCTTAAATGGAACGTCTTCGAAATAAAATGCATTAGATAATGTACATTCATGCATAGAACACCAGATATCGAGTATACAAAATACTAAACAAATAGCCAAATTTACAACGCTGCCAAGCTTATTAGAATGGACAACTTTATAATTAGTTTGATAGGAAATCATATCGCTCACTTACTTCAATACTGGCATAATTCAAAATAATCCATTTTGAGAAAAACACGTATTTAAGCTCAAGTTAATCAAGAAAAATGAATTAGAATGCTTATTATTAAAACTTCAAAATATGATGTTTAAACTGAAAGCCGATGTATGTCTATTCAATATCAACTGCAGGACAACAGAGATATGACGTTCTTGCATTAATATGAAAATGAACCTGCAAAATGATATTGCGACATATTCTCATCTAACATGGCAAGTAAAAGAGATATTAGAACGGAAATTTTTCACAATTTAGAACACAATACAGCGAATATTTCTGCAGCATTAAGTTAAAAATCCAGTATTGAAGTAAATGAGCGATATAGCAAACTGTCTTACAAATGCAAGTAATAATCTTATACTCTGCTATCTATCTGCTATACAAAATGGTTATAATCCTCCTAAAGCATTTCTCTACCTTGATTCACTTGGGATAGACCAATACCATGAAGGTATACCAATACTTTACCATAGATATAGAAGAGCGACAACTAAATATATTGATCTTAATACCGTACTAAAAGCAAATGAATAGCGTTTCGATCAGAAAATATCGAACAGAGATAGAATAAAACAAGTAAGACTGTTGCGGTCAAGTGCCCCTATAGCAAAATACCCTGTCCCAAGTAATGTGGTTCCTATAGCTTTGAATTCCATTTATTTTAAAATATATTTCAATAAATGGGCAGATGAGCTATGGTGTCTGTCACAAAATTAATACCCCAAAATTAAATAAATATTTACATTTTGTGGGTTATAGTTTTTATTTATTTTATTTCATACTAACGATTATTGAAGTAAGATAATACTAATAAATTGGCATAAATAAACAAATGGAAAAAAATAGGTTCACAATTCTTCTCTATAATTTTCGGAATTACTTATATGTTTGTTTTGGAACTGTTTCAACAACAGATTTTGATCATTAAAGTTTAAAGAATAAAATGTTTTATTCAAAGAAGCTTTTACGTTATTATTTTGTTTAAATCATTGAGGTTTCCTAAGAATTATTTCCACAGAATAAATTTGATGCTCGAGGATGTGTAGAGAGAATTTTTAAACAACAAACCGCAGCTGATAAAATGTAAATATAAACTGTTGAATTTGGCAAAAAAAAAACAAATGTGAATGAAACTGAATGAATGCGAGTGATAAAATTTTATTTCATTTGAAACATTTTTAAATTATAAGAAAAAACAGGAAGAAAGCCTGATAAAAATTATGGTTAGTCATAAAAATTGATTTGAAGAGAAAATTTTTAATTTTATTATTGTGGATCATTTCGAAGAAGTGAATTAAGGTGATCAGCGAAGGGCATTTAGTGGTACTTTAGTAGAAAACAGCGGTTACGCCCCATAAATTAAAAAGCAAATTAAACCAAAGCTGATAAGTTTAAGGCCTCTAATGTATGCAATATCTTTGTTTTTCGCTGTTGACCAAAAATGTATTCGTTCCTTAGTCAGATTTTAAGACCCAACTCTAGTCGAATAATAATATTCTTACGAACTGCAAAATAAAGAAACGGTTCTGAGTTCCATGAGGCCAATTAATTAAGATGACAACTCGCAGTAGTTTAGTCTATAGACCAATTCAATCTTTTCAAAAAATTAAGAACTTTTTGTTTAAGTAATAATGGATCTAAGAACAAGTTAGAGCTAACGCCAGGGGCTTCATTAAATACGGAAAGGTTTTGTTATTTAAAAAATTTTGTTATATTCGAGCGTTTGCTAAAACAAATAGTAAAATTCTAAAGGGCTTTAAAACTAAATTTTGCTCTTTCTCCTTTAAATGAATATTTGATAACAAAAAGCAGAATAATAACCTGTCAACTGAACTAGACACAGATTTCGTTTGTCAACTGAAAAGTTTTACCTAATAATGCCATCAGCTCCAGCGGACTGTTCCCTTAACAGCAATTCGTGTGTGCCGTTGCATATGAATAATGCCCTCTGAGCATAGTCGATGTCATTGTCTATAAACTGGCATTCAAATCCATTAGCGAACCATTTCCAAACATAAATAAAAACCGCAGTGCCTTAATTTTCCCCCGTGTTTCGACGTTGCAACTGCAACTTGGCTGGCCCAAAAATAGCCAAAAAACAAAAAAAAATAGAGAACATAAATGGAAACAAATGAAGCTAATAAATTAAATTTTCGGTCCCCTCAAAACTCATATTTCCACAAAGGATTTGTTTTGGTCATTAGGCCCCCAAAAGCCCGGGAGAGGAAATAGTTAGTCATCTGTTGCAGCATCTGCTGACACTTACCCTTGAGCGCAGCAACTTGTGTTAATCCATTTAATCCGGCGTACATTAGCAGCAGGAGCAGGAGCAACTGCATCTTTGGGTTTGATATTTTTAGCTGTTGCCTCCGTGGCGACGTCGGGGCGACATTTTGATTGTTTCTATGTCGTTGGCGTTTGATCTCAGGGGTATTTTTAATCTTGTATTCGTTAGATAAATGCTGAGGATGCGCTGCGGCACGCATTTCACACAAATGCATTTTGTCAAATTTAGTACTTGGCACACGGAGCTGAGCGGAGCGGAGCGGAGCACACGCACAATTAAAATAGAACTGCACTCATTTGAGGCTTCTTCTTATTTTTGTTATTCCTCTGCAGTTGGCACACAATTAGATGATTATTTTCTTTAATCAAATTTGAAAAATCTTAATCCATGGCGCCGGAACCAGACCACGACGACGACAACGCAAATCGCGTAACCGTAAACCCGAACGCGCGATCGTCCGTGGAAACAAACGTTTCATGCAAACCGTTCGGCCAACGAAATTCAACTGAATGCCGCGCGGCCGGTTTTCGTACGGAAACAGCCGGCAGCCAGTCAGTTGGTTCGGGGGCGGTTCGTCAGCGTTCGGGTTTTTGGTCTTCGGGGCATAGTGGCGCCGTTTCATTCTCAGTTTGTTTCATTCAGTGCTTGTTGCATGCTGTGGATGGTATTTAAATCTTGTGCTAGGCAGGGGTTTGTTTTGTTTCACTTTTATCAGGCATTCCACTTGGGCTAGGTTCGTATTCGGGAAATGTTGAGATACAATTGAAGTGGATTATGTTGCCAAGAATAAATTATTTCATTATTAAATAAAACTTGTCCTGACTGACTGATTAAATGCACAGAATAAACGGTAAGAGACAATTTACGATTGTGCCTTTTGTCCCAAAAATTTATTGTGACATCTATCAAAGCATTATCAACATAATTTCCGCATATTTCATTTTCCCAAATATTTTAATTACCGCACATTACTCATTTATCCAAGTGAAGGGGTTCGCCCAAAGTCAAGTAAAGAACACTCCTGCACATAAATTTCACACTCAACTCATTTCCTGCTCATTATCATATCCATATCCACAATTGTACAAGGCAGGAGGACAGATCCAACCTCAGACACACACACACTCGGTGCGTGGCCCAAAGTCATGCTCCTCTTCTGGTCTGTGTCCAAAAAACCCACTCAATTGGGGTTTGGCTTTTTGTCTTGCGAGTGGGCGACCGCCACAGACTTCGTCTTTAAGTTGCATGCGTGTGTTTTTGGCCAAAAAGATTTGTGGTTTAGGAGGTTTCAAAAGGTAATCATGCTGTCACAGACGCTAATTTCAATTATCTCGAATGTACATGTACGCAATTTGCTCAAGAGGAATGGGAAATAATAATAAAACATTTCTTTAGCCTCTCTCATAAATTAATTGCACAAAACATGAACTTTGCTTTCGTCTTCACTCTCTGTCTCTTAGCTTGACAATCAAAAATGTCAGCCTGCAAATCCGCAATTGAGACGCAACTTACATGTCATTAACAAGGCTTAAGGGGAAAAGACAAACCCGTACAACAGAGAATATCAACATTTATACAAGCCTCAAAGGCAAAAAGGGAAATGTAAATATTTTGGCTAGACCCAAGTTAAAGGCCACGTTGCCGTACTTCTGGTGAGGGCAGGTAAGAGATGAGGGCTGGAGGTACATACAAATTTATGAGACATGTGTTAATAAAACTTTTATGGTCATAGGCAAAATTTGTAAGTCGCGTTCGCCAATTTAATAAGCAAAGCATTAAACAAAGTAATTTTTTGACAGATCTAATGTTACCGATTCTTAGGTAAAAATCACAACCAGCGACTACAACCATAACTTTAAACTAATAACCGAAACTGTAATCATAACCAAACAAAACTATTTTCATACAAACGTAACCTTAAAACCTTTATTAACATAACCGGTTATCAGTACCGAAGCAGATTCAAATATATGTGTTTATATCAGATTTCCTCTTCTACTAAAAATTTCGATTAACGTAAACTTATTTGATTTACAGTTGTACATTGAACATGATGCTTATTTTTTATGCGACGCCCTGTTCCTAATGATCACAAAGGAAAGAGAGCAAACAAGAAATAGACAACGCAGCTAACTAAAATCTTTACCATCCTCATCATTCCATATATTTGTTAGTACCCAGCCAATTTGTTTGTATTAAAACGTAAGTATTCACACATATAATTGTTGTTTTCCTTTTTTAAAGTTAATCTCTAAATGTGAATGAAATAGAAAACTCTATATATGTGTGAAAAAAGTTGCTGGAACTCCGTCATATTGGCAGCATGGCGCCAGTAGAACGCAGTGCAGTTGACAGTGGATGTGAGGAATAAAGAATTTTTATTCGCGCTTAGACTTTTGATAAGTTTGCTAGTAGACTCTAATCCTACCGTAACATTTTTAATTGTTGTCTCTGTGCAGTAATTAAAGATGCCCGCGTTTGGAGTATGCCTAATGACTTTGGCTTTCCGAAAATTTTTAACCCAATTACATCAGTTTACAGCCAAAAAGACCCATTTCTACTGAAATTTTTTTTATTGGAGCTTGGAATGTATGTATGTATGTATGTTTATTAATTTTCCCAATACAACAAGAGCTTGTCTTGATAATTAAAGTATTGGTCACAATATGTTATTAGGAGAGGTTGGTAAAAAATATAATTTATCCTAGCTTAAAAACTAATAGGGTTGATATGAATCAAAATTAAGTTTACAATGCGATAATACGATACGATGGACTTAATGATATTCGATAATTTAGACATTAAAACTTTTAAAATAGGCAGTAAGTTCAGTTTTGAAAAGTGTTGCGTTCCTAATGGTTTTGAGTTGGTGCGGAAGCTGGTTCCAGCAGCGAGCAGCAAAGACATGGAAGTGTTTTTCTGAACTGGCCAGGCTTAATCTTGGATGTATTATATTATTAGTTCTCGCGGATGAGGCAAATTCCAATTTTTCAAATAAATACTGTGGTTCACGAGTTACAATAATTTTATGAATAAAAATCAAAGTTCTAAGTTTAATCCAAGATTCAAGAGTCAGTTCAAATATTTGGTTGGCAAAGGTCGTTATATGTTCAGAAGGCTTGCGGTCAAAGACGTATCTCGCAATAGAGTTGAAGGTAACACGGAGTCTGTTCATACTGTTAGCGTCACAATTAGCAAAAATTTCAATCCCGTAGAATAACATCGGGACTAAACAGGATCTTGCTATGAGCATTTTAATGTTCTGCGGTATCACGGTTTTTGAACCAGATAATTGCCTGAGAGATCCGTAAGTTTTTCCAGAAGCTTTACCTATGTGGTTGCTCCAGGAGAGAGTTGCATTGAACTGTATTCCTAAGTTGCTGATTTGGTTTACATATTCTAGGGGTGTGTCATCAATGATGATCTCAAAAATCGATTTCAAAAATTTTGTGCACTTACACTTGCCAGCAATCGAGTAGAACATTGTCTTCAAATCGGTTCATTAGTTTAAATACAATAAACAAAAATATTTCAAAAAAAATAGTGTATTATTTCTACTTCTACGAAGAAAAAAGGTAACGATGTTCAAAATCTATGAACAAACACAAGAGCTGTGAACAAATTAGTGCAAAACGAGAAAGGCAAGGCTAACTTCGTCCGAGCCGAAGTTTTTATACGCTTGAAAACGCTTGTCTCATCAGTTAGCGACTTCGACCAAACTTCGCAGATCAGCTTAAAAACATTAAATATTATCCATGACCGTGATTGAGAGCGGTAATATTGAGGAAAAACCAGTTTTTGTCATTAAAACCCATTTTTCGACCGATCATTTGTATGGCAGCTACAAGAAGTAGCCATCCGATCCGGTCGGTTCCGACATATTAGCAGCGTGCAGACAAAAGAAGACTCTGTGCAAAATTTCAGCTCGCTACCTTCAAAACTGAGGGACTAGTTCGCGTAGAAACAGACAGACGGACGGACGGACAGACGGACGGACAAAGCTTAATGGACTCAGCTCGTCATGCTGATCAAGAATATATATACTTTATGTGGTCGGAGATGATTCCTTCTATGCGTTGCAAACTTCTGGGCAAAATTATAATACACTTTTCAAGTGTATAAAAATGTGATATTTTCGTGATTATTTAAAAATAAATGTTCGTTTCCTTCGACTTTTCTTCCGTTCTTGATTATTATTATTGTTATGGCTTTTCGCTCCCTTCACAAATGGATGAAAAATCGAAGAAAAATACATCTTTATTTATTGTAAGCACACAAAGTACTCAAATTGGACTGTTAGTTCCTCTACTCAATTTGATCCATCTACGGTACGTGTGACACGGTTTTCATCACCTATATCTTATATTCTTCGTACAAGTGCGATTCCTAACTAGAAAATATAAGAATAGTTTCTTTGTATTTTTTTATATTTTTCCTAGGCGTTTAAAAATGAAATTTCTTGTATTTTCGGGCAAAATCTTCTTGCGGGATCTTCTTGCTATAAATTCTCTTAAAAATGATAGCTTGACTCTTAATAACCGTAAACTGCTATAGGCCAAAACATCGTAACCGTAACCCTAACTGTTATTCGTTTCGGTTTTATTCTCTGACACAATAAAATAAACAAAGATTGGAAAATTGATATTTGATATTGATACTATTAAAGTATCATTACGATATTTATATGATGTTGTGAAAAATTATCGATGTATGTATAAGAACAAAACGATATTTTTAGAATGATCAGGTTTTCCGATATAAAGCATTTGAAAAGTTAGAGTTAAAATGTCGTCAAAAAATATCACCCAAAAACATTCGATTATTGAAATATCCGAAGTGATAGGAAAATATTCCCATAATGATAAATCGTGTTTTGAACAAAAAGTAGTTTAGAAGTAGTAGATAGAAAAAAGTAGGTGGCCTTCGTTTATCTAAAAATTTTCCAATGTTACAAAATTACACACTTTTGTGACCATTTGTCTAACCAGTTTGTTACATGGCATCTATATAATATATCAGATGGAGTCAAGCAAGTTATGAGTCGATCTATAATTAAATTCCCAATAATCGCACAAAACTTCAAGTTGGTTAAATAGTCTGAATATGTAAATTTAGCTTTACAGCCCCAAAGGGCCAAGCCAAGCTACTCTCAATGTCTTGGCGTGTGTGCTTATAATTTTTTACACAAGAGAAAGTGGCCTACAGTCTAACGCCGAATCCGAACGGCAAATTTTAAGAAGCGTTTTATGGTTAGTAGCATCACAGCTGGCGCCAATAGCTGGTAAAGGTGAAAAAAAGGAGAAAAAATGTTTTTATCAGATAGTCCAAGGCCCTTTGTCTGTACTGACAGCTGGGAGTGGTCAGAGACTTCCCCGGAGATATTTTTAGAGAGAAGAGAAAGGGAGAAAGAGAGAGATCTGTAAAGAACAGGTAATAAAGATAATTGTTATCCTCACATAAGACCCGAAAACGATTGAGCTGGGCATAATCAGAAGTGCATCTAGAGAAGATAAAAGGTACATAGTTTCTAGTTGGCCTAGAAGGAACAGAGAAGTTAAGGCTACCTAAAAGTTCATAAGGGTGTACATCACAGAGTGATTTAGGGCAAAACTTCTAATATATGCCTAGCCACGATTTTGTAATTTTATGTGTAGGTTGGTTATATATAAGTCATCAGCGTTAGTTTAAGTTCGATACTCTTGTAGATCCGGAGTTAAAAAAAAGTATAAAATTATTTTAAGATTTTTTTTTTATTGAAATTTTTAAATTTTGTCGAAAATACATTTTTTTGATTCGTTTAGATAAAGCGAATCTTAAAGTAAGAGTTCAAATGGCAAATAAAATTCCGGTTTTGCTTCAAATTTTTCTGCCGAAAGTCTCTAAAAAAGCTTCGCTCTAAAAATAAAAATAGGATTTTGTATATGTTTTTGTCCCATCTAAAAATTATTATAAAAATATAACAATAAAATATATTTAAAATTTAAAATATTTATATTTAACATAATTGGTTAATGGTTCATTGATTTATAGTCAATCGCTTCTCTTGCATATTAAAAAGTCTTTTTAACTTTCAAATTAATTTTTATGATTTTTCACTTCCTCCAACAACTTTAATCATTAATTCACACTTTTCAACTCCTTGACTTAACAAATTGAATTTCTTTGTTGTGCCCTTACTGTTAGATTTCCTTCATCGTACCTTGCCCTGGGATAATCTCGACTATTCATTGGCAACATGTAAACCATTGTGCCTGCCCCACTCTTGTCGCTGGCTGTCTCTGAAAACAGACGACCATTTGCTATCTAATCTACCACTCACTCTCCAGCTGTTAGCTCATCCATTTCCAAACTGCAATAAACCAGACACAGTTCCAAAACCAACTCTGGGATGCATTTCACAATCAAGAGACGACCCCATTCTGGTCAGACGACGACGACGACTACGACGAAGAAGCCGCTAATGAATTTCGTAAAAAAAATCAATTGAATGGCCTACACAATATTGTATTAATTTATCAAAAGCGCATATATCCAAAGAGGCTTTTTATAAATCGCTGCCTAATTTCCCAGCCAGGTAGATGTGTGTTTTCCTGCTCTCGAGTGTGAACTGAGTTCATTAATGCAGGGTGTAAAATGAAGGTGTGTTTGGTGCGTGCATTCATGTTAGGGCAGGTGCTGGAACGCACTGGAACCCAATGGCGGCGGAATATACCTTGGTAGACAATGTGCATTGTCTCTGCAGAAGAAAGGTCAAAGTGCGTACAATGCAGGTTCTCGTTTACCTTTTTTTCCAGGTAGAAATTGAAATTCAGGCAGGTAAACCATATTTCAAATGCTGATAATTGGCCAATTTACAGGCAAGAAACGAAAATGCTTTAAGGCCAAGAGTTTTAGCTGTTGCCATACTTCAGTTGGGAGAAAGAGACATTATTGTATACACTTTTAAGATTTTCAATTTATATAGAAAACTCGTTCAGGCTTAATGAAGTTTGAGTCAGCATTGCGTATCAGCATAAATCATAAAATATCTAAGCATTCTGACAACTGTGTCTATTACGCATTTTCAATTCCAGAAACCAAAAAAAAAAAAAATAATAACAAACTTCATTTCGAGCTTTTCATGAGAAGACATTCCGAACCTTTACTCCCCCACGAACATGCATATGTAAAGCACAACACAAAAAAATTCAACTAACAACTGAACATTTCGTAATCCAAATGTCACACAATTGAAATATGTAATTAATTATGCTCACATATAGGCAGCCGCCACAGTGGCAGGGCCGCCTGCTGTTTATTTTGTGCTACCAAACAAAAATTCGATAGAAATCTACAAAACTATTTGCCACACAACGACCGCTTTTTGTTTTGTTTTGCTGCTCATATTTCGCTTTTAATGAATCCAGCTCCCTATGATTATCTAGATGTTGAAACATATTCAAATGAAAAGCTCACGCCCACCCGATGCATTCAATGCTGGTGGTCGAAGTATTAATTAAATGCCAGCTAGCAACAAAATGTTAATAAATATTATATGTGTTTCAAGTCACATACGTCATGCCAATATTAATATTTAATTATGTAATTGAATCCACCAACTGCAAATATAAATATTTTCATTCAAATTATGATCCATTTCATTGTTTTTTTTGCTATTTTTAATTTATGATTTTCTCTATATGTATTAAGAGCTAGTTAACATTTTATTGACTTTTAATTTCATTAGTTTTATTTGCGTTATGTTAATGGGATTTATTTTTATGGCAGTTTATTGAAAAACATTTGCCATTTTTATTGGTGGAGCAAAGTTTTGTGGGCGTTTGATTAGGTGAGTGGAATTAGTCATCGGTTGTGCGAGTTGAAGTGAAAAGAATGAAGTGAAGGCAGATTTTTATTAGATGTGTTAGACCTGCTGTGCCAAACCGCAACGAATCCTCTATGAAGATATTAAAATGGACGTAAACCATGCCAAACATGGCCATTTTATGGAATTGTTGAGTAAACTTTTAACATTCAAACACTTATTTGCCTGCGGTTGTTATGTTTTGTGAGTTGTGTTTGTTCATAACGACAGGTAGACTTGAATTTGATTATTCGGAAGAAAATGCTTTCCATGACATAAGTTTTTTAGCAAATAATTTTACGATTGAACGTACGTTGAACTGCTCTAGAGGTATGTATGTAGTGTTGTAGCGAAACTCCAACTTAAGCTTACTTTTTCGGTGCTAAAAAAGAATTATCCCAATTTTCCTCTCCTTTCCCTTGAATAAGCTTCATCTACTAATTGGCTAAGTACCTTCTGTTTCTCATCTGTAATTTTGTTGTCAATGTATCTGCCCCGATCACCTAACCAAGACTAATGCCGCTCGGCTGACAGACATCAAGGGGAGACCAAAAAATGTGGACCCAAAACATATCGCACGTGATTTACTAAAGAGGCACAACTCAACATTTAGCAATTTTCAGTAAACGCAAAATTAACCATTAATATAATGTATCACGTCAATTGAAAAGACTTTAATAGCTACCAGCCTCCCTTATAATTTTGTTTGTGTCCAGTTTTTACAGTGGCTTGCAAAAGAAATGACCTCGAGCCGGTTGGAACTTGCTGGTTGATAATCCAAAAGTTCGTTTAAAAAGTTGCATGGAGTTCTTTTGAAATGCCTTTTTTGAGGTCAAAATGAGTTTAAGCATCGAGTTAAATTAAATCTGTCATTTGCATGCAATACTTTTCCAGATTTAATGTCGTTCGATCAATTTATCAATTTAATCTCCGGTATTCTTGCACCTAGTCGACTTCAAGATGAAATCAATCAGCTTCTTTATTACATCCGACTGAAGAACCAAGTCGAGCTCGAATAACAAGTCGAGATCAAGACAAGGACTTCAAGATACAATAATACTATCTCAAATCAATACTTCTTGTAATTGGTTTAAAAAAACCGGGGCTTGACCGACTTTTTGATATTGATTGGGACTTATTTTAGGACAGATATCTCGGACACTCTTGCTGTGTAAAATAAAATGTGTGTTCATAAATAAGTTTGTTTTTGCAAACTGTGGACTCTATTCCCGGTATTGTTGTAATTATCCCTCTTACACTCAGAAAAATACCACCAGCTGAGTTCTAGATCGATCGTAATAGAATTTATGCCGTATTGTACTTAAAATTTAAAGTATGTTAAAATTTAGAACACTCCTTTCAAGAATATAAATATGATTTTTAAAATTATTAGAATTTAAAAAAACCTTATTGATTTAAGAACATTTTGTACTTAGAGTTATCCCAAAAATTTTCGAAAAAAAATCGTTCTCAGTTAAAGGCCTATAGTTTTAGTTACAAACAGTTTTAAATAGCTTTGATATCTGAATGGTACAACATTTTCTGGATTCTCGTCACAATGAACTTACAATGCAAGCCCCAAAAGCTGTGCTACGGCAAATGAGAATTCTTTTAAGTCCAATATGCTCTTTATATTTCCTTCTGGCTCTAACACTTTGGTCATGGAGATTTCTGATTTAAAGCATAACATCTTGGAGATGGAGATTGATAAAACAGAGAGACCGAGTTTTAAGAACTAATTGGAAAATGCTTTAGAATTTTATAGGCTTAAACCTAGAATATTTTTACATATTTGATGAAGAGTTATTCTGTTTCAATTTTAAAACATTAACATACATAGTTAAGGGCCCTAATGCATGTAGAATTTAAACCAAATCTCGAAAATGCCTGACATAGTCAAAAAATTTGACTGTTTTGTATTAAATCATTAAGGGCCATTTTCTCAAAAGTTGCGGTTAGGTACCGGCCGGTCAAATTTGCCGGGCGAAATAACCTGCCGGTAAGTCATTTGTTTTCCTCAACGAGACTTACCGGCAGGTTCGCCTGATATCGATAGATCGCTATCGCTGCCATAGAGTGACCAAACAATATCAAGAAATCAGCTGTGTTTGCTTGGCAAAGACTTGGAGATCTGTTTGCCGGTCAAGCCGGAATTCATCGCACTTGGAAAGTGACGTGACAGGAAAAGGTCGAGATCTCAAAAACGGTAGCGTAAAGAATTTGCAACTGATAAGAGAGAAGTTAACGCACTGGTGGCGGCATTCTCAGCACCGCTGGAGTTCATTTCCAGGATTGAAAATGAGGTTATGTAATCTTTAAAAATATTTAATTGGATTCTAAAATTTTAGCACAAATTAATCAGTCTCTGTGTGTTTGTGAAAGCCAGTAATGCACTATCGTGGGACACTAGAATAACTGCACCGTTCGCCGAAAAAGTCTGACACCAAGGAAGTCACCCACAATGATGAGGAATCTACGACTTGCATGAGATCGCATAGGCAGTTGATGTGTAGTCCTAGCAAGAATTATGACATGCTGAATTTGTCAATCAAAATCTTTGAAATAATTGGCTTCATCCAGAGCATTAAATAACACTAGTTTACAGCATTTCCGATCCCGACCATCTGGCAGTTATTTCGTATGTAAATCCATTTGCTGAGTCTAAAAATCCAATCCGCAAATTTTTTTATGGGGCCGTTTTCGAGAAATCGCGGAAAAGCTAGATTTTCGATTTGTAAAAAAAGTACCTTTAGAAAAATGCGTATATCTTTGGGACCGGTTCTTTCATTATGAACAGGTAATGCTTACTTGGAAGGTAATTGAACGCCCTATCATTCGTTGATACACCACTTCTTAATCCGGTGCTGGACTTCAGCGTTATAAAGGCTTTTATCGGCAACTTTGCATTAAATTTATCACTTTTTTAAAAAAAGCTAGATTTTAAGCGCGATTTTCACCACGAAAAAAATTGTGTAAAATTTATTTTATTGCTGGTCACTAAAGATTTATCTATTGAAAATACAACGCCACATAACTCATTTAAATCCGATCAAGAATAAAGAAGTTATTGGCATTTTAGTAAAAAATGGAAGGTTTTAACTTCAACCAAATTGACTTGGTTTGACTGTTTTATGTTCGTCACAGGGGGCATAGTTAAAATTCAAACAATTCTATTAAAGAGCTACTATGACCTAACAAATTTATTTTGTACCTGGTTAAGTTTTTAAGTGATTGAGTTAGGTTGAAAAATGAGTGCAATTGACGTCTTGCACTCATTATACCCTTGGAGAGGGTATATTAAAATTGTCCGGATGTTTGTAACGCATAGAAGGAAGCATCTCCGACCACATAAAGTATATATATTCTTGATCAGCATGACGAGCTGAGTTGATATAGCCATGTCCGTCTGTCCGTCTGTCTGTCCGTCTGTCCGTCCGTCTGTTTCTATGCTATCTCCTCCGTCAGTTTTAAAGCTATCTTAACCAAACTTTGCACGAAGTCTTTTGGTATAAATACGCTGCACATTTGTCGGAACCGGCCGGATCGGATGACTATAGCATATAGCTGCCATAGGAACGATCGGTTGAAAAACTAGTTTTAGTGAGAAAAACTTTTTTGTTTAAGTGCTATCGCTCCCAACGCTCGTATTTATAAGTTTTTAATGATTTTACATAATTTCAACGAGATTTGTCGAAATCGGACCACTATATAGGATAGCTGCCATACAAACAGTCAGGGTTATATCAAGCTCCAAGGCTATAGAAACTTCGGTCAAGCCGAAGTTAGCTTGCCTCTATTTTTTTTTATCACGTCGAGTTCGCGATTAATGGTGAAGGGATTCAACACATTTGTTATACCAAATTCCCGACTCCAATGGACAAGCGGTTAGTACCCCGCCCTCAGAAGTCTAATTTAGAAAAAAGAATCTATGGAAAACCACTCGATAGAATTTTTGATATTACGATAGGATGAAAAATTGCATTATTAAAAAGAATTTTATCATAAAAAACAAAAAAGTTTTCTTCGGGCGGTGGTAAAGCTCATATAATTTACACAAATGTCATTGAAATTGTTAGCGGAGTCGAAAATAAGTAATGCCCGCAAGCATACCAAGATCATTTTGCATTCAATTTGACGTCTTGCACTCATTTTTCAACCTAAGTCAATCACAAAAAAACTTAACCAGGTATAAAATAAATTTATTAGGTCATAGTAGCTCTTAAATAGAATTTTTTGAATTTTAATTATGCCTCCTGTGACGAACATAAAACAGTCAAACTAAGTCAATTTGGTTGAAGTTGAAACCTTCCATTTTTTACTAAAATGCCAATAACTTCATTATTCTTGATCGGATTTTAATGAGTTATGTGGCGTTGTATTTTCAATAGATAAATCTTTAGTGACCAGCAATAAAATAAATTTTACACAATTTTTTTCGTGGTGAAAATCGCGCTTAAAATCTAGCTTTTTTTAAAAAAGTGATAAATTTAATGCAAAGTTGCCGATAAAAGCCTTTATAACGCTGAAGTCCAGCACCGGATTAAGAAGTGGTGTATCAACGAATGATAGGGCGTTCAATTACCTTCCAAGTAAGCATTACCTGTTCATAATAAAAGAACCGGTACCAAAGATATACGCATTTTTCTAAAGGTACTTTTTTTACAAATCGAAAATCTAGCTTTTCCGCGATTTCTCAAAAACGGCCCCATAAAAAAATTTGCGGATTGAATTTTTGGACTCAGCGGAAGGACTTACACAAGGAATTGCTACCAAATGTTCGGGATCGCGAAATTTTTATTATTTTGTAAACTAGTGTAATTAGCCCCCCTCCCTACACTCTCTATTACTATTTTCCGTTGCTCCGTCTGGGATTTTGTCGCCATGTTGGCCATTGTGGTGATACCGATGATAATATTTTCGTTATGGTGCACGCGTATCTGCAGTTGGATCTCAATCGGTATGCCACATCACAAGGAGTTGGCCTAGTTGATCCTTCGATTTCGCAGACGGCGGGCAGTAAGTTTGCCTGCTTTGCAATTGGTGCCATTTCGAATTTGTCGGCGTGGCGGTCAAGACATCTGCCAGTGCGACGGCTGCCACTCTGATGGACTTTCAATTCCAGATCGCCGCATGTCTCACTGCCTACCTCCCAATTTCATTTCGGGAATGCAACAAATTCGTTTATTTATAAACATTTTGGTTTGGCACTTAGCAAAGTAAATAATTCAAGTGTTCGACACAGCTGTTGTCTATCGTGTGAAAGTGTCGATAGTTTTATCGAAACTTGCCGGCCGGTTAAGATTTGACCCCATCATAAGGCTGCGGTTAAAGTTGCCGGCTGGTTTTCGCCAAAGACTGCATGAGACACTCAAATTCGGCTAACCTGCCGGTAAGTTTGCCTAACCGAACATTGAGAAAATGGGCCTTAAGAATTTTTTTTCTCAATGTTCTTTTTAAGGACAACTTTACTAAAATTCAGAAAAAAAGTTTTAAGCAAAGAAATTACTTCTAAAATTAAGGGTGACTGATTTCCTACCCTTACTGATTTTTCTCAAATAAATAATAATAATTTTCTGGGTGTAGTTACGAAAATAGTTATGCATATGATAATCTTTTTATTGGTACATATATATTTTATGTTCAAAATCGTCTATGGTGTGTCAAATCAAAAAACTTCATTTTCTTATTATAAATATGTTAACAAACACAAAAAAAATTGGTTTATATCGCAATTGACTATACTATAGTAATGTTAGAACGGCTAATATTTTTCCATAAATCTAGATCAAAGAAAATTAACGTTGTTGTTTATCATCAACTCTTAAATGTTCTTCTACACAGTCACTTGTCAAAATAGTTTAAGATTATTGAACGAACATCAATCAGCTATCACTTACAACAATTTTGTTGGCGCTACTTAAATTATAACTATTTTGAATAAAGGGCTTAAGGTAGGTAGGTAGTTTCGGCTGGCCCTTGTAGGAGCATAACGATCCTTAATGGGACCGGTAGCTTTTTCTGTATATTTAAACTTGTGGAACTTTATTTATAATTTAAAAAATGTTTCTTTTATTTTTCAAATTTTTTTCTTTATTTAATACAATTTTTTTTTTGTCTCCTTGACACTTTTGCCTGACCTTTGCTGTGTTTATTTTTTTCTTTTGCCTGCCCGCCTCTTGAAACATTTGAAACCGTTTGTACTTCTTGGAAGGAACGCCGGCTACCCATCACCATCATCATCATCATCGTCATTCAATCGACGCTTCCTGTCTGCCTTGTTCCATTTTGTCTCGATCAAAGTCTCATAATGCCACGTCTGCATTTTAAATTTATAAATTCTCAAATTATCAGTTTATGGTTCTGCCTTTGCGAGTTTTTATGAACCGATCACGTACCAACCATTCCAGCTACTCTCGATCCTCTCTCTCTCCCTTTTCTCCGCTGGGCTGCGTGCGAATCTTTTGCCCGTTTGTCTTTCCTTCTTCGTTCTGTTTTTTATCGACTGCACAACTAATTAAAAAACGCTTGGGTTTCCCTTGGGTCTTTTGACGGTTGGTTCGTGGCGCTTTTAGTTTGAAAATTTAACAAATTATTTAATGATAGATGGCTGTTAAATTGACTCGGCTACGCTGCCATAATGCTGTCTGGGTATCATTAGGCTTATTGTGGGGGGATATTAAGTGATTATAGGACTTAACATGATTGTGGAGCAATCGGTTTTTTTTTTTTTTTTTTTTTGTAGGCTGTTTAAGAGTTTGCAATTAACTGTAATGAAATGTGTGTGTGTGAAATTAGGCGGTTGAGTAGAAATGGGGGCGTTTTTTTAGGTAAATTCTTGACTTTATTTGAACATTTGATCAAGAGTAAACAAATGTTATATTTATTTTATTATATTATTGAGTGTTTACAGATGGCAATTTTTGGCAATATCGATCTTACTTTTTACAAAATAAATTCCGACAAAATTCTTACAGGACATTTTCGACCATAAACCAACACCATAAAGATAGGTAATATTCTACTGTACTCTGCTGTCTACCTTTTCAAGACTAGATACTAAATTCTCAGAAATCAAAACTGGATACTCAGTTGCATTTTTCTTTAAATGAGACAGAAAAGTAAACTTTCCCGCAAATTGGCACAAAATTTAACACGAAAACTATGTTGTTAACACTTTAGCCAAATCTCACATACTAAAAAAGAAAGCTTAATGATGAGCTTTCAAAATGAAGTACAATAATAAATTTACAAAATATTTTCGAAAACTCTTTGAGTACACCAAAAACCTGCTTAAAGTCACACAGTTCCAAACTTCAAAAGGTTCATCTGTCTAAAGTGTTTATATTTTTTTAAAAATTATTTGTCAGATCTAAGTAAAGTTTTTTATTTATTCCCCTCTTGATTTTCTTTTTAATTTTGAACAACTTTTATGACCTAAGAAAATTCCATTTTAGACCATTTCCAGGGTATTAAATGTTAATGCCTTTTTTTTAAGACGATTCTGTTTAACGCGCCTTTAAGCATTTTATTATTGCAAAACTCTTTCTTTCTTCATATGAGACCATGCCGAGACCTGCTACTGCCGGGTCGTAAAATTTCTCGGGTTTATTTTTACGCCAAGTTTTATGAACGCCACACACACTAATTAAAATATGAAGAGGCGCAACAAACAACAACAAGAACAACAACAACAACGGCCGTAAAACCAGAGACTGAAACTTTAATTTGAGTGCTTCGATTTGCAATAATTAAGCATTAAGATTGAGCGTCCCATAAATCTACTTGGGACTTAAGCCAAGCCGCGACAATGTTTTTAACTTATCTCTTTCAGGTCAAGAGAGCGGACTATAAAAAAAAAATTGAAAAAAAATATCAGCGACATCTCAAATCACAGTCTATGAATGAATGAAATGTGAGAGAGTGTGCGTGTGAATGAAATGGGTATGGGAACAGGCATAAGAAACGCATCCTCGATTACTTTCTGTTTTTTTTTTGTTCTTCTCTGGCGGCACTCGTATCTTTCAGTTGCTTTTCAATCGACAGTCCAAGGGTTGTCGCCTGTGTCGTCCCCTGGTTGGGTACAGAGGCGTCGATAAAGCCACGGGGGGTCATAAATTCTTGAGCTTCTTGCGTTGGTTTTTTGTTGTTGTTTGCTTGAGATATCAATTGAAAAAGCCGCCTGTGGTTGTTGTTGTTGTTGTCTTTGTAAAGTTATCGCCAAAAAATAAAGAATGTACAAGGCTTACAGCCTTTGGTTGGCTGTTGTTTTTGTTGTTGCTGTGACTGGATTTGGGACTGCATTTTTTTTTTGGGGTTGTTATCGAGCATGTGTCATGTTTTTAAAGGACGCAAAAGTAACGTGGAAATTAAATATAAAAAAGGTATTTTAGCTGAAATAAAGATTTATGAGTAAATAGGGAGATTGATGAAATAGCTGTACAGTCGATCAGCCTTATTAATGGTGTCTGTTATAAGTTCGAAGATTGATTTTATTTCAAAAGAGTGCAAAATATTTTGCCCAAATTACATTTCAAAATTCAAGACAGTATCCCCTTACTTTCTTTCTTTATTAGCCTACAGGGTCACTTTCTAGTCGTTCCGTTTTATCATTATTCTCCCAATTTTCATTTCCAATTTTAGTTATGCTGCTATCGTATACGATTTAGTGTCGTCTTTGCTGCTTATCTGCGGTGGCTTTCTTTCTTCACTCTCCTCCTTTTGCGGACTCCTCTTCACTCCTCGGCCCTGCATGTGTCATCGACGTTAAGTGCCGCGGCAAAGAGTTAATCTCGTCGATAATTATAATTTATGGCTTGCTGTGTGTTCACCTTCTTCAAAATGCTCCAACTACGTATTATGCAGTTCTCCATTTATTTTTTTATTTTTTCTTCCATTTCTGTTGTTCCTCTGTGCTTCATCATAATCACAGTTTTAATTGGAGTTTCGGCACACGAAAACGAAAAAAACGCATTGAGTTGTGCTGTTCATAATGTCAAACTGACAATATTTATGATTTAGATTGCTCATTGTAATTGATCATTGTCTGTGGCGATCATAAACCATATTCTCCGTTTGCTTTTTTTGTTGTTGTGCACCCAATTATGTCAATCACTGCTTTGGGCTACTGCTTTTTCTGGTTTTTTTTTTCTAATGTTTTCTCACCTACATAGATATCCGTATCGTAATTTATCATATTGATAAGAGGCTAGTCAAGCCGACTGCCCGCCAGTTACTCCTCAACTGCTCGACTCTGGGCTACTCTAGAAATGATCTATCGCTGCTAGCCCTTAATCTTAGCCACATTAACTCAATTGATGTGATAAATTATGGGCAGGCAAAACAAATGTGCAAAGTATTCAAGCAAAACGACTTAAATAAAATGCAGCCCCATCATAATTCATCAAAACCGGCCAAACAGTGCAGTGGGACTAAAGTGGGATATAAAGGGCAATGAAATTGAAGTATTGGAAATGTTAATTAAATTAGGTATCAATTTATTTTAGGCTATGTCTAATTGGCTTTCGACTTCATTCAGGAAAGGTGATTACAAATCTACACTTAATAAAAATATCACCTACTTTGAACTCTTGTCAGTTGCAAAGGCTTTAGATCGGGGTGCCCAAACCCATTGCGCACGCTGCACATTCGTTGCTGTTTTATATATAGCATAGTTTATTTTTATGTTTTTGTTGTGTTTGTTTTAGTTATTAGCATTTTGTTCTTTCTGAAATTCTTATATAAATTTTAATTGTTAATTCGCCAGTACTGGGACTTGATCTTGGGTAATTGACCATATCAGCCACTTTTAAGGCGTAACTAATCACAGAATAAAAAATTAGCACGACGATGTTTCTGCAATAGATTGCGAGAAAAATTTTATGGGCAATAGCCAAGTAAACAAAGTGGATGCCAAGTAGATGGCAAAAGCTTCATTGGAGCGAAAAGGTTGTGGTTCGAGTTAAAGTAGGGGCTTTACAGAAAACTGTATAAAGTATAGGACTGTATCCTTTAGGATGGGTGATCTTGTCTCTAAGATTTCTTAGCTCATTTCAAGGTTTTTCAATCTTGTTTTTATAAGATTGCAAGATTCTCAAAAAGAAGATTTTCCATCAAGACTTCAGATTGACTTTTTTTTTGTCAGTGTAGGAATTTCGAAATCATGCGATATGCATCTGTTGTACAATATAACGTGAAAGGCCTGTTGGTTAAATTATATTTTGTATTAAAAAGTGGAATGTAAAATTTGATAAATTTTATCAAAATAAATCGCCCAATTAAATCTGTGTAGAAAAGTAAGTGTCTCTTAAGAGGTTTTTATATGCTCCATTGGAAGGGTGAAATCACTTATATCTGTGTCAGAAAATAGTCAGATTAGACTCAGAAATCTTTCAAATTAAGTGCGATCGATTTCATAGAAAACGAGAAAGGCAAGGCTAACTTCGTCCGTGCCGAAGTTTTAATACACTTGAAAACGCTTGTCTCAACGGTTAGCGACTTCGACCAAACTTAGCAGGTCAGCTTAAAAACATTAAATATTACCCATGACCGTGATTGAGAGCGGTAATATTGAGGAAAAAACAGTTTTTCTCATTAAAATCCATTTTTCGACCGATCATTTGTATGGCAGCTACAAAAAGTAGTCATCCGATCCGGTCGGTTCCGACATATTAGCAGCGTGCAGAGAAAAGAAGACTCTGTGCAAAATTTCAGCTCGATAGCTGCAAATCTGAGGGACTAGTTCGCGTAGAAACAGACAGACGGACGGACAAAGCTTAATCGACTCAGCTCGTCACGCTGATCAAGAATATATATACTTTATGTGGTCGGAGATGATTCCTTCTATGCGTTGCAAACTTCTGGGCAAAATTATAATACACTTTTCAAGTGTATAAAAACGCTTATTCCGGACCCTTTTTTTAAAAAAGAAATTAAAAAATGTCAGAAACGCATTTATGGTCTTTCCATATCAACTCGGCCACCTCATTTTATTTATTTCCAAAAAATTATTAATGGCTATTATTTTGAAGTACTACACTGCTCGACAGCATTTTTCCCCATTGGATCAAAACAACTTTTTCTAAAGTAAATAGGTCCGCTGATCACGAAAATCGCCATGAAAACAAAATCTATCGACGCGATATCAAGATATAATCGATAAATCGTTTTTTCGATATTTCAAAAAGTTACCCCCACTTAAACTCTCATAACTTTTTTGTTTTTCAAACGATGTTAATGATCTAGACAAATTTAAAAAGACAAAATTTGACCAAACAGTTTGTTTTCGGACAAAAAAGAGCTGGGTCGAGTGCTTTTAACGCTATGGGCTCAAATGGAGAAAAAAATGTTTTTTTTTTTGCCAAATTTGAAAATTTATCGTAATTAAAACGCTTGTAGATTCATAATTATACAAAATTGTTATGTTTTTTTGATTGGACAGTAAAAACTATTCAATTTATTTTAAAACAAGCCCTCAAATGCAGAAATCGGACATAAAGTGGAGTTTTCAAGAATTTTTTTGTGAAAATAGACAAAAATTTAGTTTTCATTCAAGGGGCGTTTTTTTTCGAACTTTAAGTGTGTGATTTCAATAATATGGCTTAAACTAGACTAATAACTATTTATTTAAAACTTTTTCAAAATAAACTCCACCACTTTTTAGTATACGTGAAAAAATTTTATCAGGACGTGTCCAACATGGAAAAAAGATACCATGGTTAAAGCCTGATGAGACCGTCTACTGCTGGACTCTAATCTCCGAGGACAATGTGCCCTATGAGAGAAATTCAAACAGGGTTTTTTTTACCAACTTCTATTTCTGTAAATAAAAATAAAGACAATGTTGAATAATGTAGCACATTCAATGCAATTTTTAATATATTGCATCCTATTCTTTATTTTTATTGCACTTGAATAGAGAGTAAGACACTAGTTAATACACTTTAAGAAAGACATTTCCATAATCAATATCATTGTAAATTGGCATCTTGCTAACAGACGATTCGGTGGGAATTATGATCTTTATTTCTTGTTGAATAGACCGATACTTTCGATAGGCAAAGGAACAATCAGTGCTCCCTCTAATGTACTGGGACAATCAATGGCATCCGTATTTTTTTTCTTTGACAGAGAGGTTGAGGTTTAGGCGGCCACCGCAGCCCATCAATCAAGAATTTGGTTTATGACCCTTAATAGAGGAAAAATCAACCCATTTATCTAAATTTTAACAAGCATTATTTCGTTAAAGATGACTTTTTAATAGATACCTATTATTTTGAAAGTTGCCTTTATAGGCATTTTTTTACCAACTTTGACCATTGATATCTTAAAAACTTGAAGTGCTAGAATAATTTAGAAAATTTACTTTTTCTCAGCTTGAAAGCCTCTGTCGAACAGTATCAACCTCAATGGCCCAATATTTGTTGAACGGTGTTATTGTCTTGGTCTTATCCGAGATTCTACAAGCCGCAAAAAGAAGTGGTCTATATTTTGAAAGTGTTAAAAATAAAATTTTATTAATTTTGCAACAAAATTTTATACATATTAGATTAATTCTATGCCTGAGCTTATTAAAACCACTCACTAGAAGTCAGACAAATCAGTCACAGCGGTAATTGAGTTTTTGCCTATTTTCACAAAAAAATTCTTGAAAACTCCACTTTATGTCCGATTTCTGTATTTGAGGGCTTATTTAAAAGTAAATTGAATAGTTTTTACTGTCCAATTAAAAAAAACATAACAATTTTGTATAATTACACAGTGCTACAAATTTCCAAAAATTGTAATAACCTGGGTATTGGCATAGCCTACGCTGTAGAGCAGGTCGCGTATAGCACTTCCTCATACTTGGTTTTCCTCGGGGACCCCCAAAATCTGAAGTTATGGCCCAAAAACCGCTTTTTGCTATTTTACCTCACTTAAATAGATATAACTCGCGAATGAACCGTCTGATTGCTCATAACCTTATCAATTCCGATAGCGACGAGGGGAATCTAATTCATTTTAGTCAATGGTTTGACTAATTTAACGCGATGGCTGAGTAATGCGGCTTACAGATCTGGCATTTTCCATTTTTTTGAGAAATTTGTACTTTGACCATCACTGGTTTAACTATTTTATTCTATGCGATTTTTCCTTAAAGTTTGTAGTAAAAGCCCATTTAATTCTCCGTCGAACGGTTGTTGTCCCAATGAATTTGGATACCGTTTGACGAAGTTATTCGCGCATTTCTAAGTACACCTCGACAATCTAGTATTTTTTTTTAGTGTGCTAACATATTTATGTTTGCTTTCACATAATTGCTCCTAAAAGTAAACTCAGTTTTGATTTGGCGCCAGATTCAAATAATATTTTTAAATACTTAAAATGCAAATATATATAAACTTCCATGTATCAAAATTTTTTCGCAAATATTAACGGTCTCTAAATACTGTTATCTAGCTTAAAAATAAAATGAGCTATACTGAGTAGATGTGGGCTGCAAGTGGTTGTTATTATTTTTTAATGAGCTGAAATTGGCATATTAAACGAAAGAGCCGTGCACAGCAAGAATCGTATACTGGTAGGCACGGCTAAGGCTTGTGAAAAGCAATTGCTCTCGTGGCGCAAGCCTTGGCCACGCCTGGACATGTCTGGTCTAATGCAGTGAATTTAGCTGCGGGTTCTATTTAATGATAAACCCCATTGGTACCTAAGAAATTACTTTTCAAGTCCACAAACCAAGGCCCAATGATAACTGTCTAACCACGATTGTAGAGAACCGCGATAAAATACCATGGATGACCAATGATGAAGAATATAAAAATCACTATGGAAAATAACAAAAGTTGATTAATTGTTAATTTTTTAGGACATTATATTTGAAAAAACAGTCAATCCGAAAAAAAATAATCTACAAACAAAATTATTTCCGCGCTCTCAGGCTGTCTTCCATCTTGAAATAAATTGTACATAAAAATATGCTCTTTCTGAGGAAAAATATTCGGTTCAAATACAGATTGGCCCTCGCGGAGAAAAATACAAAACACTGATTTTTTTTAAGGAAAAAAATACTTCCGATAGCTTTTGTTGCAGTCTCAAAATTTTATCGAAAAGTTCACGAGAAAACAACAATAAACCGTCTTTGGTTCGATTAAATCCGATACCCCGTTTAAAAGTTATGATTTTTTTTAAATTTCATTTGTATCCGGTTTATCTTAGAACTGTTGAGGGTAAGTGAAAAATTTTTTGGGGTATTTCCATCTATGTATAGTACTTCAAAATAATACAATGGAAATAAAAAAAATGAGGTGGCCGAGTTGATATGGAATTTCCCATATGTGTTCTTCTACTCTCCTGTCTCTTGCAAATTTGAACGCAACAACAAATATCTGTATGCGTCGTCTTGTTGTTGGCTGCGAATGATTTCCACACAAACAAAAATTGGGTTTCTCATTCTATTTCTTGTGGTTGTGGTTGCTTAAGATATATTGTTTTCATTTGTGTCCTTGTTTACTAGGATGTGGTGCTCAAACTCACATTATTAAGCTTTGCGCTTGTAAGCGTAGCAGCGAAGTACGAAATTACCCACCCAGCATTTGGAAGATCATTTTAACAGGAATCACCTTGGTTATTCAAACATGTGCAATTAGCAAACGAGCTAATTCCTCGTGAGAGAAGAAAAAGATAAAAGCAGGCGTCGTGAGAAAGCAAGCCGCCAAACGTGCTTATTAAAGAGCACACGTATTCTCTCTCTTTCTCTATACGTGAGAGCTTCTATTCCATGATTTCAACATGAGACAGAAGCAGGAATTGAGAAAATATTCGATCTGTAGATACCTCTACTGTCAGAAATTGGTCAGTTGTTAATCACTAACGTTCTCTAGATCATCGATGGGCACTCGTTCCATCCCGGGGGCGAAAAAATTTCACTATTCACACGTACATGAGCGGAACGCTTGCCGAAGCTGACACCGAGAGAGCAAGAAAGCGTCATTCACTCGACAGAGTTCGAAGCGATTAGGTCGCTTGTTGGCCTCGCTGGAATCGGTGAGCACTGCATTGCAACTAAAACGCGTGTTGTCTGGAGAAAGCCCTCTCGTTCGCCAACACAAGCGCACTTTTTTGTCCTCTCCATTTGGCTGCCTCTGCTCTAGATAGCCCCGGGGGCACGAACTTACTTGCCAATTCTTACCGAATGCTTGCCGAAGTCAACCTTCATTGTGTGTTAAAGAGAGACACAGTCACGTTTTCGCGCTCTCTGCTTGGGGAACCCTGCTCTAGATCAGACCCGGCCGCCTAAGGCTCGCACGAGCCGAAGTCTGTCGTATTTTCAAGCAAACGCGAGCCGAAGTTATGGTTGTGTGAATCGGTGAGCTTTGCCTAGCAAGTAAAATGCTTATTGTCTGGAGAGAGCTCTCTTGTTTACTAACACATGCTCACTTTTTTTTCCTCTCCATTTGGCCGCCTCTGCTCTAGATACATTTGGTTCAGCTGTTCTGTTCGCTCTCACAAACGCTCTCTGCATATATTTGGGAGTACGGTCGTCTCGCTCTAACGACAGTGATTTCCGTTTGATTTACAAGTAATTTAGATTAAGCATCTCTACTCTTGCTTTCAAAATTAGCATAATCCTGTATGAGCCGATGTCGTCCTGGAAGTAAATGTTTTCTTGCAAGTTGTATGTTAATCGCTTGTAAACTAGTCTCCCCGAACTATCTCCCACACCTGTCTTGTCTTAGAGTCAATGCTAAAAATCAGTCAATTCTGCTTCAATCTCCACAAGCTTGGGTTTACCAGTGTCAAAGGAGACTCATAATCGCTTGCTATTTTGAGCCATTGACTAAAAAACTGTGATTTTGACTCAAGCAGGCATGTTGTAACTATTTTTTGGGTATCGTCGGTCCGGCATGTTCCAGGACTTATAATATAATGCAGGGAGGCCAGTTTCCAGATGGATTGCGTAGTTTGGAGTATTTTGCAGAAGGAGAAAAACATTCTCGTAAGATTCGGAACCCCATACTTGAGCGGCATAATACGCGCTCGCTTTGGCTGTCGCCTGGTACATTTTGTATTCCGTGCTCATATTTACTAGCTTCCGTTTCAGCAGTTTCTCGTACTACTTATTGTCACTTGTGTATCCTTCCTCAGCGTGCTTTTGACAACTGATCTTCAGTTGCAACTTTACAGAAAGCTTTAGGAGCTTTCAAGCTTCTCTAATAAAAGATTTTTTATCCAAAATTTGTATACTATTAGAATATTAAAATTGTCCGGGAGTTTATAACGCATAGCAGCATGACGAGCTGAGTTGATCTCTGATCATCGGGTCCACGCTGACTCCAACTTATGATTTTGCCGCCTTAGCGTGCTACATACAATTCAAAGCTTCAGCAAAGCTCTCAGCAACCACAGCTTTGCTTTTTTAATGCAACTTGCCGCATCGTTTCGAGTTAGATCGATAGTCGTGATGGTTGAGATGCCGGCTATTGCGGTAAATTACCAGTGCGAGGTTCTTAGCTCGATACCTAGAGAAAGAGAAAGAAAATTAATTTATAATAAAAAGTGTTAAGTTTATTACATAAGACAAAAATTAAAAAAAAATTTTTACCGAGCACAAAATGTGCTTAAAGCATCCTTATGCATTTCGGCATTAAATGCATTTCGGTAGATTTTGAACGCATCTTTTATCCTTTTTTCCAAAATTTCAAAAGTTTTATGTTAATTAATCATTATTAGTAATCAAAACGAACAATTTTACTTAGTTTGGAGTTTTTCTTATCACAGAATAGATGAATATGAATTGATGATAGTCAAGCAAGGTGGGAATTCTTGTTCTTTCCAAATATTGTAGCCACTTAAGCCACTGTGCAACACTGTGAGCATCATTCTAGTCGAAACGTTTCTATTTAAAGACCTACTTACTCTTCTCCCCTCAGCCCCCCCCTTTGACAAGTTTCTGGGGCCAAATCAACGCAACAGCCCAGAGCACTTAATCATGCGAGGTTTGCGCAGATTAACTCATTACTTAACACTTTTCCACCGACTGACGGATGTTGATGAGCATAATTGTGTGGCCACAGCAAAAAAAAAACAAAAATTGGTTAAAGCCCCCTCCCTCCTCCCTCCTCCCTCTACCCCCCTACCCAATGGAACACAGAAGACACCAGACAACACCTACGAAATAGCGCTGCTTCATGTTTTGTGGGGGCGTGCCATCGATTTTGTGTGTATGCGTGTCAGAAATGTTTCAAATTGATGTGCACCTTCTGCACCCCCTCACCCCACCCTAACTAGTCGCTGTGCTCCTCTTAATGACTCGCAAGATGTTTGTAGTATTTGTAGGCGCATTAACATTCCTTTTGTTCGGCGGTCGGCATATTGCACAAACAGGCTTAAGTAGAAGTCACTTTAAGTAGTAGCAGACCCACAAATGTCACAGCAAATGGTTTCAGAGATCTGAGTGCATTTGTGGTTAATTATACCAAAATATGCTGGAGCAGATTAAACACAAACTCAAGAGATGGCTACCGAGATCATTTCTGGTTTTGTATGAATATTAATGATCTTTTGCTTAAAGGAGCAGAGATTTGCAATCAGGAAATGAAAGCAAGACATAAATTGCTTTTGATTGACAAAAATAAGTAATAATAATTCCCACATCTAAAGATTTCTGTTCTCTTCTGCTTAAGTGGTTTTATAGGTTTAATTTTAAAGTTATAACTTCTCTGCATTTGTTATTTATTGAATTCATAATTTGTCCGTCAGGAAAATTTCTAAGTGTGCTAGATAAATTTATGTTATTTCTGAACAAATTTACAACAATAATTAAATAAAACTCTCACGCGCTCAATAAAACAATATAAAATGTAGCTGACAGACGTCAAAAACTGAGAAATGCGTGCATAAAAACTGAGAAATTAAGTCCTCTCCCCCCATTCCCCTGCCCATCTACACAAAGACACAGACAGTCTGTCGGTTGGTGGGAAAGTGGAGTGGTTTTTGTATTTGATTTTCCTTTTTTTTTCGCCTGCATTTATGGTCAGAGCCATAACCAATTATTTACCAACACTCGTGTGTGCGTGTGTCCTGCACATCCTGAACAATCGGAAATGCAGTCAAGAATGCCTCTGTGTGTGTGTGTGTGTGTGTGCAACCCTCGAACCCATTTCCATGGCCATTTCATGTAATTATAGACATTCCAGCAACTATTGTGTTACAAATTTAATGGATTTCTACCTGAGAAATGAAACCAAAAATTGCATATGTAAATGGCATGTGAATAATCATTTGGGCTATCCACCAAGATCATCCCAACCGCAAATCATCCGCACAATCGTAGAAAATAAATAAGCACAATTCCAAATGTCAATGATCAAAGCACACTTTAATACACCAGACAGAATGGGGGAAAAAACGCATCATTTATAATCCTTTAATAGTCGTCCACAATGCAGTTGATAAATTTCTTATCCATTGTTGTGAGTGAGTAAGCACTTGAGATTGTGGGTCCAGACAGTGTACAAGTGTGTGTGGGACTTAAAGTATAAAAGGCCATTTAATGAGTGAAGCATGTGAATCGAAGAAAGGTAAGAGCTAGAATTTAAGAAATTAAGAATTTGTTGATGCTTTGTGTTTTAAATTTTTTGTTTAATATTTACCAAAATGAGATATAACCACAGAATCAAATCGAATTGAAATTCGGTTCCTGTTCCGGTTCTGGTACGTATCAAAACTTTCGATTCGGTAAATTGTCCTGTTTTGCTTCAGTTTTATTTCAGTCCTCGGTTCTGGTACGTCCCGGTAATGTCCGGGTTAATTTGCGGGACACTTTAAACTTCTTAAACAATATGAGTAAGCAAGCTATACACATGTATGAGTACATAAATGATCAATTTTATTTATGTCTTTGCCATAAAAAATTCACAAGTTTGTATTTAAAAGATGTTTAAAATAAAATTTAATTATGTCTTGACTAAGCTTAACGTTACTCTATCTAAAACAAGTAGGACCGTTGCAGTCGAGTAGCTCGACTTCAAAATACCCTGTACAATCAACAAACACACACACATTCACAAAAACGCAAATAATCACGCGCCCTCACACGCACACACTCACGCGCAAGCACGAAACAGTGCGCAATACGTAAAGCGTGGGGGGGGGGCGGGTAGTGGCAAAATTTGTTTCGCGAATAACTTTGGTGTTTTTGCTCAGATCACATTGTGTGTTTACGAATAGATAGTTTAAGGGCCTAAGATAATATACATTAGGCGACGATGTTCTAACTTTAAAATTTTGGCTCTGACAGTTGTTTGCGGTTTCAGGGGGAAGATGTGGAAGTTTTGCAAGTCTGATCCCCTTTTACCCATTTTTAATGGGTACAGGATATAAAAATCAGGGACCAAAATGAATAGTTATTTAATAATAAAAATTTCGAAATAACAGTTAATTGCTACTATTTGCACTTTATTTGGACGATCTACATGATTATCTTGAAGGAGGACTCAGCATTGCCAACATTAATTTCAGGATATTACTATACGCGGATGACATTGTAATACTAGCTGATACAGTAGAAGTGTTGCAAGGAATGATCAGGAGACTAGAGTCGTACTGTGTGAAATGGGGAACAGAAGTAAACCTGATAAAGTCAGAAATCATGATCTTTTGCAACGGAGGACGCCTGGCAAGTAATGAGTCCTGGTATTTCAATAATAACAAAGACAATGTAGTACAGGACTATAAATATTTGGGAATAAACTTCACTCCGCGGCAGTCTTTTCAAAAACATATACAAACAAGAAACAACGAAACTAAAGCAACTATTAATGCAACATGGAGCCAATTTATCAACAAAAATGAAATTAGCCTTCAGTCGAAGTGGCATTTATTTAATGCAGCCTGCAGAGGAGTGCAGACCTATGGTGCGCAAATTTGGGGTAATACGTGCTTCGATGAGGTGGATAAGCTTAATAGATACTTCTACAAAAGGATACTAAAACTACCGGACTGCACACCGAACTACGTAGTAGCATTGGAAACGGGCATGGAAGATGGCCATTAATATACCTATTCCCTTCACCTGAATTATGTCGGAAAAACTTTGTACGAATTCATAAGTAATTGACTCCCTCATATTTTGTCTAATAAAATTTTCGAAAGAAACTTTGCTTGGAAAAAAGACATACAGAGACATATCGAACACTACGGCGACGAGTTACGAAACAATGCAACACGAGAGTACTGGAGAAGAGTATGCGGAAATCTTCTAGAAAAGCTTAGACAATAACAAATAAAGAACTGCACTGAAAAAGCAAGAGCTAGCGACAGTTGAATGTACAAACATCTCGAATATACAAAAGGAGCACTATATTGTAACGACAGAAACACTCAAAGTCACATAACATGGATTCTTATAGCTAGGGGCGATTTGCTGAACCTAAAAGGTAATCAACAAACAACTTCAAGGCTCTGCAACTTGTGCAACATGACGGAGGACGAATCAATTCTCCATTTCCTAGGACGATCTGCAGTACTTAACGAATTTCGAGTTAGGTGTTTTCGTAAATTTACGTTAACCTACCAGGAAACATTAAATATCTTGAATGGTGACATAGATGGAAGTTGGGTTAGGCTAGTAAGCTACCTAGAATATGCAATGAAGTACAGAATGTGGTTAATAAATGAATTTCCATAGGTATAATATACATGTTAGCTTTTAAAATCTTGTAACGTAATATTTATAAATATCCATTGTAACGGAACGGCTGTGCACTCTCGGAACTCAATGGGAACGATCGGGTATCTTGCGACGAGCTTGGCAGCCCGGTGTTGTACCAGACGGTTCAACGTGGGGTGCAAAGTCAATAGATAGGCTGACGGTTCTTTCTTTAAAAATTAAAATAACTTTAAGATATCCTTCTTGCGGAATATCGTAGCACAAATTTATAAGCGTATCTTTGATCTGTGGGTTCATTTCTTTACATTTTAATGGTTAGGAAGGGCTAATAAGATGTACCGCACGAAGGATATACTAAAGTAATTAATACTTTAATTTTTAAATAAAAATTTTTCATATCAATTAATATGTAATTTTTATAAAAACATTTTTTATTTGAATAAATTTTTTAACTTTTTAATAGAAATTGTAAATTAATTGATTTTTCGAAATTTCTATTTCTAAAACAACTATTAATTTCAGTCCCTAAAAAATTGTTACAAAGAAGATAAATTTATGATTTTTTTTTTGATTTCTTAGCGGAGACATAATGAACTTCACACCGGAAAACATACGTTCTATGTTCCGTACTGATTGCGTGTTAATAAAATTCAGAACACAGTAAAATTTGGCGTTATCGGAGGTCACTCATCAGGACAAACGGTCTGCTTGATAACTGTCACACAAATGTTGAACTTTAACAATTCATCAATGCACCTGGAACCAGCAGTTTTCTTTTTCTGTTCTTGATTCGTGTTTTGCTGTTCGACTTGGCAGTGAAGCTTTTTTCATCAAGTTGGTGTGAGAGCGTTCAATGTGCTTTTTCAGACATTGTATAATATGGAAATCCATCCAGTCGATGCACGCTCCAAAGTACAGCCACGGCGGAAGAAGATCAGTCCAATTACCTTTAAGACAAACACTGTATATTTATATTTTCATACTTTGTACTACTAGCGTTACTGTACTTTTCAGGTTTTCAGTAGCTTTGGAAAATTTTGGTCCTTATTTTCTTAACATTCCGTCCAATTGTGTTTTGACAAGAGTGACATAAATTGCTGAACTCTAACTGAATTTTTTTTCAGAGTTTAAGTGTTTAGAGAATTTTCGGTATTTTTTTTATAACAATTTTTTTTGTAATTTTATAAAATTATTCATTTTAGATTAGACTTCCTTTAATTAAAAAATCCCACACTAAAAGCGTATTCCCTTCCTCGTTGTCATTTCGTAGACATTTTCCTTTTGTTACTCATTTTCATTCATAGTCCCATTCAGAGTCACTTTCGATTTGGCATCAATAAGCAAACATGTACAAAATGCATATGATTAATTACCGGGGAGTTTCTCTCCATTTTCGTCTCTGACAGCGAACAACAAACGAGCATTTTTACATTTTTAAAAATAACATCAAAGGAAAACAAAAGGTCCAAAGTGAAAATATGAACTGCAAACTGCGACAATTGGGCAGAAGCCAATCGCCGGGAGGGAGACAAAAATCTTGAAAATCTTGGCGACAGTTGAAAAGTTGAACAGTTGTTGTTGTTGTTGTTGTCGTCTTCATCAGATGCGTGTGTCTGGCTGTCTGTCATTCGCTTCCTTCTTCTGCCAAATTCCGATGGCTGCATGCAAATTTGCTTAAAGGGGCCAACGCACAAATCGAGTTGTCGTAAAATTAGCACTTAATGCTTTAATTAATTACTGAGACGTGCGACTCGCGATCTGATGTCTGAGCGTTTTCTGTTTCGCTTTTTTAATGCATTTTGCATTTATTTATGGCCATTGGCTGAGCGTAACTCAACGCCGATGTACCGATGCACCGATGTCTTCTCATGTTCGGCCACGTCAAGTGTCAGGCCGAAAAGAAATTCATTGGCATTTCTCGAATACATTTAACACTTTCACGAGAAAGGCTAACATTGTGTTGCGGTTGAGGTAAATGCATTTTTTGCATACTTTTTGTTGTTGCGGGCAAATAATGTCAACGACTCGGGCATAACTTACTTAATTTTAAGACTGAATTTACTAATGACTAATGTTGGATGGAATCAGTGGAATAAGAATACCTTAATTTAAGCACAAAAAAGTTGAGAAGCTATTTCTGCAATACGGCTGCCGCCATTAACTGAAACCAGGGACAGGATGGATAAATTGTGTAAAATAGAGAAATTAACTAGGGCAAGACTAAAGAGTGTTTCAACTTTTTAGTTTTTAAACCAAACCCAAACCGAAATAAAGTTGAACAAAGTTTAACCTTCCACATGCAACAATTACTTAATATTTCAATTTAATTGGGTTAAACTTGTGCCGAACTTTAGCCCAGATATCTCTAACCTCTAATTGTCAAACTCTCTCTTTTGGTACATTTTAATGGGAACCCACGAATCCGAGCTACATTGAGAAACGGGAAAAAATGAATGAAAATGAAATTTTGATGATCCATTATTTAAATTTTGTTACCCATTTGGTCGGGTTATTATTAATACCCATATTTCGATATTAAAATATCTATTAAATGTTTAATTGATCTTAGGTTTTCATCCAATGAAGGGTTACTACTCAGGATAGTAGTACGACAGAAATATTTAGTTTAAGATCATCTGCATAAATTTGCACATAAGAGTTGTTAATTGGCAAATCAAAGACGTTTATTTATCTTCAGAGAAGTCAACGGCTACTTTAGGTATTCCAGCAAAGTATGTTTGACTTTGCATGATGACGTTGAGAAGTACGCAAAGCTCCGTCAATATAGGAACCATTTGATACCAAAATAGGTTTTAGGCCTTATCGTGTGACTTCTTTAATCTACTGATGGAATATATACTGCGCCAGTGCCAAAACTCATATTGGAATAAGAATCATGCAGTTTCTTTATAATTCATGAGTTATTTCAGTTTCGGCATGGACTAAACTAACTTTAAATTCCAATTTTTTTTAAACTCACCTAAACTCTTAACTTTACTTTAATTCAAAATTAGAGAGAAAGTGATACCGGTTAATAAACTAAAATCTTAAGCCAGCTTAGACCCTACCATGCCCTGAAAATCTTAGTGATTGAAATCTAATCTGAACAATTAATAGTTGCCATATTCCCCGCGTGTTCAGGAATCTGCACTTTTATCATTAACCAAACCGCAAACATACGTGCGAAATCCAAAATGAAATTTTGGGTAATTTATTATGCATCGTCATTGGCAGGGGGCTAATTAATGACCAAAAACGGATCTGGTCGTGTCAGCGCTTATCGGCGGCAAGCGTATCCACACACACACACACACATACAAACAGACAAACCGATTGGGTGGGTATTGGACAACATTTGCCAAATTAATGCAAATCATGCGAACAGACAACGAAGAAGCTTCAACGGTTGCTGCTGAGGATGATGATGATGATGATGATGATGCAGTGGCTATCGTATCAATACGCGCCTAATGAGTCAAGTGGCCAAAGGATTTTGGTGGGTGCGGGCCAGATAAATTGTATTTTGGTTGGCATTATTGTGGCAAATGAATGAATCACATGCCAAACAATCGTCTTGGGGTCAAGACAAGCCGGGGCGATAAGACGGAATGGAAATGGAGATGGAGATGAGTGGACCGCACAACCACAACCAGATTTGCCTCTATCATTTCAACTGTCATTCATTAAGTCATGGCCTATGGGCGTGGCAGGTGGCAGAAGGTGTTTGGGGAATGGGAAGCATTAATCATGTGACAATTGCGCTGATGGCCAATTGCAAGGTGCAGTTAGTCATCCCCCCAAATTCCAAAAAATAACACAAATTGTCTTTCATTGAATTAAGCAGCCACAATTCTCCGACTTGTATCAATTTTAATAGGACCCCCCCAAAAACAAGAAAACGAAATTTGTTATTTTTGCCTTTTCGCTAATTAAACTTAATATTGACAAATGATGGGGCGTTGGCAAATGGACAATGCCAAGCGATGTGGCTCTGTCATTTGGAGTTTCCGTTTGCCGCCGCCGCCGCCAAGTGTTGACAGATCTATGGATGCCGAATGTCGTGGTAGCCGCCTCCACGGACGACTCCGTCGCTGATGCTGTCGATGTCGCTCGTTTCAGATGCGAACGTAAATGATGCATGTTTAATTGCCGGCGCATAAATTACATTTTTGAGGGTGAGACTCCGAGAGAGTGTGTGTGTGTGGGTGAGAATGAGCCCTGCTCTCATTTGCATAGAGGCCACCACACATGCTACTTATAAGTTGATGCTGTGTCAAGTCCATGGGCTTTGCATTCATCGCTTTGGGTGGCGGAGCTTCAACCTACAAAATTGGGTAACTTTCTTTGTAATTTTTGCTTTGCTTTACTAAGGAATATGTAAATAATAAAGCAAATCTGATTTTGCAGAATATCCAATTGAACCAAATTAAATAAGTGAGATTTTATTTGCTTAATTAATTGAATTGAATTGAGAATATTCAGAAATATTTTTACATCCATTAATAAAGTGGATTTATCACCTAAAAATCGCAATTCAAACTTTTCATCTTTTATGAATCAGCAGTTCGCGGTGTCGTTTAAAGATTGATAATTGTAAAATAGAAGCAGCTCTATTTTAATTTTACATGCCGACGTTGCTCTAGTTCTAAAAATTCTGTTTGAATAGTTGTTTTGGTTCACTGGCCATTGAAAAACTCTGCATTGATAATCTACATAATTTAAAGAATTTCAAGTAACTTTAATATGCGCGATTGAAAAGACTCTTCATGTAGGTTTAACGAGGCACTACAGTGATGCCTAAAGGTATACAACAGTTGTTTCATATAAAGAGACTTTTTTTTCGCCAAAATACAGCTTTCCTATCCACGCCCCAGGTACGAGTTCCAGCCTTACTTCTAAACTGTTAAAATATAATGGATAAAGCGTCGTGAGCGAAGAAGGGGGCCTGTGTATTTTTTTTAAGTATTCAGTTATGTAATAACAGTTCCCCTTATCAGTGTGGCCTTAGACCTGGTAAATCCACCACAGACCAGATCTTCACACTACGACTAATCCTGGAGAAGACCTATGCAAGAGGCATCCAAACACACCAGCTTTTTGTTGATTATAAATCAGCCTTCGACACACCGATAAGGCCCAGCTTCTTCAAAGCCCTGTCTACTTAAGGTATTCCAGCAAAGTACGTTCGACTTTGCATGATGACGTTGAGAAGTACGCTAAGCTCCGTCAAAACAGGAAAGAACCTCTCCGAACCATTTGATACCAAAAGAGGTTTTAGGCAGGGCGATACCTTATCGTGTAACTTCTTTAATCTACTGATAGAACATATACTGCGCAAGTGCCGACATGCCAACAAAACCGCCGATGATATTGACATTATCGGCAAAACCACACGGGCAGTAAGCAAGGCGTTTTCAGAGATTGAAAAGGAGTCTAGATTAATGGGTTTAGTGGTAAATGAGGATAAGACGAAGTACCTAGTATCCGCGGACAGAAAGTCATTGCGACTGGGACAATCTGTTACAATGGGAGAGTACAACTTTAATGTTGTGGAAGATTTCGTCTACCTCGGAACGATGATAACCAGCAAGAACAACATCAGTCTGGAAATCCGACGAAGAATCACTCTTGCGAACCGATCCTACTATGGGCTAAGTAGGGAGTTCAAGAGCAAAGACCTCAAGCGAAGAACAAAATTAGCTCTTTACAAGTCGTTTATCATCCCAGTCCTGCAATATGGCGCAGAAGCATGGACAATGACAGCAGCGGATGAAGCGGCGATTGGCGTGTTTGAACGAAAAATTCTTCGGAGGATTTATGGAAGATGCATCCATCCTTTAAAAGTCGGCGATGATTTCCGCATGCGAAAAAACGACGAACTGTATGAGCTCTATGGGAACACCTGTCTGGTCAAGCGCATAAGCTCCAGCAAAAAAGGCGTATAAATCGAGGGCGGTTGACTATGGAGGCGGCAAGCAGAGAAAACCACCACTAAGATGGGAAGACCGGAAAGACATTGCCAGGCTTGGTGTGACCAACAGGTGGCAGCTCGCACAGAACAGAAGGGAATGGAGAGCGTTAATCGCAGAGGCACAGACCGTCGAACGGCCTTTAAAGAAGAAAAAGAAGTTCCCCATCCTAACCATTTCTACTGCTTTATTAGTAAATAGTGCAAAAAATGGTATCGCACGTAACGTAACGTAAGAACAAATGTTATTAAACATAACGAACGAACAAACCACTCTATGGAGCCTATGGGTTTATGACCGTTAAATATTCCTCTTTTTTTATCCCTTAAAAGTTTTTTTTTATTATACTGCAAAACTCGCTGAAAATAAAGCAAATGAATGTTAATTTAAAATATGACGACTTAACCAATCATTATTTACTTGATAAGGCAAGCTATCCAAAATGTTTTTCTCTGATTGGAAAGTACTCTCCAAGCGACATGTTCCACTATGTTTGGGTGAACGATTTATTGCTTAGTTCGGCAGAAGTGAGCGTACACAGAGGGAAAAAACGTGTTCAGAAAATAAGTTGCCTTCAACTTAAAATGAGAACAGAACGTTCTCAAAATTTTTGAGAACAAATGTTCTAAATGTTCTTGTTCTTGTTGTTCTCAAACAATTAATATTTACTTTAAACAACAACAATACCGGCTTTCAGCAGAGAGAGATACAAGAGAGACAGCGAGTTGGTTCTCTTTTTGGTCTCTCTCTCTCTTGTCTGCTCAACAAAGCATAAGTAGCCCTCTTGACGTGCATCTGCCAAACTCTTCAATGGCTGAATTGTCAAGGGCGTCATTCCATACGTTGAGTGCATGAGGTACCGGGCTCAAATCCCAGTAAAGCCCGAACAAATTTTTCTGTGTTTTTCTGGAAACTTAAATATGAAACGAGTCAGGCGAAGTTGTTGAATCGTTGAAGCGATGTTTCTGATTCCTATGGCACAATGGGTGAGTGGAGAAGCAGCAGCGCCCATATCTAGAGTAGCCTTGCCTCTCTCCATTTCCAATCAAAAGAGGTATGTCCCCGTTCCCTATTCCACCCAAATGTGAGTAATCCGCCCACACCTGGTCCCAAGTGCAATCAAATTTTTTTCCAGGTGAGTTTAAGATGTTCTTGAAAACGAAACAATATAAACTTAAATCTTGTTCTCAAAAATGGAACAATGTCAACTCAATTTGAGTTTTTGCGTTCTCAATAAATGGTTCTCGAAGTGAGAACATTGCACTACATGTGAGAAAACCCGTTCATGCATACTTTTTGATAACGTTTGTGCTCGTTTTGAGTCCAATGTTCTCGGTTTTTTCCCTCTGTGTAGGAAAACAAGGAAATGCCCATATTTAGTCTTCCTTATGCCTAAGCTCTTAGGCTAGAGTGACACAATTTTTACGCACAATTATAGCCACTATTTTGGTTTAATGGGTAAATGTTCAAACATTGGGCGGCGAATACTGGCATAGTCTGACTCTCGTCAGATATACGTTTATCAACTTTTTGAAGTCCTAGTCTAAGAACCGGTTTTCTGATTAGCACAATGGTCTTACTGGTCTTTGTTTCCACAAAGAACAAAAAAAAATGGAATCAGTATTTACCCAGTTTCATGATTTATTTTCTAGCAAGGTAGGTAGCTTAAGATTTTAATTGAGAAAATTTTAATTTACTAATCATTTAATTAACCAAAGAACAAAATTATTCCTTTTTTACCAGAACTCAAGTCAATTCATTTTAAAAATTATTTTTCTGAACGAGGAGTTCAGGCCTTTTATATTTCTAGCCTCTTATAAAAACGTGACGATTAGGGTTGTCGAAAATATTATCAATATATCGAAATATCGATATTTTTGCCCAAAATGACGAATATCATTATCGCATATTTTTCCCAGGCGATATTCCGGAAATCGAATATTTTTTGGAGATATTTTTCGGTGATATTTTTATACCCGTTACTCGTAGATTAAAAAAGTACAAAAGTCGTGCAAATGTATGTAACAGGTAGAATGAATCATTTTCGACCATATAAAGTATATATATTCTTGATCAGCATCAACAACCGAGTCGATATAGACATGTTCGTCTGACCGTCCGTCCGTCTGTCTGTATGGACACGTAGATCTCGGAGACTATAAGAGCTAGAGCTACCAAAATTGACATGAAGTCTTCTTTAATCTGCACGCAGATCAAGTTTGTTTCAAATTTAACTTAAATTGATATTAGCAATAACTATAATCCCTGAAATTTACAGCCAGATCGGATAATAAACAGCCGAGCTAAAAAATGTTGCACACTTTTCGGATGTTCACCCTCAGGAACGCAGGAACACTGTTAAACATGTTTTTTACATGAGTAACGGTTATATCAAAGTCGGTTAGAGCCGACTTTAACTTACGCTCTCGTTTTATACTATGAATCAACCAAAGCAAACATTAGTATTGGATGCGATAAGGAATTTTGAACCTTAAAAAGTGAATATGGAAACTAAATAATTGAATTTTTTAACAAAAATGTACTTGTGTATATTTGTCGATAATGGACGTAAATCAAATAAAATATAAGGACAATCTTCCTGTCTGCTGTGTGGAAGGTTCAGGTTTTATTTACTTTATTAGCAAATGCCACATATACAAGGGCATCTTGTAAAAATTGTATAATGTTTATAGTTTTGCATTAACCTGCGATGCCATTACCTTTATCAACCCTTACAGGGGCTATCTGACAGTAACAGATCATTAAAAAAAAAAACAAATATCTTTTGTTAATTTAAAACATATATATTAAATCTATATTTTTTAAGCGCAGTCAGATTGTAGTTCTTATTACGCGTCAAATGACTCCTCAGTTACCTCTAAAGACCTGTATAGTTAATATTTGGGTTATTATTGAAAAATATCGAAAATATCGATGTTTTTGACACCAAAATATTTATATCGAAATTATACTTTTTCAATATCGCTTAAAATATCGATATAGAAATTTTTGAATAATTCGATAACCCTAGTGACGATGTTCATTGAATAGTTTGACATTTTATGGCACCATCCTAAAGAAGTTAAAGAGCCATCGTTATGACCGTCCCTCGACTTTTTTTGTTGCACATTCACCTGGAGAAGTTAACCTTTTTCCATGTTCCAGTAAGAATTCCAGTAAGAAACCCCAAGCGTATCCCAAATGTATCCGAAGAGCGTAAAAAAGAGAGCGAACAGTAGACCCAAATTTATCTAGAAAGAGTAAGTGAAAGCGAACTCCTGACTAATTTCTGACAGAAGCGGTGTCGACTGAGTAACTTTTCTTTCTAAAGTTAAGTTCACAAAGGCAAATAATTTGACAAATTTTTATGAAAATTTGGTTAAATTATCCAAATTGGCGAACTTTTCGGCCATATTTGATCAAATTATTAGTGAATAGAACCATAGCTAATGATTTAAGTCCTGCAAAATCTGCAATCATGGCTATTTAGCCAAATATTTATCAAAATTTCCTAAAAATTAGTCAAATTATTTGCCTGTGTGAACTTAGCTTAATTCTTTTTTCTGAAAGCGGTACTGAATGGGCCATCCTGGTGACGGTTGGGAAAGAATTTGCTGGATGCCTTTAAGTACAAATTAAAAATCTTGGCGGAAGCTTCTTAGGACAATAATTAAATCGAAAACTAAGTTAAGTTAATAAGGGCCTGGGACGGCCCCTTAGGAGTGAAAGATCTGCTATCTCGTGACGAGCAGGGAAGGTAGGTGGTATAACTCCAAAGGGTTTAACTTTCTTAAGCTCATCAAACTAAGTTAAACTAGAATAATAATAAATAATACACTGTTCAAGTTATTGAATAAAGCAGACTGCCATAACGCCATACCTAATTATGCAAATTGTTCTTATATTAAATATAGAACCACTATTACTACTACTGCTACTAGAAAAGAAATGAATATTTTTTAGACAACTTTTTATTGTTAAACAAAGAATTCGTTATTTATAAATAAACATTCTGAAGTCGCTTTGTTGTCGTGCAGCCATCTGCATTAATGATCGATTGTGTAATCCAGAAATGCAAGCGCATGCATTGCGCATACGCCCCATTAGCCCTTTCAACAAATTCCATAAATTTAATTTTTCATGTTTCATGTTTTATGTCTGCTTCCCGCAGACAAGCTACAAACGAGAAACTGCATTGCAATTGACACTCGAATGTAGTTTTAATTGTTGTTTTAATATTTTGCCAAATTAGCACATCGTTTTTCCAGCCCCCCAGACACTTCAAAGGGCCTTACCCCTGCCCCTGCCTCCCCCTTGATAAAGGTTGGCAAATGCCACTAAAAAGTGTTTTCATATTTGATGATCGGCATAAATCATAAATAAAAGGGAGCGCGATTTGGTTTCTCAAATGGGAAAAGAAAATATTTTCAAGCACTTGCCAAGTGGGTGGCAACTGAATTAATTTCTATTTGCCCTTTCCCCACCCCCTTCCCCCGCTTTCATCAATTTTTGGTTTGGGTTTTTCGGTTTTAATGTTTGCGTGTCGAGCAGACGCAAAATAAATAAACTTTAAGTACTTTTCGAAATTGTTGTTGTGTAATCTTAAGTAGTTCGGCGTGCACACTCATAAAAACACTCGCACTGATTCACACACACACACACACACACTTGGAGGCATTCGGCAGACATGTTGACATATTAATGCAATTAGTTCCAGGGCAAGCTCCGTGCTAATTTTATAGTTCCCTCATCTTTGCTGTATTTACATAATTCATATTTTGTCTCCAACCCTGGCAGAGGCACGCACAATGCACTTAGTACGGGGTAAGGGTAAAGGAGGGGGAGGAGAAGAGAGGAAAACTGCAGCTGTTTTGTCTGCCAAATTTATGAGCAAGACTCTAAAATTTAAGCACGAATGGAACTAAGGAATGTTAATGGGAGGAGACTGGGACAATGGTTCAAGGTTTGGACTGATCTTGAAATTATGCATGAGGAGATAATTTATTAATAAGAAGAAGCATTATAAATATCTATATATATAAATCTGTACGCCCGACTGACAGACTGACATATTATCAAGCCACAGCGAAAACGGCTTATCGTACTGGTCTGATTTTTGGCATAGACCTTCGTTTAGTTATGCAGGCGCTCACTAAGAAAGGAAATTGGAAAATGTTTTACCAATCTTCTGAAAACGCCAATTAAAGGTTGTATGGGTCATAACGGGTTTTCCGCTCAGGCAATGTTGTGGAAAAGATGTTTGGCTGAGAACGCGAGAGAGAGTTAGAGCGCGCTGAGACAAATTGTATGTGTGTGTTTTTTTCACATAAACAGGCAATAAATCAAATTGAGAATGGCCTCATCCAATTGCATTAAATCTAATGGCACATAAAAAGCACATCGATAGCTTTAACAATATCTTGACCGTATATATCACAATAAAGGTTAAAATTTCACAAAGGTAGAATCCAAAAATTGTGCTGTGTTTTTTTTCTGTCGTACGCACAACAGACACAGCACCGTGCTCTAAGTCTTTTGTTAGAGGTGAGATCAGAAAAGTGATGGCACACATTTCGTGAGCAGTTTTCTTAAAATTAATTGTCTTCCTACCTCATTTGCGAGTCTTTTTAATAAACTAGGCTGTGAGTTGATAATCTAAGAGATTTATATCGATTGAAGCGCAATGAAAATTGAATTTAAGTCAATTTAGCTTTTTGAGGATTAAAAATAAGAGGATAAAAAATAAATTTTCCCTGTTTTGGTTGACAGGAAGAAAGGAAGGGAATAATTTTTAATTCAGGAATTTTCACGCGACTTAAAAATTTGGTTGTGTCCGGTACGACGAGACGGGATAGAGTTTAATATGTGTACAGGTCACTGCGCCTTACTTAATCCTCTATTCCCAGATTGATTTATTTTAATCAACCGTAAATTCGAAACACTGTCTAACCACTAAGCTAATGAAGCCAATGATATTAAAAAAGAATTGGCTTTTTAACAAATAGATAATATATAAATACAGTGTTCAGAGAGCTATACAAGTTTATCTACTTACTATGATTTTTTCAAAACTTGGACGCGGACAAAGTCGCGGCGGGTTCAGCTAGTTTTATATATATTGTTCTCAAGCCAAATAAGGTTTGTTTTCTAAGGGTCACTTTCAAAGGTCACCCACTAAGCCCACATCCCGGGTGCATTGTTTTTTCCAAAACACAATTATCCTGCGCAGTTTGTTATTTTTAGATTACGAACCCCTGGCCAAACCAAATTACATGCCTTGCAACAAAAAAACAGAAAAAAATTAGTTCATAATTTATGAAGCGCAAAAGAAACAAAAAAAACTATTCCAAATGGGACAAGGTACCAACCCATTTCCGCATTGCGCAGAAGGCTAATCAACGTTTTCGTTTTTTAACCCCCGACAACCACCCGGGGAGAGTCTCGTGTTCAGCATCCTTTGCATTGTAATCCCAGCTGTAAATTTGCCCGCTGATCCCGCAACGAGGATCTCCGCTGGGGGGGAAGGAACTCTTAAATCATGTTTCTATTTATGTTGTCACAAGAGATTTGCGTTTTTTTCCTTAATGAATTTACCACCCCCTCCGCGAAGGATTAAAGCTGAGCTTTGGAGAGGTGTTGTTAAGCCGGCTTTATTTGGAAGACCAGACAAAGCGGACAGGACTTTTGACACCCTGCCATTTCTGGTTCTCAAGGGCTGTTTTTTAACCCTCCTTTCCGTCTTGCCCGTCGATCGATCATCCATTTTAATTAGCAACAGCGTGTCGATGGCATTCACAAACTATCAATTTCACTTGAGTCCTCCACACACACACCCCTTGGCCATTATTTACATAGACCCAAATCAGATGTGACGAATCCATGAAGTGCAATTCCAATTGCCAGTTCGGGACATAAACCATTAAATATCCAACGCTCTCGATAGCGGCAAAGGCGTGTCCTTGGAGATGGTGAAAGACAATTTCAGTTATGGTTTGTCGAGTTGACAATGACTTTTCTCCTTTGAGAATTTTTGTGACAGCTGGAAAAGTCTGCGTATGATAAATGTCAAAGGAAAGTTCTCAACTTTTAGACCAGCGAAGGACATATTTTTAATGTTGCTTTAACAGGGTGAGAGAAGAGTTGAACATACATTTTTGGTATGTATCTTGTTGTAGAGCGCCATTAAGTCTGTATAAAAAATATTAGTTTCAAGTCCCAATGTAAAACTTATTAATCCGTTAAAATAAATACTAGTTAATATAATACAACTGGCCCCATTGTTCACCAACACAAACACACTTCTCTGAACCTTCTATTTGGCCGCCTCTAACCTTAAGAATAAATTCACTGTTCGATTTTGGGTACATTTAAGGGCCTATTCTCAGATGACATAACTATTATTTTCGTGACAGTGCTATTTATAAATAAGACAGTTCTTCAAAAGCATTCAGCTTGCTAAGATGTTCAAAAGTAGTTCTATTCATATGAAGCATTGTGACGAAAATAATATTTATATCATCTGAGAATAGGCCTTTAAAACCAAAAATTAAAAAAAAAACACTGATTTTTAATGAAGTTTGAAATTTGGAACTCAAATTGGAATTCAAAAATTTTTTCAAGAAACCGTTTTATATACACTCAAAGAACAAATAGAGAATTGCACTCTTTAATCAAAAGAATTTGTTCTCAAAAGTATGATAAAAAGTAAAATTCTTGATCCAAGAATGAATTTTTGATCCCGAGTTTCAGTACTTGTACGAATAAGTACGAATAATTCTCAAAACAATAAGCTTAGTACTCAGACAAACTAAATCGTCCGCTACCTTAATTGCCAACATATTTCGATGGGTTACCCAGCGGACGATGCAGTGTGACTGTTCAACGCCAAAATACCACCCTTCATCAAAATACCACCAAATGTAAAACGGTCACACTGCGCTGATTTGCTTGCATTTGAATTGGAGGATATTTGGAATGTTGAAGTCATGGGAAATGCAAAATCTTACTATAGGTTTTAAAATTGTTTAATCGATGATTGTTGTCGAACGTTTGCTGCTGACACTTTGACGGCTACTACTAATTTTTCTGCTACCACCCGAACGGAATTAAATGAGCTGTTTTTGTCTGTTAAGATTTAGTTTGTCAGAGTACTAAGCTATAGACTTAAAAAATATATGAGGGAGAAGAGTGGAAGGAAAAGACACTACGACGACCCGACTAATCAACGCGCTTACAGCGACAGGCTTCACATGAGCTCTCTCTCTTTCTTTCTCTTTGAGAGCGTTTCCAACGCTCTTCGCTCAAAGTTTGCTTCCCCTTACTCCCCTTGCCTCTATAAGAACAAAATTGAGGACGAATTTAGCTCGATTCTAAGAGTATAACACAAAGCTTTCAAATCGGTTTATTATCCTGAATACAACGAGAAAAAATATTTCAAGAAAAAGATTTTTTTAATCGAAAACCCACGATATTTCTTTATCAAACGCTTAGAAAGAAATGTAAAAAAAAAAAAAACTCCAAAATGATTTTTATTTGTTTTTCATAATAGTCCCACTTCTACAAATAAAATAAAATATATTACAGCAATAGAAGAATACACCAGAATACCGAAACCATTGTTTATGGAAATTGTTAAATTTTGCATAATGGAAAATAGATATTTCAAGTTCAAGGATCAACTGTATACGCAACTGAAAGGTATGCCAATGGGTTCCCCAGCATCCCCGGTTATAGCAGACATTGTGATAGAAGAACTTCTGGACAACACAATGAAAAAACTCAAGCACCCACCAAGACTGCTAACGAAATATGTGGACGATCTGTTCGCCATTATTAAGGAAGCCGATATTCAGGACACAGTTGATGTACTAAACTCCTTTCACAGAAATCTAAAATTCACCACGGAGATAGAAATAGAGGGAAAACTTCCCTATTTAGATTCTACAATTAACAGACATGGAAACACCCTTAAAATAAAATGGTACAAGAAACCGACAGCATCAGGACGAATCATCAATTTTGATTCAAAACACCCAAAAAATATGATAATTTATACGGCTGCCAGCTGTATTCAACTGATGCTTAGTATTAGCGACGCGATCTACCATAATGATATAATTTCCGAAATCAAACTGACATTGAAAAATAATGACTTCCCAATGAGGGTTATAAAATCGTTAATAAGTAAATATAGGATTAAAAAACCAAAAGTCGAAAAACAACCCAAATCATTTAGGAGCCTTACCTACGTTCCACAACTCTCAGAGCGTTTCGCGAAATCTGAGTGTTTCAACAAACTTAACATTCAAATAGCCCACAAACCCTCAAACACAATGAGGAACTTCTACAACAGGACGAAATCCAAAATAGACAAAGACGACAAATGGTATCACATTGCTATATACAGAATACCATGCAATGGAGATTTGGAGAACAAGTGCAATAAACTATACATTGGAACAACAAAGTTAAAACTCAAAACAAGAATTTCACAACATAAATCTGATTTCAAGCTTCGACACCAAACGACAATACAAAAACGGCACTAGCGACACACTGTATGGAGAGCGGACCTTCACCGAACTTTGAAGGAACAACAATCGTACAACAGGAGAGCAACTATAGGAAACGGTTTACTCTGGAAATGTTGCACATCAGTTCCACAGCAACTGAGAGGAGATTCAATTAGAAGACTGATACTTACAAGTGCGCGCACCTATACAGACATTTACTCTCTTAACAAGAATTTAGTATTAAACTCCACGTCCAGCGGAACAGACGTGTCATAAATCTGTATGTAAAATAATGTTTTTAATGTATTCTGATAATTGGCATATTGTTTTTGTAGTGTCCCTGAAGACGGAGGCCGATGCGCTTCCGAAATATATTGGAAACTAATCCTTAAAAAAACCATTGTGTTTTTTTATTCTCGACCAAGAGCCAGCTAAAATCAACTTTTAAAGATTTATAGATATTATAAATGACGTTTGTGGAAACGCTACTTTAACGAGGATTTATATATGGCACTTCAGCAACGCTCTTTTTGGAATGGGCGGAAGCTCATTGGGAAGGAATACTGCTATAAATTTTTGATTTGCGGGCTCGAATCTCGGTTGAGCTTAGATCTACTTTTTTTTTATTGTTTTCTATTTTTGTTTGTTTCTTTTTAAGCCGAAGGCAAAAAAATTGCTGGGCCACACAATATCGACATGCCAATGGCTCTTATTTCTCACAAACGTGAAAAATATATTCTTCCTGGATTTCAGCACACGACCCTACGTTCATGAGATTAAGAATTTCTCCCTCGGCACTAGCCGTTTAAATAAAAACCTTATTTGTCTTGTGATGTGGAATGTTAAAATCGAAAACAAGTTGACCTTGGCAGCTGTAAAAGGCTTGTTCAATTTTGGGATTTCTTCGTCTGTACACTTCAAAACGGACAATTCAATGTTTGCTTGAGATGCGGTACGTACTATGTGTAGTGTATTTGGTTTACATTAAACATTAAACAACAATTTGCTTTATAAATTAATGACTAAAATGCAAATTGAGTTTCACTAACAATTTATGAATTGTTAACAGAATTAAACAAAATTTCACTTTAAGTACAGCTCGCGTAATTTGGCAATTAACATGAATCCATTCCACTTTCGAAAAGTTGCCGTGGTCGTGGAATTAAAACCATGCCTGAGAATCATTTTTGTCAAACATCAAGAGCAAAAATCAACTGTCGGACGACATAGAGAAACAAGTTGGTTAGAGGGGTACGGAAATTGTGAAATAAATAGCAAAAATGAACATGAACAGCTGAATTGTTTGGAGTAAAATAGTTTCCTCTATTTCTTAATGCTTTAGGTTAACAATTGTTTGCAATACTGAAGGGGAGAGCGTTCTGACGTCTGGCCTTATTCTGTAACTGCATCATGAGCTGAGGTAAGATGTACAAAAGCTGTGCTCATTGTTGTCTGAGTATATTATCAGCAAGTATAGTTTTGTAAGGAAACTATTATCCATGATCATTTACATAATCTCATTTATAGCTTTACGTACACTGCTAAACTAGTGTCCGTCTCTGCATTATGCCTTATGAAATTGTCGTAAAAACAAGCTTAATGAAAAGTAAAAGGACCTTTTTGTTATTAAATTAAGTTAAATGTGGCCACTTAGCGAAAAAATATAGAATTTCTTACTTGGATCAAAAAAATTCGATTTCAGAAGTACTTTAAGTATAACAATTCTTTATCCAAGAGCAAGTTTTCTTGATCTAAGAATTTTGTTATTTGTAAATAATTTTTAAACGCTTCACGCTTCAATTTTGCTTTTTATTTTCATTTAGTATTTCAACCTAGATTATGAACCAAAATTCTTTAAAAATTAAAAATTTATTTGTTTTTTTTATTGTTATAAATTGTTTCATCTTAAAATATTCGTTCTACTTTTGTATAAAAAAAATCAACAACAATATCAATGCTTAAATAATTAAAATGATCTTTGCCCCTCTCCACTCAATTGCTTACTCATGTCGTTTCCAGGTAACCCACTTCAAATGATTCATCACCCCTTACCCATGTTGTACAGCAAACAAACAACAGGCCTACTCAAAGGATTAGCCTTTCATAATGATGAGAATCAAGTTTTTGTGATGAGTTTCGTTTTGAATAATTATTGATCATTTTGTAAGTTTTCAATTAATTTGTATCATTTCGTTTAGGTATTTTTTTGGACCAAATGCTGTTGCTGTTGTTTTTGGCCCCGTCCTGCGAATGGCTGGGATGTTATTGCATTTTGTAAAGTAAACAAGCCAAGTGCTGCTGTCGCCCAATGCCACCCACAAATTACACACACACACAGATACACACACGCATACAGCTGCACATTATGCAAATATTTACTTTGCGTTGATGAGGCTGATGAACGCAGGACGAAGCCGATGCGAAGAGTCCATTGATGAAGCCACTCTTGGCTCAATGCAAAAAAAAAAGAGAAAACGAAAGGGGGGTAAATGGCAAAAAGTGCTGCACAAATAATGTCATACGGCAGCCCTGCCTCATGATTTACTCTAGTAGCCCACCCGCTTTTTCACTCAACTTGCAATTGGCCAACCCTCTTGGCAACCTGCTGCTGCTTTGGAATACCCTGTGGGGTATAGGATGAGTGGTTTGTATGGAATTTTTGGTCAATTGGAATGGAAGAAGAATTCTTTTCCTTGGAGGTATTTTTAGCATTTGCTGGTTTTGTTCGAAATTTTTCAAATTTTAAACGTGTCATCATAAAGAAAGTGCCAAGAAAAATGTTTAAATATGTTTTGCCGAGGAACCTGTAGCACATTTGCGAAATTAAGATACGATCCAACTTGTTTATTAAATGTTTTAATCTAATTTTTTTTTCAGGTTCCAAAAGTTTCTTAAAGAAATTATAAGTAATTTTATTTAAATTCCAAATTTTCCAAATTAATAATTTTTTAACAAACAGGGTGACATTTAGTCGAGTCATTTGTTTTAAACACAACGTTTTATATTGCTGTTAGCATAAATTTCAAAATTAAAATCGCAACGGTGACATATGCGCGAGGGAGTGGCCCATAGAGGGCGGAGATCTGGGCAAGGGGTTGATAGATTTTACATTTTTTTTTTTAGATTTGGAAAGAGGTTTGTATTCAAAAAGTAATTATTTCAAGCAAAACGCAAAAGGCGCCAGGGGTTTTCCGTCTTTTGTTGCAGCTGTCACTTCACTTTGACATTTTCGAGGCATTAGCTCAGCTCTCGCTCTGCTTGTTTACATGGACAATAATTATAAAATTTACGTTGCATTGTTAATTGTGGATATAAATCAGTGTCACGGGGATACACATACATATATATATTTTATATTGTACAAAAGTGCATTCTCTGTGAATCAAATTCCTCACCTCTTGAAACGGAGGGGGTTGCTTTTTTTGTTTCGATTTAATTGCTTGTTAAAGGCGAATTGTGCTTGCGACTGCACGTTGAGTTAATGATGCAGGAATTTGCTGACTTGCAAGGGAGGATGGAGGGTGGAGGGTAACAGGGACTGAGAGGATTTCAAGCTGACGAGCTTGAAATTTGATTGTGTGCAACTAGAAAATCAATGCAGTTGGGTTTTGGGCTAGTTTCCGGACTGTCATTTGGTTTCCTTCTTTTATTCAAATTGGGGAAAAGTGTTAAAGCAATTCCTCATTTATTTTCTAGCAAGAACTTGGTTCTTAAACATTTTTAAATATTTTTTGTCATTCCCAAATTTCTTTGTAATTTCCCTTAGGCTCTGGCCAAGGCAAAGCCACACACAATCAATTTGGTGTCAAATTTGTACATCTTTGTATTTTCTAATGACAATAGAGATTTGTTGAAATGCGGCTTCATTAAATATGAAACTCAAACTAAAAGCCATGCAAATGCTAAATTGCACTTCAAATATATACTGAATGCGACTTTTCACTTGCTTTCCCTCCAATTTCCTTCCCAAATCTAAACACAAATATTTTACAATTTTTCGTAAATACTTTGGCTAACAACTATGAAAGAATAGCAAGCTTAAGGCGGCTGCACCGTACATTCTATACTCTTTACTTATGTGAATGACTGTAATTTCTATAAAAAAATTTCTGAATCCGTTAAATGAAATGTTTGTTGTTGTCATATATATTTAGAAGATATCTAAATATTGTGCAAATTTGTCTTCCTATCACCTGATCAAAAAATATTATAATATTATTAGGTCCAATCAGTCAACTTCATTTTAAAGCCTCATCATTGGGCTTTTTATAGAATGTGTCGATTCTCCGCAGTGCAAACAAAATAATTTTTTCATCTGCACCGAATATGTCAACTTTTGTGCCAACAGCGCACAATTTGCGGGAAAGTTTACATTTCTGCTTTAGTTCGAAGTGAAAGGCAGCTAAAGGCTATCGACATGTTCCAAGCTTTAAAAATCATACAGGCCGCCCGGCCTTACACCAAAGCCGATGCTGAAGCCAATTATTCACAGTGATAAGCTAAGTATTTGCCGTGACGAATTGGGCGAGGTGCACTTTGAGCTGCTACAACCTGGTGAAATTAACACAGGACAACTCAGTCGAACTTAATTGATGCGTTTGAGCAGATCACTAAAACAAAAACTAATTAGTGAGTTTAGCAGGCTCTAGGTCCGAAAAAGTTGTGTTTGTTCACAACTAAAAACAACTTATGCATTATTGTACACCAAAAATGAGCTGGTTGCCTATACGGTACCATTTCATCATTCTCCCGAATGAATCTTCAGTAGGCTTATCGCTGTCGAAACCATCGCTTCTTCTGCCTCTCCATACAATCATTGTTTTAATCAGTTGGGAACCTCAAAAAACAATAAGAGTAAAAATAGGTCAGGCTAACAACTTTCAACCTTTTGGTGTACATAAGCTTAAGCTTAGGCTCAAAGTTACAAGTCCAAAACCTAAAGCAGCTTTTTAAGAAAGTTTAGAACTGGCCGATAAATTTTGAATGCAAGCATTCAAAAAAGCGTTTGCTTTGTTTCTTTTGTTAGTTTCGTTTACAAATCAAGAGAGCGTGCCGTCTCTTATATAAAGTTTGTAATTTATCTGGCGACCTTTCTAATGTTTAATTAGTGAGTTTAGCAGGCTCTAGGTCCGAAACGGGAAGAATACGAGCAAAGGCACGACAATGTAGTTTCACAACGCTCGGCCATATATTGTGAATGTTTCGACCGGCTCGAGATCAGGTGTAGTGAAACCTGTACCTGGAAACGCTGAAATGGGAAGACATTTGCCTTCCGACTACAAATTTTTCTCGTCAATGTTCGTGTTGAATCAAGAATTCGCATTCTTTAAATTAATATTAAATATTTAAACCGTCAAAATAACTGAACATGTGTACCTGTGCGAGTGTAGATCCGCCAGCTACAGGTGTTGCCGGTAAGAATGAGTGTCACAGAATGGCGGAGAGATATGTGAGTGTGTGTGAGAGTTGGAGATGTAAAATATAATAAGGCGGAAGCATCGAGCATCGATAGTCGTTAGTGATGTGAGAACCAGATAGATGAACGGGATGAATTGGAACTGGAACCGCCACATGAGCACAGGAGTGGCGCCATCTATGGATTAGTTATGAAAATTCTGCATCCAGCATTGTTCAAAGCCCTCGAGGATCAGCACTCTCGCTCTTTTAAAGAACCCCAAAATGGAATCAATTCGTGGATTGCATTAAAAACGCATTTTTGAAAAATGTGTGGAAAAGTAGATGCTAGCGGTGGACTTTATTTTGATAAATAAAACGTTTCGCCATAAAGCGTCAAACTTAAAAAATATCCCCTTTAAAAATTCTTTGTATAGGTAAAACGATTAAATATAATTGTTTGTATTCAATAAGAGTTGCTGCTAAGAGAAGTTTGATTGAGGTATTCCGTAACAAGGTTTAAAGGCAGCTTTAGATCCGAAGCTAAATAAGCTCCGACCTACTTTGTGAAATTTCCATAATTTTCTGAAAACTTCGGGCAAACAATTGTCTATTACACCATTCTATCAAATTAATCTTTTTATAGTTTATTGAAGAAGTCGTAATGATTCTAGTTAGTTTACGTAAACTGAACACGAATATTGATTGATGGTAGTTTTAGACTTAAGTTGCTTAAAATTCCTATTTTGACTGTTTTCTTAAGCCTTTAGTAATTGGCTTTGAATTACTCTTCTCAGTTTAAAAAAAAAACTAAGTCAAACAATTCTGCAATGCTTTAAAGCGAAGATATTATATACCAAGTTGACAAAATTTTGTACCCCCCATAAGTATGCAATGAAATTTAATACAAAGAATGCAAGTCTTCCTTGGGCCGTTGCCATTTTCGTTATTTCCAACACTTGCATTCAAAATGGTGTAACTTTATATAATAGAAGAATTTCTTGATATAATTTTTTTTTTAAGTTAAGAAATATTTTTGTGAAATGATTTCGTGAAAGATTTGAGCAAATATATTGGTTTCCCTAAAACTCGAACGAAAAGTGTTTAAATAGTTATTTTAAGCAACTTTATGCGAAAATTACACGAAAATTGACAAAATGAGGGACCTTTTCAGAAAACAGACTCGCGTTAAGCACACGAAAATCATCTAAAATTTTTACTACCCCTTCTTTAAACTGAAAACTATTTTAAGAAAACTCTGCCCTCCGATTTTCTAATGATACGAGTATGACAAAATTCTGTTTGCAAATCTAAATTTTTATTGCTAAGTTTATACTGAACTCCAGAGCAAAATTATAGCAGCACCTTGTTTTTTCAATGAACGCATAGAAACCGTGGAGCTGAAGTGTAAACAACATAACTTTTGTCTACTCCCGAATATGTCAACTTTTGTGCCAACAAAACACAATTTGCGGGAAAGTTTACTTTTCTGCTTTAGTTCGAAGTAAAAGGCAGCTGAAGGCTATCGAATGCTGCGCCAAGCTTACGGAGAACATGTTCCAAGCTCTAAAAATCATACCGGTCGCGATTATCGTTTAAAAAAGCGTTAAGAATAAAAAAAAATGGATGACAAGCACCAACACTCTCAATGCAAAAATTAACCATTTTGTTGGTATTTAAAGCCGCACAATTTAATATCGTATTCAGTGTTCGCTGGCTAAAATTTTATTAGCGCACATACTACATATTTGTAATCAATTTGTTAATATGCCAAGTGGGCCAGTGCTGTCAGATATAGCTTCTGGCGCTTAAAAATTAAACCAAATTAATATGGAAAAAACCCTGCAGGACGTAAGCCGGAAATAAGTCAGAGTGACCCAGCGCCGATTAAGAGTAAAAACAAAGTTCAATTTGGACGGTCCTCATGTGTTTTCGCAATATTGGAGGGATTTGATTTTATAAGAAACATTTTGGAGGAGAATCGTTGATGGTTGCGAGTGTGTAAGGAGCTGAAATTGGCATGGAAAGAACTGTCCCTTAGTGATTCAAAAACCTCGTAGCCAGTTTGCCGAATAGGAGCGATGTGTGTAATAAGTGCTAAAAGAGGTTACACTCAATATTTAAGTGAATAAAAATATCTTAATTTGTTAACATTTTTCTATAGTTTATTTCATTTAGAGAAGAGCGGCTATAATTATGCATTTCGAAACGTGAATCATCGGACTTGATCAAAAGTACAAGTTGAAGAAGGGGCAGATGGACCGGGAGCGTTAAGGCCTCATTAGAAATCTCAATACGGGGTCCATACCAAGCTCACCCGAGGAGAAAAGAATATGGGAACGGAGAGGGACCCGCCCTTCACCTCAACGGGAATACGGCCCACCTGTTCTAAAGGACAAAGGTCACCTCACACCCGGGGAAAAGGTTTCAAGGAGGACTCTTTGCCTCCAAGAGGACCAACAATTTCAGTATCGTAGACTTTTGTACAGAAAAAAGTGCTGATAGGACAGTTGTCTTTAAAAGTCATGTGGCTTTTTCTCGATTTCGTTTGGAGGCTGGCTTAACATCTAGAAACCATCGGCCAATAAGCGACTCTAGCCTTAAAATTCAGTCATAACTGGCATCTCGTCCTTATTGATATACCCACATAAGCAAGAGTAAGTCAAAAAGGACAGCAGGCAAAGCGGCGTCGTCGAAAGAAGAGCAAAGTGGACAGACATTTGAAGTATGAAATAATTTGGTGCCATTGTGTGTTGACACCACGACAACTCTGACTAGGAGACTAGGACGAAGCCCAACTACAAATGCAACTAAAAGTACTTGTACTTCCATGTGAATATGTGTGTGTGTGTGATGATTTCAAATTATTTCTTCATTTTGTGTAGAGAAACTGGCAAAAAAGAGAAGAACAACAAGAAACTGGCACAAGGCATTGTCATTTGGAGTCGTTGTTTTAATCTGTGGGGTATCAGGACTAACACCAGCAGTTGGTCCTAAAGTATGACAAATAGTTGGAAAAGAGCATTGCGGCTTCGTTTAACAGTTTTATACTCGTTGTCATCTCCTACTGGTAGTTGTCCGCATTATTTGCCGTTTGATTCCAACCATTTCTCATCCATGTCTGCATGTTTGCATGCGCTGACAAAAGGATAATAATGATGCTGCCTGCCTTTATCCGCCTCCTTTGCATATTACTTGTATTACTATTTTTTTTTTCGTTTTTCTTGTTGCTCCAGAACATTTCTCTCCCATTTGGCTCTTGTCGTCTAGAATAAACAACGTAATTGCAAGTTTGTGTGGGCGACACAAAAAAGAATTTGCTGGCGACAAATAATCCAAATACTTTGCCCAGTCACATCGATGGCCCCCGCTGACTGCGAGGCCTGTTTAGATGTGCATCCATCATAAATGTCAGCTGCTTTATGATCGGTTGCCCTTTGACTGGTTTCTGGCGCTTCAAAGAAGGCCGGAAAGAGTCTGGCCAACAACCTCCATAAAGACATACAACATATAAAATTTATAGCGCACGTGTATAGAACGGCACGCGGCTTGTTCCCGGAACACATGTTGCATTTCACTGGCAAAAGCAAAATACGGCTGAGAAGGGGAGCGAAGGTGCGGCACAGTGGTACCAGTCAAAATGTTTCTTTGATGCACCACTTAAAAGATGAAATAAGGAATGCACGATAAATATATTTCTTGCTTTGGTTCTGGATCCTGGGGTGCAGGACTCATCTTTCATAAATCCTCCAAAAAGTCTTTTTAAAGAGCCTGGTCTTAAATTTTTAAAGCCTTTATAAAATTTCTGGAAACATTAGAGTCTTTTTCGTGTTCTCTGTCTGATTAAATCAGTCATATAGTTGAGAATTTTTTTGAATTTTGAATCAATTATTTTGATACCGAAATCGGGGTAAGGCAAGGATGCACACTATTCCCGCTTCTTTTTGCACTCTACCTAGGACTATCAGTAGGAGACCTTAAGAAGTAAAGAAGGCAGACTATCGGCGTCTGAAAGAAGGAGCTACAGGAGAGAAGTAGTAAAAATTTCATCTGAATTTAGGTACCTATTACAAAGCATGTGCTTAGAAGGAGTATTGAGGCTAAAACTAGTATCAACATGACCTGGAATAACTTCCTGGGAAAAAGAGAGATACACATAAATGCAAAATAGAAACTATTTAATGCAGTAAGCCGTAAATTCCAAGGATATGGAGCAGAAATCTGGGGAGGAGGACACTTTAAAGAAGTCGATAGGACCCATCTTCTCTTATTAAAAAAAAGTTCTTTATTTGCCAGCTAATAAACCAAGCTATGCCCTTTTCCTTGAGACCGGTTTGGAGAATGCCCACCTGTATACGCTTGACTTGCACCTCAGCTTTATAGTCTCCCACACTACATTACCAGCATGCTAATAGAAAAGAATATCTTCTGGGTAAGAAGTCTGGATGAATTGTGCAACCCTCTTCAGATAGACTGGAGAGACTCCTTGAGATCAGCACAGATGCCCTCAAAGCAAAAACCTTGCAGTACAAACATCAGCGACAGATTAGTAGCGCCACCCCAATTTACAAACACTTGGACAACTCAGTAGCCTCTAAGCTAAACTCTCTGCCAATTACAACAGTTTCCTGGATACTTAAGTCCCGATTCGATCTGATAAAGGTGGGGTCTTACACCTACAACCGTCAGGAAAATGTAGCCTGCCCCCTATGCAACACTGGAGAACTGGATGGCCTTGAGCATTTTCTAGGAAGATGCCCAATTTTAAAGGAGCATAGATTGCTATCCTTGAGGAAACCCCTGCTAGCACTGGCCGATATAATATGAAGTCTAGATAATAGGGAGGATAAGCACTGGGCATACCTGGTGACCTTTATTAAACTAGCATTAAAATATCGAGCAGTAATTTTAGAAGTATTAAATTAGTCTTACATGCGTGCAAATGTGCTACCCTTGCTAAACACAGATGAACGATCTGGTGAGGAGCCATGCGCACGGCCGACAGACGGACTTTGTCTTATGTCCATGTTGGTTAACATCATTTCTTATTAGTGTAACTTTTATTACATATATTATTATTGTCTGTTTTATAAATTTTAAATAAAGAAACACCCACACTAATTGATTTATGAACCCGCATTCTTGGTCTAAAATAGCTTCCGTTCGGATTTTTACCTTCATAAATAAAATACTTCACCCTGACTTTGAACTTCTTGGCAAGAATTTTAAGCTAACCACTTTTATAAAAAATACATTTTTCTTAAGTCCTGGAAAATTTATTCCTGAATTCGACACTTTTTCATGGAAACTTCCAATAAAATCTATTGTTTTATTATTCTAGAATTTATAAAATTGTTTATGCTTACAAACAAGAAGGTGTATTCGAGACTTTTATTGTTTGTATTCTTGGTTTACGTTGTAAACTTTTTATTGTTTATCAAAATGCATAGTGAATATTGAAAGTTTCATGCTAAATACGTTTAAGGTCAACTTATAATAAAACAATTTTTAGATCTCAGGAATCCATGCTTGATTTCAGTTTTTTCTTTGTGAGTCTAAGAAATTTCTATCTTACCGAGCTGTTGACATCGAAAATAGTTCATTTCGATTATAAGTGCTGGATTCTGTGTACTTGCTTAGTTACTGAGAATTGTGTTTATCCGATGTGTTCCAGAAATCTCTAGAGATTTAGGGGTCAGTTGTTTTTGAAAACAACCAATCCAAATGTCGGTGTTCCACAAATGTCGGAGATTTCATTTTTCGGAGTTAGCTTCGGAGTAGCTGCCAAAAAACAGCTGACTGGAAGCAATTGCGTTGTTGCTGCCACGGCAGGGTTGTTGGCTTCAAAATAATTTCAATAATTGTTGGATACAAATTATTTTTGAAGTTTCTAAGTATTAGAATGCTGAAAGCGTTTTTGGTATGCACTGAGTTCCAAACTAATAAATAATTTTGAAGCCATTAATACTCAATTTTATCGGGTTAAGAATTTTCATAAACTCTTACCCGCCAAATAACTATTTTGTGTTGACAACCCTGTTGCTTACAAGTGAGTGGAGTGCACAAAAATAAATTCAAAAATGCCCGCGTTTGCATTAATTGCTTTGTATATTGCTGGGGGAAGGTCAGTGACAAGGGAAACAAAACCTTTCCAAAAGTTTTACAAATGCTGCAGTCCTTTTTTGATTTTTGATAAAGCGTAAGCTTCTTTTCTGCCGAGATATGCAACTGCTATTCCATATGGCATTACTACCTCTTCCTCCGGAGTTAAATGTTGCCACCATAAAATCATCCTACAACTTTTAAAAATTAAAATAAATGTAAAAAGCGAAGTTAAAAGTCACACCGCTGACAAATTGTCTTCCATTTCGTGATTTCAAATTATCGCCGACATAATTTATCGATAGGTTTTTTTTCGATACTTCATTAAATTATGCTATTAAATCATATTTTATTAAACTGCTCATTTATCCACATAATCTTGTTAAATTTATACTTCGTTTAAGAGTATAAACATTTAATTCTGAAAGAAAAATTAAAACTCCGAAAATTTTATTGTCAAATTTGGAGAAGTTGGCAGGTTTGCTTGTTGTTGCTTTCTGCAGCTGTCAGACCATTGCATTGTTTTGGTGGACAATATTTTAAAATTCATTTTTATTACTTAAAACATATGAAATCTTTAATAATATTAATGCAATTCGATCAGTTAAGTATTCAAGTTGTGTTCCTCATTATTCTATTTGATTCAAATTTCTTTATTAGCAAGACATAGGCCAAATGTCGTCAGAAAATGTGCAACATTTGTAAACAACCAAAAGAGGTTTCAGGAACACCGACAATTGCTTTTGGGTTGCTTTTGGGTTGTTAGAGGTTTGTAGAACACCGCCGTATAATTCAAGGAATGATCGGTTTTGGCTTGAGTAAAATAACAATGCAAAGCCAAAAAGTATGCAATGAAAAATGTAAATTATAACCTTAAAAATCTTAACCGATAATAATGTTTAAAATAAGAGACAACTATACCAGGTATGGCATTTAGAGTTTATCGAGAACTGGCAGCTTTTGCTAAAATCAGGAGTGAATAAAACATAAAGCAAAGAACCTCAGGCACTTTTCAAAAGAAGTCTGCGATTATTTTTAAAGCCTTCTGTTGGATAAAAGTCTCTGTGCTTAAAATGCCTCTTGCTATTTTTACTATATTTTGTAAGTGCTCACACTTTTCTTCTTTCTTCATAATGTTCGATACTTTGAATTAGAGTTCGCCAGTCATAGCCCATTGGGCACGATTATACTTGCCAATTCACTCCAAATGCTTGCCAAGGGCATGCTTCACTGTGAGAGATTGTATTTGGATGGAAGAGAAGGGAAGTTGTCAAGGCCCAGAGTGAGAAGACCGTCTGGCTATTATGTTAAGGCAGCTGACAAATCGCTGCTTGGGAGCGTTGCCGGCAGGAACACTCTAGCCGTCTAATGGCGCTGTTTGTTCGTTAGAGATTTGTTTTGAATTTTGATTATTTGGCCAACAACTGTATGCTTTTTTGAATTTGTGGCTTTTTGCTAGTAAAGATTTGAATTTGAAATGATTGTTAGCGCTGCGGGATGGGGTTAAGATCCCGCCCAGTGCCGTAACAATATGGCAAGAGAAAGACACAGTCACACATTCGCGTTTTTTTTTTTTTTTTGGGAACTTTATTTTTCTTCAGTGTCGGCCAAATGGAGAGGACAAGAGAGCTTTCTTTAAACCAGTGGCGGCGATCCACAGCTCACACGAGCCGAAGTTAGTCGTGTTTCTAAGCAAACGCTAGCCGAACTTATGGTTGTGTGAATCGGTGAACACTTCATTGCAAGTTAAACTACTGCAGTCTGGAGAGACCTCTCTTGTTCGCCAACACAAGCCCACTTTTCCGTCCTCTCCATTTGGCCGCCTCTGCTCCAGACCACAGGCGTCTTACTTGCATCTTAGTGTTCACCGATTCACACAATCAAGAGTTCTTTTCGCGTTTGCCTAAATTCAGCACTGACCTGGTAGCTATGGGTTGGTACTGCTTTACATCGACAAACGCAACGCAATTGACTCGACATTATTACAAACTCCATGTCATAGTAGTCCATTCGAAGTCAAAATGGATGTTCCACGTCTATTCAACACAAAACAATTACAACACGTCAATTCAACACACGTCAATTCAACAAACGTCAATTCAACACACGTAATTTCAACACACGTCAATTTAACACAGCACAGTTTTAACACATATACAATTTCAACATAATCAATTTCAACACAAAGAAATTGAACATCGGCAAATTCCAACAAAGTTCGATTTCAACACAGTACAATTTCAACACAAAAATATACCCGTTACTCATGAAAAAACATGTTTAACAGTGTTCCAGCGATCCTTAGAGTGAACATCTGAAAAGTATGCAACACTTTTTTAACCCAGCACTTTTTCACATTTTTGCTCATAACTTGAGAACCGCTTATCCGATCTTTATCATTTCTTCAGCGAATCGATTCATTTTGCTAATTTCTAAATATCTCTAAAAGGTACAAATCATCTATCTTTATAACTGTAGGAGATATTACGTTTTTTCCAAATTGTGGGGGCGGGAGGGGGCGTGGCCAAAATTTGAAACAAACTTGATCTGCGTGCAGATAAAAGAAGCATTTGTCCCATACATGTCAAACCTCTATCTCTTACCATCTCTGAGATCTAGGTGTACCGACTCGGCTGTTGATGCTGATCAAGAATATATATAAGGTTGCGATTGTGGAAAAATTGCGCCGCAGGCAAAATATTTTTGTAAAAAATCGCGCGATTTTTTCCATGTTTTTATGATGTTATCGGAAAGTACTGCTACTTAATTTTTTAAATAAACTATCCCAAACAATTCTACGATTTTTTGAACGATTTTTTAGTAATTGTGTACGAGTTCACAAAAATCCTATATAATGTTGCCGCCCCAGAGTATGCAATGGGTTTTGATGGGTTAGTTGCAAAAACTGTGCTCTAAACGAAAGGTGTACAGAATCAGTTTACAGGCGCGTAGACGCCAATACAAAGAAACAGCGCAAGAAATATAAATAGAATACCGATTTTTGTTGTGTGCCCTTGACTGTCTGACACAATCGAAATCATTCGCCTTTCTCGAAGGGTCAGAGAAGAGACAACACATATGAAATTAATGTGGCACTTCTCATAGCATAAAGCAATAAGCGCTTCCATACTTATGCGGAAAACAAAAACGTATGCACTGCGTGCGCATAGGGCAAAGGCACCACAGCTCTAAACTGAATAGATTTTAAAAAGATGCTGTAATGCTTTAATTCTCAAGTGGTTTGCATCCTTGGGCCTGGGTATAAATTTTGATATTTTTCATAGTAGTTTAAGACTGCGTTCGCGCATTAAAATTTTAGGAATTTTTTGGATTTTTTAATATTTTACGGAATGTTTCACACATCACTTTGCCTGTTTTGCAGCGTTTTCTTAAAGTTTTACTGGTTAAATGGCGGCCTGATAAATTTGCCTTTAATCGGGTAAGAAATGGTGAAAAGAATTTAAAAATGTTTAAGTTTTTTTCATTTTATTTTTAAGCCGTTTTCTCTTCTTCCAGCTGTTATGAATCAAATAAGCTCACAATTTACTCAAATATTTTTTAATTTAAAAGATGTGAAATAAAAAATAATTTAATTCAATATTATAATTTAACCACTGTGATTTTTGCCATGACAATTTCCCTGTTTTTTGTTTACTTCATAATTTCTTCTTTTTCAGTTTCGACCACAGATAAAAACCTTTTTTTCCCCGCTTTTTAGTAGGCTCCGTCTTGTTTTATATGCCCATCTCTCCCCAGATTGCTGTTTGTTTTCCGTTTGTGGTGTTGGGGGTCACAAGAAGACACTCTCGCCCGTCGTTTTTGTTGGGCAATTAAAGTGCAGTTTTTGTTGTTAGACATTTATGGCGAGACTGCATGACTGGATGAGTGATTTGTAGTTGGATGTGTGGGCGTGTCATGGCGCGGGCAACTTTGTAGGTAAAAGCGATTAGGTTGTCAAATTTGTAAATTCACTCTCAGTCCTCTCTTTGGCACTTTAAAGTCGCATTGCATGTGCAAATTCAATTTCGATTGTTTGCAAATTGCATTTGCTATGGAGGGACAGCTGCCCGGACATCCGGCTAATGTGCGTACGCACGCGCATCGTTCGGCGCATTTTCGCATTATTCTTTTCGCACTTGAGTGCCTTTTCCAAAATTTCTACATTGCATGTTTGTTGCCCCTATTTCACATGGGTCGGCAGGTCAGCGCGGTTGTCCATGTCCCAGGGATTACATGTAATAATGGCGCATAAATCCGGTAGTGGCCAAATGCAATTCAATGGCCACTGATTGCCGCCTTCGTGTAAGGGCGAATGGTGATGATGAGTGGCTGTGGGAAGAGTTGTTGTTTTTTTGGGGGTGGTGACAGATCAGGGTGTGTAATGGTTCTTGCTGATGATCTAGAAAAGAAGTGACCATTGGTTTTTTGTTTGTGAAATTTGTACAGTCACTTTGCAAGAACAATGAAACATTCCAATTCCGCTAGAAACTAATCTGGTATTAATTAAATAATTTCTTGCACTGTATAAAATATGTGTCACCACATTGAAAATATCAAATGTTGACCACACTCAAATCTTTGAACAAATTGGATAAGCTAGAACCAAAGTTTCGATAATGCCCACATCCCAAAATAATAGTATAGTTTTGATAACATTCCACAACCAAAAAAAAAAAAAACAAAACTGTTTTACTGCTGAAAATTCTGAAGAATTTATAAGAAACTGGCTGTATACCCGGCATCGTTCGGGTCTTCAGCATTGTGAGTAATTGTTTCCTTGAGAGCGTTTATTTTCAAGATTGAATCCAAATTTTTACCAACAACAACAATGGATATTTTGACTATTATATGTCATGTATATGTCGTATACCGTTTGATGATCTCATTGTGTTCGTGTTACATTTGCTATTTCTTTTAAAGTCGTATTAAAGCAGTGGTGCCCAAATTCACAATACCAAGCTTTGCGCTTGTGTGCATATCAGCGAAACACGAAATAAGCCTCATGACCCCAAACATGAGCAACAAGCAAACAAACAAATGCCTCGTGAGAGAAGTAAAAGACGGAAGCAGGCGTCGTGAGAGAGCAGGCCGCTGAGCGTCCTGTTTTTAAAACCCACGTATTCGCTCTCTCTATCTCTCTATGCATGTGTCGGCTGCCATGCCGGCAGAATTATGAGTTCCTATCCCATAGGATAGGCTTTTGACATTTTAGGCACCACTGTATTAATGATATCACCACGTTATTTCATAAAGTTAGAATTATTTTAAGATTGGCATAAGAAAGATATTAAAGTCGTCTGTAGTGAAGTCTTAAACTGAATTGAATCTCAGCGTTCATCTAGGCCAGGGGTGCCCAAGCCCATTCCTCAATCTACCTGGAAAAACAAATTCATATACAGGGTTACAACCAATTTAAAAAAAATTTATTGAGCCAATCGTTACAATTCTTTGTAAACAAAATAGGCTCCTTCTGCGTCGATGCAGCGCTACCAGCGCGATTTGGTTGCTGCTTGAATCCCTTCTGTCGTCTCAAAATACTTGCCTTTAATCGGCCTTTTGTGGTCCCCCGGGGTTCTGCCCTGTAGGGCGGCTGCGGAAGCGTTGGGATGCTGACCTTGACACACTTACACTCGCCGCCATTTCTGGTCGTCAGTGAGCACTTTCAGGACCATCTTCGTGCACTCCTTGCGCATGTTAAAATGCTCCGTCACAATGTCATGAACCACAGATTTTGGTAAATTTAACAACGGAACAATTTATCGAATGCTTAGTCGACGGTCTGAGTTTCAAAATTTGCGCACACGGTCACATTATCGGTGTTTGTTCAAGTTGAAGATCTTCCAGCACGGTCTTTATCGGTGATCTCTTTCCGGCCCTGCGAAAGAACTTTTTGCTAAAGCAACATTTGGATATGCCTGCTTGATCATTTCAAACGTCTCTGTTGCAGATTTAGCTTAGTATGAGTTTCACTCAGAATTTAATCGCTATGCATTTTCGGCTTGCACAACTCACAGAAACACTTCGCGCACTCCCAAGTGCTTGGATACGCTCGTACGTTAGCTAGGAACGCTCTCTACCGAAATCGGTGCATGCACGCTCCGAAGTACAGTCGCGGCGGAAGAAATTTAGTCCTATTACTTTCCTGAAAAACCTTGTATGTCTCTCATCTCTCTCTCCTGATCTCATCTCATCTCAACGTTCCTTCGCCGTTCGACAGACTGCGAGATTTCGGTGTTGCGTTGCATTTTGAGAATAGTAGTAGAAGTAGTCTTTATTAATATGAAATTTTCAAAGATTTTCATTGTAACATAAATTTGTGCCGACATTAAAAGACACGTTTAGAGTTATACTAAGGCTTGTGGTGTATAAAACATCAGCCTGAATATTATTTTGAGAATATTACGATAACCTCTTCTAAGCATCGTTGCAAAAACTGAACTCCCAACGCTCATCACTTTGTATTAATCTCTCATAAAGTTTTGACTTATCAATATATAAGCTTGAAAATATCCAAAATAAAGAAAGTCAGTTAACCGAAACGATGCATTTGAGATTCGAAAAAAATTATGAAAACAAATCAAATCAGAAAGAAATGGAATGACCGCCTACTGCGCCACGTATTAAACTGTAATTGAATTGAGACGGTGGAGAAATTTCGCAATATTCTTTTTTCCTAAAGATCTGCTTAGCAATTTAGAGCAAACCCCTGAAAGGAAGCACTCAGTTTGGTCCAGTCGTTATGAAGTTTTGCATTTTTATGGAAACAGAAAATATAATCAATATAGCACATAGACATAAACCGTGCGTTCGAACACATACACTCAGCAAACGGAACTGAAATCATGAGCTAATCTACCATTTGTTAAAGCACTGAGTAAGGAGGAGTTCGAAAGGAGCTTTGTTCACTTTTTTGCTCATAATTTGAGAACCTTCGGCAAGTCGATAAATAATCTTGACCTCTAAATATTTTTTGAAGGTATGAACCATCTATCTGCAAAACTGTAGAAGATATGACGATTTTTTCCAAATTGCGGGTCGGGAGAAGGCGTGGCAAAAATGGAAAATATACTTGATCTGCCTGCAATTGCAAGAAGTTTATATCCCATCCATGTGAATCCTCTATCTCTTACCATCTCTGATATATGTTTGTTCATACGGACGGATCAATTTTTCAAAATATTCCTCAGCCCCCCCATCTACTCTTTATGTTTCTATTTTTGTAAGCATTTTCTAATGACTCATTTCAATTGAAATTTGATGCCACATTTCTCTTCGTAAAAGTGACCACAAAAATCTTCTTGTCGATTTTGTTTGAAGTGATGCTTCTTATCGAAGCGAAAAGGCCCCACAATACCGATAACCCTTGCACAATGCAATTGAAATTTTATACACACAGCATTCAACCCTAGTTCCCACATTTTTAAAACTTGCCAAGTGATTTGCACAAAAATGTGTTGAACATCTTTTGGGTAGATTAGAAGTTTCGTGTGTCATTGGCATCAGCCAATTGATTGATATTCGAGCGCTGACCCAGCCCCGCTCTGTGATGTTTACCAAAGTGATAACCTAGCCCAGATTATGTTGTGATCCGATCGGTAAGCGTGCGTCGAACTCATTTTTCACATCACGTGCCACACGCGACCTTCAAATTGCGACATTTTGTGCTCTTGAATTTCAACAATTGTCGCATCGAGTGCAACCTCAGCGGGAAGGGATGCAGGGGGGATATTTTCTGCCCTTACACAGTGGCGGCTCTTCAAAGCAGCTGCCAAAAAAAAGAAAAAACTCTCTGCGGCGTCTGCTCATATTTCTATGGCTTTGAATTTTTTCCTCTTTTTTTTTGGCAACTCCGCACTGTCTATGCGGCAATAAACCAAATTAAAATCACAAATTAGCTTGCTGCAGTGGCTAAACTTAAAGCTAGAAATGGCTCAGACAAAAAACTTATGGTCTGTCATGATTTATGTTGCAGATTTTTAACACAATTTTTTAGTTAAGTCTGATTAGCGATATATATAAGATATATAAAAGTTGGCATAAGAAAGTCTCAAAGGTTTCTTACTCTCTAATTTTAGTTTAAACAGGAACACACAACGCACAACTATATAGTTGTTTCAAGAACCTCCCGTCATTTAAAAACTAAGAATAGTTCGGTCCAAAAATATCTTTTATATTCTAACTTACTTATTTTTCTTATTGTATAAAATTCATATACAAGTTCGTACACAAATACTCTTTGAATGTTCGAACTCCTCCTAACTCAGTGTAAGTGTTCGAATGCACGGCCTATGTCTATATGCTTTATTGAATATATCTTCTGTATTTCACATCGTTCATTCATATATTATCACATGGTTTGCACAGACTCCTTGATCTTGTTTTTGTTTCCGATATTTCCAATTCTGTGGTATCTAGAATTTCACCCTTGTCAATCCCTGAGGACATTTATCATCCTACACTTCAAATTGATTGTGACCTTGATATACCGAGCACCACTTCTCCCCTTTTCCAAAATACTGCATCCTTTTGCTTTCGAAAGGCTGACTTTCTACGACTCAATGAAGCTTTATCCATGGTAGACTGGTCTTTTCTAGACTCATCTCAGGATATTGAAAAATCCACAAAAGCCTTTTACGAAGTTCTTTATACTGTGTTTAACGAATTTGTGCCCCTTCGGATTTCTTCTTCTCCATCACGTGCGCCCCCATGGTTCACGAGAGGCTTATCTAACCTGAAAAATATTAAATCTCGGCTGTACAAAAAATTTAAAAAATCTGGATCCCGCGTGGATTTTGCCAAATATTCCGTAGCAAGATCTAAGTTTACGGTCCTCAACTCAGAATGCTATAAGGACTACTTGGTCAGGTGTAAGTTGAGTTTTCAGGACGACCCAAAGAAGTTCTACAACTTTGTGAATGCAAAAAGGAAATCCTCTCAATTTCCGCCCTCCCTTTCTTTAGATGACGTATCGGGTGACAACGACTCTGATATTGCCAATCTATTTGCAACATTTTTCCAACGATGCTATTCTGCATCTGCTAATAATTTAGTCTCTAAATATCCGTAATCTGTGGCTAATTCCAACTGCATTGTATGCCCTGTTGTCCTCAAGTCCTCTTTTAGCCCCGGACCTGACAAAGTTCCCAGCTGTGTGTTGAAACTTTGCGCTGACTCCTTATGTGTGCCGCTTTGTAAACTATTTAACACATCTCTTCAACAGGGAGACTTCCTAGTCTTTGGAAGGAATCCTATGTTATTCCTATCCATAAAAAGGGACCAAAGTCAATCATTTCGAACTACAGGTGCGTATCGAAGCTATCGGACATTCCTAAGCTTCTTGAAAAGATCCTGACTCCCCAACTACAACATTATTGTCGTTCGGTAATATCTACATCTCAACATGGTTTCATGAAGAATCGCTCTATCTCTACGAATCTACTTGAATTTACTACTCTTGTAAACAATGGGTTTGTCAATAAGCAACAAACTGATGTAGTTTATACTGATTTCAGTAAAGCGTTTGACTCAGTCAATCACGAGCTCTTAGTACATAAATTGTGTCTGCTCGGCTTCCCACCAATCCTCCTGAACTGGATAAAGTCGTACTTAAGCGATCGATCTCAACGAGTTCGTTTCAAATCAGTACTATCCAGCTCCATTAATGTACTATCTGGGGTCCCCCAAGGTAGTCATTTAGGCCCCTTACTATTTAACCTTTTTATAAATGATATCCCACAGGTCTTATCCCATTCGCAGGCACTGATGTATGCCGATGACCTCAAACTTTGTTTGCCGTATAATGACCCTACGTCTCCTCTACTCCTGCAATCTGATTTAAACTCTCTTTACACCTGGTGCTCGGTTAATAGCCTTCCTCTTAATCTCAGCAAGTGTAAATGTATGACTTTTAGTCGAAATAAACCATATGAGTTTGATTATATGATTGATTCCATCCCTTTGGAACGTATCCATAAAGTTGATGATTTGGGTGTACAATTTGTTCCCAAGTTATGTTTCAATAGTCATATATCAGTCATCGCAAACAAAGCAATGGGAGTTCTCGGTTTTGTCAAACGATGGTCGAAGGAATTTAATGACCCCTATGTCACTAAGCAACTTTATGTCTCACTAGTGAGACCAATACTTGAATATGGGTCGTATGTGTGGTCTCCATACTACCAAAAATATCAAGATCAACTGGAATCGGTTCAAAAACAGTTTCTAATTTTCGCTCTTCGTGGCTTAAACTGGGATTCCACCTTTCATCTTCCTCCTTATGAGGACAGATTACGCCTAATCAACCTTCCTTCTCTTAAGAGCCGCCGAATTTGCCATAGTGTTCTTTTTATTCATAAACTCCTGTCAGGAGATATTGACTCTATCGCTTTGTTATCTAATTTAAGTCTTGCAGTCCCACAACGCGTTACTAGAAATTTTAATCCTATTTATCTACAGCCTTGTGTAACAAACTACGCTCATCACGAACCATTCCGAAAGCTTTGCTTAAACTATAACTTGCATTTCCCCATTTTTTCATCTCAATCCTCCTTGTGAAAAAAAATTTTTTCGTTCCTAAGTAGGCCCTCTTAAAGTTAGACAGAACATTGTTAAACTATAAATAAATAAATAAATAAATAAATACATTGAGTGCTTTCTTCTACGGGTTTGTGCGCAATTGCTATGCAAAGAATTAGAAAAAATAAAGTGGAAAATTTCTCAACATTCTCAATTTAATCACAATCGACTTGCACAAGAAATCATAGAGATCGGATGAACGATAGTGAAGTTATGACTAAAAGAATGTTCGCTGCATTCTGCTGCAACTGGAACAGGGTATATAACATTCGGGCTTGACTAACTTTCGTATTTGTTTAATACAAACTTATTTAGAACCATTTTGACACTGTAAACGAATGTTTTTTGGTTTTCACTTGTTTTATTTACACACGGTTATCTATTTACTATTTACTATGATTGTTTCTTCAGGGTTTGTCAACACGGGGTTTTCTCTCTATCTGTCTTGTCTTCTCTCATCTTGTATAACCTTTGCCTACAGTGTGACCATCCCCCGAAGGCTAAAAAAATAACTTAACTCTAAAATATCGATATAGTGAGAATTTTGCGGTTACACAAACAGTTTTTCTCTCAATATTTTACAATGAATTTGCCGGCGATATATTACCGTTTTAAACTTGAATCATCTAGGATCAGGGATTAAATTCTTCGGTATTACTCAGAAGCACTTTATAATACAATATTTCTGTAAACTTTATACATTGGCTTGAGATTATTCATCTCGGCAGAAAGCTGCGTAACATATTTAGATTTTCGTTGTTGTCAACCAAACCAAACTCATATTTTTCCCGGAAATAGAATTTAATAATAATTCAAATTCACCATAATTTAAAAATAAACTCACTATGGAAATTTGCATTTACTGTATATAATTACCTAGAATTAGTACCACATAATTTCTTATCAACTGATTCATTTGAATTTTGTTTCTTCATGTTCATGTTGTTCTTCATGTACCACATAAGGTGTTGATCAAAATTATAAAACACACAACAAATAAATGGAGAAATGAAATCCAACTTTTTTTAAGATCCGGCGAAAGACCCATAAATTATGATAAAAGAGACCTCTGTTTTTCAAATGAAGTCTAGGTTCGCGCTTTGTGCAACACACAACGACAACAATTTTAACTTAAATTCACATAATTTCTACAAACCGCATTAGAGGTGTCATAATTAGTTAAAACTGTCGTTATGTTCTGGTACACACCTTATTTATGTGATTTTGGTTCTCTTTTGTATAAACTCTTGGCAAATTCCTTTCAGCAGTTCAGTTCATAATTAATTTCCTTTCTAAACACATCGTCAATTTGCGAATCCAAACAAAAAATGTTAAAATATTTAATATTTTTAAAACTATTACTGATGTCATCAAGTCCAACCACATGGGCAAACAGTGAACCGGAAATGCATGATCCGCAAGCATTTTATTCAAGGATCTTAACTTTGCAAAATGAAGTGGAGGAAAAGGCTTCTTTGCTACAAAACTATGAGAAAATAGGAAAAACCATGAGAACTCAACTTAATGAAAAGGAAAAAGAAATTCTAAAATTAAAGGAAGATTCAACCAAAAAAGAAAATCTATTGAGCGAAAGCAAACGTAAGATAGTACAGCAAGAAGAAGATATACAGAACTCAAAAGAAAGATTTAATGAACTAAATAAACAGTTTGTCAGCATGGGAATTAAGGTTCAGGAAATGCAAACTAAAATAGATGTAAAAAATCAGAAAATAAACAAATTGGAAAATGAGAGTTGGAAAAGTAAGTTGAGTGAATCCAAGCTGAATGTCGTTAGTTGTATTACAAATTTAAAGCAAACTAATAAAAATCTCATAAAAAGTCAGGAGTTAGAAATGATGTTAGGAGAAGATTTAAGTAAATGTATTTTAAGGTTGACCAAACTACAGAATGAGACAGAGATATGTAAAAGTAATAAGAAAAAGTGTTTTGAGAAAGTAGATAAATTATATATCAAACAAAATCAACTGAACAACTCATTAATTCAGTTAGAAGAGGATAAAAATAATTTAACCCAAGAGATTTTGAAGGAACAAACTAAAACAAGAGAGTCACAAGAAGAGTTAAGCAAATGCAATTCATTATTGATCTTACAACAGAATGAAACTGAAATTTATAGAACTGAATTGCAAATCTCTAGTGAGAAAGTAAAAAATTTAACGTCACAAAATGACAAATTCAACCGCACACAAGTTCAATTGTTAAGTTCAATTGTTCAGTTGGAAAACGTTAAAATAAATTTGACCCAAAAGTTAATGAAAGAACAGACTAAAACAAAGGAGTCTATGGAACAGTTGATGGAATGCAATTCTACTTTGACTAAGACGCGGACTGAGATTGAGAATTATAGAATTAAATTGCAAAACTGTAGTGTGACCGTAGTAAATTTAACGTCACAGATTGACCAATTAAGCCTTATACAAAATCAATTGAACAATTCATTAATTCAGTTAGAAGAGTATAAAAATAATTTAACTCAAGAGATTTTGAAAGAACAAACTAAATCAAGAGAGTCACAAGAAGAGTTATCTAAATGCAATTCATCTTTAATCATACAACAGAATCAGACAGAGAATTGTAGAATTGAATTGCAAAAATGTGGCGAGAAATTAAAAATTTTAACGTTAGAGATGAACGAATTAAGCCTTACACAGGATCATTTAAATAGTTCCATAATTCAGTTAGAAAAGGATAAAATAAATTTGACTCAAGATATAATGAAAGAACAGAACAAAACGAAGAAGTCTATGGAACAGTTAAAGGAATGCAATTCTACTTTGACCAAGAAACAGACTGAGATTGAAAATTATGGAATTGAATTGCAAAACTGTGGCGAGAAAGTAAAAAATGTAACATCACAGAATGACAAATTAAACCGCTCAAAAGCTCAATTGTTAAGTTTAATAGTTAAGTTAGAAAAAGATAAATTTAATTTGACCCAAAAGTTAATGAAAGAACAGATTAAAACAACGAAGTCTATGGAACAGTTGATGGAATGCAATTCCACTTTGAGCATTAAACAGACGGAGATTGAGAATAATAGAATTGAATTGCAAAACTGCAGTGTGACCATAGAAAATTTAACGTCACAGATTAAACAATTGAGCCTTGCACAAGATCAGTTAAAGAGTTTATTAAATCAGTTTAAAAAAGGTGAATATAATTTGACTCAAGAGATTCTGAAGGAACAGACTAAAACAAGAGAATCCATAGAACAGTTAACGAAATGCAATTCATCATTGACCTATCAACAGACTGAGACTGGAAATTATAAGAGCAAACTGAACAACTGTACTAAGAAAGTGGGAAATTTAACTTTACAGTTTGACCAATTAAGCCTTACACAAGATCAATTGAATAAATCATCAATTCAGTTAGAAAAGGATAAAAATAGTTTGAATCAAGAGATTGAAAAACTAAATAAAGAACTATTAGAGGTAAAGAAGTCTAAAGCAGAATTAATTAAGAATTGTTCAACCAATTCTACAAACTGTGGCAATGAAATTTTCCATTTAATCACAGAAATAGAGAACTTAAAACAAGTTCAAAAATCTTTGGAATTCTTAAAAACTCAATTAGAAAATAGTAACAAAAACTTGACCCAAGAAATTAAGAAAGAACAGAATATAGCAAAGAAGTTTAAAGAAGAGTTAATAAAATGCAATTCAACCTTACAGACCGAAACTAAGAGTTATAAAACTCAATTGCAAAACTGTACTGAGAAAGTAGGAAATTTGAATTCACAGATTGACATATTTAATCACACACGAGATCAATTTAATAAATCCTTAATTCAGTTAGAAAAGGAGAAATATAATTTGACTCAAAAGATTGCAAAACTTAATAAAGAACTTACAGATTCAGAGAAGTCTAAAGAAAAGTTAATTAAAAATTGTTCAACCAATACCACAAACTGTGGCAAGGAAATCGACCAACTAAAAAATACTCTAAAAACTTTGGATATCTTGAAAACTCAATTGGAAAATAATAATAAAAATTTGACCCTAGAAATCAAGAAAGAACAGAACAATGCAAATTTATCCAAAAAAGAGTTTATTAAATGCAATTCAACATTGACCAAACTTCAAACAGATACTGATAAATATAAAAACCATACAGAGGGAGATTTTAAGTCACAGATTGAGTATTATAAACATGAAATAGCTCACTTGAATGGTTCACTAATTCAGTTGCAAAACAATAATTCTAATTTAACCCAACAATTTGAGAAAGAAAAGAAGAATTCTGAAACTAAACTGCAAAATTGTAATGATAATGTAAGAAATTTAGACATCATACAAAATCAATTGAATAGTTCATTAAGTCAGCTTAAAAATAATAATTACATTTTGTCGATAGAAAATGAAAAACTTAAGAAAGATCAAATTAAGACACAGGAGTTGATTAGCAATTTTACAACAAATATGACAAATTGTGGCAACGAAAAAAATAGTTTAAGCAAGAAATTAAAACAAGCACAAAAATGGTTTACCAAACAAATTAAAATAGTACAAACTAAACCAAATAACTCTATAGAAGAGTTAAAGAATTGTCAAACCAATCTCACATTCTGCCAATCTATAAAACATAATTTCGAAAATTGTAATAAAAGCTTAGCCCTTATGGCAGAGTCTCAAAATATCCTAATTACAAATATAAGCGAGCAAAATTATAAAATAGATCACCTAGAGAAAAATATATATGAACTCTCCCAAGAGATTTCGAATTTAAATAAAACTATTGCAATTAAGGACCAACTGTTTGATATTCATAAAGATCAATTATCTTGGGAGAAAAATGCAACAATTAATTTAAAACAGGAACTTGAAGAGAAAACAAGACAATTTCGTTATCTGTTAAAAAAATGCCAAGCGCCTGCCCCTGCATCTCTTCGCCCGTGGACTTTAGTACAGCGCCGTCTATATACTAGTTTAAATTTTAATCAACCTTGGAGTAACTATAAAGAAGGATTTCATCATTCATCAGAGGAATTCTTCATCGGCTTGGATAAACTGCATCAAATTACTTCCCAAAAACCTCATGAGCTGTCCATTTACTTAGTGGACTTTAATAACCGAATTTCCTATGCCAACTATACCCTATTTTCCATTGGAGACGAATATGGGCGCTACAACATAAAACAGCTTGGGCACTTTTCTGGCCATGCTCCAGATGGAATGTCGGATAACTATGATATGACATTTTCCACCTACGATTACGACTCTGACCAGGATGAAGGGAAACATTGTGCGAAACTATTTCAAGGAGGTTGGTGGTATAACAAGTGCAGAAACAAGTGAGTTGAACTGTTTTGAGTACCCAAAATAGCTCATAAAATAAACATAATTTCTTTTTCAGCCCGAATGGACGAATCGAACGTGGTCGTGGCATCACTTGGGGGAATAGAAATGATTATCAGGAAATCCAGATAAGGATTCGACCTAAGCAGAAATTTAATTAATTAAGCAATCCACTTTTGTACTTTAGAATATGTTAACATAAGTATCATCTATTTTGTCATTAAAAACTTTGTCTTGCTTTTGTGAAATGAATCGGCGTTATCGAAATGGAAGCGTGACAGTGGCCTCCGCAGTGGCGTAGAAAGGGGGGGCAATTAAGATGATCAATCTCCCCCCATTGAGTTTACAGAATGAAATCTGAGTATACGGCATAGAAGTTGGCGTGCACCCAGCTTTCGCCTCCAACCTTCAGCGGGCAGCTAATTAGCGCCAGCTGATTTGTTGTAGCCTTTTTATGGCTAAGCAGACTTTGTGATGGTCCTTTTTCAATATCGTAGACTGATGACATCGCTACTTCTCTAGAGGCGGCCTTGTGCTCTTCATCGCTTTCCAGCAGTTTGGAGAAGTAGCTTCTCCATTTGTTTAGCACCACTGCACAGTAGGCAATGCCATACAAGTTGGCACACAGTAAGTCAAACGAGAGCGTAAGTTAAAGTCGGCTCTATCCGACTTCGTTATACCCGTTACTCATGAAAAACCTGTTTAACAGTGTTCCTGCGTTCCTTAGGGTGACCATCCGAAAGGTATGCAACATTTTTTTTAGGGTGGGAGGAGGGGTAGCGGGAGGGCATGGTTCACTTTTTTGCTCATAACTTGAGAACCAGTAATCCGATCTTTATCATTTCTTCGGCAAATCGATTCATTTTGCTAAGAACTAACTATCTCTAGACAGTACGAATCGTCTATCTTTAAAACTGTAGGAGATATAACGTTTGTTTCAAATTGGGAGCGCAGGAGGGGGCGTGGCCAAAATTTGAAACAAACTTGATCTGCGTGCAGATAAAAGAAGCATTTGTCCCATACATATCAAATCTCTATCTCTTACCATCTCTGAGATCAAGGTGTTCATACAGACAGACGGACGGACGGACAGACGGACAGACGGACATGTCTATATCGACTCGGCTGTTGATGCTGATCAACTTTATACTTTATATGGTCGGAAATGTTTCCTTCTGCCTGTTACATACATTTGCACGACTTTAGTATAACCATTTTACTCTACGAGTAACGGGTATAAAAATAAACTGTGGAATTTTAAAAATATCTCTCCTACATTAAAATCGATATTTATATATTTTTCCTACCGATACTCACGAAGTTGTAAGCACGCATAGTTGAAATTTTTTCACATCTCTAACACTACTATTCCCGCCTTTTTTGGACAAGCTGATTGAACTTGTGAAAAGTTAAGTTTTAATAATTTTTGTGAAAGTAGTTTTGCAAACCCACATAGTTGGTATGTATTTGATGTAAATCATTGTGTGTGTCCAGTGTATTAGCTGAAAACTATCTTTAAACTTAACATTTCCTATAGAATGATCTTTTTCACGTACTAAAACTTTTGTAGCACAGTGCACAAAATGTAGTTGGACAATTGCACTTTGGCACATTTGATACACATCAAGTGTGTAATAACTCGGGAAAATTGTAAAGCAATCCGACCACGCCCACCCTTACTGCCCACATTAGATACGGGCCCACTTCTGGTGTAGTTTAACACTTTTTTAAAACTTCTGAATATCAATCGTGAAAAAAATTCTTAATTCTTTTTTGTGAATGTGATTGGACTATTTATAAAAAAAAATTAAAATGTGTCAATGCGAGGGCTGTTTAAAAAGTTCTCGGCCTCCAAAGTAGGCTCTTGTAAATTAAGGTGTGTGGATGGTTCGCAGTTTTCCGGGAGTCCGGGATTAACAAAAGGCAAAGTGGAAAGTTGGATATTGCTAAAAATTAATGCCTTTAGGGCCCGAAGCAGAATCATGAAAATAGAACAAAATTTGTAAAAATGGCGACCAGGAGACCAGAAGAGGGCCTTAGATTGCTGTTAAATATCTTTTTTTAAGTCATGTATTTCTGTTACCTTAATTGAGAACGCATATATCATTTATTATTTATGTGATTTTTGTATTGTGTATTTATATTTTAAAGACATTAAATTTTATAAAACCAGTATCCACATTTGTTCTTGGCATAGAACAAATCAAATGTCACACTCAAATTTTTTCTTCTAAGTTTACAAATAGAGTAAATAGTAGTTTAACTTAAAAGTATCTTAAAAAGATCACTTACTAACTATTTTGTATATCCCTGATTAAATACTGTTTAAGTTTTACCTAGCTCAACATCTACTTCAATAGCAATAGACAGTGCTGCCGAATGTACAAGCAGATTTGTGTTGTTTTCTTGCTTTTCTGGCAGATTACATGTCAATTTCCTAACTAGACGAGATCCATTGTCGTTGTATGCCACACGTAGACTTCCCACTTGATTCATTGTTGATGTGCTGTTTACTAAGAATACCATGCTCGACGATAAACATTTTGAATTCTTTGCCTTAAATGTGTTTAAACATTTCGAGCGCTTTTTGCAACCTTTTTTTCAAGTAAGTCTCAAAGTTTTTATTTTTTTATGACAATTTCGTTTCTCTTCTCTGTGCTAACTGCATGCTCCTTAAGCTGCTCAAAAATTCAGCTTGAAATTGCACGTGCACTTTGGTTGTTTTCAGCCCATACATTAAACAGCGTTGCATAGCTGAACTCAAAATTAACTGCAAATATGAAGAGATTATGCGCAAAGCCGCAAAAAGCGTTAATAACACGGTAAGATATACACTTTAAGGTCAAACTCCTCATATTTACTTTTTGTCAGAAATTGTCAGAAAGTTAGTTTTTACTCAACAATTCACGGGCACGTTGGTTAGGTTTTTTTTTATTTAAGAACATAACAAAACGATAAATAGAAACGACACTTCACAAGAACAACACACAATTTGTTTCAGAATTCACATTCTACATACTTTTGCCTTTATTTTCCATATTTTACATTCAATTTTTATTCACGGGGTGATAAATAGCACAAGTTTAAAGTTGAGTAACCGTTTCTCGTTTTTTTTAACACAACAAGCAGCTGACCGAACACTTGACTTTGCAGTCCTGCGAAAAATTCAGGGCTGCACTGATAGCAAAACGCTTAGTGGATTTAATATACATAGCTAATGTATGCTCTTTAAGAATAAATGATTAAGATCACGATTTGTTTCCATAAAAATTCTGAATTTATGCCGCCCAAACTGAAATCTGGCCCAGTGTGCAGTGGAACAAAATTCAACTGTTGCTAGTCAAATAAGAGCAATGAGTAGCCACATTTCATTTTTTTGTAAAATTCACCAAAGAAGGGAGCTTACCACAATTGTTATACTAAATTCCCACCGCCAATGGATAAGCGGTTCGTACCCCGTCCATAGAGGACTAACTTAGAAAATGGAATTAATGGAAAACCACTCGATAGAATTGTATAAGATTTTAACTATATTGAGATTCTGCAAAAAGCTAAATTGAAAAAAAGCTGTCAATATTTTACAATGGCTTACCGAATTTGTTGGCAATTTCTTATCAATTTCAACGTGAATTATCTTGGATCAGGGACTAAATTCTATCGAATTTCTCAGCACAAACTTACTCAGAAGCATTTATAGTACGATATTTCTGTGAACTTTATACATTGGCTTGAAAAATTCATCTCAGCAGAAAGCTGCCTAACATATTTCGTTTTTCGTTGTTGTCAATCGAACCAAACTCACATTTTTCCTGGAAATATAATCTAATAATAATTTAAATTCAGCATAATTATCTAGAATTCTAAGAAATGCGTTCGTTCTTTATAACATTTGTACCACATAATTTCTTATCAACTGATTCATTTTAATTTTGCTGTATGTACCACATAAGGTGCTGATCAAAATTATAAAACACACAATAAATAAGAAATGGAAAGAAATTGTACTATAAAACAGTTCGACAAAATCCAACTTTTTTTTAAACCCGGCGTAAATATTGATAAATAAGGCCTTAGTTTTTTAAATGAAGCCTCGGTTCGCGTTTTGTGGCTACTTTTGTACTTGCAACACACATCGACAACAATTTTAATTTATTTCTTAATGGTTTAAGTTAAAATTCTCAAAAATTTAGCAAATGTGGACAGGGTCATCGGGAACGCCATATATATAACAGTTTATCTTTTTGCCTTCTCTTACTAAATCTAGAGCTGGCATAATAAGTCGATAAAAATTTCGTTATATTCTGGTACACACCTTATTTATATAATTTTGGGTCTCTCTTGTCTAAACTCTTGGCAAATTCCTTTCAGCAGTTCAGTTCATAATTGATTTCGTTTCTAAGCACATCGTCAATTTGCGAATTTAAACTTAAAATGTTAAAATATTTAATATTTTTAAAGCTATTACTGATGTCATCAAGTCCAACCACATGGGCAAAGAGTGAACCCGAAATGCTCGATCCGCAAGCATTTCATGCGAAAATCAAAGAAGTTGAAAATTCAGTCAAGGCACAGGAAGAGGAGTTGCTTAAGCTGGAAGAAAAAATGAAGGAAATCGACACCGAAGAGGATAACAATACTGAGAGAGTCCAACAGGAAATGGATCAGGCCTTGAAAAGCTGCGAAATAAAAATGGAAATTTCGAAACCAACGCCAAATAATGATACAATTATAATTACTAGATTAAGTGAACAATTGGTAGATGCTCAAAATCAACACAATCAAACAGCTACAAAGATCTTAACTTTGGAAAAAGATTTGGAGGATAAGGAGTCTTTGATACATAACTATGAAGGTATAAGAACAAACTTGCGAACTCAACTTAGTGAAAAGGAACATTTAATACAACAATTAAGAGAAGATTCAACCAAAAAAGAAAATCTATTGAGCGAAAAGAAACGTAAGATAGATCAGCAAGGAGAAGATATACAGAAGTCAAAAGATAAATTTAATGAACTAAATAAACAGTTTGTGGAGTACAATGTCAGCATGGGAATTAAGGTTCAGGAAATGCAAACTAAAATAGATGTAAAAGATAAGAAAATAATCGATTTGGAAAATGAGATTACGGAACTTAAAAGTAAGTTGAGTGAATCCAAGCTGAATGTTGAAAGTCAAAGAAATGAGATCGATAGTTGTAATACAAATTTAAACCAAACTAATGAAACACTCTTAAAAAGTCGGGAGTTAGAAATGATGTTAGGAGAAGATTTAAGTAAATGCTTTTCAAAGTTGACCAAACTACACAACGAGACAGAGATATGTAAAAGTGATAAGGAAAAGTGTTTTGAAAAAGTAGATAAATTATATATTAAACAAAATCAATTGAACAACTCATTAATTCAGTTAGAAGAAGATAAAAATAATTTATCTCAAGAGATTGTGAAGGAACAAACTAAAACAAGAGAGTCACAAGAAGAGTTAAACAAATGCAATTTATCTTTGGTTATACAACAGAATGAAACTGAAATTTATAGAACTGAATTGCAAATCTCTAGTGAGAAAGTAAAAAATTTAACATCACAGAATGACCAATTCAACCGCACACAAGTTCAATTGTTAAGTTCAATTGTTCAGTTGGAAAACGTTAAAGTAAATTTGACCCAAAAGTTAATAAAAGAACAGACTAAAACCAAGGAGTCTATGGAACAGTTGATGGAATGCAATTCTACTTTGACTAAGACGCGAACTGAGATTGAGAATTATAGAATTGAATTGCAAAACTGTAGTGTGACCGTAGTAAATTTAAGATCACAGATTGACCAATTAAGCCTTATACAAAATCAATTGAACAATTCATTAATTCAGTTAGAAGAGGATAAAAATAATTTAACTCAAGAGATTTTGAAAGAACAAACTAAATCAAGAGAGTCACAAGAAGAGTTATCTAAATGCAATGCATCTTTAATCATACAACAGAATCAGACTGAGAATTGTAGAATTAAATTGCAAAACTGTGGCGAGAAAGTAAAAAATTTAACGTTAGAGATGAACGAATTAAGCCTTACACAGGATCATTTAAATAGTTCCATAATTCAGTTAGAAAAGGATAAAATAAATTTGACTCAAGATATAATGAAAGAACAGAACAAAACGAAGAAGTCTATGGAACAGTTAAAGGAATGCAATTCTACTTTGACCAAGAAACAGACTGAAATTGAAAATTATGGAATTGAATTGCAAAACTGTGGCGAGAAAGTAAAAAATGTAACAACACAGAATGACAAATTAAACCGTTCAAAAGCTCAATTGTTAAGTTCAATAGTTAAGTTAGAAAAAGATAAATTTAATTTGACCCAAAAGTTAATGAAAGAACAGACTAAAACAAAGGAGTCTATGGAACAGTTGATGGAATGCAATTCCACTTTGAGCAATAAACAGACGGAGATTGAGAATAATAGAATTGAATTGCAAAACTGCAGTGTGACCATAGTAAATTTAACGTCACAGATTAAACAATTGAGCCTTGCACAAGATCAGTTAAAGAGTTTATTAAATCAGTTTGAAAAAGGTGAATATAATTTGACTCAAGAGATTCTGAAGGAACAGACTAAAACAAGACAGTCACAAGAAGAGTTATCCAAATGCAATTTATCTTTAATCATACAACAGAATCAGACTGAGAATTATAGAACTGAATTGCAAAACTTAGAAATGGATAAACATAATTTGACTCAAGAAATTATGAAAGAACAGACTAAAACAAGAGACTCCATAGAACAGTTAACGAAATGCAATTCATCATTGACCTATCAACAGACTGAGACTAGAAATTATAAGAGCAAACTGAACAACTGTACTAAGAAAGTGGAAAATTTAACTTTACAGTTTGAACAATTAAGCCTTACACAAGATCAATTGAATAAATCATCAATTCAGTTAGAAAAGGATAAAAATAGTTTAAATCAAGAGATTGAAAAACTAAAGAAAGAACTAATAGAGGTAAAGAAGTCTAAAGCAGAGTTAATTAAGAATTGTTCAACCAATTCTACAAACTGTGGCAAGGAAATTTTCCATTTAAACGCAGAAATAGAAAAATTGAAAGATGCTAAAAAATCTTTGGAGTTCTTAAAAACTCAATTAGAAAATAGTAACAAAAACTTGACCCAAGAAATTAAGAAAGAACAGAATATAGCAAAGAAGTTTAAAGAAGAGTTACTAAAATGCAATTCAACCTTACAGACCGAAACTAAGAGTTATAAAACTCAATTGCAAAACTGTACTGAGAAAGTAGGAAATTTGAATTCACAGATTGACATATTTAATCACACACAAAATCTATGCAATAAATCCTTAATTCAGTTAAAAAAGGATAAATATAATTTGACTCAAGAGATTGCAAAACTTAATAAAGAACTTACAGATTCAGAGAAGTCTAAAGAAGAGTTAATTAAGAATTGTTCAACCAATACCACAAACTGTGGCAAGGAAATCGTCCAACTAAAAAATACTCTGAAAACTTTAGAGCTCTCCAAAACTCAATTAGAAAATAATAATAAAAATTTGACCCTAGAAATTAAGAAAGAACAGAACAAAGCAAATTTATCCCAAATAGAGTTTATTAAATGCAATTCAACTTTGAGCAAACTTCTAACAGATACTGAGAAATATAAAAACAAGACAGAGATCGATTTAAAGTCAGAGATTGAGAATTATAAACATGAAATAGCTCACTTGAATGGTTCACTAATTCAGTTGAAAAACAATAATTCTAATTTAACCCAACAATTTGAGATAGAAAAGAAGAATTCTAAAACTAAACTGCAAAATTGTATTGATAATGTAAGAAATTTAGACATCATTCAAAATCAATTGAATAGTTCATTAAGTCAGCTTAAAAATAATAACTACATTTTGTCGATAGAAAATGAAAAACTTAAAAAAGAACAGATTCAGACAAATGAGTTAATCAGGAATTGTTCAACAAATTTAACAATTTGTGATGAGGAAAGTAATAGTTTAAGCAAGAAATTAAAACAAGCCCAAATATGGTTTAACCAACAAATTCAAAAAGTACAAACTAAACCAAATAACTCTACAGAAGAGTTAAAGATTTGTCAAACCAATCTCACAATCTGCCAATCTATAAAACATAATTTCGAAAATTGTAATAAAAGCTTAGCCCTTATGGCAGAGTCTCAAAATATCCTAATTACAAATATAAACGATCAAAATGATCAAATTGAGCACAAAAATGATCAAATAGATCACCTAGAGAAAAATATATATGAACTCTACCTAGAGATTTCGAATTTAAGTAAAACTATTGCAATTAAGGACGAACTGTTAGATATTCATAAAGATCAATTATCTTGGGAGAAAAATGAAACAATTAATTTAAAACAAGAACTTGAAGAGAAAACAAGCCAATTACGTTATCTGTTAAAAAAATGCCAAGCTCCTGCCCCTGCCCCTCTCCGCCCCTGGACTTTAGTACAGCGCCGTCTATATACTAGTTTAAATTTTAATCAACCTTGGAGTAACTATAGAGAAGGATTTCATCATTCATCAGAGGAATTCTTCATTGGCTTGGATAAACTGCATCAAATTACTTCCCAAAAACCTCATGAGCTGTCCATTTACTTAGTGGACTTTAATAACCGAATTTCCTATGCCAACTATACCCTATTTTCCATTGGAGACGAATATGGGCGCTACAACATAAAACAGCTTGGGTACTTTTCTGGCCATGCTCCAGATGGAATGTCGGATAGCTATGATATGACATTTTCCACCTACGATTACGACTCTGACCAGGATGAAGAGAAACATTGTGGTGAACTTTTTCAAGGCGGTTGGTGGTATAACAAATGCAGAAACAAGTGAGTTGAACTTTTTTGAGTTTCCAAAATATCTTATTAAATAAACGTAATATTTTTTTCAGCCCGAATGGACGAATCGAACGTGGTCGTGGCATCACTTGGGGGAATAGAAATGATTATCAGGAAATCCAGATAAGGATTCGACCCAAGCAGAAATTTAATTAATTAAGCAATCCACTTTTGTACTTTAGAATATGTTAACATAAGTATCATCTATTTTGTCATTAAAAACTTTGTCTTGCTTTTGTGAAATGAATCGGAGTTATCGAAGTGGAAGCGTGACAGTGGCCTGGGGGTTAGATGATCAATCTCCCTCCTTGAGTTTACAGAATGAAATCTGATGTATACGGCATAGAAGTTCCCAGCTGCCCGCCTCCAACCTTCAGTGGGCAGCTAATTATCGCCAGCTGATTTGTTGTAGCCTTTTTCTGGCTTAGCAGACTTTGTGATGGTCCTTTTTCAATATCGTAGACTGATGGCATCGCTACTTCTCTATAGAAAGGAACTTAAAAAAATGTATAACCGATTGAAGTCGTCGCAATGTTCAAATGCAACCTTATCAAGTTTTGCAAAAACCCATTTGAGGAAATTGAAAATGAATACAAGTTAATAAAAAAGTTGAAATCCTTGATTTTATACAAAGATCCTCACATCATTGCTATTGAAAACACAATTTTGTCAGTTAGATCAAAAAAGAAAATGACTTAGGGTTCAAAAATAGCAAAGGGCGTAATTTTTCCGTTAAGATTCCAATTAAAAAATTTTTTTGAATTGCCAAACGTGTTCTTAAGTTTCTTGAATAGGTAAAAATACTGACAAGAGCAAAAAAACTTGATTAATTTTGTTAATGAAAGTCGATGGAAAAATATATTGTTGATTGAGCGCGATTTAAAAAAAATTGCGATACCTTACTTTGTATAAGTAGATGACTTCGAAGTGAATTATCCATTAGGACCCCAATGTGCACCTTAGGTCGGACATTTTGTATATGGAAAACGATGCATATTTGTGTATAAAACGCATAGCAAAAAAAATTTTTGAGAAAAAATAAGGTTTAGGGTCTGCGACTTGGACTTAAAGTTTATCACTCATACGTACTGTTGCCCATGCCTAAATTTTTAGTTTTTTAGTAGTTGGCGTAGACTTGGTTTGAAGTCATAACATTTGATAAAAAAGGAACCATGACCAATAAAAAATGTTTTTTATATAACAGACACAATATGTAGGTAAATATATTTGGTACTTAATATATTTGTTAAAAATGTTATATTACGACAAAATTTCTACTATTTTGCGCTGTTTACTTCTAGTTGAAAGCAAGTTTTAGCCGTTCATTAAGAGGCTATCAAGATATCTTTGAAGTCAGGTCCCACACTGAATTGAAGTGCTGCGCATCACGGTTGCAGCCGTTCCTGCGAATAGTCTAATTTTACTGGGCAGCTTATAAATAAGCTTCTTCAGGATCGAAAAATAATGCGGATTACTATACTACCATGGGCAAAAAATAAAGGGAAATTATTCATAAATCAAAAACTCTTTATTTAAAATTGTCAATTCATTTCATTCCCTTGAAAGTAACCTCCCCCTACTGCATTACACTTTTTTTGTAGGACAATTTTAATTTTAAAACATTCTGCTATTCTTTCTTTCTTCTTTGGTCTGTCTCTTTATCGATTCAAACTCCACACCCTGTTTTCTGTCTAAAAGTTATGTTAGTTTGTTCGGGCGCTCTCTTCGTTGGAAATGGGCTCGCTTCATCAAAATTTGGTCCTTGTCTACCAAACAAAAACACATACGATTCCTGCTCCATTTTTATTTGTTGCTCGATTGAATTCAAATTTGACAACTTTTAAAATGATACGAAGAATTCGTCGAAAGAATTTCGATTCGGTGAACGGGTCGTAATTTGGGAATTAACTACAAATAAAAAATACGACGTAAATATTTGTAGGAAAAACCCTTCAGTTAAAGGCTTTGAGTTGTGTACAAAACAGCGTTTTTAGACAATTTATTAAAAATCACTGATATAACACTTTTTTCCGATATTTCCAATCGGAAAATGAAAACACAAATGATTCTCATACAAACATTCATTAGTACGCCAATTTTCAGCTAAGATGGGTATTTTTTATATTTTAAAAATCTGTATTAAATTATTCGTATTCTACCCATACAAACCTATTTCAAGCCAATCGGATGAAAATGTTTCCTTTGCTGTAGAATTTTCCAAGTGTTTTCCGACTTAAAAATCACTTACAAAATGTTGGTATTTCTGTTAAAACTGTTCGCAACGGATGAAGCATTTTACACAGGATTTCGGGAATTTTCGACCCTCGTTCAAATTTCTACGGAGATAATTCAAACTTTTTTGTATAGCTATTCTTTCAAATCGAGTTTCAATCAATCTAAAATATTTTTACAAATTTTCCGTTTCCTCGGATTTTCCAAAATCGAAAACACGTGTCGATTATTTCCTACTATGTACAAACCAAGTTCTCAATCGGATAAACATAATTTTTCCCATACAAACTTTTCCCCGCTTTTCCGACTTTTCCGTGAAATTTTCCAAAATTTTCTTTTAAGTGCCGCCTGCATAACTAAACGAAGATCATTGCCAAATTACAAACCTGTAGTATAAGCCGTTTGGCTGTGCGTTGATAATATGTCACCATATCAGTGGGAACACATTTATATGTAGATGGAATTTCAAATTTAAAGCCAATTTCGCCCTAAAAATGAAAGTTTTGATCTAATATTTAGATATGTTATTTCTAATGTTTAGTAATATTCGCTTTAATATGTAAAAAAATTTTCTGATTTTTAGAAACTTGTCTTGGCGACAAAAATATGGCGAATTACTTGATTCTAGATCGTTTTTTTTTTTCTGAGTGTAGAGAAGCGGCCTTGTGTTCTTCATCGCTTTCCAGCAGTTTGGAGAAGTAGCTTCTCCATTTGTTTAGCACCATTGATGGATCTGTAACCAGATTCCCGTTGTCGGATTACCCTGTTGTAATATTTTGCTTAGAACCAAGTAGGCTGCTGCTGTCAAAATGTGTGCACTAATAGAACCTTTAAAGTCAAATTAATTTAGTCGGAAATCAACTGACAAACTGTAAAGACCTCGAGATTTTCTAGTCCTTGGCTAAAATTATTATTTGTATTTTTTTTATTTTCCTATACCATTTTTCTTTACTTTTTTTTTTGTTAAAAAATCTATATTTATTCTTGTAAATTCATGCCGTTATTTCTTTGTACTTTTGGACTTTGCGTCTTCCTCTAATAGCCAGCAAAAGGCAGAGTAAACTCGATCGGTCACCATCACCAGAGGTTCGTCCAAGCTGAAGCCAAGTAAGATAGGTGACATCTCGTTCTTGTTGTCATAAGTGCGTAAAGCACCAGGAAAAACCTTGGTAGTCCTAGTTTGTCGTTCTGATGTCTTGGAACTGACGCTCGTGTATTTTCAGTCTGCACTCGCTTATTCAATTGTCTTCGATGTTCCGACTCTCTACGATTTGTAAGCTTCTGATTTGTTCTAATTTTTATGATCTCGACGCTGTTTAGAATTTGCCTGTCCTTCTCCCAATTCATTTTCACTCTTCTGGGTGGAGCACGTACAGTTCTTGATCTGTTTTGGTTGTAAGCTTCCACGAAGCTGTTATCAGCAATTTAGTATACTTATTTATTGGATGGCAGCACCATCCAAAATGAAAAAGGCATTTCGCGAGCTAATTTAACATCTGTCCAGAACTTCCACCGATTTGGGAGTGATAAATGACTTCTTTTTGATATCTTTGCGCCTTTCAAGTTTTCTCTTCTTAAGAGCTATCAGATTACAGTTCGCTCTCGCTCTCAGGGATGTCTGCTGCGCCAGTCTTATTACTAGAACTTTCTACATCATTCAAGTCTGCGGCTTCGATAAAAAAAATTTTTTTTTAAAATTCTGAAATTCATCACCCCCCATTGCAAAATTTTATCTACGCCACTGTCGCACCACCTTGCAGAGGTGGAAGGCTTATCTGTGTGTGTATTACAGTAAACAATGCCAGCAACACGTAGAGGTGACTATTTGGGCCGTGGAACATGCGGCAAAATGCTTGCGTAATGTTAGGTCAGCAAGAACAGTTAACTAATTACAATAATTGAAATGTTTTAACTGCGTTTGTCTTAATCACAAGATGCAAAAGCTTTCCGAACTTAACAACCACAATCGGGTTAGAGACAAGCGCGCCGGTCAGATGTCAACACACGCAGAAAAATTGACCGAAAATGCCCACAAGTATTTACATTAAGTACTTACATCTGCTTAGTTCCTTCCTTGAGACCAAGCCATAAGAATTACTAATCAATTAAATTATTTTTTGGAAAATAGTCGTAGTGATTATATAGTTGTCTGGTGAAAAATTTATGATTATTTAATGATTACGATTAAAAATAATCAAAAATAATGGAAAATTACCATAAATTATTAAAAATAATTGAAAATAATGGAAAATAATCGTTTCCATTATTTTCATTATTATATTCCATTATTTCCATTATTTTCCATTATTTCGACTATTTGAGACTATTTTGAGAGAAACAAATTATTTTCAACATCACATTTAAGAACAATAATGTTTCTGTAAGAGATTGGCTTACAACATATTAACAAGAACGTATTAAATATTACATGTTTTCACATCAAATTAAACACAAACATTAAACATATTCAGGGTTTGCCTTTATTAAAACTAATTTTTCGAATGAAAAATCAGACAATGATTGGCGCCTAGGGCTGTTTATAATACCAGCATATGAAAACAGACGCTCTACAGGAGCCAAAGATTTTAACGGCGTGTTGAAAGCAATAGACGTTTCTTTTAAAATGCCATATTTTAGCCATATATCTTCCGAGCTAGCATTATCACTCAAATAGCTGAAGAGCTGATGGCAAATTAAAGACCGTTGTGTCGTGCGTAGTTCATCTTGAGATGAAGACTTGCGTTTTCATTATGTTACAAATTAAATTAAAAATTAACTGTTGCAAATCAGTTGGCGATTCCAAACAAATTTTTTTGTGCGATAGTTGGGACTCTCCCCCTAATAAGCGCCTTTTCCTCGTGCTTGTTGAAGGCAGGAAGTCTGGATGTTTTTGTACCTCATTTAGTCACATATAAGTGGCAAAATTTATATAACAATTGTACACTAATCGGCATATTTATTTTGATAACATTTAATGCTATTTAAACTTATCATCGCTTCTTGATTCGTATGCAAAATTTCAAATTAATCAGACTGCTGAAAATTGGACAAAAGTACGCTTGAAGATTTTGTTACATACATGCCGAGCTCTTAAAAGTGTATTAAAAAAGACTTTTACAAGAATTGAAAACTTTCAATGAGTACTTAATAAGTTAAGAAAAATATTGTATCATTCAAACAGAAATTAAATGACCTTTCCATTGATATCAAATTTTTTATGAAGTAAGTTTAAACAACATTAAATTTTACATTAAATGTTGTCAAAATAAATAAGCCGACTGGTGGTATTAATTTACCTTATATGTTTTTTGAAACTGTTTTACTTTTAATACTTACCAAATATTGTATTATATTCACAATTGATAATATACAAAATATTCAATACATTCAATACAAATATTCATACAATATTCAATTACAGAGAAAATTCACAAAATTAAATTAAACCAAAACCACTTCAAGCTTAAACTCAACATATAAACGTACAAATATATAAAACGAAATGTGTTCAATTTACGCGTGTTGAACTTGCAAATTCTCTCTCTTAAACACATGATCGCGCTTAACGCAACCGCGAATGCAGCGCAAGCTATAAAATCCAATAAGAATTGGCATAGGCAGCGAACAGACGAACAACAAAAATACGTAAAGCTGTTCTTGTCTGATTTTTCATTCGAAAAATTAGTTTTAATGAAGGCAAACCCTGAATATGTTCATTGTTTGTGTTTAATTTAATGTGAAAACACGTTCTTGATAATATTTTGTAAGCCAATCTGTTTCTACATTGTTGTTATTAAATGTGATGTTGAAAATAATTTGTTTCTCTCAAAATAGTCTCAAATAGTCGAAATAATGGAAAATAATGGAAATAATGGAAAATAATGGAATAATGGAAAATAATGGAAATAATGGAAAATAATGGAAATAATGGAAAATAATTGAAAACAATGGAAAATAATGGAAACGATTATTTTCCATTATTTTCCATTATTTTCAATTATTTTTAATAATTTATGGTAATTTTCCATTATTTTTGATTATTTTTAATCCTAATCATTAAATAATTGTGTGAAACCGAAAATAATCGCAATTTAATCATTAATTCCACTTTTAAACAAAAATAATCTAATTAATAATGACTACAATTAATAATCATTATTTAACAGGTATGATAGAGACAGTGTGAAGTGTCCCAATTGAAATAAGCTTAAATTCAAAAATGATTCCGCCGGGATGTGTTGTGCACCGATCCAAAATCATACTCGTTTCTAAAGGTCATTTGAAGATTAAATTCAATCTTTCGAATGGCTTCGTTCGGAGCAACAGAAACAATGCACAATACAGCAACAAATGGGCAGCAATTTAATCCAATCTTTAAAATTATAAAGTAGGCTCATTGACTATTCGCCTACTTCATTTACAAATCAACTTTATGGGCAGTAAGGACGTCAGTCGTGTGGATGTACGTTGCGGCTACCATAACCTCAATTCGCCTAACGCCACATGCATTGTCAGCAAGCTGGACTCCCTTTTGAATGAGCACAATAAATCACTCTTGCGCGAATTGCAAATTCAAAATCAGGCTGTTGGAGAGCACTTGCTTAGATATAATGCGCCTGGCGTTTTTGCAGTTTTAAACAAGAAAGCAGACCGAACTGTTAGGATTTGGTTATTTTTATACCCTTGGAGAGAGTATATTAAAATTGTCCGGATGTTTGTAACGCATAGAAAGAGCATCTCCAACCACATAAAGTATATATATTCTTGATCAGCATAACGAGCTGAGTTGATATAGCCATGTCCGCAATGATTTCACACAATTTTACCAAAACTTGTCGAAATCGGACAACTACATAGTATAGCTGCCATACAAAAGTTAGGTCTGAAAAAAAGTCTTAGTGAGAAAAATTATTTTGTTTTCAATGTTATCGCTCCCAACGCTCGTATTTATAATTTTTCAATGATTTTACACAACTCCTCTATAGCATATCAAGCTCCAAGAGTATATAAACTTCGGTCGAGCCGAAGTTAGCTTGCCTCTATTTATACCCGTTACTCGTAGAGTAAAGAGGGTATACAAAAGTCGTGCAAATGTATGTAACAGGCAGAAGGAATCATTTCCGACCATATAAAGTATACATATTCTTGATCAGCATCAACAGCCGAGTCGATTTAGCCATGTCCGTCTGTCCGTCCGTCTGTATGAACACCTGGATCTCAGAGATGGTAAGAGATAGAGTTTTAACATGTATGGGACAAATGCTTCTTTTATCTGCACGCAGATCAAGTTTGTTTCAAATTTTGGCCACGCCCCCTCCCGCCCCCGCAATTTGGAAAAAACGTTATATCTCCAACAGTTTTAAAGATAGACGATTCGTTTCTGTTAGAGATAGTTATTAATTAGCAAAATGAATCGATTTGCCGAAGAAATGATAAAGATCGGGTGAACGGTTCTCAAGCTATGAGCAAAATAAAAAATGTTGCATACTTTTCACCCTAGGGAAAGCAGGAACACTGTTAAACATGTTTTTTCATGAGTAACTGGTATATCGAAGTCGGTTAGAGCCGACTTTAACTTACGCTCTCGTTTTATTCTATAAACTTTACCTAAGAACTTTTACTGAGTAAATCAGATTTCAAACCTTTTGTCAGTTCAAATTCGCAAAATATTGTGTAATAACTGTAACCGGAAAAAGCCATCGGTCAAAACAGTAACCATTATCGTTATTCGTTTCGGTTTCAATCTCTGTTTCTATAATTTTACATTCACCGACACAATACGTTGAACAATTTTATTAACGGAATCTACACTTCAGCAATCCTTCTACAAGTGATCTGAATTTGGATGTAAGCTCGATGCAGTTATAATGTATCAACTTGCACTTAACATCAGAGAACCTTTCCATAATTTGTATGACTGCAGAGTTCATAAAATTATTTTGTGGATTTCAACCACAAAAACCGTTTACCACTAAAAATAATTTGATGAATCAACCAACAAATATTTGCCACGCCGCACAGTGGTCCCAAATCCCAAAAAAAAAACGGCCAAAAGTCGATAAAGTTTTTTAATTGGCTTAAAGTTTGTACTCGGGGGTTTTTGGGGTTGCAGATCACGAATCCAAAGCCACAACTTAGAAAAACAAAATGGTAGATCCAATATGGCGGACAATTTTTTCAGAAACGTACTTGATTTGGCTGAAACATCGAAAAACCCGTTTATATATAATATCTCGATAACTGTTCGACAAATTTTTTTTCATGTCGATTTTCTTGCTCAGCGGGCCAAAATACTGTAGAAAAAGTTGGTTTGGTGAATTGGGGGCTAGTGTTGTCGAGCTGTGTATATTGTCGCACAAAAATTATCACCGGGACTGAATCTGCAGCTATCTGCAGCTAATTTTTGGCTATGTTCTGAAGAATTGTCTAAACAACAATTAGTGTTTTATTTGAGAGTGGGATCTGATGGGAGTTTTGACTTATTGCTTTTTCTAACACGTCTTTTCAGAATGTGACCAAAAAAAAAACTTTATTAACGATTCCCTATTTCATGTATTGTTAATAGAAACTTTGAACAATACGTTTATATTGTACTTACTTTCAAGAGTAGAATCCATTTTGCTGAATGCAAATCGGTTAAGTTTTCGCTATTCTGTACGCTTCTGAACGTTGTGTTATTTTCTACGCATGACGAGTAAACTATGAGGTACGCTCCGATGCTCACGAATGCAGTTAATACCTGAGCCAGGTGGGGACACTTTCTCCTTATAAACGGTCAGTATACAAACTAGATGTACCACTGCAACTATTTTAAAGTCAATAAAAAAATATATTCGGCCAGCTTTTTGGGATTTGGGACCATAGTGCGCCGCCCACAATAAAAAAATGTTGAAAAGCTCCCAAATATTATATATTTATGTTTTAATATATTTATCTAAATCCCTGAAATTTTCGTCAAGATCGGACAATAACTAGTCGAGTTTAAAAATGTTGCATACTTTACGGATGCCCAGAGCCAGGTTCCAAGTAAACTGTAATCTTAGTACGTGGGTATGACGTTAGATATTTTCCCGGCTGTAAACCAGCCAGCTTAAGCAGATTTCTTTCCCAGTTCAAAGTTAGTTTCGAAGAAGTTTAGATAAAATCAAATACTTAAAAAAAAAAAAACTTATCCGCCCGGGAGTCGCTAGCTAATGTATATAGAGTTATCAAGAATTCTAAGCTGAGCGTTTGCCGTTAATGACGTCTGTGTCCCAAAATTTCTTATCAACGAATTCATTTGTATTTCGCTTGTGTTCTTAATGTACCACATAAGGTGCTGAACAAAATTATACAACACTTAACAAATAATAAATAAATGGAGAAAAGGGATTTTGGGTTTAATATCAAATTATCTGACTGCTTCCTCTTACTAAAGTAAGATTTTAAGATTTCAAGGATTATTTTATGTCCATCATACAAATGTCGTTTAAATGTGGTACGCACCTTATTTGCATGGTTTTGGGTCTTATGTATAAATTCTAGGCGAATTTCTCAAAGAGTTCAGTTAACAATTGATTTCGTTTATATGAACAACGTCAATCGCGGACTCGCCAACGAAAAATGTTAAAGTATATAATATTTTTAAAGCTATTACTGATGTCATCAAGTCCAACCACATGGGCAGACCAAGAACCCGAAATAATCGATCCGCAAGCATTTCATGCGAAAATCGTGGAAGTTGAAAGTAAAATCAAGGCACAGGAGAAGGAGTTGAGTTATTTAGAAAAGAGAATGCAGGAAGACGACGACGAAGTGGAGAACAATTTAAGGAGAGCCCAACAGGAACTGGATCAGGCTTGGATAAACTGCAACATAACCGAAGTCTTGAAACCAACGCCAAATAATGAAACAATTGAATGGCAAAACAAAATTAATAAATTGGGTGAAAAAATTGAAGATGCGGAACTTCGGAACAATCAGTCAACTACAAAGATTTTAAATTTGGAGAAAGAAGTGAAAGATAAGAATAGTTTGCTAGCAAACTATGAAACATTAATGGACAACATGAGGAGCCAAATTAGAAAGAAAGAAAATGCAATTAAGGAATTAAGGGAAAGTTTAACAGAAAAAGAAAATCAATTGAGTAATTCAACGAAAATGATTAGCAAAAAGGATCGTGAGATAAGTGAACTACAAGAACATGTGCTAAACTCAACTATTAGATTTAATGAACTAAGCAAACAGTTTTCAGAGTATAGTAAAAACATGGAAATTAAGGTTCAAGAGATGAAAACTAAAATAGATGAAAAAGATAAGAAAATTAAAGACTTGGAAGATGAGCTTAAAAAACAAAAATCTATGAAGAATTGTGAAAGTGAATTAGGTAAGGTCAAAACTCAGTTTGAAAAGTGTGAACAAAAATTTGACCCAAAATATTGGGACACTCCAAAAGGTTGAGGATGAAAAAAATGTGACAGAAGAAAGGTTAACTAAATGTAATATAGCTCTGGCTGAAGAAAAGAATGGAACAAAGACTTATAAAACTGAAATGACAAAGTGTAGTGAGAAATTGGGGAATTTAAAGTTACAGTTTGACAAATTGAACCACACACAAAATCAATTAGAGAAGGATAAAAGTAGTTTGAATCAAGAGATTAAAAAACTTAATAAAGAATTAACTGATTCAAAGAAGTCTACAGAAGAGTTATTAAGGAATTGTTCAACCAATACTACAAACTGTGGCAAAGAAAACTTACATTTAAAAGAAGAAATGGAGGAATTGAAACAAGCTAAAAAATCTTTAGAATCCTTAAAAACTCAATTAGAAAATAATAATAAAAATTTGACCCAAGCAATTAAGAAAGAACAGAATTTAGCAAAGAAGTCTAATGAAGAGTTTAATAAATGCAATTCAACGTTGACCAAACTTCAAACAGATATTGAGAAATATAAAAACAGGACAGAAAGCGATTTTAAGTCAGAGATTGAGAATTATAGAGACAAAATTGCTCACTTAAATGGTTCATTAATTCAGTTGAAAAACAATAATTCTAATTTAACCCAACAAATTATGAAAGAAAAGAAGAAGTTGACAGATCAACAGGCTGAGACTAAGAGTTATAAAACTAAACTGCAAAACTGTAATAATAATGTAAGAAATTTAACGTCACATATTGACAAATCAGACATCATTCAAAAACAATTGAATAGTTCATTAAGTCAGCTTAAGAATAATAATCATACTTTATCTCTAGAAAATGAAAAACTTAAAAAAGATCAGATTAAGGATAAGGAGTTGATTGGGAATTATTCAACAAATTTAACAATTTGTGGTAGGGATAATAACACTTTAAGTGAAAAATTAAAACAAGCACAAAATTGGTATACCCAACAAATTCAAAAAGAACAGTCAAATGCAAATAACTCTGCAGAAGAGTTAAAAAATTGTCAAACCAATCTAACATTCTGCTATAAAAATTTCCAATCTATACAATATAATTTCGAAAATTGCAATAAAAGCTTAGCCCATATGAAAGAGTCTCGAAATATTCAAACCTCAAACATAAGCGATCAAAAAACCCAAATTGCTAAAAAAAATGTTCAAATAAAGAAGCTAGAAATTGAAATATCAGGCCTCTACAATGAGATTTGGCAGCTAAGAAATGGCCCCAATAAGACAAACTGCGTCGATTTAGAAACCAAAATGAATGAAATTATTTCAAAAAAGGATCAACAATTATCCATCTATAAAGACCACATAATTTACCTGATTTCCACTGACAACCGAACTCGAGATCAGTTGCACAAATGTAAAAACCAAGTCAAAGTAATGGCGATCGGATACTCAACACACACTGCTAAACCTCCAACTACTCGTACACTCGCCCCTCCACGCCTCACTGACGGTCGCAGCATATCATTATATGGAGCTAAATGGACTATTGTACAACGCCGTAAACATACTGGTTTTAGTTTTAATCAACCGAGGATTAACTATATAAATGGATTTAAGCACCCTTCAACAGGGGAATTTTTCATCGGCTTGGAAAAACTGCATCAACTCACTTCCCAAAAACAACATGAACTGTCCATTTACTTAGTGGACTTTAAAAACCAAGTTTCTTATGCAAACTACACCTTGTTTTCAATTAGAGGCGAGAAAGACCAATATAACATTGATCAGCTTGGGTATTATACTGGCAGTGCTCCAGATGGAATGTCGTATAGTAGAGGAATGAAATTTTCCACTTTCGATAACGATTCGGACATGGATGAAAAGCAAAATTGTGCAAAACATTTTCAAGGCGGTTGGTGGTATCAGAAGTGCATAAACAAGTAAGTTAAACTTGTTTGATTATAAACTAATTTCGATTTAATTTATGTAATTTCTTTTTCAGCCCGAATGGAGTAATCGAACCTCTAAGTGGCATCACCTGGGGGAATAGAAAGAACTATAAGGAATTTAAAATTATGATTCGACCCACGCACTAATCTAATTAATCAATCGATTCTAGGAGTTAAGTTCTTGCAAATTGTTAATAAAAACTTTGGCTTGCTTTTGTAATTTCCGACCGAGTGACCGAGGAAGTTAATTTTAGTTATTTAAATTCAGTTCCTTACCAGTTTTTACAGTTTAACATTAGTCTTTTAACTTTTTATGCGAAATAATATTTGTAACAATGCAGAGGATATTATATAAAACTTATTTAGCTGCTTCAGTTTATGATTCAGGATTTTTTTGGGGGAAGTTTTGGAGAAAAAAATTATAAATGTGGAGGGGAGCGGGTGGAGGTTAGGACTTCAGGGCGAAAAGGGGAATTTTTTTTGTGGTTGACGAAATAGAGGAATACTTATTTTCAAAGATTTTTTTGGGAAATGTCATAAGTGTTGGTTTATTTATTTCACATTCATATTAAAGGCCTAATTCCAGATGACATAAAATTATATTTCGGCGCTGCATTCAAATAAGAATTGTTTGGTAGCATGTACAATTCATGAGTAACAAGTGTAAGAGTGATAGCATTAAAAAACAAGTGAGAAAGTCGGTCAAGTACCTGGAGTAGAAGGTGAATGCAATGCTGGTGCTGCGCTCATCTCTAAGTCTCTCTCTCTTTCTCTCTCTCTCTCTCTCTCTCTCTCTTTAAGATTGTGCGGTGTTATAGCCTATTTCCACTATAATCACATATTTCAAAATGTACATATATTTTTTTTGAGCGTTTCCATATGATATGTACATATTTTGCAGTGTCGTGAACATGTGAATGGCAAGTTGATAATTTGAATTTAAATTAATTGTGTATTACATCTTTGAACAAAATTCTACAGAGCTTAGATCAATTAAATCATTTTACATATTGCGAGTCATTATTATTATTATGACACTATGAATACTTCTCAAATTGACAAAACACAATTTCAAGCTTGACTTTGTTTCACGCATATTTTGTTTTGCTTTTATTTGTGTTCGCTAAATAAAGATAAGGACAGGTTTATTAAATTCTTGGCCATATCCATGCGCACCATGATTTCCATAAAAGTAGTCGATTGTAGATCTAGTTTATCCGTTCGCTCTCTCTTCTGGCGGACACCATCACCAGAGCCTTCTCAAATAAGGTCATCTATCCCATGCCTTGTTCAGAATTCTCGTTTAAGGTTGAAATTTATGAGTGTTTTGCTGGGCGTACCGCATGTCTGAGCACGAATTCATATAAGTCCTGCCAAGTCACAGATTTGCTTTTTAGGAACTTCTTTATTTTAAAAGAAAACCATACACATTTAAAAATAGCGCCTACCAGGGATCGCATCAGGGTTGATATTTTGTGCTATCGATAACAAAATAGCTAGTATTGAGTTGTACAACACTGAAAACATTCCGGGTGAATGGATACATATTTTAAATATGTACGTATTTTTCCTATGGGAAATATGTTACATATTTTTTGATATGTGATAATATGTGAAAATATGTACATATTTGCTATAGTGGAAATAGGCTATTAGTTGTGATAGGGTGGGAGGGGGTGGGGGAGGGTGATTTTCATTTCTGCTCATAACTTGAGAACCGCTCATCTGATCTTTATCATTTCTTCGGCAAATCGATACATTTCGACAATTACTAACTATCTCTAGAAGGTACTACTATGAACACCTAGATCTCAGAGATGGTAAGAGATGAAGGTTTGACATGTATGGGACAAATGCTTCTTTTATCTGCATGCAGATCAAGTTTATTTCAAATTTTGGCCACGCCCCCTCCCGCCCCC